>CP068505.1:0-2753273 GCA_016767195.1 Stagonosporopsis rhizophila | reverse complement strand
TAACCCTAACCCTAACCCTAACCCTAACCCTAACCCTAACCCTAACCCTAACCCTAACCCTAACCCTAACCCTAACCCTAACCCTAACCCTAACCCTAACCCTAACCCTAAATAGTAACTTATCTATAGGCTAGCTATAGATCTAGCTAGCAAACTTAGACCTATACCTAGACGCTAGGTTTATTAGGTTATTTTCTAGCTCTTTCTTATTATTAGACTAGGTAAGCACTTTTAGTAGATCTTTATTATTAAGGTACTTATAGAATATAGCTTTAGTATTATACCTCTAGATTTAGATAGTAAGCTTTACTTATAACTACTATAGTATAATATACTTAATAGCTTATTATACTTAATCTATACTCTAATATTACTACCTTTTACTAGCTATTTGCTTACTCTCTTTACTTTAGCTTAATACTACTAGCTATATACTCTCTTCTTCTTACTTTATATTAATCTGCTTAGAGTTACTATTATTACTATTAGTATTATTATTATTATTATTATTATTATTTTTACTACCTATAAGCTACTACTTCTTCTTCTTTTACTATAGACTAGCCTATACTTCCTTATAGGCTAGCTTCTAGATAAAGGCACTAGGCTCTTTAGCATACTACTAACTAGAGGCGTGCTATAGCTTCTGCTAGAAGAGAAGAACTATCTATAGGTAGTAGAATAATAGCTTACCTACCTCTTATAGCAGGTAGTAGTAGATAACCTTAGAGTTGCTACTTTACCTAATACTCTTATAGTATATAGTTGTATATACACTATTAGGCTGTTCTTAATAAACAGCCTATAGCTTTCTATATTAGGTAGATTAGTATAGGTAACTATTACTAGCTTAGTACTATAGGTAAGTGCACCTTCTATTATATATATAAGTACTAGTAGGTACTCTTAAAATAGCTATAGCACCTTTTTATACCTCTATACCTACCTCTTAACCTACTTTACGCTGCTGCCTACTTAGAAGGCCTTAGCATTAATAAAGGCCTTATAAAGCTTCTTCTCTTTAACTATATAATATTCTATCTAGTAGCTGCTATCTATACTGCTAAATATATTATACTTATTCTAGAAGAAGTTAAAGCTAGAGTATAGCTTAGCAGAGTTATTAATAATATTATTCTACTTAATTATAGGTAGTAGTATAGCTAACTCTATAAGTAAGCTATACTTATTAATATCTAGTAATAGTAAGTTTCTATACAGCTCTCTATATATTATCTTAACTAGCCTATAGATTATAGAGTATAGTGCTAATATGCTATATTATATATAGCTATGCAGGATTATATCCTCTACCTACTATATAGTACCTACTATAGTAACTTTACCTCTAATCTTCTTACTATATACCTATAGCTGCAGTACCTAGTCTATAGGTATAAAGAGGCTCTAGTATATTATTAGCATTATAAAGCAGTTAACTATTCTCTACACTAGCTCTATATAGCTAAAGGCTATCTCTTCTATATTCTTCTATACCTAGTACTTACTCTCTATTAGATCTGCTACCTTTTCTTTTTATATCTATACTATACTATATAGTATAAGCATCTTAAATATAGTTATAATAGTAGATAGCAATATTATATAGACTAGAGGGCTCTTCTAGCTATAATTATAGTTAATACTAAGTATAGTAGTTACGCTAACTAGTACACTCTAGTAGTACTAGTTCTTAATACTTTAGTTAAGTAGTAAGAGGAGAAAAGTATATATATAGTACTCTAGCTCTCTCTCTATATAGTTATTTAGCTTATACTTACTTTTACTACTACTATTATTGCTACTACTATTCTTTCTACTACTACTCTGCTTCTTTATATATATAATCTGCTTAATTAACTATAAGAACTATATCTGCTTAGGTATTAACTAATAGGCTAGCTTCTACCTACTAACCTACTTTACTGCAGTATCTAGCTCTAGGCTAAGCTTACTCTTATTCTCTATAGAAAAGGTAGCTTAGCACTCTTACTCTAGCTCTACTAGCTTATAAGTATACTAGATATAGTAAATAATAAATAGCTAAATATAACTATATTTAATTATTATCTTTTTTATTTAGTATATATTAAATAAATACTTACTATTAGGTACTTCTACTTTATAGTATTTAATATACTGTATAGTAGGCTACTCTACTATCTCTAGTAATAAGGTAAGCTAGGCCTTATAGATAACTATCTCTGCTACCTAGTATACCTAAGTAAGCGCCTTCTTACTCTTATCCTTATCTTTGCTACTAGGTCTCTAGAGCTATACTAACAGCTAAGTATAGTTAAAGTAACTAAGATAGTAGGCCTAGCTGCTCCTCTTTAGCTACTTATACTAGATATAGTAGTTATTATTTAGCTTAATTTAGCTATATATATTCTACTAAGCTCTCTCTAGAGCTATACTGCTCTAAGCAAATAATACCTCTAGGCTCTACTGCAGAACCCCCTCTAGCTTAGCAACACCTAGTATAGCTACCTTACCTTCTAGATTGCTAACCTTAAATAGTTATCTAAGTAGGCTAGTAGGCTAGAACTTCTAGTACTAAATCTCTTTCTCCTATATACAGCTACTAGGCAGTAATAGCTATACACCTTAGTATAGGCATCTTCTTTTATATAGGTTATACTATCTATACTCTTTCTTATAATAATTCTATATATTCTATAGACTATATATAATATATATATAGCTTTCTGCCTTATACTTTAGCCTATCTATATATAGTAGTAGAGAAGTAAGTAGTAGAGCTTCTGCTTATAAATATATAACTTCTATAGCAGCCTATACCTAGCCTATAAATACTCTAGCTATAGTAGATACTACCTCTTTATATACTACTACTATTAGCTCCTAGTAACTACTACTTAGGTGTAATAACACCTATAATAGTAGTATACTCTGTTAGTAAGCTCTATAGATAGCTATATAGCTAGCAGAGAGATACTTAAATATACTATCTAGTAACTCTATAGCTATAGAAATAGTAGTTTATAACTTATCTATACCTTTTTCTTAATAGAGCTATAATAAATAGCTATATCTATACGCAGACTAATAGCAGCTATAGTAAGTTAATATCCTAGAGTCTCTTACGCTAGTATAGCGCATACCTTAGCATATATAACTAAATACCTATAACTAGCTACTCTTATACGTATATACTCTCTACTAAGAGTATATATAGTAGTTATTTTATATACTAAACTAAATACTATATTAGATTCTTACTAATACACTAGTCTACTATACTCTACTAGGCTGCAGAAGTATTTAATAGTAGCGCTTAGAGCTTTTCTCTTACTAATAAAGCTAACTTTACTTATAAGTATAGGTATAAGCTACTAAATATAGATTATAAGATACTCTTCTTCTACTATGTATTTAGCTTACGCTTATAATATAATTAGAGTGCTAGTTTATATAGTATAGGCTAGCTAATTCTCTATTCTAATAATAATAGTATCTATAAGCCTATCTTTATTATATACTCTGCACTAGCAGTAATATAGCTGCTGCGTAAGATACTACCTAATAATACTCTATCTAATAGTAGTTAGAATAGCCTTATATTAGCTGCCTAGTTACTTACTAAGAATAGTATAGTAGAACCTTCTTCTATATAGAAGCTGCTTACTTTGCTACTAATATAATATAAGAGGCAACTAAAAGGCTCTGCATAGGTATTCTTACTAAAGCATGCTTATAGAGATATAGCTAGCTTATTTATAGCTAGCAGCTCTTAGCAGCCTATAGTAGCACTAGCTAAGAAGCCTATTAAGGAGCCTATAGAAAAGCCTGTAGAGAAGCCTATAGTAGCTATTACTACTATTACTAATAATAACTGCTATACTAAGCAGAGGTAATAGAAGAATATAAAAGCTGCTTAGATTAAGTGTAGCTAGTTACTTAGCCTAATTAAGCTAGATAAGAGCGTATTAAGCGCAGAGCATAGTATATACGCTTTACTAGCCTTTAGTAAAGGTTGTATTATCTCTTAGCTCTTTAAGTAGAAGGCTATAGATAGAGATAAGAAGGAAATATACTTCTATAACGCCTTTAAGAAGCTCTACCTAAGAGCCTATAAGTTCTTAGATAAGGCCTACTTACTTAGTAGCTTATTATTATAAAAGCATACTGCCTACTTTCTGTAGCGCTAGCAATAGAATAAAAGGCTCTTTAGCAGCACTGCAGTAGCTGTAAGTAGTAGTAATAAGCCTCTTTCTTAGCCTCTATTCTCTTTTCTTCTGCCCTTTTTCTTCTCTTTGCTACTCTTGTAGTAGCAGGTCTTAAACTAGGCTTTCTACTTAGCCTAGAGGCACTGTAATATATATAATAAGCTAATAAAGTTACTATATATTAAGTACTACTAGGCGCAGGCACTTCTTAGTAAGGCACTTACTAATAAAACAGCGCAGATTAAGCATAAGAATAGGCTTATTAGCGCTAACTAGGTTAACTGCTTTAGTAGAGGCCTTTACTAAATAGAGGCTATAGATTACCTTCTTGCGCTTATCTACTTAAATGCTATACCTACTAGGCCTAAGCGCAGCACCTTCTAGGCCTGCCTTACTAGGGTAGTAAAGTAGTATTATATTGTAGATAGCCTTAGCTAGAGTATACTTCTAATTATGCTAGAGAATACTATTTCTAATATCTAGATTAAGTATAAGATTAACTTATAGAGAGTAGAGGTTTTTATTAACCTAGTGCGTAAAAAGCATCTAGATATCTATCTTATAGCTAAGCAGTTTAGTAAGTAGTTAGAGGTAGATAGTATTATAGGTAGTTCTATTAACTAGAAGCAGATATTAAGTATTAAGCTAAACAAATTATAGATTATGCATAAGGTAAAAGAAATCTAGAATAGCAAGAGAAATAATAACTCTAGTAGTAATAGTAGTAATAGTAATAGTAATAGTAATAGATAAGTAGTAATAGTGCAGTCTCTAGTGCACTAAGTAAGAAGTATATCTAATACTTCTCTATATTAAATAACTCTACTTAAGTTATTTTAAGCAGTATTATAGCTCTGCTTGTGTCTATATTAGTATTATATATAAGACTCTTTTCTCTAAGTAAGTATATAAAACTATATAGTATAACTATAATAGTAGCTAAGTTAGTATATATTTACAACCTATTAAGAGCTATCTATATATATAGATAGAACTTCTTAGTAGCTATATATTACCTACTATGCAAATAAGCTTTACTTAGAGCAATATTAACTGTGCTTTCTTAATAAGTATATTATAGATAAACTAAAAGCACTTTATAAATATATTGCTCTTAATGCTAGTATTCTACTATACTACCTTAGTAAAGGTTGTAAGGCTTAATACTAGTATAGTATAGATACTAGTAACTACCCTTATATTATTAATATACTAGAAGAGGATAATAGTATAGTATAGAAGGTTATAGATATACTTATTACTAGAACTACTAATAAGGTGTGCCTATATCTTCTTACTAAGAATATTCTTACTAAGAAAGATGCTGTCTATACTATTAGTCTTTGCTTTAGAGGCGCGCGCTTAGTTAGTAAAGGTAAAGAGAAGCTTCTAGTAAGCAGCTTAGAAATACTTATAGTTAATACTGTTATTATAGTCTAGCTTAATATTAGGCTATATAATAAGTACTTAGAGCTGTATATTAGTTAGTATAGAGATATAGTTCTAGAAGAAAAGGTAGTTAGCAGCTAGTAAAGATAGAGAAGCTAGCGCGTATATATATAGAGAACTTATACTAAGCTAGATATTAGTAATATACTTAAGGTAGGTGCCTAGAATACTGCTTATAAGGAAGGCGCTAGCAAAACTACTGCTAGGTATAGTAAAGATAAAGAAGTAGGAATAAAGAAGTAGAGCTATATAGCAGCTGTTAAATATGCATATATATAAGTATAATAGAGAAGTAGAGTATAATATACGCAAAAGAGAAGCTATATAAAGATTATAATATAAGGTAGTACTACTAAGGTAGAGTATAGAAGAAATAGGTATTAAAGAGTAGAGTAGTATTCTTTATATACTGTATACCTACTTTATACTACTTACTTACTAATACTACTCTCTCTTACTAATACTACTACCTAATATAACTAGCACTATTCTCTTACTACTATATATAGCAATTGCTAGGTACTGTAACTAATTTTTTATCTACCTAATTACTACTCTATATATTATAGCCTAGCCTAAACCTAATATATATAGTATTAAATAGCTATATACTTTCTCTACCTACCTTTATATAGTATAATATATAAACAGCCTACTCTGTAGTACTAGTAGCCTAGAATCTATTAAGGCTAGCCTACACTTATAGCACATATTTACTACCTATATATATAGTGCGTATCTACTGCCTATATTTACTGCTTATATTTACTACGCGCATTTACTACCTATATAGAATAGTAATACTATAGCAGTTAAAGTCTGCTGTATATATATACGCGCTATTCTTCTTATTACTCTTACTTTAATATATAAAGCTGCGCTTACCTAGGTTATAGCTTTTCTTTCTTTCTCTATATATATATATACCTATATATATATATATACCTATATATATATATATATATACACTCTTCTTCTTTTCCTCTATATCTACCTCTTCTTCTACTACCTTTATACGCCTTTAAGCTATTACTATTACTATACCTGCTCTAACTCTAACTACTATTAACCTTAGCTCCCTTACTATGCTTTATAATAGCATTAATACTATTATAAAGAGCTAGCCTTCTTACCTAACTAGCTCTATACTACGCGCCTGCTGCTATATACTCTTTAGACTGTAGCTACCTAAGTTTTTAGCTAGTAATATCTTTCTTAACCTATATAGTACTAATAGGCTATATATTATATTCTGCTTACTTACTAATATAAGTTATACTACTACCTCTTATATAATATAAAGAATACTGTACTTACTAATAATATACAGCTCTAGCATATTATAGGCAGACTAGCTAACTTAATACTTAGCTAGCTAGCAGCAGAGATTTCTTACTCTTAAACTATTAAGCTTAACTTTATATAGTATATTAGCGCGCTAGGCTAGCAGTATAATATTTACTTTGCCTTTACTCTTCTTACCTAGGTATATTGCCTACTCTAGTAGCTTCTACTTTATCTACTTACTTTTCTTACTAGCTTATAGCTACACTCTCTACCTTATACCTATAGCCTAGCCTAGTAGACCTACTTATATGCGCCTTTACTTATATATATTAGCACCTTATACCTAACTATAGTATTAACTTTATAACTAAGTAAGCCTTTTAAGATATTAGTATAATACCTATCTTTAAGAACTCTAAGGTCTTTATACTGCCTATTAAGTTAGAGTATACCTGTAATAATAGCAATATTAAGTAGGCCTAGTAGCTATAGTAGGTATATACTAACTATATAGCTATTTATATAAAGAGCTGCTACTCTAAGTAGTATAATACTTTAAACTATCTATAGCTTCTTTATACCTTTCTGCTTAAGCTAGAATAGAAAAGTAAGCTTAATATATCCTACGCATAGTTTGCAGATATCTATAATACCTTTATAGATAAGAACCTTAGTTACTACTTTATATAGAGGTACTAAGATAGCTAGATAAGTGCTATAGTAAGTATATAAGGCCTCCTTCTCTCTCTTCTTTTACTATAATCTTAGCTAACGCGCTATATAATAGGCTAATATATAGCATAGCTGCAGGTGCAGCTGCAACTAGCCTAGACTAGAGCAGGTAGATAGGTAGAGAGGGTAGTAAGGCATAGGCTTTTTAGGTATATAGCTAAGGTGTTTTAGTATAGTATATAGCTATCTTTTAGAGTAATAGACTTAACTTTTAATAAGATAGATAATATAATAAATAGAAAGCTATAACCTTTATAACCTTTATAACTTTTATAACTAGTATAAATAAGTGCTTAATTTATTATATAAGGCTGTTTATAGTAGTTATAGTTATCTTTATAGTTACTAAAAGAGGTAGTAGAGATAGGCTTTAGGTATAGTTTTTTACTTACTAGTTAGTTAGTTAGTTAGTTATAAGCTTAGTTATTATTATTACCTAATAATAATATAGAGTTAGACCTCTAGAGCTCTATTAGTAGCTATAGGCTCTAAAGCCCTACTATTACTAACTGCTAGCAGTATTCTTAATAAATATAGTAAGATAGCTAGCAGTTGCGTAGTAACGCAGAGATATATAGGATGCGCATAGAGCTCTATTATACCTTACTTATATACTATATCTCTAATTATATGCTATAGTAGAGTCTATATAATTTATTAAAGTAGCTAAAAATTATATTAAGGTAGAAGCTAAAGTCTATATAGGCTGTAAATAAATTATATAAGGTCTGTAGAGAAAAAGACTAGAGGTTAGAAGCGCTAAAATAGCTAGATAAGCACTATAGTAAGTATATAAGGCCTCTCTTTCTCTTTTCTTTTACTATAATCTTAGCTAATATACTATATAATAGGCTAATATATAGTATAGCTGCAGGTACAGCTATAACTAGCCTAGACTAGAGCAGGTAGGTAGGTAGAGAGGGCAGTAAGGCGTAGGCTTCTTAGGTATATAGCTAAGGCGTTTTAGTATAGTATATAGCTATTTTTTAGAGTAATAGACTTAACTCTTAATAGAATAGATAATATAATAAATAGAAAGCTATAACCTTTATAACCTTTATAACCTTTATAACTAGTATAGATAGGTGCTTAATTTATTATATAAGGCTATTTATAGTAGTTATAGTTATTCTTATAGTTACTAGAGAAGTAGTAGAGATAGGCTTTAGGTATAGTTTTTTACTTACTAGTTAGTTAGTTAGTTAGTTATAAGTTTAGTTATTATTATTACCTAATAATAATATAGAGTTAGACCTCTAGAGCTCTACTAGTAGCTATAGGCTCTAAAGCCCTACTATTACTAACTGCTAGCAGCATTTCTAATTAATATAGTAAGATAGCTAGTAGTTATGCAGTAATATAGAGATATACAGGATATGCGTAAAGCTCTATTATATATTACTTATATACTATATCTCTAATTATACGCTATAGCAGAGTCTATATAATTTATTAAAGCAGCTAAAAATTATATTAGAGTAGAAGCTAGAGTCTATATAGGCTGCAAATAAATTATATAGGGTCTGCAGAGAAAAGAACTAGAAAGTTAGCTAAATAGCTTCTTAGTAAAAATAGTATAGTAAGGTAGTACTAGGTTTTAAGTATTCTTAAAGTTACTATAAAGCTTCTACTATATTTAGTAGTTTTCTACTTACTCTAGTATAGTAATAGATATATAGTACTCTTTTTAAATTCTATAAAATCTTTTAATATTATTTCTAAGGTTTATATATACTTACTACTTTATATACTTATAGGCTTTTTAGTATATTACTTAAGAAAAAGTAATAGCTTTACCTTTTTACTAGAGAGAATAGATATAATTAAAATCTAGTACTAGATTCTTTAGTATATTCTACTAGAATATATAGGCCTTTAAAGTATTAAATAGTATTTTAATAAGCTTATATAGCTATAAGTAAACTAGCTCTTTTACTTACTTTATACTTTTTACTACTATAAAAAGAGTTATATTTATACTATTCTTTATAGTAGTAAAGTAGTATAAAGTTTACTTTAGGCTTTTTCTTACTAGTTTATTATTTATAAGCTATTTTATCTTTAACTTATAGTAGCTCTTTAAGTAATAGCTTCTTTAGAGAAAAACTTCTACTTTTTTAAAATTAGGTAGAATACTACTAGAAAGATAGCTTTTCTATAAGGTAATTTATTTACTAAGATTAATAAATACTTAATTATTACTATAGTATTCTATTTAGATAGTAGTATTTTAGCTATCTTTCTATAGGTAATAAGTAGAGCTTAGATTCTTAGTTATATACTTTAGCTTAGTATTCTTACTATTTATAAATAAGGTAGTATCTTTAAAGTAGTATAGCTTATAGTTACTAGTAGTAGTAGCTTAGATACTAGTTTATATTTAGTAAAGAACTTATAGCTATAGTATATACTTAAGTAGCTACTTATATAATAAATTCTTCTTTATAAAGGTTTTCTTAAATAAAGTATTCTTCTTAATCTTAATAATATCTACTATTAGAAGTAGGTATTAGAGAATATTAAAGTTATCTATAGCTAACTAGATAGTAAGTATAAAAACTTTATTATACTATAGCTTAAAGTTTTTATTACTAATATAAGTACTATACTAAAAGGTGCTATTTATATATAGCTCTAGAAAGAAGATATAAATACTAAAAGATTCTATAATAATTATAGTACTAAAGTAGTAGTAGAGAATCTTATAAATTAGTATTAGTAAGTAAGTTACTACTTCTTTACTATTATAGTATAGAGCTAGAATACTAAAGTAGATATTATTAGTAAAGTTAAAAATACTACTAGTATTAGGTAACTAGTTAATACTCTATTAAGTAAAGCCTAGGCTAGTAAAGAAGTAGTAGAAACTATTAATATTAAAAGTAGTTTTAGAAAAATAGCTTTACCTACTCTTACTATAGTAAGTTAATATATAAAGACTAAGAGAAAAATCTTTATTATAGTTACTACTATCTTTTTATAAGATATATAGGCTTATTTCTTTAAAAGCAGCCTAGAGCTTAATACTTTCTAGTACTTTAAGATTCTTTATATACCTTAGTTAAGATAGTATATCTAGTATAGGTAATATAGTCTTACTATATATACTACTTAGTAGTTTTATAATCTTACTAAAGAAGAAGTACTTAGAGTAAATATAATCTTACTAGTAATTCTTTATATAGAAAGTATCTACTCTTATATAAGCTTCTTAAGTATAGGTATTAAATTTCTAAAGTTACTTTATAAGTTTAAAAGCTGTTCTATCTATAGTATATAGCTCTATAAACTTTAACTCTAAAGATTAGTAAGAGCTACTAGCTAGTAGTAGAGTTATAGGTAGTATTTAATAGGTTAAAGAAAATAAACTACTTATATCTTTAATAGAGCTAGTATTACTAGAAAGCTCTTTTATTAGAACTTCTATACTAAGTAACTCTTTAAATATACTAGTAACTAGTATTTAGGCTTATAATATATATATAGATAGTTATACTATAGTATTCTATATTACTTCTAGCTATATTACCTTCTATATTCTAGTTTCTTTAAGTATATACTATAGAACTAAAGTTAAAATTATAGGTATTCTTAGCTAGGTTTAGAAGAAGCTACTAATCTTTATTCTTTAGTTCTTATTAATTAGGCTTTTATACTTTCTTCTAGTACTAGTTATAAAGGTAGATAGACTTAGAGTAGTAAATAGCTAGTCTCTAGTTAGTAGTATTCTACTAGGTATAGTAGAAGTCTAAGAACTAATATTCTAGTTAGAGATCTAAGAACTAATATTCTAGTTAAGAGTCTAAGAACTAATATTCTAGTTAGGAGTCTAAGAACTAATATTCTAGTTAGAAGTCTAAGAACTAATACTCTAGTTAGAAGTTTAAGAACTAATATTCTAGTTAGGAGTCTAAAAACTAATATTCTAGTTAAAAGTTTAAGAACTAATATCTTTATTATAGAAGCCTAAACCTCTTTTAAAAAATAAAGGTACTACTCTTATTTATATAGTTAAAGAAGTATTAGTTACTAGCCTTTAAAAATACTATATAATTATAGTATTTTCTTTATCTAGTATAAGGTTAGTCTTCTTCTTAGCTACTTATAATACTACTTTTTCTTTTTTAAACTATATATCTTTAGGTATAGTAGTAAGAGATACTTAATCTTACTATAGTAGGTAACTTTCTTCTAAATCTATTTCTTTAGGCTTAGAAAGGTCTGCTTCTAGTATAGGTATATCTAAACTAATTCTTAGGCTTATATAGGATAGAGTTAGCTATAAGTTATCTCTAGGTATAGTAGAAGTATAGTAGAAGAAGTTCTAAGGTAAAGTTTATATCTTAGTATAGGCTACTACTACCTTCTTTTTATTATACTACTCTCTTCTTACTTTTTTTCTCTCTTTATCTATAGTATATTTCTATAGCCTGCTAAAGGCTTTCTTTTTTAAAGAGTTAGCTATAAGAGAATATAGAAAAGTATAAGAATAGAAAGTAATAAAGTTAGATAAATAGTAAAGGAAAAAAAATATAAATTAAGGTAGTAAAGTTTTTATAATTTATTTAATATTAAGAAGAGTAAGGCTAGTTCTAGATAACACTATATAGAGATTAGTAATAAAGTATAAGGTTTATAAGTATAGTATAAGGTTTATAAGTATAGTATATTCTATATAGTTTAGTAGTAGTAGTAGTTCTACCTAAATTAAGGTATAGTAAGCTATAATAGCTATATAGAGCTATACTTTACTACCTACTATCTTATTTAGGTTAATATAGTAGTATAGTAGTTATATAATACTACTTTTAATATTAATTTTAATTAGAAAAGATACTAAGTACTATAGAATAATTCTATATAGTTTAGTAGTAGTAGTAGTTCTACTTAAATTAAAGTATAGTAAGCTATAATAGCTATATAGAGCTATACTCTACTACTTACTATTTTATTTAAGTTAATATAGTAGTATAGTAGTTATATAGTACTACTTTTAATATTAATTCTAATTAGAAAAGATACTAAGTACTATAGAGTAATTTTATATTATGTAGTAGTAGTAGTAGTTCTACTTAAATTAAAGTATAGTAAGCTATAATAGCTGTATAAGGCTATACTTTACTACCTACTATCTTATCTAGGTTAATATAGTAGTATAGTAGTTATATAGTATTATATAGTATTTTCTTTAATAAAAACTCTAATTAGAATAGTACTAAGTTAGAACAGCCTTACTAAAAGTAGTAGCTATTTATAAGCTACTTAGGTCTTAACTATAATAACTCTATAACTACGCCTTAGATTAAAAATTTAAAACTACTATTATAATCCTATAGAGTAGCTTTTTAAAATAGTACTCTAAAACCTAAAATATTTTTTTTAAAGTTAGCCTAACTCTACTCTAGTTTTTAGTATTTAATAAGCCTTAGCTTTTATATAAAAGTATAACTATTTCTAATACTAGTTTTATAAAGTAGCTTATTTTTACTAAGTAGCTCTAAGGTAAGCTCTATATTTAGCTTATACTTAATTCTTAGTACTAAGTAAAGTAGAAGTAAGCTTTTACTTTAGAGCTTAGATAAGTAATTATAAAGTTATACTATTACTTAAAATAAGCTATACTATTACTAGTAATATAATTAATAAAGAAATAATAGTATTAACTTAGTTCTTTAGCTTCTAAAGATACTTAGCTCTAGCTACCTACTTACTTAATTTAATCTTATATTTAGTAAGCTTCTAGTTATATATTTTAGTACTTAATAGAGTTAAAGTACTATAAAGGATATATATATATATATATTAGTTAACTAAGTAAATTAACTTTAAGTTAAGTAAGCTAGTAGTTACTTATTAAATATTAAGCTAGCTACTAGCTATTTAAAAGCTCTAAAGTTTACTTCTAAGCTTACTAGTAGTAGCTATAAAGCTTTTTTATTTATATTAAAGGTATTTAGAGTATTTAAATTAACTAGATTTTAAATATTATAGAGCTTAGTATACTAAGTTACCTAAATATACTAGTTAGGCTAGTTAGTTTAGAATTTTAGTTAAAAGGTGCTAGCTAAAATAGCTAATTAAGCTTATAAGCTATAGTTAACTAGCTTACTTATTATAATAATTTATTATTACTAAGAATTTAAGTTTAATTAGAGTAGTTAAGTAGTATCTAATAAGCTCTATTTAGCTAAGTATATAGAAAAATTTACTATTCTTAAAAAGCTAGGCTTATAACTATTTTCTAGCTTATAGAATACTACTTAGGTAATTAATAGTATTTAATTAGTACTTTTCTAAGATTAGATAAAAGCTATTTATTATATATATATAAATTTTATATAGGTTATATAACCTACTAGAACTAAGCCTTTAATCTATATTAGAGTAGCTTATTTCTATTAAGCTAATATATTAAGCTTCTAGCTAGCTCTAGAGCTATTTACTACTAACTTTCTAGTTATCTAATCTTTATATAAATAGCTAAGTAGCTTAATTATATAATAAATTTTCTATTATATATAGACTTAGGCTAGTATAATACTATTTATAAATAATATATAGTTATAGCCTTATACTACTATACTAAAGCTAGCTATATATATAGCTTATAAGTAAAGGTTAGAAAAAAAGTATTATTATAAACTAAGCTCTAGTATATAAAACTATACTAGTATATAAGACTAAGTATAGAGCTAACCTATATAATATACTAAGTAAGGCATAGTAAACTTCTTTTCTTTTTATATAAGTAAAGAATAGCTACTATTTTCTATCTTTTTACCTTTATAGTATAGAATAAATATATACTTATTAAAAGGCTACTTTAACTTTTAATAGAACTAGTTTAAAGGCTTATAGAGCCTCTAAATAGTATATTATATAAGAGAAAATAGCTAGCTAATATAAAGTTAGAAAGTAGGTTAGAGGTTTATATACTATATTATAGAAGATTATAAATAAACTATGTAATAATAATAAATAAACTATATAATAATAATAAAGAAACTATATAATAATAGTAAATTTACTATAGTAATACCTATAATAGATCTTTATAGAGCTATAAGAATAATTATATAGACTCTACTACTCTTTATATAAGCTTAAAAAGGTATTATAAGCTTTATAGAAATAATATTAGCCTAAAATAAACATTTCTCTATTATTTTAAAGTAAGTGTAGCAAGTATAGTAATATTAAGTTAGTCTTGCAGAACGCTAGCAGAACCTTAGGTCCTCTTTAAGCCTTAGTTTTTGTCTCTTTAAGCGTTTTTTAGCTAGCTTAATTACCTTATACCCTATGCTTAAGAATATTAAAACTTAACTACGCTAGGATAGAAGCTGCTTATATAAGCACAAAAATATATAGAAATATAGAGAAAAACTAGAAGAATAAAATGCTTTAAAAATTATAGCTCTAGGCTTAGTAATAGTAGAGTTATTAAGTATTAAAGTTAGAAACACCTATATATATATATTGCTATAACTATACTATTCTACTAGCTATAACTATAGTTTAACTTTTATATAGTTTAAAATATACTATATAAGTAGGTTATATAGTTTTACTAGTATGCAGTGCTTAGTAATATCTTAATTTAAGTACTATAAGATAAGGTTAAAATATATACTAAAGTATACTACTCTTTAACTCTACTAATATAAAAGCTATTTATATAAGTATATAAAATATATAAATATATAGAAAAAGTCTAGAAGAATATTATAAATTTTAAATCTTAGGTTTATACTTAGTAATACTAGTATTATCAAGCTTTAAATTTTAAAATATCTATATATATATTATATTTACTACTATAACTATACTATACTAGTAGTAATAACTATAATTAGATATTTCTAAATTATTAAATCTACTATAAAAATAAGTTATATAGTTTTATTAGTATATAGTACTTAGTAAGTTTAAAGTTTAAGTACTATAAGCTAAGGTTTAAAGTTATATCTTAGAATACTTATCTCTAACTATACTTTAATAAAATCTATTTCTATTAGTAATAAGCTATTTAGAAATATAAATAAAAGCTAATAAAATAAAAAATAAAAATTATTATAGTACTAGGCTAAGTAATACTAAAGTTATATATAGATATAATTATAAGTAAGTCTAGTATAAAGCTATATATGGCTATAGTATTAATATAATTTACTATAAAAGTTTTATATATAGCTTTACTAGTATAAAGTATTTAGTACTAAGTTAATTTAGTTTTTATAAAGTAAAGTATATAATAAAATACTTTCTTTTATTCTTTAATCTTTATATTATACTACTAGATATACTTAAATTAAAACTAGTATTTAATATACTAAATACTTTAAAAATAGAATAAATTATATAAATAATTAACTAGTATATACTACCTAGTATTAATTAAAAGCCTAGCTTAAATAATATAAGTTAATACTTAAGAAAAGTATATAGAAATAGACTAGAAATAGACAGGTTTAGAAATATATATATATAGTTCTATTAGAGTAATATCTTTATAGATAATATCTAGATTAATACTTTTAAGTAGTATTATTATTTTTTAATTATAATAATAATCTTACTTAGCTTCTATATCTTTATATCTTTAACTTATAATTAATATAGCTTAGTAAAATATAAGTATATATAAGGAAAATACTTAAATATAAGTTAATCTTAATCTTAATAATAAATTTTAAAGTATATACTACTTTTACTCTATAATAGAAGCTATTAAGTTCTAATATTTCTATTTTCTTTCTATTATTTTGCTAGCTTACTTCGCAATTACAATTCCTATTTATAAGTAATTATTATATATTATTACTATACTTACTATACTTACTTTATAATAATATTAATAGTTAGATAAAATAATAATTCTTTTTAAATATTTTAAGAGTTATTAAAGAGTATAGAAATTACTTTTAATTATAGAAAGTAGTATCTATTATTAAAAATTATTAAAGGTTATAGAATTTATTAAAGGTTATAGTAAGAGGTAAAGGTTATAAAAATAACTCTTAGTTATAGAGATTACTATATATTATAGAAGTTATTATATATTATAGAGATTATTCTTATTTAAAATAATTTATAAAATTAGTATATAATTTCTATATCTACTATAATAAGAATTTTAGAAATAGTATATAACTAAAATAAAGTATATAGTTTAATATTTTACTAATTTTTACTATATATTCTAAGTCTATAGTAATTAAAGTTTATAAGCTAGAATTACTCTATAGGCTAGTAATAAGCACTGCTCTAGCTAAGGGCTTGCTATTAGAGTAAGTTATAATATCTTTTAGCTTGCCTTACTGCAGTAGCTAGAGCTGTAGCCTAATACTTGCCTAGTAAAGTCTGGTTCGGTTCGGAACTCTTAGCAATCCGATAACCGGCTTACAGATACTGGTATACAAGGCCTGCATGTTCTTAAGACTGCAACCAACACAGTCTTAAGAAAAGCTTATACATATATTGATTATCCCTGCAATTACAGCACAAAAGGATCCAACAGAGATGCTACAGCCAACAGCAAGATCAGAGCACGAAACTATTACACTGTTAACTGGCACAAAATCACACATATGGCGTTCTCAACAAACACCTATTCGCGCGACCTTAGTATTGCAGCACGGCTTCTGCGAGTACGCCGAGCGCTACGTTGACTCGCATCACAATTTTATCCGAGAACTCAACAAGGCTGGTTACACGGTCTACGCGCTCGACATGTGGGGCCACGGACGATCGCCAGGTACTCGCGGCGTGACTCATATTGGAAAGGCTGTCCAAGACCACATTGAGTTGAGGAGACTAGCTAGCAATGATGGCCTGTCCGTTGTACTTTTCGGACATTCACTGGGCGGCCTTGTCACTGCGGGAAGTGCGACAGCCAACTCCGACAATATTAATGGGATCGTTATGATGGGTCCTGCGCTGCCAAGCGTACCACCGGGCTTTACGAGAGCTGCCATAGGAGTACTAGCGAGAATCATGCCCTCTATATCTGTGCCGATGCCAAAGTCTGGCCTTAATGGCTTGACAAGAGATGAGAATCAGCAAAGGATCTTCACGAGCGATCCTCTTGTACCACAACGGCAGATTCCTTTTCTGCTGGCTGCGACTGCGCTGGACGCGATGCAGCAGATTGACAGTGGATTAAGGAAGTGGAAGGTGCCAACACTGGTCCTGCATGGATCGGCTGACACGTTTACAAAGTGGCAGGGGAGTGAAAAGTTCGTGAACGGGATTGCGTCAGATGACAAAACTTTCCGAAAGTATGAGACTGGGAGACACGAATTGTTGAACGACCCACCGGTAGCCGATGAGACGTTAAGGGAGATTATGGAGTGGATAGAAAATCATGTTTAACAACCAATCTATAGTTTCTACCTCTTTAAGCTACTTCATTGGCAATCAAGTTGGCCGCAATATTCGCACCCTTCTCCCTCCGGCGTCTGTACTCTGCGTATCCCCCGATGATCTCTTGCCTTGGCACTGTTTCCAACGCCAGGTAGATATCGCCCAATGCCAGCGTCTGCTCTCTCAGTCTCGATACATCAACTGCTGAACTGCCAAAATGAGGTGCCCACAGTGACCAAGGGCCAGATATCAACGATGTCGTCGGGAGCAAGGCGTTGTGGTAGTAAGTTCCTATACCACCGAAAGAAGAGTAAGTAGGCACGCGCGACCTGTCAGGCTTGGATATACCTGGTGCCACTATGACACGATCCAGATTACGACGTTGGACGGCTCTCTCCACCACGGATAGGACTGCTGGACTCGGTCCAACACACCAGATCATAGTCTCGCCTCGCCCAGTATACTCGAGTGTGCTGCCAGAGTCCCCATTTGCACAGGGTTTCGCCTCGATTTCTTGTGTACCAAGGTGTTCGACTGCAATGACCAATGCAAGTTTCTCGTTGTCGAAGGCACGATCTAGCTGCTGCGCATGTCGATATGTACCTTCTCGGGAAATGTGCAGATGCCCAGTATTGAACGCGAACTCAATCGTGCGATTACGAGAGCTAAGTGGCAGCTTAGTAAAGTACTTTGCAAGGGCCAATAGCGCGATCGGACCGTTTTCCTGGACGTATGTGTTCCCGTCGGTATGACTTTCGAAGATAATTCGTTCTTCTGTTTGTCCAGGGAGAACAGCTATGAGGTTGCGAGTCGTCGCAGGAGAAACATTTCCATCCACAGAGATGGAGGCTGTCAAGCCTTCAGCTGCGAACTTTTTGAGCTTTGTTGCCTCATCAACACCCACATACACAGCGGGTAGCTTGTAGTGAATGCCTTGATGTGGCTCAAAATACGACTCGACTTGCTCTCCTACAATATGGAACATGATCACCATGCCGGCGGCGCCAGCTCTTCCCGCCTGAATCAGATCATCCTTGAGAGCCGCGTCTGCAAAGCCTGGTCGGTTGTAGCTACCAAACAGATCCTTCTTAAAGTCGGACGTCTTTGAGTGGCAGAGTAGGAAGATCAGAATGTACGGCATCGAATGCATTGGGAAGTCTCTCAGGATGATTTTCCCATTGGCGTTCTGCTTAGTTATGGACTCTCTACCAGGCACATAGACTAAGCTGCATCCCTGGCTTGAGGTGACTTTTGAGAAGGGTACCGCACCACACACTGGTACGGTCTGGTCGCCATTAGGCGTCGAGACCTCTAACCTGCCGGCATCTTTGAGTGAACGTCCTTCGCTTGTTTCCCATCGTAAAATGGCGTACTCATCGCTCCGGAACTCCAGATTAGGCAGTTTCTGTAATTGTCGCTCCAGCCAATTAATTAGGTTGTTGTGCACTTCGCTGCCGGTTGTTCGAGGACCGTTACCACCGATGTGCTCCAGCATGTGCCGAATTTCCTCCTCATCAGGGAAATTTCCTTCATTGACTGTGGAACTAGTCGGGGTGTTTTGTAATTTCGTTACCGCATAGCCTTTTATAGACTTCCGCGCAGCCAGGATCAATAATAGTGCCAGAACTGAGCTTGGGGAGCACAAAAATGGGCGAACATGTCGAAAGAGTGTGATCAAACGCCGTGTGAATGGTGAATCCATGGCAAGTGATTTATCCTGTTGACAAAATCAAATCACTTTGTATATATGCGCACCTGTCTGCGAGGTCCTGCTACTGCAACCGATCGAAGGAGCCGAGTCGGTGGCCAGCCGGTCCGCTCCAACCTAACCGGAAAAGTGCCTGATCAAGTGCCCTTGACGTCTCTCTTTCCCCGCAACATTCCTGACTTTTACACAAGGACCGCTTCGCACAGCAGCGCTCCGGTGCACCTTTCCGGCTCCAAGGATGCGTACTGCGCCACGAAGACGACCACCAAATTCGGCATGTCGTGCCTGCCGGAGATTGAAGGTTGGTTCACCATGGCCAGTAAGGAACACATCTAACAGGTTTAGATGCGATGCGTGAAATCTTCGTCATCGTCTTGCGAGCGATGCTCGAGGGTTGGTCGAACGTGTGTCGCAGGGTCAACCGAGGCATCGCCCAGCTTAGATCGATCACCGGCTCCGGTTCCGGCACCGGCTCCGAGGACGATCCAAAGTGACCATGACGTCATACTTGCCGAATGCGGTTTTGACGCGACATCGACCCGCTTGGCAGACACCGCTTCCAATTTACCTAGTATTTACACTACATCGCCAGCTCTGAACCATCGAGCAGGTAGTCCGAGCACGTTACTTGCGGAGATCGAGCCGCAGCCCCCTGACTGGAGCATCATCTCTGCTGGAGACTCTGCACAATGGCTACAAATGTACTCACAGACTTGCTGATTATACGAATCCAGAATGAGTTGCTTCAGAGCTTTACCTATCAGGAGCTGACTTCCTTTATAGATTTAGGGAGAAGCTCTTGTCTACAGCCTCCATCTTCGAGCCGACAGATTTTGATGACAGCAAGACGCTGTTCACAGAGTCGTCCGACCTGACAATATGCATTGCCTACGTTACATCTCGATACGTCCCAGGATACCACAGCCTCAGGAGTTCTTTGAAACAAAGGGTCATATCATTCATGCAATCGACTTTGACGCAAGCAAGTACGAGTCCCGAGAAGCAACTTCAGGACCTGCAAGCACTCATCATCCTTTACATGTTCGGCAGGTCCGGGGCTATTGAAATTCTCCCGGACTCCAGCTCCAATGTTGACTTCTGGTCTATCAAAGCTACCTGCGAGGCGTATGCTCTACGTATGGGGCCTGCATCGAACAGCGGAGTCAGTCCTTGCTCAGCTCCGTGCCGGACACAGCATCCAAAGATCGGGAAATCATGTCAAGCTATACCTGTATTGGCTTTGGCTTTTCTCCACATCCCATCAGTAAGTATCAAGCAAGCTGAAACTTTTGTTTGTGAGTCTAAATTAGTAGCGTGGCAATTATTACGGGAACGCCCCCGACTATTACAGCAGACGCTTCAATCAGGATCGCTACCAGCCTGCTCGAAAGTCTTAAATCCGATCCGTCAGTCATTGTCGTCGTTGCAGAAGCTGAACTTTGTCTGGTTTGGTACAAGGTGGGTAGCCATCACAGTACCCAATATTGTGGCAATGCAGCTTTTACTAATCTCGTCGCAGTTGGGGGCAAAAGACCCAAAGATCAAGGAATGGTGGTGTGCTTCAGCTATACACGACATGGATGCATCAAATATAAATTGCTTAAAGCCCGAAGATGTTGATACAGCGATCGAATCCTGTACACATCGGCTTTGGTTCAAGGACAGTACTGCCTTCAGTAGGTGCTCAAATTCAAGCGCAAAGACATGATTGACAATTACTTTGCAGATCCTACGTCTGTACTGAGCACGACTCCTGATTACTACTTCCACTACACCAGGTTCTGTCTCCATACCTTTTTTCTGCCACATTCCAACATTTGCACGCGTTCGGAGACAGATGTCGAGGCAATCACCAGATGCGTTGACGCCGCTCTGGGCGTACTAAATTTGTCCAGCAAGATCGGTCCCGCTGGTAGGGATCAGTTACGATATTTCCCAGGATTTCTATTCGTGATGCTCTCGTACTGCTCATCTTTCGTGCTTAAAGCCATACAAGCACGTCAAGGGTCAGTGCCAAATGCAGCTGAGGCAGTCATTACCGTCCAGAGAATTGCTGGCTTCATGGTGGACCTAGGGTTGGAACCGGGCCATAGCGGCGATGCCTTTACTGCTGGCCAATCCGTGCTGAGGCAGATTTCAACCATGCAGCGAGAATCTCACACACACTCAGAGGCTCAACAACCCAGTCCAGCACCATCATTACTGTACGATATGCAAGCCCACAATGGACATCAGTGGCTCCAGGACGTGTTCGATCAGCATTCTTTAGACTTTGGCCATAGTTTTCCAGCTTGGAACGAGCGTTTCAGCTTCAGATGATGGCGTCTACCTATTTACCCAAACATCCCTTCTATATCTAGCCAATATTTGATGTGAAACCGGCTCAGATACACGTATGCGTTGTGAATCATCCGCTTGGGCGAGCCGGCTCCGGTCTATTAGGTACACGAGGGAGGGGCGGAGCATCGCGCCGAATTCGCGCTTGCCACTTCCCATTTCCATCCGTGAGACGCCCAAGGGCTATAATACACATATGGAAGCTGCAATATCGATTCGTGAATATCGATTACCGCTTCCTACCACATGTCATCATGCCAGAGTCTGCGAGGTCCAAGTCCTCCATGCACCAGCTCGAAGTGCTGCCCAGCACTGAAATGCGTTTTCCGACAAATTCCAGCGACACAACGAGTGGACTATGGACAGAGATTGTCCATAACAAAATGATCTTTTGCTATTGCCTCGGCTTGATGACTACTGCGCTGTTGACAGGCTTTGATACAGTAGTCATTGGCACCATCACCGCCCTCCCCCATTTCCAGCAAGTCATCTCAGGCTTGCAGCCTACTGGCACACTGATTAACATACAACAGAAAAGACTTCGGTGAGCTCTTCGAAGGCTCCTATATCGTCCCTTCCCTCTGGCTAGCACTTTGGAGTGCCGTCGCACCAATCGGCCAAATGGCCGGGGCAGTCACTGGAGGTTGCATCCAAGACTATTTCGGACGACGCAAATCGATCATGCTTGGAAGCTTGATCTCTGTAGCTTCAATAGCTGTTTGCTACGTATCAGGCAGACCGGAAGACATCAACGTGCGCCGTGGGGTGCTGCTTGTCGGCAAAACGGTACTTGGTTTCGCACTCGGAATCATGCTTGCGACTACACAGACGTACATGTCTGAGGTCACGCCCCCGGCCATTCGAGGGCCAGCTTTGGGGCTGATTCCAACCGGCATCTTGATGGGACAATTGACCGGTGCGGTTGTGATTTGGTCGCAATCCTCAAATGAGTCCGCAAATTCCTATCTCGTATCGATCGCTTCTCAATGGCCATTCTCGGCTGTGCCCTTCTTTGTAGCTTTGATACTCCCTGAGAGCCCGATCTGGTTCTTCCACCAGGGAAATACCGACGCTGCACTGCGTTCTCTTAAAAAGCTGTACAGAGACGAAGGTAAAGCGAAGGAAGCCTTGGATCAGCTAGTAGTCCTGATTGAAGTCGAGCGCACCACACAGGACGGTGCCGTAGGCTACCTAGACTGCTTCAAGGGCACAAATGGGAGGAGAACTGGCATCGTCATCTTTGCGAGCCTCATACCTATCGTCTTCGGTTTACCACTACTGGCTCAGGCTAGCTACTTCATTCAGATCGTTGGCATGGAAGCAAGTCTCAGTCTTATCATTCTTATCTTGGGTATCGCTCTTGGCTTCATCGGCAACGGTGTTGGTCTGTGGGCTATGTCGAAAATCGGGCGTCGGCCTCTGATACTCTTCTCTTTCGGCATCACTACTATGCTATGGCTCGGCATGGGAATCGCAGGTATTTGGTCTGGCGCTATTACTATATGGTACGTCGCCTCTTCGATCCACATTGAGCCTCTGCTGACAATAAAGGTACTCCGCCGCGACCATGATGCTTGTTGTAATCGTCAACGGAATTGGTTCATGGCCTGCATCCTACGCGGTAGGTGGGGAAGTATCGTCACTGCGTCTCCGTGCACGTAGCCAAGGCATTGGCTGGTTCACTAACAGTCTGGGTAATGGGACTATGAGTCTTGCTCTGCCATTCATTTTCAATCCTGATGCAGGTAATTTAAGGGCAAAGCTTGGGTTCGTGCTATCAGCTTTTTGTCTTGTTGGTTTTGCTATTGCTTGGTTGATTGTGCCAGAATTGCAGCATGCTTCGAATGCTGATATTGATAGAATGTTCGACATGCGAACCCCTACGCGAAAGTTTAAGAATTAAATACTTAGGTACCTGAAATATAAAAGAATAAAAGTATTATAATTACTAGAAACTATTTCTTATAATAACGTTTTAATCTCTATAATATATATTCTTTAGAAAAAAATTAATTTTCAAGATTAATATATAATAAACTAGATATAAAAAGCTATAGAAGCATATAATAGTCTACTATAGATTTAATACTAGAATTAGATTAGTATTTTAGAGTTTTATTTAAGACTTTATTTTATTATACTAGTAATAGTATATAAATAACAAATTTATATATTCTATTAGTAGTATCTATTATACTTAAGATTATATAGATAATATTAACATGTATTATATAGTACTATATTAAGATACTTTTCTATTATATTAACTGCTAACTAACTTAAACAAACTAAATTAAGTAGAGCCTACTAAAGCTTACTACTTAACCTATACCTTTGAAATATGTTCAATTGTAGTAGCCCCCTCCTTTGTAGAGATATGTTCGCCCTCGTTATATCTGCCTCTAACTAGGCTTGTTAACCCAACTGCTTCTTGAACTGCAGCAAAGTCGGCTAAATCTTGCGCCGCAGTGTTGGCACCGAAGACTTGATCCATTTCTTCCAAAGTCTTGCCTTTTGTCTCTGGGATGAAGAAATATATGAAAAGACCTCCAATCACACACCATACAGAGAAGAAGATATAGGCTCCCCAGGTCAAACTTTCTAGCATGTCCGGAACGATAAGCGCAATAACGAAGTTGTTCATCCAGTTGGAAGATGCAGCAATTGCAGTTCCTTTGGCTCTAATAGAGATAGGGAACACTTCTGCAATCAAAGTCCACGAACCTGGGCCCCAGGAGTAGGCAAAGTTGACTATGTACAACCATACAAAAACTAGAAACGGTTAGACACCGCTAAAGATGGATTGTGTAGGATGCGAGACTTACCGACAGCAGCCCATCCTGCAGCAGAGTGTGCAGCCCAATCATGACCACAGGTGGCGACAATGACACCAATGATAAGTTGACATATGCCCATACCAGCAGAGCCTGAGAGGAGAAGTGGTCTTCGCCCAACCTTGTCAATAACGTAGATTGCTGGAATTGTGGTTGCGACGTTGATGATGCCGGTGACACCGGTGGCAAGAAGAGCAATGGTGTTACTGGTCAAGCCTAGCGACTGAAAAATAACTGGCGCGTAGTAGATAATGCTAGTGAAAAGTCAGCAGGGATGCTTAGTCCAAATTTCAATCCCGTCTTACCTATCAATTCCTGACCATTGCTGGAAGAACATGACCAGACTGGCAAGAGCCACGCGCTTGAATGCATCCCTCGATCTAAATATGTTTGAGTATTGAGCAAGTTCTCGACGCCAGACACTGTTTCCAGTGCTCGCGCTGAGAGATGGAAACCGCTTGTTGAAGACAGCTTTTTCGAATTCGTAGTCAGCTCTGATCTCAAGATACTCGACTTGGACCAAAAAATGGTCTTGTGGAAGGCCTCGGAGGTATGAGATTGTCTTCAAGGCTTCTTCGTCTTTGCCTTTATTGACAAGGAGACGAGGCGAGAAAGGCATGAAGAACAATCCAATGCACAAGATGATAGCTGGAATGCCTTGTATAATCATGGGAAGTCTCCAGGCCATGTCACTCTGTCCATCGCTGGTACCACCGATATAGTTAGAGCCATACGCGATCCAGTAGGCAATCATGATCCCCACGGTTGTTGTTAGTTGTTGAAGTGAAATGAGGAAGCCGCGGATCTCGGGTGGTGCAAGTTCGGCGTTGTAAAGAGGTCTGTAGTAGCGTCAATAAAATGAAGGAATAGATCTCCTGGCGATAGCTCGTACCCAACAGCTGATAAAGTTCCAACGCCAATACCGGTAAAGAAGCGACCAGCGAAGATATAGGAGGTAGATTGAGCACCTGCAGCGAGGAATGATCCAAGTACAACCCAAAGGGATCCGGCGAACATTGTATGCTTTCTGGAAAAGACCTCACCAAAGACACCAGATGACAAAGATCCCATCCACCCTCCAAGTTGAAGAATGGACGTGAGCCACCCGAGCCTCGAAGCGTTGTGTCTGACATCAGGGAAGTCACGCTGGAAAGAGTTCATGACGACGGCCTGACCAAGGACTCCCTGCTGGTAACCATACAGGAGACCTCCGAAGCTAAATTGCGATCAGCATCGAACGACGACTAACCAACGGGTTCAAAATTACGATGCAAACACTGCTACGAAGAATACCTTCTTGTTCTTTCTGAGACTCTTGGGTCCTGACCATCTCTGCTCTGAGCAGAGCAGTCACGCCAGAAAGAGTCTGCTCGGCCGCCATGATAGTCGTGTGAATGACAATGCAAGCAGACTCAAGGATGGGTTGGTTGATGCAGCAAGGAGATCAATCTTATATTTGGATGCCGATTGTGCTCTCCTCAGACGAGTCGCCATGGCGCCTATCATATATAGTCTCGAAAACGAAGAAGGGGAGGGGGATCTACATCAGCAAAGGTGCCAAGAGTCTGGGGTCCCCATGGGGCGCTAAGGCCCAATCACCAGAGTTGGTGCACTCCCCACGTACACATGAGGTACCTCAGACGTTAGCGGCTCGCATCGAGTGTCAATTCCGCACTAAAGTGACGCTAATTAGGCGTTGACGTGTTCGTAACTCTCGTATCGAGCACTGCAATCGTCATGAGATAAGCTATAGGTGAGGTGGTGGAGGCCAGGCGCACACCAACTCCTAGCTACGGTGCCTGTGAATTCTCCGTAGACGCGTTGAATTGTGGAACAAGTGCCTATCTTTTGCTTGCGTATTTAAGCGAAGTATAGAGGTGAATTTGTCTTACTTGCCCTGACAACCTTGAAGACATTGCCTAAAGCACGTCCTTTGCTGTAAGATCTCAAGTATAACAAGATAAATAGCCAGATAATATACTATGTTAGCATTATTAGAGCATATAAGATAATTCTTACATTTAGCTAGTTAGTAAATATCTTTTAGTAGCCTATCTTTATACTTTTATTAATATAGATATAGGCTAGATTAAGTATATTCTTAATCTAAATACTATAAATATTAAATATTAAAAAGTTAACTATATTATAAAACCTATTTAAAGAATAGGCTATACTATTAGCTATAAAACTTCTACAGTTAAAATTCTATAAGTATATTAATAACTAGAACAGAATATAAGATAAGATTAAGATAAAAAGTAGTATAAATAATTTAGCTACTAAATAGACTATAAATATAGACTATAAACTAAATACTAAAATAGTAAAAAAAAAAATTCTTTTAAAATTAAAAAAAAGGTTTTCTCTTCTATCTATTAGCTATAGTACTATTTAAAAGATTTTATTAAAGTATTCTTTACTAATATCTATAATTAAATTTTTTTATATTACTTATTAGTAATCTTATACTCTATTATTCTTTATTTATTATATAACCTAATATAGATATTATAATAGTCTATTATATAAGAAAGCTAATACAGGTGCTAATTAGCTACAGGAGACTAAGCTCTATTGTAAGCATTTCTGGCAAAGAAGACGGAGATCGGGGGATTAGCTTGGCAGACGCGTGGATCGATGCTCGTCTCGAGGTCGGGCTAACCACAATGCGTAACCCGAACAGGCTTTGGGCTAGGTGTCCGTTGCTCTGGATCTCGAGCAGCTCTCTAATTCGGCCCTTGATCTGGTAGACCAGGCGATCGTAAACAGATGAACCCAGTCTCTACCATCCTCTTCCCAACCGATCCCATTGACTGTCTCGACATTAAAATTCATCTTGATCTTGAGAATGCAACAGCAATCCTCCAGAAAAGCTGTGAGGCCCTCCATTCCTCCACGTTGGAGAATTTTGGCTGGCAAGACCGCGGCCATTACAGGCGGCACCACTGGTATAGGTCGTGCCATAGCGCTGGAATTTCTGCGCCAGGGTGCAAATGTCGCCATAAACCACCTCGGGCTGGATCGCGATGACAAGCAACTGCAAAGTCTCATTGAGGAGCACAAAGCGATGAAGGAGGAAATGATCGAAGGGGAGGCGACTTCTAGGGCTGGCGAGCTTTTGGACGTCGTGGGCGACGTTACGGATCCGGTGACAGGCACCGTCCTTGTCGAGAGGGCTGTAGAGCGATGGGGCAAGCTGGACATCTTCGTGGCCAATGCGGGCGTATTCAAAGCTGCAGAGTTTCTCACGTGTGTTGGGCCGCGTTTTGGAAAGTCGCGCAAACTGACAATTCTTTAGGCTTCCGCAGGAACTTTTCGACAGCACTCTACGCATAAATGTAGCAGGTGCGTTCTACACGTTCCAAGCAGCAGCAAGGCAAATGGTTAAGCAGGGGCACGGCGGCTCCATCATCGGCATCTCGTCCATCAGCGCCCTCCAGGGAGGGGGACTACAGACTCACTACACGCCCACCAAGGCAGCTATCCTTTCCATGATCCAGTCAATGGCCATAGCCTTGGGCCCACACAAGATCAGATGCAACGCACTCCTGCCAGGAACTATCAGAACGCAGCTAGCAGACGAGGATATGGCTAACCCAGCGAAGGTACAGATGCTGGAGACGAGGATTCCTCTAGCGAGAATTGGAGACCCGGAGGATATGGCTGGTCCGGCACTGTTCTTCGCCTCTGAAGAACTGAGTCCTTATTGCAATGGCTCGCAGCTACTTGCCGATGGTGGTATGTTTGTATCGCTACAATAAAACAGACCTATACAATACAAGAGATAAGAAGCGCGTTAGCTCGATCCATATCCAGAGAAATGTCACCCGGCTAGGGCCTTGGTGCCAGATGTGATTGTCAGAGACCTCAGACTTTCTCTTCTTCGACTGTCCGGCTCTGATTGTTTATAACCTCACTGGGTCAAGCATCACTCCTTGACAGATATATGTTACATAACGATTACTTCCGCTTTGTAATACCAAGTTATGTCACGGAATGAACAGCCGCTATGGGGAATATACCGTCTCGAGACCAATTAAGCTAGAGGGCTGTCTGCTGATGCTCTCGGAAGCATTACCGTGATCATGGTTGCGGGAGGCGGAGGGCTACGCTGCTGCCGTTACATAAACAGGTTCAATGTTGCTCCTAATACATCCATCTGCTACAATGAAACACACGTCTTCTGCGACAGGTGATACTTTGTCAGAAACCGTCAGATATATTTCAGCTCATGAATTTTGAGCACGCAGCAAGAACTCACCAACCTGTAGTCCTTTGGATTTTTTTGCCGCGTGATCTCCAAGGCTATCGTCGGGAAGCCGAGCGCTTTTCAACTACCGGGATTTGAAAGGGTGGTAGATATTAGGGGGCGCACACTCCGAGCGCAAGACGGGGCGCAAGGTGTTGGGCATGGTCCTGTCTGGTTAGGTCTGCTCATTGACAACTGAACCTTTTGGGGAGCCACACTGAGGATGCAAAGGTACCGGGCGGAGGAGTTGCGTTGAGTAGCGTAGCTCAGGTATGCGTGGCAATACTGCGAGGTATCCAACTTTGCCCTGCTTCGCGTTTCGTAAACAATGCTACGCAAAACAGCTACGTGGTTAAATGGTTGGCTCAACGGCAAGGGGAGAGACTTCCCTGCTTCCGGAACAAATGCGTAGGATTGCGTCTATGTCTTATCGTTGGTTGCGACAGTCTAAACTAGAGTCTATCTGTGCATGCAACAAAATGTAGCTTTATCACCTCTCCACATGAATCTGGTGTCTCGGCAGGTACTTCTTTCGATTCCGTTTACGCACAATCGTCCCTGACCCGCTGATTAAAAGTACCTCGTCTATTCCATCGTCTTTCCCACCACCTTGTCAAACCCTTGCTTCATGACTGCCGTTGTCGTCAAGCCCGAGACGGCGATATGCAGATGATAAAAGTAATTATCTAGCATCAGATCGTTCACATTACCTTGTACATCCTAGCAGCTATGCAGTACTTCATCAGTGCCGGCTCAAACCTGTTTGTGTCATGCATAAGAATCTCACCCTTCCGTCAACGTGCTTTCGTATTTGTTCGAGTTTGTCGTGGTGTCAGCGACAGTGTGAATCTCTATTATCTCATATATTAAACTCACGGAATCTGATTGCGGTCCACCTAGCCCATACTCATCGACGACATTGCCAATACCCAAGGCGAGGAAGTCAACTTTCAGTGGCCATGAAATCGTCTGACTTTTGCTAGTTGTCTGGATGCCTTCTCAGCCCTCCATATCCATCACGGCATTTCCTTCACCTCAAATCGCCCGGCTCAGCCACCATGGCAGTGACTAGTTCATGACAGTACTTCACCAAGACGAAAATCTTGGCGAGGTTATTCTCCTTCTCGAAAAGGCTTATATCTACCACAGATGAGTCAAAAGGCAGCTTATCAGCTGCAAGGGGTATCATATTGTGCTCTAGGTGTATCGCTACTGGCACTTGCGCACGGCTTGCTTGGTCCGATGCTGTTCTTATTGGAATGCCATCTGAAAATGTGACGGTCATGGGAAGATTGAACTATGATGGATTGGCCAGCCATTTTTGAAGTTGTTGTCTGTCTGAGGATGTTTAATCATGTATTCAATTCTGGCCAGGACCTCATATCTACCCATTTTCGCAGCTTCAAGTATTTGTGCGGTCTTGTTCTTGGAGCGCGCGGCCTGCCAGTCGGTGATGCGTGCTATGATGATTCTTGAAGTGAGGGAGGCGGACGGATTGTTGCAATAGAACGGGGACTCTGGAGCCTAAGATAACACAAAATGTGGTGAGTAGATCAATGTCAATACGTAGCAATAAGTGTAAGCTCCGACTGACGATCAATCACAATTGCATCGTGTAGATGCTGTGACTTCAGACTTCTCAAACCATTTATTGCCATCCAGTCTCAATGGATAGCGCTATTGCAAGGTTCCAGACATAGATATACTTTTGAGCAAATCAGAAGACAGGTCAGGGCGTGGCTCGTGTTGTGTCGTGTCTTGTTGTGTTATTTCTTCGAAGACACAACATGACATTTATACTGTTCATCGCCCGCTGAATCTTCCTCCCTATTATATAACGCTCTCACTTCCTATATCAATATAAATATGCTCAAACCGGTCTTCCTTTCGAGTTCTAAGTATGGCTCTATCAGCAATGAGCGCTGCGCTGCAGCAACAAGCCCTGCCGCAGTCATGGTTTAGACCAAGATTACTCTCGACGGAAAGTCATTGCCAGTAAGACAAAGTCTTTTCTATAACACTTGGGCCACATACCCACTAACCTTCACTAGTCACCGGAGCCAAAGGTTTGATCTGACTCAGTATTGCAGGGTGCTGCCTGTCGAATCAAACCAAAACGGTGCAGCATCGATCTCACTGCGCCCGGAGATGACTTCGCCAAGATCAGCATGTTCACTCTGTTCACTGTGGCTGCGATCTTCACCATAGAGGAGACTGTCGAGGCCGCCCTATAACAGATCGTTATCGATGTAGGGGCCATACCTGGTATGGTCATCAATACTGGCAGAACCAACCACAAGGCTGCCGTAGATTTCTCAATCTAGGGGATCGAGGCGCTCTTCAAACCTGACGTGGGTTTTGATAATAAGGGAACACAATTTGTAGGCTGACTCTCCTGAAGATTTTCGGCACCCCCCCCCCCCCCCCCCCCCTCCCCCTGCGCCAGAGTGTCGGCAAAGGCTTTGATCAATATCAAGATCAAGATGCAGTCATTTTCACTACATCAATACTTTTGCATACCCAACACTGCCAATGTTCAATAGTCTATCTGGTATATTCCAGCGCGTTCCATTGACGCCCTACGGTGCCTTCAAAGCAGATTTCCGCTACATAACGCGGGTTCTCGCTGGGGAGTGGGCCAAATACGGTAACCCTCGCAGCAGCGTCTTGCCCGGCCTCGTCAATACCGTCATGACCTATTGTGTCCCCAGCAGGAAGGCCAGCAAACTAAGTTAGAATACTACGGAGGTTCTCCAAGACTGCTCGAGGTGCGCGAGGTAGTTGATGCGTTATATATATCACTTGAGTAATGCTGCAGGCTACACGACAAGCATTGATATTCTGGTAAACGATGTCATTGGGATTAATCTCGCTCCCTTCCTGCAACTATTGCGAAGTACGAATTCAAAGCTAAATTCATTGTAGTATCCTAGGTTATTGCACAGTCCCATTCAAGATTAGCTGAAGCCCGTCTTATTTTCGAAATGAATTTTGTCATTTTTCAATCTAAAGACAGATTCAAAAGTGACGATCGCACAGCTCGACCCAGGGCACGGATTCATCTTCCATAATCCAATGCTGAAAACCGGACAATTGTCCCTTACTTGGCTCAATTGAAGGATCTGCTCGAAGAACCGAAGTCTGCCTATCCTCACGCGTATCAACTTTCGTCCACCTTATACTTCTGCGGCTGCTGTGATGAAGGTGTGACAAACCCGTGGTATGTTTCCCTTAGCATGCGTGCCACATAGGAAAATGCCACGCAAAGAACTCTCCAGTGATCGATGTCAGTTTTCAGCGAAAGACATGCTGCCCCTAGATGCAGCTTAACGACCAACTGCGTACTGAATATCGTATCGTGCGCAGCCTAGCCAGCACTTCGAGCAATTTGTCCTCCTGCCACTTGTTTGTCATTTCTCATTCAGAGCTTTTATCACGACTTCGTCCGATTCCGGTTACGGTATTACAGATCTCGTGTAGCAGGAAAAACTGATGCGTTGGTCCGCAGCTTATCCTTCGCGATGTTGTGGTACCCTGCACCCTACCATGTCCGTGCACTCAATGCGGGGGTGACAACGTTAGTAGAGTTACATGGCGTGAAAATTTAGGATGTGATAGGATTCCCCCCGCATGATGTGAATCCGAGTTCGGGCGCTAGATTAATACACTGCGTGATCCTCGTCTCGGGCCCTCGTCTCGTGCCCACTTCCGTACCAAGCTACAGAAACAAACTTTGCATAACTAGCCTGCTCTAATAGATCATCGCTACCTTCTTATCTTCTCGCCTCGAGCCCTATTATCACCTCCGTGATAGTCACAAGACGAGCCAAATCCTAGCGGTGTCCCAAACAGACAAGCCTCGCGCAAGCCGACGAACTTTACTACAACTAAATTTTCTATCATTGAGTCGTCGAACTGGATCATGAGCATACCCTCCGGCGGCTGAAAGATTTGTCATATGTCGGTGCATTGCTCTACCAGAACTCCTATGAGTACTGGCAGTCTAGAGGCCTCCTTCCTGCTGTTGATCCTCCGTAAAGTCGATAGATAAACCAGCTTCCTCCCACACAAAAAGACCACCTCCGAAGCACTATAACAACAGGCCACTTTATCCATCATGCCGCTCCGCTTCCCAGATTCTTCTTCACACATACTTGACTTGTTCTCGTTGGCGGGAAAGGTATGCGTAGTGACGGGTGGAGCACGGGGCATTGGATTCGAAATCGTGCGCGGCATGGCAGAGGCAGGCGCAGACGTGGCTCTGGTGTACCTCTCCAGTAGCCAGGCACCGAACGAAGCCTTGAAGGTATCGCAAGAGACAGGGCGAAGGATTGAGGCCTTCTAGGCAGACGTGACGGACCGTGCCAGCATCGCCAGCACATTCCAGCGCATCGCTGCAGCATATGGCAAATTAGACATCGTCATCGCTAACGCCGGTGTCTGCCGCCAGATATCGAGTCTCGACTATGACGAGGAGACATGGGCCAAAGATTATTCTGTCAATGTCGATGGTGTCATGTGGACGGCGCAGGCCGCAGGCAAGATCTTCAAATCGCAAGGCTTCGGGAACCTGATCATCACCGCGATTGTAAGCTCGCTATTGGTGAATATTCCGCAGCCACAGACGTCCTACAATTCGAGCAAGGCTGCAGCGGCGCACATTGCGAAGAACTTGGCTATTGAGTGGATAGATTTTGCGCGGGTGAACGCTGTGAGCCCCGGCTATATTGCAACAAACAGTTTGACAACCCGGCCGTAGATAGACGCAGATTGCTGACATTCAATAGTGACCCTGAGTCAGCCCGAGGAGATCCGGAGGGAGTGGACGAGTACGATACCAGCGAGACGCATGGCGGCACCTACAGAGCTGAAGGGTGTAAGTGTGATTCTTGATATCGCTGTCTTGTAGTGCTGACGACTCGTAGTTGTATGTGTTCCTTGCCATCGAGGCTAGTAGCTACATAACAGGCGCCAACGTGGTCTGCGATGGCGGATATTCACTTATATGATATTATTGGCCAACATTATTTCAACCAAGACACAGTTTATACTGAACGATTAACACATTTTATTATTCGTTTCTTCTCCGCTGCTCTCTTATATTCTAATTTGGCGTCACTGACCCTCGGCTTTTCTCCCTGAGGCCTGTTGATGTTCTTGTTTCATCTGCATATCCCATGTAGGGTATTCAAGACGCTAACCGCATTGAGTTTGGTTCGGGCACCTCCCCACTTCACAGCGTGCGAGTTAGTGGCAAGACTGCCGAGGTTCGTCCCGAGCAAGCTCTTAATCTCCTTCTTCCCCCAACTCAATCAGGCATAAATTCTGCCAAACGCCCTTCCAGCCTGGCTGCGGCTATTAAAGCCTTCGAGTCCGAAAGAGAGAACAAAGAATTACTGCGCACACCCACAAGTCCTGCGAGGCTCCACAAGAAGAGACTTTGACCCCGAGCCGGAGCACGCTTGGGTTTCCAGCCATTCACAAGTAAATTAGAATGGCCTCCGAGCTCACACCCTTCGCCATACACGACGGCAAGTTCAGGGCCATCTTGGGGCCCAATCCAACACTGTCCTCCATCCTAGAGAATGCGGCCTACCCCTTCGCCCACGAGGCAGGCGTCTTCATTGCGGCCGATGACACACTTTTCATAACCTCCAACCAATTCCCAGATCCTGCCAACCCCAGCGAAAAGAAAGTTCAAATCTCGAAGGTCACCTTATCCCCCGATCGCACCACACCTTTAAAGTGCGAGGAGCTGGATTCATCATCTGTCCCCATGGGTAATGGCGGCGTTAACTATCGAGATGGGATCATCTTCTGCGCGCAAGGCAGCCTCGCCCACCCCAGTGGTTTGATGTACATGTCCAGCCGAGCGCCGCACACCTCAACGCAACTCCTCACGCACTTCCATTCGCGGCCCTTCAACTCTGTGAACGACGTAGTAGTACACAGTGATGGTTCTGTGTGGTTCACGGACCCCATCTATGGCTCGGAACAGGGCATCCGACCGTCAGCAACGCTGCCAGGCCAAGTCTACCGCTGGGAGCCGGAGAGCGGGGCCATCCGGGCGGTGGCTGATGGTTTTGGGAGATGTAATGGGATCTGTTTCAGTCCAGATGAGAAGATTGTTTATGTCACTGATACGGACTGGATTCATGGTGACGGAACGACGGACGGGACGAGGGCCAGCTCGATGTGAGTTGACTACTGAGGCTCCTGCACATAGTCGTCAATGCGCTAACATATTGCAGCTACGCCTTCGATGTGGCGTACTATTCTGGTTCGCCATTTCTCGTCAACCGTCGCCTCTTCGCCTTTGCAGATGTCGGCATCCCCGATGGCATTAAATGTGATATAGAAGGTAACGTATATAGTGGTTGTGGAGATGGTGTCAATGTTTGGAGCGCTGGCGGTGTTCTGTTAGGTAGGATCCTTGTAGAAGGTGGAGCAGCAAATTTTTGCTTTGGTAAGGAGGGCGAGATGTTTATTTTGAACGAGCATAAGCTTTGGAGAGCGCAGTTAGGTAGTCATGTAAAGGGGGCGTTACTAAGGATTTAATTATGCATACAGCAACACTCTAAATATATAGGGTATACACCGCCTATATATTCCTTGATTATTTCTTCTAATGTGGCGTTAGTATATCTATGCTCTAGCTAATAAGCTTTACTATATAGTTAAGTACAACTCCCACTTCTACTTTGATACTTGTAATTAGCTTTTTTGGAAAGCTTATTCTAATTATCATCAATATAACGAAGGAGAGCAAAAGCTAAGTGTATTACTAGAGAGCTACTGCTAATTGAAAGGTTGGTTAATTCCCCTCGGATACGCTGTTCAACGCAAGAGCGATGGTTGAGAGCTAACAATCGCAAACAGATCCACATTATTACCCTTCGGGCTATACCGTCGCTGCTGCTCGTTCATTTGTGAGGCTTTCCCATGTGGAAACTAAAAGATTGAGCTTCTCTGCCATCAGCTTTGCTAGGGTCGATGTGTTGCCATACAGGTAACGACGATGTCACTGGACGGACCCCTGAGTTCGGCCCGCCACCGAATATCTATTGGTGACGTCAATTCATTCAGAGCGGTAGTAATCAAGAGCCATCTTGGATCATATTACACACTTAGAACTCTAATGTACTGGCCTTGCTCTGGCAGAGAAGACTAAGGATGGGAAGGCCCCCATGTAGCACGAAACTGGAGAGAATAACTTTTTGCCGGTGCAAGCTCTTGTGCATCCCCTCTTTCACAAAACTGTGAACTCCTATACTTTATTTAATATTAAAGGTACTAATATACTATAAATAGAAACTCTTAGTATCTCTAAGATACTCAATATAGTAGTTCTATACTACTACTCTGTAGCTTATCTCTAAAGTATTCTTTAATAATAGACTCAATAAAAAATATCTATTATAGCCTATATATTAATTATAGTAAGTGCTCTTATTGTTATTGTCTATAAATAGAGAAGGTAAAAGTGAAGCTGCAAAGTCGAGACTTAATTAGTGAGCTACTGTTGCTGTTAATCTAAAGCTAGCTGACGCTCACTAATATTAGAGATAGTGTCTAAATCTATTGAACTTGAGCGGTGCGCCTCAAGATAAAGGCCGATAGGTATTTTGCAAGGAACCTTGAGGCCATTAGCTAGAAAAAGCATGAAATACTTATGTACTATTACACCCGATCACGTTGCTGTATAGGCTGTTCTTGACTAGCCTCTGGCAAACACTCTGAAGATTGGCATTCGCTTCAGAAGAATCCATCTGGGCTTGGGTAGAAGTATGGCTCTGGACTGATTTGCTGTTCTGCCTATGTATTCTTGTTTAGTAGCGGTTTCTTGCAGCTTTGTTGTACCAAGAGCGAGGTGTCAGCACTGCGTTCATGCATGGCCAGATGTGAAACGGCGCATTAAACAACGTACCGTCCTTGCCAATCATTGCAGTGTAATCATACCAGACTCTGAATCTTTTTTCCCTGTCTGCGGTGGATTTATAGCGTAAGTTTGCGCTTAAACCAAACTCACAAGTAGTATTTCTATATGCTGTCTTTTGTTGTAGATTATATAGTGTAGTAGAATTTACAGTAAGATGACAGCTCTAATGTCGAATATACTCCTAAGATATGATTTCTGAGTTTATAGAAGTGCACTGTTTAGATGTGTACTCCTTGTAGCAATTGACAGAGCCAGCGAGCTTAGGCTTGCACTCTGCATGATGTCAAAGATCGATACCTCAGCGCTAGCTTTTGTTGCTAATGTGTTTCTCAGTTCAACAGCTGTAAGCGAATCGACTCCGAAATCAGCCATAGGCATGTTGGGGAACACCTCAGCTTCTGGGATCATGAATATGTCCATAATCTTGGCCACAATTTCGGCTCCTACAGCCGCAGCTGCTTCGTCCAGCGACTTCGCGCGTGCAATGCGCCCAGCAAGAGTATCAGCCATGCTCGCAATCGCATTATCGCTGCCTGTAGACCGGTATTTGGCGGGCCAGAAGCGGAGGTCACGCGAGGCGGGTCCTTCATTCCACAGCGCACTGCTGGGGGACGTGTTGATACCGAAGACAAGTTGCGTTGCAAAAGGTGAGGTGATGGCGCATGCAAGGGATCTCAGAACATCGCTCTCCGAAAGGACCATATGACCCTGTTTTTTGAGATAGGTGTGCGTCTCGTCATGCTCAGCAACGTATCCAACGTTCTTCACTGCGCCAATGTCAATGGATACACACGGGAGGCCCTGACTTGTGCGATGTGCTGCCAGTGCGTCCTGAAATGCGCCACCGGCGCCGTAATTGCATTGAGATGCAATACCGATGACGCCAGCGATGGAAGAAAGGATGACGAAAAAGTCAAGAGGAGTAGTCTCGAAAGCTTTGTGGAGATTCCAAGTTCCTTGGACCTTGGGACGGAGGCCGGCCGTATAATCCGCATGCGACATTTTCTCGAGAATCGAATCACGAAGGACCATGGCGCCTTGAATTACTCCACGAATCGGAGCCATATCGTTGCAACTCTCAACCGCGCGTTTCACGTCGTCTTCATTAGTGATGTCACATGCGACAGATCTGATTTGACATCTTAGGGCGTCGAGATCGCTGAGCAGAGGCGCAGCCTTGTCGGCTGCGTTGGCGCTTCGGGACAGAACAATCAGATTCCTGGCGCCGTGCTCGGCAAGCCAGAGACAGATGCTTTGACCAATGCCTCCGAAGCCACCAACAACAACATAGGATGCATTCGCGTGCAAACTGACGGTGGGGGACTGTAGAATCATCTGATGTACTATTAGAGAATGTTGTTCCCAGGTCAAATACGTTTTACTCACCGGTACATAGCTATCAGGTTTCACCGATAGAACCACAGTTCCTGGTGATCCGCCCGTTTGCGTATCGCGGAAAGCCTGAACAACATCCGATATGTCATGTACTGAAATAGGTACACCTCGAATCTTTCTTTCTTTTAGAAGCTCTATGGTTGAGATCAAAGCTTGATGGATCTGAGCTCCCTTGTGTTGCGCGAGAAGGGCGATATCAATCGCAGAAAGCGTTATTCCCCTTGCGAACGCGCCCATGTTTAGCCGACTGTTTTGCTCCAGGTCTCTTTTCCCAAGCTCGATGAAGTGACCGAGAGGCGCGACGCAATTGAGTGTTTCCTGGAGCAGGGGTCCTTCTAGCGTATTGAGGACCGCATCTACGCCGCGACCATGCGTCTTTTGACGAATAATAGCAGTGAAGACAGAGTCACTAGTAGAGAAGATGTGATCGGGTTTGATTCCAATGACGCGTCTCAAGAAGCTGCGATGCTCGGCACTGCTCCCCGTAGTAAATATCTCAGCACCGACATGCTTGGCGAGGGCGATTGCAGCCTGACCAACAGCTGATCCCGCGTCGTGGATCAGAACAGTACTTCCCTTGCCGATCTTGGCGGTATCCATGAGCGCGATCCATGCGGTTACATAGGGTACGGGTAATGCAGCAGCGAGCTCCAAGCCCATGGCGGCTGGAATGTGCGCGGCACTAGTCCAGGGTACACGAATCGTGCTGCCATATCCGCCCGCCGTGACGGCTGCAACACGATCTCCGACCTTGTAACCTTCTAACAAGGCCGAGGAACCAACTCGGCTGATTATGCCTGCACATTCGAACCCCACGGTTCTGTCTTGGATGGCGTTGGTTACCACGCTGATGTCCCGAGAGGTGATGCCAAAAGCATGAGGACGGATCTCCAACTCGTTTGCCTTGATCTCCATACCTTCTTGGTCAGGACTGGGTGCGAACGCGATACTATCTAGTAGGCCAGGGGTTCCAATCGTCATATGTACGGGCTTTTCGAGGAAGTTCTGCAACGTTACGGTATTGGCCTCAGTGGTGTCTGGAAACCAGGTCTTATTCTGTACATGGTCTTTGAAGTACCGTAAGATGTGGACGGTACCGTTGCGCTCTGCAAACTCGTAGTCGCGAGGCCCAACCTCATTAGTGTTACCGAAGGTGCTTGCATAAACGTCGCTTATTGCCGAGACTGTACTGGATGACCACAAGCTCGCACTGTCGAGATCAAGAGTTGCGAGAGGTTTTCCAACGTATTCCAAACGGAGTATGCGAAGGAACCCGGAAGCCAAGCTTGAAAATGGGTCAGAGCTTTCCACTAACCCACCCCGTGTGACCCAGAGTAGGCCTTTGCATTTGGTGCAAATTTGCCGCACTGCAGCGAATTGCTCATCCGACGGGCCTGCAAGTAGATTGGTGTAGAGCTCGGGTAGAAACAACACCATCTTACCCTCGCTATCAAGTTTTTCATACTGCTGCATCGAAGGTTTCGAGCCGGTTATTGTGGTCACAGCGTGAACCAGGCTGTTCAACCACTCTCGAGGTGGGTCGTCCCTAGGCAGTGCGATGACAACATCTGGATGATAGAAAGGCGGTGTTTTCGCAGCCGAAGCCGTCATAACACTGTAGGAGTAGACAGCGTCGCTCTCACAATCACGAACTTCTACGTCTAATCCGCTGAAGCCATTGTTCTGGAGCACTTCGTTCCAAGTGTTGGCGGATAACGAAGTCGTCAGCAAACGGTATTCTTCCTCGCCAAGCCATTGGTCTGGCAGCAAGCCAAATGTCATCCGGAAATCTGCCTGGTCTTGGGTTGACTCCAGAACAAAGAGCTTACCGCCTGGTTTCAGTAGCTTATGCACATTTGCAAGAGTCTCGTTCAGAGACTTGGTTCTGTGCAAGACCTGCGAGGCGATCACAAGATCGTAAGATCCTGCATCAAAGCCCTGCACTGAAGGTTCTAGCTCAATGTCTAGTTTCTGGAACGACAGCAGGCTCTTCCAGTCTACAAACTCGTCTCGAGCAGCTTCGAGAAACTTATCAGACAAATCCGTATAATCATAAGAAGCGCAGAGAGGGTCGTCCTGGCCTAGGGCTTCTAAAATATGATGGGTCGTACCGCCACTACCTGCGCCAATCTCGAGGATCCTAGCGCGAGGGTTCTTCAGTGCGTGGAGACGTACCAGCTCTGCCATGTGACTTCTGCTTCGATCAAGCTTCACACACTCGGCGTAGAATCGGTGGAGAATCTGGTTCTCTTCCATAAATTCTAGGGGAGAGATACGTCCACAAACAATGTCAGCCAAGTGCGGTCCTACATTGCACATGAGCTTCCCGCCAGTACTAGCAGCTGCAACCTTCGCGATGAGTGTCGCTTGTTCTTCTTGAGTGACAGGGGTCGTTTTGCAGCTAATAGCTTGAGCTTTCATCCAGGTATAGTAACGTTTAAAGTGGCCTTGGATGCCCTGAACGTCGGCGGGATTTATAGCCGCAAGAGCTTTCTGGAGGTACAAAGAGCACACTAGCTTTGTATCGACTAGTGCCTGCTTCTCAATGGAACTAGCCTCGCAAGCTAATTGCTTTTTGAGTTGCGCTGGCTTCATCGTTGACACGTCTGGAACCCACTTCGAAGCGAGAAATTTGTCGTTTTCACAGAGCTCACCGCTATTGAGTGCGCTACCAATCGATTGGAAGAGAAAGTCTTCAATAGTGATAACGGGTTGCTCATTTTCACCATCAACGACCGTAACGTCTGCCTTGAAGCTCTGCTTGTTGCTGTCACGGACTCGAGAGTGAGCACTGAAAGAGGTCCCAGAGCCTTGCCTGATACCATTTGAGATCCACATATTCTTAATCGAGCGTGGAACCTGTGCGGAGGCGAGTTGCGCTCCGGCATCAGGTAATGCCGCATAGATGGCCTGAAAGACAGTATCAAGAGTTGTTGGATGGATGAGGTGTGAATGCTCAAACTGATATGGCATAATGGAAGCGGTATCCGCAATTTCTAGCACAGCAAGCGAACCTTGAGAGCGAGCCCGCACTGTCTTGAGATTCTGAAAGATGGGACCATGCTGAATTCCCACCCGATGCATGGACTCATACACGTCCGACGGGCCAACGCTAATGCGATAATCAGCTGCTTTGCGTACAGCGACAGGACATTCTGGAGAGAATGCACTGCCTCGCTCGATGCAGATAAGACCGCGGCAGTGTTCCTTCCAGTGATCGTCCTGTGTGACGGAGAAGATCTGAAATTCGCTCCAGGATGTTGCATAGATAGCCTTATCATCGCACGGTTTGAGGGACAATTGAACCTCGACACCGTTCTCACCGTCAGGGATGACCAACGCCGCAAGTATGTCGATGTCGCGCAGATGGTACCCAGAGATCGGATCCTTGTTGTCCTTCTCGATCTGGATGAGGCCCTCAAGAGCCATACAGATCAAGCCCGCTCCAGGATACACAGTCGTGCCCTGAAGCTTGTGATCTGTAATCCATGGCACTGATGATGGTGCTATTATCCGGCGCCAGGTAGGATTGATGCGATTCGTGCCAGTCATGAGGGAACCGAGTAAATCGTGCGGTCCTTCAGATAACATGCGGTGCGCTCTGTTCATGCGCGGCTCGTACCAGTGTCGGCTCTGATGATTCCAGGCATATTTTGGCAGATCAGTTAAAACCTGGCCTTGTACTGTAAGATTGACCGCCGCCATATTCAGTGGGAAGCCATTGTGTATAAGTTCACATGCTAATGCGAGGATTGTGTTGACGGCATTCTTTTTGCGAACCAAACAGCTAGCATAGCCGACTGAAGAGGCGCTGAAGACATCAAGCGTGGTTATGTCTTGGATAGGTCCAGATAGAGCGGGATGAGCGCCGAGCTCAATAACCATGTCCACACTACTGGGCTGGCCTGGTGCAGAAAAGCACATGTTTGTGAACGAGTCAACGAAAAGCACCGGCTGCGTAAGACTCTTAACCCAATGATTGGCGGCACCTAGTTCCTTCACATCTGACATCCGGTGACCTGTTGTTGGCGAAGAATAGATCACATCTTTCATCTTTGACTCAGAAGTGACGTTCGCGCTCAACCACTCTGCGTAGGCCTCCGCGAGTGGTTCCATATGGTGGGAATGGTACGCTGCCGGGACCTGGAGCTTTCGCGCGAACACCCCGTCTGCCTGTAATAGAATTTCTAGCTCTTCAATCCCAAGAAGATCTCCCGAAATGGTTACGCTTGACGGACTGTTCTGGCATGCGACTACAACACGGCCAGTAGCGACACGAGCAACATACTTTTGTACGTCACCGACACCAAGACCAACTGCCATCATTCCGCCCGCGCCAAGGTTTGAGTATTTGCCCACTTCACTGGCAAGGGTGCCACGTGCGTACACTACACCCATGGCACTACGGAAACTGAGCACACCTGCGGCGTAAGCACTGGCAATCTCCCCACTGGAGTGGCTGGTAACGGCGGCGGGCTTCACTCCCCACGACTCCAACAGCCGAACGAGTGCGATCTGTACGGCAACACATATAGGCTGACCCAGAGCTACTTCGTTAACTCGTGTCGTCTTCTCGCTTTGGTGTAGTTCTTCCATAAGGCTGTAGGTGGCGCCGAACTCGCGCAAGTAGCGTTCCGCCTCGCACAACGCCTGGCGGAAGACTGGGTAGGCGGAAATAAGTTCGCGGCCCATTGCCCACCACTGGGCTCCCTGACCCGTGAAAACAAAACCGAGCTTTGGAACGTCGTTCCTGCGTCTTGGCTTCATCTTGCCAGCATCGATCAATTGGACAAGTTCGGAAAGTGAAGATGCAGATGCCGCTGCTACCCACGGGAACGCTGAACGACGCTCTCCAAGGGTATATGCAAGATCGTTTTGGTATAGCAAGCTATCGCTCACGTCGATTATATGGTCGCGTAGATTGGAGATCATTGCTTTGGCAGCATTCTCATCTTTGGCACTTAGCACGTATACCTTGGAAGATGCTAATGTGTTGATGTCAATATCAGGACGAAGTCGCATGTGATTCTCCAAGATGACGTGAGAGTTGGCACCGCCATAGCCAAAATTGTTGACGGAGGCGCGTCGGCAAACTGCATTCCAGGGCTCGGCGACACGAGGAATCTACCGGAAGAAGGCGTGTTAGTATGTGATAGTGAATGTAAAGAAGTGTACCACAGAGATTACCTTCAAGTTCCATTCATCAAGCTTCAACTTCGGGTTGATAGTTTCCAAGTTTGCCAGTGGAGGGATTAGTCCCTTCTCAATGGCCTTGACGACCTTCACTATACTCGCCAACCCAGAAGCACACTCTGTGTGTCCAACATTGGGCTTGATTGATCCAATCGGAAGCGGAGCATCACTCCTCCTGGTACCCTTAAATACAGCGGCAATGGCGCCGACCTCCAGCGGGTCTCCGGTAGGTGTTCCAGTGCCATGCGCCTTAGCCAGATTAGCGACATCAGGGGTCTCCTCAAGTTTACAGGATCACACACCTCAAAGTAGCCTGTATCTTTAGGGTCGAGACCAGCCTTCTTATACACGCGTCGCATGAGCGTGATTTGTGCGGCTTGACTTGGAGTCGTGATGGTCTCTGTTTTCCCGTCCTGGTTCAAGCCGGTCTCTTTGATAACACATTGGATAGGATCTCCGTCGCGAAGTGCATCATCAAGGCGCTTCAGCACGAGAGTTGCCACTCCCTCTCCACGCCCATATCCGTTCGCACGGCTATCGAATGCGAAGGATCGGCCGTCCTTCGAGATCAATGCGATGGAGGACATGGTGATGAACATGTCCGGGTTGAGCATCAGGTTTGCTCCGGACACCACAGACATGGTGGACTCGTGGTTGCGAAGGTCATTACAAGCTTGATGAAGCGCAGTTAGTGTTGTCGAGCACCCTGTGTCAATCGACATTGAGGCTCCCCGTAAATCAAAGTAGTGAGACAGACGATTTGATGCCATGGCAGAGCCAACACCAACGAGAAAGAAGCGAGGTAATGTGGTGACGTCGCGAAGTCCAGCATCGTGATAATCTTTGAAGAATGAGCCTGCGTACACAGATGTGTCGGAACCAACGACATCGTTCATAGTAAGTCCTGCGTTCTCGAAAGCTTCGTAGGTGCCTTCCAGCATGAGTCGGAATTGCGGATCCAGACACTATTTCTTGTAAGCTGAGATTAAAATGCCTTAAGGAAGCCTCTACTAACTGCAGCTGTTTCGGCAGGCAGGTTAAAGAAGGTAGCATCAAAGTTGCCCACGTCTTCGTCAAGGAAACATGCTCCTTTCACATTGGTGGTGTTCAGATTGTCGGGTCGGGGGTGATAGTGACCATCAATCCGGTATCTGTATTCTGGAACCTCGCTCCACCCCGTTCTTCCTTCGGCACAGAGTTGCCAGAGCTTCTCGGGATCGGTGGCGCCGCCGGCGAAACGGCAACTCATGCCGATGATGGCGATTGGTACGCTGGGAGCGGACATTCTGATTGGATCTCCTCAGTTGGTTATATTTTTTTGATGTCAAGGCTCTTAAGTGTGTGGTATTGTAAAGGAGCAAGAGTAAGGAATTGAATACGTGCCCACTGTGACGTTGAGTTCTGGAACGGAGCTGGGCAATTCAATCAGGCCAAGTCTGACCACGGCTGATAAGTGAAAGAATGATTGTTCTTTTCAATTAAGATTCTGTTGACTACGAATCAGCAGCATTCAAGACAGTGTTTATGAACCCTCAATGATAAGCCAGGGCTCGACACGTAGTCTGTATCGATTCGCATCACTTGACCGGACTTGCATGGCTCCGTAACGATAGCATCGCTGCAACTCAAGAACTGCCGTGGATGAGGTTTACGATAAGAAGCAGGTAATTACGGGGTCTCGTGGTGCGGCTGTGAGTCCGAAAAGTTACTCCGAGAATTTCCACCGCCAAGAAAGTCCGGGTCGCTGGGTCGGAGACAATGGCCACGGCCTTGGCCTTCACCCACCTAAACGATATCCAACTCTAATCAAGAATGTACCTTGTTCAGTCAAGCTGGCACCACGAGCGCGCAGTGTATATAGCTTTCAGACGCAGTGCAAGACCTTTCTACCTTCAAGATCAGTGCGGTTTTCCATCCTTTTGTACACAAGGTCCATCGATTCAACATCAATTTGTTGATACTATTCCCCGCTCTGTCTTAGATAGGGATTATTGAATTGCTAGCCATGTCATCCTCGATATCCGGTAACAACGAACCGGTGGTCCTCCTGTTCGGGTCTCTCACACGGTCGTTTTCACAGTCCAATCTCAGTGCACTACGAACCACGATCTTGTCTTCTCCACAACATGCCTGGGCTAAAGACGTTATCAGCTCGCTACCTGCGCACTACAATACTTTGGTTGCTGAGATCCCCGAGCTACATGATGTAGTCAGCAAGACCCAGATCGACCACTTAGCGGAATGGTCGAACACTGCTGACCTCTCTCTGGATACTAAACAGTTGACGAATTCGCTCCTTGCACCTCTGGTTGTAATCGAACAACTTGTGCAATACAGCGCATTTCTTCACAGCCAGCAAGCGGGACATCAAGACCCCATTGTCAGGGAGACGGCCGGGTTCTGTATCGGCTTGCTTAGTGCCTTCGCCGTTGCCCTTACATACCAGTCTTCAGCTTCAGACTTTCATCGGAATGCTGGAGTCGCAGTACGGTTGGCGATGCTTGCTGGCGCTATAGTGGATAAACAACAACTGCAGGATACAAGAGGTCCCTCAAAGACGCTATCCGTCGCGTGGAAGCGCGCCGGTCCCACCGTCACAAGTGATTGTTTAAAAGACATCCTAGCAGGATTCCCCGAGGCAAGTCTATTCTTCTCCACGACTGGGCCATGACGAGATCTATCGCTTCCAGTCTCTTGTACCAAGTCACAAACAATCTAACCATTTGCTGGTTTCAGGCCTATATTTCAGTAGCATACGACACAACGCGTGTATCAGTCACAACGACCGTTTCGACCGTGGAGCCGCTCCAACAATCCTTGAGAGAAGCGGGGTTCAATACCACCGACTTGGGGCTCTCTGGACGTTTCCACAGTGAATCTGATCACGGCGGTTCGTTTGATTCGATTGTTGATTTCTGCGACGAACATCCCGCATTTGCTTTCTCTTCATCTACGCCGAGAATCCCGACCAAAACCAAGCCTAGTGAAGCTTTGCTCAACAGGCAGGAGAGCCATCACAAGCTTGTACTCCAGGCTATACTGTTGGACAAGTGCGAATGGTACACCATCATCTCGGACCTCAAATCGTCTTATCCCTCTGATAGCGCGTGCTTCGTCTCTTTTGGCGAGCGTTGCATTCCATCAAGTGTATCGAGTAGTTTTGCTGGACGAACTACATATTTTGGTGATGCTATTGCGCCGTCGCTACGAGTGAATTCGAACGATGTCGCTGTCATCGGTATGTCGATAAACGTCGCCGGGGCATCCTCTCTTCCTGAATTTTGGAGTCTCCTGACTTCAGGAAGATCGCAGCATCGGAAAGTTTCAGGAGATAAGTTTTCCTTCGACACCTTCTTCCGCGAGGACGATGCTAGCAAAACGTGGTATGGAAACTTCATTGATGGCGTAGAGGATTTTGATCACAAGTTTTTCAAGAAAACACCAAGGGAGAGCTCGAGCATGGACCCTCAGCAACGGTTGCTGCTCCAATGTGCTTACCAGGCTGTCGAGATGTCGGGTTACTTCAACAACACTAAAGAGGCCGATAGCGGAGCTCCGGCCGCCGACCCGCAAAACATCGGCTGCTACATCGGCATGTGCGGCAATGATTACGTGTCCAACTGCTCACACCACGCGCCGGGCGCATTCACCGCAACGGGCACGCTGCGATCCTTTGTAGCTGGAAAGCTTTCACACTACTTCGGATGGCTTGGTCCTTCGCTTACGCTTGACACTGCCTGCTCTGCGTCTGCAGTCGCCATCCACACAGCATGTCGTGCCATCCTGTCTGGGGAGGTCGTTGCCGCGCTCGCTGGTGGCACGAACACAATCAGTGAGCCTGGCGTTTATCAAAATCTTGCTGGTGCATCATTCCTTAGCCCAACTGGTGCTTGTAAGCCATTCGATGCGAATGCAGATGGTTACTGCCGCGGGGAAGCGGTTACTGCTGTCTTTTTGAAGTCTCTGGCTAGAGCAAAAGAAGATGGAGATATGATTTTTGGAGTCATATCTGGTACCGCCGTGGCTCAAAATAGCAATGACACCCCCATCGTAGTCCCTAACGCACCATCTTTGTCAACTCTCTTCAGATCAGTACTGCGGACCGCCAAATTGGATCCGCAGGACGTTTCCGTGGTCGAAGCGCATGGCACAGGAACACCAGTAGGCGATCCTGCAGAGTATGCCGCTGTTCGCCACATCTTTGGTCAAGAAAAGGACAACGGCATAGAAAGACCTGTTTCGTTAGAGTTAGGCTCAGTAAAAGGCCTAGTTGGACACACAGAAGGCAGCTCTGGCGCCGTAAGTCTTGTCAAGGTGCTCTGTATGATGCACGAGGCAGCCATACCACCTCAGGCGAGTCATTCAGTGCTGAACCCGGCAATTGGCGCAAACGAGAACGATGGCATCAAGATCTCAACCCAGTTGAAGCCCTGGAACGCTGATTTCAAGGCCGCACTGATCAACAACTACGGTGCCAGCGGAAGTAATGCTTCTATGGTCGTTACCCAAGCTCCTAAACCTAAAATGGAGACTATTGTAGTTAATAAACTTGGGAGAGACGATCCGGAGATCCGGTATCCGTTCTGGTTTGCTGGACTCGATGACAGGAGCATACGTGCTTTCACTACCAAGCTCCGCCACCAACTCAAGCAGAAACTAAGTACGCCTATCAAAGACCTTGCATTCAACATTTCACGACAGTCAAACCGCAGACTTCCCCGGGCTCTGATAATGAGTGCACGATCCGTCCCGAATCTGCTTGAAAAGCTCACCGAACTCGAGAAGGTGGCCACAAGTTCTGTTGATATGTCCTCTTCCAAGCCAGTCATTCTCTGCTTCGGCGGTCAGATCTCAACAACTCTCAACCTTGATCGGGCCGTATACGACGGAGTGACTCTTCTGCGCAAACACATGGACCGTTGCAACGACCTCGCCGTCTCACTTGGTGCCGGAAGCATCTACCCTGCGGTCTTTCAGAATACACCGATCTCCGACATTGTTCTCTTACAGTCTGCCTTGTTCGCTCTGCAGTATAGCACCGCTCAGTGCTGGATTGAATGCGGTGTGAGACCTGTCGCTGTGGTTGGTCACAGTTTTGGGGAGCTGACAGCCATGTGCATATCTGGTGTTCTCAGTCTCGGGGACGCCATGAAAATGATCATCCGTCGTGCTACCATCGTCCGAGACAGTTGGGGTACCGAGAAAGGCTCCATGCTGGTTGTCGATGCCGATGAGGACGATGTCTTGAAGGTACTAGCGGATGTCGATCAGGCTCATGACGCGTCCATCGCATGTTACAATTCCCCACAGTGCTATACCATAGCTGGATCTGTACACAGCATTGATCTTGTCGAAAGGACAACTAAGGAGAGGCATCCCCACCTACGATTGAAACGATTGAGTGTCTCAAATGCCTTTCACTCTTGTCTGGTCGAATCCCTCCAACCCGAACTGCGGCAAATCGGCAATGACCTTACTTTCAACCAGTCAAAACTTCATTTCGAGAAGGCTTCCAAGACCACCACGTCGATGAAGCCATTCGATACAAACTTCGTCGCCGACCATTTGAGACAGCCTGTGTATTTCTCTCATGCTGTTCGTCGTCTTGCAAACAGATATCCTTCCGCCATCTGGCTTGAAGCAGGATCTAATGCGACGATCACTTCAATGGCAAATAAGTCTCTTGCAAATCCTTCAGATCACCACCTGCAGGCCGTAAACTTATCAGGATCTCAAGGCTTACAAAGACTGATTGACTCCACAATGGCTCTTTGGAAACTAGGAGTCAATGTAACGTACTGGGGTCATTCAAGGGCACAAACAGAAGACTACAGCCCTATGCTGCTGCCGCCATACCAATTTGAGAAGAATAGACATTGGCTTGAGCTCAAGGTCCCACCAAAGCTGACAACCATTGTCAACGAGAAGATGGAGGAGCTCCCATTGGAGCTTTATACATTCACTGGATATCAAGATACCAAGCAACGCTCGGCCAAATTTCGTATCAACACTATGCTACCAAGATATCGGGATCTCGTTGCCGGTCACATTATAGCTGGGGTAGCACCAATCTGCCCGGCAACTGTGCAGATCGATGTTGCCATCGAAGCACTGGGCAGTCTCTCTGGTAATCTAGCCGGCGATACATTCCAGCCGCAGATACGCAGTATGACGAATCTCGTCCCCATATGCGTTGACGCTTCGCGTTCTGTTTGGCTTGAGGCTGAAGCATTAGACGATGACCGCACGACCTGGAGCTGGAAGTGGACATCCACGAGTCCTACTAGCGCCGTGCCCACTACCCATGTAACTGGTGAGGTTCAATTTCGCAAATCAGTCGACATCCACTATCAGGCAGAGTTCTCGCGCTACGAACGACTTGTGAGCCACCGGCGATGCGTAAAACTCCTACAATCGGATGACCCCGACGACGTACTTCAGGGCCAGAGAAGTATCTACCGCGTCTTCTCGCCCATCGTTCAGTATTCTCCTCTTTACTTTGGCTTGCAGAAGCTTGTCGGTAAAGCGTCAGAGTCGGCTGGCCGTGTCGTAAAGAAGCACACAGGCAAAACCTGGCTTGATGCTTTCTTGTCCGACGCATTCTGTCAGGTTGCCGGGATATGGGTCAACTGCATGGCGGAGGAAAGCGAGAAAGACATGTGGATCGCCAATGGCATCGAGCAGTGGATACGCGCTCCCACCATAACGAAGGCACAAACTTGTTTAATCGAGAAGTGGGATATATTTGGGCAACATGCGCGCTCTGCAGACGGCACTACCACATTGTCAGATGTGTTTGTGTTTGATGCTGGGACTGGGAGACTTGTTGAAGCCATCTTGGGCATCCAATACGCAAAGGTGTCGAGGCTGTCGATGGGGAAATTGCTGTCCCGTCTAACACGCAAAATGAACGATTCAGTTCAACCGGTAGTCAACAGCGCTCCTCCAGCTCTCTTAGCGTCAGTCCCCCTCCCGGACCTGGCGCCTCCCAAGACCATGTATGCTGCGGAGACGATCCGAGCACCAAAAAGCACGCAGGAAGATATTTTCAAGAGACTCAAAGCAATTCTGGCCGATTTGTCTGGCCTTGAAGTCGATGAAATCAAAGACAACGTTCAGCTCGGCGACATTGGTGTTGACTCGCTCATGGGAATGGAGATGGCGAAAGAAATTGAGAGCGAGTTCAATTGCACACTACCACAGAACGAGCTCGCGCACGTCACTGATCTACCGGATCTGCTCCACTGTTTGCAAGGGGCGCTCGGGACAACAATCAGCGGTCCAGACACCTCGTCAGCGTCAACGTCTTCGGACGACGATGGTACGGACACTATCGCTTCAGTCACGCCTATTTCCCTTCCAGATGAAGCCGAGGCCTTCCCATTTGATCTTGAGTTATCTCAATCCGCGATAGTCAAAGCTTTCAGCGAGTCAAAGCTACAGACCGATAAGCTTATGGAACAATATGGAGTCCAAGGGTATTTGCGGGACATTGCGCCACGTCAAGATGAGATGTGTGTAGCACTCATTATCGAAGCGTTCCGAGTACTAGGATGTGACCTTAGTGCTGCAACGCCGGGTCAGGACCTATCGTTCATCACACACGCTGGCGACCAGAAGAAGTTCGCACAGTATCTCTATACAGTACTTGATAAAGCTCGGATCGTGCAGCACAAAGATGGAACAATTACTCGTACCGATATCCCGGTCCCATCAACGTCGAGTAGCGACCTACTTCGCGGCCTACTAGAAAAGTTCCCAGAGCACAGATGCTGCAACGAGCTGGCTTACTATACTGGCTCCCGTCTTGCCGATATCATAACAGGACACGAAGACGGAATTAAACTCATCTTCGGCACCGAACGAGGCCGTGAGCTTGTCAGTGCTGTGTACGCTGAGTTCCCGATCAATAAGCTATACTACGATCAGATGGGCGATTTCCTTCATCGACTTGCATCATCAACTCAGAAACATCCAGGACAGGGGGCTTTAAAGATTTTGGAAATGGGTGCCGGCACTGGTGCCACGACAAGGGCTCTAGTCCCCTTGCTGGCTAAACTGGGCATCAAGGTTGAGTACACCTTCACGGACCTGGCATCCAGCTTCGTCGCTGCGGCCAGGAAGAAATTCAAACAGTATCCTTTCATGAAGTTCCGAGTCCACGACATTGAAAAGGAGCCCGCAGAGGACCTGCTGCACAGCCAACACATCGTCATCGCAAGCAATGCGGTACACGCGACGCGCAGTCTACCTGTATCAACCAGTAATATCCACAAAATGCTTCGACCGGATGGTTTGCTACTTCTTCTCGAGATGACGGAGCCCATGTATTGGTGTGACATCATCTTTGGTGTCTTTGAAGGCTGGTGGATGTTTGAAGATGACAGACAGCACGCTGTCACCTCGCCCGAGGCGTGGGAGAGAGTCATGCATAGCGTTGGCTACGGACATGTTGATTGGAGCGATGGAAATGTGGAGGAAATCAACTGCGAACGGCTCATTATGGCCACAGCAGGGGGTAGGCAGGTTGAACGTCTCTTGCCCCCTCGCAAGCCCGAACCGAGCGAGGTAAGCAATGACTGACATCACAATCTACGAATCGCTAAGTAGACTAGTAGGACTACCGTCATGCCGAAAGAAGGGCTTCAAGTGAAAGAGCTATTCGCGAAAACACTGCTGGCTTCACATTACCTCGGAGATTGGACTCAGCTCCCGACGATGGTTGCTATACAGGACATTGCGTTCTCATCACCGGCGCCACTGGTAGCCTTGGAACACACATGGTTGCTCATTACGCCAACCTTACCACAACATCGTCAATAATCTGTCTGAACCGCCGCAATAGATCTTCGGACCGCGATCCTCTCGCGCGCCAGCTGATTGCCCTCACGTCAAGAGATCTCATCCTTTCTCCAGAGGCAACGAACAAACTCATCGCGTTCGAAGTCGATATCACAAAGCCACACTTCGGGCTTCCGCCTCACACATACGATTCGCTTGTTAGCACTGTAACCCATATTGTCCACAATGCGTGGCCCATGAACGCCAAACAGCCCTTCTCAGCCTTCACTCCTCAATTTCGTGTCCTTCGCAACCTCATAGACTTTGCAGCACTCGTCTCTGCACATCACTCATCTAATTTCGTAGTGAGCTTCCAGTTCATATCATCGATTGCGACTGTGGGCCATTACCCGCTGCATGAGGGATCGTCTGCGGTGCCTGAGCAGCGTATGAACATCGAGCATGTGCTTCCCAACGGTTACGGCGATGCCAAATATGTCTGCGAGCGTATGATCGACGCCACGTTGCACCAGCACCACCCTCGCTTCAAAGTCATGGTCGTGCGCCTTGGCCAAGTCGCCGGATCCTCGATCTCAGGGTTTTGGAACGAGACCGAGCATTTCCCTTTCGTACTCAAGAGCTCACAGACACTGGGAGCTCTGCCTCGGTTCGAGGGCCCTGTGAGCTGGACTCCAGTTGATGCTGTGGCAGGCGTGTGTGCTGATCTTGCGCTCGGGGAGATGACGAAAGGCGGGATTTATCACATTGATAATCCTGTTCGTCAGCCATGGAGCGACCTACTGCCCGTGCTTGCTGAGGAGCTTGGGATTCCTGTGGATAATATCATTCCTTTTGAGGAGTGGATTCGACGCGTGCGGTTATTCCCTTCCACAGGCGCCACGGGTACGGGGGACCTCAATCCGGCAAGCCGACTCGTAGATTTTCTCGAGAATGACTTTCTACGGATGAGCTGCGGAGGTGTGTTGCTGGAAACAGGGCGGAGCCGTAGTGATTCGGAGGTCATGCGAAATATTGGGCCTGTGGACGACGCTACAGTCCGTCAGTTTGTTCGGAGTTGGAGGAAGCGTAAATTCCTAGTGTAGAGTAGACACTGCCACCCTTATGTATTATGGATATACTTTGAAGCTAATGCATATGCACCAATCTTGGATGATAATACTTGAGAAATTGGTGGCGATGAGTTTAGAATCCGTTTCTCTAGATAAGCACAACTAACTTCTGAGCAGAGACACCCTTCTTGATACGGTCCAACGCTTCCTGGATGTGTTCCAATCCAGTTCCAACCACAACGGGCTCTGGTGCGCATACGTAACTCTCTTCTGCCAACGCATTCGGCAGAAAGTCACTGTATATTGCTCTACCAACCTCGTTGTCCATCACATCATCTCCCCATATAAACTTATAGTCGACTCCTTTGACTTTACACTTCATGAAAGTCGAAATCTTGAACCACAAGAACCGTAAAATGAAAGATACCAAGTTGAGCCCTGTGGGTGGGATCTGAGCGGGCATAGGTAGAGACGCCTGGGCGATGAACTTTGTTCCAGATGAGACTGCTACGATCTTGATACATGCTTCCATAGATCCGTCACCAATGGCCACAGTACCAGCTAGTGTTTTTCCTTTCAGCAGATCGATGATCTCCTGGATCGCTGCCATATCATGGTAGTCGAAGACGTGGGTAGCTCCCAGGTCTTTGACCATATTGAAGTTCTTCGGCGAGGCCGTAGTGATTACCTTGTAGCCAGAAGCAACAGCAAGTTGAATAGCGTTGCAACCGACACTTGTTGATCCGCCCCATATCAGTACGACCTCGCGAGTTTCCAGAGGCTTGAGCGTAGGCGGATTGAGCGACAAATAGTCTTTTGAGTATAACGCACACGCAGCCGTGGACAGTGTGAGCGGAAGCACACAGGCACGTTCATAACTCAGGCTGTCTGGTATAGGAGAAACAAGGTTCTCACGTAATACGACATATTCCTGAAATGCGCCCTCGCAGGAGCGATTACTCCGTTGGTCAAGGCCGACGGCATCACCAAGCACACGGTCGCCAGGTTGGAAGCGTGAGACGCTTGACCCAACTTGGACCACCTCGCCGGCCACATCGTGGCCCAGAACGAAGGGGTATTTGATCCAGGGCATCATGTTGTCGCCCATAGCTTGTTTCATAGCTTCCACAGGATTGATAGCAATGGCTGCTGATTTTATGACTATCTCATTCGTTCCTGGCTGTGTATAGGGTGCGTCATGGACGGACAAGGGAAAGACTTGTCTGCCGACCAGCCAAGCGGCTTTGTTGGTAGGTGTCATATCTGATCCTTGGATTCGCGAAAGCAGCGGATTGCGGAAATGCTTGCTTGAGGATTGTAGGGTCCAAGCAAGCTGATGTATTGTATGGCGATTGCAGCCGAATTGCCCTTGTTTTGGCAGGGGGAGTGACTCCTTCAGGATACAAGACGGTAATCTCTAGTGAAAGAAGAAGCGGCCATTGAGATATGTCGGTGGACAGGCTTTTATAATCAAGATGATCAATGATGAAGGCACTGAAAAGGGACGCATGCTATGATACCACCCCACCAGGACTGGAGAGTCGCGATCGGCGTTAGTTCGCGACGATAACTTAAGAGGGTTGGGTCGGACCGTCGGAGTTTCCGCTCATGCTGCGGACTTTCAAGATTGACCGAATCCGAACCGTAGCGCACAAGCATGTTAGGTTATACGTCGATGAACATAATTTTGGCCCGCCAGCGTCCTTCAAATCGGAACATTAGATCTATTCAGACTTGAAAATACTCCCTAAACATATCAACCGTCTCCTTGACAGTGTCCTTCAAGGGAACAAAGTCGCGACCAATCAGAGCCTTCGCTCGTGCAGAATCGACTTTGTAAGCACCGCCCTCTGGGTATCCCGCGATATGCCACGTGTGTCTTGCTGGAAGCCTTTCGCGAAGCTCTGGATAATTTTCATAGATGGTATCCAGTAGATCTTTGTTGCACAACTGCTCTGAAGATGCGAGCAGAATACGTTCGCCACCAAAAGCCTCTTTTTCTATAGCCATCACATGGGCAAGGGCAGCATCTTTGACGTCGATCCAGGTATAGAGAGCAGTTGGTAGGACTCTACCTTGAAGTAGACTGCCAAATATTCCATTGGAAGCATTTGGCGCCTCCATTGGGTACCCAGGATACTTGACCATGGGCCCAAATATACTAGGGGGCGCGAGTGTTGTCAGCGTAAAGCTAGGCTTCTCTCGATCCATGAACGCCCAAGCGGCGCGCTCAGCAAAGGTTTTGCTCCCACGGTATCCGGGAATCCAGCTAGAGTTATCGAGTGCTTCTTCCGGTGTGATTGGATTCCAATCTGATGCCGTGTATGTGTGCTCCGGCCAGTTGCCCTTTGAAGCGTCGATTAGAGCAGCGATCGAAGAAACACACACTACACGCTTTACAGACGGTGCGAAACGTGCGACAGAAGACAAGATACCTGTTGTCCCAATGATGGCTGGATCCAAGAGTTCTTTCTGCACGTCGTCACAGTCTCTGACATTAGGGCTGGCCGTGTGGATTACGGCGTCAAAGGGATGGTCGCCTTGCACTGCGTGGTCGAAGGCACCTTGTTGCGCAATATCTGATACAATGGCAAAATCCAGCTTACGCTTAGGAAGCGTAGGATGGGCAGCCCGAATACGACTTGCTTTTTCGTGGCTGCGGACAGTTGTAACGACTGTGTGGCTTAGTCCAACGGCGTCAGCGTGAGCTTACATCATGATTCAGAAAAACTCCTACCTGCGTTCAAGAAGTTGATTAATGATATGGGCAGCCAGAAAGCCATTGCCCCCAGTGAGCAGAACATGCATCGAGGATAGAACTGCTAATATGCAAATTGTAGAATGATGCCCAAGCTCGAAAGACAGAAAACTGGTCAAGTACGGCTTGCAAAAAGAATCTTCAGTCTGATGATGTCTGATCTCTGTCTCACTTTCAGTCCAAAAAACCAAGCCTCGGTGCAGTGAATACTGCTCTGACTCGACGTACTTTGAAGTATGATCAAAACTCCGATGGAGTAACAAAGCTCCTTAATAAGACCGACACAGGGTCAGGTAAATTAGTAGAAACAAGCGCCACGGTAACTGTTCCAGATCGTTGAGAACCATGTGCGAGGAGACTGTGCAATCCGTAAGCCATTAATGTAGCTGGTTTTCTGCATTCGCCAATCGGATACCGTGGATGCACATAGAATTAGGGGTGATGTTAAAGTCACAATTGCTAGGGGCTACAGCGAGCATCCTTCTCATTTTCGTGTGCTGTTGTCTCATGCGGAGTTTCCTTCGGTGAAAGGTTTCATAGCATGCGGCATGTGGAATCTCCCTGACAGACACTGATACAAGATAGAGCACATTTATAAGCATACTTCTGGTGCTGGGTCTTGCTACAAGCAGAAGGTAGAGTATCTGTATCTGTACTGAACCCAAACGTCCTATCTACTGTAGCAAACAACATGGCTGCCAAAGCCTCCATCCCTACGATCAACCTCGCTCCATATCTGGCCGCAGATGCCACGCCGGAAGCCAAACAAGAGGTCGTTGCAGCGATATGCAGTGCCGCTAGTACCTATGGTTTTTTCAGCATTGTTGGCCACGGCATTCCTCTGAAGGATCAAGAAACGGCGCTTGAATGCGCTCGGCGTTTCTTCGATCTGTCCCACGAGGAGAAGATGTCTGTTTTCATTGAAAATGCCCTGGGAGCGTCCAATCGTGGCTATGAGGTCTACAGAGGTCAGACATCAGAGCCAGGAACACTGCCCGACATGAAAGAAGTAAGTGTCAGCTTCGAAGCGACGTCGATCAATTTTTAAACTTCGCCAGGGCTTCGTCATTGGCGCCGAAATTCCGCGAGACCACCCTGATGCTGGCACTTTCTTGACCGGACCCAACCAATGGCCAAAGTCCCTGACAGCAGATGAATTCCAAACGCCTGTCATGCAATATCGAGATACTATGGTTAAGCTCGCTGAGAAAGTTCTCGGAATCTTGGCCTTGGGTCTTCCTCAAGAGTGGGGCTGTGCACCAGACGTTTTTGACGAATTCCTCATCAACCCATCAGGCAACTTACGGTTGCTACACTACCCCCCTCAGCTATCCACTGACCCTCGGCAACTCGGAGGTAATACCATCATGCTACTCCTGGATGCTGAGCTGTGCTAATGGTGAACCAGCTGGTGCGCATACAGATTTTGGTGGGATAACCTTTCTTCTTCAGCAACCGGGGACAAAGGGTCTCGAAGTCTGGTACCCTCCTGCAGAGAGTTGGGTGCCCGTTCCCGTTACTCCAGACTCTTACGTTGTGAACATCGGTGATCTGGTAGAGAAGTGGACGGCTGGTTACTACCGTAGTTCTTTGCACCGTGTCATCAATCTCGGCGAGCAGCATCGCTATTCCGCCCCATTTTTCTTGAACGGCAATATGAAGTTGGAGATACAGTCACTAGATGGATCTGGTCACCACTTCGGCGTTAGAGAACATTTCATGATGAGGCTTAGAAGATCATTAGGTGCAGAGAGGAGCAAATTCCTCGAAAAAGATTCAACAGCGACGACTGTGACGGAGATTGAGGTACCAGCATAAGAGATGGTCATATAGATGCTTTTTACTCTCTATATCAAACAAAGATGCGTCTTAATATTACTAAAGCGCTGTTGGCCGTTCTCCATCGCTCATAGAAGAACTTTCATTACCAATGACCTGAAATTCGGAGACGCGGTTTTTAAGCAGCCTTAGGGACTTCGGAAGTTTTGCTCGAGCGGGCACATCCATCCTTGATCTTGCTGTGAAAGACCGGACGACATCGGAAAATAGTCAAACCAACGACCATCAGACATTTAAACCAGTTCATGTGTTTTCAGGCATTTGAAGGTATGTATTAAAATTATAAATATGTATTAAGCCCTCTGAACCCCAATTAAATACCACACAGTGCTGCTTTTCAAGGATCCCGGCGTCCCTCCCTTGTATCTTCGGAAATTTAGAGCTTAGTTCTTCTTTGGCCTGACATCCTTCATACCCATCCAGAAGCTTACGAAGACACCCATAATCGACATACCAGTACCAAAATAGAACGTTGTCGCTACACCATTACTATATGCTCTCAGAAGCCATGGCAGCTCTTCTGTGTTCACGAGCGATCTCATACGCGTCACTCCTGCTTCAATGATTCGATCCGACTCAATTGTGGGTAAGAGGCTCTTCAGATTACTCCTGAGCTCGTTCGTAAAAATGGCTTGGGCGATGACTGTCATTAACGCACCACCAATCTGTTGAGAGAAGACGAAAGTGGCCAGTGCTATCGGTACCTCCATGGGTTGGAGGTTGCTCTGCAAAGCAATCATTGGCTATAATGGATCTGCGTCAGAACTGCTAATACGGGAACCGATGTTGCTTTCGTACCATTGGAAGGGCAAGACCTCTCCCCGTTCCAGAGATCAGTTGATACCCCACAAGCTTTGCTGTACTGGTTGAGACCGATAAAGTTGTAAACATGCCAGAGCCAATGGAGTTCAACGCTCCACCGACAAGTATGAAAGGTAAGTAGTAACCAAACTTTTGTACTATGGTCTTGTCAGCAATAAAGCCTCATGTTGATAGGAAAGGGCGTACCAAGTCTTCCGCCGAGAAGAGTGAAGACGACTTGCGTCAAAATTGTCGGTAGAAAATTGTATCCACTTTCGAATGGGGTGTCGGCCTTGATACCTTGGAAATAGAGTGGTAGGTAATACGCGGTGACAAATACCGTGCCGGAAATGATGAAGATGGTTGCACAGCTCGACCAGACAACTCGTCTACCCAACATGGAGACCGGTATCAGAGCAGAGACACCTTTCCGATAGTTCCACAAGCAAAATATCGCAAACATGGCGCCAGTCCCGCAGAAAAGGCCGATGACTTCTGCACTGTCCCAGGCGAAGCGATTACCGCCAAAGTCTAGGACAAAGAAAAGCATGATTGCAGCAGGGCCAAATAATCCAAATCCAATCAAGTCAAACTCTCGCATGGGGTGTTTCAAAACCTCCTTCCAGTGGGGCTTGGTGAGTGTCTCAGGGATATTCAGAAACAGAAGAGCAATGAAAACGAGAGCACCGGCCGGGAGATTGATGTAGAAGCCTGATGATTGTAAGCGGGTGGGTGATCATAAGATATCATATACTTGCACCAACGCCAGGATACAAAGTCTGTGATAGCCCCTCCTATGAGAGGTCCAGTAGCAGAACCTAGATTTCCGACTGGGCCCGTCAGTGTCCTTCCTCAGAAAGAATTCGCTAACTACTCACATGCCATGAAGTATCCAAGCATACTAGGTCGACGTTCCGGGGCAATAGAAGCGTGGATCATTGTGAAACCTCCATTCATGAGGCCAGCTCCACCCATTCCCGCAACGAACCGCCCAACTATAAGCATAGCTGAAGACTGTGCTGCGCCACAAATTGCAGAACCAACGTTGAAAATCGTGAAGAAACTCAGGAACAGCACTTTCGAATTGAAACGAGCATACATCTTTCCAGTCAGAGGTTGGAAAGATGCACTATATCTCTTGTTAGGTAGATACCACTTTTATCTGATGATAACTTACGCGCATAGTTGGTATGCAGCTCCATACCAACCCACATCAAGCAATGAATTAAATTCATCAGTAATATATGGAATTGCCTGGCGACGGAGTTAGAACGTCACGACTTCGATCTTACAGGGACTGCACTTACTGTGGATAGGATCGACATATCTAGCATCATCAGGAAATACACTAGCGTCAGAGAAATCAGGAAGGCCCACCTGCAGTTCAAGACGTAGTGTTAGCATAATCCCACCCAAACAGAACGACGGTCTGAACATAACCACGATTATATTCGCTCTCCTGTTTCGATGCCAGAACTTCTTGAGGTACTTACAAAGGCATTCCATCAAGCCACGGATGTGCATTAGCAGGTGGGTCGCCAGACTCGGAGTCTAATTCGACTATCACAGAAGGAGGGATCTCCTTAGTCGTTGTTTCGAACAGCTTCTTTGCCTCATTGACCATAGCATCAATATCATAATCCCAGATCCGATGCGACCGGTCATGAATCTCTTGAGCGATCTTCGTGTGGTTCGAACCACAATTGGAGTCTTGGAACTCGTATATGTCGCCAACGACTCTGCTCGTATCCATGATCCACTGGGAACGATCATAACGTACATGGTTGTACACTTGGAGCGCAGCACGAACAGCAGTGGGTCTATGAAGCTTACTTCGCTCAGACACAGCTTTTAGAAGTACAGTTAATGTAAGACAGTCTTCAATGCCACTTCCCGCACCGGCACCGTGGTGGGGAGACGAAGCGTGAGCGGCATCTCCGGCAAGGCAAAGGCGACCATTGATATAGGAAGGTACTGGGCGTTCGTATGTGTCGAAAACTCCCCATCTATCAAGGTTTTCGGGTAGTAGGTTCATCAGGCCTTGGACAACTGGGCTAAATTTTGAAAAAGCTTTTGTAGCCTCTGATTTGGTAGCTGGAACAACAAACTTGCCATCTGGTGCTGTCCAATCCTGCGGGTCGGTAGCGAAAGCAACCACGTTCAGTAACGTGTTGTTTGCTACGGGGAATGTCAAGACGTGAGCACTAGGACCACAGTGCATGACACGGTTTGACGTCTTGAATACTCCTAGAGCGCTCCGCGCTTTTTCCATTGGAACGAGACTTCGGATGGCGTATTTGTGGCTATAGGAGGGTCTGCAGGACGGATGGTCTTGTCCAAGCGACAGCTCCCTCATCTTCGAATGAATGCCGTCGCAACCAATCACTGTTGGTGATCAGCACTAGCTCTGCATAAGAATTGGCAGTATTTACCAACGTCAGCCGTTGAAGTTGAGCCGTCCTTAAAGACCAAATCAATGGGTCCACCTTCTTCTCTTTCAGTTACGGAAACAAGTTCTTTGCTGAACTGCACATGAGTCTCTGGAATCAAGTTCACCATTTCGTTCATGAAATCAGATCGCCGACACCCTTCGAATCCTCGCTCGCCCAAGTACAGTCTCAGCATGGTCTCTTCGTGTTCTGGTCTCTCATCAGTATGATTGTATCCGTCCATGTAGTAAAAGTAATCCTCCTCATTCTGCACAGCGACCTTTTGGTAAGCGGCATGGATGGCAGGATTGAGTAATTTCATCGCCCTTTCAGCGTTTGGGGTGAACGCGATACCAGCCCCTATCTCCCGAAAAGCCTTGGCTCGTTCGTAGATTTTGAAATCAATGTTGCGTTGGAGCAGACCGGTAGCAAGGGCTAGGCCAGTTATTCCTCCCCCAATGATGGCGACTTGCAAGCGGTCATCGCTGGGTTTCTCGAGTATATCGGTACTGGCTGCGGAGTGCGCCATTCTGTGCTTCTGAAAAACTGATTTAGGAGCGAAAGAACTCTCGGTATTAGTGTGCAGCGATGAGAGCGCAGGAGGTTACGTTCCAAGGAGTTGGCGCAAAAGGGCTTGTTGTCCCGTGCGACAGGTCATTCAAATACTCCGGCTTCAATACACAACCTGACATCGCCAATTTAGAATCATTCGGTCCAAGTTCGGCCGTTTTGATTGGTAATTGGCCTTTCATAATTAATGAAAGTGTCGGTGGTCTTTTAGATAAGTCCGCCTGAGGTCCGGAGTTCGGAGTATCTTTGCAACCAGACATGCCAACATAGATGACAGCGAAATAGTCAGCCCTGGTCTGTGAAAACTATTTTGGCAAAGAAGACAGATTTCATGGGGCAACAATAAAAGATGGAGTATCCTTGAGAAAGGGCAAACTAAAATCTTTCCATTTCTTGACTTTTGGAAGCTCGACCGACCAGCGTCGCAGCTCAGCATGTCCGGTCTGCCTCGCGGCGTTGATGTCCTTGGACAGTTCCCTCAATTAAAAACGTACAATCATGGCGTCGCTCTTTTTCCCTGGAGAGATGATCTCACGCAAGAGACAGTCATCTCTGCACTACGGGACGCGACCGGGAAAATCCTTGACGCGATTCCGTGGCTCACTGGACAAGTTGTCCACACAATCGAAACGAATGGAACATCTGGAACGATACGTGTGGAACCATGGCCTCCAGGAATCGCTCCTCATGGCCTTCTTAAGATCAAAGATGCCACCGATCTATTGCCACCATACGCTGATATGTGCGCCGCGAACGCACCTTTCTACATGCTAGACGGAAAGGTACTATGTCCATATCCCGGATTCCCTGAAAGATACGACACTGCAATTATCGGGCCTGCACCACCAGCAATGATTCAAGTCACATTCGTGAAGGGTGGCTTTCTTTTGACGTACACAAATCAACACAATGTTGTCGACGGCACTGGTCTCTTCACCATCATCACACTACTTTCCAATGCCCTTCGAGGGGAACCTTTCCCAGAAGACATAATCGCAGCCGCAAATCAAGATCCTGCTGGAGTTATTCGTCTCATGGATCCCTTTGAGCCTCTACTCGACCATAGTTGGCTCCTGAAACCAGATCCAGAGCCCGAATTTGTTCCCGCTCGTCCTGGTGGAAGATGGCAAAACTTTCTCTTCCGCAAGGAGGCAGTGGCCGATGTCAAAAAAATGGCCGAAGACCCCATCGGCTACGATAAGGAGGTCCCCTTCATATCACCCAATGATGCTATCTGCGCTCTGTTTTGGAAATCCCTAGCTTCCGTGCGAATCAAGACTGGACTAGCGCCCACAACAGTATCCAAGTTCAATCGCGCCATCGATACTAGACCAGTCCTTGGTGTCTCTCCAGGATATCTGGGCCAGATGGTGTATATTTCACCATCTCGTATGACGTTCCAGGAGCTCGTTGATGCACCGCTCTCCACTGTTACGACTCGTCTGCGTAAGGACCTCGACGATGTGAACAACGAGTTTGCTGCTCGCTCTTATGCTACTTTCGTCGATTCTGTCGATGACAAGACGCAACTCCTGTACTCTGGAGGTATGAACTTACAGACTGATGTGGGACATTCGTCAATGATGAACGCGAAGGTCAATGGGTTTGACTACGGAATCCTGGGCAAGTCAGACTTTGGCCGGCGTCCTCATTTGGGACTCACAGTGAACACCTTTTATATCTATCCGCAGGAGAAATCGGGTGACTATCTTATTCTAGTTTGCTTACCAGACATGGAGCTGAAGGGCCTTATGGAAGACCCGGAATGGGCACGGTGCACATATGCAATCGAGGAAAAATATTAGCAAGCCCTCTTGTTGTACAACTCTAATCAGTGTCAAGTGTTTTGGAAGCTTATCTAGATTTCCACATACATATCCTGCACATCAAGCTACCCACAGTGCCCGTTCGGACTGTATCACTACAATATCATCCGTCACGCGGATCACTTATGCAATCAGATATCTAATTTGGGAAGTCTTGTTAGGCTGTTGCATATGCTCCCGAGTTTTACAAAGATAGAACAACGGTTTAGAAAAATTATGAGTTGTGGATAACATCTTGACAATCCACCACGTAGTATCCTCGTGACTCCAAAATCCGATCTGACGGACGTTAGAAATATATGCAATTCCAAAAGACATTTCCCACAGGTAGCAGAGCGCTCAATCTTCCGATCCTAAGCGAATATATTTCCATTATTCCTGAGCTATGATTCAGACATCGCTGATGATCGCCTCGTTCAACTCTTCTGACACAAAGTCTTTACCCAGCTTTTCGATCTTACTTCGCCTCATCCGGCTGCATAAGAGTAGCACCTACGGAATCCTGGCTGGCTCTGCTTCTTGGAATAGTCCACCTCTCACAATCACCTATTCTATCTGTAGTAAGGCCCGCAGATCCTGGGTTTTGCAGCCCTGCTTCGAGTTGTCGGGCATAGCTGACCTTTCTGAGTCGTTCTGCTTCTCTCGTAGTGAGAGACAACTGTTGCCTTGTTAGCTGACACATACCGGTCACGAAACTGTGTTTACGAACGTAGATCTCCACTCCTAACGCATGGAGGTTGAACGCAAGCCATAAAGCGGCTCCAAAGCTGATGTTCAATGCCGCACCAACATTTGCTGACGATCCTCCCTCAAAGCTTGCCGATACGGGGGCAACTTGCTCTGGACGACTACCATCAGCCCATGTTGCGCAAGATGGATAGTCCTGTACCAGAGTTTCGACCGATCTATTGGAATATGTCGAGAGGATCTTTGCGCAAGTCCAGACAGCATAGTAGCCCCGGTTTGATGTGATCAACGCTGAAAGAATCATGATGAATCTTGACGTGATAATGGAGCCGGCCTGTTTAAGGTATCAGCGAGACTTCATGGTGACGTGATATTATCGCACGCACATAAAACCATCCTCGAAGCATCCACGCTCGATGCTGCTCAATCTGTAGTCTCTTGATATTGTACCACGACAATCCGAAACAAGCAAGCACACCAAAGCCTACGAAGCCACACCAGGCCTGCACATCGATAGAACCACCCAGTGCGTGACGTGCAATCATCAAAACCCCAGCAAGGCTTATGATGTAGAACACTATCGCTGCATACCCTCCAATACGATGTGCAACCACCCATTTTTGCCGAATAAACGGTGTAAATTGGATGACCGCAATGACGGAAGCGGGCAAGATACCCGCGAGGTGCAAGAGAATACCAATCTTGTACCTTAAGAAGGTTCTATAGTAGTAGCACTCGCCAGGCGCCGCCCCGTTACCGTTCGTGCGGGCCTCTGATGGGCAATAGTGACCGTCGAAGTCTAGATACATGGCACGGGCAAGCACAACTGCATTTGGAACGTCAGCGAAATTACGTGGACATGGTTGGATGAATGGTGTCTCACAGCCGACCATCGCACCGCCGAAGATGAACCATAGTACAAAATTATAGCCTCTTTTGAAACCGATGTGCTCGTAAAAGCTTAGAGGCATAGTGCCGGAATATAATTTTGAGTTGTGAACGTTGGCTATAGAATCTGAATTAGGGCTGTGGAGAACGAGGCAAGTGGGCTGCGATGTGTACGGTGCAAGCGATAGCGCAGTAAAATTGGTCAGGATGATACCTTTAGGCGCGCCATTGATCGATTATATAGGCGGCGGGTCATCTGTAATGCTGTGCGGCGATGGGGCAGCCCATCTCTATTCTAGCAACCTCTTAGTCTATCATTTATGATCATCGTGACGTGGGTTGTTCGACCATGGCTTCGGCATAATAAATACTCCGCACTTGTATAATCGCATTGTTGCAAGCCAAGGAAACGGTTACTGGGCCTGGTGTACGATGTTTCACCGACCCGGGCTAACTGTTGCAACCGGTTGGGAGGCGGTAAGAGCAACGGAGTCGGCTGAACAACATTGCATGACTTCCGCCGATCGCCCCACTCTACTGCCACCAAAAGCGTCCACCCGTAAGGGACCAGCGACTACCTCAGAAACAGAAGATATTACTTAACTCCGAATGTATTCAGAGCGTCTGCCCTACTCTACAAGCACAACAGCAACATAACTATATATAGCGAACATAATATTCAGTAATTGAGTTAACAGTATTCCAACTACAGCAGCAATCTGCTTTAGTTCTACTATTCGAAACTTGTCCCATAACAGATTATTTTAGAATGTCGGGCACTTATGAATTTCCCGAAACACCACCGAACCCTCAAACGGGCAAGGCTAGGATTGCGGTAGCTCCCGTTCACCATGAGCCGCCACCACCTGCAACGATCGAACAATTATCTCGTTTTGGGCCCCGCTGGAATATCAGGGATATTCAAGCTCAGCTGTCTCAATATGTTCTTGAGATGGGCATCGTGGAGGGCACGACAGACGAGTGGCAACGAACCCAAGATCCGGAGGCCGACTTCACATTCCACTGTGCTCTGGACATCATGGCTGCGTCACTTTTCCGTGCCAAACAGCTCGTTCTACGCCACCGATGGGGTTTCAGCGAGGCGGAAACTATCCTGATTGCCAAGGAAGTCAAGAACATGGATTGGGGCATGACGCATCTTCTCTACAGCTTTGTGGCAGTTAGACATCTTGAGACACCAATCATGGCTTGGAATGTCGGAACTGGAATCGAGAGACATTTCCACCTCTATCAATCCTTCGAGAAAGCTCTCGAGGGCAAGTTGACCGGCAAATCTAAGGATGAGATTGACAAGTGGTTCAACAAGACGAACAAGTACTTCGAGGAGGTTATTGTTTTGTTCAAGGGGCCACCTGGAAGTAAGAGACCGGAAGAGAATCCTGAAGAGGGGACCTTTGCCGAGATCGATGAACCTGCCCCAGGTCACCCTAAGGAACCTGTTGGTGTTGCTACTCACTGAGCAGTAGAATTGTTGTCGTAGCGGAGACTGGAGTCAGTATATCAATTATTAGTTCAATGGTTGTGATGTAGATCAGAAGATTATTATGCCAGTTGAATGCTCCTCTACAACGATTGTTACTTGTTAATTCAGACGCAAATGCAGAACCCGAATGACACTTCGAACGTTACTTGTCAAACCATGTGAAGCTTAGCCAAGCATTCTTTCGCGGTAAAGTTGACGTGACTTAGGGTCTGTAGCATAGTATGTAGCTCCAGCTGCATCTCAAAGGTCGAATCGAGCTGTGGGTTCGAGCTAATAACATCCGCGCAAAGATAGAGAAGAACCGGCGTGAAAGGATGAATCTAGGCAATAGTAAGTCGTTCGATATCAAGCACAAGGGCATATTATCAGGAAAGCTTACTTTGAAATAGCTCAATTCGATCAGCGCCTTCGAGAGCGTGGTCATCTGTTGCGCTGCCACGACTGCTCTTTGCTCATGCTGAGCCGCATCGTTTGTGGTGTCCTCCATCCCCCATGGCGCTGTCCGACAGGACTTGAACAACATTAGAGTAGAAGCTTGGGCTGCTAGTACCGTGAAATATACCATTGGATCCTGGAATATCAATGTGTATGGGTCGTCGAGAGACATGCCCTTCAAGGCTTGTTCCAGCCTTGCATCAAGCTGTTGCTGTCTATCCCAGAAAGGTAGCGATCTCAAACCCTGTGTGTGCTCTACCACGCCTTGCTGTTGATGCATCAACAATTGTCCACATATTGCGATCAATTGGATCGAGTCTGTGAATGTGGAAGGCGCTTGGTTGTCAGTCTGGAGAGGCTGAGTGCGCAGAAAGTCTGTAAGCACAGCCTCATCTGACTGAAATTCTTTCTCGGAACAGGGTAAGCGGGTCAAAATCTTCAAGCGCGTTTTAGCACTCTAGCTATCTACGCGAATTTAGGGTATGTTTACTTACAACGTGCTGATCGAAGGTCAATGGCAAGCGGTCTAGCAGACTAGTGATTTGATCGATCGTGTATGCCATCCAAAACGTCCTCCTCCGTTCTTCGATCTCAGTGACGTTTAATTTCTGGAGTCGATCTGCTGCAATACCATCGATTCCGTCCACGTTGTGCAATTTCATGAGTGTTGCGTAGCGGAAAAATTTCCCAGCGCTCATCCACGCTTGTCGGTAGCCTATATGCATAAATTCATAGACAGCCAGCAAGCCCCAGGCCTGGACATGCTCAAGTTCGATGCAGTCGGATTGAGGTTGCTTCATCTCAAGGCCGCCAATCAAGAGCCTTGTTTGCGAGTACAAATCGTCCTGAATATGCTGAAACTGGCTTGAGGTAGAAACAGCCAGCGTCCATATAACATGTTGAAGACAGTAAAAAGAATCGTCGTCGCTCTCGGAACATGTTCTCCGGGCTCGCGCGAAGTAATGTCGTTTGTTAAGGATAGGGAAAAAACTGTGAAATCTATCAAAGTACAGGTGATTCCTATGCCGCATTTTGATTAGTTAGAAGTCTATACTGATTTCCATGTGCAAACTCACAGGTCCGACCGCATCAGATCAGAAATGAAGCTGATAGGGGACAATCCTGCCAAAGGGATGGTCATAGTCGAACCAGGTTGTGAGAAGACAACATCGACTCCGAAACCATTCGTTGAGCTGCTGTTGGGGGCCTCTTTCTCAAACCCATCCTGAGAATATGCATTTACGAGGTCTGGGAACGATTGATCTGGGAAGTTATTTGTCTCGTCAGGAAATCGTATAAAGTCGTCCTCGCCCGTATCCTCCAGTCCTTCACTACTGAGGCGTTGCTCGAGGGCGACTATGAAGATTAGTTTGATGAGACCTGAAGATGTGTTGCAAACATACCGATTCGAGACTGTAGCGCGCGTAGATGACCTTTTCTTGGGCCGCGAGGCTGTCGTGTCGTTGTCGTGACACATGTTGTGTCGGAGTCCCGACACACGCCACATTTCGGTTGACCTCGATCACAACGAAGCTTCCGTCTACGGCACTCATCGCATGCCACGCCTGGTTGTTGACGCGAGCGTGGGGTTTCGGATTCTAGGATGACAGATGACATGTTTCTTAGGACAAGGCAACCCGCTGGAACACCGGGATTGTTTTGCTACGATCTGGCTGAACAGTTGATATAATACAAACTGGATTGGGATATACCCGGTACTACCGACCGTCATGTTACGTCCCGCTGCAGACGTATAGCCTACCCTTCTCAGGTACAGTCTCGGGCGTACTGTGGCGCGCCTGTGATGTTGCGGCCCGCCGCAGACGTACGGCCACCGATCTCAGGTATATTAGGAGTAAGCTGCCTCAGGCAGGGAAAAAGTATAGGTCTTCAGGCATTAACTAACGATGGTGTGTCTGCTGATTGAATAGCTAACCGTGCAGAAACTTCAGTTTCACATACTCAAAATACACTTCCCTACTTCACCAATGTACAGACTTGGAGGTACTGTAGCACGACCGTAGTGGGTCAAACACGCACAATATAATATAGATGTGTTGACTTCGGTGAAATTTTGGTCGTTAGCGCTAATCCACGTCATCCGACAAACCCAGGGCCCCTTACCTATCAACAATCTCAGCGACAAGCCCTTCTGCAGAAACACGACAGTAGACGAGCGAGTAGCGTCGGATGCGCATCCACCTATCAAGTAAAAACTCGCTTTCAATATAGCTGCAATAATGCAATGGGCTGACACGAGAGAGGCCGAAGTGCAAACTTGCAATCAAGTCGAGACGCCAGATGTGGACGAATTCGCGCATTGAGAGGAGTGCCAAGACTTCCAGCCTCGACACGGCAATTGTGGTAGATAAGGGACAATTGCATGACTTGATGTAGAGGTCCCTGACCTTGACAAGGCATTCTTGGCGCCAATACAAATATGGTGGCAGTGCGCAGCAACAGTTCGGGGACGTGGTACGAGGATGGGCGACGCCATAAACCCTGGGAACCACCCCCAACCTTGATTCGGTAACAACGCACGTGTCTCATGCATCGACCCCCTTCCCCCCGCGGCCCCCATCTTGACATACATTGTTCTGACTAGAGTCGGTGCGCCCGGCATATGTAGGTAGCTGTTGTATTCTCAAGGTTGTCCGTCGCCACCACGTTCCGCCTCCCATCCAAAATCCAAATATTGTAACCAAAATTTCGCCATGCTTTCGAGAGAATCTGCAATTATCCCCAAAACACCCGATACCAACCCAGATAAGAAAGTCCTCCCCCGGTTGCTGTGCTTACATGGCGGCGGCGTCAATGCAGAAATTTTCAAGGCGCAATCACGATCCCTCATACGGCACTTAGAGATCTCGTTCCATCTTGTATGGGCTAATGCTCCGTTCTTCTGCGACCCTCATCCTGATGTTGTTGAAGTCTATGGCAGCTATGGACCTTTTCGGCGCTGGATAAGAGCGGTTCCGGAGCATGCTGAGATTGACGCCAAGGCCTGTATAGAAGAGATAGGCTATGCGCTAAAGACAGCCATGGAGAAGGATAGTCAAAACGGAGCTACCGGGGAGTGGGTCGGACTCATGGGCTTTAGCCAGGGTTCGAAGGTATGCGCTAGCATATTACTAGAACAGCAAGCCAGAGAAGCTCAAGCAGAGAGGGACGGAGAGCTAGCTGTCGCTCTTGGAATCACGAATATTCCAAATTTGCATTGGAAATTTGGAATTCTGCTTGCCGGAAGTGCACCACTCATCAACTTGAATCCAAAGATTCTGGCCAGCCCGGCCTTGATCGATGCTGGAGAATTTCTGTCAGAGACGTTTTGGGTTGGAATGAAGACGGATAAAGAGGCGATGGTCAGAACACCCACTCTACACGTGCATGGAATGGCCGATGCAGGACTCGTTTTGCACCAGAAACTGCTTCACGAATACTGCTCCAAGGAGTCTACAGGGCTGGTGGAGTGGGAAGGCGCCCATCGCGTCCCTTTGAAAAGCAGCGACGTTGTTCGAATTGTCCGTGCCATTTATGACACCGCGGAACAGACTGGAGTCAGAGTAAGCAGAACGGTCTAAAATCCCAGGTACGATCGCGGTGTACGAGAACTGCTGGTAGAAGTTAGTCTAGCACAACTTTGTGGTCTTTCCCCTGCGCGATGTGGCGTGAGCAATGCCGCTGAGCACTGTGGTGTCATCTTCGACGTCTTCGAAACACTAGTAGGAGGCGCCAGTTGTGCTACACATTACACCAGATCACGCAAGTCAACTTCGGTCTAACTTCTTAGGCCGGGCACTGCCCAAATTGTTTTCGGAGATACTTAGATCTACAGAACGGAGAGATTGAAACGAGGTTAAGATCCAAACTGTCTTTCTTGACGTCATAGACTTCGTCGATCGCATCGTACGGTAAAGCTATGGTATGATACATAATTTTGTAGGTGGAGGAAGATGACAGGGTTTCTCGGTCGTATTATCCAGGTAGCTCTACTAGTTGCGTCCAAATATGACTATTATGTGTGGCTTAAAGTCGCAAATCGGCACTGATTATACGCAAAATTAGATCGTGTTCGGTGCAATTCTATCTCATGCACCGGGCACCCCTATTGGCTGCCCCACCTACAAACCCCGTGGGCTTTCCCATAGTACAAGGGGGGTGCCTGAACGGGCTGGAATACGAGTTGCCCCACAGACTCTTCTCCAGGTTTCTGAATGGTCAGCACCTACTTTCAACAGCTCTTATTGGTTGTGATAGATCGACACCCAAGCTCGTATTCCAGCCCGTTCAGGCACCCCCCTTGTAAGACGATGTTAGAACGAATCCCGGCTCCTTGGCAGCAGCCTCAATCGCCCGTACACCAGCGCTAAGGAGCCCCTGGTCAACAACCTCAGGGTCTGGCACAGAGCTATTGTCCACAGCAAGGTGTACGAAGCCGCGCAATCCATACATTAGTTCTTGCCTTAGCTCTCTTCGCTTTGACAAAACTGATGGTCCAGGCGCCGGACCCGACAGCCGAAGGGTCGTTCTTATCAAGCACACTTGCGCGGACTTGGCAACTCCGCTGGACTCTAAGTAACCATTTGCGCCCGTAACGAGGACCCACGAGCCGGACTAACAAGCTGCAACTGGTTCTGTTTGTTGAGACATATTAAACCACTGTGTAGATGTAGTTGGAGAATTAACGATGATCCATATCTTGAGGAAACCTTGCCTTCCGTTCAGTTGCTGTGTGAGGACAAAGTAACGTGACTGCACCGTGGGTATTATAGCTCTTGGAGCCTCACACCTAGGTGAGCGTGGGCGATCCTGATGCTAATGATTTGACTCGGCGAGCACAGACTAGGTGCCCTTACCTGGGGTTCGGTCCGTCGCGTAGACTAAGCTGCTATACTAGACGCAAGGCTTCCTAAACCTATTAGGGCGCATCTGCCAGGAGCATTTTTCAGGGTCCAAGCAATCCCCACACCCTTGTGGGACCTTAGATCAGACCTAGCGCTCCTTTTTAGCAGCTTTCAGAGTCCTTTGCTGTTGAGGTGTTCAGTCTTCGCGCCGCACCTAGGCTGGCGAAAAAGGTTGAGGTACCTCATGTGTGGTTGGGGTTGGGTTGGGGTTGCACGGGCCTCGGGCTTGGTTGGGGTTGGGTTACTGCCAAGCAGGGTCAGGTTGAGGTTGGGGTCGCTCAGACCACAGGTCGTGGTTGGGTTCAGCCCCACCTTAGGTATCCCAATCATTCAGCGCGGAGCTGCGATAACGCGCTGCGATAACTGGCTGCAGCAGGTGCAGGGTAACCCAACCACGACCTGTGGTCTGAGCGACCCCAACCTCAACCTGACCCTGCTTGGCAGTGACTAGCTCGGGTTTGGGTCGGGTTATGGTTGGGTAGTCACGTGACACGACCCAACCCTGACCCAACCCCGACCTTTTTGCCAGCCTAGGGCCCGCACCCACCTGCAGTATAACACTAGGATGCTGACGCGGTGTTAAGAACACTGACAACGTGTATATACACCGCCTTACTAAGTGTATATGCCATTCTAGGCAATTTAGATAATTCTTTAGTACTTTTTGCATAATAGGTAGACTTTAGCTAATTAGAAATAATAGCTAGTTAGTTAATTACCCCTCTTCTCTATATATTGTTATCCTCTCTCTACTATCTCTATATCTTGTCTCTATCTTATCTCTATCTTATCTCGTCTCCATGTGGCTCCATCTCGTCTCCATCTCGTCTCCATCTTATCTCTATCTCATCTCCAGCTTATCTTTATCTTACCTCTATCTCATCTTGCTGCTGCAAGCCCCCTATCTTCTTGCTATGTCAATTTTGCTACCCCTGTCTTTCTCTTTCTCCTCTTATTAATAGCGCTATTATATAGAGTAGATAGAATAAATAGAGTAGTATAAAAATACTAGAATATAGTAGAAAATACCTAACAATCCTATACTAAAAAACCCTCTACACAGTATTCTTAGCAACCTTTTTTCTGTGTAATTTAGCTGCTATATCTGCAGTGTTCTTTACTTAATTTTGTACGCTAGTGTGAGGCAAGAGCTACCTGGGTAACATCAACGCTTCTTGCATCTCAATACCAGTAGTGCAATGTTTACGCTCAACGAGGAAATAGTCTTGCAAAATAGAATTTAGAATGTACCAAAACGCCCTGGTCTCACACTTCACAGCCACGACGAGGGGTCCAACACTAGGCTCGGTTCCGCCACAACACCGCTCACTTCCACAACTAGGCAGGCGCCAAGAGATAGTAAGCAGAAGTAAGAAAAGTAGTACAGAGTTCCTGTCAGCAATCAAACACTTGAAATCAGTTCCTTCATATCAGCCAGCTCCAGGCATCCAACGAAACACCACAATTAAACTAAGGTGACGTTAACAGCTATTAAAAGATTTTCCAATACGGAAGTGGGTAGAGGTTCGTCTTTATCAACAAGATCACGCAAAGGAACTTTGAATATACAGACTACCTCAGGTCTGTGTCGAGACGTCTGCAACACACCGCAAAGATGCCAGCCTTCGTTCTCCACGGTTCCCGCACCTCGACGAACACCATGCGTGTTAGCTTGACTCTTGCCGAAGGTAACTTCACCGACTACGATTCGTTCTCCTCAATCTCCTCAAGGGAGAGCAAAAGGTACGCCGCCGTTCCTTTGTGCATACAGTGCTCCTCAAGCTTGAAGAAAGTCACATGATTTGAAGGTCTGAAGACATCACCAATCCCTTGACCTGCACAGCTTAACTGACGCAGTAACTTCTAGTCCCAAGAGCATAAAATCCGCCACCCCCTGGGGCGAAGTGCCGACCATCACATTTTCTGACGGCTTTACACTCTATGAGAGCCGTGCCATCTGCAAATACTTCGCGACGAAGCACTCGATCCCGCTTCTGCCGCCGAACTCCAACGCCGAGGCCCCAGCAAGTTTCAATGAACCGCATTCTGTTGAGATGTTCTACTTCCGATTCTATTCAGAAGCTAGCCTTTGAAAGGTCCATCAAGAAATTCATGAGCGGTGGTGCGCCCGACGAAAAGGTCGTTGCCAACTCACTGCAAGTGCTAGAGACGTACTTTGACGCCGCTGAGAATTTACTGCATAAGAGAAACTACATGGCCGGAGAAAGCTACACTCTGATCGACCTCTGTTATATTCCGCTGATTTTGAGGCTTTTCGCAGTTGGACACTACGATTTGATCACCAGTCACAAGGTTGTCAACGCCTGGTACGACCGCTGTGTAAGTCGACCGGCGATCCAGAGGGTGCTGGCCGCTGATAAGGAGGCTGCGGCCGCTGCGGATGGGAATATTTAAAACGCTAGGTTGTGGTACTTCGGAATTTGAGGAAATTGCCAGGACAATTAGGAAAAAGCTCAGTGAAGTTCGAAATTTTACAGTAGCAGCGGACAGAGCACATGTTGAAGCAGCCCCAGATTCAAGCATACACATAGAATTACACTAGCTGATACCTGACCAGTGAAGTATCCTCGGTGAATTAATCGCCTTGTAGCTAGCTACTTAAACACAGTAGGCATTAGATAATAATTAATATCCCGTTCCAAGGACAATCTAAAGGCGTAAGAAGAGCTGTGTCCAGCACGCACTTAAGACAAACAAAGGAAACAATATTCTATTTCACAGCAGTAGTCATCATGTTATCCGCAAATTGATGCGCTTCGAAGTCGACGATACAAATACCTACCCGCAAGCGGTGACAGTGCAGCGCCTCGTTTCTTAGAACAAAATAGGCAGGCTATGATGTTTTGAAGCGTTTCTGTCAATTTTGTATTTCACCCAAACCAAAAACTTTCAACCAATGGTTCCCTCCGTATTTCCATATGGTGCTCACTGAAGACGTTAAAGAGGTTTCCTGCATCAAACATAGCGCATTGAAAAGCATGCATCTATTTCAGTAAGTTCTACTCCTACATCTTGGATTGTGGAGTCTATTCTCTCATGCGAAAGTCGTTTGACAGACAGATCTAAACCTCAATTTATTAGCTCTTATCTCCAACTCCCAAGGGCCTTCTACTACTCACCCTTCGTATCTGCCGCAGAGGGGTTGGCGATCATTCATATTCCCAGCTCCAAAGTCAATTTCCTCTTCCCAACCACACGCATTGAGGCGCGCTCCTGCAATTCTTCCAGTCCCGCGTCTTCCGACCATGACTTGAGTTCAATAAATCTTCAAATGATTGCCAACGTAAAAGTATCCGATTACGGCTTCGACGAGGCTGTTTCCTTCAGTCCCAGCGGATGTGCTTGGAGAAGGCTGTTCGCTCACATGATTCTTTCGCCCGCCACCCTGTCCAAATGACACAGAGAATCAGGCACGGGACAAGGTGCAACGTCACGCTCAAACTGATAGAGGAAGCTACCAAGAAGCCCGACTCAGGCTGTGGGAGAAGCAGCCACTCTAATTACGAGGTGGAGCAGATGTCATGAAGCTGCCCACTTACTCGATTCCAAATGAACCCACCCATCTCAAACTAGTCACGGGGATTGGAGCCCGTATATCACAGCTCTTCTGGCAGCAGACGATCAAGGGAGGTGTGATAAGTATCAGACTGTCCACATCTATCACGATGCAGTTCACGGCTGTGATCTACCTTGCTTTGTGCGAAGAGAGGAATAACAAGACGTCGGGTGCTGGAGCTTGTGGTAGCTACGCTGGCGGCTACAAATGAAATCTGAATCAGATGCTTTTAGTTGAAAATTTGCAGCTTTTCGAGTAGGCGCGTATACGTTGGAAGGATTAGGATGCCAGTGTAGTCAAGAAAAAGATAAAAGCATGATCTAGTCAAAAGTAGGTTGAAAAGTTACTGGCAGTGGGGCGTTGGCACATTTTGCAAGTACCGATATCGTTGGCCATGCCAGCTGGTGAGTCAAGAATGACTGTTCGCTAGCACAGCAGCATTGATACCCATCATCGACCAAGGGCCTTCAGTACTTCCGGATCGTCGTCATGTGAATGACCAGCAGGATTTCTTCGCCAAGAGTTTTGGATTAACTATCCAAAAGGAGTGGAGGGTGCACTCCCGGACTGTGGACAACGTCGGCCGCCCCCGCACACAGTGATCAAGCTGTGCCAACTGACCTCCCTTAATCACGCAATTTTCTGCGCATCTCAGTGTCTAGTACCATGACGGCGGATCTTCCCTGTGCTGTCACAAATAGCACGGTGTCTTTGCAGTGCCCTTGCGCTGCCGGAACCCACCTGACAGGTTGCACCATCTGAAGGCGTTTGGTCACAACGCTATGTCCCATACTAGCACATGCGAAGACTGGTATCGTTTTGTCCAAAGCCACAGCACACGTGGATCACAAGGCATGCTTTAACAATTCTCTGGGCAATTGCGACTTATCGACTTGTCAACACTGGAAATGGTTGTACACTGAGACATAATGACTCGTGTATAGAGTACTCAATAGATTGCCTGCACAAGAGGTTTTGTGATTCGGTATTGACCCCCATCTAAGCAGAGACTACAGTAGCAAGAGTGTAAACCTATTAAGCTGCGCGCTTCTGATCATTCGTAACATCAATGTGCTCGACTCTATCGTCAAATCCAAGCTTCTCCTGGGAATGGTCCTCTGGTGTAAACTCGAACACTGAGAAGAATTAGTAATTGCAAAACCAAATTCGTACGAGTAAAACTTACAATCGACGGAAGCGTCGCGGAACTTGCGTGCAGGAGTCTTCTTCTTGAAGAGATAGTCAATCTCGGCAAAGCTCTTATCCTTGGTCTCGGGAAGGAAGAAGAAGATCCAAACCACCCAGATTAGACAGAATGCAAAGTAGAACAACCCGGTCCTTGCACCCCAGTTCCATGCGGTGCGATCGTTGTTGAGCATGCGAGGGTTGAGCTGCTGGACAATAATCTGGCCACAAACGTAGAGGGAACGACCAAGGACTATAGTCTGGGCTCGGACGCGAGATGAGGCCATCTCACCCACAATAACATATGTGGTAGGGCCGAGAGAGATCTTGAAAGCAATCTGCACAAAGATGAGGAAAACAGCGACCGGGATGGCAACGTCGTTCCGGTTTTTGATTGCAAAGCCCAAGATACCAGTAATAAGCATGCAAATACCGATAGACGACGAGCCGTAGAGGTAGAAGGTGCGGCGGCCGACTCTACCCATGAGGGCAATAGCGACGGCGGTGGCGAAGATGTTAACTGACTGGATACCCATGGTGTAACTGAAAGCATCGTTGGGGCTCATGCCAACAGAACGGAGCATCTGTGCAGCGTAGTTGGTGATAGACTGGCCGTTGAAGATCTGAATGACCCAGGCCATGCAGACAATCATCGTACGGCGCTTGTTCTCGCCGCGGAAGCAGTCAGCGTAGCTAGCGTTCTTGGCCTCCATCTTCTCCATTTCATTTGTGTGCTTCATGAGGGCCATAGTCTCGCGCATTGTTTGCTCGGTGTAGTGTCCGGGGCGGGCCAGTCGATACAGGCTCTTCTCAGCCTCTTCAAGCTTGCCGCGGCGGATGAGGTACCATGGCGACTCGGGAGAGAACCAGGCGACAAGGAACAGAGGGGGGATCCACATCCACTGAAGACCGTAGGGAATCTGCCAGCCGGCGTTGCTCTCAATGCTGATTGTGCCCCTAAGCACGCCAGCAGCCAGGAAGGAGCCGGCACCCCAGCACATAGACACCCAGGCGGTCAGGTAGCCACGCATAGCGGTGGGGGCAATTTCGGCGGCGTAGGCGGTGGTAAGGGTTTGGAAGATTCCCCAGGGAATTCCGCACAAAATATTGCCGACGAGCAGCATTTCGACGTTTGTTGAAAAAAAGAGAACGAAGATAGTGCCTGCCATGAGAACCATCGCGCCCTAAAAGAGTGCATAGTTAGCACGGTTCTAAATCGTGCTGTCGTAAAGGAGACTCACCAAATACACCCTGCGAGAACCGTAGCGAGACTGAAGCCAACCGTTGAGCAGGAGACCGATGATAGAGCCAACGTTGTTGCCAGCGCCAATAATTGTTTGCCATCGGGTAGACACAACCAGTTCACCTTCTACGTTGTAATCGTTGCCGAATCTGCGACGGTATGCGGGATGGGCGAAAAAGTTGTTGATGAGACCAACGTCCATACCCTCCATGACTAGGGCAATGGATAGAAGAGCGGAGTAAATCGCGGCAGGCCGGTAGCGCTTGAAGAGCTCCATACGTGGCAGCAAAGTCTCAGCCTCAGAGCTGGCGACGGCGGCCTCAACAAGCTGTTGCTGCGTCATGTGAATACCATCGATAGAACCTGTTCGTGGCCCTGCCTCCACCTTGGCGGGGTCCTGCACCGTAGCCATTGTGATGTTGGCCAATGGAGATGGAGAACTGCCGACTAGCGAAGTTTACCGAAAAATGAAGCGATGTAAGAACTTCCGCGATGCGAGTCGAACAGTTGAGGCTGGTGGAGATGAAAGATGGTAGAGGTTTGAGATGTACAAGGCGTGTGAGAATTGGGGATATATATGTTGTTCCTTCGGTCAGCTATGGCCCGAAATTTCTTGGAATCAGTCGAGCAAGCGAGCCAACATGGTCACGCCCAGAAGGGTGAAGACCGCCATGAGAGCCAAGATGCGGGGCTTACACCCCATGGGGTCGGTTCACCCCGGCTGGACGGAACTAGTTTTGATTTCTACATTGTTTTAAGCCTAAAAGGGACTAGTGTCTGACAGGAGACGAAGCTAACAGTTGAAGGATTTCCGGAGATCGGGTCACGAGTGGCCCTGGGGACATTTCGATTTCCTACCAATAAACCAACTCAAACGTCTTATCTGAAAAGACGGTGGTGCTGGGCACTGCTCCCGCCTATGGCCACAGGGCTCCGCACATCATTTGACGGAAGTGCTTCTGAACTCCACCTCGTCTGTCTCTCCCCCCGACTGACTATTAGTCTGCTGGTTCTTGACAGCGGCCAACCTCTTAAGTTCCTTGCGCCGCTCATCTGCTGCTGCCCCGTCGATCTGGGTTTGGCCATGCGCGTCCGACACGCCCTTGGCAGCTTCCGCTTCGTACCGCCTGGGCGCTGCATGTACACATCATTTCAACTTTATTTGTCTGTATCGCTGTGTGTATGTCTACTGCGACTCTGTGGTATAAGTCTCAACAACAAATCTTCCAATGACATGTCTCTCAATGACAAGTCTTTACCAGGCAGGTGGCTCTGGCTTGTAATCAACCAACTTATCTGCACGCCCGCTAGGGTTGCTGCTTGCACGTCTATATCCAGTCCAACCATTCCTTGGACGAACTAGAGAAGCAGGCGACACGTGGGAATACCACCGATGTTACAACTGCAGCGACCAAGCCAAGGCCGAGCATGCAAGTGGCTTTGCAAAGCTTTTTGTCCTAACGTGGAGTTGCGGACCATGTCGGCGGCAGCCCTCCCTCGGTACTGCAGTACACCGAGCGCTGCCAGAGCTTGGCTAGCCCCTTGGTGTCGTCCATGCTTGGAAACGCTCCAGATTCGTAATATCTCCTCCTTGCGGCAGTCGACGTTGTAAGCGCGCCATCTAACGTTCCCGGATTCGTAGCCCAGCAGCTGGTCAGTAGCGTCGGCTCGCGCAATGCTCTCATCGCGACAGATGGTTATGGTCGTCTGGTCAAGCCAGTACCAAATGGCTGGCTGCAGCGCCGATTGCAGCTCACCGCAGATAGTTTTGCATGGTGTGACCATGCAGTCTCCAACCAGCCGGCGTGTGCCTATCCTGCGGATCGAGCCTCCGAGCTTCAAACCAACCTGGATACCAAGAAGGAACCATGCAACTCATGGCTAACGTTCCCAAGCTTGCAACCCGTGGATTGCTTTACCCCCTGCCTTGTGCTCGCTGCTCCTTAAAAAGGGACTCGTGCGATACTCGTCGTTGATAAGTTCTGACGATTTGTTTCGAATTGCATACAACCACACTGGTCTGTCTTGCTGAGCTGTTCTCCTATCCATTCTTTCTCGATGGCGCGATTCGGCGGCCACCTTCGCTGCCGTGTTTTCCGTGGCTGAGATTTGCGATGGCGCGCTTCCGAAGACATCCTTCCACTTTTGTTCAATGTGTAGGGTACAGCCTGCCCCGCGGTAAAGCAATCTGCGCCCACCACCCATTTAGCCCAGTGCAGATGATAGTTGTGCCGCAACAACGTCTCACACGTCGCTCATAGCCAAGCGGGCATTGTGGTACGCGTCCTTCGATAATGTTCAGCCCAGACATCAAGGCCTGTTCCGGTGGTGTTGCTTGTGACTCTCCCCATAGACTGGCCCGAATTACACATTCATCCATGTGGGCATGGCGAATCATGGACTAGGAACCGCTGCCAAACATCGCTGAGCATCTCTGTCAGCAGTCCTCGACTACGACAAACATTTGTTTAGCATCGGGTCAACCTGTGCGAGTCTTCCGCACGGCTCGGTGCTCTCAATGCGCCGACGCCAAAACCCTAAATTGCACACTGAGCGTTGAGCAGTCTATGGAGAGGTATGGAGAGGCGAATTATGACATGAGAGGCAAAGTAGGTCACGCTTAGAGAAATCCATGGCCTGCCAGGTCGACGATGTCCAGGGCTTATTTCTGTATTGATTTTGCGATGCTTGCAGCCCCGCTTGTTCAACCGCGTCTGTTTACGTGCATGCTGTGGAGCGGGGCAAGCGCTGCAAGATTAACGCAACATCCGCACTCTCGACGTATTGAGAACATTGTGGGGCTGCGGAACCTCCAAAGGGTCCATGGTACACGAATTTTCATTGAAGGATGGGTACCTGGTGATGTTCGCAGTATTACCCCACAGCCTGAGGACGCCCAGACTTGCCATTTCGCTACGGTGCCGAAATTGAGCGCAATCTCGGACGTTCTTCAAGCGCAATGCGAGCTTCAGTGCACGATGATTGGCTTTTCAGAAGCTTTGACTGAACTTAGCCGCATCATCACATGGGAGCAATAGACCCGAAAAAGAGCACGACGTACAAGGATAGCCATGAATAGCCTGGGGATTCGATTTGCCACACGAAAGGGGTGTCTCGTGTAACAACTTCCACCAGCCAGGACGTCAGTGCAAATGTCTTGTATTTCGAACCCAACCATGGCTACACCTTGTAGATGAATATCACACCTGGCTACTTGAAATACTTCAACCAATTGAAGGCGAACCTGGCACCTCGTCGCTCGCACCACCTAGCGCTTCCTTCAAGATTACGCTTGATGTCCACATTCTCAAGCCTACAGTAACTTCGCTAAAGAACAAACGTGGCAAGATGTGTAGCATGCAGCCTTGCATGATCCTCAGCGCGGCATTAACCGTGAGTCACTTCGTAGCGCCCACCACCTCGAACCAGAGCTTTGCCGTGTCATTTTAAATGAGCAATCTGGTACTATGGCCTTTGTATTTGCCATTGGAGATTTCCAATAGCGCAAGGGTTTGACAAACCCAGATACATGCTGCGGCACTGATACTATCTATCGTGGTATCACTACCTTTGAGGACGAGTCGAATGGATCTGTGGCAAGAACCGGGCTGAACGGTTCATCCATGGAGTCATGACCGCTGAAGGTGTGCGTAGGCGTACCAGCTCAAAGGGCTCCAAGAGGGGATGAAAGGCCTGGTTGCTAGAATACTAGCCAAGTATCAAGCACGATGCCTTGAGAGACTCGGTCTGCAGACGGATGTTGCCCTCGACCTTGAACTCCAGATGCGTAGAGCGGACCTTCGTATTTTTGGACAGTTTCGCAGGGCCGAGATTCGACCAGAGGTGATGTTCCAGCATTACAGGACGTACCGCAGTGCGTGCCAGGTTAACGCCTTGCTCCTCTTCGGTGCTACTGGTGTCTTGGAGAACCCCTCCTGCAATAAGATGCTCCCAGAATTTCATGACACAAGAGCTGGCACGGTCTCCATATCGACGATGTTGAGTCAATCCAAGGTTTCCAGTGAGTATGCTTGCCTTTGGAGCTGACCTGGAAACCGCCTACCAAGGCTCCACGTTGTCGAGATCGGCTTGGACCACTTCAGCGCCTCGAGCCGCCAGAACTTTAGCTTTGCGGTATCGTCGTAGTACTTCCCTTCTGTTTCATGTCAAAAGGGACATGACTTCTGCGTGTCATTATAGGCTCGAACGATTGGGCATCGAAGCCTACGTCGTTGACGCCGATGCTATTTGCACGAGCGGTGTGTGTGCGTGGGTATCTGACCCATGGAGTGTTTCTTTGTTTACTGGTAGGCCGGGAGGAATGTTCTGAGCGCTTGTACGCAACCGGGAGCAATTGAACAGGCTGGAGTGAAGATGTACCCATCCACGAATCCACAAGCATACATACAGAGAGTTCGCTTGCCGACAAGACTTATCAGTCAACTCGCGTCGGCTCCCGTCTTGACCTTGGCTGCAATCCTCTTTTGTCTTACCCGACTCTCCAAGAAGCTATGCAGGTGTTTGTTCACGTCGCCGGCAACTTCAGTTCGCATAAGTGCCGTGCCGGCACAGGTCTGACGGTAAGGAAAGAGAAGAAGTCGTAGGTTTGAGTTGGATGCTCAGGATGGCAATCAGACCAGTGCCGCTAAAGACAAGGAGCGCAGGTCTTGTGACAACGGGACTAGTCGTGGCGCCAAGCGCTTCTGTGGGTTAGCTCCCATGTCTTTGTCAAGGGTACCGGTGAAGAAGGGCCGAAGTAAAAGCTCGCAGGCCAAGACATTGGTGCTTTCTCGACAAGAGCTTTCCAGGTTTTTGAATCTGACTGCGACGTACACTCCTCGTCAGCTGTGTCGTGTCCCCGAATCATAGCACGGTGCCCTACGTTCGTGCCGTCCATACCTTCTCTTGCCCACGCGTAATCCTGCGCCGCTGCGTGAGCGTGACATCATGAGGTACTCGTTCTGGAAGATCCGCACCCATCCGCGAGCACCCAAAACCGTGATGTTTGGTGCCCAGATACTGTCTGTGCCGTAGGCAATTTCATAAACCGTGTCGAGCTAAAGAATACTGAGTACTAGCTTTATCTTGTCACAAGGACTTTCCTTGTTCTGAGCCCAACTGTTTCGGCTGGCGACTATTGCTGAGGTTTGGGCTAGCTGGACTGCGGTGAAATATCAACTTGCGTGCTGCTCCATGAAGACAGTTGCACGGAGACGCTCGCCAAAGTGTTAGCATCCGAAAAGAGGGTAACCGTAGAAATCGTGGCCTCGTCGCAGGTTCCACAGATGCGCGGTTGGGATCCGTCCCGAGGGTACGCATAGCCCAGTGTTAAGAATGCGAGAGCACCGAGACGATCAGGATGGAGACGTGAGTGCATAGTCGGGCCTCGGCGCTTGGTGATTGGTTGTTGGCCTTACAAGGCCTGTATGTCACAGCTATACTTACATATCGTGTCTGATATCTTTGGCTGTATCGAGACCTTCGAAGAAAAATCTTATTCATGTCGTCAGCCCTGGTCGAGTGAAGCATTCGATCTGGTTGACTGACCTGTAGATAAGAGGTCTTAGGCTAGCTGCGTGGGAACAATATTGTTGGCATCGAGGTGATAAACAGTGCTTTGAAAACATAGCGATACTTATGTTCCAAAGTAAGTCGTATACTTCTGACAAAGTTTGCGAAGCTAGTGTGATTGATTTCAGTCTAATACCAGTCAATCAACCGATAGCCAATTTTAGATGTGAAGATCCTACAGTATCAGTGCTTTTCAAAATGTGCAGACCACTCGGTTTTGAGGACATATAGATTTTAGTGCATTGCGGCCGAGTAATATAAGGTACTCAAGCACTCTTACAGGTCATATTACTGAGGCATACAACCTAGCAGAGCAAGCCTATAGCATGGCCAGCCCCTGCATACAGAATAGTAGGGGCAGCCTTATCCTTATATGCACAAGGTAAGCCTCTCTCTTTCGCATTACTAGATTCTTCTTGCCTCCCCACCACAGCACTAGTCCCTAATATACACTAGACAGCTACCTATAAGGCCACAGTGTTATCACAAGCGTCAACATGCTATTATAGACTTTGTCTAGGCTCTCCTCTTGCAGGAGACAAGGAGCTTACATGCCTACTACAGGTAGTATAATACCTTTACCCTACACATATTATACAGGCAGCCCTCTCACAGGAAGGCTTCCTACGATGCGTCTTAGATCCAGGGCAGTCTGTATCTTCTAAAAGCTATTACGTTGAGATTCGAGTTGATCTCGCATGATGAAGTTTGGTTGGTGGTTTGAGCATACTTGAATGTCAGGATAGCGAGTTGTTGCGGTAGGGAGAAAGAACCACCATAGCGAAACTGAACAGTCAGAATGATAGACAGATCGGTGTTGATTTAAGGTTCAGGGGTTCAAATCACATTGGCAGGTATACAACTAGCGTGCTTCACACACCGTGAGCAACACGGCAGTGGAGCGCATATTAAACGCTGTAGTGAGATACCACAAGCTCCCAAGTGCAGTATGAGCTCGATAAGAAGGTGTTGCAGCTTGACTTGAATCCAGTCTGACACCTCTGTGATTAAGTCTCGTGAATCCGTCAGCAGCTTCCTTGGTAAGCTAAACAGCTGTCTAAGCACATATCCAAGCGTCCACCAATGCTCTTGACAGAACTCGTGCGTATGAGATATCTACTCGCGCGCAATGAGTGCCGTTGGTCCGATTCCGTGATTAGCGGATACTTGAGAACGCAAAGGGAGCAGCACACACACAGCAAAGCCACGTTGCATCACCTCGAGCTGCAACCAACGCAGGAAAGGATCAGCACCATGCGACCAGGATTTCACGACCTCAAACAATATCATGTTGCGACCAACCATCGTTGGCTAAACATACACTTGCTAATGCAATCCACCACTCCTACGAAACCCCAACTAAGCTCCAAAAAGACCATACTTGAATAAACCCAGTCGATGTAAATCTACACCCCATTCCACCCTACCCTGCTGGGTACCACAGTCCTCTCCAAAACCCCCCAAATGCCCAAAGACCTAGTCCTCAACGGTGTCCCCACTCCCTCCCTCGCCTACACCGCGAGAAGGAATCGAGACTCCGCGGATATCACAGACCCCCCTAAGCGACCCAATCCTGCCTGCAGAATCCTCGACGAGCCACAACCCCGCGCATTCAGCCGCGTCGACCTCCGCGTACGCGCCGTAGTGTGTGTGCAAAGAGCAATACCGGCCGCAGACACGAACCGCGGCATACTCGACGCGGGGATCCTCTTCCACGTCCCCGATCCGCGCCGCTGGATGTACCTACCTCGCGGCAGGCGACTTGGCCAGGACGGTTCACAAGTAGACACGCGCTAGCGCCCTGCTGTATTTGCTGCTCGGCACACGGCTCGTACCACTCCCCTTGTCACGCCCGGTCGAAGCTCACGCCTGGTCGAGACCCACGCCGCACCCAGAGGAGCGGTCTGGCGCGGATGAGATACCGGGTTGGTGTCGTTGCGTTGCGTTGCGTTGTGTCTGGTTTGGGTAGGATGGCGCTGTGGAAGAGGGTTTTGTTTCGGGCGGGGATGCCGTTGATAGGGGTGAGGATGCGTTGAGGATTGATATGTTGAAGAAGAGGGGGGTTTTGTGTTCTGGGACGTGGACGTGGACGAGGTTGTTGGATGTGGTTACAGGGGATTATTATTTTCGCGGAGTGGAATGCAGATGACGAGACTGGTTGGGATGGATGCAGGGGACACGGAGAAGCTGCGTGGAGCAAGAACAGGACAGGAGCGTGGCCAAGTACTATATTGAGCTGGCGTCTGCAGGCTGTTGAGGAGCATGCCGAACGAATCTACAATAACCGCTCGCTTCACGAGAACGTCCCCTACCCCGCTGCAAACCGACTCCGCTCCCTCAGCCGCGGGCCAAACCTCCACAGCAACAGCGGCGCCGGGACGCCCAGCGCGAGCGCCACAAACGCCAGCAGACTGTTCCCCCACCCGTAGTCCAGCTTGTTGTACATGGCCGGCGCAAACAGCGGGAACCCGAAGCCAGCGAGCGACCGCAGCACCGTCGCGGCCGCGATGGCGCTCGCGGCGTAGCGCGTGTAGCTGTCGACGAGATAGGTCTGGATGCACTGGAAGCCGATGATGACGCCGGCGCAGAAGACGGCCGCGCCGATGTTGGGGACGATCCAGTGGGTGTGGGCTTGCGCGGACCAGCCGTACCAGAAGAGGCCGGCAGGGACGAGGAGGGAGGCCGGGATCATAATCGGGATGCGGAACTCGGGTTTGCCGGTGTTGTTGTTGCGGGCTTTGAGGCGGCGGTAGAGGAGGTCGTTGAGGGGCGCGGTGATCTGGGTGCCGAGGAAGAAGCCGATGCCCATGGAGAGGAAGTTGAGGGAGCCGACGCCCGTGCTCATGTGGTAGGTTCCTGTCCAGAGGCGGGGGAAGGTCGAGAGCATCAGGTACATGAGGCCGTAGAGGTAGGCCATGTAGGCGGCCAGGACCTGGAGGATGGGCTGGGTGCCGAGCAGGATGAAGGGGCGGCGCAGGGCGATTTTGAGGGTCGTGGCGAGGGTGCGGTCCGGCGAGTCGTACTCGGTGTGCAGGTCCTGGTTGCCGGTTTCGCGGGCGAGTTTGTCGCGCTTCCAGGCGAGGAGCTTGGGGGCGTAGGTTTCTTGCAGGAGAAAGAAGCCAACACACTGCACGAGGGCGGTGAAGATGCTGGTTGCGTAAAAGCACCACCTCCAGGTCGTGCTTTGGCTGATGAAGCCGCCGGCAATGGGCCCAATTGCTGGACCCAAGAGCGGCGCGAGCGAGTAGATGGAGATTGCTTTGCCGCGCTGCTCGGCGTGGAAACAGTCGCTGAGGAGGCCCTGGATGGTGTTAGCATCAGCCAGTGGAAGCATGTGCAGAGGGACTTACACCACCGATGGCAAGCGGCGCCGAACCGCCCAGTCCACTCAGGAACCGGAACGCCATCAGCTGCCCCGAATTCTGCGCAAACCCGCACCCGAGGTTCCACGCCAGGTAGAACAGGTTCGACAGCTGCAGAATGATGACACGGCCGTAGATTTCTGACAGTGGCCCCAGGAACAGCGGGCCGATGGCGTAGGCAAGCACAAAGATGCTGAGCGTGAGCTGGGCCTCGAACTCATTCGTGATGTTGAACTCGTCGCTGATCGAGTCCAGGGCAGGCGCAATCATCGAGGACGAGATGGGCGAGACGAGGGTGAAGCAGGAGACGATGAGCGTGGCGGCCCATTTGCGCTTCATGGACCAGTTTTTGGGGTTTGCAGGATCGTCGGGCGAGTCCCAGGTGACCTGGAGATGTTAGATGAGTTCTTTTCGTCACGGTTGTCAACTCACGAGATTCGGGTCCTTGATGCTGCGATTGCTCTTCTTCTTCTCCAGCTCGGGTTGCCCAGCCTCGACATCGCGCTCGTACGGGATGCCTCCCCGGATGCCCTCGTAGGTCGTCTCGGCGCCATGCTCAGCCTCGTCCTGGTTTTCCTTCTCTTTGATGCTGCCACTCGCACTGCTGTCGTCTGCGCTCGACGCACTCTCTGCGTCTCGCCGCTGGGTCTCGGTCTTGTGCAGTGATGACGTATCGTCTCTGACGTGGACTCCATCGCCGTCTTCGTGGTGGTAGACCGAGTGGTCGTCCGGGTGGTGGCTGGACAGCAGACGGTGTAACGGGGGGCTGCTTGGTCTCGATCTTGATCTCGACGAGCGGCGAGAGGATGTGTGGCGGACGCTGTCCATGTTCGGTAGGAGGTCGCGTGCGAGCGTCACTGCTGGAAAGAACGCAAGGAATATGATTCAAGCACAAACAAAACACTCTCTCTTAAACCCGCGGCTTCCCTCCCCCCTCTCCCTAAATACGCCGGCAAACCTCGCCATAGACTAGGAAATAGACGTCTCCCGGCTTTAACAAAGTCGACAGGCACGAAAACTCCGTGCAACGCGCGGAGCCTCGGTCGGCGCCTCGGAGGCTCGAGTGGCCCGAGGGAGCGGACCTGTGATTGGCGGGGCTGTCTGTGGCGCGGTGCGGCGGCGGAGGGGATGCGTGACGTCAGTACTGAACATCTGGGAAAGCGCGTGTCGTAGACTCGCAGTGCATAGCTTGGTATATCAAGTCTTGCAAACATCAAAAGACATGCTCTTATTCCTATATACTCTTATTCTTGTGTATTAGAGTAGGTATTAAGAGAGATACGTAACGTTAGCACCAACCTTTTAAAGAAACGCGCATTATTATAGACTTGTCTATTAAACTATTATAGAGAAACACTTCTATTACTATTGTAGTAACTAAAAGGTACTAATAACAGAAACGCGTAATATTAGCACTAAACTTTTAGAAAGATATATTAGTATAGACTTATAGTGTCTAGTATAGTATATTAGATAAATATATTTTTTTAACTATATATTATAGTAATAAAGAGAGTATTAGAAATTATAATATTAGTATAATAAACTTATAGTATCTAGTTCTACTATAGTTATTAGTAAAAGTAATATAGGTAGGTTTTAGTATAGCTAATATCTCTATTATTATAATATAACTAACTATAATAATTTAGAAGTAGATAGATAAAATACACAGCTAGCTTATTATTATTAGACTCTATACTAAGGTAGAGTAGAGGTAAAGGTTATAATATAATATAAATTAGATTATTTAGTTTTAGTATAAGATAGTATTATAGACTTAAGACTAATTACTACTAGATAGTAATTAAATAGGCTAGAATACTTATATTAAGGTTACTCTGCACCTTAGTACCTTTATATAGGTTATAATACCTAAATATTAGCTATAGTACTAATAATTATAAGTATAGTCTAATTAGTATATATTATAACTAATACACTTTCTAATTTTAGTCTTATATCTCTATTACTAGTCTCTACTTATAAACTCTATACTAGCAATAATAGTATAGTATAATATACTTTTACTATAAGGCTCTAGCTATAGGCAATAGTATTTACTTTATACTAGAGTAGATAGAATAGAGATAGCTAGGTAGAGTTAGATTACTTCTAAGAATAATACTTATCTTTTCTAAGATATATATTATATGCAGGTTTTATATAACCTACGTAGCTATACTAAGACTAACCTAAATAGTATATATATTTTTAATACTAAGTTTAATATTATAATATACTTATTATAGAACCTCCTCTACTAGCTATAGTCTTTAGCAGTAACTATAGCCTTAATAAAAAACTCTACCTTTAGGCTTAAGAAGAAAAAGAGTATTTAGGTTATACTTTAAATATATACTTATTTTACTCCTATAGTATATATATTATTTACTATATATATACAGCATATTATATTATATTTATATCTAAATTAGGAAGTAAGTTAGTTAGTAAGATAGTAGAGTAGGTCTTCTAGCCTATATATAAATAAACTTAATAGCTTTACTTAAGCTTACTACTATAAATACTCTTATATTATGCACTTCTTATATATACTTAATACTAGAATAGTTCTCTATTCTCTTCTTAAGTTTATTAAAAAGTTCTAGCTCTATAATACTATTAAATTTTACTAGTTAGCAGAAAATATATAGGCTGCTGCTATTACCTTAGCTATAACCTATATATACTATACTTAGTTAATTATAAAGTAGAAAAAGTAATATAAAAAGCCTAACTACTACTACTACCTATACTATGCTAAGAGTAACTAAGGTAGTTATACTCTAGTTAGTATTTTCTTTATATATACTGTGTATACGTAGTTACTAATTCTTATAGGTGCTTAATAAGTTTAATAGCTATATTAATTATTTATACTAGCTTTATACTAAGTATAATAAGGTAGTTTAGAATACTACTACTCTTTATACTAATACTCTAGTTATATTTATAGGTATTAAGCTTATATACTACTAGTACTGCTTTAACCTTAAGCTTACTTACTACTACTATATTATAGCCTATAGTAGAATACCTATAGGTATACCTATCTAGGTTTCTACTACCTCTCTCTAGTTTCTTAGCCTAATTCTTACAGAGTAGTACTATATTACTACTGCTTTAAAGCAGCTTATATTTCTTATAGGCTGCTTAGTAAGTTTGCGCCTTTTATATATATAGAGCGTATACTAATATCTTCTAGATTAATAACTCTACTTTACTCTCTAATAATAATAATAAGAATAATAATAATAATAATAGTAGTAATAGTAGTAATAGTAGTAATAATTCTAGTAATAATAATAAGAATACTTTTAAGAGCTTTAACTAGGCAGTAGTTATACTAGTAGCCTATAAAGCATAGGTAATTTAGTAGTCTAGCACGCCTTTAGCGTAGTAATTCTTATACTTTTATTCTATACTTATAGATACTCTTAGGCCTAAGGCTAAATACTTAAGTTACTTTTCTTATATACTATATATATGCCTAGTATACTTTTTATTATCTCTTTATGTATAATAATCTTAGGCCTTATTTATATTCTTAAACTATATTATCTATATTCTTAAAGTTAGCTACTAGGGTCTAGGTATTCTAGAATTTATTATAGCCTTTCTAGTAGAGTAAGTACTGTAACTAGCTTTTTATTATTTATTTTCTAAGTATCTTTTCTACTTTCTAAACTTTCTTACCTTCTACTATTACCTTAGGTAGGTAGGTATTATCTTCTTCTTTTAATCTTAGATTCTAGCGCTCTAGTAGAGAGATATAAAAGATATTATAAATTTAATATAAAAATAGAAGAGTTAAGTAGTATACTTATATTCTAATTATACTCTATACTTTAAATAGGCTAATAAATTTTACTAAGAGCTTCTTACTTAGCTAGTAGAATAAGTTTATATATTTTATACTAAGTAGAATAAGTTTCTCTAGATAGAATATCTCTTACTTATATTTCTTATTATAGTACTAGCTTTAGTACTTATATACTCTTTCTAGGTATTTAGTAAGTACTGCTCTTATACTATATATATATTTTACTATATTTACTATATTAGGTACCTTTCTCTCTTACCTACTATCTATAAAGAGCTTAGTTAGTAGAGAGTGCTTACTATATATAGTATAGAATAGTATTATCTTTATAGAGTTATATATTATATTATTATATATAAACTATACTAGCAGAAGTAATATAGGCTAGTTATCTTACTATTTAGAGGTAAACACTCTTAGGTATTATTCTAGTATCTAATTCTAGCATTTAGTCTACCTATTAGTCTGTAGATAGAAAGTAGTACTAAGCCTATACTTTACCTATAGTTAGTAGTATATTTCTGTCTAGAATACTAAGGTAAAGATAGAGCCTCTATCTAATATAATACTTTTCTATATACTATACTTAAGAATAATATTTATAAAGTATATATCTATAAATTATTTTATATTCTATATCTTTAAAGTAAAGATATAGAGTACTATCTTAAAGAAGTAGTAAATAATTATAAGAATTATATTAAAAGTATAATCTAAAGAGTTCTTTACTAGTAGTAGGCTAGTAATAAAGTCTAGTATAACTTTCTTAAAGATATCTTTAGATATTAGCAATAGTAATAGTTATCTATATTTACTATACCTTAGAGCCTTACTTCTTTAGTAAATAGTATATATTCTTATATAGTCTTAAATATTATTATTAAGAGATATCTAGTAGTAAGTTCTTCTAATTAGTTTAAGTATTCTATATATACTAAAATAGCTAGCTATATATATATTATAGTTCTAGAATAGAATTTCTTACCTAATAGCTAGCTTATTTAGAATGTATATCCTACTATTATACTTTAGAACTTTCTTCTTATCTAAGCGCTATATATATACTCTTCTATATCTTTAAGTACTATTATTACTTTCTAAAGCTATAATCTACTATTAGGTAAAGGTATTCTCTTACTATAGCTAATATAGAGTTTTAGTAAGTAATTAAGACTCTACTATTATAAGTTTACTACTAACTAGTACTCTAGCTAATAAGTATAGTATATATAGTATATACTCTATAGTACTAGTAGTAGAAACTATTCTAGTTCTACTAACTATAGCTATATGTATTCTATATATACCTAATAAGCTTTACTTATCTATAAATCTACTTACTTTATTATACCTATCTCTTACTAATAGCTTATTCTATAAAGTAGGTAGTAATTAGGTTAGTAATAGATTCTCCTATTTATAGTCTACTCTTTATAATAGTCTATTTATAAAGTTTATTTTTTCTAGTTAGTACTTAACTTTAAAGTTAAAGGCTATAAGATATATTACCTATTATACCTATTATAAGTTTAGCTTTTATACTATATATATACTATATAGGTTATTATAATCTATTAATACCTAAATAGTATATTAAGTGCCTTTTAGATAGTATTACTATTACTTAAAGCTATAGATTATAGCTAATAGCTTAAGGTTATATACTTTATAGTTTAGCTCTGCTGCTTAGAGCTTTCTAGATATAAATATAATTAGGTACTACTTCTTATTTTTAAATAGTTAAGATAGTATACTATATATAGCAAAGTTTAAGATATTTATCTTAATAAAGATAAGAAGTGTTATATTAAAGTAGTATAGAATAGGCGCACTTAAGAAGCACGCTTTTAGGTTCTAGAAAGATTTCTAAGTAGTATCTATCTATTAGAACTTATAGTTCTTCTTAAGAAGATCTATAAGTAGAGCAGTCTTCTTTATATACCTCTTAATAAATTATTAGTAAAAGTTAGTAAAGCCTAGAAAGAATTATAGTTCTTTAATACTAGCTAGAAGTAGCTATTTAATAATAGTACTTACTTACGCTAAATTTATATATATACTACGCATGCTTATAATAAACTTTAGAAAGTATACTTTATTAAATATAAAGGTATATTTTAGTAAATTAATAAAGAGTTTAGCCTTATATAGTAACTAGAGAACTATACCTATAGTGCGCTAGTATAGTATAATATTATTACTACTAGTATAGATAAGTATATTATCTAGGTATACTATATAAATATAGTTTAGATACTCTGCTAGGGCCTAGTTAATATATACCTAGAAGCTAGCTAGAGTATTAGTAAGTTTAAATAGTATTACTAGGTATTTAAAGTAGCTATATTAAGTTTAGAATATAGTTTTCTATTTATCTCTTACTTTAATTTATAACTAATAGTAGGTATTATAAAGGTTAAGAGTTATATAGTAATATATACCTAATAGGCAGTCTAGAGTCTTTTTAACTAGTAGAAGTAGGTAATAATCTTTAATTATAACTAAGTTAAGGCCTTTATAGTTTATATAAAGGTATAATATCCTATCTTTCTTAGGTATAAAGAGTATAAGTGCCTCTACTAAACTTATACTATACTAGATCTAACTATTATAAAGTACTTATTTAAGGTATTTATAAAGCACCTTAAGCTTATATAAAGAGAGGTTATAAAGTAGGCTATATAGTAGCTTCTTACCTTTTATAAGTAAGATTATATAGTTAGATAACTTAAAATTTAGTAAAGTAGCTATAGCTTCTTTATTAAAAATATTAGTATATTTCTATAAAGTAGTTAGTATACTAGGTATCTGCGCTATATATACTTTATATATATATATATATTATATTCTAAATATATACTACTATATTATAGAGTACCTAGTATAATAAGGTTAGATCCTAGCTTCTAAAGATTACTATCTAGTTCTTTAGTAGTAACTAGGTATATATTAGCTAGTATATAGCCCTAGTACTATATTTATATACTATAGTTAATATAGATATATTACTATTATAGAAAGAGATTTTCTAGTAGTAAAAAGGCCTTTTCTTTATTAACTCTATATATAGTAGCTTATACCTAGCGTTCTATACCTATATTATCTATAAGGTATATATTAATTATATATACTATATATATATTCTATCTTTAGGCTTCTATCTACCTAAGCCTAGAGAGCTTAGCTCCTTAGATAAAGTTAAAGTTTATTTTAACTACTACCTACTAACTTATTAGGCTAATATCTACCTAAGAGTTAAGAATTACCTATATCTACCTTTCTTAGGTTATATCTCTAGCAGTGCTGTAAGTGCGCTTTATACCTAGTAGGATATTAACTAATATATACCTTACTATCTCTAGGTTATAAGTAAGGCTTACTCTTTTCCTATCTAGTAGATATAGACTAGAATTTAGTTTAGGTTACTATTTTAGCACTTATTTATATAGTAACTTACCTTCTAATACTTAAAGTAGGTAATATTATTCTTATCTCTTTTAGGCTTACTAGTAAAGAGGTAAGAGCTTTCTTTATGCCTAAGGTTCTTTAACTTATTATAAGACTTTCTTTATATAGAGTACTTATTTATAAAGGTTATATAGTATAGGTTATGCTTAAGTATAGAGCCTAAAGCTATAAGGTTCTCTTTAGTTATAGAAACTTAGTAGTAGTTTATAATTACTCTCTATATCTTAGGCCTAAGCTTAAAGAAGAAGTATTATACCCTTTACTATTTAGTATAGAGAGTAAGCTAGTCTTTTAGTATATTAAGGTATATTATAAAGGTATAAATAGTTTAATTCTTCTACTATATAGCTTATGCGTATATATTAGCTGCTTCTAGTATATAGTTAATAGAATTAAAGAGTAAGTTAAGTAGATAGGTTTTAAAGTATTTCTAAGTAAGAGTTTATTTATACACTTTAAATATATATTTATAGTATATATACTATAGCTTCTATAAGTCTGCTGCTAAATACTATATAGCTTATAGAACCTTATCTCTATTATTATAGAAGTTCTAGAGTAGAAGCTAGAAGGCTACTTTATTAAAGTAAGAAAATTTATAATATTTTTTAAGATTTCTCTCTTAGTATTTAGTAGAGTCTTTTAGTCTAAGTATGTATTTTAGGTATAATAAAGTTAGTACTTTTAGTGTATTCTACTTATAGGTTTTATTACCTTAAGGCTTAGAAGTTCTTTTAATAGTTTCTCTAGAGGTTATTAGAGTAGTACTCTCTTAAGTATTCTTAAGTTATATAATCTTAGCCTTAAGAGTATGCAAATATTATAGTTTTTAAAGTTTATTATATTACCTTTCTATAACTAGAATGCGCTTATCTAGTATTAGAGGTATATCTAATATAAGCGCTAATAGCTCTTTACTTATAGAGGAAAGATAGAGTTATTTCTCTTTATATTAGAGTTCTAATAGTACTTATTATATCTTTCTTATAGGTACTCTCTAGCTGTTTATATATATTATTAGCACTATCTCTAGGCTATTAAATAAGAAGTATTATTATATAAGGCTCTAGCTATAGGTAATAGTATTTACTTTATACTAAGGTAGATAGAATAGAGATAGCTAAGTAGGGTTAGATTACTTCTAAGAATAATACTTATCTTCTCTAAGATATATATTACGCGTAGGTTTTATATAACCTATATAGCTATACTAAGACTAACCTAGATAGCGTATATATCTTTAATACTAAGTTTAATATTATAATATACTTATTATATTTACTCTGTATATATTAGACTAAGAACTAGATAGCTACTAAGAAGAGAAGCTACGTAATACTACTACTATCTTAGGCTCTATAAGCTAGCTAGACTTTCTTTCTTCTCTTGTTAAGATAGAAATAAGTACTTTTATTATTTTAGCTAATACACTTACTACTAACCTGCGTTGCGCTACACTACCCTTTAGCTTAGCATACTCTACCTTTCAGCTAGCACTATAGTATCACAAACAAACAAGCACAGTAAGTAAGTAGATAGATATATTAGGAAAGAAGAGCGCGTGTTGTAGACTTGCCTTACCTTGCTTTGCCTTGCCTTGCAGCGCAGCGCATAGTAAATCAACTATTAACCTCTTTTCTAATCTCTATGTACAAGTATAAACACGTATGAAATGCATAACGTTAGCATTGCAGCACTTGAGTTTTACAGAGAGTGGGCTTGTAGCGAATTTGTGCACTGTGTATTGGAACTACCGCGCTCTTAAGCGTTTTTATGTATTTGTTTAATTGATAGGATTTCATATCAAACTCAATTCGGATATCTACACATTTTCGCTCACAACCGCGACTTACCCACACCACCCCCACCCCCACCCCGGCCACCACGCCTCGCAACACCGCTCCTAACCTGCAACGCCCCGTCAGCGCGCTGCTTGACTTCCTCATTACTCGCCTGCACAAACGGCAGACCCTCGCCAATCTCGCGGCCAATCATCTGGGCCTTGCCCTTGACCAGGGTGCAGAGGAGATAGTTCATTACGCATCGGATGCCCAGCTCCTCACCGCGGCGGACGACCCAGCCGTTGATGTAGTCAATCTCTGTCTGGCGGCCTGCGCGGGCGTCGGCGAGCATGGAGCTGATGTTGTGCTGAGTCTTTGTGGCGACGGCGACGACGAGGGTCTCGAGGCGGCCCGGGTCGAAGCGCGAGGAGACGTTGGGGATGTACTGCAGCTCTGGGAGGGAGCGGAAGACGAGGCTGATTTCGGAGAGCAGCAGGCGCAGGGTGCGGGTCAGGGCGTAGTTGTAGAGGAGGGCGCCGTTGCGGGCGTCGAGCAGGACGGTCAGCGGGTTGACGATGCAGTTGATGGCGAGCTTCTCGAGCTGCATCTGCAGCAGGTCCGGGGGCGAGAAGGCGGTGGCGGAGAGGACGGGGACGCGCAGGAGGGTGCGCAGCAGGTAGCGCTGGTTCGGGGTCCAGGCGACCGAGGGCGGGGTGGGGAGGGCGACGTCGTTGTCCTGGGTGCCGTGGGGCGCGGGGCTGTGCTGGACGGCGGCGGCGTTGTGGGGGCGCAGTCTGTCGCGCGGGGCGTAGGGCGAGTTGGGGTCGCGGTCGCGGTCGTGGGGCAGGATGCCGAGGGAGAGGGTGCCGAAGCCGGCGTGGGTGGTGGTGAAGGGGGCGTCGGGCGACGAGTGCAGGCCGTGCGAGTTGATGCCGAGCATGTAGTGCGGGCGGGTGGCCGGGTCGGGGAAGAGGTGGCGGTTGAGCTCGTCGACGAGGCCCATGCCGTTCTGCAGCAGCAGGACGACCGAGTCCTTGTGCAGGCGGTGCTTGACGGCCGAGAGGCCCTGCAGCACCGCCGTCGCCTTGGAGCACACGACCAGCGAGTGGATGGGCGCCGTCGACTCGCCGCTCAGCGTCTGGGGCTGGCTGCTGTCTGTCTGGCCGTCTGTCTGGCCGTCTGTCTGGCCGTCGGCCTGGCTGTCCGAGAGGCCGACCTCCTTGCCGTGGAAGCGGACGCGCGGGATGGCCAGCTCGGCATCATAACCATCGCGCAGCTCCGTGTCGCCCTCGGTCACGACGGCCAGGCGCTGCGGCGAGTCCCTCCAGGCGTGGAGGCGGTCCCAGCTGGGGAACAGCAGCGTCACGGGCGGCGGGTTGGGGACGCCGCGGATGGCATGGGCGACAAAGGTGCCGACGTTGCCCATGCCCAGGACGTGGACGCGGCGGTCCAGCACGGGCTTGGAGCGGTAGAAGTCTGCGGCGCGGGCGAGGGGCGCTGGGGAGCTGCAAGGCGGCGCTGGGGAGCTCGACTGCGGCGCTGCACTCGCTCCCGCCACGCCCTCCATCAACGAGCGTCGCTGCAGCAGAGCCACCCAGCCAGGGCGCGGGCGAGGGCTACCGGGGGCGCATCGGGGGCGCGAGACGGCAATCCGAGGCCGCAGCCTGGGGACCAAGTGGGCGGGCGAGAGAGACAGCTTGGACGACTCACGGGCGCATCAACGGCTGGGGTGGTCGACGGGGGCGGGGGCGGGGGCAGTTGGTTGTGGTGTGGTGTGTGTGGTGTGTGATGTTGCGCAGACGCAGCACACGGGAGTGGTGCGCTCATTGCCCGCATATGCAAGCAAGCTGCGGCTAGCGCTGGGTGATCCTCGGCCCAGACTTTTTTGTCGCCGGGTAAGAGCAGCGCGGCGGAGAGCAAAGCCATAGTCTGCACACCACACCCACACATCACACACCACTCACCTCACAATACGTCACGCACACACTGCAGCACACCACACACACACACACCGCGGCGCTCACATCCTGCCTACAACCCCCACAATGGACCCAACCACCGACCTCCCCTCCCTCCTCGAAGACCTCGAAGCCAACATCGACGACCTCACCACAACCCTCACCCCTTTGCTCCCCCCCACCACAATCTCCACAACCGCCTCCACCCTCCCCCTCCTCTCCAAAGCAAAACTCCACACCCTCGCCGCCTACGCCATCGAATCCCTCCTCTTCTCCGCGCTGCTCACCTCAGGCGCTGACGCAAAATCCCACGCCGTCTTCCCCGAGCTCGCCCGCCTGAAGGGGTATTTTGCCAAGATCAAGGGCGTGGAGGAGCAGTTGCTGAGGGAGGCGGAGAGGGAAACAAGGAGTAGGGTCGATGTTGGTGCTGCGCAGCGGTTTATCAGGCATGGGTTGAGTGGGAATGAGCGGTTTGATGAGATGAGGAGGGAGAGGGAGAGGGGGGAGAGGGAGAGGGCGGTGGAGAGGGCGAGGGGGGTGGTGAATAGGACGTTTGAGGATGAGGAGGGGGAGGAGACGCCGAGGAAGAGGGGGAGGGTGGATGATGATGAGGAGGACGAGGAGGATGTCGAGGGTGATGCGCACGAGGAGGCGGCTTCTGCTGTCTTGCCGAGGAAGAAGCGCGGTCGGCCGTCTAAGAAGGATAGGGCTGCTACTACTGCTGCTGCTGCTGAAGCCAACGACACCCCCACCCGGGCGACGCGCTCGAGTGCCGCGCCCAAGACACGGAGCGAGGCCTTTGACGCCCTCGCCTCTGGGTCGCCTGCCAAGGCCCAGGGCAAAGCCAAGGGGAAAGCAAAGGGCAAGGGTGGAAAAGGGAAATAAAAGAAAAAACGCGGTGCTGCTGTTCAGAGGGCTGACGAGTCGATGATAGACACCACATGATGAGTTTTCGAGGAATGCGTGCATTAATGCTGCTCCATCCAAGGCGGTGGAGCATATACATAGATATGCAGTCCCGCAGAAGCGTCTAAATGATACCCCCCTGGTCTGCCATCGTCACTACCACCCCCATCTCTGTGAATATTTCTGGCTACAAATGTCCCAAACGCCGTCATCTGTGGTATTTCCATCCCAATGCAAAAAGAAAAAGAAAAAAAAAACAATACTCGACAGCAGCAATCGACAGCAAATCGCAACAGCATTTTGTACGCCTGAAATGCTGCAGCTAAACAAACACACCTCTCACCCCTCAATACCCCCCACGCCATCACTCACTCAAACGCCCCCGGAATCGTCAGGCTCAGACGCTCCTCCTTCTTGCGCGGCGGCGTCGGCGGCGGATTCGACAGTGACCGCTGGCGCCGCAGCTCAGGCTTCTCCGTCACCGCAAACACCTCGAGAGACCGCCGCGCTTCGCTCCGAAGCTGCGTCTCCACCATCTCTTCCACATGCTTCTCTTCTTCCTCTGTCAGAGCGTCCCTCATCTCGGGCGAGAGCACCGTCTTGCCAATCGACACACGCTTCTCCCCCTCGCCCTTGTCAGCTTGAAACGGGTCCTCTTGGCTCCGAGGTACCTCGACGGCAATTTCAATCGACTGGCTCGACTCTTCGCTTCGCCGCGTCTTGTCGTTGCCCGCAAACGTCGGGCTGCGCGGGCTGTCGCGCATGGGTATAAACGCGGGCACCACACCACCGCCGATGCGGTTCCAGAACATGCGCTCGCGCAGACGCACGCTCTCCTCCCACGCGTTCTTCTTCTCCTCGTCCGTCTCTGCCCGCCAGTGTCCTGCCGCAATCATGCGAAGGAAGCCAATGTAGTCGCATGTCGCTCGCACTCGACCCAGGCACCAGTCGCAGAGAGGATATCTCTGCGAGTCCTCGTTGTCTGCCGTCTTGAAGCGGTATTTTCGAGCGTACTTGTCTTCCTTCCTGCTCTCTCCACACAGCGAGCACGGCAGCACAGGAGCACGGAATCGCGATGTCTGGGCCGGGTTTGGCTCCACAACAAGGGACCCTGCTGTGATGCTGCTGACAACTGTGCGGCGCGCCATCCACGAGAGTCCTGGGGCAATGTCCAACCGAAGCGTGGGCTCAATGTCCTCGGCCAGCGCGCGCTTGTAAAACTTCTCATCCTTCAAGTTGGTCGAGACTGGAGTCGCCACTGCCTCTCGCGGCGAGTTGTTGCCATTGGTGGGCAGAGATGTAGTCGAGCTGTTTGTGAGCGTCCCCAGCCCCAGTACGTTCAGGCTACTGTAGTTGCCGCTCGACACACGGCTCGTTGGTGCGGACCGAGGAACCGTCCTCAGCATAGCCTGGAACTCGTCAAACGCCACCAAGTCGCATCGCAGGACCGGGTGGATGAGGTGCGAGAAGTGTAGCGGATGATCAGGGCTGAACTCTTCCGAGCCTGGCGTGTTAGGCGTCAGGTGTGTGGCTTCGAGCAGCTTCGTCATCTTGTCGGCAGGGCTGATGCCGGGCGTCGAAGGCGCGGTGGTCGTTGCGAGCATGTTGCTCTCGTCGTCGCCGTGGCAGCTCATCTTCTCCACAACGCCCTTGAGGTCCTGCAGCTGCTCCTGAAGCGAGTGCTGCAGCACTTCAGCATCGCTGAGCTGCTGTTTTAGCTGCTCGCCGCGCTTGTCTGAAGCCTCCGTTTCTTTGCGTGCTGCTACAACCATCTGCTTGGTGTTAGTTTTGCTGCTGTGCGTGTCGAGTGTCCAGCTTGACCACACTCACCACATTGGCTTCCTCGAACAGGGCCGCTGTCAGCTGCTCCACCTCGCTGTCTGTGTTGCGCTTCAGCCTCTCGGCCTCTGCGCGACGCTTGCGCTCCTCCTGCAGCTCGGTCGACATCTGGCGCTCCATCTTATCGTAGACGACCTTCTCGACCAGCAGCCCTTTGGCGACCTTTTGCTCGTGGCTCTTGACTTGGGCCTCGAGCTGTTCGAGGCGCTTCTTGGCAGCTTCCAGCTCGTGTCGTGTCTGCTGCAGCGAGTCGTCGAGCATGGTGGAATGGTTGATGGCATTGATGAGCTTGGTGCTGAGCGTCGAGACTTCCTGGCTGAAGTCTGGGTGCGAGTCGCTCGAGTTGTGGCGCGAGAACTGGGGTTGCGGCGTGGGCGTTCGAGGGTCGGGGATTGTGTTCATGCCGTCGGCCTCGCTGGCGGCTTTGGCAAGGTGTGGGGTCGAGATGGATCTCGTGACTTCCTTCTTGGCCGGCATGGGGCTCAGCGAGCGCAGGCGAGAGGGCGTTATGCTGCCAGAGCCGTGCTGGACCCATGGCGCGGCCGTGTGTATGAATCTGCTGCACGTCAGTCAACGGGGCCTGGCAGCGGACCATTGGCACGTACGCAAACTCGGCCATTTTTCGCAGTATGAATAGCTCGTCAGCTGCAGAACATGCAGGGCGCCCTGCTGCAGTGTCGAAGGGGGATTGTTGGTGGTTCGGTGTTGGGCGGCAAGCGGCAAGCGGCCAGGGACAAGGCAAAGGAGTGACGCAGTCGAGAGACTAGTAGGTGAGATTGTTGTTCACGGCGAACACATTGGAGCCACCACACCGTCCAGGTGCACAAAGAGCAGAGTGTCAGGGCGTCGTCAGAGCAGCTCGCGGGCGAAAGAGAGCAGAGGGGTGGCCGGGCAGCGACCAAGTATTGGTTCCCGTACTGCAAGGCCCAGCAATACGTCGGTGGACTTGGAAGGAGCCGGATCCCATGGCGCTTGCCCGGGCGCTCAGGTCACGCCGCTGCTCGCGCGCCGATGCTAGCTGCGACTGCGCCTGCGACTGACGCCGCATCTGGACCGCAAACCTGTGCTGGTGCAAACGGCAAGGCTGGCTTGCACGAGCTGCCTGCGGTCCAGCCGCAGACGAACCAGCTGAGCTGTCAAAAACGTGCGTCCAAGAGCCTCACGGCTTAGCCGGCGCCCCTTGCGTTGCTGTCGAATGCGTCTGGATCGGCGCAGGGTCTAAATCGACACTCGGCCTCAGCCTGCGAGTGGGAGCCACCGCCAGCAACCTCGCCAGCTGCAATCTCTGCGGCAATCGCTGCTGCCGTAGTCTTGCAGCTGTCATCGTGTGTAATCCACCGCCCTGTGAGCTATCTACCGGAGATATCGGCGTGCGGGGTCGTCGTCGAATAGGCAGGTGCGCCGTTGTTGTTCGCTCCTGCGCAAAACGGAAGGTGCCTCAGGTGCTGGCCAGCCTCACGATACCGACTCGCAAACAGCATCATTACCGGACGTGCCGCTGTCCCAGGCTGGAGCCCTCGACTCGCCCGCGCTTGACCGTGTAGTTTCAACGCAGCCTTGTCACGCAGTTTGTGTTACGACAGTCTCTGGCACACGTTGCAGTTTGGGGCAGTCCATCCTGCGCCTCCGTTGGACTTGGTCACCGCAATATAACGCGCAGCAAACGACGGGTCAGTCGCGCCTGGGCTCAATCTTGGCGAGCGCTTCTGCGTATCCAGCTGCCTTGACCATCATGTTGTCGTTATGGCCGTCTTCATGTCCTACAAATGGTCAAACGAGCAGTCCAGTCCCTGCGTCGTACCTGCCAATACAGGACACTCACCTCACACTACCACAAGTCTAGGGTGACAACTTCCAAGCTGGTTCATATCCAATGCCTCCATCGAATCCGTCGAGTCTGTCAAGATATGACGGCGCATAGTGTGACTGATAGTCGAGGATTGGTGTCCAGGTACTGTATGTCGACACCGGCGACTCTTTGGAATCATCATCCGTCACTTGTGCTGCCATCGTCCCCAACGTGGAAGCCTTGATGGCACCATGCATGGTCCTTGGATGCAGTGGGGTCCCTGAGTACTTCCATGGAGCAGACCATGATGCAACGAAATGCATCTGAGAATCGACGACCAAGTACGAATCAAGTCAATGACGTAGCCGAGTCCTTCTCACCCAAGTCTACGTCAAGCTGCCCTGCGTCAATGTGACTGCGAGATAGGTCACCGTTGTCGAAGAGCGCCTCCAAAAGATGTCTCGGGATGAGTTGATGCACAAAGAGAGAAGCTCTTACATTACTATCACACGTTGACCACGCACCTAATGTAAGCGTGCAAGGAACGAGGGCTGCATAGGTTTGATAGGCTCTACTTACTCACGTTGGCACTACCTCTATTCACGAGAGATTATCAGGAGACCCCAACACGACTTCCAAGGCATCATCGACAAACTTCCACAATGCTAACCGGGTCAGATTGGCCTAGGAGCATACACGCTGTCTCAGCCTAGCCTTACCCATCAGCAACCATAGCAGAAACGCCGACATTATGCGTCTTGCCTTCATGTCGATGCTGCAGTGTTAGGTTCGGAGTACGATTTACGAAGTCGTACGATGTGAGGGAGGTAATCACGTGCATGTGTCTCAGCCTTCATCAAAGCGTATGAAGAGGTGCTTTCGGCGAACCTGAACACCGAGTACTCGAACTGGTTCCACATCAGCACTGCAGAGTCAACACTTCGCCGAGCACCACGACACCTTGCCTCCAGCTGTGATATTGCACAGCCCGCACGTGAAGCTGGTTGGACTACTAAAATCGTCCTGAATCGGTGGCAAGCGAGAGTTCAGCCTTTGCTCACTTGAGGCACTACCCCTCTGACACACGACCACATGTTGACCGGTTTGTCTGTAGCTGTCTCTACTCCACTAGACGCCATGTGTCACTCGGCTCCGAGTCGTCTCGGAAGATCAAAATGTGAGACTTGCGTGTTTAGTCGTTCTTGAGAGACTGAAGGTATCAGGAACGTCTATTTATTCGACAAAATTTCCGCCTCGAAGATCTCACAGCTGCAAGAAAAGCCGTTCTCCTCTTTACCATCCCAAACGACCAAGCCTACCGAATTGACCAACAGTCCAACAAAATGAGAGTATCACTCCTGATCCTTGCCGTCGTCCCAGCTCTGACCTCTGCCTGGTACGTCCTACTCACCACCTATCACATGGCCCATCCTACTCTTGTCTTCACCCGTCTACAGTAACCGCAGCTAAGTCTACAGGCATGTCGTATTTTTCCAGCACGAAGGCTACTCCGGAAAAACGCTGAGCGAAAAAACCGGCAAGAAGAGCATCTCTTGTGTCAACATGCCGGCGCCCAAAGATGGATTGTCTCGCAATCGCGCTTCCTCGATACGCTGGGCTAATCCAGCAAACAACTGCAAGTTGTCCGCGTACGGGGTGAAAGGATGTGATGGAGACCAACTCTTGACGGTCTTCGAGGGCAAGACAGACGACTACCCACTCTTCAATGATTGGCTGAATGACAAGATCTTGAGCTACAAGGTCCACTGCATCTGAACTTGTTTCGTGTACCGATCCAGACGATGGTTTGGCTTTTTGTGTATCATGGGCTTAGATCAATTAAGTGCAATTATGCCCCTTCAACTTGATTGACATCTGCTTCGTCCAGTCTCAAACATCGGCTGCTGTATACCAAGTAGAGTTGAGTCTCGCACTTGTGACACACAATAAGATTCATATAACATTCAGCGTGAGGTATTCTTTTCCCCAAAGTTCTTGGAGACCAGGTGTAGATAGCATTTTCTAGCAAGGTTCGAGATACTGCACGGATGCGGGGCGGGGCATACCTCAATAGCCGGATGCCGACCCTAGATTTCATTGGGCGTTCAAACTGAACGCTTGGGGTGAAGAAAGACAACTTGGATTATGTACGGCAACCCCTTACAGCCCACTCGCGAGATCTGTACGTTATCTTGACTAAGACTAACTTTCTGTCTCGTAAATTCGTAATAACCGCGCTACTGGAGCCGCTTCAGGCCGGTGTCATCCACAAGAATGTCCGAGGATTTTGACCTGCTTATCGTCGGCGCAGGTAAGTTGCGTATTGTGTAACTCTCATGCCCAATGCTGTGCTAATGCAGACTCCATTCAAGGCCTGCACGGCATTGCGATGGCGAAAACATATACGCAGATCCACCCAGAAGCAAACATCCTACTAGTGGATAGCGCGCACACGATCGGAGGGTCATGGGCCTCTGAGCGATTGTACCCGAGATTGAAAACAAACAATGTGCTGGGTTCGTATGAGTTTAGCAGTTTTCCCATGGTTCCAAGGGATCCGGCCGTGGTGTCTGGTGCGCACATACCGGGCCAGGTTGTACACGAGTATCTCAGCGATGTAGCGGCTCACTACGGCTTCGGGCAGCGATGCAGATTAGGGACCGTTGTTGAATCTGCGCGCCCGAGACATGATGGGACTTGGGAAGTCAAGCTGCGCAAGGTTAGGGATGACAAGGACGAGACCTATTCTGTCGTTACTAAGAAACTCGTCGTTGCTGCTGGTCTCACGTCGGAGCCGAATATGCCGATTTTTGCGGGACAGCAGTCTTTCTCAGGGCACATGGTGCATTCGAAACAGCTGAAGGAAACGGCTGCTGAGTTGGCTCGTTGCAAGACTGTCGTTGTTGTAGGAGGCAACAAATCCGCATGGGACGCGTGCTACGATGCAGCGCGACATGGCTCTCGAGTGACGATGATAATCAGACCCTCCGGCGGAGGGCCCAGCTATGTATGGCCCCGAAGATTCAAGTGGGGTCCATGGTGGACGAGTCTAGCTAGACTGTCGTCTACAAGGATCTGTGCAGCTTTTGACCCGACCTTTTATGGTACCAAGGGGCCAATGGCGTGGTGGTCGCGCTTTCTACATAACACTAGGATCGGGGCCTTGCTACGTACCTATTTCTGGGCGGCTCTTGACCGTAACATTAGACGTCTCAATGGCTATAGGACTCACCCAGAGCTTGCGAAACTTGAACCGTGGACGACTCCATTCTGGATGGGGAACTCTCTTAGCATTCATAACTATGAGACGGATTGGTTCGAACTTGTGCGCGACGGAAAAATTAAGATTCGCATTGCAGAGGTAAATCACCTCCGTCCGACAAAAGTCGTCCTCGATGACGGGGAATCATTAGATGCCGAGGCTTTGATATGCTGCACTGGATGGAAGTCGAGATCTATTATCCAATTCCAAGATGAGCAAGAACCTTCGTCTGCGACATCCGATGCAGTTCTCACCGATATTGAACGAGCACAAGAACAGATCTCGGATCGGCTAGGCTACCTAAAGACACTTCCCAAGAGAACATCAAACGCACCGGCTCTCAGCACTGACACGAGCCAACCCACATTCACGGCTTCAGAGCATCACTACCGCTTCATGGTGCCTTGGCAGCCTGCGCATCTGCTGAGCAAAAACCTGGCTTACATCGGTACACACTGCTCCATCCACGCCGTCCTCGTCGCCCAAGTCCAAGCGTTGTGGATCACGGCGTTCTTCGACAACAAGGTACCAAGTCTCCACAACTCACACGTCGATCTCCAAGCGGTCAGATACGAGGCCATATTGCAGGGAGTGTACGGCGCATTAAGACGGCCCAAGGAGTGCGGCGGCGCGGCCGGCAAGCATGCGGATCTCGTGTTCGACAGCATTCCGTATATTGACTGTCTGCTGGACGATCTCCGTTTGGCTGTCAATAGGAAGTCTGGGGTCTGGGGGACCGTGTTTGCTTCGCATAGCCCGCGGGACTATGAGACTTTGCTTGGAGATTACAAAGCTCAATATGTCGACAAGGCAAAATCGACTTGATGAAATTGTGGCGCTTTCTGGGATCAAGGGTAGGAAGCGTGCTTCTGCTGTTCACGCATGGCTGTGGAGATGTGTGGTTTACAAGCATGAGCCAGAGAACGGTGTGAATCTTCTCCGCTAATCGATCCAGTCACACGTAAAGAGCACACCTTTGAGAGGAAGAAGGTCAGCAGTGTACGGCAAAAGAAGTGTTCCATCTACTCGTACTTGTTTACGTATCTTCTACTTGTTGGCACGCACATCGGGATTCGACTGGTGTCGAGCAGAGCAGATGAACCCCGGTAAGCTGAGTCAGGGCTTGTGGTTTACACAGCCCACGATTTCGCATTACACAATGATGTCAGACTTGTAAGCCTTTTTCTCCGATCTGCACCGCAATTCAAGTTTAACAAAACAAAAGAAAGTGACATTAAACAGCACGCTACTTATTTACATCAATAATCCGTAAACCCTGCCCCCTCCCCATCACGATCAACCATATACCGAAACCGCCCTTTCCCCGCCTCCTCCTTCAGATACTGTGGCAAATCCTCATTTCCCTCCACGCGCTCATACCACTGGAACCAGCGATCCCACAGGTCCTTGCCCTGGCGAATATGCTCGACGATCCGTTCTTTGCTGCGGAACTTCTCTGCGTTGAGATTCGTATGGCTAAAGCTCTTCATCTTGTCCAGCATCTCAGCCAGCGTGGCAAAGCACGACGAGCAATGCCAGCTGCTGTTCCAGATAGTGTGTTCTTCGGTGCGGGGGATGTCGAGGGCTGAGCCGTCGCGCTCGCGCAGGCTGGCGGGGAGCAGTGTGCCGTTGGGCCCGTGGTATGTGGTTGCCTGCGGGTGTGCCCATTCTTGCCCGCGGTGCAGCCACTGGAAGCTGTAGTAGTAGAAGCGGCTGCGGAGCGTAGTCATGCGGCCGAAGTGACATTCGCGAAGTAGCTGGACGGTGGTCGGGCGGGGAATCTCGTCGATGTCGGAGACGAGGATTACGTCGTCGTGGTTCGGAGCTGATTCGCCGTCGAGGAAGGGCAGGACTTGCGAGAACATTGCGTTGCGCTGGTAGCGCTCCATGACCCACGCGTGGGCTTCGTATTCAGGGGTGCCGGGGGTGAGGGTTGCGTTGTCGACGTGCCCGGGTAGATCCTTTCCTGGGGGCTCGAGGACGTGGTGGATGATTTTGTCTTTGAACTCGTCGAACTTGGCTGAATTTTCTTTGAAAAACATTTTCTTCGGCAGCCCGGTGAAAGTCGTTGGCGCCTCGAGGATGACAAAGTAGTCGACCTGGGATGCGAGCTCATGGAGTCGGATCTCTAACCAGTCGAGCTCAGTGTTGAGCATGAATAGGTCGTAGACTTTGCGTTGGGAGGTGTGTGGGCGATAGGGGGCAACGTTGTGTGCGTAGCAGAGGGCATTGCGTGCTGATGGCGACAGTTGTCCGCTAGATTCGGTGAAGGTGATGTCATCAGGAGTGATGTATGTGTGGTGCGGATTCTTCTTTCGAAACGGGAAGATAGGAAGGGTGTAGAAGGCAACTGCGCAGGCGAAGGCAGCAGCAGCGGAGAGTGCCAGAACGCGCCTCCTGACGGTAAAGATACTCCTAGCTAGCATGATGGCACAGAGTGGGGGCTGTGGGCATCAAGGTTATCCTATCCCGAATATTGTAGTTCTCCAATGCAGTCAAAAAGAAGGTCAGGTGCGTTAAAGATGGTGTAGGGAATGAAAGAAGGTGATGAGAGATAGTAAAAAGCAGACAAATACCTGCTGCGCCACGGAGCGTCGCCCAACATTATACATCAAATCATGAAACAAGTGATGCCAAGTACCTGAAGCATGGCCAAACCACACGCTGGCCACTAGCCAGACGCTCCGTTCGCTCTTGTTGCTGCTTTGTGTGGCCACCCCGGAGTGTCGGGTACTCGTATGTCAGAAAAGTGGCTCATCACACTTCAGGCGGCCCCTTGGATTGTCGGGAACATCAATAAGGACTAGGCGGATTCACTCGGTCTATGGTAAACCTTTGATGGTTGTAGCACGGTGCACTCGCTGTCCAACGTCTCTACATCTCCATTGCCTACCCGCAAGTTTCTCCGTGTTGTCCACTCGATAATTGGCATGTAAGGTGGGTCGTATTTCTTGTCATTGAAGTCACTTGGTAGCTTTTTCCACATAATAGATTCTTCCATTCTTTTCTTAGACAGATCACCAGCTTGCTGAGTTGGAGCGAGCGGCGCTCGCGATGTTTGCTAGCATCGATCAGGAGGTTGACCTCTGCGTCAAAGAATTCTCTGTAAAGAGGACATGATCAGCATTATCATCACCCTTTTGTGTTGACAGTAAGGCGGTCAGTTCTCCGATGATCATGGCACATGGATAGTACGAGGCGCATTTGGTGACTCCACGTGCAACTTGGTACGAGGCAAATCAGGCGCTACGAATTGCATCCTACCACGAGTATCACACCAAGCCCCTGATAGATCCATTAGTGCAGCTGCATTGGGCTTCATACGGGGCAGTTTAAGTAATCATACTTTCCTGAGGCTGACATGTATGCAGAGGCGCTCTTACCCAGTCTCCCAGTCAGCGTATGCGTGCGGCGTTGCAACCGTTTCGTTTCGATGTTAACTCATGCTGTCTGATGTTCTATCTCATCCGGGGAATCTTGAAACCTTTGATGACGTTGTTTTTCCAAAATTTGCAGCAGCTCGCATAATTGTTGTTGCCTGATGCCCCGAAGTAGCATCCCAGGTTGGTTAGCGGCCCGCAGTGGGATGCCTAAGCCCACCGAGAAAATGCCTGCGAATCTGCCTTGTGCAACACGGGCACTTCCAAAAATGCCGTTCTCCGCTTACCCATAAGTTGCCGAATTCCGCTTACTATTCCAACGCCGGCTAGTTGTTTCAGCGCAGCAACAAAAACCAAGACTCGCTCTGCGCACAGCGAAGAATTAGCAAAAGATCTCACACATAAAGCTCACCCGCTCGGAACAGATGCAATGGTTTTTAGAACTGTATATGAGTTGTGAGGAGATGTCGTGAATCAAGAATAAGCCGATCTTCAGCCGCCCACATCACACAATCATCTCCCCAAAAAGTCTTTTTGAAGGAGCAATTCCAATGTGAGTTTAGTCCCCATCGAGGAATGTTCACGACGAATCTTCTTCTGTAGAGACAAAACAGCTTACTATTGAAGCTTAGTAAACTAACATTACAGTAACTTAATAAAAAAGACACAACCTAGTAAAGACTTGGTTGCGCCAGCAAATCACACATAACCTCGATGTCCGTATCTAGAAACTACTAGAGTGAGCCAGTTCACTGCCAACACTGAGCTCTTGGACGATTTGGCGCTGCCTACTGATGTAAATAGATGCTCCTCACCATCATGACCACTTGTGCTATCAGAGCTCTTACAAAAATCACCTCTCGTAGTCATACGTTTGGCTCGTTTGTTGGGAGTTTCATGCTTGAGGTTTTGTCACCCGAGCCGGTGAGAATCAATGCCTGAAAGAAACAACGTGCAAATCACCTCACCTGTAAGGCCGTACACAAAAGCATTCTATGACTAATCTGGTGTTAGTAGAGCTTTTTTGAATGTCTCGAAGTCATTGCATATGAGACTTTTTTGGTTTCTTTCAACTGAGTTCTGGGACATTGATATCGGGTTTCAATCCCCAGTTTCCCATACCCTATGACGGCATAGTAAGTTTAAATCAGTGGCGCCTTGCACCAGTGACTTTTTGTTTACCGTCTCAATGCAAGTTCATTTAATAATCGCCAATCTCGCCTTGAGGAGATCTGCGTACTCGTAGAGCTTATGGACCCTATCACGATATCGGTAGGCTTTTAGAGCGGCTTTGTGTGTTAATGCGATGGTGCGTTTCGTTGATGTTGGCGCTGTAGCTGTGTCCAGAATCTCCATGTTCGTAAAGGGCAACTCGTTTTGCTTTTAAAGATGAATTTGGCCATACGGAGGCTCCGTATATCGTGAGGCTTGGCATCCAAGCACCTGGCTAGTAGGAGCCTCCGGCTCAACCATCAACAATACAGTATATAAGATTCTATCATAACAACGTCCCGTGACACTCCGGGACCCTGAGTGTATCGGTGCTTAGAACATGCAATGGAAGCACCTTCGTACGACATTACTGCCCAGGTGACTAGCATTTGTCGGCTGCTCACGTTTGGTAAGAGATCATGCACGTGAGCTTTAGCCACTTGAACGTTTGTTTACCTGTTAGTGGCATAGTGCCAGCCTCACCATACCTGTGGTTCTAACAGGCAGCCTTGGAGACATTTTACAAGTCGTTGTACTTTGTACCTTTGGACCGCCACATAAGTGCTTTTCCCCTCCTGCTGTCTCATACTGTGATGAGTACTGCTAGCAACAATGCACCTGGGAGTAAGTAGGTGCTTGTGGCACCTTGTTATTGGTTGCAGCACTTGCCCCTCTCTGCAAGTCATTACTTGGCAAAGACCTACTGGCACTGCCACCTTCTGCAAAACAAGCCTATATACGTGACTGCCTCATGTCCAGAGATAGTGTAACCCTGGCCGTACCAAAACTGTCACGTGCAACGGGCTTGGCATTCCTTACCCGTCATAACCGGGTCTCCCGTCGCTAGTGAATCATCACCAATACAGATATATACATACAAACCCATACACTCCACAAAAGCCATCCCACTTTATTGGTTAGCCCCCCCCCCCCCCCTCCTCCGCCCACTCACTTTGTCAAGACCATGATAGAAGCACTTGTAGCTGTCAGCCTTTTCGGTGATATCTCCAGTTCGTCTAATTTACAAAAGGGTTACTGAAGACCTCTCGGGCAGTTTTCGACTCCGGGGCAACGACGGGATAACTAGAACTTGAAGTTATCGCGAGTGACTTGCGCAACCGAGCAGATGATCCGGTCGAGCCTCAGCTGACCAATCTTGACGCCACGAATGGAACAAGCGATCCCCTCAAGACTCTAGTTGTTGCGGGATACTTCTTCTGGAACGTAGGTACAAACGAACTCCGAGAGCCCCAGGAAGGTTTGTCTCGATCTCTGCTCTATCAAATCCTACGGTAATGCCCTGACCAGATCCCTGTGGGATTCCTAGCATTTGGAGTTCATATCATATGGACTTAAAAAAGCCCTCAGAAATTGTTCGAGACTGAACGGAGGCTCTCGCTCGCACCTACAATAATCTCACCAAGCTAGGACAACATTTCTGTTTTTTTATTGGTGGGCTCAACAAATACAATGGCAACACAGCCGATACAATCGGCTTGGTGGGTAGACTCAAAGCGGTGCAACACGTCAAGCTTTGTGTGTCAAGTCGTCCTTGGATCTATTTCAATGAATCATACTGAAGGAGCCGCACGATGAAGCTTCTTATGCGTGATTTCAATGTTCGAGACATTAACGTGTATGTCGATGACTTTTTCGGAAACGACGTGAACAATCAAGAGATGGAGGACTAAGAGATGCGTGGTGAGCATCTCAAGTAGGTTATCATTGCCGCTGCCAATGCCAATGGTGTATTTATTTGGGTCGTACTTGCGCTTGTTTCATGGCATCCTGGTTCTTGAGTGAAAAACACAACCCAGAGCAACACAGACCGCTGAGATCGCAGTAAACCAGTCTGAGGCATAAAGCTGTAAAGAGGCATCTTACAGCGAGATATAAAGGACTCTTGGGGGCCCTGGAACCGGTCTCCTTCATATCACGATGCCCTTCCATCTTCTACTCGATTCAGGTATAAAGTCGACTTTTGGCATCGAACGTTACGGGGCTATCTCGCACTCCTAATGATGAAATATTGGCAACTATTGACTGTAGTCCTGACGAGGCAATTTGCAAGGCCACCTTCTCCCAAATCAAGACCGCTCACCAAGGGTTAGAATACTGCGCACACGTAACGACTTTGTACAGGTTCTCCAATCACCCTTTCAAAGTCTTCTCTCATTTTCCATTCACCCAAACCCTCAGCAAAAGGGTGGCTACCATAATAGGCATTGGTGACATCGGTATTGCAATGCAGACTTGGGACGGAAGCTCGACGCAAAGCAATGACACGCTAATACAAGGAACCAACAACGTGAACGGTTCAATCAACCAGGTATTATGCATACCCATCATAATGTCTGGTAATGCCCCGATCTCTGCTCGTTTGTAATTTCCCACTGAAAATGACGAACGATATAGATCGACACCGAATGATTGATGATGTGTTGTGAAGGACCCAGGAGAGCAAAGCATGCGACAGAGTCTTCCAAGATATGGTGGCTTTCCCGTCATTACCAACATATCAATAGATTGTGGGAGCAGGTTATGTCTTCCAGGGCCCAAGTTCCGTATGCGTTTAGACTAGCGGCACGTCTCCTCTTGCGGACATACCTCTCAAAGTAGTACTGAATAAGAATCCTGTCTACATCAAGCTGAATTATACAAGCACACTAACATACCAGTTTTTTGGAGCATATTAGGTCTTTGACTACAACGTTATATTCCGAGTGATAGATGTCGGGGGGCCAGGCGGCGCTTGCCAACCGTTCTGTGTCGCTACTCATGTCTTTGACCAATGGGCTTATATCGTCACAGCCGGTCCAACATAGGGTAGGCTCAGCCGCTCTGGATATTTCAGACTTGATCGGATAAGCTTGCTGCCTCTTCGACCTATTGTCACTATTGATGCAGATCGCATCTATCCACATAAAACGTGCACTTTCCAGGCTTGTTACAATTGCCTGCCAGAATGGACACAGTTCTTGTCGAGTTTGCATGCTCTACCATCATACATGGCTGTATACTGCGAGGGAGATGCGAAGTCCCACGTATAGGAAATGGCATCAAAGAAAGGGGGGTGGGTCCTCAATCGAGAAGATGGAAAGCGTGATTCAAATTGGACTAGCCATAACGGCAGTTAAAGCAGGTAGCAAATGGACAAGACGCATCTCCCGCAGTTAACAATTTAATGGTTGACACTCGTAGGTTGAATTGCTGGTGTCCATCTTAAAAGCCTGCTACCATTGAAAGTGAGCTTGGTATCTACTCTGATACTTGACTGCAGCCTATTGGTATGTCCATTTTTTGTATGAGACCCCAGCGCGATTGTAAGAGGGTGTGGTTAGCCGTTTTCTTTGGGACAGAGACAGCGCTTGTAGCAACTGCATTCAGGGAAGGGTTGGCGGAGGGGTGTGCATCATCAGGATAGCTGTTGAGGTGCGGGGTCGTTGCTGGGCTTGCCGATTTACTCGTTCGTAGGGTCGCTGCAGGTGAGGTGATGCGATGAGGGCAGAGTCACGTTCGAAGACTAGCTTGCCCTTACTTTCTGATACCGGATCGTTGTCTCGCTTAGCAGAATCCTTCGAAATGTTGTTCGCCATTACGCCACCTAGAGAGGATACGGGTACGCTATGGGCTTTATTCGCGAAGTTAAACCTGAAGGCTCTACGAGTCGCTTGGTGTAGCTATATTCTAGTGAGAAAGATCGTTGATTTGTGCTGCTGCTGATGAAGGACTTGTCGTCCAGAAGCCTGCTGTCCATGAAAGATGGCGTTGCTGTTCTAGTAGCTGCTACAGTCTTACAATCCTTATCTTGATATCCTATGCATCGTCTGAGCTGTCAGCACACAATTGAAGTCTCCCTCGTTTGAGTTTACGCAAGCTCCAGAACCCTTCGAGCCGAATTGACACGATCGAAATGCCATCCTCATCTTGAGCTTGTCTTCCTCAACAATTTCGTCCTTTTTCGCCATTAGCTCTTCCATATCCCACGGACGGTCCACGTACCGTCCGCCTGACCACTCACTACGCTCATCTCAGGAGCTAGCCATACGATGGGATCACCTGCTATCGCTGGCCTGTTATAAAAAGCGTTTCAAAATGCATCAGGCGCGACTTTCGTGATTTCTGTTCTGATCGCACCAGAGTTATCGCACCAGAGTTATCGCACCAGGGTTAACGAACAAAGTTAAAAACCTTGATCCTCTTACTCCAACTCTAATGTCTCTGTCCATCTCACAATCGCCAGCTTCGAGCTGCGGTAGCTTCCGCTCCCAGGTCGAGCGGTCAAGGCGCCAGAATAGGCTGCGTTGATCATTGTAGATAGACCGTACGCGCATCGCGATTCGAGAGCAGTCTTGAGAGGAATGCGCGCGACATGTTTATTAGACCTCGGACGTTAACTTCGTAGGTTCACCAGTATATGTCTGGATCTGTGTCGAGAAGTGGCTGGTGAGCCCCCATGTGAGCGGAGTCGTTCACCAAAACATCGAGACGGCCTTCAAAGGCCTTCGATACCTTATCGCACATGGCTTGAACACTTTTCAATTGCGCAATGTCGACTTGACAACAGATCACTTTGGGCTCAGTCCAACCGGCCTCTGTTGCAGCTAAATTTAACTTTGCGGCCAACTTCTCCGACGCACCATGCAGGCCAGCCATTGCAATGGCACTTGCTCCCGCCCGGGCGAAGGCTGAAGCCGTGGCATAGCCAACGCCATCTTCAAAGGCTGCGCTGGCGACTGGGACATGCTTGCCTGTCAAGTTCATATTCAAGGGTTATATGAAATGATAGTTCGTGGGATGTCGCTTAGTCGTACTTTAACCGCCAGATACGGCGATTCGGTCCATTATTATGAAGCACGGCAACGGCGATGGCGAGATTGGCAAGCCCGGAATTTGGTCAACAAAAACTTGAGTTAGTATTCAGTCAAAGTAAGGTATCTTGCCTTATGGCTACCTTGTACTACTGATCTCGGCAGGCATAGTAAGCCTGCTGCGATCATGACGATCACTGCTCAGAACAAGCCCGCTCTGGGCAATCATTGCTGTAGAAAAACAGCATTGTCAGCGCAATTCAACAAGAGGCATTATACGAGTACGGAGTGACTCTGAAGGACAAACGAAGCCACATTTGATCAAAATTATGGACGGCTCATCGACTTACTACGGCCAATCAGAGCGGAGCGAGGCCGCAGTCGGCAAGCGATAGCGGCTGCATTTGCCAAGCTTGGCACGCCAGCGTACCTAGTGGCAACGTGCTCTACGTCTCGCAAGCCATGCCGTTTATTCGCAGTACCTGCCACGACTATGGCCTCGCGTAATAAATCGGGTCGAAACGGGTCAGGGCTGTGCGCCGGCCAAAAGTTTATCCCCCCCGATGGTCGAGACAAGAGACGTGGAGGTGCAACGCAAGACCCTGACTCTGTGCGACTAGGTGGGCCTCCAACACGCGTTATCTATGACCTGAGTATGAACGAATCTGGCTGGAATGCTCCTATCTGCAGGATTCGCAGGCGTTTACAATGCTGCTGCATCTTGCGGATAGCGAATCCGATGCGGTGAAGCATTTTTTGTATTCTCCCTCGTAACTTTAACAGCCTTGCATTCGGGGCAGGCGCCTCAGGGGGTGAATGCCCCCGAAGCCTGGGCCCATTGTGGGACCTGTTGGAGTGCTGGGCCCCGTAGAAGATCTTCAGGGCCCACGGGGGTCGCGTTATCTGATCCCGATGGGGCTACTTTGCGGCTCATCTCCAGGACCCTGATGGGTTGAGGTTTCGAATGAACGCGACTCGAATCTTCCCAGCCCTCATACGAGTTGATTGACGCGTAGAAATCGTGCAGAAGTGATTGCCCTGCGCTCGCTCGCACACGTTCGACACTCACCGGCTACCCTGACTCAGGCGAGTTTGCTCACCGCAGCGTTTTCGTCTGAACTGAGCCAAGGCGGACGTGCGCCAACATCGAAATCTCGGTTCCTGCCCCACTGTTTCTGCCCATGGTCCTGACGCGAGAAAGGCGGTGTCTTCAGCGCACGGCTTGCGCCATGTTGAAACGTATCTCGGGTCGTTTGAGCTTAGGCTGTCCTGTATCAAGGGGCAGAATTTTTCGCCTTCTGCCCGGGGCCATTGGTACAAAGGTTGAGCTGTCGCAGCATCTCTGAACGCCCAGCTTTTCATTCATTCCATTTTCCACAATGATCACAACAACTGCTCGTGTCCAGCAATCTGCTGTGAAGACCAGGCTCACTGCCGTGGCCGACGTCAAGCCAATTCCTGACGTGAAGACCCTGAAAGATGCGATTCCGGCCAAATGTTTCGAACGCTCCATGATCCGGTCTTTCTCCTACGTCGTCCGCGATTTGATAATCGTGGGGTCGCTCTTTTACTCCGCCGTCTTGCTTTCTCGCCTAGAAGCGTCATTGTTCGTTACTGTGCCCCTGTGGGCGCTCTACAGCTTTGTCCAGGGATGCTTCTTCACCGGTCTCTGGATTCTCGCACACGACTGCGGTCACGACTCCTTTTCTGAAAACCTCACTGTCAACGCAATTACTGGCTGGGTTCTGCACAGCATCTGCATGGTTCCATTCTTCAGCTGGAAGTTCAGTCACGCACGCCACCACCGCTACCACAACCACATGGAGAAGGACACCGTTTTCGTACCGCACCGCAAGTCGGATGCCGAGGCCAGGACCACTGAGCCCTCTCTTTTGGAGAAAATCATGGACCACGCCGCTGCCGATACTCCCATCGTCTCTGTCGGAGCTCTTATCTTTCACCAGGTGCTCGGCTGGCCGGCTTACATTCTGATGAACGCTGGCGCTGGACCGAAGAGTTTGACCAAGAGCGACCGCGCGAACTCATCACGCTACAAGCAGAGCCACCTGGACCCGACCGCTCACGTCTTCACCCCCTCCGAGGCACCCTTCGTTGCGCTGAGCAACGTCGGACTTTTGATTGTCATGAGTGCGCTGTACATCGCCTCGAAGTCGGTCGGAGGTTGGACTGTTGCGCTTGCTTACGGTCTGCCTTATCTCTGGATGAACCACTGGATCGGTAAGAATTTCTGCTCGGCTCACGTGATCTCCTAGCTAATAACAATCACAGTCGCTATCACATATCTCCACCACACTCACCCCGAGGCACCGCATTATGAGGCCGAGGACTGGACATTCATCAAGGGTGCGGCTTCAACCATTGACCGCGATTTTGGTTTCATCGGCCGCCACATCTTCCACGGCATCATTGAGTACCATGTCGTTCACCACATGTTCCCGTAAGTTGTCAAATGTGAACCCCGAACTGAACTTGAGCTTACTCTGAATAGTCGTATTCCCTTCTACCACGCCGAGGAGGCAACATGGGCTATTGCACCTATTCTTGGCGAGCGTTACATCCAGCAGAAGACCAACTTCTTTGGCGATCTCTGGGAGGCTTTCACAACCTGCCGTTACGTCGAGCCCGGTACAGGTTCCCGCGCTGGAGGATTGATTTGGTCGAAGAATTAGACGTAAAAGTGTTTCCCAGTTCCAATGACAATAGACTAAGTGGTCTTTGACAAGGCCCACGAACCACTTCGTTTCCCATGACCACCTTGACTGTATATCAGGCTAACAACATTGGATGCATGCTTGCGACTGATTGCCCCAAGGATATGAGATCACAACAATTCAGGAGCAACGACCTTGCATCCAACGAAAACTTGACAACGAATCGCTGCAGACACAAACTCTGCCAGTGCCAAGCAACATGATAGCCAGTTTGCTCGACGAGACTCTTCTACCATTGTCCGAATCCAGGTTCTAAATCCAGCTCTGTATGCTTCGCAAAAGGACCTGTGCTCGTACACATTCATTGGAACAAGGAACCTTGCACAGAGATAGAGTAGCTTACGTGCAGCTGGCACTTTACCGCTCGAGGCAGGTACGCCGTATCCAGATCTGGGAACAACCGGTCAAGAAACCCTCCCGTGCACCTCCCGCATCTCGGGTACTAATCAGTGGATAGCGTCCAGTCAAGAAGGGTCCCTAGTGCACATCGTAAGCGATCCTGTCAGCAAGGATGCGCTGGTGCGGGCCGCCTTATACCCGCAGGCCCTAGAACATGTCAGACCTGAATCGTCAAATATCGAATGTGATCGCAGAGCTGACTGTATCGCACATGGTTGTGGCCTTGCTGGACGCAAGTTCATACCCGGCCTTGCCTTTAGGTGATGTAGACGGCCGACGTCTGCTTGAGACTCATATGTTGTCGACAGAGACCACTCTCGCGCCTACTCAAAGTTCGAGATCAAACTATGGACTCAACCACTCTTCGCGTGCAATTGTTTACTGCATTGAACGGATTCCACAACTCCGCTCTCGGCAAAATTCCAGTTGCTACGGGCTTCCTACTCCAAAAATCTTTTCGTCAGGTCATCGGTGTGGGAATCCTCCTCTTCGTCGCGTACAGGTGCTTTCATTACTTTACCTCAGAGTTGCCACCCTTTCGATCAGGCCTCAAACGGCTCCCCGGGCCGCGATCAACAATACCGTACCTCGGTCGAATCCACGATGTCGATCGAATGCGAGCCTGGGTCGCAATGAAGAAGTTCAGTGATGAGTACAACGGTCTCTTCTCCCTCACGCTTGGAGGCGAGACTCACATCTGGATCGCGAGAGAAGATATTGCCCAGGACTTGCTGGTCAAGAACGCTGCCATTTCATCCTCCAGGGCGGATCTGGGCGCTTATCCAGGTGTCCTTGATAGCCACATGTATTTGCCCCTCATAGGATACACTGAGACGTTCCATCGTCAGAAGAACTTTGCGCACAGCATGGCGTCACAGAATTTGACTAACAAGTACCATGGATACATTGATCTGGAAACCAAGCGACTCATGCATGAGCTTGTTCAGAACCCAAGCAACTGGTGGCACGCAATATATCTTCACTGTGCACGTATCGGTGCCAGACTTGCCTACGGATCGCCTGATTCAGCCCAGGAGCATGTGACTAATGCTGGCAAGTTCATCAACCAGCTGGGACCATCCGGGCCAGCACCGAATCTAGTGCCGTTCCTCGCGCACTTCCCTGAATGGCTCGTACCAGGAAAGAAAGGTGTGCGAGTCAGACAAGAGCAAGAAGCTAAATTATGGACTCAGGAGTTTGCGCAGGCGAAACGTAGACTCCAAGACGATGGCCAAGCAACGACCTACGTAGCAGCCAGTCTGCAGACGAATTCAACCCACAGAACCAAAACCGCATTGCTAGACAACGAGGAAGAAGCCAGATGCGCCGTCGGCATGCTCTGCACAGTCAGTGTCTACACCATCGCCGGCCCCGCAACCCTCTTCGTCATGGCCATGATCCTGCACCCAGAATGGCAATCCAAAGCCCGCGCCCAAATCGACCAAGTCGTCGGCACAGGGCCAGTCACCCTCTCGCACGCGCCACAGCTCCCCATCCTCCGCGCCGCAATCAAGGAATCCATCAGGTGGAAATCCACCGTCCCTCTCGGTACACAACCCCCCCCCCCCCCCCCCCCCTCTCAACACCGCGAAACAAAAAAACTCCAAACTAACATAAAACCCACAGGCGTCCCCCGCCTCCTCACAGCAAACTACTCACACTCCAACTACCACTTCCCCGCCGGCGCAGTAATCCACGTCCTCGACACCGCCCTCTCGCAGGACCCAACCCGCTACCCCTCCCCCTCAACCTACAACCCAGACCGGTGGCTCAACCCATCCAGCCCGACCTACCGCGCCCCACTAACCGAACACCCGCGTCTAAAAGGCCACCACATATTCGGGCGGGGTCGACGGGCCTGTCCTGGCCAGGACCTGGCCGAGGCGGAGTTGCTGGTGCTGTGTGGGAATCTGCTGCGGTGTTTTGTGCTGGGGCCGAGGGTCGAGGGTGGGGTTGTGAGGTGGCCGGATCCGGAGGCGTGGACGACGGATGTTATTGGGGGGCCGGTGCCGTTTGAGTGTGAGATTAGGGTCAGGGGGGAGGGGAGGCTGGAGGGGGTGGAGAGGATGTTTGAGGCGGCGTTTCCGCGGGGTTGAAGTGGAGTGGTGCGTAGTGAGCGGTTGGTTAGGCTATTTAAGCTAGGGCATTTGCTGTGTTTGTATGTTACAGGCTGTGCTTTGGCGGCTGTTTTCAATCTGCTTCTTTGGTGTGGCTGGTTTACAACGTTGAAGGTGGATATGATAAGAAGGATGGTAAATCAGGAAGTAGTGTGTCTCCTAAATAGCGTCTCCTAGGCTCCATCGAATAGAAAACGACCTCGACGCCCAGCAGAACACCAAATAACGCCCGCTAATAAGCAATAAACCCAACATCCCACTCTCACCGTGATCCCAGCGTCAGCGCCGCAGCACCTCCAATCGTCGCCCCCAGCCCCGCGCCCGCAACCCCCTGCTGCGCCCGCGTAAACCTCCTACTCTCTCTATAAGACGGCTGCACGACGCTCTCAGGCTCCGCAATGCCCATGCTGCCCGGCGGGGCGTCCTTCAACTGCCCATAGCGGACCCTCCTCTTGCCGACCTCCTGCAGCACTTCTTCGAAGTCGCCGTGCTGGCCTTTGACGTTGTCAGGCTTGATGATGGGCGCGTTGAACGCGTTCGCAATCTCCAGCGGGCCGAGCGTCACTTTGCGGCCCAGGTGCCAGAAGCCCCAGTACACGGGTAACACGAGCAGGATTGTCACGAGGGTGGCGACTAGCGCGCCGGCGACGTAGTTGAAGTCGGTGATGTATTCTTCGACGATGCCGGTGACGCTGCTGAGGGCGGTTTGCGAGGACATGCCAGCGGCGGTGCGGTTGGTTACTGCGGTGCTGGGCTGGTCTTTGAGATATAGCGCTGCGACGAAGGAGAGTGTGTTTATCTTGCGGAGGAGTTCGATGGCGGGGTCGTCGAGGCCGGGCCGGTCAATGTCGTAGTAGCAGCGACTGTTTGTTTGCGAGTCCGTGTCTGCGAAGAAGGTGGTTTGGGCTTGGCCACCACGCATTTCGATGTCCCAGTCGTCTTTGTATGTGAGGCTTGCAGAGGAGGAGTAGAGGTTGTTGAGGACGTAGGTCAGCGCACCGATGGTTGAGGTTTCATTGAATTGCTCGTTCAGGTCGACATACTCGAGGAATTTGAGCTGGTCAATTTGTGATGTTGTGATGGGTACACCCATTGCGTGAGTGGTGTTGTCGTTGTAGAACTTGACGTGTGTGACAATATTTCTGCCTCGAAGCTCTTCCTCGGAAGGTACCATGACCGTGACAGGATATTCGACAATGGCGGGACGGATCTCGCAGGTTCGTTGTGTGAGGGTGCCGGGACAGTCTTCGTTACTGGCGCCAGCACGACTGTCCACATACATCATGTTCATGTTGATGCTAGCGTATGGTTTGGCATCGGTCGCCCAGGATGAGTTGAAGGCGATGTCCCAAAGTGGGTATGAAGAATTGGCTTCACCCAGCTGACTTCGATGTTGCAGACCATAGTTGACGTACTCGTTGGTGCTGTTGCAGTCAAAGGCAAAACCTAATGCTTTGTAGGTACCACTGCACTCCTGTCGAAAAGGGCAATTGAAGAAGGATGCTTGTTCGCCGAGGGTGTCGTGCACCTTGCCGTTGGCGATCTTGCCGTTGTAAGCATTGATGACGCCAGCCCATGCTGTATCAACAGTCTTGATCGCTCCATCCTCTCCGGGAATACCGCCACTGTGCGCTGGCCAGTTGGTTTCCATCCAGCCCGTGACTGTAACGTTCTTATAATCGACCTGCTGGGTGACGATAGTCTTGGTCGCCTTCTGGAACAGTGTACTGTCTATGACAGCAAACTTTGTCATCAAAGCTGCGAGAGCAACGATGTTGAAGTGCCTGCCGGACGTGACGATGGAATAAAAGCTGTAGGAGTAGGCATGGTTCCGATGCAGTGTGCCCAGAGAGCTGCCCGCCATTGCCTTCCTCCACCATGCAATGGCCAGGCCTTGACTAATGAACGTGATCAAGCCGAGGTTCTGAAATTGATTGGCGATGTTGATGAGTACGTTAGGCTGGACAGGGAAGCGTGTGAACGGCCAGTCTTTGACACGTTCCTTGTTCGATGCACCGAGGACAGCAACAGCCGCAGCTGTTGAGACGAGCATGATGATGAAGCCTAAGAAGCCGATCCATGGGAATTGTTGGCGGAAGCCAGGCTTCCAGTCGATACCATCGTCACTCCCAGCATTGGTATCGACTTCGGCGGTTTCGACGTCTGGGGACTTCTTATAGGAGTATGACCATGATGTTGCTGTGTCGTTGATGCTGTTTTTCTCATTCGCACTTCTTATGTCGATAGTACTCTGTGCTTGGTCGATGTGATCATTTGGGTTTGGAGTCGGGGGCGATGTGAGCTTCGCCAAGGTATCTTGATCAATGAGCCTTTGCTCGCTCTGTGCTGGTGTAGTGTGCTCCATTGCGACGTTCAGATTAGTTGTTCTGAGAGAGGGTGAGAAGATGAAGAAGGGTTGGACCAAGGTACCAAGTCACCGCCGCGGTACGCCTTGACGGCACGGTTGAGGCACAGCTGTAAGACAGGGAAATTGGATGTAAGACAACAAACAAACCTTCGCGTGGCCCCCAAACCTCAACTTACATATATCTTGGGGCATCGAATCCAGGCTTCCTTAGTCCACATTCTTGACCGTCGTCCATGCAGAAGCTGAAAGATGGTTTCTCAAGTTATGCATGCAAGCTTGCATGCAACGTGCACTCTCAGATGCTAGCCTGTCTGTCAATTGGTGGCTAGGCGATACCGAAGGGTCGGCGCGTGCGCCACGATCCGCAGCACGCCAATCACGCTAGAGCTGGCGTTGTGGTCCCCAGCTGAGACGCTCCGACTAGCAAACTTCCAGGTGTCCAGCTCTGGCGATTGTTTGCATGTGGATGTGTCGTGTGCTGAAGCTGACGGGAGAACGCAAAGCCCAGACACCGAGTTTGTGGCGAGTGGAAGTCATCAGATCGCAGTTGCTCTTTCGGTCAGCGCGAGGATGCTCACATATTCATGGCGTCCAACATGGGATTGGTCCTTGTCAGTTGCTGGTGCTTTCCAGCTTCTGCTCGTGGATATGGTGAGGCGGACGTTGAGTCCCCCAGGTCAATCAACGCCATGCCCACACTTTATAAAGTTTGGGGAATGCACACCCGCCACGTTTGCACATGGACGCGTCGTGCGCCAACGGCTAACAGAAGGGTCGTGGAGCTGCTGAGCCAAGACACCAAATTGGTCGAATTGGTGCTGCCAAGAGACGACAGCAGCGGTCGTGACGCTTTCGCTACTGCTTTTTCGGTGAGCGCGAGCGCGCCGACAGGTCTGCAGTAATTGGCAAAGCTTTGCTTGCTTATTTTCTGCGCCCTCACCGCGTCTGTGCGAGCACAGTCGTCTGCAATTCTTTAATAAAGTCAACCAATTGTATGAAGAAGCTCCAGCTGCAGTCGAAGGCTGACTTCTGATTTGCGATTTGGCAATCTGCGTTTGATCGTGATTGATCCATTGTACAGCGTGTTCTACATATGTTATCGTACAAGTCTATGATAAGTCATACATACAAGTACAGTACCCCTTCTTCTAATCTACTCCCAGCGTGTCTCCTTCTTCAGCGGCTTCTCCCAGTCCTTTACGTGGTCGGCGATGACCTTTGCGGCCTGGTCAGCAGTGAAATTGCGGCCAATGGCTTCGACAAAGTCGCCCTCAGGATCTACGCACGTTAGTTGAATGCTCACATCAAGGATGCGCGCAACGTACCCATCAAGTAGAAGTAAATGCTGTGATCAACCAGGTAGTCCTGCCCGGGCGCAACCTCCTTCGGTGTGCTGAAGTACACGCGATACGCCTTACAGGTATCCTTGATCTGCTCGTGACTGCCCGTCAAGCCAATGAAGTCCGGGTGGAACTCGGCCAGATACTCCTTCAGCACGGCGGGGCTGTCTCGGGCAGGATCACACGTGATCATGATTGGGAGCAGCACGTCGCCGCACTTCTCACGGACCTTGTCGTACATCAAGGCCATCTTGTCCAGCTCGTCGGGGCAGATGTCTGGGCAGTGCGTGAAGCCAAAGTACACCAGCGAGTACTTGCCCAGCATGTCGTTGGAGCTGAAGACCTTGGCGTCCTGGTCGACGAGCGAGAAGGGCCCGCCCACCTTTGGCTTGCCCACGCCTTTGGTCTGCTCTGCTATCCGCTTGCGCGCCATGCGCTCCTTCTCGTATGTGAAGTACGCCCACAGGCCGCCGCCGGTTGCGATGAAGAGGAGCGCGGCGGTGATGTTGAAGGGGCCGCCCTTGTTGCGGGCTTTAATTTGGTCAATGGTCGTGAGCTTTTGGCGCGAGGACGTGTGCGAGAACGGCCGGCGGGGCTGGACGGACTGCTGGGCCGGGCGCAGACATGTCCGCGACGGGGCGCTGGGGGCTTTGGAGGCGAATGTGCGGGCGGCGATGCGCGGGGCCGAGTTGCTCTTGAGCGCCGTGGCGGCAATGCGCGTGGTACATTGGCGTGGTGCAGCCATCGTGTGTGGGTTGAGACGGAGTGACGTGATGGTGTCGGTGCTGGTGGTGCTGGAACTTTTTGGGAGCTTCATGTCCGTGCATGGGCTCGAATGACATATCTCGCCTCGGCTTGCCCTCCACCAAACACCAGCATCGAATGATCCCAACGCACGCAGCCAATGGCGTCTCCGCCTCACGGCAGCAACAGTCGAGAGAGTCAGGTTCAATATTAAGCTTAATTCAACGACAGGCCTGCCTCCTCGCCTGCATAATTGCTCATCATTGAAGTTCGTGCTGGCTGAGTACCGCGGGCATAAGCACGTCACGTGCTCAGCATTACCACGTAGGTGTGGGACTAAGGTATCAAGACGTTGCACAAAGAGATCTGCCCTGTTAGTCTATTGTTCTTGGACTCCATACACGTATCCGCACAAGAGACTGAGTGCTATTTGTGGGCACGATCAGCCTTCCCAGTGCAGATCCAATTCATGGTACCCTTCTTAGATTGACGGGGCAGCGCCTGTTCTGCACCTACCTCTAAGCAGACGATGTATCCATGCAAGTGACCTGACACCAATGTACTGTGAAGATCGAGATGCGTGCACAGTCAGGTTCCGGTGCCGCCGTTCCGTGTCGGCGCGAGCACCGAATGACATCGCCACTCTCCACTTCCCCTCAATATCCTTCTTTCCAAGGTATGCACAACAACGCCTAGCACCATGCGCTGGTCCGTCGTTTCCCAAGGGGAAACGCGTGGGCGATCTCGTTGTCAAGGCGGTGGGCAATGATGCTGAGGTCAGTGTTGGAGGCAGCGAAGCATTTGATGGTCCATTCCCATGATAATGTGGTGCGAGCCATGGAGTTGGACTTGAATGCCAGGTAGAAGGATTAATGGAGATGAAGTCACGTTATGATCAAAAGCAACCTTGTTTGTGAACATTATTGGCATGTAGCATCAGAATACTAGCTCTACTCGAAATAATACTATTGACAGGAGAGATGACAACATGTGCCAGATGCTCTCCTCCAGAAAATTTATACTTACTCGTTCTCGTCGACAGCAATGAGGGTCGACTTGAACTTCCTTGCAGAAACCTTGCGCTTGAACAGGATGTCCAGCTCGCGGTACGAACGTCCCTTCATCTCTGGAAGACCAAAGTAAGCAGACACCAAGCACACGAATGCGGTGCCTCCCCATACATATCCACACTTTCCAGCCATGTTCCATCCTGTGGGGTTCAGCATCTGCGACGCGAGGTAGATCATCGGGATCTCAGCGACGTAGTAAGCGGCACGACCGACACCGGTGGATAGAGGGCGCAGACGAATCGACGATGTCTCAGCGATGATCGAGTACGAGATGGGTCCCAGAGTACCGGCGAAGACGAAGGAGATAATTATGCCGAGGCAGGCCTGGGCGTAGTTGGTCGAGACGGATTGCGTGATGGTCGCGCAGATACCGAGGATGATGAGCAGGACCATGTTGACGATTGCGCCACCGAGGAAGATTGTACGGCGTCCGAACCACGCGCTGAGAGGCCAGGAGAGAGCGTTGGCAATCAGCTGCAGGCAGGAGTTGATGAGGTTGAGCTTGAAGGAGAAGTCGGTGGACATGCCGGCTTGCTCGAAGAAGAAGGTCGCCTGGTTGGCGATCAGGTTACCGGCAAAGTTCTGGGACATGTAAATCAAACAGGTGATGGCTGTTCGCCTGAGATCGACGCCCTTGACAAGGTCTAGTAGCGAGGGCTCGCCGCCGAGGTGAGCTTCGATCTCTACAGTGCGCTCGATCATGGCGAGCGTCTCTTCAGAGGATGCCTGGGTGCCGTGGTTGGGACCAAGACGCTTGATTGACCTGAGAGCCTGCTCCTTCTTGCCGTGACGGACCAACCACCAGGGTGACTCAGGCGCGAAGAAGATGAGGACTAGCAATGGGAGGGGGAAAATCCATTGCAGGGCAAGGGGTCCGCGCCACGCCCACTCATCCATGCGGCCATTGAAACCCATGGTTGCCGCAGCGACAATGATGCTGCCGATGGACCAAGACATCTGGAGAGTGGCGGTACAGACACCACGGAGCGCGACAGGGACAACCTCAGAAGCATAGGCGGGAGAGTTGGCAATGAACATTCCCCAGGGAACACCCTCAAAAGCCTGTCCAATGACGAGTACTTCAAGCGACGAAGCGAAGAACGAGATGAAAATCGTCAGGATCATGAGGACTAGTGCGAGGAGTGTGCACATTCGGTATCCGATACGGTTCGTGATAGGTCCAGCCAGGAAGACACCCACAAAGGCACCACACTGACCAGCCTGGAAGAGCGAACTCTGCCACTTTGTGGGAATAACAAAGGATCCGTCGGCCATCTGGGTACCGTATTCTCTCTTGAAAGCGGTCAGGGCGACGAAGTTACCGTTCAGAAACATATCGAAGGACTCCATGACCTACGGTCCGTTAGTGACGACTCTAGATCTATACAGTGCAGAGACTTACAATTGTGAAACAGAAAACGAAAGCCCAGAAACAGGCCATGGGATGCATCTTCACAGCCTCCCAAACACCCATCTCATTCTCGCGGGTCTCTGCCTCATACGAGGCAGCCAGAAGCTCCTTGTCATCGAGTGTCTCATGCTGAACGACACCCTGAGCATTGAACTCAGTGTCCATCTTCTTTTCGTTGATACTGGGCGACATATTTGCTGGACCGGCGTGTTGAAGTACGAAGCAACCGACAAGCAATGCAAAGTCCAGCCAAGCAGGCGACGTTGGGGCTTAAATACACCCCAAGGCTCGGTATCCACCACTCCACTCACCTCATCTTCAAAACTGGGTTGCGTGTATCCACACCTGGATGTCGGGGTCGTAGCGCACGGGGTATCCCCACCATCCCCCGTGGGTAACGCATGCGCAGCGTTGCATCGCAGCAAAAGCCGAGGTGTCGGAGCAAAGGCCACAGAATCGGTGGGTATCGTGACGGTGATAGGTCCGCACACAGTCACCAAACCCACACCTGCGACTGGCAATGGTGGAGCCGGCCATCCCGGAGGCGAAAACAACAGGCTGCTGGTCCGCCCATGGGGCTCCGCACTAAGCTTTTCAAGACCGAGCTTAGCGGAGCCACAAATCTTAGCCCCGCGTTTTGATTAGTGGAACATCTCACGTGGCCGCGTTATGACGTCCGTTTCTCGCCCAGAACGGGGTTAGTCATGCTGCGCTCACCATTCAGCCGCATGCCATGAGCTGAGCCGCAAATCCGCGTGCGGATGCGCATCCTGTTACGTGCTAGCAGCTGGCAACGGCGCGCGGCCTAGCTCGACGACCCGGGAAGTGCTTGTGATGTGAGGTGACGGAGGGCAGTCAGGATGGGGAATCATTTCCGGAGTCGAGGGGCGACGAGGGTCGCCTGGCGACGAGTTGGGCGAGTCTCGATGCGTCTATCGTGAGGGTTTCTGAGATCATGTGGCTGTCTTTTCACTGTCGTGAGCTGTTTCTTCATGTCGAATGGTAAGTCGAAGATGGCTTGAGCGGATGTGGCTTGACGACACTGCCGCTGCAGGTTCATGTGAGAAGCCGAGAACCGTCCAGCTGGTCAGTTACAGGGTGCATCAATAGGCTACACCACTACAAACGGTAAGCCAGCCGCTCTGTCGATGTGGACTACCTAGTAGTCTGTTGTCCATGATTCCGGCTGTTTCCGGCTCTGTCAGCGTGAAGGTAACTGTGTGTCCAAAGACATCGGAATTGCTCGCACTGGGGGCCCTCAAGCAACCTCTCATCTTTTCAATACAAGTCATTCCAAAACTTTCACCACTTTCACCACTTTCGCAGTTCTCGTTCTCCCATAACACTGTCTCGTCAGCGCTTCAGATTGTTGCTCCATGATAAATCCTTGTAGCCATCGCCTACATGGAGTGAGACGGATCCTCAGAAGCTGTACGAGGCTTTCACGGCAGTGACCTAGCACCGGCGAGCAAAAACATCATGAAAGACTCTGTCTGCAGCACTGCGAAGTCCTTGCATATGTGTCAGAGCCACCCCCTGGCTCGATCACCTTGTATCAGCGCCTGGGGGATGGAAGTTGTGGATCACAGCTGCAATGAGGCCAGTGTGGTGCGTCCATTGGGTTTTCCCCGGATACAGTAATGCGATCTAAGCCCGACTCTAGCAGAATCTGCCTTTCTTCGTCTTGCTCCGACATCACGGACAGAGAACTCATTGCGTGCAGGGTTTAACACTCCTAGGTACATTTGACTTTGAATACGCATGGCTACGACATCGTACACGAATCTTCGAAGACTCTACCTCGCAAGGTGAACGAACATATCGGTGCATCCCCGCTTCCTTGCGTGAGGATTGAGCTGGCCTCAGTTGGGGCAGAGCAAGTGGTCATACAACATAATATGAGAATCACACATAGGCATCCAGGCTTCATCCTCTCATCGGGCAGGTTTCCCTGTAGATCTAGACATCGCACAATGAACTAGGAGATGGATAGACACATCGAGACGTCTTGTACTCGGAAGGAAGGTAATCTTGACCAGCTCTTGTCATCAAGTCTGCTCAGGCTTTGCTGTTTTCAGTAAAGTCATACCATAAGGCGGTACCGCGTTATATGCATCAACACCGACGCCTGCAAATAGAGAAGTCCTCTCATGAGGTCGCTGGCAGTCTTCGCGTCTGGCGAAACGATCGCCTCTCCATCTCCCACCATGCCTGCCAGCCATCCCCGTGTCCTCTCCCCTACGGCGCCACCGGCGCAGCCCCTTCCTCTATAGCGTGCGAGAATCCCAATACCCCCCGACCTCTTCGTCGGCCCCGTGTCGACGGCTTTGTACGCTGATATTCGAGCGCAATGTGGTAGGTATAGACGCCGCGCTTTTTCGTCGCTGGTGGGTAAGATTCGACAGACCGAGTACTGTGCTCAGTCTTTGATCGTGTTGAGCGGGTGTCTTCTTCCTGTCGTCTTCTGCCCATCGTTACTCGGTCAGGTTATGTCCTCCAAGCCGTACTTCAAACTGCAGTCCCTGCCCAACCAAGTCCGTGTCGCTCTGAGTCCCCACAGCATACTCATGATCAACACACCCAGCTCCTCTATATCTTCCGGCCCTGCCAGCGCCAACACCTCATCCCACTCACTGACCAGGACCTGCAATTCTAATCTCTCATGCTTGGCGATACTCCATCCTACCTCGCTTTGCGCATTCCAGAGCCTCTCCTGCACTGTGAAATATACACCCACTACTGTTGGGCTATCAGTACCTGTCTTGAGGTAATTGTATACGCCGCGTAGCAGGAACGTCGTTACTACTGTGCGCCGGATACCTTCGCTGAACAGCCAGACCGCCCAGTCCTTGGAGTCATCTGAAAAACTCGCCACCGGACGCTGAGGCTGGTCATGTGCGCACGTGCGTGTGCGCAACTCGCTGGCCCACAGGACGGTGGTGGCTTCATCAGCCTCAGCGGACGCGCGTAGACGGATGTCGCCGTCGAAGAGGCGCATCAGTTGGTAAAGTAGGAGTGCCTGGAGCGCGGCAAGAAGGTCGGTATTCCGAGCTGATGTTGGATCGGTTGTTGCAAGGAGATGTTGGACGTTGTATTGTAGGACCTGGTGGACGATTGATTGGGATGCGGGTGTTCTCATGGTGTAGAGTGCGCAAACGCTCATTGCTTGTTGTAGGATGGGAGAATTAATTGCTTGAAAGGTCTGGCGATGGATAAACATCGTTTGGCCTGTTGTTGCAAAGAATTCTGGAAGGAGAGAGAGGCGGCCAGCGCAATATTCGACGCGAGCGTAGAGCTTGGTGTCAGGATCGACAGTGTGCGGCTGCGGTTCGGCGAAAAGATCACTGATACTAGGCACGAGTGACTGGGTGTCAAATGGTAGATTGAAAGGGTGGTTCGGAAAGTTGAAGATGTGTTCGTTCGACGTTGGAGAGAACAGTGCTGCCGGACTCATGTGCTCCACTTCCAAGGTATGTGGCTGCCATACTGTAGCTGCGCCTACGATGGACTGCTCAATCACTTGCTGTTGTCGTGCTCTGCTCCGGCCGACATAATGACAGTCAGAGCCTCTAGCTGTGCAGCGCTGGCATTTCGGCAGGGTTCGGTCGCACTTTCGCTTTGTCTGAATACACGCCACACAAGATTTGTGACGGGTCGCCCTTTCCATTGCAGAACATTGCGTGCCTGCCAAATTCCAAGCTCTCGCTGTGATCTCTCCGCCTTCGTCCGTCCGCGGTGGTTCTGGTGGAGAGGTTGAAGGGAAGATGATAGTCGGTCGAGCATGATGAGGCTCCGCTAGCTTCACTCCAAACTCCACTAGTCGCAAGAGCTAGTCTTCCTTTGGTCAAGAAACTCCGCAAGCTCTCCGCATCCATGGTAGCTATCCTCACAAATGCTAGTTGAGCATATGCAATGCTTAACACAGCACATCAAGCCCAGACGAGTGTGATAACCCTGGGACAGCGGCTCTCTATATCTATATGAATCGCTCATGGCAGCACTTACGCCCACAATCACCATTGCTATCTTCTATTAACCTAACCACATAAACAATGCCCTCGAACACTACTGTCCTTATTACAGGCGCAAGCCGCGGTACATATAGCTTTCTACCGCTACAGCTACAGAATTGACTCTTTCCATGGCAGGTATCGGCAAAGGCCTCGTTGCTGCATATCTCAATCTACCACGTACTACCGTCGTGGCAGCAGTCCGCAGTGCTGCATCTGCTGGACCTCTTTATACGCTTCCAAAAGCCTCCGAATCCCGTCTCGTTGTTATCGAGATCGACGTCGCTTCCGTGGAGACTATAAAGCGCGGCATTGCGTTTCTGGAATTCGAACACAGCATTGTCAGCCTCGACATTGTTCTCGCCAATGCCGGTAATGCAAACTTGAGCCCAAAGATCGCCGAGGCTGAGAGCTCTGATATTCAACCCTTCATCGACAGCAACGTGTATGGTCAGTTAGAGCTGTACAAGGCTGTCGCTCCGTTGCTGCGCAACTCAAGTAAGGAAACGAAGCCCAAATTCATGTACATGTCGAGTGCTGCTGGGAGCCTAAATGCTATGAGCACAATTCTTGATTTATCGGCGTATGGCGCGAGCAAGATAATGGCGAACTTCTTCTTCAGGTGGCTCTCCTTCGAGCAGCAGGATATTATCGTTTGGATGCAAAATCCGGGGTGAGCATGTTTCAATCTATAGCCATGTATACGCTGACATTATTCTGCAGTACAGTTGCAACGGACATTGCAAAGGAAGCTTTCAAATCTCTCAAGACTCAAGGCATCGATCTAGAACCATTTGCTATCTCCGTAGAGCAGAGCGCCCAAAGCATCCTGCAGGTAGTGAGTGTATCCTGATACTGCAGCTACTATATACTAACGGAGCTTGTGAAAGGTTGAAAATGCTACATTAGAGAAGTCGCACGGCAAATTTTTCGGCCACGATGGCGCAGAGATACCATGGTGAAAGACTCCCAAAGTACACAGCGATATCTGCAGGTCTCATGCCCACATTATCTGAAAGCAGCATCAATATCTCTACGGAATATGGCGAAGAAGATGGGGTGGGTGGAGAGGGGGAAGTAAAGCTTAGTCACTAGCGTTTTTCGGTTATGTTCGGCTTCTCGACACAATCAAACACTTAACCGGCATCTCACCGGAGTGACAATCTTGTTCCGATATGACACGCGCTTCTTCGAATCTTTCAAGTGTATCGCAAGCACCGAGCTCAGAAGTACATACAGAGTCCGCGAGTCGCCCGGCTCGTGTGCGTACCGCCAAAGCATGTCGCTTATGCAATGCGAAACGCGTCAAGTGTGATGCTAGCGAGCGTGGAACTCCATGCACCCGCTGTGAGCAGAGGGGAGAGCTCGGTTGTACGTTGATTGAGTCTCGAAGAGGCATCTATGTTCGGAAGCCGCGACGGCAACAGCTGCGTACCCGCAACGCAGTGAATGAAGCAGATGCCTCTCACGTCAACGAAAGTGCCAACAATACAAGGCATGTTCCGGGTTCACGGGCAGGCAATACACAGATATCTGCTGCCACGGCGGAAGCTCAACACGTCCGCTGCTCCACAGCGCCAGCCAATGTACAACCTCGAAATGAAACAACTTCTGTTGCTGTTGACCCTGGACCTGAATCGAGGCTAAATGACGCCAGTTGGTCGACGGTATTCGAAGGCATACTCGATGGTCGCGACAACAGAGAAGCCGTAGACAAGGGTTCAATCGCTTATGTTGGAGAAGCTTTCCCTCTTGGGATCATCTCGCGGAACATCACCGGTCGGCCCTTGCTGCATGTCTCTGGGCCGACTCTCACAACTACTTCAGTACGATCCTCATCCCCAGCGAGTCATCCCACTAGCATTCCATCAGAAGAGATCTCGTATCTAGAGGCCAAACAGGCCTTTACAGCACCTCCTGATGCAGTTCTGGATGTCCTCGTTGCGGTCTTTATAGAACGAGTATTCCCGCTTTACCCAGTTATCAACCCGCAAGAGTTTCTATTACAGCACAAAGCTCGGAAGCTGCCGTGGATACTACTGCATTCAGTTTGCTTCGTGGCCGCCACCTTCTGTCCGCTACGCATCCTGCATCAGGCCGGTTTCAATGAGAGGAAACAAGCGCGTGGCAAATTCTACACCAAAGCTAAAGCTCTGTTTGACGTGGGCTATGAGAGCAGCAAGATCACTACGCTTCAAGTCGCAATCCTATTGAGCTTCTGGGGAGGCAGCCCTAATAATCATTGGAACTTCTACACTTGGATTTCCACTGGAGTAACAATCGCCGAAACAATTGGCTGTCATCGCTCTATGGCTGGACTTAATATCACAGCTCAAGATCGGGGCCTTCTGAAGCGATTGTGGTGGACCTTAGTAGTGAGAGATGCTGCATGCGCATCAATGCATGGACGCCCATTCAGGATCAACCTCGATCACTGCGACGTAGACGAACTAACGCTGGATGATTTCGAGTATGGGGGGCTGACCTTACCTGATCCACTTTCATCGGATCTCTTACGCCTTTCAGGCTTGTATCAGATTCAAGCATCTAAGCTGGCACTCCTACTTCGCCAGATTGTCACGATTCGCTTCTATCCAAGGAGTCAGGAAGTGAACCCACCCTCATTGCTACATGAACTGTTGTTGCATTGGCGGAATGGCCTGCCGAGTTCTCTACAATGGAACGACACGGACACTATGCACACAGATGTCTTCCGCACGACGCTCTCCATATTGTATAACCACAACGTCATCCTCACGCACATAAAGCCAGAATCCATGACGGATACCGAAAATCCGCTCTCACCTTCAGACTGGCTAGGAGATGAGGTGGCCAGCCTTTCAGCGCAGCAGATTGCCGCCCTTGCATGCTCCATGGTGACTGCTTCCGAAGAGCTCGTTCCTCCTCATGAGCTATTTCATGGCTTGTTCATGGCCTGCGTAGTCTTCTTTGTGCAGTCAAGGAGTAGCAATCCAATGACAGCAAGCCTAGGAAGGTCGGCTCTGACCAACTGCAAGATGGCCTTGCATGTACATCGCGAAACGTGGGACGCTAGTACATGGATCACTCAGCTGTTCGACAAGGCGCTTTCGCATTCCGTTGCAAGGTCAGACGAGTTGCCCAACGCCGCGCGGAACTCGCAGTCTCACCATAACTTGGACATCCTCGATACGAGTGGATTGTTTTTAGACGGTATGGAAGGATGGCCCAATCATCTCTTCCTCGGAGACCTGTTCGACCCGTCCACTAATACCGCCACATTTGAGCCCCCAATATTGGGTTACGATTACTCTGCACAGTTGCGCTAAGCTCAAATTGCTATGTTGATGGAGCACACGCCTTCATGAAGCTCAAGCCAACTTAGGTGGCAGTATCTTCGCCGTTCTCATCTTCTCCCAAGCGTTTATATACCCCTCTGCTGTGTCTATGTCCTCCTTGAATCCAACCTCTCGACTCCGCGTTAAATCGTACTGCCTATCGAAGTCGAACTGTACCAGCATGAACTGCACAAAAGGCCAGTTTTGCGTTTCAAAAGTATTCTGCTTGAGTCCATACTTTTCAGCCAAATTGCTCCACACATCAGTGTTGCTCTTGACAAACTCCTCCATCGGTACTGTATCAGAAGTTGGTCCCACACCTTCCAAACCAAAATCGGCGCACAGCTTCGGCCAGACTTGCTCCCATGTGACAGTCTTGCCATCCGCGATGTTGAATGCACCACCATTACCGCACTCTTCAACATGCGTTGCAGCATAGATCTCGAACTTCGCTAAAATCGACTGAGCGGTGTCCGAATGCTTGCACTTCCAGCTCTTCGAGGTACCTGGCCAACTCGCTTTTGCACCTTGGCCGTACAATTCGCGATAAATCGTTAAATAAAACCCAATGCCCTGCGCTAGGTTCATCGCGTTGTTGATTGGTGTGAACCCAATTATACCATCGGGTCGCACTTCTGTAAACGTCCAATCCTTCCCCTTCGATAGCTCGGCAAGCAGGTCGTACTGGGAGTAGTAAAAAAGTCTGCTAGCATATGGCTCAGGGATGCGCGGCATGTTCTCACGCAGAGGTGTGGTGATGGTGAGTTTGTCAGGGAATTCGAGCCCGTAGCCTTTGCCACCGGTCTGTAGGATGACTGTCTTGAGCGCGGGCGAAACTCGCTCAATCGCCCGGATAGCTGTATCAAGGAGAGCTGTGTTGACTTTCTTCGAGCTTTCGAAGTCGTCTGTTTGGATGTATGCTAGATTCTGTCAGACCTGGTTCTTCTGTACGTCGTGTGAAGAAGGCTGTATGTGAAGAAGGCTGTATGTACCAGTGAAGAAGACGTGCGAGATGGTGTGCGCATCTTCGACCATATCCTTCAGCTTCTGCACTACCTCAGATACAGGCTTGGTCAGATCGATGCCATTGACCAGGTTCAGCCGAGGATCTTGCGGCAAGTATGCCTGCTCGAGCGTGAGCGGTCGATTCGACAGCCCGGTAATCTTTGCGAAAGATTTGGGAGTCGGATACGAGGTGATCTCGCTTATGATAGCCCATCCTGAGATTCCAGAAGCGCCAAAGATGAGAGCGTGCGACATTGCGAGATTGGTAGAGTTTTGGTGTGTCAATGAGGTGGCATCCACGAACAGCGGCTTTATGCTTTCGCTTTTGCTGCACTCTGGCATCGATTACCAATCAGCGGAATCCTCCCGTGCTGCAAGCTAATGCACCAGTCCAGTTATTATGCACGTTTGAGGATTTTGTTGCTGCTTATGTCAATATGTGCCATTTCTGAGTTGCGTCGGCCCCAAACCTTCAAACCCCGAAGAAGCCGAAGAAGCCGCCGATCATCACCGCCGCAAAGTAGAAGCAGCACGAGGCATTCACTAATCTCGCAAACTTCAGCTTCCTTTCATTCTCAGCCCTACTCATACTCTCAGCGGCTCAGCCGCGCGGCATGATGTCAGCGTGGAATAAGCACTTGAGGTTATCCCACCGTTCGCCTTGTCTACGTTACAAGTATGCCAAACAGAGCTAAAGTCTGAGAGGTAGCCATGGAGTTGATACAATAGCACTAGCAGCTTTTACATGGCTTCTTTTTATGGCTGTCTGAGCTACGTTGCTTCTAGATCTCTGCAGTCATACTAGTGGTGTTTCCAGCCTACAGGGTAAGCTTTGAGATGTGGTCTACCTATCAGAGTTTGGTGCTACCGCTTGCAGCCAGCTTGTGGCGCCCTGTTCAGCTGTTACCGTCACCGTCGAACACGAAGCTACCAACTCTTGTGCATGCGACACAATCATAGCACAGCACACCCAACATGTTGATCGTGAGCCTTAGGAAGTAACATGAGGTGTCCGAGAATATAAAGCTCGGGTGGGTGCCTTCTTTTTAAAGCAACATTCCAATCGTCCTGCATAATAAACAATGATTTCTTCCAGCATTTTGCGAATTTTCTCCACGGCTGCGGTCTTATGCAGCGGTGCAAATGCACTCATTGATCCTACAGAGATATACAATGGTGGCTATAATTTAACGAGCAACAATACGGCCTTGCGCATAGCCACTGGGGGTGCTGGGCAGAGTGGCTTAGTCAAAGGTGATATTTACAAAAGCAGTACAACACTTTCTGCTGACTAGCTTCGCAGTACTTGCCGATGCATTTATTCAAGACAGTGTCAAAAATGGCTCACAGCCGTTTAGCATCGGATGGGTACGTTGCAGCAGGAGGGAGCCTCAAACCTTAATTGCCACATGTTATACTGACTGCTTTCAACAAGGTACTGAGCGATACTACTTTCACAATTAAGAATCTCCAATCCGGCGAAGCAGACCTCGGAATTTCCTACGTCCCAGCAGCTGAACAGGTAGCTGCGGAACAAGGCATCATCGACCCGATAACAGGTCGCTACTACCTCTTCCGTGACCACTTTATCATTGCCGGGCCACGCGAAAATCCAGCTGGCGTGAACGACACCATGAGCGCAACCTCGATATTTGCCAAGATCTACCAAGCAGGCGAACTGAACACCGCGAAGACCGCTATCCCGACGCGCTTCCTGACGCGGTACGACAAGTCAGCCACAAATTTGAAGGAATCGAATCTGTGGGTAGGTATTGGTCAGGTACCTTGGGGACTACCGTACTCGACGTGGTATCACCAATTTCCTGCATTCCCGATCCAGGCCTTGAGCACAGCGAGCCTCTTGAAGGAGTACACTTTGACGGACCGTGGGACATTTTTATCGCTTGAGCAGCTGCAGCCTAATCTCACGGCTGCGCTGGAGCAGTTCAAGGTTGGTACTGATAATGAGAACGATCCGTTGTTACTGCCCGGACATTTGCTTGTGGGGAACAAGGCAAGAAATGCTACGCTTGCGCAGCAGTTTGCGGCTTGGGCGACGGGTACGAGGGGTCAGAGTGTTGTGACGGGTTTCAAGAAGAATGGCAAGCAGTTGTATAGTGGGGCTCCGTAGATATATGCAGAGCCATTACCCAGGGGAAGCGCATGCAAGGGGCGAGGGGCGCCACTGATTGTCAGAATATCTGAATTACTTGGTCCACCAAAGGAGTCGTGATTAAGGTCCTTCATATCGCGGGATGTTTTGCTTTTCTCTATCACTTTGCACTGCTAGAAACGATTCACAGCTGATGAGCCGTATGTATCTATCGTCGAGCTGGCTATTATGTTAGTCTTACGCCAGCCTCTACCTTGCTATCAGCTTTACGAATAGCCAGATAAGGTAGCTGGGCTACAGGGTAAACCTCTATTCTGCTTTCTTTCGCACAGGTAGCGCATGTGCATTCGACAACATGATCTGTTGCATCTTCTTGTCGTTGCTTTTGCACCTCCCAACGCATGCGCGATCGACGGTCGTAGGCCCATGAACCCACAGAAATGTGTGTGCTCTGATAGGAAGCTTGTGACCTCTTAAGTTTGCAGTCGACGCAGAAGCAAGCCAAATTGCTCCCCTGATGCTTTTCTTTCCGCGATAGCCCAAAATTTCCATAGAAGTCATGTCGATCGGCTTCAATCGCAGCCGAAATTGTTACCGACCGTGTGAGACGGGTGCCTTCCTTTATGACCTTGGCCTGGATGATGTGCTGAAAATCGCCGCCCCCAACGTGCGCATAATCTCTTACGTAATTTCCACGTTTATTGAAAGGTTCTGCTAAATGTTTATACCAGTTTGTGTTGGAAGAATTCTGCGTGCCGTGCGTCCGCGCTGTAGTGTGAATCATGGGTTGAGAGCGATGCACACCGAGCATGATGAGGTGTTCTGTTACTGGGGCTCTTGCTGACAGAATGCGCAAAGATGCTACTTTATCTTCTGAAACTTTCAACTCGTTGACAATATAGTTTGCGTCGACCGTGAATGTAGCTGAGGCCTCGAGGAGATCTTTTGCCGTTGACACCTCATGCGCGCTGCTGAGCGATACGAACTGTACCTGGCAGCCCTGATAGGTGTGAATTCGATTAACACGTAGAGATGTTGTTCCACCATTTGTTTGTTTCCATTTCTGTGTGAGCCAATTGCGGTCGCTGACTTGGAGATACATGTCTAGAAGTTCATCCAATTTGTCCGAGTGTGCGGTTGACCGGGTATGCAAAAGCTTGTTTTGTCTGAAATACGATCCAGCCATGAGATCTTTCCGGAGTTCGATCCCGATGGTCCTTCTATGTTCGTCTTTGCAGTAAAGCCATGCAACACACGTAGACTCGCGACGCATTTCTGGTACGCGACCGCACGGCAAACAGATTCTCAGACCGTTGTTTGTAACTTCGTGCGTCAAAGCTCTCTCAGGTCGATCGACAGATGTAGTGCGAAGTCCAGCTGAATTTTGAAAACAAGCTGGTGACAGTGCAAGCACAGATGTGGTATTCTGAAGCCATGCAGCGCCCAAGTCCGCCTGCTGAAAGGCACCCCATGCAAAGATCGTGTGATCGTTACTATTCTTGAGTAACTCCAATTGCAGACGAATAAATGCATTGCTGCCTTCACCATAGAGTAATGGCATGTTGACTCCCATCAGGCCGAGAAGGCAATACGCCATGTCCTCGCTTCTAGTTGTGACCCTCTTTGACGCCCAACTGAATTTTGTGGCGGCGCTTGCATCTTGGATAGTGTAGCGGTCGAGGATGTATGATCGGTGGATACCTGTCGCGAGATGGATCTCCTTATTCAAAGCCAGCTTTGTGCCAAGGAATTTCCACTCATGGTCATAGAACTCTACAGCGGCGGGCGCGAGTAGTTCTTGTAACGTCCAGCCTCTTTCGAACCAGGCACTACTTACAAATGCTCTTTGCTCTGGGGCATCGGCAAGATATGCATAGCACTTAGCAGCTCGCCAGTACCACTCGTACATGGAGTTTATTGCTTCCGAGAGCTCTGCACTACTCCGCTTGTCGATACAGCAAGTGTCGATCCAGACCCACTCGAAGCCATCTTGAAGAGCCTGCTGGCAGCATCCAACGATTTTGTCGAATCCTTTCGACCTTCGTCGCGCCTCTGAATCTTTGATGTCATAGAATGAGACCTCCTCAGGGCCCCAGGTGTGAGACAGAATCACATAGTCCGGTACGTCTGTCAAGAACTCGCAGAGCTCGAGAGTAGTTGTACCCAGGAGCCACATTTCACATATTCTCGTAGCAAACAGAAAGGTGTCAAGTTTGAGCAACTCAGGAACAGAAAGCACGATGTTGTGAGTTTTCAGCTTGAGCGGGGCAAGTGACCAGGGCATTGCGCCACCAAGTGACACCCAGGAATCCGGCCAAGCCATCCAAAGCTTCTGCACAGCGTCACCCATCTCTTGCTTTGCTTGAAAAAACGGGGTATGGGCACGGTCGGTGATTGTTGCATGTCTTGCCTTGAAATTATTAGGTTGTCTGAAAAGACAACTCTGTGATCCTAGAAGACAATGCAGTCATCTAGATAGCAATTAGATCTTAGGACATGTCTGTAACAGCCAGAAAGGCCTCCATAAAAGCTTCGTGCATTTTCAGCTTCATAAGAGCCTATATACTTACATTCAGAATTAGACCTACCTACGACTACCAGGAGCGTTTTAAGGCTCTACCCCAGACATGTCATTCTTGAACCTCTCCATGCACCGTTGTTTTGTCTTCTTCCAATTCACATGCGGCTTCGGGTATCCGAGCTTCTCGAATTCCTCCTTGCTGAGCCTCTCATACGGCGCAAAGACCGCCTTGCCTTCCACATCCTTGAGTTCTGGCACCCATTTGCGGATGTAATCGCCATCTGGGTCGTTTCTCTCAGCTTGACTGACAGGATTGAATACTGTGTAACTTGGCTCCCAGCCTTGCGTGTTATTGCTCAGGTCCCAGTCGATAAGCGTCTCAGCAAAGTAGCGCTCACCACGTCGGTAATCAATGAGTAGGTTGCAGTACAAGTAGGATGACACGTTCATGCGTAAGCGATTGTGCATGTAAGCTTCGTGGTTCAGCTGACGCATGCCGGCATCAATGAACGGCTCGCCGGTCTGGCCCTTGTACCACTTTTCCCACCCCTCCTCATCATCTTCCCACTGTACGTAGTCGAACTTGAGGTTTTGCGGTAAGTTCATTGAGGTGTGCGGCGTTGTCATGGTCGTCTGCCGGTATAGTTCACGGAATACAATCTCTCGCACCCAGCTGTATACACCAGGCTTAGAGCGCCCTTCAGTGAAATCGCTGCTGCCGCCGTTATAATCACTGACTTTTCGTAGTGCTTCGCGCACACTAAACATGCCAGCGGAGAAGTAAGCGCTCATACGCGACGTCGAATCTTTAGCAGGATTCGATCGCGTGGCTTTATAATTCTTGATCTGCTTCAAAAACGCGTCCATCCTTTTGGCGCCAGCCTTATGGCCAGCAGGCCAGAGCTTGCGAATGCGCTTTTTCTCTTCTTCGCTCTCAAACTGTTTGTCCTTTCCGGGCTTAGGTGGCTTTGTGCCAAACAGATCTTTGAGTTCTTTGGCAATTTCTGCACTTTGTTTCTTGGGGTCGGGTTTCAGGTCTAGAAGCTCTGGCTCTTCCTTGATAATGTCTAACCACTTTCCAAAGTAGGGTGTGAAAACCTTCATTGGCTTGCCGTTACCAGTCAACATAGTCCCTGGTTCGACGACGGTCTGATCATGGTAGATTGAGACATGGATGTCATTTCCGGCCTGTTTTACGAGCTTAATGTCGCGTCTCATCTCGTCAATCTCGTATTCATAATTGCTGAACACGTGCGAAACTTCGTGTTCCTTCAGCCATTCGACCACCGTGGGCACGATCTTCCTGCGATCTTCGCATTCGAGGAAAACTAACGGGATGTTGAGCTCCTTCAGTTCCTTCTGTATGATAGCGAGACCCTCGCACATAAAGTCCATCCGAGCAGGGCTTGTTCCGTGCCAGGACTCGTCTGCCGCGCAGTGCAGGTATACGCAAATAAGTGGCTTCTTGGAGCTCTGCGCAAGTTCGGAAGCGTGATGCAGAGCTGTGTTATCCTGGACGCGTAGATCTTTGGGATGATACCAGAAGGCCACTTTTGCGACATCGTTCTTTTCTTCCTGCGAGCCCAACGCTTCTCTCAGTTGATCATAGGGCAGGTTCTCGTCCACCTCTTTCGCGCGTTTGGTCGTCGTATGACCAAGCTCATCACGGTCGTACGCGGTTCGTTTTGACATCTTGGCTGGTATCGTCTGTGCTCTAGGTTTTAGTTGCGTCGCGTGCGTAGATGTGCGAGTTTTTGCGGCGACAAATCTAATTGGGATTTTCCGAAAGCGGTTTATATGCGCAATTGGTATTAGCAAAGGACGTCTGACATGAAGCATGAGTATATGAAAGAATGTGGTTGGCATAAAAACTGGCACCTCGTCGACGCAACAGCTAAACAAAGCTGAGTGGTGACGTCGTTGGTCGTAGCACTACACTCGATTTAGGTTCAGACCATGATGGCGAGTCTGCATCAGACAACGCGGTCCGGTACGCGACCGAGATTCACAGTCTATAGGGTACCTAGTTCCTGCAGATTCCCGCAGATTCCCAAACCCAGGACGATCATTTTGAATCTGACAGGTTAGAGATTGGACATGCATGCGCAGACGATGCCAAGGTTCGGTCTTGCCAGCAGTGCTCATTGTACCGAACCAAGCGAAACAGAATCTCAAAATTTTGAGCGCTCGTTTTTTCAAGAACAATTAGATACTATGTTGGCTACAAGTTTGGGGCGCGCGCAGAAGTGCGAAAGAGGGTAGCATGTAATGAATTTGATCGGCTTCAACGAACGAGGTCCTTGGTACGCGGAGTTGGGCTCGCGCGGGGTCAACTACTTTGCGATACCGCCCCAGGAACAAGTACCTCGAGTGCGCACTTCGCAATGCTTTGCTGATTCTAGTCAGTTGTCGATGGTTGCGAGCAGAATGTGTTGTCGCGCAAAAGAAGTCAGGGGCAGCAGCTATCATTGCCCATCGTTATCATAGTCATCGAATCGCACTCAACTTTTTCTTATCCTCTAATCTGCGGCACAATATCCGAGTCGAAGCTCATGCAGAAGTCTTGTTCTCTGCTTCATCCGTCCCACGGCCAATCACACCAGGTTCTTCAGCACAGTCTGCGCGAGTTCGCGCGTGCTGTAGGTGCCAAGGGCGCCTTGCAGCGGAGTGTTCTCCACCTTGCAAGCCACGGCGAATCACGACTCCGCTATCGTTCACGTTTCGCCAAGGACATGTATAATCAACCCCAAATCCACTGGAAAAACGTGCATCTCAATCTCAATAAGGCAGCTGGTCCGCCGTCAATATGATGATATTGGCTTGTGGCGTCGACCCATACCAGCGGAAATAGGCCTGGTCCTGGCAGTCGGGAGCTTGATCTCGAGCAGTCAGAGAGCTCCAATATCGCACGAGGGCAGCCAAGTCCCGTTGACCGACCCGTCTTCCAGTACAGGCAACCAGTCTGCGGGGACGAACTGTGGGCCCTGGCTGGCAGGCACGGCAGGTCGTTCCCATGTGCACACTATGGCCCAAAAGCGCAAAGAGCTCTGAATGCAGGTCCGAAGTTTTGGAAGCTATAAAGCCCAGGCCGGTAGCTTTCCATAGATCGCTATCGCACTTCTTGAGAGTCCTGTGTACTACCCCACTCTCTGTAGCGTTCGCCATGAAGTCCACCACATCAATTGGTGCCGCGGCTGCCCTGCTCGCAAGCGCTGTGTCTGCGCAGAGCTTCCGCCGTCTTGGAGCTTGTCCAACGCTTGGTACGACCGAAAATTGCGGACCCTGAAACAACCACTGACAACACCATAGGTTGCGTTTTCCCTCCAGACCAGTAAGCGTCTTGAGAAAACCCTCACAAGCTCATACTAAGCAATTGACAACAGGGCCGACTTCCTTGCTGGCCAGTACTTCGACATCCGTCTCGAAGTCCACCAGCCTAAGAATGGATCTGAAGCCATTGGACTGCCTCTCGACGAGAAGTTCACCTTCACCATCTCCAAGGATGGCAAGGCCGCACCGATTACCGAATATTTCAAACTCGAGGAGCCCAAGCTCGAGAAGTGGAACTTTACCTGGTACGAGGGTGAGTATTCCTTACAAACCTCAGATGACACCCTCGGATTGCTGTTAATATGCGACAGACCTCTTTGCCCGTGACGCAAAGAATGCCACCTTTGTCAATGTCGCGGCCAAGGCTTACCGCCGTGTTGCTCTTTATGAGCCCGGTGAGTACACTGCCACGCTGAACTACAACAATGGCAGCAAGACCGAGGCTACTTGGTTCGTTCGCGATCTCGCCGAAGAGCGCAAGACCAAGAACATCATCCTCTTCATCGGAGACGGTATGACCACCAACATGATCACGGCCGCACGCCTGATCGGTCACAAGAGCATCAATGGAAAGTACCAGACCACCATGGCCATGGACAAGTTCCCCGTGCTCGGCCACCAGATGACCCACTCCATCGACAGTTTCATTACTGATTCCGCCAACTCTGCCGCTGCTCTCAACACCGGCCACAAGAGCACAGTGAACTGCTTGAACGTCTATGCCGACTCCAGCAAGAACGCTTTTGACGACCCGAAGGTGGAGACCATTGCGGAGATGTTCCACCGTCTCACTGGTGGACACATTGGTATTGTTTCTACTGCGTATATTGCCGATGCTACTCCTGCTGCGCTTGTGTCCCACACTCGCAACCGTGGCGAATACGGTGCTATTGTCGACACCTACCTCAATGGTGTCCAGAACTACACCTGGACCAACGTTCCCATTGATGTTATCTTCGGTGGCGGTGCTGAGCAGTTCTACCCTTCTGCGCTCGGTGGCAAGACGTATCAGGACAAGGACTACTATCAGGAGTTCGCCAAGAAGGACTACCAGATCATCCAGAACCGCACTGCTCTGCTGTCTGCCAACAACAACGAGAAGGCTCTCGGCATCTTCACCACCTCTAACATGGCCAAATGGCTCGACCGCAACGTCTACCGCCAGAACCTGAACCAGTCGCTGTCTCCCACTGGTGACAAGAAGCCCGCTCTGGACCAGCCCGGTCTCAAGGAGATGACACTCAAGGCCATTGACATTCTTGAGGCTCGCTCCGGCGACAAGGGTTGGTTCCTCATGTCTGAAGCCGCCTCGATCGACAAGATGATGCACGTCCTCGACTACGACCGTGCTCTCGGCGAGCTCCTCGAGCTGGATGACACCATCAAGGCGACCATCGCCAAGCTCAACTCGACCAACTGCCTCAAGGAGACCCTCATCCTCGTGACTGCCGACCACGGCCACGGCTTCGATGTCATGGGCTCCGTTGACACCCACTACCTCGCGGCCCAGAACACGGACCGCAAGCGCCGCGACGCCGTCGGCGTCTACGAGCAGTCCGGTCTATCCCAGTACGCCAACACCGGTAACCTGACCTACACCGACAGCAACTTCCCCTCCAGCTGGGACCCGCGCTACACGCTCTTCCAGGGCCTGATGGCCGACCCCGACCGCCGCGAGAACTGGTCTGTCCGCAAGTCGGGCCCACGTGTCCCTGCTGCCGAGCAGGTCAAGGACAGCGACGACTTCTACGCCAACCCCAAGGAGCCGGTTGGCATTACCCTCAATGGTACTCTTCCGATTGAGAACGACCAGGGTGTCCACTCTCTGACTGATGTCCCTGTGTTCGCCATGGGCCCTTGCCAGGAGCTTTTCGGTGGCGTGTACAACAGCATTGACATCTTCTACGGGATGGCTGAGTGCTTTGGTCTGGCCAAGGGCAGCCCAACTGCAAACAGCACAAAATATTAGATGGAGTGTGGTGATGATTGACGAGTAATGATGTTGTAGAGTAATAATGTGCGCTGAACGCGTAGACGTAATAATCGTGCATAAATGGACATAAAAGTTGTTTAAGAACCTGTGATGCCCGCCCGTAAAGCCATGATGATGTGGGCCTCTACACGACTGAACAGCAAAACCCGTTGACAAATGTGGACTCTCGAGTCGATTTGGGCTTCAGGCATTGTCTCCGACAGTAGACCAGTAGAAGGTCCACATGTGGGGAGGCGCCAATTAATAGGCAAAGGGTGCTCGCTCCGTGGCGCGCCCGTATGCAAAGCAAGATACGGCTTCCATCTCAGCGTGTCAAAGCCAGCCTAACCAGCTTCCAGGTCTCATCTCACCAACGTGCTAACGAACAGGGCGTCACACGTATCCCCCTTCACCGCTAGCAGACACCCCGCCTCTCAGCTCTACAAAACACCCACCCCTCTCCCCTCGTCCACACCTCAAACCTCCTGATTGATCAATGCCGCACTATCACAAATATCTCCCGTACCCGTCACCCTAAACCTCGTCTCCCCCGCAACTGTCGTATTCCCCGTCGTAAACCCAAAGCAATGCCCGCCCTCCCAATCATTCCTTCCATCAAACGTGTTGCGCCAACACACACTATTACATAGAGGATCGCGACCCGCTGCTATGGCAGTCGCGTTGTTGCGGTTGTATATCGCACACTTGTCGATGCATTCGTCGAGGGTGCTGAAGACGCCTTGCACGGGGGCGGCCACGCCGTTGATGTTTAGGTATGCGTCATTGCAGAGTTTGCGGAATTGATAGCTTCTGCTGCCGTATGTTACGGTGTAGAGAGTGTTGTTGGACGAGGGGCAGTCACGTAGGAGGGTAGGTTCGGGGCTGTTTGTTGGGCCCACGATGGTGGTTGTTGATATGGCGGGGGTGGAGGACGCGGGTGGCGTGGAGGATGTGGGTGTTGGAGACGTTGAGGGTTGTGCGCTCGACTGCCCGCTCGATTGTGTTGTTTCTGCAGCGTTGTCGTTGCTGCTGCTGCTGCTCGTCGCGTTACTTGAAGACCGCGATGCAAGCGCGCCGCCCACGCCTCCGCCTACTGCTGCAGCGACAACGATGAGTGCCACGCCCACCAATATCCAGAACGTCCTCTTGCGCAGGCCGCATATTGTCTGCGGTGGTGTGTGTTCGTGTGCGGTGCCCTCGTATGCGATCTTGTTCGTGTCCGATCCCGTATTCGGCGTTGCGTAGATCGGGTCTGGGGAATAGTAGGGGTATTTGTGGGTATCGCTGGCGGACTGTGCGACAACCTCGAGGTCGGAATGCGGCTGCGACACCATTGCGATCGGCTTGCAGATTCAAAAGTCGCGTCCCTGGAACAAAGAGATCGGTGTATGAATCTCTTCTCGTTGGATTTGCCCAGCATAGTGCTTATCGTTGGTTTCCAGGCCCCCTGAGCGAATTTGGGGGCCAAATGCACTCACTGCCACTGCAGCCACAATGTCCGCACCGTCACCGTACGGGGCTTTTTTATGTTGGGACTCTATATGGGTCGAGATGGTCTCGAGGCTATGATCTCGGTGTATGGCGGCAATAGACTTAATCCCTTACCTTTCTCTAATCTCAGCTTTCACAGCTGCAATCTCGTATTGGACCATTGGTGAAAGGTAACATCTCGCAGCCTGAACTCTACCAGCGCCTATTTACAAAACAAGTCCAACACCTCTCAAATTTATTGCAACCCTCTTGCGCAGAGCATATGCTTATGTCTTAGCGACATAGGTCAACATGTTGCAGCATTCACCTGTATCAAGTCTAACTCATGGCCAGAACAAACGAATAGACAGGATTTAAACACGAATATCGTCGCATCTTCATGAACGGGTCCTTTACTCTCGAATCTTATACTTGAGAATACACACTAGTGATGTGGTGGACGACACCGATTTTTCACGCCTTGTGCTGTTTGACACAATGTCCGAAACTGTAGGTAGGGATACATTTAAAAATTCGTCATGTCATCAAGAGCATGTATTCATCATACAAAGACACATGCGCTCTCCTTCTGTACATAACCTACTCATATATCGTACAAAATGAGACGGACAGCTGGCTATAGTTAATACATAGTAAGGAAACTGTGTTGATCTTCGTGTCATATAGTGGCAGTCAGACGCAGGAGGAGTAAAATTGGCAGATGCGCTTTCCATACACCATGGCATATCCCTCGAGTTTCGGAAGAATGATTATGTGTATTCATTAAACATGTATAGGTGTATCGTGTTATCCTCGTTATTATAATCATCATCACCGCTCACAGCGGTATAGCCATCCCCATGCCGAAGGTCGAAGTAGCCGTACTTGTCCTCGAAATCTCTCAAACTCAACGTCTCGACCCACGGCCACCCCAACAGCCAGCCTGGCGCATACGGTGGCTTCCAAGGGTATCTATAGCGTTCACCCATCCCAACGAAGCGGCTGTATGGATAGAAGTTCTACAACTCGTTCCTTGCCTCCGCCGCCTGGTCACGCAGGCCCGGAGCGGTCGTCTTTTGACCGCTGGCGTCGCGCGACTCCATATCGGCAGCCCAGAGAGCTGCACCGACCGTGTTCGTGAACGAGAAGAAGATGCCGGCGATAGGGACCATCTCGAGGAGGACAGAAGGGATACCAAAACTGTTGATGTCAGTATGCAGAAATGCAGAGCCTCTGGGGATTACAAACCTGGCGTAGGCAGCCTTGCGGCGTTCGATGAACTGGTCTTTCTCTTTCTTGTTCATCTGCTTGAGCTGGAAGTAACGGGCGTGCGCAGTAGGTCCAAACCTGCGTCCTTGCAGGATCACGAACATAACGGTACCCACGATGGGAATGAAGTTGAGCGGCAAATACATGAAGTAGCGGATGATGGCGCTGGGCGCAAACTTTGCGAACGGCTTACTCGCAAGCTTACCCAGCTTTGCGATTGGGTCACTGCCAGACTTGACGGCGCGCTCCTTTGCAACCAGAGAGTTCATGTTGCGCGACATGAGCGTGCCATCGAAGGTGTCGATGAGCGCGTCATCGATGAGGAAGTTCTTGCTCAGCACATTGAAGATGGTAGAGCTCTCGCTCAGCACAAGCAAGACCGTCGTTACAAAGGCGAGGGGCCCATTGAAGATGGTAAGGACAGCCGCTTGGGGCACGTATGTCACTACGAACATGAACACCGTTACGCCCAGCCCAAGGGAGACGGTGGGGATCAGCTTCGCTGCGAGAGGACGCCATAAGGCGCGATGCGTGAAGAAGTACGCGATTCCCTGTACATGTCAACCCTGGTCCTTCTGACTCGAAGTTTCTAGCATACCTTGAACGGATACAGATAAGCGGCGGACTGCACGGCATCTCGTAATGCCTCGCTGGCTTGGCTGAAATCCTCCTGAGCGACTTGCTTGACCTTGTCTTGCACTTTGCTTGCTGTTGACTTTCGTTCTGCCATGGTGGGATCGAATAGGACGTAGATTATGAGGTATGGTGGAGAGGAACAAGGGATTTCGAAGCCTGCTGTTGGAGAATTCGAGCACCTCGTAACTACACGTTGACGATATATGACGTCAGCTGGTCATAGCTCCCGGAAGGATCTCCTGTGAGCAGAAACCATGCTCTAGAAACCTCATCTTGACGCAAATTCACGTCAATTGCAGAGATTCCATGCGAAGATCTGTAGATGCGCACCATACAGGACGAATTGCCACCTCGAAGGCACGATGTTCCGGATTCATGATGGAGAATGTTGGCATGTTACGTGTCAGATCATGTCTAAGTTTTGGAGGCAGAAACGATGCCTCCTGGACGCCATGGCCGCTCCTGAAGCCGTGCGGCTGCAAGTCACAAGACATGTTTAGGCTTGGGCAGCGTGGTCGGGACTTTTGAACCAGGAGCTTTGAGCTTTGAGCGCCGTGCGACTCCGATGTCTTGCGCAGCTCGCAATGTCCTCTCCCGCAGAGGCATTGGAGCATTTCCTGCTTTCATTCTCGTGGGTAAACTCATAGGTTGTTTGATTGGACTACTCTATTACTGTGGTCCCTCATTCCAACCTGGCTATTCTTAGCGCGTAGAAAAGCGAAACATGCGGGGTGCATCGTCATGATGACGGGCACAATAGCTCTCAAGCACCAAGAAGTTGAATGCAGCTCGAGCATCCCTTGTTGCTGTCCCGCGATGCTCCACTTATCCATGGCATCCAGGAACAGCGTGCAGTTTGTGTGATGGCCCATTGAAGGCTGGCGGATGTCTGATGTCTGATCTGAAGCTCGAGCGATCTGCAAATGACGCCACACATGCCAGGCAAACCAGTTCAGCGCCACATGTACCTCCACAGACGCGCGTGTGGCTACCCGATCGGCTGGAGATCATTGCGTGACACAGCCCGATTGTGGCATAACGCAAGGACATACGCGGGCAAACAGGAATTGAAGTTGGAGGTAAGCCTTTTCTTCTCCACAGTTTTGGCACAATGACGCAGCGCCGTCCTCGTGCTAGTGTCCGCAGTGGGCCGGATTGAGAGAGCTACGCCCTGAATGTGTAGACTAGTGCTCGAAAGTGTCCTCGTTGCTGTGGGCCGTGGCCAGTGTTTGTGGCGCTCCAAGCTTCAAGACTTGCCAGGGCATGGTGAGAGCCGTTTGAGCACGAACATGGCCGAATAAGCCCCGCCCAGCGTCTGGGGTGCAAGAGGCTGAAGGTCTGGAAGCGCGGCGCATGACGTGACGGGAGCAGAAGCTTGCAGCATCTCAGATCGCGTTGTTTGCGGCGCTACCCGTTGTGGTCAAAGATCAATGCTGAAACAGGGATTCGTATGTCGTCCCCGCTGTTCGTAGCACGTCTGCTGATGCTGGAGCTGAAGGTTCAGCAAGAGATGACGTATTGAGATGAGGTGCTCCTGCCTTCCCATGGTGATATATAAGGAACCCATTGAGACCTCTCATACTCACCATCATACAATCAAACAACAATCTTCACACTCAACAACTTTACAACAACACTCCCGCCCATACCCCAACATACCCCACTCATACAACACATAATCAATCAATATGGCTGGCACAATCGAGAAGATCAAGGCTAAGGTCGACAACGTCCTGCACAAGGACAAGGACAACACACACCATGATGCCACTCACACCGGCACCACTCACACCGGTACCACCGGTACTCACACTGGCACTCACACCACTGGCTCCGGTCTGACCGGCTCAACACACAGTAAGTCCTTTCTGCCTGCTCGACTTGGCCACAGCTAACGCCTCCAGATGACCCCACTGGCCCTCACAGCTCGCACACTGCCAACAAGGCTGACCCCCGCGTTGACTCTGACCGCTACGGCACCGCAGGTAACACTGCTGGTGCTGGCGGAGTTGGTGCTGGTCAGTACGGTACCACGGGTACCCATGGAAGCACTGGCGGCATTGGTGGTGTTGGCAACGAGTCTCACACATCAGGTCAGCAAAGATACCGCACTGACGGCTCCAAGCTGCCAGAGCCCCTCCTTGAAGATCACTCGAGGGCTGAACCTCACTCAGGTGCCGGCTTGACTCACAGCAGTCACGCAAACACTGGCAGCGGCCTCACTGGCTCCAACACTCGCAGCGATCCCACCGGTCCCCATGACTCCAAGCTTGCCAACAAGCTCGACCCTCGTGTTGACTCCGACCGCTACGGTGCTGCTGGCAACACTGCCGGCGCTGGCGGCGTTGGTGCTGGTCAGTATGGATCTACTGGAACTCACGGAACCACTGGTTCTGGTTTGACCGGTAGCCACAACACTCACGGCACCACTGGCTCTGGCTTGACAGGTAGCCACGGCACTACTGGCTCTGGCTTGACTGGCAGCCATGGTACCACCGGCTACTCTGACCCCTCCGGACCTCACAACTCTCATCTCGCCAACAGCGCCGACCCGCGCGTTGACTCTGACCGCTACGGTGCTGCTGGCAACACCGCTGGTGCTGGTGGTATCGGTGCTGGCCAGTACGGATCGACCGGCACTCACACCGGCTCTGGCCTTACTGGCAGCCATGGTACTCACGGAACCACTGGCTCAGGCCTGACCGGCAGCCACGGTACCACGGGCTCTGGTTTGACTGGTAGCCACGGCACTCACACCGGCTCTGGTCTCACCGGCAGCACAGGCACCCACACTGGCTCCGGCCTGACTGGCAGCCACGGAAACACTGGCTACTCTGACCCCTCGGGTCCCCACGACTCTCGTCTGGGCAACCAGGTCGACCCCCGCGTCGACTCTGATCGCTACGGCGGCCAGGGCAACACCTACGGCACTACCCAGAGCTCCGGCCTGACTGGCAACAACCACCCCGGCCACGTTGGTAACAACGACGCCAACAAGACGGCTGGACCCCACAGCTCCAACCTCCTGAACAAGCTCGACCCCCGCGTCGACTCTGATCTCGATGGCTCCAAGACCACTGGTGGTGACCGCACCTACGGTTAAGCGACTTGTTCAGCAGGACGAGTGCAGCTCGGAGAGGAAGGAAATGACGATATGATATCCCCACTACAGTAGTTTGATACTTACTTAATGATGAATTTCACAAAGACTTTCAACAACAACCTGCGTTTTCGTTGTGCTGTGTGATTTCTTGCTCAATGGATTAATTGCTGTCAAGAAGACGATTAGTAGTGGCTCGATCAGGGCAAATTTACGCAATCAGCACTTTCTAAACAAGTAACGTGCGTGGTGTTTGGAGGGGTACTGAAACCGAAACTGAAACAATAAAAGAGAAAGTAGTAGTAATTTTTTTTGGTTAGAGATGTTAAACCTCACACTCTCTGATTTGTCTAACACTGATAAGGAAATACCCTCTTGTTTCTCCAAGCTCATCCACCTACCTACTTGGTTTGTCATGAGGGTACTACGGGTGCAGATTGCTTATGCAGCTGTTCTTTAAGTGACTTGCAACGCTGATATGGAAGAAGATTGACTTGTTTACTAGGAGGCGGGGCAGTATGTAGTTCACGTGCGTGTAAACACTGCCTAGTTGTTTGCTACATACGCATACTTGGAGTTTGGTCTTGGCCATTTCGACGTGTGGAGAAGGGACTCGATATGCTTGGCACCTAGGTATGTGGGCATGCACGGGTATGTACGTCGCAGGTTGTAGGTCTGCGAGGACCAAGACGGCTAGAAGGCGTGCAGAGGGGCGGGCGTGCGTGCTCGCGGCGTCGCGCAACCTCGAGCGGCGAGCCCCACCTTGCTAACGATCAGCCAACGCTCGACGCTCGCATTGCGCCAACTGCTCCAGCATCGCACACCCGCCACTGCCCGCCCACGATGCAGTCGATTCCCGATGCGCGCCAGCAGTCGTTTGAGGAGCTGTACGGGCCGCCCGAGAACTTTCTCGAGATTGAGGTACGCGCCCCTCCATAGCCTGTAGCCCGTCCCCCGTCCCCCGTCCCCCTCCCCCTCCCCCTCCCGCCCGCAGCCTCGCTCACAAGTCGCGTGCACAGGTCCGCAACCCCATGACGCACGGTAGACGGCCCCGCCCCTGCGACGGGCGCAAGAGCGCACACAGAGGGCCAGACTGACAGCGCGCAGGCGTCGGCCGCGGCATGTACACAACCTACGAGATAGTAATGCGCACCAACATCCCCGCCTTCAAGCTCAAGTCGTCGTCGGTGCGCCGCCGCTACAACGAGTTCGAGGCCTTCCGCGACATTCTCGAGCGCGAGAGCGCCCGCGTCACCATCCCCCCGCTGCCGGGCAAGGTGCTGACCAACCGCTTCTCCGACGACGTGATTGAGCACCGCCGCGAGGGGCTGCAGCGCTTCCTGCAGATAGTCGTCGGGCACCCGCTGCTGCAGACAGGGAGCAAGGTGCTGGCCGCGTTTGTGCAGGGTGAGTCGAGCAGCCGCCTGGGCTTTTGAGAGGCTGAGCGACGCTGGCTGACAGACGGCAGATCCAAACTGGGACCGACATGCGTGGTGATTGGGGACGAGGGGAGGGTGTGACGGGACGGAGGATGCTCGGCGAGGGCGCTGGAGGCTTCTTCGATTTGTCGTGGCATTTACATGCGTTCAGGAGCGATATGGGCGTTCGTCGATTACCAAAATGCAACCAATCCATCCACCATGAATGAAACTGTTCCAATATGGCTTTCTTTGCCATGTCCATACCATGCCATGTTATGCCATGACCCGTAGCCGTAACTTGGTCTGTACGGTCCACGACACGCAACTCCATCCATCCCAACATGGAATTCTGGATCAACTTGATGCTCCCCCACGTGGTCGAGACAAGACAAGACAAGCCTCATTTGACATCATCGGCACCTTCCCCGTCCAGCGCTAGCGGGGCCCCAACCGCAAAACTTTCTTGAATCCCAGGTCGTCGGCTCGAGCTGCGCCCCTGCATGACTTGCATTGCGACAGCTACCTACAGAGCTCACGTCTGTACTTTATTCCAAACGCTAATTGTACATATCCTGCACCATGGGCATGCCATCGCAGCCGGCGTCCAACGCCATCATCTACCTGACTCTCGGCGCTTTCCTGTACGTTCCCCATGTGGAGACGCCGACTCGTGCAACCCTGAACCACAGTGCTAACCAGCGCCCAGGGTCCTGGGATGCTACATTGCATGGCGACTGCGACACCAGTCCAAGACGGAGTGGCTGTCTAGCAATCGCACACAGAAGGGTCAGAACCTCAGCTTCCATGCGTTGCAAACTCGACGCTGCTTTGGCCACAAACGTCCATGACGACAAACTGCTAACACCGCCCAGGCGTACCGCTCGCTCTCAACTTCATCGCCTCGGGTGAGTGCATCCGTGCAACAGCGCGTCCAGCGTGAAGAGCAGCGGCAGCATCGATTCGACACGACGTCACCTGATCACGGTGCACTGAACATCGCCCCGCGCAATGAGCGCATTCCACCAGTCAAGTCTTCAGGTTCGTATTTGAGATCTCTCACGGAGGCTGCTCTTTGTCAGCTCGACGGGAGCAGTCTTTGTGCGGCTACACTGCGGGCGCCGATCTGAGATGGAGGCCACCCGCAAGCTGGTCGACGTCGAGGTGAAGCTGAGAAGTACCGTCAGAACTCGATCAAGATAATACTTGCGTGAGGAACGTGCTGCCGCTACCTAATCCCCTGAACTCCCCCCCTCATTGCTACAGACAGCTAACCTAGGGTCTTATCAAACAGCACTCGGTTCAGGTATCCTTTTCACGTACCCGCAAATCGCGACTATTGCTGGTGTCCAAGGTCTTCTGGTCTACGCCCTGGCGTCATCGCTCCCACTGTTGATCTTTGGCGCCTTGGGTCCCATTATCCGCCGCAAGTGCCCCGAAGGCTTCGTCTTGACCGAGTGGACCCGCCAGCGGTATGGCGCAGTGGCAGGTCTCTTCCTGAGTGCTTGCACACTGATCACCATGTTCTTGTACATGGTTGCTGAGCTCTCCGCGCTCCAGCAGATTGTCAACCTGCTCACCGGCCTGAACGGCCTTCCCGTGGTGATTGTCGAATGCGCAGTGACCACCATCTACACCTCGCTTGGCGGCTTCAAGGTCTCGTTCGTCACAGACAACATCCAGGGAGCCATGGTGCTCGGCCTCATCATCCTCGGCGTCATTGCAGTCGGTGTCGAGACAGACATCCAGCGCCCACTCATCGAGGAGTCTGGCTACCTCAACTCGTCTCTGCTCGGCTGGCAACTCGTCTACATCCTCCCCGTCGCCATCCTGACAAACGACTTCTTCCTGTCTGGCTTTTGGATGCGCACCTTCGCGTCGCGCTCAGACAAAGACCTCTGGATCGGCGTCTCGCTCGCCTCGGTCGGCGTCCTCATCATCCTAACCCTCGTTGGCGTGGCCGGTCTACTCGCCGCATGGAGCGGCGCCTGGGACATGACCGATGCCGAAACGGGTTCGCTGTCGCTCTTCCTCCTGCTCGCCCAGCTGCCCAACTGGGTCGTCGGCGTCGTGCTCGTCATGACCATCTCCCTCTCCACCGCGGCCTTTGACTCGTTCCAAAGCGCCATGATCTCGACAGGCTCCAACGACTTGTTCCGCAACAAACTCAACATCTGGGTCATCCGCGCCTGCGTCGTGGCCATCATCTTCCCCGTCGTCGTCGTCGCCCTCCGCAGTCCGGACATTCTGCAGATCTTCCTGATCAGCGACCTCGTCAGCGCGGCAGTGGTGCCGTGTCTCGTCATTGGCCTCAACGACCGCTTCTACTGGTACCGCGGGTTCGACTTTGTCATTGGCGGACTAGGCGGCATCTTCACAATCTACCTCTTCGGCCTCGTCTACTACAACGGCGACAACACAATGGCGAGCCGGCTGCTCCTGCTCGAGGGCGGTCTGTACGCCAACGACTGGAGCGTCTTTGGTGAGTCCTGATCATCCTCCCCACCCTTGGTGCAGGTCAACACCCTCGATTCGAGCACTCAACTAACACCCCCCAGGCGCCTTTGTAGCTGCTCCCTTTGGCGGCCTCCTCTGGGCTTTTGGCGCCTGCGCCCTCCGCATCGCCTCGCTGTGGGTCTGGGCCCGCGTCCGCGGCCACCGCTTCGACGCTCTCGACCGCCCTGTGCCGCGCATGACGAGCCGTGCTGGCGCGTTCGATGCGGATGACGGCGAGACGGTGCTGGAGAGCCGTGTCGAGGCAGGCAAGAGCGGCAAGTTCTTTTGAGAACGGGGAGTCGTTCTGATCGCCGTGTGTGTATGGGTGTGTGTGTGTTGGGAAGGGGAAGGGGTAGGGGGGTGGGGGGTGTTCCACGCAATGTCGAGTCGGCGGTGGAAAGTACTAAAAGGCAGTGAACCAGTAGAGAAGAAGTAAGCAGCAGCTGTGCAGTCAAGAACGCGCGGCACCAAGTAACAAAAATCTTTGTATACCAAACCCACACGCGCACCTTTACCCATCCACCCCTCAACCATCCCACCACTGCAGGATGTAAACACGTCTACAAGCCTTCTCGGCCTACATGCTGCACCGCCCCTCGAAGTAACAATCCACTCCCTCCACGCCCTCCCACTTCTCCAAACAAACACCCCCCCATCGCCGACCCACCATCTCCCACAGGAACCTGCAGACAGTCCCTAGGGCTTAGAAGACGCCTCATCTGGTGCGGTGCGGTGCGGCGACCCTGCCAAGTCAGCCGAACGGAGCAAGTGGGGAGAGAGGGGGGAGGTGCAGGATGTCGTGTAACTGTGATGTGACTGAGAGAGAGAAGAGAGAAAAGAGGTGAATTATGGGTCTTTTGCCTTGATTGTCATCACGGACTGCATGGGGGTTAGTGTGAGAGGGTCGAGTAGGAGAAGGGGGTGTTGACGCGTGTGGACGGTGAAAAGAGGAAGGCGCTGGGTGGCAGGAAGGAATGTCTGGGTCGAGGGGGGAGTGCGGATGGGACTCTGTGTGTACTGTGCAAGACGTGCGGGTGTGAGAGGCGATGGTATGCGTGAAAGCTGCATGTGTGGGCTAGTGCTGACTGGGGATGGCATGATGGTAGTAGGTAGGGGTATCGTGTTTTTTTTTGTGAGGCCCAGCTGCGGCGCAAGGGCCTGGAGCTCGAGTCTGACAAGGACGCGGGAATAACGCGTGGGGATGTTCCCAGCAGGTGAGCATGGTAGTGTAGTGTTGCGAAAGGTCACTCACTCACTCTCCTGGGGCTTACGTGATGGCAGCTGTGGAGGGAGATGTGCTGTTGAAAAGCAATGCGCACGCTGCCCAGGCTGGCTCTTGCGTTCCATGTCTACCGATATATACAGGAGCATGACTGGCTGAACGTCGCGATTCGGCGGTACTGCTGCAGTGTACAGACTTGCACAATGGCTGCAGCACGTCTGGCTTTGTTGGAGGCCTCGTGCATGTGTGTGCCTAATGAGACCGATCTTGCAGCGAAGCAAGAGTCGTCATGGGCCAGATGTCACCAGGCAACGCGTCGGTTCGGGCAGCCGTTGGCAGGGTTCGAAGATGGCGGTCGCCCTGCCCTGCGGGCTGCATGTCGGGATAGCGCGATGGTTTAGGTTTAGGTTTGGGGCGTTGCAGTGGGCATGGTTAGTTGACGATCATCCATGTGTATGAGGGCCAGGTCTTCAGCCGTCAGCACCCTGTTAAATTGTCGTGTCCCGCTCCGCCATTGTCTTTCTCGTACTCGGACCTTTGATCTTGTTGGTGCCCCGTGGTACTGCCGAGTGCTGAGCCCAGTTCAAGTATCAAGGACACAGTCCAGAGCCACCATCACTCCGCGCCCAACCTTCATCATGGACTACAACTTTTATGGCGCTTCGCAGCAGCCCTTCCCATATCTGGGCATGCCGGGCAATGCCTATGCAAACGCCGGCATCGACCCGGAGGCGATGCGCAGCGTAGTGAGTGCTTTGGTGAGGCCCGGCAGTACTGCGTTGCTGTTGCGGCCCCGCTCGCCTCGAGTAACCGACCACGTCTGACCTGCCTTTCACAGGAGCCTCTGGATGCAGGACTGTTCCCAGGCAGCTACGATGCTTTTAGCTTCCACGGGCTGCCCACTCCGCAGCACGGTGGCTCGCCAGACAACGCCTTGCCAACCCCGCACCCCCTGACCACCGCCGGCAGCGTTGATTCAGGCCTGGGCGGCGACTTGGACGAGGGCGGCGCGGGTAGAGGGCGCAGCAGCAGCGAGGAGAAGGAGGTCAACCTGACGCCTGCCCAAAGCAGACGAAAAGCGCAAAACAGAGCAGCGTACGCTCTTTCCCCCCGTCCTCCCCCCAATCCTGTAGCCAAGACCTCCGCTGACCCCGGCCGGCACAGCCAACGCGCCTTCCGCGAGCGCAAAGAACGCCACGTGCGCGACCTCGAAGCCAAGCTCAACGCCCTCGAGAACAACACACATTCCCTGCAATTAGACAACGACCGCTTGAAGCTCGCCCTGCAGCGCGCCCGCACCGAGAACGAGATCCTCCGCGCAACATCTGGCCACTCGCCCACTTCCTCGCGGAGAGTCTCGGCAGCCTATCCTTCCCCCGGTGCCCTTCTTCCAGACGAAGAGGACATGTACGACGAGGGCTACAACGTACAGCCGCTCAGCAATGGCAGCGTCGTCAACACTGCCGACAAGGAGCACCCGGCCTCGCGCCTCGATTCCACGGGCGGCCGAGAGGTGCCAGCTGCCCAGGCTTGGGATGTAATCCAGACGCACCCACTTGTCAAGCAGGGCCTTGTCGATGTCACCGACGTCGTCGAGCGCTTGAAAGGTGTAGCCAAGTGCGATGGCCATGGGCCAGTCTTCAAAGAAAGCGTGATTTGGCAGGCCGTTGAAGAATCGAGGCGCAGCGGCGGCGACGAGCTGATTTGATCTGATCTGATCTGATCTGATCTGACCTGATCTGATCGCCGGTAGGTGTTTCTTTTTCTACTCCTCTCTTGTCATGTCTCTTGTATCTCGGGCGCTCAAGTGGTCATGGGCATGGGCAAACTCTTTCACGGCGTTGCAAGGGCCATAGCTGGTGGCTCCGGACTGTAGGCGTGGGACAGGAGTTTTCAAATGGTTGTTTTGCTCCCAGGGCGCATCACACTCCACACAAAGATTGTTTCTACATTATGCAATACCCCGTGGTTCACACCACTCCATGTAACCAAGGCTGCACTGCAGCTCAATGCTTATCTCAGTTTTGTTCACAGTCTTAGACCGCGTATATGGTGCCTTCAGCGTACACGACAAAAGCACAAGCAGGACGCGACGTCGTGGTATCGGCCCTGCGTGAGACAGTGTACTTGATCTTCCAAGGCTCGCCATCAGGCTATTCGACATGCAGCTTGCTTAGGTGCATCAGTACACGATAAGGCTATCCGCGCGAATAGGGTCCTGAGCACCTGGACGGACGTCATGGACATGCTCAACGCTTCATTTAGTCAAGACTAGGGGCTCGATGGCGTCTAGAGGCACAATTACGATTGGGAGGACATTCGGCCTAACGGTGCTTTCAACATCATTCGCCTAGATAGGGACAAAACAAAAGTTACGCTTCCCCGCAACAGCCATACCATCGGGTGTCGAAGAGGCTTGCAATCGTGCAGAGTGCTAGCGGGCGTGCAGACGTACACATCAGACATGGCACGCTTTACAGGTGCAGCCTAAGCAACAGTCAATATGTGTCAATCTTCTATTATACTGAGTCACTTGCATCTATCGCCGAATCCGACACTTGAGGCAAGGAAGCATGCAATGATGAGCAACTAAATTCTCACAAGCAAGCACCGCCGCGAATACCTGACATCGGCAACTTGCTTTCGGCATCGGCGGCGGCATCGAGACTTCCCCGCTTTGCCTCGCTTTGCGACGCCTTCACGTTCTGTAGAGCTGCTGCGAGGCACACAGTCAGCATGCTGCGCCAACTGTCAGCCACCAACCATACTGTAGCCGCCTCTAGACCTTTACGGGAAGCAGCAATCCTGGTCAGCGCCAGCGCTGCAGGACTGTAGACATGTGCTTTTGTGTATCAGACACAAAGCATGAGACTCATCAATTGCACAGCTCTATCAGCCTATCTAATACCGCAATCGACTTGATTCTACACACAGCAATGCTTACAAAACTTCCGCCAGGATCAAAATCTCCGGAAGTTCGCAGTATGCATACATATCTGCTAGATCGTATTAGGCAGTGAATCTACACTTTACGCCACACATTCTTGCCGTTTGTGCTACACGCGGAACATGAGCCCGTCCAGTACCAACGCGGCTTTGTGGCCTGACGCCGCTTACTCATCGTCCTAGAGACCAGACTTTGGTTCACTGCATGGGATGTTCAGACATGTTCTGGTCTGCGGGGCTGATCGGTCGCACGCAAGCAGCCTACACTGTGCCCAGAACCTGTCTAGGAGCATGAAAATGCTCAGTCCTCGCGAGGTGCATCTTGCGCGACGTCATGTTCCCCCGCAGCTCGTTTGGGAAGGTGGGGGTGGGGCGGTTGATCGGCAGGGACGCAAGCTCGAGGCGCAGAGCTTCGAAAAGTTTCAGGCGTCAACATCAAACAGCAAATACATACCACTTTGGATCTATATCAGCACAACACTCTATAATCAGGACTCGCCTGACACACCCCATCTACAGCCGCCATCATGCAGATGCCAGACATGCCCATCAACGTCGAGGTCGACCCCAACGAAGACACGGAGTGGAATGACATCCTGCGCAGCAAAGGCATCATCCCTGAGAAGCCGCCGTCGCCCACCCCCATGATCGAGGAGGCCCTCACAGAAGCCCGCCGCCTTGCCCATGAGAATCGATTAGAAGGAAAGGAGCTGGACGAGCTGGCAGAGCTCGAAGATGAGGAAGACGAAGACTTCCTCGAAAGCTACCGGTACATTTGCATCCCCTGCAACACCCCAGACACAAGGCCTGACCTCCACCCAGCCAGAAGCGTATGAATGAGCTCAGCTCCATCACCAACGCTAGCGTCTACAACCAAGTATACCACATCCAGAAACCCGACTACTCGCGCGACGTCACCGAAGCCTCACACAAAGCCTTCATCCTCGTTCTCCTCACCTCCTCCACAGGCACAAACACCGAGTCGCGCGTCGCAGGTGAGGCCTGGACGCAGCTCGCCACTCGCTTCGGCGACGTCAAGTTCTGCCAGATGCGCGCCGATCTGTGTATAGAGGGGTATCCCGACCGCAACACGCCGACGGTGCTGGTGTACAAGGACGGCGACATCAAGAGGCAAATTGTCACGTTGCGGGATCTGGGAGGCGTGCGGACCAAGGCCGAGGACTGGGAGAAGTTGCTTGTGGATTTGGGGGCGGTCAAGATTGCGGATTCGCGGTTGAGCAAACGGCCTGGCCAGGAAGAGGAAGGGGAGAAGACGACGGGGATACGGCAGGGCAAGACGATGCAGGATGATGGGGATAGCGATTGGGATTGAGGGACTCAGAGGGTGGAGGGAAATTGGAATACAAGTGGCACCAGCAGTGAGGCGCGAAAGAACGGCGCAAAGAGAGAGTGGTAGCCGTCATACCACCACAGTGCATGTGAAGAGTAAGACCTTAATTGGGCTTGTCAAATAGTAACCTTGCATTAGACGAAACAGGCCAACGTACGCCTCGTTGCAGCCACCAAAACCTCCCCTATGCCACGCCGATATGATTGCTCAGAACGACTTTCTTACCATATCTGCTCTACAAAAGCAGTGTCGACGCTTTGATTAGGTCTAAACTAGAAGCGAAATCTGTCAGATGTGATTTCGAGTGCAGCCCCGCATGCACTGAAGGTTGTAGCAGATCCACTGGGCCAAACTCACGTTCACGTTACAATTCCCTCCCTCTCGCCATCGTCGTCGCCAACAACATTCGATATTTGTGTCCCTTTGTGACACGACGGCTACAGAACAACCTCCAACCTTGGCATAAAAGGTACATAGTACAGATATATACAGCCATAAGTCACTAAAGCTTTGCAGCTCCATCAACAACCCAATCCTTCGTTGGCGGCGTGGCCAAAAAACTCCTCCTCTTCTCCCACTTGCCCATCCACTCCTCCAACCTCGGTCTTCCCGCGCGCCACTGAATCCCCAGGAAAGGCATACTGTCCGTCATAGCCACCGCAACAGCAACAGCAACCTCGTCCGCCGACACCACCCCCTCCCCAGGATCCCGCAACACACCCTCCGCCGCCGCAACCTCCAGCCGATCCAGCGCACGCACCATCTTCGTCTTCTGGCCCTCCACCCACTCCCCGAAGAACAACCCCCGCTCCTTCCGTATCGCCATTTCATACCCAACCAACACCCCCGCATCCATGATCCCGTCCGCACACGCGTGCAACGCCCTCAACTGCCAGTACCGCGCGTCCTTCTTCGGCCTCACCCCCGCCAGCTCACACAGGTACTCGCAGATGACGCGCGAGTCGAAGATGCCCGTCGGTACGTCCGAGGTGACAAGACACGGTATCTTGCCCATGGGGTTGAACTTTGCGACGTCGTCGCTGTTGTCGCTCCAGCCCTTGATCTGGATCGGGGCGACGACGACTTTCTGCAGGGCCATGTGCGGCGCGAGGTGGAGTTCGTGCGCGAGCATGAAGACTTTGCGCGTGTACGGCGAGAAGGAGTGGTATATGAGGCGCATTTTGGGGAGTTGGGGGGCCCTGCTCGCGGTGGATGTTGGGGAGGGCGTGGAGGCTTGGGCGATGCGGAAATTCCATCGCGGGAAGTGCAGGTGGAGCCCTTTGCTGTTGCGGAGAACCGCTTCGGAGGCTGTGAGGCCGATTAGGGTACCGCGGTCTTTGTGGGCCTGGCCGTAGTCGGAGGGGTAGATTGAGACGGTGTCGCCTGCTTTGAAGCCAATGGGGTCGGAGTCGTCGAATGGGACAACCTCTGTGGGCGATGCGGCGGTCAGAATCCGAGTGCGCATTGCCTGGCCATCGAGTTTTGTGGGCTTTGCAGCTTTTCCTTTCGCTGTCCTGACTTCGCCCATGAAGCGCTGAATCCAAGCGTGTGTTTTTGGGTAGTTCTTCTTGCCAAACTGTTCTTCGGGCAGCGCTCCCTGCATACCGCGATCTACAACCAGCCACTCAAATGGCCACACAGCATCAATGTCTGCGACAGTAGGCTTTGGAGTGCCCAAGATCCACTGCCTACCGTCAGCCAGGAAGGTGTTTTCCATCAAATCAAACGCCTGCCGCATATTCTGCAGACCCTCTGGTCGACCGGCTTGCATATTCTCAGCCGTCATTCGCCTACCGCCCATCAACTTCTGCCTGTCATCAAGGAACGTCTTATTCTGCACCATGCTGTTGGAAGACCAGTACGGCATGAGTTTGACAGCATTGTTGAAGAGGCCACTATCGCTGTAGTGTTCAAACAGTCTTCTTAATCCTGCCTGCTCGCCCGTTGCTGCTGACAAAGGACTGTCGGGGTACAGAGATTCCAGCTTGGAAATGATCATGCGTGAGTCGATGTACACGTCTTTTCCAATCGACATAATAGGCATGCGCCTGTAATTCACATCAATGACTGCTAGGTCCGGTCGTGGCATTACCGGTGGTTGTATCTAAGCCAGTCAGTCTCGGTGTCACCTTTCGCTGGACTGAAGTTCGACCTACACATTCATCATACTCCAAACCGCGCAGCCATAGATACCATAGCACGCGATGCGAATAGATCGACTGAGTATAGTGAAAGAGGATTGGCCTTTCTGTTGGCGCCATGCTGAGCAAAACTGGCGTGGAAAATTGTATAGAGTGCAGCCGCGCTCGAATGTTGAAGGTTTTAGTACCTTGAAGTTCGACTTCACGCGCTCGCGCCGTGTTTACCCCACACGGTGCTCATGACATCGGACCGAACCGAGGCTCAAAAGTACCGAATCCATGGCACGTTCAGTACTAGCTGCACATCATGAGCGTATTCGTTTTCGTGCATGGATTGCATTCGTTGTTTTGCAAAAAAAAATGTGAAGTGGAGATAAATGATATCTTTGCATTGCTGTCACAGAAGGAGTTGTGTACAGAGTTTTGGTGTTATTAATGTGGCAATCTGAGGACGTGTTTGAACATTAAAGAACAAAGATTATGAGAATGCGACGGAAGTCTAAAAAGCATTCCTTCCAATAGGGTATCACGAGACGGAGCTGTTGATAAAGATACAATAGCTTTGATCATCATGGCTCCTGTTGAGACGCAGACAATTGAGATCACGACCATACTACCACTCATCACAGAGCAAGAACGCAGGATAGAATCCAAAATCCAAAGTATCAAATTACTGGTCGGCTACTACCAGAGCCACGGTATGGCCCCTCGATCCCCGCCGGGAGTAACTCCGCACCATTTATATGACGCTGTGGCCCATCTCTGAAAGCACATCAAAGACAACACTGTCACAGAAATAATAACTGTGTCGAAAGCGCTCAGATACACAGAACACACTGAATCCCTGAGCCTTGTACACTCAATTGCTATCACGAACATGCCACCAATCACACTCTGGTTCTTGCAGGCCTCACGATGCATCCGAACAGCTTGGCTCCTCGAAGAGCTGGGCCTTGACTACGAAGTGAAATTCTCTGATCGAACTTCGGCGTCTAAGGCACCCGAAGACTTCAAGCTCGCGTCGGGCAATCCATTGGGCAAGTTTCCCACAATTAAAGATGGCGACCTTGTGGTCTACGAAAGCGGCGCAATCAGCGAGTAAGGCAACTTCGCTCACGCTTGGTCTAATCTCGATCACTCACATTTTCCTAGTTACTTGTGCGATACGTATGACAAGGAAGGAAAACTGGTGCCAAAGGATGCCAAAGAGAAAGTCAAGGTTTTAAAATGGGTACATGCCGCCGAAGCAACATTCGCTCTTCACGGCCTAGCTATCCTGTACGCGCGGTGGAACATGAAAGATGCACCCGAAGATCTCCTCGAGGCAGCCGAGAAGGGAATGTCGGTTAACGTCCAAAACGATATGTCGTGGTTGGAGAGCGAGCTTTCGCTTGCTTCCGGCCAGTTTCTCGTCGGCGACCATCCCACAGCTGCAGACATCATGATGCACTTCTCGGCGACTTTTATCATCGCCAGGGAGCTGGGTACGAATGGCAAGCAGTGGCCTAATATCGAAAAGTGGCTACGGGCTTGTGAAGACTCGGAAGGCTACAAGCGAGCGGTCAAGAAGACAGGACACAACTTGACCGACAGTCATGGACCGAGCACGGTAGCAAAATAGAGGGTGAGCCCCTTGAACAAAACAACGTAGCTTGCAGTAGCAGAATACATACACAAAGTCCAAGCTAAGCGGTCCAATCCGCTCCCGTCTTGATGTGGTTGGGGGTCGAAGAGAAGCCGCGAATCGTCGCCGGAACCCCGCCCCACATGCCCCAGATTTCGTACTGCAGCTCGTACAACGGGATGACCAGCTACCAGCGACACAACAGACAAGCTCGGAACGCGAAGCTCGGGTTGATGATGCGGCTGATCGGTGATTGATTTGAGAGCCGGCGGCAGAGCCAGAATAGCGCAATGTGTCGCTGCAGATAACTGCGCGTCCTGCCTATTTCCACCTTCAATCTACCTCCTTTCCTACTTGCCACCGCGCCATCCATCCTAGTATCCTCACACCACAAGCACTCATCAACCCATGTCACAACAGCTGGATATTCTCATCGTTGGTGCGGGCCTGTCCGGCCTTGCAGCATCAATTCAATGTGCACTCTCAGGCCACTCGGTCACGGTGCTGGAGAGCGCGAAAGAGCTTGCTGAAGTGGGTGCCGGATTGCAGCTTACGCCGAACGCCACACGTTTGTTCCAAGACTGGGGCGTATACGATTCGTTGAAAGCACTTGTGTGCGAACCAAAGACCCTTACCGTCTACAACTACAAGGGCAAAGTACTAGCAAGAGAGGAGAACTTCGATGCCAACATCAGACGAAAATACGGCGCGCCCTTCTCAGACTGCCATCGTGTGGATCTACAGCAGGCACTCGTGAAGAGAGCCAGAGAACTCGGGGTCACGGTTGTCCTCGATGCGCGGGTTACGGGTATAGATTTTGGGTCCAAGACAGGAGATCGGGCGAGAGTGACGGTAGGCGAGAAGACGTACGAAGCAGATCTGGTAGTTGGTGCAGACGGACTGTGGTCGACATGCCGGTCTACAATGCTGGGAAAGAGAGACAATCCGCTACCGACCGGTGATCTAGCCTACCGAGTTGTGCTGGACATCAACCAAATCAAAGACCAGAAGCTGAAGGATATGGTGCAGAATCCGACATGTCGATTTTGGGCTGGCCCAGATGCACATGTGGTTGCATACAGCATGCGTGGTGGTAACATGTATAACGTCGTACTCCTCGTACCGGACGATCTTGAGGAGGGTGTTGCAAGGACTGAAGGTGACATCGGCGAGATGAGAAAGCTGTTCGAAGGATGGGATCCTGTGTAAGTTGTGCCGGGCCGTTAGAACATCGTGAGCTGATCAAAGAAGATTGACCGAGTTCCTCGGCTGCGTTGACAAGGTCGACAAGTGGAAACTGATGCACCGGGAAGAACTGCCGTCGTGGATCAACCCGCAATCAAACCTTGTACTGATCGGAGACTCGTGTCACCCCATGCTTCCGTACTTGGCGCAAGGCGCAAACTCGTCGATTGAGGATGGTGCTGTGCTGGGATTACTTCTGGGACCAAAGCACTTCACCGACAAGGCTCAGCTTCCGGGATCGCTGAAGAAGTTCGAGACGCTACGAAAAGCAAGAGGTGAGGGCATCGTGAGAGAGACGTTCAAGCAGCGCAAAGACTTTCATATGCGCGATGGGCCCGAGCAGGAAGAGCGTGATCAGCGCATGTTGAGGCAGCTGGGCCAGGAGCTGCAAGGCGCTTTTCCAAGTCGATGGACCTGTCCAGAAGTTCAGCCCTGGCTATACGGCTATGACGCTTCAAAAGAAGTGGAGGCTGCTACTGCGAGGTAATGCCGGCAGTAATTATTTCCTGAACTACGATGGCGTCCGCTGGCCACATGGGACAACGTTCTCGATGCGCCGTCGGTGAGCGAACCCATGTCAGCCTCGGACCTTCAAATCAACTTCTGACGCTCATTGGTGGCGGTTTGTAGGTTCGAACTCTATTTCAACTTTGACCGCTGTGACGTTGTTTGACATTGTTGCACGAAGGGCGTAGTGAAACTCGCTACTTCTCCTAGGTCCCAGCATCCTCGGCTGTTGCAGTGTTGACAGGGGCATGTCCGGACCCACCTCCCTAACGTGTCCTGCAAAAGCAACACCTCACCCCAAGACTGGGAATTGAAGGACGCCGCAAGCCTTCAACGATGATGCTCCCACCGATCTTTGCGTTCTCTAGTTCGATCTGCACGGTTCCAGACAGGGGTGGTAAGGCCAAGAGAAGGGGTGCACAGCCAACAAACCGACTCAAGCAAAAACAATTATGTTGCTTTATGCCTTCTTCGGTGGTTCTTGTGGTACACCTTGGAACGAAACATGTTCATTTCCAGCAGAAGTAATGCCGTCTTGTTTCGAAACTTGCTCGATCTGCCGTTTCTTGGATACCGAACCCACCTTTTACGAGAAGTGAACATGAAGGAGATGATGGGGCGGAGAACATATATAAGAGCTTGGAAGCACCACCAGTGTAGAATCATCGCATCGCACTCGTTAGCTTTCTTCATTCGTTCTCTTAGCCTCTCGCTGTGCTGTGCACGTACCTTCGCTTCAGCTTCATCAATACAACTATTCGTTCAACATCTGTCTTAACTCACCTCTTTGTCTTTGTATACGCATCAACTTGCCAATATGAAGTACACAACCCCAACCGTTATGGCTCTGGCTGGCGCAGCCAACGCCCTGCCCCGCCCGATTTTCAGCTTCCCTTCCTTCAACATGCCATCCTTTCCCATGCCATCTGGACTGCCTGGTCTTGGAAGTGGTCTTGGAAGTGGTCTTGGAAGTGGACTCGGAAGTGGATCCGGAAGTGGACTCGGGAGTGGACTCGGAAGTGGACTCGGAAGTGGACTTGGAAGTGGACTTGGAAGTGGTCTGGGAAGCGGAAATCTTCCTAGCTTAGGAGGCGGAAGTCTCCCTAGCAGCCCCTCCACTACTGGAGGTGCCGGACTGGGTGGAGGGAGTGGGTTTTCGTTTCCCGGCTTCAGTGGAGGTCTGGGAGGAAACTCTGGTTCATCCGATGTCCGAGTGACTGCAACCCCTACTGCTAGCGGCGCTGTACCCACGAGTACAGGCTCTACTGGTGGCAGCTCTGGTGGAAACGCCAACAACGGTGCTAGCTGTGCAAGCAGCTCGGGGGGTGGCTCAGAAAATGGTGTCAAGAGCGGCGACTGCTGCACGGACATGACCGTTATCTTTGCTCGCGGAACTGGAGAAATGGGTAACATGGGTACCATCTCCGGCCCACCAATGGTGAGAGCCATCAGGTCGAAGCTTGGTGCCGAAAGGGTGACTGTACAAGGCGTTGACTATGCCGCTTCTGCTGCTGTAAGTTGTCCTCGATCAAATTGACAACTTTCAAGACTGACTTGACACCAGGGCAACATGAACATGGGCGCAGACGGAGGAAAGGTCATGGCACAGTACGTCCAGCAAGCACTAGAGAAGTGCCCTGGTACCAAGGTCATCGTCTCGGGCTACAGTCAGGGTGGCATGGTTGTCCACAACGCTTTCTCCAACGGTGTATCTGCATCCAATGTCGCCGGTGCTATCATGTTCGGCGACCCATTGAAGCGCCAGGCTCTGCCTGGAATGTCCGCCGACAAGGTCAAGCAGTTCTGCGGCACATCGGACACCATCTGCGGCGGTGGAGGTGACGGTGGTGCTACCGGTAGCCATCTTAGCTACGGCAGCGTAGCAGACTCCGCTGCCACCTTTGCCATCCAGGCTGCTGGTCTTGCTTGATTGTGTGCTGACTTCTGAAGAAGACTAAGAGAGGGCACAATACAAAGAGTACTCGGTTGGACCTGGAGTCCGTGCATATAAGAACATATCTTAACGAACCAATTTGCAGCGCCGCTCACCCAAATCACGCTTCCTAAACGTATTTCCTCACTAGTCCTTGCATGATGCTCTCCGCACCACTCTTGTAGCCGCCACCAAACATCGCCCAGTGATTGAGATGATGGTAAAGTTCGTACAACTTAACTCGATCCTCGTATTCATCCACTGGCTCCGTCTTCGGACACAACTCGTGGTATTCTTTCAAGAAGCTTCCACCAAAGCCGCCAAACATCTTCATGATCCCAAGCTCAAACTCGTTATGCGCATAGCAAGCAGATGAGTCGAAAGCCACGTCTTCTGGCTCCCCATCTTTGCTACCAATGATGCCGACACTTGCGTTGCCACTCCACAGATCGCCATGCACAACCACTGGTGTGACGCCTTTGCCGTTGTTGAGATGATCATCGCCAATGAGGCGGGGAACGACTTTAGATGCAGTTGTCTCTACAAGATTGTGGAATTCTTTGTCCGTACCTTGGGACTTTTCGCCCTCTCGCAGAATGAAGCGCAGTCGATTCTCGGCATAGAACTCTGCCCAGCTGTCTTTGTAGCTGTTATCTTGCGGTGTATCTCCACAGCAGGTTGTGACCGGAAAGCCGAACATTGGCTTGTCATAGCCGTCAGATGTTGGCGCTGGTGTTGTGTGTAGCTTTGCAAGCTTCTGTGCTAAGGATAGCCCTGTTTTCTTTGATGACATTCGGCCGCGTAGGTGCAAGAAGTCTGTCACCAGGAACGAGGTTTTTGGGTTCAGTTCGAACTTGCCGTGGCCGAAAGATTTCGGACATAGTGAGGGGACAGCAGAATTGATAGCATTCAGTGATGCGTGTTCGCCTTCGTGTGCATATCAGCCACCACTTTCTAACGCTAATATAGTAGGTCCTAACCTTCGAACATGGTGTCAGCGGAGCTTCCACTTCCAGTTTTCATGAAGAACGTCTTTTCTGTCCCATCGCTAAGCTTAGAGACAATCTTCGAAGTTGATGCTGAACTACAGCCTCCTCCGCCAGCAGAGGTGACAGACGTGGAATCAGCATCGAGCTGTAGTAGCTTTAAGACAGCAGGATCGGCTTTCATTGTGGCTTTTGATGTATAGGTTCTACAACTTTTGAAGTATCTTAGATTGGTTCAACGACAGTGTCAAGCGCCTAACATAATGCTCATGTGCTGCATATGACGTCATCGGGCTTGTCAACCCTTTCGTAGCGACACAGCGAGTAGCACCTAGCAACATCCTCGAAAAGGAGTTGCAAGTACATGAGGTTACATCCGACAAGTGTAGTCTACATCGGGCATTGGAGCCAGATCCGCTTTCTACACTGTCGCTAAGAGGCAACGATTCTCTTGCAAGAGACACACGTTCCTGCTTCGATTCGATCCTCTAGACGACCATGGAGATCATCTAGACCCACGCTCTCATGGCTTGTGGTTGAAGGGTCAGAGTCAGTGAGATCCAGACTAGTCTTGGACTTTAGGAAAAGATCTTCGCCGAAACCTTGAAGCAGAAGATATTGAACACAAGGCCAAGCTGATTATACAGCGACATCTATAGAAGAATTTCGCGATTTCGAGTGCCATGATTCCTGGATATGAAGGCGAGGTTGGTGAAGGAGTCTTAAACAGACTGATGTATGAGCGAAATTCTCGTCGATTGTAATCTTTTGAATGGTATGATAAATCCGTGGAGCAGTCTCGCAGCGGAAGCTTGTGTCGTTACGAATGCTAGAAAGAGGGTAATGCTTTTCAGCGATTGTAGGAGTCATTGTTAGTCTTTACCAGATTGTAGAGAACATGTTCAGTCTTCGCTTGATGTCCCTTTTTGAGACTGGAAAAGTATATTTAAGAATTTCGCCGTACCGATGCGTTTTGTATTGGGACGTATGCAATGATTCTCTAGTACTGAACGATAACCTTCACTCCAGATACCCCCTGCTTATTCTTCTCTAGCCCCTCTTGTAACTTCTCCAGACCGCCCTTGATGACCTCAATTCTGTTTGGCTTGAAGTCTCCCTTGGCAAGCCACCCGTCCTGTCCTCCGAGACTGCTTGTCAAGCCCTTGATAAGATAGCGTAGATCAGGCTTTAGAGCGATGCCCATGATCTGCTGTATCGCCACGTGCGGCTCCCTCGATTGACCCAGTTTCTTTGCTTCCTCGTCTACTGCGCCTACAATCACCACACGTGAGTTCTTGGTGTTGGTTGACTGCAGGATCTCAACACCCAGGGTCTGTGTCTCCTTGAATGCGATTGTGTCGAACACGAACTCCAGTGGCTTGCCGTCCAATGCGTTCTGGAAGTCTTCAACGCCGGAAGCATTGCGATCCAATACCACATGTGCTCCAAGGCTCTTCAGGTAATCGTGGTGAGTTGCACTTGCGTTGGTGATGATACGGTCAAAGCCTGACAGTCGAGCAAGCTGGATAGCATACTGTCCCACAGATGAGCTGCCTCCAATGATCACAACAGCCTTCCCCTTGCCGGCATTTTCTCCACCCTCTACCCACGGGGCTTTCAGTCCTTGGCCGGTCTTGTCGTAGAAAGCTGTTGCCACAGCCATTGATGCAAGTACAACTCCAGAGGCCTCTTCGTCAGAGACGTTCTTTGGCGTCTTTGCAACGATTTCAGCTGGGAGCTTGATGTATTCTTGGAATGTCGAAACATCATCATCACCGTAGCCAGACTGGAAGAACACTCGATCTCCAACACTGAAGTTGGATACATCCTTGCCAACGGCTGCTACTGTGCCTGAGCCGTCAGAGCCTAGAATGGCAGGATACTGCCAATTTGGCACGAGGAAGAGTCCATAGTCCCGGATCTTCCAGTCCACGGGATTGATTGCAATTGCTGCGATCTTGATGGCAATTTCATCGGGCTTGAGGTCGCCGAGAGTACGGTCGGCGATTTTTGGTGCTTCGCCTTTGGCGTGCACGTATGCTGCGCGATGCTTCGAGGGGACAGACATGATCAAGGTAAGATGAGGTGATCTGAGGACTAGAAGAGAAGACCATGGAATGCTCATAGACATAGTAAAGCACTACTGCACCTCGGCATATCACAATGTAGATGGGCCGGATGGTACAATATGACGTAATATAGCCCCACCTACAGCTGTAGTCGTCTCTTCAGGCCTGCAAGCGGTGAGACATTGTGGTACCGGAGATTTACTGTTCAAGGCAATGGAAACGGCAATGCTCCTGAAAGCCGAACATTCCTCATGACAACAAAGATGCGCTTCTCTAGTTGGATGAGATGCGCAGCGCCATTGGGCCCAATCTTCTGGAATGGCTTTGCAAGATCGCCAACATAATCTGCTTCAAATATTCATCGCTAAAGGGTATCGACAGAGTTTCGCTTAGACTTGGAGGTTCGTCTTCAGAAAATCGTTAGTAAGGATTCATATGAAAGAGTAACCCTTGTAAGACGTTTCGAAATTTTTCATATGAATCGAGGGATATTTTGCGAGGAGGCCTGAGGTGTAAGGTTGGTACTCAGAAATATAAATACTGACGAATAACCTATGAAGAGATGTGCAAGATCAGGTGGATACACTAAGAATGTATGGAAATGTACAAAGTGCGGTGGAAATATCTCAGCGTGAACTGACGAAAGCCAGGTGAGTTGTGTCAAGATGATCGCGCTACGATACCTGTGTTTGCATCGACTTGCATGTGTTCCCGAGGACATACTAAGTCATACAAGCGCCACACGCTGCGGTTCCAAATAGCTTCATAGGCGGCCTTGAGTCCCTTGCCTGTGGTACTCTGCCAACATTTTCACTATTCCCTCTGCTGCCACTTCCCGGTCCAGCATTACCGCGGCCGTGCATGCCGCCTTGGTAGCTGTCGGCCGCTGGTAGTGTGTTTGCTGGGCGGTAGAAGGCATTATTGCCCGGTGTGCGGTGCGGAGATTTACGAGCAGCAGCCCATGTATCGAGAGAGAAGAGGGTAGTGAGGTAAAGCGCGAAGAATGTGAACAGCGAGTCCGTGAATGTACTTTTGCTGTCAAAGGTAAGCGGTGGGTTGGCGGACTCTGTACAGCGGTACTGACGATTCCGAGACCATCCTGAGGTATTTATTTTGACGATATGTACACAGAATAAAAGTTTGAAATGGTGACTGTGTGGACGGAGTAAGGAAAGAACGACACAAGTGAGAGATGTTTGCCTACCTGGTTGCGCGGTGGTGGTTGCCTTAATGTGGCTGAACAGGAGATCGACGCGGCCCACCTTGTCGCGCTAATGCAGGACCGTGCTAAGGTGACCAAAAATACTCTTCTCTAGAAGTTCGACCATCCTCTTTTCACGCGTTCACGTGTTAGACACTATCACTATCTCCGCGTTGCATTGTCGTCGAGTCTAAAAAGTCTAATTGACTACCTCGAGCTCGTAATCAACATGGTTGACAGCAAGGTACGGACATTCTTCTTATACAACATACAATTGCTCACACACTTTCAGAAACGCAAGCATGCTGCAGTAGTCGTACATCAGCCAAATCATCAAGACAGTCCAAACAAAAAGAGCAGAGCAGATCCCCAGGATGCTGAAGATATTGATACGTCGCGCCCTACAGCCCTCTTTAAACCTACCAATGCCAGGAATTGGACTGTTAGTATCGCGCTACCGGGGAGCTGGCTCCTCAATGCCAAAAAGCCGGATCACAAGACGATGCAGGTAGGACGCATTGCTCGGGCTGCTGCAGTGTTCTGCGTTGACGAGATCGTTGTCTTTGACGATAACCCAGCTGGATTTGCACCCAACGTGGTTTCTGACCGATACACCCGCGGCAAGAAATCCAAATCTAAGCAAGAAATCCTGGACAGTATTTCTGAAGAAGATGAGCCCTGGCAGAATCCTGACCAGTTCCTATACCACGTCCTTGCATTTGCCGAGTGCCCACCACATCTGAGATATAGCCATGATGACCCGAGTTTGAGCATCTTCCAGAAACACAAGAACTTGGAATGGACAGGGACGTTGCCAAGCATGGATATGCCACATCACTTACGGCCGCACGAGTGGTGCCAGTTCCGAGAAGGCGTCGTTGTTGGCCCTGCAGACCCCCCAGCGACAAGAAAGAGCTCAAAGAAAAAGGGTAGCAAAGAAGAAGGACAGTATGTGTACGTTAAATGCGGGCTACCGTTCCCAATCATTGTTCCAGTGCCATCAGGCGCACCAATTGAGCCCGCAATGCGCACGACGGTGCGTTTCGCCAATTCAGAGCCGCCCAAAAACTGGCCACAGTTGTCGCATGCCGAGTGCGAAAGCTTAGAGGCTACGGCCTGTTCCTCGACGTTGCCACGCGAAGAAGCAGGCTACTACTGGGGCTATTCGGTACGCAAAGCCTCCTCACTCAGCACCGTCTTCTCCGAGTGCGAGTTTGCCGACGGCTACGACTTCACCATCGGCACATCCGAGAGAGGCGTCGACGTCCGCGACCTGATTCCATCGACTACCAAGAACCCCTCAGTACAGGCTCCCGAGAAGTTCAACCATCTGCTGCTCGTCTTCGGTGGCGTTGCCGGCATCGAGCCTGCGGTGGCCAATGATCCTGTGCTCGCTGAAAAAGGGCTCGGCAAGGGTACTGCGCATACACTGTTTGATTCATGGGTCAACCTCGTGCCTGGCCAAGGCAGTAGGACCATCAGGACGGAAGAGGCTGTCGAGTTTGGGCTGTGTGCCCTGAAGCCGTATGTGGATTCGATGTACGCACAGTAGATGTACGCGACTTGCGGCCGAGTAGAAGAAGAAGAATCCTATTACTCCTGCGACTGCATAAAACCTGTGCAGCCCATGTCGCTAAACACTTTCCTATGCATATTCGCATTCGATGAGTGACTACCATAAACACAAGTCCGCAACAACGAAACACGACAACCTTCTCTCTACCAGCACGATATGACCCGGCCATATTTGATACTACCAGCCAGCCAGCACCAGCATAGACACACACGCATCTACACAATCTCCACAAGTCCAGCAATGCCATCTCAAAACTCCCGAGTACATATTCAAAAGCGCCAAAAACACCCTGCTATATTTTTTTCTCTACTCGTTTAAAAAGGCCGTCCGTGCTCGTCCAAGAAGACACGCAAAAGATCAAAGTCTGGCTTCACAAACGAAATATATCCTCACCCATCTAGCGTTATCGCACAACGCTGTGATGTGCTAGCTCCGTCTCCGGCTCTGGGTCAGTAGAGGTTGTAAGGCTGGGGGACTGTGGTGGGAGTGTTGTTAGTGCGGAATAGATTAGTTGTCAAGGGACTTGGATGGCGATATCCCACGCCGTGGAGGGCGGCGGGGGTACTGAGAAATCGACTAGATGTATAGCCAAGTGGTGATTCAATGCGATGATGATGATGGTGGTTTGTATATTACACTTGCTCCTCTTTATCCTCTCCTTTGCCGCAACGCAAAAAATGCAACACAACGGCCCCGCTGATATTTCTTTCCTCCTCCCCCTCTAGTACTGCCCAGCCGCGGCCTGGCACGCCTTGAGCTGATCAAGGTACCACCCGCAGATCGTCAGACTGCCCTGGTTCTCATCCATGCAGTTGCGGAAACTGGTGACGTTCTCTGCGCACGGCCCGGCCTGCGCCTGCGCCGACGTGTTGACCTGGTGCTGCGTCTGGAACTCGGCGCTGGTGGGGTTCGCCTCTGCGGGCGCGCTGCTGCCGCCGCCGAACCAGCCGCCGACTGCGTGGCCGATGGATGAGCCGACTGCGACACCGCTGGGAGAGCTGTTAGTGGGTGTTCTTTTGTGCGTCGGGATCGCATTGGGAGAGGGGGACGTACGCAGCGGTCGAGGCCATCTGGCCGAACAGGCCGGGGCCCTGGGGAGTGGCGGCCGCGGGGGGTGCAGCTGGGGCGGCGGGCGAGGGTGCCGCGGCAGTCGAGTGCTGGCGGGCGGGTGCTGGGGCGGTGGTCGCGGGCCTTGCGGCGGGGACGGTAGGCCTGGGGCGGACGGGCGCGGCTCCTCCACGTTGACGAGGCATGATTGCTGATGGGGTCGGGGTGTTTGGTGGGTAGAGGGAGAGAGTGTTTGGTGGTGTTGAAGTGGTGAATGGCAGAAGGCAAATGAAAGGTCCGAGGTCGTTCTCGAAGAATCCGAGTGGAGCTCTTAGCGCGTTCTGAGTTACTCATGGGGTCCGACGAGAGCTGTGATTGGATGGGTATGATTTACAGCCTCTCGGCGACTTTGCCAGGCAACAGTATTATTTGGTCAAGTTGAGGTGATGCGAAAAAGGTACACAAGGAAAATTGTGCATCTTGCAGCGAATTGTCAGCGAATTGTCAAGCCTCGTCACGATGCAATTACATGTCGACCAAGCCACAGTCTGCATCACTCACTCCACCACAATCACGGCCACACAACCCAATCATAAACCAATGCGTGATATTCAGAAGACAAGGGTCTATCGTAAATGCTAAGTTCAGATCCGCAAATCCACCGCGCCAAAGGAGAGTAATGCAGCAAAAGACGGCTCGTAAGCGCAGACACTGCCCCTGTCCGGTTCGCCGCCGAGAGGTATGCAAGATGCAATCAAGCAGATGCCGAGGTATGAGGGTATGGGGGTATGAGGGTATGAGGAAACAGCACTAGCAAGAGGGCTCGCTGTGGGAGTGTGCTGGGTAGGTGTGAATGTTCGTTTCTGCAGGCCGGCGCTGGGGCGGTGGACGCATTATGTTCAAGCTCCCGGTTGTCCATCCGCACGCCAGGTGGCCACCGTGCCTGCGGTGCGTGTCACCGCCTATAGGATGGTGCACTTGCTCTTCTTCTTCTGCTGCGACTGTTGAGGGCGAGGGCTCAGGACGGCGCTGGGTCTTGTTAACATGAATTCTCGGCGTGAGCGCAGGATATACACACCGAATTGCCTCGTCAAAGACGCTCTTCAGGTTGCGCTGTGTGAGGGCAGAGCACTCGAGGTACTTTTGCGCCTTGATCTCCTTGGCGACCATGACTGCCTGCTCGTATTGGATGGGGGCCATCTTCTTCTGGCGCAGCGACTCCTTGGTAGCCTCGTCGTCTCGCAGATCGAGCTTGGTGCCGACGAGGATGATGGGGACGCCCGGTGCGTGATGGTCGATCTCGGGGTACCACTGGAACCCTGTTAGCTGGGTGAGAGACGTCAGTGGCTGCGTGGGACTCACCTTGGCCTTGACGTTGTCGAACGAGGGCGGGCTGACGATGGAGAAGCAGATGAGGAACACGTCGGTCTGGGGGTATGAGAGCGGCCGCAGTCGGTCGTAGTCTTCCTGTCCAGCCGTGTCCCACAGTCCCAGGCTGATGGGCTTGCCGTCAACCATTACATTCGCCGAGTAGTTGTCGAAGCTGGCGGCGCGGTGTGTTAGCAGTGGCGTCGGGCCCACGTGGACAAGGGGCGGTAGATACTCACACAGTCGGGATGTACTCGCCGGGGAAGGCGTTTGTTGTGTATGAAATGAGGAGACATGTCTGCAGGGTTAGCCCGCAGCTCAGCAGCACAGCAGGAGGCAGAGGCTCACTTTGCCAACAGCACCGTCGCCGGTCACGACACACTGGCGGGAGTCAGTCAGCAGCACAGGAGAGCGTCACATGTCTCTTGGGCGCACCTTCAGGGATTGGGTCGCAGGGGCGGCCATTGTGGATTAGCGACGCGTCGTCGGATTAGGGTTGTAGGTAGGGTATGCGGGTGCAGTTGCGGAGCCCTGGCGGCGGCGGCTCTCTGGCTGGGGCGGAGGGCGAGCGGCGGGTGGAGCTGGCTGGGCGAGAGGGCGCGGGGCGGGCAGCTGGGAGGGAGATGGAACGGGGCCTCGTCGAGCAACAGTCGCAGCTCTTTTCGCTTTTCGCAGCGTCTGCAGAGGGCGCGGGAGCTATCTGCAGTAGGTAGGGGGGCGTCTTCGCTTGGCGGCGGCGGGTTGAGCTTGCAGAGCGCGAGTCGACTGGGTGGGCCGAAGCGCGCGGGGGTCGGTCGAGTCGTGGCCGGGCGGTGGCCTGGGTGGCAGCGCGGGCGATAGGTCGTCACTGCTAAGGGCAGGGAGAGACGGAGGGAGGGCAGCACGGGTTTGCAGAGGCGGACGCAGAGGCAGAGGCAGAGCAGAGGCAGAGGCGAAGCAGAAGCAGCGGCAACAGAGGCAGCAGAGGCAGCAGAGAGGCAGCAGAGAGGCAGCTGCAGCCAGCGCCTGGGGGCGTGTCGCGCTTTTGGCCAGCGAGCGAGCGGCTGCACGGCGCTCACACATATCAAACAGGCCTGCGACACCGCGCGCCCACGACCCACGGCTCTCAGGCTCGCAGTCTCTCACCACGGCCAGCCAGCGCTTTGCGAGGCCCTGATAGGCACTGCGCACGGGTCGACGGCGGCGCACCAGCACGCCAGCACTCCCAGCGCCCGCTCGCTCGCCCGCCCGCCCTGCTGCTCGCCATTCGCAGCCCGCTTGCAGCGTCACGGCCGGTCCCTCGACAGCATGCCGCCCTGTGTGTGCGTGCTCGTCGCCCGCCCGCATACCGCTCTTTCGACCTCTCACACGCCCGCCCTCGTCGCCCTGCACGCGAGGCACAAGCTGCCCCAGCCACAGCGCCCTGCACTGGCTCTGTCTTGACACACTGCGCGCCCACGCTCCTGTCATAGCCTGTCGGCCCGCTGCAGCCTTTTCGCCTCTGCTGCACCTGCTGCTCCTCCTGCTGCTGCTGCTCCCCGCTGATTCGCCCTGCACGCTGCATTTTCCACGTCTGCAGCGTCTATTCGCCGCCAGCCCGCTTCACACGGCCAAGGCAAACATGTGGGCTGCTCGTTTTGCCTTTGCCACCGTCCAATCACAGCCCCCGTCCATCCTGCGAGTCCCGTAGTGCATCACCGCATGTTTTGAACCTGCACTTCCGAGACACCCAGTCCTGCCTCTAGCGACGCCGAACCTTACTTCAACTCATGTCCGACCCAGCTGGTGTCGTGTGTTTGATTTCAGGCTATCTAACTTTGGTGGGTATCTTGGTGCAACTCCCTCGACTCTCTCGCTCGCGTCCCTACCATCCATGTTTTTCTTTCTCTCAGTAGAACACAAACAGCTCGTCGCCCCCCTCCTTGTCCTCCCCCAGAAATTCTTTCCTGAGCAGCAGCTTGATCAGCGGCTCATGCAGGTCCTTCATGTCGAGGATGCCGCGCTTCTTCTGGTCAATGTATGACACGTCAATAATCACTCGCTTGAGGTTCTCCGTCGACAGCGCCTTCTCCTCGAGAAGTGCAGACAGTCGATCAGGGGTTCCGACGCCATAGTCCACCCTACACACGATTAGCGCAAAGACATTTGATCATGCCAATCCCCTGACGTACCTGTTCTTCTTCAGACTCGCTACTTGGTCTGCGAGCTTGAGATGCTTGGCGAACAATTTCTCTACCTTGGGATCCTTGATGCCCTGCTTGGGCAGGCCAGTCTTGAGTGACCGGCACACATCAGCCGCTCGGATGCCAGATGCAGTGACAACGATCGTGTGCGGTGCTCCGGGCGGCTTGTTGGAAGTCGGCTTCAGATTGCTGAACTGCTTCTTGAGAAACACTGGTAGATTGTCCAGCTTTCGGACTTCACTGTAGCTGGTGCTGTCATACACAGTTCGTGCTGTCCGAGTCAGTGCTGAGTCTGAAATTTCGATACTGCCGTGCGTGCGTACCAGGAATGAACTTGTCTTCGAGCTCAACACTGCTCAGCTCTTTGCCGTACAGTCGTGTTCGAGCATTTACATAGTCCGCCACCAGCTGGCCATCCATACGCTCAAAAGCATGGTTTACACCCAGCTCTTGGTCCAGGTCATCCTCGTCGATGTTCTTTGCCTTGGCCTGCTTCTTTTGCTTTCTCTTGGCCTTCTTCTTTTCCTTCTTGCTGTCGATGCCGCCCTCAGCATCCGCTTCGGCCTTTCTCTTCTTCGAGTTCGCTGTGACGTCAAACTCTGCTTCAATGAGAGGGACACCGCCCTCAGAATCTGAGTCTGACATGATTTCGTGATTTGTTCGAAGATATGTGACGGCGAAGGTGCAACAAAAAAGTGCCAAAAAGTAACGCCGCCATATCGATAAGGAAGGTACGCTAGCGCGACAGGGAAGTCGCGTCCACCTGCCGAACGCGTGCTTCCCTGTTGATTGACGTGCATCAACAAAGTACACTCTGCTCATTGCATTCCTACAGCAACGCAACAATGGCTGAGTCTGCACGCAAGAAGCAGCGTCTGTCTCCGGAGATAGATGCGACACCAAATGCCACCGCGCGCACCGAACCAGTCACTCCCTTCCGCCGCGCAATCAGCGCAGGCCCCACACCTGGCAGCCGCAAGACACCCACCTTTCGCACGCCAGGTACCGCTGCCAGGACACCTCGAGGCGGTCCAGCGACACGGCCAATATCAGCGCGCAGAGTTGCCCCAACAACACCCCATGCAATTCGAGCATTGAGAGAGCGGGCCAATGCCGCACGCACGCCAGGAAACAACAGGCGCAGGAGCGGGAGGGTGCAGCGAGAGACGCCTCGAGACCTGCTTCGCAACCTCAGTAGAGGTATGTTGACTCACTGCTTTGATCTAGAACCGTACTGATTAACGACCAGCACTCGCACGCGACACTCGCCCTCTCGAGCCAGAACCCCAGACACTACCACGCCGAAGTCGACACTCCGCCCTCGACCTGCCAGATGTCGCAGATAGCCCAGATGTCGCCGCGCCCCGGCTCAGCATGCCCCTCGAGGATATGTACGACGATGACGACGACAGCTTCCACGAACGACCACCCCGGCAGTCGTTACTGCCAGAACTGCCAGACGACGTCGACGGAGCTACTGTCCAATCTCTCGAATTTGGGCGACGAGCACTGAGTGAAGATCCAAGATACAGCAGACGAGCCAGCGAACGGTTTGCAGACCTCAGTGAGCTGGGCGCAGTGAATGAGGAATTCGAGGTTGACGGCACCTTCATCAACAGGCGGCGCACAGGAGCATTTGACCCCCTTTTTGATCAGACAATTGTGGAGGAGGATGAAGACACAGTGGAAGCTTTGACAGGGCGGCGCAACGGGCCGTACAGCGACGCAGACCTGGGCATCTTCGGGCAAGGTCAAGATGAGACTGAGGAGCCCACATTCAGATTCCACATCCCGGAGCGGATACGAGTACCTATCGAAGAGCAGGCGCTGGAGGAGGCTGAGTTCGACGGGACGGTTGCGCTGCCTGATCTTGCAGAAGACCTCGAGGATATGGATTTTGAAGAAGCACCCGGACTCGACGATCCAGAAGAGACAGCAATAGAGCTAGCAGAGTCTACAGAACCACTCGCCATGACAGGCTGGGAATCTGATCCAGGCGATGACGACGAGGAGCTTGTCGCCTACCGCGAGGAAGAGTCCACCCTCGACCGCAGCCTACAAGGTCCCGAAGCCTCAGAATCAGTACAGAAACGCATGGGTAAACGGCGAAAAGAAGTAAAGCTATCACGAGTCGGCCTGGACTATCCATCATTCCCAGCTGCACCAGTCAAGAAACTAGCACTCAACTTCATGAAGACGCAGGGTAGCAAGGCACAGCTCAACAAAGACGCTCTCGCTGCCCTTGTACAGACCACAGACGACTTCTTCGAGCAGATGGGCTTGGATCTAGCCGCGTACGCACAGCACGCCGGTCGAAGGATGATTGAAGAGAGCGACGTCCTCGCGCTCATGCGAAGGTATGTTACATTTCTTGCTTACTGTACATATACGTACAGCCCCATCATATCCTACATCATTGCTGACAAGACCAGAACCCGCAAGACGAGCAGCAACGCAACGAGCTTCTCACTCGCCCAGAAGATGCTGCCTAGGGAGTTGCTGCAGCAGCTGAGGATGGAACCGCAGCAGCTGAGGATGGAACCGCAGCAGCTGAGGATGGAACCGCAGCCCAAACTCAAGGGCCAGAAGCGCAAACGCTTGCCTACTGTACAAGAGGAAGATGAAGATTGAAAGAGAGCGCGCGCTTTTAAGACCACTCGGAGCTGTGGCGCACGCGCCGCTGTGTGCCGGACAATGGCTTCTTGACGACCATCCAGAACATGATCGAAGTCGCGAAGCTTAGTGCGTACCTGCAGTCGTTAGCGAATAGTCGGATCGGAGGGGAAAAAGTGACAAACCATGTGAAGATGTACTGCGTGTGGTTGTTTCTCAGGTTCACCGTCGGCGCCCTCCCGATCGGTATACCCTTTGGTTCGCGCTCGTAGTTCGTGAGCAGGTCAGGAGCTGGCACGCGTTAGATACCCTCCAACATTTCCCAACACAAACAAGAACTCACTCATCGTCTCCTCAATCCACACCTTCTGACTCCCGCTCCACTCCGCCATTTCCTCCACACTCGGGAAGAACCACTTCCCATTCTCCGGATCGTTCTTGGGCGTAAACATGTTCCCCTTGGGCGGCACCCTCAACAGCCCCTCCACCGTCACCTCTCCCTCGGGCAACGCCCCAGTCTGCTTCCTGAACCACTGCTTGACCGCATCCTTCTTTATCCAGCCCCTACAACACAGCACCTTGTGCTTGTTCCCCCGCTCGTCCACCCGCTCCAGCGGCGTCACAACCGTGTACCCATCCTCACCATCCTGCAAACGCGGCCCAATCAGCATCTCCTGATCGTGCCGCAGCCTGCCCGTCGCATACACCCTCCTGTAGTCAAAATCCTGCACCATACTCTCGTCGATGCGCAGCGGCAGCTCAAGCGGCGGGAACGTCAACCGGTCTTCAAACCGCGCCATCAGCTCCGTCTTCCACCCCAGCCGCTGCACCTGCCAGCACCCCAGCACAAACGCCGTCAGCGGGATGATGGCCAGGATGATCAGCCCGGGACCGTGCTGCTTCCCTGTCCGAGCCATCTTCGCTGGCCGGTCGAGGATAGACACAAAGTTTGGGTCGAGGCCGTCTGGGCCGTGGGCGAGGCGGCGTTGCGCGAAGAAGACGAGCCGCGGTTGTGTGCGTGGGCATTGTGGGCGCGAGGGGGTGTGGGCTGCGCGCGCGAAGGAGCGCTGCGTCGAGTATTGCCTGAAGAGGCGCAGGAAGGGGTTTGGTCTCGACATATTGCGGCGGTGCAGTGCAGTACGAGTGCTGGTGTGCGTGGGGAGAGCTCTCGTGCGTTTGGACATGCAGGTGCCGCTAGGACGGATGCGGGATGGCGGCCGCGGGAGTTAGCCGCTTCGACAACGGCATGCATGGGTGTTGGTCGACGGCGGCCTTGACTTATACAAACAGACATTGTGTGAATCTGCCATGGCGGCCGTACATCCCGCAGACACAGCTGGCGTTCCTGCAAGCGCAGCCACCCTGTCTGGCGTGGACAAAGACGCACTCATCTCGCGCCTCGACGCCTTACTCGAGCAGTACCTAAACACGCTCGACCTGTACGAGCAGCTCATGCAACAGCTCTCAAAACAACTCTCCTCCGTACCACTCATACCCCCTCCCCCCTTTGCTCCTCTCCTGAAGTACTGATCCCAAAATAAAGGGCTTCTTCTCCCTCACCCAAGCAAACTTCCACAACCGCTCAGGCGTGCACTACGGACAAGACAGCTACGATGAACGCATACAGGCAACGCGCAAAATGTACGTCATGCACCAACCAACCAACAGCTCCACAGACAGAACGGGACGAACGACGATGATGACTCGTCGCTAACAAGAAACAGTCTGGTAACCGAGAAAAACGACTCCCAACTCGACTACTCCACCACCAACACGCCACTGCCTCCCCGCGCAAAGGAATCCACTGACAAGGACGCTGAACCCAACGCTGAACCCCACTCCCCGGACCACCCCGACCAACCTCAACCCACCAACCCAGCTATCAACACACCCACCCCCCCATCCGCAGACCCAATCCGCATGTTCGGCATCCTCGTCCCGCCCACCCTGCGCACCGCGCAGTCTTCATTCGTTGATGCTGTAGATGGGCCGGTGGTGCAGCTTGCGAGGGTGGTGGGGGAGTTGCGGGCGTTGGAGAGGGAGGTTGGGCGGGTGCGGAAGGGGATTAGGAGGGCGTAGTAGGGAGGAAGTGTGGAGGGAATGGTGGGTGTCGGCCTGGCTGTCAAGTGGCGATTGGCGAGTGGATAGGGGTGGGAGCTGGCGAAAGGGGAATGTGTATGTGAGGTGTGTTTTTCTTTAAATTCGAGGGACGATCTGTGGCTGGTCATTGCTATGTACTCTCTCTGCGTCCATGCTCAGCAGATATCCTCAATCTCCACGTCTCCGCCGCTCCGGGGCCCGAGATCCGACCGTAGCGTGCGGTTGAACAGCTCCTTGAGCATCTCAAAACAGATACCCGTCAACGCCGCGTCGTAGCGTCCTTTGCTGAGTTCGTCACGGATAAACGCATCTATCCCGTATTAGCACTTTTCACCACAGACAGCCTCATCCCCCCTCCCATTCATTCCACAATACCCCAAAACCAGATTTAGGGCGAGAAGACGCGAGGAGAAACAGTGGAAAGGACTCACGCTGCGCCCACGCCGGCTCATAAAAGCTAAACGTAACCCCCTTCTCATGCAGCGTCTTGCGGATCAAATCCCGCCCCTCGGGGGGAACATGGTTATCCATTTTGCCGAAGATCATGACGAGCTCGCCCTTGATATCGCCCGCGCGCTGCAGCGAGTCATCCTGCTTCCCCGCGCCCAGCGTCGCGCTGTGGATGTCGGTGGCGAAGTAGCAGATGGCCGAGACGACGCGCGGGTCCAGGGCGCAGCGGTATGCGAGGTGGCCGCCGAGACACATGCCTAGTACACATCAACACTGCGCCAGACCACCGAACCTCGGGTGTTGGTGGTAAAGAAAGGGGGGGAGGGGGGTGAGGATAGCATACCAGTTGCGCCGATCCGGCCGTTGCAGGTCGGTAGATCGAGCAGGATGTCAACGGAGAGCTTGGCGTCTTCATCGTACGCAGACACTGTCTTTGTGATTTTCCACTCGTTGCCGGCGTCGGTGCCTGGGCCATCGTACGCGAGCGGCTCGGGACCTGTGAATTCGTGGTACGAAGAGGGAGCAGCTACGATGTAGCCCTGGGAAGCGATTTGGCGGGCGAATCGTGCCACGGGCCCGGTTACTGGGGGGGGAGAGGTGAGTGAGGATGGCGGGAGATGGTGGTTGTGGGAAGGTGAATGGGATAGTCACGTGGGACATGGACAGTCGAGGCCTGCGTGGTTGAGTCGTCACACACCTTGGTAGATCTCCGAGAATACGACGACGCCAGGGAACTTGGCTTTGGGGTAGTTGGCAATGGTTGGGTGGAAGATGAAGACCCCTACGCAATGATAAGCTTCAGTAGCAGAAGAAAGGATCTCAGCTTGCTACGCACTCATGTCGCCACCCGCCTGGGTGGGCACATCTTTGTGTGTCTCTGTGATGAGCATTTTGTGCGTCAATTGCTTGTCGTTGTGACTGTCGAGACCATCAAGCTGCGAGAGCTCGGCGTTCGAGGAAGGTGGGGGTGGAGGGGCATTGCCGCACAGACGAATCAAGCAACATCGTCACCGTGTCAGACTTCAGGTGAATTATACATCGTATTTCTTCCTATATCTGACGCCCATAAGGGTATCTTGCTCTCCTAAATGCTCCTCCTCTCTTTTGTGCACCAACAAACTCTGCCGATGAACGCTCATCCACGGCTCTGCGCTTGTGGATATGCTTTTCCATGCCATGTGCAATGCTGCTGCCAATGACTTTTGGTTGTGTGAATCATGAGCATACGCCCTGCCTGTCCCCGCTCAAGCCCGCCCTTCATGACTCGATGCGTTGGTAGAACAGGATGTATGCCACCTTGTTGTCCCTCACGTTCTCCTTTGCAAGAGGAGTCCTCTTGCCGGCCGAAGTCGGTGTCGCTGTGCCGTTGACGACACCAGCCCACTTCTTCGTGCTATCCTTCTTGTCTGTGCCATTGACCTGGTTCCAGCCGCCCTTGTCGGAGGCCTCCTCGTCAATGTCAATCTGAGCAAAGAAATTCTTGCTCTTTCCAGCGTCGCTCTTGTGTTGTTCAAGAGCTGCTGCCAGAAGCTTGGGGTCTTCCTCGGCGCCGCCCTCAGCGACGTCTTCGGCGCGGATTCGACGCAAAATCGTGTCGTCCATGCGGATCCATTCCCGACCCTCCTGTCGACGAAGGTCAACCGTGTAGTGGCCACCACTCGCGTTCTTTCCATGATGATAGACAACACCTGTGAGCCTGTATTTTGGGAAACCACCCTGCGCTTGATATCCTCCACGCTTGTGTTGAGGGAATACCTCCTTTGGAATCTCTAGCTCCAGGGGGTAACCGATCTTCTTCCAGATCTTCTGTGGGCCCTTCTCGTCGTAATGGAAGCGTTTTAAGTGAAGGATGAGGACTGGAGGCAGAGTCTCGATGTGCACCTGCTTCGTAGAGGCACGAGGGCCGCTTCCAGCGTTGTCCAAAGTCTCCAGACGCGTGAGGTTCTTTAGCGCGTCCGAGATGTTGTTGATGTGTGGTTCGCCAATGTCCAGCTGCAAAGGTTGGTAGGGCTCGAAGGTCACTGAAGGCTTCTGTCCAGCTTTCCTGTACTCGGAGCGAAGCTTGCCACCAAAGATTTTGGTAATAGGTGTCTCGACCTCGACGGTGCCAGAGGACTGAGTAATCGAGGTCTTCTGCTTCGCCGTAACTTCGAGCCATCCACCATCTGCCGAGTTCGATCGCTCGGTCTTCTGTGATGCACCGTTCTGAGCAGCGTCTGCCTGGCCCTTCTTGATGACATGAGCGCAGTCATCGTGCAGGCCGGCTAGGAGGAAACCTAAAAACTCCTCGGCGTCTTCTTGAGAGCCACGCTTCATGTTATCGAAGCGAGGCAGACGCCTAATAGTGTCATAGACGTACTCAGGAGTCAGAGGGTCGCCGTATTGCTCCAACTCATCGTTCTTCAGGCGTAGGCGCAGCTGCTCAACCGAGCTAGCCGAGTCAATGACCTTGAAATCGCGTAGAAAGTCAATCATGGCATCAACAAGCGGGGTCTCGGACTTGAAGCTATGCACAGCTCGCTTTGCCGTCTGATCGAGGAAATCATAAAAGGGCACACAAAATAGAAGTACTTGAAGAACCTGCCAAAGGTGAGTAGGCAATCAGTGGCGTGACGCTCTAGGACTTACAGAATTCATGTAACAAAGGTTGCCAGTATTTACAAGGCCACGGGGCTCGATAAAGGACACTTTCTTTTCGGCATCAACAGAGTAGGAAGCGAGCACATCGGCAAGCGAGTTGCTCTTTGGTGCCGCTGGACCGTTGGTGCTCGCAGTGCCATTTGTCGTAACCGGTGGTTGTGTCTGTGGCTGTACTTGCGGCGCAGCTGCCGCGTTCCTTGCCCTGAGCAGCTCTGCCCACGACTTGGGCGCAGCAGGTGCCGCAGGCTTAGACGCTTCTTCAACACTAGCCGCCTCTGGCGCAGGCGCCGCAGCCTCGTCGATGGATTTCGGCTGGGGCTTCTCGACAGGTGGTGATTTGACAGATTTTTGGGTTGTGGAAGCGGCGCTCGTTGCCTTGGCGGGCTTGATGGGAATCAGCGGTACGGCCGGCTTTGTTGTGTTGCGGGTGTGCTTCTGGGCAGGGACAGCCGTTTGGGCAGCAGGCTGCTGGATTGACGGAACATCAATCTCGGAGGGAGGGTGAGAAGTGGATGGAGTGTCAACCTCGGCGTCAGAAGGCACAGCGATGGTGGAAGCCTGTGACTCTTCTGGCTCGCCTGCGGATTCGAGCTCGCCGTTGGCTGTCTCCTCGATGACCTTTGCGTCTTCCTGTACATCCTGCTCGCGGGAAGGCAGGGCGAGGCTTTGCTCCTCGGCGTGTACAGGGCCCCTCTTTCTTCTCCTCCGACCAGCAGCACGAGCAGGGAACTCTGCGTCGGGTACTGACAGCCATGGCAATGGCGGGTAGAAGGGCGTGAAGGTCGCTGGCTGAGGTGGAGTCGACGGCGGGGCAGCCTGCGCAGGCTTTGTCTCGACCGCAGGTGGTGGAGGGCTAGCGGCGGCGGCAGGTGCAGGCAGAGTGGGAGACTGCGTCTGCACGTGCGAGTGGACCGAGGAGGAAGATGGCGCACGCTGAGGGGTGTGTATGCGCTGCACCGGGGGCGTGTGCGAGTGCACAATGGGCGGCGTCTGGCCGAGCGAACGGTTCACCGGGGGCATGGCAGCCATGTGCAGGTGCGAGGAGACGACGACGGGGGAGGCCTGGGGCTGGAAGGGGCGCGGCGGCATGTTGTACTGGGGCTGGGGCTGGGGCTGGTGATAGGGGTTCCACTGCTGCATGTGCGGCATCTGGGGTGGGTAGCCATGCGGCGGGCCGTAGTGCTGGGGGTGGTGGTAGGGCGCATAAGGGTTGTGGTAGACGGGCGAGTGCGTCTGCGGCGGGGGGACGTAGTGGTACTGCTGGTACGGATGGTCCATCTGCTTGCGGCCCTGGTGGAATGGCCCACCGGGCGGAATATGGCCTGGCATCATGGGCGGCAGGCGGCGATGTTGCCTCGATGTCGGGCGCTGGTCAGCGCGACCAAGCGTCCAACCGGCGAGGCAACGAGGGGACGCGCGCGGGCGTGGAGCTGCACGAGGCGCCCGATGGATGGGCGAGGCGGTGCGGGCGATGCGGGCGGTGCGGGTGGTGCGGGCGAGGCGCGCAGGCGGCGATGATGCCGTCAAATAATTACTGCTGGGGTGCGGCCGAGGGTCGCGCGACGTGCGGCGACGGGGAACGGGCAAGCGGGTGGCGGGCCAGACACGTTGTCATTGTATCAGCACGACATGAGTGCAGTCGAGACTGCCCGGCGATGGGAGGCGCGAGGATGCGAGGTGGGGAGGGCGGCGTGGTGGAGAGGGGTGCTGGCCGGCGATGGAGTCGACGAGCTGCGGACTTGAAAGCGAAAGCAAAGCGTGTGTCTGTGCGGGCAGCTTTCACGCAGGACCCAGCCATCACCACCTCGAGTCAGTGGATGCTGAGCGCACCCTTTCACCACGTAGCCGTCCTGCAGCTCAGGTGCCGTGCCACACCATCCAGCTATCTGAACGAATGTGCAGCACGGCCTGCCTCACACCAACACATCACCATACCGTTGGTCCATGTTCGCTTGCACGTCGCGAGGCCGATGAAGTCATCTCGCCGGCTATAGAACCCTTGCTCAAAGCTTCCATGCTGACGGCAAGCACCACGCCGGGGCCTCTCCATGGCCGAAAAAATTGGTTGACTTGGATGCTGTTCATTAATTGTGTATAAATGTATTCCTTCGTAGAGGTATTGTCATCAATGGCAGACCCAGAAGCAGCGCAGACACCCCCGGCACGTGATGTCCGGTCCGGCCATGACGGTTATCCACCGATCGCCACCTCTCTGACTCTCCAAGTCCATCCCTCTGGGGGACCCAAACGCTCCCAACCCAAACAAACTACCCGACCGCAAACACTCTCCGTACACAGACCCCTCGCTGTGCGTTTCTCTTTCCTTTTGTTTTCGTGTTGGGAAGCAGCTGTGCATAGCGCCGGAACGCCGTCATCGTGAGCCCCTCGCGCGGGTAGCATCATGTCTTCGAACCCACCCTCGGCTGCCTCGTCCTCCAAAGCCTCTGCGCCCGCCGCACCGCAATCGCCCGCGCAGAACCAGTCCGCCTCTGCCACCGTCAACTTCTTCGGCCAGCAGCGGGGCAGTCTTCCCTTCAAGAACTCCCCAGTCCCGAGGAACAACCAGGCGGCCAAGAAGCAGAACAAAGGCTCGAAAAAGTTCCGGCAGTCGGACGAGGATGACATTGCGGAATCAGTACGTGCGAACGCCCTGCAGACAAGTGTAGAACTGACAGCTCAGCTCGCCATGCGTCCATACGGCAATCGCAAGGGACAGACGTCCATTACCCACCTCATGAACTTCAACCTCCCACCTCGTCCACAGAACCATCACCACCACGATCGCCATGGCCAAGGCAGAGGTTACAGACGCACGCCTACCTGGGGCGTCGGCTCTGGTTACCATGCTTCTGACAAGGCGAGGTACGCAGTGCATCTGTCTCAGGTAGCCATTACGACTAACGCCACACAGATACGTGCACGCGAACTACCGCTTCATTGTCGATCCGCGTGGTGACTACCGTGCTCAAGGAGTTGATGCCGATATCCATTTGGACTGGAACAACGTCCTCCAGATCTTGGCTTCGTCAGTCTCGCAGGACGCCTCATGTCCCATCTGTCTTGGGACTCCCGTAGCTCCCAGGATGGCTCGTTGTGGGCATATTTTCTGTTTGCCCTGCCTCATTCGCTACATGCATTCGGAAGACGAGGGCCAGCAGCCTGTGAAGAGAGCCCGTTCGAAGAAGTGTCCACTGTGTTTCGACACCATCTACGCGACGGAAACAAGACCTGTACGCTGGTATGTTGGACAAGAGGGGGAACCGCCGCGGGAAGGTGGCGATGTTGTACTTCGCCTGGTGATGCGCTCAGCTGGAAGCACGCTGGCCATGCCTCGCGACGGCGCCGAAGTACTGGGCAAGGACGAAGATATTCCTTGGTATTTTGCTGCAGAGGTCATGGACTATGCACGGGTGCTTCGCGGTGGAGAAGATTACATGACGGGCCAGTTCGATCAGGAGATTTCAGAGTTGCGCCGGCAGGCCGAGGAAGACGAAGTCATGTTTGGCGAGGACAATTTGCAGTGGGCAAAGAAGGCCATCCGCAACATCGAAGAGTCGAAAGAGAAAATTCGTGGGATTGGGAACCCCCCAGAGTCTGCTCTTAAGCCAGCAGAGCCAAAACCGAAGAGGGCACCGATTGTGTACCGCGAGGATGCACCGGAGTTCTTCCCTTCTGGTCGTGATACTATTGGAGAGTCTGAAACCACACCCATCGAGAGTAGCCAACAGAGGAAGATGTCCATGTCTTCGCAGACATCACGCACCAGCGTTCCAGCAACGCTCGCTGAGATCCGCAATCGCCAACACCACGACCAAAGCCGTACGCCATCCGAGTACTTTTTCTACCAAGCGCTCATGCACTACTATTTGGCCCCACTCGACATTCGCATTCTCAAGTCTGCTTTCGAGAACTTTGCGTTGTTCCCTGCCACCATCCTACCACGTGTGGAGCACGTGTCCACAGGCCATGTCGTTGATGATGAGCTTCGGAAACGCACAAAGTATCTTGCGCATCTTCCGTATGGCTGTGAGGTCAGCTTCTTGGAATGCGATTGGACTGATACTGTTGCACCAGAAGTTCTAGAACGGTTCAAGACTGATATCGAGAAGAGACGGAAAAAACACCAAGACAAGGAAGGCCGCGAAGAGAAGGCGAGATTACGAGCAGAGAAGGCAGAGTACGCTGAATTCAACTCAGCTCGAAGGAAGCGGCCCAGTATAACGGAACGGTTCTCTGCGGCCGACTTCCTACCTCTGGCCTCTGCGAGCAATCCTGATGGTCAGTCTGCCATTGACGGTGAAGATGCGTCAAACTCACCACCCTGGCCGGCCAGGCGAGGCGAAGGATTTGCTTCTTTGGCCTCCCCCTCCACCAGCCCTTCTGCCCCGCGAACCGTCTGGGGCACGACTGCCATAGCAGGCGCGTCACCTGTGCTGGCGCCATTGGATCATAATGCCGACGACGGTTGGCTGCAAGGATGGGAGAGGGATCTACTGCAGGAGGAAGAAATGATCGCTCAGGCACAGGCTATTTCTTTGGCTGAAGAGGGAGAGTCAGCGGCAGCAGCCGCGAAGAAGCCAGCAGGTGGAAAAGGCAAGAAAAAGAAGAAGATTACACTTATGAGCACGAATGTGCGGAGAGGAGCATAGAAGCGCAATGTCATTTAGCGATAATCTACTGAGTAGCACGGCGCGAAAGGTCTACCAATGTAAATATGAACCACCATCGGTCCTTCTACCGCAACGCGATCTGACGTCATAGTAAACAGTAAGTTCCACAGAAAGCACAATGGGATTGACTTGATATTCCAACACTGTCAACGTTCGTACTGCCACCAACCCAATCATGCCACATATCATCTGTGTGGGTGCGGTCTATATGGACACGATCCTTTCGTACGCACTGCATTAAATCTGACCGCCTCGCCCGACCTCAATACACTAACTAGCCAAAGAGTCCCCCATTTCCCCGAGGAAGACACAAAGCTCAGAGCAACAAACCTCATTCGTCGCCGCGGCGGCAACACAGCCAATACCCTCGAAGTCATCTCCCAGCTTCTCCCCGCAGACAACTTCGACACAGAGACACTGACCTACGCCACCGAACTGTCACTGCTGACCGTTCTCCCGGACCAAAAGTCACCAGATACACAGACCGTCATCTCCTCCTTGCCAGATGTATCTACCAGGCTCTTCCAGTACCGTCAAGGCCAGCAGGTCGCGGCGAGCAGCTACATTATCCAGTCTACAGCCAACCTGACGAGGACGATTGTTAATGCTAATCCGCTGGAGGAGATGACAGTGCAGGAATTCAAGGCTGCAATCGAGCCACTCGTTACGCCAGAGACGGGCCAGGGGGAGGTGTGGATTCACTTTGAAGGGCGCGTTCCTGAGGTGCTGTTGCAGTGCGTAACCTGGCTGAGGGAGAGGTATGGATATCACGGCAAGGTCAAGATCAGCGTTGAGTGCGAGAAGCCTGATAGGGTTGGGCTGAGGGACGTTGCGGCGTTGGCGGATGTGGTGTTCTACTCGAGGATATGGGCGGAGGTAAGTTTATCATCATCATCGCAGCCCTCGACTGTTTCCCACAAGCTGATTCTTCTACCAGGCACATACTGACTCGTCCATCTGCGCACCACCCATAACCGCCTCCGCGTTTCTGCACTCTCAGCTCCCACACACCCAACCCGATGCAACGCTTCTCTGCACCTGGGGCTCCTCCGGTGCCGAAGCCCTGCGAAAAGGAACCAATAACCGGCCCCTCGAGGCCTCCTCTCCCGGCTGGAAACCCACGCCGTCATCGTCATCATTAAACGCTTCTGACGCTGCGAGGCCTGTGGACACTGTGGGTGCGGGCGATACATTCGTGGCGGGGATGCTATATGCGCTGGTGCAGCAGAAGACGTGGGGTTTGGATGAGCGGCTGGCGTTTGCGAATGAGCTTGCGGGAAGGAAGGTGTATCGAGAGGGGTTTAGTGGGTTGGGGGAGGAGATGAGGGGGAGTGAGGTGTGGGGTGGCAAGATGGTGGGTGGTGATCATTGATATCGATTTCACGGGTGTGACACAAGGGGTGAGGAGGTAGTCGTCAAACATAACATATGAATACTTGATTTCCATCATCACCCCCACCTTACCCCTTCCTCACAACCCCACTATCAACTCCCAGATCCTTCACTGCCGTCTCCCCACTCCCCTCCCCCTTCTCCCGAATCGCCACCGCCTCCAACTCGCCAAACTTACCCAACACCTCCCCATACCGCTCAAAGACCCCCTCCCTATATCCCTGCGCAACTTTCCTCACAAACTCCCCTTCATCCCACCTCGTCTCCAAGAAATCCTCAAACACCTCGCCCGCCTTCCTCTGCACCCCCCACGCAGCCTTGTACGCGGACCCAAGCGCACACGCATTGCCCCCGATTTCGAGCTTGAAGACGCCCTCGGCGCCGCCGAGGACCTGGCCCGCCAGCTCCGCGATGGCCGGGTTCGCAGCCCCGCCGCCAACGAGGTAGATGCGGCGCGGTTGGGCGGGGAGGGAGCCTTGCGGGGAGACGAGAGGCTGGGAGCGCAGACGGAGGGAGAGGAGCTGGGACTCGAGGATGGCGCGGGCGTCGGCTGTGGGGTGTGGCCAGGCGGTTTCTTCTGCGGGCTGCAGACCGCCGTTGTTGGGGAGGGAGAGGTAGCGCCATGTGCCTTGCTTGACGGCGGGGACGATTTCCGGGCGTGGGAAGAAGAGGCCCAGACGCGCGGGGTCGGTGGCGGAGGCGGCGCCCAGCACGGGGGTGGAGAGCGCGGCGTCGTTGAATTTGTCCCAGGTGCGGGAATTGTCGTTGTTGATGGCGTCGCGGATGTGTTCGCGTGCCAGGCCGCCGTTCTTGTAGCACAGCATGAACATGTACAGGCCGGGGGTGGTGGGGTGGTTCATGAAGTGGTACGCCGGGTCGGGTTTATACTGGTTTGTGCTCATGAGGAAGGTTGTGCTTGTACCCAACGAGACAATGGCGTCGGAGGAGCGCAAGGGCAGGGCGAGGATGGTGCTGGGGTTGTCGCCTGTGAAAGCGATGACCTGGGTGGAACTGGGGAAGCCGTAGCGGGTAGAGAAGTAGCTTGAGATGGTGCCGAAGCTTGCGCCGCCATCTTCAGGGACGTCGCCGAGTTTCTTGCGCAGATCATCGACACCGGAACTGCCGCCTGCGAGGGCGAGCAAGTCCTCGTGCCAGCGCCCGTTCTTGATGTCCCACAGGTTGGCGCCGGTGACGTCGGAAATGTCCATGGGCGCGATCTTGCCGAGGAAAACGGAGGCGAGGAACGAGGAGACGAGGGTGATGCGGGCGGTGGCTTTGTATGCCTCTGGGTATTTGTCGTGAAAGCGGAGGATCTGGGGGCCGCTGAAGCGCTGGTTTTGGTCAGCATACGCAGCTTATCTTGCTGGCTGTGGACGTACGTGGTGGGCCTTGCTGCCCGTGGCTGCCGCGAGGTTTGTAGGGTCACCGAGAGCTGCGTCGAAGGCCTCAACCTGCTTTTGTGTGCTTGCATCTTGCCAGTTGGGACTGAACGGGTGACTGAAAGCGCCCTTCCTCTCGCCCTTCGCACCACCTTCGAGCTGCTCAAGCAGCGTCTTTCCCGCATCGAGATTCGCAAGCAGGTGCTCAGCATCATGGCTCCAGAAAACAGTTCCATGCTGCATACCAGCACCAGAAATGCCCTGCACTTTTGAGAAATCCGCGCCCTGCTCCTTCAACCGCTGCAGCACAAGATCGATAGCCTCGAGGAACAGAGCTACAGGGGCAAACACCTCGCCCTCAGCAGGGTTCGTGAGCACGCCCTTCTCAATGCCATACTTTGCGCCGAAATCTGCGTCAAAGTCTACTTTTGCTTCTTGGAGGAGCTTAAGGTCGGAGCCGACGATAATTCCTGAGTCCCCGCGGTCAGCTCAGCTATGGTGGGGTAGCTGTGTGGGGCTCACCCTTGAGCTGCTGGGTGCTCAGATCGAAGCCCAGGAACTGGTCAGCCATGGTCGAAAGATTTTGTTATTAAAAAAGGGTGAATTGAAAGAGATTGGGGGTGCTGCCGGGCATGAAGAGGTAGGATGCTGTCAAGCTGGGAAGGCGCATTCAGGGTCCACAAATTGACGAAAGCTACATCACGCATTTTGCCGCCGGAGTCTGCGGAGAAGATAGCATGCAATTGGCCCGCGGGTAAAATCCGATTCAAAATTGTGACTTTAGAACCTTGATGTCGGTGTTTGCTCCCAACACATCGGTGCAGTCGCCGATCGGGGTGGCATCACCTGTCGTTCGCCGCGGGTAATGGCTGAAACGAGCGTTAGCGTCGAGGACAGCAATGTGCAGAACAGAGATGCATTGAACCACGGATGGCTCCGATATGATGAATATGCTGTTGTCTAGACTCCAGAACGCCGCCCGGTCTTGGTTTTTCGTCTATACAGAAGTACTGGTACAATATCATTTCCTCCTCCGTGCGGCGTCGGTGCTCTGGCTGTGCTTGTGCTCGTCGGCATGACCATGGTCGTGATCGTGCTCATGGCCTGACTCTGGAGTAGCAGTCCCTGTAGCATCGCCGGTGATGAACTCGTCGAGGAAGTCCGGCTCTCCTGTGCTGTTGGTGACGAAGCGCACGCGGACCTTCTTAACGCCGCGGACCTTTGCGCCTACTCGTTCACGAAGAAGGTCCTCGACAGCGCGAGTCTGGTCGACAGTCCAGGTACCAGGCACGCCGACCTCGACGTCCATCAAGTAGTTCTGACCGGCCTTGACACCCTGCACGGCCCGAACTTCGACTTTCTCAGCCGCTGTGTTTATGCTCTCCAGCGCCTTGGCGGCAGCTTTTGTGACGTTCTCCTTCATCTCGTCCTCGACACCAATGTCGGCCAATTCATAGAGCGCAGACTTTGTGTTGCCCCAACCAGCCTGGACTACCATAAGGGAGATTACAAGGCCGCCCACAGGATCCAGCCATGCAGCGTTGTTGAGGACGTTGGAACCAGCAATCAGGAGGAGCGCAACGAAAGCTGTGAGGGAGTCGACACGGTGGTGGTAGGCATTTGAGGCGAGCACTGTGGACTTTCGCTCATTGGCGACTTTGAGTGCTGGGCGAGTTGGTCAGCAGAAGCACAAAAGTTGGCAACAAAAACACTCACTTGCTCGATACAACCATTCCTTGATCAAGATGGACCCTGCAGCCAGCCATGCCGCATTGATGTTCGGGCCAAGGTCGTCAGCGCCGTGGTGGTGATGGCTGTGTGCAAGCAGCCCCAGGTTGGCAACGGCCTCGGCAAACTCAGGGAAGAACTGCTGCATGATTGTGATCAGGGCAGACCAGCCCATCATGAAGCCTCCTGCCAGCAGGATGCCGCTCACACCCAGCGACCCTAGACTCTCAACCTTTCCGTAGCCGCTCGGGAACCGCTGAGAGGGGGGCTTCAGGGACCACCCGACAGTCGCCAGCGTCATGACGTCGCTGACGAGATCGGTCAAGCTGTGAATGGCGTCGGCGGTGAGCGCTGTGCTGTGTCAGAATCCGCAACGTTTGCCATACTCTGCTGCTATGTGTCCTTACCCTGGCTGTTGAAGACGTAGCCACCAAACCCCTTGCCCACGGCCATGCCCAGGTTGACATACAAGCCAATGCGGGTAATACGAACACCTGCATCGTGCTTGTTCTTGGACAGCAGGAACGTGTTGTCGTGATGATGGTGATGGTGCCCGTGGCCGGCGTGCCCGTGGCTGTGGGTGAGGCTCGTCATGGCAGCGGCAATGTGTCGTGTGCGATGCGCGGTGGAGCTCCAGTTGAGAGGTCGCAAGGCTATGTTTGCTATTTGCGGCGAGTGTGCGCCCCTTTGGACCCCCTTTGTATGCGACCAAGTTTGCAGGACGCGCAGCTGTGGGCGGAGACTGGCCGGGGAAAATAGGTAGGGCGACGTGCTACTCAGCCCGTGCGACTGCGCTGAGGCGGCCGTCTGTGGTGGCAGCGCGTGTGGTGTCTGGCTTGCGCGTCTGCAGACAGCAAAGCCATCTCTCCGCACACGCAGCAGCATGGGTAGAATGCAATGGCAGCCTCCGCGCGGTCTGGGTTGCAGCTCTATGCATGCGCAGCCATTCTGCGACAAAATCGAGCGGCGGTTGCTGCCGCCAGCTTCAATTAAGCTCGGTCAAGACATCATCGTCCCGCGCAAAGTGGGGCACCAGGCACGCAGGCACGACATGCACGACATGCACCTCGTTGGCCCATTTGCTCCGGCATCCATTCTTTGATTCAAGCCTCACGCAATGCGTCAATCTGCTGTGCAGTCCTCACAGGTGGCGTTGTCACCTCGCCCCCCAAGAGGCTGACTTTCGCTCGCTGCATGTTTCACTAGACAGAAAACATCGCCAGGAACGCGCGTTGCTCCAATCTGCGAGCAGGAGAACCTTCCACATTAAGCCTTGCATTACGACGCCCAGTAGGACTTGTGCCATTACCAAGGTGTCTTGGTAAAAATTAACAGCATTATTTGGGGAGTAATGTACCGAGCCATGCTTCTCTGCATTTCTTCCGTGGCTGAATATTGCAAAATCCACCGACGTCTCAATATTTCAACCCTACAATCCTACAACTTCGGCTTAGCACCATCTGCCTGCACAGGCTCTACAGAGCGAGCGTGTATCCAGTTTGCGACGTCGTCCATGAACACTTCCTTATCAGGGCTGGGCTCATCGTGTACTACCAGCTTTAGCAGTGCTGGTGCGTTGGGGTGTTTGACTTACAGCGATGGTAATATCCCTCGTACGCCTTGAACTCCTTGTCCTTGACCTGCAGTGCGTCTGCGAGCCGCTTGGAGGCTGAGAAAGCTGTGATGCCATCCTTGTCGCCATGAGCAATCCAAATTCTCGTCACGCCGCCTTCCCCAGCATCATCTGGAATGACGACTCTACCAGCTGCTAACTCGCCAGTACGGTCGAGCATCCCGGCCAACCCCTCAAGCGTGCCTGTATCGTGACAGAGTTCGTCTTCCTCGAAACGCTTGCAAGCGTCGGGGTCGCGCGAGATGAGATTGACGTCAAGCTTGTTGACAAGTTGCCTGTGTGGCAGCAGTCGCCCAGCAAGTCTTCCAAAGAACACGGTCAACGAAGAAGGCTTCGACTGGGGATCGAAATCCACAAAAGGCGACTCTAGCAAGTATCCACGGATATACTGTCGTACCTCACGTGGGCCTTGCGCAGCGTAACACAAGACCTCTCCGCCGCCCATACTATGGCCCATCAAGAACAGTGGTACTGGGCTCGGTATCACTGACTTGAGAAACGACGTGATATCATCAAGTACTCTGGTTGTTGGTCCAGTATAGCCTCGCTCTGCTTTCTTTGTCACCGACTTGCCCCATCCTCTGCACAAGGTCAGCAGCGACTCAAGCGAGCCAAACGGAGCTTTATGCTACCTCTGATCGAAGCTGTACACTTCGATGCCTTTACTTGCGAGATACGGGAAGAAGTTGCCGTAGGTGTTGATGTGGTCTGAGAAGCCGTGGATAAAGACGAGTCGAGCTCGAGCCGGCCCGTCGGTGGTCCAAGTTTTCGTGTAGAGCTTGCGCCCATCGTCTGCTGTATGCCAGCCCTCGGTGATGGCCATGCTGAAGCTGGAGAAGAGTCTATAGAGTCGATAGTGAAGTCCAAGTGCGCGTGCAACACAGCCATTGTCAGACTATCGACCAGCTGCGGCCACTCAGCCGCGGCTGTCCGATTGCATCATAGCAGCCGTTAGTTAAGCTTCTTCGATCGTCAGGGTTCTGTACAGCGAAGAACCCCACCAACGCACCCACCCGCAGCATTTTCTTCCAGCCTGATCTTCTGCTCGGATGCAGCGGTGCATATTCCGTCACACCCTCCGCCAGCACCTTTCCCCTCGTATTGTCCCTCGCCCCTGCATACGGCGTCTCAGCGGCAGCATGCCCACGACGCGCTCTGCCAAGGCGAAGAGCATAAGTCACCAGGAACGCACCGCCAACGAGCCGCGCAGCAATGAGCTCCACCGGGCCACGGTCGGTCAGGTGACGGCCGTCAACGACCGTATCAAGACGTACAGGTTCGACATAGTAGACAAGAACGGCTTCAACGTACTGTCGGCTCCTTTCCCATCTCCGCTTTCGACACGCGCTGATGGCTGAGGCAAGTTCCTCCCAGGCCAATGGCTCGACGTCTTCGTGCCTGACATTGAGAAAGCCGGTGGCTTCACCATCACATCCTCGCCTAAAGATGCCCTGCCCCAGAGCGATCCCGACCACTCGCCTTTCTTCGAGCTCGCCATACAAGACAGCCCGGACAACCCGCCCGCGGCATGGCTGTGGCAGCCCGTAGAAGAGATACTAGGGAAGGAGGTCACCGTAAGGGTTGGCGGCAACTTTGTCTTCCCTCCGCCGGGCCTGAACATGGAACGGCCTAAGATCAAGCGTGCCATTTTCATCGCCGGCGGTGTAGGCATCAAGTAGGGAGCTTCACGATGTAGGTCTGCTGCAGTCACTAACGCCTCCACAGCCCTATGATGTCGATGATGTACTACATCAACCAAAACTACCCCAACCTCGAAGTGCGCCTCCTCTACTCGACAAAGGTGCCCTCGAAAGAGACCAGTCAGGAGGAGGTCCTCTTCCTTCCACAGATCATCAATCTCTTCCGCATACCGCGCTCCGAGTCTACCAAAGACCGCATTGAGCTATTCTTTACAGGCACCTGGGACGGCTCGGAAGTAGACCGCGGCAACGACCAGCCTATCCAGCCGCTCATGTCATTGACATTGCCCAATCTCGACTCGGCGACAGAAGTGCCGGTCATCGCATGGACGCACCGCATCGATGATATCGCGCTGTCGAGTGCCGTTGGCAACAAGGACGACGCCAAACACACCGTCTTCTATGTGTGCGGCCCTCCTACCATGACCGATGGGTTTGTTCAGTACTTGAAAGAGCAGAATGACGTCGCGCCCGAGCGCGTTCTCTACGAAAAGTGGTGGTAAGAAGCCGTATGCTAGCATCCCGTTCCTCGTTCTCAGCTTGAGCGCATTGTCTTTTTCGCTTCATGGTACACAGTCGCCCTGCCCTGCAGCATATTCGGCGACATCCGCATCCAGCGTCACAGTAGATAGTCAGTCGAGTGTCACTTCACTCTGAATACGTAACTCCTCATCCGCACCGTGATCGTCGCCGCAGGCGCTGTCGCAATGTGATGCTCACACCATGAACCTGCATTTAACGAGCATTTACGCGCCGCAAAGACCGCAAAATCGACGAGGCCGTGATAGCTGCGGGAGCCAACGCTGGGCTTGCCCAATGTAGCCCTTAGCCCGTATTCTTCGCCCGCCCGCCAACAGGGATGTGTCCGCGTTAGCTCCCGCTTTCGCAGCTCTGATTGGAGACCATGCTGTGTGAGCGCAGGGTTTATGTGTGTGATAGTTCAGAATGCGTGTGCCACTCAGCGGCTGCAGATGGACTTTCGCCCCTCAGTCGCTGGAATAAGCCCGCAGACTTCGCTTTGGCGTGCTGCATGGCGGCCGGCTGACCGTGCGAACGGCTGTTAAGAGCGAGGGGCGCCCCGGCTGCGCGAAGCGTGTGTGATCTGGACTTTGACGTGCGCTGATGCTGGACGGCTGTTGCTGCCATCACTGACGGCCGACCTCATCTATGCGGAGTTCCTGAACAACTGCGACATCCCGCACTCTTCCGGATCGAGCTCAGCTGAAACTCATCTTAATTAGTCCGACCTCGATATCAGCTTGTCGTCAAACACCATGGGCCGCTTCTTCATTCCACGACAATGGCGTCTTGCGCGTTATGTCTGGTTCCTCATGATCTTCGAGTTCCCGTTCACAGTTGCCAACCTTGCGCTATTCGGTATTGCGTCGCCAAATCTGTATCGAACTATTCTGTGGAACGAGGGTGGAAAGATGGGGTATAACTCGGATACCTCGACAATTGTCTATGCATACGCAAACTACAAGCCAGTGAAGACGCCATTAGTTTGGAGTGGGTTGTAAGTCTAACTTCATTATACCGAAAGAGATGGATCAAAAGGCGCATATTACATCGAGTATCACGAGACGCATACAATACTAACACTGCCCAGCAACACACAATACCACCTCGTAATCGGCGTCGTATGCATGTTCTTCTACCTGATCAAAACCACAATGTGGCTCCTCCACGTCTTCCTCCCCATTTTCTCCATCCTACTCCACATCCCCCTCCTCTCCATCTGGGCCTACGGCATCTACATCCAAACCTCGCCCGACACCATCGACCCCCAGCGCAGCAACAGCGGCGCCCCCTGGTACATCACCAAGAGCTGCAACATCGTATCCGACTCGACGGTGCGCAAATACTGCATGCAAGCCAAGAGTAGCTTCGCCGTAAGCTGCATCATGCTGTACGTCCCCCCCTCACCAGCTCCTCGTCCCACCCATTAACCCCGCCCAGCGCCATCTACGCCCTATTCCTCGTCTTCTCCTTCTACAGCATGTACCCGACCCCTGCCGAGTCGGCGCACCACGCCGCCCGCGCGGCCGAAAAAGCTGCCTTCAAGGAGAAATACGCGTCCACGCCCGACGGCTCCAACGAAATGACCGCAGAGCAGCAGTGGCAGCACATGTGGGAGCTGCAGCAGCTGCCCCGTACCCCCGGGACCGCGAATGCTATGTTCTTGAAGAGCCCTGCGACGCCGAGGACGCGCGCGTTTGGGGACCTTGAGGGTGGTAATGTAGGGGCACAGCATCAGCAGGCACAGGCGGCGGCGCATCCTAGCTGGGTTGCCCATGCGCATGGTCAGCCTAGCGCGGTGGGGAGCTGGTATGGGGGGAGGGAGGAGGCGGGGTTCGTGCAGGTGCAGCAGATTAGTCCTGTGGCGGAGCAGGAGGAGTATGGGTTTTATGGGTCGGAGGCGAAGGGAAAGGGAGTGGGGTTTGCGCACTGAGACAGTGTGGAGGGATTTTCCGCGTTTCGTTTGATTTTTATGATACCAGGTGTGATATATATCCACTCATTACTGTATGAAGCCTTGTCTTGTGAGATTAGCTGTGCATGTGCCCAAGGTCAGTCCATCTCGGGTGTCTGTGGTTCTCAAATCTCAGACAAACGCCTTCTCCTCATCAAGTTTCTTCAGCTCCTCGTCCGCCGTCTCGCTCAGCCCAGCCGCCTTCAGCAGCTCGCTATCCACCATCGTGCCGGCAAATGGAACTCGTGGCCCATCAACCTTAGGGCTCCAGTCCTCGCGAATATCTTCCGCTTCACCTGCGCCCAAGCTCCCGCTACCCAGAGCCTTCACCTGTAGATCTTTGACCGCCGCCTCGTGCTTCGCGATCTTCTCGACCAGCTTCGCGCGACCCTTGGCGAGCGCATCGACGTTCTCAGGACAAGCACTGAGGGCAATACGCAGCTCTGTGAGTTTCGCACGCGCGTCCTCGAGTTCGAGCTGCTCGGGCGTCAGCATGGAAGAAGCGATCTGACTGTCCACAGGGTCGGGTACAATGGTGTCAGCATCGAGGGTGAGGGGCGCATCAGCAGTGGGACGAGGTATGTCTGCCAAGGTTGAGAACGCTGGGTTTCGATAGTTTTCTGGGTCCTGGGCGACGTCTTCGAAGAATGAGAGGATTGCGCCATGGACAGCTGGCTCAGTGAAGATGCATTCGCCGGTTGATTCTCTCCCACCAGCAAAGGTCGGACATGGCACCGATCCACTACCCCAGTCAGAGCTTGCTTTAGTTGTAGGCTCGGGTGTCAAGACACCGCTGACTGCCAGGCGATGCAGTGGCTTTTTTGTCTCAGATGGTGTTCCATGATGAGGTAGCTCCTCGTTCCAGCGGATGGTCTTGTTGTATTTTGGTGGAAGCTTGGACACAGATGAGTAGTTGTCGGGTAGCTCTGTACACTTCGTCGGATTTATACTCAAATCTGTATACCTCCACTGACGGGCACGCTGGTGTAGGAACGCCTTGAGGCTTGGATGGGCAAATTCCGAATCTTCCACCTGGGTCTGTATCATTGCCATCGCAGTGACACGCGCACAGTATTTTTCGACTGCTCCACGTTAGTTGCATGCATCAATCACACCAAGGAAGAGAGAACTTGCTGTCAGTTTTGAAGACATCCAGGACGTAACTTGCACCACCTTCGATCGCAATAATGTACACTTCCGTATCCGGCGAGACATGATCCGAATTGCACAGAAGTCGATCAAAGATAGACTTGACGTGCTGTGTAGGGGTACGGTGCTCTTCTACGTGGTTCTCCTGCTGATCGATTCTGATGTGATCATGTGCAATGGATTTGCGCGGTAGGGCACACCAGCTTCTTATCGTCATACTACGATTATGCTTGTGGGAGTAGAGAAGTTGGCCAGTGTTCATGACAACCAGGCCCGGGATCTCACTATCCTTTGTGACTCCGGCACCATCCTCAAAGATGTTCTGCATCGTCACTGGGGCTTCCGTACTGTCAGAGAGGGCAGAGCGCTTGACCATCTCTTTGGCGAAATTGACGACAGATCCGCCGTTGAGACCAAGCTCTCGTTGGAGCAGCCGATACGCTAGAACTCCAAGATCTTGCAGAGAATCGTTGACTATAACAACAATGCGCTTGCGCGCCTTGAGAACATCTGCAGGCGGAGCAAGAATCGGGATATGAGGGCCATCGGGTTTAGTTGGGACTAGTTGAGGAAAGTAGAGTTGTCTAATGCCGAGTTTGGACATGCGCTCGATGACTTCGGCGCGAGAGCAGGCTTTGCATGTTAGCAACTGTCTGTGAGATTGCATGGCTGGAGCAGTACACACCATGCAAAGCCTCATTCCGCACCTCATTGTGTCGCTCGATGTTAGTGGAATTGAATATGAAAGGCTTCTCCGGGGCCTCGATCATACGTATGTGTCCTACTTTGTTGATGAAGAAGCTGTACCTCGGTCAGCAACCTCAACAGCCTTGCCGGTGCACTGCGTTCTTACCCAAGCTCTTTCAAGTCTGCAGGGTAGTGAGCATCGGGAGCAATAGTATTTTCCTTTCGCCGGAACATCGTGGCTCACGTCTAGATGGTTGTGGTCTGAGGGTGCTATGTTGGAAGTTAAGTCGTGTTTGAGTTTCGGTTTGTAAGATTACTCGTTTGCGTTGCCAGGTGAGTATGTTTTCCTAGAGGCTGCCGTTTGCCGTTACCACAACAGGTGAGGGGGAAGGCGCAGGCTGACGTCAAGTGCCAGGGAATCTCAAGGGGTTCAAATTGGTATAAAGAACGCCGCCCAATGCATTTGTGTCGTCTTGTAGTAGTATACACATATATCACACCCTTTCGCCTCCGCCCGCTTACCAGCTTGCCTTCTTCACACCGGGGAGGTTTCCAGCAAGCGCGTTCATGCGGAACTGGTACTTTATAGATTGTCAGCGATAGAGCCTGGCATTCAGGGTTCACTGTACGTACACGTCCCAGCCTGAAATCGCTGAAAACACCTCTTCCCTTTCCTCCCATCATACACCTGTTCTTGACCTGTGTGAAACGCGTGTAGCAGTGCATCTGAGAGAGCTGGAGCTGAGCCTGGGCGCGAACTCGCTGTGGTAGCGTGGTGTTGCGGATGATGTATCGGAGGGCTTGTCTGCAAGAGTCTAGGTCAATCGTTGTTCAGGGCGCAAAGGCGCATAGGCGCATACCGTTCCGGCTCGTTCTCAGCGAAGACCTTGCGCTTTGTGTGGTCGCGAATGGTTCGGATCTTGGCGAAGCAGCCAATGTCGAGCTTTGCGGCGCGGAATTGCGACATGATGGCGGTAGCAGGACTGGTGATGAGCGGCGAGCTGATAGTCTGCGGTCAAAGTTGCGGTCCTGCGATCCAGAAGTCCTTTGCCAAGCTTCGCGACTTCCCCATGATGTCAACCAATCAGCAGCTACAATCCTCCGCTGCCTTTTTACCACCCTCACTTCTTCCTGCAGTTCAATAACATTGATAATCCCGTTCTTGTGTGCATATTTGGTGCCTGATCTGATGACATCCTGCCTATAATCCTGCGCCCTTCCTCAGATCCTACGGGTGTCGGCCTATTCATGCGAACACCACTCCGCAGCCACCCTCGACCATGTTCTCCGCCGAAGATGCCAAAGAAGTCTTTCGACTATTATCCTCGGAGAGTGAGCTCAGTAATCCTCTCATAGTCTCCTCCCGTGGAGATGGTTTCTTTACTCGTACACATATACGTCAAGCGTTCGAGGAAGCTGTCACGAAAGGTTGCTATACACATGACCCGTTTCTAGAGTTGACTGACCAAGAAGCCTATGATGATAGAGTTTCCATTACATCTTTGGCTCGAGACTTGGACGTGAGCCCGGACATAGTGCGTAGTCTTGCAGATGAATGCGACGGCACAGTAATCTTGCGCAGCATTAACGGCCGCGAAATCATTACAGAGCCCCAGCGGGATGCCATCTACCAGGATCTACAAGAAGACATTATGTCCGGTCTTGTTCCGAAAGATGAATTCGTGCGCAAGAATGATATCTCGCATAGTAGCTTCGACCTCCTCATCGAAACGTCAGAAATACAACTAGTCGAGGTGGACAAATATCTCTGCAGCACCTCGTATGAAACGACTGTGTCAAGTGCTATTGCGAGATATCTGCGCAAAAGTCTCCAGGAATTACAGTAAGTAAGAGATCGTACAGCGTGAAGCAGGTTCTGATTCCTACAACTAGACTTCTTGACTTAAGATCCTCAGACATTCCTGGGGATCCTCCGGCATGGTTCATACATCGTACTGTCGACAGTCTACTCAAAGATCCGGAGTTTGCAGGAAAATTCCACATCCACGATTCTCCAAGTGGCGCGCGTTATACACCAGTACAGTTGGTGCAACAGAAACATGACGCTGTTATCGAAAATCTAAAAACTGGAAATACGGCCTACATTGATCTGCAAGATTTCCAACGCGACAATCAAGCAACATACTCATCTGTTGATGAAGCAAGAGCGTTCCTAGAAGGCACCGAGGATGTCGAGCTAGTAAACAGTTTTGCCGTCTCAGAAGCATGGATTTCGAAATTCAGTAGAGACTGTGTTTCGAGCATAGCTCGAGACGGGGACGTGGACTTTAGTGTAAGTGTACTCAGTTCTCAGAATTTGAAGTCTTCTAAAAGACACCATCCAGCAGCCCGTTATAGCCAGCTTTCCCGACAGCATATACGCAGTTGTTTTAGAGAAAGTTGAGCGTACAATCCGCAGTCTTTCGCCTAGTTTACATCGCGCTGGCGAAAGTTTGCTGAGCGAAGATAGCTACTCGCGACATCGTGGCATTCTTTTAGATCTCGCCAAGGCTGATGCGTCTTCTCAATGGCACCGAATCAAAGAAGATCCAAAAGGGGACACGAAGTATTCACTTTCCAACACTTTCTATCAGATTCTGGAAGACAACCCAGTTTTACAAAATCTGGTCAAGGAGCGGACTTTGGAACGTGCGATCGACGATGCTTTCTTGGCCAGGATATCCGAACTCGAAAAGCAGAATGAAACAGAATTCGCAGATTACTGGACAGATCGAGTAGTTGCACGTGTCGCAATCTACTCGGAGGGTTTAGATACAATAGAGGACCAGAAACTGCAAGATCAGCTGTCAGACCTGCTCGCCCAGTACATACAGACAGATCTTGTGCCGGATGCGGTGTCGAAAGCTACTTCACAAGGACTTATGTTGAGTCGAAAGACTCGCAAGAACGTCCAGAGGCTAGAATCTGCTCTCAAGTCTGGCAACACCGCCGTCGCAGCGCTCACGGCGTCAATTGACAAGTTCAATAAGAAGCAGGCGATCGACACGCCGCAAGACTCGATCCTGGAGTCATCGAAGGCGGCAATGCTTGGCGATATGGCACGGAGAATGCAGAAGCAGAAGAGGTCCGATGGCCCTCTGCTCTTTTTGACACTGGTTGTCTTTCTTTTCGCCAAACATAACGCTGGTGTGGTCTACGCGACTGGCAAGTTTGCTCCGAAACTGCTGAAGCAGCTTAAACCTGTCCTTGACACGGAGCAGTACGCACAGTTGGAAGCCTGGAAAGAAGCTGCAAGATCAAGCTCCTTAAGCGCGGAGGACAGAGACGGCATGAAGAGGATGGTCGAGGCTGGCGTCTAAGATCGATCCCGGAGAATATGAACTCTGCTTCCCAAAAATCACAATTTATACACCAATGAAAACGATATCGCAACACGACCTGTCACACCTGAGTGCATAGTGATATTTGCCATGCGAAATGGAAGTCTGCGTGGAGCAGAACGTTGGCGCACGAATCCATCCAATTGACTTGGACAGAGGAGGCAGGCCCGCTCGGCAATCGCAGGCACAACAGAGTACACGCAAGACGAACATCAAGAACCCCGCACGTCCGCCACTTCACCATCACCAGCATCACCGCACCACAATAGAGAACGGTGTGCATCTCAAGAGGAGGATCACAACCCAGGAAAACAAGACAGGTCATCCGGGAGAGATGCCGAGTGTCGAATGATGAAGGATCTGCTAGGCCGGTTGTTGGGCAGCGCAGGACTGCCGTCTGCAGGATTCAGATGAAAAGAGGAGAGTGGGTAATATCAGCTTATACAACACTACACTCGGACTCTCCACTAATCACGATCGCAGCAAGCTTCCCGATGCACCTTGTAAGAGACCGCTATGAGGCGTGGCTAGTCGCATCCTAACTCCGACGACCCGAATGCGATCGGCCGAATCCAAGAGAGCAACTTCAGATGTCGAGAGGAAATCCACTGGGGATTAGAGAACCCAAAATGGGCTGCTGTAGCATTCAATATGCAACAGCCAGGCAAACTACGTCTGTACGACCTCTGTCGTCGAAAAGCATCACTGTCGGCCAACTTCGGTGAGGCTGAGAGTGACGTTGATGACAAAAAACACACTGTTCGGGCGGTGGACGTCGCGCCATCACCACTGCATCACCCGCGGACGAGCGCCATCAGAGTGATGCACAGGCACCATCTGTCTCAAGCCTCATCACTGCCGCCAGTTCATTGGCCAGACTGCCTTACCTAAGGTCTTTGAGAAGTTTTTTGATCTACCATGGACTAGCGCGAATTGCGTGATCGCACGTCTTCATCCCCAGCTATCGCACCTTTGCGGAGAAGGATTTCAAAGCGTATCCGATGGCGGGCCTCGATATATTCCTTAGAGGGAGACAGCCCTGTTCCTGTACACCACACCGAGCAATCGATTCATAGCATTATTTTCTTCTGCGAAACGCCCAGGAGATCCAACTACGCCATCACTCTACACACGCTTCGCTCGCACGTGCCAATTGCTCCATTTGGAACTCTGAACGTCATGTCGTCACAGCTTTTCGAGAAAGAGCCTCGTGCTCAGTCGCCTAGCATCCGTTCGGAGTCTGGATATGCTTCAGGAGCCTCAAGCCAGGACAGCCTGCCTGAAGTCTACTTCAGCAAGCCTCACCTCAAGTTCCTCAATGCTCAGTTGCAGAAGCTTGAGCCGCAGGGTGAGTGGATTCGCTACAATAGGACCACTTCTCTTGGCTAACATCACGTCAGATATCCTCAAATGGTGCATTACATCTCTGCCCGGTTTGTCCCAGACTACCGCATTTGGATTGACTGGTCTTGTCACCCTTGATATGCTCTCTAAGATGGACGGTCCCTATAAGCACAACACCGACATGATCTTCTTGGACACCCTGTTCCACTTTGACGAGACTTATGCACTGGTTGACCGTATCCGCAAGAGGTACAACACCCCCGTTCACATCTACAAGCCTGCCGGCTGCGACACTGTCGAGGACTTCAACGCACGCTATGGCGAGAAGCTGTGGGAAAGCAACGAGGACCACTACGACTACGTTGCCAAGGTCGAGCCTGCTGAGCGCGCGTATGCGGAACTCCAAGTCAAGGCTGCCATCACTGGACGTCGCCGAAGCCAGGGAGGCAAGCGTGGTGACCTTGACATCATTGAGATCAACGATAGTGGACTTATCAAGATCAACCCTCTTGCCAACTGGTCGTTTGCCCAGGTCAAGGAGTACATTGACGCCAACGACGTGCCTTACAACGAGCTCCTGAACAAGGGCTACAAGAGCGTTGGTGACTGGCACTCGACACAGCCTGTCGCTGCTGGCGAGGATGAGCGTGCGGGCCGCTGGAAGGGCCGCAACAAGACCGAGTGCGGAATCCACAACCCCAAGTCCAAGTACGCACAGTTCCTCAAGGACCAGGAGCTGAAGGCGCAACAAGAGGTGCTCAACGGAGCCCTGCAAAAGCTGGCAATATAGGGTGTGTTGTTTGTTGTTTCATTTTGGCGTTTTATATCAAGCATTTAGCATAGGCGTTTGGATCATGATCATGGAGCATACGGACTGGAATGGGCACGGAATTTGGAAAGTGGCATAACGACGATAGCAGCCACATGATAAGTTAGAATTACAACTGGGGCCAAGATACCACCGGTTACGAGTGTTGCAGCTCGAAGAAATAAAAGGATCAAAATCTACTCTTGGCTTCTGGGCTGTGTTGGTGTGATGCGCTGAGTGCTGAATATTTACCCCATCCGGAGACGTTCAAACAAAGACACATGGAATGGCCCTTCCCCCACGTCATGCTCCCGAAAAGACCCCACGAGCAGTGCGGCCAGACAGGCTCTAGAAAACGCGTGCAATTGCGCAATCGGTTCCAAGGATTTGCCGACCCATACAGGGTCCCGCGTACACCCTAGGGCCACACAATGGAGGTCAACAAGTGGGCAGAGAAGGGCTCACAGACCCCGATTGCGCATAGTTATTTGCGTTTGAGAAAGCTTAAAGCGACGAGCCGAACGACCGGCCGCGACACAGTGCCGAATAGCAGTTTATAAAGTGGGAGGTGGCTGCTCTGTTGAAGTTTTCCTCTCCATATACCCCCCCTTAGACACATCCACAGCAAAATGGCGAATACACCTCACGGTAAGCCGGCCGCAAGTAGCCGCGAGCGAACAGCAGACTGACAAACGACCAGGCGGCGTCCTCAAGGACCTGATTGCACGCGATGCTCCCCGCCGCAAGGAGCTCTTCGCCGAGGCCGAGAGCCTGCCGGCGGTTGTCCTGACGGAGAGGCAGCTGTGCGACTTGGAGCTGATTCTGAACGGAGGCTTTTCGCCGCTCGAGGGTACGTCGTCATCCCGCGACGCTTGGTGGGGCAGCAGGATGAAGTGCCCCGCCTCGCGTCAAATTGTACGAGAGACGAGAGAGACGGAGCACTGACTTGACGTGTGCAGGCTTCCTCAACCAAAAGGACTATGAGAGCGTCGTGCAGACGGAGCGCCTCACCGATGGCAACGTCTTTGCCATGCCCATCACACTCGATGTGTCCAAGCAGACGATTGACGAGCTCGGCGTCAAGCCCGGCGCGCGCGTCGCGCTGCGCGACTTCCGCGACGACCGCAACCTCGCCATCATCACCGTCGACGACGTCTACCAGCCCAACAAGGCCGAGGAGGCGCAGAAGGTCTTTGGCGGCGACCCGGAGCACCCGGCCGTCAAGTACCTCAACGAGAGCGTCGAGGAGTACTACGTCGGCGGCAAGGTCGAGGCCATCGACCGCCTGGAGCACTACGACTATGTCGGCCTGCGCTTCACCCCCGCCGAGCTGCGCTCGCACTTTGACAAGCTTGGCTGGTCCAAGGTCGTCGCCTTCCAGACCCGCAACCCCATGCACCGCGCTCACCGCGAGCTGACTGTCCGCGCTGCCCGCACCCGCCAGGCCAATGTGCTCATCCACCCCGTCGTCGGCCTGACCAAGCCCGGCGACATTGACCACTTCACCCGCGTCCGCGTCTACCAGGCCCTGCTGCCCCGCTACCCCAACGGCATGGCCGCCCTGGCCCTGCTGCCCCTCGCCATGCGCATGGGCGGTCCCCGCGAGGCCATCTGGCACGCCGTCATCCGCAAGAACTTTGGCGCCACACACTTCATCGTCGGCCGCGACCACGCCGGCCCCGGTAAGAACTCCAAGGGCGACGAGTTCTACGGCCCCTACGACGCCCAGGACGCCGTCGAGAAGTACAAGGACGAGCTCGGCATCGAGGTCGTGCCCTTCCAGATGATGACCTACCTGCCCGACACCGACGAGTACCGCCCCAAGGACGAGGTCCCCCAGGGCATCAAGACCCTCGACATCTCCGGCACAGAGCTGCGCAAGCGCCTGCGCACCGGCCAGGAGATCCCAGAGTGGTTCTCCTACCCCGAGGTCGTCCGCGTGCTGCGCGAATCCCACCCGCCCCGCTCGCAGCAGGGTTTCACCGTCTTCCTGACGGGCTACCAGAACTCGGGCAAGGACGCCATCGCCCGCGCCCTCAACGTCACCCTCAACCAGCAGGGTGGCCGCTCCGTGTCGCTCCTCCTCGGCGACACCGTGCGCTCCGAGCTCTCGTCTGAACTTGGCTTCAGCCGCCAGGACCGCGATACAAACATCGGCCGCATTGCCTTTGTTGCATCGGAGCTGACCCGCTCCGGCGCCGCCGTCATCGCAGCCCCCATCGCTCCTTTCGAGGGCAGCCGCAAGGCGGCCAAGGACCTGGTCGAGAAGCACGGCTCCTTCTTCCTCGTGCACGTCGCCACACCCCTCGAGCACTGCGAGAAGACCGACAAGCGCGGCATCTACGCCAAGGCGCGCGCTGGCGAGGTCAAGGGCTTCACCGGTGTTGACGACCCATACGAGGCCCCTACCAACGCCGATCTGACGGTCGACATCTCAAAGACCAACGTCAGGACGGCGGTGCACCAGATTGTGCTCTTGCTTGAGGCGTCGGGGTTGTTGAGCCAGTTGTAGATGGTGGTTAGATTACTAGAGGACGAGCGTTTGGGTCGGGATAGAAATAGGTTACGAATGCTATGAATGATAGACTGTCATCAGTCGCACACACACACGCACCATTGCCGTTCCCTAGTGTTTTACAGTTCTCAGTGCGCTAACCTGGCAACTGCACAGATGTTATGACTTGATGAATATGTACTTAGGCCTGCCGTATCGAACACGCCATCTGTCGAGCAAGAGTGAGGCTAAACGTGTTTAGTCTTGGAGCATGAGTAAGTTTGGCGGGACACAGGGGGACTGAATCTTGCAGCAGCGGGAGATCTACAGAGTTTGTTCCCGATCTTAAAGTGTGGACGTTCAGTGGTGTATGTTTGTGGTCGCTCGAGGCTCTGTTGTCAGGAGAGATGGGCTTGCGCCTGCAGAACGCTAAATGGGTTAGCGCTGCTTCTACCATGTTGAACTATTATGCACAAGACGAGGTCCTAGCCAAAGACAGTATTTCCGCTTTACCATGCGTTATCTTGTACATTGCAACAACAGCCTTACGAACCTGACGATAGGCATAGAAAGCCCGTGAACAGTATTAGGGAACGGGTGTTCAAGTTCAGCGTTTGAAAGCGCGTATCTTGATTTGCTTACATGCCCTTCTGCAGCCAGTCGTTCAAATTGTGCATTTGTGTCAGCCGCATGCAAGCCCTGCGCCAACTAGGCAATCGGAATATATAAGGCTGATCTCAACCTCCTTTAGACAAAGTTCTATAGCTTTTCGAGACTGGCAGCCTTCCACGATCGCCAAACCCCCAGCCACATACTAGAACACCTTGTGTGAATATGGCGCACCAACTCACAGATTTCGATCAGATGTGCGATCAGATCTGCACCCCAAGTCTGCGACACACTACATCTGATCCTCCTGATCAAGAGACGCCGTTGGTTTTGATTGAGGTCTCTCCGGATGGAAGACTGAACAGTACACCGATCGACGAGGATTTCTTGAAGGCGGACATCAAGAGGAATTCCCACGTCAGCCATAGCCATCAAACTTGAATTGCAAAGATCTGAAGTAACGGTTCAACAGCACGACTCCACAACATCGTCACCAGTAGATGCTACTGGGAGCACCATCAAGATGATGTAAGTCCATGCTGCAGCGCAACGTCCTGGTCTAACTGGCAGACATCTGCACTCCGTAAGCCGCGACCACATTCAAGACGGACGACTGCTACCTTTAGCAATTGACAGCTCTCTCTTCAAGCGGGTAGCCCAATGGATTCGTATGCCGCTGATCTTCCCGTCTGTACTGGCAACTAAAACAGCAATCTTCATTGACGCTGAGCCCACGATGCCTGAGAGCACCTCCCAGACACTTCCTCAGGCCAGCCAGCACATGAGCAAGTATCTTCATCGTAAGCCCAAGCTTGATACCCATCACTACTGACTCTTGGGAAAGGTTTTATCTTGCAGTCTGTCCCCGGTGGAATCTGGTCCTCCTTCTATGCCGCCTCTTTCACGTACAGCTTCAGCAGCCGTTGTATGTACGTGTTCCTACTAACCTGTGAAACGGAGAGTTCCCAGGCTTTGCGCGAAACCATTGACCTAGTCCGATTCGCAAGCAAAGGGCAATCGCCCTTTCTAATCCCCAGCGCAATCGTACGGCACCACCTCGAGACACGTGTGCAGTTTCTCGACAACACAAAAGGCGAAATCTACCACCTCGAGTGCAGCATGGGAGTGCGGCGCGACCAAGTCGCCAAAGCCAACCCTCTCACGCTCGACTTTGACGAAATAACCCGGCACATCAACGCACTCAACGCCAATCTAGCCTGGACAATGCACTCGTGCAGACGCATCGAACGAATGCTAGACTTTATGGACACAGTCACAACCCGCTTCTCCACCAGCGCAGCACTCAACAACATCCCCCAAGCCCACACCCTCCACGTCCACCACCAGCTCCAAAACTCGCACGCCTACCTCCGCGCCTGGAACCACGGCATCGCAGACCGCGTCCAGTACCTCACTGCGCGCCTCCAAGCGCTCTCGCAGAGCGTACGTCCCCCCCCCCCCCCCCCCCCCCTTTCCTTTCTCGAAGGTATCCCAACTCACATCCCAAACAACAACAGGTCTACAGCGGCATCGCGCAGCGCGACTCAGCAACCAGCCTGCGCATGGCCTCTACCAGCGCCGCGCTCGCACACACCTCGCACCAAGTCGCGCTCGCCACGTCGCGCGACAGCGCCGTCATGCGCGTCATCACCGCCGTGACGGTCGTGTTTCTACCGGGCACTTTCACGGCCGTACGTCTCGTCTCCTCCACCCCCTCCACCCTTCTTCGTCTTGCTGATACCCGCTAGACCTTCTTCAGCACGACGTTTTTCAACTTCGGCGCGGGCAGTGACGGACGAGTGTATTCGTCGTGGGTGTGGTTGTATTTTGTGCTGACGCTGGGGTTGACTGCCTTGGTGTTGGGCGGGACGTGGGTTTTGTGGAGGGCGAAGGAGAGGGAGATTGTTAGGCAGGCGGGGGAGGCGAAAAGTGGGTGACTGGCTGTAAGGAGTGGATGCTTGGGCTCAGAGGGGGGATGGGGAGGTGGGGTGCTGGGAAGCTTGAGTGCCAAATGGTTGTTGGGATGCGAAGAGTAGGTGTTGAGTCATGTTGGAGTAATGAGCAGCGATGCATTTAGCGAGGCCGTAGCTTCAAGATTACGTCTCTGATGCTACCTGCGTTCCTGTTTTCCACCTCGGACTTCTGTCCCGTCTACGCCACGCTACCAATGACGAGCGCGGCAAACCCCTCTTCCTCACTCCTGACGTCAATCTTCATCGTGACGCCTGTCCGGGCGCTGAACGCCATCCTGATCATAGCTGCGACCTTGCCGCCGGTTATTGTCTTGCCGTACAGCTTCAGGGTATGTGTTGTGGTAGAGAGGGCGACATCTGTCCCCTCGAGAGGTTGCAAGCTTAGTGTCTTTGTGAGCTGTTCTGTTGCGTCTGGAAGTTGGTTAGTACGTATTTTTGTGTCTCGAATAGCATGCTTGACTCACCTGATATGCTCTTTATTTCGCTCAGTTGCAGTGTTTCTGTTGCAGAATCGCCGTTTGCTTGATCCCAGACATTGTCGAAGCTGCCAGCATATGCCGGCACAACGTAGTCAGCACCGTTGAGATCCAGATCCTCGACTTGGTACTCGTCGGGATACCCGTCGCCTTCCTCAGGCTCGCCCGTGCTTGGGTCGATCTCCTTGCTTGTGAACTTGAGCACGTTGGTGAAAGAGGTGGCAATGAACTGCGACTCGGTTTCGAGGCGCTTAAACGACACGTAGACAGTACCGGGCTCGTTGGTGGGGAGCTTCGGTGCGGGAATGATGAACTCTTCTTCTAACTGAACATCGCCATCTTCCTCTGGTGTGACAACCATCTCGACATCGAGAAGGACTGTGTCGGGCAAGGTGTTCTTGATGTCGTACTGAAGAACAACATGGTCCTTGAAGATGTGCTTGACAGCAGTGACGACGTACTCGGTTTCTGTCTCGGTGAGCTCGATGACCTCGCTCGACTTGAGGACACCGCCGTGTGCCGCAAGCTCTGGGATCTTTTGCAGCTCCTCTTGGTACTTCTGGGCGTTGCTCGCGGCTGAAGCAGCGGCTTCGGCACCAACCTTGGAAGGCGCCTTCGCCGCGCTGGGAGCCTTGATAGTCGGTGTAGCACCCTCGGTCTTCTTGGAGAGATCAGCAGCATCGGCTTGTTCACGCGAAACAGTGGGAATCTTGGTAATATCGAAGGCTGTCTCAAAAGTGTCGCGAGAGTCAGAGCTGACGTACAACGCAAGCCGGTGCTCAAGAACAGGCAGAGAGAACATTGAGTCGTTGCGAATGAAGCTGACAGCCAAGTCATCGTCCTGGTCCATCAATCGCAAGTTCAAGGCAGCACGGTCGCGGACCTCGTCATCGACATCATCGAGACAGCGGGTGAGAAGTACGTGTACCGACTTCTTGATCTCGGGATCCTTCTGGCCAACACCAAACTTGGCCAGAGCGGACGTAGCGGCAGCTCGAACGATGGCGTTCTCCAGGACCACACGGTTGTAGATGTAGCGGATGTATTTAGTGGGGTGCGGTGTCGAGGGGCCTTCGCGACCGAGAACGAACAGGATGCGGACAGCAAGCTTTGTGAACTCGCAGTCCTCGATGAACTCGCAAAGCGTGGCAAGCGCGTCCTCCTTAGCTTCAGGCACAAAGCGGATGAGATCCATGATGGCCTCGACGACGGAACGCTTGAACTCGTAGCCACCCTCGTCGCGCAGAATGCCGCTGAGGAAAGCCAGGAAGCCAGACTGCTTGGCCTTGAACTTCAGCGCCAGGGTGCGGACAGCCTCCACGATGGTCACCTTGAACTCATCTGTGATTTCCGCCATGAATCCGGTAATCTGCTTCATGAGCCTGTCTACCGAAGACTCGTTGCCCGTCTTGAGCAGTGTAGTGATGGCGAATGTGGCGATGCTGCGGTTGGAGTTGGTGATGAGCGATTCAATGTCCTGGTTGCATGTGCGAACCGCGTCGGGCTTGAACGAAGCCATCTGCGACAGGATCCTGAGGGCAGCGAACTTGGTGACAGCGCGGGGAGATGTGAGGAACAGCTGGAGGACGTGAACAGCTTGGACGAGCTCGGCATCGGTGACGTCGCGCATATCGGCGATGGCCTTTGCGGCCTCGAAGTTGACCATCTCGGACTTGTGGCGCAACCATCCGTCGAGGAGTTGCATCATGGGCTGGAAATGGAGTCAGTATCGCGTGGGGTGCAGCGGCGCAACGACGTACCTTGCGCAGGTTGGGGTCCTCCTCGGCCAGCTTAGCAGCCAGCCTGACAAGCAGGACTGTAGCAGCCGGGCTCTTGACCACGCCAGCAGCTGAGTATTGCTGCACCATCTTGACCAAGCTCATCCGGTCACCGGAGCGCATCTGGTACAACAGGCCAATGGCGTGGTACTGTGTCATGTAGTTTGTGCCGGCCTGCAGGGGTGTCTGAGAGCTGCCGCCAAAGCCACCAAAGAAGCCTCCAGATTTGGCTCCAGAGGCGGCTTCGGCTGCCTCAGACTGCCATCTGCGCACGACGTCCTTGGCGACGGGGAGAAGGTGGTACGATGAGACGAGAGCGGCCGAGGCTACGGAGGGGTTCTTGTCGACAATGCATGTCTTGACGAGACGCTCGATGGCCTGTACGGTCGAGGCATCGATAACGCGGCACAGAGCACGGATGGCATTGGCGCGGTATACGACATCGCTGCCGACAGAAGTGTCCTTCATGATGGAGGATGTGACCATGATCACGTCGTCGGCGGAGCCAGCGAGTTCCTTGATGACCAAGTAGACCATCTGGCGCAGCGATGCATCCTTGTTCTGGAACAGCTTGGAGATGCCGAAGAAGAGGGTGGTGGCTTCCTGGCGTCCCCAGCTCTCGCCGGTGAAGAGCAGCAGGGCGAGCTTGGTGAGGATCACTCTGCACTTGCGCGGCGAGACGGGGCTCTGGTTGAAGACACGGGCATCTTGGAACACGGTGGTCTTGTCGATCTGGGCGACGCCGCCAACGTCCTCCTGCTTCTTGTCCATGTTGGTGCTCGAGGTGCAGCTCTCACTGCGAGCTCTCCCTTGGGTTGAATAAAGTGTCCCGCTCTTGCTCCTCCAAACGTGGCCTTTGCCTGTCGATGCAGTCGTTCAACGTGTCCAGGCCCGGGGCTGCAATTGGTCGTGAGCGATTGGACGGTCGGCGGGGGATGCGCCAGCGGAGAGTCGTGATTACGTGGTGTTGTGAATCGGTCTACGTTGAAGTTGCACCCTACTGGCGCTGGTGTGCAGCGTGCAGGGGTGCCGTGGGCTGCTGCGTGTTTGGCTTGTTTGACGGGCTCTAGCGTGCTTCCGTTCTGCGGCGGACATGGCGGCCAGAAACGGGAAAAGAAGGCGCTATCTTTGGGGAGCATTTCTAAGGCGCAATTCCCAACGTCCCCAACGTCTCTTGCTCTTCCCCCTCCCACCTTTGCCTGCCTCTCTCTCTCTCGTACACACACAATGGCCGCCTCGATCCCCCGCTCACGCTGCCTGTTCGCCGTGCCCGCGCGACAGGCTGTCCCCCGGCCGCGCACAGCTTCGCGATGCGCCCGGACTTTTGCCACAACTTCAGACAACCCGCCATCAGACCCAACAGCGTCGAAGCCGCAAAGGGCCAAGACCTCCTTCAGCGACACACTCAACGCCGGTCCTTCGTTTGCCGACTTTGTCAGCCCCAACGCCCCCTTGTCGCCTGCCGAAGCCTACGAGATCAAGACTGCTACAGTGGGGCCGGAGGGCCGCAAGAAGACCATCACTCGACTGCCCGAGTGGCTCAAGACGCCGATTCCTGTCAACCAGAACTACAAGAAGATCAAAAAGGACCTCCGCGGCCTGAACCTCCACACAGTCTGCGAGGAAGCAAAATGTCCGAACATCTCCGATTGTTGGGGAGGAAGCAACAAGAGCGCGGCGACAGCAACCATCATGTTGATGGGTGACACCTGCACACGTGGCTGTCGTTTCTGCTCAGTCAAGACGGCAAAGGCACCTCCACCCTTGGACCCTCACGAGCCCGAGAACACGGCTGAAGCGCTGCGAAGATGGGGATTGGGCTACGTCGTCCTGACATCCGTGGACCGCGACGATCTTGCAGATGGAGGAGCACGACACTTTGCTGAGACCATCATGAAGATCAAGCAAAAGGCACCCACGATGCTCGTCGAGGCACTGACGGGAGACTATGCTGGTGATCTAGAAATGGTCAAGAAGGTGGCTTTGAGCGGACTTGACGTCTACGCGCACAACGTCGAAACCACAGAAGCCCTCACACCTTTTGTTCGTGACAGGAGAGCCAAGTTTAGGCAGTCGCTGGACGTTCTGCGCACTGCAAAGGAAGCACAGCCGACGCTCATCACAAAGACGAGCATCATGTTGGGCTTGGGCGAGACCGACGAGCAGCTCTGGGACGCACTGAGGGGTATGTAATACGCAGACTTCTACTCCAACTTTACTAACTCTCCTCAGAACTTCGCAAGAACAACGTCGATGTTGTTACATTTGGCCAATATATGCGACCGACGAAGCGCCACATGGCTGTCCACGAGTACGTCACCCCCGACAAGTTTGAGCTATGGCGCCAGCGAGCCCTCGATTTGGGCTTCTTGTACTGTGCCTCTGGGCCGCTCGTCCGCTCTAGCTACAAGGCAGGAGAAGCCTTCATTGAGAACGTCCTTAAGAAGAGGAGACTAGGAGGCGCGGGCAACAGCGAAGTTACGGCACCGTCGGCCACGGAGAGCCAGACTTTATAAGAGAAGAAATTAATGCGTGTGAGCGAGTGAGCGATCTGTATTATATTCCCCGAGCCAAGCGTTCTTGATGAGCGATAGCTCCGCACACTTCAACGTGTGTTATGAAATTGGACAAATTACCAATGACAATATCTGGAGCCTAAGCTTGCGATCTATTGGTACAGACAGGTGGGTATTAACGGAAGAAGATGTGTAGTGACGAAGAGGGATCTCACACCGCACTGACTGACTTGACTCTTTTGCTCACATTGTCAAACGACGTCCGGCTTGTTCCTGCAGAATCTCCATCGCCGCCACCGCTTGGTGCTTTTACAGTTCGAAAACGGCATTCAATAACCTACTAGTCACATGCCTCCGATTCTTTGTTGGGGTTGAGGATTGACGAACACCAGGACCGGTCCACGAGACATCTTTACAGCCCTAGACCACGACCGGGACCCAAATCGCTCATAACCAAGTCCCAATGCGTCTTCTTGGATGAGTGCCCCGCATTTCGTACGCCCGGGATGGTCTCTGGGCCCTGCGCTCGACTCAGAACGTATCACAAGGGAGTACGTCTGATCTGCTCCTACCGAGCTCATCCAAAAAAGGCCAGCGCTCAGCCTGGAGTGCGCTGCTATATGCATGCCGCTTCTTTGCTCTGTCTATGTATGCTCTCTAGAGTTCATGCCCCTGTTGTGCAACTCGGAAAGCTATCGCCAGCAGTGCAAGCACGTCATCGGAAAACATTACCTTTCATTGCTGAAAGCACCCCGTCCCTAACGCATCACAGAGGGGAGAGCTCAGATTCTCACCTCGCATATATGGTGCATATCCTTCGGACAAAAGAGCAAATCGATTGCTGCAGAGACTCGCAGCCTATTGCTGAACTTTGCACAATGTGCGCTTGCAGCCACACTGAATTGTTCTTTGGTTCAAGGTGTCTCCGATTGTGTCCCGGTCCTGGAATGAAGATATGTGGAGTTCGAACTGATATCAACAAGCCGCACCGACGACCTGACACGATCTGTAACACCATTTGTAGCCTGTATATTCATGTACGACCTCAGGCTCCAGGTTGCACCCACCAAAACTACGGTGGTACCACTGTTCTTACTCGTCCCTTATCAAGCACACTCCATTCGTAGCCACGCTCTATAGCACCATAGAATACCTGCATGACACACCGGTCCTGACAGAAAAGTCCACCCTAGAAACACTGCTTCAAACATCAGCTCAAATCAGCAACGTCATTGACATCCTTGCAGATAGCATTCGATCTTGTAAGCACAGCAGAAGCTTCAACTGATTGAGCATAGCTACTAGAAGGGCCTAACAGGAGTCTGGATCAAACATTCAAACGTGTACCTATTGAAAACCCAGTACAGTGCTGTTGCATACGCCTCCGTTTTACAAGCCTGCTTCCCAGTGAGCTGCGTCCGCGTCCCGTTCGGTCCGTACCCGCTCACTTGCATGCCGTCCAAGTGAAAGGTTTCTGACCACAATCTGACTAGGGCTCTCATGTCTTGCTAAGTTTGAAGATGGCGAAGTACTGTATAAATCATCCGTCTACTTCGATCAAAGAGAATATCTCTATCACCTCGTGGACTTCTAGAGCTGGTCCAAATCTGTGGAAGGCCATTGTTGTTTTCAGCGTACAAGGTCTCACGCCTTTACTCTGGACAGACTTTACTTATCTTTTCGTCGCCAGTCCGAATGAATGTTAATATCTAAGAAAGTCTATCGCAAGCACTCTATCTCGCCAGAGAAACCGCTCCACGTCTGAGCTGCATACAAAAAATTGGCCTGAAGACGCATAGTTTCATGCGCTACTCCCTGTTTCAAGATCCTATCGACACTTCGTCGTTCTTGCGCGTATAGCAGCGCCACGTGGCACGGTCCAGGCGCACAGCCACCGTGTAACCTGTTTGAAGATGCACGCCTTCGATGCACTTACCCTAGCTTTGCTCTCTTACACCACTATCCCTAGAGTCCTTGCCATACCGCAGCCTCAAAGAAACACAATGTCGACCGCACCGGGATTAAAGAACGTCGCGTACTTTGTGAATTGGGTTTGTTGATTCACCCGCACTCAACTCCGACGTCATACAGAGCTAAGCCCAGATAGGGAATTTACGGACGAAACTACCATCCCCAGGATCTTCCAGCTGATAAACTCACTCACATCCTCTACGCTTTTGCCAACGTGAGGCCAGATTCCGGTGAGGTCTATTTGACAGACACATGGTCAGACACAGACAAGCACTATGAGCACGACTCGTGGAACGATGTGGGAACCAATATCTATGGCTGCGCCAAACAGCTGTTTCTCCAGAAGAAGAAGCACCGACACATGAAAATCCTGCTTTCGATAGGAGGATGGACATACTCGTCTAATTTCGCTCAGCCCGCATCAACGCCCCAAGGTCGTGCCAGGTTCGCTAACAGCGCGGTGGATGTCATGATGAACCTTGGATTCGACGGTACGTCAAGCACCCATCCACAGACATGGTCCTTACTTATTGACACATACAGGTCTCGACATCGACTGGGAATACCCCCAAAACAGCGCCCAAGCAAACGACCTGGTCCTCTTGCTGTCTGAAACACGCAAAGCACTCGATGCTTACGCCACCGAACACACTCCAGGTACTCACTACCTACTGACTGTAGCCTCCCCCGCCGGACCGCAGAACTACAACCGCCTCGATCTCGCTGCCATGGACCGCTACCTCGATTTTTGGAATCTGATGGCCTACGACTACGCTGGCTCATGGGACGCCACTGCTGGCCACCAGGCGAACTGGAACCCGGATTCTCACAACTCTTCGTGCACACCGTTCAGCACTGAACATGCACTCCGCGACTATGTTGCTGCAGGCGTTCCGGCCAACAAGATCGTTGTTGGCATGCCCCTCTACGGCCGCAGCTTTGCCAACACCGCTGGCCCCGGAGCGCCGTATCAGGGCCAGGGCCAGGGGAGCTGGGAGACCGGCATATACGACTACAAAGCGCTGCCTGTAGAGGGCGAGGGAGTGACGAATGATTTGAAAGTTGGCGCGAGCTGGAGCTACGATAGCGCGAGTCGGTTGATGGTCAGCTACGACACGCCTGCCATAGTGAAAGTGAAGAGTGAGTTAATCAAGGAGAGGGGTCTGGGCGGCGCCATGTATTGGGAGAGTAGTGGGGACCGAAAAGGGGAGGGGAGTCTGATCTCGACGGTAAGTTCTCCATCCCACGGACTATAGATGTGTGCTGTACTGACTGGACTAGTTCGTGCAGAGTATTGGCGGGGTGGAGGCGCTGGATCAGAGTCAGAATATGTTGACATATCCGGTCAGCAAGTATGACAACTTGCGTTCTGGGTTTCCGGGTGAGTGACTCGCTGATTGCGTCACGCATGTCGGCAGTGCACTTGGGATAATTGCTCTGGAACATTTGCTGCGAACGTAACGGCTGCATTGATACTCGCGTTGGGAAATTAGGTTATGTTTTCTGAACCCCCTTGGCTCGAGCATGAGGATCTCTGATATTGTCGTGCTATGGTATATGAACCTTATCAGTTTCCACAGCTTCTGCTTCTTTTCACGTTGCCGTCCTCCCAGTGCAGAGATCTAGCGTGCTCTCATCTCGTCGCACCTTGCGCCGACCAGCAACCCAGCATTCCACCCCGCTTCATCATTTCATCGCCCCTCCCCCTCTCTCCCCGGATAAACGTCCGCATCCACCACCCTTCTGAGCGCCCTCTCCACCTCCTGCCTCTCCAACTCCCGCAATCGCAACTGATGCCGCCAACACGCCATCAACTCTGCCTCCACCGCGCGAAACATGTCAATATCCTCCTTCTCCCGCGCAACTCGTGCCCGGTGCAGAAAGCACTGTCGCTGTTGCCTCACAGCACTAGGCATGAACTGGACGAGTTTTCCATACAGCGCTCTGAACTCAATAAACAGCTGCGTCATAGGCGACGCGGGTAGTAGCGTCGCTGCGGCTCTAATCTTGAGCGTGGCTTCCCAGTCTGGCGCGAAGCAGGCGAAGGCCGGCATTCCTGGCGTGAGGAGGGGGGAGGGCGGTGGATGGGCTCTAGCGCAGAGGGGCTCGGTGTGTGGGCTTCGCACCCTGTGTTGGTGGATGTGTGTTGGGTAGCAGCTGTGGTCGCGGAAGACGCCCAGGAGGCGTGGGTTCTTGACACGGCGCAGGCGGGTGAGGGGTTGGATTAGCATGCGTGCGTCTTCCAGGGTGTAGCGGGGGATGATGCTGGGGTCTTTTGTTTCGACCGAGACGAGCAGGTTGCGCAGGTCGCGGGCTTTGGAGAGCACGCCGGAGACGACTATGGCGACGTAGTCTGGGAAGGTCAGTCTTCGGGGTGTTTTTTTTATGGAAGGGTTGAGCTGCGTTCTTACCGCGCATGTCGTACAGTTCCAATTCGTTGTCGTATGGGTCCATGCCCATTCTGGGGTCTTCGGCACACTCCTGTCGGCCGAGTACTATGTTGACGGTGTAGTTCTTGACCGCTGACCAGTCGAAATGCTGAAGGAATCGGTCAGTCGCTTTTTGATCGTGGTTTTGGTAGATGTAGCCATCTCTGCCTGATGGCGAAAGTATGCGATGGCCGCCTGACCGCAGCTCGTCAGTACGATACAGCTTTGTCTGAAGTAGACGATGTCATGTCACTCACAGAGCATTACACCGTCTCTTGTGATATCAATTGTAAACGTCGTCATGCTGTAGAACACGTCTTTAATCTCCTGGTATGTGTCGCGACCAAAGCCTAGGAAAATGGAATGCAGCAGTACGGGTAGACTGGTGCGCAGCGCTCCTCCTGTTACAATCGTGCCGCGACCTGCGCTCCAGTTTGTATGATACACGATCATCGATTGAATGGGTTCTTCTGGCATTAGGTAACGAAAAACCTCCTGGCGTAACTCTGCTGGGAGCTTGAGGAAGTAGCACGGTAGGGGAAGTTCCAAATTATTGGGCTGAGTCGCGCTGAAATGCAGGCCTGAGTTGTATCGCTTGTCGTTTCTCGGCTTGGTAGAATCTCCAGTCTCGAATGGTTTTGTAAGAGCCGTTTGTTGGCGTACGTTTGCATTGGAGGACTCTAGATCTACTGGATCGCGGTGGCTCTGGGGTTTCGACGGAGGCGCAATCATGGTGAGTAGAGCGATTTGGATAAGAAGCGAGGCTAATACAACTGCAGCTCAAGATCCAGCGATTGAAAAACAAGTATACTCTCTGGAAGTGTTTCGAATCTGTCCCTTCCTGCAAGTATGAGCACTGAATCAAGGTGAGGGCAAACACAACATTCGAAGAGGCCGCCCGCCCGCTTTGCACCTACAGGAGTGGCAAGAGTGCAACTGCGAGTAATCTGAAAATGCACACTCGAGTGTGAACGCACTGCTGCCTTGGAGGGAGAAGAGTGTGAAAGATTAATGTGGTCCGAAGAATCTCCACACCTCGTTTTGTCGAGTTGCACTGCCCGCAGGCTGTGTTTCCTCAGACCCCGAGGGGCCTGTTGAACAAACACCTGCTAGGCAGAGAGTCAACTGCAAGCCATAATGGTCAACATAGTGATATTGCTTCCCGCATGGAGCCATATGTGGCAGCTATTGTTTGTTTCTATTGTTTGAGAATGTTCTTGGTTGTATATTGCACAGCGAAGGTTTTTATGCTCTGCTCACAAGCCTGCAATTATTTGCCTTCTGGGGTAATGTTTAGGTCAGAGGGTATATTCTCTATTGATGGCCGTACTCATGTCTCTGGATGTACCTGTCGGATTAAGAAGTTGCAATGTGTGTTGTACCTGCCGTGTCGTTGCAGGCTCTAGCCGTGTTCGGATCAAGATGCGGAGGCGGACCTCGGCTCATTTCACCCCAGACTCTCGACAAGCTTACGAGTGAACCGCAGCTATGTAGCTCTTTTGACGGGCCAGATGCTGCAGCACTCTCACATCATCCAATTCAGTGAGCGCATATCTCTATTCCCACCACAATGTCGACTATCAGGCCCAAGACCAGCCCGCCGCCCACGTCCCACGTCCTTCTCTCGTATCCGGCCGATTATGTCCTTCTTGTCACTATAAATCGTGAAAAGCAGATGAACAGCATCCCTTTTGCTGGACATCAGGAGCTTGGTCATGTCTTTGACTGGTTCGATAAGGAAGACAACCTGCGCTGTGCTATCATCACTGGTGCTGGTAAGAAGAGCTTCTGTGCCGGTCAGGACTTGATTGAATTGGGGAGGATTAGAAGTGGGAAGAGTGATGTGAATCCAGGTCTGATGAGACATCCGGTGAGCGGCTTCGCTGGCTTGAGCAGGAGAGCCGGTAAAAAGCCAGTCATTGCAGCTGTCAACGGCTTCGCGCTGGGAGGAGGCTTCGAAATTGTGCTTGGATGGTACGTTGGCTTCCTATCGAATCGGTTATAGATTACTAAGTACAGCCCAGTGACCTCGTCGTTGCCGCACCGAATGCAACATTTGGTCTCCCAGAAGCCTTACGAGGCATCTTTGCAGGTGCTGGTGGTCCGGCGCGTTTGGTACGAATCGTCGGGTTGCCAGTAGCGTCTGAAATGGCACTAACTGGTATACCTATCACGGCTCAACGAGCGAAGGATCTGAACATTATCAACCGCATATCGCCGTCTCAAGATACTGTTGTGGATGAGGCGTTGAAGCTGGCGAAGGAAATTGCTGCAATATCGCCAGACGCGGCTATCGTGACGAGGGCAGCTCTCAAAGACAGTCTTGAGCATGGAAGCGTTGAGCGTGCGACACAGCTGACCCTTGAGCGTTACAACGATGCTTTGCATTCCAGCGAGAATGCGCTCGAAGGCTTGACTGCTTTTGCGCAGAAGAGGAAACCGAACTGGAAACCCTCTAAGCTGTAGATCATCAAATCAAAGCTCGGCTGTCTATTTTTCAAATGTACATCCTTGGTGTACTCTTTCAACCTTCGTCACTCCCTAGATGTAGTTAGTAGAATGAGCGGCCTGCCATCCCGCCTATCGGTAATACTCGGTACAATCCTCTTCAGCCACCGAGCCAAGGGTGACAGCCCATCAGAAATTACCGGTAGTCAACAGACCGGAAGCCTGCTACCGTCGCGGCCGCACCCTGAATGTTGCCCGGGAGCTTGGAATCCCGACATCCATGTAGACGCTGCACACCACACCTGCCTTGAATCAAGATCGTTGTTTAGTACAAAGGTGTGGCAGATCTACATACCACAGAACGTATATTTTAATCAAGTATTGCTTATCGTGTGGTGTTGGTCGAGGGTGGCGGAGATGTTTTCATGGAAACATGGTCCTAGCTCCGGAGTAAAACCCACATATTCTTCACGGCCTCATAACTTCGGACGAAATATCGCGCTGAGGGCAACAGAAACATCTAACGCATGCAGCGCACAGTCTTAAATAGGCTCGTGCATCATGGTGTGGGACGAAGTGGCGGACATGGGCTGAGCCAAAACTGTTCCCCTTTCCCCGCATTATGCCTACCCCGGATGTGCTTGGGAGTTACCGGGAGCTAAAGTAATATACATAGGCGACCAAGCCCCAAGCTCGATTACTCGACTCCATCGATCTCCAAGAACTTGACAAGTCTACAGCGACTCGACATCAGTTGTTTTTAAACTTGATATAGTTGCCGCCATGATGAACCAACACTCTGCCGATGCTGTTGACTTCACGACACCTATCACACCTGCTGTTAAACGTAAGAGACGGTCATCGTGCTTGGGAGAACAGGAACGACGAGAACGTAAACGTGCAATTGATCGAGAAGCTCAGCGGTCTCTGAGGGAAAAGACCAAAACACACATTGCTGAGCTAGAACGAACTATTCACATTCTAAGAGACCAAGACCGAAATGGGGCAACAGCGAACCTGCTATCAGAAATCGAGAGCTTGCGAGCAGAAAATGAGCGATTACGAGGTATTATTGACAGCGTCAAGCATGTGCTCGGAACCGATACTGCGCCACGACCAAACGCGGCGCCAGAAGCGCCTCCAGCGAATAGTGGCATGCTGGCCTCACCTGCTTCGTCCAGCAATGGTACGCATCATTTCACCTAGTCGAGATTCTACAGCTTTGCGTTCCAGAGCCTTACCGATCAGTAGATCACCGATCTCCCATAGCACGCACGGTATCCTTTATCGACGACAGTAAACCTTCGCAGCCTACACTACCTGACGTCCTGATTTCGTGTGATCACAGCGAGGGTAGAGACAGCATCGCCTTAGTCGATCTGGACGGTATGAACCTGATGACCGACGTGTCGGCGTTTGATCTTGACCTGAACCCGGAGCCGATTGAGGAGGTGACACCCGTAGAAGCCACGATGATAGAGGTACGGAAAAGCCCGGTTGATATGCATGACTGGGAGAATAACGTAATCACCGCTTCATGGGGGCCATTGATGCAAGAAGTATGTGCTTTGTTTGTCCTGCGCTTGCCATTGGGGAGTAATGCTGACAACAAAACTCTCAGTTCTTTGGCGACAGCTGGCGATGCCCATCGCCGACTGTTCTAAATTTCGGCACCCCAGATTACATGAGCTCATCAACGCCCATGCCCATATGCCCGACGTGGAAGAGAACGAATGAGGTCTACGAAACCATACACGATGCGCGCTTACGAATAGGCGCACAGTCTCTCACTCCGTATGAGAAGAAGCTGTCCACGACGGCAGAGACTGGGCTCCTGTATTTGGCTATGACAAAAGGGTGGGAAAACTTATCAAAAGAATGGATGCACAGCCCTGTTCTCGTGATCCTGAAACAAATGGACGAGATTCTTTTCAGTCATCTAAACAAGATGGAGAGACTAGTAGCAGCGTACAAGAGCTTCAAGCTTCTTAAGGTATTCACTACTCAGACAATTGGCTTTGCAACACAGCTAAGAGACGAACAGTACTATCTCAACAGCACCACGGAACAACTCAAGGAAGTGCCACAATGGTTGCGTCCTAGTATCTCGCAGTCATCTATCGCCCATCCCATTGCCATTGATTTCTTCGCCTGGCCAACCCTCCGCAACCGTCTTTTGACCGAACACCGCTCCGTATTCCGAACATCGACACTGTCGCGCATGTTCCAGCGATACTTCAAATTCGACTGGCCGTACTCCATCGAAGACGCCTTCTTCTTCGACGAAGAGATAGGGTATTATCGCCCAAGCCCAGTATTTGAGAGATACCATGATGACCTGAAGTATTGGACTTTGGGGGAGGGCTTCTACGACAAATATCCACAGCTGAGATCGGATATTGATGGCGATAGGAGGACATTCACCAAGGGCGTGGAAGTGTGAGAAGATATTGTTGAATTGACGATGCTTTTTTCTCGCTGTAGTAGCGCTGCGATTGCATATCTGATAGCACAGCTCCTTCGCGGTCCTCAAAGATACCATCTTCTCAAAGCATAAGCATGTGTCACAACTGTAAATCCAGGTCAACAACCCACGCTTCATTCTCAAGCACACCCTTCTCACCTTCCATCGCGGCATTTACAGCCAAAGTCTGCTTACTTGTGCGGAACGCTTCCAGCGAACCCGGAGGCAAACTCGCATACCCTTTCCTCCTCGCATAATTCTTCCCCACCCACTCCTTCGCCAAAGGAACAATGGAGTCCTCCTTCTCCGCATCAAACTCTAACCGCTGCGCCCCATACCCACAATGCACATGCCCAAAGCAAAACAGTCGTGGTTGCACGCGCGCCACCGCTCGACGCAGATGCTCACACCCGGCACTCCGGCCGTCACTGGTGGCATCGAGAATGTACTGCGCGGGCCCATGTGTCATTATGATATCGACATGTTCTGGGATTCTGGATTGTTGGGTACTGACATTCCTCGCCCATGGCGGCGTATCCGACGCAGGATTAAACCTGTCTTCGTTGGAGGGATACTGGAAGGCTGAAGAGCCGAACGCCGGTGTGAACGGCGATGCATAGATGGTGAAGGATGCACCTGAGGCAAGGGTGAAGGTATGCGTGCCTTCCTCCAAGAAAGAGATGCCGTTTTGGGTTGCGACGGAAGAGGAGTCGGACGATATGAGGTTCTGGGCGTCCTCGATCTCGGCGGCTGATCCGCCTTGGGAGGTGCAATATTCTTTGTCCAGATAGATCTCGTGGTTGCCAGCGATGACTAGGCGCAGCTCGGCGGGAATGTTTCCTAGGCTGACGAGGGCGGCGGAGATGGACTCAGGGGTGCCGTTTTCTGTCAAATCGCCACAGTGCAGAAGCACGTCGCATGCCGGCAGCGTGCCAGGTAAAGCTAAGTCGTGTGTATCGGACAATATGAGAAAGCGAGCGGATTTCGTCGTGCGTACTTTCTTTGCTTCGTGGGAGGGTGTGGGTGAAGGCTGGCGGAGACGCTTTGAGATAGACATCTTGGTAGTCTTGAGAATGAACTTGTGGTGACGAGCTTGAGAGATGGAGTGTTAAAAGTTTGTATATAGAGGATGGCAAATTGGTTTTTTTATAGGATTGTTGTAACCATTCTTGGTTCGACCAGTTCCGGGTTCCACTAGGAGGGCATCTGTCTTCAGCGATTTTGACAGTCTGTTCCATGGTACACAAAACTGAAGACTTAGTCTGCAAGCTTTGACATCCCCAACAGAGTTGAACCCCTTCTTGGACGAAGTAGGGCGCTCATGAGAAATTGATTTCTAGTGTAGAATCGACATGTACCAGGCCCTGGATGGATATGAAATTGTATACCTCTTGCTGCAAAAACCCTGAGATATTTACTCGCTGTAATGATCTGTAGTATCAGCTTCTTGAAAGCTCCATGCATATGTGTTCCCTCTCAACAGAACCATCCCTCGCAATCCCCCCTTCCATACTCCGGCCTTGTACTCGGATGCCTCGCTCCCAGCAGCTCAAACACATGCATAGCGACAAATACCGCCCATGCAAACGACCCAATCACAATCAGCACCCCGCCCCAGTACGGCACCGTGCGGTGTGCAATAATGAGGCGGCCGTGACCGCTGATGCTCGGCGGGATGATACGGTGCCCATGTGGGTGCGAGTACGTGTACGGCAGCAATGGAGCTACGAAGGGCGTGTCGGTGGGTGAGACCTCGATGGCGGAGTCGTGGGGGCTGGCTGAGGAGGAGGAGGCGCCATAGGAGATGGGTATGAGCTGGCTTTTAGAGGGCGGTGAGTGCGACGGGGAGGAATGCTAGGGTTTAGATTAGCTTTGGAGTTGCTAGAATTAGAAAGACTGTACCTCTTCAGCCATGGCTGTCTAGGAGCATAGCGACGCAGAGTGCGCGAGGGAGATGCAGAGGGTATATCAGTGGATACTTGGGCGTGGTAACAGGCCTTGGTAAGCCTGTGCCCAGAGGAGCCGCGCGCTCAGCCTCGTTTCCAGTCCTGGGATGGCCCGGCCATGGGGATCGCACGCCGGGCTCTGTGCATCGGGGAATATATTGATTGATCCATACTGACTAGCATTGGTCCCGCAGGATTCGTTTCTAGATGTGCGCGCTGCAATTTAATCAATAATTCTCCCCCGGATCCTCCACTGCACGGGAACTAGGCGATGGCAGCTAACTGTCTTCATCTTAGCATCTCCGCCATACTAATTTTCCGGGGTCAACCGAATGCATCCACATTGAATGCTTCGTTCCTCCAAAGAGACTGTCTTGATATACTGTACAAACTCTTCTCGGATCAGCATACCGAAGCCCTCCAAGCCGTCAACAGGCAATTTCGGCGTAAATCGTTAGGGCCGAAAGCTTAACCATTTCCCCGTTTTGTAGATCCACCGGACGCCCACAGATACTGTGCGAGAGTTTCAATGAGAACTACTACTGTGTCCTTGTAACAAAGCATGACAGTATCTAACAGATTGACGACCACTCGTTTAGTTGCCATCAAGATACAAAGGTACAAAGTCATTTTGAACCGAACCAAACTTAAGAAGAGTGTCTTTCTAAGATCCAGAATCCTCGTGCTTCATACGTCACTCGATCGCGTGGGACACACGAGCATTGGTGAGTGAGTTTAGGATTACAGGCTCCCAAAGTAATGTCGAGATGACTTTCTACAGACATGGACAGATGTCGTCCATGCCACCTATTGTACATGATATCCTACAGTATCTTGATTGTTCGATCATTCGAACACGTTGACAGCCTTCCTTCTCCCCTTCCTGCCGCCACTTCCCCTAATCTTCCTATCCTTGTTATACCGCCCATCACGGTCCCCAAACTTCTTTCCACCAGTGGTGACTCTATCCTGCCCAACATCGACAGCCTTGCCATCCTTTGCGCCCACCGCAATCTCAATCGTGACATTCTTCGGCTTCTTGACCTTGCGTCCCTTGCGATCATACTCCTCGTTTGGCTTACCCAGTCGTACCGATCTTGGGATCCTCGTCTTCGCTCCCAGCGCCCACAGATCACCCCAGCGCGACTTCTTCGCGTCCCGGAACGCCTGCCGACTAAATGACCGCGGCACTGTCCAGCGCTCCAGCGTCCCAGCAGGTGTGCATACATCGAGGATAATGTGGCCCCTGCGCTTGAGTGCGGGCAGAATCAACCGGGGCAGCGACAGAGGGTTGACGTGCTCCGGGGTGAGCAGATCGGGGTTCTCTGGGTCCGCAGCGTTTTCCAACCACTCGTGACCTGCAAACGCTGCGTCAGTGTCCACTTTACCCTGCTGTACGCCACGACCTATGAGATCGTGCTCAGGCAGACGCTGATCCCGCCCCCGTTGTACGGCGAGGTAGCTGAACTGCACGTCCTCGTGGTTCTTGTCCTTGGCGTTGAGGATACGCTGCAGGTACGGCGGGCGGATGTAGCGCTGTGTGAAGAAGCAGAAGTCCTTCCTTCCTGGTCTTTTGCCGGGGGTGGTGTACATAGGGCAGGGGGCATGGTTTGTGCAGGGGGCGATGATCATGCCTGTTTCTTTGGCTCTAAAGCGCGTGTCTGCTTCGGGCTGTGAGACTTGTTCTTCCAGTGGGGTTTCAGTTGTGGTGCTGTGTGGTGATGAGATGTGACGGTCTAAGAGCATTTGTCGTGCTGCTGCAACTACTTCGAAACCTCGTGGTAGGCCCTTTTCGATGAGGATTAGGACACCGCCGGAGGGATTGAGGAGAGACCAGTATTTGGACACTTGGTCTTTGCGAAGGTAATCTTGCTTCAGTGGCCAGAGCGTGTGTGGGGCGATGATTACATCGTACACTTTGCGCGGCTGTGAGGTGTTGGCTTCGTCTTCAGGGGTGACATGCTCGGGAAGGCGGGGAATGAAGGTTGTATTTTCGAGGATGCGGCTCGCACGATGGCGGAGGCTGTCAGAGCTGACAAGTACGGTAGCCTTGCCCTTTGGTGCGGATTCTGGGGATGTGCTTGCTGGCTGTGTACCTTCTGCTATTTGTTCCTGGGACGTAGATTCTGCAGAGGTCTCTTGTTTGCCGTCCCATTCCGCCTTCAGTATCTCTTGCCATGCTAGAACACCAACGCCGCCAGAGCCAGCATCCAGGATTGTTCCGCCCTTCTTAGCCAGCATATGTTCCATCCACGGTGTGCCCAGACGTCGTCGAACCTCGACCAGGGCGCTCATGACACTCGCGTATGTCCCTGGTTGTACGGCAGCCATGTAAGCGTCTGCCTCGATGTTGCCCATCTCTGCCTGCGAAGGGTCGAGTGTGATGGGTTTTTGTTCCTTGCCTAGCCTCGCTGGTGCTGTACCCGCCGAATAAGGCAGCCCTCGTCCACCAAAGATACGGTTCGCTGACTCTGTAAGGTGCTTGTGGTTTGCGCGTGTGAGAAGTTGTGTTGTGGGGTCCACGAGGGTGTCTTTGGGCAAGAAGACAGTGGCAGGCGACGGTTTGAAGCGACCAGCGATGGTAAGGGGATGTGCGCGCATAAAATCCTCCTCCTCTACTTCCTCGTCTTCCCATTCTTCAGCCTCCTCGTGCTGAACGCGACTGGACTCGTAGACGTTCTGGTGGAATGTAGCAGCCTGCTCTTCTCTGTACTCCTCCCACTCTTCTGGTGTCATCGAGTCCTTGTCCTCTACCAGTTCGTCCTCCTCCTGCGCTGCCTCCTCGTACAGATCGATCTCCTCGAGCTTGCCATCTTCTCCTCTCCTCAAGAGCACCGTCGAGCCATCTGGCTGCTCCTCTGCGATGATCTCCTCCGTTTGCTGCTTGGTCTGTAGTAGCTCTTCCGCCGTGTCGACGAATATAGGCGGCCCATACAATCTCTCGTACAGTGAAAATTCCTCGACACTCAAGTAATCCCGTGGCAAAAAGTCGCGAAACTGCTGTCTTGCTTTCCGTACGTTGACCTCGATAGTCAATTTGTGCACTGCCGGGTCCAAAGACGACTCTTCAGAGTATGCTGACTGGCTGTGGGATTGCTGTTGTCGTCGTAGGAGCGTGGTTGAGAGCGATCGTTGTTGCGCGAACGAGTGCGCCTGCGCCGGTCGCAATGCGAGTGTCGATTGCGGTAATCGTGCGTTACGCGCTCGTGTGATTGCGAGATTGAGGCGACATGATGCGCAAACTGATTGCAGTCCCCTTGCTTTCAGCATAATCGCGTTTGTGAGGTTTGGCAGTGTCGAATGTATCAAGTTCGGAGGAGAGAAAGTTCGCCGCATTCACTGCCAGGGTCCACGTTAGATCGCATCACCGACCAATCACGGTGAGCATGTTGCAGAGCATGGTCTCCACAACTGCTATCTCCAGGGAGCATAACCGTTCAGGACAATTATAACTCCAGCCTTGCCCCGGGTCTCCAGTGAATGTGGTATTTCCAATAAATTTCATAGCAAGTTCTTGATTCCTTTCTGAGGAGTGTGTACGGTTCCCGATTTTGACGCGGGTAATGCACTTAGAAGAGGCCATAGACTAAGCACGAGTGGATAATTCAGCATATTGTCTGACAAGAGATGTGCCAATATGCAGGTCTTACGCGCCAGTGCTTGCTGATCCCTGCTGACTGCCACTGATCGGCGTAGGTCCATCCGAAGGTATGAGGTACTCCACCCCGCCATGTTACCATCGTCCTTAGCTGTGCTCTGCACTCATCCTCACTCAGCCGACACGTCTAAGCAAACGGACTCTTTTCTTTAGGAATTCGATATCCTTGAAGTTTCAAAGAGTGCTGTATGCAACAGCACTGAACCTTCAACAGCTGGTGTTCAAGTTAGGAACGGCATACACTCCACAGTGTTCCAACGTATTTCCCCACATCTCACCACTAAACTCTCAATACCTCAACATGGGCTCAATTACAGAGAATTTTGACTATAAGTCACTTAAAGAGCTATTAAAGGACACAAAGGCCGATATTCTGACTCCGGATGATGGCCAGAAGTATGAGGACATCATTCAAAGGTGGAGCGAGAGTTGTGTCAAAAGAGCTGTATGTAGATTCAGTTTCTTCGCGCTGCTGTACCACCCACACACTGAAAGCGAACTTGGTTGTGAAGATTGCATGCACTAACCTCCAATCAGTCTGCAGTTGTGGCTGTTCGCACTACATCCGACGTCACAGCAACCCTCGAACAGATCCGCAAGCACAAACTCCCATTCACCGTCCGAGGAGGAGGGCACTCCACATCTGGCGCGGCATCCATCGAAAATGGCCTTGTCATCGACCTCTCCAAGATGAGGGGCGTCACTGTCGACCCCGAAGCCCGCACCATCACAGCAGAGGGCGGCACGATCTGGGAGGATGTCGACAACGCAGCCGCAAAACACCGTCTCGCGACCGTAGGCGGCACAGTAAACCACACTGGCGTTGGCGGTCTGACCTTGGGAGGCGGCTACGGCTACCTAACCGGCAAACACGGTCTCACAATCGACAACCTGCTCTCCGTCGAGATCGTCCTCGCCTCGGGCGAAGCCGTCACAGCCTCCAGCACGCAAAACGCAGACCTCTTCTGGGCGATCCGCGGCGCGGGCCAAAACTTTGGCGTCGTGACAAAATTCACCTTCCAAGGCTACCCCCAGGAAAACCCCGTCTTCGCAGGACCGCTTGTCTTCCCGCCCACCGCACTGCCGCAAATCGTCGACTTCATCAACAAGTTCCACGACACCAACGATGGGAACCAGGCTATCCTTGTCGCCTTCAGTAGTCCCCCGCCACAAAACGCCCCAGTGATTCTGACGCAGCTGTTCCACAACGGCACCGAGGAGGAAGGCAAAGCCATCTTCGCGGACCTATTCGCGCTTAACCCCCTCGCGAACATGAGCGGCATGGTGCCTTACCCGGTTTTGAACAGCCTGCTCAATCTATCCGCAGGCTTCGATGGCCGCAAGCTGTTTGGCGGCGGGGCATTCAAGTTGCCGCTTGACCCTGCGTTTGTCGAGGGCGTGTACCGTGAATTCCAGACATTTGTGGAAAGCAAGGAGAATCATGCGGTTGCGCAGAGCATGATGCTGTGGGAGGTTGTGCCGTACAAGAAGGTGATTGAGGTAGGGAACGGGGAGACGAGTTTTGCGAATCGTGGGGATTATTATAACGTTGCGACTATGTTTAAGTGGTGAGTATACCTCCTTCATATGCAAGGAGACTGTTACTGATGTGGTGTGTAGGTTCGACCCGGCCCTCGACACTGAGATGCGCTCTTTTTCGCGCTCGTTGCTCAAGAAAGCGTCTGAGACGGCGGCGAGTAGGTCCAAGGATGGCGGCGTGGGTCAGTATGGAAACTACGCCGGTGAGGATGTGGCGGCAAATGAAATCTTCGGTGAGAACGTGAGGCGCTTGGAGGACTTGAAGCAGAAGTACGATCCAGACAATTTGTTTAGCCACGGCACGAAGCTCACGCCACGGCCATTGGTAGTGGTGAATTAGACCTAAACTCATTCTGCCGTTTCTGCGGCAAGATCCTACTTCCGACGCAGATACGTATAGCTTTGTACCTGAACACGAACTTTGATACCGAACCATCCCGTCACTACGACAAGTCTCCGAAAGTCTGAGAGCAAGCCAGCCTCAACGCGACTTGTGTCTCTGCCATCCCAACCGTTCAATGTCGCATGCACAGACTCACTCCTCCATGCGCTGATGACGCCCTAAACATCCTTCATCAACTCCTCCAACTCCTCGTCCTCATCCCACCCGCCCCCACCCCTCCGATTCACCACAATCTTGCTCTCCTCCTTCTCATTCTGCTCCGCGACCGCGCCCAAAATATCCTTCAACTGGTCTTCACTGACCTTCTGCCTGATCTGGCCCGTGCGTGCGAGCATGATAAGGCGGTTCTCGATGTCCGTAGCACGGCTTTCCTTGACAAGGCGAATGCGGCCCAGGCGGTCGGCGGCGTCGGGGGTGAGGATCTGGGAGAGGATGTGCTGGCGCTGGTCGGCTGGGTGGGGTTAGAAGGTGCATTGCTAGTTGGAAGGAGCAGGAGGGAAGGGAAGAGAGAGAGAGGGGAAAGTACATTCTTGTTGTCTGTGGTGCGTCAGTACGGCGCGTTATGGTGGGGAGGGCATGGGTAGGTACCGCCGCTGTTCTTGCTCTGAACCGTCGCCGCCGGGGCTGCCGCTGCCGCCGGATTGCTGTTGTAGTTGCTGGAGGCGCGCTTGCCTGATCTGCTCGAGGTCTGCGTCAGACATGGTGGGCGTGTTGTGTGTGTTTGTTGTGGGTTTGGAGGGTTGTGGAAAAGTGATGCGGGGAAGTGAGAGGGCTCGGAGGTCCGAGATGGGTGGGGCGCGATTTCACAAAGTACAATCAAGAACAGAAAGTGCCGTTCAGCGAGCATGACTTGTAAATCGCAATATCTTGCACGTGTATTATGAGTACTGTTAATGATCATGTTCGTAAGTATGGAAGGGCTCCGTGCAATCATAAGCTATAGTGTATTGTTTCGAGTCGTTTCCCAAAGCCTGAGTCGTATCTTTGCAATAACGTGTGCAGCCGATCGTGAAGAGACAATGCCCTTCGCGGTCTCATACCATGCAGCATTACCCCCGGTCATCTGGTCTAGGTTCGACGTTCGACTACCATGGTTAGCGGATATAAAGTATTCATGGAGCACTCTACTGCTCACCTGGTTGCCGTTGTAGAATTGCTGACTTCGTGGCTCTCTCGCCCTCTGGTCAGCAAGTGTCCGTACTCTGATACCTGCTTCCTCTTCTCTCTCCGATCTCTGACTCCCCGGTTGCCCTCCACTTGCGCTCCCACCACCCACGGCTTGCCCCTGGCTAGGCTGCGGCGCCGACCCGGTCCCTAGAAATGAACCCAGAATACCTCCAGCATAGCCAACAGTCGAAGACAGCAGTCCAAATGCCCCGCTGATAATCCCCGAGCTCGTGCCCGCAAGTAAATTCGTCCCGCTCCCTCCGTACGCATCCGCGTACCCCTTTACTGGAACAAGGACTAAGGTGGCGCTGGGCGCTAAGTCAATATCCCCAAGCGTCTGGTTCTCATCGCCGGCAGAGAGCTCGCGGCTCGGTTGGGGCGCGAGAATGTGGCGGAAGAAGTAGGGTGGCAGGGCGCGGTTCTGCACATTTGGATCGGCCGGGTCGAGTTTGGTGAACTCGGTGTCGATCCACTTGCGGACTTCGTTCTCGAGGGTTGCGGTACGTGGGAATGCGGAGCGGATGGTACGACCGTCGAAGAGGCGGATGTTGAGGTGAACGGTTTGGGCTTGGGAGCCGCGAGTCGAGGGGTTTGTTCGAGGCGGAGTCGCGGTATCTGCTGTGTGTTTTTGTTCACGCTCAGACCTGCGTGCTTCTGCTTGTGCTTTACGTTCGGCTTTGTCTTGCTCTATACGTGCTTTGATGCGTCTTAGTTCTTCGGCGTCCTCTCGTTGCTTCTTTTGTAGGGCATCGCGAGCAGCTTTTTGTGCAGAATTTGTTGTAGTGGTTGACGCTGCGAGACCGGCTTGCGGAGCAGCATCGGCGCGTTGTTTGCCTTTGGCAGTTGAGGGCGATGTGGTAGGCGTTCGTGCGGATTCGCGTGCAGGTGCAGGTGGGGATGGCGCTGACGCCGGCGACGTGACAGGAGCCGGCGCTGGTGTCGCTTTCGTTATAGGCTCCTCATCGCCGTACAGATCATCCTCTGCCTGCGATGTGCTCGCTTGCGCCGACGCCGACCCAGGAATGGGCGCTGCTCCTAAGACCTTCCGTACCGCATTCACGAACTCTTCCTGACCAACATCGCTCCCAAGCTGTAATTGTAGCTTCCCGTTGTGAATGACAACCAATGTAGGTGCGCTCTCGATCTTGCAAAACGCGGCGAGGAATCCAGCTTCGGTCGACCCGCTTTCCAGGCGCAGGAGGATGGCTTTCTGTTCGAGTAGGCTCGATAGCTAGAACAGTCAGGTCTTGAGCTCACGAGTTGCAAGCGCGTGCATGTGCGACCAGACTCTTGTGTACATACCCAGCCACTCTTCAGCCATTCGTCCTCCCATTGCTTACTTGTTGCGCCATCGTCTGGATAACCTGTCAGTGACAATCTTGGGTGGCGGTTTGCGCGCGCACCTCGAATGAAGCATGCCACGAGCTTCTGCTGCTGGATGGCCTGGCCAATACCGCTTTGTAAGGTGCCTTGGTAGAACATGATTGACTGCCTTTACTGGAGGTTGACGTTACGTTGCGGGGAGATAGCGGAGTTTGGGGCCCGAAGGGTCCACTTTACGCCGTGCTAAGGAGCTCTCCCGGGGGTATACTCGAACGATCGACCCGGCACTGTAACGTAACGTGCGCGGCTGCGGCGGCGTTCGGCTATCAAAATTCACCGCATAAGCATCACTGCAAGGCATACATATGGATCATGGATGCAGATCGAAACAAAGGAGACTGTATTGTAAAGTAAACCAGCGTCATCCACCACCTCCAGACGCAGACGAACGGCGGCAAGCTAAGCTCTTCTACACCCCCGGAAGCTGCCCCCAAGAAGCTCTTCCATCTGTCTAGCTGCCAGCCATTACGCCCTCTGGTCTACCACTCCATCCCCAGCTGAGCCACCGCTCCAACTATGATTGCAATTTAGATGTGTTCGTCCCCTGATAATCTTAACCTCCCCACAAGCTGGCAGACCATATCCGAAGGAGGAGAACGCACGAAGGAAATGCTTAGGAAACCACGATAAGGACAAGGAAAGGGCAAGATTAATGCAGAATAGCGCCAAAGAACCAGTGATCATCCGGGGATTGTCGAGTAGAGCTGTGCTCAGCGTCCAGAGTATTAGGCGTCGTGCTGACGAAAATCATGGTGCAGAGTAGTGATAGTCGGACGCCGTACCACCAGGAGAGTTGAATACCGTATGGGATAAGCTTCCAGATACAAAGACAATCGCCAGAAACCCAAGGCCGTAATGGTTGCAAGACACCGAAAAGTCCTGCTAGGTCCTGATTAGGTCTCCGACGAATGAATCCCGTGAACTGATCGAATGGGTGCGAATGCCGTCCAATATGTTGCCAGGACAGCACTGCCGCATTTCCCATTCATTGGTGTAAAGCCGATTCGAATGAGCCGGTTTACAAGAGAGTTGAGATGACGAATCGAAAGCCGCATCAAGAATCAGTAGCCACCAGATGCATACTGGTCCCCACCACGCTTGTTGGCCGAACGAAGCTGCCTGAACAGAGAATCAGAGGTTAGTAAATTCTGACTGTGGCGTCCTCCGCGCAAAAGCGTTGTCGAACACCAAACGCAGAGGAAGGGGTCCTTACAAGGATCAGATATATCGAACTCACATTCCGGTGCCCTCCTGGCGTGCATTGACCGGTCCGCGCTTGGTGCCGGCCGCAGTGCCAGCGTTGGCAGCGGCAGTGGTGGTGACGTGACGACCGCGGACCTTGTCATCTTCCTCACCCTGGCCCTGACCAGCAGCCTGGGCAATGGCCTGGGCGTTCTTCTGGTACTTGTAGACGGTCCAGTCAAAGACGTAGTCGTACTGGAAGCCCTCACGGACGAAGAGGTCACGGAAGATCTTGCGGAGGTAGGAGTAGTCCGGCTTGTCGTCGAAGCGAAGGGAACGGGTGTAGTTCAGGTAGATGGCGAACTCGTTGGGGAAGCCGCGGCAGAGGACCTCGGTGGGAGTGGTCATCTTCTTCTCCATGATGCGGTCATACTTCTGCTTCTTGGTAGCCGCCTTCAGACCCTGCCAGGGAAGAGAGCCGCGGCAGAAGTAGAGCATAACGTAGCCGAGAGACTCCATGTCATCACGACGGGACTGCTCTGATACGAGTTAGCAAAGAAAACCAGGGTGGGAATCGTAGTTAACATACCGACACCCAAGTGGGTGTTGATGGAAGCGTAACGGGCAGTACCAGTCAGGTTCTTGTTCTCTCTGTACGGAATGTGGAAGTGCGTCTTGGGATCACGGTACTTCTTGGCCAGACCGAAATCGATCACGTTGACCTGGTTGCCACGCTTTCCAATGCCCATGAGGAAGTTGTCGGGCTTGATATCACGGTGGATGAAGGACTTGGCGTGGATGTACTCGATGCGGGAGATGAGCTGATCGGCGAGCAGGAGGACGGTCTTGAGTGAGAACTTGCGGTTGCAGAAGTTGAAGAGATCCTCGAGGGAAGGGCCGAGCAGATCGAGGACCATGGCATTGTAGTCGCACTCGGTACCGAACCAGCGCACAAAAGGAATACCGACACCGCCAGCAAGGGACTTGTAGACACGAGCTTCATACTCAAGCTGAGGGTGCTTGGCCTTGACGCTCTCGAGCTTGATAGCGATCTCCTCGCCGGAGATGATGTTGGTACCTGCTGGGAGTAAGCTCAAGTAAGAGCAGAGAACTGCTCGGGCACGCACCGAGGTAGATGTCACCGAACGAACCGCTACCAATCTTGCGGCCGATTCTGTACTTGTTGCCGACGCGGAGATCCTGTGACAGTCAGTTGGTGGCTTTGCTGGTGAGGCCGCGCGGGCTCTGCACACAGGTGCAGGCTGCGGGGTGATGCGTACCATTGTCGTCATGGCTGCTAAGGGTCAACCTTAAGGAGGCTGGCCTGCAGGTGATGTGGTAGTCGTAGTGGGGGGCGTCGGGCGGAGGTGGTGCAGTGGTGGTGGTGGAGGTGAGGTTCAGCCTGTTACGGGCGGACCGGTCAGTATGAGGCTTTTGCCAACAAGGCGGTGAGTAAGCGGTGCGGGCAAGCGAGGCGGCCGACCAGGGAAGTAGAGCGAGGGTGCGTGAGGCAGTGTAGGGAACGCGGCAGCGCAGAGGTGCAAAACTGCTGTTGTGGGGGATAAATAGGTACGAGGGTGGAGGCAGGTAGCTGGTAGGGCGGGACCTCGCTGGTTCACTCGCTCGCTGGGCTGGACTTACAGGGCGTGGATGGGCACCAACGGACAACGGCACCGGGATTGCTGGCAAAGGCTGCAAACACAAACTGGTGCACTGCAAGAGGACGTGCAAAAGGCGGCTGCACGCTACAGAACAGCAGAGGGCCCGGGGAGAAAGCACAGCAGTGGTTGTGCGAGAGGGTAGGTGAGGAGGCGCGCAGTCTGGAAGGTGTAGTTAGCCACACCAGCCTTGGCAGCGACTGCGCTACCACCTTCCGCACGGCGAGCAGCGCGCCCTGCACACTCGCTCAACTCGGAAGAATATCTGCCCAGCAACCGTCTGCGCCAGCGCTTCCCACGCCATTCGCGGTCGTGTCTGCGCTGCCGGAATGCTTCGAGCGTTTCAAATGCCGTAGACCGCTGCCCGCTTCATGCCGGGACCCTGCAGTTGCACCAGACACTGCCCCTTTATGCGCTCTCCACTCCTCACGCTTACAGCTCGCCCATATACCGGGTCGGTGCCCAATATATAGTCACATGGTTTGCCCTTGGTTTACTCTCCGTTTGCTCAAGCCTCTGTTAGCTACACAGCGCGAATCTGGGGCGGACTGGCAGCAATCCCCCGGCGGATCGATCTCACAGGCTAAGATCGGCCTGCCACAGCACCGCCGGCTTCAAAGCTTGAACACCTTAAAATGCAACATCGGCGGGTGTGCTGACGATGCCCAGCCACCGAGTCACTGCCTGCCTCGAAGGTTTTGCAACGCACATTTGTTTGACTGAGAACGACGTTTATTTGTCCTGCTAGTCCTCCCGGAGTCAGGGTCTTGCTTCTGATGTCGGTGGCTTGTGATGCAATGCGGTGACAGCTGTAACCCGCCGACTGGAGCGGCATTCCGACTCGTACATTTGGTTAAAATGCCATGATTGCCCGACAATTTTTGGCCTGGTTTGTTCGTTGCCAGGTCACGAAATGATTTGTCTCATGCAGACATGTTATGCTGAGCTGATGCGTACTAATCTTGTCTTACGGTATCACCTGACCCCGTCTCGAAGACCTCGGTATTGCCCAATGCAAAGAGTCAATTAGTCTATTTCGTGTCTAACTATGAAATTACGAATAGAGCGTACCCACATGTTTCGCCGTTTTACTTGTTGCACCTCATGTGTACGACCAGTGCACATGCTCCATTCGATCGTCCCCACATACTTCAGTTATCGTCAGTGAGAACATGCACAAACTGACGGTCTGACATTCGGCAGTCTACCAAGTCAGAGTCTGATCTGGTGCTTATGATGTGGCCCGAACACGTGATTGTCAGCAAGTAATTGTTCGTGGTTTGTTGAGAGAGTATTCTCGGTTGGTTAAGACCCCTCCTTTCTGAGTAGAGAACGGGCTCGGCAGGTAAAAAGCCAGAAGTTGTGTCCGCGTCTGGTTCTCTCACAAAGTACTATCACCAGTTGGAAGATGTGAATCGTAACAAACTTGCATTGCCAAAGTCTATACAGCCACCTCAATGCGAGGCGTTCCCGGCAGCTTCCGCATACACGGCTATTGTACAGTGCCTCTTATGGTATCGTGACCCTCCATCATCGTATGTTATCGAATCTAGTGGTTGGGCGACGCGTTCTTGACGGCCGGGTTGCGGGGGTCGTTCTTGTACTCCTCGGCTAGCAAGTGTCAGCTCAATCCAATGCCGCGAGATTCATTGTCTCAAAGACGGGTAACTGACCCTGGCCCATGGCGTTGGCGGCAGCGTTGACACCGTAGAGGATGACAAGGCCTGTGAGAAGTTGTTAACGTTGTACAGCGAGCGCTCCTGTCCCCACTGCATTATCCAGTTGATCCAATCCATCTCTTTTCAGACTCATCCTCTCCAGTGACTCGCAATTGGCGTTCTCAACGTACCAGAGACGTAGAAGGGCCACATGGGCTTAGCTGTAATCAGGCGTTCGTTAGCTGTGTTCCTCGGCCTGTCTTTCGCTTGTGCGAGCTGCGCGGAGTGACGTACCGATTTGCGCGGGGAACTTGCGACCGAGAAGAGACATCTTGACGTGTGATGGAGAGGCAATGGGTGGATCTGCGGGTGCCGTGGGAGATGGGAGTTGATGGGTCGTCGAGCTCCTAGCGGAAGTTCTCAATGCTTGGCAGCACGAAGTCGGCGGAAGGTATGACCGATGTTTACAACCACCCCTCCGCATACCCCACAACTCAACAACGTTTGTACGGAGGAGTTTCAGACACAGACACAAAGAGACAAGATCTAGGACAGAGATATGGCGTCAGCATTGGGAGGCTGCGTTGCCTCATTGCGCGCCAGCATGCAGAACCTCGACTCGACAATCAACATCCTCGATGACGGTGTGAGCGACATGCCACGGCTGGCTAAGGTGTTACAAACAACACGGGTACAGACACTTGATGGGCTCTACGATTACCCTCACTGACTGGAACAAGCATTTCGAGCTTATTTCGGAATCCGACCTCCAAACCGCGCAAGGCGCATTGCTCTCTGAGATTCGCCCAGAAGTCGACAACCTACTGAAACGCGTCGAGAATTATTTGGACAAGCTCGAACGCCGCGAGCATTCTCTCATTGCGAAATGCGACCTGAATGACGGCCGCCTGGGGCGCGACAGCACAGGAGGGTCGAGGCCTGCAAGTCGGACGGCAGCTGGCCGAAGCAATGCGCGGGCGGCAACTGCGCAGCAGGAGCTGAAATACAAGCAGCTGAAGGCAAGGAAGGACAGACTGAGTTATGCAGTGGAAACACTCGAAATGCAGGCGAAACAGAGGGAGAGGCAGCTCAGGATGAGCATGGCTGCTCCTCAGCAGTTCGACGACTACTAGGGCTGGACAAAGGTTGCATTGCAAGGAAGCAGGATGGCCTAGGATAGACGGCACGGGAAAGGATCAATTGGCGAGCGTTTTGCATTTGAGATACCCCAGAATAAATTCTTTCACTTTCCAGACTCCAGCCACTTTCGAGTCGTTTTGGCGTTCATGTCCCTGAGACATCGGGACGCATCCACTGCATGTAGTGCAGGGCTGAATCCAAGACTGGGTTCAGTTATGATACAAGGCGTTGTAGTTTCTATGTGGCTTTTGGATTCCAGAGTTTGCCCGTAGAGACTTCCAACCCTTCCATCCAATTCCAAATTCGAGACATGTTCTTCAGTCGTTCGTCCACATAGCGACCGTTGTTGCGCTGTCTGAACACGCTTCCGCGAAACCAGAGCACTGATGGAATGAGGTCGAACAATGGAACCTGACAGACACGCTGGATTACTGGTAATCACACAACCCCAGCCATAGCGTACACTCCACAGCTGCAATCCGAATCCGAAAACTAGTCGAGTGCTTCAAAAGACAATCAAAAAAGTCCAGCTTCCATGGTGATATGCCAAGGGGCCCGTGCGTGATGACTAAGACAGAGACTTCGGAATCGCTCGCGAATTCAACGATACGCAAGCTCAAGGCCGCACCAGCAATTGCATCCCCACCATCCCACTATCCATCATGAGCGCCCTCCGCATTGCCCGCTCCGCCCTCCGCGCGCGCCCTGCCGCCATCGCCCGCCCCATTCAGCGCCGTGGATACGCTGAGGTTGCCTCGGACAAGATCAAGCTCTCCCTAGCTCTTCCTCACCAGGTACGGACCGGCTGCACCTGCTGCATCTCGAGAATGCTGCCGGGAAGTTATTTCTTCGCGGATTCAATGCTGACATGTTGCGCAGACCATCTTCAAGTCCCAGGATGTGTATGTCCGCCCCGAGCCAGACCGAACCCGCAATGCGAGCGAGCGATTACTGACATGACGGATTGTGCAGCGTCCAGGTCAACCTTGCCGCCGAGACCGGTGATATGGGTGTTCTCGCCAACCACGTTCCTTCCATCGAGCAGCTGAAGCCCGGTCTGGTCGAGATCATCGAGGAGTCCGGCAGCAACAAGCAGTTCTTCCTGTCTGGTGGATTCGCCGTTGTTCAGCCCGACTCCAAGCTCAGCATCAACGCCGTCGAGGGATACCCGCTTGAGGACTTCAGCGCCGATGTATGACTATACGGCAGACCCGCCACGCACAAAGGCTGACAGAGAACAGGCCGTCAGGAACCAGATCGCCGAGGCCCAGAAGATTGCCAACGGCAGCGGTAGCGAGCAGGACATTGCTGAGGCCAAGATTGAGCTTGAGGTTCTCGAGAGCCTGCAGGCCGCTCTCAAATAAGTGTGTAAATAAGCGTTCAGGAGCATGACGATGTGGTATGTATAATATCAAGCCAGCTGGTCGGTGTATCATGACAGTGAGGACCACCAGAGTGTTCCAGGGTTCACATAGTGTGTGGAAAATGTGGTGTTCTTTCCGCCTTGACTCGATAGAAGGTGCATCTTGAGCCAGCCCAAACATCTCTTTTCCACTTCCTATCGTCTTTCTTGCACTCGTTCTTTCATATTAGTTATGAGGCCCCTCGATCCAGCATCAACCTAAACGCCTTATCCTTCCTTTCCATCCTCTGATTTCTACTTTCTTCATTGTCACTCTTTACTGCGAGGTTCCCAGCAGCACTATTCTGGACGCGTTGGGGTGCGATTCCCTTTGATCAGTATCTCAATGCGCCGAGGCTTTGATCATCCCACTTCTAGCTCTTCGGCACTTAGCGATACGAGCACCCCCGAACACACGCAACGTACGAGACAAGGCCAAAACGATGTCACTGCATCATCAAATACGGTCCAAGCCCAACGAGGCGTGTCAAACCAAGCGACTCTGAACCTCCCACCACAAGAACGCGTCCAGTCTGCTCCATCGGAGCGCAGATCACCTGCGTATCTCGAAGGCAAGAACCCTTATGGACAGATCCTGGAGGATGTCGACCATCCCTATCGACGGCCAAGGGTTACAGGAGGGGCGCCGTCGCAGATTGGTGCAACCTCTGAAGGACGTCCACGAACATCGGGCTCTTTCAATTTCAAGACACGTCCTGAAGCAGTGGCGGACTCAGAGCTCGAGATCACTGCTCAAGATCCTCCGCTGCCTCCATCGCTACCCTTGGGAGCTTCAGTCTCAGTCAAGGCTGCGAAAGACTTCTTTGACAGCAAAGCATCGCAAAACCAATTGGTTCCACCTTTCTCGTACACAGAAGCTGTAGCAGTAGCGGCTAGTACTGTCAGGAAAGAGGCGGTTGAGGCGCAGCAGTCCCGGCCTATTCGGCGTTTCTACAGTGATAGGCAATACCAGCCTATGCGCGTCCCCAATCCAAGACCACGTTTTGCCACGCCACCAGACTTGAGCATTGGACGTTCTATATCATCTCTTCAGCCAGAATCTTCGTCCCACCTTGAATCGCGGTTCGCGGTCGAACAGTACGCCGACCCTAGGAGCAACATCGTGGCTCCTAAGGTGACCATTCGCGAAGTCACAACACTTCAGGGAGTCTCGGAGCTTGACAATGTCTCTTCATCTGATCAGTATGCATCAAAACTTGCAAGACGACAATCTACTGATGTCTTCGAAACGGCATCCCAAGAAGCAAGTCCGCTGGGCGACGGGCGATGTGTCACTGCGGACAGTCCGATACCGAACGATGCCTACTGTCCGACACTGACTGTCTCCGGGTTCGGAACCAAACGAGATTGTTGTTGTCCAGTGAGGCGCCGTTCCACCCGTGAGTCAACATCGGTAGCTGAAAACGATGAAGGCTCGATTGAGATACCGTCATTGTTGCACGATCAAGTTGGGAGTGCGAGATCTGATCGCTATGTTCGAGAGCCTATCGCAGACTACTACAGATCTAACGCTAGAGCCTTCAGTGAGCGCAAGTCTTTCAGTGCTCCGTTGACTGATGAAGAGACCTTAAGTGGGCAAAGAACAAAGCCAAGGTCTTGCTAGTTATCAGACCACTCTCCAGGACTCCACAACACCAGCGCGTCGAGCGAAAATGTCGACAGAAACACTGGGGCGGCTTCCAAGACGTACTGTCACGATGACTCCGCTTCTACGTCTTCAGCATCACGTCATAAGGGTCCCAATGAATTTGAATTGCAGCCTCTGACCTCGAAACACTTGGACGATGCAGATGTTGAAGTACCAGATCATGTACATTGGCGAGCAGCATATGGAAGACGTAACACCAGCGACTTTGGCTTTCCTGGTGCACGTATCAAACCAGGGAGTACACCACACACGTCACGGCCACTTCGTGATCCTGGCGACTGGGTCAAGCGATTTTGCGGGCACTTTTCATACATGGATAACACCGAGTCTCGTGAAGACGCATGCAAGAAGCTCTGTCGTTCATGTACAATGAAAACCCCGGCATGGGACGGGCAGCAGTGGAGCGCACATTACAGAGTGACGCGCAGACCACCGCAATCGCCAGCAAATGGTGATGACACACGCCATCGCAGCTCAAATAAAAGCAGGCAACGATCTGTTCACTCGCCAGCAGACAGTTGTGGAGGCGCCTTTGCAGAGGAGCTGGAGAACATGATCGACACTATCCTTGTGGAACACACGAACACGCTGCAAGGTGTGATCAACAATATAAGACAGACCCAGCAGTGCAGTAAGTTGGAAGACCCTCTTCAACGGCGCCAAGGAGGTAGAATACGCACCACACCTTCCCGCCCGCTTCATCGACCTTCCTACACGCATCGTACCGTCTGCCAACCGTATCAAGCCGCACCACGAGCAGTGCACCAGCCCATCCAACAAGCACGCGGCTAGCAGCCACTCACCCCATACCCCCGCCCCCAAGCAGTCGAGAAGCTGAACATCGGCGCGCCCGGACAGCTCGCCCCCAACCTCAACGACCGCAAATCTCACGTACGTGACAGCATCAAGACAATGGCTGATCTGATCGCCTTGGTCGACTCCGCGGCCGACGATCTCGGAGTCGATTTGGAGAGGAAGCCTAGTCAGAGGGATGACGAGGTGTTCAGGAGGGCGCCTGTGGAGGGGACGCGGTGGTGGGGGTGAGGCGTGGGAAGGGAGGTAGACAGAACTGCTCAAGCTGGGAGGAAGCGGGTTCTGGCGCAGACGAGGAGTCATAATCGGTATCCCTTTCCCCCCCTCCCCTTGAATTCTCGATACCATGTGTGTGTGCGTGTGTGAGTGTGTGCTTGTGTGGTAGCCAGCCAGCCTTGCACAGTGAAGACCTCCGTTCGAGCGTTGAGTGCTGGCTCGATTACCACGATCCTCGATAATCCCCTTTCCCTCTTCGGTACTTACTACGTCTCATCTTTTGCTGCTTAGTTCGTAAACCCACCCACACACACACACACACACACACACACGTGGAGACCAAGACGAGCACATTCCAGAAACAGCGGATAACACGCACGTGCAACCTGTTCCGATTGGATGAGTTGGGTAAAGTCACGTAGAGTTGAACGTATAGGTACGGATATGGATATGGATATGGATATAGACATGGGTATATATGGGTATGGTATTACTAGCACGCGGCATAACGCTATGCGTGTGATTATGTAGACTAGACTAGACTAAACTATTCTACGTGAGTACGCTTGGGCCACGAGACCATGCGCTTGGTGGGTGGGAGAGTGGAAGCGTGTGTTGCAGTGCGGAGCGGTACGCGACAAGCAACGAGCCTCGGGTTGGGTATCTCTTGGTGCGCAGGCCGATGCCAACGCGGCGGGAGCATGTCTCGGCGCTGGGCGTGGGCGAGGCGAGGCGAGGCGGTGGTGGGGGGTCCTCGGAACCAATATAATGATGAATGCCATGTCGAAAACTGGTTGCTTCCTTTCAGGTCTCATCCCCCGCTGCCGGCGTAGAAACTGGTTCCTTTTTGCATTCTGCCGTCGCCGCCGCCCCCTCTTCAATTGTGCACCGTGCCAGACTCTCGTTGGAACTGACACCCGCCGAGCTGCCTCTCCGCAGCTGCGCCAGCTGCTTCCGCAGCAATTCCATCTCGGCGTCTTTCTGCTCGAGCAGCTTGTCCTTGGCCGACACTTCGCCTTTCAGTTGCTTAATGTACTCGATTGCACTCTCGACTTTGGCGGCCTTGGAGTTGTTGGCTTGCGCGGCGGTTTCAGGCGGGCTTTTGGCGTCGGGGGTACCGGTTTGCGAGCCGGGAGGGAGGAGATCTTGCATTTCCTGGAGAGCGGTGTTGATGCGGTTTCGGCGGCCTTGTTCGGCGATTTTGTGCGACGTGCGTTTGGACGTAAGGTTTGTGGAGAGGGAGGCTGGGTATGAGACGCCGGGGACAGTGGTACCGTCGAGGATGTTCTGGTAGTTGGATTTGGAGGCCAGGAGGAGGGCGTGAGTGTTGTCAGTATGGCCTGCTGGGTGTTAGCTTTGCACTTGAAAGTTGGGTATAGTCGAGACTTACCACTGTCACCAGCGGGCATCATGGGCCTGATGCTTGGCGAGATCTTTGGCCTCAGCGCTGGACTGACCAGACTCGAGCTAACGCTGCCCCTCTTCTTTGCATTGCGGGCCTTGGCGTCTGTCTTCTTCCCAGAGGTCATGGAGAAGGCTGGACTCGTTGGTGTCGACATGGCGTCAAGCATCGGGCTAGGCTTGTTCGACATGGTTGCACCAGGCGTGCTGAGTGGGCCGAGTTTGGGCGTCTTGCGGGCAGACATGCGTGGTGTGTCGAGCTCAGCATTGTACAAGGTCGTGTCTAATCTCGACAGCGAGGGTCTCGACTCGAGCGATGCTTCAGGCAGAGCAAGATCCTCCAGCATGGGTGGGACATTCATGCAAGCATCGAATTGTGGTGAGGGATGTATGCGCATCAGCGAGGCAGGCGTTGCGGGTGCGGTCCCCTGACCGTTTTGCGCGATCAGGGCGGGCGAGTTCTTGACAGACCCTGGGAGCGGGGGTGGCCGCATGTCGGAGAGCATAGGTTCAGGGGAGATGGAGTCGGTTTCCGAGTGGTCGCGACTCTGTGGAACGTCGAGCCCGTTATTGCGTGCCTCCTGCATGAGCTCGCTGACCTCCTTGGGCGGGGGCTGCATGGAGACGGTGGGTTTCCGTCTGCCAGGTTTCACAATGGGCGACTGGCGCACGCGGTTCGCTGGGATCGCTCTCGTTGGGTTCCTCTTTGTCCGCAGACTCCTCCTCTGCTCAGTTGGCTGGGCCAAGGCAGGCTCGCCCAGCAGGTCCATGTCGACGTCAATGGGCGAGTGGCCGGTGGAGCTCGCCGAGGTCGAGGCGTGTGAGTGCAGGTGCGATTGCGCATGTTGGTGGGCCTGCGCATTGAGTGCGGGCGAGGTCAGGGGACTGAAGTAGGCGCCCGGGACTGTGAAGTCGGGTATCTGGAACCGTGCGTCATGGGGGGTGACTGCTGGAGAAACTAGTGGGGTAAACGACTATGTCAGGGTCAGTGGGGCGTCGCGTCGCAATGGCTGTTGCAGATCAACATACGGCGTCGTCCTTGCGCAAGTACCGCTGGTCATAGAGCGCCTGCTGGTCCATCTGCTGCATGTAGCGGTGGGGGTCGCCGCCGTGCATTTCGACACTGTTTGGCGTGGGCGGGACACCATGATGGGGGCGGAAGACGTGGTCGAGCGCCTGGGAGAAGACGGGCGTGCCGGCCTGGCTGAAGTGCGACATGCCATAGTCGAAGAAGTTGGCATTCATGTTCGCCTGGGGCAAGCTGTGGGTCTGGGCCTGCTGCGCGCCGGGTGCGCCATCTCGGTGATTTTGGGAGATTGGCGGGGGGAACTGGTGGTCGAGGTGGTGGTGGTGGTCGAAGGCGTCGGCCGTGCTGCCGTTCTGTGGGCCACTGTGACTGAAGGCGATGTTGTTGAAGTCGGGCAGGTCGAGGTCGTCGAAGTGGTTGAAGTCGATAAGGTTTCCAAAGTCTTGATCGCCCGCAGCGTCCATGCCGGGCCACGATTGCGCATTTCCACTGTCCATTGCGTTCGCCGAGCCCCAGCCGGAGAAGTGCAGCAAGTGGGCAAGTGGGAAGAGTCTCGATTCACGAAGCGCGAGCAATTTCTTCGCCGTCGCTGGTGGGGCTGACGTCCGCGTCGGGTAGGATCGCAAGCGAAGTTGAGACGCTAGACGCGCTCCTACTAGAGAGCACGGCAGTACTTTTGGCTCGTGTCGCTTGGGAAGATGATGGAAGATTGGAGCGACTTGCTGCGACTGTTCGCGCAGGTCGGAGAGGCCCAGGACAGCCTAATAGGGCCATGCGAACGCGGGCTGACCTGCTCTGGAGGGCTAGAGGAGCCACCCCACGGATTTACTAAGATAGCTAACACGCGCGCTTGAGAGTGCTTGCATGGGAGCAGCCAACCGGAGGTCGCTGCCGGGTGGAAGCAGGGCGCTGAGCATCAGTTGATGCCAATATAGTAGCCACCATTTGCGCATGACGCTGACCGTCCATGTCAGGACGAGCAGCGGTCGTGGAGGCTGACACTGCCTGTTGCGTTGCAGTCGAGTCGGCCTCAGATGCACCGGCGTTGGGGTGCATGGGCCTGAGCTTGGAGTCTGCGACGACGTCCATGCCGCTGGTGGACAGTGCCCTTGACGCGCACAAAGGCCAGTGGCGGCGTCCCCAATGCCTGCCCAAAGCAGATGTCCTGCGAGGGGCCCATTTCCGAAGGGACGACCACCCAATGGCGCTGGCGCACACTTCGGCCCGGCTCGACAGCAGCTGGGCCCAATGGCTGGCAGCTCGCCATGGAGGCCACAGCCGTTCAAACTTCACAGTTTGACAGTTTGCGCACTCGTCAAGTCAATGCACTCGGCGCCCGTGCCCCGTTCCGGCGGACTGGCGAAGCACGGGCAGTCGCAACGCAGCCTCGTGTTGCGCACTGCAAACAAACAAGGAAAGCCTTGACCTGCCGCACAATGTCGTGCAGGTGTCAGATTGGGTCGATGCGCTCGCAGCTTCTGCCTTGTGCGTTCGGTCTTCTGCCACGATTTGTGGAGGCCAATATTGATGCTACTGCCTCGTTCGCGCCTTGTTAATCTCGTTTGACTAGTGCCTGCCCCTTTGAGCGTTGCTGTCCGCGAAAACAGGCAAAACTCAAAACAAAGAGCAAGGCCTGAGGAGGGGCTGCTGCTGCTGCTGCTGCTGCTGAATTGTGTGGTGAGCTGTCTCCGCTGCATTAGTCGCTTGCATGTGTCGCTTGCACGTCTCAATGGTCGAGGGAACAGTTGGCAAGGCTGAATGAATGCAAGTAAAGTGAGACAGTTGTCGTCTCGTGATTTGTGACGCTCAGCCGCCGTCCAAGGCACACTGGCAAAAGTACTGAAAAAAACCCAAAGAAAAACCCGACTACGCTGCCAGCAATGAGCAGCAGCGAGCGTCCAAGCCGCCTTTTTCCGTAATTTACACATTGCTGAAAGTACATGAGCCATTTCAAGATCAGCTGCGGGAAACTGCTGCACACCGTGGGGTATTAACCACAACCAAACTAGAGAGGTAAAATGAAACACTGCCGTGAAAAAGGGCCCCGCATCAACGCCGTTACTCAGACATCACGCTGCATCTTGTCGCCGTTCACATTACGATGCAGCAGCCATTACTTTGCTGGGGGGCGTAGGGATCCTCGCGCTTGTCAATCTGCGAGGGAGGTCAGTGCCGGCCACAAGTGCTCGAGAGGGGATGCATGGCGCGTGACGTACTGTGCCCCATCGCGATGGTACCATCCAGTCCTTGGGCTCCTTGTCGGTGAAGGCAATGAGACTGCGGGCTGCGTTAGCAGACGTGTTTGCTTGCGGTGCGGGCGCACAGGCACACGGGCACATACTCTAGGGCTGCCTCGGACACGGGTATCCGGCGGCGCTCGAGGTCCTCGCGCAGGCGCTGGTTGAGCTCTGTCAGGCGGCGCAGCTTCAGCTCGGCCATGCTCTGCTTCTTGGACTTGCCGTCGCCGCCGGTCCGGATTTCGTAGGGCGCAGCAGCCATGACAGCGACCATTGCTGCGCGTGGCTAGGGGTATCGTAGAGGAGGAAGAGAAGATGAAGAAGAAGAAGAAGAGGCGGCGTGCGGGCGGGCGATATTAGGTGCACGGCGATGTGGAGTGGTGCTGTGTGGTGCTGTGGTGCTGAGACGTGCGGTGCAGGGCGGAGCGACGGGCCTCGGCGGCAGGTGCAGCAGCGAGAGGCGACGGGCGAGAGCAGAGGCGTGCAGAGAGCGGAGGCAGCAAAGGAGCGAAGTTGGCCAGCCAGGAGGAGCCTTCCGCGCGAAGGCCGGGCTGCTGCGAGCTGCGGCGATGGGGTGCGTCGGGCAATGGGAGCGGTGGTCGAGTGGGCGGATGGAGGCGTAAGGAGAGGTTGGAGCCCGGGAGGAGATTGGCACTGGCTCAGCAGCAGCCCCTTGCTAAGCGGCCTAGCCAGCAAATGGCCAGGAACCGCGACCGCGCGCGCACTGACGTCCGGGACTGCAGCAACAACACCCAGCGCGGAAGCAGAGCGGCGCCCAGCACGCCTGCGGGAGCGGCGCATGCAGACTGCACACTGCACACTGCACACTGCAACAGCATCGCCGTCGTCGGCGTCGTCGTGTGCCTGCTCCCATGCTGGACCGCGCACCGCTCGCCGGCCCAGGCTGCGCGGCCTTTGCTGCCTCTGCTGTGTCGCTGCGGCGCGCTGCGGGGGCGTGCTAGAGCCCAACTCGCTTAGTCCACCCACACCTTTTTGCCTGCCCTCTGTGACACGGCCGCCCGAGTTTGCATCGCGCACCACCACAGGCCTGCTGCCGCCCTGCCAAACCTCCCCCAGCGACCCGGACTCACGCTCCCCCCGCTGCCCAGCATGGCGCCTCCACCGCACAGCAAGCCCGAGAACACTCTGTACGCCATCACCACAGCCGCCGCCGCTGCTGCTGCTCCTGCTGCTGCTGCTCCTGCTGCTGCTGCTCCTGCTGCTGCTGCTCCTGCTCGCAGCGCACACCCCGCCCCGGCCTGACCATGCTAACGCCGTCGCAGCAAACGCGCCCAAGAGCTCATCGGCGTCAACCAGCAGCAGGCTGCCCTGCAGCTGCTCCACGAACATGTCACCTCCAAGCGCACCCGCAACAGCCCCATCGCCTCCATCGAGCCCGTCATGATCCTCTTCGTCGAGCTTTGCGTCGACCTGCGCAAGGGCAAGCTGGCCAAGGACGGCCTGTACCAGTACAAGAACACGGCCCAGAACACAAACGTCGGCACCATCGAGCTGGTCTTCAAAAAGTTCATCGAGCTCGCCGAGAACAAGGTCACCGAGGCCCAGGCCAAGGCTGACGAAGTCCAGTCCTCGATCGAGGGCACCGCCGGCGGCGAGGCCAAGAACATTGAGGATCTCGAGGCCTCGGAGACGCCCGAGTCCATCCTGCTGTCCACCGTTTCGGGCGAGCAGGCCCGCGACCGCACCGACCGTGCCATCGTCACCCCGTGGCTCAAGTTCCTGTGGGAGACATACCGCACCGTCCTCGACATCTTCAAGAACAACGCCCGCCTGGAGCTCATGTACCAGTCCACCGCCCACCAGGCCTTCCAGTTCTGCTCCAAGTACGCCCGCAAGACCGAGTTCCGCCGTCTGTGCGAGCTGCTCCGCAACCACTTGCAGAATGCTGCCAAATTCTCCTCCCAGATGCATGCCATCAACCTGTCCGACCCCGACACACTGCAGCGCCACCTCGACACCCGTTTCCAGCAGCTGAACGTCGCCGTCGAGCTGGAGTTGTGGCAGGAGGCCTTCAGGAGCGTAGAGGACATCCACACCCTGCTCAGCTTGAGCAAGCGCCCAGCCAAGAACGTCATGATGGCCAACTACTTTGAGAAGCTCACACGCATCTTTTTGGTCAGCGAGAACTACCTCTTCCACGCCGCCGCATGGAGCCGTTACTACAACCTCCTCCGCCAGTCTGCCGCAGCTGTTGCTTCTGGACAGGGTCTGAAGAAGGACAACCCGGCTGTCACCGAGGCCGACATGGCCAAGGCTGCGTCCTTTGTCCTCCTTTCCGCGCTCTCGATCCCCGTCATCAGCACATCCCGTTCCCGTGGCGCCCTGGTCGATGCCGACACAGCCAGGAACAACAAGAACTCGCGTCTTACCAACCTGCTCGGCATGACCCAGGCTCCCACCCGTGCTATCCTCTTCAAGGACGCGCTCAGCAAGGGCCTGCTCAAGCGTGCTCGCCCTGAGATCCGCGACCTCTACAACATCCTCGAGGTCGACTTCCACCCTCTGTCCATCTGCAAGAAGATCTCCCCCATTCTTGCGCAGATTGGCGCTGACGAGGAGATGAAGAAGTACGTTGGCCCGCTCCAGCAGGTCATTCTCACCCGTCTCTTCCAGCAGCTGTCCCAGGTCTACGATTCGGTGCAGATCAAGTTTGTGCTCGAGCTGGCCCAGTTCCCTGAGCCATTCGGTGTCAGCAAGGCCACCATCGAGAAGTTCATCATGAACGGTTGCAAGAAGGGTGATCTTGCCATTCGCATTGACCACGCAGCTGGCATCCTTACCTTTGACTCTGACGTCTTCTCCTCTGCCAAGGCCATGCACATCGGCTCGAGCGCTGGCTCAGCCGAGAGCGAGACCCGCTCTGTCCAGCGTTTGCAGAGCACACCCGCTGAGATTGTCCGATCCCAGCTCACACGCCTTGCCAAGTCCCTTTTCGTTACATGCCAGTACGTTGACCCCGCGTTCAACGCTGAACGTATCAGAGACAAGGAGGCCGCTCTCGCTCGCGCCAAGGAGGGTGCCGAACAGGAGCACCAGGAGACTCTGGCTCGTCGCGACATCATCTCGCAGAAGAAGGAGGCTGCCGCCAAGGCGCTCCTGGCCAAGGAGACTGAGGAGCAGACCAAGAGGGCGCTCCGCGCTCAGCAATTGAAGGAAGAGGAGACTCGCCGTCTTGCCGAGGAGCAACGCCTGCGCGCTGAACAGCGCATCAAGGCCGAGCAACAGCGTATTCAGCGTGAGGAGATTGAGAAGCAGCTTAAGGAGCTGAAGGCTACCACCAAGGTCGACATTGATCTGCCAGAGAACATTGAGGACCTCGACTCCACCCGTATCCGTATCCTCAAGCTCCAGGCCCTCGAGAAGGAGAAGAGCCTGCTTGGCGAGACGCTCCGTATCACCGGCAAGCGTATCGACCACTTGGAGCGTGCCTACCGCAAAGAGGAGATCAAGCATCTCAAGGAAGACTACGAGAAGCAGTTGAAGGCTGACGAGGAGGCTTACGAGAAGGCCAAGGTCGAAGAGCTCAGGGAGGCTGAGGAGAGGCACAAGGAAGACGTTGCCCTCAAGCACCGCCTGTCCCGACTGGTACCCATCTACGCCGACTTTGTCAATACTGTCAAGAGCAACCGCAAGGCCGAGTTCGAGAAGCGCTCAAGGGCCGCACAGAAGGACCTCGAGGCCAAGAAGCTTGCTCGCATCAAGGAGGTCAAGGAGAAGTTCGCCAGGGAGAAGCGTGAGCATGAGGAGGCTGAGCGCAGACAGCGAGAAGAGGAGGAGCGTGCCGCTGCTGAAGCTGAGGCCAAGGCTGCCGAAGACGAGGCTAAGCGCGCAAGGATGGCCGAAGAGAAGGCCAAGCGTGACGAGGAGCGCAAGTCAGTATTCCCACATCTTGATCCATGTACGCCACTAATATCTTCCAGGGCCCTCGACGAGAAGGCGCGCATCCAGCGCGAGCGTGAAGAGGCTGCCGAGGCCAAGCTCCTGGCACGCAAGACTGGTGGTTTCCGTTCCGAAGTCCCAGACCGCACATTCTCTCGCGCCGCACCAGCACCCGCTGCCGCAGAGCCCGAGAGCCGTGGACCTCCCCGTCTCGCCCTTGCTGGCGGCAAGCCCTCGTGGCGTGACCGCATGGCCTCGAAGGAGTCTGGTGAGGGTGCTCCCGCTGCCCCGGCCGCCCCCGCCGCCCAGCCTGAACCCGTTGCTGCTCCTGTTGTTTCTCCTCCTGCTTCCGAGGCAGCACCTGCTCGCAGCGGCTACGTTCCTCCTCACCTCCGTGGTGCCGGTGGCAGTGCCCCCGGTGGTGGCTGGAGAGAGCGCGAGGCTGCACCACGCGATGTGCCTCCTCGTGCTGACTCTGGCTCTCCCGCCAGTGGTGGCCGCTACGAGGCCCCTCGCCGCGGCTTCGGCGAAGAACGCAAGGCATCTCCCGCCACAGGTGGTCGCTGGGAAGCCCCTGCGCGCCGCGCACCCGCAGAGCGTGAGTCCGAGGACCGCGCTCCCCCTGCGGCGGGCGCTGGTGGCGATGGCAAGTACAGGCCCGGCGCCTTCAGGCGTGGCGGGCAGTAGAGTGTAGTTTCGTTAGACATGATTGATGCCTCTGGGTCACGAGAAAAGCGTTGGCGGTATATAGGGAGTTTTGCTCTGCTTTTTTCTCGGCTCGGCGGTCACGATCACTCGCCCTCATAGTTTAGGTTCTTAAAATGCATTTCCCAGCGGTTCCACGGACACTTATATCCATCCCCCACAGCTCTTGTTCTGCAGGTGCTTCTCATTAAAAAAATACTACCGTGAGCTTGATGCAGCTTTGACGAGTGCTCAACTTCCTTGCGGCTCGCACACCGCCGACGACACATTCACACTGTTTCTCCCCCCCGCAACCCCTCAACCTACCAAACCCCCCTTTGGAAAAAAAAGATATCACAAGTCGCACACCACCCCCTAGCACGCCCCCAAGAGTGGGCCCCCGCAAAAAATCTTCCTTCACCCATCTCCGCCGCCTGCCCTCCTCAACCCACCACCCCTCTCCCCTACCAGGGTTCCTTTCTAGTCACTGATGGTTGTTAGTTCGTGGTGGGTGGTAATGAGGAAGGTGGGTGGGCTTACCTAGACCATAACGGATTGGATTGGATTTGAGGGGGGGTTTATAGGAAAGAGGGGGGAGAGGGGACGGTGGTGTGGTGTTGTTCAAGTGGGTGGTGTACAGTGATGGCGAACCTCTGCACAACTCCCTGTTCACTGTTTTGTTTCTTTGGTGCCCCCCCCCCTTTGAAGAAGCGGCAGGCTTCTCATTTGATGCCCACTGCTTTTAGGAACTCGTCTTTCTGCCTTGCGCCCTGGCTTTGCGACGCTCCTCCTCCTCCTTTCCCTTCACCTGCCTTCTTTCCCCCTCCCCCCTTCTCCTCTTCACTCCCCTCAGCCACCAACTTCACTACTTCGGCCATGCTCTCTACCTCCCTCACCCCTTGACCGTGCGCAAATACCCACTCTACCTCCTCCTCGTAGCGGACCTGGAACGCCGCCCAGTTCTGCGCCTTCAGCTCGCTGACGTGGATGTCGACTGCGGCTGCTGGGCCCGAGTAGATGAGGATACCGGGATAGCCTGGTTTGGTGACGCCGGGGAAGGGGGGCGAGAGGCAGAGCTTGCGTTTGTTGGTGTTGAGGAGGTGGTGAAGCCAGATGATGACTGTTTTCTTGGTGTTTGGGTCTGAGATGGTGGGTTGGGATGGTGGGTTGGATGGTGAGGGAGAGGTTTCTAGGCGCGACGAGATGACGGCTTGGAAGGCGGATATTATGGCGTCGAGGGCTTCTTCTCCTGCTGGGAGGCTGAGAGCTTGGATCGCGGCTTTTGTTTGCGTTCTGATGTCATGTTTGGAGGAATCTGTGGCTTCTAACACGTCTGGTAGGCCGGACTCTGGATAGGTGTCTGGTATTCGAAGATGGAGTGATGCATGATCTTGAGTGAACTTTATCTCGCGGCTCTTACGCGAGTAAGTTGCTTGGTCGGGATAGATTGCAGTAAGAAGCTCGATCTCGTTGTCGAGACGTGACGGATCTTGTTCTGTCATTGAAGCAACCTCAAGATGTGGGTTTCGCTGGTGTTTCCACCGAAGATTGGTTGACAAGATGATTGGTGGTCGACCGTCGTCATCGTGAAAGCTACAAAGGTCCGTGCGAGCTTAGAGCTCTCTCCATCATCAAAGCAAGCTTCTCAAGGATAATCAATGCTAGGCGCGGTTATCACGCTATGATAGCTTATTGAAACATTCGTGTTGCCCTCGCCAGTCAGTGCAACAAAAGGCTACAGTCCAATCAGGAGGTGCTCGGAGCTATTCCCTAGTAGCCGGAGCTGGCGGTACCTTGCGGAGGAGCTTGTCAGATGGCACGTCCTGCAAATGGTCTGACTGCATGAAAACGATAAAAACGGGTCGTTGTGGACTGAAACGCGTAGCAGTCTCGGCGAATGGTCAATTACTGTGGGCGGTGCCGTGTCCGATGCATCTTACGAGGGCTGCACGCGGTGAAACTTAATCAAGCGCCTTCTTTGGGTTAGGACGTGGTTGGATCGCGCTTCTTCGTGTGGGTGCAGGCCGGACAAGCGCTCGAGGACTCGTCAATTGCCTTGCAGAACACTCTCCTGCTTGCTCCTTTGCCCTGTAGCCTTTTCTCTGCCTAGAGAACTGCACTCGTTGGCTGCAACGCCCGCAACCGATAGCAAAGCGCCCTCCCGTCCTCCGCACGCACCCACGCACCCTAAGCACCGCACCTCTTGGCCGGGGCGCCCCATAACCTCAGCACACGGCTCTTGAGCTGCAAACGCCCCGACAGAACGCTCGCCCTTGGATATACTCCCATCGAACGGCCCCGAGCCGTACCTACTCCCACGATGAAGGCTGCACCGCTGCTGGTGTCCTGGCACAACGAGAATGCACCCATATACTCGGCACACTTCGAGCCCCACGGAAAGGGACGACTGGCGACAGCTGGCGGCGACAACAATGTGCGGGTAGGTGTTTGGCAGGCATCGTGAGGTGTCAAGTGGTTGCTTACGAATGAAAAGCTCTGGAAGGTTGACAGCAACGGAGAGGAGCGGAAAGTCACCTATCTCTCCACCCTCGTCAAACACACACAAGCCGTGAATGTTGTGAGATGGAGTCCGCGAGGTGCGTATTGACATTTACAAAGCGCTCCACATCGACTAACATGCACAAGGCGAGGTTTTAGCTACCGCCGGCGACGACGGCAATGTGCTGTTGTGGGTACCAGCTGAGAACCAAACAAACACACACAACTTCGAAGAGGGCCTCGAGGACAAGGAGTCATGGCGAGTCAGGACTATGTGTCGGTCGATTGGGTCAGAGATCTACGACCTCGCCTGGTCTCCAGACGGTGTCTACTTCATCACAGGCAGCATGGACAATGTTGCACGCATTTACAACGCCCAGACAGGTACGACCGATCACCCACAGCCCGCAGGGACGACTGGTTAACTTGTCTCAGGAGCTATTGTACGGCAAATTGCCGAGCACAATCATTACGTGCAAGGTGTAGCATGGGATCCGTTGAACGAATATATCGCAACGCAATCGTCAGATCGTTCGGTGCATGTTTACACCTTGAAAACCAAGGACGGCCAATTCGCACTTGATCCACACAACAAAGTCACAAAGATGGATCTCCCTGCGCGACGCATCTCCTCGAATAGCCCTGCGCCTCCCGACTTTGGTGCTCGCGCTTCCTTCGCTGCTGAGTCTAGTATCGGTATTGGCTCGCCAGTACCGTCGATGCCGGGTACTCCTCAGTCTCTCGCCTTGCCTGCAATGCACCCGCCACCTACTTCCCACAGTCGCCGCTCCTCCTTCGGTGCCATGTCTTCGCCATCAATGCGACGATCAGCCTCCCCGGCTCCGTCAATGCCCCTGCCTGCTGTCATGCCAAACTCTCCCAGCTTGAGCAGCATTGGCACTCTTGGTGTGCGCAACGCGCCCATCTACTTCAATGAGACATTGACATCCTTCTTTCGACGCCTTACATTCGCCCCTGACGGCAGCCTGTTGTTCACGCCTGCTGGTCAATACAAGGCGGTGCATCCGTCTTTAGCAGATGTTGGCAAGCCGACCGAGGATATCACTAACACAGTGTATATCTATACTCGGGCTGGCCTGAACAAACCCCCAGTTGCATTCCTTCCTGGCCACAAGAAACCATCCGTGGCTGTGCGTTGCTCGCCCGTCTACTACACTCTTCGCCAGAATGGCCCACCGACCAAGCACGTCACCATTGACACTTCGATGGACGATGACATGCCGTCTCTCCCAGAACCCATCCTGCCATCTGTACCTCCCACATCACACTCCTCGATGGACCCGCCTCCTCTCACCAGTGTGCCTTCACCTGCACCAGCTGCGTCACCCGCACCCGCTGATGGCGATGGTCCGACGTCAGCTCCGCCCTCAGCTTTCAGTCTGGGCTACCGTATGATCTATGCGGTTGCGACGCAGGATGCAATTCATATCTACGACACGCAACAACAGAAGCCTCTGTGCATCGTCAGCAATCTGCATTTTGCCACTTTTACTGATATTACATGGTATGTCTAGCCCGCAAAGTATGTGTGTCAACTGTACTAATCTTCCAGGTCGAGTGACGGATCAACACTGCTCATGACCTCTTCAGACGGCTTCTGCTCAGCAGTGACCTTTGCCCCTGGTGAACTAGGCGAGAAGTATACAGGACCGCTTGCCTCGCAGATCAAACGACAAGCAGCTCCGGCTGCGATCAATGTCAATGCCGCGCAATCGTCCAATCATTCGACGCCAACACCAACCCCAACCGGCACAAGCATTCCCATCCAGACCATTGAGAAGCCGCCTGCGATGCAGCGACAACCTTCAGCAGGGTTTCCGGCATCACCGAGTTCCTTTGTGCCTGCAAGACCTGGCAGCCCGACCAGAAGCAACTCGGTCTCCAGTATTGCAACCGCATCATCGTTTGCTCCTGGCATCGGCGATTCAAGCTCGATGAATGCGCCCACTCCAGCCATGTCTTCGGTGCCTAGCCTTGCAGCCACAAACTCAGGCCCTGTTCCTACGTGGACACCACCACTTACTCCTGCGCATGGGCAAGGCAACACACACAGCGCAAGCAGCTCTGTAAGCGGTGTCCCTGGAGTAGCTACCGGCCGACGAGAGAGCGAACAGAGCGAGTCTGGCCGTGACGACCCTGCGGCGTCCGGCGCCAAGAAGCGCGAGCTGCAGACTGTGCCTGAGGAAGAGGGACGAGAAAACAAGAAGAGGCGGATTGCGCCAATACCTGTCACCATTGGAAATGAGAGTGAAAATGCGGTTTCAAGTGAAGAGAACACACCAGCTGGGTCGGCAATGATCTAGGAACTGGCTTTTTTACTTCAACATCTGGTTTGCATGTCTTCTAGCGGGCGTTTCGTTTCACATTCCCTGCCACATCATCCTACGATGGGCTGTCGATTCTGCGCGTAAGTTCGTCTTCGTTACAGGAATCTGAAGGACGGTATTTCCGGTATAAGCAAGCAAGCAAGCTCTGACTTGCTGCACTTTTCGACGAGTAATCTGTGCTCGAACACCTCAATTTAGATTAAACTGCAATATCTCGGTGTGTCCGATGAAGTTCTCCCTCACGAATTCCAAGCAGCAGTGATCCGAACATGCGCCTTGTTTGCGAATTACACTGCTCTGAAGAACATGCATAAAAAGCCCGTGAGAATCTACATCACAATCTGCAAAAAGCCGTGAGTCCCCACGCCTGCTCAATCATGAAGTGGTAGTTATAAAAGCTGGCTATATGCTCACGCTAGTTCAACCCAAACATCGTAAGTTCCTCCAGAAACGTAGCAAACATGTGTGCGAGTGCAGCACTTGCGTCGTCATAGGCGGGAATCGAATAGGCAGAAGAACTAAGTCCTGAGCGTTGTGTTATGGCAAACCGATCTCATATGCATTATAGATAGAAACAAGGTTGGTAAATTTTCCTTCTTACTCACAAGCTGCTTAGGCGATCAGCATCGGTATATGAATGGGCAAGCTTTTAAAGCTAGCTCGCTATCTGATGTCATGTCAGTGTGCCGGAAATTGGAGATCACGAATATCTCATTGTAAATGCTCTATATCCAATATCGGTGCTTGCCGATATTTATGGACCACCGCTTTCATAGAATCAATCAACGGCACCTGCTTCTAATTAGCCAGATTGTCTGCAGGATAAAAGCGTGGGGGCCGGGCACTCACAGAGCTGTCCACTCGTAGATGCGATGGCACGTACCGGCGGTCCTATGGTAGAGGAGGCCTGCATATCTTGGCAGCCGTTCTATAAGAACGACAATGATGTGACTTTTCTCCTGGTATGATTCCGAGTCTGTAAATGAGCTGGCGAATAAGTCTAAAGGGCTGTCTGTTATACGCATTCCAGACGTGCTGGTGGTATTTTTTTTATTTTTAAGGAGAGCAAACAACAATAATCATGGTTATGGTATAATCAAGACATGACATTAGAAGTCCTTCGGATATTTCAATACATGTGTCATGAACCTATGTGAAGGACTGCACAATGCGATCGAGTAGACTTCGGGACCTCCGTGCGTGTATCATGGTAGATTTCCATCATCCCTCTTGCTTGCCGCGATGTCTTGATCATAATGAATAGAAGTTTCCAATGCAGGCAAAGTTTGCGCATCGTTGGACAGTCACGTGTGTCACCAACGATGGAAACACCTACGCGACCAACCCTGAGCAAAGCTCATCGGTGCATTGTCCCATGATAAGATTCTAGACAAGTTACACTTATATAATATTACTATAATTGGAGTATCCCATCAACGAATCATCCGTTATGGTCTAGGTAAGCACAACAACATCCCCATCACCCTCAAACACCATCTAACAATCACCAAGTGGCTAGGATACATCGCTCTCATTAGCAAGCGCCGATGTGGCCGGGGTTCGATTCCCCGTGACGGAATCTTTTTGCCCCTGCTCGGGAGCATGTAGTGGTTGTGTTCAGGTGGGAGGGTATGTTGGTTGAGGTGTGAAAGAATTTTTGGCCGAGGCCCCACCCACCACGCCCGCAGCGCCTTTACGCATGGTCAGGTCAGGTGTAATGTCTCAGACGCTATTATTGATAGCTATATGTGCGGGTGTGTTGTTTCAGAAAAGTATTGATTGCCTTGATACTGCAGTTTTCGGTGCGTGAGAGATGCTACACAGTGAAGGAGTTCTTTAGAGTCTACTATTTTGCACTCTGTTCGCAGAGGCTTGGACTTGGCTGATACTGATGCAAAGTAGTCAAATACTCGTTGCTCAAATTGTGTGGTAGCATAGGTCTAATTCTTGTTCGCTTACCCTAGCTGTAGCGTGTATACCGTAGCTGACAGTCACGCGCACCACTCTACACACCACCCAGTCCAGCGATCGCTTGCGACTAAAGGTCAACAATGTAGCAAAAGAACTGTCGGGATTAACGCACACGAGCAACGAGTGGCCCTGATGGACCTCGACCACCCATGGCAGTCTCATGATGATCCGGAGCTGCTGCCGGATGCGCCTGAGCTGACTCCAGAGCCACCTCGAGTCCTGCATCGTCTTCTTCGCCAGTCACGCAATGAAGGTCGCCGCTACCGGCCATTCAACATCGAGATTGACTTGGAGATGATCCAATCTTGGCGTCGTGAATGCCGTAGCTTTCATGGCGGCTGCTGCAACGACCGTTATTCTGAAGCGTTATCGCAACACGCCAGTCAACTTAACTTTGTAGATGTGCATCGCGGATGTCTGGTCACGCTGCCAAGTACAACACCGTTTGTTGCTCTCTCGTACGTCTGGGGCGACATTCCCATGTTGAAGACCACGAGCCGGAACCTAGACTTCCTCCGCACAGAAGGAATACTGCACAGCGGCTGGCAAAAAGGTATCGCTTCCTGGTTACCAGCCACTATCCGCGATGCAATGCACTTGGTCAGGAGTCTGGGAGAAAGGTACCTGTGGGTCGACTGCCTCTGCGTCATCCAAGACGCTGGGAGCGACGAGATGAACCGCGTTCTCCAGGCTATGGCGCATATCTACGCCAGCGCAGAATTCACCATCGCGGCTGCTGCTGGCGAGAATGCAAACCACGGCCTTCGCGGCATCGGCGGGCCGTCCCAGCAGCGCCGTGTGCAAGACTTTGGCGATCCGGACCAGCTGGATGCAGGTTACCCGACCAACTCTCGCTGGGCGCAGAGAGGCTGGACGTTCCAGGAGTCGCTCTTCTCGCGCCGCTTGCTGGTCTTCGATGTAGCTGTGTACTGGCTTTGTGGGAGAGACGTGCGGCACGAGCGCTTTGAGGATCCGCATGTTACGGGGAACGATGCTTCGTTTCCTGATGAACGGCCGCATTCTGGAGCGCCCATGGGGCTGATGTCTTTGCTCCTCAGTGTGCCGTGTCTGGGTAGATGGGGGTTGCTGGTGCAGGACTATTCCAGGCGCTTACTGAGCTTTGAGGACGACACTGTTCGGGCATTCGCTGGGGCTACGAACATCATGAGTTCCAGATTTCCAGGCGGGATGCTACATGGGCTCCCTGTGTTCTATTTCGACATTGCAATGCTCTGGCGACCTGACGCTCAAGTGTCGCGCAGAAACGGACAGCCCAGCTGGTCTTGGACGGGTTGGAGAGGCAATATCCAATGTCAGAACAGATGGTACCCGCACTTCGCCGGCTTGTACGTCGATACGGGTGATTCTAGTGACTGGTTGGCCATAGCGCCGTTGAGAGCAGTAGCAACATACAGATGTACAACCCCTGATGGCGCAGCAAGTCCGAAAACAGCTGGCTTCAATGACTTCTACAAGTACCAAGCGTTCCGCGACGATATTAAGCGTCCGCTGCCACCCGGCTGGACTCTGCACCACCATCCTGATGGCCACTTCTACACCAAAGACGACATTTGTGGAGGCGAGTCTCCCTACGGATATCCTCTACCGACCCCCGACCCGTCGAAGTCGGATCTTGCTGTGCTGACATCTCCTATACTACTCTGCACGGCCCCAGTTGTCTCGACGACGGTCCACACGATACTAAATGTAGCCCCTAATAGCCAAATGATCCAAGCACACGTATACAATCAGCATGGAGGGGCGGTTCTCATACTCAGCGGGGCTGCTGGGAGCATGTCAGACGTCATCGTAGGCGGTGTATGCCAGCTCGTTGCTATTTCAGAAGCACGCGTCGAGCACCCGAGTCGAATGATGACATGGTACTGGGACCAATGCGGTCAGAATATGGAGGAAGCAGCAAAAGTGTCTGACACGCTGTCGTCAAACTTCTACAACGTGCTTTGGATCCAGCAGGAAGACGGTGTCGCGTACAGAAAGGCCCTAGGCATGATGTGCAAGCAGCATTTCAACGCTCTAGAGCCACGAGTGCTCAACTTTAAAATGGGTTGACTGGACGGCAGATTGTATCAGTGCATTGGTGTGGTCCTGCCGTACGCGTTGTCTGCCTAACGAATGTTGCTCAACCTGATCTGTGCGGTGAGTAGAGTTTGAATTTCGGTGAAATACTGGCTGCGGTGAAATCTGAAACAGCCCTGACCAACTCTACTCTCTTCTCGAGGAACAAGCTCCTGAGGACGTTCTCGAAATATAACGAGAATCAGCAATTGTTGTCTATGCTGCTGACGTACACAACGTGTGCTGAGTAGTAGAGAGCTGGTTGGCTAAGATGATTGAGCACGCGAGTGAGCCAGGGTTGTGCAACCGTGCTTAGCGAAGCATTGATGGCACTTTCGTTGGAAAATGACAACCCCTCTCCAAGCTGACTCTCACGTTTGGTTGCAATGACAGTAATCTTCTGACAAAGGCTGTATATTCTTGGGTTGGCAGAAACAACGCAGACTGCTGCCACATCTTTGAGTGACTAAGCTTGCGCGGCTTGCCGTAAAGTCTTATCAAAGTTGACATGTTCCTGCTGTCGACTGATGCACCACCAATGAAGAGGGACGGGCGGGGTGGGGCGGCCCTGCATAGTGGCTCGTGTGGAGTGATATTCGCGGCGCCCAAGGGTGCGGACTTGGGCCCCTCAGCGCCTGTCAGACTCGCACAAGTTGCACCTGAGCCAGGCCGGTGGTTTGACTAGAGGAGAGATTAGTCGGTTCACCGCTCTCTTTGCGCCGAGCAAGAGAAGGTTCCCCAGCTGGAAGGGCGGTGTCTGGTCGGGCGAACAAAGAAGGTCAAGCTTCACGGCGACGGCGCGATACCCCTCAGCACACGGAGGGTGGGAGTGACCTGCATATGGACCGCACCTGGGCTGCGCGAATTCGCAGTTGAGTGGATCGAAGGAGTGGCAGATGCAGTTTGTCTTTTGTTAGCGCAGCCACGTTTGGGGGACAACAGATCGTCGTACGGGCGGCCAATGCTCTTCGTAGTTTAGCAGCCGTCGGCAGGGGTTCTGGGCCACGCTCGAGTGGAGAACGGGTCAACCCTGCCATCGTTCGCTCAAGCGACCTCGCAGGGCCAGGCGGTCCAGCTGATGGCTTCGCATGATTGATACTTATAGTCTGCCATGCCACCGTGGGGTGCCGTCCAAGCACAACAATACCTACTCAACCTGCCATTGATTTCACCCGTTGTTTCTCAGCGACTGCGACTGTGGTCCTGCACTGATTGCCTCCTGCCCGTGCTTCTCAACGCACCCTCCGTCTCACGCAAGGATCCCCAACTGCACCGCCAAACTCAAACCTCGCTTTGGTCCCGGCAAAATTGCGCGCACGCTCAACACACAGAGCCTGCCCTGCCGACACCGTTTGTTATCTTGGCCGAAAACAAAGAGGCGGCGCGCAGTGCATTGTGCGGCCGCTTTCGAACAAGAACGAACACCCGCCACAGGAATCTGCCCATGTCCGTTTCCGTAGCTCCCACCGCGTCACCCTGCGAGAGGTAGCTTCTGCAAACAAACCGGGCACGCATACAAAACAGACTCTGCTGGTCAGAATTTGCCTTTTTTTCTTTTTTTCCCAGAACCCACGATCATCCTCGCCCCCGTCTCCACCATGACCGACTCCACAGCACCCACCGCGAGGCGCTCGCGCTCGGCCAATCAGCAGACGGCGCACCAAACATACGGCTATCACAACACATTCCACACCCACGCACAGCTGCCGCTCGGCAACCCGCCTACATACGCCCGCATCAACGACAACCTGCGCTATTTGAACGACAAGGCGCGGACCGAGGCGAAGGCCGAGCGCGCTGATGTGCTGCCTCCGCCATACACATGCACAGTCGAGATTGGTGGTGTGCTTGGAGTGCGCCATGAGCTGCTCTCGCCGTTCCATGTGTCTGGTCAGCGCGACTGGACCGACTGCTACGTCGTCCTTCGCGGTACGCAGCTGAATATCCACCGAGCGAAGCAGCCTGGCCTATGGAGCAAGAACAGGCAGGCTACAGCCGGTCGCCTGATCTCGTCGTACACACTGCAGCACGCCGAGGTGGGAATTGCTTCAGACTTCAAGAAGACTCCGCTGGTCCCGAAATCGCCCTTTGCACATCTCGTCCCTGCCTCATCACGGTACAAGCTTTACGAGACTGACCCCCAACTCTTCGAGCCTGTCCGCGAACACGCCATTCGCATTCGCGTCGAGACTGAGCAATTGCTGCTCTGCGCACCTACGCAGCAAATCATGCTCGACTGGATTGAGGCATTCTGCGCCGCTATCGACATCAGCGCACCCATTGAAGACCGCAGCGAGCCACGCTACCGCAGCCTGCCTAGGAGGAACAGGCGCCAGCGCCTCCTCGAAGGAACCCAGCTTAGTGAAGATTTGGACAATTTGTCGAACGTCGATGCTGGCAGGCGCATCATTGCCGAGCAAGAGCGCATCATTCGCCAGCTTTATCCACACCTTGGCGGAGGGCGCGAGATGGGCAATGTCACTACTGTGACAGCCAACGTAGACGCCGAATTCGAGGACTTTGATCCTGAAGATGTGCGCTTCCCTACACGGAACAGTCTCGCGCGCATGTCTTCGCATGACGATGATGAGGCGCCCTCATCAACAGCATCCTCGGACACTAAGAACACATCAGTCGTTCGATCCACACCATCGCAAGCTCTGCGCTACCGCCGTCGCTGCGCACCGGTTCTGCTTGCCTCGTCACCTCGAGTCAGCGACGTTGTCATCTGCGACGGCAAGCGTATGCGCATCAACGTCAAAGAGCACAGACTCGTCGAATACACATCTCATCCGCCGCGTTACGATGCACACGGCTACAAGAAGAACAGCACACCAAGGCCCACAACAGCCGACATCGAAGCACCCACCACCGTTGTCATCGAGAAGCTCGACGGCCCAGCAAGGCCATCGTCGCCTATGCGCTCAGCCAGTGACGACTCCATCGCGTCCATCACATTCGGCTACGATCTGGCTCCCACGGCCTCGGAGCAGGATGCTGACCGCATTGACCTCGCCTCCTCCTCCGGCCCGCCCTCGCCTTCGGCGATGTCGCAGGCGAAGATGGACGCAACTCGTCAACTCGAGCACATGGGCAAGATCAGGTCGAGCATCGACGGCCGCGCGAACAACATCAGCGCCGTCGCACTTGGTGTTGGCCTGCTTGTTTAAATCACGTTTTGCATATACATCCACTCTCAGCTGTAGATACTTTCCTTTGTTTTTTGACTGCGATTAGCGACATAGTTTCCTTATTTCGGCTGAGCGGCGCCTTCTCGACCGGCAGCGAGATACTTACTCACTCAACTGCTTTTAGAGATACCCATGTTGTCCCGGAGGAAGAAGATAGCTCAATACCATATTCACACCATGTTCAGTTACTATGCAACATAAGATGAGGTTACTAAAGGTGATGCGGGGACGCGGCAGGATATGCAGCTAGCTGCATCTGCCCTGCATATCAATCATCGAAGCACTCCACGGTCACGCATCCTAGCTACTTCGACACCTCTACGACTTCTGAAAACCTCCAGGCCTGTCCACACACTGCTTTATGCATTGAAATCCCTTCTAACGCTATGCAGCTGCCCCACCCCCTCGTGCTGCTTACCCTCCTCTTCACCATGTCCACCCCAACATCCACCCCACCACCCCTAACCCCATCAGCCCTCCTACACCACATCACCTCCAAGGCAGCCCGCGATAACATCGACCTCACCACCCTTCCCTTCCACCAAGACGCCCTCTCCTCCATCCTCTCTCTCCGCGAACCCCTCCCCCACCCCGTCCCCTCCTTCGCCTCCGCAACAAAGATAGACACACACACGCACCCCATCCCAGACTGGTTCCGCTCCCTCGAACCCTCAGCCGCCGGCCGCGAAACCCCCTCCTGGAACATCTCCTCGCATCTAACCTTCATGGCCGAGCGGGGCATCAAACGCAGTATCCTCAGCGTCTCGACTCCGCAGGCCAACGCCTTCGCCTCGCCCACCGCCTTCGAGCCGGACGCCGCGCTCCGGAAGCAGAAGACGGTTGCGCTGGCGCGGCTGCTGAACGAGTTCGTGGCTGAGGTGTGCAGGCTGTTTCCGCGGCGGTTTAGTTGGCTTGCTGTTACGGCGCTGCCGTACGTGGAGGAGAGCGTGGTCGAGGTGCGGTATGCGATGGAGGAGTTGGGGGCGGTCGGGGTCAGTGTGTTGACGCATGCCGAGGGGGTGTATCCGGGGGATGAGGCGGTGGGGGGGCTTTGGGAGTGGCTTGAGGAGAGGGCGGTTGCGGGGAGTGGGAGGGAGGTTGTGTTCATTCACCCCACGGATCCGGTGGTTGTCCTGGGGGACGGGAGGGTGGTGTCGAGTCGGCCATGTGAGGATATATTCCTTTTTTTTTTTTGGGAGGAGATGGGGGAATCAACGTGTACTAATCAGTTGCAGCACCGCTTCGTTCTGGTCTGGGAGAGTTCTACTTCGAAACTGCCCGTGCCATCTCCTCCATTACCGCTTCTTCACCGCCGTACAATAGCACGCTACTCAGGTATCCGCACCTGCACTGGCGCATCTCACACGGTGCCGGTGCGTTCCCTGATATCAGTGAGCGGTTCCTCCTCGGTTTCCCCAACGAATCCGCGGTGGCAAGAGAAGCGTACAAGACGCGGTTGTGGTATGACAGTGCCGGCCCTGTGTGGCCAAAGCAGATCAAGGGACTGACGGAGGGCATGGGGGTTGGAGTCGAGCAGATGGTGTTTGGGACGGACTACCCGTATGGCATTGGGTTCTGGGACGTTGATGAGAATATTGCGGGTTTGGCGGATGCGGAGTTTGTAAGCGAGGAAGAGAGGGAGGATGTGTTTTGGGGGAATTCAGAGAGGTTATGGAGGGGGAAGATTGCGTTTTAGTATTCATGCTGTGAAGACTAGAGGATAGTCGTAGATGGGAAGATTTAGCTAGCTACCTAACGTGAATTTCACTGCATCCAAGTCCAACCTAAGCATGATCAACGCACACTCATGCCTCCACCGTTGTAACAGCAGGCTGGTACCTCAGCGGCAATTGTGGAGCAGGCAAGGGTGCAGGAACCTCCTGGATACTCCCTGGCTCGATGTAGTCCCTGTACCCATTGACTCTAAGCCTCAACTTCCTGCTCTCCGCATAAACAACCCTGCGCATCCTGTTCGTGCTGCCCAGCGGCTGGTGCTCCTTGAGTCCGTGCCAGCTATTCACGGTGATGCGGTCATCCCACCTTCTCAGAGTTAGCCACCGTACCTCACTGTATCGACTTTGTTATCAACTCACCACGTCCTGAACTCCGGCAACCACGAGTCCTGCGGCTCAAACTCCAGTGTCGCCACCTGCTCGAACGGATACTTTTTCGGGTCCCAGTCAATGCCGATATCATCAACAGGCTGTTCGGCCAGGTCCTGTAGCAGTTGCGCGCAGAACGAGTATGTCACTTTGTGAGCCATGTGGAAGCGCCGGTTCTCCTGCGAGATGATGTTGATGGGGTCTGAGTCTTTGATGTCATCGTCGACGCGGGCGAGTTGCTCTTTTGAAAGTGGGAAGACGCCGTATTTGGCTACGTAGTTGCCGTGGCGGTATGCAGACTGCGAGTACTCGGGCATAGCATACACTGCGGATGATTAACGGCAGCCTTGCGTGCGGGAGAGACGGAGGACTTACTGTGCTGTCGCGGCAGCCCACCACCTAGTGTCGCAACGTCGGCGTCGACACGCTTGGACTGCTCTTCTGCGAATTTGGGGATATCGTCCCAGTTGCGCTCAAGGGCGTCGGCGATGTCGTAAGTTGTCTGAGGGTCGCGGAGTTCTAGGATTGGATAGTTGTTGAATGTCCAGTCCTGGGTCTTCTTGTCCTCGCCCCAGAGCTTCTCACCCTCGATTCCAAAGATTTTCATACCGATTCCGCGAGGCGCAGGCGCGTTGTCCGGAACGATCTTAGGTGTCAGTGACGAGTAGCGCATAATGACATCGTAAACGCCAGCCTTCTTGAACATGCCCTGAGCGAGATGTTCGGGGAGATTGTCATGGACGATGAATTTGCCCATAACGCACTGGGTATGTCGTCAGTACAATCCACCAGTGATGGTATTTAGACCTACACCCTGTGTCTTCAGATGCGTGCCCCGCAAACAGTGCATGTGTTCGTTGAAGTTCATCATCTGGAACCGGTTGAACTGGTCTGAGACCTCCTTAATTTTCTCCTCCTCACCCGGTTGGATGATCTCCACGCCCTCGGCATCCCATTTGATATACTTTCCCGGCGCGGGCTTGTCTTGACCACCAGCCTTGACAGTGCCACTGGGAACCTTTCCACTGTGGATGTTCGCGATCTTGTGGTGAGAGACCGGACAGGTTACAATCTTGCTGTCGCCCATATTGTAGTGGTGTTCGTCCAGGTATGCGAGTATGTTGTTTTCTGCCTAGCTTACATGACGGTCGACGACCTTTTATCGGCCGTGTTATATATATACATGCAGTATGCTAGCTTCCGTCTCTCCGCGTGTGACGCTCATGACAATCACAAGCTTCAGCTTCATGAGCCAGACTGAAAGCATACAAGCGAGCAAGATTTGCGGGGTAGCGCGTCACGACTTTCCAGACCTCAGCGGTGGCAGTCGACAATTGTGAAGGCGGAGGCCATCCGGCGGGGTTGGTGTTGCTTATGGTTCACTCAAGACTTGATACAGCGACCAATCAAAAGATAGGAATTCCCAATGGATACCCCACTTCTCCGCATAGAAGATGATGATTTGAAACAACGCTGATCTTTTAGCTCAGCCGCAAGTCACACGCCTCGATCGAGAACGACAGGCTTACAAGTACATGCAAGTCGGCTGCTTGCACCTGTGCTTAGTTGACAACCATACCGAGAGTTATCAAACCTGGCTCTTGCAAAGACGCCTATCCGAAGAACTGATATACTACGTGCTCGAGGGTGTCTTGCATGAGTATAGAATAAGTGAAGTGAGCTAATGCGATGGCAAGAAAGACGCGCTCTTGACGCATAAGACAACACTAGCCCGTTTGCTCAAAAACTTATTCCTGCATTTCGAATCACTGCATTGCACTTACCTATCTACCTTAATACGTCCATGATATCATACCAACATCAACGAAGCACTGAGACTTGGCCTATTCACCTCACCGTTATGAGGTAGAACACCATCGACTTCGAAAGTAACATCGATACCATCAGCATGCTGACTACCTTGCATCATGTCTGTACTGGTCTTAAAGCAGGTCGCACATTCGATGCCTTGCGGTCACCTCAACCACAAACTTATTAGCAGGAGCTTGCCACAAGATGCACTCGCACAGAGGGTAGAGTTGTGAGATGGTAAAGAGGTAGAGAAACCTATGCCGTTCGTCTAAGAGCGAACACGGCTTTATAGCCTGCTACCTACTGAAGTCAACAGGCAGACTCCCACTGTCAAGAATGTACAGCGCCCCCCCCCCCCCCCCCCCCCCCCCCATTTTGGCGCGTCCAGGTCTCCCATTGCTCGATATCCTGCAACTACTCAGCTTCTACGACAGCTCTGCCACTGCCAGTGATTCTCTAAGAGTACCATGCGAGAACGAACATGTGCCTTGACCGTTCTAATGGAATCAGAGTAGAGTTGCCTTGATGACCTTAAGTATGTGATAGGTAGTGGAGGGGAAAGGGGACCGTGGCAACAGGCGATAGAGGGCTTATGTAGACACTAGTGGCTGTAGCGATGGGATAGTGAGAGAGTGTATGTGAAAGGTGAGAGAGCGCAGGAGAGGGCGATGAGAGGCTACATTCACCTCGACTCCGGCCTTGCATGGATGAAAGCACTGTTGAACAGGGCAGTAGTGCAGTTGTTGTCAAAAGTCTGCATTCGACCGTCAATAAATGCTCAATCCCGGGCTATGCTAATTTACATATAATACCTGCTGTTTTATGCAACCAACTTTTGCATCTATATTTTGCAATCTGTTATGCACACTATCGAAATACCTCAACGCCTATCACCCGTCCCTTCACGAATCCTTTCTCTTCCTCGGCGGCGGGCTTCTCGATCTCGAACTGCTGTAGCCCCTCCGCCTGCGCGGGGGACTGGGACTTCTACTCTCACTTGCGCGCGCTCTGCCTTTGCCGTTCGCCTTCTTCGGCGGCGGAGACCGCGATCTGCTGGAGCTGTAGCTGCGCTTCCGCCGGACTGGGCTTCTGCTTCTGCTCCTGCTTACGCTCGCAGTGGGACTGCGACCTCTCTTCTTTGGCGGTGGGCTCCTGGATACTGACTCTGACGGGCTGCGGCCGCGGCGCTTGGGTGGTGGAGAGCGAGAGTGTGAGGGAGAGCGGCTAGAAGAGTAGTTGCGCTTTTTGCGAGGAGCGGGCGAGCGCGATCGTGAGCGCGAGTCAGAGTATGAGCGTGCACGGCCTTTGCCGGCAGTGACGCGCTTGCGGTCGGGTGTGGGACTGCGAGTGTATGATCTCCCCCTTGACGATGATCGAGAATCTCTTCGCCTCCGGGCTGGTGTGAGACTTCTGCTCTTGGACCTGCTCCTGCTGCGCGAATGCGAGTCGCTGCGCGAAGAGTATGATGAGTAACTTGAAACACTCCGCGAGTCCTCACTGTCGCTCTCTGGCTCAGGAAGTGGCTTCGGCTTCGGCGCCGCGTTCTTGAGCCATTCGCGCATGCCCTCTGTAAGCACACCCATTCCGATGGCCGTGAAGAAGTTGATGGAGAAGCGAGTCTTTGCCTGGTCGTCCGCATCCGTGGGGAAGACTCCAGTAAGACTGTCCTGCAGCATGGGATCCTTGAAGCGCGCAACGACGTCTTTCTGACCCAGGGCGGACAGCAGCTCTTCGAACAGAATCTTGATGAAAATACGAGATGAGGACGTTGTATCCTCCTCGTTTAGCTTGACAACCTGGAAAACGTGCCACCCAATAGCATCTGTGGCGAGGAGGTGTGCAAAAAACTGGGCAATGATGCGGAGGCGATTCGTTTCAAAGCGATGAATGGTCTCATAGTAATGCGCAAAGCCCTCTTCGAACAAGTCGGTCCACATGCGGTTGATCTTGCAGAAGCGCTCACCAACCATGCCGTAGAACTTCTCGTATGTACGCTCTTGGCTGGCGCATTCAACGATCATGGTCGTGAGCTCGTTCTCCAGGCCGTGGGGCAAATTGATGCGCATCAGCTTGTGACAGCACTCTTCGAAGCCACCACTGGACTTGATGGTAAGGTAGATGGTTCGGCGCAGGCTGACGAGGTCCGCGTTGGTCTGATCCTTGACGTCTTCCGCCTTCTGCTCCTCGTCCTCTTCATCTGAATCTGAAGCGTCTGTGTATTCGGCATCGCTTCCTTCCTCTTCGCCCAGAATCTCCGCCTTGATCTTCTGGTACTCTGCCTCGTGTGCTTCGTACTCTGGATCGAACTTGAAGATGTTGAGACCGTCCTCAACCTTGACGTCATCCTCCAATGTGTGCCTGTGTGTAATCTGGTCCTCCTCTTCCACAAGATCCAAATCCTCTCTGATCGTAGGGTGTTCCTTGTATTTCGTCCGTCTGACCTCAAACAGCACCTCAATCATGTACTGCGTACGCTTGTCAATATCCGCCTCGTGCAAAATATTCCTCAGCTGTTCGAAAATCGCATTCGCAATCGCCATGTTCATCTCTTCCATGAACGCGCCAACCTCCTTCATGATCCCCACTGCAATCTCCACTGAGTCATCTGACGGCTTATTGAGCAGCAGAAGCAGAATCTCCGCGACCAGCACCTCGTGCACGACCTGCGTGTTGGCAAGATGACTCAGGAACATGGTGCTCGCCAAACACACAGCCTTGTCGTTCCTTCTGAAACCCTTCCTAAACTGCACAATCAACCGCCTGACAAGCAAGTCGCCCACCTGCGGCAGCTTCGTGTTAACAATGGCCACCATGGCGCCGTAGATGGGAGTGAACGGCAGACTGGCAGCCTGCGCCTTCATAATAGCTCTGCAAAACAGCCCACGCCCGCGAATCAGATTCTCACTGAAGAGCTCGGGAACGATCATCTTGATGTTGGCCGTGTTGGTCTTGTTGATCAGACCCTGGATCGATTTCTTCAGCGCCTCCCAGGCCATGCGCTGGAACTCGGGCGTCGCCTTGTCGGTGATGCTTTTCTGCATCTCGCGCAGACGCGCAGGGGGGATGTATGCGCCTCCAGCACGCGTCTTGGAGTCATCGATGGGCAGTTTGCGCGAGGCGCCAAAGGCGTTCTTGAATAGGTTGAGGCGCGCATCATCGTCTGGGATTTCACTGTCTTTGGTGCCATTCTGGTCGCGGTGGCGGTCGCCGCCTCGCTCGCGGCGCGGAGGGGCATCGTCGTCGTGGCGCCGTGAGCGCTTCGAAGGACCGGCTTCAGAGGGCGAGCGGTCGCGCTTGCGGGGGACTTCGTGCTCGACGTCCGGCTCAGGCGAGGGGATGCGGACGGCGGAGGCGACTTGCATGGTGACGGCCCTCTGCTGCGACGGGGTGGTGGGAACTGCACAACGCGGAGTTGTGATGTCAATCGTCAAGAGCTGTCGCAAGAAACTTTAGCTCCAATGGCAGCCGCGGGCACGGGTCTTGGCATTTACCCCTGCGGTGCGGCTTCCCCAGCGGACTTGTGCTCTCACCACGTCGACATTGAAGACTGAACTGAACAGACACTTGTCTCCACGCTCTTTACATTCTCACTTCAAAATGGTGCGGTCGAATCAAATTCACATCGATTCACAGCTAACAATTGCAGCTCGACCGCCTCGTTGGACTCAGCATGCTCATCGCAGCCACTGCCATCTTCGTCTACTACACTGTTTGGACTCTGTTTATGGTGCGTAGAGATCTCCCTACGAACAACATACCCTCGCCTGCAGACCTGCACTTTCATTATGAGGCTAACTCATTCTCAGCCCTTTGTCGACGAGGACCACGTGCTGCACTCGCTCTTCCTCCCCCGCGTCTGGGCCATACGCATCCCTGTGATTCTGATCATCCTCTTCACCACGGTTGTCGGCTCGTTCCTCTCCGTTGTCATGATAAGGAGCAACCGCAAGAAGGCACTCAAGGCCCAGCAGAAGAAGGCATCGTAGGGGACACGTTGCTGCTGTTGAGCAGCGACCGAGATATAGGGGTAATACTCTGGCATACGGGCGGCGCATGGGGGATTTAACGCATCAAGACTGTCAGATGACAGCACTAGGGGCAATATACCATACTATGAATGTAATTGATTGGTGTTGACTGACTGCGAACTGTGGGATGCAAGATGATGCTTCAACACGCTTTTGAGACTCTCCTCACATAACGTTGCAGTTGTCTTCAGTGATGACAATTGGTCCCTCTCCCTCTTCACCATCGCCCACGCCACCTTGATTGGCAGCGATGTGCCGCGCCAACTGCGCAAAAACGGCTTGAGAGATGAAGTAGTCGTCTCTTCCTCCTTTGCGGTCCATGTCGTTCTTCGACGTAATTTGATATGCTTGGTGCATGCGCTTTCGGCTCTTCAGGCCACTTGCCGCAACTTCTCCATCACTGTCGCTCAAAGCCTCGTCTTCAGTAGGCTCGACTGCAGCTTCTGGCCTGCTAGGTCTCCTTCGACGTCCAATATTGATACTGGAGAAACCGGTGGTGTCTGCAGAATGCACGCCGACCCCCTTGCGGGCGTTGTACTGGTCTCGGGTGTCAGGTGAAAAGATCTTGATGGTGTGGTCGATGCCAGAGACCGCCAAGGTTGGCTCATATGGGTGACCTAGACACAGTTAGCAAAATTCAATGATGAAATCATGGTAACATACCCTGAACCACGTTGACAACCTCCCCGTCACCCTCAAGGATGTTGACGAGCTGTGCAGTCTTTCGATCCCAGACAAAGACATTCCCGCAATCGCTACCGCTGACGACATACTCATCTTGAAGCCCGAAGTAGTTAACATCCTTGACCGTCTTGACGTTACAATGACCTGTGTATACTCGTGTGTGCGGTACGGCTAGTATATCGCGCTCCACGTTCGCTCTCTGGTACCTCCTGCGACCGAAATCCGATCTCCAGAGCATCCGTCCACTTCGTGTCCGGCGCAGACCTTCTTCATCTTCTGAACCTGATTCGCCATCGTCGTCATCTTCTTCATCCATATCACCATCGCTGTCGTCCTCATCATCATCTTCTTCCTCGTTGCTTTCTTCGTCTTCCACCTCTTCGTCATCTTCTTCGTCGTCTACGTCCAACAGATCCTCAAGCTCAGCAGGGACGTGATCTGTGCTGGTACTAGACCTTGACGCCGACCCCGAAGTCGCTGTCTCAAGTTCACTGATGGCATCAGCTCTCGCAAGCTCTGCACCCAGCTGTTCAAGTTCGTCCTCAACAGGATCAATATCTTCTTGCTGCTCTTTCAACGCCCTCTCCTCTGCCCTGATACTCGCGTCTGAAATACCTCGACCGCCGAACGCTCTGTCGACGAACGAAAACTTGACGTTTCTCGCAGCGTTGAGCAAAATGCCTCTTCCAATTTGATGGCCCCATCTTAATTTGGCTGCCTCTCGAGTCTGAGTAGACGGAGGCTTGTCTTCGTCCTCTTCAGCACCAGTCAGATCGGCGAAGGGGATCTGAATTGCTCTCGAAAAGGCGCGGACAGCGTCAGTTTCGGTCGGAAAAAGCACTCGGATATCATCCGTCATGAATTTAGAGACATCGACATTGACAATGGGATCATCACTGGCCAGATCAAGCAGATAAGGAATGAGAACCTCATCGATCGCGTCCATGTCAGAGTCTTGCGGGATGGGTAAACGATCGCCTCCGCTGCGACTGGAAAAGCCTTCCACGACTGCACCAGGTCCACTGTCGAGCCACAGCAAGATAGCCTTGAGGAAGTCATAGCCAAACTGTTCATGCTGTTGCAACTCTCGCTCTCGGGGCGCATGCTGTATCGAGGCAAAGTATTGCGCAATCATAGCATCAGAGGTGGCGCTAGATCCAGTCAGAAGCTGGCCGCCCATCGCTCGTGAAAGCGTGCCAGCTGCTTGTACAAATCGTCGAGATGCAGCGCGATCATCACGGAGCTTGTTCTGTACCACTACATCGACTGGATCCGGGTCCATTGGATAACCCCACGATCGGGACAGTTCATCCATGTCAGATAGTATCGAATGCGCCATGCCTAGAAGCGATGTGTAGGCAAGATGCAGGCCATCCTCGCCATACTCACCCAAGTCAAAGATCCGTTTCTTGATTTTGACTGCAGTTTTTGCAATGCGGAAGTGGTCAGTACCACGCAGCTCGTTTAGTTCCTCTGACGACGTGCCGTTACTTGTGGAAGCACCAATACGAATATCTTCAGACTGGCCATTCCCGTACCTGACTCGAAGGGCGAGGTCTTCGTCTGCGCTTCCAGTGCGTTGCCTTGACCCAGCTCGCTCTGTGCTCTCCTGCGTACTCGCCTTCGGACGCTTGCGTTTCCGGCTCTTGTCTTTGACACGACCTGAGGTGTCTCCAGTCGTCACTTTTGACGTGACGATTTGTTCACGCGCGTCTGGAGCCCGCTGTATGTCGAAACTGTAGATATTGTCTTGTGACCAACTCACGATGAGCTCATTCGGGTGCGCATCGCTGATCTTGCATGCTGTAATGTGACCGCCATCATTGCGCTTCATTCGTTGCTTGCCGTTTGGCGCGAACTTTTTGACACATTGCGTGGCTTGACCTAGCAGCTCTTCATCGATTTCTGACCAGTTGCCTGGACTTGAAAGTCTGGACCCCCTTTCACGGTTCTTGTCTCTTCCCAACATGCGGCGGTCGTGAAGGAAGCAGTGCAGGTGAGCGCCACCGAGTGCTATGTAGTGAGGCTGCGATGGTGAGCAAGAGACAGTGTTCAAATCTAAGCCATAACGACTGTACGAAATTAGCGGTGGTGGTACGTTATCAGCAGCATCTGAATCCCTCGCCCATGACGGCAATCGGCCATCGTGTGCGGGTGGATATGTCCTCGAAGGCTGTCTGATGTCCCACTGCCGTACATCTCCATCATTCGAGCAGGTCAGGAAGTAGAAAGGATTATCTTCCGTGACAATGCGCTTCACTGTGTCGTTGTGGCTGCGAAAAGCCCGCTCATTCGTCTCCGTGCCAGTGAGAGTGATGGCTTCGCGCAGACGATGTATGCTTGGCCTTGTGCCTCCACTCCTTCGTCTGCTCCCTGTGCCGTAGGCCGAGTGTCCAGAGTGTTCGATATCGAAGATGCGAACGTCATCGGTACAGGAGACAATGGTGCGGTCGTTGGAGTAGGGCATGAACTTCACGGAGAAGATGTTCGATCGATGGCCTGTGACGATAGAAGTAGTCAAGCTGAACTGCTCCGTGTCCGAGCCGGGATTGTACGAGTGGATGTTGATGCGGTGATCGTCTGAGCCAGAGGCAAGGAGACGGCCAGATCTCGACCAGCTGGGCGGAGGGTCAGTGATAATGCACGAGCCTTGAGACACGGTCATACACACCTCAAAGCGTTGACACATCCATTATGCCCCTCCAGCTCGTTCACAATGTCCAGGTCGTTGACCCAGTGCTTGTCGCCGTAAATGCCTCGAATATCTGTATACGTCCTGCGCTCGTGGCCAACTTCCCGCTTCAACAGGCGATCATAGACGCTGTACTTCATCATGAAAGAATGAGTCTTGCGTGGGAGAGTTGTGGCGAGCTCAAAGGTTTGGAGTGGAAAGTAGCGGCGAGGCGATCCACCGAGCTTCACGCGTCGATGCACAAAAGCGCAAGTAAGGTTCGATCAGTCGGGCAGGAGTTTCTCAAAGTCCAGGCGTACGTAGGAGGACCTGACACGCATTGCGGCGCATTTGCGATTTGCGGGCGATGTTGGTAACGTTGTTCTCAGTGAATTATCGGTGAGGGTGCAGCTACGCAGGCGGAATGACGATGCACTTCCGTGCTCTCCCCACACCGACCCGCCAATCTCACATGAGCCTCTCCCTTCAGAGAAGCGGGCACTACTCCAGACTCCAAACTCAGGTAGAGTCTCTACAAGCTTGGGATTATTTTCTTTACACACTCTTGGGTCTCTGCAGTAAATGCTGTTCGAGCGGTGGGTCGTGATGTTATTTTTTGGAGTAAAAGGCTAAAATCTATCTCTCTATCTAATATGCATTATAGGTCCGCCCGGATTATCCATCTCAGTCAAGTTTTCCTCTAAGAACTAGCAAATCTGCTCCTCTCTCTCATACCCTTGCCGAAATAGAACAGAACCCACATACCGACACTGCACAGGACCATGAAGCCAGCGAGCAGGCTGACACCACCATCAATGCCAATTCCTCGGAACATGGGTCTTGAGAACAGTACTGCTGCAAAGGCAAACAGGCTTCTGGACAGACTGTTTGCGGAGAAGATGCTTGCGGCATATCGTGGGTAGATGTTGGGGATGTAGAGGAGGACGCTCTGGGCGATGAAGTATATGCCGAAGATCGCCAATCCCAATCCAAATGTTGGGGCCATCCAGTGCACTGACGGACGAGCTGTCCATGCTGTTGTTGTGGTTAGTAGACGTTGCTGCAGGCTTTCTTTGGTGTCCGGGAGGGGGGGGGGGGGGCTCACCAAAAATGAACAAGCCGATGCAGATGAGCGGGCTCGCAAACAAACCAGGCAGCAGATGATTCTCAAGTTCTCCAAAGGTGCCATTCTGCATGCGAGGGAAACATCTATATTTAAGATAGATGCAATGAACAGTGAATCCGAGCAGGCCAGCTGGTGCGACAACGAGGAACACAAGGCCGGTGCTCTCGGCTGAGAAGTTGTACATGACCGGGTACACGAGGGGAAGAGACTCGAAGAAAGAGTAGTATGTGCCATAGCACAAGCCCATGCTGTACAAGTTGTTAGCGACTATTACACACTTCAACGAGATTTCCAACGTACTAGACGGTTGTAAAGAGGATGGCAGGATCCAGTGCGTTGATCTCCCAAGGCTTGATCAAAGCATCAAATGCAAGGCTGGAGGCCTTTAGATTCTTCTGCTTCTTCTCCGACTCAGACATCATGTTCTCATTGCCGGTCTCTTCGCGGAGACGCTTTGCCTTGTAGTAGAGGATCGTGGGGCCGGAGGTTTCGGGCAGCATGCAGAGCATAAGGATGTAGATCGGTCCAGCGATGATCATGAGCTCCCATGCTGAGAACCTCCAACCCAAGTCGCGGACTGCGTAGGAAGAGAGGGTGGGGCCAAGAGCAGGTCTACTCACAGTCAGTGGGTTATTTTCTTGTAAAGTAGAAATTACTTACCCCATAGTGGCTGTAGCAGCCCACAAAGCCACGGCAAATGGGAACTCAGACATCTTCCACACATCGGCCAAAGACGCTCCAGCCGTAGCCAGGCAAGGAGAAGCCATGAAGCCAAGCAAGAATCGGAGAATCATCAGACCTGGATAATTGTTCACAAGTGCAGTCGGGATGCACAGGATAACAAAGAGGAAGCCAGAGATAGCGTAAGGAGGATTCCTACCGACTGCGGGAATCTCTGAGAGCGGCGAGAAGAGCAGACACCCTATGCCATACCCTAGCACGTACAGAGCCAGGCCCAACGAGCCTTCCACGTGCGACTTGTGAAAGACCTCTTGTACCGCTTCCTGTGAAGGCGAGTAGATGGACGAGCCTACATAAACAGCGAACGTGTACAGACAGATGAGACTGGTGATGAGAACTCTCTCCTTCATCGACCAATTATGGGGGTCCTGTATAAGAGGCAAGTCAGCTTTGTTCGCAATCTTCAAAAGAGGTGCATACGTACGCTTGGGTCATTAGGACCATCCCAATCAACGAGCGTCGTGCTCTTTTCGAGTTTGAGCTCGGTACCGATGATGCTGTCTGCCGGGATTGCAGCAGGGATATCATCGCTGGAGTCAGAGGGTGATAGTGCTTTGGTTTTGCTGCGGGAGAAGTCGAAGCTGCGATGGCGGAAGTAATGGAGAGCGGTCCCGACAGACGAGTGTCGGAATAGGTACGACATTATGACTGTGGCCAGTTGACTGTACGTTGATGAAATGGGGGCTGTCGTAGTACAGCTTCCAAGGCTGAGCCTCAAATTGGCTATGAAGCAAGTAGCAGGTAGGAGGAATGCTGGAGCTTGTTGCCTGTCTGGCGTCTCCGCAAACGTTGTAGGTTTATATCATTCGCAATCTCCGCCCTTAAGTCCATCTTCACCATGTGGAACTCGGCGTTTGTCAGACGCTGTTGCATCATGCGATGACTCTATCCAGCGCCAAGTGCACGTAGTTATGGTGCTGATGAGATCGACGTGGTGTATACGCCATGTCACTGTAGGGCAGATGCCGACTTACCCGCAATAGGCAAAGTGCTTCTACGGCCTTCACGTTAAGCAGTCAGCGGAAGATAGCCATCTGCCAGCCTAAGGGCGGCGTATCAAAGTGGCAGCCGTAAGCGGACCAAAGTGCATGTTCTCGTCGATCAGGCTAGGTCGTGATTGGTTGGAGTCAATGGTGAGTCGAGGTGAGTTCCCGTGGATCTTACACAGTGTGGCTGCCCCAAGAGGCTTTCGAACTTTGAAGGGTCCGTAAGCAGAAGATAGCACCAACAACGGACGAAGATGTTCGGATAGCATTTGTGCTGATTGGTAAACCTTCTCTTTTGACGTCTCGAAAAGTGTCCGGTACTGCATCTTGGGGTCCCGAAAGTGCATGCTTCCAAGAATGCGGCTGCTTACTCGTTCTTGTTTGTGCGACATTGGCGGCGAAGTTGAGGAATCGTGATGTTGGGCTTGAAGAACCGGTATTGACGACATTATTCAGCGCAGGCATGGACAAACCTTTGAGATGCTCTGAGAGATCGGCATTCACAGGTTGTATCATATGTCTTGCTCACACATCTCTGGGTTGAGCGGTGCGGGAAAGAGACTCTTTGTCTATACCACAAGAACGGTTGTGGCCCTGCGGTGTACCGTAGCATAGCTCGCAGCCAAGGGCTGCACCTCTTCGGTGTCAGCGCATGCCAGTAAATCATGTACTCCTGCCATCGCAGACCGCCACGACGAAGCCTATGCTCGGGTCTCCGGCATTATAAGAAGGGTGAGCCGGTCGAACCCCCGAAGGACAGCACGTTGACACCCTCACCTTGAACGGTGATGGTACCGGTGAAGTACTGTGGTGAGAATCGGCGGCTCTCCAAGGAGACCTAAGCTCAGGTCACCAGTCCCACAAAAGACACTAATATGTAGAACCTGACCCCTGAGGCTCATCCTGCACTGGCTGTTTTTAACCCAGATTTGTTGAACAAAGCCCACCTCATTGTGCGAACCGTGTGACACCCACAACCCCGCTCTGGGTGACACCGGATCTTGCGCTGGGTCTGCACACTGTCAAAGTCAAGACTCCAGCTCCATGGTGTTGATGGCCGCAGGTTTCAGGACCAGCTTGTCGGCCGTTAAGCTTCGAACGCAAAGCTTGGCTAACTCGTTTCGCAACTGCTGTCATCTGTTTCCTGCTGCCTTGATCCAGACGCGCTCAGTTTTGTGCTCCGCAGCGAACCATGCTTTGTGCAGAGATCAGACATCTGGCAGTGCGGAGGCCGCGGCGTCCACGGCCCACAAACATCTCATGCCTCGTGTTGGAGCAACGCGTCATCCGTTTTCTCTTCTGAAGTTTTTCCCGTTGGACATCGATTCGCAAGGCAGATTCCATAGAAGCGAGGTGTAATTGTGCGCAAATTTATTATATCAAACCGGCATGCAGAGCGCTGCAGCGTCTATCAAGGGTGTACACGTGGGTAGGGCAGGCTCGTACTGCGAAATGAGGTTCCAATGCTAACAGCACGGTATGCATGGGGAAGGCCATTATTAGCCACTTAGCCAACGGGCTGGTCAAGGCGGCGCTCCCAATTCCTCAGAAGGGAATAGACAGAGGACGCGCCCGCGGGATTTCTCGTAGGCCGCAGCCAGTGCAGTGTTTGTCTTCCAGACACGAGGGGCTCTAGATCGCTAATGTCGATCACGGAAAACACAATGCTCGGTGCGTGTTGGAGCTGTGTTTTATGAGGCTTGGGTCACGACTCCTGGAACGCGGCATCACGTCCTCCGCAAGCAAGTCTGACGTCGGCACCAGCGGGAAACGGTATCGAAAGCAGCGCCGCGAATCACGCGCTCGCGCCCTCATACCGCGAAGCTGCAGAAGCAATTGACCGTGATCTGCGGGGATGCCGGAGCCAGTGCGCTTGCAGTCAAGCAGCAGTCCGGCTGCGCCTGCCGAGCTTTGGGCTCTGCGCGCCTCGAGATCTAGCCCTTGCGCACTGGCCGCTCTGCACGTTTTCAGCACCGCAACTGCAAGACAGGCTTGGAAGAACTGCTCTCGCGAGTTTTAGCGGCCTAATAATATGTTTTGCATGGCGCTCGGACGCTATCTGGCAATCCGACAGGGCATGGAAGGGCATGTGAGGCCATCTAGAGCCGGCCGCCCGCGGGCGCAGCTGAGACGAGATAGTCCATGTCACACCAAGGTGGGAAGGTTCGACTGGGACCAGGTACCAGGCTCATGAGCGATTATCGAGTACATGTACTGAGCGGCCGCCGCTCGTGTTTAGCTGCATTTTGCTGTTAGTTTACTACGACAATATTTCCAAACCATACAAACGCACCATTGCCATTGCATTTCTCTGATTGACACACTAAGAGCATACCGTCTTTGTCGAATACCAGAACTATTGGACCCTGTACTACCTCAACTTCGACCAATCCGGCTGCTTGAGCATCGTCGGTCGCAATAAAGCATTGTGAAAAACACCAAGAATTTGAGTAGGTCCTCCAAGCATCACCTCGCAAGGCTGGCAATTAATCTTCTTCGCAGCCCATTGCCCGGGTCACACCACCAAAGCCATGCGCACCTCAACACTCCTCACAGCATTCCTCCTCTCCACAACATCACTCGCCGCGCCAACACGGACACAAACCCGCGCCCACTGCCGCTGCGTTCTCGTGTCAGACACCTTCAACCCGCTTGAGACACCCTCGGCCGCACACTGGACACCCGCCGCCTGGAAGCCTACAGACCCAACACCCAGCGCGTCCCCCAAGCACCACCGAAACCTCGACAAGTGCGCGGATCTAGGCCCTGAGCTGGAAACCTTCCGCCACACCAACCCCGACCTCTACGACTCGTACGTGCGCGACAAGATCGCAGCCAACACCGCCGTCGACGATGAGGAGAAGCCACTGCCCACCGAAGTTCTGATGAACAGGGAGCCAAGACCGACTTCGCGGCCCACCGAGCGGATAGTGTGCTACTCGGAGCCTGAAACATTTACTGCGTACAACGACTCGTGTCTTACGCTATGGGGGTTGCAGATCATTGTCGCAATCACGATCCTGGCGTGTGTTGGCGAGGGCATCCACCTTGGCATGCGCTGGGCTTCTGGCTCCGCCTCGACCGATTGCGAACACGACGCGTCGTCGGAGAAGGCTCTGCGGCTTCCCGGTGCAGAGCGACTGCTGCTTGCGATCCCTGCTCAAGTGACCGAGAATGAAGATGTATTTAGTCCTGGTGTGGAGAAGAAGCTCAAGGCGTATGAGGCAACACGGTACTTTGTTGTCAAAAGCTCGAGTGGGAGAAGGGAATTCATTGCGTATGACAGTGAAGATGACGATGAGGCGAACAGGCCGGTGATGTGATTCCTCACACGCGACGCTTGTTTTGGTATTCGGTGCCTGTGCATGCGTTTTCAGCGATGCTCCAGGCAGTATATACAGTCCATATACCCCAATGAAGTATGATACATGTTCAGATGCAGTCTCGAAGGGTGTCTTCCTCTGCGAGATGCCGAATGAGGTTTTATCCTCATCCAACCACGTTCAACGTACTCCACGTTTCTCCTTCATCCTTCCCGAGTTCTTTTTCGTCGTCTTCTTCTTCTTCCTCCATCTTGTCCCCTTGCTCCTCCACATCCTCCTCCACAACAATGCCACATTGAGGTGGCACAAAGCAAATGGGTATCGCAAACTGAACGCTGACAATATGCTGGTAAGGTATCGTAAAGCAATGCGTCCATATACAACCAACAACCAACAGAAGACAAAATACGTCGAAAAGAATACCAGCCAAAGTGGCTGTCGCGTGCGTGGGCAGGTGCAAGGGACGGTGTCCAGTCGAGGGTAGGTGCGTGGCTCCATGGTGTCAACAGCACAAGCATAACCTGCCTTACCTGCCCAGAAGGAGAAGCAAAAAGAACATGGGCAAGGCGCGCGCGAAAAAGAAAAATCAACCAGGTTTGTCGCTTTGGGTGGTTGTATCATCGTGATTAGGGTGGCTGGCAGCTGGAGTCGCAGCGGGTAATTATCTTGGTTATCTCAAGGGTATGTCGCAATGGGAGTCTCATCGCAGATGGGCTCCGGTAAGTCGCATTAGATTTTGTGGAGATGCAAAGGTTGCTAAGGTTGCAAAGGCTGCAGAAGGATGTCGTTGCAGGGCAGGGTGCAAAACGGCAGGCGTGTTGTCGCGGGGGTATCGAGTGGGTTGCCGCAAGTGAATGGATCACCAGGTCACATCACCGGCGGTATGATGTTCGTTCGGATAGTCTAGATGACAGTCGTGATTAAGAGGTTCGAGTCGAACCGAGTGTATGGACAGGTCGCGACTGGAGGACCAGTCGTCGACAGAGGCCGAGTTGTTGGACAACTTGGAAGGAGGCGGAAAGATGTAGACGCCGTAAACCGGGGAAACGCTGAAGTACAGGATATGCTGAAACAGGATTTCGTAGCGTGGGGATAGAAGAAAGTTGTGCCTTTGGTAGGCTCCAGTGAAAAGGCGCTATGCAAGAGGTAAAGGTCGTAAGCTGATAAGTCGTGGAACAAGACGGGTGGTAGTCAATCATTTACATGACGGTGTGCCACCCCTTCTCGTTCATGATATCGATCCAGAAGGCATCGTTGCCCTCGTCTGACTGTCGCCATGTCTCCTTGATCAGCGTGATCAGTCGACGAAGTGGCTTGCCAGGCAAGCGGTGGGCGTACACCTCAAGACGACGAACGACCTTCTCCCTTGCTTGAAGCACCTTTGAGTCGTTGGCATGCACGTCGAAGAAGTCGACCGACGAGACGAACTTGAGCTCCGAGGCAGCTACTGTGATGACGAGTTGCTGGATGCAGAAAGTGCCCGAAGACGCAGGCAGAGACTCAATCATCTGCAGGATGTGCATGGCAAGTGAATTGAGCCACAACTTCATGTCCGCATCTTCGTATGGGGTCTCGAAGCGGGGCATTGGGAAGCGGAAATCGACGTTATCAGAAACAGGCAATTTGTTACTTCCCAAGCGTTTGCGCAGGATGGTGGGGAATACACGATAGAGCTCAAGCAGGCCTGCACAACGATAGGCCTCAGCGAGGATAGTGAAGTGTTCCTTTGGTGTACGGTCGTCACCAGTGTCAGCGATCTCGTCGACCGAAGGATACTCGACAGCTAGAAGATCTTCCTCAAGAGATGTGGCGTTGAAGAGGTTCTCTTGACGGCGGATGAGGTCCATGACAGAATCTCTGTTGAGTGATCGCTCATTGCGAACAAGACGACCAACCTCGGCAAAGAGAGCCTGAACCATGGGAGCGACACCAGTCCAGGGATGAGGCACGATCTTACCATCGGGACGACGGCCTGCGGGAGTGCTCTTCTTATTGGAGACTATCCGAGGACGCATACCCGACGGCCGCGAGAAGCTCATGGCGTCTTCTGTAACAAAGCCCATAACCATCTCCCAATAGATAAGAGACTCCTCAAAGAACTGTGCCTCACGTTGGACTTCGGCTTCCTGAGATCTGTCCATCAGCTTGCGGAAGATGAGACCTCGGGCAGTAGCAAGGAACTCCGTGCCTAGGGCATTACTGTCATGCCATGATGTGGTAAGACCAAGCATCATAATGCTGAGGAAAGTCCTTGTACAGCTGACTTGGCCAGCCTGTGCCAATGGAAGCTCATCCTGGAGAGCAGCAACAGCCTTGCGTTGAAGCTCGTTACCAATCGCTGCCATGTGTGGGAATGTATTGGAGAGGTGGGCGGCGGACATGGACTGGATGGCGTAGCTGATGGAGGGTGAGTCTTGGTAGATTTTGCCTATTGTGGTCCTAAAGGGGTTGAGATGTGAATCGAAAGAAGAGAAGACTGCGCAAACATCCTTGAAGTAGTGCTGGATGAGAAGTGACTCCTGGTCGTCCGGCGACGTAGGATTGGGTGAAGGGCTGGGAAGCCTGTAGAAACCTAGAAGTAGCGACCTAGAAAGACGAGGAGGGCTCGCTTCACGGCTGGACTCGCGAGTAGTCAACACCGATGACTCTGTTGATGACTCGTTGTGCTTGAAAGAGCATGGGTTTGCTTCAAAGTCAAACCCATTGAAGCTGCCAAAGTTGTCCAACCCAGTAGACTCCAGGTCAGTGTTTTCGAACGGATCAAAGTGGAAGTCATCGGTAGGAAGTGGGATCGAGTCATCAAAGCCATCCAGCATTGAAGTGTCCAAGACATTAAGATCATCCATAGGGAACAGCTCCAAGTCTCGGGGAGATTCCTCATCCTCTGTGGAAGACAAGAGGGGTTCCTCTAGGGCTGGTGGAGAGGCCGATGGTGGTGTTGCTTGCTTATCACTGCCCGTCATCTTAGCATCCGCACCCTTCCGGCTTGCAGGAAGGACTGCAGCAAGTGCCTCGATGCCATGGGCAACGTTTTTCGGAAGCGACGACCCTGTGCTCTTGGAAGGCTTGCGGATACCAGCTGACGATGGCTTTGGGGGAGAAAGCGTGAACTCTGTGGGTTGGAAGACCTCATACTTGGTGGACCACTTCAAAGTCTTCTCGTAACCAGGACAAGGGACGTTCCTTTTCTTACATTGCAGACACGATCCGGCAGTCTCGTCGCATTTGAGCTGGCACAGCGTTAGTGGATCCTTATCTCGGCATGATGTGGAGACTTACTCGCTTCAGCTTGCAGCGACCACAGCCATTCCTGGATTTGGTCTTCTTTGTCTTGAGATCTTGTGCAAGAGCCTTCTGTTGAGCCAAAACGGGCATATCTGCTAATTGCAAGTTGGCAAGCTGGCAGAGTGACAGTTTGGGAAAGGCCGAAAGACGATGGTGTGATACCCCAGGTTGGAAAGAAGATGCAAGAGGGGCCTTCGCCAATTAATGCAGGTTCAGATGCAATGATGACACAGCCGATAGGGACCGTTGCGTATCAAGGGTACAACGAGCCAAGATAGAGCAGCTGATAGAAACTCGTCTTGTGGTTGGAAATAGAGGCAAACCAGCCTAGATCGCCCGAACTCGGATTGAGGCGAGTGCGCTTGCTCGGTCTTGCGTCGCAGGTGCATCAAAGCGAGGCTGATTGGCCAGCCACCGCGTCGGATCCTGCCTTTGTGGCCTCCTAAAGCTATCTATGGGAGGACGCTCGTTCACGCGGAAAACAGGACATGGTCTGGAATAACCGTCGCCATCGATAGATCGCGGTATCGTGAGTCGCATCTTGAAGATGCTGTTTTCGATGTTATCTTGTTGCATGGAGGCGAATGTTGGATCAACGCCGCTTGTTATCCCGAACACGAGCGGATGTGGGGAAGATGGATTTGGTTGCTGCATCGGGTAAGTACACTCCACGTCCTGCATCATGGCGCTTCACATTATCACAAACTACGATAAAGCCACGTCTGCAAGCGTGCGGCTCCGACATCGTCAGGTATCTGTGCAGGGCATAGACACCTATCTTTGTTGGCCTGTGGAGAAGAGTCTGGCATATTGTCAAGAAGAGTCTGGCATACCGGTAGTCGCAGCAGTAACGCCGTTGAAGATACGGTCCACGAGGACGTTTGTGCGGCAAGGAGCGGTAAGACGGTCCACCTGACACTGTTAGCGATAGCACACGATAGGGAACTTCGCTGTTGAGACAGAAGCCCCAACGATTGAGGCGGCTCTGCTGCTTCCGCACGATAGCCCGGCAGATTAGCAACCCTTGACTGGCGCGATTGCTTGCATACTCGGCTAAATCGACATTCGAGATGCGTCGCACAAAGACTTCGAGACGAGTCACAGGGGTTCTTATTACGATATAAAAATTCGTTTTGCTCCACCAAGAGCCGGGAGGCTTATGCCCTCCCAACGGAAATACTGAACGCTCACATGAAAAAATGCTAGGATATGCTTCGAAAATGTCGTGTTTACTGCGAGCGGAGTCTGGGGAAAACATGGGGAAGATCCACTCCAACGCTGTGTATGCTTCCAAGAGAACGCCATGAGTAATGCCAAGCTGAAGTCGTAACGTCGTGTCGGAGTTGACCATCGGAACGTCGGTGCTATCGCCGAACGTTGTGAACTCAGAATTTCTCCATCAGGTTCTTTCTGACTGTCCACATGCGCGCTCGCTTGCCGTAGATGTACATTGGAATTGACAAGAGCATGCAGCCTAGTTGAATGCCCCCTGGTGTGCGGTCAGACAATAATCACCTAGACAGTATGTGAGAACTTACCAATTGCCAGAAAGGTACTCTTAGCGCCCTTAGCCTCGAGCCAATGTGGGAAGAACAGCGAGAAGATAAAGCCATGAAGGACGTCTGTATCTCGTAAGCCCTCTTGCTTAGACTTTGCTTTTATGTCTAGCATCTGATTGTAATCCCGTGATTCAGGGAGGCAGAAATACAGATCTGCATGCAGACGACAGTTCATTAAGCGAGCAAACAGCTACGTGCTCAATTCAAGCAAGGCTGTCGCTCAGAGACCGTGTCTTGTCGAATGCCTACGACGAATGAAAGGAATTGACTTACTCTTGCTGAAGTTCAGCGTGACCAATGCTTCGCCCGCGTAAACGCGGTAAGAGTCAACAACGAAAGTTATTGCGGTAGTCGAAGCAAGACAGCAACCGAAGCTGATGACGCCGAAGAGCACGGTCGGCACAGCCCAGTGATCCTTCTCTTCAGCACTCCATCCGAAGCCCATGAGGCCAATAACCGTGCTGATTGTGATTGGCAGAGCCATGACCAGACGAAATTCGGGTTCGTATACACCATCATTTCGACGTGCCATGAACCGCACAATCAGATCTGATACCTTGCCTGCAACGGCAGTCCCTAAGACTCCACCTACGAATGGCGAGATGTATACAAGACCGACCTGCAGCGCGGTGAAATTGTACGAGTCATGGTTCTGATAGATATGCGCAACAGACTCTGACAGGACGATAAGCCATCCAACAGCTAAGGCATAGACCATGGACGACCAAAGAACAGCTGGGTATGCAAAAAGAATGAAAGGTCGGATCGCGACCTTGATCCACCTGTCTTTAGCGAGACGTCCATTCCAAGGCTTCAACGACTGACGATAAGTCTTTGTAGGCGCCGTGCGATAATAGTCGGTATAGTGTATGGAAAACTGCTCTGAAACCTGGTCAACGTCCACAGCCGACGACAAACTTCGGCTACCGGGACTCTGATCTTGTTTCTCAGGATCGGTTCTTGCGTTTTCTGGCAGTTGTGGGAAGTAGCCTTCGCGTGGGGTTCCCGGGGGCGAGGAGTGAATGCTCATAGGGGAGCGCGGCGTCTTTGGTCCATCTGCATGCGAACCAGTCGTTTCATGTTCCACGTCATCCGCAAACCCAACATGAGCAGTTTTGTGAGCCTTTTTCGGATGATCGAGAGGAGTCTCAGCTGGTGGGTCAGCAACCACCACATTACCAGCTGACGTTGCAAGCTCATCTGTAGACTTCTTGTGGTGTCTGCCGGGAAGATGAAAATGGTTATGCCGTTTCGGACTGTGGCTGCGGCTACGCGCGTGGCTCCTCTCCCTTGCCCTTGGTGTGCGATCCCAGAAGGTCTCGGGCACAAAAAAGAAAATGAGAAAGAAAGAAAATCCGACAACGATGGCAATCACCCAAAAAACCCATCTCCAGCCCATGCTTTGTACAATCGCCGCGCTCACCAGCGGGATCAGGTTCTTTCCACCAAGCAGCAAGAGGGTGTAGACGCCTAGGCGGTATGCTCGTTCGTGGAGAAAGAAGATCTCAGCGATAGTGGCACTTGGCAGGCATTCAACAGGAGAGACTGCAAAGCCTTGGACGATTCGCGCAACAACCAGTGATGCGTAGTTTGGTGAAAGAGCACACCATACTGAGGATAGAGTGAACAAAACAATGGCGACCAAGTAAACAGGTCGCTTTCCCCACAGAATGGCAGTAGGTGATGCGACCACACTCCCAAGACCCAGCCCCAGCATGTAAAGACCGGTCGTCAGAGCTACCTGCGAAAGGCCTACGTCGTATGTCTCAGCAACATCGTTGAAGCCCGCAGCCAAGATCGGCGTCATGCCTCCACCAAGCATGCAGTAAAAGCCAAGCGACAGCAATGCAGCATCTCTCCGGAATTGTTTCCAGTTCAGCGGATCGTTCGCCGAATCTTCAGGCTGCGGTTCCAGAATAAATTGCCCATCCTTAGTGCGCTTCTTCTCTGGCTGCCGTGATCGCGACGAGTGGCGGGAGCCTCGAGAGGCACTTCGAGAATGACCGTAGGCTGAAGGAAGGGACGAGGCGGATGTTCTTGCGCGCGCATGCTGTAGACCAAGCGGTTCGTTGCGGTTGTGTACTTTCGAGAGCAAAATAACAGATCCTGGGTATTGTCAGCGCGCACTGTGTGATCAAACCAAGCCTCCCAACATACCAGGTACTTCGTCAGTAAGGGGATCACTCAAGATTCCTAGGTTCCATTCCCTACCCGTGCTCTTCTCGTTCTGGGGCGCCGGAGTCGATGCATCATTGCCGCTTTCCGATGGCGCTGGCTGCTTGCGCAAGCCTCCCAGTAAACCCATGGTATTGTTATGAACACAAAATGTCCCTCCAGTATGCTTAAGGAAGATATAGAATTTGCTGATGAAGGATTGTGGAGGAGATGGCGCCGAGTCAAGTTGATGAACATGGTACGCTATGTTTCGTTTACCCCATGGGACTGGCACAACACACTCACCCAAAGATCTAGCTCCACCATGTTGCAGATGTCAGGTAGACAGGTGATACAATAGGAAATAGCTTGTGGGGTCACGAGGGCCTTGACACCTACACAGAAGCCAATGTGAGGCGTAAAGCTGCGCGTGTGGTAACAGACCGCCACGAATTATTGCGACAATGACGCAATGCCGAGCCCATGTGAGCAGGGCTCAGCGCGCGCATCATGCAAACGAGTAATGAACGACACCGCTACTCCCAATACTGCTGCCGATGGACCCCTACAATTGCCCAAGTGATAGTATTATCGCGAGTCGCGGCATTTAGGAATATCTGGCGCCCACGGCGCCTACAGCCTCACCGCCACTGCCACGGCGTGTTTGATAAGTGATGAGCCCCACGTCAATGAAGTAGGATCTTTGCCCAAGTCTCTCACTGACGTCGATTGCTTGGTTGCCGTTGACAGTCAGAGTGGTTTTTGACTGGCCGAATGGCGGCTCTGCTATCGACTCACCGACCTTCATTATGCACAAGAAGACGATGCGCATCAGGCAGCAACAGTCCCTTTGAAGACAAGTTCCGAAAATCCTTCTGAGTGCGCACTCCTGGGAACTATGTCAGGTTTCTGGAATCGCTTTGCGAATCTCAATTGCCTACGAAGGGTTCAACTATATGAACGCAACCATCGAGCGACTACCGAAGCTCAATATCGAATTAGTATACTCCCTGTCCTGCGGGTGTGGATTGTGCGTTCTGGAGGCTCTATGCTGCCGAGGATCAACACAAGCATTTCAACGCTCGCATTTGCCTCGTATCTAAGAAGATCGTTCAGCACCATATGCAGAGCCGCAGCTAGACAGCGCACGTGCGGCAAGGCGCCGCTGTTTGACCATCTTTCACAGACCGAATGGCTCGCTTCTCCAGGGCCGACATCCGATGTGACCAAGCTTAGACAGCGTTGACAGCACCACACATCTCCGTGCACATGACCGACTCTCACGATATTGCGCCCTGCATTCCAGATGTAGCAGACAAATTTCCGGACGGCAGCGAGTCGCAGTCTCTCTTTGCACAACACATTGTGACATGCCAGCGTCAAAGCGCTTCGGCCCTGGAAAAGCCCTGACGCCGCGACGGGAGATCTGAGTTCGGCCTAGTCCCGCAGTTTCCACCTGCTCCAAATAGCGCTGGCGCCAACATCGCATCAGCAATGGGAGGCCTTGAGACGAAAAGAACATGCCATCACCAGGCAATAATTGGAGACCCTCGAGAGCTGAGCGGACAGAAGAACAACGAACACTCTGGAAGTGAGCTGTACGCAATCGCATTTGAGCCAAGATCCCATACAAGCTGAAAGGCACGCTGTCGCATTCTTGAGGCGAATGGATGGTCTCTGACTGCTAACAGCCCCTGACTGCGCAGTGCCTGCCAAGATTCCTGGGTAAGCTTGCGGACAACGCCCGAGCTCCAGGTACTCACTCTGGCATCCACCGAACCGATTTTCGACACAGCACTATACCCTGTTAGGGATGAGACTCAAATCTCAATGCCGCCCACAGTGTCTCCTGCAGCAAGCCACAGGCCCGCAATACCAGTCTTTGACGGCCGCAGCAGCCTTTGACGGTCATTCGGATGAGCCCGATCTCTTGGTCGTTGCAAGAGTAGGACAAACAGGATATGACACGAAGCTCTCTAGCCTTTTTTCCCTCTCGAGTATGGCATGAACACGATGTTGAATCAAAGCCACATCGGCGGAACGCCTGACCGTCCGTCCGGGCTCAGCCTTAAAGTGAGAGTTTCCATCTCTAGGTACTTAGCCGGTCTCAGTGTAAACCAACATTAACCGAAATGACCTATCCTCCATGGAAGACGGCTCAGGAACCGGTCAATCAGCTTGGGAAAGGCGCCACGAGGGTCATGGTGCGAGATTCTTCACCAAACATAGCGCATCGCATGGCTGCATGAATCTAGACGCTACACCATCCCGTCACTCCAAATTCAGCTAGCTTGTTCATCTCTCCACCAATGAACTTCCTTCATCGATCCTGTTCCTGCATATAGCACTAGGCTTGGCTCTATTTGGTGGGCCTGAGAGCCTCTGCCGTCGTGGTGTGTAGGATGGCTTCATGCTAGCAAACGGCGCAGTGAGCCATCGGGTGTCATGCAGGTACAGCAGCCTGGGGACTAATATATCGCAATCTCCCGTTCCTTTTCATACCTGACTTCTCCTTCTCGTGGTCGTTGTTCAGTCACTCTTTCGAGTATCTACCCTAATAGCGAGCATTTGCTTGCGTCCTTTCGTTGAGCCTACTCACCACGATCTTTACTGGCTTTTGGCCGTCCCTTCATTACGACACGTACAACTGATATTCGATTAATTCTGTAATCATGCGATCCACAATCTCTACCCTTGCGACCGTCGCCGCTGGCCTCTTCGCCTCGACTGTGTCTGCTCAAGGCAAGGTTGCCATCTACTGGGGTCAGGGTGCCTACCAGAAGGAACTCAGCGTAGTCTGCAAGGATCCCAGCGTAGACATTGTCAACATTGCTTTCGTCAACGGCTTCCCCAAGGACCGCAACACATACCCCGATACCAACTTCGGCAAGTCTATTGTCTTTGCTCTAACATGAACAAAACTAATATCCCTCACAGGAAACGCGTGTGGAGGCGAATACTACAAGAACCCGGATGGCACAACTAGCAAGCTTCTCGCCAGCTGTGGCATCATCGAGACTGGTATTACGGAGTGCCGTAAGAACGGCAAGAAGGTTCTGCTATCGCTCGGCGGTGGATACCCTACGGGTGAGTTCCACCACATCCAACCTGTTTCCATACACTGACCCTTTCAGATTACTACATCGCCAACGATGCCGCAGCCAAGTGGCTCGCTGAGGTCCTGGTTGGAGCTTTCGGTCCTAAGACCAACGACAACTGGCCCCGTCCCTTTGGTGCCTCTTTCGTTGATGGTTTCGATCTTGACATCGAGTCTGCCAGCGCTATCGGCAACCAGAAGTTTCAGTACTACGCTGAGCTCGTCAACTACATCAAGGCGCTCAGCCCCAACATGCTGATCTCCTCCGCCCCTCAGTGTGTTGTCCCTGATGCTCACCTGGACGATGCCATCGCCAGGGCTCCTTTCGACTACATCTTCACACAGTTCTACAACACCGAGGAGTGCTCAGCTAAGCTCGGCTGGACCCAACGCAACCAGAAGGAGACTGGCTTCACATTCGACAAGTGGACTGCGCGTCTTCAGCAGAGATCCAAGAACAAGAACGTCAAGCTCTTCTTGGGCTTGACTGCTGGTCCTGCCGGCGGAAACCCGAACCACTACCTTCTTCCCGAGCAGGCCAACGACTTGGTAGTCAAGTACAAGAACACCCCTCTTTGGGGTGGTGTCATGCTTTGGGAAGCCACCGTTTCCCAGAACAACGTTGTCTATGGTCAGGGATACTCCAGCTGGATCAAGTACAGCATTGATGGCACCTTCAAGGAGAAGTACCACCCCGTCGTCTCATCCACGATCAGGTCGTCTTCTACCCTTGTCTCATCCACCAGGTCCAGCACAGTCACGTCCAAGACCAGCACCCATGTGACCTCCAAGACCAGCACCGTCACTCCCTCGAAGTCGAGCACCCCTGTTGTTCCCAGCAGTAGCTCTACCGCCAAGTCCTCCAGCTCTGTTGCCCCTTCGTCCAGCTCTACCGCCAAGTCCTCCAGCTCTGTGGCCCCTTCGTCCAGCTCTGCTGCATCGTCCAGCTCTGTTGCATCGTCCAGCTCCGTCCACGTTCCCAGCAGCTCATCAGTTCCCGTCGATGTCAGTTCCTCTGTAGAGTACTCCGCCACCTCTTTGTCGGTCGCACCCTCCGAGACTTCCAGCGTTGAATACTCGGACTACTTCTCCACTGTCATCCCAACCCACTACAGCAGCTCCAGCGTTGCCACTGCTGAGCCCAGCACCGTCTACCCCGAGGATGTTTCTTCCACAGTCGTTCACTCTAGCTCCTCTGCCGACGTTACCAGCAGCGCCTCAAGCACCTACGAGGTCAGCTCCTCCGCTGATGTAACCAGCAGCGCTACCAGCAGCTACGAGGCCAGCTCCACTCCGGCCGTCTCCAGCTCTGCATCCGACTACTACACTGATGCTTCCAGCTCCACTCCTTCTCCTTCTGCGTCCGAGTCATCCGACTACTCGACTGTTCCCGAGGCTTCGTCCAGTGCGTACCCCACTGAGTCGACCAAGACTCCCGAGGCTTCAACTTCTGTTGAGTACAGCACTGAGTCTACCAATACTCCTGAAGTTTCGACTGCCTACTCTGCCAGCTCGAGCACCCCTGCCGATGCCTCGTCCACTCCCTGCACTACTTCGACTGAGCTGTATCCCACCTCCTCCAAGACCCCTGAGGCCTCGTCTGCCACTGATTACTCTTTCTATTCCGAGTCTTCCAAGGTCCCTGAGGTTTCAAGCAAGTCCTCTGACTACCCCGTGGAGTATCCGACCGGCTACGATGTTGTCTCTACCAAGACTCCTGAGGCTTCTTCCTCTGCGTCCGAGTACAGCTACTACTCCGAATCGTCCCCAGTCCCTGATGTCTCTTCCAAGACTTCTGGCTACCCGGTTGTGTCCACCAAGACCCCTGTGCCCACCGAGTATGAGTTCTACAGCACTGCTACTCCCACAGTCACCAAGCCCGCCGAGAGCACCACCACTGTCGTCACTACAACCTACCTCGACACCTGCTCTACTGGCCTTACCACCAAGACAGCTACCATCACCAAGACTGTTTGCAACGCTTGCACCAAGCCCTCCGACAAGCCTGAGGCTGACTACCCCTCTGACTGGACCACCAGCGTCTACGTCGATAAGACCCTCACCGTCACCATCACCAAGCCCATTCACCCTGCCACCGACGTCCCTGCTTACCCCACGATCGCTTCTGAGCCCTCAGCTCCCAAGCCATCTGCGCCGGCCGCTGAATACCCTGTCGACAAGGAGGAAATCCCCTCGTACGAGACGCCCGCCAAGTCTTCTTCTGTCCCCTACGAGGCGACGAAGCCCAGCCCCAAGCCCGAGGTTCCTTCTTACCCCGAGGTTCCCTCTGCTGAGAAGCCCTCCGCGCCTGCTGCTGAGTACCCGGTTGCTTCGTCCAAGCCTTCCTACCCCGAGGACGTAACCGTCACTTCTTCGCACTATGTCACCCTCACCAAGGTTGCCACTCCTGTTGCGTACACTCCCGTTGCCTACGCCACGCCGATTGTGCACCAGGGCTACCCTGTTGGCAATGGTACCGTTCCCTCGGGCACCGGTGCCGTCAAGCCATCTGCCACTGGCACTGGCAAGCCCATCAAGCCTTCCAGCTACGTTCCTCCCGAGTTCGAGGGCGCGGCTAGCAAGCTCAGCATGGGCATGACTGGTGTTGCTGCCGTCGTTGCTTTCTTTTTGTTGTAGGTGATTGAGTTATGATGGTGTGGGTGGTCTTGCTGCATAGATTGAAAGGCAACTTTCGTCACTTCGCTTCTCCAATACCACATTTTGATTTGTAGATTGCTGCCCGGGTGGGTAGTAATGTTTGAGTAGAGTTATGAAAATGTTATGCGAATATGATCTCTTTCACATGTTGAACTGTTAGACTCTTGCATCATTCCTCCAGAAGTAGCTGTCGAGCCAGTACAAACCACGCTAGCAGGCTCCACGAAGACAAAAACTTTCTGAGGCCTGCAGTGAACGCTGACATGACACTATAAGAATAATTGACAGTCCCATAATTGACATCACATCGGAGTTTGAGCCGTTGGGCCTGTCTGCTTGGATCGTGGATGTAGCTCACATTGGAAACCTGCATTAGGAGGCCGACCCCAAGGATCATGCGTGCTGCAGGAGATTTGCTTATTGCGCGTGCTATCGAATGTCAGCCCCGCGCTAGGCACTAGCCCAATCTGTTCGATCTGTAGAGCCGTCAGGACGAAACATTGTGAGATGAGTTGTTCTGATGAACTGTCGTTCAACAAATGCAATGGCGATCCTCCAAATCGGTTGTAACACCAGGCCCAGGACTCGTGGCAGCATTGGAACCGTAGCCTCACGTTTCGGCCCGCTCCCGCGTATCCAGAGGTAAAAGCAGCAATGCAGCTTGTGATTGGAAGGAGCTTGCGGCAAGGAACTGCAGGTCCATGACGGGACGCAAGCTTCACGCGGCATGCAGCGACTTCAGACAAACTGTTGCTGTCTACGAAGCGGTTTCCATGGGCTTTGCTGAGCCTCGTTACTGAACGCCCTCAATGCGATGACGCTGTGATGGCGCCGGCTGCCTCGTCCGTTCTTGTTCCTGCTTTGGCCCGCCCTCGCTTGTATGACAAGGGTTAGTGATGCTGCACGATGAACTGGCACTCCGCGAGCAACCGTCACCTCGCCAGGTCGTCGTCAGTTGCCAGACGCCTGCCGGTGTGCCCGCAGCAATGCCTTGATTCTGGCTGGTTCGATGCACGCCAGCTGCACGTGCGGTCCACAGTCTGGCTTTGTAGTGTTTTCCGCGAGCGCGAACCGGACGGTCCTAACCACGGCACTGGATTCGACTTGACCATTGAAACCACCTCCACGGTTGCTTGAGCATGCAGGTCGTGGGCGCAGACGCTCAGTGTCCCCTTTCCCGTTCCGCCGCCCAGCTGCCTCTCGAGTTGCGCAGCGACTGAGGGCGCGCAGCCGTGCGCTTGGGCTGGACGCGCGCTTCGAGAGCCATCGAATGACGTTGGTCGTTCAGGACGGCAGCATTGACACTCTTGCACAGCTCCAGCGCATACGAGCTCTTGAACCGCACGAATCGCATTCGCTGCCGCACATTCGAGGCCCAGGGGATTAAGTGTCGGTGAGTGATGCGCTGTAAGTAAGGCTCAAGGCGTACCAGCCACCTCCATCAGCCCCCCCAATTCGCACCTCCAACCCCCCGGCAGGCGTCCCAGGTGCGACAGGCAGCCATGGCTCCACTGCAGCGCTCTCCACCTCACATCTCACTAACGCGCTGCATGCCAGCCATTGCGACAGTCGCTGCACATCCCGCTATAAGCAGAGCCACCAGCGCTGCTTTAATCGCCTCCTCGACACCAACCGCCGGGGACTCGACGCGACCCGGCGGGTGCAATTGCGCCTGCGAGTCAAGCACTGCCTTCAGAGCAGGCTTTTAGAGCCACTGCCACTGCCATTGCATCACTCCCGCCAGCTTCACGTTGACGTCGCCCGGCCCACCAGAACTCGCCAACCTGCTGCCCTACATACCGCCCCCCCATAACGAGACCACGACACACGACGACCGCGACGACCCCTACCAAACATCTTTACAGCTACGCCAGCAGCAGGCAGACGACTACTACCGCGCCCAGCACAACCACTCGCGCGTCTCGAGCTCTTCAGGCAGTGCCGCGCACAGCTTGCGCCGCACGCCAAACTTTGAGCAGCACCAGCGCGCCCGCTCCGTCGACCCTAACCAGCAGCACCAGCGTCTTGTACGCTTCACTGACGGCTCTCGACCGGCACCTCACCTTCGCGCCGCGTCCCAGTCACGCGACCCCTCTCTCTTCGAACCTCACCCGGCGCTGCGCATCTCACGGCGCACAGCGTCTGCCATTCGCTTTGTCTTGGAAGAGGCCATTCGCGCACCGTACGCCTTCACCCCGGACACGGTAGAAGAGAACGCAGCCATGTCCGACCTCATGGCAAGCAGGCCTGCCAATGGCGGCGCCCGCACCACTGGAGGCCCAACGCCCGTCACCCAGGCCGATCGATCAAACATACGGACACCACAGATGATCATGAACGAGCGACGACAGAGGGAGGCCGCGCGGAGGCAGCAGACCGAGGCGGAAGAGCAGCGAAAGGCAGAGGAAGAACGCAGGAGAAGCGCCGAGAGACGCGCACAAGCTGTTGCTGGCGTAGCTGGCACAAACCCCCTTACTGAGCCTGGGCAACAAAGACAACCCCAGCACGCTCCTTCACGATCAGGCGACCAACACGTCAGATATCCCTCCACAGGTGCACCTCGTCCACCAGACGGCATGTTGCCCACATCCAACCAGCCACAAGCCGCTGTGCCAACCGCACAGCAACCACGCTCCAGAGCCAACTCACAAGCACAACAGCAGCCTCGTCCTGCACAGCCTGCGCCTGCGCCCTCCACAGGCGAAAGGCGGCAAGCTTCTGGAGACCGCACTCACGCACGACGTCCAACAGGCTCCACTGGGTCTGCGCAAGCCGGCCCGTCCACAGCGGCCCCACGTCCAGCGCCGCCACCAGACGCCTCGCAGACGCAGAATCGTGACTCCACAACCTCTACGTTTCCCCATGCATTTGAGCGCTGGGAGACACTCTCGTCCCATTGGGAAGGTCTGACCTCCTATTGGATACGAAGGTTGGAACAGAACACGGATGAAGTCCGCCGAGAGCCTCTGGCACAACAGATGTCACGACAGATCACGGATCTGTCAGCAGCCGGTGCCAATCTGTTCCATGCCGTTGTCGAGCTCCAGCGTCTCCGCGCATCGTCTGAGCGCAAATTCCAAAGATGGTTTTACGAACATCGCCAAGACCAAGAAAAAGCTCAAGAGCGTGAAGCATCTTTTGAAGCCACCCTCCAAGCTGAGCGCGATGCAAGAATCGCCGCTGAGGCCAACATGGAACGCATGGCCACCGAGAAGAAGAACGCTGAGCGTGCTGTGTCAGAGATGAAGCGTGAGCTGCAGATCTCAAAAGAGGAAGCACGGCGTGCGTGGGAAGAACTCGGGAGGCGAGAGCAAGAAGAGCGCGACCGTACCTCTTCTCTACGTGAGGGGCAGCCGACGTTGGTCGGTGGAGTACAAGTACTGCCCATGTCACAGAGTGTGGGTGGTCAAGGAAGAAGCTCTGATGGAGACACATACGCTGGTGCGCAAAGCAGCGGTGGCATTGAGCAGCACTACTCGTACGAGGAGGCTCAATCTCCAACAGACACCGACCCTTTTACTGAACGACGCCACGGCCATCGCGAACAGGATATTCCAAACTTGGCGCAAGGAGCCTACGTTCCATCAGGCGCTGCATCATCTTCGCAACCAGTCAGCTCCAGCTACTCTACAGCACACCCGATTGCGCCTGGTCCTCTTGTACAGTACCCCATGCCGAGCTCCCAAGGCCAACAGGCTGCCGTACAGCCTGCGACTTCACAACCTGAGGCTTTCTATCAGCAGCCTGAATCATATCTGCATGAGGGTCGGACCTCCGTGGCGGAGGACACGCAGTCCTACGTGACCAGTAATCAAGACGAGACCTCGGAGGGTGACGAGGAATACGCCATCGACAGTCGGGGCAACTACATCCTCGACGACGCAGGCCACCGCATTCCATTCCGGTCCCTTCAGTCTCCCATGTCTGACGAGTACGACGTCACTGAGGACCGTCGTAGAGAGCTGGAGCATCTGCAGCGTTATGGCTCTGCTGCCCACCCTCCAAGCCAGTACGCAACGACCGGTGCTGAGCAGGGCAGTCCGCACGGCCAGGGCTATGCAACAGATCGGCCAATGCCCGATTACAGTGGCGACGGGTATGGTGACGAGTGGATCGGCATGAGGCACCACCACCCAACCAGGCTGAGCGACGTGCCCGAGGAAGACGAGCGGAGCAGAGCGAGTCCGACGAGCAGGGCGAGCGTGACAAGTCGGGGCAGGCTGTTCTAAGTCTCAAGCTCCCACCAACATTAATTCCGTGTATCGACATTTGCCTTGTGCCCATATATCTTACTGCGCGCATTTTTCACTTGACATATTTAACCACGCATCTGCACGAGCATCTAATATCTGCTGCGACTTGCTTTTACAATACCCTTCTCCGGCATTCTTTTGGATGTCTACATGCGTTTTGTCTGCCCTTGGCGCAAAACAACCCCCTGTACTAGTACTGGTTGATCTATCTGCGAGCATAGTGTTCATAGGGCAGCTTTGTGGCGGATGAAAAAGATGGGAGGAGTAATTTGGAGATATAGTTGCGAGGAGTGTCAATCCGATTGTTCTGATGTTTAAAGTGTTCCTGATCACATGCCCATCTTGCGGGTGAAGTCAGTGTGCAAGCAAGCTCTCGAGTGGGAGTAAGTGCACCTTAACAAACACTGTATCTGACCACATCAGCAGACCAGCACCTCACCAGCACTCGTTTGCAAGGCTCCAAGCCTGCTTCACAGACAGTTCTCACTTAACTTCCAGAGCGACCTCTGCCTAGCGCGGCGGTGTATGTTCAGCCGCAATGTGTATGCGGAGTCAGCCAATCATGCATCGCTGGGGCGCTCCATAGCGGCCTTGCACGAAGCTGAATCCCATCCAGGCCCGCCCAGAGACGACATAAAACACACCACCATGCATGCAGGAATTAGACCGGGCGGGACACACCTATGTGTGTGGATGCAATTCGCTGAAAAATAAGGTTCAGCTCTTGGCTACGATGCAGGCCTGCACACCAGCGCGCTGCCCGAGGCGTACATACTGAGGCGGCGGATTGAACGGGGGATACAAATTTGTGAGGCAGGTGAACCTCTGTCTGCTGCGACAAGTGGTCGCCTACAATTTTCTCTCGACCGTGGTATCCTCTCATCGGTCATCTTTGTACGGTGCCTCATCATCATGGAGTACGCCAGGAACACCACCTCTTCGACCACTAACGTGCCTTTGCCCAACTATGGCAAAGCCGACGAGTACATTCAACACTCCCAAGTACCGGCAGAACCTAGAATAAATGTATGCCCGCCTTCTCACAGAAGCGTAGTCGCCAAAATGGGGCTATGGAACATGTTTGTACTTGCCATCGGCGCAATTGCAAGCTTGCTAGCAGTGGCCTTCCTGGCATTCCTATGGATTGGATCAGAAAGCGCAAGAAAGGGTGATCCCACGCCTCGACTATGGTTCTTCATCGTCGATAACGACTGGGCGACACGAGTCGTCACGGTAGCATCGGTGCTCATTCGCCTCGCGACCGCTGCGCAAATGGGCGTGTTTGCGGCACTGATCGCAGCTTGGATTCTGGAGACAACTGGTGCCTCTGCGGAACACTTGCCCATGCTGTCTGTCATTCGTACAGTCAATAACGGGCCGCAGTCGCATATTTGGAACGTCTTCCACTCGCTACACGTCGGGTCGAGATACTTCTATTCGGCTGTAATCGTTCTGGCGATCCTCGATGCGTTGGCCCTGCAATTCACATCTACGCTACTCATCACAGATTTCCAGACCGTGGCTATCGTACCGGGAGCTATCCAACGCCCTGTTCATTACGCTCCATATAACCTAGACGATGAGCAAGCTGGTAACGTCCAGGCAGGAAACGGAGTCGATTTCTTCCAGTCTGGTCCTGCGGCGTATGCTCGATTTGCTGAATGGGCGGAGCAGCCGCGTTTTGATGCAGAGTATGCTGACACTGGAACCACTCTGCGTGCTTTCTTGCCGTTTGGTTCGTCGGATGACAGGAGCGTCTTGCGTTCCTATGATGGCCCAGCCACCATAGTCGACTCCCGCATACGATGTGTGATCCCGTCAATCGACGTCCATAACATGACATTCTTGTCCCAGTCCTCAGGGGGGGATAGATCTAATTACGAGATTGCGATCGCAGGGAAAGTCGGAATACAAGGACGCATACCAGGCCAGATGGATAGCGAGGAGCAGTCCGTCAGTGATGGATTGGAAGGCATGTTTTCGATAAGTGCGGTAGCCAGGATATACTACGCGAATGCCACAGACTGGCGATTATCCTATACACTGGTCCCATCCTTCTCCGAGGTGTCGGGATTCTCAAACAACGTTCTGGCTCCCGACAATACGGGCTTCGCGACGCTTCTCCTGATGAATGTCACAGGCGATGGATGGAAAGAGGTCCTTGATAATGTCACCAACTTCTCAACCACTCAAGAGAACCTTATCGTAGGCCCATTAGGGTGGAACCAGACGTCTTCGGGACTTTGGACAGACTTGAGGCCCTCCAACTCCACGGCAAACATTGGCATAAGCGCGACGCTGTGCTTCGCCAATTTCGAGTCCAACAACTACCTCGTGCACGCAGACGAAGGCGGAGACTTCACCGAGCCCAGGAACATGACTTGGGTCGCAGGAGCGCACACCTACAGCACCTCCACTGTGCGTCAGATGCTGGATACATGGAGTAAAGACCTGACACCCAGACAACGCGGCATTCTGCGCCTCCACGCGCCCCCGAATGGCAACTGGAGCACGCTCAAGATCCCCAACACGGACTCGGACTACATCACAACACCCGTGACGACCGGCCTACGCAAACTCATCAACCCAGACGCTTACACGGGCTACTCGGCACACCTGGGCACCGGCTGGGGCGCGAGCGCAGCCTTCACGCCCTTCTCGAGCTACAACGGCGTCCACAAAACGCACGCCGCGCTGTTCCAGGACATCATACAACGCACCGGCAACCCCGCGCTCGCATTCCAAGCCTTCTTCACCATCATCGAGCAGATGACATACTACGACCTACTACCGCAATTCGACATCGCCGGCAACGCAAGCTACTCGCTCTCGCAGCGCGTCGAGGTGCCAGCGCAATGGGTAGGGTTCGGCGTCGTCATGGGCCTGCTGCTGCTGCATGCCGTGCTGCTGGTAACAGCCGTGGTGCTTTTCTTGGTCAACTCGGAGCACTCGCTGCTGGGGAATGCGTGGCAGGCTGTTGCGCAGGTTAGCTCGAGCGATATGCTGGAGACGGTGCATTGGGCGTCTAATATGACGGATTTGGAAGTCAAGCAGCTGCTGAGGATGAGCAGCTCTGAGGAGAATGAGGTGGTGCTGAAGACTGGGGCGGATGGTGGGAGGAGTCAGGCTGTCTACCGGAGAGGTACGGGGGATGCTCCTTAGGTTCTGTCTGAAGGCGGTAGTCGGGGGTGTTGTGGCTTCCTTGTCTGACCGGTCAAATGAAGTTGGGTGTTGCCAGCAGTATTGTATTCGCCTTAACAATAAATTTTGCCTGATATTGAATCCACGTAATGGTTGCTTCGCACGGAGTGACAGATACATGCACACCAACACCCAAGAGTAGACTGAGGTCGTTCAAGGAGCCATCCTACGTTTCACCCGTGTGTGCATTTCCTCTCTCAGCTTTGTGAAGCCTGCAAAACCTGGTACATATTATCGCGAAACGCCTGCTGGAGAACGTCGCGAAAATCTGCATTTATGATCGTTAGACTAACATAGGCTGATCGCTGAGCTCGTTTGCATATAGTTCAAGTGCCAGATCAACTCTGCCCTTTCTTCTGTGAGCCACAGGCATTTCAAACTTGCCGGCTGCGAATCTGTCGTCTATGATATTGCGAAATGAAATCGTTTTCGATCGGCTATCATCTTGTCACGGTTGGTCGTAGTAGACTGTATTGATAGGAGAGATTAATAGACTGGACATCGATGGGCCGGGAAAGTGCAGCTCTTATTCACGTAGCGAATCGACTGCGAGTTGTAAGACATCGAAAGTCATAGCTACACACGGCGGTAAGTCATATTCGCGCGTAAGCTGAGCTGAAAAGTGTGTGCAGCAGTCTTGCCCGGAGCGATGAGGTCCAGGACATAAGCATTGCAAACTAAGCTTGGTCTCGATCGATCCTCAGACGTATCCTGATTTCCGTGGCATTCCCGTCGATCTTGGAATCATGCTAGAAGAACCCTGAAGAAGAACACAGGTGCCATGCCGAAACGACAGTGTAATCGTTGGTCAAGCCCGTGTTGCGACGCTAACGAGACTGTGATGCAGTTAATCGACGCAACACAATGGGTGATGCAGATTGTTTTTGGAACACACAAGCGATTGTGGCAGCCTGCGGTTGACGGGCAGCACGGTGCTTGCTGCCCAGCGTGTCAGGCTTTGAACACCGTCTACGTTGAAGCTCGCTTCCATTCGACTTGACCTGTACAGTCTTCGAAGTGATGATGCATGGTAGAGGTGATTACAACAATGCATTTGCCCAGTCCCGCAGTGCATACAAAGGCCGCCATACCAATCTTGCGCAGATTCCTTCGAGAGTCGAGCAGCAATCAGGCAAAGGCGTACGCCTTCCTCAGCCATTCAGAAAAGTCACACTAAAATCAGCTGAATACCTCCGAGGTACGCAGCGCAGGTGAGGATCAGAACTAAGTGAGAGCAGCTGCGAGCAGCATCGTGTAAGGCGCCCCTTTTGCACGTAGCTTAGGAAGTGGCGCCCACGATGACGCCGAATCTTTATAGTTTGTTCTTATTGAAAGAGCAGTGGTCTGGTATAGATGGAGCTGAAGCTCAATGAAACAAAAGTTCGAGGTTGTTCCTGGATGCATTGCGTCCGAGTGCAAATGGTGTTTTCATGCACAGGCGACTGGGGTTGGGCGCCGTTGCCAGCCTGATCTCCGCGCACTGGGTCGATCATCTCCTAGTGGGAACGACGTCCGCCCCAATCTGCACCGACCCCTTCGCTGTGCATGCGGTGTCGGAGGAAACGCCCGCAGCGCCGTTGTGCGCTGCACTTGTTCGGGTCGCTGTTGACAACGATGTTTGCGGGCGCCGGTGACGATCACACTAGCTGCGTGCAGGTTGCAGTTGCATGAAAAGCCACTGCGCTACAGACGCATTGCGAATTAGTTGTCGTAGGTTATCTTGCAGCGGGTGGCGGGTTTCGCATTGAGCGTTTCGCCCTGAAAATGGTCGTGCCATCCCAGTCGTCTTGTTGCTCCCCTGAAGCTCGCTGTTCTCGAAGGCAGCGGATGATCCCTTCACCACGTGTCACATTACCCAACGCGCCGCTGAGTTGAGACGAGCTTTACCGTCCTCTCTAGCCCCAAACATTCACCTCCTCCCACACTCGAGTCTCTACCACATCTCTTCGTGTACGGTGGACCTGACAGCTGTACCTTGCAGTAGCGCTGAGACGAGTCGGCCGCTGTACCGCGGCTAACTTGGAAAGTGCAACCTAATCTCCCCACACATTGACCCTGAGCCATTCACTCAGTCCATTGCGTGGACCCACTCGATCGCGCGCCTGCTTGAGGGGCCTGACTGATCATAGTGATCTCCGGCAGTCCTCCCTTCAATTTCGTTCGCTCTCCATCGCTGCTGCTCCCATACTACTCCCGGGAGCGCGGGACAGGGTACCCAGCTTTTGCAACCCAAGGCCCAGGCTACTTGCTCCGCAACTGCTCTCCTTTCTCTCGGCTGCCAAATTACACACACACGGTGCCTGTCACCTACTGTTATAACGGGCGCGTCCCGCGTGATCAGGATGGCCGGTACTACTCCTTCCAATATACACTCTAATACCTACACCAAGGACGGTTCGCCCGATCCATCTGCCGCGCCCACGACCAACGGAGACTTCCAGGTAGCTGCAGCACGCAGGTCCAGCTTCTCTTTCCTTCGAAAGCGGTCTTCTGAGAGCAAAGTCACCACCTCAAGAGCGCCCAGCATGAGTCGCAAGCAGAAGGCTCTTGCCCAAGAGGAGGCTCTGCGGAAGCAGCGGGAGGCAGCAATGCTGCCCAGGGAGCCTCCCCGTCTACCGTCACACTCGCCTCTTCCCCAGATTGCCAGTTTTGGAGGAGAACACCGCCCCGATTCTGTTGCCATCGTCTCCAATAAGATCGGCAATTACAGTACAAACTTCAGCAGACCATCAGTCGAGCAGCACAGGATGGCGGCACCTACTAGCAATCTCGCCGTGATGCCGCCTGTTCCTGGCAGCTCGCCCTCGTTCATCGACATCGATCCGTACGCCAGGACAGAAAGCATGACAAATCGTGGCCGCTACAGCTACGCCAGTAGCCAGATCAGCGCCGTCAACAGCCCCCGCCGTGTGCGCAAGAAGAAGCAGCCCTCTCCTTTCAAGTATGTGAACTCTTTTATGCACGCCGATTCACACTGACTTTGAACAGCATCCTCGTACTCGGCACCAAAGGCAGTGGCAAGTCATCGTTCATTGAATTCCTCCGCACCGCGCTTGCATTGCCCTCCAGGAAGCGCCCCCACACCCCTTCCCCTCCTCCCAGCGCTGTCGCCGAAGACTCAACTTTCACTTCACAATACTTGGAGACGGAAGTAGATGGCGAGAGAGTCGGTGTTACTCTCTGGGACTCTGAGGGACTCGAGAAGAACATTGTCGACTTCCAGTTGCCTGTGGTCACTTCGTTCCTCGAGTCCAAATTCGAAGACACTTTTGGCGAGGAACAAAAGGTCATGCGTTCGCCGGGCGTTAGCGATACCCACATTCATTGTGTTTTCCTTATTCTGGACCCGGCGCGCCTTGATGCAAACATCGCGGAGGCCCGCAAGAGGTCCAATGTCATCAACGTTGGCAGTGCCATCTTTGGCGGGTTGGACGAGAGCCTGGATCTCAATGTACTGCGTGAGCTGCAGACGAGGACGACCGTCATCCCCATCATCAGCAAGGCCGACACGATTACCGGCGCACACATGCGCCACCTCAAGAAGATGGTCTGGGATACGATAAAGCGAGCGAAGCTGGATCCTTTGGAGGCACTGAACCTCGACGAGCTCGAGGACGACGACGCCGACCGATTGGATGAGCGAGACGAGGACGAGTATGCACAGAATTCAGATAACGAAGGCAAGGCGGATGTGTTGAACAAAATCCTTGGACGATCGTCTTCTGAAGCGGCTCGCTCCATTGCCTCGTCACGCTCGTCTTCTGCCTCGCATTCACCGCAATCATCTCCACCGAACGTTCGTAGGAACCACAGCCGCAAGCCGTCAGCGATTTCTGCATCGATTCAGAAGGAGGATGCTGAGACACCTTTTCTTCCATTGAGCATCATCTCACCAGATCCCTATGAACCAGATGTCATTGGCCGCAAGTTCCCATGGGGCTTCGCAGATCCTTACAACTTCGAGCACTGCGACTTCGTCCGACTTCGAGAGAGCGTGTTCAGTGAGTGGCGATCAGAGCTCCGCGAAGCAAGTCGCGAGCAGTGGTATGAGGGATGGCGAACAAACCGGCTGCAGAAGGGCAACAACCCTAGGAGACGCATGCCGCCCTCCGATGGACTTGCTACACCGCAGCCATCTATGCCTCCCTCAACTGGTCGCACATCGACCGCGGGGAGCCAGTACCGTCCTTACCGTCCCGACAACATCTGAGTCTGTGATTCGGCCGCATAACCTGTGTAGCCCGCGAAGTACGATTGAAGACCGACTAGCGCTTCTCCGAGTATAAGATTCGACTTCGCATAAAGGCTACATACAGCATCACCACTTCTCTTCTTCTCACACTTTTACCACAACATCTTGTACCCATACCCAGTCCTTTACTATGTCCGTCAAGTTTGTCCTCCCATCTGTATGTACAGCTAAGTGTACCCTTTGCTTGACATGGCTTATTGAAATTGCGCATACCCCCTCTTCTATTGTTTAGTACGTTTTGATGACGCCGTTCCCGACGTGTCACAGCTTGCGAGTTGTTGGGATAAGAGGGAAAGTTAATACGCTGGACGTAATGGGAGTGGCTATAGGCCAAACCAGGCGGGCGAGCAAGAGCAGGTGACGAGGGTTGAGCTGCTTGCAATCATATTCCCCAAATGGCATTACTGTATATTTCATCCTCTGAGCTAAGACCGACGTGATGACCTGTTGCCCTTGAATTCTGCTAGATTCACGTTCATTCCGCTCACCGGTGATGGTTTTCCCGGCAGATTGCAGTGAACCGAGAAGCAACATTGCGGTAGATTGGGTCGGCTTTGGCTCTGTATCTGTTGTTTCGAATGCTTGTTATCCTTTCTTCATGCCATCTACTATGTTAAGCATGGCTCAGCTCCATTTTAGAGATCCAACAACAGAGTACCCTCGTCACAGATAGCATGCTCACGCTTACGAGCATCGAAGACTGCGGCCCGGAGAATCTCGTTTGTTGCCCGACTGTCCACAATTTGCACAGACTTGAAGAACTGAATTGATTACTATCATCTGCCTTCGGCTGGCCAACCGATACGTGCTTGTCGAAACATCTTGCTCAGGTGTGATCAGTCCATGGAACAGCACACTGGCACGAGGGAGTGATCAGTAGCGCAACCGAGAGTAGGTCGCGCCATTGTGTCGAACGGGATGAACGCTCATGCATTTAGTCGCATGTTTGGAGGTTGATGCCGGGTGCAAAAATCATCATAATTTCATCGTGCATTGAGATGATTGTGCACTCTGCGTAAACTAGCGGGGACTTTCCGTACCCTCTCAGATATGAGCCATCTCGTTCGACTCACAAGATCTTTGGCCTTTCTGTCAAGTTGCAAAACGCTGACCGGTCGATTGCGAAGCCATTTCTGCCAAGCCATTACACTCAACGAGAAGGGCCATACACCACGAACTGCATCTCGTCCTCCAGTGGCTGGAGCATTTTTTCTTTGATGACAGCGCAATACTCTGGGTCGTTGAGATTGGCATCTGGGTTGAGGTACTCCTGTAATCCAGTCAAGATTGCCTTTGAGAATCCAGACGATAACCGGGGCCTTTCTGCCTTATACCACTGGTCCGCCGTTTGGAGATCGACTTTCTCGTCCTGGTGGGCCCCTGGACAACGTCTTTGCTCAATGGGCGTCCCAAAGTTGATCTCTAATAGTATAACAGCCAATGCAAGAAGTTTCGAACAATCGGTGTTTGTGGCTGTATTCGATTGTTTGTTTGGTCTAGAGGCTGCTCTGGGTGTCAACATAAATACGCGTCAAGATATTCTTGGCACTTACTTTGGGAGAAGTTCCTTACCAAGTATGGGTACTTGATGTCAACTTCCTGAGGAATATTGCTGGAGGCTCTCAGAAAAGCAATGTCCTTCTTAGTCCACTCCTGATGGAGCCATGGAGTGTGACTTAGCTGAAAGATTGAAGCCACAAGCGTTATGGCTAGACAGTATAGTTCTTCTAGAGGTAACTTCCCTTGCAGTTTTGGAAGAAGAGTCTCCAATGTTGCGCACTGATTGACGTATTGTATAGCTGGGCTTACCAACGGGTACAGTCTTAGACGTCCCGCATCGTCAACGCAGAAACCAACAGATCTTTGTGCTGGCTCTTGAAAGTATTGGCAAAACTCCTTCGCATGTGGCAATGTGGAGGGCTCGGTATATGAAGGGTTCTTGGGCTCGACCCGGACGGGGGAAACTGTTATTTGAATTTTACCAAAGCTGAGCGACATCAATAATGACTCTCAGACCTGTTCCCGTGCATAAAAATTGCTATCTTACCTTGGAAGAATTTCAGCAACCCTAAATTCAGTGTTGAACTGTTGGGGAAGGGGGCAGCAGTCTCCACTGATGCTCAATTTGAAACAACTTGACTCGGGAAGCGCACCGGGGACTGAAGCATAGCGCCCGCCTCTCCTTGGTCGCGGTCTCTTAAGCCGTTGCTCCAGCAAAAGGAATGCGGAGTGCCGTGACTTTGTCTTGCACCAATTTTCAGACAAGGCATCATGTATCCTGCACGCGTTTTCTTGGATCGAGCCTAGTGGTTCAGTGAAGTTCAATTTTGAGTAACTCATGGTCGGCTCGTCTTGTTGCTTGCCTGCCCTTTCCACCCATGTATCAATCCTTTTCGTACAGTGTTCTAACCTTTCGAGGCTTTTCTTAACACCACCTTTCGTCATCGTGAATTTGACTTGCATTGTGACATCGAAGTCTCGTCGTAAGTTTCGAGTGTTCGAGACAGGCGGGTTCGCTACGATGATATTTCTCAGCTGGTCAGCTCCCTATGCATAGGCTCGTCAGTAACGAACGGGCTGGCAAGTTCAAGTGGGATAGACTGTGATACCTGTTGCGATCCTTTGAGATTGAGATGGGCCGCTATTGAACTCAATATCTCGGCTATTTCACGGATGGTGAGGATTAGCGGATCATAAGCTGACCCTAACGTGGCTCGAAGGCCGTCAGCTATTGAACCCGTTTTCCACAGATCGCTATCAATGTCTTCCATCATTGCATTTGCTTCTCCTGGTTCTGCGATAGGCTTCAATAGAACCAAGATCGCCTGGTCATAGGAAGCTCTTAGTGTGTAGAGCTCCTGTAACAACTTTCTTTTGTATTTTCTCCACCGGAAGAATTCCTTAGTTGGCCCAACTATATCCTCGTAGTTTTCGAGAGCCGATATGAGTAGCGGAAGCGACGCAAGAACGAGCCCAGCTGTTTCTACGCCTGTTACCATGGCGCACAAAATTAAGATCGCAGAAGAAAGGGCAGGAGAAACAATGAAGGTGGAGAGTCAGGTCCAGGGATCATCTTGACAGCGGGGCACTGGCGGGGTACGGCCCGTGCCGAGCCAATCTTCCCTATATATTCACATACTTACAATACGTTGCCCTGCTCGTGAGCCTTATTCTGCCACAAAAACTTCTGGGGAGCAAATTGAAGTCGCACCCGCGATCTCCACCCTTCTCTTATTTCCGTTATCGGACCGACATCTCACACCTACTGGCTGAATGAGAATAGTGTCCCAGCCATGGATGACCGGGAGGATGTCGAGACGCTCAGCAGACGATGCATGAGGAGCTTCGACATATTAATAGCATCCTTAGCAAGCTATCCTAAAGAATCTGAACAGTGTGTGTTGCAAACAGCTATAGAAAACGACTTCGCTCGCTTCAAAATTTGGTGTGGAAACTTGGGCGCACTGCAGAGGGGGAGGAGCTCTCTTGATGTGAGACTGAGAGGCTCATCCATAATGCGCGATACTGTCCTGAAGTTTCTAGGTCAACTAGAAGAGTCGTTGGATCAATGTACGTTCTATCATGAACCCTCCGCTGGTATCTGAGCCGGCGGATGTCCTAATATTCATTGTACAGGTATCGAGATCACAACAGGTGTACGCACACCCTGGGAGAAGCTGAACCAACAACAGGAACCCGTCGTAAGAGTGTACGAAGCTACAGAACTCGAACCCGGGGATGATGACTCTGTAGAAAGTGATTCGAGCTACGAAGGCAACAGTGAGCTCACTGAAAGACAGTCAGAAATCGAGGATACCATCATACACCTTTACCGGTTGTCTTTTAAAATGCGCAACGCTAATTACCGGTCAACATCGACCAGAGCTCTTGCGACGAAGATCACGGATCCCCAAACTGGGGAAGATTTGTTCTCTGGGTTTGCGTTTTTCGATCACCAATATGTACTAGAGTCACTAGAGCAACTTCGACGAGCTCCACAGATGATCTCTTCGAGCTCACAGCCGGCTCGAAAGACCGACGATATCATCCCTGTCTTCCTCCTTGACCGTTTGAGTAGAGCCATGACTAACCGGAGGCGATACTTCGCATATTGGCAGAAGCATGCTCTCAAACTTTCGCGGATTGCAGACGAGTCACTGGTTTCGCCGAAAGGTCTGGCTGCAGCTAGAGACCCGAAATTTGAAGGCCTTGGACCGAGATCTGTCGCGCCTGTCGATGAACAAACCAAGCTCAAGGCCGAGACAATGCAAATTCCTCCATCAGAGACCGCCATATCTGGGACGGATGCCTCGCAGTATCGAGTCATTATGGACGACCGTCTTGAGACTGATACCGTGATATCGTACGCGACCACAGCGAAGGACATTAACGGGATATCGGCAATTTTACCTCCGCCCCCAGCAAATCTATCCTCTAAGCGTGAGTTTGTGTGCCCTTATTGTAAAGTCGGTTGTCCATCTTGGCAGGGGAAGGGAAAATCATGGAGGTACGTTTCAAAGATCATTGCAACAGAAGTACACTTTTAATTAGGCATAGGGCGCATATAATACAAGACCTTCAACCGTATGTCTGCACGTTCCCCGACTGTTCCGACGGCGATAACCTTTATGCCACTCGAAATGCCTGGATAGAGCATGAGCGACTATGCCATCGGCGCGTATGGCGGTGCTTTGAACAACAACACAAAAACGCCCTCTACAAATCCAAAGATCAACTGCATGCCCATCTCTCGAAGAGCCACGCAGATCTCGGCGAGTTGCAAATCCAAAGCTTCCTGGGACTCGCCGAAACTACCATCGCTGATGACCGCAAAGTATGCCCATTCTGCGATTCGTCAGGCCCGTTTGACAAAGGTCTACACAATCACATGGCGTTCCATCAAGAAAGCATGGCGACTTTTGCAGCTCCTCGGAACGTTGACGAAGATGCCAATGATGAGGTCAACTCGGGCCAGGGCCAGGGCCAGGGCACACGATCAGCTGGATCGCTGGGCTTGATCTCCCTTGATTTCTCCAGCAACTTGGACAGTGACGCCAAGGTACTCGACGATGGAGTCGGAGCTGAGCTCTATATGGCTGCTTCTGACGGTCATGGGGAAGCTGTAATTTTGTTGCTCCAGGCCGGCGCTGACGTCAACGCACGCAGCGGACAGAATGCGAGTGCACTTTATGCAGCTGCTTCCAATGGCCATACACCGGTTGTGGAATTGTTGATTCGCTTCGGCGCTGATGTCAATGCAGAAAGGGGACAGAACAAGAGCGCGCTTTATGCAGCAGCTTCCAATGGCCATGCGGAGGTTGTGAGCCTGCTGATTTATCATGGCGCTGATGTCAACGCACACAGCGAACAGAAGGCGAGTGCGATTTATGCAGCAGCTTCCAACGGCCATGAGGAGGTTGTGAAGCTGCTGCTTGACGCTGGCTCTGAAGATGCAAAGCAAGGCGAACAAAACGCAAGTGCACTCAATCCAGCCATTTCTAATGTTCATGTGCAGGTGGCAGAGTTGCTGCCCAACAAGGAGGCGGCATTTCCAGCCGATGGTGAGTTTTACGATTTCGCTCTCTTATATTGAGGGGTGTGACTTTTCGATGGACGTGTATGATCGTGCAAACACTTTCGTGACACCTGAGCTGACGCTGTATAGATCACAATGAACCGCCACAGCCGCCGTTGCCCTTAGCTCAGACTAACCGTCTGGGCGACCTGGACATTGAGCAGCTGCCTGCTCAATACAAGACGGAGGGAGACGACTGGTCTGCCGTCTTTAACCCAAAGGAAAGCCGCGTTTTGGACATTGAATTGATCCACGACCTGCCTCACCAGAGTCCGGTCTACTGTGTGCGCTTAAGTCTTGACGGCTGCTATGTTGCTACTGGTTGCCACCGCTCTGCTCAAATATTTCATGTTGAGACGGGGAACTCTGTCGCACTACTTGAAGATGACAGCAATTATTTCATGAGGAGCCTGTGCTTCAGTCCTAATGGTCAATACTTGGCTACAGGTGCCCAGGATGGTGTCATCAGCGTCTGGGATATTGCCCTACGCACAATCAAGCACAGATTTGTTGGCCATACAGCGTTTGTCAGTGGCTTAGACTTTGCCTCCAATGGCAGGATCTTTGCCTCTGGATCTTATGATTGCAGTGTCAGCCTCTGGGATATTGAGTCGAACTCGCAGGTAACCAGCTTTTCTATCGAAGATGGTGTCAAAGCTGTTGCTATCTCTCCTGACAGCCGCTATGTTGCAGCTGGTTCGTTTAATGCAAGCTTACACGTCTGGGACATTGAGACTGGCGTGCGCATCCTTCACCTTGAGGGTCACACGGGCAGCATAGAGAGTATTGCATTTGTTCCGTTAGGCGACAGACTTATTTCTGGATCTTCTGACGAGACTATCAAGATGTGGGAGTTGAATACACCTACACGCTTTGTGCCTGGAAAGGTTCCTAGTGGCGAGTGTGTTCGCACATACGAAGGCCACAAATACGGTGTCACTGGTGTTGCGTTTACTCAGCACGGCGACTGGCTGCTCGCTGGGTCCGCGGACGGTGGAGTGCAGTTCTGGGATCCCCATACAGGAGTTGCCCAGCTCCTGTTGAAGGGACACAAAAGACCAGGTCCGACATTAGCCATCATTCACTCCTCATAAACATCCGAGCTGATGCGTGACAGTCTTGTCCATCGCCTCCTCCCCGGCAGGCGGCGGCGTCTTCGCCACCGGCTCCGACGACATGCGCGCCCGCATTTGGAAATACGCCCGCTACAACGGACCTTAGAGGCTCAGCTTGAAGCAGATTCCATTTACGCGAGATCCCGACAGAAGAGGGTTTGCAAAGAGCCGCATAGGTTTCTGGGCATTGGGTCTTTATCGCGTCTGTGGCACCAAGATGAGTGTGAATCTAATCAGTACTTGTAGCTGGTCGTAATGCGAGAAGGCCTACCAGTTCTCTTCGAAATGCGAATCGTATGGACTTGCTTCCAAATCCGAGAGACTGTCAGCAGGAGATGCGATTGAGATTTTCGTACGAGTTGCAATGGACTGGAACCCTTTGTTGGTATTGCGCGTTTCAACGATGCTCTCTAGCTAAATTCTTCCTTCATCTATGTAGCGTTTGTTTGAGCCACAAGAACAGTGCAGTTATAGTTACGTCTGCGTAAACACTTCTTATAGAGACCTTGGGACACTGCTTGAAATCTTTCAAATAAGCTTCCTTGTCCTTCTCGTCTTCTCACAACACACTGCTTCGGGAACGTTAAGCGCCTTCCTAGTCCAAGTAACTAACAACTACTCGTAGCAACACATCTGTATAAGGAGGGATCAACCAGTTACGATCAACTTCAACAATAGGTCAATTGGGAGATGGAAAGAACTGACGCAAAATCCTTCGGGATCTCGGCAATAGCTTCTGTCAATTTGTAAACGTGGATCCCAGATATCGGTGCCTTCCACCATGTGCGGACCGCTAGGTTTTCAGGACAGACATAAAGGAGTGCACTGCAGCTTATAATTAAAAGATACCTCAGCCCTCTGGCAGGTTACACTGCGTATGCATAACATATTGCTATGGCAAGTCACTCCAAACTGCGTCCTTCACCGCACAACCGCCCTGCTATCTTCCTCACAAGACGAACCTCAACAGCGCGCTTCCCTTGCATCTGATGTGCACATGTACGGTGCGCCCTCTACCACCGTGGTGTCGTGCGGATCGGCGCAACGCATTGCCCTACGGACGGCTTGGCAACAGTCGGACCAATGTCATGCCGCCTCGACGTTGCCCAGCCGGCCTGTCTAGACGCGCCGCCGGCCGAAGCGCCGCCAGACATCAGGAAATCCCGTGCGTCATTGTCACCCAGACTGTGCTCGATACACGAACCGAACCATACAGTTGCACATGCTATTGGCTGTGGTTTTGACATCGGACGGTCGAGTTGGTGGGCGTTATCGCTGCCTAGTTTCTCATGTTTCAGGGTGGGAGATCCATTCGCAGATTCTACCTGGTCGGCTCGATCTGGTTTGGATATCGCGACAAGGTCGCGCTAAGATCTGTGAAAAGTTGAAGCGGCTGAGGGATGGTGTTCGTCCGTATCGCTGGCGACGAAAGTCATCAGGCCGGGTGGTTGTTCGTGGTTGAGCCGTACCCACTGTGTGGCTTGCATCGCGAAGGGAAGCAGATGTGTATATGTAGACCTTTTACTTTTCGATCATGGAGCACAACACCAGTATCTCAATAACGCAAGATAACAGCGACCTCTATTGTGAGGACTACTACTTCGATCAAGTGCCTTCTTGATAACTGCACCACTTGAAGAGACTGGCAAGAACATGACGACGACTCCATCAACCCAGCCCGCAGGTGACGAGCAGACATCAGCTGCCCCAGCTCAACAGCTTCCCAGCAGCGACTCCGCATCAGAGTTATCATCGTCGCCAAAGGGCGAGAAATTCCAACCAGGATGGCGCTTCATCGCTGCTTTCTTGAGCCTGTGCATCGTCGTCCTAATGGCTGCTCTTGACGCTACCTCCATCTCAGTCGCATTACCAGTAGGATTACATCCATCCAGAACCTCACAATGTCTACTAACGCCTTACAGAGCATGGCAAGAGCGCTTGGAGGCTCAGCAATCGAAGCCTTCTGGGCGGGCACATCGTTTCTCCTGACGTCGACCATTTTCCAGCCTGTGCTCGGATCCTTCTCGCACATCTTCGGTCGCAAGTCGCTCATCTACATCAGTCTGGCCTTCTTCCTTGTGGGATCCATCATCCCAGCTGTTGCCAACAACTTCACCACCGTACTTGTCGGTCGCTCCGTTCAGGGAATCGGTGGTGGCGGCATCATCGCTCTGACTGAGATGGTGGTGGTTGACACTGTGCCTCTCCGCGAGCGAGGCAAGTGGTTCAGCTTCTTCGGCATGATGTGGAGTTTCGGCACAGTGGCAGGTCCGTTGCTGGGCGGTGCTTTTGCGCAAGAGGTGACATGGCGATGGGTGTTTTGGATTAATCTGCCGTTCCTGGGCATCGGTGCAGTCTTGATCACCATCTTTCTCAAGCTGAATCAAAGACAAGGTGACTTCCTCGCCAAGCTGCGAGAGGTCGATTGGATTGGCATGGTCCTTTTCCTCGGCTCAACGACTGGATTCTTAATCCCTATCACCTGGGGAGGTGTGCAGTATCCCTGGGACTCCTGGCGCACACTCGTCCCTCTTATCGTCTCCGCAGCTGGTATCATCGCCTTCATCGTACATCAAGAAAAATTTGCGTCGCATCCTCTTATCCGGACTTCAGTTTTCAAGACCAAATCGGCTGCGCTCCTTTACCTCACCACTGTCATTCACGGCATCATTCTCTGGGCCATCCTGTACTTCATGCCACTCTACTTTGAAGCAGTCAAAGGCATGGGTCCTATCATGGCTGGTGTGGCTTTGTTTCCATGGACGTTTACAGTCGCTCCAGGCGCTGTCATTACCGGCATCGCTATCGCAGTGACAGGCAAATACCGCTGGGCGAACTGGGCTGGTTGGTTCCTGACCACGTTCGGTTCAGGTTTGCTCATCATGCTCAAGCCAGATACTTCGACGCCTGCCTGGATCTTCCTGAACCTTGTCGGTGGCGTTGGTACGGGCATGCTGTTCCCCGCCATGGCTCTGGCCGTCCAAGCCTCAGTTGCCGTCAAAGACCAAGCTTACGCCGCGAACATGTTCTCCTTTTTCCGCGCCTTTGGCCAGACCCTCGGTGTTGCCATTGGTGGCGTCGTTTTCCAGAACCAGATGAAGAAGAAGTTGCTCACCTACCCGCTTCTTGCCGACATGGCGGATGCGTATTCCAAAGACGCTGCTGGTCTGGTAGAGATCATCAAGGGCATGCCTGCTGGCGTGATGAAGGATCAGCTGAGGGAGAGTTATACTGACGCACTCAAGTACATCTGGATTGTTGCAACAGTTCTAGCTGGAGTCTCGCTCATTGCGACTCTGTTCATCGACGAGTTTGGCATGGACACCGAGATGGAGACGGAAATGGGCTTCAAAGACAAGGACAAGATCAAGGGCGCCGAGAAAGAGGCACACTGAGTGCGGTTGTGTGTTGGTAACATGACTGTTTCTTTGCATTAGCGCGGCGTTGTACGGGCCATCCGTGAACAAAGGATCAGGTTTAATAGACCATGACTAGATAATACATAATACTTTCTTCCTACCTCATGGACCACAATTCGCCATGTCTTACGCAAGGCTCCAGTTCACCGGCGGATCGATGGCTGGGCCCCGGAAAGTCAAGATCTGGATTGTGAACGACAACCAGATGTACATTGCTAGAAATCTGACATCTGGAGACTACATCACCACTATCTTTTCGTTCAGCCCATCTAAAAAAACAATACACCGCCCTTTCTGGTGCAACCAATCTTCCAGGCCTTGGCAACGCATTCACAATTGCCAACAGCGGTGGAGACGAGCTTTAGGCTGCAGGACAGGGCAGTGATGGCGCCGCCTATCTACAGCCCTACAACGGCGAATAAGAGTGGATACCCATCAACAGTACCCTTCTTCAGTCCCGGCACAGACATTTGGGGCATTCAACCCGTCAAAGTCTCAGCTTTACGACTCATCAGATCTGATTTGCTGACAATCAAGACCTCCTGCTTATGGGGTAGATACGACTTCCAAATGTCAGTACCGTGTCGGCTGCGCTTTTTTATGGCACCAACCTTATCCCCTCCTTACTCGTCACAAAGGGCACTAATGGCCAGACTACCAATGGCAGCTTGTCATCTATTTTCGTGGAAAACCCTAGCACTTTCTTCATGAGCTCTGGCAAACCACCTTGGACAACTCGTTAAGGTAAGGAGCTAACATTTAAACAGAAAAGCATCTCACACTCTGAGCCATCGTGTTAATTGATCTCGCCGATGTTCTTGTCCTCACCTTCTTGCTCGTCGTCAGGCTGACATACTTCTCAGTGGCACCGCAACAAGGCCAAGGGCTACTCACCCTGATCGGATGGATCACGTCGGCTGGCTACCTCCATAGCAACTCTTTGGAACCGCATCAAGCCCGCGGAGCACCAGCGATCCAAGCAAGAGCCCCGACATCATCTTTGATCCCACCAAGCACAGCAAGCCCAATCAATGCGCTGCCGCCTTCGAAACAAACCACCGCCTCTCTGCGTTCGCTTTGCATCTCGAGAAGAGCACGTGCGAAACGCATTTATATGTACCTCGTCCGGATGAATTCGCGTCGCTCGAGTTTCACAGCCCCCAAACGAAGTATGTATGAGCGTCTTATACGCATGAAATGTTTAGTCGCGGGGTCCATGTAAAGTGTAGTAGGTAGCACGGCGGTTTTGTGTGTTTTTCCTTTCTGCGAGACGAGATCTTCTGGGGACGTTTTTGATACCCACTGGAGTGCTCTCCGTAGCCCAGCCAGGCCATTCAAATTTGTTGTGTTTCTTTTCGTCATCGTCCCGTATCAAAGGTTGTTCTTTCAAGTTCGCGAACGTTGTCTACAGATGGACGTCCACGTATGCAATGTGCACTGTACTCCGAGCGAGGCTTTCGTAATTAGTCTAACAAGGGGCTGCGTGCGAGTCGCGCGACATCTGCAGTGGACCGGCACGGAGGAGGTAGATACTCATCTGTACATAAAGCCTGGACAATCCAGATTGGGATGGGTGTAGTGAGGAGATCGTTTCGAAGTAGCCAATGAAGAACTACTATAAGTGCCTTGTTCTTTGGGGGGTTTTCTTTTCGCCTTCGCCATGTACGTGAACCCACTTGAAGGTGTCAGAAACCGTCTCAGGTAGTCAGAAAGTGCATACGAAGTCAGAAGCTTACTCGCGTAAGCAGAGTCTGGTTGGTCGGCATATAGCATTAGGCGGCCAGGACACAACGCCCGACAGTCGTTACTAGCTACTGAGGGTATAAATCGTGTCCACCATCCATCATTACGCTAAACGAGAAGGCTCGTCAGCCGACGAAACACCCTTTCTGACAAAGATCATTGCATGTTGTGCAAACTGGCCAAAGCCAGAGTTATTGCACAGTTCATAAAGAAGTAAGCAGAGCCCGCTCTGGCCGCGCCAAATCTAACTCGAACCAGTACTTGAGCTCCCCTCTCCATGCGGTCCTCGCTGTATATTTAATCTCGCATTACCCATACATGTAACCCCATCGCGGTGTAACTAACTACTGCAAGGACAACCCAGCCCAAAGCTACCACCACAACACCCCCAAAGACGCCCATCCTCCCGACTCCAAAAAAAAAAAATAAAAAAATGTCGAACCCCACAATCGTCGTCGTCCCGGGCTCCTTCGCCCCAGAGACAATCTACCACTCCACCATCCTCCACCTGCGCTCCCTTGGATTCCCCGCCGTCGCGCTGCGAATGCCATCTACCACGAAGCGCATGCCCCTGCCTCCTGCGAGCATGCTGGACGACGCGGACGTGATCAAGCGAAGTGTCGAGGCTGTGACGGCGACGGGGAAAGAGGTGGTGGTTGTGTGTCATAGCTATGGGGGCACGCCGACGACGCAGGCGCTTGCGGGGATCAAGGGCGGCGTGAAGAGGGTGGTGTATTTGGCTGCGATTGTGCCGAGGGTTGGGGAGAGTAATAATGATGCGATGACGGGGACGAAGGGGGAGATGCCGGTGAGCATGGAGATGACGGTGAGTTTGCACGGTTTTGTTCGCCGATATCCGTTATCCGCCCTTGTTGCTCTGAGCTGAGAGAGAGAGAGAGAGAGGGGGGGGGACGAATGGGCGGCGAGACACGAGGGGTTTGGAAAGGTGAGAGTGGTGAATCACGGGACCGGGAATGCTTGCGGAGTCTGGGATAGAGTCGGCTGCTGACGACTTGTCGCCACAGGAAGGATACCTCCACATCGACGCGACTGCTTTCGCAGCAGTCGTCTGCAACGATCTCCCTTGGGACCTCGCGTACGAGAACACACTCCATCTCGCCCACCACTCTGGCGCCTCATTTCTTGAGCCAGTCACCCAGGCTGGATACCTTGATATCCCCGTGTCGTACATTTTCTGCGAAAAGGATCTTGTAGTCAGCACTGAAAAGCAGCAAGGTTTCATCAATGTCGTCAAGGAGGCGACCGGCAAGGAAGTACATGTAGTCAAGCTGGATGCGGGACATTGTCCCAACTGGAGCATGCCAGAGAAGTTGGGGGATGTTATTGCTGAGCTGGCGGGCATGTAAGTCAAAGTGTACGCAACAGGGGTGAGAAAAGACGAGATGAGATGGATTTGTTCGATTTCGGGATGCATCATGCGCTTGTTGTTGGGAGTGGATGGCCTGAGGATTTGTATTCAGATGATGTAGTCGAGCTGTTGAAAGGCTTGGTGGGGGGGGGGGGGGAGCAGACGGAGAATACACCTCACTGAGGCGTTGAACGTTGTGATGAATGGTTTCTTTTGGTATCAATTGGTATCATGAGGAAATGCTCTGAATCACGCAGCAATCTGTCCTACTACATCCCCCAGCTTGCTCAACTGCAGTTCCCCCTCGCTCCCTAGATCGTCCAGGCCGTGGAACCCCTCCTCTACGACCCACCGCTGCGAGTAGTTGCTCAGCACTCTGCACGCGTTGCCCACGATCAGCAGGCCCGGCGGGCGACTCCCCTCCTCCTCGACTGCCGCGCACACGTGCTCGATGGTTGTGCGGATGACGCGCTGGTCTGGACAGCTTGCGCGCTCGAGCACAGCGACGGGGAGATCAGCGGGGTAGCCCTTGGCGACCAGGCTGTCGATGAGGGCTTGCAGTCTGTGCAGGCTCATCAGGAGTACGATGGTGCGGCTCGCGACAAACTCAGGGGGGTCGAGCGGCGCGCCCTTGCGGCCCGTGCCGGTGCAGATGAGGACCTGGTCGGCGACGCCGCGGTGGGTGGCGGGGATGGCGGCGAAGAGGGGCGCGGAGAGTGCGCTTGTGATACCTGGGAGGACGGTGGGAATGAAGCCGTGAGAGCGGAAGAAGTCGTACTCCTCGCCGCCGCGGCCGTAGATGTAGGGGTCGCCCTGCTTGATGCGGACGACCACTTTGCCGGCTTTGAGGCCCTCAAGACCCCATTCCAGCAGCTCTTCTTGGGCGCGGTCGGCGTTGCCCGGGAATTTCCGCGCGATGTGGACGGTGGCGCGGCGGGGGACGAGGTCGAGAATTGGGGCCGGGACGAGCTTGTCGGCTAGGATGAGGTCGGCGGATAGGATGGCTTTGTGGGCTGCGCGGGTGAGGAGGTCGGGGTTGCCGGGGCCAGAGCCGGCGAGAATGATACGGCCTGCTTTCTTTGCGGGGGTCGGTGTCGATGTGGGACCGACTTTGGAGGCACTGCTGCTGGCGAACTCGCGGAAGAGGGTGTCGATGTCGGCGTCTGTGATTGCGGCAAGGCGGCGGAGGGGCCAGTACTCGCAGATCTGGGAGAGCCAGCGCATGCGGCGGCCTCGCGCTGCCTCTTTGCTCTCTTCCAGGATGAGCTTGTTGAAAGTCGCAGGCTGGCCGCTGTCCTCCTCCTCGGCCTCGAGGTCTTGTGACAGCTCGGCCGCATGCTCCTCCTCCCATATCCGCCTTCGTAGCGTACCGAGTCTTTCAACAGCATCGCCGAGGTGTGGTGGTAGCGAGGACGCAATCTCCCGCCGTATGCGAGCCGACAGCTTGCAGCCTTTGCCAGATGTTGTTACGCCAATCTGCAGAGGGCCGTCGGAATGTGTGGAGAGGAGTGTGAAGGAGCAGAGGTTGGGTGCATCAGCGACATTGACGGGGATGCGTAACCGGCGGCAGAGGCTTGATATTTGTGTGCCTGGACTAATGAGAGACGGTTCATGTGCTTGGTGTATGCCAAACGTACTCTGCCCCTGCTTCCCACCTGCTGTGACGAAGACAGCGTCAACAACGCCATCGACTTGGGCACGACCGAGCGTCGTCAAGTCTTCTTCTTGGAAAGTGCGCTTGATCCACTTGACTTGCCCCTCTTCGATGCGCTTCACCAAGCCGTAGTGTAATGTCGCGTCCTCGGGGGCAATCAATATGGGGTGAGCGCCGACCTCGATGGAGCGCGTGCATCGCGCGCCAGCAAGTGGATTCGAGCCGACGACAAGGTGGATGTGCGAGGCCGAGTCAACGGCAGTGAGTAGCGCGGGCGCCATGTTGTAGATTATAGGAAGAAGCCGAGCTCAAGAACAAGCCAATGTCTCAAGCAAAGGAGGGGCAAAGAAAGTGTATATACAAGAAGGGTTGTTATCTTGGTGGCATGTTCAATCAGTCTGGGGCGAATGCTAGTCACATTTCTGTTCCGATGTCGATGGACCATTTCCGAGGTGAGTGATAACGCAATCCACGCTAGACACGCCCGCGGAAAAGCACAGTCCCTTGACAGATGGATGCAGCCAATCAGGGCGGGCTGATTGGGCGCAAAGGCGCCATAATTGCCTGCTGTCAGCGGTTTGTCGCATTCAGTTCTCCGGGTCGTCGCGGCCCATTACAATGTCGAGCGCTTTACGGCTCAACATGAGGCTGTGTTCGAGGGCGTTGAGCTTGGCAGATGCCGATATCAGGGCCGGGTCCTGGGTTTCGACGCGGATCTTCTCCTTGACGCGGACATCGTGGCCGTTGTAGCGAAAGAGCTTGTCTGCCTCGTCGTGGACGGGGGTGCGTGTGCCGCCAAGGGCAGAGGAGAGGCGGTCGCGGAAGTTGAAGCCGGTGAAGGAGGCAGGCTCGTCGTCGTGCTTGGGCTCGAGTATGCGGATCTCCAGACACAGGGCGGCGTCGAAGACGAACATGTGGAAGGAGACGTGGGCGGGCAGCGGGGGGTCGAAGGTGTTTGGGTCGATGGGGGCCTCCCACCAGGGCATCTGGACGTCCGAGTAGCCCTTGAGGGCGTGGCGGGCCTCGAGGATGTGGTCGTGCAGGAGCTGCAGCTGGCCGGCGACGAAGCTGGCGTTTGTGGCGTCGCCGCCCCAGGAGACGACGTCGATGGCATCGAGGCAGCTGTTGATGGATGTGCGCACGGCGGTGAGCTGGGGCACGACCAGCGTGGGTGCGGTTGGGGCAGCGGAGATGGCCACGTCGTACGACTGCGAGCCGCGCGGGGGCGGCAGGCTGGCGATGCGCAGCTTGACGTTCTGGACACGGTCGTCAGCTATAGTATGTGTGGTGACGGGCGGGGGGTGCAGCAGCAGAACATACGCCCTTGACGATGCGGGTGCCGATGCGGGTGACGAGGCCCTTGAGGCTCTCTGAGCGCACCGAGGTCAGCACCAGCGTCGAGCCGTTCTCGGACGGGGCCAGCAGGGCGGCGCACTCCTCGAGCCCGGCCTTGAGCGAGTGCAGCGTCTCCCTGAGCTGGACGAGCAGCCACTCGAGCTCGCGCTGCTGCGAGCGCGTCTGCTCGCTGGCCAGCGCGGCGGCCTCGATGGGCGGCCACACGGCGGTCGACATGGCGGGCAGCACGAGTAGACGGCGGGCAGGCAGCAACAAATAGACGGGCGTGGTATGCGGGCGAGTCGTCGCGTCGGCGCTGGCTGTCTCGAGCGCGTCCAAGACTCCAACCTGTCCAGGTACGCACACGATTCTCGGATGCTGCCGAACCAAGGCAGCTGCACGACGGAGCTGCACCACGGAGCTCCCTCGCCTCGCCGCCCCACCACATGCCTGTCGCGCATCGGCCGCCTGCTCCACCAGCCTCGACTCCGCAAACATCGACTGCCCCCCCGGCTGTCAGGCCAAGGCTGCCTCACCACCGCGCGCCGTCTGCAGCCCGTCGCCAGCCCGTCTGCGACCTCAGGCTGCATCCAGCAAGGCGCGGCCCCCCCGTGTCTCTTGCGCTGGGCGGCATGATGCAAAGCGCCGTCACGGCCAGCGGGCAGCGGGCAGCCGTGAGGTCATGGATAGCGTGCAGCCGAGCGACCGACGGCGCCCACGCTATACGTCACCCTTGGGCAGAGTGGATCGCCAATTCAAAAACAAGACTTGTGCCCTTGGGAAAACACGTCTGTCAGCCTTCCGTTTCGGGCGCTCAAATACCAATCGCTGCCGTCCTGTCTCCCTTGCACATCTTGCAGCACCTGTTATAGTCTTGAAATCGAATCCTTCCTCTGTTCTGCCACCTTGTCGTTTCAACATGGTCTCCGCAGCAAGTAAGTACATCCCTGCCGTTTCACCCAGCACACCACCAACATGACCACAACCACCCCTGCCACCCCTGCCACCCCTGCCACCACTGCCACCACCACCACATACTGATGCGCTTCTTCACAGAACCCGTCCTCGGCCTCGCAGCCCTGCTGCTCGTCGCCGGCGGCATCGTCATGCAGTTCTTCACCATCCTGTCCGGCGCCATCAACTCGGCGCCAATCAACATGTTCTACTTCCTCGAAGCCGCGACGGGCGGCATCGCCGACGCCCGCAACCCCTCGCGCTGGACCTTCTTCGCCATCTGCGGCCGCGACCCCAGCTCCGGCCACAACGCAAACTGCGGCGCCGTCGTTCCCGCCCTGCCCTTTGACCCGCCCCGCAACTTTGGCACCGAGGACGGCATCCCCGAGGCCTTTATCGGCACAAACATGTACTTTTACCTGTCGAGGTTCATGTTTGCCTTTTACTTGATTGCCCTGTTCTTCGCCGTCTGCGCCTTGTTCACCGGTCTGCTGGCCCTGTGCTCGCGTCTGGGTGGCTACCTGTCTGGTCTCACAGTCGCCATTGCGCTCTTCTTCCAGGCCCTGGCTGCCTCTCTGCTCACGTATGTCCCTCTCTCCTGCCATCTCCTACACACACGAATCCCAAACTAACATCCCGCAGCGCCTGGGTCGTCAAGGGCCGCAACGCCTTCCGCTCCGCTAACCTCGAGGCCTCCATCGGCCGCTACCTGCTCGCCTTTGCCTGGGCCTCGTTCGCATGCTTCTTCATCGCCACCGTTCTCTTCTGTCTCGGCGGCGCGCTGGGCGGCGACCGCTCCTCGGGCGTCAGCCGTCGTCGCTCCACAAAGAGCACCCGGAGCCGCGCCAGCTTCATGGACACTGACAGCACGAGGAGGGTCAAGGACGACTACTCGGCGTAGGTCTGAGGTTGAGGAATAAAAGAGAGAGAGAGAGAGAATGGTAATGATATAATGTGGAAGAGATTGTTGAGGAGATGCGTGTGCTACGCAAGATGATATCCATGACTTTAATGTTGATTTAGCGATTGTACGTACGGTACCTACATACCACAGGTTTGGCTGTACATATATTATAATGAGTATTTGCAACCTTGCACTTTAAGACTTTGACTTGTCTCTCTTATCACGCCCTTAATCCCTGTCTTTATCCTCCTCCCTCACCTCCCACTCATCAATTATGTCCCCTAACCTAGCACACTCCCCTTTCCTACTACACATATCACAATGAGTACTTGCAACCTTGCACTATAAGACTCTGACTTGTCTCTCTCAGTCCCCCTCTTCCTCCCCCCTCACCTCCCACTCATCAAACATATCCCCCTCCTTCCCAAACCCCCTCCCCAACACACTCCCTCTCCCCGTTCCCAACCCCTCCCCCTCCCCCTCCCAAACCCCCCAAACATCAAACCCCACGCCCGCCCGCCCCACCGGCCCCGTCATGGGCACATACACCTCCACCCCCCTACAAACCCCGAGCGCCTCATCCAGCAGCACAAACCCCGGCTCCTCAACCAGCATACTCGGGTCCGTCAGCCCTTCGTGTCTGCGCACCCTCGGCGCCCCCTGCGCTAGCTGGTACGTGCGGATTCTGTGTGGATGCGTGAGCGAGGGGCGTGAGTGAGAGCGGCGAGGCGACGTTGGGAACGGGAGCGCGTGGGCGTCGAAGGCGGAGAGGGTCGAGACGAGGTCCCAGGAGAGGGTGGGGGCGAGGGTCGTGGTCAGGGTGCGGGCGCGGGCTGTGTGGGTTTGGAGCAGGGCGATGGCGGGCTGGGGGAGGTAGCGGCGGGATGGCGGTGCTGCTGCGGGTGGGGGGTCGTTGGGTGAGGGGGACGGACAAGGGGGCTGGAAGCCGGGAGACCCTGCGTAGAGGAATTGTTGCCATGGCTTGAGCCCGGAGAGGACGGGGCCTTGTTCGTACCAGCCGCCGGGGCCCTCGGTCTCGCCGCTAGGATCGTGGATGATGGCGTCGTGTGGCATCTTGGGCTGCGTGGCTGGGTTGGACGAGATGAGTCTTTGGACGAGGGCGATTGTGTCTTGGTAGTCCTTCTTCAACTCATGTATGGTCAGAAAATCAGGATCTTCCAAAACGTGGCCGCTGAAGACTTGGGTTGGGCGCGCCTGCTGCCATACATCGAGCAGATGGAGCCACACGCTTTGCATGAGTGCCGTGTCGGTTGTGTAAAAGTCGGCAAAATAGTCGAGCAGAGAGGCTGCAGCTGACCAAAAACGATCGAGAAACTCGTCGCTGCAGGACACAAAGTCGTATTCCTGGTCGAGGCGGGCTCGGCCTGGGTGCTCGAGAAGGCTGGTGATGTCGTTGTAGATACGCCTGAGGTCGAGCTCCGTCTCACCGTTGGCGTATCGCAGAGTCAGGGCAGGCGCTGGGGTATCAGCATCGCCGACGCAGGAAGACGGTGGCTCCATGTTGAGCGAGAAGGTTGAGAGTGATTGTCTTAAACGTGTAAAGGCACAAGTACAAACAAAGTCGCGTGGGCGCCAAGACTAGTATTCAAGACAAAACTGTTACCTAGTGCAAGTGAAAGACAGCAAGACGCTACTGTTTCCAAGCATAAGACATTCTACTCAGTGTGCTCATCCTCCCGTGCTGCATGTTGCTAAGTAAAGCCTCCTCCAACGCCGATTGGCTTATACCCGCATCTACAAAGGTCAGTCACATTCAATGCCATGTCGGACCAATACCACTCACCATCTATGTCACTGAAGCTGCTACCCATGCTAGGCGTGCCTTCACTCCCCTCCTTGCGCCTAAGCGCTTGCGCCCTCGGACTGCCGAGATTTGCCATTGCCGCGCGGTGATTGTTGAGGCTTACGGGACTCTTTGCAGCAGCCGGCGCACCAGAAGGCATGTCACTAGTAGAAGTGGAGCTGGTCATTGAAGACGCTGTTTCTGTAGTCCCCTGTGATTGTGGGCTGCTCTGCTTCGCCATGGCGGTCCGGTCTGCAAGCCGCGTTCTCTGCTCCGGCTGGCTCTGTCTTGACGAGACCGGCGTCCGTCGGGCGGCAGAGGCGAACGGTAGCATAGTAATACCTTGTGAGCCTGCATCATCACCTTCTTGCGTCCCGTCGCCTTCAGCGAAAGGGGCTAGCTCACGTGGCCGTTTCTGTTGGAAGCGAGGCGGTCTTTTGAAGAGCTGACTTCGATGAGCTGGGTGGTCAATGTCGGACAATGATGACGAGCTCGATGAAGATGAGGCCGGTATCTCCGGTGAGTCTGGTGGTTCTTGTACCTCTGCATGGGTCGCAGTACCCGGAGAAACCGATCGATGATCCTGAGCAGCTCTGGCAAGACCGGGTCGCTGGCTTGATCGTGCAGAGAGTGTTCGCGTCGGCAATTGCTGAGCCTGAGCGCGAGATTGTGTGATAGTGGTTGTTGAAGGCGTCCTGGTTAATGTCGTGCCGTGCTCAATGGCGTCTTGCAAACCAAGGCTTGGGCTGTTCTTGCGGTGACCAGACAGAGCTGAAGTCGTCCGTGGGGGTCCAGCACCACCGCTGCCAGCTCTTTGCATGGCATATCCACCGACTGGGGTGAGCGTGCTCCCTCCACCACCAGACGCAGCCGGCGCGTTGACCGATGAGCCGCTAACCTTCTTCATCTGGTTGCGGACATGCTCGAAATGCCGCTCATACAACCATGCTGCTTGCTGTAAAAGGAACGTCGGAGGCACTTGGAACTTCGATGCTAATTCAACCCAGTTGAGGTCGCTCGTCTTTGATGACTTGGAGATGACCTTCCATAGCTGGCGGTCCTTTTCAGCGTCCCACTGTGCTTGTGGCGGGTCCACGAAGTTGCCGCGTGGGAACGGCAGTCGTATGAGGGCCGTGAACTGCGTTGAAGTCATGAGGAGATTGTCAGATGATGCAATTCGTTGATGTGAGATGGAGATGATGGAGTGATGAGGCTAGGTGCGGGCCAATGAACGCTCAGGCATGCAGGGTCGACCAGGCAGCGAGCAGGGGTACGGACACTCGTGCACTTGGACATAAGTGTTTATACGTCGCTCATTCACATTGTGCTGATCTGGACCTTTTCCTTTACTCCAGCTGAAAGCCAAGCAGGGAGTGTAATGAGTTAGTATGCTCGACACTTCACTCGGAGATAGATGCTGCCCCGCAGACATTGCCGGACCCACCCTAGCGTCATGCAGGCACATTTTAAATGTTCACCACCAAGTCTGGTGATAGATGAGTCGCACAACCTCAACCACGAATTGAATAGTCAAGATGTCGGAAACAGTCACCACCATTGATGTCCAGGGCAAGCTGCCTAAAGTAGCATCCGGCAAAGTTCGCGACTTGTTTGCAGTTGACGATGACACACTGCTCTTTGTCGCGAGCGACCGTATTTCGGCATACGATGTGATCATGGAAAATGTGAGTAACGAGACTGAAGAGCTCGACAGTAGCCCTCAGACAGTGCAATTATCTCAGCCCGATTGTTTGTTCTCGAATCCGTTTTAACAAAGTTTCAGGGAATTCCAGGAAAGGGCGCCCTACTCACTGCCATGAGGTACAAACCACCACACCAGCTAACGCATTTTATCTCGCCATTAACAACCGAACCAGCATCTACTGGTTCAACTACCTCCCTCAGCAGGTTCCTGGCCTCAAGACCCACTACATCAGCAACACCCTCCCCAGCCCCATCGCATCCCTAACCAGCTTCCAAGACCGCTCCATGCAAGTGCGGCGCCTGCGCATCATCCCCATCGAGTCCATTGTGCGCGGCTACATCACGGGCTCGGGCTGGTCCGAGTACAAGAAAGCCGGCACCGTGAACGGCATCCCGCTCCCCGCCGGTCTGATCGAGGGCCAGAAACTGCCGCAGGCGCTATGGACGCCCAGCACCAAAGCCGAGCTGGGCGACAAGGACGAGAACATCTCGCCCGACAAGGCGCGCGAGATTATTGCGGACGCCAAGATTGCGGCGCGCGTCGAGGAGCTGAGTCTGCAGATCTACGAGGCGGCGGCGAAGCGCGCCGAGGCGGTGGGTATTGTGCTTGCGGATACCAAGTTTGAGTTTGGACTTGATGAGAAGAACGAGGTGGTGCTTGTTGATGAGGTGCTTACTCCAGACAGCAGCCGCTTCTGGCCCAAGGAGACGTGGGAGCAGAACTTGGGCAAGGCGCAGCCAAGCTTTGATAAGCAGTTCTTGCGCGATTGGTTGACGAGCAACGGGCTGAAGGGGAAGGAGGGCGTGAAGGTGCCTGAGGAGATTGTGCAGCAGACGGCGGCGAAGTACCGTGAGGCTTACGAGAAGATCACCGGGAAGTCTGCATGAAAGGGGGTCGGTCTGTGAAGGTTCACTTTTACACGTGCAGATGATGTTCTGGCAGTGATTGTTTGACGTGCCTTTGGGATTCTTCATCTACCATAGACACTACGAACCGGTATGCAACCAGCATCTTCAGTCCAGATGTCGTACCCATACTCCGCCCTGCCGAGATTCGTGTATATACAATTGCACTATGCAAGCTGGTCAAACACCCAACGCCATTGTGATGCAAGCATGTCATGAGGAGCCTCCAGATAATCAACGCCACTGCTACTCTGCATGCATGTAAACTCATATACCCTAAGTGAACAAACAAAGGGAAGGTTGAAGGGTGGAACAAAAAATAGTAAGAATGAATTGTGTCGAGACGCTGAGGTTGTTTATGCTCTCCTGGCACCAAACAAACTCAAGTTGATCGCCGTCTCGTTCGCGTTTGGATTGCCGGAGCTTTCGGCCAAGATTTCCCATCTAGGCTGTGTATATGGGAAATGTTTTACTTCCCTCGCCTGTGCGGAGGGAAGCTTGCCTGTCGTGGAGCCAGAGCCACCCGCTGCAGGGGTGGAACGTTGGGACTGTACTGGCGACGGCTGGGTAGCGCGTTGTTGCGCAAGGCTCTGCATATGCTGCATGTGTTGCATTTGTTGCAGGGGAGTGGGAGTTGGTTGATTGGAGGGAGTACGTTGCAGCTGCGCAGGAAGCATCTTGTTCTGTGGGTGTGTATGCTGAGGGTACTGAGGATAGCTTCGCATTTGTTGAGCCTGCTGCGCTTGCATCTGTTGCTGGCGTTGTTGCTGTTGGTTGAAGTAGCGTTGTTGAGGTGTCGGGGCGGTCGAGCCAGGCATCTGCGGAAGCTGATGCTGGGTTTGGACCGAAGGTGGTGTCTGTAGTTGAGAAGATACCAGGTTCTGTTGGTTCACAGCCTTGGCCAGCACAAGCCAGCCGTCGACCGGCGTTGCCGTGCCTATGAGAAACAAGCATCGAGGGTCTTCGGCGGATGTTGCTTTCTCAGCACGAGCGAGCTGAATGCGAACATCATCGAAAAGAAGATCGGACAGAACGACAGCCACGTCGAAGATGTGTTCGGCGATGCGTGGGTAGATCTCGAGGACCGGGTGAGTAATCAGAGACTTCAGGGCAACCATGAGGGCAGTCTGATGCTGATGGGTTCCGTTTTGCACAAGTGAAGAGCTGTGTGAGAGGAGTACGCGAAACAAAGCGTTCATCCTGTCGACTGTTAGAAAGTACAGAGCATCGCACAGACGAGAACCATACCAAGTGTACAGGTCTGACACCGTCGAAGTATCAGGAGAACTAGATAAACTGCCCAGCCCACTCATGAAAGTCAGAGCTTGAGCCACGCCCTTGAATCTATCCACCAAGGCTAGCAACATTGCAGATGGATCGGCCGGTTCAGATGTCCCTCCTGCGGTGAGGTCAATGACCGCAAGATACTTCTGGACCAATGCCGGTGTTGTCTGGCCTTGGCCCTGCAGATCGGACGTAGTGAGAAAGGACGACGCCTCGATGATCTCACTTTCAGCATGTTGTCGTATCTACGTTGGTCAATACCGTTCTGACCAGACAAAATATCGTGACTTACCTTGTCTGTAAGGGCACTGTCTAGGGTAGCTAGAAGTTCTAGTCCGGATGACTGGTCTTTCTCCAAAGCTGCCTTAATAGCGCTCAAGATCGTGGCAGATAGGCCGTCGGACGAGTGCTCCGTAGACACTGTATCGGTTTTGAAGATCTGCTGGACCATGGACCTGCAGAAAGGCATTGAAAGCTCGCTGGCCTTATCAAAAATTGCAAGTATCTGCTGTTCTGGACTCTTTTTGAGTAGACCTAGCCGGCGTGTAAGTGAACGAATATATGAGTGAGCCTAACGATAATGCTTACCGAGTGAGCCGCTGGGGTCTAGCAGCAAGCTGAACGGAACTTTGAGGTACTGTTTCTCCGAGCTTCTAGTCGGCCTAGCCGTCTGAATATGCGACAGGGAGGCAACATCCGCAAGGGTGTAATGTTTGAAAATATCAAGAACTGCGCCACTCGACAGGAGGCCAGACAGTTGTTGCCCAACGTTCTGTTCCGGCAAAGAGGTACCAAGCTCGACAAGCTCGCCGATAAATCGTAGCACACGTGCCTCTACCTCGTAGCAGAGATTGTGTTGCTCGAGTCGATAACGATATCTGTCTTGCGGTGACCAGGTGCCGGTCGACATTTCAGAAGGTAGTAGGTTCTGAAGGCCCTCTAAAGCAACGCGGAAAGCTATCTCGGGCTGACCCAGTGCTGTCTTGCTAACGTAAGCTCGCAAGCTATCCAAAAATCCAGAAAGGGGCATGCAGCCTGACCCAACAAGGGTGGGTAATGCAAGAAACAAGATTTCAACTTGATGGTTCAGCAAGCAAAGATTCACCCACTCGTTCAGAACAACATCGAAAGTCGAGTCATCGAAGCTGCGCAAACGATAAAACCAACTGGAGTAGCTATCGGACTGCAGTAATCCTTTGTTGAGACAATCCTGTAAGCTACCAGTAATCTTTCGTAGCACGCGAGCCATGACTTGCTGATCCATAGAATTGCCGCTTGACAGTATACGCTCAATCTCGTCCTCGGGGCTAGAAGCGATGTTGCCCATCGCCTCACCCATGTTGTCCGAGGCTGGAGAGCAGGCGGCCATTGCATTTTTCTGATCCAGTCGGCTTAGGTCGTAGTTGAGAAGCTGCAGAAGCGAATTGTCCAACCGCAACGTTTGTGCCAAGTTTAGAAGGCTGAGAAGCAATTCGCGTTCAGGAAATCGTATGGTCCGGATAGCGGCATACCTGTTCACCACTTTCGTAAACAAGGAATCGAAGGCCCCAATCGCACGGAACGCTTTCAGGTGGTAATGCATGGTGTCCGTGGCAGAGGCGAGTGTACTCGGGTCCAGGGATGAGGTTGCAATGTTCACGATATCTGCAAGGAGAGGGAGATCTTCAAAATACTCAAGGTAAGACCGAACTACATGGAAGTCGTACGGCGTTATTGACGAGACAAGGGCAGTCTCCTCGACGTTGGGATCTTTGGTTGGCACGCTGAAGAAGTTAGCACGACATGAGTGTTATTCAACAGGATATCTTACTGTTCATTGACCTCAGCATAACGAGCGACTTGCTGGCGTAACCAAATGCCAAGCTCGATTCTACCTGTAGGTCCAAGTCTGTCCATATCAAATTTGGGATAGTCAAATCCAGAATAATTCGTGCCGCACAATACGGGCAACTGCTGTGATATGGCAAGCTTCGCATCACCGAGTGTCTTTTCTTCTGAGTCCGCGCTGTGAGCTGTCCCGCGAAGGAGTGTTGCACGCAGAGTGCGTATCTGATCTGGCAAACCGCTGATGGGTATCTCGGTAATCAAACGTATGGGCCACGCTGTAGGCTGAGTGATGGTAAGTTATGCATCTCGCGTGAGGATGGGAGGGGCTCACTTGTGACAGATCCAAATTCTGTGCAATTGACCCAGTGGCAATGAGCCATTGCATATAGCGGCCAGCTGCAAAAGTCTTCGAGCGCACGAGTTCGGAAACGATCTTGAAGACCTTACGTGCGTCGCCGCTTTCAACCCAACTCATGCCCTCGAGATATCCTACAATACACTCGTAAATGTCCGCACCAAGATGGGCCCATCTGCGCAGCAATCGAGTGGCCAAGCATGCTCTATACGAGCCTTCGCGATAGTACGAACACGCCCACTGGAGCAGAATCGACACCAAATTAATGGGATTTGATATGATGTCCATGCACTCGGTGGAAACATCTTCGACACGGACCGTCTTGCTGTAGTCGACGCCATCCAATATGCGATAAATCTGGGCAGCGGGCGTCATGGCAGTCGCGGGGGGGACTTTTGACGACTGCTGTAGCCTGCGATTGCGTTCATCCAATCTTTGTACTCCATGCGCTATCTGAGGATGGTCCGTCCTCTCTGCGAGACTACGAAGGACGGTATTGTGTCGGTCCCAGGAGTCTGGGAGGAGCAAACATGCGGGCCGGATGGCGAGGAGCTTGATCAGGGTGGTCTCGAGGAAATGTGACATTCTAGATGGCGGTACATAAAGATCGTGTTGGGATAACTGCTGTACGTTAGCACGCGGAAGCTGGATAGCACGTCAAAGAGCTCGCCTTCGTTACGTGGTTGAGCAGCGCTTCTGCCAGCCGTTTGCCGCGCAGCCGACATGAAGTTATGTCTTTCCAGTAGGCAGGAATAGATACAATCAGAAGCCATATAAACAAACGCTCAGATGTACATGCTGCCACATTGTGAAGAATCCAGTCCAGAAAATGGTCCACGTCCAGTAGGTACTCCTTATACAGATGGGTCGCCAGCTGAAGCCTGCATTCTGTTAGATCAATGTCTGTTTGTTGCTGGGAATGACCTACGAGTATGTCATGCGTTGCTTCCAGTCTCCCGTGCCAACGCCAGAAAGGATACCGTCCAAAAACTGCTCCACAGAGCTTGTCCATCCTCGAACCCATGTGACGGTGCCTGCCTGACCCTTTCGCTTATGAGCGCGCAGCTCGTTGATGCCTACGCATTTGGCTAGCCACAGTGCCCGTGGAAGAGGTATGTTCTTGTTCAGACACTGTTCCAGCAGCACCTTGCCCGTGAGGCCGTGAGGAATGGTGCGACTCAAGCGCCGTAGGCCGATGGCCGGATTCGACAGATCGTAGAGCCACTGTTCTCTAGCAGTATCGCGCAGGGTGAGGCGTGGCGGAGGTTTGAAGGTGTTGGGCTCCTGGAGACGCCCGGTCTGCTGACGCTTCTCCAGCACAGCGACAAACAGCGTCGAGAGTGTCGAGAGGCCGGACTTGTTTTTCAGGTTGGACCACAGCGATGGACGAGCCGTGTTCGTCTCGTTCATAATCTGCGGCTTGTTGCTGATGCCGCCTTTGACCAGCGCCTCGGTCAGGGTATCCTCGGGGTTGTTGCCGGTCCATGGGAACACGTCGGCAGCCTTGCCCCCAGGAAAGTGCACAGGCACAGTCACCACCTCGGGCGCCTGGATGCTGGGGTGCTCCTTCACGCCGGTGCCGCCAGGGACAATGCGACGCTGGTCGGCGGCATCTCTCAGGTGTACGGAGCCGGGCCGCGGCGGGACGGGCAGAGGCGCCGTCGGGTGGTAGGGGAAGGAAAGGTGGGCGGGCAGCTCGCCGCCGTCGGTGGGGATAGTGGCGTAGTAGAGCTGTGGGCGCCCCCGGGGCAGTGGTCGTGCGGGCTCGCCAGCGCCATTGAGTGCGGGTGGCCGCTCGTCCTCAAGAGTGGGATCGATGCAGTCGGGCTGCGGAAGCGCCGTGTTCAGCGGCTTCGAGGGCCGCCGCCGCAGCGGGGGATTTCGAGGCGGCACACCACTGCCACGGGACTGCTCAAGTATTCCCGGGCCAGGACGAGAGGTCATCGCATCGAGAGCGGGTTCATCGTTGACGTTGTGCGCGGCCGGAGCGAAGGGAGACGGGACCACGTCGGGCAGCTGGGGCGAGAGGCAACGACGGGCTGCAACATGTGCAAGCAGGAGGCTGCGAGCACACTCGGGACAGGCGGGAGTGGAGGTTTTAGAGCAAGGAGGGTGATCTGCAGCCTCGCAGGGTCTGGCAAGGGTGGGTAGTCACGGTCACGGACACGGACGTGTTGGGAGGTTCCGATATGGGACGGGATCATGGCGCTCGTCGCTCGCATTGCCGAGTACATGGCCGCCGCGAGTCGGCCCTCAGCTCCACCACACCATCACGTTACGGCACCGACACCACCTTCTCATTCTTCGTCCCCACCGCGGCCTTACACCGCTCACGCTGCTCCACAATGGCCTCACTCCAGGGAAAGAAGGACATGCGACGCGCCGACCTCAGTATGTGTCTGCGCCGGCCCCCAATGCCTCATCCTCAACCCTCGTCCTCGCGCCCATGGCCATTGGCCCTGGCCCCTATACGCAACCATGCTTCCGGTTCACTTCAGATCACGTGCACTGACATGTCGCAGTCGTGCCCTACGCAGAGCCGGCCAACAGCAAGGCAGATGAGAACATGTCGGGTAGGTGACGGTCTGTCTGCGCACCCACAGCTTCACTCTGCTGACGCAGTGTTCAAGGCACAATGGCAAGCACCCTGCCCATGGCTGCTGTAGGTACCACTGTCTGCGTCTACGTTGCACGGCTGATTTGATATCCAGATATTCACCCGGAACAAGTACGGCGCCCCTATCTAATTCGGCTTGCAGCACTGACAGGGTGCCTCGAATAGGATGATCGGCTGGTATGTTGCTCAGCGTGCTTTGGCGCGACCGCCTACTGATTCGCTGCAGGGTGTCCGTGGTCTTCTCCGTGCAGTCGTGGCTCGCTGAGACGCCAGAGCAAAAGAAAACGTCAACAACTCCGGCTTACTTTTCGGTTGGCATGGCCCGTACGTGCTCCGCGTGTCGTATTCAAGACTCTTGCTAACGTGCCGCAGTCATGTCTCTGCTCGTCGTAAGTGGCCATCCTGGTCGTTTGGCTAATCACGAGTGACTGATTTGGTGTCACAGAGCTACTCTTCCCTCCTCCTGCCCCCCACACCTGGCAGTGTTGGAACAGGCACTGGAACACAGGCTGCACCGGCTGCGGCGCCTCCGTCGTAGTTTTCACCGTGCATGCGTGAAGCGCTGCTGCTGTGGTGTCGCCGCGCTAGGCCGTTGAGCACAACAGGTGCACTGTGTAACCGCGCAATGGGGTGGAGCGGGCAATAGCCTGCAGAGCCAATCTTTGGCACATGGAGGCCTGTGGGTCACGCTGTGAAGAAAAGTCGAATAGATCTATGTAATTCACCCAAGCATGTCAGCATAAATTCCAAGCATGCTGCGCTCTGATGTTTCACCGTGCCTTGCGAATCAGGCTCGAGTGCTCGAGTCGAGCCCTGTCGAGGCAGGCGCTGCGACGTAAACGGCCGTGCGGCGGGGAGCGGGCAACAGCGCGCCCCACCAACTCCTTCCCTTCACGAAACACCTGGGCAAACACTCTCACCTCCCACTCACACGACCGCCCAGCCCCCCAAGCTTACGCACGCCTACTCTCAGCTGCACCGGTATATCATACCCCCGCAAACGCACCAACAACCCCACCCACAGCGCACACCCAACAGTTGTTTGTATGTCCATCGAGAATCTTAAGACCTTCGACCCGTTCGCGGAAGCCGATGAAGGCACCGGCGAGAAGTCCTCAGCGCAGTCCCAGGACTATATCCACATCCGTATCCAACGTACGTACTCACTCACGCCTTGGGCCTCACGCCTTGCCTCGTCGGCAATATCTTCACATGCACTCGCTTCAGCCCCCTAAAATTCTTCGACCCTCCACCCAGCTGGCGCTGGCCCTGTCGCTGGCCCTGTCGCTGCCAACTTTCCGCAGAACACGTGCTAATACGATGCAGAGCGCAATGGACGCAAGACATTGACCACCGTGCAAGGTCTGCCCAAGAAGTTCGACCAGAAGAAGATCCTCAAGGTCATCAAGAAGAAGTTCGCCTGCAATGGCACCATAGTCGCAGACACCGAGATGGGTGAGGTCATCCAGCTCCAGGGAGATCAGCGCAAGGACATTCAGGACTTCTTGACCGATAAGAAGGAGGGCCTTGGTCTTGATGGAAAGACCATCAAGGTGAGTCATGCTCTCAACTCTCGCAGCCACAAGCCCAACATGCTGACACCCCACAGGTCCACGGTTTCTAAACGCTATCATCTGCGATCCCACTCCTCCAAGCACCCGCTCCCGACCGGGTTTCGCGGGTCAGAGGCGTTACTTTCCGTGCGCTCGCTTTGCTGAGGCTGACACGGGAAGAGCGGCACGACCTGCCGATAGGATGGAGACTACGGGATTGTTCGCAGCATGCGTCGGGCGACGAGAATGCTTCATGCGTCCATAATGATACCAATGGCTAGAATTTTCACGACATGAATATTTACATCCTCAAGTCCTGAACATTTTCTCCACTGCTGCCCCACTCGTGACGTTGCATTGCGGGCTCCGTTGCCGAACAACTGGCACAATGCTGTGGAGTCGCTTCGACAGCCCCGAAACGTGCGAGACTGCTATTGCAAGACGTGAATGTGCAGACGAAGACCGTGTGGTGACTCTTGTCGTTGATCCGACAGTGATTTATACAATCGCCTATATCTGGCATGTACATGACTATGTTTACAACATCACCACATCCTCTAACCCCACAGTTCGAAATCTCACCCTCACTCTCTCACACACTCTCTCTCTCATGCTGATGCTGCCTGGATATCCAGCATCTTCTTCCAGTACGCCTCGTCCTCTTCAATCTTGGCCGGTGTAGACTCGCCCGTGAAACCCCACAACTTCCAATCATCCTCCTCTTTCCCGTCCATAACCCTCGTCTGCATAACCACATACTCAACCACAGTCTCCACCTTGCCCTTCTCCTTGGCCTCGACACTCTGCTCCGCCGGCGCGGCAGCAGCAGCAGCAACAATGCCAGTCTTCTTGCTCTGCGCGTAGCTGGGCGCCCATCGGGGCGCGTGCGCCTTCTGAGTAGCAGCAGGCGACAAGACGGGCGTCACGGATAGCTGCTGCTCCGACTCGAGGCGCACAATGCACTGCCGATACGACGTGTCTGGGTGGTCGCCGCCGAGCGGGGAGCAGCGGTGCGAGACGATGCGGGCGGACTTGTATTTGAGGAGCTGCCAGGAGGTTTTGACGGGCCCGCGCGCAGCGATCTGGGAGCGTGCTGTTGCGGCCAGGGGAGGGAGGCAGAGCGTGCGGAGGGCTTTGGCGTCGCCGCTGGGAGACGTTAGTGTACTTGCTCTAGAAACTTGAGCAACTGAGGCAGGGAAAGGTAACGTACGCAGCAAGTGCATCGTAGTATTTCTTGTACAGCTTCTTCGCCTTGTTCTTCAGCACCGTCTGCTTCCACATGTCCACGGGCAGATACGACTTGATTCCCGACTTGTGCACGCATCTCTTGAAGTGGCTCCGCGTGTACAGCCCAGTGAAGCGCGACTTCAGCACCGTCCAGAAGTACGAGTAGAACTCCCAGCTCGTCGGGCTGGGCAGCTTGCTGAGCGACGCGCGAACAATTGTGTTCTGCAGTAACCCAATGTCCTCGGCCATCTCCTGCACGTCTCGGCTTTGCGACGCATTGGTCGGGGATGGTTGGCCGTAGATAGTCGATTCTGCGCCGGCCATTTGCATTCTTGTGTCAATGATGCGGTTTTCCTTCTTGCGGGGTCGGGCAGGGGTTGAGGTGAAGGCTCGCGCAGGCGTTGCGGCGAGGCATCGTGGTGCGGAGGGTGTGGTTCGCCGTTGGAAGAGGCACTGGCGGCGCAGTGAGTGCGCTGGTGAGCGTGCTATTCGGAGGGGCATTTGTGTCGACATTGCGGGCGTTGTGGCGCGATTGGGTCGCGTTGGCGATGGAACAAAAGTTCATGCAAGTCAATGTCGGTGGTGGTTTGCGCACAGGCCGCTTCTCCGTTGCTACATGCAATTCACATTGACAAATACCAATAGCATGAAGTCACACAGAATACAGTTCAGGGCTCTTGATTATTGCGTTTTTGAAAGATTATTATGTTGTAAATTTTCGTGTCTCTCGACTGAGTTGAGCCTTACTCGTACGATTCGTAATCTTACATCCAGGACCGCTCTCCAAGCCCAACCTGACCAAGCCGGATTCTATACATCTTTTGTTATACAAGCGCCCCGTAAGATCGAAGATGGGTGGGTATGATTCACACCGAGTGAATGACGCCGTCAATATATGCCTGAAACAAGTGTAACGCCGTGCCCATGCAGCTGAATGTTGTACATGCGAAGTGAAGAACGTAAAGGAAAGGTGGTTTTACATGTTGCTCGACTCACCAAGGAGCTTGAGCACGCCCTCGTACGTGCCAAACATGATGGCGGCGCTGGGTACGACGCGGAACATGTGCGGCACCAGGCCACCGTAGAGCGCGGCCATGCCTTCCTCCTTCCAAATGAGCTTGAAGCATTGCGCCAAGCCAGTGTACTTCAGACGACCATCTTGTTGGGGGGCCTGTCGTAGTCGTGTTCGGACAACCTCGTGGGGGTACGTAACGAGAGCGGCGACGAATTTGGCAGCGCCGGCGGCGGAAAGCTTGCCTGTCCAGTCGACTGTCTGGTCCCAGAATGTAGGTGCGCGTCCACTGGCAGCGACTCGCTCAGCACGCCTTGCCAGAGCGAGCTTCATCTGCTCGTACATCATCCACTGCAGCGTGCTCTCCGATACACCGAGATAGCTGGCCGTCAGCCCGCGGTACAGCCCAAAAAATCCCTCTTTCCTGACGGTCTGCATTGTGCAGTCAATAGCGTTCTTGTATTGGCGGCCACGGCCGTCAGAGTGAATGTTCTTGTCCAACTGTAGTCGAGTCTTGACCAGCCAGATAGGGTTTGTTGCGGTTCCGGTCACAATACCAGCTGCAGCTGCAGAGCACAGATGAACCCATGCCGCTTCTTGCCCGTTGTTGAACTGCGTGCTAATGACCTTCTTGCTGTTTCCGTATACGTAGAAGTTGATGGCGCGGGCGGGAACGACACCGATCAGGTTGGGTCCAAGGCCTTTGAAGAGAGCCCGCCAGCCCTCAGCCTTTGGGACCTGCCACAGGATCTCTCCCGTTTCACGAATGTGTAGCAATGAGCTGCGGGCGAATGACATTGTCTCGATTGGTGGCAACCCTCGGGCGGTTCGCATGACAGCGAGATGTTGCTGGTAGTATGTCGATTGCAGACGTGTCTTGAGTACGTCAAGCGGTGCGGTCAGGGTCGCGGAGGCCATGCCACCAAGACTATGTCTTGTCAGTCTTCCATCTCGCTGCGATTCTTCCGAGTAGGTTTTTGCCTCACCCTCCAGCGACGAAATGCGCCCATGACTTTGCGAATGCCGGAGCAGCTGCTACCGGGGCACCATCTGGCTGTTTCGCCGGGACGACCTCGCCGAGCTCGCGCGAGGAGGGTAACGATGTCTGCCCGAATTGTGGGTTGTTGTCTCGCAAGCCTCGAGGCGCGGAGGCGTGTTCGAAGGTCATCTAGGATGTGCGCGGCGCGTGGAAACAACGGCGTTGTCTGGGGAAGCGCACCACGGTGTGATGTAATATGTATTCAGGAGAGAATGACGCGCTTCAAGGTTGTAGGACAGATTGAGCAAAGGCGAGTTGCCATGAGCATTCAGTGTTCGAGATGCAGGACCAAAATTTGGCTAGCTGCTAGCGCCGGGAGTTGCATGGTTCGCCGTCATCGTCTCATGGCGACGGCCAGAGAGAGAAGCCGCCTCTTCACAACCAGCAACAGCTGCGCCGACCACACTACACAATGCGCCCAACCGCACAGTGTCTTTCTCAGGGAGGCTTCGTGTCCCGCAGTCTGGAGGAGTTTAAGCGCCTCTCGCAGGTTGGTATGCATTGCCCGCAGCTGGCTCATGCGACACCGGCTCACCTGTGCGTGCAGCTCTCAAGCTCGAAGGACTGAGCACCCCCCGTAAAGCGTTCCCTCTGGTCCGCTTCCAAGATGCCGAGGATCTGAAGCAATGCAAGAAAATGAGCGATCAGGACATTGGCGGCTATTCGACCGTCCATTTCGACCACCACCCCGTCACTCAGACAGAGCCCGCACATGCACGCTTCCACGGCACCATATCGACACAGCTACCCCAAAACCAGCCACACATCCAGAGGACAGGATATTCGGGGTGGAGGACATTGGAGCGAGGCCGCACCATCTTTGGTCCGTCGTTCTGGGACGTTAGCTTGTACGGCTACCTGGCCATGCAGTTCAAGTCGGACGGGCGCAAGTACTTTGTAAACGTGCAGACCGATTCAATCGTACCCACAGATATTCACCAGCATCTGCTGCATTCCAAGACACCAGGAGAGTGGGAGACTGTGCTCATCAAGTGGAGCGAGTTTGTGCGAACGAACCACGGCCAGGTCGTTGAGCCGCAAAGGGAGATGTTGACACAGAAAGTGCGCACCGTGGGCATTTCGCTGATAGATAGGATACCCGGCCCATACGATCTGAGCATCGGCAATATCTGGGCGACGAATGCGACTGAGGAGGACGACATCTTGCGCAACACACCAGGCGTGATCCAGGGTCTTCCCATCGGCTCGCGCAGGCAAAACAAGAATGTTGAGAGAAAGGATTCTGTTCAGGAGGAAAGGGTTCGCGATATCACCGAGACCAACAACTAGGGAGCTTGATGCAACTTTATCATACTGCCAATTTGCGTGTTGTACATTTAGCCTTTTTGCTCCTATCAAACCATCTACATTCAGCCTCGTGTCCACAAACGTACCTCTACGCATGAATTCAGCATCTAGAATGAGATGTCGATCGTGATGACCTTGACGATGTACTTGAGCGCGAACGTGACTACGCGTTTAGGTGTTTCGCTTAGCCCGCGCTTGTCTTACACTGCGTGCAAACAGCAGGCGCATCTCCTTCTCCAAGATTGGCTTAATCGCTGACACAGCTCCACTGCCGCAGACCCGGAGTCAAGAAGATCCCCAAACGGCTATGTCGCAGGGTTAAGACGCGGCAACACCGTCACAACCGAGGAGGTTTTTGTACTCTTCTCGGTCACAGACTCGACTCGGGATCCAAGATGGGCACGGCGCGCTATCTCACAGCGCAGAAGATCAGCTTACTGGTCCTGCTGCGATTATATTGCAGTTCTACACTACCATCTTCGTCCACAATACCCATACTTTCCTTCATTCTCTCGACTACTCTTCCATCAACTTCTTCAAGCGCCAGATCTCCGCGCTTGTCTACATCTCAAAATTCTTTCTTTCCTATCGATACCTTCGAAGATGTTCTCCAAGGCCACGCCTCCAATATGCCGGGTCGCACACTTTTGGATCTGTTCCTTAAGAGCATGTGGGAGATGAATTCGTTTGATGCTTTGCACACCCTTTTCGACAGCCTTGGCGAGCTCTTGATCGGCCCTCCAAGTCAGGACGGCGAAGAACAAGATCGAATTTACCTCTCCAAAACATCTCCGCTGGGCATCTTCGTGCGGAGAGCACGGCTTGAGTTCGACAGGCTGCAATTTGAGGACACAATCTCGCTCTGGTCGTCTTTTGTCAAGTACCGAGCCCCCACAGCGCAATGGACGAAGCGGCTCGCCGGGTTAGCTGCTAGCGGCGTGGACGCTGTTATCGCAGAGATGGGAATGCAGGAAGGTGACGACGCGTACGAGATTGCTTACGGCTCTCTCAACGAACCAGATGATGGAACACAAGGGATAAGTCTTGACGACCTTGACCGCGTGATAGGATTCCAGCTCGACCGTTTACAGCACTTCGGCGACCGAGTTCCAGAGAGCATGAGGGTTCAGCTTCGCGGGATGTTTGTATCCTCCAGTACAGTTCATCGGCAAGCACACCTTGTCCAGTTCTTCGATGCCTGGAAAGCGGGAGACTATACAACTGCGTTCGACAATCTGCACCGCTACTACGACTATGCTATGCAGACACGAGAGAAGGTTCACTATCAATACGCGCTACTCCATACTGCAATCCTGCATGCCGACTTTGGTTGCTTCGGTGAAGCGATAGCTGCCATCAATGAGACCATTGCCACAGCGAGAGAGTCTCAAGACATGACATGCTTGAGCTTCAGCCTGAGCTGGCTGAACCATATGAACAAGGCCTACCCCAAACAGATGAAGAATGCAGGCTACGTTAGCATGCTCGGCAGCGAGCGAGATGCTCTGACCTTTTTAAAGTCGAAGGCTCGCGAGTCGAGAATGTACAATCTGCTGAGCGCAACACTACTCAACGAAGCAAAGCTGAGTCTTTCGACAGTAAGCCAGACTGCGTTCACAACACAGCGTAGCTTTTGACTGACACACACAACCAGGGTGATTCTGTATCTCGGGCCTTCGAGCATATCTATCAGTCCTCACACCTCAACATCAAAGAAACTATCAACAGCTACGGTGGCCAGATGTTGCTGCAGTCTACTCTATATTCCCGTCTGGGGATACCGCACCTTGCTGATGTGCACTGCGATTTGCTTCTTGACTGTCACGGAGCAAGCTGCCCAGTTGATGAGAGGCTACGCGCAGTAGGAAGGCAGGCCTTCATTGTACGCTTAACTCCACACAATCATGTCACTTCATTGCTGACAGACGTGTAGTTAAGCCAGAGTGGCCGCTATGATGAAGCCATCCAAGCCTTCGAGTCGGTTGATATTGCCTCACAAAACAAGGCTCTGAAGTTGCACCAGTACCTTACCCTTTGCGTTGGTATCATCAAACTCAAACGTGCTATAAGAAGGTACAGTTCGTTGCGCACTCCGTGACATTTCAAGTAGTCAATTCTGACACTTTTAGATCCGACTGGTCAACCTGCTCTCACCTACTAGCGACGCTCAAGCCTTCCACAGACCCGTCTTCGGATACTCTCGACCCTGAGCTTCACTTTCTCCTCTCCGAAGCATATATCGAATACCTCGTATCGAAGGGCGACTTCCCGACAGCTTTCACAACCATTTCAAACCTTGCGCAGTCTCTCAAGGAGGACAACGCCGATATCCTACAACGTGTCTCGGTGCTGCTCATGAAGGCCGATCTTTTCCGCAAGATAGGGAAACCAGAGTACGGCTTCAGTGTCGCGTTGCGAGCAGCGAGTGTAGCATACAAAGCAAAACTAATGCCCAGCCTTTGGTCTGCAGTCGGCCTACTCGCCAACATCCTGAACAATCTGGGGGAGTGCGCAAGTGCAAGGCGTCTGCTCGAGGCCGTCTTGCCGCATGCGCTCGAAAATGGGGACAATATGCTCTCTGGCATGCTGTACTCGCATCTTGGGGACTCATTTATGAGCCTTGCAGATCCGGCAAAGACAACTGAGCCTCGACTACAGACTAGCCACATTGCAAAGGCTGAGCTGTACATTGAAAGAGCGAGGGAATGCTTCAAGAAAAGCTCCTATCTGGATGGCGAGTGCGAGCAGTTGATGAAGAAGGCGATTATCGCGAAGCTGAGGGGCGACGAGACGCTGGCCGAGGAATGGAGCCAGAATCACAATCGGGTATGGGAAGAGGGCATGAGGAGTATCGAGCAAGCTTGATTCGCGGGGCCCGCATTGCAGAATGGGGCCTAGTAGAGGCGGGCACAGAGGCATAACGGGCGCAGAGCAGGTACAAAGGAAATGTATTGCTGGTTCTCCGCCTACAGCTTGCGTTCTACTATCTACACATTGGGCCCGAGAGGGCTTCCGAGACACCACTGAGCCGATCGATTGATGGATATAGAAGCATTTACTCGTCCTTCTTGTGGAAGTTGACCTTGTCGTTCCAGAAGAGGGTCTGTCATTGCATCAGCACAGGCGTCCTGTTAGCAGTCGACAGGCCTGGTCTTACCTTGTCGCCATCGCCCCAAAAGTAGTTCTTGGTGCGGAGGTTCTGGTAGGGGTACTCGGGCCTCTCCTCACGGGGGTTCACGTGCTGCTCGTGTTCGACGTGCTCCCAGTGGGCATCCCACCTCAACTTGGCGTTGACGGAGGCAACGATGATGCAGGGGACGGCGACGCTGTGAATGCATCGTCAGCACATGTTCTCCCGACCCAATTGGCCCGATTGCGCAGCCAATGCCAACCCAATGCCTCCATGCCTTCTCGTTCCTCATCCTGATATATACACGGCTGCTGATTGGCGGCCAGCCCACACACTCGGAGCGACTTACTAGAGGCTCAATTTGCGCCAGAACTCGCCGCTCTCTCCGCCGTGCTCGGCAATGCGGGCACGCTCGCGGTTGAACTCGTTGTCCTCGGCTCCGGCGAACTGCTTGGGGCTCTCGGAGCTGTAGTTGCGGCGGCCGGCGCGGGCAGGGGCGCGGGCAAGGGCCATGCGCGGGGTCTGGCGGGCAGCAGCTCGGGCGGCGAACATGGTGGGCGGTGGTGGAGTGGAGACTGGTGCGTGGGAGCGGGTGTTGGGCGTTGCGGGCGATGACAGCTCTGAGGTGTGGTGTGAGCGAAAGCTCGAGCTTCCGCGTTGCTTGGCGCGTTTGTGCGGTTTGGTTTGCGTGCGTTGCGCTTGTGCCGGCGAGCGAGCCCATGTGACGTCGTGCCTGCCTCGAGTGCACCGGCCAGGCGCGCGGCGCGTCTCCGTCATCAACGAATATGCTGTGAGCCTGTGACGAAGATGAGGCTGCGTCGTCGCCAGCTGCACACACAATGGTCCGCATCACGACGTGGAATGTCAATGGCATCCGCAACCCGTTTGGCTACGAGCCATGGCGCAAGAACCGCACCTTCAGCGCCATGTTCGACATCCTCGAGACGGATATTGTCATCATGCAAGAGCTGAAGATCCAGCGCAAAGACCTGACTGACGACATGGTTCTGGTCCCGGGCTGGGACTGCTACTTCAGTCTGCCCAAGCACAAAAAAGGTACACTTGCCTCTAGGCCCACTGGCCCAATGCAGCGTTGCATCACGTGCTGATGGCATCGCAGGATACTCTGGCGTTGGCATATACACCCGCCAGTCCGTATGTGCTCCAATTCGCGCTGAAGAGGGCTTGCTTGGGGTTCTCTGTCCGCCTGGCTCATCAACGCCCTACCGTGAACGACCCGAGTCAGACAGCATTGGAGGGTACCCGTCACTGGCACGTATCGAGGCAATGGGAGTAGACCCAGCTGCACTTGATGCTGAAGGCCGATGCCTCGTCCTCGAATTCCCTGCCTTCGTGCTATTTGGTGTCTACAGCCCCGCCAACAGCAATGGCCTTCGTGACGACTTCCGCTACGGCTTCCTCGACATGCTCGATACACGGATACGGAACCTCACCAAGATGGGTAAGAACGTCATCCTGACTGGTGATCTGAACGTCTCGCGCGATCTCATAGACACAGCGAAAGCGGAAGACAACATGAAAGCGGAAGGCATGACCCATGACGAGTACCTCAGCACCCCAAACCGGCGAATCTTCAACCAGCTCTTGTTCAACGGCAAGGTTGTAGGTGAGAGAGACGAGGGAAGAGAAGAGCCCGTGCTATATGATCTGTGCCGCGAGTTCCATCCCAATCGCGAGGGCATGTACACACATTGGGAGCAGAAGATCAACGCAAGGCCAGGCAACTTTGGGTCGCGCATAGACTTTGTGCTCTGCAGCATCAATATCAAGGACTGGTTCAAGGAGTCGAACATTCAGGAGGGCTTGATGGGTTCAGATCATTGCCCAGTATACGCAGTGACGCAAGACAAGGTGCTGGGTATGGGCAATGCTACCTCACAAGGCGCGAAGGATGCAGAGCATCACATCCTTGACATCATGAATCCGCCCGGAATGTTTCAAGAGGGCATCAGGTTGAGGGAGTACAGCAGCAAATACGTACCCTCACTCTCTGGCAGGCTCCTCACAGAGTTCAACAAACGGCAGAACATTCGTGACATGTTCAGCAAGAGACCTGCAGCCCCAAAGCCTGTGGATGTAATTGCCATTCCATCGCCTCTGGGCGCACTTGAAGCAGCTGCGGTCATTTCGCCAACGCAAGGGGCAGACAAAGGATCCGAACTGGCGGGTTCGACAAACCCTTTGTTTCCCGCGAATAGTCAGACTGTGCAAGCCACAAGCCCTCTCGCATCGTCCGAGAAGCGACTCGCATCTGCATCTGCATCGCCGAGCAAATCGATCAAGCGAACCAAATCTTCGCACCAGGCCCCGAGCTCCAACCCACCTTCGCTTGCCAAAGGTCAGCAGTCGCTGAAAGGATTTTTTCAGAAACGTTCCAAAATCCCCGGCCCAGACTCTGCCGCGATTACCGCGCCTCCATCAACGTTATTGGAATCTGCCGATGGTGATGCAAGCCTGCAGTCGGATGTCGTACCCTTCGTGGAAGTCAGAACTGAGATCACCCCGCCGGCGGCTCCACCAGCAACATCCGCCAGTCAGACAGCCACCTCTCCATCTTGGCTCTGCGATCCTGGTGCGGCGCAGCAAGCGTCAAAGGAAGGATGGACCAAACTGTTCTCCAAGCGGCCGCCTCCCCGGTGTGAAGGCCACGCCGAGCCTTGTATTAGTCTCACGACCAAGAAGCCTGGTGTCAACCGTGGAAGGCAGTTCTGGATGTGTCCAAGGTATGTGGCGCGTCTTTGTTCACTGCTCATCGGTCTGCCGCTCTGCAAGGGGCAGGAGCATGCATGCAGCATGCGTTGCCTACGGATAATTGCTGACTTGAAACGCTGCAGGCCTATAGGTCCCTCTGGTCAGAAGGAGTCGGGCACACAGTGGCGCTGTGGAACATTCATCTGGGCGAGCGATTGGAAAACTAGCGATTGAGGCGCGGGCGGGTACACTATGCGAACTTCCGTCTGAGACAGGGGTCGGCATCCTTCGGGAAGATATGGAGATACGGACGGGTACGGACCGAAACATACCTATGCGCTTGACTAAGGGATACTGTCGATGCTCGAATGCGTTCTTGCATTCTGTGAGCAAAGGTTCGACATGGAGCGCGATATTGAAAGTTCGTCCGGCGTTGATGAGCCAGGGTCAATGAACAGCGACCTAGGGAGATCATCGCATAATCCCTGCTTGGACTCGTTTGGCAGGCATGGGAGAAAGTTAGATACCCAGAGTGAGACCAGCAATGCCAGCAAGACCCACAACACTCGTTCCTACGTCGTATGATACTTGACGCGCCCTCAGCACATCTTGGCGCACATCCACCTATAAGCTACGCTCCATCCTTCTGCGCCGTTGATGCAGACTGTGCCGCACAACGTACCATGTCTTTGCACGAATCTTGGGAAGGATGGCAGCACACGGCTTCTTTCGTCAAGGCCGAGACACATCACACACATCACAAGGCAAAGCAGGGCAGGGTAGGCAACAAGGATCAAAGCAGTCAACACACGGCGAAGCAGTCACAGCAGAGCACAGGCGAGGATTTTTGAATTTTTTTTTTGGCATTTTGATGAGGGCTTTTAAGATACATGATGGGCAGCATTTTTTGTTTTTGCTGCAAGACCTTTGTCCAGTCATGAGATAGGAACAGTGGTATTCATGAGTGTGAAAACAAGAAACAGATCCATTATTAAGCAGTCGCCATACCGAAGCCTTTGTTCGGTCGCAAAGTACCACTGATCGCTGTCTCCCAAGAAGTGCAGGCGAGGCCGTCCGCGAGGATACTCGGCTGACGGGAGGCGCGGTGATCATGTCGTATTGAAGCAGTCGCAAGAGTGTGCTAGCGCAGACGGCGTGACGGGGCGGGAGCGTTGTGGTTGCGTCGTGGTGAGCATGATTTTGGTGGTTGCTGGGTTTGTTGTGGTTGCTGAGGAAACAAGTGCAGGCAAACAAAGTTGGAGATCAGTTGGCTCGTGGCACTACTGATCGGGGGTATCATCAGAAGTGAAGATGTGAGGTCTTCGACGCTGTCGAGAGCCACGGGACGCATTTTATGGCCGAGGGGACCTTGATCAATGTCGAAGTGTTTACCGGAATCCGGACATGATCAGAAAAGATCGAAAAGATCAGAGAAGATCAGAGAAGATTGATGGAAGCGTCGCATTGCCATCTGCGCCGGCACGGAACGCGAGGGCCTCCTCACCAAAGAGATCGAATGGCATAGTACCTTCGAAGTCATCACCAAACTCAGCTTCGAGCTTGTTGTGACGGAGAGACTCTGTATCGTGAAGGAACTCATTGGGAACCAGAGCGGTCATGTCCAGCCCAAGCAGAGTAGTCTCATCCATAAGTTGCGCCACATCAGCAACGAAGTTGGCACCAAAGTCAACCGGAGCTTCAGTGACTGTAGGTGGTGTGAATTCTGCAAGGACAGTTGTCTGGGGGTCATCGTGCGCTGCTGTGGTCATTTCTGGCACGGGTGAGACGTCAAAGAGGCTAGGGTTGGCAGCAAATGCGGGAGCTTGCTTCGCCTTGCGAGACTGTCGCTTCTTCTTCTCACCAGGTTTGCGAGGGCTGTACTTGTAGTCGGGGTGTACACGCGAGTGTTCATCCTTCGCCGACTTTGCTGCTGCCTGCCACGGTTTCTTGTCTGCAGGAGAGAGACCATGCCAGATCTCCGAGCAACGAGTAGCTACAGGCAACATCAGTGACAATAATCTTCGAGGAGCAAATGAGAGAAAGGCTTACAGATCTCCTGCACGGTAAGCTGGGGGTTTTCCGCTTTCAAAACCTTGTGCATAGCATCTCGAAAGATGATCCAGCAGTTCATCGGGCGAGGTGCCTTCTTGATGCCGGGAGAAGCCTTGCGTGAGCGTGATGAAGCTTTCGCTGTCTCTTTCGGTGGGCTTGCGGGTGACTGAAGGTGTAGCAGGGCGTTCTTGTTCTCCGGCATCTGCACGATCGTCTGACCGCCGTTGCTGCTGGGTGAGAAAGTGAAGGTAACGTTCTGACCAACGTGCTGAATCAACTTCTGATTGAAGTACTGCATGGACATATCGCCGAAGAGCTCTTGAATGTTGCCCTGTAGTAGAACAACAGTATCACCACGCAGCCAGCCGCAGACGCAAGCATCGAGCGCGCTGTGAAACTGCGCCATGGTGTCGCTGTCCGTCGCGGTGAAGGGCACGGGCTGTTGAGTGGGAGCTGATGAAAGGCAGAGTTGGGTAATCATTGCCATTTCCCGTCGGGGCGAATGCTATAAAAGAATTGTGAGGGGTTAGAGAAAGATTTGAGAAAAGTCGCTGAGAGAAGTTGGTGAGAGGACGTGAGTGGAAGTGAGTGGAAGTGAGTGAGGCGCCGAAGGAGACCAATTTGTAGCTGGTGCCAAGACCAGCTGGTCCAGAAAGACTGTACATTCACCGCTGGTCAGTGCATTCACCGTATGCTTTAGAAAATTCTTGCTCACGAAGTTGGGCCTCCCGATCTCGCTTTCACCTAGCGATATGTGTGCAGCTTGTGGGCTGCCCAGCTCGCTCAACAAGATGCAACTCGTAGCGCGAGACTCTCGCGAAGTACAGTGCTTGAGAATGTTCTGCATGATCACATGTGAGAGTAGGTCGTTCAATCTTCCGCAAGCCTGGAGTAGGCATTTGTTCCTCGACAACATTGATCTCAACAGCACTCTACACAGTTGCAATAGTACGGCTGTCCGCACCACAACCCCATAGCTCCATTCTCAACTTACTTACGCTGGTTTACCATCATAAAGATAAGTAACGCGCAATGTTGCGTTGAGAAGTGCAGCGACAGTGAAAGAGAACGTACCGAGTACTTTTTTCAAATGAACTCTGGATCGTCCATTGCGCTTTCTGAAGATAGATGAGATGTGGTAAATTGGATCAAACCTTTGCAGAACGAGAACGAAGAACACATCAAGGGTGATCATATACTTTATGTTTGGTGACAGACTGAGACAAAGACTAGCAGCGTGCCGCCACAACCCAGAACGGGCTAAAGTGATCCTTCCTAAATCGATGTTGAAGAGCAACAGCGAGATTACATGGTATGCCTGCGTCGATCAAAGCGCCCCTTGCATAGCACTAGCATAGCGAAGTTGCGCACCGTGCATTTAATCCATCGCGCCGGCCAAAGTACCTACCGATATTGATTAGCGTTTGAACACTCGAAGAAGGATGAATCTGACAATTTCGTTTGAATGCCATGCCCAAAGGACCCACAATGTGCCGAAAGCTCTGTCGATTCGCTACACATTATTGCATTCTTAACAAGATCGACTTGCATGCCTTCACAAGGGTGGCGCAGGCTAATATATTCATAACGTCAATCCGTTCACTTCGCAGGACCTGTTGGGCACCTGAAGCGTCCAGTCCCGGACTTGGCCTTTCCAATCCGCTATTCTTCCATCTTTAATCTTTACAACAACAACCTTGACTTCGTCACCCTCCACGTAGCATCGAGTGCCACCATCACCCTCTCTCGAGTCGTCCTCGCGCACATCCGCTTGAGCCAAACCGCCACCTCCCCACAGCCCGCCACTCGTAGGAGAATTGGAGTAGTTGTCCTCATCCGTGGGCCCAAATGTATTATTTGCAAGATGTTGCGCCTTGTACCAGCTTTCCTGCTCAGAACCGGCGGGCACAATCTCCGCTATTCCATTGATTGTTGTACTAATTCTGCTCAGCGAAGCAGTGTTCATGCCAAGTAAGAGCTCAGCCAAAGATCCGGAACGTGGACCTGGTCGTGAAGGTGATGGCGAACGACCTTGTTGGCCCAGGGTAGGCGGTCGATGCGAAATCCAGTCGTGTACCAGAAGTGACACACGGGCATTAGATTCCAAGTTGTCGGTCTTGCGCGAAGAAGGTGGCGTCGTCATAATGATGGTGGGTCCTGATGAATATGGGGTGCTGGGAAGATACGTGTAATTCATCAGAGCTACGTGAGGAATGTCGCTTGAACAGGTCGCAAGATGGAGCTGATGGTGTTAGAGACGCACAGAAAGATCAAGCACATGTAGCGGAAACGACTGTCATTGCAATGTAGTTGGCGTGGGGGTGGTTGAAGGCAAAGAAAGCATGCCCGGGAGGGGTCAGTCGGAAGGATTTTGGCGGAACGAAACAAAAAACCAACAGAAATTCGTATCCCGTTGAGAGAACTTACAAAGCGCGCATTCTGAAGACAAGTGATTACTTCCTCCGGCAGGCTGTTAGAGGCAGCTGATGTCGCCGGTGCAGGTGGCGTTTGATCTGACACCATGACAGCAGATAGTGTTCAGCTACCAAGTGATCAAATTACAGGCGTTCAGCAAAGGTATGAACAAGTGGATAATTGCTTGCAATGTGTTTCGAGGGGAGCTTCGACAGATGGTGATAAGCTGGCGTACGGCACGACGTTAAAAGAAGGAAGCACAATGATGCAAGTGTGGCCGACGAGAAACGCCGAGTACGACAGCCAACCGGCTAGCTGTGTCCTCCGCTGACAGCTGCCTCGTCATCTAAGTCAACAACATCAACAATGGCCGCACCGCCTTCCATACCGCCTATGGTCGGCAGTGATAGCTTCAATCCCGAATTCAACGCCTCTGCCGTTGCCGATGATGATGTCGCCCCAATCTCGCCCATCGACGACACAGCTGTGCCTGCAACACCCGAGCAGCGTGCGCCGGCTCAAGACACGCAGACACAGCAGCGCGTACAGGAGGTCTTATACTCAGATATCGGTGTTACAACACTGTTGAACCGGCTCAAAGCCAGCATTGCGAGCGCCCGAGTTCGTGCATTTTCCCCGCATCTACCACACCTTCGCTGACTAGTACGCGTAGGACTTCGCCAGCTTCCTGAAGCGTCGCGGAGCGTTGGAAGAGGAACACGCTGGCAGCCTCAAGAAGCTCAGCCGCCTGACACTTGACGGTCTGCGTAAAGCAGACGCACGCCACGAATCGTACGCAACCCAGTTCGAGCATGTATTGCACGCAAACGAGCGCATCGCCGACAACGGCACCCAGTTTGGCCTTGCGCTGCATGCTATGCATGAGAATCTCCTGCAGCTGGCGAACAAAATGGATGCGAATCGCAAGACGTTGAAGCAGACCGGTCTAGCGGCGGAGGGCAAGGTCCAGGATGCAGAGAAACTCGCAGAGAAGGCAAAGGCTAAGTATGACCAATTGGCAGAGGACCTTGATCGTGTCAAGACTGGAGATACGGGCGCTGGCAGGAAATTTGGTCTCAAAGGCCCAAAATCAGCTGCCCAGCACGAGGAAGACCTTCAGCGAAAATTGCAAGCCGCAGACCAGGACTACGCCAGCAAGGTCCAAACGGCACAGGCTTATCGGAAAGAGCTTGTGGCAACAGCACGCCCACAAGCTGTCTCTGGCCTACTAGATCTTATCAAAGAGACTGATGCGGCTTTAACGATGGAAATGCAGAAATATGGTACGGAGATTTCCATTCCCCTGTTATACAACAATAATACTAATGTATGCAGCTTCATTCAATGAAAAGTTGGTCGTGAACAATGGCCAAGTAGTCAGTCCACAACCGCTCAAAGGCAGCACGGCACAGCCCCTTCCAAGTGTCAATCAACTCATCTATCAAATCAACAACGACAAAGACTTCGACGATTTCATCTTGAAGAACGCCACCAAGGTCTCAGTGAAACCCGAATTGCATTATGTCAAGCATCCTACGCAGACCCCTGCGCAAACATATCCCTCGTTGACGCCGACGGGAAATAATGACCGTCGTACATCGATGCCTCCTCAGCTGCAGCCGCCTGTATCTCTTTCTTCACAGCAACCCGAGGCAAACGGGTCGTCTTTTTCACAGCACCAACCCCCTCCTCAGCAGCTTGATCCGGATCTCCAAGCCAGCTTCTCCTCATACCAGCAAGCCTCGCAGCAAACCCACACTCCGGGTCCTACACCCGGAATGGCGCCCTATTCCCCTGTTGCAGCGAACTCATTCTCGCAGGCAGAGTACCCGCGTGGGCCTGTTGGTCAGGCGACAGCACAGCAAACAAGTGGAATACTATACAATAATCCGCAGCCCCCCATAAACCCAGTGTTTGGCATTACCCTCGAAGATCTTTTCCACAGAGATGGCTCGCCAGTACCTATGGTAGTGTACCAGTGCATTCAAGCAGTGGATCTGTTTGGTTTAGAAGTCGAGGGTATCTATCGTATACCAGGAACCTCATCCCATATTCAACAGATGAAGGCCTTGTTCGACAGTGGTATGTTGTCTACACTTATATTTAAACCCAATATTGATTCATTCCAGATGCATCGCAGGTTGATTTTCGGAACCCTGAAGCCTTTCAGCATGACGTCAATAGCGTTGCCGGTCTTTTGAAGCAATTCTTCAGAGAGCTTCCCGACCCCTTACTTACTCGAGAGTTTTATAACAAATTCATCGACGCTGCTCGAGTCGATGACGATACAATGCGTCGAGACTCTATGCACGCGCTGATCAATGCGCTTCCGGATCCCAATTACGCAACCCTTCGCGCTCTAGTCTTGCACTTGCATCGTGTTCAACAATCGTCCGAGATCAATCGCATGAGCACAGCCAATCTAGGCATTTGTTGGGCGTACGTACAAACCTCAGAAATTCAAGTCAGCGCTAAATTGTTACAGTCCATCGATCATGGGTCCGCATAAAGGCAACAACATGGCAGACGCTGGACTTCAAGCTCGCGTCATTATAACCATACTTGATAATGTGCTACAAATTTTTGATGAAGACTGATCCAAGATGGTCATATGATGTGGCCTCGGTTTATGATCGTCAGCACACAGTCGAGGTTCTTTCAGCTGGTGATGGATTTCCAAGGAGCTGACTCTTCAAAGTGGTGTTGGTATAGCGTGTGGAGGACGGGGTACCCCTTTGTTTTCCGACGTTCAGATTAAGTCAATCTGCGATAAAATGAGCGATGACAGTGTAAACTACGGCCACTGCTTGCTCTTTCTTGTCCAGTCTGATGCAGTCACACCTCATATTTAAAACACCGTACAGATCGGATGAACATCATGTAGTTTCTTGGTTGGACTGGTGGCTCAATCGTCAGACTGGATCTCTGTCAGATCTTCGTGTGGCCGAAAAGAACACGACTGGATTTATGGGACCCTCCTTAGCACTAGTGTCAGCTGTGGGTGAATAATGCGCTCCACACGTGATTGCGATTAGATTGTCTTCGTCAAGCTACCTCAGCCTGGTACGACCATTTCGCGCATCATTCACTCGCGATAACATATCTAATCCGACTGAAGAGTTGCAATACGCTTTACGCAAAGTCCCTTCAATTACTCAGGAGTCGTATATATCTATAAAAACCTTGGCGTGTGCCGCATGATCACTTGAGCACGCCTTGAACTTCAAGCTTGCCATGAAGCTCGGCCGCGGACTGTACAGATGACAAATGACCACCACCAGGGAGCGCATCAATTCGCTTTCCCTCAGATCATGTTGTCAACCTCGAAGATCAAAATCAGCAGCTGTTATTGGAACTTCAGAACAACAAACTTAAGATTTTATGTAGTTCCCACAAGAGCTAGAGAATACAACAACCTATCCATTTTGCAAGGGGAGCTTATGCTATCTCTATGCTACTGGGGTGACTCACGTTATCGCTGCGCGAGATCTTCGTAGTTGGTCACCTCATCTCACAGTAGGAAGGTAAGTTGATGCTACAGAATAAGGTATGTGCGTATATATGTGAGTAGTAGGGCAGGGACGAAGAGTCTGGCAAAGATGTAACTCCACTTCTTGCGGGTGGAGTGGGCCCTCCCCAGTTTTTGGTCTCCAGCTCTAGGTTCTACTGCGGACGGTCTGAGCTAGTAGCGTATGCGCTAGCAGGGGCAGCTGCAGCACGGGCGATGAGGGGAAAGCTCCCTAAGCTCGCGAAGAGCAAGACCCAAACCAAACTGCACGTCCTTCAATTCTTCTCCTTACCTCTGCGTAGCGAGGGCATACATCTTTAGTTTTCAAACCAACAACTAGACCTATCCACTGAGCCACCTCCACCGTCGTCGACGCAGCCACGCCACAATGCTTGCGCAACGTACCTGTAGCAATGTGCGCAGTATTTTATCCGCAACTCGTGCCGTGCCTCTTGTTACGCGCGCTTTTTCAGCTGGTACTTTACTGCAAGGCTCATCCCGAGCTCCAGCGCTGGGCGACATTACGCCTGATGCCGCTACAAGCTTTAATAAGAAGCAGCAGGAGTTCCGTGATGGCCTTGTAGCCGCTCAGAAGCAGAAGGAGCAACAAGAAAGTGCGTCCCTTCCCGACGAATGATCGATGTCAGAATGCTCATCTGATGAGTTTGTTGCTGCCATTCCTAGGTCTCGAGGTCACTAACATATTGAAATGCAGAAGAAGCTCGTGCTCGTGAGCAGGAGAGCGCAAAGAAGAAGGGCGGAGCTCTGTCTTCCCTCATCTATGGAACCCCCGAGGGTCGTGAGCTCGATAAGGATATCGAGCGAAGCTTTTCTCAAGTCCTCGCTCGTGGCAAATATGTCCACTCGATCGTATTCCACGACGTTAAGCCAGACAAGGTTGAAGAGTACAACGAGCTTGTGGGCAGTTGGTATCCAAAAATGGCCGCGATCCCCGAGAACAAGGTGCACCTAGTGGGTAGCTGGAGGACTGAAGTCGGGGATTGCAACACGTTTGGTAGGTTTCTTTGGATCGCTCAACAACCTCCATACACAGTTCTGACAGATGCCGCAGTTCACATTTGGGAGTACCAGCGCTACGAAGGCTATCATCAATCACTACACAACATCCAATCACACCCAGACTTCGCGGCATTTGATGCGAAGCTGAAGAGCCTTATCCGATCGAAGCACACGTCGCTTATGCAAGAATTCTCTTTCTGGCCTACAACTCCACCACGACAGCTCGGCGGACTCTTCGAGTTACGCTCATATACACTACACCCAGGCAACTTACTTGAGTGGGAGACGCACTGGAGGCGTGGTCTGAAGGCTCGGAGAGAGGTCATGGAGGGTGTTGGTGCCTGGTTCGTTCAAATCGGCGAGCTGAACACCGTGCATCATCTGTGGCAGTTTGCCAACTTGGAGGAGCGCAAAGTTCGCCGTGAGCAGAGTTGGAATGTGGAGGGGTGGGGCGAGACTGTGCACAAGACTGTGCCGCTGATTCAGACCATGAAGAGCCGGATCTTGGTGCCCTGTGCATGGAGCACGGTCGCTTGAATGACTACCCATCAAAGAAGACGTGCAATTTGCGAGGAACGATCACATCACTGGTTTAAAGCTGGGCCACATCAAGGCACAAGAGTATGGAGTGATACGAGTATAACTTCCCAAGAGGCAGGGGAATGCACAGGTGTAGGGAGATGAATATTATCGTGAGACTCATAAACAAACGCGCAATGGCGCACATCGTCTGGTGTTTCGCGAATCGGGATTAAACTATACAGTGGCTTGACCATGTTCCTGGCTGCTGTTGCGATTCCGGTTTGGGAGTCGCGCCCCGCGGTGACCCACGTCATTGCCGCAATCACAAGCCAAGCCTGCTTCCAACCTCCACTTTGTGATTTTCTCCAACACACAACAATAGGAAAAACAAACCAGACCGTGACCATCCAGCACACTCCGCAGAGAGCTCGAAGCCATGGTGTACATTCGACAGGACAAGCTCCCCAAGCTGAAGGAATACAAGTATTCTGGCGTTGATCACAGCTTGCTTTCCCAATACGTCCTCAAGCCATTCTATACACACGTTGTCATAAAATGTTTTCCTATGTGGATGGCGTAAGTTATGCTTTGCTGAGGTAGATAGAAGCTAACGCAGTCAGACCAAACCTCGTAAGTCATCAATCGCGCTTCGCATGTCGGCTATGTCGACATGAGCTTTCTTATCAGAGCTTCCTTTTGACCAGCTTCAACACAGATTACGCTTTCCGGCTTTGGATTTGTCGTAGGGAATTTCCTTACCCTGTTATGGTATACGCCTACACTAGATCAGGATTGCCCATCGTGGGTCTATCTCAGCTGGGCGATAGGACTATTTCTCTACCAGACCTTTGATGCTGTTGATGGAAGTCAGGCACGAAGAACTCATCAGAGCGGACCCTTAGGCGAGCTGTTTGATCATGGCGTAGACGCGATCAACACGACGCTAGAGGTGCTGCTCTTCTCTGCAACAATGAACTTGGGACAGGGCTGGAAAACGGTACTGACACTTTTTGCATGTAAGTCTTGCTCTACACTTCAACGCTGGCATATTTTAGTACACGATGGTAACGTCAATAGCGTCCCTGACGTTCTACGTCCAGACCTGGGATGAGTATCACACTCACACACTGACCCTTGGGGTTATCTCCGGCCCAGTCGAAGGCATCTTGACTCTATGCATCATATACGCCTCTACCGCATTCCTTGGAGGTGGTAGCTTCTGGCAGCGCCCAATGTTTGAGAGCCTGGGATTGCAAAACCATGATTTTATTCCAGATGTTATCTACAACCTCGCCTGGAATGAGTGGTACATGGTTTACGGAGGAGCGGTTCTTGTCTTCAACACAGTCTCAAGGTATGTCAAATGCTGGAGGTGGCACGTAAATACCCTAATATGATGCAGCGCGCAAAACGTCATGAAAGCACGACGTGCTCGCGGTCAGAAGACGCGAGTCGCCCTCCTCGGTCTTCTCACATTTGCAGCAGCTTGGATCCTGATCGTTGCCTATCTATTCCTGCAGCCCGTCATCCTGCGCCACCACTTGGTGCCTTTCATCTTCTACGCCGGTCTAATCAACGCCTACTCTGTCGGTCGTATGATCATCTCGCATTTGACCAAGTCCCGGTTCCCTCGTGGCAATGTCCTGGTTTATCCGTTGATCTACGGAGTCGTTGACTCACTGGGCCCGTGGCTGCAGGAGCACATCGGTGTTGGCTGGCCGAGCGCTCTTGGGAGCGATGTCTATCAGGTAGCTTTCGTCTTCATGTGTCTCGGCTTGGCCGTTGGCGTGCACGGAAGCTTCATTGTCGACGTCATCTGGACCATTTGCGATTACCTTGACATTTGGTGTTTGACCATCAAGTACCCCTACCAACCAGTCAAGGAGAACATTGAGAACGCCAAGAAAGGGCAGTGAGAGTGGCAAACAGCAGAGGCTAGATAGCTTTTTTTTGCAAATAATATCGGGGTAGACTGGTTACTCTTGACATGAAATTCACACGAGCTCAATGCAAGTAACTGAAATTGTGCATGTGAGCGTTGATCTGCTTGTCTGTCTAAACTCAGGGACAGGAGCACCAAGCGTCCAAGGTTCGCCGCTGGGTCTTGCTCTCCCACTCCACTATCCACGACAAAATCTCTACCGCCACGTTACTTTTGCAGACATGGCCGGACCGCGCGCCAACCTCGCTGTGACAAAGGATGGCGAAACCTACAACAAGCTGCAGCGACCAGACGTTTATCTCGACGGCTCTGCACTTTCGGGCAAAGCGAACGAGCGCAAGCGCGAGCTGGCAAATGTCGACAAACCAACACCAGAGATAACCCCAGGTAATAAGCGTGCAAAAATACATCATATGGATTCAACAGCCAGCAACCCCCTACGTTCTGGTGATAGTCATCCGTATCGTAGCAGTGCGCCCATTGCAGACTGTGGCATGCGCTTCAGTCTCCCAATCGACGAGGATGAAGCACAGTATTCAGACGACTCGCAAGGGGAAGCACTTGCATATCTTCGCAGCGTACGGTAAGCGTATAGCGAGCCTCTGTGTTGCGCAACGACCTGCACGAGTTGACATGTGGCTGACACATTCCTGCTCAATAGATCAGAAGCATCAGCGATCCCGAATTTGCTCGTCGCGTCAACGTTCCGCAGCGAAGACACAAACCCCTCGATTCTGCCACCCTCAGCCACCACCAGCGAGTGCGCTTTCTATCATGATGGCGCCTGGGTTTCAGTCGACAAACGCAACAATCATGCGTTCGACGAAGACCAGGAAAAGGATGATACAGACCCACAAACATCATACCAAAATCAGCTAGTCAAGCAATTCGAGACATTGCGCGGCGTGCTGGAGCAAGGAGCTAATGAAGGATTTCAGCCAAAACATGAGTTGGAGCAATCACCAGCGATACAGCCACCGTCAAATCGACATGAATGGCTGTACACAATCGATCGGGAGTTTCCAACACTGGCTCTGGTATTTCGACTGGATGAGAAAAACGTCAAGCGTGGCCTTGAGTATTGCACTTATGCTATGGATCGCTTCGATACGATTTCTAGGCAGAAGAGTTGCTGGATTTGGACCTTGCTAGCTCTATCAGGCGATGTCGGAACGCTGGACTCACAGAATATGAGTCATATCAGAGATCTTGCAGCTAAAGCCGCTGACATGAGTAATACTCTACACGCAAGTTCTGGACAGCAAGGTAGAACTTCCACGGCTGGGTGTTCAGCGAGTGATGCGCATGATCGCGGAAGCAAGGTGGGCAAGCCGGATTTATGCGATGCTAATACAGAGTCCCACGATTTGGACACGGGGTACGTACAATCTGACTTCGACGAAGCTGTAAGCCTGGAACCTGCAATGGTGCCCAGCAAGACTGTGCCAGGAACCCCAATTGACGCGCAGCCTCAATCGGACATCTTGAGCGAGACACACAACATAACTAACATTGACACAAACGACAATGCTCTTGAAGAAGCACGGGCGCGTCTGCTTGCACAGCTCGGCGACAACCTTATAAAAGCCGGCATACCGGCGCCCATGCTTAGCACTGACGAGACACATGCCCGTCACAGTGCACAACCTGCTCAAGGCCCGGCCGCTTTACAAGATGAGACCAAGATCCGCGCCATACCATCTCGGGCGGAGGCAGAAAGGCAGCGCCAAGTCATGCGGATGCGAGACTCGGCTACCGCAGGCTCGAGACAACCTGATCGCCCGAGTACTGTGTCGCATACTGCTGTGCTTTCTGCTATCGATGACACGGCCTCGTGTGCCATCGATTTGAACACCAGAGTCACCATCGACATGATCTTGACTGTGGTCGCCGAGTGCTATGGGCAACGAGACCTACTGGAGTTTCGGAAGCCATGGTAGGTACCCATAGATAGTGGCGTGGGGACAAGATCTTGTACATCAAATCTACTATATAACATGAATGGATGAACATACCCGTGGTACCGGTAGCCTGCATACACCTGTGATTGACAGCGTAGGCGCACGGGCCAGGAGGATTCTGAGCCATTTGGGGCTTCTCAACTTTCCTCTGCTCTGACGCGCTTGACCTTTCCCCGTTGAGTCACTTCCCTTGCTCATGCGGCTCTTTGCACCCCACTTCGCCTGCCCCGCGCTTCTCCAAAACATCCCGCGACACACAATTGTTCGCAGCAAAATTACTCGCCTTGTTACGCCAACTCGCCTTTTCCAAGCCCGCCGCATACACAGCAACCACTCTCTGTTCGGCGCTATTGAGGACGATATGGGCAAAGACGACAAATCCAAGAGCTTCAACTTGAAGGTGCCCAAGGGCACGCGAGACTGTACGCTACCAATTGCGCTCTGGATCTGCGTCGCCGCACCCAGCTAACGTGTGCTGACACTGCCAGGGACTGGCGAGGATGCCGCTCTTCGTGATCGCCTTTTCGAGACCGTGACCACTGTTTTCAAGCGCCACGGCGCAACCACCCTCGACACGCCCGTCTTCGAATTGAAGGAAATCCTCAGTGGCAAATATGGAGAGGATTCAAAGCTCATCTACGACCTGCAAGACCAAGGAGGAGAGCTGTGTTCACTGCGCTACGATCTGACTGTCCCGCTTGCACGATGGCTTGCTATGAACCCCAGCGTCCAAAGTTTCAAGCGGTACCAGATCGCAAAAGTCTACCGCCGTGATCAGCCGGCCATGACGAAGGGCCGCATGAGAGAATTCTACCAATGTGACTTCGATGTCGCTGGTGCATACGACGCGATGATTCCCGACGCCGAAGTCCTCAAGATCGTGAACGATGTCTTCAAGGCCCTCGGCTGGGAATCATACACAATTAAGATGAACCACCGCAAGATTCTAGATGGCATGTTCAAAGCCGCTGGTGTGAAAGAGGATCTGATACGACCAATCAGTTCTGCTGTGGACAAGTTGGATAAGGTACGAATGCTTTTACGGTCGTTCTGCGAAGCAACAGTCTTGCTAATCGTTCTCAGCTACCCTGGGCAGAGGTCAAGCAAGAGATGGAGACAAAGGGCCTTCCTGCAGACATTGCAGACAAGATTGGGGAATGGGTGCAACGTAAAGGTGGAGACGATATTATTGAGTTCCTGAAGGCAGACCCTGTACTGTCGCAAAACGAGGATGTGAAGAAGGGTATCCAGGATATGGAGCTCCTGTTCGCCTACCTGGACGCTTTTGATGCACGGAGCCACGTATCTTTCGATCTCTCTCTCGCAAGAGGCCTGGATTACTATACTGGTCTAATTTACGAGGTTGTCACCGAAGGCTCCGCTCCTCAAGGGAATGGCAAGAAACAGGAAATTGGCGTCGGAAGTGTCGCAGCCGGAGGTCGCTACGACAACCTAGTAGGCATGTTCAGCGGCAAGCCTATCCCGTGCGTGGGCATCTCCTTTGGAATCGACCGTATCATCAGCATCATCAAGGCTCGAGGCGAAGCGACGCAGCGGGCAAAGGATGTAGATGTTTTCGTGATGGCGTTTGGTGGGAAGGGTTTCACTGGCATGTTGACAGAACGCATGCAGGTTGCTCAAGAGCTGTGGGCTTCGGACATCAAGACTGAGTTTTCGTATAAGCTCAAGCCAAAACTGCCACAGCAGTTCAAACAGGCAGAATCGGCGGGCGTGCCCCTTGCGGTCATTTTAGGCGAGGAGGAACTGAAAGCAGGCAAGGTCAAGATCAAGGTCATGGGTATTACTGATGAGAACAACCCGGAGAAGGATGGTATCCTTGTCGACAGGAAAGACATGGCCACCGAGATTCGCAAGCGACTGCCTAGCGCCGTTGTCGTCTGAGTGTGAATTTGGTGGCAGGTCAAGAATAAAAGCATGAGATACCCATAGACATTGATGCCATTGGCATATACATTTCAAACTCCAACTATGCGTCACCCGTGACTGCAGCCATACTAGCACAGAAAGTTTGTTTGGATTGGTCGTTGTTCTTATATAAGAGGCCGGCCCACGGCACAGCACTTAGTAATGCACTATTTGTATTACAACCATTTTCGTGCACATGCGCACAAGACGTGCCAAAAGGACTTGTTCATGAAGCCTGGAACTTGCACTTCGGGTATGCGGTCACAGTCGAAAAGGCACGATGCTTCTAGGTCTTCGATTCCTGCTACATGACTTATGTACAGCTGAGTTCTAAATGAAAAGGTGTCCAGGCGGTAGGGTCTGCTCTTCTCAAGCAATCTTCGGGAGTTCAAGCATTGGCTGGCAGATGGCAGCTTAGTAGCCGTCCTTGCCCCACTTGTTGTAAGTGTCGTGGAGCTCCTGTTGGCATGTCATTAGCTCGTGCGTGCACATATGTAGTCGTTACCACGACAGAGGACCAGTCCTACCTTGGGCAAAGTCACGTTGGGAATTACGACGACATTCAGAGCCGAGGGAGCGTCCTTCTTCACGCTGGTGTCACCGCCAGGGTGGTACTGGTATGGGCTGGAGCCACCAGACTTCCAGGGCTCGCTGTGCTCGGCCTTGGAAACGGAGCGCTCGGAGGAGGCGCTGGTGGGCGAGCGGGCTGCAAAAGTTCAGCAAGGTCCTGTTCGTAGTGTGTCGATCGACTAGCTAGGGAGCTTACAAAAGTGCCAGCCTGCGAGTCCGAAGACACCGCTCATGATGGCCAGGAGCACCTGCGCGACTCAATTAGCCTCCAATTGCATCTCGCACCATGGCAAGAGCTCGCCGCGTACATAGAGCTCGGGGTCCTTCTTCGCGCCGGTCTTGAGGGCGTCCTTGCCAGCCTGCCTCTCGGCCTGTCCGGAGTCAGAGGCGGCGGCGTTGCTGGCCCAGCGGCGGGCAGGGGCGGCGGCGCGGAGGCGGGGGGCAGCGCGGAAGGCTGAGCGGGCGGCGATGGAGGACATGGCGGCGTCGGTGTGGGTGGGTGTCGACGGGGTTGCTGAGAGGGTTCGTGGTGGACTGGCGGGACTGACGACAAAGCTGGGCACAGTGGTTCGAGCCAAGCTGCGTGCAGCCAAAACCGGGCTAGCGCCAACCGGCAGCCCTGGAGCACGTCGACAGCCCGCGCATTAATCACCGGCCCCTTTGCGCTCACAACTCACAACCTTTTCCAGCGCCCGCTGCTGCCAACGCGCGCCCTCGCTCGCCGAGCCTCCCACCCGCTCGCCCTGCACGTCTTCCCTTCCTGTCGCTCCTTCACACCTTCCTTTCGCTATTCCGCGCCTTCCGTCGATGTCATGACCATTTCAGCCACGACCCTAATCACCACCACGCCTCGCCCATGACGACCATCGAACAGAAACGCAGCTCGACGGGCAGCCGCGTGCTGGGTATGACCGGCCCTGTTGGCGAGCCGTCGCTGCCGCCATCGCGCCCATCGTCCGTCACGACTATGAACTCGGGCAGTCAGGGACGATGGTCGCAGCCTGCAGCAGCGCGACGGGGAGGCGGCATGAGTGTCGCAGGTAGCCTGGGACACAGCCGCCCAACGACGGCCGCGAGCAGAACCCATGTACCACTGGCTGCCCACGGCTTCTTCCGCCCCATGAGCTCGCAACGCCTCCAGCAACAGCGCAACCAGCGGCCGACTTCTCTCCTGGGCCAGAACTCTATGCATGCCGACAACGTGCGCGACTCGACGGCCAGTTCGTACCGCCACAGCGTGGGCTCCACACAGACGATGCGCGGCCAACCTACGCTTGGCCTTCATCATGAACTGGACCATCCTCCGCCCTCTCGCGGGACTGACATAACCGACCGAGACATGCCTGATCGCACAACCGCAAACTCAACGCCCACAGGTGCCGAGACTGTACGCAGCCGAGACGAGAGCATCACACCTCTGCAACGACCTCGACCCCAGCATCTGGATCTTGCCAGCACGCACAACAACGACGCCGGCCATGTCTCAACGCCAGCCAAGTCGCCGCGATCCTTCCGCTCCAGCTTCATGTTATCCAACCGCGATGGTCGCTCTGCCCAGATGCGCGTCCACCAAGGGCACGAGAAGCTTACTTCCGCAGCATCGTCCCCCAGACTAGCTCGAGCAGAATCGAGCAAGCAAGTCGTCAAAAGAGAGCTTGGTAAAAATTACGAGTACTTCTCCGGCAACACGGCTTTCTGCTGGGGTGGACGGCTACAGAATACGCGCGATAGGCCCGTGAACATTGCGACTGCTATTATGATCATACTGCCAGCCGCTCTCTTCTTCGCTTTCTCGTATGTCAAGCGATCTTACGAGCATTCCCGCGATTCAGCTAACGGATACGCAGTGCCCCATGGCTATGGCTAAATGTTTCTCCATCGATACCCATCCTCTTTGCTTACCTGTTTTTAATTACTGTCTCTTCTTTCATTCATGCATCAACTTCTGACCCAGGCGTAAGTACCAAATCGCACAACTCCTGTCTAACACTGACCTTGCAAGATTCTGCCTCGTAACCTACATCCCTTCGCACCCACTAATCCTAATGAAGACCCTCTCAATCTCGGTCCACCAACGACTGAGTGGACCATGGTCATCTCGGCAACTGGCACAAATGCAGCAATGGAGGTGCCAACCAAGTACTGCAAGAGCTGCAACATCTGGCGACCTCCACGTGCACACCACTGCCGCATTTGTGACAACTGTGTCGAGACTCAAGATCATCACTGCGTTTGGCTCAACAACTGTGTGGGCCGACGTAACTATCGCTACTTTTTCGTTTTTGTATGCGCTACAACCTTGCTTGGACTGTTTCTCTTAGGAGCAAGTCTCGCGCACATACTGATATGGCGTGCAAGGAACACCGCTTCTTTCGGTCAAGCGATCAACCGTTGGCGAGTCCCATTTGCAATGACTATATATGGATTGCTGGGATGGGCGTATCCTTTCAGTCTTGGTATATACCATCTGTTCCTGGTTGGCAGGGGCGAGACCACTCGTGAATATTTGAACTCTCACAAATTCATGAAGAAGGACCGGCACAGACCCTTCACGCAGGGCTCGCTCCTGAAGAACTGGATTGCGGTCATGCAACGTCCGCGCCCTCCGACATATTTGCACTTCAAGAAGGAGTACGAAGAAGGGGATCAAAGATTCGACCTTCGCAAAAGCAAGCGCACAGCACCTTTGGCAGCTGAGCAGCAGGGCGGAGGGTTGGAAATGCAAGACGTCAGTAGCAGTGGCTTCCAAGGGCCAGCCGGTAGAGCGCTTCGAAGCTCACCAGACACGAACACAGCGCTTTGAGCGATGTACTCGCTCTTGCATACATAGTTAATGAATGATCTGATGTCCACGTCGAGCTTTCAATTATTGTGTGGGTTGCATGCTGCCTCCGACATGTCCACAGTGGTGCATTGTGTGACGCAGTGAACGAACAGAGATCCTGCAAGTATGCAAGTGACAGATTGCATTAAGCAAAAGCGTTTGATGCGGTGCAGCCACTCTTTGAGCTTCTCTTGCTAATGGGACGGAATGCGAGGGTGGTGACACTGGCAGATCTGGGTAGCCTAATTGGCTGGCTGACTGGACTGACTAGCTTCATATGTTTACCTAGATAGACTGGTTCACGCCTCCTCCGATCAACCCTCAACTCGCAGCCAAACTTGCTTTCAGTCGCCATGTTGGTCGCGTCTGCACGCACCTCTGTGCAGGCTTGATTGACCCATCTGCACTGTCGTCGGAATTTATGCGCGCCTAGGACGCGTATACTTTGGCACTGTCACTTCCGCAGCGCCCGTGAGATCGGATCTCCTTTGCGCGTCACTGACCTGCCCTGCAACGAAGTGCCTACCACGCGACCTGTAAGGCGACCTTTCGACGACCATGGCTGCGCGAGACGGTTCGCCTATGTCTATATCGTCCATGCTGTCCAACAACGCGGTCCAACAAACCGGTGCCCGTGCCACGTCCAGCGCGTCGCCGCCCATCTCAACACCGCCCACCAGTCTCGACGACGGCGCCAGCATCATGTCCGAAATTACGAAGCTGGAGCAGACGACAGAACTGTATGAGGATGCTTCGGCCAGCCCGACAGCTGGCGCGCATGTTGACATGCCACTTGTCCAGCCCGACACGCCAAATACTGAGGGTCGTCGACCGTCTCGAAGTTCGCGCAAGTCGGTTGTCACGTACAACGTCCAGATCCTCGCCGGAACTGCAATACATACTCCTACCAAATACCTCGAGAAGCACCATACAAATGTGTTGCACGGCTCATTGGAGGAACTGGCTCCCAAGAGCAACGACACCCCGGCAAAGAAAAGGATTTCAAGAGCAAGAGTCTATGGGGCCAGTGCCACTGACTCTGCCGAGGAACAACTCGTTGTCGAGTCTGCTCAAGCGCTGCGTCGCCGTACCTCCTCACGGGGCACAGACCTTCGCAAGGAAGCTCTTCGAAACATTACAGGTGTAGGTGAGGCCGTGGCAACCTCGCCTGCAGGAGGCAAGTCCCTTATCCATAAGACTCTCCGAAGAAGCGCTTCAGATTCCCATATGACTTCTGTTACGTACTCTGCTAGCCCATCATCTTTACGGCGCCCACGCACCACGACAGCCACACCCGAGCATGACAGTGCAGATACAGCCTCTGAGCAAAAGCAATACTTGAAGCCTAAGACCAAGGCCTGGCTGAAGCAGGGCCTTTATATTGGCCAACATCGTGACTTTGATGCTCGCTTGTCAGAGACACAAAATCGCGCAAAGAAGCGGGCTAGGAAGCAAAAGGAACGTAATGTGTTGCCTCTCCCCATGTTTGCTGGCGGTCGTATGCTGGACGAAGATGCCCATCACGTCTATCGACACTTCAAGCTTCCATTCGACACTTACAACCCTTTGCCGAGAAAAGTAAAAGTGGACGGATGGGTGAAGCTCTCCAAGAGTATGATGTCCTTGCTTTCTTTTGCAACTTTCGGCTAACCAAGATATAGACCGCTTCATTGGTGACGCGTCTGCTTTGTGGAAGCGTGACAAGCAAGATTCATCTCAATGCTATTGTGCTCCTGAGGATGGCTGTGGAGAAGCTTGCCATAATCGCATCATGGCGTATGAATGCGACAGCACAAACTGCAGACTCACTCCAGAAGAGTGCGGAAACCGCCCATTTGCAGAGCTCAAGCGACGAGGCAAAGGCAACGGTTATGATTATGGCGTGGAAGTCATGGAGACCGATGGCCGTGGATACGGGGTCCGCGCAATGAGGACTTTCCAACCCCATCAAATCATCGTTGAGTACGCAGGCGAGATCATCACACAATCAGAGTGTGAGAGACGCATGAAGCAGGTCTACAAGAAGGACAAAGTAAGACAACCATCGGGTTTTTCAACCTTAGCTAACGTAGATCAGTGTTATTATCTCATGAGTTTCGACAACAAGATGATCATTGATGCTACTCGAGGTACTATCGCACGATTCGTAAATCATTCCTGCGAGCCCAACTGCGAGATGATTAAATGGACCGTCGGCGGGGAGCCGAGGATGGCCCTCTTCGCCGGCTCACGCGGAGTTATGACTGGAGAAGAGCTAACTTACGACTACAACTTCGAGTAAGTTGAGAGCAACATGACCTAACTGTTATCTCTCTAATTCTGTGTAGTCCATTTTCCCAAAAAAATATCCAGGAGTGTCGTTGCGGAACCGAGTCTTGTCGAGGTGTTCTTGGTCCGAAACCAAAGAAGCCAGTGGAAGAGAGATCCATCGCATCTGCTCTCATTGCTGGTACTAAACGCAAATTACAACACTTTCTAGGGTCGCCTCGCGCTAGATCAGAGAGTGCCACCGAATCACCCAAGAAGCGTAGGGTATTATCTGGGACCCTGAAGTCCAGAACACATGAGAATACCATGAAAGCCGTCCGCGAACAAGCCGAAATTGATGCAGCCAAACACTCGAGACAAATTGCCTCTCGGGAGGACCGTGCCATGAAGCGGAGGACTGCTTCAAGCGTCTCCAAGAGGTTGCGGCCAACTATCATGCGCACCGTCAATGGTTCACTCAGATCGACTCGGACCACTACTGTCAACCTACAGCGGAAGGTAGCAAGACCAGGGGCATTGAAGGCTGTCCATAAGTCTGCGCGTATGAATGTCACTTCACGACGTACCACTCCAGTCGGTCATGGCCGGAAAGGCCTACCACCTTCAAAGCGACCCAGCACTCCTACTTCAGATTCAGATGTTGAAGATGGCGATTCCGACGAAGATACATCTCCCAACATAACGCCAGCATCATTACGGAGTGCGTCAAAGGACGGCAGAAAGCGTGTGTTTCACCTTGAAAACGGGTCACAGAACTCACCCCCTCTCTCCAATTCAAGACGTGGCGGAACAACACATCCCAATGTCCCCAAGGAAGCCAAGTCTACACGTCGAAAGCCCGCTTCTGCTTTACAAGACTTGCATGACACTAAAGCAGGCGTAAAGAAATCGTATCACCCTGCACAAAACAGGCCAAGGACCATGAGAGGCAGGTAAGCTTCCTTCTACACCCAGGCTGGCTTTGCAGTGCTTAGACGCTGATTTCCAATCAGGTTTCTCCCGAGGGTTTAAGCATGTCGTGTTCAAAGAGCATACTCTCCATGCTTATCTTGGGCGATGCCTGCGTTGGCGCAATCGTTTTCGGGTCAAAGTCTATTACAATGCATGTGCTTTACTACCTGCGTAAATGCATCAAAGTCTTCACTTGAACATCACGACTAGTGTTACGCATCTCGTTTCTCTCGCTCCCTATTGAACAGTGCCTGGCTTTCCATCAGCCGGTTCAAGAAACGTACGTGCAGGCAGAGTGAGTAGGACAATACATAATCAGATCATGAATTCCTCTGGCTTGTCATTTTTTAGACCATGGGCGCTCTTCCACTTAGACTTCAAACAGATTTGCCGTGGCAAAGTGGTTTTAAAGTGGTTTCACGACTCACGCTTAAGGGACTTCATGGATCATCAGCATGAGAGAAAGTTATATGATTTGAAAAGTTTTATGTGGGGATCCCCATCCCATCAAAAGTCTCGGAAGGGCGTCCCCGATTCAGAACCATTTACTTTGTAAACAAAAACCCATCGTCCTGCATTCCAGCACTGCCTCCACCCCAAATGAGCATGAGCAAGAGCGCACCGCATTTGTCGAAGATATGAGTGTATGCCGATTAGTTGTCGAAGAGAGGATATAGGGATGGTGACAACAAGTCTTGAGCCGCAACAAGTTGATTAGAGCGCTCCGATATCGTTACATCCTGATGTATATGGTGTATCCAGTGAAGTGAAATTTGATTAAAGCTGGAAAGCATTGCGTGCCTGGAGTGTCTTGACAGCGTCGGCCGGTTCGATCACGCGAGTGATCTATTGGACGGTGCATTGAGGACCGCGGATGGAGCCATCCTTCTGAACGGTGCATTGGGGACCACGAATGGAGCCGTCCTTTTGAACGGTGCATTGGGGACCACGAATGGAGCCGTCCTTTTGAACGGTGCACTGAGGGCCGCGAATGGATCCGTCCTTCATTTTGAAATTGGGTTGGCTTTCTCGTGGCTGGGGTGGAAAAGAGTGTTGAGTATGTAGCGAGTGCAATGAGGGGAGCATGATGGGCGGCTATGGGAATATCTATGCGGTGGATGGACAAAGACTTGATACGTACAATAACAGTCCAGGGCTGCAGGCCAAGCCTGCAGCATTGCCATCTTGATATTGTGCTCTCTATTAGTATTATCCTTAGTGACGCCTCGACATAGTACTCGTCTGCGATATACAAGGGATGGCTATGTTGGTCCACAGCATGCAGCCACCAGACATACTCCTTTGTCATGTAGCCCGAAGCGCATGTGGCCTCACTACTTCGACAGGTTCGAGATGACAGATATAACAGAGAGGACAGTCGAATGCAAGCCTCAGCAAGGGAGCTGTCCGACTAGAATAGCGCCGGACGGATCGAACATTATTTCGGACGTTCTGATCATTAAACAAATGGAGGTAACCCTAGCTAAGCGTCTCGCGATGGATGGATTCAGTGTGACGCTCCCTCTTCACGTGATCCGCACAAGTATACAACTGTAAATGTAGTAGATCCCAAATGGCATCAGTAGCACACAAACTACATGGTGAACTGTATGCATAGAGATTATTTGCCAACAGTGTGATAATCGCATACTCACTTCCTATGAGTGACGTATCAGGATTCGGAGAGACTGACAGCGAGGGCCATTGGAAAAACAAATCTCTTGAGAACAAAGGAAGTGAAAAAGGAGGGAGTTTTGGTTCGGGATGGGGATTGAAATGTATAGTCCGGAGTGAGCCAATCAGACATAGGGCCCACTTGGCTGACTTCACATGTCCGAACCGGCATTGCGCATATTAATCGTTCCCTCTCTGACAACATGGCTCTCCGTACTTTGACACCGCGTTTAGCAAGGCGTCCGCCATACAGGGGCCTTCAAATCGCTGCTGGTGCCTCCCACCGCATTCCTGAGTTCGCGTTTGCATTCGAGTAAGGAAGGCACGTAGCCAAGCTTGAGGAAAGAGCTTTGCTAACGGTTACAGCATCGACGGAGTGCTGGTATGCGCGCTGCATTAGTATTGATCCGATTATGCTGACTTGAGACGCAGGTTAGAAGTTCGGACGCACTGCCACGCGCTCACCAATCGCTTTCCTATCTCCAGGCTCAGCGTATACCGTTCATCCTACTCACCAATGGCGGCGGCAAGCACGAATCTGAACGAGTGGCCGACCTGAGCCGCAAGCTGAACGTGCCTATCGATACTAGCATGTTCGTTCAGAGTCACACTCCTTTCGCCGATATGGCTCATTACAAAGATAAGACCGTGATGGTGGTCGGAGGGTCTGAAGATAAGTGTAGACAGGTTGCAGAAGAGTATGGGTAAGTTGATACTGAATACTTTTTTCTGGAAGGTTCACGAGCTCAGCTCATACAGGTTCAAGACAGTCGTCACGCCTGGCGACATTCTAGCCGCGTACCCGGACGTCTGGCCGTTCTCGCAACAGTTGTTGTCTTACTATAAGACATTCACAAGACCGCTCCCAGCTCCGATCGACCCTTCATCACCATCTACTTCGCTTCGAATTGATGCGGTGTTTGTGTACAATGATCCTCGCGATTGGGGACTCGACGCTCAGATCATCAAGGATGTCCTGCTCTCTGAGCGCGGAATTCTTGGTACTCTCTCCTCCAAGAACGGGAACGCAGTCCTTCCAAATAAAGGTTATCAGCAGGACGGACAGCCGACGCTCTATTTCTCAAACCCCGATTTACTGTGGGCTGCCAAATATCACCTGCCCAGACTCGGTCAAGGCGGCTTCCGTGAGGCTTTTGAAGGCATATGGGCGGCGATCACTGGTGGCGAAAAGGAAGGTGTCCAACTCCAAAAGGTTATAATGGGTAAACCATATAAGCCTACGTACGAGTTCGCTGAGAAGCGGCTCATTGCGCACCGTCGCCATCTGTTACAGGAACACACCGGTCAGTACGGGGCCTTGAAGCGCGTATACATGGTAGGGGACAACCCCGCCAGCGACATAGCAGGGGGCAATAATTACACAAGCCCTCACGGGACGGATTGGGCTAGTATTTTAGTTAGCACTGGTGTCTACGTGGAGGGTACAAAGCCGACCGTTCAGCCCCGGAAAATCGTGGGCGATGTGTGGGATGCGGTAAGTTGGGCCGCTGCCCAAGAAGGCTGGACTCGATAAGCGGTGCTAAGCCAGCACTTTTCGCTGGGGTCCTTTCCAAGCCGGAAGCTGCACGAAATTCTACTACGCTATCACGTTAGGATATTTCAAAGCAGCATGCGACCTGTTCGTATTTAACCCATGCACGATCAAGCAGAGCTTGAATTAGACAAGAGTCTGATACAAGAGTCGGAACTCCAGATTGAGTTCAATCTCGATGGGCTAGCAAATGAAGCTCTCTTACGCCAACCTTGTCAAGAACCTTTGGGATCGTAGAAGTGTATATTCTGGCATTGCTACCACCTAAAGCTGCTTACTCGGATAGACACCTGGAAATGATCTCTGGCCCAGTAGCGATGTGTTAAGACGCATGTATACCGGAGCAGGACGTAATCAGGAGCAACGTACCATGTTCAGAGCCTAGTCACAATTGGCAGTTCCACAATATGTGCTCACTATTTGGAAAGATGCTGCTATCGCGAAAAGGCGCCTCAAGTTTACGGCTCTCAAATTCCCTGCAAATATCCGTCTGCGTTGACATAACAACATGCAGCATCGGGAGAATTCGAGCTGCGGCTGCGACACCAGGTCTCTGTCCATCCATGAGTAGATGAATGTGAGAGGCGCAGATTCCCACTCCTACATAGCACATGACGTTGTTGCTCCTCAGGAAGATTTCACTGTCACTTCCTCATCGGCTGCACCTGCCCTCGCCGGCGTTTGCAACACCTGTTTTCCCCACTCCGCTATTTCCCATCCTTTTCGCACTTGAGATCGTCTGCGGTCGTTTACCCATAGGATTCAGCTGCGACGTGCTTGCTTTTGTTCATAAGTGTGTCGATACACTGGCGGCCAAGCCGAAAGCTCGTGGTGGACAGCGTAGTAAGTAGTCATCTGCAAACATTGAAGCCTAACTTCATCCCCTGCGTAGCTCGTGTAAGTCTAGGTTCTAACTAACGATGCGACAGGTCGCCACGCTGCAACAGCACACATTGTCAAGGAACAGCTGCCAGCAGGTAGATACACATTTCACGGCGGAAGGGCACATGCGCGAGGTGCCAACGCCTCTCCCGACGCATACTAGGAAGGCCCACCAAGCTTGAACATGTCCACTTCCACACCTCCAGGCACTAAACACGATCTCATCGACAAGATGACCTGGGACGACTACGAGGATAACCAACGTGATCATGGCAGCGTCTCGTTAATTGAACTCTTTCAAGTGCAAACAGATCGCAGGAAAGGACCCATGACCTGTCAACCAATGCAGGCAAGCGATTCCAGAGACTCAGATTGCGTCGTCAATGGCGAAGGTATCAGTGCCAGCTCTTGTTCTGAGGAACCAAGATGCAGTCAAGACAACGCAATTGCTTCCACACCGGATTACTTGTTTGACAGTGCTGAGATAAAGCCTCTCACGTCCCCGCATGCCTCGCCCACTCTCACGAAAGATGACAACACATACAACGATATATATGCTACCGCAGGCTTCGCAACATCTGATCAAGGCAAGACCAATCATCAAAATGATGTGGATTTCACGGGTGTAGGGACTCATGCGCCACTGTTCGGCAAGCTGCCAGACCCCATCAGACTCAGCGAGCAGACCGGACTATTTGATGGGCAGGTGGTTTTCATAGGACACCCTAACCGGGATGTTTCTGCACATCAGTGGTCATCATTGTCCTTCCAATGGATGAACATTGGTCGTTATGCCAGCTCTAGAGGCCAGATCGAAGGTTCATTGGCGTCTGATCGTGTCCGAGGGGCTGGTGAGCCCCAAGATACGCTGGAGTATTTCAAACTAGCTGCCGAACATCGCCAAACGCTCATCGTTGAGTATGGACGCTCAAAAGACCGCACTACAAAGGTGAATGTTGCAGTGCCAACTCCTCGAATTTCCAGAGATCCACCACTCAACAACATGCGACTTGTTCCCCAGGCGTCGAATATCACAGGAGAGACCTTGTCATCAACAACCCGCGACAAAATCGCGAAGCATAGTCTGGAAGATCCATTTACAGCTGCAACCCGTGGGTCCGCCTCTCAAGCCTCAGGTAACAGACAGGTCCACGGCAACTTGACGGGCTCGATGGGATCTTTAGATCTCACTTACAGGTTCCCTCCCAGGGTGGGAATAGCAGAACCGTCTCTAGTAGCTGGTTCTGGCACCTCGGGCATCAGGAGCACAGTGAACTCGGCTACCAGTTGCTTGGCCAAGCCCGTTCTGCAAGACATTGCCTTTACTGAGAGCTCTACTCACCCAAATAGTTCTTCCGTGAACAATGAGAATTTCCAACTACTCCGTACCAACACAGCGTACCAGCATCATCAGCGGCCTGCGCAATGTAGAGACAACAGCGAGGTTTCAGAGTCTACCCTACTACTACACAGCGCTGTTGTGTCGGGCGCCGAAATACCGGATTCCGCTGTAGGACATGCTTCGCCAACAAACCCAGTCGTTCCAGCTGCCGTCACGACATCATTACTCAATGCTACTGCTGTTCCCTACGCTATGATCACGATTGCAAGTGCAAGACCAGGGGTGCCAGAGTCCAACACTGATACTGCTGATGCTGCGCTAGTCGGTCTACGTTATAGTGATCCAGATAGCCTGCGCAGAGACCAAAGACATGAGGTTGCAAATGGCCTGAACCAACAAGCTCCAACTCCACAGACGTTCCATGGCCCGTTTTTCACCGAGTCCAAGCCGACCACCCATAACCCCACAGCAGCGCTCTCGGTACGTGTCAGCGAGGAAGAGAAGTTGAAGACCTGGTTCCGCGACGGTCATCGCCCGGCGCGTCAAAAGGAGTACACAAAGTCGCTCATCGTTGCCGCGGCGGCTAGCGCTAGAACCCGGCACTTCGGGCCCATTGGAAAGGCTTCTGCTCGAGTGGAGGGAGGCCCTTATGCCAACACTGCACCGTTTGTACGCTTGTACGAAACGCTGTCCGAGTATGTAGAGGAGTACCGCAACGATGGTAATGGCAGCGGTCGGTCGTACTTTACGCGAGGATGGAAGCCGGCGAGCCCACAGCTTCGAGAAGCAGGAGTTGACAGCAGTGCCAGTTACTTCAGCAAACGAAGCGGTCATCCACGGAGGCCGAGGGTGGCTTTGTTCAGACCTTCTGAACGTCACCTGTGGGGCTGAATGTATCGATGCGTTGAGTGAGCTTACAGGACCTTGCTCCATGGGATGGAGGAAGCATATATGTATGTGGAATGAGCGGCTAGGAAAAAGGTACAGCTGCTGTTCATGGTATGGTTGCACAGCTGGTGTCGAGGAAGAGCGCAGACAAGTGTAATAATGCCAGTGATGCTACGAGGCTTGGTGAGTCTGTTTCACAGATGGAGAAAAGAAGTGTTCACTTCCAAGTTTGCACAAGCTTCGCGTGTCTCTTGATGTGGTCCTTTATCCGAACCGCCTTCGATAGTATCTATCATGCCCCGATCATCTCTTTTCATCCACCTTGAAACCTCAGCAATAGGCATGGCCTCGTTATGCAATCGCAGATCTTCTGATTGGCTGCATATGGCAGTGACTCGGGTCGCGCACCCCAAGCCCAGCTTAGCCGTGGATAAGTCGAAGCTTTTTCGCATATATTCGCCATTGGCTTAACTGGGCAACCACTGCACTGCTCACATGAGGGAGAGACGTAGCTCGAAGCCTGCGGGTCCTTGTACAGAGACGACAACTGACCGCGCCACGAACTTTGGGCGCGGCAGTAAACACGTCTAGCTCCTGCTGTCGCGTTTCAGTATGTTGACTCCGGTATGAGCGACCCATTCAAAGATTTTTAAGCACATCAGCAGCAAGCTTCCGCTGTCCACTCTCCCCAAGCGCCTTCTCGTCCACCTCTTGAATGCCCCTTCCCACGGCCAACGTGGTCCTCACGTTCCCCCCATCCACATGAACCAGGCCGTTCCTCCCCACTGTAATCTCGAATCCAACCTTTGCGCCGATGACGTCGAGCAGCGGCAGCTCGCTCTTGGGCGCCAACAGCCTCCTCGCCATGCCCAGGCTGATCTTGAACAACATGCCGCCCTTTAGCGGGCCGAGACCCTCGCTTTTCCCTGTCGATGGGTCGACACAGGTCAGTTCGGGCGGCTGGTCTTTGCCGGCGCTGGCGACGCGGCAGTAGACGAGCGAGTTGGGCGGCAGCTGGGGGCGGGTCTTCTTAGTGGCGCCTTCGAAGGCGAGGTGCGGGAGGGCAGCAGGAGGCGTCTCGGGGGTCAGCAGGCAGTTGAAGTTCTCGGCGGCTGAGCCGTTGACGGTGGCTACGACGAGGTCGCCGGCAAAGGGCGTGTACTGTGGCGTGTCAGGTCAAAGTGGAGAGGGCAATTGGTGAGACATGGACGTACGCGCCCGCTGTTGTACTCGACCAGCGCGGCATTTTTCCTGTTGTCGGTCACCAGAGTGCCGGCGACGGTCGAGGTGACGGTGTTGGGCGGGATGTGTCGCAGGCCGGGGCCGAGGGTGAGCGTCTTCTTCTTGCCCGTGCCTGTTGGCAGGGCGTGCTGGGGGATTACATCGCCAGGCAGGACGACGTTGAGTGCTGCGGCCATGTCAAGGGAGCGTGCGCCGTGGTGGTGTTGCAGGCGCTGCGGGACGTCACCGCGGCGGCCATGGGCGTTGCCCTGACTAGCGCTAGTGAATTCGAGCAGAACAAATTTCGAAGTTCTCGTCCAGACTGAGCAACGTTCAACGCCGCAAACTCAGCCCGCCAGAGTCTTGCTCCCCGATCCGCCGCTCAAGTTCCAGCAAACCTGTTGGATATTTTGGAAGAAGAACGCGCCGCCACCACAGCACACACAGCCAGAATGAGCGCTCAGGCAGACCCCGCGCAGCGGGTTGCGATTGGCATTTCGTTTGGAAACTCGTACAGCTCCATTGGCTTTACCTCGAGCGTGAGTGGCTCCTGTGAGAATACCGTGAACCGCGTCTGACCTCACGCAGGACGGCAAGGCTGAGGTCATTGCCAACGAGGACGGAGACCGCCAGATCCCCTCGATCCTCTCGTACGTCGAGGGCGAGGAGCTCCACGCCGGCCAGGCCAAGAGCCAGCTTGTCCGCAACCCCAAGAACACCGTCGCTTACTTCCGCGACTTCTTGGGCCAGGAGTAAGCCATGCACCCACGCCTGTGCCCGCACCGCCACTGACCCGCACCAGCTTCAAGTCGATCGACCCCACCCCCGCCCACCAGTCCGCCCACCCCATCGAGAGCGAGAACACAGTCGCCTTCAAGATCCGCGACAGCGAGAAGGAGGAGGAGAACACCGTCACCGTCAGCGAGATCACCACCCGCCACCTGAGGAGACTGCGCACGTCTGCCTCTGACTACCTGGGCAAGGACGTCAACGCCGCCGTCATCACAGTGCCCACCAACTTCTCCGATGCTCAGAAGGACGCCCTGAAGAGCGCCGCAAAGGACGCCGGCATCGAGGTTCTGCAGTTCATCAGCGAGCCCACCGCTGCCGTTCTGGCCTACGACGCCCGCCCCGAGGCAAAGGTCACCGACAAGATCATCGTAGTTGCTGACCTTGGTGGCACCCGCTCTGATGTCACCGTCATTGCCTCGCGCGGTGGCATCTACACCATCCTGTCCGCTGTCCACGACTTCGATGTCAGTGGTTCCAAGCTCGACCAGGTCCTCATTGACTACTTCGCCAAGGAATTCATCAAGAAGCACAAGTCTGCCGGAGACCCCCGCGAGAACGACCGATCCATGGCCAAGCTGAAGCTCGAGTGCGAGGCCGTCAAGAAGGCCCTGTCCATTGGACAGTCCGCCAACTTCTCCGTCGAGAGCTTGGCTGGCGGTGTTGACTTCACTGCCACCATCAACCGCACACGTTACGACCTGCTCGGCAGCAAGCTCTTCGGCGCCTTCACCCGTCTCGTCTCCCACGCCGTTGAGAAGGCCGAGCTCGACCCTCTCGACATCTCCGAGGTCATCCTTGCCGGTGGTAACTCGCACACCCCCAAGGTTGCCTCTGCCGTCGGCATTGCCTTCCCTGAGAGCACCACCGTCCTCGCACCTTCTACCTCGTCCACCGCCATCAACCCCTCCGAGCTCGCCGTCCGCGGTGCTGCCATCCAGGCCAGCCTGATCCAGGAGTTCGAGGCCGAGGACATCGAGCAGAGCCTGCACCCCATGGTGACCGTGACTCCCCACCTCTCCACCGCCGTCGGCGTCCTCTGCATCTCTGGCGACGAGTCCAACGGCGTCTTCCACGCCATCGTCGATGCCGAGACCCCGCTCCCCGTCCGCCGCACTGCCATCATCTCCACCCCACGCGAGGGCGGTGACGTCCTTATCAAGCTCGTCGAGGGCGCCCGCCACATCAAGGTCACTAAGCCTGAGCCCAAGCCTAAGACCGAGAAGGCCGAGAAGGATGACGACGACTCGGACGACGATGACTCTGAGGAGGAAGAGGAGGAGGAGCTCCGCGAGAAGACATGGAAGATTGGCGCTGCGCTCAGCGAGGCTGGGCTGCGCGGTGTCAAGAAGGGCGCCAAGGTCGAGGTCCAGATCAACATCGCCACCGATCTTAGCATTACTGCGCTGTTCCGCGAGGTCGGCGGGAAAGGAGGTGTGCGTGGCCAGGTGCAGGGGAAAGCAAACGGAAGTGCGTAGATGAGGAAGACTTGTGTGATGCGAAGGGAGAGTGCAGGTGGTGGATGAATTTATGATTCTTTTTTGAATAGACTAGCGCAGTGTATGCACGTGGGCAAGGGCATAAAAAAAGCTCATATCATGGAATAGACTATGGCATCTTTTTGACTTTATCCAACCTCCGCATCGCTGTTCCCTTTCTGCAAAAAAAAAAAAAATACACCTCCATGCTGCTGCTGCTGCTGCATTCGAATCGAAACTGACTTGCAAAATTTCCCGTCCAGGGCGCGAGCGAGCCATTCTTAACTCCAAGGAGGTAGAAGTAAAAACATCAACTCATCACCCTGAACCCCCTATGTCACCTATCCCTCAACACCCTCAGTCTGGCGCCCATGCGCCTCCCCACGGGCGTCTTCAACCACTCATCAAACGTCTCCTCCGCGCCGCGATCCACATCCGCATAATGCCACCTGCGCAGCTCCCAGCTCTCGCGGTCCAACTCGTCCCTCAACAGCATCTCCAGGGCGCCGACCTCAGCGCCTTCCTGCTCATTCTCCCACTCGCTGCTCTGCGCAATGTTCAGCCAGCGCAGACGGCCCAGGTAGCGCTCGTCGAGCAGCGTGTACAGGTCCACGGCGGTGAAGCAGCGGGCCGGGTTGATGTTGGTCTGGCCCGAGGTGACGAGGGTGAGGGACTGCAAGGGGCGGGCGGCGGGCCAGTGGTCGCGCGACCAGTCCGCCGGCATGTGCCCGAAGCGGGAGTCGATGTAGTCGAGCGAGACGGTCAGGTGGGTGACGTGGGGCAGCCATTCGAGGACTGAGTTGAGGCGGCCGTGCTTTGTGGCCGGCAGGTCGCGCAGCTCGACGGTTGTGAGTTGCGCCGAGAGGTTCTGCAGTAAAGGCCGGATGCCGGTGTGGTCTAGTCCTGGGGAGTGCGAGATGGAGAGGCTGTGCATCGAGGGGGGGAAGTGGTCGGGTTGGCGCAGCAGGTCCCAGAGGAATTTGCCGTAGATGCTGCCGGAGAGACTGAGGTGGTGCAGTTTGGGTGGCCAGCGTACGTTGATGCTTAGGGCGCCGGCTTCGTCGCGCGTCGTGCACCGCGGAAGGTAGATGGCCTCGATGCCGCCCAGTCTACGCAGTGTCTGCGCCAGCGACTGGAAGCTGATGCATTCGCTGACCAGACTAAGGTCCAGGATACGCAGTCTCTCGCATTTGGACAGGCTGGCCCAGCAGTTGACTGCGAAGCTGGCCTGTGGGGCGATGAAGATCTGTAGCCCTGCTTTGGTGCGGCCGAGCAAGCGGGCGGTGGTGGATTTGGTGCCTTGGTGGATAATGTGCGAGAGGTCGAGGACGCGGACGAGGTTGGCGAGGTTCTGTTTCTTGATGTGTGCGAGGACCGAGGGGCAGATGGTGCGGACGAAGAGCTCGTAGGCGCGGCCGGTGAGGTAGGGCGAGTCGTAGAGGGGCTGGATCGCTACATCATACCATTGTCTGAGAGGTTCGCCATCAGCCTCAAGAAGGAGGGTTGGGGGAGACAAAAGAGGCGCAACACACCTGTTCACATAGCTGAAGTTCGCAAGCGTTGATTGTTTGGAGCGAATGTCCCACGCCTCTACGTAGGCCACGACTTCGAGTAGGATTTCATCGGGAAGATAATTCGCGTTTCCGGTCATAGAAAGGTGGCTTGGAAAGTCGTGGGGCGACTATCAATATCCAAAAGTCGCGTGGTAGAAGCGTTCGCCGCATCAATCGATGGAGAATGACGTTTTGCCTCCCCTCCATTGCGCTAACTCCGTATAAGTCCGATACTCACCAGAAAAAGTCAAAGAACGTACATGCGCAATGAAGATGTGGGAATCGCATGTGGCTAACATACCGAGGAGTTTGCAGAACGTTCAGAGCAAAGGACTGCAAGGACTCCATTATGACCTGACCTTAGTTCATCTTCACCGCAGCACTGGAAAGATTTGAGGGACAGGACGTGATTTACATTCATTCATTCACTTTTCATACTAGCGCCAGCTCTTGGTGCTGGTTCTTCTCACTCCAAGCAGCACAAGTCCCGATCAGCCTACAGTTTAATAACGTTGCTCATGGCGCGACTCTCTGAGGGTCACGAGGGAACAGGCTGCACATGCGAATGTTAGGCAGACCAAGCCAGAACTGGACAATCCTTTCCAGACCGAAGCCTCCGCCGGCGTGGGGCGGGCAGCCGTATCGGAAGCAGTCAACGTAGTCCTTGGTACCGGCGCCGTTGGGATCGATCGGCGGGTCGTGAGAGCGCATTTGCTTCGACAACAGCTCAGGGTCGTGGATACGCTGGGCACCGGAGCAGATCTCCTGACCGCGCATCATGAAGTCGTACGAGTTCGAGAGCTTAGGGTCGTGGGGCGAGGGCATTGTGTACGCAGGACGGATGTCGATCGGGAACTGATCGAGGACGTAGAAGTCGGTGTTGTACTTTTCAAGGACGAGGCGTCCAAGGTGCTTTTCTTGGGGTGTGCTGCTTGATGTCAGACTGATGGTCGTGTTTACGGTTCAGTGAGTACTCACCTCAAATCATCATAGTCGCCTAGAGTCTCGCCAGCCTCGCGCAGCATCTTGATACCCTCAGTGAAGGGAACCCTGGGGACCTTGCCGGACTCCGGCAGCTTAAACTCATCGACGTGGTAGACTCCACGGACGAGGTCAGTCTCGCGCTTGTATCGTACGTTGAGCTCGTTGAAGATGAACAGCATGAGGTCCTCAAGGACACCCATGACCTCGTGGTAATGCTCCTGGAATTCCATCTCAAGATCAAGGCCGGTGAACTCGGTCAAGTGGCGAGCAGTGTTGGAGTTCTCGGCGCGGAAGACTGGTCCGATCTCCATAACCTTCTGGAAACGTGAAGCAATCAACATCTGCTTGTAGAACTGGGGCGACTGCGCGAGGTAGGCCTGGCGATCGAAGTACTTCAGCTCAAAGACATTGGCACCGCCTTCTGAAGCAGCACCCAAGATCTTGGGAGTCTGAACAAGTGTAAAGCCCTTCTTCGAAAGGAATTCTTGGAAGATGGCGCAGACACCGCTCTTGATGACGAAGATGGACTGGTTGATCTTTGCCCTCAGGTCGATTGTCCTGTTGTTAAGCCTGGTGTTGAGGCTGACAAGCGGTCGCTCGCCGCCCTCCTCTTTTTGCTCCTCTTTCTGTTCCTCCCCAGGAGCAGCTTCAGCGGGTAGCGGCCTCTCTGCATCGTCGACCTGCAGCGGCAGGGGTACCTCGGCCTTGGCCTCGATGAAGACCTTCTTGATGTGAATCTCAAAGTCCTGGATGGAGGCGCTCTTGATGGGCTCGGGAGCCTTCTTGACCAGTCCGGTGACTACAATTGTGCTCTCGGTGCTGATGGTACCGCAGAACTTGACCATCTGCTTGCTCAGCTTCTCGCTAGCCGCAATGACAGCCTGAATGGTGCTGAGGTTCTGGCGCAGATTCAAGAAAGCCAGCTTTGCCGACTGGCTGCGTGCACCCTCAACCCAGCATCGGAAGGTGATTTCCTTGTCAACGTGGTCGGCGACGTCCTCGAGGTTCACGCGCGCGATGCCCGTGGGCTTGAAGGCCTTCGAGCCGGTAAGAGGAAGCTCGCCGTACGAGTCCTTGGAGACATCTTCGGCGTCGGCAGCCTCCTTTTTTGTGCGGTCGGCGAGTTCGCGAGCCTTTGCTGCGGCCTTCTTCTCTGCCTGGCCGGAGAGTTAGTCACAGGTCCAGTCATGCGAGTACATTCAATGTATTAACCTTCTCCTTCTCCTTCTGGGCCTTCTTCAAGGCATTCTTGGAGGGTGCCTCACCCTGGGGGGCCTCGGCGGGAGCTGCAGCAGGTGGTGGCGCGTCACTCATGGTGCAATGGATGTAGAATGTGGGAAAGGTGTGGTGTTGTGCCTTGGGAAATTACTGAAGTTCGCGCCCGAGGGGCACATGTGCCCCGCCCCACCAGCGTCATACGAGGAAGAAGACTGAGTCAGGCACGGGCGCCCGGACGAAGCTCGAGCCAGAGATTCCGAGTATATACAATGCTTCGCTCCATGTATTCGAAAGGCCGCAATTACAATTACAAAGATACTACAGTGGGTATCGAAAGAAATGAACCTTGAGACCGTCATGCTATCGCTCATTGTCAATGCCCACGCTATGCCTGTGCCAGCCGTCAAACCGTTGACACCACATGCCTTCACGCCGACCCCATCCCAATGCAAAGAAAACAGCGCTCCTGTATGACAGGAAGCGCTGCATAACGTCATGATAAAGGAACACAATCCTTCAACCGTGTATCGACGCCCGGCTTGAAGCGACAGCACCACCATCCCACAACCGTACCGTCTTCATTGTGGGGTTTTTAGGCTCGTGGCACGAGAAGATGTTGACATGGTTGTCGTGCAGAGCAGCAGCGGCGATCATGAGTCGGTGCGGGTGGAACGCGGTAGCCGTAATAGGTGCCGACCGGTCGCGGAGAAAGCCAGAGTAGGGCTCGAAATTTGAGACTGGCTTTCCGTTGTTGATGTTAAATATTTTTACGCGGTGCTTCTGAGTTCCACTGCGATACTGTCAGCGATAATGGCCAGCTCCTTGATCTAAGTTTGACTTACGTTGCAAAGACAGGCGCATGCTCATGGACGCTGAGCGTACGCAAGTGGTCCGTCGTTGCTTGTATGGTCTTGACACTGCGGTCCATCCTGATGTCCCACAGCTTGACCTCTCCGCTTCGACAGCCGCTCACTAGCTCTCGCTGCCCGCCACGCTGCAAGTGCACGTTCGTGATCCATTGCTTGTGTTCTTTCCAGACCTTGACCATAGCAGTGGCAGGCTTCTGGCGCTGATCGTATACGCGGATAGCTCCGTCACCAAACCCTGCAACGAACACATCGCCTTCTACTTGATCAGACGTTAAAGATGTGATACAAGACCCTGATCGCGCGGGAATATCCTGTAATAGTTTAGTTGCTAGCAGAGAAAGACATGCCATGTTGGATGACTTACGCTGACGCAGACTTCTGTACCTGCATTCCAGACCCGAATCACTTTGACATCGCCAGCGACAAGTACGAGACCCCGTCCTTGCTGCCAGTCGAAGACGAGACCAGCATTCCTATTACTAGCCACGAGATCAGTCAAAGCTCGGAAACCTGTAACGAGTTCCGTCTTTCCCTTGGTATCGTAGTTGCGGAAAATCTTGATGACTCCATCCCCTGATCCAGTCATCAACAGCGCCTGATCATCCTCGTTTATGAAGCGAACATCTGTAATCTTCGAGTCTAGAGGGTTGCCGTTGGAAAAGCAGTTGATTCTCCTCACGGTGTCGGAGTAGTCGATGACATTGACTGTATTCCAACTGTCGGTGACTACGAGATGATCTTCGAATTGATGGAAAGTCATCTTCATAGGTTGGCTCAGGTTGTCAAAGTAGCCGCGAGGGACATCCCAGCGATTCGAGACAGCAACTTCCTTTAGTGGTTGCGTTTCAGCGATGATCTTATCGTTGCGATTCCTTCGCCAAAGTCGCCCGTTGTAGTCTGTGCTGCCGGGTTCGTCCGCTTCTGTGGGTTTCATCTGGGGTTCGCGGAAGTACTCGACAGACCATTCAAAGAAGACACTCTTGAGCGGGATGTGTGGCTTCTCCGAGAGCGTTCGGGGCTTAAATCCTCTCGATTTGGGTTCTTCTTCAACACTGTACTTTTCGGGGGTGTCAGGACGTGTCTCCGTGATTGTAGTATCCGAATCATCCATCTTGCCCTTTCCAGTTGGTTTCTGAGGCGAGGTAGAAGGATCATGACCAGTCCAGAGACTTTTGAGGGATGCGGTCGACTTGCGCATTCCTCCAAATAGCGACAAGTAGCTAGTCTCTTTAGACGGCGTAGGAGGAGTAGCCGCCATCTGCTGCAGTGGCTTCTCTTCTACTACACGACGGGCCGGGCGGGCTGCAGTGTTCTTCTTGAGCGCATTGCTGAAGTGCGGTTGCGCAAATCGACCGAGTGATGATTCTAGTAAAGCAACCAGAACGTAGTCCACAACGACACCAGCATCCTTGGCAATCTCCGGGTAGGGATCGACGGACATGACCAGCATTTCTTTCCAGATAGCGGCGTAGACCGTGTTACTCGAGCAGGCATTCGCTGCAGATGGGGTTCCGTTTGCGGTTGCGCGCATCTTCATGTACAGTCCGTCAGCGTTTTTTTGCTCCATTTGAGCCGAGATGTCGCTGTCCTTCTCTTCAGAGAAATGTTCAAATGCGGTGACAATGAATCGCGTCTTGTAACGTGCGATGAAAGTCGAGAAGAAGATCAGTAGCTCTCGACGAACCAGACTATTTCCGTCTGTCGTCATGAGAAGGACTGTCGACGCGATAGACTCTTCGATGTTGGCAACTTGTGATGTGATGTCTCGAATTCCTAGGAAAGAGGCTAGTGAGTGTAACATCGCAGCGCGTACTTCAGCGACAGGATCCATGACCAGTTCACAGAGTCGCTCATGTGCCATGCAACGGATACCGACCCACTTGGCCTCTTCAAAGTCGACCCACAGCTTGCTGAGACAGAGACATGACCACTGTCTAAGCAAAGGGTTCTGCATGTCTTTCAAGTGATCCAAACAGCTCTCCACAAGTTCAGTACTTAATGACGCACGTTGGCCCTGGTTGTAGTCCTTGCAGAACATGGATATGATGAACGCACACATGGCCCTGTGTTCACTTGCATTCTGAATGGGGATGCCTGTAGTTCTTGTAAGGATGGAGGCGCTCGAATTCGCGGAATGCAGACATACCTGAACTAGGGTTGAAAATGTTGATGAAGTACTGATAACCATTATCTTTGAGGAGGTCCGCTTGGCATGAGGAGTCAACGGCGAGTATGCGGGCCCAGATGAAGACCATGACGGGCTTCAACTCATTTGCTTGTGATTGAAGTAGCTTTAACACATAAGGGAAGATGCCGATGCTGAGAGCGAGATTGACAGCCCACGGCCCGTGGTCTAGGAAGCTCGACAAGAGGATGAGAGCTCGCAATCGATGGACTTGACTGAGAAGGACCTGCAACACGATGGGGAGCTGTTCGGGAATCTTCTGCTCGACAGCACCTTGTGACAGGTAGACTTCAAAGGCAGTGAGCTGCTCTGAGAAGAATTCCGAGTGCTTGTACAGATAGTCCTTTTCGCCACGGGCTTCGGCCTGCAGATCTGGCAGCTGAGCTAGGATCAGCTCAACAGCAAGATCCCAGCTCCGCCACAAAGGGTGATCATGCGTCTGTGGTATTTCAGGATGAGAGACTGGATTGCAGTGATAGACGCGCATGATGCGCTGTGCGAGCAGATAGTTGCGAAACAGGGCTGCGACCATTAAATCTTGGCGAAACAGCTTTTTGAACAATGGCTTGGACAACGAGTTCCAGGCAATGGTATCGGTGATGGCCGTGAAGATCCAGTTGAGCTCACCGATGGGCGTTCTGCGTTCTGAGACCTTGCCTGGGATGTTGTGGGCGTCCCGTAGGCCGACCTTGCTAGGCAGAGGATTCTGGAGTATGAAGAAGCGTACAGCCATGGTGATGGGATCTGTCAGACAGGAAGTGAATACATCTGCGGGTAACTCTGGGTTGGTAGGCAGTGACTCCTTCTCTCTACAGGCGGCCAGGTGGATGCAATCGCTGAAGTCGATGTACTCGACATTGGGGTCTCGGCGACGTGCCTCTTCAAATTCGGCCTGGTGCTTCTCTGCGAATCTGTTGAAGTTGCTGATGATAAGGCCGGCGTCGGAGCAGTCGTAGACGAAGAGGCTGGGAGCACCGATCCAGCTCTGCAGGTCGTAGAGCGAAAGTGGGATGTACTGGGTGTAATTCCTATTAAAGACCCAAATCTCTCCACTAGAGGTAGGTTTGGGGACGCCATGGCCGTTGTAGTGGAACAAGACGCGCTCGTTTCTGGCGTTTCGCCGCAGTGTGGACGCGTACTTTCTCGTCTCTTCGGTGGTGGGGTCTAGCAAGAGCTTGTATCGGGTGCGCATGCTCAATTGCTCGTACTGCGTCTGCAGGGCTTTGCCGATCTGGTTCATTGGGGTGTGGCCTGGAGTTTGTGAGGTGACGGTGGGGTCAATCCAGCACTCTTCTTTGGCACACGGGTTGGTCTTGATGACATCAGGTGGGTCAACGCCGATGTTCAGGCAAAGAGCGAGCACGGCAGAGACGGTCTTTAGACGATCTCGCATGCGCCATTCTTGTACAGCCGATGTGCCGAGTTCGCCCTTTGGATGACCGCCCGATTCGTGTTTCTTGTCGGTGTAGTACATGAAGAAGGTCTGTCGCAGCTGGTTAGTGAAGAGATGGGCAGGCAGGGTTGGCCCAACACACCGAGGTCAGCATGTTGCTATACTCCTCCGAGTTCAATTGGTCGTCCCAGCCATGGCGAATCTTGAAGTGGCCGTCCACGCTGCCGTCGTCGGCGGGATCCTGCGGCAGCGCAGGCTGGCGCGGGCCAAAGTCGCTCTTTGCACGGGCAATACTGGGGCGGTGAGAGCTGGAACCGCTCAGGCTGGGGCGAGCCATGGAGGTGGGCGAGTGCACGTCGAGGTGGGAGGAGCCGGGCCGTGACGAGGCCGTGTCTTGCGCAGGCCGCGTCTCTCGAGGGGCCGAGGACGCTGGCGCGGGGCTGTCCATGGCGGCCGGTGTGTGTGTGTAGGTGTGTGTGTATGGGCGTGTGTGTATGTGTTTGTGGGCGTGTGTGAGGCGAGTGGTTGGGCCGGGTCGTAGGCTGTTCTCACGGTGAGCTCGAGCGTGAGGTGACGGAGCCCGCAGCAGCGCCCATGTCGCAGGAGCGGAGCTGCCTGATGTGCGCTGGAGGGGAGCGCAGGGCTCTGTGCAGGAGGGTAGGAGGGCAGGAGGGCAGGAGCAAGGTGCAGCTGGGTGGTGTGCTGCCTGTGTGCTGCGTCGTGTGCTGCCGTCGACAGCGTTACAGCTCGAGATGCGGGCGCACAAGCTTCGAGGTGGATGCCCGTCAATGTGGCGCTAGAGTGCAATAGGCCGCGGTCAAGAGGGCGAGAGAGTGGATCGACGGCCGGCGCTCGAGGCACGCGCGTAGCCGGCGCCCAGCATACCACAAAGTGCGAAACAAAGTACCTATGGGGCTCGGGCTGTAGTAGGGGCTGTAGTAGGGGCATGCACACGGCGGCCGTGCAGGCACCGCAAACGACGGCGAAGCAATCGCGCAAGCAACCGCGCTGTCCATGGCGGTCGGTCGCTGTCTGTCGCTGTCTGTCGCTGTCTGTCACTGGCTGTCACTGTCTGTCGCCGTCTGTCGCCGTCTGTCGCGTTTGGCTCGCCGCCACTGCACACAGATGCATGCTGTGAAATGCTCCGACCAGCAGTCCAATCATGGTGGGCGCCATCCCTGTCGCGCTGCGTCTCAGGGGGACCGCGCCGTGAGCGCTGTGAAATGCTGCAGTGGCTTCTGCACTGCTCCACGCTCTGCGCGGCCTTGCCTCCTGCCATTGCCGTGTCTCTGTCGTCTCTGTCGTTCTGTGCGTCTGTCGCCTCTGACCCCGTACGCGGCCCAGTACCTGCTGCCCTCTGTCCTGCAGCCCACGCCCAGCGCCTGTCCCTTTGCCGGCCTGCCAAGCGCTGTCCTACCCAGACATCAAGCACGGCCACACGTTGCGTTGCCGCGCCGGACACTCCCACACGCTCCCAGACACGCCCACAGCCCTGTGCCTGGTCGACCAGCTGCCGCTGCTCCTCGACGCCCTCCCGACATGCCCACGTCGCCCACCGAGCGCCCGTAACTCCCTCCTTGTAGCGCCCTGCCCGCCTGCCTGCCCGCCTGCCTGCCCGCCTGCCCGTCGACCCGCCCTCCCCCAGCTGCCCTCCGCACTAGACACGTCCCGCCCGCGCACTCCCCAGACCGCTGCCCGCCCCCGCGCAGACCGAATGCGTGCGTGACCGGCACCCGCTGCCATTGTCACGTCCCCAGGGCTCCCGACCCGGCGCCATGTCGTTCCTGTTTGGCAAGAAGAGCAAGCAGCAGGGCAACAACGCATTGCCCCCCGCCACGCGCGACATCACCTCGTCCAGTGGCCCACCAGGCCCCCAGGTCGCCGCGCTCAATGGGCTCCCCCGTGAAAAAGACGGCCCTCGCCCAGGTCCGCAGTCGCAGTCGCAGTCGCAGCCGCAGTCGCAGTCGCAGCCGCAGTCACAGTCGCAGTCGCAATCGAGCACCTCAACCCCGAGCGGGAGCGTCAACAATTCGCTGAGCTCCCTGCAGGGCCGCGACGGCCAGCCTTTCGTGCCCGAACCCAAGGCTCTGCGCGATCGAGCAGGGTCCAATGAACAGGTGCGCCGCGCCCTTGCGACACCCACCCATTCTTTGGCCATGTACTGACACTTGACATCAGGGCGCAGTCCAGAACGCCAGGCCAACGGGCCCTCCCCCCCAGGAATCCCCCTACCCGTGGTCCTCTCGTCGTCTCAACTTCACTGCCGGCAACCCCTTCCCGCGCTACGGCGCTGCCATCAATTCTGTCGCCTCAAAAGATGGCGTCATCTACATCATGGGAGGCCTGGTTGGCGGCGCCACAGTCAAGGGCGACCTCTGGCTGACCGAGATGGGCAACGGCAGCATGGCATGCTATCCCATTTCCACCACTGGTGACGGCCCGGGACCCCGTGTAGGACACGCCAGTCTGTTGGTTGGTAACGCCTTCATCGTTTTCGGCGGAGACACAAAATTGGCCGACAACGATGATTTGGATGATACTCTGTACCTTTTGAATACCTGTAAGTCAAGGTTCTTGCCCGCAAAATAACTTTTGCGCTGACTGACTTTGTGACAGCCACCAAGCATTGGTCGCGCGCATTGCCCCAAGGACCTCGCCCCACAGGACGCTATGGCCATACGCTGAATATCCTGGGCTCCAAGATATACATCTTTGGCGGTCAAGTTGAAGGTTTCTTCTTCAACGACCTCGTGGCCTTTGACCTCAACTCTCTTCAGTCGTCAGCCAGCCGCTGGGAAGTACTCCTGCCAAATACAAAGGACCAGACCTCGCCCCAGACCCGCTCGCCCCCAGCTCGCACCAATCACTCGGTAGTAACGTGGCAGGACAGACTCTATCTCTTTGGTGGCACCGACGGTGTTACCTGGTTTAACGATGTCTGGACCTATGATCCTCGCTCCAACAGCTGGACCGAGCTTGACTGCATTGGGTACATTCCAGTGGCCCGCGAAGGCCACTCTGCTGCGCTTGTCAACGACACCATGTATGTCTTTGGTGGTCGCACCCAAGAGGGTGTTGATCTTGGAGATCTCGCAGCATTTCGCATATCTTCTCGACGCTGGTACATGTTCCAGAATATGGGACACTCCCCCTCCGCTCGGTCAGGTCACAGTATGACTGCGTTTGGGAAATACATCGTGACTCTTGCAGGCGAGCCCAGCTCCTCTGTGGCGGATAGGAACGAGCTGAGTATGGCTTACATCCTGGACACGTCCAAAATCAGATACCCGCCCAACGAGAGCGCGGCTCCGCAACAGGCAATCAATACTCCACGCAAGCTGAGTGGGGGTGAACGTAGCAACCTCCCTCAGAGTAGAAACGGGCCACCGCCAAACCGAGAAAGCATGCTGCCTGGGCCTCAACAACAACAGCAGCGAGGCCCAGAACCGCCCAACGGAATTGGGCCGGGCGGATCAAGGTTGCCTCGTGTCGCTGGACAAGCGCCATCTGGGCCGCCACCTCTCCAGCAGCCTCCGCAGCCAAGGATGAATGTCGCCAACCCTCAAGCAATCCCAGCCTCAAGGAGCAAAACGCCGCCCACCAAAGCGGAGCGGTCTCTCGGTCCTTCTGCCGACACGGAGGCAGCTTCTTCACTCGAAAGGGAGAACCTTTCGCCGATACTCAGAGACAGCCCATCTGCTGCTGACCTTCAGCGCAAAAACTCCGACGCCGTCAGCCAGCGTACGCACAAGGAGAGTATTGACACAACTCGTTCCGGCAGCCTTACATCACGTAACACATCAAGACAGCAGTCTCACAGGCACCAACCTTCTCATGACACGATAGCCAGCATCGAGCAGGAAGCACCCACACGATCGGTTGAAACCCCACAACAACGCGCCCTGAGCCGAGAAGCGGACAATCGACAAGTCGACAGTGGCCTTGGCGCTTCGCCTGCGATAGCCCATGTCAACGAGGACGTGGCTCGAGAGCTTGACACTGCAAAAAGTCGCAATGCATGGTACGCCTCGGAGCTTGCACTAGCACGCAAAGCTGGCTACAATCCTGCAAACTCGACGAGCCCGATGTTTGATGAACGATCTGCAGACAACTTCCAAGATGAGGATCGTCCGCTGCTCGAAGCTCTCCTCAAGATGAAGGCCGAGGTGGACCGTGTCCAAGCTTCAATCAAGACCCAAGGGGAGGACGCAGCAAAGCGGATCGCCGAAGTCGAACGACAGCGAGATGCTGCCATTAGTGAAGCTATCTATGCAAAGACCAAGCTGGCAGCTCATGGTGGCGGCAGTCAGGCCGGCACTCCACAGCCCGATGCCAATCGCAACACAGAGACACCCGATCTCGATCGCATGAACGACATCAGTCGACGACTGGCTGCTTCTCTGGCCGCTCAGGCAGAATTGAACACCTTGGTCGAGAAGCTGACTCATGAGATTGACGCTGAGAAGAAAGCTAAGCAACTAGCCGATGAGACTGCAGAAGCTGCCCAAGCCCGTGTCCAGGAGTTGGACTCGACTCGACAGAAGGCGGCTGCCGAATCCGAGAGTCTGCGAGCAGAGCTGCACGAGGCGCAACGCATAGCAAGAGAAGTGTCTGCTAACGCAGCCGAGGCTGAAACATCATCCCGCCTGCTTGCTGTAGACAAAGAAGAGTTGAGCGCCAAGGTCGTCCATTTTACTTCTCAGACAGCAACGCATGCTGCGGTGCTCGAGTCGTTACGCGAAGCTGTCGCAGCATCTTCAGACAAGTCTGGCCTGTTAGAAAAGCAGCTCGAAGAAGAGCGCAGTCAGAGCGAGGCCATGCGCCAAAAGCTGTCTCAACTTCGCGCTGAACACGAAGTCCGCACAACAGAGCTGGAGACTGCCACTCAGAAACTACGCGATGCTGAAGAGCTAGCAGAAAAACACGCTGCAGAAGCACGCCTGCACCAGGCAGCGGTACTGTCTGGCTTGGGAAGCATCGCTGCCCATGCGCCTGCTAATGACAACGCCGCGAATGAACGTGTCACCATACTCCAACAACAAGTCGAAGCCGCAAATGCTATGGCGCGAAAGAACCAGGCGGCTGCGGACCAGGCGTCTGAGAAGCTGCGTCGCGCTGAGGAAAGAATTGCCGGCCTTGAGGCCTATCAGGAACAGTCGAGTCGCGAGGGTCTAACGATTCGCAAGCAGTTGCAGCAAGCCATGAGAGACGTGCAAGCCTCCGAGGCGGACAAGGCCGAACTTCATCAGCAGCATGAGCGTCTGCGTCTGGAAAGTAACGCATTCGAGGTCCAGCTAAAGACTCTCAAGAACCTGCTCGAGGAAAGAGGGGTCAATCCTACCGATCACCGCCGTTCAAGAGTGTTGGAGAGCCCGGGTTCCCGCTTCGGCACTCCTGAACTCAACCGCGTCAGAGAGCTTGAGCAACAGATCGACTCGATGAACAAAATGCATGAGGAATTGCGCGCTTCATTTGAGCAGCGCGAGCACGATGTTAGCAAGGACTGGGAAGAGAAGCTGCAGGCTCTGCACAACGATCACCAGGCAGCTGTCAAGTACCTCAGAGGCACCGAAAAGATGCTTGCCAAGATGAAGCAGGAGCTCGACAGGTACAAGAACGCAAATACGAAGCTGGAAGAGGAGCTCAAACAAGCACACTCGACCTCGCGAAGCCCAACGAAAGAGCAGACAGCGGAATGGGAGGCAGAGAAGACGTCATTGCGCACGGAGCTCTCGACCGTCCAGGACAACATGAAGACAACCGTTAGCCGCCTTGAGAGCCAGCTATCCACGTTGCAGAACGACTTGTCCTCAGCACGGCAAGAAGCTGAATTAGCAGCAAGCAAGACCAAAGAGGCCGAGTCCGCCGCCACCACAACCCGCGCTGAACTTGACACCCTCCGTCAGCAATACACAGTCGTTGAAGAGCGTGCACGAGAGGCAGAGACCCGGGTGCAGATGTTCCTTGACCAATTCGAGAACTCTGTCGACAACTATCGACGACAGTCGCAGGTGCCTGTCGGCAGTACAAACGGCGAAGTCACGCGTCACCGCACACACGACAGCATCGCCTCGGCGGATTCCCTCTACAGCCGCAACGAGGGCTCCAGCACGCCCGAAGCAGTCAACCGCCGCGCCTCAACCGGCACACGCAACTCGATGGCACTGGACAACCTCGCCTCGGAGCTCGATGCTCTAAGGAGCCATTGGGAGACGACAAACAAGGCATACCGCCTCAGCGATCGTTTCGACTTTGAGCGCACACCCACAAAAGACCGCCACGACACCAACGAGGGCATCTCGCAGTGGAGAGACTCGGTCGACTCGGAGCTCTCGGTCCAGGAGATCACACCCAAGAAGCAGGACCAGCCGCAGGCGTCGTCGCCTGCGCCGCCGACCAACGGGCCGCCAGCCGGCATGCTTTGATGAATTTTGATGATTGTGTTTTTTTGTTGCTTGGAGTGCGTAGGGTATTGAGAGCTGATACACGACTGCTCTCTTTCTCTCTCTCTCTTTCTCTTCTTGCGGTTTGGCTTGGCCACAACTACACATGGATTGCTGTTGATGCTGGCTCAAGGGCCCTTTGGGGGGGTTTGTTTTACCATACCTATATACCATTCTCAAATGTTTAATTTACTGGTTTGTCTCCTTGACTACTCCCGTCCCCTCTCTCTCTCTATCCTGCGTACCTCCCTCCCTCCTTCCTGTTCGTTCCGCACTTGTCGCGAGCTTCGCTGCTTTCACCTCCCTTCCGTCCCGCCCGCACACCGCTGCTACACTCTTCACCTTCACCTTTCTGCTACGATCAGCCCACAATAGCAGATCCCAGCCCCCCCTCTGGCCCCAATTTTCGTGACAATACAATAAAAGTCTGTTTCTATTGTCACAATGAGCGGTACGGCGGTATATCAAGCCCCTGTATGCCCCTCCCCGCTGGACTCGTCTCCATCGTCCCTCATCTCTTCTCTTCGCAGCTCCTGGTGAGCAATTTTGTAGTCACCACACCATCCTCTTCTCTGACGCTGGTCGTCAGTTCGTTTCTTGTAGCCACCTCCACACCATGGCTGCCGCGTACGATGGCAGTGGGTTCTGGGAGCAGCTGGGCGCCGCCAGTGTGTTTGGGGAGATGGTGGAGGCGCAGTGGAGGGAGCAGGGTGGCTACGGCACTGCTGGGGAGGAAGAGTTCGAGGCGCAGGCGCCGTCGACTCCTTCTCCCGCCCCTGTTCCTCCTCCGCCCCCGGCTCCCGCCCCGGTGGTCCTGGCGTCCTCCGCGGTGCTGGCTCCCTCGCCGAGCAGCAGCGTGGACTCGGCTGTCGACCTCTACGCCCCGGCCTCACCCCTCACGGCCAGCACCTACAAGCCACTACCTCACATCCTCGCGCACAACCCCGCGGCGCCCCACGACCCAAACTCTCTCTACGCCCCCATCACCACCTCGCGCTTCCGCAACGCCGACGAAGCAGCAGCCCACCGCCGCCGCGCTCGCCTCGCGCCCAAGAACCGCGCTGCGGACGTCGCCCGCGTCAAAGCCTTCGGCCGCGACTACTGGGTATGCCGCCTCTTCAACGCCATGATCAACAGCGCCGACATCACCGACGGCGAAGCCTCGATCCACCGCGCGCGCTTCACGACCAAAGCAGCCTTTGACGCCGTGGATCTCGAAGCCGCCGCGCACGCAGTCTTTGACGAGGCCATCGCCGTGCACGAGCGCGGCTGGAACAGACCAAAGGTGTACCACAAGCGGGCTGTGCGCGGCAAGTTGGTGGACACTACGCAGACGAGCGTGGAGCTGCGGTTGAGCAGGATTTGCGTCGTGTTGCAGCAGACCAAGAGCGCGGTGGATGATGCGGTGCGCGGCGGGGTGACGATGGCGTTGCTGTGTGATAATCCCGAGGCGAGGAATTTTACAAAGAGGGCTAATGATTTGGGGAATGCGAAGAGGGGGGAGAGGCTGAGGGAGACGGCTACCAAGGAGAAGGCTAAGGCGAGGGGGGACAAGAAGCCCAAGAGTGAGGTCGAGGTCGGGGAGCAGGAGCCGGAGCCGGAGCAGGACGTTGGTGAGAGTGTTTCCAAGAAGATCGTCGAGGAGTTTGCCGAGGACGGTATCGAGGACATTGCTGAGGTTGCTGAGGTTGCCAAGGTCGAGGAGGGTGATGAGTTTGCCGAATTCTTCAACTTTGATGAGTAGCACGAGGATGAAGAGTAGCAAAGCCGGCACAGCGCAGCCAACACAAAAGCGCCTCGCAGAATGCAGTCCCTGCTGGCCAGGACTACACATAGACAACGACGTTCACACCGTCACAACAACCCACTTAATAAAACTTGACCCCCCCAATGCTCTCCACCTTTGCCAACCCCTCATTCTTGACCACCTCCTCGACTACCTCCTTGGCCTCCTCAGCCTTCTGCTCCCCCTCTCTGGCCTTCTCCCTCAACGCCCTCCTCTTCTTCTTACTCTGAAACAACGCCTCCTCATCCCTAACCTCCTGCAGCACCTCCATCCACTCGCGCTCACTCGCCTCATCCCCCGTCCCCAGCACCTTCTCAACATCAACATCCTCTCCATTCTGCACCCTCTCAATAACCTCCCTGAGCAACCCAATCTTAGCCTCGGCTTTGCGCAGCGCATGCGCCCGCTCCTGCTTGAGCCACAGGATCTGAATCGCCTGCGAGCCGACCAGGAGCGCGAGGACAATGTACGGCGTCGCGGGGTTCCACCCGCGCGAGGGAGGGGCGGATGTGCGCTCCTTGAGTGGTTTGGGGATCATGGAGGCCCAGAAGCTGGGGCGCAGGATGGTCGGCGTGGAGAGGAAGCGCGCATGTGGGAGCGTGGGGGCGTGCGAGAAGGGCCGCGTGGAAATGAGGGTCGTGCGGCAGGCGGCCGGGGTGCGCAGTAGCTGGCGCATGAGGATTGAGGACTCCATGGCGGGGTTTGTTGGTGTTTGGGGTTTCGTTTTGAAGTGCGGCCGAGTTCAGATGGGATCTTTTGGTGGACGCGGAAAATGATGGACAGGGGTCTGAGCTAGGACTTAGCGTGTTCGGACGGTGCTTGACATGTGCCGAGGTATCACAGTGTAGTCGTATATGTAAACTGTACGTCGCCGGCGGTTGCTGCGGACTACACACAACTTTCAGAATGGGGGAGCATCTCAAGAAGGCGTTTTTCAAGCTCGACGGTATGTCGCCTGAGGAGAAGGCTCTGAAATGGGTATGATCGCAGTCCGGATGCCAGCGGTTGGTACTGATAAGGTTGTAGTTTGAGATTGCCAAGTCCGAGGACTATGAGGTGCGTTCGAGGTGTTGAATATGAAGAGTATGGTCCTGACGTTATGGCAGGGGCACGATGCAAAGCTACCACATTTGTTGCATCTCGAATCTATAACTGTAGAGCCCACCGCGAAGGACCCACACCACTCTCGACTAGTCTACAGCCTCACCGTGACCAAGGAGCTGTGCAACATGGGCGGTACGTCTCTCGCACCCCACACCCCTTCCTTACTCATTTCGGCCAGGAAATCTGCACGGCGGCGCTGTAGCACTGATCTTTGACATCTGCACCTCGACTGCAATCACTGCCGTCAGTCGCGACGGCTTCTGGGACACGGGCCATGTCAGTCGCAACTTGAACTGCACGTATCTGCGGCCTGCTGCCGAGGGCACAAAGGTCTACATCATTGCCGAAGTAGTGCACTTGGGGAAGCGCCAGGGCCTGACCAAAGGAGAGATCAGGTTGGAGGCAGAAGACGGCAAGATTGCGTATACGTGTGAGCATGGCAAGGCCGCCCTAGGGTCGTCCAGTCTTTGAGTGGTCCGTGGGGAAGGAACAGCCATAGACATTGGATAGAGTACTTTTTTTTTTACATCTTTGCGCAAACATAAGTGTGTTTCTGACACCTCGACTACAACCTCGAAAGATGACGTTGGGTGCTCTGCCCGTGCGCACCTCCCCCATTGGCTGGCATCTGATGTTGCGGAGCGTCGGTACCTGGAGCCATCAGACGGACATTGACTGCACAACAATAATCGCACCATAATGGATCTCAGTGATGATTCCCCGTGGGGTGGTAAGGAGCTGTGCGCGGTCTGGCTCCGCGATTCCATGCTGACCGTGTCGCAGACGTGCCCTCGCAATCGGCACAGGATGCGCCCAAGCAGGACAAGGACGAGTCGAGCACGCTTTCGCCCACGCCCAACGATGCCGCTGCCAGCTCTGCACCCAGCGTGTCCGCTGCACCGCGCTCGCCAGCCGGCCGTGGCCCCCGCCGGCGACAGTATGGCACCCAGTCGACGAAGCTCGAAGCCGTAGACGACCCGCTGGGCCCGCTGGGAGCAGCCACGCCGCCCGCCGCACCAGCTGCCGGTCCTCCCTCGCCGCCGCAGAAGGAGAGCACTGCAGCGCGGAACAATCGCCCGGCCACTGGGACGTCGACGTCGTCGTCTCTGCGCGGCATGATGGACTCGGTGGACCTCAATGACGACGACGACGATGAGCGCCTGCAGTCGCAGGGTCCCCGTGTGCCCCCGCCTGTGCAAGCACCAGCACATGCCGCTCCCCAGCGACAAGCGCAGCCCAGCGTGAGCGTCGAGCAGGCCGCCAAGCCGACCTTCTCCATCTACGTGGGCGACCCGCACAAGGTGGGCGACCTGACGAGCTCGCACACCGAGTACTCGGTCACCACCAAGACGACCTCGAAAGGCTACCGCAACCCGGAATTCACAGTCTCGCGCCGATATCGCGACTTCCTCTGGCTGTACACTCAGCTGCACAACAACAGCCCTGGTGTCATCATTCCGCCTCCGCCGGAGAAGCAGTCCCTGGGCCGGTTTGAGGCCGACTTTGTCGAGTCGAGACGAGCCGCGCTGGAACGCATGCTAAACAAGACTGCTGCGCACCCCGTATTGCAACACGACAGCGACCTGAAGCTTTTTCTCGAGAGCGACGCCTTCAATGTGGACATCAAGAACAAGGAACGCAAGGATGTTGGTCTGGGCGAGAGCAAAGGCATGTTCGGCGGTATGCTTTCTGGCAGCAGCGGCAAGTTTGTCGAGCACGACGATGTAGGTGTATGCTCATTACACTCTCCTTTCATTGCTAACGCGCAGTAGTGGTTCCATGATCGCAAGGTCTATCTCGACGCACTGGAGAACCAGCTCAGGGCGCTTCTGAAGGCTACCGACACAGTCGTCATGCAACGCAAGGGTCTTGCAGAAGCATGCGGCGACTTTTCAGCATCACTGCACTCTCTTTCCGCTGTAGAGCTCTCGCCCTCCCTTTCCGGCCCTCTCGACAGCCTCTCCGACATCCAGATCCGCATCCGCGAGCTCTACGAACGCCAAGCCCAGCAAGATGTCCTCACCATGGGCATCGTCATCGACGAGTATATCCGACTTATTGGATCTGTAAAGACCTCTTTCCAGCAGCGCCAGAAATCATATCACTCGTGGCACGCCGCCGAGCAGGAACTGCAGAAGCGCAAAACCAACCAGGACAAGCTGCTACGCCAGGGCCGCTCGCAGCAGGACCGCCTCAACCAGCTGAGCGCCGACGTCGCCGACGCGGAGCGCAAAGTCCACCAGGCACGACTGCTGTTTGACGACATGGGCCGCCTCATGCGCAGCGAGCTGGAGCGCTTCGAGCGCGAAAAAGTCGAGGATTTCAAATCTGGCGTCGAGACCTACTTGGAGAGTGCCGTCGAGGCGCAGAAAGAGGTACGCCCGCTTCCATTTCCTGACATCCCCCCACATATCGTAACCTGACACTAACACTCACCCAGCTCATCGAGATCTGGGAAACCTTCCTCATGCAACTCGACACCGAAGACGGCGAGACCTTTGTCCCGCCTGCGGGCGTCGTGGCCTCGCCCACCACCGAGCAGCACGAGTCTGCGAACGGGCAGACCGCGCAGGACGACGAGGACGAGAGGCCGCGTGCCGATGTCGAGCAGGACGTTGCAGCCTAGTAGCTGCTGCTCCGTAGACGAGGACCGAACCTATAATGCTATACGTATTCAGCTGTGATTGCCTTCCTCGTATGTGCTTGTTTGTTTTGTGTATGAGTGTGAGCGTGGGAAGAGGCGGATTGGATCGCACTGTGGGTGACGAGATGTAGTAGGCAATGTGTGAGCTCCGAGGTGCTTGCCGTTACCGAGCGGCGTGCGCGACCTGTTTGAGCAAGAGACTTGATGAATTGCCTTTCCAGTCTATGCTCACTGGCTTCTCTCCAGGCATTGTACATTGCAGGTTCGTCACGTTAGTTACGAAGGCCGGGGAAAGGCACTAATACGGATGCGGCGGTGCTCGGAATATGTTGTTACACTTGTCTCATTTTATGTTACTATGCGCGTCCTCCAGCTATGCCAGAACTATTAATTATCGCGGTGTAGCAATACGATCCGCCGGAAGAGCAAGGAGGATATTTTTACAACACACGACCTTTGACTTGCTTGAAATCTTTGACTCTGATATCTGCTTTTCGTTAGCGAACAGTACGGGCGAAAGAAAGGGGGAAGGGGCTTTGGATCTTACCTCTCCACATCATTACCGCACCCAGCGCAATAACCAAGACGGCCGTCGACGCAATCGCCATATATCGCTGCGAATCGCCGTATGCGCGCTCAATCGCGTTCCTGATTGGCGTGCCCTTGGGATAGGAGGTCTGCACCCCGATATCTCCGTAGATGGTCAAGAGGTCTCCCTGCGCCTCAGCAGGCAAGTACTCCGCCAGCTTCTTCGGGAAAACACCCGTCCACAGCGCCGCGGAGATGGAGCCGCCGATCCCGCCGCCCACACTGGAGAACATGCCTTCGACTGCCAACACGACGGCGACGTACTGATGTGTGGTAGCGGCCATGGCGGCCATTTGCTCCGTGATAACGATGGCGCCGCCGGCAAAGGCGATCAGAATCTGGCTCAGCACAATGAAGCCAACGCCTACGTCTGGGTCGTTGCGGAAGTGGATCATGAGGCCAACGCCCAGCATGGAGATGGGCACGCCAAAGTAGAGCGCGATCCATTTGAAGCGGCCGGTCCAGCGAATGAGGATGCCGACGATGAGAGACCAGAAGCACGCGCCAATGCTGTAGATGTTGACGACGTAGGTGGCCTCTGTGACATTGAGGCCGGTAACGACGGCGAGGTAGGAGTAGAAATACGCGTTCCAGATGAAGAAGCTGACGAAGAAGACGCCGGAGACAATGCAGGCGCCGAGGATCGTGCGGTCGAGGAGAAGCTCGAACGGCATGAAGCTCTTTGGGGCGACGAATTTCTCGTAGAGCACGAAGCCGATGAGCATGAGACCGCCGATAATTAGGAAAGAGATAACAAGGGGACTCTTCCATTGTCCCTCCTGATAAGAGTACAGGCTGAAGGGCAGAAGTAGGAAGACTAGACCTCCCATGAGAAGAAAAAGGCCACCAACATCGAATTCAACGGCGTAGTACCTGACAGACTCGGCGAAAGTTCGATTGCTCTTGGTAGGAACAATGATGCCAGCTCGCACTGCCTTACGGTAGTTCACCCAGAACAGGGCCAGAAGTGGCGACACGACGACGATAGTGATGACAGCGAAGGATCCATAGAACCAGCGCCATCCGGGTCCTGCGAGATAGGCGGCTGCTAACGGTCCCGTCACCCATACAGTGATGATGTATGGCGAGCTGACGTACGCGAACATGAAGGCACGATTCTTCAGATGGGAAGTGTCGGCAATGAAAATCGAGATGACATACGACATGCCGTTATACCTAGAGAATCAGCATGCAACGCTAACGACCACACTTAGCGGATAGAACTTACCCAATCCAGTAGAAAATCTGAGCAGCAGCATAGGTCTGCACATTGTTGCAGGCTGCCATCAGTATCAAACCGACGACCAAGAAACCAGCCATAAGAGCAAAGCCTTGTGGTCTGCCGAAAATATCAAGAATCTTGGCCAATGGAAGCTTCAGCACTCCGCCAATGACGCCAGACATGACCTGTGGAGAATTAGATGCGTTCTTTGATTTTCAACGTAGCTGTACTTACACCAGTATAAGCTGTCAAGGAATGCTGCCTGAACGAACTCGTGACGTATGCAACAAGAGTGCCCGATGTTCCCTGCTGCATTGCTATCGTGCGTTAGCAAGACGGTACACTCAAAGTCTTACACGTTTCTCACCATCAACAAATGTTATTATCCACATCATGATGTAGGCCGCAATGAGTGACTTTTTGTCCCACACGGTAGTGGTGGCTTCCATCTTCTTGACACCATCTTGGGCACCGGCTGTGAAGGATTCGACACTGCTGTCGCCATCAGAGTTGTCGATAGGATGCTTGACGTCTACTACTGGGGCTTGGCCAGCCTCGACAGCTTTGTTGATGTCTTTGGTTTCGCCATGGTCGACGACCGGTTGCTCCAAAATTGGGCCGCTTCTAAAAGGGTTCCGCATGGTATATCACGGTAAGAGATGGCAGAACAACAGATGACGAGCCTGAAAGGAGAGAAGAACGCTGAAGGTCGACAGATCCAAAGTCCGGGTGCGGCAGGAGCAGCTGGCCGCTGTTTATACTACTTTTTGCTTGGCATCTGGCCTCATCGAGGCGTCAAGGTTCGACCACTGTGTGACCGTCTTGCAAATCTATAAACGTCCACACATGGCAAGTCGCCTCGCCGCCTTGTACAAGAGCGAAGAGTGAGCATGCGGGGCTTTGTGTGGCTGCTTCAGGCGGGCGCTCCGTACACATGACAGAGCTCAGGCCCATGTAAGCTCAAGATCTGATAAGTCAAGGGTGTTGGATCAGCGCTGGCGCTGGTCCTCTTGCTGATGGCGTGCCCTTGGCAGACGCTGTCGCGAGCTGGCGTTGTCTAGAAATTATCGCGCATCTAATCTTTTCGATCTAATCTTTTATCTGATGGGCTCGATCGCCACCAAGCCCAACACTGGTCCTGATTTGCGTAGGGGATCGCCGAAATCGGGCCTTTCTCCTCACCATCCCAGCTTCCTTACTTGCACCTGAAAATGGGAAGCTTGCGAACAGGCCCAGCAACTTGGAAGCAGCTGGGAGTAGCTGAGAGCATTTTCACACGCTTCAGCAATTCTGGAGTATCGACTCCACCACTTTCCGGTAAACTTGCCTAAGCTATTTGGGGCTTACCGGAGGGTCAGAGTTTTGCCTCGTGGCGCGCGGTATATGCTGGGCATTGAAAGTCAAGAATACCAAGACCACCGCGTCCTTACACCGACCGAAGCGGCGCACGCGCTTGTTCTCTTCACTGGCTGTAAGCAGCGCACCGTCTCAAACGATCAGGTAGCTAGAACATTGCTTTATTTCGTAAAGATTGTCTTCGAAGAGATTTTGGCATAATGCGACGTGTTGATGCTCACCTGCAACCAGTGCAATGTCACAGTAGCACTGCCTAGATCCCGACTTCGTGGTAGTGGCGCACATTAATCCAAAGCTCGGACGATACGCACAGGAGCTCTACAACTCACGAAGACAACAAATAGAAGTTTCACGAAATGTTATCAAGCTCTGGTGTATGGCAGTCGGATATTCGGGCTAAAATCGACCGGCTAAACACAGAGGTGGACCTGCCTCCTCACGACTTCAGCCTCATGTTCAGGTAAGCAACTTTGGGGCAGAACATCAAAAGTAAGACTGCTGCAATACCCGCTTGAACACAATAGATCTTCAGAATGCCCCGTGTACGCAACCCTATCCTACCAGGTTTCAACGCCGACCCATCTATACTTCGCGTCAAAGATGACTACTATATTGCTACTTCGACATTCGAATGGTACCCTGGCGTTCAAATTCACCATTCAAAAGACCTTGCCAATTGGGAATTGGTGACACGCCCATTGAGTAGGAAGAGTCAGCTTGACATGAGAGGTAATCCAGATAGCTGTGGAGTATGGGCACCGTGCTTGACACACGATGGCGAGAAGTTCTACTTGGTATACACCGACGTCAAGCGTAAGGACGGCTCTTTCAAGGATACCCCAAACTACATCGTCACGGCAGATCACATCGAAGGTCCATGGTCCGATCCTTTCTACGTCAACTCGTCTGGATTTGACCCATCCTTATTTCACGACGAAGATGGCAAGAAGTGGTTCATCAATATGATCCAAGATCATCGTCGTCGCCCAAGATCCTTCGCCGGTATCCGCTTGCAGGAGTGGGATCCGAAAGAAGGCCGCCTCATTGGTCCAACAAAGACCATATTCCACGGCACCGAATTAGATCTGGTAGAGGGACCTCACCTGTACAAGCGAAATGGTTGGTACTATCTTCTTACTGCCGAAGGTGGAACAGGGTATGAGCACGCTTGTACCCTGGCTCGATCCCAGGATATCTGGGGTCCTTATGAAGTACATCCTCAGAAGCACATTTTGACCTCTAAGGATACTCCGCACACTGCTCTACAGCGAGCTGGTCACGGTGATATTGTCGAGACCCCAGATGGCAAGACTTACCTTGTTCATCTCACCGGTCGCCCCACAACGCAGAATCGACGCTGCGTTCTTGGTCGTGAGACGGCGATTCAGGAAGCCTATTGGGGCAATGACGACTGGCTGTACATCAAGAATGGCCCTGTTCCATCCCTTTATGTCGATTTGCCTGCAGCCCGCGATGACACAACATACTGGGCAGAGAACAAGTACATATTCTCAGCTTCGGCAGGACTGCATAAGGACTTCCAATGGCTGCGCACACCTGAACCAGAGCGCATCTTCAGCATCAAAGGTGATGTACTCGAGCTCACTGGGCGCGAGGCGATCGGTAGTTGGTTCGAGCAAGCGCTCGTTGCTCGACGCCAAACACACTTCTCGTATGATGCAGAAACCACGATATCATTTTCGCCTACCGACGAGAGGCAATTCGCCGGGTTGACGGCATATTACTGTCGTTACAACTTTTTCTATCTGACTGTTACTGCACACACAGACGGGAAGCGTGAATTGCTAATCCTGTCTTCTGAGGCATCATGGCCGGAGGGCAACCTGAAGATGCCGCTTGCAGACCCTGTACAGATTCCGCAAGAAGGGAAAGTAAGATTGGCGCTCAGCATCCGGGGCAAGAAATTGCAATTCTCGTACGCGTTGGAAGGAGAAGAGCTGAAGGATATCGGTCCGGTCTATGATGCAAGTATCTTAAGTGACGAATGCGGAGGACACCAGGTGCATGGCAGCTTTACAGGCGCCTTCGTGGGTATTGCGGCGAGTGATCTGAACGGAACAGAAACGAAGGCGAGCTTCGACTATTTTATTTACAGGCCTGTGGAGCATGAGTCTGATCGATATGATGTCTAGAGCGGGAATAGAGGCTGTGATCACAAGCTGCCAGTCTGGGCGCGCGGTTAGTGTCTTCTCCACCTTTTCCGCGATAGATTAGCAAAGGCTTGTCGATCTACGGCTGAGGCATCTAATGTAGAAGAGGCATCTGCTCTGTGACAGGATTATCGTTGTGCCGCTAAGCGAGTTCATGGATGTGACTGTAGAGGTTTCAGATCGGGCACACCGAACCTTGGACTTCCTCAAGATCGCAACTCCATCTGTGCTATACATATGAACGGCTTGAAATTGTTCTTCGGTGTTGACAATAAAATCGTTCTATCAAGAGTTGTGTGATAATGTCTTAACCAATTTCAAATGACATCGTGATCTAAAGGAGAAGCTGTTCTTTATTTAGACCGAGTTCTTGAAAAGCCGTATGCGCAAAGTTGACAATAATTGACGGGCATTACGAGCGATCAGCAATAGAGCGGTAATGTCTAAATCTTGGAGCTGATGATAGAGTCAAGCCACATGCCGTCTGCCGCTGTCACTCTACTATTCTTGTCGCGGATCTAGCCATGGCAACTCCTCCGTCGCAGTACGGTTTCAGAAATTGTTTGCAAGCTGTCACGGTCTTATACTACAAGGGACATCAGATTATAAGCTGGAAGACAATCTGCAACTGTTTGAGCAGACAATTCTTTCCGCATTGCGCAGCTTCCCTCTTCACGATAGTGACTATTCAAAGTGTTCATAGATTCATCATCTATATCATCAGACAGACCTACGTACCTTGGGTTATCTTGAATCTAGCAGGGACATAAGCACTAAACCAGACCGACAAGATGTGGACCGCACAGCGCGCCACGCCTCGAAGTGAGCGCACAGGATCCATCCACTCCATCGCTTCACTCCATGGTGGTCGACCAGAATCCGTAGCTTCGAATCAGTCATTTTCACAGTTCCGAGGCTACGATTCAGACCAATCCTCAGAGACCGCATTCGGCGAGGACCAAATGCCCACACGTCCTGTCAGTAAGGTCGTTATCCCCGCGATCTGGCAATCTCGTCGTCAGGAACCCAAGCCCGCTCCTCCTGTGGAACAGCCAGCCATTGAGGCGTGGAGGGACGCACAGATCACGGAGCCAAACGTCAGCGTCATGCCACCGGCTCTGAAGACCACACCACAAAATTTGTGGGAAACTCCTAGCCATGACGCAGACGATACCGAGTCTCTTGCGTCTACGCTCGATGGCAAAGACCTTATTGACGCTTACCCTGAGAAGACACCGACATCGATTCCAGTAATGCTATACGCCGATGAGGCTAACGACGAGCCATTGTCGCCTGCTCCAGCACCGCACATTCCAGGCCCTCTGGAGTCTCAGCTCGCTGCTTTGATGTCAAAGCTTATCTATATTGAGCGATCAAATCCCGTGGCAGCTGTTGAGCCAGCCGAGTATCATGAAATGACAGTGCGGTTGAAAACACTCGAGGACGAGAAGGCGCAACTGTGGCAACGACACATAGCCCTCTGGACTTTGCGCGATGAGGACCTGGAGAACAACATCAAGATACGTGGGCTATTGGCCAAGAAGGACCGCGAGCTGGTGGCAATGACCGCTCTACGAGATGAAGACTTAGTCAATGTCCAGCTTGTGAGAAACAAACTTGCAGACAAGACACGAGAAATCGAGCGCTTGCAGTCGCAGACAGGGACACGGAGCCCAACTCGAGCACGACCAGGAAGCTTCATAGAGCGTCGCGCCACAAATGATCTCTTTGCTCAGGCAAAGTCAGCAGCACTTGAGCAGCGTGTGCTTGAGCTAGAGAAGAGAAACTCTGACCTAATCACCCAGCTCGAAAACTCTAAAGGCGGTGCCAATATCGACGACCTCAACCGTATGACAGCGCACGAGGCCTGGAAGGATCATGTTACGGAACTCGAAGCACAGATCAAGGCCAAAGACATCGAGTTGGCCAAGCGGCCAAGCAACAGCACAATCTCGGCAAAGCCAACTGTCAGTGAATGGTCGAGAATAGAGGCTATCGTACAGGAGCATGGCGCATATCGCGAACTGGTCGGCTCGAAACTGCAGGCGCTCAGGTCAGAGAAGGAGGCTCTCCAGAAGCTCTTGCATGCAAAAGAGGACGAGTGCCATACACTGGAGCTCAACGTGCAAAGCCTAAAACGGCGCACAATGGCCATGTAAATGAATTAAGAGATGTGAGATCTGCATACATTGGAGGCTGGTGCCGTGACCGGTACGGCCTTTGATGCTTAGTTAAGGCGTTTTTAGCGTTGGCGATTTGGCTGAAACACAGCGCATTCGTGGCTCAGGAAGCTGCAATCCAATGAACATGTTTCTCTGCCACGTGTTGGCGTTCTAATGCGATGGCCCTGAACCAGGATGAAAGTTCGCTGATGATGGTGGTCCCGATACGGAATTTCGCATGACGTAGCGACGGGGCCTGGCCGCGTAAAAATCAGCCACCATGCCCTTCACGGTCAAGCATTGACCAAGGAAGCTTGTGGCTGCCCTGTTTACAGCCACCAGCATCGTCATGTTATCCTAAGATCCTCATATAGCGCTGCAAATCCCCGGTGCCGAATTCCGGCAGCCGCAAGTGTGTAGTCGCCATGCTTACGTGGGCCATAGGAGAAATCTTGGATTGGGATATGGGGATCTCTTAAATGCTGAATAGAGCCGCCTTTGTACATCACTTTGTCTGTAGCAAGTTGTTTATTCAAAATGCTCTCCTCAGCGCTCCTCACCCTCGCTGTGGCCAACGCCGCAAATGCTGCTTATTCATTCGATCCATTGAATCATCTGGCTGGTGTATGTGTTCTATCCAAGCTTTTCGGGTGCTCCTACTGACATATCATAGATTGCTCCATACTTTGAGGATCCTCAATCTGATCCGGCTCCACCCCAGGGCTGCAATGTGACTCGCGCAGCCTATCTTGTCCGCCATGCCGCCATCTACGCGAATGACTTTGACTACGAGGAGTACATTGAGCCATTCACTGACAAGTTGGAGAACACATCAGTGAATTGGAAGTCCGCTGGTGCTCTGGGTTTTCTGCAGAACTGGCAAACGCCTATTTCCGATGAGGAGCTAGAGGACCTTACCACTGTTGGCCGCCTCGAGTCGTACAAGCTGGGGACTGAAGTCCACCTTCGCTACCCCAAGCTGAAAAACCCTAAGAAGGTCTGGACATCAACTGCCGAGCGCACGGAGTTGAGTACCAAGTCTTTCATCGAGGGCTTGGTTACTCAGAGCAACGAGACAGAGCGAGTTTCCATCTCAGAGGATCCGTCCGAAGGCGCAGACTCCTTGACACCGTACAAGGGCTGCCCCAAGTACAGCTCCTCCTTCGGCAGCGATCAATCCACGCAGTTCCAGGAAGTTTACACAGCCCCAATCATAGAGCGCTTCCGAAACCTTGCACCCAATTTCAACTGGACCGCCAACGACATCACAGCGATGCAGCAGCTCTGCGGCTACGAGACCGTCATCCGCGGCTCGTCCCCTTTCTGCTCACTCGAGCTTTTCAGCGCAGATGAGTGGCTGCAATTCGAATACATGAACGACATCCAATACTTCTACAACACTGGCTACGGCAACGAGATCTCTGGCGTCCTTGGCTTCCCATGGCTGAACGCTACAGCCGAGCAGCTCCTGGCCAGCAACTCTTCCCAAGACCTCTATGTCTCCTTCACGCACCGCGAGCTGCCCCCCACCGTTGCCGTCGCCCTGGGTATCTTCAACAACACCGAGCTTGCTGGTGCCGCAAACATCAACGCCACCATGCCGCTCACAAAGCAGAACTACCACCGTGCGTGGAGGTCCTCGCGCATCCTGCCCTTCCTGACCAACATCGCCATCGAGCGCATGGAATGTGATAGCTACGGCTTCCCCGCTGGGACTTACGTACGTGTGCTTGTTAACAAAGACCCCCAGCAGCTTGAGTGCGCTGTTGGGCCCGGTGATAGCTGCTCGGAGGGTTCGTTTGCGGAGTTCGTGCAGCAGAGGGGCGAGATGTTTGGAGGGTTTACTGAGAAGTGTGCGCCGACCGAGTACAACAACTCGACGGACATTTTGACCATCTATAACTAGATTGGCGATTTAGCGTGATGATACCCTAATGATAATATCTTTCTTCTTCAGATGTGCTTGGTTGCTTGACATTGTAAGCGTATACGATATCGAGAACGTGGAGGTAGAGTGCATAACACAACATGCTTGATGAGTGTTGAGAACTCGAGGTCAAGTGCAACGAATAAAGAGATGTTCTTATAGTTATAGAATATCATTGATTATTATTTCACCGCCATATATGATAGCTGACAACTACACGAGCATAATGCCACGCCATCGTGAGAGGAACTACATCAAGTACGCAATTTCAGTGTTTGAAGACGATGCGAGAAAATCCCACATGTGTATAGAATATTAGTCAACTTCGATTTGATGTACAGCGATAATTCATAGCGATTAAAGGCAATGACTACACATAAAGCTTCGTTAAGATTTCATACTATTGTACAATTTTGTCTTTCAGACACTTCCTTCTTCCTCTCGTTGAATTAGATTACCGGCTATAATTGCCCAACATCGCGTTCCATTCCAATCTGTTCGCTTAACATAGGGTATATTTGTTTCAACATCTTGAGCCTCTTAAACCTGGCTCGCGCCATGGGTAGCGCCCGCCGCATGAGCGGTGGGAGCATCAACAGGTCCATCGAGAGGGGCCTGGATGCCGCTGTTCTGAGGGCCGCGCTTAGCACCACGCTTCTCCTGGAAGTGGTCGTCATCCTCGTAGTCCATGATAGCCATGCCGATGTGGGCAGGATCGATGTTGCGATGGCCCCAGAGAAGGAGAGCACCGAAGCAAGGCTTAGCGATGAAGTCAAGGATGCTGTAGAAGATGGCCTCAGAGTCGGGCGAGATGACATTGCCACCCTCGCAGAGACCCCAGGCAATGGGGTACAGAATCCACAGGAAGGCGGTCAGGGACCCACAGTACAGGAAGCACTTGGTAACCTCCGCGCCGTAGCGGGTGGAGTGGCGACGAGCTTCCCAGACGAGCTGGTAGACGATGTAGAAAAGAGCAAGGCATCCTGCGCTAGATTAGCTATCGCTTGTACGAAGTGTCTCAATGGGGATTTATCTTACCAATTGTGAAGTAGGCCCACTTGTACCTGCTAACGACGAGCGCGCCAACAAGACCAGTGACGATCATGATCTCGTCAATAAGGATGGTCCAGAGAATCGAGGGCCATGGCATGCCAGCAGTGAGCAGCAAGTCCAGAAGCAAGAGTGGTGTCGTGATGAACCAATCAATGTATCGGACATAGAAGATCTCGCGGTAGGTACCACGGACAACAGGGTTATTGCGAGGGAACTCAACCTGGATCGGTGTGAATCCCAAGTTCGAGCCCATGGTGAAGTAAGCAATGCATGCTACGAACACAACGGCCGACGTGATGTAGTGGAACAGGCGATCCTTCCGTTGCTTGCGGAAGGCAAGACCGACAAAGCAAAAGCCGGCAAAGCCCATTGCAGCGCAAATGGCGAAGTAGAGGTCAGAGCCACGAACTGTGATGGCGATATCTGCCGTAGCACCATTTACAGTGTTGCCTATGCCACATCAGCGTTTGATCGCACATATCAAAGGTCGTGTACAGCTACTTACCATTAAGGTTGAGCGCGTTGTTACGCGCGACAAGGTTAGATGCCATGGCTACTAAGTGTCTTCCGAGAACTGTCTTCTTCACAAGAAGGCTTGTTGTTCAAATGTGTATCTGGGATGCATTCCTCAGCAGCATGTCAGCCCATATATGGGAGGGCAAGAATGCCTCCGCAGATACGTCAGTGACGACATCCATTGTGCGCTGCCCATCTCCGATAGAAATCTACAGGGTCTCGACGCGACAATCATCACATTTGCTTAAGCATCACTGTCACATCGATGGACCACGGAGCGCTCGGGCACGCTATAGCAGTGTGATGACCTGAATGTGGCTGTCGGCCAATGGAAAGGGCTTTAGCGTGATGATGGTTTCGTCCAAATGAAGTCATCACTACAGCAAAACGACGAAACTCTAGCAAATGACAATGCGTCTGTGCTGGATATCGAAGCTTGTTGGTTCGGGCGGAGCTAAGCTTCGCAGAAATCGTGAACCGAAAGCTTGGTACGGCATACTAGAGGTCGGTGAAGTCGTCGAAGGCAGCAATCCCTGTCGAGCCATGTTTATGGCGCATCGGCGTATCGGGAGAGGATCTAACGGTCGGAAGTGGTTGAGCATTCGATAAAGTGATTCGAGGCCAATGTCAGCCCACCTTGAAAGATCTGCGTTATGTACGACCGATGTTGATGATCGCGGGTGTATCCATCTGTCACAAGTTCGCACAAGTGCGTCATAGACCTTGTTACCGTCACCATCGCCATCGGCAAAACACTTTCACATTAAGGCACGAAGCAAGCTACTGCGAGAAGAGTGATAAACAGTGATGACAACTGCAGGGCTGTCGGCCGACTGCGGCATCGGTAGAGACAAACTGGAATCATGGCGACGATCATTAGCTGTTCTGATTCTGGGCGTGTGACATTCCTGTCACTATGCTGCAGCATGTGAATCTTGTTCGGTATATGGAAAGATTATTATTACAGGCTATGTATGCCGGTGTGACGCCGGTATGCCGTATGTTGATGCTTGAAATGAAAAAAATGTGATCAACCCATGCGCCTGTGAATGCCCTGCTTGATGCGACTCCATGTAGTATCTGGGACGGCTGCCGGCAGCGTCCGTACCTTATCCACCCCTTTTTGATGAGCGATCTGCTCCTCTGTGAACCAATTGCCATGGAGACCATATGGAATGCGTGTAGGCAACTGAATCTTGCACTCGACTCGCGCCATTGTCTGAGCGTCCACAATCCAGAGTTCGCTCTTCGCATCTTCTCTACACTCTCCGTCTTCGTTCAGCTGATGCTCGTCGAAGACATAGAAGACAAGATAGCCGTCATCCTCATCGAAAGCAGTGTTCTTGTTGGTTGCAGAACCGCGCCTTGAGCGAGGAATGAATGTCGCTTCCTGTCCGTAATGCTTTGGTGGAAATGTAAAGACCTTGATCGGATCATTAGGATCCTCGGAGGCCATTATTTGACGTAGTGTACGGTTGTCCACACAGCCTGTGATAGCGTCTGGTGGGTCAACCTGAGCTCTTTCCAGCAGAGCTTTTACATCAAATTTGACCAGAATATCGATTTTGCTTGCCTTGCCGAGAGCTGCGCCGAAAGACTCGTTTGATGTGCTGCACGCGTAGATATAGCGTGCTGACTCCATGGCAGTCAAAGGTGATACTGTGGGGAATTCCACAGGTATGGCCGCGAGGGCGAATTGGTGCGTTATGATATTCTCGGCCGCAGATTCTAGCGAGAACCGATAGTAGTATAGTCGACATTGTTCTTCATCGTCGTGAGACACTGGCAAATTCGATGATGCTCCGAAAGGGTTGGGCACAACATCTTTGTGAGGTATCAGCGGAGATGTTTCATCAACCTTTTCGGGGTCCTGTCCATAGGCATCCTCATCGTATTTAGCAAAGAAAGACATCGGCTTCTCGCTCACGAGATCTTTGTGGTTTGGATGCGGCGGTGGTGTTATGTTTCCAGCACTGAAAACGACAGATGCAGATGTGAGGCGGCATGCAAGAAGACCGACCGCGGCCACATTACCATCTGCATCAAGTTCATCCCATGTGTTCGCCGTATGGAAGATACAGCAGCCATCGGTCTCAAACCAGCGTACCGCTTCTGGGTGTTGACGAGGAAAGACACCATAACGAGCAGGCTTCCAGGGCTCGTATGCCACTACCGGAGAACCCTTTGCAAGATTCAGAGGTGACAGACTGAGTGGAAGGTCCAGAATGACGGTGCTGTGCTTCGACACGCCAAAGTCATGCATAAGTTTTCCACCCGTACAGCCGGGGACTGCAGTATTGATGATGCGACCAGCATCGTTGGCTGAATCGTCATCCGTGACATTCGACTCCGAGGATGGTATGATTGAGTATTGGACATAAGGAGGAGCAAAACTGCAATGGAAAAGGACTAGTTCGCCTGTGGTGTTGTCCACCTTCGGGTGCCCAGTACTCCATTCGCGCATCCAACTCAACGGTCCGGTGCCGCCAAGCGTTGGCTTTTTCTTCTTATCTTCATTCTCTGATTCTCCATCTACTGCGTTGCCATCAAACCAGCCGACAGTCTCAAGCTCGGGTAGTGTGAGCCGCATAGGCGGTCCGCTTTCACATGTGGCAAGCGCTCGTCCGTCATGATAGAGTATACTGGTATTCGCAACGCTGATGCGCTTGATTACGGTTCCAGAACCAGGCAGATGTGAAAGAAGAACAATGAAAACAGTGCGCATGATTCTCCAGATGATCCAGAAGAGGCTGGAGGCTGGATTCGTCAGAGTCGCAATACTGGGTAGAATTGGTGTCCGTATTGTGTCATTCTCAACTTGAGACAGATAGACATCCGTGAGAACGAATTGGTTTACGAATTGGACGTCGAGTTCGTTGCTGTCGTTGTTGTTGTTGTTGTTGGACGAGCGGGCAAACCAGACTCCTGAGAGCATACCGTCGCCATCGAACCAGTGAGCATCGCGTCCGAGATCAGCATTGGCGATGGGATTGCCTCCATTTCGCACATACATGCCGCCATTGAGCTCTTTGGGAAGGTTCCCTGTCCAGGAAACGGACGTCGGTGTCCATGTTTGGGTCACTGGTGCGAAGTTCCCCGAAAGGTACGGGTGCTTATTCGAGCCCTTCTTGTTATGTCCGTTGTGGGACATGATGGATGGTGGGAGCCGTGTGCATTGGGGCGTGTCGAGAAGCCCTCACGTTTGTAAATACAATCATAGAGCTGTAGTCCGGTAGCCGTGTGGCACCGATATGACAGGTGCTGCAGTTTCACATGTCTGGCGACAGGCAGGCCGAACAGGTGATGGCGCGATGACCGAACGACTGCCATGATGCAATGTCTCGTGCTGCCATTGGCCGCGGATGTCTGCTTGCCGTTCTGAGGCTCGCTCCCGCAAGTCAGCGGCGGGTATACATCTATGATGTCAGCGCGAAGCTTAGCTGGCGCACTGGTCTACTTACGGCAACGTGCACATGCGGTTTTCACACTTTGCCATGCTATCGGCGGCGACGGAACGCGGCCAGGATGAACTTGTTGTTCTGTTCCTCCGGCATGCCTGACGCTCTCTCAGATTCTTGCTGCGGCTGCTAGCCTTTCCCTGCATCGTGGTTGTCGAATTGACGTGACACTCCGCGCTTTTCGTTCCACGCCTGGGTTGACAGTCGCGACGATCTATGACAACATGGGCTCAGACTACGCGCTTGTGTACGTGAATGCGCCCTGCTCAGGATCTTCAGAACGTCGAACTTTGTACTAACGCGCAGCGACCAGCCATGTCAAGTACACCATCCCACCGGCAGTACTGCTCACGCTGCTCTACCGGCCGCTCTGGTCGAAACTCGACACATACAGAGTTGGTTTTCTGATCACTGTATGCCATCCCACCTCAACAATGCAGACAGGCCCGTGCTGACCACGCAGGTTGCTGTTACCGCAACGATCCCATGGGATTCGTACCTCATTCGCACCGGCATATGGAGTTACCCCAGCCATGTCATTCTTGGGCCCACACTCTTCGACATACCGCTTGAGGAGGTCTTCTTCTTCGTCATCCAGACCTACAACACCTCGCTGCTGTATTTGCTTCTCAGCAAGCCTACATATCAGCCGACTTATCTACGCGCCGCGATTCCGTCCTCGCCTGCGCCATGGAAATACCCGAAGTGGGGTGGACAGGTGGTAATCTCAGCAATAGTCGCATATGGCTGGTATTGCGTTAAAGCCAATGTGACTGGCACATACACAGGCTTGATTCTTATTTGGGCGGGGCCTGTGCTGTTAGGGCTGTGGACGCTTGCATACCAGTTTATACTTGGGCTGCCTCTGTCTAACACAGCACTGCCCATCTGGCTGCCTACCATCTACCTCTGGATAGTGGACACTTTGGCCTTGCGCAGAGGAACCTGGGTCATCAGTGCTGGTACGAAGCATGGCATTCACTTGTGGGATGGGCTGGAGATTGAAGAAGCTCTGTTCTTCCTCGCCACGAACATGCTGATTGTGTTTGGCTTGGTCGCCTTTGACAATGCCCTTGCCGTTCTGCATACGTTCCCTTCGCTGTTCCCTGACCCAGCGCCGCAATTGCCGTCACCTGTCGTTCTCATGCAGGCGCTCTTCGTGTCCCCGAAGAAATACGACGACGCTCGCCTCGAAGGCCTACGAGAGGCTGTACATCGATTGAGGCTTAAAAGCAGGAGCTTCTATCTCGCATCCTCGACATTCCAAGGGCTCCTCCGCACTGACCTACTGCTACTATATTCCTTCTGCCGTGTGGCTGATGATCTGGTTGACAATGCTTCTACGGCTGCAGAAGCGAAGGACTGGATTGCACGTCTCAACAAGTTCTTAGAACTTGCGTACAGTGGGCCCCGATCAAGACCCGCGCTGATCAAACTCATCCACGAACAATTTCCCGCCGACACACGCTCAGCGCTCGTACAGCTACCTACCGAGAAGCTGTCTCGCCAGCCATTGCAGGGTCTGCTACTTGGTTTTGATATGGACTTGGCTTTTGACACAGCATCGCCTCCTATCGCGACCGAAGACGATCTCAAAATCTACGCCGAACGAGTCGCCGGCACAGTAGCTCAGATGTGCATCGAGCTCATCTTCCGCACATATGACACTAGTTTGACTAAGGAAGAGCAGTGTGAGATTGAGAATGCCGGTAACTTGATGGGAGTAGCACTTCAATACGTGAACATCGCACGAGACATCGCAGTTGACGCCAAGATCGGTCGTGTGTATCTTCCAACAACATGGTTATCTGAGGCAGGCTTGACACAGGAAGAAGTCTTGAAGGAGCCCTCAGGTCCGCGAATCGAAGGCATACGCAACCGCCTACTAGACCACGCCTTCGAGCTATACGCCGCATCTAAGCATTCTATTGAACAGCTCCCAACTGAAGCTGCAGGTCCCATCAGGGTTGCGGTCGAAAGCTACATGGAAATTGGGAGAACGCTGCGACAGAAAGGCTATGTAGTCAAGGCCGGACGCGCGACTGTGCCAAAATGGAGGAGGCTGGTCGTTGCTTGGCAGACACTGAACCAGACGAGCAAATCTCGGTGCGGACCGTAGTTGATACCCTTTAGCTTAATGATCAGACTATATTCCATGCCATGACGACCGCTACGCTGCCAAAATCTGTGGCGTTGAGATTTGTAGAAGGTGCAAGCGCATTTGGGTGGGGCTTGAACTTGAACAGTGTCCTAGCGTGGCATCTCAATCCAGTAACGATCTCTCCTGCATCACCACGACGCCATCTACATCGCCAATGAACATCACCGTGGAGTCCAGTCGACTGTTGGACCCGGTCGACGCGTTTTTTAAACCGTCAGCGTCTGGCAGAAGACGGAGAGACGGTCGAAGTAGTAGCCGCAGATCCAAAAGTCACTACAAGAAATTACTTTGGTTCAAGCAGCCTTGTTAGTATGCATTCAGATCAGTAGTAGGCCAAGGCTAATATTTAATACAGTCCCTGACAATTATACTGATGAGAAGACGTTTCTGGATCATCTGCAGCGCAATCCGCGGCTGCAGCCTTACGAGTTCTGGTCGTTGATGGGTGATGCGACCATTATCGTGCAGCACCTTGCATCAGTCGCCATCTTCTGTTGCTGTTTCGTGGCCATCATCCAGGGAAACGTTTCGCCATTATCCGTTGTAGGTTGGGCGACTCTTTGTACCGTGCTGGCTTGGGTGCTATGGGACCGTTGGCAAGGGCAAAACCTGGAAGCTACCGATATCACAGGGGCAAGCCCGTCAGATGCAGACGACACAGTGGATCTGCATTCGGATTCAATACCGTCTCCTTCGTCTCGACGCCAGCAGCGGATATCTACTGTCAAGTCGGCTGTGCTGATCTATGCTGCTTTGCTAGGCCTCAGCCCTATACTAAAGTCGTTGACGAAGTCAACAACGAGCGATTCAATCTGGGCTATGAGCACATGGTTGCTAATGATGAACGTGGCTTTTTTCGACTACAGCAGTGGACCAGGGGCTCAGTAAGGTGTCAAAGATGTCTAATCGCTATGCACGCTAATAATGCTACAGACTACCAGCCTCTATATCAACAAACTCTGCTATGATGGCTTCTTCCGTTCTTGCTTCGCGCCTGCCCTCGACTACCCACGTCTTCTCTCTGACGCTCTTCTCAATTGAGGTCTTTGGCCTCTTTCCAATCTTTCGCCGCGAACTTCGGGCTCGCTCTTGGCGCGGGCATCTCACCCTTACGATCGTGCTGGTTACAGCCGCGTGGGGCGGAGTGTTTGTGACCCTAGCTGGAGGCGGAGCAGGTGCCTTTTTTGCGGGCGTGGTGCTGGGGAGCTTTCTGACTTTTCTCGTCATGGGTATTTGCAGTTGGTGGCTGATCGGCCTACAAAAGTACAAGAACGAGATACATGGACCCTGGGACCCAGCAAGGCCTATTGTGCGTCGGCACTGGGATTGAGGCCCTTTGTTGTAGGCTCTGTGACGTCCGAGTCTCGGTTCTCATATCCGAACAGGGTGCAGGATCCATTCTCCGGCCACGGGTCTGTGTGGCTTCTCCTTACAGAAGGGCCGCACCAATACGGATCGACGTTCTTCAGGAGACACGACATGGACACGACTTCTAGTTCAATCCTTCCATCCTGGCGAGTCCACCGTATAATCTTGGACTCATTCGGCGCTTCCACGGTAGCCCACATGAGTGGAACAAGATCATCAACGCCGACATCATCGCCTCCAACAAAGTGGACTGGGGAGAAGGGGGCTCGTTTGGCCATGGAATCGCCTTTGCTCGCGCCAATTACAACTATTCGCTCAAGGCCCTGGACTTTCGAAAGCATGTTCCTGAGCTGGTTCCAAAGCTCGACTCTTTTAAGGGCAATTCTGGGCCACGACTCAAAGTTCAGCCTGAGGCACTTCAAGCCCGGGGCGTCTGCGTGCAGAGAGCCGAGAGATGTGTCCCACTTTCCGTTGCCCCACGCGAGGTAGTGCAGCCATTCGCGAGCCAGGCCCGGGTGGTTAGAGTGCATGCTCTGCGCATCGATCTCGACATTTCTCACGCAGGCGCTGTGAAGAGGGCTCAGTGATGTCAAGAAAGTTCTCATGCGGTCGACGGTGGTGAAGCGGAAAGTGTTGTGGGTGAATAATGATCGTCTGTCTGTCTCGTGGTAGAGCCTGCGGCATGTCTGCAGCAAGTTTACGCCCATCCTGCGTGAGACATGGTCCTCGGAGGGCCCCTTGTCCGGGATAGGCTCAACTATAGCACCGTCGGCGGTGAAGCACAAATCGAAGATGAGGGTTTTGAGTTCTTGTGGTAATTGCACGAGTCGCGATTGTGTTTGGAGGTTGTCCGGATACGCAACCACGGAGAAGGACATGGTGAAGGAATAGGAGTTGTTAAGCAAACAGATTGGAAGGGCAGCAGGTCCGAGGACGTCTTATCTATATGGGGTGGTTTGACTCGAGCACACGGACAGGGCCTGATGGTAAGCTCAGCTGCATCGCTTCATCTTGCGACATGGCGGCGCCGCGTCGCTTTGTGGACCCAAGCCAGGCGAAAGCGCTGAGCATGACTGGTCAGACACACAGCGATAGGCGTGTCTGGACTAGGAAGCAGGGCATATTCCATCATTGTCCCGAGCTATGAGCAATCTTAACGGTCTTTTTTTGAAAATTTATCCAGAATTAGACGGTTGGGGCGGTGACTCGCCGTGCCGGACCGACCGGGCTATCCTGGCAGACATGTTCAGTGTTCGCGATTCCTGCCGATAATTGTGGACATGGGGCTCAACACAGGCGCGGTCTGATCTTCAGGGCACAATGACGCACAGCAGGGTCAAGGGTCCAGGTCGGGCCCCTCGGCTGGCAAGCGAAAGCTGAGCGAAGCTGGGTGCACGTGTCCCAAGCGTCGTAGGCTCGCGGAGGCTCGCGGCGGCTCGCGGCTGCTCGACGTTGGTGGTGTTCAGCGCGACTCACCGCCCGGCCCACTGTGGAAGAGCCTCACGGGCACAAGCGACAAGCGACATCCAGGGCGGCTACTCCGCAGTGCAATGGGGGTCCAGCAGCCGTCCCCAGCGCGCACCGACTGCCTGCGTCCTGTGCGCGCGTAGCTCTCGACAGGCCCGGTGAGTGAGTGAGTCAGGCAACTTAACGGCCCAAACAACAAAAAACACACCCTCAGCGCCATGTCGCTACGCCCAGAGGACAGCTCGCGCAGGTCGCGCTCCAAGTCGCCAGGGCGTGCAAGGGAGCGCAGCCGCAGCCGCAGTCGCAGCCACAGCCATGTTCGCGACGGCGCTGGGGCGGGTCAGCATTACAGCGCCGTCGAGTACCACCCAATGGGAACCCCTCAGTACGAGAGCAGGCAGCCACCCGTGCATCCCGTGTATCCAACGTGAGTCCTTACAGTCCTCCGCCTGAGCTTGCCGCTCGAGCTCCAGGCCGCGCCGCCCATCCTCCTGGCAGCCCTCGCCCGCGACGAGCACAAGTACGAGTACGAGTACTGAGACAATGGCCGCCAGCAGCGCAGACGACCTCATGACCATGGGCAACTACGCCGACCTGCCCCCCAACCAGCGTCCCGGCTACGTTCATCAGGCCCAGGCCGCCGCCCAGTACCAGTACGCCCAGCCGGGCCACCTCCAGTACACCAGCGCCCCGGCCGCTGGCCAGCACTACGCCTACACGGCCTCGCCCAAGGACAGCGCCCCAGCCTTCCAGTATGCCCAGGCGCCCGGCAACATCACCTTCACCTCCCAGCCCGTCGCCGGCTCTGCAGCCCAGCCCGCCATAAGACACACGGCCCACCCGACGAGCTCCCCGTATGCTCCCGCCCCAGCACACCCCCAGTATGCTGCCGTCTCACACGCGCCCGCGCCGCCGCCTGTCGCCCAGGGCCAGTATCCGCCGCCGCCCATGGGCACCCACTCTCCCCACCCAGAGCACCACCGCGCCCAGTCGAGCACGGCGCCAGCGGGCACCTACGATGGCCGCAAGGTGGTCGAGATGGTCCCGGGCGGCGGGGGCCAGCTCAATGCGCCGCCCTCGCCTGCCATGCGCCCGCACAGTCTGTCAGTCGGCGGCGGCGGAGGGCGACCGGACGGGCTCACGCAGCGCATGGACAGGCTCTCCGTGAGCGGCAACTGCCCAGACCTGCACAACATCGTCCCTGGCGGCACCATGCCAGGCGGCTTCCCGGGCGGCGGCATGCCTCCCCCGAGTCCGCTGCTCGAGGCCTACCAGGGCGTGTACCAGTCCATCAGCCCCATGCCCCAGGCCATGATGCTCAACGACGACGACCTCGACCACCTGCAACCCCTCGACAGCCTCTCACCACGCGAGTCGCGACAGTCGGTCCATGGCAGACACCGCGCCCATTCACGCTCAGGCCGCTCGCCGAGTCCCTTGCCCCCGTCCAAGCGCGACAAGCTCGCTCTCGAAGCATACAATTCGTCTGCGCGTGACCCTTACGACCCCTACGGTGACCGCGACCGTTCCCGGGATCGCCGCGACAATGGCCGCAAGAAAGAAGAGCGCCGCGCTCGAGTCTACGACGCCGAACCTGACGCCCTCGCCATCGTCGACGCCCTCTCCGCGCGCACTCCAGACGTCGACACGCTCATTGACATCCTCCCCGCGCTGAGCCATGACCAAATGCTTGAGCTGCGCACCGAGTACAAGCGACACTGCAAAGTGCAAGGCCGGGGCATCAACATTGCCAAACACATCAAACTCAAGACGTCGGGCAACTTTGGCAAAATCGCATATGTTACCGCACTCGGCCGCTTCGAGGCCGAGGGCTACTGGGCAAACTACTGGTACCAGTCCAACAGCGCGCGGCGCGAGCTGCTCATCGAGGCCCTCATGGGCCGCCAGAACCACGAGATGCGCGCCATCTGCTCGGCCTTCAAGGACAAGCGCTACGGCGACAGCCTGGTCAAGTGCATGGACAAGGAGCTCAAGGCGGACAAGTTCCGCAAAGCCGTGCTTATGGCGCTCGAGGCTGAGCGCCAGGAGGAGAGCGATGTCTGGCCAACCGAGTACCGCAATCGCGATGTTGATACGCTGTACAAAGCCCTGAAGAGCCGGGAAGGAGGTGAAAGTGCCATTTTGGGCATCGTCGTCATGCGGTCTGACGCCCATCTGCGCGAGTGTCTGCGCACATACGAGAGAAAATACCAGGGCAGTTTCGCGCGCGACTGTCTGCGCAAGAGTAACAACCTTGTGGTAAGCATTCCTTCTCCCCACTCCTTGACCCTCCCCACACAGAAGAACCACCCCCCTAACCCCTCCACCAGGGCGAAGTCATAGCCCACATCCTCAACGGCGTCATCAACCGCCCAGCCCGCGACGCAATGCTGCTGCACCACGCGCTCATGGATCTAATCGAACCCAACTCCTCCTCCTCCACCAACCCCACCCGCTCGTCCCGCGAAAACACGTCCTCGTCCACCTCGTCCACCTCCAAACACGAGCGCCAGCAGCGCTACGAGCTGCTCATCTCGCGCCTGGTGCGCTTGCACTGGGAGCGAATGCATCTCGCGCGAGTCAAAACCGAGTATGAAGAAAAGTATGGCAGGGTCGTCGAGGAAGATGTCGTGGATGCGACCAAGGGCGATTTCAGGGAGTTTTGCGTGCAGCTTTGTCAGACGGGGCGGTAGGCGGTAGGCGGTAGGCGGTAGGCGGTAGGCGGTACAGTGGTAGGGCGGAGACGACGAGGGGTATTTCGGCTTTTTTTTTGTGTGAGGAAGAGAGGGACGGCATGGGGGGAATGGAAAAAGGGAAAAAGTATTGATACCTTTATGACTTGATGAATGAATCATGGCCGGGCAGTGGGGGGCAGTTTAAAATACCAACAGAAATAAGAGACTGCGCTGTTTCTCTCTCTAAGCCTGCCATTACCGCCGTCGGTCCTCACATCCTCCCAAAACACCGACAGACTACACACTCTTTCCTCCTCACAACCTCCCCTCACTCACTCACCCAATCCACACCCACCCCTCGGCCCCCGCGCCCTGCCCACTCGAAAGAATATCCGCCGGCGCAGGCAGATTCAGCACCGCATTCCTCGCACTAGCACTGGGCACATACGGAAACACAATGTTGGGTAGATTCGGCGTACGCATCTCCTGCTGCTGCGCTCTTGTTGTTGTTGTTGTCGTCGAAGAACCACCCGCCATGCCTGCCATGCCTGCCATTCCTGCCATTCCTGCCATTCCTGCCATTCCTGCCCCACCGATGTTGGTGGTCGCCGTGCTGTTGGGAATACCGCTCGCTGTGCTGCTACCGCCGCCGCCGCCGCTGCTGTTGCTGTTGTTAGGTAGCGTGTGTTTCGGCGGGGCGGGAGGGGGCAGCGAATGCGCGGTCGCTGCGGGGGGAGGGTTCATGTAGCCCCAGTGCACCGTGGACGGGAGCTTCAGCGTTGCGAGCGGGTTGATGTGCAAGCCGTCGCTGGCGGTGAAGGGGTTGTAGAGCAGGTCCGTCGGAGTGTAAGCCGGGGGCTGGGGATTGGGAGGTGCTGCTGTAGTTGCTGAGGGGGTAGAGTTGGCGTTGGAGTTGGAGTTTTCGTCAGCCCATTGTAAGATGTTGCGATTTAGCACTACAGGGCTGCGGTCGCCTTCGTCCGAGGAACAAGTCAGATCGGTGATGAGTTCAAATGTGGGCCGTGAGGTCGAACTGGGCTTTGTGGTGGTAGGCGTCGCTGTAGGGGTAAATGCTGCTTTGGCTGTAGTGACTACGCTTGGGCGAGTCACTGCTCTATCGCTACTGCTGAGGAGCTGACTTGTCTTCTTCATCGGTTGTTTGGATGTCTGGGCTTTTTGGGCTCTCGCCTCTTCCGTCTTTTCTTCGAGGGCACGCTGCTCCTTGGGTTTCAACTTGTACCCCGCCTGGGCAAAGAGATCGGGATATCTGATTCGAAAGCGGTCGCGCAAGTCTGTAGGATGGCGCACACCAAAGCCTAGTTCGAAGTCGTCGCGCATCTTGTGCCATGCAGCGCCATGCCGCTTGAAGCCCTTCAGTAGGTTTTTGTCGTCTTCGTCACTGAACTCGCGGCGCGCTCGGCGCCTGCTCTTGAGGAAGGGGCCGTGTAGACCGGTCTTGTTTGCAGCAGCATCGTTTACTGTCTTCGATCCCCCCAAAGTCATCCGCTGGGCTATTTCATCATCATGGAGTACCGCCCCTAGATTAGACACATGCCTAGTCTCGCTGCCCGTTTGACTGAACACCGTCGATTGTGTCATCTTTGCCATTTCTGGTTTGGGTGCTTTCCGCGCTTTCAGTCCTTCTCCTGGACGGCAGACTCGAAATCTATCCTTTAGATCCACCGCAGTTCGTCCCTGGAATTGGAACTCTGCGCATTCAAGTATCTGTTTCCACCTGCCAATCCCGAACTTACTGACGCCAGTGAGAAGATCTTCTGTCTCTTTTTGTGACCACCTAGTTCGCTTTCGCGATCCTTTAGCTTTGCTCTGAGCTCGACCGGCTGTCGGCGCAATGGTCGGAGTTCTAGCTGTAGGTGCGTTTGCTACTTCCTGGTCGTCAAAGGCGTTTTGACTGCTGTCCGTAGACTTGACTTGTGACTCATGTTTTTTCTCGCCGTCGTTCGCCTTCCGTGACGAGACTCGAGCTTTCGCTAGCTCTTCGGTACTGCTTGGAGCAAAGGCAGTCCCCAGACTGAACCGATCACCAACATCACCCCCAAGCCCACTTCTGTCACTGGTGATAGGTGGGAATAACCGGTTCTTGGGTGGTAATGGAGGAGGCTGATGCAGGCCTTGCAGCAGTGGCGGGATTCTAGGCCTCTTTGCAGTTTTTCGTGGGACCTGGGGAGGCTTCGGCAACTGTATCAGAGAAGCCTCTCCTCCAGAATAAAGAGCAGAGTTGGACAGCTCCTCTCGTCTAAAGGCATCTGGCGATGTCGCGGAAGAGCTCAAGAGGGGAACATCATTTCCGGCGGCAACGAACGTTGCATGTTGCGGCGTTCGACGACCGGATGGAGGTTGGAGTGAGTGGGAAGTGGGAGATGGTCCATTTAGTACTCGCGCAAGTGGCGCACTAGATTGCGCATGCGATGAGGTTTTAGTCCTGGTATTAATATGATCATGGTGGCCAGGAGAGTCGAGGTTTGAACGTGCTGCGTTGACACTCGCAGCGGACTCAGTGTACCGCTGTGCGCTGGATGCGGGTGTTGTCAGTACCGAAGGGTCGAGAGTAAGCCTTTTGTAAGGTGACTGATCAAGCAGTGTTGCTATCCGAGGTTCCATAAGGGCATGAGTGAGGTGGTGGTTGCATCGACATCGAGGGAAGGAAGAGGTGACGCTAGCGTTGTTCTACCCACCAAATCTAAGTGTGCATCAACTTCCTGCCACATCTCGCCGCAATAAAGGTTTCCTGTTTTTCTGATCATGATGAGCTCGAAAGTCGCAGCAATCAGACCTTCCAAGGTTACACTTTGCAGAAGCACACGTTCTAAAATTGCGTCCTCGACCCCTGCAATCTGGGTGGAGAATGCGATCGGCCCAATTATACTCAATGCTTAGGTAGGCTGGAGCGGTCTGATGTCGGAGCTAGATGCCAAGAAACGACTCTGATTCGCAGACATATCGGAGAATTGTACGGAAGCTGCCAGATGTCTGTTATCTTGAAATAGCATTGTTCACAGACGTTTTCCTACTAGCGGTATTCTCTCATCATATTAGATGGAGAGGCCATTCTAACCAACGTAATTGCATCGAAACTCCCGAAGTTATGCTTAGGTCAAAGAACAAACGCCATGTCCCTTGCAACTCGACTCGGCAACATAGTAATCATCCTTTGTACTTTAGGTCTCCAGGGACGTTGTAGTAGGGCTAATAGGGGCGCCAAGCGGTTGCGCACTGGCTGAGCGCTGACGGCACAGACGTTGTCAGCAAAATGAGAATGCTTCGGCTACAAAAGTCGGGCCTGCCGTCCATATTGTTCATTCTGGTGTTTCTCTGCACCTTCTGTTTTGACTGAGATGTTGTTTCCCATTCTCCAAGTTCTAGCGTTCACGGCCACGGTGCAGGCAGCTGCAACGAAGTCTCAGAATTTTCTCGAAGATCTGCAAGAGAAGGCAATTGCAGAATTGGGGAGAGTGCAATTGAACGGCACCGAAACGTGTACTATCACTAATGCTGCAATTCGAAAGGACTGGTAACTATCCACCTAAGGAGAATGAGAAAGTAAGCTGGACAAGAGGCTTAATTGAATATCAGGGACTCATTGTCGGGCGAGGAGCGCAAAGCGTACACGACCGCTGTTCGGTGCATGCTCGATTCTCCTTCTAAGTCTGACCCAGTATTGGTTCCTGGGGCACGCAACAGATACGATGATTTTGTAGCCCAACACATCAATCAAACCAGGTCAATTCACGGCACAGGCAATTTCTTGACCTGGGTAAGCACTTTAGCGCAACAGTATCTCCGCCGATTCTAACGCTGTCCAGCATCGTTTCTTCGTCTACACTTATGAGAAAGCACTACGAGAAGAGTGCAACTACGCAGGCTACCAACCATACTGGAACTGGTTCTCTTACCAAAATGATTTGAAACTATCCCCCGTATTTGACGGCTCTGCCACCAGCATGAGCGGTGACGGTTCGTTCGTCTTTCACAACGGTAGTACCGGCGGGGCTGGTGCCATCTTCCTGCCATCGGGAGAAGGAGGCGGTTGTCTGAAAGACGGTCCCTTCAAAGGAATGACGGCAAACCTTGGTCCTGTGTCTCCTACAATGAGTGGCGAGGTGAGGGTCAACGGCAGCCTAACGTATAATCCGCGATGCCTGAAACGTGACTTAACAAATTTTGCATCATCGAGCTGGATGACAATTGAGAACCTTCAGAACTTGACGACTGGAGATGCGTCCAAGTCCATCAGGCTGTTTCAGGATGAGTGAGTGCCTGACAATAACATCTGAAGTACAACCGCTAACACTCTTTCAGATTCCAAGGTCGCTTTGGGGATGGTTTCCTTGGCTTGCATGCCGCTGGTCATTTCAGCATTGGCGGTGACGCTGGGGATATTTTCTCCTCACCTGTAGATCCTGCCTTCTTCCTGCATCATGCGATGGTCGACAGAGTCTACTGGCTCTGGCAAGCGCTGCATAGAGAGCAGGCGGGGACCGTTGCTGGTACAATCACTCTCAACAATAATCCACCAAGTCGTGACACTTCGTTGGAGGATTTGGTCCAGACCAACTATTTGGACGTGGAGCCTACTACGATTGGTGATCTTATCGACACGCTGGGCAACACGCCTTTATGTTATATCTATCAATAGGCAGAGAAACATATGTCAGCATATACGGGTATTTCGATGAAGCATGGTTGAAGTATGATGTGATATACGAAAGCTAAGGTCATTATCTTCTCCATTATTACAATCACTCCAGACAACTCTTTCGTCCCTTCAAATATTAGATACACTCACGATAGAACACTTACACCGCGACCGGTCCCACTCCACAGATAGAAAGCAATCAGCGTAAGCAGAACCGGTACCCACCATTGCAGCCAAATCGAGTACGCCGTCTTACTCTGCACATCTAAGTGGCTCTTGAGCGGAATTCCCCACTTGCGCATAACCCTATACTCTTCCTTCATCGTGGCCGTCTCTCCCTGATCTAAGTGCTTGGGCTGCATCTTCAACTTGGCCAGAATCTCATCACTGACCAGCTTCGCACCAGCGAGCACAATCGGTACACCAGTCCCCGGATGGGCGCTTGCGCCAACAAAGTACAGGTCCTCAATGGATGAATGCTTGGTCTTGGGGCGGAAAGCCAGGACGTTGAAGAACGAGTGCGAGAGCCCGAGGATCGCGCCACGATCGAGGTTGAATGTAGATTTCCAGGTCACGGGGGTGTTGATGACTTCGTTGACAATGTGTGCGCCGACGTTGATGTTGAGGCGCGCCTCGATGGTCTTGAGAATTGTGTCGCGTGCTATTTGCACCATAGAGTTGAAGTCTTGTGTGCGACCTGAGGTGCTAGCATTGCCTTTGTGCGTGTCCGAGCCGTAATCCTCGAGGTGGCCTACGGGTACAAGGACAACGAGTGAGTCGCAGCCCTCGGGTGCTGCAGAGGGATCCACGCGAGAAGGTACGTTGACGTAGAAGCTGGGTTGATCGGGTATGAGGTGCTTCTTGAAGATGCTGTCGAAAGACTCTTTGTAGTCTTCGGCAAGGAAGATGTTATGGGCTGAGAGCTCGGGGAATTGCTTGTCAAGCGCCCAGTAAAACGAGATACTCGAACACGATGCCTTACGCCCCTGGAGTGATTTTGCGTAACGGGAGTTTGGAAGAAGTTCGTTGTAGGCGTATGTCAAGTCAGCATTGCAAACAACCAGATCTGCGGTGAGGGGCGGCCTGCCGTCCTGGAATGTCACTCCCGTCGCACGTTTCCCGTCGTTGGAGAGCTGTATTCCTGAAATGGGGCTGTTGAACATGTACTCAACACCGTTGCGCTTTCCAATATTGACTAAACCCTCGACGACCTTGTGAAAGCCACCGATGGGATACCAGATCCCTTCAGCAAGTTCCGTGTATTGCAAAAGACTGTATGTTCCAGGAGCATCGAACGGACTCATGCCCATGTACATACTGGCGAAAGTGAAAACTCTCCGTAATCTCTCGGTGTGGAAGTAAATAGAAGCTCGTGTATATATGCTCTCGAATGGATGCAGAGCAATCAGATGGCGCAGAAAGCTTGGCCGGACCATGCTGAAAAGCGAGTAAAAGTTCCTCTTCAGCACATGGATGACCGACAGTTCGTAGTGACGATGCGACTCCTGCAGGAAACCTAGATACCGCTCAAAGCCATCCTTGCCTTCGAATCGCTCTACCTCCTCTTTCATAACAGCAATGTCGGTGGAGAGTTTGAAGTTCGTCCCGTCATGGAAATGGACATTGTAGTTGGGATTGCACTTGACAAGATGGACGCCTTCATCTTCCAGTGATGTGCCAAGGTCCTGGAATGTCTCTTTGAACAGCTCAGGCAAGAGTAGCAGACTAGGTCCTTGATCGAATCTCTGTTCACTCGTTAGCATTGATCTGAGCTTCAACATAGAAATCCGCATACATAGCCGTCACGATGGATCAGACTGCACCTGCCACCCGAGAAGTCGTTCTTCTCAACAAGTGTGACTTTGCATCCCGCCTGAGCAAGGCGCGCTGCCGTCGCAACACCGCCCGCACCAGCACCAACAACAATCACACTGGGTCGCGCGTCAAATTCCTGTTTACTCATGATGGAGAAGTTTGAAATGGCGATCTTAAGGCCAGGAATGCACCGCGTGGTAGACAACGCGACTTTACGCGATTGTCCCAAGTGGCGCATGCATCCTAATTCACGAAGTCATGACGTTTTGACAAGTGAGTCCAGTAGCGAGTGGAGCCCCCGAGGGAGCCGCAACCATACGAGTGCAAGCCTGCAAGCCTTCGTAACTGCCGCTTGCATGTGATACAGGATGGCTTTGCGACTACAAAACGTGTTGGATCTGCAATGTGCTCGGGTCTGCGGCGCGCTGTGGTGTGCATCTGCTTCAGCCGCACGGCCGCCGACGGATTGTCCAATCGGCCCCTACCGACATTCTGCGCTGCCATACACGGGCGCTGTAGTGCTGCACTTCCCTTTGACCACTTTCCATACGATGCATACCTGGCTGCCAGGTTACGATGGTTTTGGGCACTGTCTATGCAATACAACCATGTATGCTGGACAGCGAAAAGCATTCAAACATGACTTATAGACTACACTCAGACCAATGATCGAGACCTTCTGGCCGAATTTCCGATTGACATCACTTTTGATACACTCCAGAAGCTGTGGGCGAAGACGCTTGCGCTGCGCTTACAGCGGGTGCTCTCGGCCACACCTCATATCAACGTCACTTCTTAAAAAGGTAAATGTACAAATGCGGAGGTCACAGTCAGGTCTTTAATCACACTACGAACCAACAAGGACAACAATCTCGATATACAACTAATCACAACACGACACAATAACACCTCCGTAAAAAAATGAAGATTGCCATCACAGGAGCTCGAGGCACAGTCGGTCAAGAAGTTGTTAAACTCTGTGCACGAGCAGGTTACTCCACTGTGCAGGTGAACCGCACCGACGAGCAGAACAATGGCTTTGATAACACCGAAATGCGCACTGCCGACGCCGCCTCTGACTATGACACGACCCTCAATGCCTTCAAAGGCTGCGACGCCGTGATCCACCTTGCCGCCATCCCCAACCCCGTCGGCACCCCAGACCATAAAGTGCACTCCAACAACGTCAACTCAGCATTCAATGGCTTCCGGGCGTGCGGCGAGCTGGGCATCAAAAAGATCTGCTACGCATCGAGTGTGAACGCGATTGGCCTCGCGTATGCTAACCAGCCGCTCAAGTTTCCGTATTTCCCTATCGACGAGGACTACCCCGTTCACCCGACGGATTCGTATGCGCTGGCAAAGCATGAGGCCGAGACGCAGGCGAGGGCCTTTGTGAATTGGTTTCCGGGGACGAAGATTGCGTTGATGAGGATTCATGAGGTGGCGACGAGGAAGGAAGTGCAGAGCGAGCATGAGGAGAATTGGAAAGACGCGGCGGTTGGTGCGTTGGAATCCTCTAGTCACATATCCTATGCTCTATCATGAAACGTGAGACGGAGATGAATTGTGCTAAAGTTTTCCAGGTCAGCTGTGGGGCTGGGTACATCCTCAGGCGACAGCACGTGCGTGTCTCGCTGCGCTTGAGAAGGCGGACAAGTATGAGGGCGCGCAGGTGTTCAATGTCATTGCGCCGGATACGACGCAGAAGACGCCTTCGAAGGACTTGGCCAAGAAGTACTATCCAGGTGCTGAGATTCGCGAGGGTTTGGAAGGTAATGCGGCGTTTTGGACGACAGACAAGGCGAAGAAGGTGCTTGGATGGGAGCACACTGAGAAGGAGTAAAGGGTGGGTAGTGTGAGCCTTGCAGTTATGAGATCTGCATGAGCATGACAGTTTTACGTCACATGAGAGTACGTGGAACGTCGGTTTGGATGAAAGTGAAGTCTAGTGATATCATTCTACGGTCTACAAACAGCCAAGTCCGCACCTGCATCAAGCAAGACGGTCATGGCCACCTCAATCAAGTCTATACTAGCGCCATCCGCAATGCCAGAAACGTAACGCAAAACAGCAACGCGTCCATTCGCATCTCAACAATACGCTCAGTGAGTGCCGTTGGTAGCCTTGGCGTCGCTCATCTTCTCATCTCCGTTCCTGCCGTGGTACTCCTTGATGCCCTCGGGGGTGGCCTTGATGGTGTCCATGCCGGGGTTCCAGTTGGCAGGGCAGACCTCGCCGTACTTGTCGGTGAACTGGAAGGCGTCAATGAGGCGGAGGGCCTCGTCGACGCTGCGGCCAACAGGCAGATCGTTGATGGTGATCTGGCGAAGGACGCCGTTGGGGTCGATGAGGAAGAGGCCGCGCAGAGCAATGCCCTCCTCCTCAATCAGGACGCCGTAGTCCTTGCTAATGGCGTGGTTCTTGTCCGACAACAGCGGGATGTTGATCTTGCCCAGGCCGCCGTCCTTCTTCGCTGTGTTGGTCCATGCGAGCAGCGAGTACTCGGAGTCGGTCGAAGCGAAGACAACGCGGGCACCGCGGGCCTCAAAGTCGGATGCGCGGTCGCTGAAGGCAAGGATCTCGGTCGGGCACACGAAGGTCCAGGCCATGGGCACGAAGCCGAGGATGAGCCACTGCTTGTTGGAGGTGTACTGAGTGAGGCTGACATCTGCGGTTGTTAGTGTTTAGGTCGTACATATCCAATTGGGGGAAGACTCACCCTCGAAGGTGCCGTCAACGACAGCTGTGCCAGAGAAGGCGGGTGCAGGCTTCTGCACGCGGGCCTTGGGGGTGTAGGCGGGGAAAGACATGGCGATGGTTAGGGCTCGAGTAGTGCAACGGGTCGGAGGTCCGATGTCAGGTAACGGTCGCTTGAAGGTCTTGTAGCGGCAGCTACTGGGAGAAGCAGATAATTAGGTTCTAAGGTGAGGAATAGACTAGAAAGTTCAAGAAGACATCAGCAGATATTTTGCAACGAGATAGTAAAACGCGTGTCTGATTTGGGTTTAGGGCGCAGTGTGGTACTTACAGTCGGGAGTCGGTGTGGCGGCTGCAGGATGTCGTTTGAATCTTTGGCGGTAACAGCAATGCAGCGCAAAGGACGTCTCAATCTCTTAAAGGCGCATCTGACCCTGTCAGGCCACGAGCATGTGCAGCGGCCCGTTGCAAAACCTCGTCATCGGCGACTTCGGCATCGTGTTCGAGGCACGCCTGCTTACACAGTGCTCATGTCGCAATGCTGAGTCCACTTATCTGCCATTAGTCGCTGAGCGCATTACTGAAGCGGGCATCTGATAACGATGTGACCCACTTGCTATGTCACTGCGGCTCCGCGGTGTGCATTCGAGTGCAGAGAGCCAACGCAGCACTCCTGGTCCGACGGTACCTGCATAGAGCACCGGCTGGGTGGCTTGGACAGAAGAGCCGCGTCTCGCCGATCACGGGCTTCGCGCCATGAACGTGCAAGTTGACGCGAGCTTCGTTAGTTTCTCTTATCTGATTATCGGCATGTCTCGCCGTCTATTCCCAGGCTCGCACGCTTTTTAGCATGGTTGCACTTTTCCAATGGACCGCGGAGTGCACAAGTGGAGCAGCACTTCTGTGGTAGGACTCCTCTTGTTGCGAGTGGTCAAGCCCCCAGCAGCTTGAGTCATGGTTTCTTACAAAGTGTCCATGTTCTAGTCCCAGGCATTTACAAAGCTTCGCGCTGTTCATGCAGCTCTGAACGAGTTTTCAGATAGTCTTGGATGTGACCGACACAGATCGAGATGCTGCTGCAGTGAGTCAGATCTTGCGATAACTAGAAGCCGGTCACGGCTCTGAGCACCTCAATGTCACAAAAGACTTGGTTTAGGAGTGGAATCCCATATCCGGGTTGTTTTGAAGCCATTTCAAATAATTGCATTGTTCATTCAAGAAATTGGGTATCGCAGAAAACGCCAAACGCCTGACGTGAAACCACCATGAAGTCAGCACTTCTACGACAAAAGCCTACGCAGCAAGCCGCTGAGTGGTCCGATAGCTTTCATGCTCGTAACAACATCTCGTCCGCCCCCTCTCGCCCTGCTGGTAGCCTTCTCGACTCTGCCATCCTTGGTGATTATCAGCACAGCTGTACGGCCATCTGACCACGTGACTGTGACTTGTCGCACAGCAGCATCTGCCTCGATGTCCAAGACACAGACCGTACCATTGCCATCGTCTTGCTCGGCATCTGAACTGTCATCGCTCACAAAGGCATTGAGCACCCTGCCGCCTGAGATGAAACCTGCCTCGTCATCCTCCGCATCCACGTCAGGAAGCTTTGCCTCCTTCCTTAGATCCTGCACGGTCTGAAGACGCATGTGCCAACTGACCAGCTCTCTTCGCAATGCTCGCCCAAACTTGATGAGGTCTTGCGCTGCATCCTTTGCGCCGTTGCCATCCTGTGTGCCTTGTGGTAACCACTTGTTGGCTAGCTGCTGGAGTGGAATACAGGACGGTATCGTGTGTTTGTGAATGCGCAATCGTCTGCGGTACTCGTGCTGTCTGACCGTGAAGAGAACATGGTAGGTGTCAACAAAGCCACCAGTGACCGGCACTTCGATGCTTATGCCAAGTATGTTTCCATCGTGCGCCGCATTTGGGTCGGGATCTTTGACTTTATACGCAGTCACTCCGGCACAGGCGCGATATGTGTTCTCGAGGTTTCGCTTTGACTGCTGGTCGATCAATCGCGTCGTCGTCGCATCATTTCCAAGACGCGCCGCGAGGTGCGGTTGCGCAAGGAGCACCGAAGATAGATTTGCGCGGTGTGCTTTTAATGTCGCTATGCGGGCATGCAGGTCACAGATTTCGGTGTCCAATTGTTCGGCCGATTCCATCGTGGAGGTCTCTGGAGGGTGGTTGTATACAACAAACAGTGCCTAGGTAGTATCAACAGCGGAACGCGACCGCACGTGCTGGGCAGGGTTGACGTGTGGATCGCCGCCTTCAGATTCGAGCCCAGAGGACACGGTTCCCGTCTATGGACCGGGGTTTGCCGCACCGTTACTGTACCAAAGCTGCCCGCGTTTGACTGCTGCGGTTTTCTACACGTTTCTTTGATTACTTCAGTCGCTCATTCTTATACATCTAATCGTTCATTGTACCTTCCTGGCACTCTGACCACTACCACATACACAACTCCACTTTCACTCCCGCATACCCGGTCCATTCCAACCCGGAGATTTCCGAGCATCCCTCCAGAAAGGGTACGCAAGCTTTCCACAAATGAGCAAACGCGCCTCGAGGTCCAAGAACCGCGGCTCTGTACCACGCAAGAGCTCCACCGACTTGCTGCGCAAAGACAGCAACAACGGACATGCAAATACCAGCGCGACTATGAACGGCGTCATTCTCGAGCACCGTCGCAAGCATGCGAGCGTCGACGGTACTTCGCCCTCGAGCCAGGCTGCGAGCCTCATGGGCAACCACTCCTTCTCCCTCGATGACGAAATACCACCCCTAGACGCCGACGAGGGGCCTTCGAAAGGCTTCTTTGAGCTGTCGAAGAAGGACCAGAGCAACTTTTTGCTGCTCGTGCTGCTCTACTTCCTTCAAGGTATTCCTATGGGCCTGGCGCATGGCTCAGTACCCTTTTTACTGAAGAATGTTGTTTCGTATTCGGCGATTGGAGTTTTTTCGCTGGCCGCATACCCGTACTCATTGAAGCTCCTTTGGAGTCCCATTGTGGACGCTCTCTGGTCACCAAGTCTTGGCCGGAGAAAGAGTTGGATCCTGCCCATTCAGACTATCTCCGGCTTCTCGATGCTCTGGCTCGGCAAGAACATCAACAGAATATTAGCTGAAGCTGGCGAGTCTGACTCTAGTGTGTGGACGTTCACATGGTGGTGGTTCGCCCTGGTCTTCCTCTGCGCGACGCAGGACATTGCCGTGGATGGTGAGTTGTCATTCCTCATATACACGAGCACACTTACTAACAACAACAGGCTGGGCCCTCACACTTCTTTCTAAAGAGAACCTCGCATACGCCTCGACCGCCCAGACCGTTGGCCTTACTGCTGGCCAATTCCTTTCCTACACCGTCTTCCTTGCCTTCAACTCGAAGGACTTCGCCAACAAATGGTTCCGCCCCGCTGGTGCACCGGCTGAAACTGGTCTCCTCGAACTCGACGGCTACCTCACTTTCTGGGGTTGGGCATACCTCGCTGTGACCTTGGGTCTTGCGCTTATGAAGCGCGAAGACCGCGACCGTAACACTGATAGTGTCAAGGAGGTCTACAAGACCATGTGGGGTATCCTGAAGCTCAAGAATATCCAGTCATTCATTATCATTCATTTGATCGCGAAGATTGGCTTTCAGGCAAACGACGCAGTCACAAGCCTGAAACTCCTCGACAAGGGCCTGAAGCAAGAAGAACTGTCTCTTGTGATCCTTGTTGATTTCCCAGTCGAGGTCTTCCTAGGCTACTACATTGGCAAATGGTGCCAAACATATCCACCCATGCATATCTGGTGCTGGTCCTTTGTCGGCCGTCTGGTCGCCGCAGGATTTGCACAGTTCGTCGTATCCATCTTCCCCGCCGGCGGCGCAACAGGCGGCTTCCTTCTGCTCGTTATCGCCGAACATGTGCTCTCCACGTTCATGAATACCGTCATGTTTGTGGCTGTCAGCGCCTTCCACGCAAAAATCTCCGACCCTGTCATTGGCGGTACTTACATGACATTGCTTGCTACGTACGTCCCCTTTCCCCATCTCCCATGTAATCAATACTAACTACAACTTAGCGTCTCAAACCTCGGCGGCACCTTCCCGCGCTTCTTCGTCCTCAAAGCCGTCGACCTCTTCACCTCAGCTACGTGCTCACCACCTTCCGTCCCGCCCAAGACAGATCTCCTCAAGGGCCCGCTCGTCACACAGCCTTTCTCGTGCGCTCTCGAGGGAGATAAGCACCGTTGCATCAATGGCGGCGGCGTCTGCAACGTCACCACCGACGGATACTATATTGTCAACATACTGTGTATAATCATTGGGGTTGTGACGTTCTGGGGCTACATCAAACCCGCAGTCATGCGGATACAGGCGCTCCCGCTACGGGCGTGGAGGCTGTCCGCGTAGAGGGGGTGGGGAACCAAGGAATGAACAGTTGGAGGCAAGTAGAAAACAATATATCAAGTGAGAAGTAAATGTTGGCAGTGTGCTGTACGTGACTTGTGGCTCGTGCGCGCCGTGAGGTTTTGCATGTGACGCTTTCGCCGCTGACGAGGCGTTCGAGATTGATACGACCATGTATGGCCTGGACGAAACATCAGGGGACTAGTGTAGCAGCGCCCTCGTGAACAGCCTTCGATAATACAGACACAAGAGCCTGGGGAAAGGCGGACGCAGCTCGTTTCGATTACATGGGAGGCACACTCGTTCATCTCGTTGTGGACCACGAGGGTGGGCTCATCTCGACTGTGAGCTGCTGCAGTCAACGCACCGACGTTTAGACAGACTCTGAGCGGAAAGTGGGTGGTGTAGCTTCTGAGTGGTCAGATGGAAACTGCCAAGTAACGCTGGATAGACATTGCATTCATCAACGGAACTGTGTGGACTTGTCTGATGGTAAACACCCTGTGTAAAATATGATCAGTCGAGCAATGAGAGAAACGAAAGGCACCCAGAAGCATATCAAGATAGTGCATACGCGCAAACCGCTTCCATAGCTTACATCCCAAAAGGTTTGCTGGTTGATTGATGAACGCGACAAAGTAAAGAAAGGACAGACATTATCAATCGAGTGTTGAAGCCTCGTCCACCGCCCGATACAGAGTGGGGACCAAACGTAGAAACTAGCCCGCTGATGAGGCCTACCCATATGAGACTCCCAAATGCGCCTACCCCGCGCAACCCAGACCAAGAATGTCAACGTATCGAGAGAAAGCCGTGCGAAATCGTAGCCGATGTGACAACCGTGATCATAGCGCAGCCGTAAGTCATGTCTCTTTTTGGTCCTTCTGAACACAGCAAACGACCTTTGATCATTCAACCTCTTGTTTCGCCGGCGAGCACGAGAGGCAAAGCGAAGCGCGCCAGACCGTCTAAAGTGCCGTTGATAGTGCCGAGGCATTTCGCAATCGTGGTACTAGTTACAGGAGGTCGTGCGCTGCTCTTGCTAAAAGACTGGGAAAGGGGTGTTGGTGTACAAATGTCGAAGAGTAATCGGGTTGCCCTGGGCGCGAAAGCGGGTTCGAATATGCTGGAGTCGGGCTCGCAAAAGAGGTCGGCGTCTGGACTCGGGAGGGGTGTCGAGATGGTACTGTTTATCGGCGCCCGAACCTGCTGTAGAAGTCGTCAGCATACACTCTGAGCAAGGATTGAAGTAATGGCAGGAGCAACGAAATCTCCATCTTCGACACAGGTTATCGGCTATTGCTCGATGTGGGTACATACTTTTGTTTCTTCTCGGCAGGTTTCAGAATCTATAGACTCAGAGTTAGTACCCAGTGCTATTGTCAAGATTCAAGTCACATACCTGGAAGGAGCACAGCAAGCTCTCGTCGACACTCATCATCGCTCCGGCATTGTCAAATTCGCCACAGTAGTTTGGTGCACTGAACAATGTGACGAGTTGGCGCTTAGAGAAGAACTCATAACCATCTTCCACGACCTGATGGGCACGACAGATCAGATCCATATCGTGTTTTTGTAGGAAACGTGACACAACGTCGGGTCCGAATGTGAAACTGACACCTCTGTCGTTCTCGCTCCAGCCAGTGATATCCTTGTCAGGATCAGACCACAGAAGATCGCAGAGAAGACCGCAGTCGGGGATCTGCGCACGTTAGTTTGGACTCCCTCAAAGGATAAACGCTACGTTATGGCTTACATCGGTGGGTCGCATGACTCGTCTGATCTGCTCCATGGAGTTGAGATCGGGGCTCAAACCACCGTGCATGGTGAAGATCTTCTCATCGATGATGGCGGCAATGGGCAAGCAGTTGAAGCAGTCTGTGAATGTCTTCCACAGCTTGATGTTGTATCTCCGCTTGCATTCATCGTAGAAACCGTAAATGCGGTTGATTGAAGCGCATTCGTGGTTACCGCGAAGAACGAAGAAGTTCTCTGGGTACTTGATCTTGTATGCGAGGAGCAGGCAGATGGTCTCGAGTGACTGCTTGCCACGGTCGACGTAATCGCCGAGGAAGAGGTAGTTGGCCTCAGGAGGGAAGCCGCCATATTCGAACAATCGCAGCAAGTCATAGTACTGGCCGTGAATGTCTCCACAGATCTACAGTAAACGCTGTCAGCGAAATTCGCAAATTTGTAGATAATCTACTGACCTTAATCGGCGCCTCGAGCTCGAGGAGGATAGGCTGAGAGATGAAGATCTCACGCGCCTTGGTGCATAGATAGCGAATCTCGGTCTCGAGCAGCTGAACCTGCTTACCGGGCCTGCTGCCTCTGACCTCGAGAAGACGGTCTATGATGGAGTCGAGATCCACCTCGTTTTCCGCCATAGCTGTGACTTGCTATTGGCTTGGGGTAGGATATGGGAGGAGCAAGGGAGAACCTCGCGCGGGTGGGGTCGGAGAGAAGGAGCGCGTTAACTCGTAAGTGTTTGTTCCTGAAATCTATCGTCAGCATGAATGACATTGTTGGCGCCAGGCCGCATTGCCGCGAGCGATCTACATAACGATGTGCTGCCTTGCCGCGCACATGTCCACTCGCGGAAGGTGTGGGTAAGAAGCCGTAAGGAGCAGAAATCTTAACGTACCTCGAGTGTAGAGAGGCCGGTCCGTGTAGACGCTGGTGGCTAGCGGTGGGCGCTGTTTGGAGAATGGCTCGAAGCCCCTCAGAGACGCCTTGCGGCAGTGCTGGGTCTACTCGGCGCTAGGAGTGACTTGCGAGTCGAGGAGGTCAATTATGCACGTGCTCACGGTTATACCTGTGCAAGTGGTGCGGTGGGCAGTTGTGGGCGCGATGGAGCGGGGCGCTGCGGCGTTGTTGTGGCCGAACGGTGTCGAGTGGGATGCTGAGGGACTGAACCTCACCGCCTGGCAGCGATGTGGGATGCGGGGTCAGAAGGCGGCGGCGGCTGTGTAGTGGTGCTCGATGCTGCACGGCAGGGAAGTGCGTCAGAAAGCTTTGCTACTCGAAAGTCGGGGCAGGTGGGTGGTGCGAGTGGTAGAGCGTTGCCGTGTAGTAGTTTTGCCTGGATTGTTTCGTCCTTGGGCTAGCTTGGCAGAGAAGTACGGGCTAGGCCGAACTGAGAACGCGCGACCGACGATGAGGGAAGCAATGGCAGAGAGCTGAAGTGTTTGAAGGAGCTGAAGCAGAGGACAAATGGAGCGTGCTTGGACCCGAAGAAAGCGAGGCGTGCAGTTCTGGGAGCAGGACTTGCACTGAACCGCCGAAGCGCTCTGTCATCATCCTGAATTGCACCGCCCACTCACGCGCGTTACATAGAAGTAGTTCGACCCGACGCCTACATGTACATTCTTGTGCACCCAAGAAGCCAGTCAGCAAGCACAGCATGAGCGTCGAAAGGCCCAATATGCACCTTGTTACCTGAAGCTGTCACGACCCTGAAGTCCCTGAAGTCACGGTTGTGTGCCGCACCTAGCTGTCAGCGTCCCAGACATGGAGCTCCGCATGTCGTTCTAGCCTTGGGCGCCGGCTCTGCAGGCAAGCTCGGCGCCTCCCCTTGACGCACCGAGTATTTATATGCGCAACGCAGTGAGGTCACCACACAGATTGGTCCACGATCTCAACAGACATCGATCCAAAGAAAGTCCACGTCCACGACTTCTTCGTCACTCTCAGTCCTGCTCGTGGCCAAAGTATGTATAAGCAGCCCATCGATGCAATCAAACAGTCTCATGGCTTACGAATATTGCAATGGAAATCGTCACATTCGACCGTGCAGCTACCTAAGATCGTGTCCAACTAATGCGCTCTTCATTATGCAATAAGTCAAACAACGCCCCTTGTTTGCCCACCAGCGGAGCTAGACGAGCCATGTTGGCCAACGGTAAGCAGAGAGTCTTCCAAGTCCGAGTAACGCCGTGAAATGATTAATGATACAAAAGCAAAGTCGTAATAACAGGCCCATTGGACCGCGCAAAAATGCAAGCACAATCAGCCATTCCAAAGAGGAAAATGCCGCCGGTGTATCGATGTAGATGAGAGCAAACGCAGTAGAACAACGAGCGTGACGCAGGCGCTCAGGTCCTCCAAACATGAAAACCAACCAACGCCATGCAAAAGAAAGATGTTCTGCGCAGAAGGGAATAGCAGAGATGCGACAAAAACCAAAGTTATCTGTCGCCTAACAACAGGCTAGGGGACACGAAGTGAAACACAAATCTTTGGGTATCGCAAAAGTAATTAGATCAGGATGCTGTAAAGATCAGCCGAGTGTACGACCTCCTGAGACGATCCCCTGGCTAGGAGTCCGGGGTGGCGCTGGTCGAATCGTGGTCGAATCGTAACCTCGCTCTGGAGAAAGCCCCGAGGCTGCCGAATCCCAAGCTTCATCGCCCAGTGCACTCAGCCATGTGTTACCGAAATCTTGTCGAAGCGCCTCAATCTTCTTTTTGTAAAGATCATTACTCATATCAAAGTCCTGTTCTGGAAGCTGAGGGGCTTTGCTGTCGGTTGTAGTATCAATAGGTGGCAGTTGCTGGTGGGTAGTATGGGCAGTGTCTATGACAACCCGTTCGTCGAGAGACGGCCTCTTGACGGGATCGCCTGAGATTTGCGCATGTTGTGGCTCCTCGAATCGAGGCTTATCTGGGACCGTGCTCGTTGTATTAGAATTTTGTATTCGGGGAGGTGTCCTTGCCGACGTGTCTTCGTACGAGAAACCAGTAACGCCAGCACCAGCTAACTGTTGCGCCGCTTCCGCCTGCGAGAGCTCGACGATCCTTCGTTTTGGTCCTTTTTTCTTGCGTTGCGAACTTGGCACGGCTTGTGAGCTACGTGCACTTTTTTGGCGTTGTAGCGAGCCAGAACGCCTGAGTCTGTCAGGATCATCGGTTGTAGCGTCGATGGCTTTGACGACCTTGGGCGGCACATGGGGTGCGGGCAACTCATCCTCCACTGGCGGTTTAACGACAGGAACACCAGGAAGCTCAGGCACTCGGTCAACAAGTTGTTTCCTCTCAGCGTTGCTAGGACCTGTGGAGTCGATTATGACATCCTCAGTGTAGCCAGGTGTCCGGCGGAACAAGTTGAAGATAATAACTCGGTAATTGGCGTACGTTTTGCAAAAAGGATTGCGATGGACGTAAATCTCAGTAATGTCAGGTATAGCAGTAAGGCGTGCCAATTCGGTGGGGTCCGTCAGATTGTTGTCTCTGAAGTCAACTCGTTCTAGTGATAGCAGGCGCTCAATGCCAGCAAGCGATGACAGACGGTTGGAGCGCAGATTGAGAGTAGTGATCGCAGGGAGCGGGTTGCGGCCCAGAGACTGTAACCCCTCGATCATGCAGTTCGAAAGATTGAGAGCTCGTAAGGAGGCCAGATTGGCCAAACTATCCGGGATCTCACTGAAGAGGTTGGCGGACAGGTCGAGCGACTGCAGGGTATTTGTAAGCGGCGCAAGACTACTAGCGGATATATTCGTGAGGGCATTATCAGCCAGACTTAAGTGCCTCAAGAACCGCCATTTGGTCGAAGGAAACCAGCCTAACGAGAGAAGGTTCGACGAGCTTCCTCTTGGAGTATTGGATCGTACGCTGGAAGCGGAGCTTCCGGAAGAGCGTCGATAGTTAGGTGCATTACTCCTCGAGTGGTTGTGGGCGTGGCTAGAACCGTGTCGAGAACTGGTGGGCCGAGAAGGTGACGAGCTGCGCTGGCGCTGAGTTGGAGGTGCTTTGCCGGAAAAGTCTCTCAATGTATCAGAATTGCGAGGACTTGACCCATGCTTGCTAGTAGCGTTTGGCGAGGACGGCGGTGACTCTTCGGATCGGGCAAGGTGTGCGTGTTTCGCGGTGGGACTTGCTGTAGGCCAGGGTCCAGAGGGAGAATGGGGTGCTTTGGCGGATCGTCTGCGGCGCTTGTCAATGTCGTCCAAGACTATGTTGATCAGAAGGTCTGCAGGATCATCTACACCAGCTCGCTTCACAGTCAGGCTGCGAAGGTTCTCAGCCAGTCGATCCCAACCATAAAATTGGCGGAAATCCACGTCATAAATTTCGAGCGCGGTGACATTCTTGAAGGCGAACAGAGGCACGGCCGTATCGAAGGGAAATTCCTCGTAACCTGCAATCAAACGGGCTTTGTGATCCGGGGCCAGGCGCAAGCATGGGATCTTGGTGAAAGCAGAGTATAGATATCTCAAGTCCTCCTGCAGCAATGCCTTCTGCTTTTCAGCCTTGGCTACGCTATTGGATCCAATGCGCAACGTCGACCAAAGCGACGACATGCCGGACATGACACTGCGCACGCTGGATACCGAGTGTATCGAGTTTCCATCCGAGTTCTTCTGCCTGTGTCGCTGAGTGTTGCTGAGGAACGATACATAGTTAGTTGGCGAGGCGTCTGTATGTATGTTCTCCAAGCGGACGTTCATGGGTCCTACGGGGATGGCAGTCTCCTCGAAGCGCGAGAGCAGGTAGAACAGATGATGTGGCGTGAGAGTCAACTTCGCCGGCTTGATTGTAGGCGAGGTAAAAGTCAACGAAGGCAGCGAGAGCGCCGCAGCCCAAACACTACTGGAGGAGGAGGCTGGGGGGCTCGAGGGGCCGGTCGGCGAAGTCGGAGAGAGGGAATTGCTCTGGCCATGTTTAGGAGCCTGTCGCTGCAATTGCAGAGCATTGGCAAGCGCCTTCTCATGTGTCCGTACAAAGTACGCCAAGTTCTGTGGTACATTAGCAACAGGCATATGCGAAGCCCTGACAGTGGTCACTCACCCTTATGAAAACTTGCCCATCCTCTGTGTCCATGATTTATGACTGGCAGACACCGACTGCATATAGAGCTCCAAGAGTGGATTTATGCAGATTATATAGAGAGGAGGCCGCTGGGGAGGGCTCTGTTGTCGAGGCCGTACTCTCGGTATGTCGTGTCGCGGGGCCTTCGCAGAGCGCCTACGTCGTGAGACGAGGTCGCCTAGGGGCTATTGGGACGGTCAGCAGTGAAGGTGAGTGTGTAGAGGCAGTGGGCGCAGTTGCCGCAGGGACATGGTTGCTGCCCTGCAAAGCCTTGGCAGTGCGGTGGGGGATTCGTCGAGGACATACAGTATGGCTTCCTCCTGATGCCCTAGGTAAGGAGCCCTAGGTGTCGAGAAATAGTCTGGAGAGACAGCTAGATATTATGCAGCGGCGGCGCACGGAAAGACAGCCCACTGGAGGCGGCGGGTTGCACGGGAGGAGCAGCTAAGCTGCGTGTCGAGGCGGTGGGCCAAAGAGAGCTGCAGCGTTCAATGCACGAGAGTCCGAACTGCGCCCGCAGCACTGGTCAGGGAGAAAAAGCACAACCCACAGCACGCGCTCGCCGATGCAACAGGGTGCAAGAAGAGGAGGGCGTCGGCGCGGGAGCAGCGCAGGGGCACGCGTTTGTTTACAGTATGAACAGAGAACAGCGCTGGCGAGCGGCCGTATGTCGAGAAATTAGATACCCTTTCCGACTGCGGTACTGCCGTGTTCAGACCTCCCGGGGCGATCTGGAGGGGCCCGAGGACAAGACTTTGCGCAACACGGCTGGCGGCGTCTAACGGTCGATAGTGCTCAAGTGCAAATGAAGCAGGCAAGCGGGCAACGATGTGAACCACAGCGAGAAGCAAAGCAGCACACCACGAGCAACAGGTCACAGCCCAAAGGCACCATCACAGCGAGCAGGCCCTGGAGAGCCGTCGATAAACACTGGAGACCCTTTGCGCCCCCAATTGGACGCCATACGCCGCTAGTCTGACCACCCATGTCCACAACCCTAACCCTCTGCGCTTGGATCTCGCACGGCTGCAACTCCATTGTCGGGTATCGTGGGCATCAATGAGCCCCCTCGACTTGCTCGAGCCTCCGCTATACGGCAGGCATGGCGCTGACCATTTGCTCCGTTCATGCGACGCAACCATAAGGGGCGACCATGTCGCGCCAATGCGCCGCTGTGCAAGTGTCTACATATACCACAGCATGCGCGAGGTGGGTGTTGAAGGATGTCGTGATGGATTCCCCAGCCATGGCTTTCTTCGAAAGGTTGCGCCGAGCAGCTAGGCGATTGTCAGATACGAACGAGGACGAGGCCACCTTCAGTCCTGCTCGCGCCGACGGCAGACGGCTGCACCATCACAGTCCCGCTGCGTGCATTGCTGAACGCGAGATTGCACCTGAAGCTTTTGCGCGTCAAAAATGGCCGCGCTCCACTTCGCTCAACAGCCTGCGACACACGGTCACAATGGTGGTCAAGCTGTCGTTGCACAGGCCGTGCATCATGAGCACATGAGGCAATCTTGAACGTGCCACCCGAGTCAAGGTCAGTTTTGTGTTTGGTGGGACCCTGTCCCGCGTTCGCCGCGTCCTCCCTCGACCTCTGTACGCACGGGAACGCTGACTGCTGCAACATTACGGCGTCTCACCCACTCCTCCAAGCATGTCTTTACAGACAATCCACCAGTGTGCTCATCTGACTCCCGTCAGACATAGCAATCCTGCGGCTGCCGCGCTCGCTGCTGCATGCTGATACGCGAACCGAGTAACACAAAAGCTTGGATATCAAACCACATAGTAGCGCCAGGCCTTGCAAGCCTTCTCCGTCAACCGAGACCACTCAGGCCCTCTGATGCCTGGCGTGTTCGCTATGCACAGACCTTTACCCTGTCTACCAGGGTGCTCGCAGCGCCCATTTGCAGATTTGGAGATTAGCTGGCAACAAACATCAAAGCAACTGGTCGGGCCTCGTGCAACAGCTAACATGGCGAGCGGCGGATCACCGCGCCTGACGAGCATGGTTCGCATCATGTCTGTTGCCATCTTCCCGCACCTCAGACCACGTTGATGCGCGTACCCTCTTCCGCTCAGGGAGAGCACGTTTCGATAAACTTCCTTGCGAACCCCACTTGCCTTTTCTGATGCCATTCGGAAATCAGCAATAGATCCTGGCAAGGCGGCGCTTTTTGAGCTTAGCGGAATCTCCAATTGCCCCTCAACACCACGAGGGGCAATCCAAGCTACATGCTGCATGTCCTCTGGATCATCGATCGCACAACCACTACAACCACACCCCAGACAAAAAATTGAACACCTGCGATTGGTCGTCAAGAACGTCGCTAGGCTCACTCGTTACCGCTAAGTGACACTTCCTCAACAGCCGTTCCATGCAGTGCAACAGCTCTTGCACATTTCGGATTTGTTCGATCTTCACCGCTAGATCAGGTGCCGAGCCTGCAGCCGCCCCGTGGGGTTCAACACCTCCGACTGGTAAAAAGTGCTCATAATTGAACGCTGCGGAAGTATTGCAGCCTCACCTTCGACAGGAGGCGCTAACCCGTCACGTTGCATTCACATCCTTGCCGAACCCCCACCTCTTTGCCGCGACTTCTTTGTCTGCTTTCACGAGGAATATATCAATCACCATTCGATCTCAGACATTGGTCCCTCACATTTACTTGGAATGATGTTCGCCCGACTGGCGGTGAAGCCTTACGCTCGGCCTTCGGATCTGCATTCGAGCAGTGCACATCAACTTCGCTACTCCCGGACCTTGGGCAAACGAGGCTCTGCCCAACGCGCGCCAAACCAGTGGCTCCGCCTTCCAACCCAGTGCCGATTTCCTGCGCTGGTGCCCGTAAGTAGCCTCTCGAATCCAAGATTGACATCATTGTGCAGCGGCAAAGTTCCCCACATAGTCTACACATTGTTTCACAACAAGCTTTTCTTTGCTCTGCCGTTGCTGTCATGTCACGGCACCAATGCAAGGCATCTTGAGATTTCGGTCAATTACGCCACATACAAGTCGGATGGGACTTGCCGTCGGCATACCTGACTTTCGCGACATACTTGCAGACGTCTGCCTAAGTAGCCTCATATATGGGCGTCAGACGTAAAGACGCGATGTCTTGTGGCGCGGTCATCTCAGGCAACTAGTAAAGGTCTGAGCTTGTGCAGTAGCAGCCTTGCGACAGCGATCTGCTGTAGGTGAAGCAACGGTCACGTAGACTTTGTCTCGAAGACAGCTAGCTGGCATTCAGTCGACCGTGGGTGTCTAGTACAATCATTCGGTGCCCGTTCTCTTGACGTTGAGAATAGAACGGATACAGTCCGCGAGAAGGACACCCGATGTAGTCGAACGAGAATCTGTTCTCATTCATCAAACAAAGTCCGTGATGTACTCTACATGCTACTTCTGCAGCTCCTCTATCGCACCATTGACGACATCTCTGATCTGCCTCCATCTCCGTACCAATGTATCCTTCTGCCCATCTCTTGTACTCGGCTCAATCTCACCACTCCTCGACCTCGTTCTCCTCTTCTCCTCAACCACCCCATTGACGTCCAAGCCTTCGACCTCTTCCAAGATATCCATGACCTGTCTTGAGTACCTCGTCAGTAAGCCCACAAGATACCCAAAGCACTTTCCCTGCTCCCTCTCTGCATCATGATCAAAGCCACCAACAAACGCAGAATACCTCTTCGAGTCCAGCACAAGCAATCTCAGCACCGCAAGCGTCCGATGGCAAACAATCTCATTCCCTCCCATCTTGAACAGCGTGTAGTTCCCGTAAAATCCATCCTCCTTGAGTGCCCGTGTCTGTTCCGCATCAAGCAGTGGAATGATGATGTGATCCAGCGGTATCGCATCACGCATATTACTCTCGAGTATGAAGCCGTACTCCACAAGCAGGAAATCATTCGTATGCGCGCCGTAGCTGACAAACACTTCTTCGCCAGCTTTATAGGCACGGTCAGCAGTCACGCCGTACCCTTTGCTGTCCGCGCACGGGTCGCATCCCACGTCGCTGTGGTTGAAGTAGTCCATGAACGGGCACATGGCGTAGCAATCATCACCGGTGAGTTTTGTCTTGCGTTTTGGGAGGCGCGGGTGTGAGTTCGGCAGGTCGGGGTAATTCCAGTAGAAGGTTCGCGTGTTGACGATGAGCCATGTGTATGTGAAAAAGTCTTTTGATATCAAGGGGAGGTAAGGAGAAAGGTCGGTCCAGTCTTTGTCGAGCTTTGTGCGCTGGTTCGTGAGTAGGGTTTGTGCGGCACGGGGAAGGAGGCCTCGGAGGGCTTTGTTGTAGTAGATTGGCATGGTGCTTCGAAAGTCTTCCTCTGTGGGCCAGACTGCTTGCCAGAGAGCGTACTTGTCATGTGCCGGGTCGGAGTACCACAGTGCCAGGGATGCTGCCAGCTTGCCATGCACGGTGACATTATCTGGTAGGTTGAGAGCCTTTACCGAAGGTAGTGCAACGTGTACGAGTGAAGTGTTTTTCACGTGTACTATACGCTCTCCTTTCTTGTCCAATTAGTCAGTATTCATTCTCATTACTGGAGAAGGTGTGTACTGACTTGGATATCTCGCGCCGCGACAATGCCCATACCACGATCTACAAACTTCGCGGGCGCTATACCGTTGATAGTGACTCCATTGTTTTCAGCCCATTCTACGAAGTTTGTATGTTCTTCGCCTGGATCAAGCGCTGCTGCCATGTTGTTGCTCATTCTCATATGTCCAAGGAAGGCTGTGCTCTCCACGCATCAACGTTCCACAAACTAAGTGCGTTGCTTGGACGGTAACACAGCGTATAAATTGCACCCCAAGGTACTGACTACCATGCTTGTGAATAGTTTCGGATGTTTCGAGTCACAAAAGTTATAAAAGGCGTGCTGTGGCTGAAGTGTGGCGCTCTTATCGATTAGGAAAGAGTGCGCGCGCATCATTGATGTCAGACCATCGCGGTCCAAGTCCCTCGAACTTACAATGGCAATCGGTGCTCGATTGATACGGCCCCAGGCCTCCGCCCTTACAAGATGCGTCAACTGGAGTCGAAATGGGCCGAAAGTGCGCCAGTTCTCACTCCTCACTCGTCCGCCAGCGACATATACAGAGCATGTGCCATTGACCCCAGTCGGAAGACTTGGTCTGGCAATTAGCTCTGGCATCGGCGCTTTCTTGGATCCAAGGAAAGGAGGTATGCACAGCGATTCTCAGGAGTGTACTAAGTACTGACGTTGTCCCAGAGCTAATTGCTGATTTCGGCGAGGCAACGGCACAACCATACTTCATATACAAGCTTCGAGACCGCATGCTCATGAACGCGACCGGGCGACGGATACTGCGCGACAGGCCTCGGCTGACCTCGAAGTCTCTGGATATCCCCCATCTTAGATCACTTCCACCAAATACGGTCGGTTACAATTACGCCGCATGGCTGGACGCCGAGGGTGTCACGCCAGATACACGAGCACAAGTACGATACATCGATGATGAAGAGTGTGCATATGTCATGCAGCGGTATCGTGAATGTCATGACTTCTATCACGCTTTGGTAGGATTGCCGGTCTTCCGGGAAGGCGAAGTCGCACTCAAGGCCTTCGAATTTGCCAACACTGGGCTGCCAATGACAGGCCTCGCTGTCTTCAGCGCTTTTACTCTCAAGAAAGGGGAGTGGAGAAGGTTCCTCGATATCTACGGACCCTGGGCGGCTAGAAATGGAGCTCGCGCGGATGATGTGATCAACATTTACTGGGAAGAAGAGCTTGAAACAGATATCAACGTGTTGAGGACAAGACTCGGCATCGAGAAGCCGCCGGACCTGCGCGTTATGCGCAAGGAAGCTCGTGAGGCGCGGCAAAAAGAAAAGCTGGCGAAAGAGGCTATGGCCAAGGCTGCTGTATGATCACTGGAAATGTACAACACCCTGTAAGCCTTCGCATAGTCACCAGCGCCTGTTCCTGGCGTTCTGTCCTTGATATCCAACGCCACATTTTATGCAGATGGACGCTTCACTTTGTTGGGATTGCCGTACTTGGAAAACACTCAGTTAGCACCCTGGGCGAAAGATTCAACCGCCATTCGGCCGGAAGCCATACATGGCTGGACGTTTGGAACCACAGAGAATATCCGACAGCGGGAAGTTGGTAAAAGGACTGAGCGAAGCAAGAGGGACAATCGCGTTTACTCTATCGACTGTCAGATTCGTACCCTGTACCCCAATCTATACGGGATGTCGATCTTCTTATCATCTCCACGCGTTTGCTGACTCGAATCTCGTATGACACTTGTTGGTTCCCTTCTTCTGCCTCGATTTGAACCGTGATTCGTTGATCGGTGAGCTGAACGGTCCCATGCAAGGGGTGTCCCTTGGTAAGTCCATCATTATGGCAAGTATCGAAAGAGATTTGCGCAATCTTTATGACTGCGAGTTATAGTTTATGTGCATTACCAGACCGCGCAATACTAGAGGCGTCATCGACGACCAAACTATACAAACCACTGTACAGTAGTGTCGTTACTTGAAATCACAGAAGCGCGCCACCGGACCGATCCGTTCGAGTCCAGTAACACGTGTGATCAATGGTTACACAACAGCCGCACATACCTCGCATGAATCTAAACGGATCGGCTACGGCGTGTCCGTCCGTGCCGCAGGACCATCGTCCTCTTTCGTACCCATTTGCTTCGATTGTCCGTCTGTCTGGGAATGCAGAGATGATCGTCGAGTAGGCTATGTGAATGTCGACCTGCGGCAACGACCGAAAACAGAAATCCCTCCACCCGTGTTTCGCTGGCAACATGTCACAAGCAGCTGCATGCTCGGCGCCAACTCCTGATCGATCCTTCTCGGATTCACTGATTGGCGTGCTGCGAAACACACGGTCCTGGTCGGGAATCCCTTGCTGCAGGTACATCCCAGCACTTGCTCACAGGTGCATGGAAACATTGACTCTCATTACACAGCCTTGCGTACAACATCGTGTTCTACTGAGCTTGTGTTTTTATCTATTGGCGATTCTCCGCCGTTATCTTCCTGCACAGGTATCCCCTGGCGTGAGACGGCTTTCCACATTCACCAGTGCCAGGGACTACCGAAAAGCAAACACCCGCGCCGTAAATAACGTACCCTCCGACTTCTGTGAATGCATCTCCACGTATAACCCGCGACTGGTAATTGTTTCTCATGTTACAGTCTCACGAAGATCAGCTTGAGGCATCATGACTCGCTCTGACCGTCGGCCGGAGCTCTTCGCAGCTGCTCTGATACCTTACACTGCGGCAGCTATTGCGCTAGTGCTACGAAATGTCGCTCGACGGAAGACGAGGGTGACTATGGTATGGGAAGACTACCTGTCGATTGTGGCCTTCGTAAGTGCTTAGATCTGCCGCACGACGAGAGCTTACCTTCATGCAGGCTATTGGGACTGGTTTCACTTTTATCAGTCTCTTTAGTATGATCACCAGTCTGCCTTGCCGCACAGTCGCTGACCCCAGCAGAGACACGATGGGGATTCGGCCTTCCAATGAAGGATATTCACCTTTCTGAAGAGCAGATCGTGCATCACTACTTCGTGGATCTCTGGGCAGATATGTGTAGGGAATTTACATCTTATAGGTAGCGACTGCTAACAGCTGCCTAGGGTTGTACACCTTCTCGGTTGGGCTCAGCAAATTCGTCATCCTTGGCTTTTACTGGAGGATGTTCTCTCTGTCGATGATCCGATGGCCTATCCGAGTTCTCTTTGTATTCTCAGCAGGTTGGATCATAGTGCGGGTAAGTTCATTGCCAGCAAAATACTTTCGCCTACGGAGGTATGCTAATCAAGGCAGATTGTGCTCATATGCATCCAATGTACACCGATACACAAATTCTGGGATTCGGATGTACCTGGCACCTGCCCGCTGACACCCATGATGTCCCTCTTTGGTGCAGGGATACCTCACTTCATCATAGAACTCGCCATTCTGGTCTGTCCCTTGTTCGAGATCTGGAAGTTACACCTACCAGTCAAACGCAAGCTCGCGGTAGCAGTCATGTTCAGCGCAGGTCTTGCAGTGTGCGTGTCGGCCTTGATGACGATCATTCACACTCTTGCGCTCGATAAGAAAATGGACAAGGATCTTACATGGGATGGACTTGAGGATCAGATCTGGGCGGTCTGCGATGTCAATCTTGCGTCATTCGCAAGTAAGTTACCTCCTACGATTCATGAAATATCTCTGACAAGCCTGCAGCATCACTCCCTCTGCTCCGTCCCGTTTTTCGATCCCTCGGTGGTTTTTTTAGCACTGTAAAAGCTACGTCGGCGCCGTCTCAAAACTACAAAGGCACTGGGTCAGCGCCGACATACGGAAGTACGCCCTTACATCGAGGAACAAATCCAGATTCAGACTCTGAAGTGGGCTTTGCCGATGAAGGTGGCCTCATGGGTGGAAGTGACCTCGCTGGTTCGAGCAAGACTTTCGTGATGCACGATTTCACACCCAGAGACTCCGATAACGACCAACCTGGGCGGCAGGGCATACATGTTCGGAACGAGACAAAAATCGTGTATCATGATGCATAGTGAATCTACGATCGGCTGTGCGGATCTGGTAACCTTTATATATGAGCGCAGCTATACTATCTATTAATGTTTTCGGTAATGTCTCTGTCTCCCCAATATTGTAGTCCTGGCTTCTTTGGCCCAGGCGCAACCGACGAGAACGCGAATGCCAGGCAAAGACAGAAATATCGTTGTTCCTCGCAGCAAATAGGCTCTCAACACCACTCATAGCCTTTTTCCGAGCCTGAATGGCACCCAGACGCATTCGAGCAGCCACTCGGGTATCTGAAGTGGATAGGATCACATGTGGAGACCCTGTTGCGCTTGCTCTGCGACCAGATCAGACCACAGTGACCACAGCGCAAACATCAGTATAGCAAGGAAATGTCCATCGGCATCGGAACTGGAGTCTTTTCTTATGAATCATAGGACTGGTGATTCTCGTCACTCTCCTCTGAATCCTTGATGTCGAACGTCCCCTGTTGGACATCAACCTACGCCATTACTTCTCCCTAGAAATACTTCTCCTCTCAACATAAGACCATCGAATCTTTGGCAAGATACTGAAGGATAATGCCGTGATCGGACCTAAGTATCCAATTGACCCGTATGATCTCGCGGAGCTGTTTACGGATGCTTGCAACACGATCAAAGGTCTTGACGGTAATCGTGTTTTGCGAGAGCGAGAACGGCTATTACGAAGCGTGACAACTTTGTGCAACAACTTGATTGGCCTGACGAACTTTGTTCAAGCTCTCATTAAGAAATATGACGAGCTATCAGGAGCCGAATGTCAACTTGGAAGGAGGAAGTCTTTACAGATCGCATGTGGGAAAGTGAATGGAAAGCCTTAAGAACCCTAGAGCAATAATTCAAACTTCAAAGAAAGGCCATGATAATTCGGATAGAACGAATGGTTCATTTGTCGCACATGGGAACGAGCAAGCATGCGGGGTGTCTGGATGATGGGTGACTAAGCAAGAGTACCGAGTGGCCGATGCCGGAGAGGGGACTCCCTCGACATCATCGACACAACCTTCTCCAAGCGTGTTTGCTCAGGTTCTAGTCTTGCTAGTGGCCATCTCATACCTCCGTAGTCGCAGACTGGCGACGTTCAAATAACGTTTGGAGGCATACAGTCGGTGCCATGTCATAATCCTCTCGGCCACCATTGGTAACTTCAAGCTCGATACTTGCCATATTCGCTCAATTTCAGTGAACATCTCACCATTTGGACCTCACTGCTCACAAGACAGAGACAATCTCACCAACTTCTTTCTCATTTTGCCAGTATGTCAGGCCCGTACCTTCACGGCCACCACGCCTCGGTCCTCCGTTCCCACAGTTGGCGTACTGTCGAGAACTCAGCTCCACACCTCATTCCCTACCTTAAACCTGATCTCAAGATCCTTGATGTGGGCTGCGGCCCAGGCACCATCACAGTTGATCTCGCCTCTCGCCTTCCGCACGGCTTCGTGTACGCTATCGATCCTTCTGCAGATGTAATTGAGAAGGCACGACAACATGCAAAGGAGAAGGGCATCACAAATGTTCGGTTCGAGGTCGGCGATATCTTTAACTGGCAAACTCTAGACGGCGTTCAAGAAGCTGGCTTTGATGTGGTGCATGCACACCAGGTTCTGCAGCATCTGCAGGACCCGTTGGGATGCATGAAGGAGATGGTGCGGCTTACAAAGAAAGGTGGAATCGTAGCGGTGCGCGATTGCGACTACGGTGCCATGGACTGGTATCCCGAACACCCAGGCATGCAAAAGTGGAAGGATTTATATATCAAGGTAGCACTGGGGTTGAAAGCATACCCGAACATGGGTAAGATGCTGCATTCTGTTGCGATGCAAGCTGGTATTCCAAGGGAGAACGTTGAGGCGAGTATCGGCGCATGGTGTTTCTCAACACCCGAGGAGAGAGCATGGGTAAGTACTAATAGTACAACCACAGTTACTTGTTTGGTCTAGAACTAACGCGAGTGCAGTGGTGCGGTTTATGGGCAGACAGAACAGTCAAGAGCGATTATAAGCAAAGAGTCTTGGATGGTAACCACGGCACCGAAGTCGATCTTGAGGAGATTGCGACAACCTTTCGAGAAATGGAAAAGAAAGAGGATGGCTGGTTTGCAGTCATCAACGGCCAGGTAATCTGTCATGTCAGATGAAATGTATTTAACCTACGACGTTCTCAGGTGCTCTGTCACAAGCTTTTGGTCGCTATCTCTTCCACATTTGGTCTCACATCACTCTCACCAACTTTCCCGCAAACAGCTCCCCATAAACAACGGCACCGCGTCCAATCACACCTTACAGCGCTGTTACCGCCCCGAGTCAGCTGAGTGTGCATGCGTTAGCTGGCTAGCCTCGCAAGAGGTGCCATATCAACCCCACTTTACCCCTCCATCCAGTGTCAGACTATCAATTATTCCACAACAACTGAACAACAGCACCAAGACACCATCCCATCACGAAACTTCTGGAAGAAAAGTCAACGAGCAAAATGCAGTCCACTACAGTCCTTGTCGATTTCCACTCCAGCTGCCCCAAGTGCGGCGCTACCATCGATGGCGACAACAAGTCCTGCGGCTCTTGTGGCAGTGTGAGTTGATGATGAAGACCGGTAGCTCTTCGTTTCGTTACTGACACAGATACAGTCATGCCCAGTCTAAGTCAAAGCTAAGGAATTCGAAGGGCGATATCGTGCAAGGCTGAACCGGCGCAAAGGTGTATTGTGGTGGAGTACATGATACCTCGATAGTCAAATCGATCCAAGGGAATGTTCCTCAAATGCAAGCAGCTAATCTACACATGTCCGGTGCCAGAAGACGTACGCCTTTGAAAGCGTAAGCTCAAGCTCAAGCTTAGGCAACTGCAGTGATGGCATACCCTCTTTACTTTCTTGCCTACTGGCTCTGTCAGTCACGGTCTCGACCTTCTTACTTTGAAAGTACAAGTATGGGAAATACAGATTAAGGATGTCTGACCTCAGTCTGCCTTAAACGCCACCACTTTCCTTTCTCTATCTCCCTTCCCTCCATGATTCCCTCCGTACTCCTCCCACTGACCGCACTGCCACTCATCCTCACTTGCCCCGGGGCCTCCACATCCCCAGCCCTCCCCATCCGACTCCTCCACGCACCAACCTGCACTTCATACACGTCCTCCTTCTCGCCCGCCAACTCCTCCAACCTGGCTCTCTTACTCTCCGGGACTAGAAAACTCGTCAACATACCCAAGAACATGAATAGCGCAAAAATCTGCATCACCCCGTGAATCCACGGCGTGGGATTCTCATGCGTAGCGCCGCGCTTGATCATCGGTGCGAAGAAGATCTGCGCGAACACGGCGCCCAGCTTCCCCATTCCCGCACTGAACCCATGGCCTGTGGATCGGACGCGGGTGGGGAAAATTTCAGCAGGGGTAATGAAGGTCGTTGCATTGGGGCCAAAGTTGAAGAAGAATTGCGCCATGACGTAGAGGATTAGGAGGTGCGTCTTCGAGAGCACTTTCCAGGCGAAGCCGAGGACGCAGAAGATTATTGTCAGGATGCCAAAGCCGCCGATTTGGATGGGTTTGCGGCCGAATTTGTCAACTGTGAGCACGGTGAGCCAGTAGCCTGGTAAAGCCCCAGCACATATGAGAACTATCTGGCCCGTTGCTGTGTTGCGTAGGTTGAGGTAGAGGTTGTCGCGCTTGTCGAAGCCCATAGTACTAAGTAGAGAGGCAGACGAGAAACCTAGACCGTAGAAGGCGAGATCGAGGAAGCTAGGGATAGTCAGTGATTATGTAGCAAAACCGACGCAACTGGAAAACGTACAACCATGACATCGCACAACTGAACAGTCTGATCGCCTGCCTTTTTTGCGAGTAGAATCGATAGACCTCCATCAGTGTCACTGGTGCCTTCCTGTAGCCGTTCAGCTCACGCCTCGTCTGAGCTTGCGTCACAGGATTGAGAATGTCTTGCTTTCCATATCGATACTTTCTCGCGTCGATGCTGGCTTTTTCGACATCGTATAGAACATCGAACGTGTATCGGGGTGTTTCTAGAGCCATCAGTTAAGCTTCATCGTCAAACTTGTGTCACTTGCCTGGGATCGTGAGCCTGTAGTATAACGCGAACCAACCAGGGACCCCTCCAAAAGCGATGATGATCCTCCACATCTTGTCGATAGTTTTGATGCACTGTCCCGTACATGCTGCTACAGAGACGACCCCCTCGAGATGGTCTTTGTAGACGACCACAACGATCAGTGTCATGAGTGCGGCAGCCAGCTGACCGAGACCTTGCATTGCAAATACACTTGCGATAATGCCGCCACGGTACCGAGTACTAGAGAACTCTGCTGTTATGACAGCTGATAGTGGATAGTCGCCGCCAACTCCAATGCCCATTATCTGGTTGTCGTTAAACTGAGACGACAGCGGAAGTTCTGGTTTGCTTGACTGCTTACCACGCGGTAGAAAATCAGAACTCCAACGATCGATAGAGTGCTAGACTCTCCACACAATGACTGGGCAAGCGTTGTTGCAATGATGATCATCAGCTCTATGCCGTACATTCGTTTACGGCCAAGTCGATCTCCCAGGTATCCGAACCCAATTTGGCCGAAGATCGCGCCTGCTGATGTTGCAACCTTTATAGCTGTATCAGCGTTGTGAGGCATGACTCCACGATGTGTATCATCTTGCCAGTATACTATTCCCAGCAATATGACTGCAAGATTGATGGCGAACAGCTAATCTCATCAGTGTGAGATAATAACAGATGATTCAAACGTACACTGTAAGCGTCTGTGAAGAAGCCAATACCAGTAACGACAGCAAGACGGACATGATACCATCCAAACGGCGCCTTATCTACTTCGGCCAGGGCCATTCGTCTTCTTTCGTTGGGGTCCGCGATGTGAGTCTAGTCCGGTAAGCAAGGTGCAAAGGTCAGGATTGAGAGGTTTACGTAGACTCTTGAAGCATCATGATACGCTGCGTTGCCATTTCTATTGTATGATGGCATCGAAGAGTAAGTTGTAGTCTTTAGACGGTGAGTCGTATGTTGTGGGGCCGGAATAGACGTGGGTGCGGCGGTTGTAACCTTTATCAGCCCTGTGAGGCTGTGAAGCACACGGGTGCGACAATAAGGCTGACCAGCGTGGTGACGATCTGGGTAATGCACAACAGTCAAGAGTTGGATCCGAAAAAGGCGGAAGCTAAGTCTTGCTTTTGTAAGTTGGCATAATGCCAGGAGCCAAGGACGAGTGCGAACCAGACAGTGCCATCACGCGCGATATGAATTGGGAGGAATGCGTCTTTTGAGACTCGAAGATTCTTGTGCGAGTCTTGAGTATGGCTTAGCACAAACGCCATTACGGGTTCTACATTTGACATCTCACCACATTTGGCTCACGTTCCTGTGATGTTGCTTCTGATTGGTTCGTAAGGATGGCCACACCACGGCAGCTCCCATGTAAGTTCTCGCTAATTATACACGTTCCGTACCCTCCTGGGCCGCTAGATAGGTCCCGTTGCCTGTTATACGTGTTGCATAAGTTGCCAAGTGTAGAGTCTGGCGCCATGGGTCGTGTTCGGGGATCGCGATAGACACCACGCAGGGGTATCTTGGAGCATGAAACGTGCAACTTGAGACCACGCGCAAGGCATCCGCAGGTGGGTCAGCTTGACTCGGACCATCGATGTGCACAAGATTGCTATGATGTATCGATACAGTTGCTTACCGAGCCAGTACCTCGTGGGTGGTCACATGCCCCAGGAAATGGATGCGTCAACAAGCTGATTATATGAGCGAAGTATACTGTAGAACCAGTGGAATGAAGAGAAGTGAGTGTTGTGGAAAATTTGGGGAGCTCGATTTAATACGAGTAAACGGTTCTAGGAGTCATTGTGCACTACAGTCATTGCAGCGTCATCCGCTGGCATCTCACTCACCCACCCTTTCAGCACAGATCTGAGTTGTTTCTCCACGCCTTGCTCGACCCAGAAGTGCCCAGCACCTGTTACCTCGACACTCGAGAATGCTGAACCGTACTGTGCCCTCAGATTATCGGACCAATCTCGGATCTTCTTCGCAGATGCAAACTTGTCCTGGTCGCCATAAATTGCCAGGGACACAAACTTTCCAACGCTCGATATTTCTGTGTCCCTGGAACGACTCCACAGTTTTTGGCCGAATGCAGGTGCTGCCAGCGTAGCTATTGGCGGGGTGAGGGGCGAGACTAAAAGATAGCGGATCTCGGGAACGACAACGTTGACTTCAGTACGCTCAAATGATTCTGTTGAATTCCCGTGCCTCCGGCGTCGATGACTGAGACTTCTCAGACGATGGCCCAAGTCCAAGCTTCGGGGAACATCCAGGCTTCGCCTTACCTCCCGACTGCTTCTTCTCTTGTCGGGGTTCGTCTCTTCTCCTCCCATAGTCAGAGAGGTCTTGTGTTCGTGGTTCCTCCTCCTGAGGTTTCTCTCTGCCTCTTGAGCCTGGTTGATCCACTCCAGATTGCTCTGATCGGACAGCTTATGCGCCCGCAATAGGACTTCGTCAGCCGCAGAACCAGCTAATGGGCTCGAAAAGCGTTGTAAGATTGATGGCACAGGTGGAAGGTACTTTAGGATAAGAGAGCCGTATGAGTAACCACCGAGGATTACCAGAGGAATCTCACTAGGTACAGAGCCACGTCCTTGTCGGGTGGACGGGCGTGCCGGTGACTGGTCTGGCGTGAATATCGTCTCGGGTGTGGGAAATGGGTTTATAAGGCTCATATACTGCATGAAACATGCAGCGAAAGTAATATAGTCGTCCCGCTCCGGTCTCCCAGACCACGAGGTACGACCTTTGTGTGTGGAGCCATAGGCACCTCTGTCGCAAGTCAGCAGGTAATTGAAGCTCTTTGTGAGGTATTCTACCGGAAGTTGAAAGTACCGACTACGTATCCAGCTTTCAGCATCTCGTCGACTACGATGCCCACAATACGATCATCATAGCTACCACCCATTGGAGCATAAGGGTGAGCCATGACAATGCCGTGTTTTCTCCATCGAGGCTTGTCCGAGCTATCCTTTGCAACCTCATCCAAGATCCTTGGGTGATATATGCGGCAGTCGAGCGTCGTGTCATCGTGTATGGAGGGTATGGTGAAGCTGTAGTGGGGCTCCGAGTGGACGCGCATCTTTCGGGCCTAAGACAGACCCACAGCACGCGTTCATCGCATGCTCGGTATGTTGTGGATAGTGTGGAGGTCTTCAGACCGTGTCAGACGTCTGAAGGCGGAATTGCGGGTTGCAGGTTGCAAGATGCAGGTTCCATGCTGTAGGGTCCGTGTTGCGGAGCTGCGGAGCTGCGGAGCTGCCGCGGCAGTGACGTTGCTTTCAGGAACAGGAAGTGCACGGTACAAGTGGTGTTATGGACCCTTGCAAATCCCATCGCTTCAAGATGATTCCTCGGGTCTCACAGAATCGCTGAAAAGTCGATTTAAATAATTAGGATAAAATGCTTGATTACGTGTCTGCTGATAGCTTTGAGCACCCAGACGCCTCGCTCTTGAATCCAACGTTTGCCAGTTGCACAATATGCTTCAGTCCGTGTCGGTGTCCTGATGAGAAATCATGAGCTCAGGATCAGGGTCATCATTAGAGTCATCGGTCTCGAACAAGCTCGGTCTGGGTGGTGCAGGCTTGGGTGGTGAGCGTCCTATTCTGATCGCCGACCCAGTCATCTCCTCTTCTGGTGGCTTGAAGTCATCAAGTTTTACCAGTGAGCTTGTGGCCTTTTCTTTACCCTTTCGCTTCACTCCAAGCGCTTCGTGTAATAAGTCTCGACCTTGCTGAAAAGCCTCAAGCTCCGCTCCAATTGCGCACATGAGAAGATTCCAGCTTCTAGACGATGCATACTCCCACTTCTCATCCAAGAAAGCAATGGTGGCATCCATCTGATCTAGCAGGCGCTTAGGATCTGCTGCACCGTTTTTACTCACTTTTAGCATGTATCTTTGCAGGCTAGCCTCGTAATCGGCAACCTTCTTCACTGTGTCGCTCCACAAGATCGAGCCTTCTTCGAGTGCAGCACGCTCAACATCAACCTCCTCACACTTCTCCGCCAGTCGTGTATACTCGTCTTGCCAATACTCGTAGGCCATTTCGAGGGTTCGACGTTTATGTGGAAGCGTGGGGAAAGGCGAGGTAGATAGTGGAACATGATCGCGACTCGGTGAGCGTGCAAGGAAGCTTGAGACCTCCTTGTCCAGCATGGAGAGAGATGTTTTATATGACGACAGCTTTGCTTCTTTCGAGTTCTGCGTGTCTGCAAGCTCGTCTAGAACTTGTCGCTGTCGCCGCTTCAGTGACCACAGTTCCTCCTCCTTTTGTCTGATGTCTTGTTCGAGCTTTGAAGCTTCAGTCTGAAGGGCTTGTGTATTTGCGCCAGCGTCTTTCCCTTCAATACTCTGAATCTTGGTCTCTAAACGCGCGCGCTTTTGCGTCCAGCTCTCGGTTTTCTCCACATTGTGTTGTAGATCCCGCAGGCCATCATCCAACATGTTCAGTTCCTCAGCCTTGATATTTGCTAGCTGCTGTATCCTCCTGAAGATACCTCTTCTTGCGGTGCTGAGACCCACCTTCTTCCTAGAGCGTCTGCGCTGATCGTCACCGCTCTCCGCGTTCTTATCTGCTGAGCGGACGCTGCTGACTGTTGGCGTTGTACTACCATTCGATACCATATCATCCGGTACGGCATCGTTGTTGCCGAGGCCCCTCATCAAGCCTTCTGCTTGCGCGTCGAGGAGCTCTTGGAGCTGTTGCTCAAGATGTCGAGCGCGTCGTTGCAGCGTAAGTACATCGTCTGGAACACGGGGTACGGACGATAAGTTGGCTCTCGGAGTGCTCCATATCAGCGAAGAAGTCACTGGCGGCGGTATACGTTGCGGTGGAGAATTGTATAACGGCAGCTCGTGCTCACGAGCATGCGGGTCTTCGAAAGACTTCCGGAACTTTGACGGTGGTGGTGAGAAGGAGCCGAGGACTGAGTTTAGCAAAGACATATTGGATAATTTGAAAACGAGGCACGGTAAGGTAAGTCCATGGACTCAGTCGAAGCTACGTTGTTTGTTCAGATGCGCTCTGGTGTTGCTGCTACCTTGCGCATGTGAACGACCCAACGACGGAGCATCGGCGTTCTTAGTCATCAAATCACAGGCAAGTTGCAGATGACATCCTCGCGTGATGCACACATCAGGTCTACCATCAGCCCTGCGGTAGGGACTCCAAATGCTCCAGTTCAGTAAACTGGGTGTCAGCTTGTCTATATTGAAATAACAAACCGATCTGGCACCTCTCAGAGCGCCTGTGAGGTCGCGATACCATATCGAGTGTAGTTGCCTAACAAGAAAATAGAGACTTTAGACTGAGATAAGAGCTGCAAAGCAAGTTCAGCTTGATAATACGCAGCGCATTGCACGAATCGACTACACGCAATGTCTTGGAAAAGGTGCAAGGATGGTGCAGTCCCACTTGCACGGCGAATGCTAGCGCCTCGCTTAGCTCCGCACCTGCTCGCAATATTGAAGTTCGCAACTTCTACCTCGCGACGTGAACAGCACTAACCTCAGGAACTTCCACCGTACGTTCGCCGCGCCTGCTGCACCCGTCGACGATCGCTGACAACGCTTTTACAGTAGTCCATTTCACCGACATACAAAATGGCTGACGCTGCTCCTGCTCGTGGCGGATTCGGATCTCGTGGAGACCGTGGTGGTGACCGTGGCCGTGGTCGCGGCCGTGGACGTGGCCGTCGTGGCGGCAAGTCCGAGGTGCGCACAACAAGAATATGATCTCCTGGGCAGGAAATTGACAATCGCGCAGGAGAAGGAATGGCAGCCCGTTACCAAGCTCGGCCGTCTCGTAAAGGCTGGCAAGATCAAGAGCATGGAGGAGATGTACGTTTATGCGCACGGCAGGCACAACACGCGGGATTGCGACTGACAATTGGCAGCTACCTCCACTCTCTCCCCATCAAGGAGTACCAGATCGTTGACTTCTTCCTCCCCAAGCTCAAGGACGAGGTCATGAAGATCAAGCCTGTCCAGAAGCAGACCCGTGCCGGTCAGCGTACTCGCTTCAAGGCCATCGTTGTCATCGGTGACTCTGAGGGTCACATTGGTCTCGGTATCAAGACCTCCAAGGAAGTCGCGACCGCCATTCGCGCTGCCATCATCATCGCCAAGCTCGCCGTTGTCCCCATCCGCCGTGGTTACTGGGGTACCAACCTTGGTGAGCCTCACTCGCTCCCCACCAAGGAGTCCGGCAAGTGCGGTTCCGTCACCGTCCGTCTCATCCCCGCTCCCCGTGGTACCGGTCTCGTTGCCTCGCCCGCTGTCAAGCGTCTCTTGCAGTTGGCTGGTGTCCAGGATGCCTACACCGCATCCACTGGTTCTACCAAGACCCTGGAGAACACACTGAAGGCCACCTTCGTTGCCGTCGCCAACACATACGGATTCCTTACCCCCGACCTGTGGCGCACCACTGCGCTCACAAGGTCTCCTCTCGAGGAGTACAGCGACATCCTCCGTGAGGGCAAGAAGTACTAAATGTACAGCGGTGAGGCTACGGTTCTTTTTCAGCATTCCTGGGTTATGGCGTGAGGTAATGCACGGGCCCCTCCTATGAAGTCGATGGGTTAGGGATGTCCGGCACGAAATGAAAACTCCATTACGACCTTCCATTTTACCGTTCAGTGCAGTCGTGACAAAGGAGTTCGTGATCTGAAGAAACACTAATTTATGTGCGATTCACTCAACTCATACTGCCAGAGCCTCCAGAACACAGTTGAGAGCTCCGCAACAAGATTAAATCTCCGTTCAACATCAGCTGTGGTCCCTCGTCCACCTTACTCGTCGACCATATTCGTACCATCTTAACTGGCGTAGCTGAACCCACCATCACCATCACCAATACAATCATCACATCCAATAGCCAGTCCCGATACTACTCCGATACAGTGACGTCCACTCGATCCCATCGGCTCTCGCCAAGCCTAACGAAAGTGCCAAGACCGGTACACTAATGCACATATTGTTGAACAAGTAGTGATTGCGTACTTCTATGGAAGTGGTGGCGCCTGAGCCCTGAAGGGGAAGTCGCACTGACCAACTTGTGGAAGTGAAAGAGTGATGTGATGTGGGTTCCCAATGACCAACACACATACATACACTGGTAGCGTACCGCATGTCACCAAGCCATGCGGGGTTATGAGTGGCTGGTGCCCGCGTTACTGACATGCAGGTTGTCAGTCTTGATGGATCCTGCAAACCACGCCGGCATCCGCTATTGTCATGTGAGGGCTTGGTTAGGATGTTGGCCCTTGATATACTGTATAGGGTCTGGTCCTGTTGGGTATTACACCCTAGTGCACTAGACTCTTGAAGCAAGTCGGCTCTCCTCAGCCCGATTGGTTGGTAGTCGACTCTCGTAGCTGAATGTAGGGACCGGGTTGTACGAGCTGACGGGGCCACACCTTGTACGGATACCAGTCGCTGCAGTGAGACCGAGACGCCTCGTTTCACTCAATGCACAAACTGTACATTATCATCTGAAAGCATGAGATATCGCAAGAATTCCCGAAATCATACATCCTACATCAACTCTTCTGATCTTGTGCAGCTATGACGAGATGAACACACTGCGAAAAGGGCGTGCATAGCATCATGCACGAAAGAGCGAAGCTGAAGATGTAACGATCTGCGTCGTCCATATCAAAAGTAGGGAATCTGAATTTCGCCAAATTATGCATCCACCTACCGAGTTCCTGATTTGCTCCAATTGTGTTCATTTTAGGTCGTCCGCAGACCGAACTTTACTGTCTTACACGGATCCGAGACACTGTCTTTGAAGACGGGCACACGTGTCCAGTGTTAAGCATCAAAATAACGGAACTACGACACCAAACATATGAAACAGCGAGCTTATGTTCAGGAGCACATGTTGTAAGCAGCGATGGGCGACTAGCTGACAGGCGTACATATTTCTCGAGCCTCATCAATCGTGTTTGAGCATCTTGGCGGCATACATTCACGCAAATAGTCACCAAACCATCCGAATGGTTGTCATTAGAATGTGATATTGTAAACTATAACTATGTGCACGCTTTTCGTGTCGGCGCTGCGACCGTGGGTATATTGCATGTACAAAGTAAGAATGGTACCAGCCAGCCTGTAAGAACAACAACCGGAGCTACCGAGATACTACAATACGCTAGACTGAACAAAGAGATTCGTGACAACAAGGGCGAGGGCGCTAGAAAGCGTAAAAGCGCTTCAAGATTGACAATCGGTTCTTGGTCCTTTCGGCGCTAGCACGCTTCTCCGCGTCCTTTCCGGTCGAGGAAATTGTCGTGAAAAGCCCGTGCTGCTCGCGCAGGCTAGTGCTACGCCTAAGGATCTTTGAGATGGGGAGGTCGGCGTAAGTGAGATCAGAAGTGATTGTGCGGGTCGCAGGGTGGGAAGGAGTGTTCTGTGGCACCTCGGGTGTATCGTCGAAGTACGAGGCCCATAAGTTCGTGCTGGGGCTGAGTGGCGGCGATGCAGACGTTGAGAGTGCCATACCAATAGTAGTGTCTGCATTCGGTGGCCGGAAGGCTGGGTGGACATCGTCGTAGTTGGGTGTCTGAGCAGCCTCGTCGTCGAAGCGGAAAGCTTGCATGTGTGAGACGAGCGGGGCTGATGGTGGTGGGGCAGGTGTCTTTGGCTTGGAGAGTGATCGAGTTCGGGGAGTTGGGACTGGAGTGGTTTCGACAGAGACAAGACCACCCAAAAGGCCACTGTCTTCAACAGTGAAGCTATGACGTTCTTGGTGTTCCCCATCGACACTGGACTTTGACGACACAGCACTAGCCTCGCTCCATACCTGGCTGCCATGCGAACTGGTGCTATCAGAGCGGCTCATGTCTGTATGATCACTGGTGATAGCATAACCGTAGAATCGCTCGAGCAGAGCTGCGTCCAGAAGAGGTGTCCGCTGACGCGCATGGCGGGGTTTATTCAGCGATGACGTTCGTTCTTGCGGAATAGGAGGCGACTGGGGTCGAATCCATGATGTCTCAGGGCCAGCTCCTTCCGGCAAGATTGAAACTGAGGAACGGCGAGAATGATTTGCAGACGCACTACGCGACAGGCCTTGATCTGGTGAATCTGTCGAAGTTTCGTTCAATCCGTTACCGTAGTTCTGAACGATGATCTCGCAGTGACTTGTAGGGCGCAGCTTTAAGCTGTTCCGTCGCGAGCTTCGTCCCGGCAATGAAATTGATCCAAAAGTGCGACTGGGTGAGTTTGCTGCAGGGGTAGGTATCCTGAGTGGAGCTGGTACCTCCACAGAACCTCGTAAACTTGAAGTTCGAGATGAGAAATAATCTTCCCTGTGGCAGTCAGGTTGAATGGATGTAAACTCGGCTTGTGCGTTGCTGAGATACTCGTCGATCACCTGTGGCACATTGACTGCAGATCCCACCACCGAGGTTGCCGAAGCAGTAGACACCTGCGAGCTGCCAGGCCACGATGATTGCTCAGGCAGCAGGCAGCAGAGGGGGTAGTCGGCTGTCTCTGTATCCCTCACCTCTTTAGGTGCCCGCAATGCTGACACGAGGTACTGCAGCGTACCGTAGATTAAAAGCCATCTTGCCTTGCGCGCATCGACGACAGAAACCTTCTCGTCGCGCTGGTTGAGGGTTGAACTGTAAGCACGCTCGAAGTGAGCGTACTCTTTGACAATGCTGGAGTTATTTATTGCAGCACGTGGTGAGTTGGTCGCCACTGCCAGCGCAGCACTTATAGTCTGGACATTGTTGGCCTTGTTGTGGTGAGCTGACAACGTCAGTTGTCGAAGGGATTTTTGAGACTCCATCTTCTTGGCTGGTTCTGCGTAGCTTGGGAGTAAAGGCAATGGGTGTGGTTGCGACGGGAACTTGTGGCGCTTGTCGAAGCTGTCGACATTCTGCAGAACACAGATGCCCCCGCTTGCTGGTCCCTGCAGAGTGAAGTCGGTGGTGGAGTTCGTGTCGACAAGGTAATCGTAAAGATTCTGGAAATCAAAAAACATCGACTTGTACAGTGCTTTTGGAAAAGCGGATCCCCTGGGAGGTGGCCAGTATCCAAACTTTTTGACATAGAAGTTATGCAAGAACCGACGGAAGCGATTCAAATGGCTCCTGGCTCCTGGTGTGAGACCAAGATAGACAGGGGAGAGATCTTCCTCCAAGAACTTGCTCAATGCGACCGTGACCTGGCCAAGGTGAATATCTACCTCGAGGAAAGCACGTGTGATGAGCGCCTTGGTAAGCCTTGATGTTGTCTATCTGAATATTAGCTAAGGCTTGAAGGTGACGGAGCAGAAGACATACGGCGTATTCCGGGCTCAGAGACAAGCTTTCGTTCATGCCCACGCAGTGAGCGAAGGCATCAATCCAAACAGGTCTGAGCTTGTACGTCTCAGCATAGTACAAACTGGCAAGTGCATAGTCGGTGCATTCGGCAAAGTCGCGATACCCTTGATCCTCAGCGTACTGCAAGAAATCTTGGTGGTTGTCAATGAGCCCAGATCGGAACAAGTGAAGCCTTTCTTGTAGATCCACGAAGGTCTGACCCATGTGGTACCCAACCAAGGGCTTTCCCAGAAGAAATGCGAAGAAATTCCGTGTCGTAACGTGCCATTTGAAGGCATCCTGACGGGAAACGTCATCCGGTGCCGGGATGTATAGATTAACGATTCCCGGTTCACGGCTCGGCAGGGCCAGCGAGCTAGATAGGGCCAACAACTGTTGCGTTTCTGAACCATCTCGCGACGCGATCTGAGCATGGCAAACCTTGAGCAAAGAGTTGCACTTTTTTTGTCGCAGAGCCCTAAAAGGTACGCAAAAAGACGGCCCGCGGCGTGAAGCTCCCTGCGCATAGAGATGCACATAGCAATCGCCATCTTCAAACCATAGTTCGGTATCCTTGGCAAAGTCAACAAAATGAATGGTTAAGTGTCGAAATGCACGTACCCTTCGGAGACCATCCCAATCACTGACCGTCCTGGTCATTCCGGACCATCTTTGCACCTTCTCGGCGGCCATTGAGTTTCGAGTCGCTGTCGCACAGCTGACGGAGCGACGAATTGATGGGCGAGAGTTGTTGACCAAGTGGTGTCCAGCTGTGTTAGCGTGCTCTATCAGGCCAATAGGAAGAAAGTCATCAGCGATGAGGCTGTGGCGCCGTCTTGAAGTTTGCCAGCTGCACGAGGGTGGAGCTGAGCTATCTGACGTCGTGCTGGTGTGAGGTATCTTTGAATCCTGGGAATATTTGCTGTCCTCTGCAGCAGGGCTGTTCGAGTGACTTAAAGACTGACAGCCGGCAAGAATCGAGACCTGCGGCTCGGTTGGCGACTCGGTCGAGGCCATAGCGCTTAAGTAGGATGTGTAAAGCCAACGCGTGTGGAACACTCTACGTGCAGGGGTAAGAAGGAGTCAGCGGCATCAAGTTACCTAGCCTGCAAGCTGACGGTGGGACAGCAGAGATTTGTACAACCACCGTGCCCAAGAACCCAGCTCGATACATATACAGTCGAGATGGGTAAGATGCAAGCTCTAGCGTGGGCCTTCCAAAGGCGAGGCTGCACATACGATGACCAGGGCCAGCGAGTGGAGAGAGCTGATCTGCAGCCAAGTCTGGACGCCAGACCAGTCGGAGGCTTGTGGCTTGCACTCGCCCGCTCCGAAGCCCTGGGCCTCGTTCAGCTGTCATGAGGCTAGCTGGATCGTGCACGCAGCCATCGTGAGTAGGGTCTCGTTCTAGCGGCCGGCTGAGCCTTCCAGCGTTCGGCCTTCACGTCGATATGCTTCAACACATGCTTGATGATGATAAGGTGACCCTGCGATTCTGTTGGATCTCCATCGCAAAACACACTACGTGTAGCGCAACGCTTTGTCATGGATGACTGCAGCGAGTTTGGGGAATGTCGGCGTTGAAAGAGTCCGTCTGCACAGTGCAGATCCGGGATCACCGCTAAGCAGGGGTCCTGGCCACGCTTTCCATCTGGACTGATGCAGACCTCGTGGAATCTCTCAGCTGCGCCTCTGGACTTCCCCTCCTCTCAAGGCTTCCTGAATGAGAGGCAATCGAGAAGTTTTACTTCCAATTGGCGTTAAATGCCCGCTGCATTCGCTCTTGAACCCCCAAAGCGCGAAGGTCCGACGCTGTCGCTGTCGCTGTTGGACTGTGCGCCGCTTTTGTGGGGCCGTGATCGATTGTCAATCTCTCGGCTCTCCGCTCTTCGCACTCGCATCATGCATCACAACACCATGCACCAAGTATCCACTGACACGCAATCTTGGTTCATATCACCGTTACCAGTGTGCTCATCGGCGACAGGATCCACAGTAAGTAGGTTGTTGAAGTGTTGGTAGTGCATATCAGATACGCGTACTGTGCTGCGGCCGAGTAGCTTCACCAAAGGCTGCCAGGCCGACAACGCCATTGGATTGCGTCTGAAGTTTGATGATACGCAACCAGAGGAGCACAGCATATCTTCGGGACTGTGCATATATGCAGTCGGCCTTTAGGCAGCAAGTCATCTTTCGTTACGGAAAGTTCCACTGCTGCCGCAGGGCACTCCGGCTCAAACACACTCTTCCGCCGTCATGCTCACCACTGTACGATCCTGTCCATGACGCAGAAGAGAGATTCCTCCCACAGCAAGACTGCGTCTCACTCTGACCAATGTTGCCGACACATCCGGACGCGCAATACAGGATCTAGCAACTACATTGAGTATTTGAAGGCATCATCTATGTGCCATGTGTGCGGTCTTACATGTGTTACGTTCGCTATCCCGACACAATGGCTGACATCTCGTACAGTGTGATGAGGCTGTCTCTAATGGTGACACAAACCGCAACTAGAATATCCCGAAACATGGCAAAGGCCATCTGCATCTGCACATGCAGCCAGAATATTTTCCGATGTTTGATCTTAAGCTGTAAGAACGTAATCGAGATTAGGATCTACGCACGAGTATGTATAGTCCCTTGTTGGGAGATTCATCTGCAAAATACGGGTTCGTACAGATACTTCCTTGAAATGTCTGCAGCGTTTGTTTATGCTATTCATGAGTAAGTCGCCTTGAGCCCATATCGTATGGGCGCTTTTCGAACACTTCATTGCAAGTTAAGCCAAAAGAAATTGAATTTACCATTGAGCCAACTTAATTCATCCCAAACTGACGATGGCACTGACAAGATATGTTGTGATCGTGGTGCAGGATTCAGCTGAAATCTGGGGTACATACTCCCAAGAGTACCGACAACGCCAAATTGAAGGTGCACCAACCTCTACACAGCTGCCAAGTCCTCTACGGGTATGCTTATCCAAAGTTCGACGAACTGACGAATGCGGCTGTTTTCTAGTACGATTTGCAGCAACCTACCCCAGGTCGGCGTCCTGTACCAACCTAAGGTCTACCCCTCCAACGCACAAGTCTTCATCATGATCCATAAAAGTGGCAAAATAACAATCCCATGGTACCAGCAAAACCATCACGGACTGCCAAAGGCCAAATCCGATGTCCATCGCCATTGATGTTTGGTACCGCAGGTCTCGGCCTTTTGTCCAGGCGTGTACCACGCCTCGTGAGGGCCTGTCGGCTGCCTCTTTTCCAGAAGAAGCTCGAACGATTCTAGCGAGCGCCACACCCAGTGTCGCGACCCCGGTTTTTTCATTATCAGCCAGCCTCGAGCTACCGAACGTAGGCTACTAGGCGGCTGCTGGTTCTGTAGACAGACGTTTGCGGACGCAGCTGGGGGCCTGAGTGCAAGCCATCCACGTACACATTGAGAGCTTATTGGTAATGCACAGGAGATGGAACTCATCGTCTTGATGGACTTTGATGCATCCTTGATGCATCTTTCTATTGGTGAGCTACGGTGTCAGCGAATCCGAGTCGAGCACGAGCTTCCTTTACGGTCGCAGCATCTGACATTGCTATGACCAGTCAATGTTTACTCCCTTTCTGTAATCCTCGTGTACTGGTCCAGTCAATACACACTTTACTTCACAGCACCTTGTCTGGCACAACATGAGAGTATGAAAGCGCCATCATGGGTAGATAGAGCCCCAGCTCGCACCATATAACAACTTACTGCAAAAATGCCCCCTGATCATAAAATCCTCATACATACTCATCACTTAGCAGATCTACCTGCAATCCTCACAGACGGACCCATCCGGGTTCCTCTTGACATGCTTGACCTCGGGCACATCCTCAACCTCCATATCCCTTACCATCTCCTCAGCATTCCGCTCCACTTTACCATGAACCTTCACGTCTGCAACACCCTGCCCCTCGTTCTCCTCGCTCTTCACAGCCTCTTTCTTCTTCCCACCGACATCGCTGTGCCCCAAGTCCTTTTTGGGGTCAATACGATCCCGGACGCGTTGCTTGAGCACTTTGGTTTCTGGGAACCCGCCTTCGGTTTTGCGGTCCCAGAGGAGAACCTTTTGGGCTTGAATTTCGCCTGAGTCTGGGGATGTGGGGTCGAGTGGGATGAACGTCTGCATTGTTAGTATCTAATGTAGTGGACTCGGGGCGATTCAATGGACAATTGTCCACTTGAGTGTTGTGCTGGTTGGATATTGCCTTCAACAGAGTGGTGTCTTGGCTGAGATGGATGAGGGGGATGCTCACAAGCTCGACTTGAAAAAGACCGCCCGTTGCGGGGATTAGTGCGATTTCACCGATCTGTGTCCCGAATGTGGAGAGGAGCTCTTGGCCGAACTGCATACTCGTGAGTTCTGTTCATTTTCTATACGGCGGATGGTGATATACGTATGCAGCTCGCAACATCCAGCGACATTGCGTGCAGTAGGTGATGGCTACGCGCGGTAGATTCACTGGAACGACTTGTGTCGAGGCCATGATTTGCAACAATGAAAGTTCGTGCTGTGAGTCGGGCGTGAACTGCGTTTGTGTCGAGAGAGCGAACTCGGCTTATCGATTGGTTGCGTCATCGCTTTGACTGTAAGGATAGGCTGCCCAAGCGTCCGTTCATCAACTTTCATAATTGATGCATGCTGCGGAAGTATCGGGCAAATTGTACAAGACCTATTTTCTTGTAGAGTCCATCGGGAGTATCTTCTCCAAATTCAAACACCCGCCAAGCAGTCTTCAACGACGGCCATGCCTCTTGCCAATGCAACGAACGACTGAAGATGGCACGTCCGATCGATATCACCTACCCTGATGGACATGACAGTTGGGCAGGAACTATAGCCAAAAGGCGATTTTAATGGACGTGCTCGACACGTGCGATTGGCCCGCACCGGTTCACGGCTGCTCGCGATTGGCGCAATCACCGTGATTAATGCACAGCAATTTCAGATGAACCAGTGGGCTTGAGCGTTGCAATAAGGGCCAGGGTGTCCTGTTCGTCGTGGTTGGGAGACCGATGACTGCTACCGTGCTGCAGCTCCTTTGTGTGGATCGCGCTGGCCATGTTGTGAAGGGCAAGTTTGGTTGTGTAAACAAAAACATGCCCAGCATAGCTTCGCTACGGTTTCGACAACCGCTCTGCAGCTCGGTGCCCAAGTGATTTGAGATGAACGGTCATGTTTCAGACTGGGATGTGATGCATGGATCATAAAATGGACATAACTTCTCCAGATTCGAAGGCACCACGCGATGAGTGATTGCTTGGTACGTCACGGCTAGCGCGTTGCCAGGGAAAGTAGCCGCAGTCAGGGAGCTCTCACGAACTCCTATTCAACGGAGAGTCTGTCCACAGTCGTTTGATCCGCCCATTGTCACGCTATTTGTACCATCTCCAGAACACTCGTTGTAAGTGATGCTCCGCTGAAACCCTTGTTCCTGGGGGCCTCCGTGGCCGCAATTGGCGCACACACCACCATCATCTCGCACGCTGTTTCAACCACACTGAGCTGCCACTCGTCCTTTTCGCACAACACACTTGCTCTCCCAATAGCATTGCTGACGAAAGTCTGCCTCTACTGTAGACATGAATTCCGGCGTGCGCAATCTACGCGCCATGTTCGAGCAGAACGCAGCTTCTTCTCCTGAACCCCGCGGCCGCTCCCCAGGAAGCTCTTCAGCAGCCGACGAGACCAGCCGCCCAACGTCCAAAGTGCGCGCTTCATTCGTTTCCGTCGAGCACACGATGCCTCACGCGAGCGATTTTGCGGGTGTCAACAAGGAAGCCCCGTCCAACAGCACAGCTGCACATCGTCGTGAGAGCTTCAGCGTGAGCCAGGATACGGCTGGAGAGGTTGCAGAGCTCAAGAAAAGCATAAGTGATGAGAGAGAGGAGCGCAGAAAGAGTGTTGCCATCATTGAGGCAGTTCCAGAGCAGGCCGTAGCTTCGCGGGAGTCTTCAGCCGGCCCACCACCTCTTAGAGACAACCCTGATGGAGAAATCGTGAACCTCGGGCACATTATGAAGGGCTCTGACTTCCCCGAGGCTTCGGCGGACACAGATGCGGGCGCACCGCAGGCAGAGGGAGCGCGAGCCCCTGATCTACCTGCAGTCCAAGAGACACCTGCTGAAAACCCAGACAAGGCCACAACAGGAGCGCAGGAAGAGGTGTCCCTTAAGCCCGCAAATCCGACCGATGCTTCTGCTGTAACTGGCGGTAAGGCTCTTCCTTCACCGACCGAGGAGCTGAAGCCTGTGAGCACAGAGCCCGCCACAACTGCTCCGGCTACTCCAGCTACCGCGGTCGAGTCTACTGTGGAGACACCTAAGCCTTCTACAGGTACCGCTAAGACGAACGGAACACCATCAGTGAAGGGCAAGCTCGAAACCAAGAAGCCTGCAGCTATCTCTACGAACAAGGCTGCGACGTCCAAGAGCACGCCCGTCAAGAGCCCACTGCCCAAGACCGCACCAAGGACACCCATCTCTACTGCATCCGTCCCGAAGGTTGCTGCGCCTGCATCCAAGCCTGCTGCAGCTGCTAAGCCTGCGGCGAAGCCAGTGTCCAAGGAGGCACCCAAAGCAGCTGCGCCAAAGCCAAAGACCAGCCACACATCTCTGCGACAATCGACAGCTACTGCACCAACCGCCGCCGCCAAAGCAAAGACTGTTGCTCCCGAAGTCAAGAAGCCAGCAGCAACCAAGCCAAAGTACGTATAACAGTGCTCGAAAAAGGCACCATTCTAACCCACCGCCACAGGGAACCCACTGCAACTTCTCCTCCAGCGATCAAGAAGCCAAAGGCGAGATCACCCACTCGTCCTGTCGCCCTGAACTCGCGCCTCACTGCTCCCACTGCAGCGTCTGCCGCAAAACTACAAGGAGAAGAGGCAAAGGTTGTCCGTAAGCCTTCGACTGCGACTCGTCCAGCAGCAAAACCGGCCGCCGCTAAACCTTCTCGTCCTTCAGTCGCACCCAACGCGAGCACGAACAAGCGACCAGAGTCGCGCACTTCTACAGCCGGCGCTAAGCCCAGCTTCCTTGAGCGCATGTCCCGGCCTACGGCAGCTAGCGCCAGCAAGGTGCATGAGAAGCCTACCTCGCCACCTCGCAAAGCCCCTGCGAAGTCGAACATTCTTCAGAAGGGCAAAAAGAAGGTCGAGGAGGTTGCCGCTAAGGCCAAGGAAGCCGTAACGTCCAACGGACATGCGGATGAGCCTGCGAAGACAGAACCTACAGATGGCTCCAGCGCCCACGTCGAGAGCTCTGAGAAGCCTGCCCCTGAGGAGGTGTCGACTACCGAGTCTGAAACTGCAGCCGAGAATGATGTCCAGATCGAACCTACAAAAGCAGAAACACCCGTTCCAGAAGGCAACCCATCTGCCGTGGAACTTCAGACTCCCAACTCCCAAGGCGAAGCTGTGCATTAGTCGCATTACATGCATCCTCTTAGGAAAGAGGTCCAGTGGCTACTCTGTGCTGTGCTTGCCTGTCTGTCATGGTTCTTCTTGCTTTTCATCTTCCTCTTTCTCTTTCAGCATTTCCAGGAGCGTTCATCTGGCGGAGCTTCATATCCATTGGCGGTGTTTTTGATTTTGAGGTTCAGACTGGTCACATTTCTCCGTTACGCCCGTCGGTTCTGGATAAGGCAGTTTGTGCTCAGAGCCTGGTCTGAAGGCGTGGAGCTGATTAAAGCACTGTGGTACGACGAGCGTCTGTTTCACGCAATACTCAAAAATATCATCCGAAGCGTCTGGCCTTATTCGTAGCATAGCAATAAAAACATTCCCACTCAATCTGCATCTATCAGAGGTGCTTCTGATAATATGTCGCGATGTCAGCCGTGGGCAACAGCTTCGACCATTGTTCGACCAATCATGGGGGACGCAAGAAAGTTTCTCGGACTTCCGCCCCAGATCTTGAACTAACAATAAACGCCAGCGTCGCCCCTTCCCTTTCCCTCTTCTTGTGGTATCTAACACAGTTCAAGATGAGGGTTCAGTCTCTCTTTAAAGCGCAATCGCTTGCTACGAGCAGCCTTCGCACTGCTGCTCGTACGGCTTCGCGGACCCCTTCTCGATGCGCGCTCTCCACCGCTGCGGCGTCGCGCACACCCTTCACCAGCGGTGTTAAGACGGACACATGGATTAACAACCAACAACGGCGATGGCAGTCTGCGGCAGCGCAAGTGTACGTGCAATTGTCGATTTCCGCAACACATGGGCTGTGGCGAGGAAGCACTTGAGCTGATGGAGTTCCTAGTTTGGCGAAAGCAAAGGATGACCCGTCAACATTGACACAAGACGACATCGTCGCCAACCTCGATCCGGTCGAGTGGGAGCGGTTATCTCGAGTCCGCAACATCGGTATCGCAGCGCACATTGACTCCGGAAAGACGACCGTTACCGAGCGCGTCCTCTACTACACCGGCCGAATCAACGCCATTCACGAAGTTCGAGGCAAGGATGCTGTAGGCGCAAAGATGGACTCGATGGATCTGGAGCGTGAGAAGGGTATCACTATCCAGTCTGCCGCGACATTCTGCGATTGGGTCAAGAAGGATGTAGACGGCAATGAGGAGAAGTACCACGTCAACTTGATTGATACACCGGGGCATATTGACTTCACAATCGAAGTCGAGCGTGCTCTTCGAGTTCTCGACGGTGCTGTCATGATCCTCTGTGCCGTCAGCGGAGTCCAGTCTCAGACCATTACGGTCGACAGGCAGATGAAGCGCTACAATATTCCCAGGTTATCCTTCGTCAACAAGATGGACCGCATGGGCGCCAACCCATGGAAAGCTGTCGAGCAGATCAACAAGAAGCTGCGCATTGCCGCCGCCGCTATTCAGGTCCCCATCGGACGCGAAGACCACTTCTTGGGTGTGGTTGACCTTATTAAGATGCAGGCTCTATACAGCGAGGGCGCGAAGGGAGAGATCATCAGGGCTACGGATGAGATTCCTGCGGACCTGATCGATCTCTGCAAGGAGAAGAGGGCAACCCTCATCGAGACTCTTGCGGATGTGGACGACGAGATCGCCGAGATCTTCCTGATGGAAGAGACGCCTTCAGAGGCCCAGATTAAGGCTGCCATTCGTCGCGCGACCATATCCCTCAAGTTCACACCCGTTCTGATGGGTTCTGCGCTCGCCGACAAGTCCGTCCAGCCCATGCTCGACGCTGTATGCGATTACCTGCCCAACCCCTCCGAGGTTGAGAACATGGCTTTGGACAAGAAGAGGGCCGAGGCACCGGTCAAGCTAGTCTCGTACAACTCGCTGCCTTTTGTCGGTCTTGCCTTTAAGCTTGAAGAGAGCAACTTTGGTCAGTTGACCTACATTCGTGTCTACCAGGGTACCCTGAGGAAGGGCATGAACGTGTTCAATGCAAAGACAGACAAGAAGGTCAAGATTCCCAAGATCGTGCGCATGCACTCCAATGATATGGAGGAGGTCTCGGAGATTGGCGCTGGTGAGATCTGCGCTGTGTTCGGTGTCGACTGCGCATCTGGTGATACTTTCACTGACGGCGGTCTCGGTTACACTATGGTGAGTGACACTCTTTGCTGGCAACTGATCGCAGTACTAAACTTTCCAGACCTCCATGTTCGTTCCCGAGCCTGTCATATCCTTGTCAATCAAGCCCAAGCATACCAAGGATACCCCCAATTTCAGTAAAGCCATGAACCGCTTCACCCGTGAGGATCCTACCTTCCGTATCCACGTCGATGCCGAGTCCCAAGAGACGGTCATTTCCGGTATGGGTGAATTGCATCTGGACATCTACGTCGAGCGTCTGCGCCGTGAATACCGCGTCGAATGCGAGACCGGCCAGCCTCAAGTTGCCTACCGCGAGACACTCACAAAGCGCGTCAATTTCGATCACACACTGAAGAAACAGTCTGGTGGTTCCGGAGATTTCGCCCGTATTATTGGCTGGATGGAGCCCTCCGAAGCGCTGGCAGAGAACAAGTTTGAAACCCAGGTTACTGGAGATAACTTGTCCGAGAAGTATCTGTACGCTTGTGAGAAGGGTTTCAATGCGTCTGTCATCAAGGGTCCTCTGCTCGGTCACCGTGTCCTGGGTACCACCATGGTCATCAACGATGGTGCCACTCACGCTGTCGATTCCAGCGAAATGGCCTTTAAGAACGCCACCGCCCAGGCCTTCCGCAAGGCCTTCGCACAGGCTGCTCCTCAGGTTCTCGAGCCCCTGATGAAGACCACCATCACTGCGCCCGCTGAGTTCCAGGGTTCCGTCATTGGTCTCCTGAACAAGCGCAACGCCGTTATCATCGATACCGAGGTCGGCTCCGAAGACTTCACCGTCTACGCTGACTGCTCGCTCAACTCCATGTTCGGCTTCAGTTCGCTGCTGAGAGCCAGCACCCAGGGTAAGGGCGAGTTCAGCATGGAATTCAGCCACTACAGCCCCGCACCGCCGCAGCTGCAGAAGGAGCTTATTGCAAAGTACGAGAAGGAGAGGAAGGATAAGGAGTCATAAGTAGCGCTTTGAGAAGCGATGGCATGGCCAAGATTTGTAAATGTTCTTGTACGATCGCCCTTGAGACAAGTCTCGAGGACTAGGGCTTGCATATAGATGGGCGCATTTGGAAAACTGGGTGTAGTATAGTTGTACATGTACGATTGATGTATGTATCGTAACGGAGCGAATGATATCCCCTCCATTTACTGGATACAAATTTCGCTTCATTGTTTGATTTTGCTAGACTTGATTTGAAGAATGCAGAGACTCTCGAAGTGCCCTTGTCGAGGTGATTTGTTCAGGATGGCCTCAACAGGTCAGGCAACTTGGTCGTGGCTCCCTATCACACTTCTCTCCCATTGCTATATGTACGTTTTCATGATCATGACTCTGATGCTGTTGTACATGCGCAGGCCCAACCGCGGCTGCCCCTTGCCCTTTGCTCTTCTTCCCACGTCCAACGTCTTCGTCTAGTTCTTCTTGACACGGGCAGTCTTGAGGCTCTGGTACTGTCGCGACAGAATAGTGGGACGGTTGTTGACGCTGCCAAAGGCCTGGGTGATGATGGGCGAGCTGTCTGTGCGGATTGTAGTGCCAATGGCCATGAAGAAGCTATAGCAGAGCATCAGTGCCTGTTTGCCAAAGCGCCCAGTCTAATACGCACCCAAATGTGGCTGCAGATCCGGCCATGTACTGTCCGAGTGTACGGAGCATGCCGTTTGGCCCGGGTCCGAATCGCACGATGTTTGTGAAGCCTGGCGCTGTCAGTCGAGGCTTCCTCGGTGTCTTTTGGACTTGGGAGTATTGCATGCGCACCGAAGATGAAGCCAATGATGAGACCAACAGCTACACAGACTGTCAGCCATCCTCTCCACTCTCGTCGAGGCCTCACAACATACATCCACCCATCATGCCACCCATCTTGACTGCAAGCTGTTAGCCGACTTCATCTGCAAATACACGCATTGTGGTGGCATACGCTTGTCGAGTGTTGAGGGGCCATGCGCGCCGCCTCCAGGCATTGCTCCAATTGGTACGGGCATGTTGACGGCGATAGAGAAGCGCTTGACGAAAGAATGAATGCGGAGATCAGGCGGGATAGCTGCTCGGTGCCGAAGAACAGTCCACCAGAGAGCTATGTGGGTCAGTGCGGGCAGCCAAGGGTGCTCCGCATGCACGAACGATGCACGCACTGCGAGATGGATGGCTGAGCGAGTAAAAATGGAGCTTCACAACACTGGTGACTGGATTTGTGGACTGCAGGCACTGGGCTGTGATCTGGGACAAGCACACTTCGAGATTAGCCCGAGGGCCTGCTGTTCAGCTTCACTTTCGTGGAGGGCGGTTATGCACGTGACCTGCAGTTGGACTGGCTGCACTGCGCCGCAAGGAAGGGGCTGGGACTCGAGGCTGTAGTGATTTTTATGGTCGTTCCAGTGCGCAGGCCGTCATTTCTGTATCCTTGCGCATCGAGCTGTTCTGCTGTTGCTCGCTCATCCAGCGTCATACCCATCCATCGCCGGCTGTCTGCACCAAGCGAGTAGGCCGGGCCTCGACGACCTCCCTCCCGCTCCTGGACCACAGACCATCGAACCCGTCCACCACGCTCCACCGGCAGCCCGTCTCGCGGCCCCTATATCGCCATTCCCTTGCCAGTCCGGCCCTGCTGCTGCTGTACGCTGCACCCCATCTGCAGGCTGCATCGCCCGACGTCGCACGGGCTTCCCGTAGACAGGACAGCACACGACAGACGATAGACAACAGACAGCAGCGCCGCGGACTCTCTCTGCACCCGCTGCACCCGCTGCACCGTCCAACTGCTGCCCGCGACTGCGACGCATGCACGCTTGATCTGAGCCCCGACTGCTACTGCCACGCCCGCTGCGTCCTGGTGCTTCTTGCGGCTGCCACGCTGTCTCGCTGTTGCTGCGGCGCCAACTCGCACTACTACCACAAAAAGTGACGACCCTGAACATCAACAACGCGCCCTCCTGCCCCCGACCCCGGCTGCGCGCCCCACGCCTTGCAAATGACGGCTGTCGCTCCTCCTGTGCAATTCCAGAACATCAACCGGCAGGCATGGAGCGCTGAAGGAGGCGCAAACGGCGCCATGTACATGCCGCGGAAGAGCGCCCAACGCACAAACTCGTCGTCCTCGCTGTCGTCGCAAGCCTCGTCCACGTCCACACTCTCCGCCGCCTCTCAGCAATCGCAGTCTAACGGCACCGACGCCACCTCTTGGGCCGCCCGCAAGACAAAAGGCCCCAAGGGCTTGTACCCAGCAACAAAGACCGAGCCTGTCGCAGGCCTCTCGATTGCACGACCCCAGCAGATCGCTACTGCAGGCCCCGGCGCATCAGCAGCCTCTGCTATGAGCGCCCTGCAGGCTCCGTCCGCCATGGTCCCTTCACAGCAGAACGGCGTTTTGCAGTCGCAGCAGAATGGCGTGCAGCGGCAGACAGGAGAGGGTACTGCTATCCTGCACCTGATTCCAATGAACGGCACGTTCGAACGCAAGACCATCACCGTGCCCTTCTTCCCGGATGTTCTTCGTATCGGCCGCCAGACAAACAACAAGACAATACCTACGCCCCTCAACGGCTATTTTGACTCCAAGGTCTTGTCTCGACAGCACGCAGAAGTATGGGCAGATCGCAATGGCAAGATATGGATTCGTGACGTGAAATCGTCAAACGGTACGTTCGTCAATGGACAGCGCTTGTCGCAGGAGAACAGAGACTCGGACCCACACGAACTCAGGGAACAGGACATGCTAGAGCTTGGAATCGACATTGTCAGCGAGGATCAGAAAACTATCGTCCACCATAAAGTCGCCGCCCGGGTCGAGCACGCTGGAATATACGCCCGATCACCCAACGACGTCCTCGACTTGAACTTTGGCGAACTGGAAGGCAATCAGATGCAGAACATGGTGGGGTCAAATGGCCAGCAGCAGATGGCGAATATGCGCGGTCGCACTCCCAGCCAAGGTTCCATGAACGGCCAGCGCATGCAAATGGCTGGTGGTGCACAAGCATACCAGAACGCCATGCAGCAGCCGCGCCACCCTAATTTCTGGCTGCAACCGATCACCATGGAGCAGGTGGTGAAGAAGCTCAATGTGAGTACAATGTGCACATCGAAGCTATTCATACTAATCCCTCTAGGCTGAGATGAAAGCTGCAAAGCAACAATCACAGGAGTTGCAACAAGCTCATCAGTACATCAACGCCATACTGTCCGCTGAACCGAAAAAGGAACCAGTAAAGTCGTCACCGGCCAATTCTGTGCGGATCTCGCCAATCAAGGACATCAACCTGAAAGCCAGATTCTCCGATCCTCCAGCTCCACCCCCACAACAACCTCTCCCAGAGAAACCTATCGCTGCATCATCTCTTAAGAGGTCAGACACGGAGCGCCCCAAGACAGCGTCGCCTATACGCTCAGATGCACAGATGTCTACTCTCACAGAAGCGCTGAACAACGCCAAGAAAGAGATTGAGACGCAAAGCGTACGACTGCGGGATTTGGAGTCACGGCTGAGTGAAGAGCGCCGTGCCAGAGAAGACGCGGAAGAACGAGCCAACCGACTCGAGCGAGAGTCGAGCAAGGAGCCCGAACGTCCTGCGGAGACGGACGAGAAGGCGGATGCTTCAGACGAGGCTGTTCTTGAAGAGATCGACAACGAAGGTCTACAGAACGGCTCTGCATCGCCCTCGGTTGACACGACAGCGCGCCTGCAACACCGCCTGGAAACGATGATGTTGGAGATGAACGAGATGAAGCAACAGATGGAGCGGTACCGTGAGCGCGCCGAGGCTGCTGAGACTGATCGCAAGAGCTTGATGGAGATGATCGAGAACATCAGGAAAGACAATGCGAAAACCAGCAGTGAAAGCAGGCGACGAAGCCGCAGCGGCGGAGATCAGGCGAGAGAGGTCAGAGCTTCTGGTGTTGATGGCCTTGAGGATGATAACGAGGCCGAAGAGGGCGACATCGTCATCGTCAAAGACCGCAATGTTGACAAGGACAGTGCAGGCACGCTGGCCCGAAGAGCCAGCCAGCAAAATGGGCACGCGGCAGATAGCGGGGCGAAGGAGTCTTCGAAGCCACCTAATGTCCTCTCGATCCAGCGCCACAGCAGCGCTGACTTGATGTACCATGGTGGTCCGGTTGGTGCCATTGTGACAGTAGTTGCAATCGGAGTGGCAGTCATGGCCATGCTCAATCAGTATCCAAAGGCCGAGCGCTGAGTGAGCGCACAGGGCTGCCCCGACCACACCACTACAGCGGGTCGTCCAGAAGGACCGGGGCCGGATATTCCGAGTTGGCGAAGTCAAAGACGATGCAGCCGACATGAGTGCTGCGCGCATTCCTTGGACCCGTTACTTCTCAGGCCCCAACGAAGGTCCAAATCACCGCGAAAGCGCCTTTCCAAACCCAACCGGCACACAAAGACTGCCCACGACCCACGGCATGGCAACGAACAATAAGCTCAAAGCTCAGATCGAATCCAGCGTCACACATTGACGTGACCTTTACCTAGCATATTTTTCTTCTTCTTGGCGTTTGCATATTCGGGCCACCTGTAGACCTAACCACCGGTTTACCCACTACGGCATAGGAGGCGTTGGTTTTTTCTGTTTCTTATTTGGTTGGCGTTTGTCGAAGGTTTGAATTGGATGATGGCCCAGGGCTTCGTTCCTCGGACTTGATTCCCTGCCGGGCTTCGTCCCCCGCCATTCACTGTATCAGCAAGCGAACTCTTTCCTTTGTAACATCATGAACTATCTACTTTTGGGTCTTTGGATGATGACGAAAGCGAGCGACAGGAAGAGAGAGAGAAAGAGCAAGTCGAGCGGAGCCGCGAGTGGCTGGCTTGCAAGGGAGCTAGATTGGCAGTACGGCATGTGGATGAGACGATAACCTTTTTCTTCTTCAATGATACATATTCGAGCTCCTCCACCATCTTCTCTCTCTCTTTGTCTGTGATGACTGGGTATCTCAACGCAATGCAATCCCCTCCTGCGCTTCCACGAGCGTGAGTGGTGTCCAAGTGCTCATACAAGCCCAATACACACCGTCACCGTACTCAACGTCCGAATCCGCGTCTCAGGCACCTCCTCCCCATCGTTTTCCCCGTCTCCCTCCCCCTCTTTCTCCCCTCCCTCATCCTCGCGCCCACCCTCTACTTGTGTCTGCACCTCGACATCGTCAATCGCCCGTACATTCCCCATCTCCACGCGGACACGGCAATCGTCCTCGCGCTGAAACTTGGCCCCAAGTTCCAGCGCGCGCGGAATCGCCCGCCCCGTCGCCTTGAGATAGACCTGCTCGCCGCCCACGTCTCTCTTTGCTCCTGCCCTCGCTGTCCCTGTCCCTCGACCCGTCACTTGCAACACAGCAGCACTGGCAGCAATACTCGCCTCGACGTCCTGCGGCGTGAGATGACCGTTTGCTTGCAGCCCCTGCGCGCCTCCTCGCGCACTGCGTTTCCCCCGCCCGGTCGCCGCGCCCTCGGCTTGAGTCTGCCGCTTTGCAATCTGCGACAGCAGCGCGCGGATGCGTTTACACGCCGGTACGAAGGCAGATGAGGCGGTGATGTAGAGGACTTTCGGGTTCGCGGCGGAGGAGAACGGGGAGGGTAGCGCGGGGTGGAGGAGTGGGCGTTTGGTGAGTGTTGCGTTGGGAGGGAGGAGGGGGCGTTTCTGTATGCCTCCCCTTGTCTTGGGTTTCGTGTTTGGTGTGTTTGTGTTTGTGGCTTTGAGGGCGTTTTTGCGCTCGTGGTACTTTCGCTTTGCGGCGTTGTTCTTTTGCACGGCTTCGGCGTGCGATACTGTGGTGTTTGCTCGCGGGGCTTTGGAGGGTGCACCGTGGATGGCTGCGTTGAAAGTGTTCCAGGGCGCGGCTTTTATTCGTGAGGGTTTGGGCTGGGCAGCGGTGGGTGGTGGTTGTGCTTGTCCGCAGGGTGGTGTGACGATCATGGCAGCATCTTCTTGCTGTTGTGGTTGGAGTTTACTCGAGGGCTTTGGGTCGCCGCCGCGGGTTCGCTTTTGGCCTGCCATGGTGGGTGGGTTTGGCTTGAGTGCGTTGCGAGTGGTTGAAGTTGTGTAATGTCGAGGCGCGTCTTCGGTGCGCGCGTTCTGGACTTTTTGTCTTATCGATAAAAGCTACTTGCAGCTGCTGCACTACAACCTGGGACTTGTTCGTAACGACGTTATATACTGCTTTTACTTGATATCTGGATCTCGTTGCGCGATGGCCTGCACTGAACGCATCTCCACAGCTTCGTTGACAGTGCACAACTGCAGCATCGCCACGACGATTCCATGAGTGCCAGACGGAGAGCCGGATACAAACGGCGCTCATCAGCACTACGTCTTCCGAGTTCAGTCTCCTTCCTGTAGACACCATTGAGACCACCACGCCATGGCACAAGCCCTCCGGCACATACACCTGCCCGGCATCGTCCCCTACTCCACAGCCGCGCGCCTCCAGGAATCCCTCGTCTCGCGCTTCCTCGCCTCCAAACCGCCCACAAACGCGCCCGCACCCGCCCCACATATCATAACCGCCCAGTTCGCACCCGTTTATACCTGCGGTCGCCGAGAAATCGGCACCGTCTCGCCAGACCAACAGTCCTACCTCCGCGCAGATGGCCGCGCCGATTTTGTCGAGGCCATGCGCGGCGGCCAGACAACCTTCCATGGCCCGGGCCAGCTAGTCGCATATCCCATCATCGACCTGCGTACGCACAAGCTCACGCCGCGCGACTACGTCTGTCTGCTTGAAAAGTCGCTCATTGCGACGTGTGCAAAGTACGGCATCAAGGCCATGACTACTGAGCACACGGGCGTTTGGACAAGCCCTGACGATAAGATTGCGGCAGTGGGAGTGCATATGAGGCGGAATGTAACGAGTCATGGGATTGGGCTGAATGTTGGTACGGATCTGTGGTGGTTTGATCGCATCGTGGCGTGTGGATTGGAGGGAAAGAGGACGACTAGTTTTGAGAGGCAGGGTCTAACAGGGAAGACCGTGGAGGAAGTGGGGAGAGAGTATGTGGAGGAGATTGCAGGGCGGTTGCTGGGCGTGGGGGGTGTAGAGAGGGCAGGGGAAGAGGAGATGGCGGAGTATTTGAAATTGTGAGCGAGATTTGGACAATCCATGATACCAGCAAGAATCAAGGCAAGGACAATAACGTGAACCATCCTCAGATCTAGTGGTAGATAGGGCTACTGACTTGTACGTTGTGTACCTTCTTCCGTGCATCGATCCACCCTCATCTGTTCAGTCCGACCCAATATGGCGACGCCAATCTTCCACCCCAGCTAGCGCATTTGTCTGATCTCGTCTAACAATACCAATATTGAGAAGCGGTTACTACAATCACACGGTACTATGGTCAATAGGGCAGTGACCTAGACGCCGGACTTGTGATGTCTCCAACCAATCAGAAGTCAGAACGCAGCATTTCCGCAAAATGCAGACGTGACTGCCGAAGCCCGCATAGGGAGCTATCATCCAATGAGCCCCTTCAATTGTATTGTGTTCGCTGTTTGAGCAAGAGGAGTGGGGCGTCGTGTGGCTTCGGATTCAATACACTTTTCCATGCTGGCTAGCCGCTTGACTCTTGCCTTGCGACTCCTCCACGGAATACCTGAAGCAAGAGCTACTTATCAATATCAAAGAGATGAGATGAATGAGTGCAAAATTATATAGTCGTTTGGTATTGTCACTCTTCGCGTGCGCGTTCTGGAGCTGAGTTCGGTTCATTCAAACTCCACGATGATTCACTTCTTGTCGCTCATTGCCATCATCTTGCTCAATGCTCTATTCAGCAATGCTGTTCCTTTCATTGCTGAGAAGAGAGGTAGGCAGTCAAACCCAGAAATTGAAACTCCGCACACTGACATAACACAGCAATCGACAACACCCTCCTTCAAACATTCAAGCTGATGTCCCAATACGCCTCTGCAGCCTACTGTTCGAACAACTCCAACTCCTCCGGCGACAAAGTCCGCTGCGGTTCAGGAAACTGCCCAGTAATCGAACATGCAAACTCCACAACCGTCCTCGAATACAGCAAGTACGTGACCCCCTCCTGCCACTGTTCAGCGCCCACTCACAACCTCAAGAACCGAAACTCTTACCGACGTGACCGGCTTCGTAGCCCTTGACCACACCAACAAAGCCATCGTCGTCTCCTTCCGCGGCTCCCAATCCATCGACAACTGGCTCACAAACTTCGACTTCGGACTTGTCCCCACAGACCTCTGCTCTCGATGCACCGCACACGCCGGGTTCTGGCGGTCTTGGACAGACGCGCGGGACGCTGTCATCCCCGCCGTGAAAGCGACAGCAGTTGCGTATCCGAGCTACCAGATCGCCGCCACGGGGCACTCGCTGGGCGGCGCGGTCGCGGCGTTCGCTGCGGCGCAGCTGCGGAATCAGGGGATGAGCGTCGCGCTGTATACGTTTGGGAGTCCGCGGGTTGGGGGTACGGTGCTGAGTTCTTATATCAGTGCCCAGAAGGGAGGGAATTATCGCGTTACGCATTGGAATGATCCGGTGCCTAGGCTACCGCTGCTGACGCTGGGGTATGTGCATATTAGCCCGGAGTACTACATTGGGGTGAAGAATGGGGTTGATGTGAGAGCTGAGGATTTCAAGGTTTATGAGGGGGCAGTCAATTTGTTCAAGGGGAATGCGGCATGGTTGCTGACGGATGTTGAGGCGCATCGATTCTACTTCGCGCGGATGTATTCATGTGCGGATCTGACGCAGAAGAAGCGATTAGATGTAGTTACGAGATCATAGGTTGAGCGCCAGTGTTGAAACAATTAAAATCGTGTTCTCATCATCTATCATCATATAGAGGGGATATTAAATCGTCAAGCCATAACCAGTATTCTTAGACCTTTTCAATGCGGCCAACACCTCCACTCTTCTCCTCAAACAGCTCTGCCTCAATGGCCTTGTCGGTAGGACCATTCTCCTCAACACCAACCGAGGAGTTGTTGAACGCGTCAAGCTCCTTCGCCTTGAACAGGTTCAAGTAGATAGGGAACGAGTAAGCGATGATAAAGCCACCGAGAGGCACTGCCATAGCAATACGGGTGTTGCGGGCATCGACAACCGCGCCGAGTATGGGAGGGAAGACAGCACCACCGGAGACCGAGGCAACGAGGAAAGACGCACCACGCTTGGTGTGGCGACCGAGACCGCGCAGACTGAGGGTGAAGATGGTGGGGAAGATGCAGGACTCGAAGAAGAGCACCATGCACAGCATTGCGATGGCAGTGTCGCCAGTTGTGGGGATCGAGGCAGTGATGAAGATCAGGCAGCCTGTGAGGAAGCCGAGCAGGATGTAGCGTGGCTTGACCCACTTCATCATCAGACTGGCGACGAAACGACCGACGGCGAACAGCGCCTGGGCGACAGCGAGGAGGTTGGAGCCATCGGCGGTGGTGAGGGATGGCTTGACCTCGGTGACATAGTGAATGAAGAAACCGGCGACAGCAACCTGAGCACCCACGTAGCAAAATTGTGCTGCGACACCCCAGAAGAGTGTGTACTGGTGGCGGAACGGCTTGTCGACATAGCCGGTAGCGTTCTCTGTCTTCTCAGACTGAGCGGCGACGTCGGCGTCTGTGATCTCGGGGATGCTGGGGCGGAGTTAGCGAAAGTGGTGCAAGTTCAGTGGTTGAAACTTACGGGGCGAAGAAGAAGACAACGGCCAGTGCAAAGACGAAGCACGCGATGCCCAAGTAAACCCACTGTACACTCTGCAAGCTGTCGTTGTTCACGTTCTTGAACAGAACGAAAGACGCGAGGACGGGTGCGACGACACTGCCGATGGCCTGGAAGGCCTGGGCGAGGTTGAGACGGAGCTCCATCCATCTGGGAGGACCGCAAGTAGCCTAGCACTGTCAGTACAGCTCCAATCACGTTCTTCAGGTGAGCTTACGATGAAAGGGTTGGCAGATGTCTCAAGAGTACTGAGACCCGAACCAACAACGAACATGGCACCGCAGAAGCCGCCGAACGACCTCTCGACACCGCTAGGCCAGAAGAGCAGAGCTCCAACGCCGTAGATGCAGAGACCAGTGATGAAGGTCCATCTGTAACCGAACTTTCGTACGATCCATCCACTATATGTGAGAGGGCCGATGAAGTAGGCTCCGAAGTAAGCGCTGTTTGTGTCAGCACTTGAGCTTAGCACGAAGTTCACAGACTTACGCTTGAAGACCGGAGGACTGAGCGGCAGTGACGTTGAGAGTCTCCTGGAAGTGCTTGTTCAGGACATCGAGGAGGCCGTATGCAAATCCCCACATGAAGAAGAGGATGGTGACGAGGGATACCTGATGATGTCAGAAAACATGATATCAACTCAAGAGATCAACGTACAGGAATAATGGACTGGCGGGTAGTGATCTCGCCAGCGCCAGTGACGGCATGGTCGTCGACGCTCCTCCTCCGTGTAGCGTCATCGAGGGCCTCTACTGCTGACGGACGACGCTCAGTGTTGCTGTCCGACGACGAAGCGTCGGCCTTGCCGAAGTTGAATCTGCCCATTGTGTATCGACGGCGGGGTCCAGAAGAAGAAGTTACAAAGGTACTGAGTAGGGCACCGAGCTCGAGCTGCTGCTCCCAACCGTCCGGGTATCATGGCAATTATATACAAACTAGGTGCTGAGCATTCCTGTTGTTGCTCATAGCCCTAGCTCCCGGTGCTTCCAAGCTGCCAACAATACGAGCCCTTGTACCTGTCCCTTGGCTTTCGAGCCGCTTCTCTGGGGAGGCAATGGGTCCGACATACCGGACCTATAGTCACGTACTAGTGCGATGAGGGGCGTTATCGCAAGTACGGGGTTGAGGGGACTTGGAGTGTAGTGTGATGGCGTGCCTAGGTCTTCAACCCCATGGCATCCCCACGGGAAAGTAGTTCTCCACTTCGTCCCCATCAAAGCTGTGTTCGAGATTGTTGGGATTGTGGAGTCAATAATCGGCCAGGGTCGGCGGTGGTCACAGATTACACGGTCGTCCGTGCCATCATACTGGCTAGAGGCTGTAGAAACATAGACATCACAGCACGCTCTGTGCAAAGCACTCACATCGCTCTCTGAATTGTGACGCAGCTCCGATCGATCCGTGGTAAACTGCCGCGAGGCGCAGTGCATACCGTGAAGCTAGACACGCAGCTCCTCATCAACTATGTCCCAACGTCGTAATACGCTAGAAGGTCAGATGGCCGTCTTCTGCCAGCTGCTTGGCACGGCCAGCGAGAAATCACTCATTTGCTTGGGCGATGATGTTCAAGAGGCGCCGGTTGCCGCAAGAGCCTCATGTTAGCGTCAACTGCCGAGTAGTCCGTGCGCAGATATCGACATGTCAAGACCTTGGAGTTGGCTTGGCCATCCAATGAAGCCATCCAAGACCAGATCAATGTCGGCCTTGGTACCTATCTGGCCTTGCCTCTGGGTGAGAATTTGTGCGGAAAGATTGTCGGACTACCAAGCATCGTTGTTTCAAGCTTGCTGTACTACAAATCCACTTTCACACAGACCTGAGGTCCTTGGCACCAAATGCATCGTCGAATAAGAGTTCGTAGAACAGGTTGACCATTCTGCTTTCGGTCACTACTCCAGTGCTACACTTTGAGCCTCGCTGAGCCGCATCGATAGCGTGGTCTGTTGGGTGCAGGTCATGCGCGCCCATGGGGAGATACTCCAACTGGGATTACGACGACTCCGCTTTCAGGCGCGCTGCGAGGATGTTGGGAAGCTGGGCATCGTGAGTTCGCTTGTAGGAGGAGCAGGAAAGTTGGAAGTGTGTGTCGGACATGTGTCGTGTGTGATGCTTTTATTTTTCACGTGGTCTAGGTTGAGGTCCAGATACTGACCTACGGACAATGACTTGTGGCCACTCCCCAGACCGTTCAGATTTTTCCACTCGCTCATCCATTCATCGACTTGACCGTTGACCTTTCTGGCATACTAAACTACAACATAGTCAACCCGACTCCGCCCATGTGTTTTGGGCTTGCCTGGTTCCTGCCGTCAATGCCACCGGTGATATGTGCTGCGCGATAGTTGTACATGTAGTAGTGAAGAGAGCCATCCCCGGCTCCAAAACGCTGTTCCTCGAGGAAAAGTGGGTTGTCGAGAAGGGTGAGGGCGTTAAACACATCAAAGTCAGCCTGTTCCAATTAGCACGGCATCGACGTCACACGAAGACCAATCACTTACCTTCTTTGCAAGAATCAGAGCGTCCTTCATAAGTGAGTTGAGCCTTGTCTTCAGCTTTTCATTGTCCTTCTCGAAAGCGACCTCAGAAGCATAGTAGAAGAGGTAGGCCGCCTTGATAGTGTCGTGCTTCTTGTTTCCAATGACGGTACTTTCCAAGTTATAGAAAGAGAAGTAATCTGTGATCTTGTGTGTGGTGGGGTCTTCGACAACATAGCTCCATACGACCTGCTCCTTCGGTTCCTCGCTCGGGCAGATCCAGTGTTCGAACTCTGTCTGATCAAAGACCTGGGCCATGTCCATACGCTCAAGATAGCGCTTGAGAAGGTCGAGCGCGGCGGGTACGTCTTTGGATTCCATCTTACGCAGTCCCGGTGTCGATGTGGTGTCTGGCAGTTTGTACCGGTTGATTTGTCGCAGTTTCGTGCTACCGTGAGGTAGAGGTGAGAAGCCAACATCATACAGTTTCTCCCAGTCGAGGGCGCGGTGGAAATAGCGACATGTAGACACCGGTGTAGGCAGAAGCGAACCAACCGTGTACACAGCCTGGAAGATGCCCTCGACGTAGCAGCGGCGAGTGATCTCCTTGATCAAGACGGGTGCCAGTCGCTTGGAGCGGAGCTTCTTGTGAACGCAGAGGAAGTTGACTTCTGAACACTTCAGCACGTTGTCACGTATCCGCAGCTGAATCGGAATGCCCGAGATGAAAGCGACAAGCTTGCCAGAGGCGGTTGCGCGGACACCGACGTGCCATTCCTTCTTCCACCCAGGAGCCTTGAGAGCCCTAGCAAAGATTAGCGGTTAGTCACGCGACTACGAGCATATTAGCTTACCAGTTTAGAAAAGACGGCGAGTACTTGAAACGGAACGTCGCGTCTTTGTCCTCGACATAGTGATTGGTGAGCAGATCGTACACCTCGTCGAGCTGCTTTGTGTCCTCGAGATCCATAGTGACCCACTCGAAGCCGGGGTACATTGGGCTAGGGTTCTTATCCACCTTCTCAATGTCGATCTCCTTGATTGGGCCATCTGGTACACGCTCCCCCGATGCCATTTCGTCGAAGCTAGGCACGGGCTGTGTCTTCCAGAAGGCGTGGTCAGCCATGTCTTTCGTAGCGCCCTGTGGGGCGAGACCAGTCAACATCTCGTTGATGTTGAGCTTCTTGATCATTTGCTCGAGTTCAGCCTTGTTGTTTGCCTTGGACATGAGCTGGTTCTTCAGCGCAGGGTTGGCGTCTAGCAACATGCTCATCTGATCCTTGCCCAGCTGCCCAGCTGCCGGCGCATTCAGGTCTGAAATGTCGGGTGCCTTTCCCTTGCCAGCAATTGCGTCCTTGATCTTGCGCTTCCTGCTCTTCTTCTTCTTCTCTGTAGCTCCTTCCCCTCCCTCTACCGTCGCGGTAGCGTCGTCGCCGCTTTCATCTTCGGATTCGTGGGCCTCGTTCTGTTGGCTGGCTTCGGCAATGATCTCTCCAGCTGCAGCGGCAGTCGCCTCGGGTTCGGATATCTTAGACGATTCCTGAGGCATGGTGACGGTGTTGTTGTTGTGTTGTCCTTGGAGCTGTCTAGGAAACAGGTAATTGTGGCAGGTGGGGCTATGAGGGGTCTCTCCACGCGTGCCTCGCTTCCGCCTGCGCTCCGTCTCACCGGGCTCGACCAACAGGGTGCTGCAGGGACAGTTTTACTGCAACTTTGTAGGCTATGAACGAGCTAATTCGAACTACCATTTCCATCAGGCTTTATCATCAAATAGCAGTTTACAGGTCTTCTGCTTAGAAAGCAGGGAAAGTACACCAAGCCAACACTCAACAATTAACTACATATTATGAGCAGCGCAGCAGGTTCTGATCACATCATCTCAGAGCATCAACCCTTTGATTGTATAGTGGTGCAATCCATGGCTGCTCCGATGTTCAGCTGCTGTTTATACAGGATGTTAGTCATCTCGGCGCCTTCCGATTTGAGCTAGACCCAACTGGAGTTATCTCAAGCCGTCCCCAACTTCACCATCTCGACTCCTGTCCATCTTCACAAGCATTCCGTTCATGTTGGATTGAAAATTTACAAGGCTTCATTCTCTAAGCTTATCGTACGAATTGCTTCGCGTGCGCAAATATGCCTGCACTGAAGCCAATATTCGTTAAGGCGTATTGGTCATTGGCGGGCCTCGGTATCATATGGGCTACGTTTCTGGCAGCGTTGATCAGTCCTAGGATACAGCGACAGTAGGTCAAAAAGCCCTGCAGATCCTAAATCATACTGATTGTTCTTTACAGCGCTTTGTACGCGCACAAGCTCAACACAAATTTCTGGCATAATGTCTCCAACCCAGAGGAATTTGGGTTTGCCAGTCAGTCTTCCTATACTCAGCCCATCCCATATCTGATACTCTGTTTGAACTTTGTAGCTGACTGATCCTTGAAGAGGGGCAGGCACAGCCTTTCTGGCTAGATACAACGGACAACGAGCGTCTTTTCTGTTGGCACGTGCTTCCGCTGGATGTCTATTTGCAGAACGAGGATTCATTGGCCATGGGGACGATCGCTGGGGAGGTTGCCGATGAACTCAAAGGAACAGCCAGTGAAAAACTGCTGAGATCGGACCCCGAGGCCAGAGTAGTAGTCAACTTCCATGGCGTAAGTATAACAACATTTTCGTCCTCTCTTCGCCTACGCTGCCTCACCAGCGCGAGTCAACGCAAGTATGGTGCCTTCTGCAGGTCAGGTCAGATGTCTCAATGGCCCTCATACACCATCGTTCATTCTTGCCTGCAACTTCTGACACCTTCATAGAACGCGGGCCATTTAGCACAAGGCTGGCGCCCGTCAACGTATCGCTCAATTTCTGGCATCCCACATACCCATCTCATCACATGCGACTACCGTGGCTTCGGGCTATCTACTCTCAATAACGCTCCCCATATCCCCACAGAGCAAGGTCTCATCACAGATGCGGTATCGATCCTTTCGTACGTCGGAAACGACCTCGGCCACCCAGCCACCCGCACTGTACTGCTCGGCCAGAGTCTGGGCACTGCCGTAACTGCCGCCTCAGCACTCTACTTTGCAGACCCGTCATCGGCAGATCTCCCTTCTGAGATGAAGCATGTCTCGCCCCTTCCCAAATCGCACGCCGGCTTCGCAGGCATCGTTCTCGTCGCCCCATTCCGGGATCTGGCTACCCTTCTTGAGACCTACAAGATTGGGGGTCTTATCCCCGTTCTCCGCCCTCTCCGTGGCTACGACCGTATTGCTAGATTTCTGCTCTCCCGCATTGTGGACCACTGGCCGACACTTCCTCGCCTTCGCTCTCTCCTGACTCTCACCGCCGCGTCTAAGACGCCGATTAGACTTACGCTTCTACATGCGCGCAACGATCAGGATATCGATTTCCGTCAGTCCGAAGCTCTGTTCCAGCCTCTTCAGTCCACCATGCTTGCGGAGGAGGGGGTGAGCGCTAGGGAGGAACGAAGGAGTATCCATGGCGCGGAGAGAGTCAAGAGGGGTGCCTTCGCGTACAAGAAGGTCGAGGATTCGCGAGGCGAGAGGGTATGCGAACTCGAGGTTGTAAGGTACGGAGGGCATAACGAGATTGTTGGATGGACGCAGGTTAGTCTCGCAATTAGGAGGGCGTTCGAGGCTGCGGAGGCACGGGCGGAGAGAGGCGTAGGACTGGACGCCGAGTAGTATGATGAGAGGTTTTCAGGGAATGTGGGATGGGTCTGGGGTACAGTTCGCAGCGTGATGTGTTAACAAGGGAAGAGATTAGAAGCCTCCATCTGCAAACTATAAATTTCAAAGGCGCACACCGGGTATCAGAAAAGCAAGCTCCACTTCTCTCAGCAACCGACAATATCCTCATCTCTTTCCAAATCCTCAGCCGAATGCTCCTTCCACAAATGTTCCATCAATGCTGCAATCGAACGACACACTGTATCCGCATCCCCATACTTCGCGCACAAAACGCAAGCAAACCCACCACCAGCGCGATGACACTTAACCACAAACACATTCCTTACTAGAAATCTTTTGCGTCTCGGGATCCGTGCCTGACTCTCCACAACCACCTCCCACGCCTTCTTCGGCCGAACAGCAATGTAGTTACGACAGTATGGACACCTCCTGTTGCCGTCAAGATCGAAGTTGTCCGAGAGCGGGAGGTGTGCGTTGTGCTGCAGGTCAAGCGCGTATCGGCAAAAGAGCTTGTTGATGTTGGGATTTGGCCTTGGCTTTGGCTTCGGGCCATGTGAAATAGGTTTGGAAGGCACTTTTATGGTGGTATCTGAGGAGCTTGGACTACTGCTGCGGCTTCTGCTTGGTGGGCGAGGAGGCAGTGGGAATCCCCCAGGCATCGGCAAGTCTGCGCCTGGTTTCTTTGGTTGAGGCTGTGCTAGCAAGCGCTGGTATAGCAGGTCGAGTGCTTGGATAGAGGCTGCTCGTGTGGTCCGTATGGTCTGAACTAAGTGAATGAGCTGCGAGTGCGAAGACTCAGTCGTAAGGTAGTTGCTCAGCATAAGATCCTGGTGGATACCAATGAGGACCTGCTGTAATTTAATGATCTGTGACTGTAGTTGAATTTTGACTAGGTCATCTCCACACGCATATGGTTCGCCAAGCTTACGATACGAGCGATCATACGTGGATTGGACTTGCAAAGATGCGTTGCATACAACGTCGTCTTCACTGTCGCTGTGATGTTTTGCTCTTCTGTCGGCGCTCCATCGAACATGGCGTCCAAGTGATTCGATGATGTTTGAGTGCGAATCTCGGCGATCCTGAGTATTTGTAGCTCCGACATCTGCGTCTCTTTTTGGTCCGTCATCGGCATTTGACTCCTTTACGAGTCTGCGGTACAAGTCTTTCGCTATCCCGAAGACGTCTGTCAAAACGGTAACGAGCGAAGACACGAACACGCGATCTTGCAGCGTATCCTACAATTCGTAAGCTTAGTAGGCAGTACCTAGGTATTTCAAGTACTGGCTCGACCGCAGCTTTAGCCTGTTCGGTCATTCTGTGGTGTTATCAGATTATATCGATCAGCGAAGGTGGAATGAAAGTAGCGTAACACATTCTAGATGTGGCAACAGAGATACAGCTTTGCTGTCAGGCTACTAATTCACCACAAATCACAAATCACGTTGCAAATATGAGTGTACACCTCGAAGCTGACCTCAGTCACACGCGATGTTCATGAAGTGCGTCATGTGCTCGAGGTTTCAATCCACGCATCACATGCCGGGAGCCACGACTTAAACATCCAGCCCTCCCCAAAGTCGAAATGGATGTCTCTTCACATTGCTCGTTTATGAATGAATGCATCTCCAAATTTTGTCTTCTGATGGCGATGTACATTTTGTGACAGGCACCAAGTCCACAATGATAACTGAGCATCCTGCAGTCGACGTACTCATGCATCAGAGAGGCTCCACATGTAGAGACTTTATGATCGTCGATATTAGCGGTAACGTGTTCTGGGTATGCTATGTGACAGTTAAATAGGCGGTGCAGCGAGGGTGTGAATGCAGGGTAGCAGTGACAGCCGCTCGAGGCGCGCTGCAATTAGCTCAGTGCTGCGGCATGCGTGCGGTGTGTGATGCCGCCGATACGGCTTCCCAGCCTTATGCTCCCAAGACGCAGGCTCATGTGGAAGTTGCCATGGAGAACAATGGTTCCAGTCCCTAGACCCTTGGCATGGCATCGCGCCTTTCCTGTCAGCTACCCCTCCATCTCTTGAGCACCAATCTCCACCACCCGACTCGTCTTTTGCCTCTCGACACACTTCCTACTTCGCAAGAGCACAGCCAGAATTTATGCGATGCAAAAAATAGATATACACGCCAGCGCCAGCGCGGGTCGAGGCGACTCCACCTCAGGCTCGTCCCGGCGCTTATCGTCGCACTAAAGCAAAATGATTCGCTAAGAACGCTGCAATAACACTCGAGCAATATCGCAAGCGCGCTCTCGCAGCCAGGACGCCTAGCGGCAAGAGGTGGATTCGCTGTTGCTGTGCCTCATGGAAGCCATGTAAAACTCGCGTGTTCGCTCGTTGCGAATTAAGCACTTGTCACATCTGCCAGGTACAGCATTCATTGAGGGCGTGCAGCAGCAACTATGGCAGCGAACACCAGTTCCCACGGGTATCCAGTTCAATACCAAGCTCTTGCATGTTCGACTACTGAGGACATGAGCCAACTACCCACATCAGACTCAGCCGCCAAGTCGAACAAATTAAAAACCACCGTAGACGGTGTTCTAAGCTGGCCTGACGGAGCGAGGACTCTCAAGAAGCATACATGGCTCACCTTCATTTATGGCATTGGCGACTTTATTCTCGTCATCTTACCTATCTATTTTATCCGTGAGTGCAGTGTTGTTGATTACAAGCATCGGACTAATCCACTCCAAGTCCTTGCTGTCGCTGCAGCCGTCTTGAACGGCAAGCCTACCAAAAAAAATGATCTCGGCCCCAAAGTCGAGTTTGCCATGGACCTTGTTCGTAGCTCGTTGGATCCGGAATATCGCGTGCTGACAGCAAAAGGGTCCTACCATGTTTCCCATAGTCTTTGCAGCAATCAGCGGTCGAAGCATGAAGATGATTGCACGTTATCTCGCCGAGAAAGGGTCAAAGATTAGCGTAGGTCCGCCTTTCTCCTTCAAATCGCCTCTCTATCGATATGCCGAAAACGTGTGAAACGAGGCATGCTGACCCCATCCTAGACTTTAGAGCTCCTAATGGCAAGCCAGTCAGTCTGGGGCACCGTCGAAAGTCAAATCCTCATGCAAAAAATCACATTAGTAGGTGCTAACCTGCTGTTCTTATGGGCGCTCTCGCCTTTGGGCGGTCAAGCATCTTTGCGCTTGATGAAAAGAGAGAATCAGCTTACTCACGCATCGACAAAACTCCGTTACCTATCTACTGGCCCAGCGGCAGCAATGTTCCTTCCAGCGGCACAGGGGTATCAACGTGCTAGGCTCTCAGAAGCAGGCTCCCTATATAATGCGGCACTACTGGCGCCTCTATCTAACAAGGTTGGACCACGGGACACTTGGGGTAACGTCAAAATACCGAGTCTAGAAGCACTGAATACGTCCATTCCTGATCTGGATGGCTGGGTGGACATACCTTCTAACATTTCCACACCTGAAGAGTATGCATCCTTGGTGGGGATTCCAGTTGTAGGTCTCCCCTCAAACGGCACAAGTAATTTCACATTGGAATACAATTACCTCACTGTAACATGCGGGGAGTTTGTCCAACAGCCATATCCCGGAACGCACGGCACAGATGAGCCCACAAATACCAACTACACCAAGCTGGACCAGATGATCCCCGGCAGAATCTGGTACAACAAATCGCAATCGCACTTACAACCATTTGATCCGCGGAAAAATCGCGCTTCGTTCATGCTTGATACTCCTCGCCAGATGTCAGTATCTGGCACCAACGGCCCACGAAAAGATCCAGAGAGCGCTCTCGGTCGCCTAGACGGCTTCATAGGTTATTACAACCAGTCTCGACTTGACCGAAAAGAGATGGAGACCCCCAGAATACTGACGTTCGCGTCGGTATACGCGATAACCAACGATGGTACGGAGCAGGGACTAAACATTGTCAACTGCTCTCTGTTCCAGCATCATGTTGAAGCGCTTATTCGATGTACTGGGGACCAATGTGCGACATCCAAATTAAGAAAGTCTCGTACCGACACGCGGCCGAATGCTCTTACAGGTTTCGAGTATATCACGACTACCCAATACATTGTGCAGGAATTCCCAACCGCCATCAAATTCAATGAAGGATCCAGTCCCACGGAGAGGTTCATGGCGAACACTTCCATCTTCCCATTCATTCAACGAGCGGGAAATTCAAGACCGCTGGATACATATGTCAACTTATCATCATTAGCGCCGGAAGTGTTTTCTCGAAGACTAAGTCTGGCGCTGAATTCATACTACCAGCTCAGCACTCAATCCTCAGGCTATTTCGGAGGTTTGACAAGAAATATGTCAGCCTACGGGCCAGACACTCTGCCGGTTGTGGATATCAACACATACCTTCCCGCCAACCTATCAGCAACCAATAATTCTTTCTACGACTGGTTTACGGTTTTTCAGCAGAAGGTTTGGGCGCTGGAAGCTCCCTTTCTTGGCGCAACGTCAACAGCAGACGTGACGACAACCACACAGATATTTGTTTGTAACTTTGGGTGGTTTACACTTCTTATCGTGTCTTCTGGGACTTTACTGCTTACAGGTACTGCTGCATTGGTACTCAAGAGAAAGACACTTGGACCGGAGATGTTCGGTTTCGTATCGAGTATGACTTATGAAAATCCATGGCTCAGAATTCCCAATGGAGGGACCATGCTTGATGGGATGGAGAGAGCACGACTGCTCAAGGATGTCGAAGTACGCATTGGAGATGTGCGTGGTGACGAAGAAGTCGGACACATTGCCGTTGCGGCGGGGGTTCCTTTGCGAAATCTGGAGCGTGGACGCCTGTACTTCTGAGTGATGAGCAAAGTGCGGACTGCATGAATGGGTATCACTGTTGCGAGCCTTGCAATATCCGGATCCACCTCACCGTGGCGCAGCGTAGCACGACACAACACCGCCACCGCCGGCCGTCAGATATCGTTGTCTCTAGAGGATCATTGGTCTGCGGACTTGCACAACCTAAATGCGCAGGCTGTATGCAAGATCTCCACATCAGCACTGTCTGGTCGTACGTCAACGAGATCAGAGTCGATGTGGTGGACCTCGAAACATCGCGTCTTGTCCGGCAGGCCGCATCAAGGAACACCTCCCGCAACCCACAGACCCGCTGTGCAACGGAAGTCGCGATCGACACCTAGCGGTTGGCTGCAGCCAGTCCTGTTAGCTGTTGAGCAGACAATGTGACAGACCCTGAGGTCCTGCTCCAGAACTCAAGCTTTGTTAGCAGGCGCTGTGGATGGATTATGGAGCCAGTATAGGGCGGTCTACTGCAAAGACGAGCGGCTGGCCAATCGGTCAGCCGGTGCAGGGGTTGTGGAGGCGGACTTGCGACACCTCTCCAAACACAGGGGTCCGGAAGATCTCGCGGCCCGCTAAGCGACCCAGATCCGTAGCCAATCATCAACCCTATAGACGTTGGGAACGAAACATCTCCTGAAGGCGTCCAGCGAAGCATGGTAAAAGCTCGAGTCCTGGACTTCCAATGGCCTGCCGATTTAGGCGACCACGCATGATGCGTCCTGCGTCAACCCTGCGAGACCACTGGCCTTTCTTTGGCTCACAGCCATGGTCGTACCTAGACAGCACGTTTCACAGTGTAGACGCTCGCCGTTGTGGGGCAGTCCACGTCTCTCAAGGCCATTGTTTGGTCTTCGGACTGTCGTTGTTCATACGAGTCGTTTGATTAGGGGATCATCATAGGAGACTCTGTGGAAGTATAGTAGCCGCACAGTGCAATGCGGCCTGACATAATATATAAGTGTTTACCAGAGCCTCCCTCTTGGCCTCATCACACAACACGCTCACACAGCAACCACTACGTTCTTCGCATTCGCGTTCCTTCTCTTTCATACTAGCTGGACTAGTCACTTCGATTCTACACGCAGTCTTTATCACACTATCTTGAAGATATCTAGCACATTTCATCATCATGTCTCTCCGATCAGTTATCTTGGCGACTGCCACCCTGTGCGCATATGTCACCGACGCACACATGAAAATGGCCACGCCTGTGCCGTTCAGTGTTGACAAGCTGGACAACGGTCCCATCGCCAGCAAGCAACAGTGGCCCTGCAAGAGAGACATTGGATACACAATCACCAAGATGAACGCCATGGCAGTTGGTGAGCAACAGACCCTCACGTTCGATGGCACCGCAGTCCACGGCGGCGGGTCTTGCCAGCTTGCCGTAACGATGGACACTGAGCCCACCGAGAACTCTAAGTTCAAGGTCATTCAGTCGATAGAGGGTGGATGTCCAGGTATCGAAGGAAAGGTCGAGAAGTACCCCTTCGCCCTTCCAGACAGCATCCCCAACGGCAAGGCTACCTTCGCATGGACTTGGTTCGCCAAGCTTAGTGGTGGACCCGAGATGTACATGAACTGCGCTCCCATCGAGGTTACTGGCGGTGCGAGTGACACTACCGCATTCGATGCTCTTCCAGACTTGTTTGTTGCCAACATTGCCGAAGTCACTGATTGCAAGAGCCAACCCAGTCAAGCGCTGCTATTCCCTGCGCCTGGTTCCGATGTGGTTATGGGCTCTACAGACGACCAGAAGCCTCCTCAAGGTAGCTGTGCCGCCGCCGGTACCTCACCTGCCGACCCCTCCGCCCCTGCTGGCTCTGGTACTCCCGCCTCCTCTGCTGCTGGTGGACAGCCTTCTGCTGCTCCTACTTCTGCTGGTGGCAACGATGGCATGTACACTCCCCCCGCTGGCGCCGGAGCTACCTCTGCTGCCGCTGTCCCAACCTCAGCCGCCGCTGTCCCAACCTCAGCTGCTGGTGGTGCTTCTGGTGCGGTTCCCACCTCTCAGGCTGCTGCTACCTCTGCTCCTGCCTCAAGTGCGCCCGGTGGTGTATTCGCTCCCGGAGCTTCCAGCGCTGCCCCTGTCGCCTCCACCCAGACCACTCTTGTCACCGTCACCGGCACACCCTCTACACCCTCCAAGACAACAGCCGCTGCTTCCAAGCCCGCCACTACTACAGCCGCCGCCGGCACCGGGTCTTCAGGCGCTGCTCCCACTTCCGCTCCTGTCGCTGGAGGTGCTGGAGGCGAGGGTACTTGCACCACCGACGGAGCAGTTGTCTGCAACGGCGCCAACCAGTTCGGTCTCTGCAACGGCGGCAAGGTCGTGTGGCAGGCTGTTGCTGCCGGCACGACCTGCTCCAACGGCACAATCACCAAGCGCGGCTACCACGGCCGCATTGTACGCCGCGGCCGCGGCTTTGTTGGCCATGTGCACAAGCACTAGGTCCTGTCTTTCCAGCGGGACTTTCTTTCACAACTCTTTTGGAGATGCCTTGATACTGATATCGATATCGCTTGATATACTTCCCGTCACTCGCTCACACTTTTTGAAGGGGACGATCGGTCTGGGACCGGGTTTTGTTGTTGGACGCTCACTCACTAGAGAGCGTTGCTGTTTCTGTTGCATTTGCATCACTGGCGCCATGGAGGACGATAGGACAGGCACCAGAAAATCTCTGGTAGCCATATGTTGATACGAAAACGAATCTCAGTCTGAATATATACACATGTACCACTTCATTACACTTTTGCCAATATTTCGCCATGATGTCTTGGAGATGATGACCTTTGAATTTTTCTACTTCCCTCCCATTCAGCACTGACACGCATCAAACCTCTTCCTCCTCCTCCTCCTCCTCCTCCTCGCCCTCAACACCCACCCTCCCTCACTATTGGGGCCCCGTTGCCTCAGGTCCCCAAAACATGAAACCCCACCCGTCTCCACCGCCACCACCACCGCGCCACGCTACAGCCAACGCCTCCCCCCCTGGCGGCACACACACGCTTCAGCAGACGAACGAAAATAGCGCGCCTGGACCTACCTCCGGGCTGGAAATAGGTCACACGCGCATACGTGGAGCCGGGGTGGGCTGGTGGTTGCGCGACCTGGAAGGGGAAGGGGGCGGGGCTGTCAGTGGTAAGCGAGAGGGGGGGTTGTTTATGCGTGTATTAAGGGTTTGATTGTTGGGTGCCGGGCTGGGCCGGGGGGGGGGGGGGGGATGTGGTGCAGCGGCGGTGGGTGGCGGGGTGGACTTTTTGGTTGGGAGTGGGTGTGATGGGTGGCGGGTGTGATGGGCGGTGGGTGCGTGGACTGGATTTGGGTTCGGGGTCGAGGTTTCACGAGTGGGGATCGGAATGGGTGGTATTAGTCTGGGTGCGCATTATGGACTATCTTTTGATGATTATTGCTAGGTGAGCTGGGGTATCTGTTGGGTCTCGCTCTGTGAGCCTCGTTTGAGCGGGCGGGGCCTGCTTTTCTCTTCATTCTCTTCTTTCTCGTCTCAGTGAGGATTGTAAAGGTCGTGGCTGTAGATTGTTACGTCTTCTGTACCAGTGATGAGCCTGTGTCTTTCTGGTTATAGCAACGTGCGCGCTCAAGCGCCACGGTTGCCCGTCTCTCGAGGTGAGTCCAGAGGCGACGCCAGCTCAACCGCCCGCGCTCCTGCTGTACTTGGTGCGCTCGGAGCCGTCACTGGCAACTCGACAGGCTTGTGCCCTTCACCACTCAGCTCGAACATGGCGGGTGCAGTCGTATGCGGATTCGCAGCGGGAACCTCCGCCTCCGCGGCATAAGCGTATTTTGTACTTGGCGAGGTTGGGTCCAAGGAATATTCGTCAGCGGCCATTTCAGACGGCGGCGCATAGGCGTTGCGGTTTCTGCGCCGACGCAGAAGGAAGAATATAGCCACGCCTATGAGAGCGGCAACAGGAATGCCGACACCTAGGCCGACACCAAGGGCGGTGGTGTTGGATTTCTTTGCTGGCTCAGCATCGGTGGGGGCCGTGGATGTGGCTGCTGCGCCGGCATTGGTTGCTGAAGAAGCTGTCGAGGCGACTGCTGTAGATGCACCGGTCGATGCTACTGTTGAAGCGCCTGATGTTACGACGGAGGAAGAGGCCGATGAGGTCGAAGAGCTTGAGGACGTGTGTGTTTGCGTGTACGATTCGCCAATGATGGTTACGGTATATACGTCTGCTGGCGACTGTGCGAAGGTGAAAATCTCGGACCCGGAGTTGGCCTGGCAGTCGCAGCCATCATAACAGCAGTAAGAGTCGACACTGGTGGAGTTGCAGCTGTATACTGGTACGCCGTTGTTGTCGATGTCTGTGCAGAGTCAGTGAGTGGTTGGCAGCATAATGGGCGCAAGCTACCTAGGCACTGGCGAGGACAGTTTCCGGACTTCCAATTTGCATCTGTACAGGTTCCTCGATGCAGACGCGCTTTGACAGGGTCGTGTGGGTCAGAGACACACAGTCCATTCGACAAGCACGCTTGGTTGTCGTAGCAGCAGGCAGAAACGAGGGCATCAGGGTTGCAGGCAGTGTCTGAGTTGACTTTGTCGCCGTTGGGAAAGTAGCACTGTGCGGCCAGAACAGCTGTGGAGCAGGACAGCGCCGTCACCAGTCGAGCGAGTGTGCGCATCTTTCAAGATGCTCCAAGGGCGACGGACGGGTGTGGGGAAGAGAGAGGTTCGAGCGTGTGAGCTTTACTTCAGGAGATGCACCGCGGCCAGGATTAGACGGTGCCATGCCGTTTTGTTGATAGCATCGCGAGCACGGTAATCTCCAGCCGTCTGTCGTTGGCGATTCATCCTGATCAGGCCTCCTGTGGCCAGGCCTGGCAACTATTGCGGCATGCAATTTGAAGTGATGTTGAGCGCGGCTGATGCCACACAGACAGTACGACAGAGCCCCATCTCTTGGACATGTTTCTTGCTGTTCAGCCCACAGCCCACAGGCTACGGGGGCTCTTGATAGTGGAAAAGCACGCGGCCCAGGGTGGAGCGGTGTCGGTGAATTTGTGTGGAGGCTCGATGCGGCGAGGCTAGTGCGGCGCGTCGAGTGGAGCTCCCGCGCGTCATGCACGATTTGTCGACTGCTGCATGGCTGCCATGAAGTCCTGGACTCCTGGCACCGCCATCATCCACCATGACGGAGCCGCGACGGTCGACGAGGGCGCGCGCCCGCGAAGAAGCCGCCCCGCCAGCGCCCGAGACGCCCAGCGAGAAGCCGGCCAAGGGCGCAAAGTCGACGCTCAAGCGCAAACGCACCAGCATCGCCGTCAACGAGTCGACTCCAGGCACTCCCGGGGCCGAGACAGGACAGCAGGCGCCCAAGCAGACGCTGCCGCTGAAGGTGGGCGAGGGCCAGCCTCTGCCCACGCTGCCGGACCCGCAGCCACTCGATCTGCCTGCGACGGAATGGCAGAACATCCAGCAGAGCGGCGTCCTCAGCGCCTCGCTGCAGCGCTCGCGCGCCGTGTGGGTGTCCGGTGTCAACTTCCGCACCTTCCACAACAAGTACGTCATGCCCAAGAAGGTGGCCGAGCGCACCGACGCAGACAAGGCCGGCAAGGCGAGGCAGAAGGAGATTGAGAAGAACTTCCCCCAGGTCGGCGCCCTGGACGCACAGCTGGTCATTGAGCCACACACGTTCCCCATCAAGCTGTATGCCCCGCGCGAGGGCAGCCGGGCCGCGCCCAAGAAGATGCCGCCGCCACAGCAGTACGGCGCCTGGCCGAACCACAGCCAGCACAGCCAGCACCCGCCACAGTACCAGCAGTACAACCAGGCCCCGTACCCGCCCAAGCAACCCCCGCAGTCGCAGTCGCAGTCGCGCCCGCCGCCGCCCAAGCCGGTCCAGCAGGCCCCTCCGCCGACGACGCCTGGCCCAGCCTCGACACCAGCCCCCGACCCAGTCATCCACATGCTCGCGGCGAGGGCAGGCACCGATCCAGAGCTGAAGGCCGTCATGAAGATTGTGGCAGCGGGCCAGGCCAGCAAGGGCCAACTCGAGTTCTTCCAGACGCACATCAACGAGCTGACGGAGATCCTGGAGAAGAACAAAAAGGCAAAGGCGCCCATGCCCATGCCCATGCCTCCTGGCCCAGCTTCAAGTCCTGCGCCGCCCAAGCAACACGCTCCATCTCCATCTCCCGCTCCCGCTGCCCCAAAACAGCAGCCTCCCAACCCATCCTCATCTCCTGCTCTGGCGCCACCCAAGTCGCAGTCTTCAACTCCAGTACCGTCCAAGCAGCAAGCTCCATCGCCTGCGCCACCCAAGCAACAAGCGCCGTCGCCAGCTGCGCCCAAGCAACAGACTGCTGCCGCCCCTACGCCGCCAAAACAGCCCTCAGCTCCGGCAGCTTCGCCGGCTCCTGCTCCTCCAAAGCAGCAAATCCCTACGCCTACACCTCCTCCTCCTCCTCCCTCGCGACCCGCCCCGCCTCCTCAGCAACAGTATGGCCCGCCAACACCTGCACCGAAGCCATTCAGTCCGGCACCGCCCCACGCACAGCAGCAACGGCTACCGCCTCCTCAGTCACGGCCGCCGCCGCCCCCGAACTCGTATCCTGTGAAGAACTACAACCAGCCGCCATACTATCAGCAACCTCCGCCCCACTACGCGCCACAGCAACCCCCTCGAATAACATATCGGCCGCTCACGTTCGAGTTTGTCGAGGGCAACGGCGACCGTTTCTACTTCCCGTCGTATAGCTTCATGGAGTGGCTACCAAATGGCTCTGGGGCAAAATTCAGTTTTCTCGTCACCAAGCTCAAGCCGAAGCCAGAAGCCGAAGTCAAGACTCCATCCACTCCAGTCCCACCACAGACTCCAGCGCCAGCAGATACGCCTATTGCGACTCCCGCAAACGCGGCCGGCAACTCGCCCTTCCCACCGACACCAGCCGGTCCAACTGCAACGCCCACACCCACGCCCGCGCCATCCTACGTCGCTCCTCCACGCATCGAAGACTTTGACGAGCGACACGATATCAAAGACATCGACTTCTATCAACCTGTCACAGTGCTTGTCCTGACTGACGAACACGAAGTCAAGAGCGCCCTGCCGCGCGCTATTCGTCCGCCAAGCGTGGTCGAAAAGTACATGGAAGAAGTCTTCGACACGGCCAGGCGTGCAGAGGAGACGTATCTCGCCTTCAGGCTGCCCAAGGATGGTGTGGAAGTCGAGGTGGGTGCGAAGAGCGGCGATGTCACGCCGAGTGTTGGTACGCCAATAACAGATGTGACAATGGGTGGTGTGGCAGCGGCAGTTGCAGAGAAGCGGAAGAGTATTGCTGGGCGGCCGAGGAAGAGTCTGGCGGCATAGCGGCGATGTGCAGATGACTTGTGTCGACGGCTACGAAGAATTATGAGATACCCACAGCACGAAACCACACATTTTTCTGCAAACCCAGCATCTCTTTCGTGCTTCCCGATGCTGCAGTGCGTAGAGGCCTGATCGAAGCACCGTTTGAATCTACGTCATGAGTACTGAGCATCAAGCACAAACGGGATGTTGACCCTGTCTTTGGTCGTGGATCCACGCTACTCCACTGACACCTGCCAACATCCCTGTCACCTGACGCGACCTTTCCACACAATTCAAGACCCTGAATACCGTCGACAGCATGCCATCCACTGAACGTGAAAGATCTGCCTTCTGTTTCACGTCAGATTATACGGTGAGGCTACAGAAAACCGCAGCGGTATTCTCGAGTCCCTTTCCCCCTTCCGCTCCAGACCCCCTTAACCATTCAGGCCACATCGACCCTGACCCAGTCGTCCCCGAGAAAGAATCCCCGTTGGCGGGCGTCATCCAGCACATACGCATCCAGCTACAGCCCTATGAAATATTCGCCGATCGTGGAGCACAATCTTACCAAACAAGCTGATCCATGCTTGTCATGTGGAGACAGACCAACACCCGCCCTGAGCGAGCCACGCACCTCAGACCTGGTCTGTGTGTTGTCTTTTGGTATACAATTGTCTCCTATACCAGCAAGACAAAGAAATTGCCCTTTCTGATCCTCACCCATATTTGTACACGCCCTACCTCGGGTTCCTCGCCCTTTGTTTTCACACCTTAATATCTAGTCTTGGGACCGTAGTGAGCAACATGTCCAAACCGCCATCACTCCAGCTCTTCTCTGTTGTCGTCGACTCCTCGCCCCCGTCCTCACCGACAAAGTTCTCAGACGCTATGAAGTGGCTCACGCGCACGCCTGCGGGTGTGCCGCTGCCATCCTCCTCGCCCACAAAGGCACGCAAACTTTCCACCGCTGATGATGACGGCCATGACACTGCCTTCTTGAACCCAGCATCCCCGGATTTGTCAGAGTCGAACATCACAAAGGCCATGCGCTCCCTGCGCAGCAAACCCAGCTTACTCTCGCTGTACTCCAGACCCAGCGCCAGCGCCTCCTCGGTGGGGAGTCCACTAGCTAGTCCCCAGAAAGAGGCCACGAGGTGGCTGTTCCGCTCCCCAACCGCTCAGGGAGATGTATGCACGCCGTCTCCAAGCGAACTGGGCGACCACTTCGCGCGGGCCATAGTCCCGGTCGAGTCGAAGTCGGCGGAGATGCGGAGGCGGCGAGAAGCAAGCCGGATGCGTGTAGCAGCGCTGCGAGACTGGCTCGGCAGCAGCACCATCATCACGACCGATACACCAGCCTTGTATTCTTCTTCCCCTCACACATCCCCCCTCCTCCTCCAAGCCGAACCCCCGTTCCACGCGTCAAAAGCCCACCACAGAATCGACAGCGCAATGCACCCCTTCCCCTTCCCCTTCTCCACCTCCCCTGTCTCCCTCCATCTCTCACACGCCACCCCTCCCGAAGACCTCCTCCTCCAGACAACCCTCTTCCGCCTGCCCTGCCGCCCCTCCACCCACTTCCCCTGCATAGGCTGCGGACAGACGCACGCAGACTCGCCACGCGACCGCAGCGGTGGTGCAGTGTGGATGCTAATGCGGTGCCGACACCTGGTGCACGGGGGGTGTCTGCACCGGCTGAGCGAGGGGGAGGACGCAGTCGGAGAGAGAACAGAAGATGTGCAGATGAAGGGGGAGGAGAAAGCGGGGTGTGTTGGTTGTACGCGGTTGAGGGGGCTGCTGGGGGGGATGGAGAGGGAGGAGGTAGAGGCGAGGGTGCGGCGGCTCGTGGGAGGGGGAATCTAAGGGCGCGGGAGCGTATTGTTGGGGATGTGTGGGTAGTCGACCGATTCGCGGGAGGAAGGCGGTGGGCGGGCTGAGCGGTGTTGTCCTGGGAGGAGAAACGGATAGTCAGCTGGTCTTGGGCGCTGTGTGTATAATGCAACGGGCTTCGGGCACTGTAGTAGATATGAATGATGATGGATCGTGACTCAGTACTACGACTCTTTTAGTGTGCTTAGGCTGTTCACTCGTACCTCCGATACACTTGCTGGAGGTGAGAGATGTTGACCACACCTCATGTGCATAACGGGACGACTTCACCATGAACAGAACGAAGGAAATGGATCTAATTGCCATCTCTTAATTTTCTCACATACAACATCAGCATCCTCACAGTTCCAGGTATCGATGCAGCTGACACTGAGCGTGTATCGTCAGTAAAATTCTGTACTTCGTGAAGGCTACGCCTGTGTTGAAGTGTAGGTCTAGACCGAGTGAATCAGGAGGTCCACCTCCTTGAAAGCAGGAGGGTATTTTGCAACAACCATGTCGCAAGAAGCAACGGCTGTCTGGTCACGGCAACCGGTGTATGCCGTCCAGGCATCGCCGCCGGCGTGTCCACCGCACCGCGATGTAGAATACGAGCGGCAATGTATTACGTACAGTGATGTGGGAGTTGCGCAGTGTGGTGGTGGTGTGAGCGCCTAGAGCTACATACAGCCTGTCTGTGCGGTGGTTCTGGCGGCAGGTGCGATGAGAGCGCAGTAGGATACAGTGGGGACAGCAGTTGGAGTGTAGTGAATCTGCAGATTAGCCGAGATGAAACAGGACTTCATTGTGGTTTGAAGAGATGTATGCAAACTCGATGAGTTGGAGTGATTGCCCAAAGGCAAGCCCGGATTGTGTATTCGTGAAGCTCATAAATCGTTGATCAATACTGTGCCCAGCAGAGGTGTGCCACAACTGTCGTGGTCATGTCGGAATCGCTCCAGATCTTCTAATGCAGCCTTTCTAGCCATTGACGTTGCGTCGTAGCGGCCAGTATCACCCGGTGCGATTGATATCTAGCGATAGATCTGCTTCCAACACGCTCTTATCTCCCGGCTCCGGCTTCGGTGCTGGCGCTGGAACGTCTTCCTTGTCTCTTGACCCAAAGCTGGTGATCTTCGCGGCAATTTCGAGACTGCCTTCAACACCCTCGACTAAGCCGTCCAGTGCTGCGAATACATCGCCATGGCACCGCTCTCGCGCCTCGTTCAGCAGATTATCTCCCGGCTGTCCCTTTCCTTTTCCTTTTTTCTTGCCAGGTATTTCGACACCCTCTATCCGCAGCATGAGACCTTGATCTGGCGAGCTCTCATCGAAGGAGGGTGCTACACGTGTGGAAGCATTGATTATCTGCCAGGATGATGACAAAGACTGAGCATCAACTATTGTGCGCCCATCCGCCCCTACATCTACTATGAGGTGGTGCTCTCTGACACCGGGTATTGGAGGCGGCAGAGGAGATTCCACTAGAGAGTCGTGGGTCACTTCTTCCTCACCCACCTGGTCTTGATCTTCGTGCTCCTCTGGTGCATCATGCGGCAGGTATCTAGTCTCGTCCAAGCCCATGCCGCGCATGGTAGCAGCTGTCACCATCACCGGATCGTCATCCGCAAACACATAATGTACGTAAGGGTGGTAGTGTTCGCCCGAAGTCGCGTCTTCTACAAGAGCGAAGAACGGTCTGAAGTTCGGTGGAGGCAGGAGTGTCTGCTCGGAGCCGGGCTCTGGATACGGTATTTCATCTTCAACGGGTGCCTCGTCAGGCTGTGGTTGGTGCTCTTCGGGCAGGTCGTGAGTGGGAGGATCTTCGAACTGTGCGAGTGCTGGCGATCTTGGTGATCTGGCTGATCGTAGTGGCGGGGGTGATTTGGATAGACTCGGTGTGTTGAACATGGTAACGAGCGTTCGATGTATCGTAAGCTCAGAGCTACCGGAGGCCGGAGAGCTTCAAGTTGCTAATCGATAACGAATAGGCCCGTGCACCATATCGACATGTGAACGTAGATGGTGCTAGGAGGAGTGTTATCGAAGCAATTTCCATGCTGGCTTGCTATAGTCTGCCTACAAGACAATTCCAGGGGTATCTTCCAAACGCCAATAACACTCAGGTGGCTGCACGAGATGTTCGTATGCAGCTCACCAATGCCAGATCTTGTAAGCCTTTCCAATCGCGCCCTGGCATGCCCCACACACCACCTTTATCGTTATCGTAACATCGTCATGTCTTCTGAGCGAAGCTGATCAGATAGGGCTACTGCCGGGTGCCTGTGTAGATGCTCCGGCTCCTATGTCTGCTGCATCTTGATTTTTCGACTTGAAGGCTGTGTGGGTGTCAGTGACTGCCGCACAGGCGATGCTAGTATGGAAATGACTTGCGTTGGCGGCACATAGGGCACTTCTCTTGCGAGCTCTCTTGCTTGAGCCATGAGAGGATGCAGTGCTACACCTGTTAGCTGCTGCCACGAGCCAACTCAACACAGACATACCATGTGGAACGAATGGTTGCACTCGCCAAGAACTACGAGGTATCAGCAATGCTCCTTTGTCAATAGGGTGCACTTACGCAGCGGGCACTCATCGCCTGGAAACTTGCACTTGGAGCATGTGCTGTCGTACGGATTGCGGCAGATACCACAAACGTCATCATCGGGCATGTCCCAGCGCCAGGCAGCGACCGCATTCCATTCCTTGATTGTGACCTTCATAGCTCCTTGTCACTGCCGACCGCTGCGATTCGCAGTCGTATGCGATGTGGGACGAAAACAAACAGCGCTGGACCTGATGCTCGGCAGAACGAGGCGGTCAAGCGGGCGGCGATTGTCAAGAACCCTGAGCTGGGTGGCTCGTGCTTGACAGCTCCCCACAAAGCTTGGAAACACAATGCCGTTATCGGGTGACGACATTTGGCTAGACAGCGATAGGCATGATAGGCGTCAAAATAATCATGTTTACTCTCTGTGGAAAGAGTCAAACACTGTCGAAACTACCCACCGGGCGCTGAAGCATATAGGTGAGTGCTGAGTCCAGCTGGCTGCGCGCGGGAGCTGCGATCGTTCTCATTCGTGCCCTCAGATCGCGCAATAGAGAAAAGAGTCCGGAGCTCCAGCCCCAACTCCACCTGCTCCACACACTCTAAAACCCCGGGAACTAACAGCCCTCGATAGTCTGCAGCTTCTCGTACCAAAATGTTGCACCGAATCTCCAACCTGCGCAGTTGTCTGCGGCCGCTCTCTGCACTATCCTGCTCTCGCTCGTTCGCGACAACCAGAGCTGCAATGGCCCAGTACGGCCTCGAGACGTACCTCGTCAGCCCAGCTGAGCTGAACACAGCACTCAAGAACAACGTCAGCAGCAAGCTTTCGACTGCGCCCAAAATTGTCCCACTTTGCGCCTCGTGGTTCCTCCCCAACGATGGGCGGAATGGCAAGGAAACGTTCCTAGCTGAGCGCATCCCTCGCGCGCAGTTCTTCGACCTCGATGCTGTCAAAGATCCCCATTCGCCTTACCCTCATATGCTGCCGTCGGCAGAAGATTTCGCAAATGCTATGCGCAAGCTGGGCATCCGGAGGCACGATAGTGTGGTGGTCTACGACAGCAAGGAGTTGGGTATCTTCTCAGCTCCTCGAGTGGGCTGGACTCTGCAGGCATTTGGTCACTCTAATGTCCATGTTCTGAACAACTTCCGTAAGTGGGTGGAGGAGGGCTATCCCACAGAGAGCGGCGAGCCAAGCGCCGTGAACGAGGTCGATTATCCTGTGCCACAACTTGACACTGCCAAGGTTGTAGCGTTCGAGGAGGTTCGTGAGATTGCAAAGGAGCAAGGCCTTGAAGGAGCCGAGGAAGTTCAGATTCTTGATGCTCGAAGTCTAGGGCGATGGAAGGGCACTGACCCTGAGCCGCGTGAAGGTACAAACTAAACGCATGCCCAGTCCGCATCTCGTACTTACTATCAACAGGCCTCTCCTCTGGTCACATCCCTCACTCTATCTCGGTACCTGTTTCCGACCTTCTCGATGCCGACAGCAAGACGCTCCTACCAGCTGCCAAGTTGCAGGAAGTGTTCAAGTCCAAGAACATCGATCCCTCAAAGCCCATCATCGCCAGCTGTGGCACCGGCGTCACAGCAGCAGTCATTGACGCAGCCTTGACCGAAGCAGGCTTCCCGAGCGAACAACGGCGAATTTACGATGGCAGTTGGACTGAATGGGCACAGAGGGTCAAGCCGGGTGAAAGTCTGATTCGCAAGTCTGAGTAGGACAACGCCGGGCTTGGGCATGGAGGCCGCGCCTTTACTTTATCTGGCAAATTGATACCCATCCCGTTCACGCGAAAGTAAAATTAGCTCGATAGCCTTGCCATTGAATCAAATTTCACAAAGCCGTGTCTGTGTCTTTTACTGCTACGACTCGTCCACTTCATATCTCTTGCACATCCGACACGATCTGACGCAACACCATCAAGAACATTTCGGGGCTCGTAGTCCAGTGATAAGACACTCGCAACGAATCTAGCCATGGTAGTCGCGTTGTCTCTTTTCCTGATAGGGATATAGTTGACAGGCTGCCTCTTCACTGCGAAGGTATGTAAACAGCAGCAGCGCATCGTGCCACCTCAGACGATCATGTTTTCGAGTATAAGAGATATCCGTTCGAATCGGATCGAGTCCATACTTTGACTTTCTGCTGTTGCTCGCAGCGATCAAGTAAACGCAGGAAGTGACCGCCCGGGACTAAATCAACCGCCATGTGGAATATTGCCTAATCGGATCAGAGAAAGCTTGAGTCTTGGACGCGGAGAACAATGTGCCGGCTCTACCGGGTGGGCGTGGGGGGTACACGAGAGGAAGCACAAGCTTTCTGCGTGGCTTTTTGTGGCAGACCAGCCCATGTAACTGGGCGTTTCTTATGCGACTGGGCGTTTTCTTACATGGAACATCAACAGTTCGCTCGCGTTAGGCACAGGGTTCAGGAAGCTGGACATCGCAGGCGGTTGGAAGAGAGCAGACGTGACAGTAGCACCGCTCGGGAGTAATCCCTTATTCGTTCATGAATAGTCTAAGTCTATAGTAACGATATATCGCGATGGCGTTCCTATCATCGCGATACAAGCACTTACACGCTCTGTGCTTAAATCACATAGCGGAAGTTGGGGTTTTCGCGATCCGTAAGATCATCGAACCCATGCGCGCTGTTGATCTCCGTGCCAAACTCGCGGTCCTTCTTGTTATTGCGATGCGCGAGGTTCCACCTCAGGAAGAGGATGACCGCGACCAGCACGCTGTAGCAGCCCAGATGAATGGACAGGGCCTTGACGTAGCGGGGCGCGTCGCCGTCGAAGAAGACCTGCGGGCCTGTGGCGTTACCTGCGCACCATGCGAGGAAGTTCATGGTGATGCAGACAGATTTCTTGGTCTGTCCGCCAACGTTCCGTGTCAGCATTGACATGCCGAGTCCTTGTGCCGCCCAGAAGGTGAAGATGATCCAGTAGGAGATCAGCAGGCCGGCGCGGGTGGCGTGGTTAGTGTTCTTGACGGTCATGATTACGATTGTGCCGATGAAGGAGCTGGAATGTGTTAGTTGGTGGGCGACCTGCGCTGTGTGGAGCGGGACTTACGGGATCAGGAACACAATCATGGTGTACAGGTTCTGGTTCCACTTCTTGGTCGCCCAGGCAGAAGTCATGAGCGTGAAGATGATGACAGCACCGAGTACCATTGCGAGAAGCTGGGTCTCAAGAACGGAAAACTCGAGACCCTTGATGATGATAGTGTAGAAAGCGCCAAGTCCAGACGTGGGCAGGGTGGTGCAAATCTGGATCAACATGTAGCAGTAGGTCTGGGGGTCGGTGAGAGCCTCCTTGAGCTGGTAGGCACGGAATGTCTTGTTCTGAAGACCAGTCTGGTTGGATCGGACACGCTCAATCATTAGCTTCTTGTCCTCCTCGGAGAAGCACTTGGCGCGCATAGGAGAGTCAGGAAGCCAGTAAAGGACAAAGATGCCCCAGAGGAAGGAGAAGGAACCGTATGTGATAAAGATAGCCTGCCACGACCTGATAGCAGCGGTTCCGCCGGTTCCGCGCGAAGGGTGGTTGATCTGAGAGAAGGCGTAGGCGAGAAGACCGCCGACCATCTGCTGAGCTCCATTCATCATGTACCAGTAGGTGACGACCTGAGCTTGTTCCGAGCGCTTGTACCAGGTGGAACTCATGACGAGGAAGGCCGGCTGGCACACAGCCTCGAAGATACCGAGCAGTGTTCGTATGGCAACAAGGGAAGGGAATGTGAAGCAGACTGAGTGGAGGCACAGAATTGTGGACCAGGCGATGATGTTGAAACTCAGGAATTTGGCGACGGGGACACGTTGGATTGCCCAATTGATGGGATACTCGACAACCAGGATGGCAAGGTAGATAGAGGTGGTCAACCAAGCAAACTGTGAATCAGTCAGCGGATGTGTCAGTTGCAAATTCTGTCTCCGACTTACGTTGGCGTTCTTTTCGAGTCCAGGCACATCATCGCGGATACCCATGATAGCAGCAAACGACATTGTACCTTTGTCGAGTGCTTGCAGAAAGTATGTGAAGACCATGATCGGAAGCACACGCCTGTCGATCAACTTCTTCAGCCGCTTGTCCTCCTCCTCTGTGATAACGATACCAGTGGCATCAGCATATTTGGCGACTTCGTTATCGACACGTTCGTAGTTTGCGTAGTCGGCTTTCTCATCACCAACCGAGGCGGTGCGCTCGAGCTCGGTGATGTCCTTCTTCTGCTCTTGGGCGGTTGCCATTATGACGGTACCTCACGGGGTATTGGCACTGAAAGAGATGAACTTGAATGAGGTGAGATGGAGGATATCCCAGGACTCAGATGAGTTGCAAAATCGCGGAGTCCCCAACCTTGCTATTTCTACCCCGTGTCATCCTCTCCGTGCGAGTGTTGCATCCCCAGGTCCCCGGCCTCTTTACCCCATGCGAGCAGGCTTCTCCACAAAATCAGTGTCCCAACATCTTGACCACCATTCACAACGACAGTCTACCTCACAGTCTATCTCAATACAGACCAACGCTGCCGTGCTAGTTCTTCAGGACCAGTGCCCCTGGAGTGATGCCAGCCAAACAGCGTGGGGGTTGTGGGGTCTTGGTGCCGCAGAATTAAGCAGTGTGGATAACCTTAGATGTGCCACATTCTTGGCTCATTGGCAATGCCGGCAAATTGGCGGTGCAATGTACTCCGAAGGTCCCATCGGATGGGTCGCTTGCGCATGTGACGATGTTACCTCGTGACATCAACGGGCGAAGGTACCCAAAACGGCCGCCACGGCTGGTGGAATCATTTTACCGTGGCGCCGAGAGTTTATTGATGGATTCTTGCATGGATTGTGACGGTAAGCTTCCCCAGTCAGTGGTCTCCGCCTTTGCTGACCAGCCGTCTATGGTTTCATCTGGCGACTTAAGCGATCAGCTGGGCATGCTGTCGGTACATCGGAGGACGAAAATCGGTGCATTATTATGCGAGAACGGCCGTCCTTCCCTTTGCACGAGCTGGTGGTGGAGAAGAGGCGCTTTTTGTTGTTGAAGTTCGACGATGTTGCAAAACCGGGGACAGCCGTAGACCCCACGGGCGCTGGGGACTCCACAATCTGACAGCGCGTCCACGCGGAGACAGGTACCCTCGCCGGCACCATCGGTACAGAGAGCAACGATATCGGTGCAGCATGACACGAATCCGGTAATGAGCTTCACTAGGTTCAAGTCCAAGACTCCAAGCATTGAAAGCTCCCAAAACCTTTTCCCATCATGCAAAACCACCGTGCCACCTATTTCCTCGAGTAACGAGAGTCGCACGCGTCTTTTGAGCTATCGTGCAGTTTAAGACCCCAAAAACCCGCGACCTACACATCCACAGAATTCGCAGCCTTCAACAACAACCAGCAGCATCTAGCTCCTGAATTAGCTCAAAATGTCTTCGCTCACCATCCAAGGGCTCAAGAAAGAGCAGATTACGACTTCGATCGACCTCCTCACGCAAAATCTTATCAACATCAAGGATACAACTGGTGAATTCCTGCTTAAGCTGCCTGATGGTCGCATTATTGACACCAAGGGTTGGGACGGCTGGGAGTGGACACACGGCATCGGTCTTTACGGGCTTTGGCACTACTACACTCTGACGGGCAACCAAGCCACAAAAGACATCATGCTGGAATGGTATTCTACGCAGCTCGCAAAGGGCACAACCAAGAACATCAACACCATGTCTCCATTCCTCGCGCTTGCGTACTTGTACGAGGATACTGGTGACAAGACTTTTGTGCCGTGGTTGGACACCTGGGCTGAGTGGGTGATGAACGACCTGCCCCGCACAAAGTATGGCGGATTCCAGCACGAGACCTACCTCGAGTACAACAAGGATGAGCTCTGGGACGACACTCTGATGATGAGCGCATTGCCTCTTGCAAAGATCGGACTCACGCTTAACCGACCCGAGTACGTTGAGGAGGCGAAGAGGCAGTTCATCCTGCACTGCCAGTACCTCTTCGACCCCACAACAGGCCTTTTCTTCCACGGCTGGAAATTCGAGGAGAAGGACGGCAAGGTCGGACACAATTTTGCGCAGGCAAGGTGGGCGCGAGGAAATTCGTGGCTCACAATTGTCATTCCTGACTTCATCGAGCTGTTGGATCTGAAGGAGTCGGACCCCACAAGGCTGTTCCTTGTCGGCATTCTGGAGGCACAGTGCAAGGCGCTCGTCAAGCTGCAGCAGGAGGACGGCATGTGGTGCACGTTGCTCGATATTCCCGCATCTGAGGGCTCGTATGTCGAGGCATCGGCAACAGCTGGTTTCGCCTACGGTATGCTCAAGGCTGTCAGGAAGAGGTACCTCAAGGGCGAGGAGTACCAAAACTCGGCAATCAAGGCGATCAAGGCTGTGCTCGCCAACGTCAACACTGACGGTGAGCTGCTTAACACCAGCTTCGGCACTGGTATGGGGCACACTCTGCAGCACTACAAGGATATTGCTGTTACAAGTATGCCTTACGGTCAGGCTATGGCCATCATGGCTCTGGGAGAGTTTTTGAGATCGTTCATCTAAAGTTTAAAGCTGGAAATGTGTTTACGAAGCAAATGATTAGACAATTAACGAGTACTTGAATCCAACTTGTCGAGAAAACAATGCTTAAGATCACTTGATGTATGGTTCGAATCGGGGTAGACGTCACAATCAGACAATGCAGCCACTTTGGAATCAGCAACCAGTCCGACCCCACCACAAATACCCCTCATCCGCGATTGTGGGAATCCTCGAACGAAGATCTACATGGCAGTAGACATTGACATACATCCTGTACTATTTGTAGGACATGCTGGAAGAATTTGTGTGGACGAACACAACGACAGGCGAGTAGTGCTCACGTGGTGTTACCGCAGAGGCATCCAGCAGCTTCTGGAGTACTCTTCGAAGGTGATTGTGGTGTAGTGAGGGGGAGGCCGATCGTGTCGCGCAGGCGTGTGTGGTCGAGGCAATGTTTGTTCGAGAAACAAACCTATAATTGGAAGCGTTCTGGGTGGCTCTGTCATTTGTAAGTCTGCTACAAAGAGAAGGCTCGAGAGAATGGTCGTGAGAGGCCGAGGCGTAGAAGCGCAGAGAAAGTGTGAGGCTCCGTGCTCATCGTAGGCTACAAGGCAGATGAGGATGTTGGCGGCGGCGGCGGCGGCGGCGGCTAGGCAAGGCTGCCAGCTGCCTGCTTTCAGCTCGGCGCAGACACAGCTGCAGCATTGCATCGATCCATTGCAACACGACAACACGCGACTGGGCGCAAACAATGCTGTCGCAGATAGCAAGCGCTCTCGACAAACTCGACGAGCAGTAGGTGTTGGTGCACGCGCCGCCGTACCCCTCTAACAGTGGAGCTTTTGTTTTGGGGAAACAGCACAGTTTGGCGATGCGCCGGGGCTCAAGCTCGCGCTAGCCTCAATGGGCGCTTCGAAGAGCTTCGACGAGGTTCTGCTCTGGAAGATTCTGAGCACTAGGAGTCCTATATGAGCCTCCAAGCTCTGCCTTTCTCCCTCGTTTCTCATTTCAAGTGCCAAACACATACCCACCACTCATAGACATTTGTCTCAACGCTTGCTCTTGCACACACATTACAGCAGAGCTTCACACCTTTCGAACCCCGCCTAATTTGTACGTTTGCGTTTACACCGACGCTCACAGCCTCGCAGCGCTGTGAGGCTACAATAGCACTCAGTCTAACGAGCTTTCTTCCAGTATACACACACAACCGCCACCATGTCTGGTGAAACCTTCGAGTTCCAGGCTGAGATTTCTCAGCTGCTCGGCCTCATCATCAACACCGTCTACTCGAACAAGGAAATCTTCCTGCGAGAACTCATCTCCAACGCATCCGATGCCATCGACAAGATCAGATATGAGTCTCTGTCGGATCCTAGCAAGCTTGACAGCGGCAAGGACCTCCGCGTCGACATCATCCCCAACAAGGAGAACAAGACCCTCACCATTCAGGACAGCGGTATTGGTATGACCAAGGCTGATCTCATCAACAACCTGGGTACCATTGCCCGCTCTGGTACCAAGCAGTTCATGGAGGCCCTCTCTGCCGGTGCCGACATCTCCATGATCGGTCAGTTTGGTGTTGGTTTCTACTCTGCATACCTCGTCGCCGACCGTGTCACCGTCGTCTCCAAGAACAACGATGACGAGCAGTACATCTGGGAGTCCAGCGCTGGTGGCACTTTCAAGATCACTGAGGACACCGAGGGTGAGCAGATCGGCCGCGGAACCAAGATTATCCTTCACCTGAAGGATGAGCAGCTCGACTACCTCAACGAGTCAAAGATCAAGGAGGTCGTCAAGAAGCACTCTGAGTTTATCTCCTACCCCATCTACCTTCACGTTCTCAAGGAGACCGAGACAGAGGTTGAGGATGAGGATGCTCCCGCCGAGACCACCGAGGGTGACGACAACAAGCCCAAGGTCGAGGAGGTTGATGACGAGGAGGAGGAGAAGAAGGAGAAGAAGACCAAGAAGGTCAAGGAGTCCAAGATCGAGGAGGAGGAGCTCAACAAGACCAAGCCCATCTGGACACGCAACCCTGCCGACATCTCCCAGGAGGAGTACGGTTCCTTCTACAAGTCACTCTCCAACGACTGGGAGGACCACCTCGCTGTCAAGCACTTCTCCGTTGAGGGTCAGCTCGAGTTCCGCGCCATCCTTTTCGTTCCCAAGCGCGCTCCCTTCGACCTGTTTGAGACCAAGAAGACCAAGAACAACATCAAGCTCTACGTTCGTCGTGTCTTCATCACTGACGATGCCACCGAGCTCATCCCCGAGTGGTTGTCTTTCGTCAAGGGTGTCGTCGACTCTGAGGATCTTCCCCTCAACCTGTCTCGTGAGACTCTTCAGCAGAACAAGATCATGAAGGTCATCCGCAAGAACATCGTCAAGAAGACCCTCGAGCTCTTCAACGAGATCGCTGAGGACCGTGAGCAGTTCGACAAGTTCTACTCTGCCTTCGGCAAGAACATCAAGCTCGGTATCCACGAGGACTCCCAGAACCGTCAGCAGCTTGCTAAGCTTCTGCGATTCAACTCCACCAAGTCTGGCGAGGAGCTTACCTCCCTCACCGACTACGTCACCCGCATGCCTGAGCACCAGAAGCAGATGTACTACATCACTGGCGAGTCCCTCAAGGCTGTCCAGAAGTCTCCTTTCCTCGATACTCTCAGGGAGAAGGGCTTCGAGGTTCTCTTCCTTGTTGACCCCATTGACGAGTACGCCATGACTCAGCTCAAGGAGTTCGACGGCAAGAAGCTTGTCGACATCACCAAGGACTTCGAGCTTGAGGAGACCGACGAGGAGAAGGCTGAGCGCGAGAAGGAGGAGAAGGAGTTCGAGAGCCTCGCTAAGAGCCTCAAGAACGTTCTCGGCGACAAGGTCGAGAAGGTCGTTGTCTCTCACAAGCTGATCGGCTCTCCTTGCGCCATCCGTACCGGCCAGTTTGGTTGGTCCGCTAACATGGAGCGTATCATGAAGGCTCAGGCTCTCCGTGACACCTCCATGAGCTCCTACATGTCTTCCAAGAAGACCTTCGAGATCTCCCCCAAGTCTGCTATCATCAAGGAGTTGAAGCGCAAGGTTGAGTCTGATGGTGAGGAGGACCGCACCGTCAAGTCCATCACCCAGCTCCTTTTCGAGACCTCGCTCCTTGTCTCTGGTTTCACCATTGACGAGCCCGTTCAGTACGCTGAGCGCATCCACAAGCTTGTCTCCCTCGGCCTTAACGTCGACGAGGAGGTCGAGACCGAGCAGGAGTCTAAGGCTGCCGAGGAGGCACCTGCTGCTGCTGCCGCTGGCGAGAGCGCTATGGAGGAGGTTGACTAAGCGTATCGCCATCTTCTCTTCGTGTCGAAAAGTTTGGTCGGCGCTTTGATATCCCTTTCATGTGTTACGGCTCTTCTTTCTCTTTTCTTACCTCACTTGCATGGCGATTAGCTTATCTACGTCGGCGTCTTAGAGTGGCGGTTTTACGCTTCACGAGTAAATGGATATCCCGAATTGTACTCTAGGTAGATTTACCCTGGGTAGCTCTGAGCATACTCAGTAGTGATTCATGAATGATGAAAACTTCAAAAACATTTCCATGACCTATGCTTGTACCTCAATTCCGTGACCCTTGATACGTTGCGACCACTAACCGCGTGCTAGGCTTGTGTTCCGGAAAGGTATAACCCGACCCCGCCGTGCCACCAACACGCGACGTCATCCCCAGCTTTTCCCGTCGGAAGGCCGTTTTGAGCCCACCGTAACTGCCTGAAAGAGTATCGTCTGTAACAACCTCAGTATGTCCGACTTTGTATGATAAGCTTTTCCGTAGGACTTACAACACCACTGCACTTATTGATGAGCTGTACGCCTACTATATATAACTGATATTCATTCTGCAAAGCGTAGCCACATACAGCAGAACTGAATTCGGCATTATGCCTTCCATTAGCGAGATCATCAACACCAATAAACCAGACCTCGGCGCGTATGAAGAGCTATGTGAGTACTGACACATTGCCCGGTGATCCGGCGTACAAGTTGAAATGAGACGAATTTATCTCGAGGAGTACACCTGTAACACATGAATGAAGTCGAGCAACATGCAATCATCGAGTGCAGCTCGAGCAAACCCAACGCACTCTTTCAGGAATAATTGTTTGCTGATCAGCCCAGACAAATGGTTCCACACACACCCTGAGCTTTCCTTCTGCGAACAAGAAACTGCCGCAGCAATCGTCAAGCACCTTGAAACCCTCAACGCATTCCAAGTCCATCCGCACATTGGCGGACACGGCCTTGCTGCCGTGCTGAAAAATGGCGAGGGCAAAACGCTCCTCCTCCGCGCTGACATCGACGCGCTGCCTGTGCAGGAGCAGACAGGTCTTGCGTATGCCAGCACGAAGTGGATGAAAGATGTAGAGGGCGTGGAGAAGCCGGTTATGCATGCTTGTGGGCAGTGAGTCTTCCTTCTTGAGTCTGGCTGGATGACATGTTGTGCTGACGGGCGGACAGCGATATGCACATCACCGCCTTGCTGGCTGCGGCAGAAACTCTTGTCAAAGCCCGGGATGCCTGGAGCGGGACGCTGGTCCTGGTTTTCCAGCCGGCAGAGGAAAAGGGAAAGGGCGCGCAAGCCATGGTCGACGATGGTCTCTACGATAAAGTTCCCGTCCCGGATGTGGTCATTGGCGCACACGTTATGCCTGAGAAAGCTGGCGTGATTGGGACGAAGCACGGATTGATTGCTAGCTCAGCGGACTCGTATCTGTGAGTACTCGAGTGCCTCAAGAGGAAGAGGAATGTAACGAACTGATATTACGCAGCCTCAAGATCAAGGGCCGCCAAACCCACGCCTCGACCCCCCACCGCGGCAATGATCCCATCGTGCAAGCTGCCTCCACCATCATGCGCCTCCAGACCATTGTCGCGCGAGAAGTTGATCCGCTCGACTTCGCCGTGGTAACCGTGGCCGCGATCAACGCCGGTGACGCAGAGAACGTGAGCACCACCGAGTCCCCTCTTGAGTCTTTCCTCGCGATGTTAACAACCTTAGATCATCCCCGAGCACGCAGACCTTAAACTCGACATCCGCGCCGCCTCGTCCTCAACACGTGCACGCGTACTGAAGAGCGTGCGCACAATCGTTGAAGCCGAAGCGCTGGCATCCAGCAACCCCAACGTGCCAGAGCTGAAAGAGATACGCAATTTCCCCTTGCTGTACAACGACGCCACAGTCACATCTACGCTGGAGTCGAGCTTTGCGTCGCATTTCGGGAGCAGTGAGTATGCGACTTACACGTCCGATATTGCGCGACTGCAGGGGAGCGAGGACTTTGGGATTCTAGCCACGGCGGTGGGTAAGCCGAGCTGTTTTTTGTTGTATGGAGGCACAGATCCGGAGTTGTATTCGAGGCTGGAGAAGGAGGGAAAGATGAGCGAGGTTCCGGGGAATCATTCGCCGTTCTTTGCGCCTGTGGTGCAGCCGACGTTGAACGTTGGGTTTGAGGGGTATGCTGTTTCTGCCCTGACGTTTTTGGGCAAGCTATGAAGTGATTGATGCGAAAGAGGTAAACAGTGAGAACTCCTAGTGGGGTATGACATGTAACTACTGTATAGTTTATTGCAGATTGCCTGTTACAACCAACTTGTTTGGATAATATCGCGACGCTATAATAAAAAACTACATACCCACAATACATGTACAGCCATAAACGCCAAAATGCGCCCACATGTTGACATTGCAGCGCTGCGACCATTCTCATAGACCATTCAGTGTTAAGTGTTTATAAGGCTGCGATAGCGTCAAGCAAGACCTCGAGTGTGCGATCACCAATCCCGTCAAGGCCTTCACGAAGTGCCCATGCCACATCGCTTTGCACGCCCAAAGGGACGTAGACACCACCCTCTTCCTTCTTGACTTCCATGCGTTCGCCAAGTCTGGAAGTATGCTCCCACTCGCGAGCAGCCTTCTCGGCGTTTTCGATGACCTTGTTGGGGATACCGCACATAGCTGCGCAGTGCATGCCGAAACTACCTTCTGCAACGCCTTCTTCAAGCTTGTACAGGAAAGTGATTGACTTCGATTCGCCATCAACATGAATGCGCATACGCTTATTGACAACTTCAGGATGTGTTTCGAACTCCTTTGCAAGTGAACGGTAGTGGGTCGCAAAGAACCCAACACAGCCGACACGTGTACTAATATCGTGCAGGACTGCCTGCGCGACTGCAACGCCATCATACGATGAAGTGCCACGACCAAGCTCGTCGAGAATGACGAGCGAGCGGGGTGTTGCCTCAGAGAGAATTTTTTGAGTTTCAGACAACTCGACGAAGAAGGTCGACTGAGACGCAAAGATGTTGTCGTTGGCTCCAAGCCGTGACATTATGCGGTCGACGGGCGTGAGCTTCGCGGACTTGCATGGCAGATAACAGCCAACCTGAGCAAGTATGACCGCGACACATGTCATTCTCAGGATTGTGGACTTACCAGCCGCATTGGCACCCGTTAACAAGCTGATATTTGACGATTCTCCACCTAATTTGATGTCATTGGGAATAAAGTCATCGACCGTGTTGAGCATGCATGGGTGGCGAAGTTCTTCAAACTCAATGACTGAGCGCCGGTCATCCGTGAAGGTCGGTCGACAACCTGGCTCACCGAGCGAGGCGGATGCTTTGGCCAGGCTGATCAAGCAGTCAAGCTGCGCTATGATCTTAACTGCCGCAAGCCAAATAGCATAGTCTTCATCGAATTTTGCGCAGAAGCGAATAGCAACCTCTTTCGTAATCTGACTGTGCGTCTCTGTAGCCTCTTGTAGAGCCCGGACGAGCTTCCGAAGGTCTGGGGAGTAATATCGTGTAACCTTTGCAGTAGCTGACATCTGATCCCAGGTGCTGGGCACTTTGGTCTTTTTTGGTACTTCGAGTTGGTATATTTCTTTGCCGTTGTCGCGGTAGCAGATAGAGTTGTTGCCAAGATCCTTGCGGACTTTCTTCAGCAGCATTTCGAGATCGCTGAGACATTTGTCGATAGCCTTCTGGCTCTCGTCGTAGTCCTCCTCGACACCAGGCTCAGGCACAAGTGTACCCTCTGTCCTTGCTGTACTGCGATCAAATGCTGTCTTCCACTGGTCCAGCGCGCCAGCAAGGTCAGGCATCGATGCGATCAACTGTCCGATGACACCTTCACCGTCGCCGAAATGCCTCAGCAAACTGACAGTGTACTCAATCTGCTCAAAGCCTTCGAGGACCTTGAGAAAGTCCTGTGCCTTGCAGCGACCAGCATGAACACGCGAAATGAGTCGCTCAAGATCAGGCAGCTTGCTAAGCGAGGAACTGAAATTGTCCATGATTGTAGAGTCGGCATTGAGAGCATCGACAGCATCTAGGCGAGCATTGATTTGCTTAGCATCTGCGAGAGGGTGACATACCCACTGCCGAAGTAAACGCTTGCCAAATGGCGTGATGCAACGATTCAACATGGCAAACAGTGTGCCCTCGACTGAGCCATCGAAGGTGTTCGCAAATATTTCAAGGTTGATCAGGCTCTGGCCGTCGAGAACCAAGCTTGTGGCTTTTCGAATAGGATCGTACCATTGGAAATTGCCCAATGTCACAAGGTCGCGTTCGATCTTCAATGTACGTAAATATTGCAAAAGTGCACCAAACGCTGACATGACTAGCTCTTGTTCTCGTGCTTCGCGGAGAACCGGTGGCCAAGCTGTGATGTTGTCTTCTGTCGGTGATTCGAAATAGTTGTGGACTTCGATTTCGCGTATTGTTAAGTCTGCAGGCCAAAACTCTTTGTTGGGCTTCAGCCAGTTCCAGAGGGTCATCGGCGAAGTATTGTTCTTGAGAATCCGCAAAGCTTTTGCGGAAATGCAAGATTTCTCGATAAGGAGTTCACCCGGCCGCATTTGTGCAATAAGTGTTTCAAACTTGGTCAAGTCGACATCATCGGTAAACCCACATAGCTGGAATTGAGCGGTCGCTGTATCAACGAAAGCGATTCCAAACGAGGGGAGGTTGTCGCGCTCGACCTCTTTCACAGCCATACAGTAGGTCGACATCTCGTTCTGAAGCATGCCAGTATCCACGAGGGTACCAGACGTAAGAACAGAAGCCAACTCGCGCCGGATGACTTTGTCCGCTTTCTTGGCTACCTTCTTGTCGCTGTCGCGCTCACGCATCTCCTTGGCCAGGGCTGACTCCATTTGATCAACACGAGCGACCTTGTAGCCTTTGGCGACGAACTGGCTGGCCCACAGGTCTAGTGAGGCCTCGGGGACACCTACCATTCTCATGTTGACCCGATCGGTTAGCTTGAGATCGAAGAGCTGGTGGCCTACCGACGCATCCTTCTCATAGAGCTCGTAGAACTTGCCCTTCTTGAAGAACACGATTGAGTCCCAAAACTTGCATTTGATCTCCCAGTATTGCTTTTCAAATGGCGAGAATAGACTCCAGGCATGAGGTGGGATGTATAGTGTACGTGGGTCGTAGTCAGGGTGATCGGGTGGATTTCTGTCAGCGTCCTGCATATTGGCTAGCCATGGATAACGCTTCTCTGGCTCGGAAGCTGATGGTCTCTCCTTCAGCTTAGGCTTCTTTTTCGTGCCTTGAATCGCTGGGCGAACCTTCAGCTGCATGGGATTTTCGGGGTCGTACACCCATTGCTGTGCTGTCGATGTGCCAGTCATGGTAGTGTCAGCCTCGTCTGTCTCCTCCTTATAGAGTTGAACAGGCGGAGGAGAAGATGCTGGTGTGACCTTTGTGGTAGGTTTCGAGGACATCGGGCGCTTGCGCTTCTTCGTAACGACCTCGTCTTCAGAATCATCTGGGGCGATGAAGTCGTCCAGATCTGTTGACCATGTCAGAAACGCGGTCTACCTTGCCTTCCAAAAAGGAAATAGCTCTCAAGCATACCATCCTCAACCATCGCTTGTTGTGTCGCAGCGTCTAAGCCAAACTCGTCGTCTGAGTCGTCTTCAACGCTTACCCTTCGTCGTTTGGTCGCCCTTGCTCTCGAGTTGTTCGCAATCGGTCCAAGTACGTCGTCATCGTCGTCGTCGTCGTCAGATTCGGCATAGTTGACGGATCTTCTACCCTATGCATCGAGTTAGCTCCTGACCATCGCAATATGAGCGGCGTGCTTACCTTGCGCGATGGGCTGCTAAGAGCAACGCCTGTGATCTCTGACACAATTCGGTCAGTTTCTGTTCCTGGCGTAGAAATGAGCGGCAGCAGACCATTTTCCTTGTTCCTCCCTGCTATGGGAGTGTCTTCGTCGCTCTGCCGTATTGGACTCGAGGGCTCAAGTGCATCGCTGCTCGGAACCGGCGTGAGGGATGGAGGCGGGCGAGGGAATGGCTTCTTGGATAATGTGGTTGTTGGTGTCTGCCGCACAGATATGGGTTGAGACGGGGCCGGACTTGGTGAGTTCGTTGACTTCTTTTGGAAGAAGCCGAGGATGGACTTCTGGTTCTTCGCCGATTGCGAGCCCGACGGCGGCTGCTTCTTTTGTGAGGGGCGAGGTGTGGACATTTCGTTCCCTTCGACTCCACGGACCATCTTCGTAGTCTCAAAGGGACGAGTCGCTAATGAGTGTGGTGAGGCAAACGATCGCAGGACAGACACTCAAGTCGCGCTTTCCAAAGTGGCCGAGGCGGGCGCGACGCGTTCGTGTGTTAATTGTGGGTCCTTGCACTTTCAAGATCAGCCACGCCTCATGGGTGCTTATGTTCGTCTCTATGATACAAAGTGGCAATTATGCGTAGCTGTAGTATTGCAATGTATACGCGTGATCACTGGAAGCACAATGCGCGGCCTCTTTCATTCGTTCTTCGATTTGTACACTTCTACGCTGAGCAGCTTTTCAACAGCCCAGCTATGACCTCTTGCCCAAATCGGCCCTCCTCTCCACAGCGGCAGTATCTCCTCTGAATTGCGTCTTCGCTCTGCGACTGGTGCTTCCCACTCTCCTTGTTGGAAACGCTCGACATCGTCTCTACTGACAGTGTGTTTACGCGTACACGCAGCCATGCACCAGAAACCGCCGATATGGCCTTGGTTGATCTTGTGCCCCACGAACCCCGGGTAACGTTCCTGATCTAACAGCCGAAGTAGCTCGGAACATGTGAACTCCTCCTTGGCTATTGGCAGCGTGACGTTGCTGAGCTGGCTACGATGCGATGATTGAGGAATGTCGATTATGTTGACTCCTGTTAGGCTGAACGGCGAGTACAGCAGCTTCAGACCTAGGCTTAGAAATACTGAAACCGGGAAGTCAAGTCCGAGCGCGCATGCGGCTTTCAACGCGGAGTTGAAGGTGAGCCTTGGTGGGTTCGTGGGTGTCGAGAAGAACAATAGATGTTTTTGAAACGCTGTGTAGCTTTGTCGAGACATGATGTGCAGTATTGTATAAAATACGAGGATCAAAGGTCCGGTTCAAAAGTCACAGAGTTGACTGCCAGCAACCAGTAGACGTTGACGTCATCCATTCATCAGATTGGTGTTTGCGTCCAGGAGGCTAAAATGTCGAGTACCAAGTGCAGTGCAATGTTCAGTGAGCCGCAGGAACATCGCCGAAACGGTCATCTCTTTTGCACCAAACTCCTACGAGGAAGCCATGGCAATGGATCCGATTATAAGTATTGACTCGCCACACTCACTTCGCATAGTTCAGATCAATACGATTTCAAACACAGATAGCCAGTATCACATTGCATGCAATCAAGGGGCGGTACCGATTCTGGCCCGGCGTTAATGGGCAACTTGGGCACTGGAAGGGGGAAGCGCTAGTGTAGACAAGGTAATTCTTGTCTCTTTAGACGATTTCTTCTTCTTACCTGCCGCTCCTGGTCCGGCACTCAAAAAGAACGGCCAAACACGTTGCTTTAAGATTACAGCAACGCAGAGTCCTTGTGTTCCTGTGGCACTGCGTCTCATGGTCAATGCCGATTAAGGGTCATCGCGGCCGATCCTGCACACGCACTTATCCATGCAGGGGCAGCAATATCTACACATGCGAACATTCGTCGGCTATTGCAGGGGTGCTTATAGGTAGCTGGAGCCGAGTCTCTGAACTATCCTCCCCCACCGTAAGAGCAGGCAGGTTTTCACAAGCAGGGGACTGCTTCAACGCTCGTTGGTCAACAGCTTCTGTCGCATGACCCAAGCGAATGCTGCACCTGCTCAATTCGGACACCGCACTCTATCTTTCGGCCGCATGGCTCAAAGCACACCTCGCGTCGGCCTGCTGCACATCGTAATCTGGGGTTACAGGCAACCTGACTATCATTACTCCCCCATGGGGTAAAAATCGATATTACGATCTTGGGCTGCTGTTTCTTGCTTTTGGGATAAATTGCACAAATACTTATGTCCCGTCTCTGCAGACTGACAGGCGCCACAAATTCGATTGATACCACAGGCTTTTGTGTGGCTTTCAGACATGCGGTCGATTAATCTTTTCTTGTTCTCGTCACTTGCCGCGAGTGCAGTCCTAGATACGCGGGACCCAGTACCACGAGAATATGTCGCAAATCCTTATTATCCGGGTAATTCCCTGTTGCTTCACATGAATACCTGCCGAACTGTAGTCTGACTCAAAGCAGCCCCTCACGGAGGATGGGTGGCAGACTGGAGTGAAAGCTATCGCAAGGCTGCACTTCTTGTCAGCAATATGACCCTTGCTGAGAAAACCAACGTCACATCAGGCACCGGGATTTTCATGGGCCGATGTGTTGGCAATACAGGCAGTGCGTTGAGAGTCGGAATACCTCAGCTCTGTCTCCAAGATGGGCCGCTTGGTGTTCGGTGATTTTATGGTCTACCATGTTGTATATTTATTTACTGAGTCGTATGCGCAGCAACACCGACCACAACACCGCCTTCCCGCCAGGAGTAAGCTATGTATTGATTCACTCCAGACTCTATAGCACTAACAATCGCCCAAAATAGATCACCGTGGGTGCGACTTGGGATAAAAATCTGATGCGTCGCCGTGGTGTTGCGATCGGAGAGGAGTTCCGTGGTAAGGGCGTTAACATTCATCTTGGCCCGAGTGTTGGCGCTCTGGGACGAAAGCCTCGTGGCGGAAGAAGTATGCGGATACCTCACTGCAGTGCTCCAACTGCTAACATGTTTGCTTCAGACTGGGAAGGTTTTGGCTCAGATCCCGTCCTTCAAGCGTTCGGTGGAGCCCTTACCATCGAAGGAATTCAAAGCGTTGGAGTAATTGCAACTATCAAGCATCTGGTTGCTAACGAACAGGAAATGTACAGAATGTATAGCCTTGTCAAGCCTGGTATCTCTTCGAACCTAGACGACAGAACGATGCACGAGTTATATCTCTGGCCATTTGCCGAAGGCGTTCGTAGTGGAGTTGGATCTGTTATGATCGCCTATAACGCTGTAAGTCGATACAATGCATATGCATATGCATTTTCTGCCTACTCAATACCTACAGGTCAATGGCTCGGCCTCCGCGCAGAACAGCTATTTGATAAATGGACTTCTCAAAGACGAGCTTGGCTTCCAAGGCTTTGTCATGACCGATTGGTTGGCCCAAATCTCTGGTGTAGCGTCAGCATTGGCGGGACTCGACATGTCTATGCCCGGTGATCGAAACGAGATACCGCTTCTTGGAAACTCTTACTGGATGTATGACTACAGCCGCGCTATCTTGAACGGATCCGTCCCTGTTGATCGCCTGAATGATGCTGTTACTCGCATACTAGCCGCATATTTCCAGATGGGCCAGGACCGGAACTACCCGAGGCCTAATTTTGACACAAACACCCAAGATGCTGAGGGACCGTTGTACCCTGGAGCACTACTTTCTCCAAGGGGAGTGGTCAATGAATTCGTGAATGTACAAGGTAGTCATGCAGAAACTGCCAGGGAGGTTGCGAGAGATGCTATTACCTTGCTGAAGAACCAAAACAACATCTTGCCGCTCCCTCGCAATGCAAGTCTGAAAGTTTTTGGTATAGATGCGGAGAAGAATCCAGATGGTATCAACTCTTGTGCTGATCAGGGTTGCAACAAGGGCACGCTCGGCATGGTGAGGGCAGCTCTGTTACTCTGCAAGGCATGTAAATCTAACGTTTATATTAGGGCTGGGGAAGCGGTTCTGCGCGATACCCGTACATGGACTCGCCCATTGATGGCTTCAAGTCCCGAGGATCGAATTACCTATTCTTCAACAGCGATTCATTCCCCTCTGACTCGAATCCAGGTCCGAACGATACTGCCGTTGTCTTCGTCACAGCTGACTCTGGAGAGAACTACATCACAGTGGAAGGCAACCCTGGAGATCGCACATCAGCAAATCTCAACCTTTGGCACAATGGCGACAAGTTGATTCAGGAAGCTGCTGCCAAATACTCGAGTGTTGTTGTTGTGGTACATACAGTTGGTCCAATCGTCATGGAAGCATGGCACGATCTGCCTTCAGTCAAAGCTGTGCTCTTCGCGCATCTTCCCGGACAAGAAGCTGGAAAGTCTCTCATGGATGTGCTGTTTGGCGACGTCTCACCATCGGGACATCTTCCGTACACGCTTCCAAATACAGAGAACGACTACCCTACTTCCGTAAATTTGGTCGGATACCAGCTCGGCCAGCCCCAAGATACACATACAGAAGGGTTGTATATTGACTACAGACATTTTAACAAAGAAGGCATCAAACCGAGGTACGCTTTCGGGCACGGGTTGAGTTATACATCATTCTCTTTCTCTGAAGCCTCCATCAATATGGTCACACCACTTACTTCTGAGCCACCAACACGACCTGCCAAGGGCGCGACTCCGACATATGCGACGAAAATTCCACCTGCATCGGAGGCTTACTGGCCGGCAAACTTTAATCGCATATGGCGCTACCTTTATTCGTGGCTAGAGAAGCAGGACGCTGACGCTGCTGCAAGCGCAGCCAACTCTTCGACAAAGTACCCGTACCCTATAGGCTACTCTAATGTACAAAAGCCGGGACCAGTAGCGGGCGGCGCACAGGTAAGAATGTTAACGCGTATGTGCACGTGCTGCAGACACTGACCTTGCTACCTGTATCTAGGGGGGGAACCCTGCACTCTTTGATGTAGCGTACGATGTGTCGGTCACAGTGAACAATATCGGGTCAAGAGCTGGCAAAGCGGTTGCTCAGCTTTATGTCCAATTTCCGCGTGGTGTTGCGATTGATACGCCAGTCATCCAGCTCCGCGATTTCGAAAAGACCGATACACTGCAACCCGGTGCCAGCCAAATACTGCATCTGCGACTTACAAGGAAGGACTTGAGTGTGTGGGATGTGGTCACCCAGAATTGGCTCATACCCGCAGCTACTGGAGACTACGGGATTTGGGTGGGTGACAGCTCAGACAATTTGCATTTGAGGTGCAGCACAGCGCAAAAGACTTGCGTTGGGGGCCAAACAAGTCCTGTTTAACTTCGGGAAACCATTGCTGCCCAGCGACTAAAGCTCGTCCTCTTTTATCGTCTCCGTTTTTAAACATATGGAAGCCTAACCTCTAACGTACAACCTAACGATCCAGTTCTCAATCACGTCGTTTCAACAATCCAACACTTATTACTTGATCGTACCATTACTCAAACGAGAGAAAATGCATACCATGTATTCAACAGCAGCCTGTCAAGACGTCGTGCAATCTATTCAGCAGACGAGTTTTCGGTCGATTATTCTGGAGCACCAAAACGAATTGCGGGCATCCATTATCCACAGACCACACGAGCCGTGACAATCGAGCACTGATGGTGCATTAATGGTGATAGAACAGATGCAAGGCATGAAGCGCATGACGCTTCGCCGGGATGCAATTCGTACATTCCGAGCACCCCCTAGGCTCCACCCAGTAACGGGGCGCTCTACTTGCATTCCATTCCCAAACACGACCGAACCGCCACAGCGGAGCTTTGAGCGTATAAAATGTTGCGGTCCGCGGCTCTTTCATTTCCCACGAAGCCCACTCCATCGCTCGTTTTGGACGGAGATTGGCCGTTGTCGATTCGATACTAACCCCAGGGCCGCCGCCAAGGAAGAGAAACTACTTTACTACAGATTTGATACTAATCAGAAATACTGGCATACTTACGTAGAGCCGCCCACTAAGCAGTTCACTAACTTTAGCATCATGTAGCCCAGGAGAGCACAGAGCATTTGAGCACGGAGCTATTGTGTTTCACACACTGCCTTGGAGCAGCTTGCTGATAAGCATATAGGCACTCACTGTCGACCCTCCTAACGGAATATACGTCGAATGTTTTGATGCCTTTAACCTGCAAAATTCAGAACTCTTCTCCTACGGGCCCATGCCGTATACAGCAGCTCAGGGTTTGACCCAGGAAGCCTGTGGCGAGATATGCCAATCAACCGAGATTGGAGGACCATATAGCTACTTCGCCATTTCAAGCGGCGATGCAGACGGCCAAAACTGCTGGTGCACTAACGCGTTCGTCGGGGACGAATCACTTACTGCTGGAGAGTGCATCGACAGTTGCGGGGCCACCGGCGAGGAATGCGGCGGTATCGACCGTTTGAGTGTGTTCTTATACGATGTAAGTTCCCTGCATAGCACATTGTGGTGATGAGGGGGTCAGCATGATGTTGGACGTAGCTGACCTTTGATACAGGCACCAGTGGATGTCGTTACAAGCACCCTTCCGAACGGCGACCTGACTACGGTTACACTTCCACCAGCTGGTCCAACTTCTGTTATTACTACTACAGATGCCAATGGCAACCTGACTACAGTTACACTTCCACCAGCTGGTCCAACTTCTGTTATTACCACTACAGATGCTAATGGCAACCTGACTACGGTTACACTTCCACCAAGTGGTCCAACTTCTGTTATTACTACTACAGATGCCAATGGCAACCTGACTACGGTTACACTTCCACCAAGTGGTCCAACTTCTGTTATTACTACAACAGATGCCAATGGCAACCTGACTACGGTTACACTTCCACCAGCTGGTCCAACTTCTGTTATCACTACTACAGATGCCAATGGCAACCTGACTACGGTTACACTTCCACCAAGTGGTCCAACTTCTGTTATTACTACTACAGATGCCAATGGCAACCTGACTACGGTTACACTTCCACCAAGTGGTCCAACTTCTGTTATTACTACAACAGATGCCAATGGCAACCTGACTACGGTTACACTTCCACCAGCTGGTCCAACTTCTGTTATCACTACTACAGATGCCAATGGCAACCTGACTACGGTTACGCTTCCACCAGGTGGTCCAACAACTACGTCTGCAACTGTCATTACAACAACAGATGCCAATGGCAACCTCACCACGGTTACACTTCCACCAGGTGGTCCAACTACATCTGCGACTGTCATTACTACAACAGATGCCAATGGCAACCTCACCACGGTTACGCTCCCACCAGGTGGTCCAACTACATCTGCAACTGTCATTACTACAACAGATGCCAATGGCAACCTCACAACAGTTACACTTCCGGGTGGTCCAACTACGTCTGCAACTGTCATTACTACAACAGACGCTAATGGCAACCTCACCACGGTTACGCTCCCACCAGGTGGTCCAACTACATCTGCAACTGTCATTACTACAACAGATGCCAATGGCAACCTCACAACAGTTACACTTCCGGGTGGTCCAACTACGTCTGCAACTGTCATTACTACAACAGATGCCAATGGCAACCTCACCACGGTTACGCTCCCACCAGGTGGTCCAACTACATCTGCAACTGTCATTACTACAACAGATGCTAATGGCAACCTCACAACAGTTACACTTCCGGGTGGTCCAACTACGTCTGCAACTGTTATTACTACAACAGATGCTAATGGCAACCTTACAACAGTTACACTTCCTGGTGGTCCAACAACTACGTCTGCAAGCCTTATTACCACCACAGATGCTAATGGCAACCTCACAACGATTACAGTCCCGCCAGGTGGTCCAACTACATCTGCAACTGTAATTACTACAACAGATGCTAATGGCAACCTTACAACAATTACTGTTCCAGCTGGGCCCACAACTACATCTGCAAGCCTTATTACCACCACAGATGCCAATGGCAACCTTACAACGATTACTGTTCCAACTGGGCCCACAACTGCTGTTGATGTCCCGACTACTACAAGTGATGGTGAGGGAGCGACTGGACTACCCACAGTCACTGACACACCTCTCGGCAACTACACCGGATGTTACGTGGACAACACAGACGGAGTCCCTCTCTTGAATGAGGCCTCCTACACCGATGCACAGGGTCTCACTCTGGAGGGCTGCCAGTCGTTCTGTAACAGCACGTCGACAGGTCCTTACAAGTACTTCGGTCTTGAGGCTGGTGTCGAGTGCCGCTGCGGCAACACTTTGAACACGAACCCTCTTCCCAGTACCCCTAACCAGTGCAGCGCTGCTTGCTCTGGTAATCCCAATCAGCTTTGTGGTGGTACGGACAGGCTCAGCATCTACGAGAACAACGAGTACGCCGCTTTGCCAAACCAGGGCTCTACAACCTCTACGACAACCACAGCGACAACCTCCGAGCCGACCACGACAACAACTACAACGACGACCGAAACAGCAACAGCCTCTGAGCCAACCACGACAACAACTCCGGCCCAGCCCACTGCCACTCGTCGCCCATTGCCAGGCTACCCCAACCGTCCGCCATCAGAGGTTGGTGATGGTGTCGACTATCCGTACTTCAACAGCGGCCCGTACGCGTCGCGACCGCGCCCTCAGCCGCCGAATGGTGGCAAACCGCATGGGGGCAAGCCTTATCCCACAAGAAGGCCAACGTCGACCAGGCGGCCGTGGAAGCCCAGGCCGACCGTCAAGCCATGGGAAGGCGGCAACGGTTACCGCGGCGGAAACGGGTACCCGGTAGGCGGCCGCCCCGAACGAAGGTGGTTCGGTTTGTGGTAAATTGATTTTGGAGGACTAATGGATTGAAATTGTATGGATATGAGGAACTTCAGCATGCCATCGGTTTTGGTGGATGTGCTCACATTCGTTTGAAGGATCTGCATGGGTATTATCAGCGTTATTTCGATTCAGAGGCCGACCAAATAGTGGTCTGGCCTAGTAGTTAGCAATGATACTTTGTTTTCTTGGATAATTCTTGTGTTTGATTGTTATTGCGTCTCACTCATGACATGTTTATGCCTTCTCGTATCCACAGATCAAGGCTTTGCGCAATGTTGTCCAGTAGCTCCCTACAATGTCTTGATGGCCAGTCACAGTACTCAAAATATGCTCATGGCGCATTGAGTCGATTGATTGCTCAGTCGTCAGTCTACGTATGATGTTGGCAAACACCGGTGTATCGACAGCCAAGGCGGAAGAATGCTAGTATGATTCGTGGATATACCGGTAAAGGCTCTGGCGGCCGAGAATTCGGTGATGAATGGAGGGCGGTCGCAGCAACTTAGGCGTGAGTCTGGTAACAGAGTACAACGGACGCACGTTGGTGAGCAGCCATCACAAGATTAAGAAAGGGTAGCTTCCCGTAGTGGTCGAACCCTGATGCGGGCAACTGGGAGATGAGCTGCGCTAGCTGTCCATCTAGCGCTGTGCACGGATGAATTGCTCCGCAATCCATGCGCATTCGAGCCCCCCCCATACAGGCCGCATTTTGCTCATCCTTCGCGCTGCACGACAACTCACGCCCTCGCTGCCTGACTTCTTCGCTGAATTCACGCACTCACAGGCCACATCTCGCTCATTGGACCTCCTGCACAGCACACACCCAGCTGTCGCGAAGCTGCGCTAACCCACTTCTCCACACGAGCTACTTCCCAAACCCGCAGCAGCCATGGTGTCGCCTAAGAGCATTGCTTACTATGTGTTCCACCCGAACGAGTTGCGCTCGATCATCCAGTGGTAAGCATGCTGTTTGCGCTATCAGGCCATCAGAAAGCTGGTGCTACCTACAGTACCCCACAGACTGACACTCTGCTGCAGGAAGGTCTGGCACAACCCCGTCCACGAGCGCGACGAAGCAAAAGACTCGGAGAATCTCAAGCGATGCTTCCACTTCCTCAACCTGACGAGCCGCAGTTTTGCGGCCGTCATCATGGAGCTGCACCCCGAGCTGCTGGTTCCTGTCACTCTGTTCTACCTGATTCTGCGCGGACTGGACACAGTAGAGGACGACATGACCATCCCTCTCGAGAAGAAGGAGCCGATTCTGCGAGACTTCCAGAGCATTCTGGAGAAAGATGGGTGGACCTTCACTGAGAACGGGCCCAATGAGAAGGACAGGCAGCTGTTGGTCGAATTCAACGTGGTGATCGAGGAGTTTAAGCACATCAAGCCGGCGTACCGGGATATTATCAAGGACATCACCAAGCGCATGGGCAACGGCATGGCAGATTACGCCAACAATGCAGAGCACAACCTGGTTGGCGTCAACACAGTGAAGGACTACGAGCTGTACTGCCACTACGTTGCAGGTCTTGTCGGTGAAGGCTTGACGCGTCTCTTCGTCGAGGCTGGTCTCGCCAACGCTGCGTTGCTGAAGAAGCCAGAGCTCATGGAGTCCATGGGACAGTTCCTCCAACAAGTCAACATCACTCGCGACATCAAGGAGGACCTTGACGACAACCGACGATTCTGGCCCAAGGAGATCTGGTCCAAGCATGTTGATCAATTCGAGGACCTCTTCAAGCCCGAGAACAAGCAGAAGGCCTTGGACTGCAGCTCCGAGATGATCTACACAGCCCTGACGCGCGCAGACGATTGCTTGTACTACCTTGCAGGCCTCCGAGAGCAGAGTGTGTTCAACTTCTGCGCCATCCCGCAGACCATGGCTATTGCAACATTAAACGCCTGCTTCCAGAACTACGACATCTTCCAGAAAAACGTAAAGATCACCAAGGGCGAGGCCTGCCAGTTGATGGTCGAGTCGTCGCAGAATCTCCAGCTGGTTTGTGATGTGTTCAAGAGGTACGGTCGCAAGATCGCCCAGAAGAACAATCCGCACGACCCCAACTTCCTGAAGATCAGCGTCACTATTGGACGGGTAAGATTGAAATCTTTCTTTGTTCTCTTCACGAAGCTTTTACTTACCCCCTACAGATAGAGCAATTCGTCGAAGCCATCTTCCCGTCTCAGAAGCCGCCAGTAGACCAGAAGTTGCCTGCCAGCGTCGAAGAGGCCGAGAAGGCAAGGAAGCAGGCGATCGAGGACAAGTGGGACCTCATCTACATGACTGCGGCAGTCGTCATTACCGTGCTCGTCATCACATCCTCGATGGTTAGTTGTACAATTCTCGTACCAAAGAAAACATCTAACATATCTCTAGATCTTTATCGCCTGGCTGGCAGGTGCTCGTTTCGATATCGCGTACTATGAGATCAAGTCACAACTAGGACAGCTGTTGGGCTGGGCGACGGAGCCCAAAGTGGTTGAAGCCGTCAAGGTCGTTACTGAGAAGAGCGAGCTCTGAGATTTTGCACTTTAGTAGCCTTGATGCCCGTATGTATTATAATGGCAGCGACATACTCTTTTTGTAGACATAGGAATATAGTTCAACCTAATGCATGTTCAACGACCGCTGTTTCTGCTTCGCAACAATAAGGTTGCGTGTGTTACTGCTATTTGCGACGTTAATTGTTCACACGTGCCTGCATGCGGTCCGTAACAAAGGCAGTCTCCTACTTGGTGTTTGAGATGCTCATCACCTGCAAATTAGCGCGGGCTTGGCGCCTCCAACGTTCGTTCCTGCCCGCCAAGCGAGAAAATGAAGCAGACACGCACGCCGCCCGCAACTGCCTCACCACGCCCTCACTACTCTTACCTTCTGCAGCAGTCAAGGCAGATCACCCCCGCGACTACCCGTAGCTCAAGAATCGCCCGGCGCGACTTCAACAACCGCTTCCCCACTTCGATCCACTCACCACCAACCTCCGCACTTGCATACGATCCATCTGCTCGTAGCAGTACCCGCAACCACCACCCTTCGACACCTCTGACACATTCACAATGGCTGACGTTGCCACCGCACCGAACCCTGCTCAGCAGGTCCCCTTGGACACGATCCCCATCTCGCCTGTCGATGGCAACGGTTCAGAGTCGCAGGACAAGTCCTCCAGCGCCACCGCAGATGACAGCGCCGTCCGCACCGTCTTCCACGACCCCGACAACTTCAACGTCAAGCACCCGCTCATGAACACATGGACCCTGTGGTTCACCAAGCCCCCAAGCGGCAAGGTGCGTACAGGCTTTGGCATAGTCAACAGGACTAGACTGACAATCGTAGGGCGACAACTGGGCTGAGCTGCTCAAGGAGGTCATCTCGTTCGACTCGGTCGAGGAGTTCTGGGGTATCTACGTATGTGTTGTGGCATCGTGGTGGTAACAACAGCTGACGAGTTTCTAGAACAACATCACACCCACATCTGACTTGGCGCTGAAGTCCGATTACCATCTCTTCAAGAGGGGCGTTCGCCCTGAATGGGAAGACTCGCAGAACAAACACGGCGGCAAGTGGGCGTTCCAGTTCAAGGACAAGAAGGCCATCAACATCGACGCGCTCTGGCTTCACGTCATGCTTGCTGCCATCGGCGAGAACCTTGAGGACGAGGACGACAACGAGGTCATGGGTGTTGTTGTCAACGTTAGGCGAGGATTCTACCGTATTGGCCTGTGGACACGCTCTGTCGGCCGTGCCATTCCTGGCGAAGGGGGCAAGGGCAGGACACTAGAGCAGGGCAAGGAGACGCTGCAGAAGATTGGCAAGCGATTCAAGCAGTCTCTTCAGCTCAAGGAGAACGAGCCCGTCGAATTCTCGGGTCACACGGATGCTGCCCACTCTGGCAGCACCCGTGCAAAGGCCAAGTTCACCGTTTGAGGAGCGGCAGCGATGTAGAGTTGATGAGGCTCGAATTTGGTCGAAGCAGAGGGTCACCTTTGCAAGTGTTCTGTTCGATACGAACACGTCGAAGGGCAGTCTGTAATTCGACTGCACTCGAGCGTAATTTACTACCCGGACTACCCAAAAGCATTTTCACAAACCGATCATGGTTACGGGATTGGGTTTCTAGCATGGCGTCTGCATGGGGCGGCGATCGGTCATCTTGGGTCTGACACGAATTATGGTCATGACGAGTTACGTGGCTCAGGTGGTACGTGGGTTTGCGATCCAAGTTTGATAGATTTGAGCTCTTTTATCTAGCAAATTTATGATTGAGGGACAGGAGCATGTGCAGAGAATGTTGCATTAAAGGACGCGCTGTTTTGACAAGGAGGAAAAGCCCCCCAGCCGTGCGTTCCGGTAGCCTCGTTGCCATGTGAAGGAGTCGGCCGCATAGCACGGGCACGACGTAATGTGGCGGTGCAGGCGGCCACTTTTTGGACCGTGCCTATCCCAACTAAGCCCAACAGCGTGCCCATATCCCACCGACTTTGTCACCTACCCCCTCTACACGTTATATTTTTTGCAAGATGGTTGTAGAGACGGCATACTACGACGCCTTGGGCGTGACGCCCACAGCAACCGAGCTCGAAATCAAGAAGGCCTACCGCAAACTTGCGATCAAGCTGCACCCCGGTAACGACGGAATTCCTGCATAGCAACTAGCACGAGCATACCTGACGGAGAGCAGACAAGAACCCCGGCGACGAGACCGCCCACGCCAAGTTCCAAGAGGTACGTCGTCCTCTCTGACCGTGCACTGCGGCCTGCTATGCCGCGGTGCCATGTTGCAAGTATGGCGGGGCTCATTTGACTGCAGATTGGAGAGGCATACCAAGTGCTCAGCGACGACCAACTGCGCGCAAACTACGACAAGTATGGAAAGGAGGGCGCCGTACCACAGAGCGGATTCGGTACGCAGTCCCGGCAAGACGTCGACGTCGTGGTTGCGGTGGGCTAACGCTGTGGCAGAGGATCCGTCCGAGTTCTTCACTATGATCTTTGGTGGAGAGGCGTTTGTAGACTGGTGCGAGACCCCTGGACACTGGCTGGCGTAGTTCAAGGCAGCTGACAGGCACAGGATTGGCGAGATCTCGCTCATGAAGGACCTCACCAAGACCATGGAGATCTCCATGCGCGAGATGGAGGAGCAAGAAGCCGCCGAGGCCGAAGCCGCACGCGCAGAAGCTGCTGCCGGCGGCTCTGCATCTACTCCTACTACGGCCGGCCAGCCGGCTGGTACACCACCTGCCGCCGCCGACGCCGCCGAGCCCAGCGCAGGCGCAAAAGCAAAGGAGGCCGAAGCCGCAGCCGAGCGCGCTACAGCACAACACGGCCGCGATGCGCCCCCAGCCTATGCTGCACCACCGCCAGCGTACGCCGAACCCGCCGCCGATGCCTCGACCGCCCCGCCTGCTGCCGCCGCCGCCGCTGGCAGCTCCTCTGGCGCAAGCACGCCGAAGCCGCGCGGCATCCCAATCCGACCTGCCATCATGGACAAGACCGAGGAGGACGCCCGCATGGACGCAGCAAACATGACTGACGCCGAGAAGGAGCTCAGGAACAAGGAGAAGAACAAGAAGGGTGGTCTCACAAAAGAGCAGCGCGAGGAGCTTGCCGCATACGAGTTGGAGCGTAAGAAGATCCGTGACGAGCGCGTCAACAACCTCTCCAAGAAGCTCACTGAGCGCATCTCGTTATGGACCGAGACCGACAAGCGCGACGACGTCACCAAAGCCTTTAAGGACAAGATCGCTCTCGAGATCGAGAACCTGAAGATGGAATCATTCGGTCTGGAAATCCTCCACGCCATCGGCACAACCTACCTCATGAAGGCGTCGTCATTCCTCAAATCCCAGAAATTCCTCGGCATCTCTGGCTTCTTCTCGCGCATCAAGGACAAGGGCACGCTGGTCAAGGATACCTGGAACACAATGAGCGCCGCCATCGACGCGCAGCTCACCATGGAGGAGATGGCCAAGCTGGAGGAGCAGGGCGGCGAGGCCTGGACTGACGAGAAGAAGGCCGAGTACGAGAAGAAGGTCACGGGCAAGATCCTCGCCGCCGCATGGCGCGGGTCCAAGTTTGAGATCCAGAGCGTGCTGAGGGATGTGTGCGACAACGTTCTCAACGATAAGAAGGTGAAGTTGGAGAAGCGGGTTGAGCGCGCTCACGCGCTGGTCATTATTGGCGAGATGTGTCAGAAGGTATGTCGCCGCGTCTCTTCCCCTCCATCCATTCATTATACCATATCGAACCCCTGCCCTCTGCTCTGCACAGCAACACACGACTGACCACTCTCCCAGGCCCAACGCGACCCAGAAGAAGAAGGCGACTTCATGGCCTTCGAGCAGCTGATGGCCGAAGCAGCCGCCAAGAAGGAGAGCAAGCACGACAAGAAGGAGAAGCACAAGCATCACCACGACAAAAAGGAGAAGGAGAAGGCGTAAAGCAACAAAGACCACCGTTGTTCTTCTGCCGATTCTGATGACTTCTGTTTGTTTGGCTTTGGGCTTGGACGTGGCGCGGCTTAAGCTGACTTGCGGCTTCTCCAGCCTTCCTTGTTCTTGTTCTATACTTTTTTTTTTCTGGCGACTGATATCCATAGATTCCTGAGGTGAGGTGAGGTGAGGCGGGGTAGGGCGAGATGAGATGGGGTGGGTAGGGAAAGGGAAAGGAAATATAGCATTGGCGAAGTAGAAACGCCGTTTCGAGATGTGTGTGCACAGGTTCCATCCAAACATGAGACGTGATGAGCGAGAATTGTGAAGATTTGGAAATGCGATTTGAACTTTCCGTCACATCATGTCATATCTAGGACGCCAAAATAATGCTACTCTGCCTCTGTGCGGGCATGTTACAACCAGGTCAAGCTCAAGTTCAATTTGTGAACATGCCGCCAACACCAATACCATGCCTTAGCTTCCCAACGCCCAAAACCCAAAACCAAGTTCATGTCGAGTCAATTCAAGTCAAGTCGTACGAGTGAATGAGTGAGCGTCCGTCTAGCTCCCCACAGTGCCAGCCTTGACAACCAGCAAACTCGCCCCCACTTTACCCTCCCACACCTTCTCCGCCAACAACCCCAGACTACTCGCCGCACTAGACGCGCTGCGAATCTCATCCGCGTTCTCCGCGCCAAGCGTAGTGTTCCTGCTGATGTTGCGACCGAGCACAATCAGATCCCCTGCGTTCTTTGGCGACTGCCCGACCTCAATGCTCGCACGTGCTATCACGTCCGCGACGGGCTGCGAGGATGTGACCGTCTCGAAGACGACGCGGTTTGCGAGCTCGGCGGGGAGCGAGGCACCTAGGGATGCGAAGAAGCTAGCGTCTTGTTCGCGTGTGGGCGCTGTGGTGGTGGTGATGACGTCGCCTGCTTTAGTGGGGGATACGGAGGAGGAGGTGGTGGAAGTGGAAGGGCTGTCGTTGCCAAGGAAGGCGGAAGGAACGTCGAAGTGAACAATTGTAGCGGTGATTTGGGCGTTCTCGGCGAGCTGGAGGACGAGACGCAGTGCGGCACGGTCATCGGCGCCGCCAAAGAAAGGCGCGAAGATGTGGTGGCTGCGGTCTGCAATGGGGGCTGTGACAGCCTGGTCGGCGTGCAGACTGACACTGCTGTATGTGCGTGTGAGTTTGAGGTTCTGCTTGCGGTCCTTGTTCTTGCTCCCGCCAAAGTTCTTGTTGACAAGGACGGCTACAGGGGTAGTTGCTGCTTCGAGTGTGGCGTTGACGAAGGCGATGTAGGAACTTGCTGCGAGCTTGTTCTTTGTGCCCTTGTCTTCGATGATGGCCTGCTCGGACATACCGCCTGTCTCGCTCCAGGGGAGGAGAAGCAGGTTCGAGTCCGAGGCGCGCGTGGCGAGGGTGTCGGCAAAGGAGGATTCGGGCACCACAAGGGCTTCTCCGCTGACGGCTAGATTGTGGAGGCGTCCAAAGGTGCGGAATGTGTTGACGACTGGGTCATAGGCGGTGTAGTTTTCCATCTCGGAGACTTGCATGACGGACGAGCCACGATCAGTCAGGTTGAGCAGGCGCAGGCCATATGCCTGAACAGGCCGGTTGGGAGCAGTTTCGTCCGAGGATGATTCTCCAATCTCTTTGCCTGCCTTTGCGGCAATCGAAGGGTGAACTTTGGGTGTAGGTTTTTGAGAACCTCCGAACAGGGACGTGAAGGCAAGGAGGTTGGGCATGCTGTCCAAACGCAGGTACACTGTAACCCGCTTGATCTTCTCAGCGGCCAATTTGTCAAAGTGGATGCCATCTTGAACACTGTCGGTGTTGTCTAGAGGTTTACCAGTGTCCCAGTCAATCTCACCGCGGCGCCACGCCTCGACCTTCTTCTGGTACCATGGTGGGTAGAAGTACATGGTGAGTGGAGACGACGCAAATGTTGTGACGAGTGCCATGACAACGAAGATGGTGAATGTACGTGGGCTCAAGATCCTAGCGTTAAGCCCGATGTTCTGCATGCATTAGCTGCGGCTCAGGGTGGAGAATCTGATGCACTTACCAGGACAATCAACTCGACAAGACCCTTGCAACTCATTAAAGAGCCAATGGCGAAACATTCACGCCAAAGCATCTTTGTTCCTCGAGCTGCAAGTGTAGCACCGATGAACTTTGAAAAGAAGGCAACTGCGATGACGCCGAATACGTAACCCCAAACGATTCCAGAGTCGAGCAGACCAATGTTGGTGTTCAGTCCGGAGAGAGTGAAGTACAACGGGAGGAACAGAGCACCGATCAGATCCTCAATCCGATCAGCAACTTTGATGGCAAAGCCGTTCTCGTGGGGACAGATGAGACCGGCCATGAACGCTCCAAAGATGGGATGGACTCCTATGATTCCCGTGAAGAAAGCAGAGCCAAGAGCAATGATGAGCGTGAGAGCGATGATACCCTGACTGGGACCATCTTGCAAGGCACCAGAACGTCGCAAAACGTACACGAAAGCCGGTCTCACGGCATAGACCAGAAACAGCAAATAGCCGACGCAAGTCAACAATACCCAAAGCGCCGCAAGACCCGAGCCTGCATTGACAAGAGCAACGCAAAGCGCAAGCAGAATCCAGCCTACAACGTCGTTGCCAACACCAGCCGAAAGGACGATGACGCCGACAGGAGTCATCAGAAGCTTCAATTCGGTAAGAATACGGCAGAGCACAGGGAAGGCCTAGCAGCGTCAGCAAGTCGTTGTACGCGGGTTGTCGAGATGGCTTACAGTAATGGCCATGGCTACACCAATGAAAAGCATGAAGATCGCAAAGTCAATCTCCACCATTCCTGGCTCGTCCTTGAATTCGTTGTAGAGACCGACCGCGATGGCGCATCCCAAGCCAAAGGGAATGACCATACTGATGATGCCGACATTGAGGGCGACTTTCCAGTTGCTCAGCAAGAAACGCAAATCTACTTCCAAGCCGATGATGAAGAGGAACAAGGTCAGACCGAGATTGGCAACAAGGTTCAGATTGGTCATAGACTCTGCTGGAAAGATTGCCTGCGTGAATCCTGGAATGCGACCAAACACCGAAGGGCCAAGGAGGATGCCGCCGATGATTTCAGATATCACGCGAGGCTGACGGATCTTGGAGAGAGGCCAGCCAAGAGCGCGACAGAAAATGATAATGATGGATGCCTGTCGCACGCATGGTCAGAATGTTGTACAAGTACAGAGGAATGCCAATCGAATGCCAATCGTACCTGAATAATAAACAGAATGATTGGGTTTTTTGCATCGAAATGCACGGGATTGACTCCCTCAAGCACACCACCCTGCGGCGGTGCCTTTGGCGGCGCTGTCGCCGAGGCCGCGGCTGATGCAGCTATTGTGGACGACATGACGAACAGGCGGGATTGTGTGGAGAAGTGGACCCCAGCTTCAGACGGTGTCTTAGATGTCCGAACCCCAGGAAAGTTGTGGGAGCGTGGGAGGATCAAATAGCTGCCAGAGGCTGAAGCTCAGGCCAGGAGGCAGCGTCAGCCCAGAACGCAAGACTGATCCGTGATGCTGCGATACGGCGGCGTGTCTTGCAGTTTGGGGCGTATGCAGGGCGGCGGACGCTAGTCGAGGCTTTGGCAAGGATGCACGCAGGCCATGTGACAGCCAGAGCAGTCCTCGTGGTGTAGGGAGATGGGGTCGTCCTGCACTACAGGCGGTGAAGAAGCAACTGCAGCCTGTGCATGATGGAACCAGTACCCTGGTGGCGCAACGCGCGTGAATCGCGGGGCGGCGAAAGCCAAGGGAAACGGTGCGATTCAGCGAATGGCGCGCCATCTTCGTTGAGGAAACAGTCAACGGTCTAGCGCTAATCCGGCGCCTGCTGCTTTTCATACGTCTCGCCTACTGCATTGTCCATGCGATGCATGATTTGAGGTTATTTGGTGGTAGGTGTGGAGTCGTCGAATTGTGTGGGGTAAGTTGGGCGCATGTGATCCACCCAGCAAGCTCGACGAGGCACATTGACGAGATCCAGATGTCGCCTGTTTCAGCCATCGTGGTATCACCATGTCTTCAAATGGCTCACATCTCGATGTCGTCTATTGTCTATTGCTATCAAGCCGCACATGCCGCCTACTCCGCCACGTTGCTGTACCGACATATCCTCAGATGCAGTCTTGTTTAGACACTAGAGAGCTGGCATCCCCACCGAAGCTGGACTCGGCGGCAGGTCACCGGTCGACCATTCCTTCTTGTCTCTCCCGAGCACAAAATCAAGAGTACCGCCCTTGGCAAAGATATCATCCCAGATCACCCATGCCTTGTCCCATGGCTCACCGTTGACCTTCAGGCTCTGAATGTATGGAGCGTTATCGCGATCCCCACCAGTTGTGGAGACTACAAGACGCTTGTCGCTTCCAAGATCGATCGTCATCTGCCCGAACCAGGGAGCAAGAATCAAGAATGACGTTTGTCCCGTCAAAGGCCAAAGACCGATCATCTGCCACTATCATCCGAGTGTCAGAACTGCGAGGCGGGGAAGTTGGGGTGGACTTACTACCAGCAGACTCTCCATAGCTCCTGCATCTGAGTTACCTGGCAGTCCACTCTCTCCTCCATTGAACAAAGCGCTGATCTTTCGGCCCTTCTCGACGCTCCTCCATTGCTGCCCCCTCACGAAGTTGTACAGGTACGGAGTCGTGAAGCCCGGCTCATTACCTGCATCGAAGATGTCCAGTTGAAAAATCTTGTCCAGCCTGTCGACAAACCTCTCATCACCCCCAACCCTGTCCTTCAACTCAGCCACATCATGGATCGCGTTCATGCTGTAGATCCAGGCATTGTCCTCATAGTACGCATCGCCCCAGTAGCAGCCTCCACAGTCCCTCGGATCCTGTAGTACAAACGTCCCATCTGCTCGTCTTGGGACTACAAATCCAGTGTGCCCCTCCGAGCTAGCGTTCGAGTTCCAGTGGTTCCGCCAGTTGCGAGAGCGATTGAAGTATATGGCTGCCTCCTCGGTCTTCCCTAGCCCCGCAGCGACCTGATACAGGCCGAAATCGTTGGTCGAGTACTCTACCGCCCTTGATACGGCCCGTGTGAAACGTGGCGTGATGTAGCCGTACTTGAGCCAGTCTGGAAGAGCGCCCCTACCCTCCTTGGTAGATGCCTCAGGTGCTCTTGGGTCTACGATGTCCAGCGGCGGCGCGACCTCAGCATCTGTCTGCATAGCGGCAAATCCGTCCTCCCAATTCACCGCGCCTCGCACACCTTTGACATAAGCGTCAGCCAGGATGTTGTCCGCGTTTGACCCGCCTTGTACACGTCCATTGAAGTTCGATGATCGCGCGTCGGGCATGAATCCATCGTGCCGCCAGACGTCAATCAGTGATTGCACAAACTCTTCGTACGCGATAGGCTGGATAATCTGGAATAGGGAAGTATGGCATCGGTGAGTATCCCACAGTGTGAAGATATCGTCGTAGTACGGTTCACCACTGCTCCATCCAGGGTTCTCGCCTGTCCTGTTAGAAGGTATGAGGAACATCCCATACAGTGAGCTGTACAGGAGCTGGAGATCTTTTTTGCTTTTAGAAGAGATCTGGATCTTGTCGAAGATCTCCTCGTTCCACCGGGTCTGTGCAGCTTTGGTCAATGACTGAAGAGTGGTTTCCTCATCCATCTCAGTATCCAGGTTCTGGCACGCTTTCTCAATGGAGATAAACGAGATCCCAACTTGAGACGTCACCTCTGCTTCTGCAAAGGTAAACACTCCTCCAAGCCGCGCAGTCCCGGCGACATAGTTGGAGCTGTCGTTTGCAGCCGTACCCTCCGCAAATACCCTCGATGTGACGGGGTCTTGACCGAACCTACCGCAGAAGTAGATTGTCCAATTCGGAGCCAGATTCCACCCGTTATCGTACGTCCCGGAACCCTCGTACCGCCTCCCATTGATGATCTTGAACGTACCCCCAGAGTAATGCTGTCCCCACCCAAGACCCCGGAAACTAGGCAGCACATGCGAAACGTCCACAACAACAGACGAGGTCTGATCCGCACCTCCAGGGAATGCGTATGCGTAGAAGCCCGCATGCTCCGTAGCCGCCAACCTGACCTCGATACCATTTCCCAGCCGTGCCTCATACCACCCCACGCCGCCCCGGTCCGCAGACGACCTCTCTTGCGACAGATCAGCCAGAGGATCCGCGACGTCTCCCACAACCGGCATCTGGCTCACGACACCGTACTTCGGCGCCCCGCCTGCGCACAGTCAATCACTGTCATGGAGCACGTGAGAAGGGGAAGTGTGCCGCACCTGTCCCGGACTCGTGCATCATGCTGAAGCCCCAGATGCGTCCTTCGGGCAGGTATCCAGAGTATGCGTCTGCACTGCCAGATTGCACGTCTGGACCGAGCTTCACCATGGCGAAAGGCGCTGCGACCACGCCGGGGAAGCGGTTGCCGCCGTTTCTGGTGCCCATGCTGGTATCGCATCGTGGTGAGTCGAGGGATAACACGGTATGGTGGCCTATGCGGGGTTGAGGGCTTACAAGACATTAACGTGCTGGCTATGATCCAGCGCCGCGGTGGCGGTAGCCGTGAGCGCAAGGACGATCGTAGAGGCGCGCCTCGCCATCATATCCGTTTTCGAAGCTATTAATACTGCAGTGATACCGTATCAGCATGCAGTGAGCATCTGCCTGTCCCAGTCCAAACGCAAGACAAGCGCACACTCAAAGCCCTCACAGACTCTTACCACCCAGCTCATTCCGAGTAGCCCAGGATGATCCAACCCTTAAATACCGCAATACCCTTTCCTTTTCCACATGTTCGGCACGCCTGTGCGACGTAGAACGGATACACCGGACTCGTAGCGGCGTCACAGCCGGCAACACGGCTGCAGCACAGCGCAGCGCCAGGAGACCCGCCCATCCCCACCATCCATCCAAACGGGTGGTATCTATATCATCGCTCTTGAAAAGCGATTGTGTATGCTGTGGGGCCCCGTGGACTGGCGGTGCTAACCCATGTGTGGAGAGCGACCAATCAGAACACCGGACGCGAGCTCGTGAGTGCGTGGTGGACGGGTGGGTGTTTGGGGAGCGATGGGGCGCGACTGAAGAGGAAGGAGGGAGATTGGGTGCGCTGATTGCTGAGGAGAGCTGAGAGGATAAGGCGAGGTTTCGTGTGTGGGGTGTGAGGGGGCTGTGATGTCGGTATGTAGTTGGGAAGTGCTGGGACGATAACACACAGCTCGGGACGGGTGATTGCAGATAGATTGGGATAGAAGCAGTGGCGATTTCATTGATATTCTTGTATGTTTGCGTCCCATGGGCGAGCTTACCACACCAGCTCGTCTCTACTAGCACTCTTCCTTCCTTTCGTGGTCCTCTTCCTCTCATCGAACTCCTCCGGAATCTCCTCCAGCACGTCCACCACACGCCCTACCCCTTCTTTCAGATTCCCCAGCCGATTCTTCTCTCTAGTACGCGTATAGAACACTGGGCAATCTCTGCTATCGCACTTGATCTCCTCTCCCCACGCCAGGCCCGAGCAACTGCGACACACCATATCGACGTCTCTGACCCTCGTCTCGGACTTGAGCAGCCTCTCCCTCAGCGTCAGTAGCGCGCGCGCCGGTCGTCGGAGACACTGCGCGCACAGCGGCAGCACCTTCAACGCATCCGGCTGCACGCCCGGCAGGTACGTAGGCGGTGGGGGAAGTTTGGCGCGACAGACAATGCACGAGCTACTCTTCATGTAGCTCTCGAGCGTCTTTCTGAGACTTGGCTGGGCCCCTGGAATCGACTTGCTTGCCAGCGGGACAGTGACGTTGCGCATCCGCTGCACCTTGGGCATTTCATCGTACCACTGGCGCACATTGGCGCCTACGAGATTGAAAATGCGCTCGAGCGGCGGGATCAAGTTTTTAGAGATATAGTACTCGGCATCGAGCTCGAGATGGTCATTTGTGAGGAGGGTTTCGGGCGCGACGCAGCGGTCAATGAGGCGGGCGCCGGGGGCGCCGGTGATGACGACGTAGGGGATGCGCTCGCCGTATTGTGGCTCGGTGCGCGGGTCGGCGAGCATGCGTTTCGTGGCGATGAGGGCGCCGGGTGGTGGAGGCCCACGGTCGGAGTAAGTACCCAGCTTGACTTCTTTGGCGAAGAGGAAGTCTTGGATAGAGATGCGGCCTTGCATAATTTTGGAGCATTGGTCTTGGAAGTACGATTTGACTTGGCTGAGGTCCGCAGTGTGGAAGAGGATCTTCAGGGCCTGCTCTTCAATCTTCTGCTCCGCGGGCGTGCCGTCGCGACGGACTGTTTCGATGCCCTTTGCGTCGAACTCGGGCTCGGTCTGATTCCTGTGCTCGTACTTGAAGCCAACATAGCGCTTCTTGGCCAGTAAGACACATGGGTGATACACCTTCTCGAACTTGAGTTTGATGGGCCGTGGATTGGCGTCAGTGATGGCTTTTGCGATCTCCTCGCCAATGGTGAAGGCTTGGTCGCGGGTGCGGCCTTTGAGATGGATGAAGAGCGAATCCGTGTCTCCGTAGACGACTTCAGCGCCCCACTTCTCAGTCGCATGTATGAGAGCGATAGCCTTCTCAAGAGTCTCGCGGCCAGTTTGGACAATGCTATCCGCAATCTCGGAGCAAGGCATGCGACCTGAGAAAGAGGCAGACGTGTAACCATATGTGACGTTGGCAAGCAGCTTCAACGCCAATTGTCTGTTGTTGAGAAGCTGCTGCAATGTCTTGTCATCTTTGTCCTGTTTCATGCCACTTTTGACCATCACTCGTGTTTCTAGAATCTCGCCCAGCATCTTCGCCAGCAGAGACTTCCGCATCTCGGGTTTGACATACATCATGCCGTTTGGCGCGATGTTGATGTGATTCTTGACAAGCTCTAGCAGCCGAGGTTCGCGTTTGAAGTCCATGAAGCCCATCTTGTTGCGCCCTCGCCAGCTCGTGATGCGTCCGAGGCATGTGGAATAGCACAAGTTGTATGCAATCATCACACTTGGGTACAGGGACTGAAAGTCTAGCACGAGTAACGGGCTCGAATAGAAAGCGCTTTGTGGCTCCATGACTAGAGGCAGACACTCGAGGGCATTCTGTTGGCCGACCTGTTTGCGACTTGGCGATATCAGGACGAAGTTCTCGGGTTTGGCAATGCGGAACATTGTTGACTCGACTTTGAACTGCGATCCCCTAGAAATGACTGAGAAGAAATCGACACCCAGTAGGCGCGCCTGTTCGCTCGTGCGCGGTACGATCTCGTTTGCTTGTAGGATATCAAGGTTGAGCTGGATGCGCAACAGGAAGTGGTTCAATACCTTGGACAAATCCCGCGATTTCGTGCTTAGATACCAGCTGGTGAGAGCAGAATGCGTGTAGTGCGGTATACGCTTGTGCAGAAGATGGAAAACGACATTCTCCATCGTATACTGAAGCAAGTTCAGCTCTCCTCGCATGGCCCTCCAGATATTAATCATATGGCGCCCGGTCACGCGAATCGTTGAGGTATGTGTAAAGCCCCATCGGTCTGCTTCTTTGCCAAACCTGCCGTGAGACTGCGACTTCATTCTGCTGATCTCGTCACAGAGGTTGTACTCGAACTTCATCCTAGCTCGTTCTATCAGGTAGCCCCAAGAGCTATTGTGAACTTCGTAGCCAGTGAGAATGTCAGGGTCAAACTGTCGCACGATGTCCACTATGCGATTGATGAGGTCCAGCTCATCCTCCTCATATTCAACTTCGACTGAGACCTGCTTCACGATGCGCTCAGCGATACCATCTTCTTCTGACAAACAGAGCACTCCTATTCGAGGTCGATCTGTCGTAGCGTTCTCTTCTCCTTCGACGGTCCAGAATATGCACTGTATCTCATCCTCTGCAGGATCCGGCACAAGGTCGCCTCTTGAATTGACGTGTACCTCCAGACTCATGATACTCATGTATTGCGTCTCGTGCTTGACGCTGGTCGACTTCTGCTTCTGGGAGAATTTGAAACCATGTTTATTCTTCTGCGTCGGTCCTGGTATTTGCGACAGGTGATCAGTAAATTTGACCTTTCGTGGCTTCGGCGTCGGTACGTTCTTTCGTTTTGAAGCTGTTTTAACCGGTGCGGTTCTGCTTGGTTGTTGCTCAAGCCAATCCTCGACTTCCCTAAATGATGGCGGCAGCTGTGCGATCTCCCAGTTCCGCAGGCTGCAGCGTTGAGACCTGATTCTGCTATCTGCTTTGGACTTCTTCTTGTCTACTATGATAGGTTTCTGCTCCCCAAAGTTGGCAGGATGTCTTCCACTTGGATCGAAAGGAGGTAGATAAGGCAGCGTAGTGCTCTGCAATTTGAACTCACGCCCTGCATACTCGCGAGCTCTGTCAGGCACATCTCTCTCATTGCTGTAGTAAGCATCCTGGGAAATGATGGGTGGCAGTCCAGCGTGCATCATGGTGTCGCTGACCTCATCGCGAGTTGGAGGCAGAGTTTTGATGTACACTGTCGAAGTCTTGTGTGGAAATGAAGCCAAGAGCTTGTCGATCAACGAGTATGTCTCGTCTGTTGCATTTGGTCCACTACTATTTGGTCTTATGGGTGAGGTCTTGTGATGTGTCCATGGAGTTACGGGGGTCATCAGTGTCCCTCCCTTCATTAGCAGCTTCGGCCCTGGCGTTTTAGGCATTTCTTGCGAGTTCGAGTAGGCCGACTGACTGAGTCGGTGCTTGGTTCCAGGATCGTTGGAGTTTTTTACAACTGGAAACGAAGTAGTTGTCGGCCCTCCATGCCCTGAAGCTTTGATACTAGCCTGTGAAGACTGACTGATCCCCAGCCCCTCTCGAGCGTGCTTTGATGATGCTCCAATCTTTTCACGACGTTCGAGTCCCTCGCGAAAGGATAGTTTCCTCACAGTGAATGGAGACGAGTTGAGGATCCGTTGGCGTTTTGCCGGAGACTCAAATACCGATTCGAGATTTCTCTTGCGTACGGTAGACGGGTTGTTGGGGTCACCGATACTTCCTGCTTCGCTGGGGTCTACGAGATCGATGCCTTCATCAAATTGATCATCTGAATCTTCCCCATCACCCGACTGTTGCATCAGGGACACGGTCAAAGGGTCGAGCGACTTTGGTTCTTCAGTATCCGACAGCCCGACTTCTCTTGCTTCATCCTCAGCTGCTTTGACGTCAAGATCAAGAGTCTCTTCCACATTGCCAGGAAGAAGGCCTTCTCCGGGCAGCGCATTGACTAGTGTCATTGTGCTCTTAATCTCTGCGTCCATCAGCTCTGGCTCGTCTTCCTGCTCAGTTTCATTGTCATCATCGTCGCCTATCTGTTGATTTGAGAGATTCTCTGGAAACAGGTCCTCGACGCTTTCCACGGTCGTCCTTATCCTCTCTAGACCTGGCGTCTCTTTCACGAAAGTGCCAAAGCTGACATCATCCCGGTGCGACTTTTCTTCTTCGATGAGACGTTCTACAACCTCTCGATATTCCTCCTCGTGTATCCAGCCACCTTTGTCTGTGTTCCTCGGGTCTGCAGACATTGACACCATTACTTCGGCGGGGAACGGACTGCTTGCTGTGTCACTGAGCCCCATCTGCCGCTTACGGCGACGAGTCTCATCTTTCCACAGACCTGCCATCGATGGCACGTATTTGTCGTCTAGGTTCCTGGGCATCTGGCTTGTGCGCTCCAAGAAGTCATGGTGAATGGGGCGATACTGCAATTCGTGCCGATTCAAGATGTCCTGTACGCATATGTCGACCTCAAGCGTGCAATGGCTCTGGCGAGGATACTGATCGTCTTCTGTGATGAATTGTTCTGGGATTGACGAATCATGCCATTTGTGCGTTTTGGTGCTGGTCTCTTCACTGTCCGGGACAGGTCCACGAAACTGTACCTTTGCACAGTTGATGTAGTCGCAACCAAATAGATTGTAGTCGCACATCCATTGCAGGAGGTACTGAAGGTGGCTCTCATAAGGTTGAAAGACGCGGTTCAAGACAGCCCCCTGGTGCAGTAGATCGGCGAACCGAGTCATGTGCATAGGGTTCAGCATGTACACCTTGAGAAAGACCTTGTATCCAACACTGTATCCAAAGAAGGGTACTCCCTTAACAAGCGAGATATGGCCGACATAAACTGACTTGCCATCGTAGGGGTTTCGACGGTACGTTGAGGCAAGGGCGTGGTCGATGGAGGCTCGCAGAGAATGAATGTAGGTGCTGACTGCGTTGTATCAGCATTGTCGCAAGTTGGGCCGATCGCAACCTTACCGACGTCCTCATCGAGGCTACCTGAGTACTCAAGGTATAGATATGGCAGTGCTCCATGTATATGCGCGCATACTTTCTGCCCGGTCTCAGTAGCGCCGAAGGCTCGTATGACCGGCACATGAGGTGAAGCTTCACGCGACTTCTGAGACGGTCCATTGCCTCGCCGCAGAGCTGGATCAAGGTCCGTCTGCGCCGCCTGGTAGTTGTCTATGCAGTTGAGGCGGAAGCGGAAAGTGTCCATGACGACATTGGTCTGTCGACGGTCTGCTGTGGATGGGAAGACAGGGATATCATCGCGAGTAGTATCCAAACGCGAGTACAGTGCTGTCTTGCATTGTTCAGGCGAGTTTGAGGGCTGATGCAAGGGCCGATGCAAGCGCGTCGCCAAACAACAGGGTACGCGTGAACGCGCAGACAGGTGATTTGCTAGCGCTGGTGCTGCAGCCCTGCGGGTACAGCTCCACTCTTTGCCGCATCTTCGCTGAACCACTGCGCGTGGGGTCTTCAATCTGCTTCACCACCCAACGCACCCTACCGCCAATATGCCACCCGTCGGTGAGCCGAGAAAGCCAGATATTTCCGCTGCTGCGAAGGAGCGCAACGAGTACATTCCTGCCTTCATCTCGAAGAAGCCCTTCTATGCCATCGACGAGAATGGCAACGACAACGGCGACGATTACCTGGAGCACCAGCGTCTGCAGAAGGAAGAAAAAGACTCGACATGGTACGACCGCGGGAAGAAACTTGGGCCGGCGGCCACCAAGTACCGCAAAGGCGCTTGCGAGAACTGTGGAGCGATGACCCACAAGAAGAAGGATTGCTTGAGCAGACCGCGCAAGGCAGGCGCAAAGTTCACTGGCAAGCGCATCGAAGCAGACGAAGTCATTCAAGACGTACAGCAAAGCTGGGATGCAAAGCGAGACCGATGGAACGGGTACGATGCCACAGACTTCAATCAAGTCATTGAGGAATACAATGAGATGGACAAGTTGCGCCTCGAAGCCCAAAAGGCTGCAGACGGCGACAAGTCCGGGGATGAGGACGACGATGGCGACAAGTACGACGCGGAGACGGACATGGGCAGGAAGCAGGCAACATCCACAAGAAACCTGCGTCTGCGCGAGGATACCGCAAAGTACTTGCTGAACCTCGACCTCGACTCGGCCAAATACGACCCCAAGACACGATCCATGGTGGATAGCGGGGCAGTATCAGACAAGGCAGCACAACTGGTGGCAGAAGACGGGTTCATGCGTGCATCTGGTGACGCTGCAGAGTTTGAGAGAGCTCAGCGCTACGCCTGGGAGACGCAAGAGCGTGGCGACAAGAACAAGCTGCATCTCCAAGCAAACCCCACATCGGGAGAAGTCATGCGCAAGAAGCAGCTCCAGGAGGAAGAGGAGAACAAGAAAGCCAAGGCCAAAGCTCTGGCTGAGAAGTATGGCACGCAAGATAAATTCACTGACGAGTCGATACGTAAGATTGCTGTCACAGAGAACGAACGATATGTCGAGTACGATGAGCGAGGTGGTATCAAGGGTGCACCCAAGATCAAGGCCAAGTCCAAGTACGCAGAGGATGTCTTCCCCGGAAATCATACATCAGTCTGGGGCAGTTGGTGGGCCAACTTCCAGTGGGGATTTGCCTGCTGTCACTCGATAGTCAAGAATTCGTACTGCACTGGCGAGGCTGGCAAAGAGGCGTTTGCCAAGGCAGAGGCAATGCGAACAGGGGCTGCGCTCGACGAGGTTCCCAGATCGATTGCATGGAAAGAAGAGGAAGCGCTCGAGGAGCACGTGCCTAATGCCCCAGAGAAGGACCAGAAGGAGCAGAAGGCGAAGCACGACGTAGCTAACCGCAAGCGAACCATAGCCGAGATGACGGGCGACGTGAATGAGGAGGAGATGGAAGAGTACAGGCGGAAGCGCACAATGGCCGCCGACCCCATGGCTGCCTACCTGAATGGGAACAAGACCGATGCAGTATGAGATGGCTGGCACCCTCACTGAAGAGCTTCACTTTTTCTTTCTTCCTTGCATCTTAGCATCGCGTGGCACTGGCAAGGCGTTTATACCCAGGGGCTGCATATCAGCCACAGCCTGTAGAATGACATATAGTTCCTGATGATGGAGTGCGTTGTCCTGCAGAGTGCAATGGTGATCGGTGTCATGCAGCTAGGGTTCGAGGCTCCCGTGTGCCCATGTGTAGTTGCCTCGCTCCATGACAGCTGCCAGCTCATACACGACCGATTGCGCATGCAGCCGCGCGTATGCGTTGTATAACGGCAAGGCAGCAGTTTGGGAGAATCCGGGGCCGCTGAGTGGTGAGCAAGTGTGGCTCGGGGGCTGACGCAATGCGTCGACGCCGCCAAGAGGGCATCTATGGGGCAAGGCGGTTGGTCGCGCATCAGGGATTCGGAGCTCATGCTGTTGCTCGAGCGCCCCAACTCACCCCTCCGCCCAATTTCCCCCTACTACTACACATACGTGCAGGCCGCCTGCATCGTGCCTGCCCACTCTGACTGCCTCCGTTCCCTGCGCCCTTTCCAATAATCGCTGCTGCCGTCCGAGAGCTCTGCGCAGGCAACGACAACGGTCAAGATGGCGCTCTACGGGTCCAGCAGGAACGTGGACATGGGAAAGTCAGTCAATCATGTTTCCGCCGTCATCGCTATACAGTACTGATTACATGCTCAGGCAAGAGTCGGAGCTTGCCATCAACATCCGCAAAGCAACCAGCATCGAGGAGGTCTCGCCCAAACGTACGTCCGCAACCTCCGAGACAACCGACCGAAGCTCATTGTGACGACAGGCAAGCATGTGCGAGCATGTATCGTGTACACATGGGACCACAAGAGCTCCGCCTCCTTCTGGCAGGGCATGAAAGTGTAGGTCACGCCACATGTCCAGCGCAGTCACCACCCACACACGCGCACGAGGACGCCCCAAACACGACTGACTGCGAGCCCAGGCAGCCAATCCTCGCCGACGAGATCCAGACGTTCAAAGCGCTCATTACCGTACACAAGGTCCTCCAAGAGGGCCACCCCATCGTTTTAAAGGAGGCCCAGTCCAACACCAGCTGGTTGGAGAGCTTGTCGCGAGGCGCTACCGATGGCGCAGGCGCACGAGGATACGCGCCTCTCATCTCCGAGTACATTTACTACCTCATGGCCAAGCTGGCGTTCCACCGACAGCACCCTGAGTTTAATGGTAGGAGCAGCAGCCCCAGGGCCGTAAATGGGCATTGACAACAGGCAGGAACTTTCGAGTACGAGGAGTACATCAGCTTGAAGTCCATCAACGACCCTAACGAGGGATACGAGACAATCTCAGACCTCATGACCCTGCAGGACCAGATCGACTCGTTCCAGAAGCTCATCTTCTCGCACTTCCGAAGCGGTGCCAACAACGAATGCAGGATAGCTGCGCTGGTTCCCTTGGTACAGGAAAGCTATGGCATCTACAAGTTCATTACTAGCATGTTGCGCGCCATGCACACCAGTAGGTCTTGCATCTGAGTGTCTCGAATCATGCTAACATGCGCAGCACTGGGCGACGATGAGGCTCTTTCCCCTCTTCGTGGCAGATACGATGCGCAGCACTACCGCCTCGTCAAGTTCTACTACGAATGCTCAAACCTCCGATACCTCACAAGCTTGATCACCGTCCCCAAGCTTCCTCAAGATCCTCCGAACCTCCTTTCCGAAGACGAATCAGCGCCAGCCCTGCCAGCACGACCGAGGGGTGCTGAGCCTGCTCCTGCGCCTCGCGCGCCATCTGTCGACCCGGAGCCGATCAACGAGTTCTGGAAGAACGACCAGAAGAGACAGCAAGAGCAGTACGAGGAGGAGCAGCGGAGGCTACAACAACAATGGGAAGACGCGCAACGTCAGCAGCAGCAACAGCAAGTGCAGGCGCAGAGAGACTTTGAGGAACAGCAAAGGCTACAAGCGGAACAAGCACGTCTCGCACAGGAACAGCTCATGCGTGACCAGTACCAGCAGCAGACTCAGGGCCGCCTTGCGGAGCTCGAGCGGGAAAATCTGAATGCGCGCGCGCAATATGAGCGTGATCAGCTCATGCTGCAGCAGTATGATCAGAGGATGAAGGCCCTCGAGGGAGAGATTGCGCAGATGAATCAGAACTTCGGCTCGCAGATGAGCTCCCGTGACGAACAGCTCCGAGCCCTTCAAGAGCAGCTGAACACCTGGCGATCAAAGTACGAATCGCTGGCCAAGCTCTACTCGCAGCTGCGCCATGAGCACCTGCAGCTCCTCCAAAAGTTCAAGGCGGTTCAGCTCAAGGCCAATTCTGCGCAGGAAGCCATCGATGCCCGCGACAAGCTGCAGCGAGAGCTCAAGACCAAGAACCTCGAATTGGCAGACATGATCCGTGAGCGCGATCGTGCGATGATGGAGAAAGACCGAAGCTCTGGTGGCCACCGCGACGAAGTCGAGAAGCTTAAGCGCGAGTTGCGTGAGGCTCTTGATCGGGTCGATAACTCGGAACGAGGCAAGGGCTCCGAGCTGTCTGCTATGCTCTCCAGGCACAACCGTGAGATTGCGGATCTAGAGGAGGCTCTACGCAACAAGACACGCCAGCTTGACCAGCTGCAAATGAAGCACCGTGAAGGAGACTCAGACCTCGAGCGTCTGCTGCGCGATAAGGAAGAGGAGCTTGAGATCTTCCGTGCTGGCATGGACCAGACATTGCTCGAACTGAACGAGCTCAAGCTGAACGGTAACGCGACCGACGACGTTCTCGATGGACACCTCGACACTATCCTACAGGACAGCTTGCAGAAGATCAACGACATCATCGACTCTGTTCTGCAGAGCGGTGTTCAGCGCGTGGATGATGCTCTCTACGAATTGGACTCCTCTATGCAGGCCGGTAACCAGAACGCGACCGGTCCTTACGTGCTCTCGCAGATCGAAAATGCCTCCACAAGTGCCATGGAGTTCTCGACAGCTTTCAATAACTTCATTGCAGACGGTCACAACGCGAAACACGCTGAAGTCATCAATGCGGTCAACAGCTTCTCCGGCGCCATCGTGGATGTTCTCATCAACACAAAGGGCCTGACAAGATTTGCTTCAGACGAGAACAAGGCTGATCAGCTCATCAACGGAGCGCGAGCCTCTGCGACTTCGACTATCAGATTCTTCCGCAATGTTCAGTCTGTACGAATGTACGATCTCGACGCGGAGCAGAAGATCGATGTGGTCATCAACAACAGCTCGGAGGTCGTTCGCAACCTGCAGAGTCTGTCTAAACTCGCGGACGCATTCGCGCCTAAGAGCAAGCTGAACACCAACGGCGATCTTGGCGAGGTCGTTGATGACGAGCTTACGAAGGCTGCCAACGCCATTCAGGCGGCTGCCGACCGTCTTGCTAAGCTGAAGAACAAGCCGCGAGACCAGTTCTCTACGTATGAGCTCCAGATCCACGACTCGATCCTCGACGCGGCTATCACAGTTACAAACGCGATTGCACAGCTCATCAAGGCTGCTACAGCGTCGCAGCAGGAAATTGTTCGCGAAGGCCGTGGAAGCATGTCCAAGACCCAGTTCTACAAGAAACACAACCGCTGGACTGAAGGGCTCATCAGTGCTGCCAAGGCTGTTGCTACTTCAACTAACATGCTCATCGAGACCGCTGACGGTGTCATTTCGGGCCGCAACTCGCCTGAACAGCTCATTGTCGCATCCAATGACGTCGCTGCCTCGACCGCACAACTGGTCGCTGCTAGTCGTGTGAAGGCCAGCTTCATGAGCAAGACCCAAGACAGGCTCGAAACCGCTTCGAAGAGCGTCACTGCTGCATGCCGTGCTCTTGTCAGGCAAGTCCAGGACATCATCGCCCAGAAGAACAGGAATGATGGTGACGTGGTGGACTACACCAAGCTCAGCGACCACGAGTTCAAGGTCAGGCAGATGGAGCAACAGGTATGTCGTGCCCTAGCAGAGAGTGTGACGCCGATTGCTAATAGCATAACAGGTCGAGATTCTACAGCTCGAAAACCAGCTCTCGCAAGCGCGCGTCAGGCTGGGCGAGATGCGCAAGCTGTCATATCTGGAAGAATAGAGTGCATCACGTCGATGCTCGTGAGTATGGCCTTCTCTTCTTGGTAGATAGTCTTGTGTAATGTCATTGCTTCGTGTAGGGTCTTGAGAATGCATGGAGGCTACGGTTGTCTGTTCTGGGGCGGAGAGAGAAAGCACGGGCACCTTGCTTGCTGTATGCATCAATGCCAAATCGTTCTATTCTGTTCTGCATAACATAGTCTCTCTACAGCGTGTCTGTTGTACTTGCTACAGATACTGTTACCTCGAGTATGATGGGCCTCAACGAGAAGCAGAGGGTGGTACTAATTACTATTACAAAACGAATTCATTCTAATTCCTGCCCTTGCAAGCCATGCCACCATGTATCCGACCCTCTACACACACAAACCCCACACCTCGCCCTACCACGGGATCACCTCCCCAAACCGATCCACCAACCTCCCGCTCCCCTCCCGCCCTAACCCCTCAATAACCCTCAGACAATCCCCCACACTCTCCTGCACACCAACTGCCCCCTCCTCCCTCCACGCCACCAGCCCCGTCTCCACCCTCCCCGGATGCAGCATCAAAAACGCTACCTCGGGCACATCAATCGCGAAACTCCTCACCACGGCATTCAACCCCGCCTTGCTGGCTCTGTACGCGTACCCGCCTCCCGCGGTATTCGCGCCCACGCTGCCCATGCGCGAGCTCATCACGACAGCTTTTGCGGGTTCCATGGAGGAGGAGGAGGGAGCGAGCCGCAGGTTGGGCAAGAACGTGGACAAGACATTGAAGGCGCCCCAGGTGTTGATCTCCAGTGTGCGCATGAAGGTGTGCTGGTCCATTGCGGCCCAGGATTCTGCTGGTGCTGCGTCGCCCGGCAGAGACGCTGCGATGTGCGGGACTAGGCCGCGGATGCCGGCGCTGTGGATCAGGAGGGTGATTGGGGTGGTGGGGAGGCTGGATTGGATGGATTGGAGGGCTGTGGGGGAGGTGATGTCGGTTTGGAAGAATGAGAGGGTTTGAGATGGGGGGATGCTGGGTGGGAGGGGGGATGTGTCTAGCGCTATGATTGATGGGGTGGGGGTGAGAGAGGAGTAGTGTTGGAGGAAGGCTAGGCCGAGACCAGATGAGGCGCCTGTTATTAGGATTGTTTGGGGCATTGTTGCTGTTGGAGAAGTGGTCGGGGGGTCGGATGTGTGAGCTGCGGGTAGGGAGTGTATGGTGGTTGGATGTCCGAGTCAACACCGAGAGCAGGGCATGTGTTGTGGGAGCCCGCCTAACGAGAGCTGGGCTATCGAGCTTGCTAGTGAGGTTAATTGGGGGAAGAAGAGAGCGAGCGGCGGGTGGTTGCATTAGCGTATGACGTTCAGGGTCCGTTTACAGTTGCCGATGAGATGATTCCCCGCTATTTGGGGGCTGCGAATGCCGAGTCCTTTATGTCAGCTATATATGTATCTGTGGGTAGATAGCTCTTACAGGGACATTTTGATAGCCAATCCAAAAAGCCAGTAACCCACAAAGAAGACTTCAGCATGTTCTACCGCCCAGGCAAAGATGACCATGGCCTTCCTCACGATCCGTTCAAGGTAACCCACCACCAACATTACCACCAAAACGCAACCGATCTACAAGTAATTTTCGAACCACACATCTAACCTCTTAAGGCCTGCGTCGTCCCTCGCCCCATCGGCTGGATCTCTACCCTCTCCCCCACCGGCCAAGCAAACCTCGCCCCATACTCACAATTCAACAACCTCACCTTCGACCCGCCCTACGTGATGTTCAGCGGCAACCAAACCCCCTCTGCGCAGCAAAAAGACACCGTCCGAAACACCGAAGCCACGGGGAAATTCTGCTGGAACCTCGCGACCTGGGACCTGCGCGAGGCCGTCAACATCTCCGCCGAGCAGACGGCGTACGGAGTCGACGAGTTTGAGCGCGCGGGGCTGGCAAAAGTGGAGAGCAGGATCAATGAAGTGGCGGTTGGGGGCGAGATGAGAAGGGTGCCCATGGTGAGGGATAGCCCCGTTAGATTTGAGTGTGAGCATTATACTACGCTGAGGCTGCCGGGAAATCCGCCCGTGGGGAGCGTGGATGTGGTGATTGGGAGGGTGGTGGGGATTCATATCGACGAGAGGGTTTTGACGGATGGGAAGATTGATATCAAGAAGACGGGTGAGTCTTTCATTTCTAATGCTTTGCGTTTCGGTCGAGGAACGGAGAAGGCTGACAAAGATAGTGCCGATTGCGAGGTGCGGGTACTACGAGTATGCGAAGATTACGGAGGTGTTTGAGATGACGGTCCCAGGTTTGTCGGAGGATATTATGGCAGGATTGGAGGGGAACAGTAAAAAGTTCAGAGCGAGGGGTGTGCAGGAGGAGAGTAATGGTGTTATGAGGGGTGAGGATGCAGAGGTCGAGAAGCAAGATTGAGCAATGGTGTCAAATCTACTGAAAGAAGACCCAACCCAAGTTGTGTGAAAATGAATGCTCGTAGATCAATTCTCTAGATTGCTCTTGCGCTTGTGAATGTATGTTTGAGAGTTGGTCTTTGCGGTTTGTCATTGTCACATTTCCATATTTTCTGTCAACTTCCGAGGGCTGTGACTGTCTTTATAGTTCTTGTCCAAATCTCTGTAGATGAGCAGAAAGAAGGTTGAGTGCTATTCGAAAGGCGCGTCAACTGCCAGGTGAGCCTCTTCGGTTAGGGCGGCCCCAAGTGCGGGTTGCCTGACCGACATCATCGCGGCTGCTCATTGGTACGCATCACTACACTGCCACGGTCATGAGTCTTGGGCTGAACGTCTTTCTCCCTCACTCAGTCGTTGCAGAGATGTCTCTTACACAGTCGCGCCACCCTCTCATGGCTATACACCACCTGTCGAACATATGAGTACATTCGCGACGCCGCCTTCAACCGAGCGCAAATACTCACTTGTTCATGATGGATGACCTATTACCATCTTATGAAAGCGCGATCCAAAAAGATCCCTTTACGCTTGTTGCGCCGTACCTGACTTCAGATGCCATCTGCGCCGCGGCTCTTGTATGCAAAAAATGGCACGAGATATTTACTCCACATCTTTGGGGTATTGACACGCCTTGACCCTAAGGGTACATCTGTTAACGACATGCAGGTAGTCCGGCATCACATTTTGGCGTGGAGAACGATACAGTCTACGGTAGGCACACCTGACATACGAGGTATTGTGTATGTGCTGAATCATGTTAGTCGCCTTGACACGCTTCAAGCGGACCCTACCGTACGCACGATCTTTTGTGCGAGCGCTCACGCATACACTCCACTTCCCACCAGCTCATGCTGAGATCTATGGAGGACCACATTCTGAATGGTTACGAGAGTGTCTCGAGCGACTGCCCCATCTACAGTGTCTAATGGTGAATGGGCTACCTTTCTTCGACCATGCCGCGCTTCTGACGTTGCGACACGCCAGCTCCTGGTGGAATGCTCATCGCCGAGTAGCTTTTCCAGTTTTCGGCTTGCGCTTGTTGGATGCATCAGGCTGTACGAATGCAACGTCCACTGGACTTGCAGAAGCTCTGCCACACTTCCCAGATCTTGTGTCTCTAGACTTGTCAAGGACGCCAGCTGCTCGTTCAGATGTGGTTCTTGGCAAATTAAAGCACCTTCGTAGTCTGCGAGTGTTGAATCTAGAGGGTCTTGGACTGAAGGACGCTGACTTTGAGATCATTGCCCCTGCCATTCGAACGCGCGTCAGGAGCCTTAATGTTAGCGACAATCATCTGACAGATGCAAGCGCCAGACTGCTGCTAGAACACTGTCTGAAAGAGACCACCGTACCGGAGCACATAACAAGAGCGCCTCTACCTCCTATCGAACACGGTAGGCTCAGTGGGGATATAGACGCTTACGAATCTGAAGATCTCGTTAGTCACCTTCGCCAGAGGCTCACAAAAGGGTTCGTTGGAAGTCTGGCTATTGAAGAAGGTAGAGACATAGGTATTACCCATCTCTACTTGTCAAGAAACTCTGTTACCGTCGAAGGGATCTCTGGACTACTCCGATCAGAACGTCTGCGGGTTCTCGATGTTGGAGTGCTGCCTGCACTACTTATGAGGCCTACGGAGCCATCCTACGAGGATGTAGATGGTAGCATGGATCTCCCAGGAGTCGCCAAGCTGACACCTATACTAAAAGAATTTGCTGCTACGAAGATGCGATATCTAAGGATCAACTACCAGATCATCACGGAGGACGCACCGACTGACGCACTCCCGTCACCACGAGCAGAGCTTGCCGGTGATCTTGGTTCTTACGCACCGTCTCATGCGGTCGAGCTCGGAGCTCCTCACCATTTTGAAGCGGGCAATTCCCTGCAACCCAAGCTGATACCTGAACTTGGCTCTGTCGACAACGCGGTTTTCGAACTAGCCGGAAGTCCTGCTTTTCCTGTGGAACTGCCGGGGTGTTCCCCGAACCAGGACAAGAACCATACTTATGCAAGAGCACCTTCGATCGAGGTCACATCAGCATCGCACGAGATCAAAAGAGGAGCGGCATATGCACCAGAGCCTGTCTTTGTAGATCCACTAATGTCGCCTGTCAGCCCCTTGTTATCGAGCGACGAGCACCACCTGTCATGTCAAACTGGACACTCGACTCCCGACCACTCGGCAGCTCTCTCGCCTGTTCTAGCTAGCTCGCGCAATTCCGTGTCGAGCGAAACTGTTGGTAGAAGATCGCGTCACAATTCGACTCACTACGTCGAGGAGCGGAGAGCGAGGCTTGAGCTCCGTCAATCACAGGAGAATCGGCTGCATCCGGGCATGCTTCCTAGGGTACACACATTGGTTCTGACTGATGTGCCAACATCGACGAATGATCCAGACCTCATCCATCGGCTCATACGATATATCAAGGATGCTGCGGAAGAAGCTTCCATAGCCAAACAACGTGCAAATCACACCTACATGCTGCCTCCTGGACGAAGCAGAAACATCGCGGAGCGAGAATATGCGCAAGGTCTCTTCGCATTGAGGCGGATTGTGTTCGAGATGGCACCCCCGGAAAAGATACATAAGAAAATATCCACAAGCTGGAGAGCGTACCCCACAAAATCGTCTACCGAAGATGCTGATTCAGAAGCATTCTGGGAGGCAGCAACACACGACTTCTCTTTCTTTGACGACGAGGAGTGCGGTGTCCCTACGAGAGAACATGGCCGTGGCATGCCTCTAGCTGCGATGAGCGGACTGGAGTTGGCTGTACATCACCCTGCACCACCCCCACAGCCGCGGATAATTGAGCCGGTACTACAACCGCAAATTGATGTCATCGCAGAGATTGGCAAGTTTCGCAGAGAGCGGAAGGCTGCATACAACAACCTCATTGGCATGGGTGAGGTTGACCCAGAAATTGAAGGTTATTGGCCGGGGGACATAACGGTCGTGAGGAAGCCAGTTGATGCAGATGAGGGAGAGTTAGACTGTTACGGGAACAGATACCAGGGGTGGGGTTTGTACCGGTGAGAGGAAGCGGAGCGCCGTCGTGCGCGCTGCCTTCCTTTCCTTCCAAATACGAATCTAGGTAGGCGGATTGAGTGTTCTCCAAAGTCCAGGCTTGGGAGAGGAGTGTGAGGAGCACAAGTATAGATAGGTACATTTTGCGCCACGAGTCAACAGACACACTGACAATGGATAAACCAACATGAACCACGTGAAGCACGAAGGAACAGCGAGCGAGAAGTGTCTGAAGGAAAATGCAAAACCTTTCCTACTGTGCTCGTCCCGTTGGGAAGCAAAATGGTTGCGATCGTATGACGTGTGGGTTTGGATAGTCTTTCGCAGGCGATCTTCACTAACCGTATGATCTGTGGGTATGAGATGCAAACGTGACTTCTGCTGGAGTCGCCTGGCGCCTTCGACAGGAGCTCGCTCTTCCAACGCTGACATTCGACGAGTGCACTGTGCTCGTGATATGGGCCTGCTATCAGTGAAGATTGGAACCAAGACTTGTTCTTCACCTACATGCGCTAGGCAGTGGGGTTTCGAGTGTACCGTTGCTCAGGGGTTTAACGGGAGAGAATGGCGATGTTTCTTATGCGCCGTCTAGCTCTCTCCTCTTTCCAGTCTTGATAAAATCCATAAGCAGCTTTGACAGTCTGCATTGCTTTGTTTGGGTGAAATGAGTACATGCATTAGGTGTCCGCGCCTCGAGAAGTCCGTGTGATAATGCTGTCGTCGCGACCCTTGATGGCTTGCGTGTCGCGGCGGGCGGCGGTCCGATTGTGGCGCTAGTATGCTGCGATTCTTCCCCTCAGCCTTACTGTGCGACGGCTACATCCTAACCCTCTTCGACCGACTTCGGCCGATAGTCAGTAAATCAGGAGGCTACAGACGCACTGTGTGCGGAAAGTCCGGGACCCTATAAGGGTGTTGCTCGGAGCCCAAGGAACGCGAGAAACGCTAAGACGCCGCGGACGAGAGGCCATCAGGGCAGTTGTACGATCGTTGTACAATCCATATATTCCCACGGAGGCACCTATCCTACACCTCACTGCTTGCGCATACCCTTCAAATCGGACAACGCCCTCGTCGAGTGGACAGGCTCGTTGCAGCGCATGTGGTAATTGTTCTTCTGATTCGTACCCGCCGGCCAACTACCTCAAGGCGCGCTTGTTTTGTGTGGGACACCCTTTTCAACGCCTGTAGGCATCTAAGCGACATGCCTAAGCAACGCCAGACTTGCACGCGATGCAGCCAACGTCGGCAAAAGTGCGATAGAAACAAGACCGGGAAAGCCCCGTGCACTCGTTGCGTTCAGAACAATGAAGGCCACCTGTGTAGTACAGTTTGGGCAGGTGGCTACGATCCATCCGTACATCGGAAGTACCCCAGAAAGTCTTCACCGACTGCATCTTGGCCTGCGAGCAGTGATACTACCTCCTCGCTAAATACGCCACCAGCCTTACCACCTGCTGATCAACTTAAGTTACCAGCCCTGACTCCCGGTACGTTGTAATAACCTCAAACATCTTATTCGTGGAATTAATCTACAGCACATGTCACGTTAGCTAAAGCCGACAAGAATTTGCTGACCATTGCCCAGATATCCAAACAACATCTCGCGCACGAGATCAGACTCTCCCATCACACTTCAGATCTCAATCGCTTCTGGGGGGCCCGCTTTCGGCTGTAGGGCCAGAGGCCCTATCAGCGGGGGCATCCCGATTCCCAGAGATATCGATTGGGGCTCTCATCTCCGACAAGGATGTTTCTACAGTGACTCTACTCGACCAAGAGTCCAAAAACATGCGGTCTCAAGGGGCGCTGATCTCGGAAGAGATGGGCACTGCCGCCAATTCGACCAGCTGTTACTCACCCGCTGCAAAGGCCGTCGAGGTCGTGCAGATGCAGTCACTCCTTCCTCCAATAGAAAAAATATGCTTAATGCTCAACTATCACGAACGATTTCTGTCCTACTGGGGCGGTGGATTATATCATGGCCCCACCCTCAGAAAACAGCTTCAAAAGGCGTGCAGTCAGTCTGGGAAGCTCGACCTGGCCACTTTAGACTGGCGTTGGACAGGCCTGCTGTTCTCAATTCTATCTTCTAGCCTCATAGGATCACCGGAAGGCAAATCACTCGAATGGGGATTTACAATCGAAGAGAAAGTTCGATTGTCCCGGTTGTGGGGAGCTGCGACAATCACTTCGCTGAACCTTGGCGACTACACGTCCCAGTACCATCTGTACTCTGTTCAGGCGATTATGAATTTACACGGCTTCGAGCATCTTGTTGGCTCATCAAATCAATGGGCGGCATTGCGTAGTGTGGCTATGGTAATCGCAAAAGGGCTGAATCTGCACCGAATCGTCCCACATCCGGATGACCAGAAGCTGCAATATCTTAACGAGGAGCAGAGAGAAGCCTTTCTCGAGCGCGAGATCGGACGTCGTGTTTGGTACGCTGCGGCTACCCAAGAGTGGCTCTCCTCTGGCTCTCAATCTTTCGCAGGATACAGCATTCAGCGAAAGCACTTCACAACTTCGAAGCCGGCCGTGTTCGATGAGGACACCGTGTTACCTGTGGAAGATGGCACGCCCACTTTCGCTGTGGTCGGGAACTACTTCTTCGATTACGCCTACCTGATTCTGCAATTTGGGGATGCGATGCTTGATATTGATGGTTTAGACGAACAGTCAAGATATCAGCTAATCTTGAAATGGGACGGCACTTTGAGATCACACTACGCAGAGAATATTCCAGCGTGCTTGTCGCACAAAGTCCCTATTGAACCTCACTGGCCCAAATGGGTCCGCTGGGCGCGTCGATTACACGAAGGCTCATGCAGCCACAAGATCATCATGCTCCATCAGAGCTTTTTGAACAAAAGTTACAAAGACGTTCGTTATGCTTACAGCCGCTGGGCGTGTACGACCGCTGCAAGACATGTATTGTCAATATACGTTAAACGAGAACCGGACGAGCCCCAATTCTGGGTCGAACAGGCTTTCTCTATAACGGCAGGTATCTGTCTAATTCTTGACTTGTTTCACCGCAACGAGATCAACGCGGAAGCCCAGGAGTACCTCGCTTGCGTCAAACGAGCTGTCGTCTACCTGGCCTCATTCCCAACCAGCTCAGTCGCAAATCACGGCGTGCGAGTATTGACCTCTCTGCTGCAGGAATACACAAAGAAAGTCGATACTGCAAGAGGTGTTGTACAAACGCGGCATGATGGCTATGCTCAAACGACCCCCACGCCGCAAATGCCAAACCGTTTCGATAATAATACAGCTACCGAGGCGGGTCTAACGACACCAACCATACCCACGAACACGGAGATGCCTCTGTCATCCGAAGCGGTGTCCGCGTACAATTTCGATATCGACATGATGGAATTCGAGGATCTTTTGGACATTATCCCAACCGAAATGGGCGTCGACGCCAACGCTTTCTATGACGGCATGCTGTCTGCGTCCAATGGCGCGTTTAATGGCGCATGGTAAAGAATTTGTTTTTCAGTCGTGTTCAATTAGCAGTGACTGGATCCGATCTCGAGGCAAGATGAGTACTTCTTGCAGTGTCAGTGGTGGATGCGTTTACCGAGGCACGAACGACCCCACTAACGTCAATCTTCCCCGATGCATACAGGTACACAATCGACCACGGCTCAGTACCTCAGAAGCGACCACAACAATTCTTGCAAATCGAGACTACTGGGAGAGCTGATGTATTGACTTTGCGCAAAATGAAGGCTATCCATGTTGAGCGCTTCGTCACCGTATGTAGGCACTACTCAATCTATAAAGAGACGTCGGTTACTAAGTTAAAACAGGATCTTGGAAGCATCCAGCCCAAGGATGTAGCTTCTCCAATACCCAAACCCACTGGAGAAGTCCACATAAAGATCACCCACGCAGCAGTTACTCATGTCGACCTTCTGTACGCACAAGGCTTGCACCAGAACAACAAACGGCATGTGCAACCCCCATTCATCCTGGGCACAGAATTCTCCGGCATCGTCACCAACACACCATCCACTTCATCTCTAAAGCCAGGCACACGCGTCTTTGGCGGTGGATTGGGGTCTTTCGCGCAAGAGATTTGCGTCGATGAAGTAAGCGTGCGGCGTGTGCCTGAGCAATGGAGTAATGCCGAGGCTTGCGCGGTTGGTGCAAGCGGCGCCGTAAGCTATGGTGCGCTGGTTGGGGTCACGCAGGTCCAGCCTGGTGAGACGGTGCTGGTACTGGGTGCAAGCGGGGGTTTGGGCGTTATGGCGGTGCAGATCGCAAAGGCCCTTGGAGCGAAGGTGATTGCTGTTGTTGGGGATGCGGAGAAGGGCGAGCTGGTAAGGGGCATTGGGGCGGATGAGGTCGTGGATTATCACGATGAGCGATGGGAGGATAAGGTCAGAGATCTCACGCCTGGTAAGCAGGGCGTTGAAGTTGTGTACGATGCCATTGGCGCTGTGGAGAGCGGGTTGAAGTGCTTGAGGTATAGAGGAAGACTCGTTATTGTTGGGTTCGCCGCAAGAGGGGGAAATATGGAAGGCGTAAGGGCAAATCGTATTCTATTGAAGAGTGCTATGGTGCACGGCTATGTAAGTGGATCTGCAGCTGATTTTTTTCCCGTCTGTTAACACCGTACAGCGCTTTGGCGAAGATGGAAGGCACGATCCACAAAGATCGCAAGGTGTATGGAACGGCTTCATGAAGCTAGTAGACGGTGGGCAGATCAAGCCCGTGATTTACAAGGAACATTATAGAGGCCTTGAAGCAACATCGAAAGCCTTGGATGACGCGAAGAACCACAAGGCATGGGGAAGGGCGGTTTTGACGATCGACGGGGATGCAGAGAAGACGCTTGTACGACAGACGGCCAAGTTATAATGCGCTGCAGATCAATATAATCACGTTTGATAGGGGTTGTTGTTAAGATAACATTATATGGTAATGTGTCATTGTAAGATTGGGTGTCCTCCGGTCTCGTGGCTGGCGTGATGAAGTGGGAGTAGCAGCTGCCACGGCCGTCATCGTCTAAGAGACACAGAGCGGTGTCTCCTCCAGCAGCGCCCAGCCATGTGAATTCGATGACTCGAGATCCCATCATGTGCAACAGCTTTGTCACGCCGATCACTCCACGCATCATCGCTGTGCACGTACACTATGATCGATTGACTGGGTAGTTCTGCCCCATTTAGTTTGTGCGACAGTTGTCGGCCTCCCAGATCGGGCGCTCACCTTCCTCCCAGCGCCCAAACAAGACAAGCAATACCGCGAACTCGGCGCCGATTGCATATGCGCGAGATGCTGTCTTCAGCTGTGTGGATCGTTGCAATGGAGGAATGACGTCAGGCGCTTCTAATACGCCCGTTCCTGGCTTCCTGGCGGCCCGCTACCGCACGCACGGCGAACATGTCCCCTGCAGGCTCCAATTGCACACCGCCAGCTGTACAAGCATGTCATTCGGCATGGGAGCACCTAAACCCTGCCGCTTCCGAGCATCTGGAGCGTGGGTGTTTGGGGACATCGTGAGGTGCGCTGGCTGTCTTGTGCGTTGGGTGGCGGGTTTCTTTCTTAAGCATTTTGCGCCGCGGGCTTGATGGATGAAAAGGGACTGATGTTTCGATTTGAAACAAGAGACAACAAGATGGGTGCTTCTGTGGGTTCTTAGAGAAAATTCTGTTTGACCTCAAATCGCTGACACGTCCAGATACGCATCGACGACCCAACAGACGTCCTGCAGGGCATAGTGTACAAGTTGCTGGACGTCTTCGATGCTACCCGAGATCTTTACCGGACCCTTTCGAACAAGGATAAAAGAGACTATGAACTCCAGCTTCGATCGAAGGGGTATCCTGGCTCAAGGAGGCTGGAGTTTGTCGATGACGCAGAGATCAACGGCAATCGAGCTATCTTGACCGATAAATTGGCTCTTTTGAGGAGATACGAGAATGGTCTTCGCGACGTTGGATCTGGTTTCGCCATTGGGGATGGTTTGTCCTGGTATGCTGCCTACAAGAACGCATTAGCTGACCTCTCCTAGCATTGTCGCACGTTTCGCTTCAGTCCGAGGTCATCAGACTCCAAAGTGTATTACTTACAACATTCCTATATGGGCCTACTTCTACCGAGCCAATCCAGCAACAGATCTTGAAAATTGACGCTGCGTCAAACGAGGCAGCAAAGGCAGCGGTCGATGTTTTGAGCGCGCTTCAAAATCGCCTGCAAGCCGAGCTTCGAGCCAGCAATGTCTCCCGGTCTCGCAGAGGCTCGCTTCGTGCTCCAAGTATGCCGGGCTCCTTCCACCAAGACGAACCGTCGACTGCTCTAGTGGCATATGAGGAGCCGGCGCGAGTACGAGCAGGAAGTCCAGTGAACACGACAATTCTTTCCAACAGCAGACCAGTGACGGTTAATACGCACTCAAGATCTCTAGCATCTTACAAACCTTCAACATTTGCTGACTCTTTATATTGTTCGTACGCCCAAGAACTTGAGCATCATCGGTCACAACAGCTGAACTCAAGCATCACTGATGCTGCTACACCAACTTGCCCAGACTGCAGACGGACATTGCATCTCTCCCCTGGAAAAGCATGGGAGATACTCAAGCAAGACACGGGCTACGAGCGGTGTTTCCAGATTTCCAATCGTTATGTTGTCAAGTGTCATCGCAGCGGTCCAGACGCGGGCTATGCGTGCATCTTGTGCTCACGAGCAGACGACGATGTGACTATATGCGGCGATGTCAAAGCGCTGGTGAAGCATATGTGCGAGGACCACAATACTGCGGAACTGAAGGCTGAAGAGGACATTACTGAGGTGGTTGAACTGGCGTTAGGAGAGCCAAGAAGGGATAGCGGACTTAGTCACTCCGCCTCGCGCAGTAGCAGAAGAAGTGCTAGCGCGAGCTCGCGCCGGCGCACCAGCAGGCCACGAATCTATGATCGCGAGGTGGAAGTTATAGAAGTCAGATTGCCGAGACGGGCTGCATAAAGCCACGTTGACGGCAGCCCACTCTGGGATTCGATTGGTTCTGGTACTGCAGCATAGAAGAGACATAGACCAACACTGCTGGCAAATCGCATACCTGAAGTGCTGAACAAACAAACCATAGTGCTACATCGTGTTGTTCCTTCTCGCAGAGTCTGATGTGTGCACACCTTCCATTTCCCCACTTCTCACAACCTCCCTTCGCCCAATCCCCCGTACCAAGCCACTCTCTCAGCATGTCTTCTCATATGATCCCCACCATCTGCAACTCACCGACCACGCCCCACCAATTGCACTACCAGTGTACGAAAGCGGGCAATGCCTCCCCCAGCAATCAACAGCTTTCACGCAACATACCCATTGCAGCAACTTGCCTCTCCCAAGCACGCGGGCCCGATGCAAACACTACATGTTGTGCGCAACGTGCGGTCTGTGCAGCGTGGAGCTGCTCATCCTTCTTTGGCGCTGTTTGATACTTGCGCATGTCTACCATTGCCTGTTTTGGGTTAAGCGCGGGCTGGATTCGGAGAGTGGTTGTAAGCGCGCAGGTGCTGATGCGGCACGGTCGCGGCCTGAGGTCATGGTAGGCACATGATGGTTCCACTGGAAGTCTGAATGGTCAGTGGGAAGAGGCAGTATCTTGCGAGCCTCCAGGGCTTGCTGCAACTGGATGGTCGAGGCTGAGTATTGGAATTGGAGTTTGCTGAGCTGTGTTGAAAAAGAGATGTGGTTGATTAATTGAAAGCATAATAAGATTCTAGGCACTTAAGTCATCTGCAGACAGACACGACTGAGTAGAGCCTCATCTCAGACACATTGTCGTCTTCATGGTTGGAGATGGAAGACAGCCTTTGCACACTAACCTCCTTTCGGTTAACTCGAAGCCGGTCATCTGTGGGGAAGCTCTCGCCGTCGACTCTCTTCCACCGACACAGTTTATCTCAAGCTTTACTGCCGAAGACCGAGGCAGCCCCTCGACGATCGTCACAATGGCACTTAGATTATCATTGCTCAACTACAGACTGAAAGTCTACGTAAATTGATTGTTAGCTTACCACATATTGACAGCAAGATGGTCACAGCATCTCAGAGAATCCCAGCCGCCGTACGGCCCTTGGTCAGCGAGCGCGCAAAGAAGACTCTTGATATTGTAGATTTTTGTGTCTTTTCACAACGTCGACACGACTAATAGATGGCCAGGTCGAGAAATTTGTTAACGAAGAGTGCATTCCCGCAGACCATGTCTACAAGGCACAACTAGGCCAGGGTCCTGGCCGCTGGAGCTATCCACCCATCATGGACGACCTGAAAGCCAAAGCTAAAGCCCTGGGACTGTGGAACATGTTCCTCGCAAAGGGCCACTACAAAGAGGGTGCCGGCTTCACCAATCTCGAGTACGGCCTCATGTGTGAAGAGTTCGGCCGGTGCGCGACCGCATCTGAGGCTACCAACAACGCAGCGCCGGACACAGGCAACATGGAGTTGCTGGCCAAGTACGGCACCGACGCACAGAAGAAGAATTGGCTGGAGCCGCTGCTGCGTGGGGAGACTAGGAGTTGCTATGTCATGACGGAGCCGGACGCCGCGTGCAGCGACGCGACCAACGTGAGGTTGAGCATCAAGCGCGACGGCGACAGCTACGTGCTCAACGGCCAGAAGTGGTGGATCAGTGGCGCCGGCGACCCTCGCTGCGCTGTGTACATTGTCCTGGGCAAGACCGATCCAGATCACGCCGACAAGTACAAGCAGCAGTCCATCATCATCGTACCCTCCGACACTCCTGGCATCGAGGTCAAGCGCATGCTGTCCGTGTACGGCTACGACGAAGCACCGCACGGCCACGCTCACCTCATCTTCAAGAACGTCCGCGTCCCAGCAGAAAACATTGTGTTGGGAGAGAGCCGCGGTTTCGAAGTCATGCAAGGCCGCATGGGCCCCGGGCGCATCCACCACTGCATGCGCTCCATCGGCGCCGTACGTCCCCCTTCACCCCTCTCGTGAAAACCCCACTGACGCCACTTTCCCAGGCCGAGCAAGCCCTCAGCTGGCTCCTCCGCCGCGCCAACGCGCCGCACAAGCGCCCCTTCGGCAAGCAGCTCTCGGAACAAGGCGTAATCCTGCACTGGATAGCAAAAGCACGCATCGACATCGACGCCGCGCGGCTGATTGTGCTCAACGCCGCGGCCGCAATCGACAGTGGCGACGCCAAGTCGGCGCTCGTGGAAATCGCCCAGGCCAAGATCCTCGTCCCCAATGTCGCGCTCGAGATCATCGATCGCGCGGTGCAGGTCCATGGCGGCGAGGGCGTAAGTCAAGACACGCCGCTGGCGGCTATGTGGGCGCATTTGCGCACTGTGCGGCTTGCGGATGGGCCGGATGAGGCGCACTTGGAGCAGCTGGGTAAGCGGGAGAATAGGAAAGCGGGCGAGGCGGCGAGGTTGATTGAGAGGCAGCTCGAGGCTACGGATGCGCTGTTTAGGAAGTGGAATGTTAAAGAGAGTGGACCGTGTCCGAGGTTGTAGGTTTGCTTGCTCGAACAAATGCGAGCCGATGAGGAGCTCAGTCGTTTTCATTGCTTGGTGTGCTCTCCGAAGGTTATAAGACTTCGTTCATGATCAACATATCAGGGCGAGAGGACATGAACGGGGAAGTGATGGAGACTTTGTGGTTCTGGTTCCTGCTATTCTACTTCGACCCACGCATGTACGTCGTTTCAAACCCATCTACTGGACTACATACTCCTTCAGCCTTCTTATCTTCTCCGCCTTGAGACACCGCTTGCTACTCCAGATAACAAGGAATCCCATAAACCACAGCCGCAGCCCCATTCAAATACCTGAGATAACACGCCTTCCTCGCCTCCCTAACCGCCTCATCAAGTCCAACACCGCGCTTATATTCGCCCTTCCTCTCACCATCAGGGACCTGTCTCCCCTTGGCCTTTGTCTTTGTCTTGCGAGGCGTCTTGCCCTTGGCCTTCCCACTCCCACCCGTCTCATCGCTCTGCTGCACCTCCGGCCAAAGCCCCCATACCTCGCCTAGTCTTACAGCAAAGCGATCGCAGTCCTTGTCCGTCACGTCCCACAGCATGCCGACGACTGCGGGCGCGCCGGCCGTGAGATACGACTGCAGCATGCCGGAGGGTTCGTAGATGCCGTTCTGCGTGAGGTGGACGGACGAGCAGCCGAAGAGGAAGGTGGTTGCGCACGCAGGTTTTGCGGTCTCGGGGGCTTGGGGGCCGGGATACAGTCGTCGCACGGCTTTTTGGCGCACGAATTGCGCGCCGCTGCCGTGCCCGAAGTAGAGAAGTAGTGGGGATGTGGCGAGGGCAGAGGAGAATTCTAATTCCGTTGGGGCCCGCGAGGAGATGGCTGTCCAGGGGCCGCTGAGGGCGGAGATGACGGGTTCGAGGGTTTTCGTTGTGTTGGCTAGATCGCCGCCGGGGTTGAGGATGCTGGTTCCGCCTGCCGAGGCGGCAATGTAGTGACCTGGGGCAGATTGTCCGGTGCTGGAGGGGCGGAGGGTGAGAAGGCGCTCACGGAGGGCGGCTAGGGAGGGGAGGCGGGAGACGGAGAGATTCTGCAGACAAGGGAGGGATTCCCAGGGGAGGCTATGGAGCGTGTTGTCTAGCATGAGGATTGTGTGGGGTTTGGAGGGGGGTGCGTTGTGGGCGGCGCTATGGTAGGTTTTCAGTGCGTCCTGCGTGGCGATGACCATGGCGTCAAAGTCGATCTCGTCGATGGCGTTGGCTTCTCCGTTGAACTGTAGGATGTCGACGACGAAGTAGATCAGGTCAGTGAGTTCTTCGTCGACATCAAGCTCCTCGCCCACAACATCCCCAAGCCCGATGAATAGCTCCAGGACTCGGGTATCTAACACGACCCGCTTCAGCTGCGTCTTCTTGCTGCGAGATGGCAGATGTCGGTTGAGGACATCATCGAAATCCTTACGGAACTTGGCGAGCAGTGTCGGCTGTCTGGGATGTTGAGAGAAGATGCCCTTGAATCCACCAAGCCAGATGTTCTCCATATTGACCAGGAGCTCATGGAGACGTGTATCGAGGGCCTCACGCTCATCCCACCACTGCTGGCGAGCTTCTCTGGACGTCATGTCTTTCGCGCCCCGTGTGCTGAAGTCGCTCAGCTCGATGATCTCTTCGAAGTCTCGCTTTCCATCCTCAAATGTGAACTCATCTTCGTCTAGATCGCGAGAAGCATGACGTGCAAGTGGTAAGCGGAGAACGAACGGAGCCACACCAGTCTCAAAGCGTGTGACGTAAAGCTCGTCATGGGCTTCGTTCAGTCCCAGTGAGATAGCGGTCCACAATTCAGGAATGATGTCAATATACTCTTTTTGGAAGTCAGATGCCGATGTCAAGCTGAAGTCGGAGCTTCCTAAGAGCGGCCAACTCAAGTACTCGTCGCGCGACATCTGCTCTTTCTCAGACTCTACGAACTCTTGTGCGAGCCTCATGGCGTTGCACTTGGGAATTTCTGTACTTGGTCAGCGGTAGCCTCTCCGTGAATGACATTATAAAACTCACCACTTGTATAAGCAGCATACAGCGGGTGCACGGAACCGCGTGCTTCGGATACAGCTGAGAGTAGTACTGTAATATGACCAAGGGCACTCGAGACCTGCTGAAACAAGTGATTTGAGCCGTGCGTAGCGGACAAAGCATGCACCTCAAGCAAATGATCTCGTGCTTGGCGAAGCGTATCTGTAAAATTGATCTTTGCAACAGCTGTTGCTTTCTTGCCACGCCCACCCTTGGCTTTGACAGATACCACAGGCGTAGCTTTCATTAAAGGCGTTCCCTCGGACATCCTCCTATCCTTGGCACCGATAGCCGGGAATGCGATAGTGGATTCTGGAAGTGTGTTGAAGGCGAAATCTGCGGCGATCTGCTGAGCGCTTTGCGCGAGCATCAACTTGAACTTAGCCCAGATGTGCTGAACATCTCGGTCAGCGCCAATTTGGAGCTGCTCTACCCTTTCGATCAAGACTGTCGCTGCTTTGAGATTATCCTGAAGTAGATTCGCAAGCACACCTCGATGCAGCACCTCAGCTTGGAGAGCGCGTAGAGTCGTGCATTGATCCGCAGTGCTCACGGTTTCCGAGCTTGGAGCGGCTATCATACTCTTTGGTCGGCCTTTAGCTGTAGGCTTTGCAGTGCTTGTGGTGCTTGCAGCACTTGCTGTGCCAGTCCTTGAACGAGTCCCTGTTGCGGATCTTGCCCCTGTACGTGAGGTTGGTCTTGAGGCAGGTTTGGCTGCAGGTTTCTGGGGTCTCGTGGTCGCAGGAGTCTTGTTGGTTTTGGCTGCGGAAGTATCGAGGCTCATACCGGCAATTTGTGAAGCAAGTGAATCAAGGTCTGGATGTATCGCGCCTAGTGATTTGATGTAGGCTGGACTTGTGAGATCGTTCAAAAGCTGCTCCAACACGTCGTACGACGCAATTTCGTCATCGAAGTCTCCGGTGCAATGGTATACCCTTGCGACAGCTGAGTGATACGCTGCAACAGAGAGACATTTGCAGTCTGATGGCTGATCAAGGGCTTTCAGTAGGGGTCCAGCCTTGTCGGGTCGGCCACTTTGCGCCCAGCACGCCGCCTGCCAGCTTGCATTGTCTGTTATGAGCGAGGGTGAACGTGTAGCTGAAGCAACCTTTTCAGCCTGTTCGGCGACGTAGATTGCTTCGTTCAAAAGGCCTTGGTTTGCGAAGACCTGAGAATGTTGCATTAGTCCGCGGTATAGCGAAGGCACCATGAACCAGAAGTCTGCACCTCCTAGAGCGTCATGGGTGTTGGACGAGACTATAGGCACACCCTTGTCATCACGCATGGACGTGAGTGGATCGAAACCTGACCTGCTTGACCCATCGGGTGTTGGTGCTTCATCTTCGGCCAGCATGGCTCTTTGTGTATTCATTTTGGACTCGAGCGCAGCCCACATGCGACGGTTGAGTGTGACGCATTGTTTGGCATACCTTGCAGCCTCTTTGTGGGATCCTTTCGAAGCGGCAAGAAGTGAATAGACGTAACAAGCATTCGCCAAGATACTGTTATACCGTAGTCGCTGCGACACCGTGGCTGTCTGACTCGATAGATCCATAAAAGAAGGGTCGTCACGCGCTATCGACTCGGCAATCGACAAGATGGATGCACTGCACGATTAGTAAGATTGTCTAGTAGGAAGCGATTAGGGAAAACATACCACTTATCGATGTTCCCGATGCGGAAGAGGTACTCTGCATAAGCCGTGTGCCACTTCAGCTTTGATTCTGTCAACACTGTCTGTCGGGTGACGAGAATCTCAGCTTTTGCCAGCGATAGTCCAGCCTTGCCAGTGTACCCGAGGCGAAGAAACTGCAAGGCAAGCGCTGCAAGACTGCACACCAGATCAGAAGCATCCTTCTTGTTCTGTAACTCAAATATGGTGACCAAGAGATGTAATACTGGCAATGCAAGGTACTCTTCTCCTTTAGCGTTGAGGCAATCGACACATGCTTGTATGTCGTAAACCCAGGCATCGGTATCACCAATACGCTCAGCCAACGCCGTCCAACTGGAGGCAGATTTCGCAAGGAACTCCCAGGTTGCAAAACATTTCTGCAGGATTTCTGTTGGCGGAGAGGCCTGCTGCATCGCCAACTTGAAATTGTAGAGAGCGATCAAGTGCTCCTTAACCTTAGACAACCCTTCGTCTTTTGAAAGGTCTACCGCAGCGATATTGTCGGGCGAGATGCCCGATGGTAGTAGGTCAGGCGACACGATCTGTGGGTGATCCTGCGAGAGTTGCAGAACCAGAATGGCAGCCCTCAGAAACCGAACAGGGTAGCGCTCGAGACTATAGCTCCCAAGGAGTAGAATCGTCAGTGTCCTGACAGACTGGGTGAGATTTTGGTCCCATTGTCGGTTTTTAGAAAGTGTTTTCGCGAAGAGAAGGAGTTGCCACTCTAAGATCGCGCCTCGTACGTCTGGCTGCAAGTAGGTATCGTCGTAGTACGCAGGTTCGCTGGCGCGCTTAACGCCATGCGCAAGGTACGACCGGTGGAGGGCTTTGAGTAATCTGCCAAGGGTACTAAAGGAGCCGTCGCCCTCGAACAGTGATTGCAAAGAATTCTGCGCGCAGCTCTCTGCGAGTGCTTGGTCATTGGAATAGATGTGATATCCAATACACTGTCCAAAAGCCTTGCGGGACTCGTTGGCTTTCTGGATGTTATCCAAGGCTTCGCCTAGTCGCTCGAGTTTCATGGCCAGGTGGCCTGCCTCCTGCTGGGTCTCTGATCCCTCTGATACTAGGTCAATCGAACGTCGCATAGCCACCAAGAGGAGCTCTGGGTCAATAGCGGCCGCCTTCCGTAGTTGTAGGTATGTGTTCCAGTACGCATTCGACAATTTGACGAGGCAGGTCGAGACCACATCTCCGACTTGTGGATCAGTCAAGACTCCATTCTCAAACTCTTCAGCAAGTCTTCGGAGTATATAACAACAGTCCTGGAGGACAATGTCCAGCTCAGACCAGAGCTCCGGACTGCTGGTAGACCGCTTGCAACATGTTAGGACAGATTCGACGATACTCTTCGTACATTTCCAAGCCATGTTGAGACGGTCTTCTTGCCGGCATTGAGGATCTGATTCTGTATCGACCATGCTCCTACGCCCTATGAACCTTGCAGAGAAGTGCACACTTGTAGCAATCATTGAGATGGCACGAGCCTGGGTTGCTATGTCTTCTGAACTGAGTGAGCTGGTGGAAAACCCTGCAGCAAGTGATCGTGTTGCGGCTCGTCTTAGTGCATTGGCCTCTATGAACAGAGAGTCGAGGTCTGTCGAAGTTCCGCCCAAACTTCCTTGCAAAGCCTTTGAAGCGGTGCTTATGGCATCCTCAAGCCCAGGCTTATCTTCTCCTTTGTTTGAAGCTTCCAGTGAGACAGTCGCTATACGGACGAGTCGGCACGCTTGTTTCGCTGCAGAACTTGTAGACGAGCCACGAGCGTCAGGAGCGTCGAGCCAATGCAACGCTTCATCAGACAATCCTGCTGTTTGCGCCAGATTACAGAGTGTTTTTATGGCCAGCGCTGAAGAACCTGGTGCGCCTGGTGTCAAAAGCTGGGGGCCCAGTAACTCTGTGCTCAATGATTTTGAGACGTCATATCTCTCTGTATGTGGCATCTTCGAGCGCCGAGCAAAGGCAACCAGACACTTCGCAAAAGGCTCCACAAGCTCGCGTTCTTGGTTGCTCTTGTGCTGTGCCAAGAGCCACCATCTTTTCCGTATTGTGAAGGCGAGGTGTTGTAGACGAAGAACGATCTCAGGCGAAGGCTGCAGTGGCGCTCCTTCGTCTAGGGTCGAAATGCTCGGGCAAAGCGAGAGAATTGTCTGGGCGAGAGACTCGAGTTGTCGGGCGGCTTTCGGTGCACCGTTTGGTGTGCTCGCGAGTTTCTGGAGGAGATTTGCAGGAGAGGACTCGTTGGACAGCTGTAGATGCTCCCACGAGGCCTCGATGGTGAGCGCCTTCCTCAGCCTTGCAATGATGCGCAATGTGTATGTTTGGAGGTTTGCGACGATTGGCAACGCGGGACTTGTTGAATCGATAGGTCCAAAGTGCAGCAGCGAGGCGAGGCCTTCTTTCTCTGCCGCGACGCTTTGCTGCATTCCATGCTTCCTCGCAGCCGCAGCAGGTTCCTTGCTCTCCGCATGATCCAGGAAGCCCTCGAGCCTCCGCTTTAGCAGTCTGATCTCTTTGACCGCCTGGTTGTCCAGGCCAAGCGCCACCAGCTTGCCAATGAGTGCCAGGACTCCATTCTCCAGCTGCAGCTCTTGGCCATCTTTGCCTACGACCTTTTTAGCTTCTGCTGTCCCTAGATATGCAAACGCCGCCCTCGCGCACTCTGCGGTCGCAACCAAGCCGGCGTCAGGGCCTGACGCAGACGAGGCTGCGGACGAGGGCCTTGTGGAGGCGGGCGTTCGTTTCGCTGCATTGGTGGCCTGCGACACGGATCGTTCTTTGAGGGCCTTCTGGGTAGCAGCGGGCGGTCGGGCAGCTTTGCGCGTGGTGCTGTCGCTGGGGGAGGGCTTCGAGGATCGGGATGGCGGGGTCGGCGCTTGATTCTTGAGCGCATTGGCGAGCATCTTCAGCGAGAGGTTGGCGACCTCGGTGGCCAATATGTACTTCTCGCGTGGCACCAGCACAGTGGGCTCTGCCTTGGGCGCATCTTTGCCTGCGGCAGCCTTTGCGGCCTCTGCCTTCCTCCTCAGCGCTCCGGGGACCTTCACTCCCACATTCTCCTTCTGGACTGGCTCATCCTCCCTGCGACTCAGCAGGTCTCGTAGTGTATTGACCGTCGTTTCTGTACATGACGTCGTTGCTCGCAGGTCGGTTTTGATGCTCTCGATGCGAGTGCGCGCGGACTCGATTTGGGCGGCCATTTGGTCGTGAACGAGCTCAGAGGCTCTATTAGGGTAGGCAGCGCTGCCTGCGCGCTTGGTAGTCTATCTGCAAAGACCAAAAAAAAGATACAGACACAAGGAGGCGTAGAGAGTCGCACAGGCCCAACTGACATGGGACGCGAGCCGGGACAACGCCCCAAACAAACAAATCGATAAGCGTGTTGCCCGTAGCGGTAGCGCCGTTCCTCGAGCAGGGTCCACGGCATCGAGTGCACCGAGGTCGCCCTCATCTGCATCATCTACCCCACATCCAGCACGCGATCCGCTCAGCAGTTAGACGCATTGCGCCGCTGTCCACTCACAATGGGCGTGTTGGTGATGAGGGGTGTCCTTCCTCCATGACCATCGTTGGCAGCCCTGCACAATGGCAGACACCAACACCGACTACGACCTGTCGCAGCCAATCACCTCGGCCTCAGGCTTGAGGCAGGGCCTGGCGGGCTATGGCGACCCTCACTTCTCCTTGTTTCTGCGCAAGGTCTTTATCAAGGCTCTGGGCTACGGTGAAGACGCCCTCTCGAGGCCTATCATTGGCATCATCAACACGTACAGTGGCTTCAATCCTTGTATGTAATGCCATCTACAACAGGAGAACGAACATGCGCTGAACTCTCACCATAGGCCATGGAAACACTCCACAACTCATCGAGGCTGCCAAAAGGGGCGTGCAGCTGGCAGGAGGACTGGCAATTGACTTCCCCACCATCAGCGTTGCAGAGAGCTTCTCGGCGCCCACCAGCATGTTCCTGCGCAATCTGATGAGCATGGACACCGAGGAGATGATCCGAGCACAGCCCGTCGACGCCTGCATTATGATAGGAGGTAAGGCTTGGACGTGTTGTGTATTGGCTTCTGATGCTCATGACCACTCCAGGATGCGACAAGACCGTTCCCGCACAGATCATGGGAGGCATATCTGCCAACAAGCCCGTTTTGCCGTTGATCACTGGCCCAATGTCGACTGGGAGCTACCAAGGGAAACGCATTGGTGCTTGCACAGACTGCCGCAATAACTGGGCGTCCTTTCGCGCAGGCAAGATGGAGATTGAGGAGATTGCTGATATCAATGAAGAGTTGGCACCTACTGTGAGCTTGCACTTGCACCGTCGCCACGTGATAACGCTAACATTCAAAAGGTCGGCACCTGCGGCGTCATGGGTACTGCTAGCACCATGGCATGCCTGACAGCTGCTCTTGGTCTGATGCCACTGAAAGGAGCAAGCGCACCAGCAGTATCGGCTGCCCGTCTTCGCATAGCAGAAGAAACCGGCCGCAATGCAGTCGCAGTCGCGGCAGCTAAACGGACACCACAAGCCATCTTGTCCCGAGAATCCTTTCTCAATGCACTGGTTGTACTTCAAGCAATTGGCGGCAGCACGAATGGCATAGTTCATCTGCTCGCTATTGTGAACAGGCACCCCGAGCTCGAAGGAGCACTGACCCTCAAAGACATCGATGATGTGGGCAGAACTACGCCGCTCATTGTAGATCTCAAGCCCAGTGGAGATAACTACATGACCGACTTTCACAATGCAGGTGGCATGCTCGCCTTACTGCACACCCTGCGCCCACTGCTCCATCTGTCAGCCATGACCATCAGCGGGCAGACACTCGGTGAAGTTCTAGACGCCACACCATTCAAATCCTTCTCCTACTCAACTTCCATCATCCGACCTTTGTCGAATCCACTCTCTTCATCATCGAGCCTAGTCGTCCTCTACGGTAATCTCGCGCCTCAGGGCAGCGTAATGAAAGCCTCAGCCTCCAAGGACCGCGCCCTCTTGTCTCACTCTGGGCCAGCAGTCGTATTCCGCAACGCCGCAGACCTCGCCCAGCGTATCGACTCACCAGATCTCGATGTGACGCCCTCTTCAGTCCTTGTTCTGCAGAGCATTGGTCCGCTTGGATACCCCGGTATGCCTGAGGCGGGACTTATTCCCATACCGCGAAAGCTCAGCCGCGAGGGTGTACTCGACATGCTGCGGATCAGCGACGGGAGAATGAGCGGCACAGCCGGGGGCACGATAGTCCTGCATGTGTCTCCGGAGTCTGCGCTGCCGGAGAGCGTGCTGGGGATTGTGCAAGACGGAGATCAGATTACGTGCGATGTTGAGCAGAGGATCTTGAGGCTCGATGTTGAAGACGGTGAGATTGAGAGGAGACTGCAGAGGAGGAAGGAGCTGCTGCTTGGAAGCCAAGATACACCTCCTGAGCCTTCGGTTCTATCTGAGCGTGCAACGAAGAGAGGGTATCGTGGGCTGTATGAGCGGACAGTCAACCAGGCGCATGAGGGCGCCGACTTTGATTTCTTGACTGCAAGCGGACCTAAGTCTGCTTCTTGAGGAGGGTTACCCGGAAGATACTCGAGTTAGTATTTGCGATCTACAACTACCCTCACGAAGTCTTCTTCAAACATAGTCACAGTCAAATACTATGGGGTGTCCACCAGCACTTGCTCGACGCGTCCATCAGTACGAGGGTGAGATGAGCACAGAAAAGCACCTACCAGGCCGTTGAAGGAAGGTGGGGAATTTCACATCGACTAGCCCACACCAGCTAGACCCTTAGCAAATGAATACCACCCTGCAGCGCAGACTACGCAGCCATGAAATGCGGCCCGTTGGCCTGCGACCAATCTGCTCCCTACCAGATGGCGTGCTAGGTTGCATGCTGATCGCTACCGCGCCGTAGCCTCATCTGACAAGCTTCGCCATGCACTCTTCGCAAGGCTTAGTTGACATTTGCTCACTAGCCCGCTATCAGCTATCAGCACAACCACCAGTGCATGCCTATAAAAGAGCCTCCACGCTCGCTCGCACGCACACGCAGAAGACGTGACCGCCATCGCCATCGCCATCGCCGGGATAGAAAAGAGCCGGATCCACCATGGCGACGGCAACAGAAATGGCAGCCCACGACACCGAGAAAGCACCCTTGGACCACACAGACGGCACACACTCGCTCCATGGCCCCGTCGTCCACGAAGACCGCCTCCGCCGCGCCCTCTCCGCGCGCCAGGTCCAGATGATTGCCATTGGCGGCACCATCGGCACGGGGCTGTTCCTCGGCACGGGCAAAGCGCTCGCAACAGGCGGGCCGGCGTCGTTGCTCATCTGCTACAGCATCGTGGGGGCGATTGTGTACAGTACTATGCTTGCGCTGGGCGAGATGGCGGCGTTTGTGCCTGTTGCGGGCTCGTTTTGCACGTTTGCAGGCCGCTATGTGGATGATGCGTTTGGGTTTGCGTTGACGTGGAATTACTGGTTTAATGATGCGGTGAGCACGGCGGCTGATCTGGTGGCGCTGCAGCTGCTGGTGCAGTACTGGACGGATGTGTTTCCGTGGTATGCGCTGGGGGTTATTGTGTGGGTGCTGATTGTGCTGGCGAATATCATCAATGTGAGGGCGTATGGTGAGCTGGAGTACTGGCTCAGTTTGCTGAAGGTGGTGACGATTGTCATCTTCATCATACTGAGCATCGCAGTCAACGCGGGTGGGAACATTGGTTATGGCTATATTGGAGGGAAGTTTTGGATGCAGGGCGATGCGCCGTTTGTGGGTGGTATTGGGGGGTTTGCGTCGGTCTTCGTGACAGCGTCGTTCGCGTACGGCGGCACCGAGTCCATCGCCATCACGGCTGGCGAAACCAAGGATCCAGCAAGAACGCTCCCGAAAGTGGTCAAGAATGTTTTCTGGCGGATCCTCTTGTTCTACATCCTGTCAGCGCTCATGATCGGCCTGAACATCCCGTACGACTACCCTGGCTTGAGCACAAAGTCGAGTCGCACATCACCCTTCACCATCGCCTTCCAGATGGCTGGATCGAAAGCTGCAGGCTCGTTCGTCAACGCCGTCGTCCTGTCGAGCGTCTTGTCTGCTGGCAATCACGCTACATATGCCGGATCTCGACTGCTGTACACTCTCGGCGCCAACGGCCATGCACCCAAGGTCTTCACCAGACTGACGCGGTACCAGATTCCGTGGGTGGCGGTTCTGGCTACCTCACTGGTATCGATCGTGCTCTTCTCGCTGTCGTTTGCAGGATCTGGCCAGGTCTGGACATGGCTGCAGAACATTGTTGGTGTTTCGAACCAGCTGAGCTGGGTGTGTATCGGAATTGCGTCGCTGCGGTTTCGCGCTGGGCTCAAGGCTCAAGGGAAGGAGCATTTGTTGCCGTTCAAGAACTGGACGTATCCGGTTGGACCCATCGTCTGCGTCGTGCTCAATATCTTCATCATCTTGGTGCAAGGATGGACGGCTTTCAGCCCGAGTTTCGGCGCAATCGATTTCGTCAGCTTCTACCTGGAGCTGCCGGTGTTTGTTGCGATGATTATCGTGTGGAAGCTGATCAAGAAGACCAAGTTCAGGAGGGCGCACGAGATGGATCTCGAGACGGATGTGTACACGAAGGAGGACATGGAGCCGCAGCAGACGGGCTGGAAGGGCACGGGAAAGCGCATCGGCACATGGTTCTGCTTCTAGAGCAGCTACCACTCTGCAGGAATCTAGTCGAGTGCACAATTCAAATCGCAATCGAGTCAATTGCCGGCGCCCATAACTTCGCGGCGCGCACTCGTGGAAAGATACTCCGTCCGGCGCAACAATGCCCCTCGGTTGCTGCCCCGACTGCCCCACGTTCAAACGCCGACGCTCGTCGGCAACTGACGCCATGCTGAGCTCCTCCCCGCAAGTGCCCATAAACGCTGCTCCTCCCCAACTAATTGCACTCTCGCTATGCACCGTCTGCGCCAGATCTCCGGCCACATCCCTCGCAAAGCCTTCTACACCACCGCACCCCCCATTGTCACCATGCCCAAGCTGCTGTTCCCGACCTCGCTGGCCCTCGACCCCAAGCTGCTCGAGGGCTACAGCGTCGACCTCGTGCCGTACAATGTCAAGGAGAACATACCCGCCGAGCACGCCGACGCCGAGATCCTCATCACATGGACCAACACGGCCGCAAACCTAAAGGACGCCGCCCAGCGCCTGACCAAGCTGCGCTGGATCCAGTCGCTCGCCGCCGGCCCCAATGACGTCCTGGGCGCGGGCTTCGACCCCAGCAAGATCACCATCACCACCGGCTCCGGCCTGCACGACCACACCGTCGCCGAGCACACACTGGGGCTGCTCCTCAATGCCGCCCGCCGCTTCTTCGAGATGCGCGACTTCCAGGCCCAGGGCAAGTGGCCGGCCCACCTGGGCGGACCGCAGCCCGACCGGCCCAGCGGCAAGTTCACCACCCTGCAGGACGCCAACGTGGTCGTCTGGGGCTTCGGCAACATCGCAAAGTGCCTCACCCCCTGGCTGACGGCCCTGGGCGCAAACGTCACCGGTGTGGCCCGCTCCAAGGGCGTGCGCAACGGCATCCAGATCTACGCCGAGGACGACCTCAAGGACATCCTCCCCAAGACCGACGCACTCGTCATGATCCTCCCCGGCAGCGACGCCACAAAACACGCACTCAACGCTGAGCGACTCAAGCTGCTGCCCAACCACGCCTGGATCGTCAATGTCGGCCGTGGGACAAGTGTCGACGAGGACGCCTTGGCTGATGCGCTCGAGGCGGGCTCGATTGGCGGTGCAGCGTTGGATGTCTTCGAGACAGAACCCTATCCCGAGAGTGGGCGCCTGTGGAAGACACCAAACACCATTGTCAGCCCGCACGCTGCAGGCGGCAGGCCGCAGAACCCTGAGACGCTGATTTCGTGGAATCTGCGCAAGTTCCTGGCGGGGCAGGAGTTGAAGAATGTCATATAGACATCCACCCTTTTATCGCATAAAGTATATAGTACATAAATTCATCCTTGACCCGTTCATGTCTTAAACACCAGTATCCCGCGCTCATACAGCCCGCTGATGATGCCCACCCCCCTCTCGCTGTCCCGTGCAATCGTACTACTACTGCAAAACTCCCGCCCATCATCCCTATACACCTCCCGCAGCCCGCCTTCCTCGCTCCACGCCGCAGCCCAGCTCCCCGCCGTGCACCCACACGCCTCCTCCGTACCAAGCACACACCGCTTCCTCCCCCTCGCAACCGCCATCAGCGCAGGCGCAAACGGATGGCCCGCCATCAACAACCCCCCCTCCCCATCCTCAGACAAATTATCAACCGCCGCCGGCACCCTGACCACGCTCTTCCCCTCCAACGTCCTCCCCGCCTCGCCCCAACCCTCCTCGAAGAAATAAACCCCCGGCTTCGAACTCGACGCCACAGCCACAGTCGACGCGTTTACCCTCGCAACCCCATTCGCAAACGGCACCCGCGCCACGACCCGCGTCTCGCCCGGCTGCCGCGTGTCGACGTACACCACGCTGCCGCCTGCGACTCCACTGAACGTCTCGACTTTGCTGCCCGCTGCCGACACCCCGGCACGCACGTAGTGGTCGTTTGTGACGTAGAGTTTTCCCCTGCCGAGCGGGAGGACGGCGTTCGGGGCGTGTAGGAGCGGGTGCGAGAAGTACGTGGTTAGCGTGGGAGTCAGCGAGGGGAGGGCGAGGTGGACGATGAGGATGTGTGCGGGGCGGTGGCGGGGGTGGTTGACGATGAAGAGGGTCGAGGAGGGGGTGTCGTATGCGAGGCCCAGCGGGTGCAGGTCTGGTTCGTTGATGGGGAGTTTGGTCAGGCGGGCTGGCGAGGGCAGGCCGGGGGTGCTGTAGTCGTAGGCGTAGATGGCTGCTTTGCTGGCGTGGGGGGGTTCGGGGTGGAAGGAGCCCTGTGTGTGAGTGTTAGGGTTCGCTGGGTATGGCTTTGTGCATGTTTGGGCTTGGACTGTACGTACCATCACTGTGTTCCAGTGGTCGCGGCCGGGATCGCAGCTCAGAAACGCGAGGCCCAGGCTCTTTTCCACGATGACGTCTTCGCAGTTACGCAGCTCATCGCGGTACTTGATATCATAGCTCTTGAAGGTGCGCAGGTTTTCGTATTTAGATGGCCGATTGTCGAGCATGCTGGAGAAGGCGAGGTAGCGATCGTACAGCCATGGTGCTAGGAGGGATACGAGGAGAAATTGGATCTGTGAGGGGATGAGTATGTTTTGCCGAGTATGTGTGTTCGTCACGTACGATTGATTTCAGTTCAAGCATTGCGAATACATGAGACGGATTGCATTCAGTTGTGAGATGAGAGATGGATGTCAGGTTCAGAGTCCAGGTACAGTGTAAGCTGACACCGAATTATGACCGAGCTCAACACACACTGCTCTTTCTGATTGGAGACCCACCAGCTCTCTCCAGGGCCAACAAAAGAGCTGCCCGCTTTCCAGTATCCGCACTGAGGATAGGACATTCGTGCTCGAGGAAGTAAATACTATCAAGAGCGCAGACGCGCGATCCTTGTTTCACAGCCACACACACTCAGGGTCCTTTCTTCAACCTCAGGTAAGCCAGCAATAACATAACGGCCACCACAATAGCCGTCAGAAACATGAAAACCGAATCTGCCTGACTCATCTTACAGCGGCTGACTATCTTCCCCCAGGTTTTGTCCAGCAAAACGCAATACTCCTTGCCATCTTGCTTCCAGATACCCCCACATAGGATGTCGTTGGTGCCCAGCTTCGCACAATTGCCCGTTCTCTTCGACTCTTTATTGCAATCTTTTGCAACGCACTGAACGCCTTTGAGTTTGATGGCCAGCAACTATAATCTATCAGCCTGTAGTCACAAAACTACCAGAGAGTAGAACTCACAACGCCACCAGCGACATTCAGACCCGCAATCACGACGTCTACCAGTATCCCGGCTTTGCCTTGCAACACCTTCACCCAGTGCGATGCAATGCCGAGTAGTGCGGCAACTAATGAGATGCCTCCTACGAAGGCGATAAAGCCTAGCGTTGAGGGCAGACTGCCGAATTTGTGGCCTTTGATCAGTGTAGTGGAGAGACCACACACGATGATGGCGAAGAGGGCTTGTGTGCCACGGAAAGCGAAGGTGATTATCGGGCTAGTCGAGGCCATTGTTGTCAAGTAGAAAACAAGCGAACGGGTAGGTGCGGCGAGATCCTGAATGTACTGGAGAAAGCAATGGGTACGGACTCAGAGGTGTGTATGAAGCGCGGATAAAAGCCCTGACATGATGCTTATATTTAAGCTCACCCTCAGTGCACTCGCAACGGCTCGTCTCGTCCCACCCAACCTCCCCACTGTAGACGGATATCTGCTCAGCCACTTGATGCAAGCACTATCACTCTGTGCCTGCAGGTCTAGATCATTCGGGCCAATGACATATTCGAAGCATTGGACGTCCAGCCGTTGGGACGGTGTTACAGAATGGGAACAGGGTCAGAGTAGCTCGATACTGCCCATTTGGGACGGGGTAGAGGGCAAGTGTAACACGTCAACGGGCAGTGACATACTAAGGGCGCAGAATTGCGAGGTCAAGCGCAAATACTCAGTTGCCAAGCGAGTCTGAGTGACGGGTTGAAATTTGACTGTTGTACCGCGGTGTGCACTATCGGAGGAGTTGTACTTGTACGCTGCTCCGCCCACCTCAACTTTTGTTGCACGACGTTGTTGGCTTTGAACGAGCATGGGCACCCTCTCCGCGTTGGAGAGTGGAACACAACTACTGGGTCATGTGTCAATGCTAAATTGCAGTCGACCCGTTGGAGTACTGATCGGTGACTCATGAACGGATGCTGTTGCGCAATCGCCCTGCTGCATGGACAACTTTAGCAGGTTGTCACAAGCATGCGGTCTCGCTCTTACAAGGGAAATCACTCTTGTAGCGCGCATTCAGTCGTCGAGTGTATTGTAACGTTCAGGTGATCACAGCTCATGGCTAGAATGCATCGCTGCCAAAGCTCAATTAGTGCAATTCATCTCCATAATGCGAGAGTGGGTTGCCTTGCGTGTGTGGGCACATTTGCTGGATGCTGCATTGGCTTTCACTACTGAGTCCAAGGGTGAGGCTTTTCAGGTGCGCTTGGCGAGAGCACGACGTTGGTGATGAACGCTGGCAATATCATTGTATCCTCAAGATCTGGTGCTTATGTTTCTGTAAGCTCTCGGTGTCCTGTTTGCATCGACGGTGGCTTTGGTCGACTGTCGCATATGGCACTGGCATATCATCATGAGTATGTGAGTGCTAGGCTCGCCATGAAAGACTGGCATAAATGGCAAAGGGACTTGAGATCGGGGACATGGTCGCGATAGCAGGGTACGTGGCGTGGGTGGCATAAGTGCTGAGGCTGATGCTGACTAGTCAGCGTCACCCAATTGGGGTAGGGACGGCCAGCACTTGAGCCGCTTTCCGCAAGCAAGTACTGTCAGAGGACTTCTAAGGTAGGCAAATTTGGCGAAACCGAAAGTATCACTGCATGAGTGAGCCGCTGTGAGCGCGCTGTCAATCTCGGCGGCACGACCGCGTCGTAAGATCGCCTCGCAAGAACAATGAAATCCGTTTGATGTCAGTCCTTTACCAAGGGTATAGCCATCTCTATTAGTTCTTGAATCACAAAGGAGCAATTCTACAGATTAGGAACGCCTCCAAATACACAGCTTTGTTTAGCAACACGCTTTTAGTGGACTCCAAGGCTCGTGTTCCGGAGTCCAAGTTCGATCCACAAATTGGGCTCATCAAAACTGGTGACAATCCATCCAGGGAAAACAGTCTGTTCTAATCCAGAGGAGGGTATATGAAGATCAGCGTAGTCGTCCAAGGTTATCTCCGAACCGCAATCGGCATGGATCGACGGATGGCGAAAGGATTCGAAAGGAGTTTTCAAGTGAGGCCTATGGCTTTGTGATGGCTCTGTGAGAATTGGAGCGCGATGCGGTGTTTCGTGTATATAGATCCGTGGTTGCTGTTGCGAGTCGTGTGTTGTTGAAGAAGCGGCAGATGAGGCCTGACTTGCAGATGGTGCTTCAACTGGATTGAGTACATTCGGATAGGGAGTGTGTTTCTGAGCTGGGGTTGATACCGCTGGACTTGGTTTATTGTATCCTTTCATTACCTCGTCTTCGCTAATGAGTTCTCGAATATCCTGCCCAGATATCAGTAGCTGATCAAAATAGGGACATAAAGGATCATATATGATCATGTTAAAATTAGACGCAGACATGATTGATTAGCTGCAGTGTTTCTGTGAATAGGTTGGCACTTACAATGCTAGTCCTAGACATCAGCTTCTTCAAAAGCCCCACCGACATCGCATAAGCGCGAACAGCCATATTATTGCTGCCACGCATGATGCGCAGCCACTGTAGTAGTTTTTTGAGAGATGGAATCAGCTCCTGGCGATCTCCAGCAGCGCACATAGCCTGCAGCACGATCTCCAGGCACAAGACCACCAAGGCTTGCATGATGAGATGGGTCATTTGCCACCATGGCCCAAACTCGTAAAACTTGACGATGTTGTCTGACATGGCGGCGGGCAGAAGGTTCGCTATTGATTGCGCTGCTTCGACGCAGATAAGGGCTGCGCTTCGATCGAAGTTATTTGAGGTTGTTGTTTGATTCGGAATCCGGCGATCCAGTCGGCAGAGGCAGGGCCGGGTTATTAGAATCTTTGTGCTCTGGTACAACATATTGAGCGTGTTCTGCTCACGAACTTGATGATGTGCGACGATAGGCGTTCTGTGAAAGAAGTTGAGGCCCTTAGGAAGGGCTGTCGCCCAGGCGTCAAGTTCGTCATTATGTAGTGCGATCGTTCTTTGTACAGAATCCCATGGTTTTCCCACAGTGTTGGCACTGTACAGCTCGAGCGAAGCTTGAGTAATCTCACCAAGCTTTACTAAGCTCCTGAAATAAGAGCCGGAATTGGCAGCTGCACCACTAGCATAATAGTCGTCGTTCGGCTGGGTTGAGGGGTATGCAGCTTGCAAACTACTGATGGTCCCCTGAGGTATCGGTGGACGCCTCCCTTCCTCACCGAATCTGGACTCAATGATGATTGATTCCTCAATATCTTCAGACGCGAGTGGAAGTGGAAGAGGAACGGAATACGGAAGGCCCACGCCTAAACTTGGTCGCCCCGTCAAATGAGAGACGAGTCGTTCGAACGAGCAGTGTGACCACCAGATCCTAGAATTGATTTCTTTTCTTGTGGCACTTGTTGTGCCGTCCTCATTTCGGAGGTGCATGCTCAATGCAAAACCCGACCGCAGTGCATTGCCAATAAGGATCCAAGAACTAAACGTTGTTAGTATGAGCAATCGCAACTGCTAGCATAGCTTGCCACCAACCGGTTGATGTGTCCAATACTCAGGTAATAAAATGACAGAAGCCCTGCCAGGGATGAGTGCGTGCAAAGAATGAACAGCTTTAGAAGCTCACCTGTTATTTGCATATGTGCAAGATTTGAACTAGAGAAAGCCCAAGGATCCTGCAGACTAAGCATCCAAGCTCGAGCGTGATACAGCAAATGGTCGCGGTCATCGGCTTGCCACTCGGCCTGAATCAAATGATTGTACACTGTGCCAATGGCAAACACCAAATTCAAGGTTGCTTGCCATTCTCGTGAAACGCTGTACGGAATACCACGTTGTAGAGAGTCATAATCTGTAGATCGTCAGACCGAGCTAGCAGAGCAGCAGGAGCTTGTTAATGGAGTACAGCTGCACCGAAGATACCCGAGTTGGTGTTCTCAAGCAGCCCGATATAACGTACAGTGATAGAAGCGGTCGACGAACGATTTCTTTGCCAGGAACGGAAAGGAGTTCTGCACACTTTGCATGTAGGCTTGGAGCAATCTCTCGGCATGTTCGAAGGGTGGCAACTCTAATGGATCCACAATCACGTCGGATTCAAATATCTCATCGTCCAGATAGAAGCTCATCTTGCTGGTTGGCAGCAAAGGGGGTGTAGTTTGACCTCTGTGCCTTATCCGGTGGGCTTCCAAACGACCATCGACCGCTGCTTCATCGTCACCAGGTGGGCCCCAAGGGCCTCCTCCGTGCGAGTTTGAAGGTTCGGCGCCATGCCACCTTTGCAGCAACTGGTTCTCAGATGCTTTGCCAATAAAGCCAGCAGCCCTCGTCTCCCCGTTTCGCATGAAGTCTTCGTCGAGTACGTCTTGTTCCCCGGAGCTTGCAACTTCCGCGCTTATGTCGGCTTCGCCTCGCTCCTCGTCTCTAATCGGGCGGTACTTGTCTATGGGGTCTCCGACGGTGGCTGCGGCGTCAGCGATATCTTCCAGAGTCTGCGCGGATCAGTCGAATGCTCGGTATTGCGGTTTGCAAGACTAACGCTCGCGAGCAAGTCATCAATGCGAGCCTGTCGCTCAGTCGAAACCTGTGACCGTAGATCTCGTAACAGATTGATCATCTCCTGGTTGTGTGAAGTAGCCCTGATTTGTTCAGTCACCAACATTACACTGTGAGTACGGCTACACACGTCTTAAGTCGATCCTTGCGACTCGACGCATACACACAAGGCACGGAATTCTCGCTGCAATTCGAACATTGTGGCCGCAATCCATTGCACTTGATCTTGCGCGACCTACAGCTCAAGCACGCCCGACTGACGCGGTTCTGTTTGTTCACAATCGTCTTGCGAGGGGGCTCACTGCGGTGTTTATGCAGCCTGGGGATCGGCACTTTCGACAATCCTCCTACACCGGGGGCTGGTAAGTTCGGATAAGACATTCTGCGGCCTGGAGGCGTCACTGGACGAGAAGCGATGTGCAAACCGAGCGATCGCAATGCAAATGTGGCAGTCTGCAAAGATGCTGTGGGGATCGAATTTCATCGGCCATGCAGCTCTAGGGCGTAACCAAAACAGCAGAATCTGATTGCTGCAACAGTCGGGTGGGGTGGTGATTGGTCGGAATTCTTTTCTTCCAGATTGACCTATGATCGTTCGAGGAACCGTCCGAGCAGCAGACAACCTCGTCGTTTCTGCGATGTCCTCTATTACCGAGCTTCATAGGTTCGGTAACGCACACCGACAGGCTACAAAATCATAACCTAGGCGTTAGTGGCGATGATGAGATCTTCGATGAGTAGCGCAGCCAGTGGTATCTCTCAGACGAGGAGACGGATTTGAGGTGCGACTAAGAATCAATGTCATATGACCGTCAACGGGGCTAGAACGCGACTGCATTTGTAGAAAAGGTGGGTACGCGTCACGCAAATTTGCGATTGAGAAGGTCATTACTGAAGGAGAGAAGAGGATCAAAAAAAAGGAACTTCGGGTTTGCGAACTGTCGTCGGGTCACGTTGTTTATATATTGCTCCAGACATACAGTCCGCGGAGTACATCTTGACTTGCTGGGAGGCCAGAACCTCTTGAAAGAAATCGCTTCGGCGAAGATACCCGCGGCCAATCAACACTTTCCGACCTTCCAGCAAATCACACATCGGACTTGGTCTTGGCAAAACGCTACCCCGCCAGCCCGCCAGTTCCAATTCACCTCCGACACGTGCAGTGAGGATCTCGAATCATGGCTGAAGATAGCAGTGCCCAACAAGCGGAGAGCTTTTACTTCACTCACGAACCGCCGCCAAAGGACTTGACAACCAACACCACACTTGCTCGCGAGTTCATCAATCGGCATGCCAACGACAATCGTCGTGTGGTGCTTGTTACGTCAGGCGGGACCACAGTGCCCTTAGAGCAACAGACGGTCCGCTTCATCGACAACTTTTCTGCTGGTACTCGTGGTGCCACCAGTGCCGAATATTTCCTGCAGAACGGCTACGCCGTCATCTTCCTACATCGTCAATTCTCGCTCCTTCCATACTCGCGACACTATTCACACAACACAAGGTCCTTCCTTGATTTTATGAGGGAGGAAGATGGACGTGTTGCTGTTGACCAGCAACATCAAGAGCAAATGCTTCGCGTGCTGCGCCAGTATAACGAAGTCAAACGCGAAAATAGATTGCTTATCCTGTCCTACGTTACTATCACCGAGTACCTGTGGAATCTCCGCGAGGTTGCTCAGCTGATGCAGCCATTGGGGCCGAAAGGCATGTTCTACCTCGCCGCTGCTGTATCCGACTTCTTCGTGCCCCAGGATCGCATGGTCGAGCACAAGATCCAGTCTAACGAGGAGTTTCTGCAAAGTGCTGAGGCTGATGGTCATGGTAAACCACCTGCTGCACGCACTGAGGGCCGCAGTCTTGTCATAGACTTGGAGCCTGTACCAAAGTTCCTTAAGCAGCTTGTCGACGGCTGGGCTCCCGAGGCTATGATCGTGAGCTTCAAGCTCGAGACAGATCCGTCAATACTAGTCAAGAAAGCACAATATGCTCTCAACAAGTACTCCCACCATCTTGTCATCGGCAACCTCCTTCTGACTCGAAAGTGGGAAGTCGTATTCGTTTCGGTCCTTGATGGCGAGAAATGGATTCGAGTGCCTTCAAATCGCAGGACAAAGAGTTTCTCCGGCGTCCAGTCGCTTGTGGGTTCAGCAGACCAGCTTACAGCGACGGTAGTCGAAGGTGACCAGTCGGTCAGTGCTCAAGGTGGTGTCCCACAGGGAGAACCAGCGGTGGAGATTGAGTCTCTCATCATACCAGAGATCGAGACTATGCATACGAGGCTCATTGAGCAAGCTCAGACAAGAGCTAGGGCAGCTTAGTGGCTACTCCCGGACGGTAGGCCCCATGAATAGTTGCATGTGCTGATCAATGAAGATGTGCAAAAAGACACTTTCGTCAAAAGCTTTATATAACTATACCTACTTGTGCTAAGCTTTATAATTTTAACATGACTACAATAGTTGACACTTACCAGGTTGAAACGATCAGCGATTGACAGTAACTTCTCGCGCTAAACTCTGTGTGGATCACCCTCATGCGCTCCCAAAATTACACGCCAACATAGTCTCACTCAGCTATGTCGAGAGTAAGACCACGTTTCCAATGCAACTTCGCTATTCCCACGAGTACTTCTCACATAGCCACAAGTGGGTCGACCAGTCCACGGAACTCGTCCTCCTGGTACATCTCAATCCCCTTCGCGGACGCCTTGTACCTTGTTACTAATATTCAACATCGACATCGGGGCAGTGTTGCTTTCGATGGAAACATGTACGGAGTTGTATTCTTCTCGTCATCTTGGTCGCGGTCTGGCTGACGGAACAATATGGTTAGCTCTTTATACGTCTATGTCATTCGCCCAATTGACTCACCCATGCTGTTCGCGTGTAGCGACAAAGTGGATCAACACAGCTTCCCTTCATAGCGACCTTCACCGGCCATACACTAAGACACTCTCTGGATCCACGACAGACGTCTTCTCTGTGACTCGTAAAGTCAAGGCCAAAGTGAAGTTGCAGAAGGCCGTGAACAAGAGCTGCCACGAGCGTATGAAACAAAATACGAGAGCGGACAACAACATATTGATGGATGAGGAATGCATAGTTTCGCGATTGAATTTGGTGTTCAGGTTTGCTCTTGGACTCATTGAAACACAGATACTTTCTTTGTGTATCGGTGTTGGTTACATAAGATTGGTGTAGCTATATCGGTATGAGGGGCCGGGCACGCATGGACTTACGCGTCCTTCTATGCACAACCTCACAACTGTACGTGTGTCCTTATGAGTCTGCAGATGATTGCGTATGAGGTCTGTTTGCTTGCATGACCAGTGCACAAGAACCCAAAGATGATTGGTATCGCAAGAGCCTGATGAGGTGTTAAGTCGATTCGGCTTCCGTGACATGACTACCAGAATACTGTTCCAAGACAGACCTTACGACGACTTCAACGCACAATGGAAGGCCACTGGACGTACTGGACTCAAGAACGTAATAATTAAGCTATGTGCGCCTCGGGGACTCGCGACGCTTAAATGTTGATGACATCAAGAAACGCTCGCTAAGATGGACGGACTAAATCTCGACCGAGCCCTCTCAGCGAGCATTACTGGTATTTATGCAGAGCATCAATTATGTTCCATCGACTTGCCATCGTTTTGCCAACTGAAATCGGAGGATCTCACTCCGTAAGTGGGGACGCCATCTCTCTTACCCAGACTACCGCAGACTTTTGAGAAGTGACTTGTCCTAGGCGACTAGGGCTAACCAGCCCACCTGGCCATGCACAGGCCCAAAATCTACTTTCTGGGTTCGAAATCACCAACTGTCTAAGCTTGATGACTCGACCACAACGCCTGTAGGCACTACACAACCTGACTTAAAAACACATTCTTGAATCACGCGTTGCAATTTTTATATCCTTCGTGCTGCCTGCACATGAGAGCGAGCTCCATGTACGGGCGAATTCATTTAGATAGCCTATCATACTCTTACAAGCGGTGCAATTGAATTGGTTGATGGTCCTGCAGGCCTCTAATATGGCCCATAGACTTGCAACAAACACAAAAATCTGCCAAGAGGCTCCTTCGGAGAGAAATCTGCTTTCCCTCTAGGCCTTTTCTCTACGCACGGTAGACAGCCAGACTGACCTAGTGTGGAAGTATATTTTGACTCCCTTACCCTTCTTTGCTCTTCAACTGCACGGCTACCCAAACGAGCCTTAGACAAGTCACTTTGTCTGTAGTCCGCGGTCTTACTTGCTGCAAGATGAAGGGGCGATTGTCTTTACTTTCCCAAAGTGGTAGCCAGTGCGGAACGGCCGACAACTCCATCTGGAACAGTGTTTGACCTCGTTCTGAGCTTATAAACTCTCCGTAGCCAACCAGTCAGCGATCGTAAAGACAGGGCTAGCTGGGATTTACTGCCCGAAGCTAATTGCAAAGCTAAGTACAATTTTACTGGCTATGTAAACACTAAACAATTCAACGTAATTTCGCTCGGATGAGTGACTGCAAAGCACGCTACGCCTTTAACGGCTTTCGCTGTGAGGCCAGCGAGTGACAGGCTGAGGAATTTAGCAGACAACAGTCCGTCGAGAAGCTAGAAAGCGGAGAACGTTGGGGCTGAGCGACAACGAATGCCAAGGCGGACCGTTGCAGATCGCAAGCTTCCACCTCGAACCCAATTCGATAACCCAACCTACCAACTCTTTGTCGCTTTTCGAGAGCGCACTGACAACAAACTTTGACGGTGCGATGTGTTGTGTGCATGTTTCCGTTGGGGGAAGGGCGTACATTTACAGCAGTGTCGAGCTCGCTGCCGTGAAAGGTGGCTGAGACGTCAGACATGGATACTGAGGATCACAACCTGAAGGGATGCAACGTCAGTTTCGGCGCCCGGTACTCATTGATACGTACGGGGCGGCGCTGAGTGCTTTGCTTGCGATCCATAGTTGCCGCGGTTGCGCGGGTCTCTTGCAGGGCTCTCGATCTCGCTAATTTTCTCATCGCTGGTTTACTTCCTTTTGCACGCCGCGGCGACATCTCGACTCGCCTTTGTACGTCATTGCTGCCATCCTGGCTTGACACTCAGCGCCTTGTTTCGGCCTCGAGTCATCTTTGCTATTGTTTGCCTACTCGATCAATTGAGTGGCTATTGGGTCACGGGCAAGTTACATTCCAATCATGCTGTACAACGGCTACCATGAGCGACCGATGAGCCTAACGTCGTCCGTCCCCACGCCGCACAAATGAGCTTGCGCAACAACGGCTTTCCGCTAGCTGCATGGCGGATGCACTGCTTCTGATCCGACATTAGAGGCTTTCGGCAGCTTCGCCAGGCATGGGTTTGAAAATCTTCGCTGCTGCGAAGCGCTGCGGCACTAAGCGCCATCCCAATGCTTTAGAGCCTTGTCGTTATTGCGCCGTCGTCAACAAGGCATGTTGACATGTCAGCTCTCCCTTGCTTGCTTTCTTCTCGACAAGCCTCCCCTGTTCTGTCGGACCACAGACGACGCCATCTTATTGGGCTGCGTGACCTCGATTGGCACAGAATCCTTCTGCACCGCAAATCCACGCAGCCACCTTCAGACCGAGATCTCTCTGCCGCTGGGGCCCATCGAACTACCCCTACGGCGGCGATCTGTATAATCCGGGGATTCGGTCCAACGTAACCCTTCCTTCCCCTGGCCTTGAGAAATACTTTCCTACCCAGCCACCGCCTGATGTTGGCACCAGGATCTAGCCTGTGGAGTTATCCATAAACAACCCGCCCTACCGCTTCGACCAGGATTCTGGCCTTGTGTCTCTTATACAGCGTGTGAACTACCGAGACTTGCTCACTAGCAGTCACGCCCTAGATAGTCCAGGGTTCACCCTTCTTCCCCTTCCCGCCGGCAATTCTCCTCCACTGTTTTGACTCTACGGTACTCGACCATACTATGGCTTCATCAGTCATGTCCCATAACCCAACACAACTGTCGGGTTGCGTCAGAAAGGCGTCACCATTCAAGGATCCTCGCCCAGCACCGTGCACACCAGCGAAGACCGCAAGAGCCTGGGACGAATACGAAAAGCAGGCGAGACAGAACGCACGGAGGAGGGATCGAGCTTCGCAGGCTTCTCACCCACAACGCAACTCAGCAGCATCGTCAGATGTCGGCAGAGGATCTCGATCATCGAGCTCTACAGCAAGATCAAGCTATGACTTCAAGTTCCGAAACGTATCCATCCCCACATCAGCGGTCGCTACCTGCAAAAGCTGCAAGCAGCCCATTACATATACCTCGGGCATTTGTGAGCGCTGCAAAAAGACCATAATACTGCCTTCCACTGCTGGCGAGTCTACGCTCCCTCTCGGCTTATCGGCTCGTAATTTTGCCTCCACCGACCTACACTTGCGTGAGAAGCACACATCGCATGAAGAAGCCGAGACACAAACATCGAGTTTGCCAGAACGCAAAGGCTACCCGCCTGCGCTGCAGTTTACCAACCCACCTGTTCGTCTCGACTCATTACGGCCACCACCAAATACACAAGATCTGGTGGAGGTCAGCCGCAGCCGCAAGGCCTCCTTGACCGATCCCAACGAGCCCTTCCTCCGTCTACAATATGCTCACCAATACGCGCCCAACTCGTACTCCATTCCCTCAACACCAACCTATCCACCCACGAGCCCACCGTCGACAATCCCGTCTCGTGTCTCCACCCGACCATCAAGCTTCGCACAAATGACGTCTCCACTCACACAAAACGCAACATTACCATCCTTTGTTCGACAGAGCAGCGCAACACCTTCCGAGATGAGCCACTTGCACCACTATGTGCCCATCCCCCTGGGTGCCTCTTCTCCACCAGCCCTTCATCATGTAAATAGCGCCCTGCAAAACACTACATCCGCGTGGGATGACTGGGATTCAGATGAAGAAGAAAAGGTGCGCCTCGTTGGGTACTGGAAACGCGGCGGAAAAGAAAAGTCCACCGCTCACGCCAGCACCGCAAACCTCAAGAATAAAGAAAATGAGCGCGAGCGCGCAGATAGCAAGGTCTCAAATTCCAGCAGTGAGGAGCGGTGTAGCTACGACAAGCGCGACAAAAAGGGCAAAAGCAGTTTGGATCGAAAGAGCGAGAAAAAGCAAAGCAAGGAGAGCCCGCGCACTCAGAGCAGGACAAGCAAGCACGAAGAGTCAAAAGCAAGCTCGACAGAGCGCGAGAGCTACAAAAAGCATAAGAGGCAGCCGAGTAGGTTGACTCGCTTCTTTGGCTGTGGACGTTGATTCAAGATTCACGATACTACGATAATGTTAGGTGTTTTTGGACCTTGGTCTAATGATTGTGGTTTTTTTGTTTTGTGTATGCGCATATGTAAATAGATGGCGAGGAGCGTTCTATGATCATGTTCTGTACTTGTTACATCGGCTATCTTTACGGCTTTACGACATCAACATCATGACAAGGCACTGGCTACGGCCAGATGACAGCGACCATCTTGCTTTTGGCAGTAGTATAGATAATAGGGAGGGAGGGGCAATACTGAGCGCGCCTCATGATCGGGCGAGTCTCAATCTTCACCAATGGAAAGCTGAAGTTCTCCAATCAATTTTCGAGATCGTTGTTGATCATTCTGAACCTTGTAGCTCACAACAAAACAAACATTCCAAATCCGCCCTCACACGACACACTCATCGACAATTCCCACTGAATACATCAGGAGTGTCGAACCGCTGTGCAGGACTCTCGTCCCCTGTTGACCGCGTGGAGTAGCGGCCCAGGCCTCAACCACATAAAGTTTGATCCCTCAACCTTGCTAAAGCTCGCAACGGTATGCTTGCGTTTACGCAGACCCGCACGGCGCAACGCCGCGAAGCCGACCCTGGTAGGCGCCAGGCCTTTGTTGCTATTTCCGCTCACAAGACTTGCCAAGAGGAGAGTTGTGTGGCGGTGAGATGTACGACCGCAATTATCACGTGCGCACAAGTCATTCGCGCTCGGTGTTCACATGCGCACAGCTCCAAGATGCATATCTTCGACCTCACAGTGATTCCAAACCCCAAGCGGCAGCGGCGCAGCCCCGTGACCCTGTGACGCAAGATGTTGGCACCGTCGAAAAAGCAACAACAAACACAACAGACTGGGAACAAGAGGACGCAGTGGTGTGATCAACCCCCTACATCCGTCGTGCAATGCGCGTCTGCGTAAGATGACATCGTACCTGCATCCCCGTTTCGAACAGACAGGTCTCACGGTTCACTTCCCCTTCCGCGCAGCCAGCACCGACCGTTTCGAGGCCAGTCCTGCAAAGTGTGCAGCAAGTGTGCAGCACTGCAGAATCCGTGTACCCGTTTTGCGGTCGTCTGGCCTGGAAACGATGTCGCATTGGGGGACCGTGTGCGCTGCGCAGGTGGCAAGGCGAGACGTATTTGTGGAGGATGTGCGGCACGTCAATCTCGGTTATGGATGCAGAGGATGTGTGTGAGTGTCGAGGGAGGGTGGTGGTTACACAACGCTCGTTTGTCGCTTCGTGGAGCTTCGTCGTTCTTTTGGCGATTGTAGCAGCGGTTTCCTGTTGGGTATCGAGCATCCATGTCGTCCTTTGATTCCACGACGGTTTGTTTGTCGTTGCTTGTGGCTGCAAGAGTGCGTTAGTTGGATGGTGGTACGGCGAAGGTTAGTGGTGAGTAAGAGGGTGGTGGCGATCAGTGGATGCAGAGAAGATCGTCCTTGTCTGCATGCGCCTCGTGGAGCCTTGAGATGCAAGCCTCGTCAAAAGAAGGCCTTCTGTCAAGATGTCACTTGTCTTGCGATCGACCCATGCGCCTTGGGACATTTGGGGAAGATGACACTCAATCAGGCGAACAAGTTCCCCGATCTGTCGGAGTTTGATTTTTTCTTGTTCGAATGCCACACGCATGGTATAGCTATCTGTAGCATGGTCGCAGAAGTGTATGTACGGAGAACATGCAGCATGTGGCGAACATTGTGGGCGCGATTCACACTCACCGCGGTCATTTGTTCAGGAAGCATGTACAGATCGATACCTTTTTGAGTTCGCGATAACACTGCAGAAAGTCGGTCTGAGGCGATGGAGTCACAATTTTTGCAGCTCTCGACGGGCAACTACATAAGCTCATGCAGCTTCCCTTGCACCAAAGACGACTTGCGCCTACTCGAATGTCACAGGCATCTGTGGGCCACGGTGTTGCTTCTAAGTGGCTAAAGCACTCGCAGTGTCGGCCAAGCACGATAATGTCGCCTATCGCCTTGCACAAGGCTGACGGGTACGTACATCAGCATAAGGTTTGCTCCTGGAGAATCAGCGGTGAAGAGCATTCTGAAAGTGAAGAGAAAGAACAGGCTCCGAAGATGGGATTGATGTGAAGCGTAGGAGCCTCTCGAATTGTGATCTGAATACGCTCCATCAATACTGCTGATACTGAGCGCTTTAAGTCAGGAGACAACATGTGTCACTGGGCTCTACGAGTAGTGAGTCTCAATCAGCTACTAGACACCCGACGCTGCTGACATGTACAAGTGGAATTGCGGCGAGAGCTACTTCACGAAGCAATCGGCATGCAGCTTTGATCGTGCTGCCTGCCCAAACAACCCCCTAAACCCCTTGCACGCCTCGATCAGACCGTTGACACATGAAGAGTCTTCAGCTCGACTCAGGTCCAACGATGTGGAAACTCTTCAGAATGGAGAGATACAAGGCGTGACCGGAATCCAACAGAACCAACACTGGCGCAGATCCAGGAAATCCACGAGGCACTCGCGTAGAGCTCAGCCGACTCTCTCCCGGCCCACACTCGATGCTATCGACAACGGCACGCCTGAATATCATCATCGTACATCAAAGGAGAACGGTGCGCCGACCGCGTCTCGTACTTGCGGGAACCCGGGAGATGAGCTCTCAACAGCGCCGCCATCTCGAGTCGGCAAAGAGTCTCAATATGGTAGCCCAACGGGTGTTAGGCAGAATTGCCAGGTCTTTGAGGTCGTCTTACAGCGACTTGAGAACACCATCTGTCCAGCCTGTGCACGCAGTCCTCAAAGGGCTGCGTTGCCTGCACATGCTCGCGGATGCTTCGGCCTGAGCTGAACGTGCGTCGCTGCGTCGCGGTCGAACTAGGTGGATTTTGCGGAGAGATGATTCTCAGGGTGCGGGCAAGCCTGCCGGTCAAGGACCTCGGCAAGGGTGCGGCATTTGGATGTTAGTCACACTACGTCACTTATCGTGTTCGTCAGGAGGAAAGAAAGTTCTTTTCGGTCAGAGCTGGTTGCTCGTATATTCACAATGTTACCTCGAACGGACGCATGAGCGCAATTTCAAAGATACGATGTTTGCCAGCGTTGCGGGGCAGAACACGATAGCACCTAAATAGCACCGCGATCAGCATGGAGGGACACGTCAGGCTGCACAATCAACCGATCACCGTCAAGCTAAACAGCCGTTTCTGGCACCGGTGCTTACCCTCGTCCGCGTGCCATCCGTCGGTTGTCACTAAAGCTTGTCGCGGTGGAGTGGTGTGGTAGTGCGCACTAGCCTGGGTGGACTGGGCTTGTGTGAAGATACGAGGAGCGGGAAAGGGTCTTGCCTGCGCGGACGCGTCGCTCCGGGTCGCCTTATGAGCTATGTTTGGCATACAGCATTCTTTTCGTGAACTGGACACAACAGCAATAATTTCTGCTCGGCGCTGGAGTCCGTGACGTAAAAGGGAGGGAAGACTCGTCTTGGAGGCTCTTGGGGTGCCTGCCCAGCCAGCCCATGTGCGGTTGCGGCTGCCACATTCGCTCGGCACGCTAGGCCAGTTCCTGTGCAGTGTGTGGGGATGGCTTGAACTTCCCCCTGACTCTATCTTATCCAAGCTAGAGCGTGGCTTCAGCTGCAATCTCTGCTTCCCACCATTGGGACCGCTCCAATGCTTGACCAACCTAAGCTTTTCTCGGGACCTGCCTCACCTGACCGGTGGCAAGCTCTGCACGGCGACTGCCCGCCGGCTCGCAGAGTACAGATGGCATTTCAACGCTACCGACCATGCGCATTCATCGCTCGCACCAATCAGCTCGAGCAACTGCCCACAAGGCGTACCGCCACTGTTCGAATGCAAAACATGCCGTTGGACAGGCGCTCGTGTTCGCAGCGCATTGCTATCCAATCCCTCCGCCCAGAAATAGATGGTAACCTTGCCGCTGATCACACCTGGCAGCCCTAGCATTGGCCGTGCTTCATAGGAAATTGCCGCTGTATCCATATTCGGCCTCATTCAAGATTTTTAATTGGACCGCTCCTTGAAACGGCGTCCAGCGTCCCACGTTCGTAGCGACGGCCAGAGACATGACTAGGAGAGGCCGCTGGATATAACTACAAGAGCGCAGGCCTCCCAGAATTTGTTTTCACCACGCTCGTTGTAGGCAGACCGTCAAGTCCCTTGCCTTCAGCACCCCCGAGTACTTTCAGTAGTACTCAGACTCTCGTTAACCTTTGCTGTAATCGTCCTTCGCTCGCCTTGCGCACCTAATACCCGAACCTTCCTTGCATCGATACTCCGGTGCTCGTAACTATCCTTACATCCGACTACCTACGAAATAATTGATATTCGACTGCGAATTCCAACTGTCAAGTCGTTGTTACCTTGGAGGTCATACACTTTGGTAGGTTCCTTCTTCTGCGAACAATGGCTTTATGGGCTCGGCAAAACCACCACGTGGGCGCAAAACATCAGCACCATCGACTCCAACAGAATTCCTGAAGCCTTTCGACGGATGACTAGGTCTGACGGCTGCGTTTGCATTCGGCTGTGGTTCCATGTCTTCGCGATCGACTCCTATGATCGATTTGTCTTCTGGACGAATCCCTCATTCTTTACATTGAGCATCTGCTTACCACTCTTCGTACAGATCTCTATCAACAATGAGGACCTCTATTCTTGCCCTCGGCGCCTTAGCCGGAATCGCCTCAGCCAACATCAACTTCCGCTGGGTGAACCCCACTTGCGAGGCCAACAAGCCCAGCCGCTGCCTGACCGGACAGCACTGCGGTGACGGCGGCAACTGTATCGCTGATATCAAGAGCGACCACTCCAAGATCTCCACTTCCCACCTCCGCTTCGTTCCAGAGAAGAGGCAGGCCAAGTACTCGCAGGACGGCCAGTGTGGCCCTGCCAACGGCAACCTGCTCTGCGACCCCAACAGCACAGTCTACAGCGGGACATGTTGTTCGCAATATGGATGGTGCGGGTCCACTGAGGGCCACTGCGGAACCGGATGCCTGTCTGGCTGCAACAACTCTCCCGCTCCCGCTGAGCCCGTCCCCACCAAGGCCGCAGCCGTTCCCGCCCGTGACGACGGTCGCTGCGGCAAGGACTTTGGCGGTGCCTCCTGCGACGCCAACAGCGCATATGGCGGGTGCTGCAGCTCCTACGGATATTGTGGCTCTACTGTAAGATCTCCCGCGTTTTTGTTGCCTCGTTGACATACTGACCTTTTCAGGATGGCCACTGCTCGGTTGCCGCTGGCTGCCAGAACGGCTGCAAGGATGCCAACGACGACAAGCCCGCTGCCACCACCGCTGCCGTCTCTCGTCCTCCTTCCACGACCACTTCCGGCGAGCCCGTCCTCGGCAAGCCTACCCACATTGACGACCCCACCCCTGCCGCCCCCACTGGTGTCCAGACTACCGATGGAAGCTGTGGCGCTACTTTTAGCGATATGGTCTGCGGTACCTGGGCTCAAGGATCCTGTTGTTCTATGTACGGATACTGTGGTAACACCACTGCTCACTGCGGTGAGGGTTGCCAGTCTGGTCCTTGTGTCAACGCACCTGCTATCGCTGCGCCCAAGGCCAGCCCTGCCCCCGCAGCCATTAGGCCTGGTACCCTCGAAATCAAGGGTCGCTCCGGTGTCCCTGCTATGCACGCTGGTCTGATGCCCAACGGCAAAGTCGTCTTCCTCGACAAGGTCGAGAACTACACAGAGCTTAAGCTTCCCAACGGCCAGTTCGCTTACTCCTCCGAGTACGACCCCAACACCCAGAAGCTCACCCCCCTGTCATACAAGACCAACGCCTTCTGCTCTGGTGGTATCTTCCTTGCTGACGGACGCTTCGCTTCTCTTGGCGGTAACGCTCCTCTCGATTTCATCGACCCTACCGTCGGTGATGGCTTCAAGGGCATCCGTTTCCTCAAGCGCGCCACTGATGGATCCCTCGACGGCCAGTCGTGGGACGAGCCCGGTACACTGCTTGACACTGCTCGTTGGTACGCCTCCGTTCAGATCATGCCTAACAACGAGATCTTCGTCGCTTCCGGCTCTTTGAACGGTCTTGACCCCACCAAGCCCGAGAACAACAACCCTACCTACGAGATCCTCAACGCCGACGGTACTCCCAAGGGCAAGTCCATCACCATGGAGATCCTTGACAAGAACCAGCCCTACTACATGTACCCCTTCCTCCACCTGATGAAGGATGGCAACCTTTTCGTCCAGGTTTCCAAGTCTGCCGAGATCTTCAACGTTGGCACTGGCAACGTTGTTCGCATGCTTCCCGACCTTCCTGGTACCTACCGCACCTACCCCAACACTGGTGGCTCCGTTATGATGCCCCTCTCTAGCGCCAACGACTGGAACCCTGATGTCATCATCTGTGGTGGTGGTCCTTACCAGGACATTACTGCTCCCGGTGACCCATCCTGCGGTCGCATGAAGCCTCTTGATGCCAACCCTACCTGGGAGATGGACTCTATGCCTGAGGGCCGTGGCATGGTTGAGGGTACTCTCCTTGCTGACGGTACTATTGCCTGGGTCAACGGTGCTCAGGAGGGTGCTCAAGGTTTCGGTGTTGCCCAGGACCCCGCTCTCGAGGTCCTTCTCTACGATCCTACCCAGCCCAAGGGCAAGCGCTTCACTACTGGCCCCAAGTCTACCATTGCTCGTCTCTACCACAGTGTCGCTCTTCTCCTTCTCGATGGTACCCTCTTAATCTCTGGTTCCAACCCCGTCGAGCAGCCTATTCTTCAGCCCACCGCTAAGGACCCTTACGTCACTGAGTTCCGCAACGAGATCTACACTCCTCCCTACCTCCAGGGCAACCCCACTCGTCCTTCCGCTGTCCAGCTCTCCACCAAGTCCCTTAAGGCCGATGGCTCCACCTTCACCATCAAGTTTAACGCCCCTGCCAACTCCAAGGCTGTCAAGGTCAACCTCTACTACGGTGGTTTCGTCACCCACTCGGTCCACATGGGTCACCGCATGTTGTTCCTCGACAACGCTGGCTTCAAGGCCGGCGCCACCGCACAGACCATCACCGTCACCATGCCTCCTAACAGGAGCATCGCGCCTGCTGGTCCTTACGTCGTCTACGTTCTTGTTGACGGCGTCCCTGCTATGGGTCAGTTCGTCGACGTCCAGTAGACGAGTCATAGAGATGATGTGTTGGATAAGGCTTTCTTTTTTTTGTGGCTACTCATAACGAACACCTCTTTGGGACTAGAAGTTTGCTTTATACCTGAGTAGCGTGCTAGATAGCTACGAGGACTAAGTCCGTTCAATTGGACATGATGATCACTTTTCAACTTCTGTCCTTTCTTATCTGCACTGTGTTTTAAAGTGACTATAGTAGATGTTGTGAGTGTGCTCTCGATTTTCACAAATGATGATCAGTAGTATGCTGACATTGGATTGCCGTACGCACTGACAGATATCTGCATTACAGCATCATCGAAGTACTGAAAATGCCGGCTGCCAGTATGGCTGGTGCTGCAGCATCAATGTCACACTTCTCACTCGAGCTTGTCGCACACCGAGGACGAGACGCAAGATGCCGATGGTACCACATATCGACGTTGGTCGAGTAGGCTTGACGATACTGTGTACCACTCCCGAGGCACCATTCAATCTTACATATCCGGGTTAACGCATCTCCACTTGGACATGCACATCTTGTGATTGGCCCAGTCCTTTCGCTGCATGCCGGGTTGGTGTTGTGGCAGCTTCAATCTAAATAACTTACCTTTGACCTCTGTTCAATAGAGTTGATTATTACGATTGTCATCTGCGTATATTCGCCACCATTTGATAACAACAATTGATCTTCACAAACGTGATTTGTTTGATTTGATAGAGAGCGTATAAGTGAGTTGTCTTACAAAGCAGGCGTTGAGGTTGAGCGAACTGATCGTAACAGCACTACACACAACAGCATAGAGCTGTTACCTTGCAGTGCTGTAGACTAACACCCATCACGAACAAGAGCAAGCGAAGGATCAAAAAGCCTTCGCCCTGTGGTTCCACTTGCACATGCCTGTCTACAGGATGTCGTCCGTCACCGTCTGAAGCTCTCGCTTACGTGGTGAGACTGAACAACTTGAACTTCCACCTCTGATTGTTGCTGGGTGGCTGGTTCCTCGACCAGAGAATGACCTCTGGGCCAACGTTGACACCGCCACGGATATCGAGAACATCATCGTGATCCGCATTTACAACCCTACACATCGTCCAATGTTAGACCTCATAGCAAATTTAGCTTCGTCATGGTCAGACATACTCGTATGTTCCGTCGCTGAAGCCGTTCAGCTTCCAGGATTGCCTGCGCCTATTCAGATCGTCGGAAGCAACGTCTTGCGCCTGGACTTGGGAATTAAACGGATTGCCCTCGTCCTTACCGTTGACACCCGTCAAGACGCCTCCTCGTCGGGCGTTCGCGATGAATGCGTGGCCGGATGGAGAAGAATTGATGTACCAGGTGCTGTTCCTGACATCAGAGTCACTGTATTACCTTTGGTTAGCTAGGATTGTATTCTCTGGCGTACTGAACACTCCATACAATGCACAGGGATTGGGGTTATTCTGAGAGTAGGAGCCTTACCTGAGAGCGAAGACTCCCTGTCGCGAATCGAGCGTGAGGAACCTGCCGTCCCCAGCCGAGATGATGTGGTAGAAGCCATTCAGCAAATCAAGAGACTGTGCAGGGGTAGTCGACTGAGCAAAGACTGAAGGGACAATCGCCAGAGAGGCGGCAAGAATCTGAAATGCGTGCATGGTGGCAGTGAGTGTTGTATTTAGCTTGGAGTTTGTGAAGCGATGGTGTTGTGGATGTGGTCAACAAATATGTCTTCCGGGTGTCCCATTTATACTTGTACAGAAAAGCCCTTGCTTTCGATCGAAGTTGTCTCTGGTGTGCGGAGAAATCACACAAGGTTGCATCGTGTTGCACTCATCCACGTCTCTGAATACGAACGCCTTTTTGGGTCGTAACAGCTGAGGTGGATAAAATGATGCGCAACCATGTACCGGCGCAAAGAACCGGTCTACACCGTTCACTGAAGATGTTTCGGCTTGCTTGAGTCTACATCAATACAGTCTAGCACTGCATCTCCATCGTGTGACGTCCGATTCGAGAGTGTAGGGCTGGATTTGTGAATCTGAGGCGTGATTTGGGCAACATCTCCGCACACGGTGCATCTGCTGCGGGGAATCTGGTAGTAAAGTAGCCGCTCTCTTGCAGCTCAGCTTCCTCATGTTGATTGAGGTGCATATAAGTTGCTTGATTGGGCCCTCAGATTTGTTGCTCCGAGCGGTGGCTGCGTGTGACTGAGAAAGGTAAACGGCACCATGACAACGCTGTACAACAGCTGCGACTCTCTAATCAGTTCACATCGAGAAGCGGAAGCCGCCTCAGACGTCTCGTGAGGTGCGAAAGGATTGATGTGTGGATTTCGAGATGAGAGATGGCAGAGACAGGCAGGACTTGACCAATTGGCAGACGCCCCACCAAATTCAGCTTGCTCACTGCAATAAGCGACGCCATTGGTTGCCACGCCTTGGCGATCTCCTCCACGGATGGCGACATATTAGCGCATTGTAATTGGCTTTCAAGGTACTTGGCTTGGGCCCTTGCGTGCCAATGTATCTTTCTGAGAACATAGCCTTATTCCTTGCGCTCTTCCTGTCATTGAACATCACGCAGTCAATCCAACGATGCCGCTCCAGCCAATCATCAGCTCGTGGAACGCAAGGGCGCGCACACAGCGCGGCGCCGAGTTACAACCCAACACTAGCAAGCTGGAATTGCGCCTCACAGAAGTTTTCGTAAGGATGTGGGATCTTGGCTTCACCGCATTCGGTGGGCCTCCCGTACATTTCCAGATCCTCCATCGACGTTTTGTCGAGGGACTGGGGTTTGGTGGAGGGAGCAAATGGATTGATGAGCAGACGGTGAGCATTGCATTGCATTGTCAACCATGATGATCTTTCTAACAAGATCTTAGTATCAAGAGATCTTTGCCATCTGTCAGGCGCTGCCTGGACCGGCTTCCACCAAAATGGTGTTTACGATTGCAATGATACATGCAGGCCTCGTCTCAGCCATATTCGCCTTCCTGTTGTGGAGTCTACCGGGAGCTATTGGGATGTACGCCCTGTCTCTCGGCGTGCAAAAGATGCCAGATCGCCTACCCTCCATCGTTTACGCATTGTTGAGTGGCATGAATGCAAGCACAGTTGGCATCATTGCTCTGGCTGCAGTACAGGTACGTTCTACTCATGTTGTAGTCTGCATCGGCTCAAACTGACCGCATTATAGCTGGCGCAAAAGGCTATCCAAGATCGCCTGACCAGAATACTAGTGATCTTCGGGGCATGTGCTGGCATATGCTACAATGCCCTATGGTATTTCCCAGTGTTGATCGTCATAGGTGGCGCGGCCACCGTTCTTTGGGACACATGGCTCGCGCAGAAGGTGGGCAAGGCGAAGGCTAAGTACCAAAGCAAAAGAAAGAGAGCTCGTGATGAGGCGGGGGATGCAGAGGAAACAAATGCCTCACAAGACGTCCAGCCCGCGCAGGAGCTGCAAGTTCGGCGTCCGGAAGCTGTGAAGAGAAGAGTACAGACTGGCAGCTCTGCGGACCACATCACGGCAGAAGAAGTAATATCGTCAGAGCCAGACCGACCCGACAGTCGGAGAAGCGCAGAGTCTGAGACGGCCAGCGTTGCGCCGGTTGCTGATGTCAAGACTCACAACATCTCCATCAAGGTCGGCGTTTCTCTGGTTGCGGGCTTCTTCGGTGAGTACACTTGTGGATGCTTCGAGTCTAGCTGACCATTCGCAGTATCGTTTCTTGTAACCATGATTATTCGTGGTACTGTCGACAACCGAACCTTGATTTTCGATCTCTTCTCGAATATGTACCTGGCTGGCACTATCATCTTCGGAGGAGGCCCCGTAGTGATCCCTCTCCTGCGCACATACGTTGTTGATCCAGGTTGGGTATCTCCACGAGACTTCTTGCTTGGTCTCGCCATTATCCAAGCGTTCCCGGGACCCAACTTTAATTTCTCTGTATACCTTGGAGCTTTGGCCATTGCATCGACAGGTGTACCGACAATTGTTGGAAGCTTGCTTTCTTTCTTCGGAATTTTCTTTCCTGGCTTGATTCTGACAGTCGGTGTACAGTCAATCTGGCAGGTTATGAGGACAAAAGCTTGGGTGCTGAGCTTGCTTAGAGGCATTAATGCAGCCGCAGTAGGACTGGTGTTTACTGCGGTCTATCGCCTGTGGGAAATCGGCTACCTCACGCCAGAGAGGAGCGATGGCATAAGTCTTGCACAGGAGCCGTGGTGGGTTGTTGTCGCGACTTTAACTTATGCAGAGACCGCTTGGTTTGGTGTGCCGCCCGCCGTGGCCATTATATTTGGAGCGGTCTTGGGTCTAGGATGGTACGGCGCAGTGGGGCAGTAATTTCTGGCAGAGTTGAGATACTTTGAGTGTAAATACAATAGGACACATTGTCGGAATGCTCATATTGTGTGACGAGTGTAGCAAGTGCGCGTTCGGTTCCAGGTCTGCGTGCTGCGGGTGCCTTCGTTGTTCCTGCTGCGCGAGAGTTCTGAACAACGTTTAAGACCCGTGACCGGATCGCAACTTCCGAGCCGATTGCACTTCGGCGGCGCGAGGAGCACAATGCGCAACGTCGTTGCAAGCGGAGAGGCTGAGCTTGAAACGCATGAATGCAGGACCGCACTTGATTGGCTCATCTGCATTGCGATCTCGTCAGGGGCCGAATGCTTTGCCGTTTTCGGTTCTGGACCTTGGCTGGAGCATCAACCTCTGAGATGGCCTCTTGGAAGGCCTTGGGTCGGTCTCGAGCTAATTGCAGCGCCGTCCCTTTCGCAACCGGCACGAATTGTGTGGTATGTTACACCTCTCTTTGACATCACTTCACATCAGTTCCGTTATTCCCTTTGTAAAGCGTCATTCTCTTCTCCCTTCCTCTTAACGATTGCAAGATGAAGCATACCACAGTCCTAGTAACACGCAGACGCAGATCCTACTCTTTCCGCCGTCTTCCGCGGTCCTCGACTTTCAAGTTAATTCTCCTACTGTTCTTCCTCTGGGATTCGATACATTGTATTTCTTTGTATCTTCAACAGACTGCAGCGTTGCAGACGCGGCTACCCCCACCAAACACAAAGCGCATCTTTATAGCTGCGCAACACTACAATTCAGCATGGCTCCTACGTGAGCATTGGAACGAGGCGCTTTACAATCTGGTGAAAGAGCTGGGTGTCGAGAACGTCTTCGTGTCGATATACGAGAGTGGGTCGTATGATGAGACACAACAGGCCTTGAGAGAGCTTGATGCAAACTTGGATGTACTGCAAGTGAAGAAGGAGATTGTGCTGTCGCAATTAACACACAAAGAAGAGATTGAAGCACAACCTACCGACCAAGGGTGGATTGAGACACCGGCCGGCGTGCACGCACTGCGGCGCATACCCTTTCTGTCGAGCATTCGTAACAAGGTCTTCCAACCTCTTGAAAAATCAGCGGCTCAAGGCGAGCATTTTGATACAATTCTGTTTCTGAACGATGTGGCCTTCAACACTGAAGATGTCCTGAAGTTACTTGACACAAATGGTGGTGATTACGCAGCCGCATGTTCTTTGGATTTCTCGAAGCCGCCATATTTCTACGACACATTCGCGCTAAGAGATTCGGAAGGTCATGAGGCCATCATGCAGACATGGCCGTATTTTAGATCATACGCATCGAGATATGCTGCGGAAAGATTCCTACCAGTTCCGGTTGCTTCGTGCTGGAATGGAATGGGTAAGAGCTGGTCTCCAGCGTCGCTCGAAGGAATTTGGACTGACACTGTCTAGTCGCAATGCCTGCTAAGCCTTTTCTTGGAGACGACGCCATTCGCTTTCGGGGCACGAACGACTCGCTTGCGAAACATCACCTCGAAGGATCTGAATGCTGCCTCATACATGCTGACAATCCTCTGTCCGCCACAAAAGGCATCTTCTTGAACCCTGCCGTGCAAGTCGGCTATAACATGACCGCCTACAATGATGTCCACTCCTCATATGCAGTCATGTCGCCCCTCCGAACATATGCACAGATCTGGCAAAACCGGTTACTGAGGTGGCTCACAACCCCGTGGTTCAAAGAGCGCGTGGTGCGAGGCAGAGTCGCAAAGTGGACAGAAGAGACACGCGGGGAAGAGCCGGGCGAATATTGCTTGATTAACGAGATGCAGGTCATCTTTCAGAGAGGCTGGAAGCATGTTTGAAGGGCCACAGAGCAGCATAGTCAATGAAAGGTGCTGAGCCGTCTTGGCCTGTATGGTGGGGTGGCTTGGCCCCCGCCTCTGCCTCTGCCTCTGCGTCCTGGTACCTTACATAACGTGCATTGCCCGCCAAATGAATCCTGACTACAAGTGAGCGCAATCGCATGGTCGCTCAGGCTTCATTCGGAGCTACCCGCAAACCCGCTTGCCGCGCGCCCCACAGGAACTGCCGACTACACCCGCCAATCGTCATGTCAGTGTAGCTGCATGTAGTAGGTGCCCGACAGACGTGGCATAGTCTCCATGAAGCTACCATAAAGATCCATGGACGTCAGCTGTTTACTCGACCTTCACCAACCACACCAGTATACTCACCTCGACCCCCTGCAAGCTCAGATTTCAACATGGCATCCCAAGGCCCCGCATCGTCAGAGCCATACTGGCTTGGCCGCGCATCAGACGAGCAAAAGCGCCTCCTAAAGCAACACACAATTTGGACACAGTACACTCTGCCCTGCCCTGCCCCGCGCAGCCGACAAGCACAACAATTTTAACAACCCCCACAGAACCATCGGCTACCTGCTCCACCCCTCGGTAGCCGCCGCATTACCTGAAAACGCCCGCATCGCAGATGTCGCAACCGGGACGGGCATTTGGCCGGTAGAAATGGCCCAGGTCTCACCCCCAACCTACTCGTTCCACGGGCTAGACATTTCGTCGGAGCAGTTCCTCCCGCAAGACACGCTGCCGCGCAACGTGTCGCTAGGCTATGCGGATTTCTTTGCGCCCTTCCCCGCGGAGCTGCAGGGCACCTTTGACGCGGTGAACATCCGGCTCATCATCATCAGCCTGGGCCGCGAGGACGTCTGGAAGCGCGTCCTGGCCAACGTGCTCACGCTGCTGAAGCCCGGCGGGTCGCTGTGCTGGACCGAGGGCAATTTCCTTGTTGCGCGCGGCTTTCGCGGGGCCCGTGAGGGCGCCACGGCCGGCCACGATCTGACGACTGCGCAGCTGCAGTTGAATAGTACGCTGGTTCGCCGCTTTGGGTATAGTTTCCCTTCGCTGCAGGGACTGTTTGAAGACGCTGGGCTGGAGAGAGTCGAAGAGGATGTGCTGAGTACGGATCGCCTTCCTGAGCGGAGGGGTGAGTTCACAGATCTAGGGATTGGGGCGGTGTTTGCGGGGCTGGGGAACTTGGCGAAGGCGAGGGAGGAAGGGGGGTGGGATGAGGAGGAGGTGGTGAGAAGGAGGGCGTTGGCGGTCAAGGACAGGGAGAGCGGGGCGTATCTGAGGTGGGATATACATGTTGGTGTTGGATTTAAGGCTAAGTGAGCACAAATTATCAAAGCATGTGGACGTGTTCGCACATCTCGTACTATCCATCCCCACTCCCACTCCCACTCAACCACTCCACACAGGCGGGCCAGGCGGCGTATAAGTCGTCTCACCAGGCAACAATCCCTATGACACCGTCAGCACTCTCCCTCCACAACACAACAACAACAACTCACATTAAAAAGATTAATCCTCAACGCCTTCTCATTCTGGACATAGGCGCCAGGAAACGCAACCAACGGGCCCGGCACCCCGTTCCCTCCACGCCCAACCCTAATCTGCGCACACGCGACGTGGAACTGCGCACCGTCGGGAACAGCAGCACTATGCAGCGCGAGATGCTCGATGCGCAGCAGATACTCCCCCGACGGCGTGTTGGGCGGGATGGCGACGGTTGCGCTCGCGGCGCCCTGGCTCGCCCACGACACGTACTTTGGGTATCCCGGTGGAGAAGGGGTGATGATGGCCGGCTCGGCGTAGATTTTGAACCAGACTTGGCCTGCGCCGTCCCAGGTTGCTGCGGTTTTTCCTGCGGGGGCGCGGGCGAGGTAGAATTGCAGTGGGCCTGGGTGTTGGATGTAGGGCGCGATGCTGAAGGTGAGGCTGCTGCCTGCGTTTACGTCCTGTGTTGCGGGGGCGCCGGTGCCTGGGTTGAGCTCATAGCAGCGGATTAGTGGGGAGTTGACGTTGGAGATGGGTTCGCGGGTTAGGTAGTTGGCGGTTGTGCGGACAGAGGTCCAGTTTGCTGTGTCGCCTAGAGCGGGGAAGACGTCTGGTGGTGTTAGTAGGGCGCGAGAGGCATGTGTGTAGGGTGGGTACAGTGGCGGGCTTTCAGGGCTGCTGCGCAGACTGTGTCGGCGGCGAAAGCAAGGCTGAGGGTGAGGGTATTGGTAAGCTTCATGGTGGGCGATCGTGGTCAAGGATTGTCCAGGCTAGTGCACGACAATAGCCAACAGGAGGAAACATTGTCACACTTATATCTACATTTCTCGTATCTTACATGCGGAGCTTGAGCTTGACGCGCCGCTGCCGCCGTGCTGATGTAGATTGTCCTTTCCACGCGCCGGGCTCGGAGGTCTTGTTGGGGTGACCGAAACGGGCAATCTGATATTGACCCCAATATAAACAGATCGAGGCAGATCGAAGTCCAGCGCACGCAAAGCCACGACTTGGCAGTGGTGTGCTGCCGACTTCGTGTTGCGTCGAAGATGCAAAGGACAGAGATGGCCGAATCTGCACATTGGCCTCAGGTGACGTTGATTAGATTGGCTCGGTCTGACTGCATAGTCGAGGAGTGGACGCCGAGGCAGTCTTTAGACCGGCCGTGCTTCAGGATGTATTCTTAGCCTGCATCTGCAAGTGCTGCGTGCTCGAGAAGCGTCGGGGACCTGTGAGCAAAGGCATCTGTCTAGCAGCGAGCCAGCCGTCCACGGCATACGGTTCTGCGACTCTCTGCTTTGTCATTCTCCAGCCACGACGTCTAGCCTCTTGTCTTGAGTCGAGATAGATTGCTCGTACTCGGCAGGTCAGCATCACCAGCGACAGGAGGCAATGAACCAGCTCTTCCCGCGCAATGTTGCGCCCAGTGTTCGGCGTCCAGCTCAGGTCCGCATTTCCATCTCGACGTGTCTAGTTTCGGAGCTCAGATCCTGGACCTCGTCTTGCGCCATCAGCTGCGCGCTGGCTTCCAGGTCGCTCACAACACTCTCCAAGCCTCTGACCAGCGCCTCGATCTCCGCGCGCTGTGCAGTCACAGTAGCCAGCAGCTCCGTGTTGGCAGTCTGCGTCTCGGCGAGCTTTGCGGTCATGTCTGTGGCCTGCTTCTCGAGGAAGGGCATCAGATGCGCCAGGTGGATTTCGGACGGCGTGAGCGTGTGCGGCCTGGGCTTTGGTCAGCACTGTGCGCGCAGGTTTGGATTTAGCCTACTCACGGGATAGGAACGTCGACGGGCCCGCCGTTCGCGCTCGCTTCGGCGCGCTTCTTCCTGAGCTTCGCGTCGTCAATACACTGCTCCAGCTCGTTGACCAGCCTGATGACGTCTCTCTTCTTCAGGATCTCTTCGAAGTTGACCTTCCAGGTGCGGTCGAGCTGGTCTACAATCTGGCTGCGCAGCCCCTCGAGGGTCTCGGGCGCATATTGCGCCGCGGTCGGGAAGCAGGATGCGAAATTCTTGGACGAGCATTTGTCGAGCGTGGCTTTGGAGGCCTGGTTGAAGACGTTGATCAGGCCTTGGGCGCGGGGACCGGGAGCCTCGGCGACAGGCGGCGCAGGTGCTGGCGAAGGCGATCGCGAGGGTTGGGTTGTAACGGCTGGCATGGTCGAGTATGAATGTTGTGGTGCAGGTGGACGAGTGTTGATCCATTGTTTACAGGCGCGCCGACCGCGCCGACCGCTGCTCGTTAGCGCGATCCCCGGTCCAATGCGCAGTGCAGTGCAGTCCACAATCTCAGCAACATGACAGATGATCACGGCCATGAAGTCGTTCATTGCAGACAGAGATAACACTCCTATTCCCTTTTGCTGTCTTATCAACTGAACTGTACCCATTGTGAGCCCAAGCATAAGCAGCAAAACCGTCTGGGACTGCCACCAACCACCAGTATCAAGCCAGCAGCACAACCTCGCCGTCAAACTTCGAGCCACCTCATCCCTTTCCCTCAGCTCAAAGCGAACTTCTCCTAGTCACTCCAATGACAAGAATTGAGAAAGAAAGATAAACCCCATCCCGTATCGCCCGTATACACCTCGACCCACCTTGGCCCGCGCCCCAAACCTTCCCAAAGCGGCATGTACGCAGCAAAAAACCATTGATTCTAGCGAACGACGTTCGGTCCTCCGGCGCGCGCACCGTCGCACTGCAAGCAGTCCCTGCATGAGGGGTGCGTCCGACACCACCTGCAACGGGTCTGGGGGGGATTATGGTTCTCGATTTGGGTTCGCGTAGTGATTGGGGAGTGGTTTTGCAAAGTCGAACTTAGTGTGATGTGGTGCATCTACTGTAATGGTGAGGCAGTCTGCCTGCGAAGACCTAACTGAGCTGACTGCCACTCGACTGCGTTTGAGACTGCACTTGCTGCAGTTACCGGTACTCACAGCGCCTCCCACATCTCAGGCCACCCGCGCAAGACCCGCTGATAGACACCCACTAGCAGTGCGCGTGCAACGGACATGACCACTGCATTTTCACGCCCATTTCCGCGGCCTTCGCTCAGTCGCTCACTTGCTTTTTTCTCTCTGATATGCCGAACTCGGCCACATGTGCCCAAAGTATCAGAAGGGGTGTACGTGCACCGTCCGTTCGGAAACTCTTTTCTCTCCCTGGTCTGCGCTACCACGGCTGGATCCTCTGTTGATCAGAGCCATCCTGGCGGAGTCCAGGGAGGGATACATGACGTTGGGGCACGCGCGCTTCTGGCGGGGCAGCACAGGACGGGGCTTGGGCTCAGGCCAGCTGTTGGCGAGGGCGCAGTGCGAGGGCCGGATCCAGCATATGGGGTGGAAGTATGCGTGTACGAGCGGTGTAGGGAGAGAGGGAGAGAGGGAGAGAGGGAGAGAGGGAGAGAGGGAGGGAGGGAGGGAGGGTTATGGTGCTGTCACGGACTGCTTACGGAATGTGAAGCACGAGATAAGTGTTTCAGATTGAGTGGTTGGATTCGCTCGTTGATTGGTGGCGATGTGGTGCATTGTGATGTGAAACTCATAATAAACCCTCCGCGCCAGAAGCTTGCTAAGATATACATGGCCGTGCAAAAGGCCGAAGATTAGGTTGCTAGGAGAGCATGGCGATGATCAAAGGCAGAACTCCCGTGGTATAGTGTTGAGCAAAAACTGCAGTACTCCAAGTTCCTCCCCCAGGTCCTCTGCTATCGTCTGCGTGGCGCATTGCCAGTGGTGGAGCGGCACTCCAATTGCGGCTTCCCCAGGTCGAGAGCTGCTTCAGTGGCAGCCAACGCGTCCTCTACGACGCCGTACGTGAACAAGGGATATCTTGCGTGATGTGATGTGATGTGAAAAGCGTGACCGAATGCTAGTGATGTTTGTGCTGCAGAAAAATGTAGAAAGTAGTCGTGCAGAGGTGGTGCTGGGTGATAGTGATGGTGCTGGTGCTGGTGCTGGTGCTGGTGCTGGCGCTGTCTATGCCGAGATCTTCTTCTCGTTCAGCCCCTTGTTGGTGAAGACGGCGTCCTGGCTGGACATGCGGCGGTCGAGGGCACGCTGCACCTTGGCTCCCAGCGCCAGCTTGCTCATGTCGGCCGTCTTGTTGTCACTGGGCACGTAGCGCTGCTGGACGAGGCGCTTGTCCTCGAGGCGGTCGAAGCCGGCATTCCACGTCTTGATGTCCTGCGACCTGGGGTCGTTGGCGGTGGAGGCGTCAGAGAGGTGCGAGGGGGCGATTGAGGGCGTCAGGGTGGGCGTGGCGCTGTAGGTCGACATGCGGGTGGACGCGCGGTTGCCGGCTGACTGCGATTTGGCTGCGTTAGACTGTGGTTGGGACATGGGAGCGGTGTTGCGGAGCTGTGGCAGTGAAGAAGGGCGGCGTAGCGGCGCTGTTTATTCGCAGGGCAGAAGCGCGTGTGGCAAGCATCGACCTGGAGACAGGGGACGAGTGAAACAGGCGGTGGAGACGCAGGGACTTACACTGGCCAGCATGGGTCGCGAGGACTCCAGCGAGTTCGTCATACTTGATGGTGGGCTGGGTCGGCAAAGAGCGAGCTGTGCCTTGCCGCGTTTCGGGTAGACGAGTGTTGGGCGTGACGGCTTCCCACGCTGCTCTTATGATGGGGTCGGCGGAGGGGGGGAGCGATAGGAGCGTAGGGCTGGTAGGGCGGCGCGGCGCTGGTAGTGTGACTGGGAGGCTTGGGGTCGAGGGCTGCAGCGACGGCTCTGTGTATGCGAGACTGCGAGTGCGCGCCCGTCTGCGAGGTGGTCAATGGCCGGCCAGGCAGGCCCTGTGCTCGTTTCAGCGGTCCCAGAGCGGCAAGGGGGGCGTGATGAACGAGGACCAGATCCGCGACCAGGGGTCTGCCGTCCGGCGGCCTGGCGCACGAGTGGGCCGGGTGTGGGTGCGAGTGCAAGTCTAGCTGCAACAACTGTGTCGTTGCAATCCCGTCTGCGCCTAGAGGCGGCCTCTGTCTACCGGTATAGCAGCGAGTGCGGGTGCCGGTGGGCTATCGTGGGGCTGGGACGAGAGCAAGATGCCAGATCCTCAGCCCGGCACGAGGGAGCGCGCACCTTTTAGCAGCTCTCGCGCCCTGAGACGGCAAGTTAGGGACGCTCCATGCACCTCGCCAAACTCAGCACGATGCAGCACCCTCTCAGACACGGCCCCAGCGACTCAACACACGCTGTGAAGGGGCGGCGTTGAGGCAGCCACGGCTCCTGTCCATGGCCGTTTGCGGCTGCCACTCGACCCAGCATGCGGCGCCCCACGCTCCTTCCACGTTCGAAGAACGTGGCTCCCGCCGTAGTTGGTGGGGCATGGCCTGATGCTGACTCTCGCTCTCCGCAGCGCACTCATGCAAGACACGGACGCTCGCAGCCATGGTGCCCTTGCAACAGAGTCAGACATCTCGCATGCTACAAAACGTCGCGTGCTTCTCACCGACACCATGTTCGCTGTACGAACGAGCTTGGAGCTGCCCTCGACTCCCTAACCGCTGCATGTTCGACTGCTTTCACGCGTCTGCAGCTAACTCCTAGCCTGCCGCCAGCCAGCCCTCAATGACCGTGACACGAAAGCGGACATGCTCCGATTGCCAGCAGCAGTCGACAAAATCCTCCCCACATCCGTAGTCGCGGTCGAGAACCACAATCCCCTCTCAGACACTCCCAAGCACATGTTCCGTATCGCAAATCCACCGTGAACCTTGCCAGATCAAACAATAAACTCTGTTGCAATCTGCCGTCACCACATCCCGGAGCCCTTAGTGCACATGGCTGCGGCAAGACACCGTCACCACAGTGCTGATCTCGCAATAATTAGTCCCACGCAGGATGCAGTTAGATCGTGCTGACCACGTGGCAGCGAGGGGTCCTCCCCTGCGTCCTCGCTGCAAACTCGCTGCAAAGCACCACGCAGTCAGACTCGGACACGGAATGCCACTGGATCTGGCCGGCTATCTGAAACTCGTGACTGCGGCGTGCATTGTTGGCCAATGCCTTGCATGCACTTGCAGTACATGTGCATGACGAGCGTCAGCAAGACGTGACGATGGATTGCTGCGAGGATTCGTGCAGACGAAGGTGTAGTATGCTTTGATGCTCACAAATGGCTGCAAAACATGGCAGGCAAATATCGGGATCTCGCGGTATTTCGGGGAAGAAAATTCCGGGACTCTAGTCCCAGCGTACAGTATCTCAGGACGGCGTGTCTCAGCTCGCCGAGAAGGAATTGTCGTACCAGCCAGATGCAACGACGAATACCAGAACGCTCGATCACGGGCAATTGGTAAAGGTTAGGGAAATCACTACAAGTCATGCTCTACAAGACCAAGCAAGCAACAGACAGAGACAGCCAAGATAGAGATATATTCCATCAACGATATCCTCCAATAACAACTACACAAATCCAAGCAAGGAACTGACAATAACCAGCTGAGATAGGTTCCATTAAACAATATTTTCCAACAACAACAACAACAACAACAACTACAACTACACAAGCACAAAGCAGCCAAAGACGACCCCAAAGGCCCCCCAAAAAATCCCCAACAATCACAACCACCGCACCCTGCACCCTCACAGACGCCTCGATGCAGCAGGCACCGACACCCCGTTCTGCGCCCTCCACTCCTCCTCGCCCGTGCCACAATCCACCCTCCACTTCCTCACAACCTTGATTCTACACAAATCACTCAACCCCCACAGCCCACCCACACTGTTCTCGCGCGACGAATCCCTGAACCGCTGCAGACTAACCGCCGTCCGACACTTGTTCCCCTTGAACCCGCACCAAATAGTCTGCTCCTTGATGCGGCGCTGCGGCTCATCCCGACGACGCCGATAGGGCGCATCCGGATCCGCATGCCAGGGCGCGGCCTCGAGGGCTTTGCACAGGACGTCGGCGACGGTGGCGTGCGCCGCGTACGAAGGGTTGTTGGGGCGGAAGTCGATGGGGTTCGTGGACATGGGGCGCGACATTAGGGCCACGAGGTCGAGGTGCGGGCACATGTAGGGTCGTTTTTGGGCGATGTAGGCCCGCACGCTTGGCCCGTCTGTGACGAGCAGGCGGAAGAGCGGGTACAGATCAATGTAGTATTCTGCTGTGGCTTCGACGCCGAGGTGGCGGGCGGACATGTGGGAGAGGGTGGCGGCGAAGTCGAGGTTGGTGAGTTTGAGGGTGTTGGGGATGTCGGTGTGACGGTCTGGCTTGGTTCTTGATTTGGTCTTTCCTGACTTCTGTCGGTCGAGGACGTGGTCGCTTAGGATAGTGGATGATATGGCGTCGTCGTCCATGTCGTGCCAGGCTTGTTGCAGCTCGTCCCAGGTGGTGACTCTCTTGTCCCACAGCTCGACAGGCGTGATTCTAGCAAAGCACTGTCGTTCAGTAATCTTGCTCATCCCCGTCCGTCGTTCCCTGCTCTCTTCCATCTCTTTCAAGGGGAAATGAGCACAGCCCACCGATTCATGACAGCCCCAGCAGTGGAACATGGTAGACGCCCAGATGCCCCTGTAGTATGGACTTGACATGGGCCGCGGCAACGGTGTGGCTTCAAAATTATCGCGCATGTACAGTTCGTTGTAGATACTCCTCTCCTCGAATGACAGACGGCGTATGTCCAGCCGCACTGACCTAGGGTCTGCAGCTTGGTAGACGCGTCGAATTCTCTCGCTGTAGCCATATTTTGCAACAATGTGTAATGCGTGGTCAGGCAGGTAAGTTGCTATGCGGAAATGGATTTCTGTAGGGAGATCGTGGAATTTGGTCGGCTTTGCCTTTGCCTTTGCTGTTTGCGTTGGTGACTCAGGTTGTGCAGTGCTAAAGCATACTCCTGAGTCTTTGCAGGGCTCTGTCTTTGTAGACGTGACAAGCCAGCTGGCTGGCTTGATGAATTGTCTCAACGAAGCTAGCGATCGAGACGTGGCGTCTTCGTCGAGATTTGTTTCGGGGTTCGATTCACCACACGAGCCTGCGGCAATAGTCGTATTTGGATCCAGCACTACAAGTGAGGACTGTTGCGTGCATGTTGATGCCAGTTTGAGGCGCTTCAGAACCACCATAGCAAAGGAATAATGATCGTGAGGCGCCAGGCGCAGATGAACAATTGATATAGACAAAGCTAATATTCCCTCGGAATATTGAGGGTCGACGCTATGATGAGGAAAAATATGCACCTTGAAGATTGGTACTTCCACCCAAACGACCCCGCTTCAATATAGATAGTTGCGACCCTGCACCAACACGACCTGAATAGAACCTAGCAACACCCGATATAGCATTCGATGATCGGTACTTAGTGGAAGTTGTCGACGTTGTTGGCCTGGATGGACTCCCTGCTCATCTCATGATCCTGGCTGAGAGCGGTGCTGTTGGTATTTGGTGATAGATTCTCATGGCAAAGTCTCTGTTGAAGGCGAGGCAATGACCTTACTTTGGTCGGGGATGTGTCGATTGTGACACGTGGGTTATAGCTTTCATGATATCGCGACGGACCACGTTTGGTACAAACGTTGGGGCTGAGTGGGCTCAGCTGAAGTTCTTCGAGACCAAGTGATCCACTGTCAGTGCCTTCCCTTGTGCTCACTAAATTGTCATCGTGTGTGGCTGAGAGCCAGTCGTTGACCTTCATATCTGAGGAAGTAGCGAGAGCTGTAGATGTGTACTGTCGTCCACCATTCATGTAGCTTGAATCGTCCGACCAGGACCCTGAAGGGGTCCGATCGCCATTAGGAGAATGCTGGGATGATGTAGGTCTGTTCGCTATCAGACGCTGCATGGTCGGGGAGCGTTGTTTCGACACATTTGGAAGTGCAGGATAGATGACGTCCTGACTGTCTGGTGCATGAAGAGTTTGTTGTGGGGTGAGATGAAAGATCTGGCGCATGCAGGCGCTGTGACCGCGTCGTGCTGGCGAGTACAACAAAGCGGTATCTCGGCGTCGTCGAGCGCTGGTATTGGCCACGTAGGAGGGCGACGACGGCAATCGCTGATGCTCCTCAGTTTTGCGTACCAGCGGAGTAGTACGTGGTGGAGTAGTACGTGGTGTGTCGGACCTTGCTCGTGACGCAAACTCTGAACGGAGTCAATGGTGTATTTCCAGTGCTGTGGTGGGTGTAGAGACCTGCAGCATCGCCGCTACACTCACTTTGCTGTGGTACAGCTTCTGTATAGCTGCCCAGGGCTGCGAGGGTATTCTAGATCGGTGTGAGCTTGCATAGTGCCTCAATCCGCTGGTACAAACACGCTGCATGGACGCCATAGAATGTTTCGTGCGCCAAGTGGTATGGAGATCAGGCTAAGCTGATATTAGCGGTGGGATGAGTGAGGTCGCAAAGTGCGCATTCAGTTTCTGTAGACATGACTACACGTGCAGCAGGAATTACATCTGCAGCTTCCAGTTATGCAAACCAGCACCTTCTCTGCGCAGCAACAACAAACAGCAGCAGTAGCAGCAGCAACAAGTATCATGGAAAAGTTGCTTTGCTTGCGTGGTCATATTCCAAGTGAGTAGACGTGGGTTGTACCTATGCAAACTAATCTCAGATGGATTTCATACGCCCATTGTCGATATCGTGGTTCGGCGGGGTTGGTGTTGAACGCACTGGCAGAATGCGGCAGTGCTGGCGCTGCGAAGCGCGAAGCTTGGCTACGCCTCCACTCAACAAGGCAGCACTTCCGCGGTGTTCATTCCGTAGATTTTGAAATCTAACATTCCTCATGTTGTAATCGAGGTCAGGCTGTTTCACGGTTGATCCTCATCTGCGTTGCTTCAGGTTTATTGACATGCTGGCCTATTCTCCACCCACTCGAGCGCCCTCGCTTCCAAGAAAATGCGTCATCATCTCTACCCGTTGCTGCTCCGTATCCACTGCGGCGGGGCGTACCTGAAATTAGCACCGAACCCTCTATCTGTACCATGTTCCATGGGGGCCGACGATCGCCGGCGCCCGCTGCAAATAGCTGATGGCCATGGGTCCAACGCTGGTGCTGTGACTATCCAATACACGACTCGACAGCGCCGCACTGCCTGGTCTATAGTATTGCTGCATGTGCGCACGGCATCCTCGCAGCGTGTCTCAAAACAGCCCTGTGCCCCGACAGCACCACCCGCAGTCGACTCGTGAAGCCCTCGCGCAGCAGTACGCCGTACGCAAGGCTAAGCCGAAACACGCCAATGTCGGCTCGCCATTCAATCCTCCAGGCCTCATGCCACCACGGCAAATTGCTGACCGAGAACCCCAGCACAACCATCGTGGCGCTGACTAGCCTCTGTTGAGGGCACCGAACTGCAACCACGCCCTCAGCCGCACCACACCGTTGCGGACGTTCACTCAGAACGCTCGTCCAGCCGTTTTGCGCCCCTTGCGAACGTCTAGACGCGCTTGATCTTCTTCACGGCCATCTCGCCTCGTGCAGCGGCGGGAGCATGTGCGCTGCCCGCTAATGTCGCACGACTCAGCATCCAATAAACGGAGTCCACGGTGGGCCCCCTGTCGACGTCTCTTCGTTTTCGCTTGCTGCACTGCACCTTCAGTCCGTGCGTGCATCTGACCTGGTCCGGCCTTCCTTGCGCGTTCCGCCATCAGCCCTGGCTCCCCTCCAAAGTCTCTGCATTGCGAGACATCGCGTCGCTGCCCTGCGCCGTGTCTCCTTGCTCTCTCCGCTGTCGCCAGCTGCACGTTGGCTGTTTTCCACGAGCTCGACGCTCTCCAGCGCAAGCCTGTCTGATGCTCCGTCTCCCGTTCGCTCCTTACTATTCCATTCACTTCTCCACAAGGCCAAGCCTCCACAATCGAGCCGAGTCTATCGTATCGCTATCCAACGGTCAATAGCACGCTGAACAACTCCCACTACTACCGATATCTTATCGTCGTTCACTACCTTTGGTTCAGAGAGCCAATTCCTCCTACCAGCCTTGTTTGATCATCTTCCGGTTCATGCTAACACGGTACGTACCTAGCCTTCGCCATCTTGAAACCCAGCCTGTCAGTTGTCCTTACAACACTGCAACAAGCAACGTCCCAAGTTCCATCATCACCCTTACTTGCATCTCTCAATTCAGCACCCCGCCCTTTGTCAGTTTCCTTTTTCACTGTTCGTGAAGGCGTACCGCGTCTTGCGTACTTTCTATCGCCGTGCGCCACATATACCTTCGTGTCTTTACTGGCTGGTCTATTGCTCGTGTATAATGCTAGACATGACACTGACGCAGAGAGACAACAGGTCCGGACAATCTTAGTATTCCTTCTGTCACCGTGTTGGCCTCCCCTAGCATTGTCGCCGCCAAGCGTGCCGTTTCGTTAGCCATACCAAGGCAAGGAACCTCGACTTTCCGTTACTTTCGGCATCCACGCCGGATCTTCGGTCCAGGATCTTGACACTTACCGACCACCTGGCCAGCTGTCTGTCATCTGATCTTCCTGCCTTCACCCCTGAGGTTCTGCCCAACATTCTGCAATCGCCATCGACTGTCGACATCTTCGCACCCCACGTTTACGCGTTGACCTCCCCATTCCTCCAATCTGGTGTCCTCTCCATCAGCAGTCGCACCATCTAGTCACTGTCACATGCATTGCGTCAGTGCTGAGGCTCGATATCGACCCTTTACGTACGGACCATCCAGGCTCGACAGTGTACAATCATCGACTTGTGTCAGTCCACAGACACACCCGCCGCCATCATTCTGCTCGATCAATAGATGAGTGACAAACTGACACTGGCGCCGCGGGCGTACGGTGACGCGCAAGATGGGGCCGCACAGAAGGGATCGGTACGGGCAGCACGGGAGAGGATGCAGGCTGCACAGATGCGAGCACAATTGCCAGATACATCGAAGATCATTGGTCTTCCACAACGACCGAATCAACTCCTGTCGCAGTACGCTACCAGCAGAGAAGATGGACCGCAGCCGAGAACACCGACAGACGTAAGAGACGACGATATGCCATCACCGTTTCCGCCGCAATGGCCCTTACCCGACGCATCCAGTCCGACTATACCACCTCGTTCACCTAATCGATCACGGGCACCACAATCAACCATTCGGCCTGTGTCAGATGACTTTCCCATTCAGCAACCTTCACCAGGGTCTCCACCACTCGTCTCCCCAGATTACCTCCAGCCACCATCTTTCAATTTTCGCATATCTAACAAGAGCGATGATCTCTACTCACCATCGTCACGTCCGTTCTCAGGCGCATCTGAGGCGTCGTCGCTCGGGTCGATTCCAGACTTTCCTATTCCGCAACCCCCCATGCCTGCTGTGCAGCCTCTCCCACGTCGTATCCCAAGCTTAGGCCCACCGCCGTCGTCACGCAGGGGCCCTTCGTCTTACTATACCCAGATGTCCTATGTATCGCCTATTGTCGAAGAGTCGGAGACTCGCTCAAACACAATCAGATCACGTCATGGTTCTTTCGCCTCTAGCAACGTCTTCCCAACGAATGGCGACGATTGTTACCAAGAAGACTACCCACAGTCGGATGATGACGAAACTATCGGAAGTGACCGCGGGACGATGTCGCGCGCTAGTGATCATGATGATCAGAGTGGGCTGGTCAAGGATTCTCCTACTCTCGTTCGACAAGCCAGTCTGGGGCGAAGGACAAAGCCTTCTATCACGACAATCAAATCATTCGACGGTCTTGGCGAAAAGAAGAGCGGAAATGCGAAGCAAGCAATGGCTGGTGCCGGCGTAGGTGCAGTGGGCTTAGGTGCGTCCTTTGCTGCACGAGATGCCATGCAAAGCTCGCCCTTACGTAACTCCATCCTGAGTAATGGCACGGGACTTCTCGAGCCGTCTTCGTCTTCTTCTTCCGAGTCCTTGAACGGCTGGCGTAACACCAGATCGACATCACCCAGCTACACAGGTGCTGATTCGCCTATCTTTCCCTTCCAGCCGGGGCCTCGCTCAAACACTTTGGCAGATCGTGTTGGCTTCAAGCGTCCCCCAAGGCTCGATATGGGCACAGTTCGAGATGCTGAAGCACGCGGGAGTCTGACCAGCCTTCCGGATCTGATTCGAAGGGCGACACGATTGGCCGCCAATCTTGATAGGGGAAAGACAGCTAGTCGTTTGGGCCTGGATTTTTGGGAGTCGGGTGCACCGGAGCAGAAGAACGTCCGGAAGTCTCAGAACTCCCTGTCCGACATGCTTGCTGCATTTCCTCCGCCAGGCCAAGAAACTCCGCAAAGATCAGGGACACCAGCCGGTGGCAACGTTCTCGCCGAATGGCCATCTTCTGGGGCTGCGACACGCTCTGCCGGTATAGGCCAGCGTTATGGCAACGAGAAACCGGCCAAGAAACGCCGCAGGTGTTGTGGATTACCGCTTTGGACGTTTGTTACACTGTTGATCGTGCTGCTTTTTATCATAGCAGCAGCTGTGATCATCCCAATCGTGCTTGTGGTTATCCCCAACCAAAACAGAAGCACCAACGCTGCGCAAGACAACTTAGGCAACAACAACCCCAGCGCGCCCGCGCCAACGTCAGGTTCAGGCAACGACTCTTCGAGCTGCCAGAATGGAGGTGTTGCCATCCAAAACGCGGACCAGTCGACCACTTGTGTGTGCATCAATGGCTTCACAGGAAGCACTTGCAGCACCAACGACCAAACGGGGTGCACAACAACCAGCATCATGGGCACAGCCAACAACGCAACTGTCGGGTCGGGTATTCCCCGTATCGTTCAGAGCGCATCCAACGACTTCAACGTACCCCTGGACTCTACTCGCATCCTCTCACTGTTTTCGAGCCTATCTCTCAGCTGCGCAGCAGAGAACGCCCTGATCACTTTCAATGGTCTCACATCCCGTTCAGTCCACGTGGACCCATTCATTAACCTGGTCAATTTTCTTCCTACACGCTCCATCCCTGTTTTGCATCTCCCACATCCGCCTCGCCAAGTCGAAGCACGACAAGACGCCACGCCCATCTCCAGCAACACCACCGCAGTCGACTTTGCGCGAGTAGGCGTTCTTTTCGCGCTGCAGCAGGACGGCAGACTCGATACTGCAGCTACCGCCCAGGAGAACATTCAAGAGTTTCTCACCAGCAACCGCAACGGGAACACAAACACAAACACCGTCGACGTAGGCCCCTTCACCCTGGATCTCGTCAACCTTACCATCAAATTCGGCAACGGTACCATCATCGGATCCTTGCCGTAAAAGTTGTTTCTGTATGTTATTGTTTTAGCACAGCGATACCCGCATACATGCATCCCCATCATTTACCGCATTTTCCTTGTCTTCTTTCCCACCTGCATGTACAATACGGCATTTGCCCTGTCCTTTCCACATTTTGTACGACTTACCTTCGATCCCCGTCCTGAGGACGATTTTTGACACTATTTGGATCTGGATCTAATGTTTATACTGGGCGTGGTATACCCCTTTGCTGAAAAGCTATGACGAACGGTGTAGGGGGTTTAGATAGCTTTGTATATAGATTGCATGGTAAGCATAGAGAATGCCTCTGAAGTTTCCCAAAACTGCTTGTCCAGATTGATGTTGATTTTACGCTGGCTTGTTGCCGAAAAGCGACAACATAGATATTGACCCATGCTCCTGCGCTCATATGAGGATTTGGTTGTACACGCTCAATCGACCTGCATACCTCCTACAACGTAAACACAACACACCACCCACCGCTCCCCTGTTCCTCGTCGGGCCCCCTCACAATCCATCCACCGACGTCACCAACACCCCAAGCCCCGCCCCTCCAACCCCTACGATCCACGCCGCCACCCCAAACCCCCCTTGCACATCTCCCCTAACGCTCGTCCAGACGGCGCCAAACACCAAACTCACCACCAACAAACCCAACACCACCCTTGCAATAATCTTCGGATCCCATCCCTCTTTATAGTAGATGCCCCATCCCTCTGCGGGCTGCTCGGCGGCCCCGAAGAGCTCACCCCAACTACGCTTGGGAAACTGCTCGATCATCCATTTACTGGCTACATGGGGTTCCTTGGCGCAGGTGAAGAAGGAGAGGAGGTATTCGGGGGGAATCGGCGGGAAGGTTTTGGGCGGCACGGGGCGACAGAGGTATTCGGATGCGCCGGGGGGAGAGACGCGGGTCAGTGGGGGGAGGCATTCGCAGGCTGTGGTGCTGGCTACGCCGCGGGTGCAGGTTGTTTCGTGCGGGATGATGATGACGCTGTCGCCGAGGGGGAGGTGGAAGCGCACAAAGTGGATTCCCTGTACGCGTTTGAAGGAGAGGAGGGAGCGTAGGTGGCTGCGGTGCCGTCGGTATTGGCATCGGAGGAACTGGATGAGAGCTCGGTCGGTGGCTACGTCTTGTATTCTGTCTTGGAGGAGGATCTTGTCCGCGCCTTTGTCGTGTGCGCAGGCCATCAGGTGGAGTAGACTGTCCTGGGTGGCGTTGCTCTGGGTCGTCGCGGTTGTTATTGTTGGCTGGTTAGACGTGCAATGTTGTGTGGGAGTAAGAGTTGACTGAGAGCTCTGAGTCGAGGTATTCAGGAGACTACTGGATCGACTTCCAAACCAGTGAAAATGACGCGACCCAGTATACTGTTGATTGCTCGCGAATTGGTTGTAAGGGATGGCTGTAACTTTAACGCCTGCCGAAGCTTCCATAAGCTCAGTCAGATTCTTGATACCATTTGGCTGTAGCTCAGCCACGTCGCTGAAAAGTCGATCTCCACAGCCCTGTATGTGTATCAGCAACGCAAATAGTCCAGGGGCTTATATGCCTTGAGAAACTCACACATCGCCAGCGCAACCGGGTCAATCCCGGAGAGATTGGAGGCTCTAAGAGCCCGGTGGCAATGCAAAATTTGTCTGTCATCAGCATTAAAGCGTCAGGAATCAACTGTGCCGCCATCTTCACAGCGAGACTGGCTTCCTTTCTCAATAGAAGGGCGTCAATCGTCTGGAAAAGATCATCACGCCAGACCCGCCAAGTCTTGAGTAACGGTAACACATGTTTCTTCGTCTGCCGGACTAAAGTGGTGGAGCATGGATTTGCGCTTCTGGAAGTCTTGGGAACGGTGAAGGCCAGGATTTCGGTGCGAAGTGTTGCGAAAGCATTTCCCCCAACCAAAAATTGCCGGAACATGTGTAGATCATTGAAGTCCTTGTCCTCAACAGAACTTCCTCCAAATTCATCATCAGAGTCATCTTCGCTGGAGCCTTGAGGTTCTTGCATGTCTTCGGATGGCAGCGCTTGAATCGGGCGGTATTTGTCTACGATAGACTTTGCCAGATACTGTGCGCGAATTGCTACGAGCCGTGAAGCAAGGTATTCGAGTCGCTCTACGTACTCCTCCCCCAGATTCCTAGCATAACGTTCGAAGAGTTTGCACAAGTTTCTTTGTAATCTGTCGGGTCCAATGGCCGCGCTGTCGATCGCGTGCTGGTACAATGGAACGAGTAGATCGTCGTCCTGGAGGATGTTGACAAGGGTTTTCGTCGCAGATGCAATCTGCATTTTAGAATAGCCGCTGGCTTGTGAAAGATCCGTTGCCTGGGTTGCAAGCGATTCAATTGAAAAAACTGATGCGGCGTATGTAGATCCTGCCGAGGACAGATCGTCCTTGTTGTATCGTACCTCACCCGTTGACAATTCTTCGAACACTTGGTCGATGGAAAGAACCCAGTCGCGTGCCTCGAGATCAGCTATACCATTCGATGTTGTGGGAGCTGCGCCGTCACTATTGGCTACGTCTTGCATCTCTTCGTCGGACGACTCGGTTTCTGATCCAGATTTGAGAGCTTCTTGACTGACTGCGTGGGCGATATCAGGACGATTATGGTTTGTATCTTTAGGGCGCACCCGAACCTCCGGCATAGGCCGACGCTGTTGATTTTGGGAGGGTATGCCTCGGTCTACATTCGCCTGGTTCAGCACCAACTCTGCTTCTGCTAGGATGTTGTTGGACTGTACAACCTCCGTCTGCAATATGCCAGGTGCAAGAGGATCCTTCAGATCAGCAGTCATAGCTCTTTCAAGTTCAGTTGTTATGCTTTCGTTGCCCTCGTTCCCTCTGTCTGACGCAATGGTATTTGGTACCCTCCCTTGCTCTGACAGATCAGTCTTCGTGTGAAACTCGGAGAATCCGGTGTCGGTGATGTCGTCTGTCGTTGCTTGCAAGCCCGTGGTCAGGCCTTTGTTCCTCAAGTACGAAATCTTTGAAGCTTGGATATCAGCCTTTTCTTGATCATGATCCAGACTTCCCGGCTGGACCAATTCAGACTTGTTGTTCAAGGGGGCCAACGCCTGGGGCGCGTCTGCCACATCGGCAACAGCTTTTTCGCGGCTCTTAGCCATCTCTAAACCATGGTTCTCGAAACTCTCTGTCGTCGGATGAGACATATGTGGCCTACTGTGAGTGCGCTGTGATGGCGGGTTCGTGGTGGGTACATGTCCGATATGCCCCCTAGTATGACTCCAGCACGTATACTTGTGGTGCACGCTCTTGCCACAGCCTTGCACACGACAAGGATACCTGTAAATCTTGTGTTTATGGCGAAGGTGACGCTCGTGATTTCCTCTTCGATGGACACCAGTGAACTTCATCGAACAGTTCTCAACCTGGCATGATATGACATCTTCAAAAGCGGATGGTGTAGTGCTGACTTCAGACAGAGCAGGTCTGGAAATGTGAGGTAATTGCAGTAAAGCGAATCTCTCATGTTGGTCCGTTTCACCTCGTGTATCTTGTGGGGACGGTTCATGCTCATCCCAATCACGGATTGCCGTTCCATGGGATATCTCAGGAGAGAGTGATGGATTTCCCGAAAGTTCCTGGTCATAGGGCGAGAACTGCGGCTGAACGTCAGCACCGAAGGACCGGTATGTTGGACGGTGCGATGAGGAAGCTCTTAGTGCTGCATCGATATCAGCATTAAACTGGGTTGGTGATTCTATGTAGTCCGGTGGTATGTAGTTGTTAAAGTGTGACCCATCTTCGGCGGCCTCGCTAACGTAGAAGGACCAAAAAGGATAGGCTGAAACCAGAGGCCCCTGAGGTTCACGCGTTCCTGCAGACTGTGCAGTGTGCATTGGTACCCAAGGAGTTTCGTTGATGATGTTCTCTGGGTATGGTGATTGACTAAAGTATCGATGTGGTCTTTCGATTCCGCTCAGTTGTGGCCTTGCAGAAGGCCCAGACAAGCCATCTAGTTGCAGTACAGATTCCTGGTCTTGAAGAAGCGAAGCAGCGCCATGGGGAAGGCTAGAGTGGCGATAATCTTGCTGCTGCTCTTGAGAGGAAGGTGGCAACAGAAGCCCTTGCGTTTGCAGTTCTCTTTCGAAGGCTTCTAAGTTTCTGCGTTCTTTTTGCATTTGCCATACTTCAGCAAGCGATATATGTCCTCTCTCTAGAACTGAATCATTACTCTCCTGCGCATAGTCCCTCCAGGTTGCCTCTTCTTCTGAAATATGTTGCCGTTCACGTTTGTGTTCCTCTCCAAACATTTCAACTTGAAAACTTCCGAGATTCTCTTCATGCAGAATGTTGGCCCTATCTTGACCGTCAAGTGCTTCCTGGCCCACCAGCTGCTTCTCTCTTTGTTGTTGGTGATTTCCAATGCCATAAACAATTTCGGTATTGATGGTGTGATCGTGATCATAAGAGTAACCAGCTTCATGAAAGTCTGTTGTAGGAGCAAGGGAAAGTGCCTCGCGGTCGCCACGACCTGTGTCATCATAGCGATGTATATAAAGACTATCACTGTTGAGAGTATCGTCATAAACATCCCGATCGTACGAATTCATCACTGTTGTGAAAGTAAGACGTGAGATGCGATCGGCGGAGCTGCTCGCGTTCCTGGCTGAAGTCGCGGTTTGAGCTTGAGTGGGAGCGATAATAGTAACGAACGACGAGATAAGACGGGGTTGAGGAGGGCTTCTCAGCCTGTTCGCATTGTCAACGATGGCGAGGTGGCTGAGAGAAGGTGGGCGGTAAACCCCTGCATGTCAGCCTCAGCCACACTGCCGCTCGCACGGTAGCCAATCTATGAAGAGCGAACAAAACTGCACTGCCAACGCCTATTTCTCCACTAGTTTACTGTATTGCAATGCGTTATTTTTTGGTGTGCTCGAAATCCCTGCCGGGACCCGTATTGTGGCAACGAAGTCTTCAAGCCCGACAAGGCATACTCAACAACACCTGCCCTACGTCAGCACACATGAACCTCAAAGGCTCTATAGGTAAACGAGAGGCGTAGTTCTCCGTGCGGTAGCACGTCATAGGTGCAAGTTAGCCACAGCAATTGCAGCAGCAGTGTATATCATCTGAGATTAAGTCAGCGCAGATTCTTTATGAATTAAGTTCGCAATCAACGTACAGCGGAAATGAAGTATGGCAGACCCAGACCAAGACCTCCAAGCTTGATCGCTTGTATCCACAGTGAGGCCATGACTGGAGCGCCAACAAGCGAACCAAGTGTCTTGGTCAGCATGACAATGCTGAAGTCTTGGGTGTCCGATCCAGACAAGGCTATGAGTTGCGACTTGACCAGTGACATGGTGAAGACTGGCAAGGCTGAGCCGAGCGCGTAAATTATCAGAGCAGCCAACAACATCCAGAAACGAAATGCCAGTGCGACGGATAGCACGCCAACAATCGAGATCAAGATGCTGACTTCGGCTCCGAGGTAGTTGAGACGAACATCGGATTTGTGTACGGTTCGCGACGACATTAGTTTTCGGATGAGGCGTGGAACAATGATTGCAAGTAGCGTGAAATTGACTATTGCCTTTGCTGATAGCATGAAACCTGCCTAGATAGAGCGTCAGTATCAGCTACGGATTAATTGGTTATTGTTAACCGTACCTGCGCAAAGGTCCATTCATACCGTTTTGAAATATACTGCACAAGAAGCTTTGTATCTGAGCTTGCGAGAGCAGTGAGAAAGAACGAGCATAGCAGAACCTGGAAGTTCCGTCGTCCTTTGATCAAGCCTATGAGCTTTTTCGCAGCCTCTATGCATTGTTGGACAAGTCCACGTGGTTTTTCAAACGCGTTGGCGTAGTGGCTTGCGTGGCCCTCGCTACCAGCAAGAAGAGGTCCAGCCTCCTCCACGTCGGCCGATCGAGAGTCCTCGAAGATCTCTGCAGAGCCGACGTTGAGCGTTGGCTTTGTCCTTGTAGGTAGCAGCATGATTGTCGGTATTGCGCATGTTAGAAGACCTATGTTGATCCAGAAAGGCAGCCAGATGTTCCAGCTCATCGTTGTCGAGGCCAGAGTTGGGCCCAAGAATGATACGACATAAGAGGTGGAGCTGACATATGAGAAGTAGGATGCCCTGTGATTGATAAGACTCAAAGACTGGAAGTATCCGAGAAAGCGACTTACTGCTGAACGTATTCACTGGCCAAAGCGGACGTCAACGTAAAGATGGTCGACTGTAGTACGCACTCTCCTCCAAGGATAGCCAGAAAGGGCCCGACAATGATAACTTTCGTGGGCAGAATGTGAGAGAAGTGCCCGACCACGATAGCCCACACACTCATTGATATCCTCGGAATAAGATTGCACCAGAGTACAACTCGAACGCCGTATTTCTCCGCAACGAAGCTGAACGGTATCGTCACGAAGAAGTCTGATCATAAATCACATCAGATAACTGAAAGCATACATGTTACATAGTCATGCATACATACCACACACGACCAATGTAGTCTCCATGATACCCTGAAGCCATGCTAGTCGCTTTTGGACCTCATCGATCTTGCATAGCTTCTCAGGAATCGTCCCGTGCGTCGGGATCAGGGTTGGATCGTGATGCTCGTAGTGATCTTGACAAAGTCGAAGTTCAATTACACGGTTCAGGGGGAGCGTGTACAGGACTGCAGAGAGGTGCACAAGGATGAGAAGCACGATGAGTGTCTTGATAGAATGTTTGTGTGGATTGGGGACTGGACTTCGAGAACCTGCACTCAGCGTCCCCGTTCCGCTGCCGATTGAGGCTGCCATATGTTACGAGTACGTTGATAGCGACAACATGTCTTGTATAGGATGTAGGACCTGACCTCTCCCTCTCTCTCCAGATTGAAGTAGCTGAGATGCGATAAGATAACAGTCACGTGTCACCACCCTCGACACTCGTAAGACTTCCAAACGAGCAACATCCATTAACACGTCAAGACTCTTCGACTAACCAGCTTTTCTTCTCTGTCAACACTTTCAAAAAGCAAATGCACACCGCAAGTCTTTATTGATCACCGGACCTCCTCCCCGCAAGGAACAGGGTGAACCCAGGCAATACGACAGCGCATTGCGCCACACCGAACCAGCCTCTAAGCCGCCTTGTCCCAATCTCCCCCTTTTCCAACCGCCGAACCACCTTCTAGAAACGCGCAGTCCCAACACCCGTATCACACACGAACGAACGCGAGTTCTCGCGACTCGCGGACGCGACTGCCCAATATTGGGCGTGCAGGCAATTTGCCTCCCCAGATTCGCGTTCGTTTCGTTCGGGGGGGGCTGACGATCCTGGCAAGGGAGCAAGAAACGCTCAATTACTGGTGACCACGGCGCCACATATCGACGCGGCGGCGTGTCGAGGGATTTCATGGGCCCATGTCATTCCTCAGATGATTGTGGACTGGATTCCAGAACCATTTGGAAGTGTTGCAGTTCCCGTCGCGAGGGTTCCTATAGCTCACCTTCGCAGTACCCTAGACCCCAGCGGATGATGCAGCGCGCCCATGTTGGGTCTGCGCATCTGTCTCCGCCGTAGCGTGATAGGCATGTTGATCTTAGCTGCTTGTTTGAGTGCTGGATTGCGAGAGAGACGCCGAGGGTAAGTGCTGTCGTGGAGAGAGTGAGCAGCAGCATGATAACGATGATCTGTATCCTGTGCTTCATCCATCGTCTGCGGTAGTTGCACTCTGAATCCGCCCCCAAAGAAATGTAGCTTTTTCGCCATGGTATAGATTCAAGGATGTCAAAGGATTGAATAGATGCTGGCGAAGGCGGTGCCGAGGTAGGGTCCTGGTCAGCATACCGCGGGCACAGGACATTATTGGCGAATGATGCATCGCCGATGTAGGGCGACAATGGCATGTAGCCGATGCTAGTGGGCTTTGAGATGGAGATTGGTGTCTTGTACGGTTAGTGAGGTGTCGCATAAGCGGCAAGACAACGCAATCTCTCGGACTTACAGGAGTCATGTTCAGAGAAGGGTACGCTCGTTCGTGTCGAATGCATCTTGTGCGCGTATCATGGCCATCTTTAAGACTCCAGAGTTGCATGAACAACGCTGAAACATGCAATGAATGGACAACAGCACAGGCAGCTTGACGCGGTGCAACTGCGCTCGGAGTCTGCTTGCCCACGAAGCTGAAACACGTTATCGCACGTACCCCGGACTTAGAAGTGCAAGGAACAAGCTGCATGGAACACTGTTGATTTGCGGGTGACCATGTTCTAGTAACTAATGCTCATCACATCCCTCCCAGCCCTGCTGTCGAGTACAATCTGAGCCGTAACACAGGACTAGCCCACCATCACGCCTCAGCACCATGTATCCGACCAATCCGTTGCATGGGTCTCAGAACGACGGAATTCCTGTAGAGAAGAAAGAAGGGTATCTCTGCTCGCTTAAGCAAACAATACTGGCGAGTGAGCTTTTGTGCGGCATCTGTCTCCAATTTCAGCCTGTATGATTGCTTTCCTCCACTCGCACTCCCGCCGCAGAAGCTGCTCATATTAGAGGATAATGTAAATCCAAGATGCGAACATGTTGCTCCGCCCGGGACCGATGTACCGACGCAGCCTTGAACTGGCGGTGAACGACCTTGTTTTTTTGTCGCTCGAGGGTTGTAACAAAGGAAATGCTGGTAAATGGACAGGAACAGAAACAGAAAACTTGTTTGATATCGCAGAAAAGGCAGAGTAAAACGCTTGCAAAAAATGCCGAACAGATGTGAGGCTTTGACGCTCGTACATGAAGATTTTTGGTACAACGATTATATTCACGGCTGTGATCGAGATAGTCCATGGTATAATGGAGATGTTCAAGACAACAGCAGCTCCCAGCAAGGGGTATCTTTACATATGCTGGGGGTGCAGGTAGGAGTTCTGGAAGTACTGTTGATTCGGCACGTTGGGCGCCAGTTCAGATGTTGGTGTGGATGGAAATATCGAGGCTGGTTGTGACTTGACGACGTGGCCGGCGAACTGCCCTTCGCCATCGGGGGTGATCGGTGGTGTAAGACATCCGTTGTTCATGATAGCACCATAGGCAACCTTCTGGGGTGTCGAAGGTCCGAACTCAGTAACATGCTTGGGCTCCTCGACAGTGAGTGTTGGCGGGGGTGTCGGAGGCGAGGCAGCTGCCCTCTGAGCATTACGTGCTTGCTGCTGGAGGAACTCGTCGACAGTGGCAACGACGTTGGAGAAATGGGTCGAGGCGTATTTCCTGGAGAGAACAGGCGATGGCTGGTAGAGATGATTTGACAAGCCCATAACGGTCTGAGCATCGTAGGCACCAGCCCACTCTGTAGGCTTAGCTTGAGGACGTGTGAGCACACACCTGGCGAGAGCCAGTGCGGATCTGGCAAGGACCGAAGGTGGCGTGGATACAAACTCCTTGTGGAACAGGGCAATTTCCGCAATGTAAAGGGTCATATGCTCGACCTCGGCATCGTAGGGTGCTGCTGCCAGAGCAATCTGTAGGAATGCGTCCACAGTAGGGTGTCCAACAACCCAGTTCAGAGTCTGCAGCACGTGCCATTCCATCTGGGTGAACATCTCGTCATCGTAAAGCGAGCAGCACATGGACTTCAGTTCCCGGACGGTCGGTACCCGGTCCTTCTTGTCGCCGTACTTAGCAGCAATGAGGAGAGCGGCACAGCCAACGAGCTGGTAGTGGCGCTTGTAGACAACGCGGCGGGAGCAGTAACGGTCGAGGAGATTGACGGCGAGGAAGAGTGTCTCGGGTAGCAATTGGAAGGCGGCGTGAGCCTCGACCAAGAAGTCGAGAAGATAGGGGCGCATGAACCACTGGATCTCTGTCTGGATGTCAATCGAGTTGACGTCTGGCAGTGTTTGTGACTGAATAGTGTTAGCAAGGTGTCTCATCATAGGACCCTCGTAGCACGAACCTCCATATGCATCATGTGTTCCATGACATCCTTCTGGTATTCCTCGGCCGTTTGTCTTGAGAGCTCTTCTGCAAGAGCGCGTTGTTGCAACCTTGCAATACTGCGCTGGCGTTCCCTAGCTTCCGCGCGGAGGACGTAGATACCATCATCGTGCGATTCTGTGAAGTACGAGTCGCATTGCCCATAACGGGATTGTGTGTGCTGGTTGTAGGCCATTATGTGTGATGTGGAGGAAGGTGGCTGGGGTTTGTCGAACTTGATTTGGGGGAGGGAGTGTAATGGCTCGGTGTGTCGGCCGGGTTAGAGAGTGTCAGCCTGGAAGGCAAGTTGATGTCGACGGACGGTATGTAGTTGGATCTGAAAAGGAAGGTATCTTGTCCTTGATTCCCGGGGGGCTTGTGAGGCGGGAATAAGTATGATGGCAACCTGGAACACAAAAGGATATTAGTTCGCGTTAAGCTCGAATCTGGATCGCGAAGCAGTGCGCGAGGGAGTACATACCTTGAAGAATTAAAGTATTAAGATAAAGAACGAATGAAGAGCAGAGGAGGACAGGAAAGGTACAGTAGAGGAAGTCGGAAAGCACGAGCCCCTTGCTAATTGCATCCAGGAGCTAGAGTGAAATTGGGCGGGTTTGATGTGGGGCGAACACTACTGTGAAAAGGGATGACAGAGCACGAGCTAACGAGTCTGCCAGGGTGTGTTGCTAGGCGTTGGAATGCGGATAATTCCAATGCTGGCAATCACGGGACTGCGCAAGGTTTAGTTTGAGGCTTTTCTTGATGGTTTTCTGGAAGCTTACGAGTGGTGCAAATCTTCGATGGTCGAAGGCGCAGAAGTCTGTAATGAGATACAGGCGTTTGTGAAGCTCGAGTACAGCCAACGAAACTATGGTGGTGAGGTCAGCGCAGGTTCTACAGATGATCGGCAGCAAACAGCAAACGAAGGTGACGTGCAGTGATCCGGTAAAATGAAAGTGAGCCAATTGGGTCAACGGTTCGTGAGGGCAAACGACGGTGGAATGAGGGCCAGGCACACTCCGACCATGGACGGCGATTGGAGCACATGTGAGTTGAGCCGCCAGACTCGAGCGAGGGATTCTGATGAACCACAAGGTAATGATGACGATGCAGAATACAACGGCTTTTACTAGGTGCAGCATGTTGACGCAACACAATGCGACAGGAACAATGGCAGCAGTATCCCTAAACCAAGAATACGGATGCGAAGACTAGAGAGCTGAGATGGGCGAAATGCAAGTCATGGACGTGACCGCGCATGTGGTGCTACAGCGTCGAGACCATGGCACGCAATCTCGTCTGTACTTTGATGGCATCGCGGCGGCCTCTTGAGAGTCTTGATTTGGCGAGACAGGCCTGGTCGATGGACATTTGCGAGTTGCAATCCGATGGAGGGTACGGTATGCGTCGCCCCTTGACTCGACCTGCCATCCCTAACCAACAGCGCTGTGGAACGCCAATGCTGACAATCCCATTGTCTCTCCCACAAGATTTCGTCTGCAACACTCGCCTTGCCCTGATACTATCCTCATATGCTGGCACTGTCGGCGGACGTCTTCTTGGTGTTCATTTTCCTCATCGTGGTCTGTGCCCTCCTGGTTCTTCCTGAGCGGGACGGGCGGATGGGAGAGGCAGGCTCCTGATGGATGGGTGCTACGCACCCTCGACGCAGCGGCCGAGGCAAACGGAAGCAACGGCAAAGAAGATTGAAACAGTGACCTACTTTTTGAGTTCCAAGAGCTGACACAAGCGAACAGTGGGGGGTCACACGAGGCTGGTCGTATAAGGAGCCGAGTCGGACAACGATGGACGAAGGGTGCAGCGAAGGCGTTCTCGACTATCTCTGCGGCCAGCGAGAGGACAGGAGGGGCAGGCGGAAGGGGAATGGGATGCTGGAGGTCACCAAGTGGTCTGGCACCTGTCAGGGTATCCTATTCGTAAGAAACGGTCTGGGGGGGTGGAGAGTGAGCAGGAGAGAGGAGGTTTTGTGGAAAGATAGGGCCGAAGATATTCAGCGCCGCATCGAATCCAAGAAACTCCGTGCTCGACCGTAGTGGGGGAGAGGATGATAAAGAGGAGGTGAAGGGGAGGTGAGGAGAGGATGATGCTCTTCAGACGGCTGCAGCTCTCACAAAACGACGGGCTCTCAGCGCGCCGAGAAGCCAGAGTGGAGCGGGCTGTATGCGTGGGACGACGGGGCTAACCCTATCGCGGTCGCGCAACTTGACAACCTGGAAGTCAAGGAACACCAGCCAACCGTGGCGTGTTCCGTCCGGCGGCGTGGATCTATGGCGTTTTGCTCTGGCAGCTCCCAGCCAGGAACACGCTTGGGACCGCACGCGTTGGAGCCCGTATCTTCCGCAGGCAGCGCCCCTCTGTCTCGCGCACAGTCACGCCGCCCGCCTGCTGTGCTCGCGGCCATGGCCTCACCGTGGCCACCAGCTGCAGTGCCCGCGAGCACCTGCGCTGCAACCTGCAACAAACAAACGCAGGCTGGCCGCCAACCGTTTTGTTGTTCGCTGCTCGCTCCTCGCTGCGTGCACCGAGACGTGACGCTTGCCGTGGCCTCACAACGCGTCCGACCGCGGCTCCTAGCTCGCGGCGACTACCCCCGTTAGCTGCCCGCCGGGCTGAGATGAACGCGCTGGTGGACTGGCTGTCATGGTCGCGAATCCCCGCCCAAATCAGGCATTGGGAGCGTCGCCGGTCAGCCTGAAGCCAACGCATGCAGCGACTGGGATGGGCCGTGGTTGCTGGCCAATGTGCATCGCCTTGCACACAGTAAACATCCTGTTCTGCATGCTCTGAGCAGCCAAGTCCTTGATTTTGGCAGTGCCGCCGCAGCTCAGACTCTGCCGCCTGGCCACCCCCTGGCTCCTTGCGCCAAGTGGCAGGAGACACCTCGAAATGTGCCCATCGTCATGAGGCGATAATAACATATTCACATTCGCGTAGCCGCGTTTGTGCGCTCGCGGGCGGGTGCACACAGATGCCTGCGGCTGGTTGCATCCACTCCTGGGTTTAGGTTGCACACGAGACCTCACATCGTCGTCAAGTTTCTGCAAGCCGCAACAACGCCGTAGCCTTATTACCTCACCATCTCCATACAAACGCGCAAACTCAATGCGAGCGGTTCGGAGCAGAGTGCTAAGTGGCTATCAGTCCCCACGCCCATGCTGCTTTCCGCGTGGTGGACCGCTCTAAGAGAGACCATCTCGCAACCATCGGTACCGAGCTTCGAAGCCAAAGTGACACAGACCTCCTTGCTGATGAAGCCTCAAGCCCGACCATTGAGGCGATTGTTTTGTTGTGTACAAGAACCACTGCTGCTGCTACTGCTGCTGCTGCTACTGCTGTTTCGACGCAGAGGTGGGAGTCATATTGCCTGTCTGTAATGCACGGCCTCTGACACGTCCAGCGACACAATGCATCTCACCATAGCACTTCATCTCGTGAGAGTGCCCCCATTAAAGTGCGCGGGCAACAGGCACAAACAGCCATGTTGCCGAACCTTGAAGCTTCCAGAATTCATCCGTGGTCGACCTTCCCTTGCAGGACCTAGCCACTCCTTTTGCGGGGTTAGGTGCATGTCGTCTAACGAGCTTTGTTCCGCTGCGTCGTGACAGCATATTGAGCTTGGACTTAGCAGAAGAAATACAGCTCATGATGCTGACCGCTGTGGGGGCAAATCAACCACACCCTTCCTTCAATGCATATGTCGTTGAGCAAGGCAGTGCCTCTTGCAGGAACAACACCGAGACAAAACAGGGCGCCCTTCAGCTGTATGCCTGTCCCTGCAATTGCACCAACAAAGAGTCAATTGGCGTTTCTGCAGGCGTCTGACATATGATGTGATGATTTGAATACGGCAAGTCATTGCGTGCAGCTGCACATCGTTTCCGAACGACTACCTGCTAGCGTGATCTGTCTCGCGTCTTTCCAACATTGGGATCCTCCTCGGACGCCATCTAAAAGCACCGTTTAGACGCAATAATCGGCAACGCTTTCTCTTGGTCTGACTATTGCATGCAGCTAGAGCTCCCACCCGACTTCCGCGCACCGTGTCTTGTCTTTGAGCCAGCACGCAGCTAACTTGTCACGTCCTGGGCCTGATCACGACCGCGACACAGTGCGCGTCTTGAGCCGCAAATGCACGCGACCACGCGTCCGACGAAGGTTTTGCCTCCAGCCCATTTCGTTCCGCCCCGTTCCATGCTTTGTCGTGTCCGACTGCTCACCGAGTCTATCGACAGTTGACCCGTGGACGCTGTGGGCCTCAGGCTGCGGCTACTGTACAGTCAGTCTTGCTAGCAAATTTGCTCAAGACTTTTTTTCATCACGATCTTGCAGTTTGCGGGCCTCGTGAGGCGATCTTCGCCTCTCTTCCACAGCAACCGTATGCACAGCGCCGACATGCGTTGTAGCACCGAGGCGTTGCTGCGGATGGGTCCCCTACCTCTGGGCCTCATCGCTTATTTTGGTTGTCTGGGCACCGCATGAGCTGTGACAGATCCGGTGCAGCTTGCACGACAGTTCGAGAGCAAACTTTTCAGTATTTACAGACGTGGCTGCTGTGCATGTTTCAATACTCTGCGGCACCTGTCTTCCGCAAATACAGCCCAACGAGAATGAGCCCAGAGTGCGCCCTGACTCCTGCAAACACAGCCACTATTCAAATGATGAAGGGATTGACGCAATGACGCTGCACGGCGGAACTTGTTACCCCGCTCGGCGGTCAAAGCGCATCTATTGAAGGTTCAACCAATGCCTCATACGGGATTATCACGGAGGCCTGTTATCAGGTCCCGCTATACACGCGTTTGAAAGCGTAATGCTTGTGCGAGCAGTTCGGTTCGCGTTCACGCGTACCACGTAAGGCGGTCACATAGTTTGCGCGGCGTCCTAGCCAGCCTCTGAAACCGTCTACGGCACGCCCGGGGGACACTGAAAGTGAATCATGTTGATCTCATGCAGCATTCCAGCTGCCGGCACATCAAGGGGTGCAAACCCTGATTGCGGTCAACTTGGCCGTGGAGTTTATCATCTCTACAGTAACGCAATGCGATGACGTCCAGGCGCAGAGCTAGCCCTGTGTGAAGTCTGTTACGATTTGCGGAAGCTTGACCGGCAGCTTATCACCACAAGTTGCGGAACGAGTCTCAAAGAGGTGTGATTTATGCGGTGTTGCAAGCCGCCAGAACCACTGCAAGGGTGGGCGCCCATCAGACTCCCGTTGCCGGCTGTACGGGTAATGTTTGCACAATGCCCAAGATGGCTACATGTGCAAAAGGGCTTAGATGTCTGTTTAGAGTGGCTGGTTGCGGATAGAGCAAGAGGCTTGCAATGCCCGACATGTGTCACACCCGCGGAAGGCAGCAAAATCTTTGCAGAGCCTTCCAAGAAGCTGCCCCTCGAGTTCGAGGTCTGAACCGCGGGTAACGCAATCACGACAGCTCCGCCAGAACCGGTCGGAAGGACCGAACGCTGAGGACTCCACTGTCGTGCACATTGGGAGAAACCATCTCTCATCCCAATTATCCAACTTCCAACCCATCTATGCCAATTGGTGGTGACTGCGGACTCGAAGGATGGGGCGGCGTGAGGTTCGGTGATGCAGCTCCAGGCGAACGTTCTGCAGTCGCAACAAGGCATGGAGGCAGCCTTGACGAAAGCAGAAAGCCCAGAAAGAATGAAACCGGTGTCTCCGCAGAGCATGAACACCGATCTAATGGATGTAGATAGGTGGACGTGGTCTTCAGAGCTTGATGGATGATGAGAGGATGGTGTTCGATTGTTGAATGAGGTTGAAACCTCGGTTAAAAGAATCACCGCGCCGCTGCATCGGTTTCCGGCCCGCTTTTATCTCCACTAAAATCTTGCGCAGAGTTCGAAGTCGAGCTGCGACTTCACGATCATGATAGCTAGAGCGTCGGTCCGGTAGCATACGCTCACAAACTGCGCGTGGTGCTTCTAATATAACCTGAGATACCGACACCCGATTTTTTGTGCACCATGGATATCCACAGGTCGCGTTTCGTGCCTTTCCCGCCTTCTGCCATCAACGCTCTCGCCTTCTCGCATACGGAACCCGAGCATGGCCAGCACGAGCCCGAGTCGCTGAGGCTTGCCGTAGGGCGAGCTAACGGCAACATTGAAATCTGGAACCCTGCGAACGGAGCATGGCTGCAAGAGAAGGTCTTCTATGGCGGCAAAGATCGAAGTGTGGAGGGCTTGGTTTGGACACAGAACCCCGACCAGAGGGATGCGCATGGCAAAATTGTGCCCGGACGCTTGCGACTGTTTAGCATTGGCTATTCGAGCAGCGTCACCGAGTGGGATCTTGCAACAGGTCTTCCCGCGCGCCACTCGAATGGTAACCACAGCGAAGTATGGTGCGTCGCCGCGCAACCGAGGGCGAAGGGTTCGAATGATGCTGGCTCCTACCAGAAACTTGTGGCAGGTTGCGCCGACGGCACACTCGTCCTTCTCTCCACCGAAGACGACGACCTCCGCTTCGACCGATTCGTTTCCCGAGCATCCACGAAGAAAGCTCGCGCCTTGAGTGTCGTCTACAAGGACCGCGACACCGTCCTTGCGGGCTTCGCAGACAGCATGATTCGCGTCTTCGACACAAGAAACGGCAACGCCATCAGAAACATCTCGCTGGGAAGTGGGCCTCTCGGTGGGCCGAAGGAGATCTTAGTCTGGAAGGTCAAGTGCCTTGCTAATGGCGACTTTGTGTCTGGCGATTCCACTGGTGAGATCAGGGTCTACAACGGCAAGAACTACAGTCAGACGCAGAGGATTGCAGGACATGAGGCCGATGTTTTGGATTTGGCTATCTCGCGCGATGGCACAAGCATTTTCAGTGCAGGCATGGACCGCCGCACATGCTTCTACACGTGCAAGAAGTCGCTGGGCAACAAGGGAGAGAATGGCAAATGGCGCAAGGTTATGCACCAGAGATACCACGAGCACGACGTCAAGGCAATGGCGACATATGAGGGCAACAAACTCAGTGTTGTCGTCTCGGGAGGTAAGAATTATCCTTCTCATATTGTGATGATAAGCTGCTTACAATCATTCCAAAGGTATTGACACTCAACCCATCGTGGTCCCTCTACGCCAATTTGGACAAGAGCTCAGCCGAGGTCTGCCAGCTTTGCCTTCCACCCCTCCTCTTGTGAGCGCGCCCGAAGCACGACTTCTAGTCAGCTGGTGGAACACAGAAGTCCGCGTATGGCGCGTCAAACCCGACCATGATGGCACAGAGAAGCCCAAGGTGGTGGCGCGTCTGGCTCTGCAGGGCGATGAGAACATCACCTCTGTCTCGATTACCCGAGATGGCCAGCTGCTCTCCGTCGCGACTGCAGATGCAGTCAAGCTGTTCCAGCTCATTCGCCCACAGTCCGGAGCAGGACCCAGTCTCCGCGTCCGAAAGATTGAAATGCCAGATATTGGAGGAGCGAGGAATGTTCGCCTGACAGCAAACGGCAAGTGGCTTGCCGCAGTGACTGCCACGAACGAAGTCAAACTCGTCAGAATCATCAGGTCAGAGGATCCAGATGACGAGCCTCGTCCTCTGCCAAATGTCGCGCGCCTCCAGCGTATGCCTCGCGAGCACACACGTGCAACAGCCCTCACTGGACAGCACGGATCATATGAGCGCTCCATCAGTCATGCAGAGTTCTCCTCCGATGGTAGCGTGTTTGCTGTCACCGACCTTGCAGGTTACATTGACACATGGGTCGTCGAAGGGAATGAGGACGCAACCGCCCCCGAAGTGGACATTGATGACTCCGCTTCTGACGCTGGCGAGGACGAAGACTCCGATGATGATGACGACGAGGAGGGTGCGAAGGAGCAGATCATATTCCTAGGTCAGCGATGGATACGTAATCCCTCTGGACACTTGCTGCCCCGTCTCGACTCCACACCGACTCTGCTATCCTTCCAACCTAGCACGGACGACTCACGGCCACAGCCGAATGGCAACCCTGCGGTCCATCCCACAAGGTCTAACCCCCACCCCCACTCGCGCGAGGTGCCGACTACGGAGCACAGGCTGCTCGTCACGTCAGCAAAGCACCAGCTGTATGTCTTCGAGGTGATTGCAGGGCGTCTATCAGAATGGTCAAGGAAGAATCCTCCTTCCAGCTATCCTTCCGAGTACCGCATGCTCGACCTCCCAGCTAAGGGCTGCGTATGGGATGTCACCCCCTCTCAGCAAAGACTCTGGCTGTACGGCGAGAAGTGGCTGTTCATGTTCGATCTAAGCAAGGACTTTCCCATGTCTGATGAAGGATCGAAGAAGCGCAAGCGCGAAACAGCGACAGATGCCTCAAAGAAGACGAGCAGTGGAGCTGGCGACGTGATTCCGTCAAAGGAAAGCACAGTCACCAAGATGCGCAAGTACAATGGCGCACCGGGCAAAGATACAGGCAAGGCAAACTGGGTGGACGTGCACGCACCCAGGACCAACGCGCTCGACGACGACGACGATGACAACGACGACAACGAGGGCGAGTCGCAGCCCCTCGCATCCCTCCGACGAGCGGCGACGCAGGATGAGATAACCAACGGCGACGCGCCGACTGGGGGTGAGGTTGCAGAGGTGGAGCAAAAGGCTAGCTGGTGGCATACGTTCAAGTACCGTCCCATTCTGGGCATGGCGCCGGTTAGCAGCGAGCAGGGGCAGCCGCTCGAGGTGGTCCTTGTTGAGCGGCCATCGTGGGATCTGGATCTGCCACCTCGGTTCGTTGGGGCGCATGAAAAGTAAAGGCTCTGTTCAGTCCTTCATAGACATGTTGCATTGTTTTGGCGTTGATACCTTTAATCGAACTTGAGTCGACTACTGTCCCTTCATTTCCTCCCCGCACTCGGTGCTACGTGTTTGGAAACGAGCAAGAAACATTGACCGACTCGAACCACACGGTCGCGCCCTGGATGTCATTAAGCTCATTGGGCTGCAAAAGCTGCCCTGCTGGCATCTCAGAGGTCGACGCGTCGATGCTCAAAACCACATGGCAGGTGGGTCTAGGCTAGGCTTGTCTCAAGCAGTGAGTCGTCAGCTTGCAGTGCGTGGCTCAGAAGAATTCCTCCGAGTCCGAGTCGCGAGGACTGGCGTTCACCACCTGACACAGCATAGATTTCATGTTGGTAAGTGTGCCACGGTATGTCAGCGGGAGAGAGAGCAAGAGCTTGACTCGCCGGGGATGGGTAGGTCAACACGTGATGTGGGGTGTGTAGCGTTGCTGCTTGGTAAGTAGCAATTGATCGGTAAGACAGTCGTCGCAAGCATGCTCAAGCTCAATGTCTATCGCGCTGATGTCAGACGTGATGGTGTAGGCACAGAGACACGCGCATTATCAGCGCAGAGATCTCGATGGGTATGATGCTGCACCTGCGTAGAGTCCCCTGGTGATGGGCGTGAGGCCGCACTGATGAGGAAGCAGCAACAACATGTATTCCGCGATATTCGCAAGCTGTTTCACCCCAGAGGCAACGATGTTACAAGATCTACTCTGACAGCCCGCAGTTGAAAGGGAGATCGTCGTGATAGCTGACGCAGACCAATGGCAAGAGACGCCAAGGGTAACGCACGCCAATTCGCCACATGGCGGTGCAGCCAATGAGCCGCAGGGCCTAGCGAGCCGGAGAAGACGCAGACACGCAAACACGCACGCTCGAGGGGAGAAGGCGGTCGCAAGCAGTAGTGCAGGCGTGGACAAGAGCAGTAATAAGCTTGCGTGAGAGAACGGGGCAGCAGATGGCGTGGTCTTAACCCTCCACCCGTTCCTGAAGAGTTTGCGTCGTCAACATGGGCGTTGGAGCTATTGATTCACCAAAAGCACCGGACAGGTGTACCGGTGCGTACGCGTACGTGGGCTCTGCGGCGGGCGAGAGCAGATCTCCGCTCCACAAGCGCAGCTGCGCGCCTAACCATTGATGAGGATAGTCGCACGCAATGTGCGAATACGCGGTTAGGCGCCGCGAAGACGCGAGACTGTCAACAATTGCAAGAGCGCAGTGCGTTGCGTTGGTAGTTGGTATTTGGTAGTTGGTAGGGGTCTAGGGGGTGGATGGCCCATGGTCAGGGTCTCGATGCCAAGTGGTTCGAGGCAGAGCCGTATGGGTTGTGACAGAGTACGCAATCGTTTAGCAGGGCAGGCTTGGCGGCCGCGTGGTGGCTAGCGAACAGCGACAGCGACAGGCAGACGGGCAAGACGGGCAAGACGGGCAGGACGGGCACGGTGGCAGAGACTCGCTGCGATGGCGGGCAGCGCAGGCAACGAAGCGAGCTGGACGGCCGCTGGCTGCTGCTCGCTGCTGCTCGCTGCAACGCACGCAATGGCATTCGCTTTGAGGCGCTGCGCACTGCATGGGGCCGTCTTGCAGGTCGCAGGCACGAGTCGACGCTGGCCAGGCTTTGGCGCTGTCGCAGCAGTGATGAAGCCTGACGCGTGTCGCTGCCGAAAGCGGCAAGCGCCTTTCCGCTCTTGCCCCATTCCCGCCCTCACTCATGATTGATTACCCTCCGTCCCTGCGCACCCTCGCTGCTCTGCTCCCAATTTCACGACTCCGGACGACGTCGTCTTGCGCATACTGACGCTGCAGCACCGCGCCCGCACCCACCGGCGTCGACGTCTGCATACAAAAATACCCCGCCGTCCGCTTCGCCGCCTGCCGCTGCTGCGCCTGCACTCTGACGCTCATTGACCAGCGACCCGGGGCTGTGCAGTGCCAATACCGCAGCCTACTTACGCCCACATCAGCGCTCCACGCCCGCCCACGCCCACTCCCCTCGACCACACCACACAACCCGCCCACCATGGAGCACCCGCGAGCCTCATCGCGGGCCCCAGCCAGCGACGTTGACAGGCTGGCCGCCGAAATGACCGAGAAATTCCGCTCCGTCCTCAGCACCAAGCGCATGAACGAGCTCTCGACCAACGTCACCCACTCCCGCTCCGCATCGCCTGCACCGCGAGACTACGGCACACCACAACCGCCCACACAGAGCGCCCCGCCATCGTACTCGTCACTCAAGAACATCCCGCTCGTCGCCCAGGCGCCCAATCCCAACGACCTGCGCTCGATGCGCTTCCGCAACATGCTGCACTCACTCTCACAGATGCCCACCCGCTGGGAGAACCCCGGACTACTGGACGAGGCCCTGTCAGTCGTCCCTCTGGAGCAGATCTACGCCGAGGCCGACGAGGAAAGCCAAATCTTGCAGGCCGAGGCCGACAGTCTCGGCGCTGGCAAGAAGGCCGCCTGGGGCTACCAGGACTGCGTCATCCGCGCCCTACTGCGATGGTTCAAGCGCTCGTTTTTCCAGTGGGTCAACAACCCGCCGTGCTCGAGGTGTTACTCCCCCACAGTCGCAGTCGGCCTCACACCACCACTCCCCGACGAGCAAGCCCGTGGTGCCAACCAGGTCGAGGCCTACAAGTGCTCGCACGATGGATGCCAAAACTACGAGCGTTTCCCCCGCTACAACGACGCATTTGTCCTCCTTCAGACCCGCAAGGGCCGCTGCGGCGAGTGGGCCAACTGCTTCACCATGCTCTGCCGGGCTCTAGGATCAAGAGTCCGTTGGGTTTGGAACGCAGAGGACCACGTTTGGACAGAAGTCTACTCCGTACACCGCAAGCGATGGGTGCATGTAGACGCCTGCGAAGAGGCCTGGGACAAGCCCCGGCTGTACACTGATGGTACGTTCAAGCTTTTGCATTAGATCATGACAATCAGGTAACTAACTTCACCACCAGGCTGGGGCAAGAAGCTGTCTTATTGCATCGCCTTCTCCGCCGATGGCGCCATGGACGTTACTCGACGCTACGTACGGGACCAGACCAAGCACGCAGCCCCCCGCAACCGCGCACCTGAAGCCGTCCTTCTTCACATCATGGACGAGATCCGTGCTGTGCGACGCAAGGACATGTCCAAGCAGGACAAGTTCCACCTGCAAGGTGAGGACCTCCGCGAATCAAAAGAACTTCGCGGCTACGTAATCTCTTCCATCGCACACGACATCTGCAGGCTGAAGCCACAAGACATCATCAATGCAACAGCACCCCGAGATGTCGAATCTGACAAGGCATTGGAGGGTCGCATGAGCGGTAACCAGGCATGGATCCGCGCACGCAACGAGCAGGGACGAGGACAGTCCAACCAACACGATCCTCGCAACCAGCGCCCGCATTGAGGTCCTCCCCACACAGGCCACTCACTATCTTCTCTTCTATCACCATCATCGCCTATCCTACCGCCCTACGCCGCAGCCGAGCTGGGTCCAGTGTGCACAGCACCTCCCCGCTCTGGCATGTAGGCCTGGAATGAGCTCTCGATGGACCTTCAACCTCGACCCCGCGACGTTCGTTCACGAGCACCCCGCACCCTGTACACATAGAATCCCGGATTCAGCGATTCATTGAAGCTTTTGCGATGGCGTTCATGGCGCGATACCAACAGCATTAGCAATAACCTCTAATGTCTGCAACACCCTTTGGGGACTCATCCTATCACTAGCCCTGGTACAGACACCAAGGCACACGCACCCGATACGGGGGTTTTCTTTTATGATCTTGCATTTTCACTTCTTCGTTTCCATGTGCGACGCTGGATTCAGCGGCACGGTTTATACCATTGGGCTTTGGGTCACGATTTGATACACCTGTTTCTTATGTTTTCCGCACTTTCTGGTTGTTACGAGCATTTCTGGGCACTTGATATTGCCTCGTGCGATACGATGGCATGCACTCTGCGATTTTGCTGGAGGCCTGACCTTGCAGGCTGTGTTGTAAGCGGTGAGGATGGCAGAACGGCTGCGGTGGTGAGGACGCGCGTCATGCATGCATGGAACGCCGCGAGAATACCTGAGAGAGAGGCAGCTACAGACAGAAAATGATAGCCAAGACGATTGGCAACGCTTTTTTGCGACACAGCACACTTCACTGGTTCCAGACTCTGCAAACCTCGGGTGATGTTGCATGATCTACGAAACAATGCAGATGATCAAGCAGGACTTGCGCGGTACGCGCGTCTTGAGGGCAGCGTGTTTGAGCATATCAAATCTGCGGCAGGCCCACCGACCAGAAGCCTCAGGAATACAAATGTATAAGGCATCACCTTTAATTTTTTTCCTCCCATTCCCCAGACCACAAGCATGGCCTGCTCGAGGAAATGTGTCTAGTCAAGGTGTCGACATCCTCTGAAGACGTACGTGTTCTCGAGTCAGTCAAGTGACACAGGGCTGTCAGCCTGCATGCACCTTCGGTTCCCCATCCACACCTCAAGCGCACGACTTGCCTACCCATCGGCGTGACCATCTCTTGCCCTCTGAAAAGCACAAGAGGTAGCGCGGGATGGCGTTGCAAACAAACTGTGCAAACAGGTCCAGCATGCGCGTTTCATATGGACGGCCCTCGGTGATGGATCTTGATTAGATCGCCTTGGCCGGACGGGCGTAAGCGAGCTAGCGGGCTATTTTTAGGTGGGGCCCTCACGCAAGACGTGGCTGAGGGTGTTCAAGTACTTCTCATCTCTTGCGCCTCTGCATAGGCTGTTGGGGCGCGGGTGCGTTTGGGCCCGTTGTTCGGTGATGGACATTCGGCGCAATGGCAACGGCATTTGTAAAAAATGCATGGTGAGGAAGTTAAGAGGCTGCTGCTGGCTCATTGGCTCATGGCCCTGCCTTGCTGGGCAGCCCACCAGCGATGTGGCAGAATGTGGATGGAGGTCGCAGCCCGTGCTGAGGAGGGTGGGTTCTGAGAAGAGGCTGACGGACGGCTGCTGGCACCGGCGAACCTGTCTTTGCTTCGCCATACGCACACGAAAATTACCTTTTTCGGCTAAAGGCCAGCGAGCGCGTTGGACATTTCTAAAATTTCACCGAGGCGTCAGGCGCACTTGCTTGTTAGGCCCAACGGTGGTGACGTTAAGTTGTTTGAGGAAGGATTGGGAGGATTGCACGAGGATTGCGCAGCCAATTCAAGGGTCTGGTTGTGAAGGGCGTGCCACAGCAAAGCAAGGCTGGATTGTGTAGCTGGAAACGCACGCTCCCACCACGTCGCTCACCACACAACAGCACCGGATAGCAGAGCTGCATCTCACACGGGCACGTCTACACTGCAGTCTCCTCATGTAGCGTAGCGCATGTTGGTGTGTGGAGCGTCGCGTCAGCAACGCCTCTCGCAGCAAGCCCGAAGTCGCAAGCCCTGTGAGGCTCAGTGAGGAGGCCGCGCGCTGACTGGCCAAGTGGCCGTGGATCTTGGACAACCCGCACTTGCACAGACCCCTGCTTTGCGTACAGCCCCCTTCAGCTGGGTTCAGCCGCCGCACGCAAGCTTGTACAAAAGCTGTATGACCCGCCGTTTGTCTGACACTCATCTGTCTGTGTATCGTCGTTCAGCATTACCTGTTTACGTGCATTGGGTTGTGTTTGCCGCTTACGCCTCTCGAATAACATAACAATCGCTCCTTCGCGCGTTCCTCAATCGATAACAACGCTTTCTGACGTCGCGACGAGAACCACTTCACTTCGCCACACATCCACTCCACAACACCACCGCAAACATGGGCAAAGTAGGGCGTTTCGCGTGTGTCATCACGCCTATGCTGTTGACAGTTGCATCTCTCATCTGTCTTCTCCTCGTCATGGTTGGGCAGCTTGGCAACAACAACAAGGCTCCTTCAACATCGCTGGGGCAAGACCTGTACTTCTTCAAGGTAGGCCACACACTTCATCTGCACCTGCGTGTCCACTAACACCGTGACAAGGCCGACACGAGTAATTTCACAGCCGACCCGCAAACTATCCTCAACCAGATCGACGATGCAGGCGACAGCGTCAACGTCAACAACGACCTCCTCAACGCCCTGACCGGCGCCGCCTCCTCCAAGGAACTCAAGGACTTCTACCAGGTTGGATTGTGGTCGTACTGCGAGGGCGAGAAGAAGGATGGCGTCGAGAAGATCACCTACTGCTCCTCCTCCAAGACACAATTCTGGTTCAACCCCGTCGATGTCTGGGGTCTGCAGAACACATCTGTCCAGAACGTGCTTGGCGACGACTTGCAGAAGGGCCTTAACACATACAAGAAGGTCGCTGGCTGGATGAACTGGGCCTTCATCATCGCCGTCATCCTGACCGCTGCCGAGTTCGTTGTTGGTTTCTTCGCCATCTGCTCGCGCTGGGGCAGCTTCGTTACCACCATCCTCTCAACCGTGAGTTCAGCTCCCAAAATTACATTTCGCGCCCCGCACTAACACAACCCAGGCATCAACCATCTTCTCCATCGCCGCGGCCGCAACCGCCACTGCCGTCTACGGCGTGCTCGCTGGCGTCTTCCGCACCGCACTGGAACCCTACAACATCGAGGCCACCATGGGCAACAAGATGCTGCAAGTCATGTGGCTAGGCGTCGCCTTCAGCATCGCCTCGGGTCTGTTCTGGCTGCTAAGCGTCTGCTGCTGCTCTGGTAAGAGCGGCAACAAGAAGATGGTTGTCGAGAAGACGCCCTACACTTACGAGCGCGTTGCGAGCCCTGCCTTCGGCCAGAGCGGACACCAGCTGCAGACCGCACCTGCGTTCCAGGGTACTGGGCATGGACAGAGTGGGACAGCGTATGAGCCGTACCGCGGCCAGGTTTAAGGTGTGAGAGCTTAGCGTTGAGAGCGAGGGGGGGAGGGGGGTTGAAGAAGAGGAGTTTCATGACATGCACGACTTTTATTGTGCGATTCCCGTTCATATACCATGGCGTTTGGATGGCCTGGTCTCCTCGGCACTGCTGAACGCAGTCGAGACGCAGACCCATTTATTTTCCATACATCGTGTTCAGCCTCAGAATCCTATTTCATCATCAAGACCAAGTCCTTTCATGCATTACTCTATCTGTTCGTCAAAGCCTTCGCAGCTCTCATCATCACCACTGTAACTACCCGTCCGTAACGACAGTCACTTCCTTGCATGTCGCGTATCATTCAGCAACCTCCTAACCCAATTATCATCCCACTTTCTCCGCTATCGAACTGGGGCGTCGACGCCCAATCTTCAAAGTAGAGTCCACGGGGAGGTTCAATCAGCCGGGGATGGGGATAGACCAGCATCTTCCCACGGTCAAAATCAGTGAATCGGGACTGGGTTGGTGAGGTACCGTGCAGAGCGAGGAGAGAAGGTGTAGCGTCTTTCAAATCATTGCTCAGACGTCTGGGGGGACGCCAGTGCTTGGCTGGTTAGAGTGGGTTGCCAGAGATGCTAGAGACTTGATCTGCCGCTCGTGCTGAGGGACTGGCGGTCTGGAAGCGTGCCATCTGCTGAGCTTGTGCAGCGAGTTGCTTATACTGTGCATCAAGCATGGTCTCCGGCTTGGTGGATTGGTCGTTCAGCAGGGTTCGCGAGCTCTTGACCTGCTATGCGTGTCACGGCTATATTCAATATGCGCTAACGGCAGGGGTGAAGTTCTGGACTACCTGTTTGACACTAGGATCTAGAAAGAATCTCTTGAGGGATGTGTATGTGAATGGCATCTAAGTGTGTGTGCATATGGACGGTCCACGAAAGCGTAGACTAGTGGATCAAGGAGTGGACGTCAGAGATTGAGTAGCTAGCGGCTGGGTGCCTAGCAGTATGCGACAGGGATTCTACGATCGGAACGGGCAGGGGTCCAAATGTGCAATAGGAATGGAATGGAGCAAAGGGTGGATTTGGAATCTGTAGCGTTACTTACCAGACCGACACCGTGTACCTCCATGGCCGGCTGTAACGAATGTGGATGATATGCGAGTGGAGGAGAAGGAAGTCCAAAAAGTCGGCGTACGGTAGTAGTAGTGGTGGACGCGTCATGTGTGTGGTTCATGTGTTGGAAATGGTCAGACACGTCCAATTGATATTGTTTGGCGGGTTCGTTTGCACTTACCACGATTCTCTTGCTCAGCGTGCCAGGCTGCGTGTAGACACATCTTGTAGCATCACCACCGATGCCATGACCAAGACAGACCACATCACGAAAAGCAAATTATGTTGGTTGAGCTCGCACGCCGCAGTATTCATGTCTTATGCACCATGCACGCGATGTCCAAGCACTATCTGGTCGAAACAAACGATCGCGTAGCCCCGCCTTTCCACTCCATGGGCTATCCGAGTCTCGTTTTCAAGCGGTAAGTTCAAGATTTGGATCACACAGAATCACAGCTTAAGCCGGAGACCAAGAAAATTAACAACTAGAGGCATGTATTCCGAATATTGCTACTTAGTTACTTCTTTTCACAGTCATCTACGTTGCCATTGTCTTCGAGACCGTTCCCGAGGCTCGAGTAGTCATCACCGCTATTTTCGGTATCAGATCCATTGATAGCGTCCAAAGAGCTAGTTTTGGAAGTCTTCAGGTCTGAGATCATGGGTATTTCGAAGGAACCTTGCCAGTGTCAGCGCATATCAACAGTGGATATAGGATGACGAGACACGCACCGTTGCACGCGATCAAGGAGGTGTATACTCTTTCTACAGCTGGTTCGTCTATGTTCTCGCTGCTTGACTGGGACGTAGGCCGAACAGTCGTGTGTGCAGGATCATTGACAGTGGCATGGAGGGCCGCTTGAAGTTGGGCAAGGTTCTGAGAGCCCTGAGACTTGGTAGAGGTTGTTTTGCCCATGGTGGACGGAAGCGTAGTGGAGCGACCGACAAGTCAGGATGAATATCAAGGGTCCCAGATCTGATGAAGAGAAGAGGAAGTGGCTTCGACGTGACGACAACATCTCATGTGAACAAAGTGACCTTTATACAGCCCTGCCAAAAGCCTTTCTCCCATCGCTTACCCCTCGTCTTCTCCTGTTCGTTGCCAACACAACACCTTCCACTCGGCCCTATATTTTGCCCTCTCAAAGCAACCAATACATTACACACAACGCAGAATTAACCCGTATTGCATCAGCTCTCAACCCGTCCGAGGCGTTCTTGAGCATACTATACGCATTGTGGAACGGCATCGACTGGCTATAATGTTCGCGACTCATGCTTCTGCATCACGTCTTGCGATGAGCCAGTACTAACGCCTCATGGTTATATACATCAACATTGTGCTAGTGGGTGGGTCGAGGCCAAACCCGGTTAGTGCTGAACATGCTTTGGGCGACCAGAGTCGCTGCACAGCGTTGATGACAAGGCTGAGCCTACACAAAAGAATGTCATTGGATCCGACACTATAAATCAGGTCTTGTGGAGCAGTGAGGTTGCAGGGAATGAAGAGCCGAGCTCGAGTCAGCCACTGAGCCTCTGATTCGTATCATTTCACGTGTCCGCAGCCCGCTCAAGGAAGGTGTAAAGATGCCACGAACACTGTGATGAAGCAGCCTTATCTACAGTGCATCCCGGCTACTGAAATCTGACAAGGAGCATGAGCCTACAAATCAAGCGGCACGAATCGCGCACGTCTCGGACTTGTGCAGGATGCGTGGCAAGCTCATGCATCGGACAGGTTATGTGCACGCCCTACCTCTGCCACACAGCCTGTACGCACCAGAACGGCATCAGCGTTGATATACATCATGGAAACATCTCGCAGTCAGTGGCAGGCTGACCGACTGATCGTTGAAACGCACCCCGGGCGTACCTTTTGGCTTCTCGCGCGCACAAACTGCAGTCCTGCCTTTTTGAAGTTGCGCATCACATGGCTTCAGGCGGCACTCAGTATTTGTCTCTACGTGGACCACGGTACTTCCCTCCTAAGTGCTGTATCATCTCCGGGCATAGGGATCGCCAGGGCTAATGAAGCTCGCGATGACGGAAAATGGAGCATGTAGGCCTCGGTAGAGGTTTGAATTGACCTCGTGGTCAGGCCGACTTGAACGTAGTGAATCAAAGGCTGAGCAGGCCAATTAGTGGATACGATCTGTTGTTTGAGTTGGACATTCAGCTCCTCCGACATAACACAGCACTGCGTCATACTCGAGTCCTTCTGCACCGATTGCAGCGTCGTTGGTGACATAGCGGCTACAACATGGCGGATACGACCAACACTTATAAACATCCCAAAGAGCGGTCCAGTGCGGCGTCCAGTCGAGTTGAACTGCATAGTGTTTCCGACCTGCTGGGAACAGCCGACCCTCAGTGAATTCAGCCTATACGCAATACACCTGCATCAAAGATCACGGAACTGTTCCATTTGAACGAGGCAGCGGACAGCCATCCGACTCAGGACTATGCAGTCATGTTGGAATAGACGATGGTGTTTTTGGATGGATCCATGGTAACGTATAGTCGAGGTGGAAGCAGGTCAGTAGATGGAGAAATTGGCATCTGTAATTACTTCAAAGCTCGAAACGTGCGAAGAATGGAAGAAACGTGGGCAAATACTTGCTCCCTCCGATTGACCTGATTGCCTTTCCCGGAGACTATGGATGCCGCGAGGGGAAGTGGAGAGACTTGCTGCATGGATGCGCAGGAGGTTGTTGCAAGGCGTCACACCAAATTGCTTGAGAGAATACAACGCATCAAGCAGTTCGATCATGTACCAAGCTGAGCAAAATAATTATTGGTCGGAGCGACGTAACGATGTGTTGCAAGAAATTGAGATGCTGGTCATGTGTTTCCGCGTTAGAATGATCTCAACTTACGTCATCGACGCGCTCACCTATCGCTGTAGCCTACACCACGCACTTCGCACCAACACAACCACCTCGATGGGACCCGCCCGTGAAGGACAAACATGGGTGTCACCGGCCTCTGGACTGTTCTACAGCCCTGTGCGCGGCCGATCAAAATCGAGACGCTGAACAAGCGGCGCATCGCTGTGGACGCCTCGATATGGATCTACCAGTTTCTCAAGGCTGTACGCGACAAGGAGGGGAATGCGCTACGCAACAGTCATATCGTCGGGTTTTTTCGCAGAATATGTAAGCTCCTCTTTATCGGCATCAGACCTGTCTTCGTGTTCGATGGCGGCGCACCAGCGCTCAAGCGACAGACCATCAACCACCGCAAGTCCCGTCGCGAGGGCAAACGAGACGATGCAGTCCGGACTGCAGGGAAGCTTTTGGCAATTCAGATGCAGAGAGCTGCAGAGGAGGAGGAGCGCAAGAGGAAGGAGAATGCAAAACACCCCCGGGAGGAGCAGGAAGAAGAGTTGCCGGAAAACTTAGTCTATGCAGAAGAGATCCTCCAGACGCAACAAGAGCGGTCGCAGAACAGGAAGTTCAAGAGGACGGACCAGTACCACTTGCCTGATCTTGGTGTACCCATGGCAGAGCTTGGTGCCGATGATCCCAGAATAATGTCGCTGGAGGAGCTGGAAGATTATGCGAGGCAATTCGACCGGGGAGAGGACATCAACGTGTACGACTTCTCCAAAATTGACTTTGATGGCGTCTTTTTTCAGAGCTTGCCAGCTGCGGACCGTTACAATATTCTGAACGCCGCGAGGTTAAGGAGTAGGTTGAGAATGGGATACTCCAAGGATCAGCTGGATGCCATGTTTCCGGATCGAATGGCTTTCTCCAAATTCCAGATTGAGCGCGTTCGTGAGCGCAGTGACCTTACGCAGAGGCTCATGAACTTGAACGGCATGAATGATGACACAACATTTGGCGCAAATCGCATTGCTGGCGATAAAAATAGAGAATATGTCTTGGTTAAGAATGAAGGTGTCGAGGGTGGGTGGGCGCTCGGTGTAGTGATCAATAAGGACGAGGGTAAGGCTCATAAGCCCATCGATGTCGACCTGCCATCACACGCTGCAAAGCTCGAGGACGATTGGGAGAGTGAGGATGAGTTCGAGGACGTACCTATTGAAGGTCTCAACAGGCTGCCAAAACCAAAACCAGGTCCTGGCCGCGAGATAATCGAAGGCCGCGAGTTTATCTCGAACGAGCTGCGCAGGCGGCGACAGAATTTCTACAAGTCGAGGAAAGACAAATCGATCCAGTCTCGACCTCACAGGGCTGCACCTGTCAGTGAAGATCCGGATTCGCTTTTTTTGGCCGAGGACGATGAGGAGCAGTGGGAAAATGTACCAGTCAACGGTGAAGACGATCTGTTCGAAGCGCCAGGTGACAATGCCGAAGACGAACAATTGCAACACGCTATCGCTCTTTCAATGCAACAAAATGGTGAGGCAGAGACAGAAGAGAAGCCAGAGGATCGCGCACCGCTTGTAGAGTACCAGCAGCAGCGCGCTCAACAGTCGAACCCTTTCAAATCTGCAAAGGGTTATGGAGGGATGGCTATTGGGAAGCTTGCAAATCAGCGCGCCAACAAGCTTGCTCCAAAGGGACCTTTCGAGGGCAGCGACAGTGAAGGTGATGATATGGACTTACAAGCAGCTTTGGCTGAGTCTCGCCAATCCAAACGACCGACCAAACCACAAAGATCCGAATCCTCGCATGCAAAAGTATCTGCATCCCATACAGAAGCAGCTAAGCCAGAACGTATTCCAATCGACACACATGGTTTTGACGGGCCGTTGCCCTTTGAAAAGCTCAATCTTGGCACTTCATTACTTGGCAAGAAGAAGATGGAGAAGATCGAGCAAGATACTGCAGGTGGGTTCGAGAAAGAAACCGAAGAAAAGCAAAAGTCTGTGCCGCTACCACCTTGGTTCAAAGGTGAGCGAGATATTGGAAAGGAGCTGGATGAGTACCACGACGAAGAGAAGCGAAGGTGGGAAGAGGACCGGAAGGAGGAGGATGATGGACAATTTCAGTTCCAGCAGATACCTCGCTTACGGAGACATGAAGGACAGGAAGTCATCGACTTGGAGGCTGAGCCTAGTCAAAGCCAAAACGGAAAGCAAGTCATTGCGTTGGATTCGACCGACGACGAGGATGCTGAAATGGAGGATGTGCCCCTCAGCGAGGTCCAAGCGGAGAAATCTATCGAGGACAACAGGGTCAGCATGGGCGATCTGGCGGAGAAGGTTCGGGCAGAGCCGCCGAAGCCGCTTGCTGACGATCAAAGGGCGGCCTCCGTCCAAGATCCCAAATTAGTGAAAAGGACACCATTCGCGGAGGATTCCGATGAAGAGCCCATCGACTGGTCTGAAAGCGAAGCTGAAGAAGAAAGACATGCTACTGCAGACACAACACAGGCGTGGTCAGCCAATAAGGCTCTTTCGCCATCGAAGTCGCCATCGCCAGAGTTCGAAGATGTTCCTATGGACGCTGGCCCGTCACCGGCACCGGAACCAGCACCAGCTACTAAGCCTTCAACATCACCGTCTCCTGAATTTGAAGACGTGCCTATGCCTGCCGAGCCAGTAGACGCTCCGAAGTCGCCCTCGCCAGAGTTTGAGGATGTTCCGATTGCTGCTCCTATTCGCAAACCTCGTCGTGATCCGTCTCCTGGCTTCCTGCAAGGACCTGATGATCTCGAGATTCCTGTGGTCCCGCAAAGCGGTCTTGCAGATGACCACACACCGCTCGATTTGCCTGGTAATGACTCTGACCAATACTCCGACCCTGAAGACGAAGAATTATTCGCCTCCCTAGCCGCGGAAGCTGAAGAGCATAATCGCTTCGCCAAAGAGATCAATAACGCTGCATCTCGTGTGGACTTCGAGACAGAACTCAAGCAACTGCGTGCTCAACAGAAGAAAGATCGACGAGACGCTGACGAAGTGACACAAACTATGGTCTCTGAGTGCCAGCATCTCCTTACCTTGTTCGGTCTCCCCTACATCACTGCGCCTATGGAAGCGGAGGCTCAATGCGCTGAGCTTGTTCATCTTAGTCTTGTCGACGGCATCGTCACTGACGACTCCGATACATTCCTTTTCGGCGGCACTCGCGTGTACAAGAACATGTTCAACGCGGCCAAATTCGTGGAATGCTACCTTGCAAACGACTTCACTACCGAGTTCAGTCTGACTCGCGAGAAGATGATCGCCATCGCGCAGCTACTCGGCAGCGACTACACACCCGGCATTCCAGGCATTGGTCCCGTGACTGCCCTTGAGATCATATCAGAGTTCCCGAGACTAGAAGACTTCAAGGACTGGTGGACTGGTGTGCAGAACAACACCATCCCAAAAGCAGCCGACGCATCGAACACTTTCCGCCGCCGCTTCCGCAAAAGCCAGGCTACTAAGCTATTTCTGCCCCCGGGCTTTCCAGATCCGCGTGTCGCAGACGCATACCTCAACCCGGAAGTCGACTCTGATCCGCAGCCTTTCCAGTGGGGTGTACCAGATCTTGCTGCTTTGCGTGCTTTCCTCAGTGCCCAGATTGGCTGGAGCAGCGAGCGAACGGATGAGGTCCTTGTGCCGGTTATCAAGGACATGAACAGGCGGGAGAAAGAGGGTACACAGGCCAATATCACGCGCTTTTTTGAAGGTGGTGTTGGCGCTGGTGCATTCGCTCCACGCGTGCGAGGCAATGCTACGGGAAGTGGTCCGAGTGGTAAGAAAAGAGGAAAGGCAGCTGCTGGAAAGAGACTCGGTGCTGCGTTGTCGAGGTTGGCCGAGAGGGAAGGCGCGAGGGGCGGAGTGGGTGAGGACGACGAGGATGTACATGAGGTGCTGGGTGATGCTGAGGAAGATGCTGAGGCAGTAGAGACTGGGAAGGTAACGCGCACGAAGAGGAAGGTGCCTGTGTCGCTAGCTGCTATGGAGAATGAGCCTGACGAAGATAATGGCGAGGATATGGCATACGAGGAGCCGAAGAAGAAGAAGGCGAGGAAGACGCGCAAGGCCAAAGCCTAGTTGGTCTTTCAAAATGGCATAAACCGAGTTAATAACACGACTTCCAATGTCTTAAGCAACAAAGCGATATTCGCAGCGTGCAGCAGCAAACATGCTGCAAATCTTGCAAACTTTCATTGTCATCTCATGTTAGATTCCGTCTACAACTCATCCTTGCTCACACCATCAATGCTAACCAACTCCGTCTCAAAGATGAGCACGCTGTTCGCCGGAATCGGCCCTGCACCTCTGCTGCCATACGCCCAGTCGGGCTGAATAGTCAGCTTCCTCTTCTCGCCCGGGCACATGTCCAACAGGCCCTGGTCCCAGCCCTTGATCACCTGGCCGCTGCCGACCTTGAAGCTGAGCGGGGAGCCGCGGTTGTAGGAGGCGTCGAACTCGGAGCCATCGGATTCGAGGGTGCCGCGGTCTGAGGTGTGTTAGTCAGGGTGGAGGAAGGGGTTATGGTTCGTTGGAAGGTGGAGGGTGGACAGGTGGCAATGGGTCAGGGGGATGGTGGGATGGCGCACAGTGAACGTGGATCTTGTCGCCAGCGACGGTGGGGCGCTTGCAGTCGACTGCGGTCACGACTTCAGTCTTCAGATGCTGTCATGGTGTTAGCTACCATACGCATGTAATGAGTACATCGCGAGCCTGGAAGGCACGTTGAAGCTCGGGGTGGATGTGTACCTCATTGTTGATGGTCTCTCCGGCGAGCGCGGTCGCAGCAAAGGCAAGGACGGTAGTGAGCTTCATAATGCGTGATTGGTGTATATGGTGTAGAATTGAGAGTGCGATTGTGCAATGAAGCTGTGTACTTTACGGGCGCCACCAAGGCGGTGGGGAGCTCGGTGTGGGGTAGTGCCAAGCAAATCTGGCCTCAAGTCAGGGACTGATCCACAGTGATCCACCGACGTCCTCTCACCGACACGCTCAGCTGGATGATTCGTTGCGTTGTGTTCGGCGAGCACACTGATTAGGTCTCCGTTATGCATGTAATATACTCTACGACTTATGTCCCTATCTCTGCTGTCCATATCATAGTATTCAGGACAAAGAGATGGCTAACTCTCACTGTCGTTACTTAGGTCGCAAAACCTTCATGTATGACTATCTGATTCTTCTGAACAAATAATCCACCTCATCCAAAATACAGCACGCGTTCAACCAGCTGATACTGAGACCCACGGCCATGCCTGACCTGGTAGAGAATTCGATTGAGGAGATCGAAGCCGGTGGTCCGATCACCAAGTCTTTCGTCGGACCGCCCGTAACGGTGGAGGATAAAGAGGTGTTAGACCTTGATGCGCACAGGGCAGAATCAACCAAAGGCAGGGCGGTGACAAAGGCAAAGGGACAGCCACAGAGAAGTTGGGTCAAGAAGAAGTGGCGCGGTACTGCGAGTTGAAGAGATGGCATATGTGAAGCCAACTTCGACAAGATGATTGCTACTCCAACAGCCGGTGACGTCATGCGTACAGCGCTCAACGATATGAACGACAAGGGGAAATCTGTGTCCTTGATAAAGCTGATCGTCAGTAACAGTACGTCTCGACGACCTGCCAGACCCCTCACCAAGTGCAAGACAGTGGCTGCCGACGGTAGGGGGTTTTCTGTGAACGGAAAGTCTTCGCAAAGGTCCAGACAACACGGTGCTTCCAAGGTGGTCGTCCGGGTCAGCAAGACGGCAACGCAGTCCCGCGAGCAGTAATCACACAGCGCCATCACCGAGAACAGCAAACGGAAGCGAGACCATGTCTTCTCCACTTCAGCACTCGAAATAAGAAAACGAAAAGACACTACACATCCGCTTTCACAAGCAGATGTCAATTTTTGGTCGACCAAGCCAGTCGCTAAATGTTCATGCTCCTACTTCTGCGTCATATCCTCTGTCTTTTCCACTCTATACACCGATTTCCTCAATCTCAGCGCTGGCGTCAGTGCTCTCAGGCTCTACACGCGTAGCCCACTCAAAGACGTCACCCCATTTGCCGGTTACATCTCCGTCAATCCCATTTTCTGCAGGGGTCAAGTGTAAGCACAGCGTTTCTGTCGAGGAAGGTCGATCCATGAGGGGGTCAAAGCGACTGCTACCAATGAAGGTATGCTGATATACTGTTGTTTCTATATATCCATTTAGATATTGGCAAGCAGTAGACTCGTAGGAACGCAATTGCGTAGCAGAAGCGGAAGCTGGCAGGGAACTTGACGAGCGCTTCAGTGTAAGCTCTAAGTGTAGCTAAGGAGAAGCGATGAGCGTGTATGCCCTAATGCAAGTCTGATGACATTGACGAGCTTCGTCACCAACGTAAAGCGCTCTGAATCCAAACCCCGTAACATCACGCCCATGATAATATGTACCTCGACATTCACAGCAGGTATTCCTTTGGCGTTGAGCACGGCAAGAAGCTACGCAATAGATCCACTTGATTGGTCTCGCAAACCGATGCCCATTACTCGTGTAGGTTCGCAAAGTCAGATCCCGATGCAGGTGCTTCATGACATAACCTTCGAAGCAAATGGTAGTTCTCGTGAAACCATTGGCTACACATTGATGATCTAATCCTGGACGAGCTCGATTCCGAAAGGGAAGCTGCGAGCCTCGAACTTGATGGATGCCCGGCTGGTTGGAAGGAGTAAGACAACTAGGGACGCGTGCACACCAAGCAGGCTTCTGACCGATATGCTCACCAAAGACGGCCTGAAACATTGCACATGGCCCTGGTCAACCTTCACTGCTCGCTTGCGTTAATGGGCCGAAGCATCCAATAGCGCCACCGAAGGACCGATAACGATAAGCAACCCATCTCCGTCAGCAGGTCAGCATCACATCCCTCTACCTGCAGCTAAAGATGCGCCATCACACGAAAACACCTCCGGCGATGACCGTGCCTAGGATCGACTTGCGAGCCGTCCCGCTCTGCCTGCGCTGCACAGGTGCCACGTAGCAAACGCAGGTACACGCAGAACCAGCACATGAAGGGCATAAGTCGTCTCGAAAAGAAACACTGCGCCCATATAAGAGCCGTGCGCCGCCCTGTCGAGCATTTCCAGCGTCCTACACCCACAATTAACGCAGCAGACCGCTGCCGTGGGAGAGATGGTTTGATCAGCTGCCCGGTTCCAAGGTGTCATGTGGCCTAGTAAGCCACCCTCCGTGAACTTACGAATCAGTCTTTTTCTCGCACACCATCAGATACGCTCGCATCTCATTGGAGCGCAGTTCCTCGATACCAGGTACTTCTGATGGGATCCATCATGGCTAGCTTCTGGCCATGCAGTCAAGCGCTTTATTGAGACTCGGCTTTGACGCCGCGACAGTGGTGTGGTGTGCTACCTTGTCGTTTCTTTGTCTTCACATGAGATCCAAGCCACTTCTCTTCTCTTGCGCCTCGTCCTCCAAGTCTCCCTTGCTTTGAAACTACATGTCCTTGTCGCATCCATCATTGGTTTGTTATGCGCGACTCATAAGTAGTTCCTTGCGTCCCTCACCTGCATCGTCCCGTCGTTTACCAATCGGGAAGGCCTTGCAGACGGCAACTTTGTATACATTCAGGAACGGCATACTCGATACGAGCGCAGAACGAACTGGGACCAATGTGTTGGTGCTTCAATTTCGGCTTCTCAAGCAAACCGAAATACAAGTCGCCGTCGTCGAATGAAAGAAGAAAACGCGACGCACCAGCGGATGGCGCGCTTCATGGGAAGGCCAGACCAGTTGTTGCAGAGGTTCAAGAGAAGCGCAGATCGAAAGAGTCATCGAGGAAGAGGCGCTCGACAGAAGCTGAGGTTCCGCACTTGCCGCGCAAAACCAGAATTGAGGTCGACCCACGGTCGCAATACCAGCATGCACAGGCACAGCAAGGCTTCGAGCCATACAGACCAGCGTTGAACGTCCAAGTGCCTACCATGTGGCAGCGCTCGATTTACCCGGGTACTGCGTATCATCCTGGAAGTGTACATTCGTCACAAGAAACGCTGCTAAACCCCAGACCCCATCGCAGCACCCGTCAGCGTCAGCGACACCCAAAGCAAACTTCGCAGGGAACGCTCCGAGGTCGCGGAGCCAAGCGCGATCCTCCAAAGAACTCCAAATCCAAGAAAAATCTTCGTCCTGAACCCTCTAAAGGCTGGTCCTTCTTCGCACCTTCCCCGCCGAAGACACCATCAAGGCGCAACTACCAGACGTTGGACGCCTCACCACGCAGCCATCGGTCGGGTGGCCAGCATAGATACGCACAACAGCACGATGCTGTTCCGATATCGTCCCGCTCGCAATCGCGCCATCGTCGTTCACGTCACCATGAACAGCATGCCCCGACATCGCGCAGTGCACGCTCAAGAACACCAAACACAGCTGCCAGGCGGGTTCCGGATCGCCGCTTCGCTGTTTTGGCGGCCACAAACCAGGCGCTCGAAACAGTTCGTCGCGATGCGTTTGCACAGCCATCACCGCCTCCACGCAGGGAGAGGCTTCGAAGATATGAGGGCGTGACGATTCCTACATCCCAGATGCCGTTCAATTGGGATTGCGTCAGTAGCTCACAAGCCTCTGGTGGTCAAAGGGAGCTAAGTTCGCGACACCGGTCGCGTCGTTGATCTCAACGAGGAGAGCTATCCTTATTGCGCACCTCCTTTTGCTTACGTACAGCTTGCCAACATGATGGCCGGTCTTCTAAACAATATCCCTCGGAACATTTGTATTCCTTTTAGTACGCTACTTATATTCGTATTGCATTCAAGATACCCCTATACCCCTTTCAGTCTTGTTGCGGGAGTTATACTTGTGTTTCTGGCGGTTTGATGAGTGCAATTTTCTAAGAGCCAATATAGACAACAGCTGGTTATGTGGTCAACGTCTCGCAGTCGCACTATTATTTGCATGACCGTCATTCTCCAGGCTTATCACGCACACGCATCATAGTACAATCACAATTACCACCTGTCATATCGATGCCAACGACGCGCACCTCTCACCTTGTAGCCCCTCCCGCTATGGCATCCGCTCTGGCTTCCTGACCACGCATGTAACCTAAAAGAGTAACTTTCAAAAAGTGTCGAGGACGTGAGGTTAAGTATTCCGCCAATTATATTCGTCCAAGCATCTGTACTGTCGGACTCTTCACGTCATGCTTACAGCTCATCGCTCTAGTACCATAGACAATGCACTGAGCTGCATTAAACCACAACCCACCCACTCCACTTACCTGTACGTATCGCACTTATGTTTTACTGCTTTTGACTGTAAGGATATGAGACGGTCTTCTGAAGTGATAAATGCAGGTAAGTGTTGTCTCGCGTGGGAAAGTTGCCCGGCGTTCAGGTACTCAAGACGAGATCTGATATAACATCAGCATCATGAGTCGCTTGAGTACCATACCCATGAAATGGATCCGTACTGAGTTCTTTTGCTGCGTTTATTTCTTTATTGTGTGACACGTTCAGCGCTTCCAAGACAGTATATATCACAAACCGTTGTTGACCGTGGAGAAGCTGCCCGCCGTGTAGATGTCGAGACGATATATTTCGAGATGTCAGAATAACCACCCCTTGCTTCAAGACCACGAACAACAGCTAAGCCCACGCCTTACAACCCGTCTACTCTATCCATACATGCACAACGCTATCGTCTCTCAATCACGCGACATGCTAGACACACTCAAAGCTGTCACTCCCAAAAGTATTTATGTCCGCGGAGAAGTTACCCGCTGTTTGGGCACTGGGACCATCGGTGCCACTGCCTATGACTTGGAACCACGGACAACGATTGAGCCCAAGTCGAACAGGCCGCCTGCTCCACACATGCAAGCATAGCCCGCTCGTTTCTCAAAGGTATGGCCTGGCTTACACCTGAGAATGATTCCTGAAGCAGTAATCCTCAAAAAGCATCGTCGACGGCGGAGAAGTTCCCCACCACTCACAACTGCCAACACAACAACGCCACAGCGCACGGTGACGGGCATAAAAGTGTGGTAACAAGCCCAATGCCTCAATAGGCAACTTACGAAAAGTGTCCTTCACTGTGGGAAGGACTTCCTGCCAGTCACGTAGGTGCACTAAATTGACTACCATGCTCACGTTTCGAAAGGCCAATAGGTTGAGCTTGCCCTCCTGCTTATTCATGCAGGACCCGTTCCTAGGCAAGTGATCCACAATCCTGTGTGCCTGAGACTGGCAAGCGCGGGAAAAACGACACTTGCGTCGAGTGACCTGACGTGCATATGGCGGGGAACAAGCCCGCCCAGTAAACGTGGGAAGAATGATTTCGTTGGCTGGGGATGTATGCCCGGGGAGGCTCCGCAGGAACTTACAAAATCCGTGCTAGGAAATATTGTCCGCTGATCAGAGAACTTTCGGTCCAACGGAGTGGACATTGAGCTGATGATAACGAGCGTAAGACGCATTGGAAATCCTTGATCGTCTTCGCTATATGGTCACTCGCCAACAGTATCGCACATGGCAAATTCACACTTCCCGTTCGAGAGGCTGCCTGACAGGATCGACGAGAGCTCGTTTCGATAGTGCGACGACTTGCTGAACCGAATGCGAGTGTCTCCACAGGGCAGTGCCAATAGTAGCGTATTGAGACAAAAGAAAGTTGAGTTGCTATGGAGTCGTCGAATCAGAGAAATTGTTCAGCCAAGATTCCTTTTCGAAAAGGGCACTATGGATCAAGGAGAAATTTCGGGCCAATCAAATCCGAGTAACAAAAGTGTCGAATGCGATCCTGACCTATGACTGATTGAGCTGCCAAACACTTGATTCAATAGGTCGGGGTAAGGTTTCATCAGACTGTGGAATTCATATTCCGCCAGACACGGCGTATAGGGCTCCTAGCGCCGAAGAGCACCGTCGCTGTGGAACAATGGTTGTCGAGCGGCGCAAAGCCCCGAGCAGCTCAATGTCAGGTATCGAATCCACTTGGCGACTCATCATGAGCACCTGAGATTCGCTTAGATTGCAAGGTAGGATGAAGCTTTGCGCCGTGGAGAGTTTGATACTTCTTTATTACGTGGAAGTGTCGAAGTTGATCATGGCTACATCAACAAAAGCCCGAGAATCTTCTGCGGCTTGCTGCAGGAGTCTTAGAGGAATGTCTGAGTAAAGGGTGACGAGAGGTGGTGAAATAAGCTACAGTCCGGCCCGCATTGAGTTTGGTCGACAGACATGGACAGGTGAGGGGTGACCGAGATTGAGGCTGTTGGATGACATGGAGCCCTACATGAAACTACACAAGTGTTGAGTGCTGCAAAGAAGAGACAAATAATAGGCAGTGTATAGCGTAGAGACCTGAGCGTGCTCATTGTCTTTGACTTGAGGGTTGAGGAGTGTCGCAAAAGCGCGCTAAACAAATGGAGCTTCTCATTGCCAATCGGGTGAGCTTCATCTCGAGATCGCAACCTCGCGGTCTCATAGCCCCTCGTTACATGTCTCCCAGAGCGACATTCTTGTCTCTCGATCTTCGCGAACTTTCACTTCTGCTTTCCGAGTTTCCATCAGACATCGATCGCAGATGCGGCTGAGCCCGCCCTCGGAAAAGGCAGCTGAAGATCCGAGACACCTACCCGAGCTGCAACACCGTATACCAGGAAAGGGTCTAACCTCATCGACACCGACAACACATCCAAATTGCCCAAGGAAGAAAGAAACATAAAGCGTCGATGCCTGGGGGATGCTAATCCGCGTTGTCCAGCCAGTGAGAAGACAGCGCCGTCTGCTAGTGCCCCATGCGGTAAGCTTCCTACACGTTGCAAACGTGCAGCTTGATCTCGACTGGCACAAAGCCGGGAGTACCGCGGTACTAAGCATGCCTGCTTGAGAGGAGGAGGTGCCGCCATCTTGACGCCGTTGTGTACGAATTGTAGCCAGCCGGAACATCGGCCAGCCGTCACTCATCGTGAGTAAGCATACTTGGCATGAGTCAGGACCGCCGATACGTCCAGCAGAAGAATGCTGTGGATCACTAAGTACGTCTCAAAGCGTGGTTGGAGCACAACCTTTTCGAAGAAGCTGCAAGCACTTGCTCATCTCGCTCTTGTCGGATTGACTTTGTACGTCTCTACTAAGTGTCAGACACCACATCCCTGTAGGCTCTAATATGCTCGGCAGGACCATGTTTTCGCATGGAGGATGCTAAGATTACCCCGAAATTCAGCCTCCGTGGAACCCTTATCTTGTACAGGCCTGGCCGTCTTCGGCATGAAGAATACTCCTTGCAGTATATGCAATAACTTGGCTGGCATAGATTGAATCGTTAGATAGTTCGTCCTGAGATCTGACACGAGCTTCCCGGACACTGTCAATATGTTCGGGCTTGGCTTTCGAGCGGTGGTCGTACTGTTTTGTCTCCCTAGGCGCAACCTATGAACCGGTTGGATCGGTCGCACAACATCGAAATTACTGCGATTCTACCGGTACGCTGGATTCCGAGTAACAGATGAGTATGACTGGTGGAGAGAGACGTGTGGTACACAGGATCACTCTAAATCGCCCCTCCAAGAGTGAGCCTACGACTCTCACTAAAGACCTCGAGTGGGTCTGCGATGATCTCAAGCTCCCTTGGCCCTTCTTCAAGGTGAGATGTCCTGTTGGCACTGCAAGCCGCTGGAGAAGACGAAAGCTTGCGCTTCTGCCAAAAGAGCTATGAGTGTCGTCGTACTGTTTGGTCTGACTGCACTTTGGTTTGGCAGGGTAAGTGGATCAATGGCTCGTGTTATAGTAGGTTCCCGACTGGTATTATCGCCCGAATGACGACTACTGGTAGTCGTACAGTCAAAGCCTTCCAAGACAGCGTTACTTGTCGACAAGCAGTTGCTTCCCTCGACCTGTGGTCATCATAGGATTAAAGGACGTTCTGGACTCCGTTGTGTCAAAGCTTGTGGTCTTGATTTCTGGCGCGTGCTTAGGATCTGACTACCGCCGTGATGTTGAGCCCAACTCGTCAATAGCCTTGGGTGAGAGTATGTTTGTACTATATGTTGAGTCGAACGCTGGTTACAGAGTCGTTGTTGTCGAAGTACTTGATTTAATAAGCGTTCTTGCATACAGACAAAGAAGAGACGGACTCTACAGTGACGGCAGGAAGTGCATGGACTCAAGAGTTATGGTAACAGCATCAGAGCTATTGCTCTCGTAATATCCGTGCTGGCCGAAAGCTCCTCAAACCTTGCGATGAAGAACGCAAAATGCCTCATATGCGCGACCCTTGTCTCTCGAGTGGCTTGAACGCTAGCGTCGCTCAGTCCGATGCCGTACAGCCGACCCTTGACGCGTTCGTGCTGATCTGACTCCACCTTGTATTGACAAGCCTTTTACTATGAGATGAAGCTTCGTACACAGCCAATCACTATCGCTACACAGCTTTTAGTCCCCACCGATCAAAGCTTGGTAAGGCTTCGCCTGTGGCTCATTACAGCGGGCCTCGAATCTTCACAGCTGGTGCTCCCCGATTACTGTCTGATGCGCATGAAGCCCTCTCACTCATATTGATGGTACCATATCGCAGTCGAATGTCTGGAATTGCTAAGATATGATGACGTTCACGTCATCACAGACTGTCGCCTGCATTCGTGTTCCACCTTCTCCTTTTGCGTGTGGTAAATTGGTAAATGCATGGACCACAACCGTACCGCTCTCCCGGCGTTGGCAGTGCCTAGGACTTCCTGGGGTTGATGATGTGCTGTTTACCTGCCTAGATCCTAAAATTGCAGATTTAAAGAGAACATCACGGTAGTTACTATTCAAAGTTGAAAACACGGATGTCGCGCACAGTCTGCCTCCTTTACACAGTCCGTTCTTACTGTACGTTAAAGATCGCTACAGTCGATGTCGACTTGTGCATCTTTCAAAGGTAAATGACTACAAGGCACATGATGAAAACAATACATGCGGCGTGCGGTCCGAATCCGTATTGCTGATGGCTACCCTCGTACCATCTCGACACCTCCGGAAACTGCGCCAGGCAAAAACGAATTGTCGCTGCCGCTTGACGGATGCTCAGGGAATCTATGCTTGTTTTGCAATCGCCCTACGCTCGTCGGTAGGACTTCTTAACCACAGCGAATCGTACTGCGACGGAGAACAGCATCCATTGGCTCCTTAGCACACGAGCCACACCAATAGCCACGTTTGGCACGTTCTGTCACCTTAGCCGTTGATTCGCGCTCCACTAAATTCTTAACAGCTTGACTGCAAGTCCAACCCGCTAGCATTAGACCAAGCTGTCTCGATCCGGCTGTTTCGTGGCTGTGCTTGTGTAAACGATGTATTCAGGGATCTTAATTCACTCATGCTCGGGACCGACAGGTTCGGCACGTTCAGGCACCCGACTCCTTTTGACTTGGTACTTCAAATCTCTTTGCCTCCCCCGCATGCATGCTGGCAGACTCCAACTTGGCACGCCTCTCACTGTACCTATTGGAGGAAATTGGCTCACCCGTTCGTTGCTTGATCATTGCTTGGTACGAGGCAGCCCGCGCTAAAGACCGGTCTAGAACGACACCACCAACTACCAACACGAGCTGAAGTTACCATCCGCCCACAGCATCGCGACACTCTTTTACGATACGTTTTTACCTGCCCGGCGACGACCATCCACGTCACAAAGACCACCATGTCGTTCAGATTGAGTACCCTTGTAGCAGCCCTGGCTTTCTGCTCCGCCTTCGCAGCACCGGCCACAGAGCGCCGCGAACATCATATTGAGGATATTCAGTGTCGCTGCCTGACGTATCGCGCCAACGAAGGGCTGACTCCATGCAACTTCTTCGAGTCCAAGGGCTTTGGCTGGAGGTCCGCACAGACGATTGCGTCACAATTCGACATCAAAGTTCAGTTTGCCAGCAAGAGTACTATATCCAAGGTACTGGCAATCTCCACTCCGCTTCCGAATGAGGTTTTGCAGGCGATAAGCATCGGTGATGCGGAGTCAGCTTCTAGAGAGGCAACTACCAGCCAGAATAAGATTATATGCGGTTTTGGGAAAGAAGTCAGACATATGACGCAACACCTCCAGGACTATAGATCGGAGGGTCATTTCATAGGGCAAGTGATTGCTTGGCTTATGTTGTTAATTGTTCTTTACGCTGCGGGTGAATATATATGGACGAGGTGAGTCACCCCATATTGACATGACAACAGTAGCTCACACTACTAGGTGGTTGACACGCGATCGAGCTATCAAGCTGAAGGGAGAAGAGAAGCCATTAAAGGCACCAAAGCCCCTCCAGACGAGTCCTTCAAGATACGCACCTGGTCTCACTTGAAAGACCAACACCAGGCAACAGCACATCACTCACTGGCCCTGAGCGCGGCGACGTCAATGTGTCAAAGAAACTTGTGTCACGCAGCCTCAGATACAAGACAGAGTCAACGAAGATTACTCTCACGTATTCAGCTTGCCTACGATCGAGGTATGGGTAAACGCAGTGCTCCTTCATTGCGACGTCATACTCGCATGTAAATGCGCATGGAGAATACGAGTTTCCCACACGAGAAAGCGAAAAGAGCAATCGCGCATAGGCTCACAAGTCAAGCTGGGACGGGTTGAAGGACCATCAACAAGTAGAGTAAAATCACAGCTCGTCACCACGGTCGTGCAATACGCGTGTCTGGGGGTATTCTTATCGCAGCTTATAGGATAATTTGCGCTATTTTAGTACCACACAACATCTCCATTGCCGTCCAGCTTACCCTCTTTCTCCAAGGATATCATTTTCTCCTTTATCCTGGCGCTCACAGCTTTGGCGTACTCCGGTCCAGGCGGTGGTGTGGCCTTTGACGTATCAGGCCTGAGCCATGGCACATGTTTTGTCCCCTTCGAAGCCTCTCGCAGCTCCTCAATGCCCTGGTTGTCGAAAGCCGCGCCCAGCAAAACGGCAACAGGTGTTCTGTTGTAATTCTTTGAACCCAAATCAGAACCCGATGGTCCGGGCTTATTGCCCTGGAGAATTGCGGGTATCTGCTGCTTTCCGGTTTCTACGGACTGGATGAAATGAATCACTGTACGAGGTTAAATGGTAGAGGTGAATGGGTAGGCAAGCTGCTATACCTTCGAACTCGGGTTTCAAGCTCTCGATCACCACGGCACCGATGGCTTCGGTCTTACCACACAGGATCACAGGGTGCGGTAGGGGCATTGTAGTAAGTGTGCGCGATGAGAGGCTGGCTCGTGGGTTCAGTCGAGCGAATGCCGGATGAAATGCTGCTAAAATATTATATCCAGCTTTATCGATGAATGTCAGATGGTGATGGAGGATGCGTGATAGTATACAAGACAATTGGAGGTCGCTTAGTCCGAGGCCCTTCTCAGGGTAAGCAGTATGTAGTAAGCATTTAGACTCTTGTGCTGCTTTCGTCCATCTTATGGGTTAGAATGAGTCGAAGTACGACTGCTACACACCGAATGCTTTCAAGGCTCTTAAAGCCGCTTGTTAATGCCGCTTCTGAATGCCGCTTCTTAGTGCCGCTTTAATAATCATAAGTTCTTGTCTTCTCGAAATTGCACAATAAAATTGCAGTCTGCGGCAAATGGAAATGACATTGACAGACCATAAGTAAACACGAATCCTGGACATTACGCGGACGGAAGACGAGGAAGGCTGCTCTAATGTGCTACTGGCATCAATGACATCATGGCGAAGTTGCAATTTTATGGGATTTCGATGAGGTCTAAACAACAAGTCCCAAGCCTGTTTTGTGGTCAGTGCAGCCAGCAACAAGCGGCCGGCTTGAGCGCCATTGATGCTTGGCTCCAAACTTGACGATTTAGCGTGCGAATTGCGAAGCCAAAATTCAATGGTTTCAACTCTGACATCCGCTCAACCCCGGATTTGCAGACCAACGGATGTCTTGGATCCGTTGCAGGAGACGGACGTGTTTGAAGCTTATGAGGATTACGTCACATCACTGCGCCTCTGCCGTCTGCAGACATGGCGCCAGCACTACAAACATTTAGAAGCTGCGACCACCATACGCTCACTCAACGCACCCATGGGCCACACACGCGCCTGAAGACCATGCGCGCTGGTCGCAGTCCTTTCACCACGCCACTACGATGAGTGGGTACCTGCACACGCTGCGTTATTTCTTCGGTCTGCCCTTCAACATTGCTTGGAGAACGGCACTCGTACAAATCCCTCGATTCGTACCGCTGTCGATCCTCCACATCACCTCGCCGAAGGGACCGCACCCCTTCCTCGTCAACCTTCCGAGTCGAAAAGGCGCCGTCATCACGCTATATGTCTTCGTCCCGCCTGCGCCGGTAGATCTGGAGGAGAATGAGGACCGGCAGCGAGCAGAAACAGGGGAATGGAAAGTGCCAGTCGTGCTGGACTTCCATGGCGGTGGCTTCATCATGGGCAGTCCGCTCGAGCAGGCACCTTATGCCTCAATGATGTCGCGTGAGCTCGGCGCAGTCGTCATCTCTGTCTCCTACCGCATTGGGCCGTTCCATCAATTCCCCGCTGCCATACACGATGCCGAAGACGCGCTGTCGGCGATTCTAGACACAGACAGCATAACAGATGCCGGCAGATATCTCAGGACGGAGATCCAGCGATACTACACCATCATGCGTACCAACACACTTAACAAGAACAAAAAGAGGAAAAAGAAGAAGCCCTTGCCGGCTCACATGGAACATGTTACCACCATTACTCTTGATCCGGAACGTCTCAGCATCTCGGGCTTCTCCGCGGGAGGAAACATTGCACTGAACATGGCCATTTCGGCGCCTCCTTGTATGGACGTCCTACAGTCGTTCAACGAGCGAGCGAATTCATTCTCAAGAGGACCCTCGCCCGCTGCAACAATGTCGCCACTCCTACCGACAAACCGCGCCCCTACGATACTCGACAACCCTCTGCAACCCTGGCCTACCATCTTGCCTACGCCACAGGCTCGACCTAGACTTATGCCACTTCTGTTGTTCTATCCTTCGCTAGATGCGCGCCTCCTGCCTCATGAACGGCCGATGAAGCCTCTCCCGAATGCGCTCAAGCCAGACGACAAGCATCAAGAGAAGCCGCGGATGCCTGGTCTGTTCTCGATCATGGGGCCCACTTACCTTCCCAAGAGACTTCGCCCGCACCCGCGTGCCAGTCCCGGTTTAATTGATCCCGAGAACGTCCAAAAGAACGCCGCCATCTTTCTTGCACTTCCGGAGAAAGATACCCTCGCCGTCCAGAGTGATGTCTGGGTAGACAAGATGAACTGCAGCGGATGGCATGGTCATGTTCGTTTTGGCGATGGACGAGAGAATGACTGGGATGGTGTCACTGGCGGGCAGCCCTACCCACAGGTCGACAGCAACGGCGGTCTTGAGGTCTGGCATGCTCCAGGGTGCAGACACGGCTGGACGCAGTTTCCTGACATAGCTGTTGGCAAGCACGAGAGAAAAGAAAGGCACCTTGTCTTCGATCGGACGTTGCAGTTTGTCAAAGACGCGTGGAGACGAGAGCTACCAGTTCCTGAAGCGAGATTGGGCAATAACTGTCAGGAGTTGCGGCCTCTCCGTATTCCCAGCAAGTTCAATGGACTAGAGCACTAATGGGTGGGTTATCATTGGTTATTCATCGAGGCGTTCGGATAGACGGCTAGGCACTTGCTCAGAGCACAGCGTTGTGCAAGCGTAGCGTTGCACAGTCTTGTTCCATAAACTTTATATTCCTGCAATGCACCCCTGTATATTGCTACTATGAAGGGAGTGCTGCATGCCCTATGCCGCCGCAAAGTACTTACCACTTACCCTGACTATCATGCACTCTATTCCGAGCCATAGCAATCCGAATAGATACCAGCTGCAGGCATTCTGACACCAGCACAGCTGGAAGAAATATTGAACCTTACACGAACCTACCCCTCAAACACCTGCCGCACCCTACCCATCCCTCACGTTACATCTCCCTCCCCCCGCAATCCAAGCCATCACCATCTGACCCCCGTCGCACAAACACAGCCAAGCATTCTCTCCCTCCCAGCCTACGGCACACCCCGCTGCATAACCGTTTCCCCTTACACAACGCACACCCGCTCGCTGGCCCTGAAGTGCTCCGAACCAGCCACTGCCTGCTTGAGCAACACAGGCTCAAAGCCAAGCCGTCCCCTATTGAGGTACCGCCAAGAGGATGCGATGCTGGGCATGCGCAGTGTGCAGGTTGGGGTGTCTGCGCTGCGTTCCACTGTGAGGCTGTCTGTGCCGATTGGCGGCGGGGGAGTTTTGTTTTTTCTTGGGGGGAGAGGAGAAGGTGACATGGGAGTCGAACTGGAGGGTTGAAAGGGGTGATTTGCATCGAGGTATTGCCAAGGTGGTGATTAGACGCGGTGAGGCTCGAGCACTATCATGGTTTGTGTCTTGGATCAAAGTGCGACCAACGGCTGTCTGTAATTAAGTTTAGGGCTGGAGATCAGCCATTCTGGCGCAGGTTGACAGACCCTGCCAAGCGAAGCGAGGTTTCACGGTGCTGATTGGGGGGCATTGAACTCATGTTTGCTATTCAGAATGCTGTAGCGGTACGACGGCTCAGCGCTGCATCACTGCATCGCAACAACGCGACCAGAACGACGTCATGCGAACCAGTCGGATAGCGACCAGTAGGTGGATAAAGGCTATGCTTGGTTGGTGGTCAGAATCGCGTACTTCCGAGTTCTGCTCGTGGCTAGCTCCTGGGGCATCGCGGTTAGATGAATACCCCGCCTCACCATGCACGCGTAGGAAGGTGGACCGCTGGCCCTAGAGCTGAGTTGTGTTACTGCACAGTCAGTGGAACGACACATCACGGCTAAAAGCAAAGGCGCCGCATGGTGGGAGGATGCTGGAGTCAGTCATGAGGATGGACTCTTCCCCGCATGCACGACATCGTGGGATGTCTCATACGAGGACAAGCCGGCTCTCGCGCTTCTAAGGAAAGCAGGTCGGCAAGGATCGTCTCTGCTCTGCCAACGAAGTGCGGAGGGAGTGGACCCTGTTCCTCAACGCTGCAGGCGATGGCGCAGCGAAGCATGTGGGAAGTGGGTTGATGAAACGGGAAACCCGCACCTAGTGAGCTGTCCCAGAGCAACGGGCATCAGATGACCGCGGCTGACGCAGGCCGGAGTGAAAGCACGAAGGGTAAGAAAGGCGGTGAATAGCGGTGTAGATGTCCGCGAAGGGCTTCGGGGTCAGATTCTTGCAGCACAAAAGTGTACAGCTCGAAGATGGAGCCAGGCAGACAGGCACAGACAGGAGAGCTGAGAGTGTCAAAGCTCGCGCATCAACGCAGGCCCTCAACGGTACACAGCATGCATGCGTGTGCTGCTCAGCAATGTGCAGAGAGACTCGGGTGCGTAATCGACGTGCTTCACTAGCGCCATTTCGCTCGTCTGCAGCGGCTGGACGGAAGTGTCGAGGACAGCGAGCGAGCGGCATGTGTAATTCAGGGTCCCTTTTCCGATGCATGAGCAATTGCGCGCTGCATTGCGTAGCCGACGGGCGTGTCGAGCAAGAAAACCTGCTTCTGGTGTGATTCGACGAAGCGTGACGATGGCGCAGCTCGGGGCCGCTGACAAAGAGCAACGAGGGCAACGAGGGCAATAATGGCAACGATGGCAACAAAGAGGACGTCCAGCAGCATCCATGTGCGACTGAAAGACGCGGCCAGCGCCCGTCGGCAAAGGGGGAGGGTGCTACCTACTACTGTCAATGCGAGTCGGGCAGACGCGCGGGCGCCGAGCAGTGCTTTCTTTGTGTAATTTTGCAAGTGGTCGCCGCAGGCCGCGCCCTTTGCAGTTTGTGCAGCCGTGCCAAAGAATCTGCTAAGGCTCAGGTCGCATTGGACGCACGGCTCCTCGGTCGACGGTCGACTGCGGCCTTTGTACAATTAGCGCCGTCCCCAACACACGCCCACGGCACATCAAATTCCTCGTTCCCTCCTCCCAGGTCTCTCGAGGCATCGCTGCAGCGCCACGGCACTGCACTGCACTGCACTGCATTGCGCACGCCAGCAGCTGCTAAGCTTCCGTTGCACTCCGCCCCGCCATCAACGCAAGCACCGCAATCCCCCGGAGGCTTGTTCCAGCACGCCCAGCGCGCCCGCCTATCACATCACCGCGACCCTTCCTGGCGCCGTTGCCACAGCCTGTCTGAAGATCATACATCATCTTCACCGGGCATCCCTCCCCACGTGCGACTGCCCAACTTTGACAGCTCTCTGCCACACTCTGCGAAGCTGCCACCTCATTCCACTTCGGACCGACCCTTCACTGCATCTCCACCATGTTCTCCATATTATAACAAGGCGTCCTCTGGGGCCCCACCTCACCACCACCACCACCACTACTACCACTATCCATATACTCAGTAATACACCACGCCGCCGCATTCCATTGCCACCAGCACGACCCCGTCACGACTCTCCACTCTCCACTCTCCCCGCACATAGTTCCACTCGACGTCGGCGATTGACGCCAACGCAACCCTGCAAGCCCGTCTGCAGACGGCGTTCTGCAACACATTTTAGAAGAAGCACGATAACCACCACAAACACACATCAGTAGATATGCCTAACGAGCAAGATCACGTCGGGAGAAGAGGCGGCGTAGGGATGAGCACTTTGCAGACAAACCCCAGCACAACACTACCGACCATGGCAGCAGACGACGAGGTGCCGGCCGACGTCGATGAGCCACCGGAACAAGGGCGCACACCGCGACCAGCGCCCCTGAAGATCCAGCACTCCTCGCAAGCATCCTTCGCCAAAATCTCAAAACCAGCCATCGACCGCAAAACATCTCTGTTGACATCAGCGTTGCAGTCGGCCTCCAGCACAAGCTCGCCTGTGGACGACCACTCGGACAAGGACCCACCGCGTGGCATGTCGTGCATCTCCACGTGGAGCAACAGCACCATCTCGACTGCCGATTTGACCAGCGATGGAGGTTTCACCAGTCCAGGAACGAGGACGTGCACGCCAAGTCCACCGCTACCCTCCACCATGATTCACAATATGCTACCGCCGTTTACAAAGAAGCCATCAGAGCAGCGCATTACCCTTGTCGGACAGGACAATGATGCCGCTGCAGCGCCGAAGCCGGCCGCACCTGCCGGCGAACAAGGGGTCGAGGCTACATTGGGCAGGAAAAGACGTATCATGTTTGCCTGTGGCGGTAAGAAGGAGGAGAAGAAACCTGTAGAGGCACCTACCAAGCCAACGACACCTCCACCGACCGAAGAACCACCCAAGCGCGCTTGCACGATCAAGTTCGCCTGCGCCAAACCTACAACAGCCCAACCTGCTGAGGAGCCTTCAAGGCGTCCTAGCACGATCAAGTTCGCTTGCCCTGCAAAAGATCTTACAGAGGCGCCATCGAAGCCGAAGCCAACTCGACGTGCCGCCAGCCCCGCGCCGCCACCTCGTCGGTTACCTGCCTCCCCCAAGCGATCGCCGAGGGCCCACCGCGATTCTGATTCCACAGTTCGCAACAACTCTCCCATCAGCGTCCGCAAAATTCCTTTCGTCGATCGCACTCGCCGTCTGAGCCAGAATTCGGAACTCGCTCGCACTGAAGCCTACCGTTTTCACGAATTCGCAAGCTCCGAGGAGGAGGTTGAAGAATGGACGCAAGAGGTTACCTGCCACCGCAATCGTCTCACCGTTGGGGACACCCTTCGAGTCGAGAACAATCTTCGTCAGTTGGTTGAAGAGGTCGAAGAAGAGGCTCTCGAAGACGATGAGGATGACGAGGATGATGTAGCAGACGACGAAGATGATGACGATGGCGATGATGAAGACGAGGACAACGACAGTGATGCCTACAGCGATGTCACCGACGAGGGCTTCCAGACAGACGATGAACAGGGTTTCGCAGTTTCAGAAGATGAGAGCGAAGCGGGATCTGACTACGACTGGTGGGCTCCTGGAGCCTCGACTGCAGCCACGTCGATTGATCATATTGGTAACCTCCGACCCAAGAACCACCGCACTGTTTCCGAATCTTCAATCGGCTCTTTGGAAAGCCGCAAGAACGGATTCAAGATGTTTGAGCGGATGAAGGGCGAGCGTGCCGAAGGCCCATCGGCCCCCAAGATCAGGCGTAAGAAGTCGAAGCCGCTGAACATTCACATACCAGGCGCGGAGCTACCGGACAGCACCGACTTTGTTTGCGGAACGCTCGACGAGGATAGGCCGGCGGAACAGGCGTTTATAACGAACCTCGAGCGCCGCCGTGCCGCCAAACACAAGCCTGCTCCTCAGGATATCGACCCTAGCTTCCCAGCGTCGGACCCTGAGCTCGTTGACGATGATGAGGAAGATGAAGTGGACGAGGTTGAGAACCCTTCAGAGAGCGACAACTACTTCATGATGCACGGGCGAATGGATCTGATTGACGGTGTGCCACGCGGGCGTCGCAGAGACACACTGAAGCAGCGCTCGCCTCCTGCCCACTCGCCCAAACGGCCTCGCTCGCCGCCCCCAGCCAAGCGCGTTGTGCACCGGTCGCCGCCTCCGCCCACCAAGCGTGCAGTGCATCGCTCGCCTCCACCCACAAAGAGGACGGTTCACCGTTCCCCACCTCCGACCAAGAAGGCTGCCCACCGCTCGCCTCCACCTCCTCGCGCCCTGTTTGGAAGATCACCAGTCCGGGTACGTTCACCGGCTCCTGTTCGGCTCCGGTCACCACCGCCCTCTCGCCACGGATCTGCGAATATCCTGGCGTCAAGGCATCGTTCTGAGATGTCTATCAAATTTGGTGGGATTGGCGAGCGACCAGCTTTGACAGTGTCTGCATCGTTACCGCGAACACCCATCACTGCGCACCACAATCCTCTCGACTATGATGACGATGAAGAAACAAGTACCAACGATATGCCTGTGCGTCGCGCCATTGACATCCAAGTGGGTCTGGAGAAGAAGAGGCAGCGACGCAGGGAACAGCTGTACCGAAAGCAGCACCGCAAGAACGCCAAAGAGAAGCGGCCGCCACCTCCCGGGCGAGGAGCGGAACGGATGCGTGATGTCGGGCTGCAGATGGCAGCACACAAAGGCAAGACGACGGCCTTTAATCCATTCCAAGTTCCGGCGACACCGGATCAAGAGAAGATGCACGTACTGTCTGTGTGAGAGGACAGTGCGGGAGGGTAGAAGAGCGCCGCCAACTGAGCAAGCATGTTGGCCCTTTGACGAGTTGTTGTAGACGATGCAACACTCGCTGGTCGCTCTTCTCTCTCTCTCTCTTTCTCTTTTTCTTTCTCTCAATCTTGGTAGAGCAGCTCTATTGAAGGCAGGCTCCCAAGCTTCACTTCTTTTGAAATATTTACTTTCAGGGTAGCTGTATACATGTGGCTAGTGGCTACTTGATATGTATGTACATAGCCATGCTTTTATTTTTCAAACGATGTATGATTTTCATTTTCTTTCTGCCTTTTGTCCTGGGGTGATTTGACTTGATGGTGCGTTTATACCACAGCATAGCATGGGATTAGATTGGGTAGTGCTTGGTTGAATTCATGTGTAGACGATTCCAGTCCAGGCCAGGCCATTCCAGTCCAGTCTAGTCCCAGTGTAGAGCGCGTTACACTGAAATTTCGTGACAGTGACATTAATGATGATGATTTCAAAAAGCGTGAATGGGTAAATCAAAGCCCGCTACGGTAAGCGTTGCCAGCCATGTTGAGACGCTACACGACAACAAACCGCTACCATGGCCCGTTGGACGCGTACGTGGGACTCGTACGCCAGCGCAGCGATCAGCAGGGGGGGCCGCGCAAAGAGTTTTGCGATTCGATGAATGACAGCTTGTGAGTATATGTGTGTGTGTGTGTCTGTTCAAATTTTTTAATTTTCTCCCAAATCTCCTGCACGCTCGTGTTCTGCCGCTGCTGGGCAGGGAACACCAAGACGCGGTTGCGCGTCCTTGTTGAGTGAGATGCGGTGTTCCGCGCCAAAAGGGACTAGGGGGTTGCAAGATAGCTATACCGTAGCCAGAGAGCTACCGAGGGCTTAATGCGGCTAGCTAGCTAATTAGCTACTTACCCACCAACACGCAGACACGCCAGGCTGCCAGGCTCGGGAGGGGGGCACAACAGCAACGACAGCGCGTCAGACGGGGAACAGGGGACAGGGAGGCAGGCTCGGGGCATTGTGGGTGCCAAATTTACTACTACCTGTTGGAGGGGGAGTGGGGACAGGCGCCGGCCAGTGGCAGGGCGCGCCGTGTGGGGTTGAGGCTGAAAGAGATTTGTGGGCGGGCAAGTGCGTGGTGAATGGATGGGCTGCGGGCGTTGCTATGATTGCATCAGCGTGTCTGAGGCTCGGAGAGCGAAGCGGTGGGCGTGCTGAGGCAGGTCTCTGTCAGCGATGTGCATTGTGCAGTGCGCAGTGCGCAGTGTGCTGTGCTGTGCAGTGCTGTGCTGCTGGCTGATGGTCGCCGCCAAGACTGCTGGTTGCCGCGGCCGGGCCTCTGAGAGCAGTGCGTCGTCGAGAGAGCATACTCTCTGTAGAGTCTACAGCGTCTACAGCGTCGACAGCGGCCACAGTCCCAAGTCACAAGCCACAGGCCCAGTCCCAATCACAGTCACAGGCGGCGCTGCGCAGCGCAACGGCGGGCAGTGCGTGCCAGGCCAGGCGGCGTGGCTGCGAGCAGACGGCGGGCTAGCTCTGCCATCTCTCATCGAAAGAGCACGCCGCCAGCTCCCAGACCCCTGCTGCTCTCAGTTAGGCGCGCTACCAACGCTCCTTTTCCACCACACCAGACGCACCTCGTCCTCCGCACAGCCTCGCACGCGCTCCGCTGCCGCTCCCATGCCAATCGCGCTGCTGCGTTTGTGACCTAGCCATCTCGCCATGCCGGGCCCGCTGTAGCACTCTGTCTTCACTCGGCATCCACCTCTGTCCCCGCTATACCTCGCTCTGTCGCCGACACCTCTACGCCCGCCTGCCCTGGCCTGCCTGGCCTGCCTGCTAGCTAGACTGCCTCGCTGCCGTCTTCACTCTTCCATCGCCGCCTCCCCGTTCCCCGTCCCCCGTCTCTGCCCACCCCTCCCCCCTCCAGTGTCCATAGCCGTGCCCTTTCAATGTCGCCGCCACCCGCTCAAGACGCCTACTAACACCCACCTCGCGCCTGACGCGCTCCGCTGCCACGGTGCCTCGCCCTCTGCTCCCCCGGTCCCTCCGCGCGGCAATGATGGAGAAGCTGTGGATCGTCGAAGAGCGCAAGGACAAGCGCATGTACCGCCGTCGCTGCGCCGGCACCGACGTCCTGACCATGTTCTTCGTCTCCACCTGCGCCCTGCTGTTCCTGCTCGTCTGCTCCATCCTCTACGGCACCCGCACCGAGCGCCCGACCCTGCCGCCCCTGGTGCGCGAGGTCATGCCCGCCGGCCGCTGTCTGTGCGAGTTCAGCACAAACTTTGCCTGCGACACCTGCCTCGACTGCGCCGCCAACCAGGTTGTCCTGGGCCACAATGCCTCCGAGGAGGCCGCCAACTGGCTCTTCAACTACAAGCGCGACCGCAACAACTACGGCCTCGACGAGGCCCAGTGCGACAGCGCCTTCCCCGGCCAGTACGAGGACATTGAGCGCGCTGTCAAGGTCCGCAAGCGCTGGGGCAAGGTCACCGAGGCCGATCTGTCCAGCTTCGACCTGACCAAGGGCATGGTGCGAGCCATGATCTACGACCGCGAGGTGAGTCTTGGACAAAAAAAAAAAACGCTGCTCGAATCCCCCGAGTCGCATTACTGACTGACTTGTCCAGCTCTACATTGTCGAGACGTTCCTCGTCGACAACATCAACCGCCAGAAAGCCCTCGCCTCTCTCAGCGCAATGTACCGCGCCATCCTTGCCGCGCCCTCTGACTCGGACATCCCCAACATCGAGTTCGTCTTCTCCGTCGAAGACCTGCCCGCACAGCCCACAAAACCAATGTGGTCGCTCGCCCGTCGCGCCCAGGACCACAACCTCTGGCTGATTCCCGATTTTGGCTTCTGGAGCTGGGACATGCCGTCAATAGGCACCCTGGACGAGGTCGCCATCGAGGCCGTCGCACGGGAAAGCATCGAGCCGTGGGACCAAAAGACGGAGAAATTGGTCTGGAGAGGCAAGATCACATTTGCGCCCAAGCTCCGGCGGGCATTACTAGATGCTGCCAAAGGGAAGCCATGGAGCGATGTTGGGCAGCTGAAGTGGACGGATCCGAATTTCAAAGAGCAGTTTCTTGGGCCGGTCGACCAGTGCAACTACATGTTCATTGCACACGCTGAGGGTGCGTCTCCAAAACCACAATCTGCAAATCAGTCTCGCTAACATGACACAGGACGCAGCTACTCCGGCTCGCTCAAGTACCGCCAACTGTGCCGCTCAGTCATCGTCTCGCACAAGCTCCAGTGGATACAGCACTACCACTACCTCTTCCGCAGCAACGGCTCCAACCAAAACTTTGTCGAAGTCGAACGCGACTTCTCCGACCTCGCCTCGGCCATGGAAGATCTCCTTGACCACCCAGAAAAAGCAAAGCGCATCGCCGACAACAACGTGCAGGTGTTCCGCGAGCGCTACCTAACCCAAGCCGCCGAAGCGTGCTACTGGCGCAAGCTGATCCGGCGCTGGAAGGACGTCATGGCGTGGGAGCCGGTGCTGTACGCGGGCGTCGAGGTCGGGGAGCGCACGCGGCGCACGCAGAAACGCGGCGAGCGCTACGAGACTTTTATGCTGTACGAGCCGCACACGCAGATGGAGTGGCCCAAGAGCGCCCCGTGACTCGCGCGGCAGGGCAAGGACCCGTATGCCCCGGGCCTGGTCCAGATGCCGAATCCGCAGACACCGCGAGAGACGGGCGAGCACGACACGCTTAGGATGTAGTCTCGGGCGGCTTGAAGCACTCGGAGCAACGCGAGGGGAGGCGTGAGTAGAAGCGGGGAGACTGCGAGAGAAACTGCGAGAGAAAAGAGCAACAGAAGGGATACCCCCTCCAGCTCGCTCACCCGGGCCGACAGACTTGAACCGGACATACCCACACCCCAACACACACTCACATTCATACACTTAACATCCACACACATTCACACACACATTCACACACTCAAACACTCTCACACACACACAACCCACGGACAAAGCCACATAGACCGACGACACGGCGCTTGTGCAAGCAAAGAACAGAAAACAACGGAGCGTTTATACCCATTAGCGAATTGTGCTTTTGCATAGGAAACCAGGACAGCGCAGAGAGAGAGAGAGAGGTTGAAAGAAAGGGAGGGAGAGAAGGAGAGAAGGAAAGAACAATACAGAGAGAGAGCAAGGAGATGTAATCTTTGTCGCGGAGCCTGTTGCGACTTCTCTTATTAATGAATGACCAGACACCATCACACACGGCTTGTTTTTTTTTGATATATATACCTACATGTATACATGCATGTATGTATATATGTATGTATGGATGGATGGATAGACGGGTGTTAGTAGCTAGCTATCCACGTGTATGTATATATATAATAGAGCCCCCGTGCTCGGGACCAGACAATAGGGTCCGAAACGAAGAAAGATTAAGACTGCCTTTTCTTCTTCTTCTTCTTCTTCTTCTTCTTCTTCTTCTTCTTCTTTCTTGTCGATCCAGTATATTCATCTTCACCACATGTCTCACGTCTGTGTCTCTTGCATTCGCCCACGTGCTTCATGATCAAGAGAGTATAGTGGGGGTGGACAGTGTTGAATTGGTCTATTATGTAAAATGCAACGAGTGGTATCTTGATCTTGGGTTGGTTTGTGGAGTTGAGGGAAAAAAAAAATGGAGAGAAAGACGCCAAAGTATACGCATACGCATGCACCGAACCACCAACAGAAAATGGCAAGCAAGCACGCAATTCAGATACGAGTGCGGTACACGATAAAAACCATCGAGAGAATCAAGAGTCGGAACAAGACGGCGGTTCGAGTGTCAGGACAAGCAAGTGAACTGACGAGCTTCACATGCGTGTACAAAACGACCAAATCAATCATCAGACCCGGTCCTCTGCAAAGTCCAGCACCTCGCAATCATCCTCGAAGAAGCCCTCCTCGCCCTCTTCGCCATCCCGCTTCGTGCGCCTGCGCCGCGTCGTCACCACTACCTGCTCAACCTCCTCTTCATCATCGTTGAGCACGAGCTTGTTCTCAATGCGCGCCGCGACTCCAGCTGCAAAGTCGTCCTCGTCCAGTTCGTGCGCATGCGTTGCCGGAGAAGAGATGCGAATCGCATCCACGTCCTCGCCAAACAGCCACGGCGTCGTGTAGTCTTCGTGGTGGAGACTGCTGGCGAGGCTGGGTGTGGGGACCTGGTGTTCGCTGTTGCTCTCGTGCACGCTGGCCAGAGGGCGTGAATAGACGAAGCGCGTCACCCGCCGATCAGTGTAGAACGGCTGGTACGGCGGGTTTGTCTCAATCTCGGAGAAACTGAGGGGCGCCAGAGATGTGCCTGCTCCTTTGACCCCACTTGCGGCAGGCTTGCGAGGCAAAGCTCGAGGAAGCCATTCTCCGTAGACGTTACTTGTCACTTCTTGATCACCGGCTTGGGGAAAGAGCTGTTCGCTGATCGAGGGAGGGAGTGCTGTGTCTGGTATCGCAGCAAGGCCGAACTCGACCATCTTCCGTTTCGAAATCAACGTCGCGTTTGGTGACTTGCCTTTACCGGTGGCAGGCCGCATTTGAACTCGCCAGATCTGCAACACACCACCTGACACCAAGCCGATTGACCCTCGACCCTTACCTGTGAGCCATCGCGCACTGGAAGGCTTCACGCCACTTGATGAGACGGGCAGGGCCAGCTTATTGTCACCGGATCGTCTGATGCTGTTGATCGACTGTCCTACGCCGGCAGCGACAGCCTTGCTAGATTTCGCCCCTGCCGCAGGAGTCATGCCGAGACTGCTGAACGTGAAGCGAGAGCCATTACTAGTGGCTCGACCACGGACGGCGCTGAGGAAAGGCTTTGCCGTACCGTTGAGAGCTTGCATGGCAGTCCCAACTGCACCTCCCCCACCAACCGGAACTACATCATCTTTCGACCTTGCTGCGCCTGCAGGACGCACTCTTCTGGAAGGCGGCCATTGAGCAGCTGACGCTGGCATGAGAAACATGTGCACTGTTCCCTTGTCTGTGATAACAGCTACTTTGTCGATGCGTGGAGCAGACCACGCTACGTCAATCACGTTTGTGACCGTAATACGGGAGAATCTGGCGACCTGTCGGATATGAGGTCCGAGTGCTTGCTCCCTGCTGGTCTTACGTGCTCTTCGAAAGTTGACGCGTTTCAGGTCCCATACCTCCTGTAGGTCGCCCTTCGTGCTTATGGTCATGAGCATCAGACCAGTCGGGGAGAACGACAGGAAGCTACACCCGTGTGTTGCGGGAAAGACTGCGATAGGCTGCAAAGCGCCTTTGCTGCGGGATTCTTCGGCTTCAACGAGCTTCTGTAAGTCGTGGATTGCAACCACAGTTGCTTCTGGCCTTGGCTGAGCCTGGTTGTGGCCATGCGTGGGTGGAAAATAGTGTTGCAAAGGATCCTGATATGGGGGATTATTCGCAGAGCCTTTGTTCATGTAGCTCTTGAAAGCCTGCATGCCCTTCTCAGTGGCCCAGCGTGCGCCCTGGATGGCTACTTGAGTGCCCTCCCTCGTCAGTCGATTGAGAAGACTGGCCACCTCTGGAGCATCGACGGCGCAGTTCGTCGATGGTTGAGGTGGTGCAGTGTGGTGTGCAATTCCGGCGGGTCGTTCATAGTACTGAGAAGTCAAGGCAGTGCCGTTGACCGAATAGGACGAGCTCGACGCAGGTGGTGTTACAGCAAGCCAACGATCTGAAAGCGAGAAGACGGGCACACCGAACTTCTCGAGTGGGATATCTTCGTGGCTCCCATCTGCACCACTGGAAGCACTTGAAGGAATAGTCCGCTCGCGTAGCTGTACAGATGTCCATAACTTGCCGATACAGCGGAACCGCTCAGTGTGTTCTCTGTGATCTTTGACATAGGGTGCAAATACAAAGACTTCTCCACTCGTACCTGACGCGACGACCACGAACTTGCCATTTGCATCAACCACCAATTCTCCGACAGGGACAGGAGGCTGAAAAAGAGGGCTTCCAACTGGAGTGGCCAAAGGCGCCAAAGGACTCGCATAAAGTGTAGCCAGCTTTTTTTGCTCTTTGAGGGAGTAGATCTCGACGGTAGTCTGGTAGCCGCTTATCTGTGCCGAGGAGTCGTTGCTCGCCGGTCTGCTGGGAGACTCAGAGGCGGAGTCATCGATGACAGACGACGAGCCACTGCCACTGTGGCTGCTACGGCCTTCTTTCAGTACGGGACCATGCAGTGTTAGGGCAACCAGAGGTCTTGAGCCTGCAAATGGGTCCTTTCTGGAGCTCCATGGTAGGACCTTGGCGCCGATGACGGCGCCCCGGAGGCCTTCGAGATGACCAACGATGTCGAGCTTGCCCCTTTCTACTCGGAAAACATCCAGACCGCCCTGTGACCCTACCAGCAGCACATTCTCTGTGGTCTGAGCTGCTTCATCACCGGCCATGCTCAACGTATCAAATCCACAAAAGTATCCGCCTTCGCCGGGGAGGATACCTCCATCTTGGAGTCCGTCCAGGCCAAGGTCGAGCTCTGGAGCACCGTAGAAGTGTGCTTGTGGCTGATGTGGCAAGGGAAGGTTGCCAGCGAAGTTCTGCGACAGCGGACGGCCTGTGTACTGCGAGTAGGTGGAGGGCCTGCGGTCTCGGCCGCCGAAAGTACCTTGTGGATTCGGGTGACTCAGCGGTCGTCCTCCAACCATGGGCGGCGAGTTGGACATGCCCGGCATGTACAGCCCGTCTCGAGCACCTGGCGAGTGCTGAAAGGTTGGCGGTGAGCCTGCTATGGCTATTCCGCCGTTGCCTGGCGAAGCTTGGCTGCCAAAGAATGGCAGTGACTTTGTCCACTCTGTGGTGTAGTGAGCTGCGGTTCTGGTGGCACCGATTGCCGAGAAGAGTGGCGAGGTGGTTGCATTATAGGTTATGGGAGGAGAGGCCGAGGCAAAGCGCTGTGCTGAGGGCGGGGACTTTGTTCTGTCGCAGAGTCAGTGAAGGGCAGAGGGGACAGGGCAGGGTGCAGCTCACATCTCGCGCGGGTAGATGCGTGTAACTCTCTCCCCGTGTCTATTGTCTCGTCCCAGCTCATGTCTCGTCTTGCGCCCGCGCTGCTGAGGAGTGTCGTGCACCTTGAGGCGGTTGCGGTGCTGCTGGTGGAGGTGGGCGAGGTTGGAAACGGGCGTCGTGTACTCGGCAGCGGAGGGGGGCGAAGGGCTCATTCAAGTGGCGGGAGGGTGTCTGGCGCGGTGGGGGCAGAGTAGTTGCTCTGCCGGGCGTGGTCGGTGGAGTGGAGGAGCAAGGGCACGGGGTGAAGGGTGAAGGGTAGCAGCGGAGGAGGCCGGCGCGTGAGTGCCCTGAGCCGTCGTGTGAGACTGCGCGCTGCGTCATGCAACCAACCGCGCGAGATGCAGCTGCACAAGTGGACCCTGTGCTGTGACAGACAGCCGCACAAGTGACCGCTCTTTGTGCGTCTACGCCGCAGCCTGGCCCTGGAGACGTGCGAATGGACGGGCGTTGGTCCTGGCGGCCGTGTGCCCGCTGTACCTTCGTACTCGGCGTAGTGGGGAAGCTTGTTGACAGTCGATCAGCCGCGGTACGGGGGCTGCAGCTGGGTCCGAAGCTCCTCAGGCCTCGACGCACAAGGGGAATCAGGAGAGACACGCCAGCCTGGGGAGCTGCGAGGCTTATAGTCGGCAGAAATCTGTTGAGCGGCGTGCAGATGTGCTGAAGACGGTACGCAGTCCTATCTTGCTCTGCTCAGTACATGCCCATGCCCCTCAGGTCGCAGCGCTGCGACTAGTGCTGCGGGTGACCTCGCATTTCCGCCCGTGGACAAGCGCACGTTGCTGCAGCCGCCGCTACCAGTCGCGCTCTCTGTGCTTGTGCGTGTGCTTGTGCTTGAGCATGAGCAGCATGTTGGGTCACTCCACCCTTCAACGCCGCATACTGACAAACCGACCAGTCGACAGGAGTTACTATGCATGGCCATTGTAAATGCGGGGTACAGCTGCGATCCCTTCTGATGACGTCCTCTGCGATACAACAACTCGTCCCGCCCTGACCCTTGCTCGCTCCATGCCTCAACACCTCAACATCTGCACTTCCATTGATACGCCCTCTGCGCGCTGACAAAGAGGGCGCCGTAACTCTCTCTGCACGATGAGGTGGGGAACACGCTGACTGCCTGCCGAACTTCCATCTCGCGGTACACCTTGTCTAAATTGCCTGCCTCTGGGCACCCCAGACCGTGCATTGTCAGGCTGCCTTGCAGTATGCACCTTCATGTCAGATCGGACAGGATCTGGACTCATGTTTCTTTTGCAGAAGCTGGCCGCCTCTGCTTAGTTCTTCTTTTGCTGCTTACTTTACTATTTGTTTCATGTAGACTCCCGAGTACAGGCAGATGCAGCCTTGTGCCCAGAGCATGGACGCCTACCAAGATCAACCAGGTCCTCCACCGAGCTTGTCCACCAAGACTCTCGCTGTACACTACACCTATCGTGGTATCACCACCGGCGCATCCTCACCTACACAGGTGGAAGCGGCTCGGTAGTGAGGGCATTTGCCTAGAGCTCCACTGTCAGCAATGCATGTGGATTTCTCCTACCTTGCTTCTTCGTAGACAGTTGTGCAAATAAAGGCAGTAGCCAAACCACTCGCAGTGGCACAGCCTCACACTTTTTCTTCTTCTTCTTATCTTCTTATTCACCTAAGCAATGGCAGCCCACGGTTTCAAGGTTCTCGGTCTGCTGCTCTTCATCCACAGTATCGGCGTCCTGTCCGCCTTCACCAATTTACCCGACAGCCCTCCGGGTGTCTTTTTTGTCAGCACCCGAATCGAGATTCGAAGCACCAAAAACGCCGCATGGAAAGCCCTCACCGACTTCCCCAAATATCCAGAATGGAACCCTTTCGTGCGCGCTTCCATCATGACTTCACCGAACAACGCTACTCTCCGTGACCAGTACCCTAGAGAAGGTCGTCGCCTCTTCCTACGCACTCAGATCCCGGCTCTGCCACTGCCTGTCAACAGACACACTCCTGATGTTGCGGCCAACACCCAGTACTCTTACGAGAACGTCACGCATGTCCAGCGTAAACAAGGACGGCTCGCTTGGGATTTCTTAGGAGATCCCAACCTCCAGGCAGAGCGGTGGTCAGCTGTCAGTGACATTGGGCGTGGGAAAGTGCTCTACGAAAGCAGGGAGGTATTCAGTGGTTCAACAGCTGAGTTTTTGGAGGCGCAGATTGGTGAGATCCTGCAAGCATGTTTCGATGCGCAAGCACAGGCTTTGAAGGTCTTGCTTGAAGGCTGCGACACGCACCGTGGTTGACATGTCTTGTCCGATTTCGGGCATTGCTCATGATAGCCACTTGAAGCTAATACAGACGTTTCGATGTGGTTAGCGAAACTGGATCATGTACCAAAGTCGGATCGTACGAGTAAGCTTGAGCAAGTGCCCAAAACAAACAAGTCTCTTTTCAACGAGATATGCCGTCCTTCTCAAGTGCTGTGGCAGCGACTTTGATCCTTGAGACTAGCGGCTCGGCATGTGACGACCCTTGTTGGTGATGCCCGCGGGCAGCACGCATTATCGCTGTCGCAATTCAACAGTCACGTATCGACATCAGGCGCCTGCCCACCATGCTTCCCAACCACACCACCTTCCTTTGAGCGTGATCTTTGTCTCTGGTCCGTGCGTCCGAGTGTTTGAGCTGCGCCTGTCTTTGATGTCGCTCCTTCAACTGTCCTCGTAACCGTCCTCGAACCTCAAACCCCACCATGACTTCTCTAGAGCTCGAGGCTTTTGCGAAGGCAATCTCCAGAGTCCTCGGGTGGGCCTACTTCCTGTCTTGGGTATGTCTAAACATGGCAAGAAGCTACAACGAGTGTTGGCTAAATCGACCTGCAGTCGGGCAGCTTCTACCCACAGCCCATATCGAACTACAGGCGTAAATCCACGCTCGGCCTCGCTATAGACTTCCCCACGCTCAACGTTCTCGGCTTTTCCATGTACACCATCTCCACTGCATCGTTTCTCTACTCGCCTACGATACGAGCGCAATATGCACAAAGACACCCAGAAGCGCCAGAGACGACTGTGCGCTTCAACGACTTTTTGTTCGCGGCGCATGGCGCCGTCATGTGCATAGTCTGCTACAGCCAGTTCTTCACGTGGATCTGGGGGTTTCAGGTCGGCAAAACACAACGCGCGAGCAGACCAGTGTTGGGCATTTTCTGGGGCTGCGTGATAGCCATCGTCTGGTCGGTGGTCATGGTGAGGCTGCGAGGAAGGGATGGTGGATACGATGCCAGCGCCTGGGCGTGGATTGATGTGGTGAGTAGAGGTGGCAAAGATAATACCATGAATCTACGGCTGACCGAGCGCCGCAGATCTACGTGCTGGGTTACGTTAAATTGATCACCGTCATATGCAAGTACATCCCTCAAATGTGGGTCAACTACAAGCGCAAGTCGACTGTAGGCTGGAGCATATACCCTATGCTCATGGACTTTGCCGGAGGGTGGCTGTCGTTAGCACAGCTTGTCATTGACTCGTCATTACAACACGACTGGACGGGGTTGACTGGCAACCCGGTCAAGTTTGGGCTGTCCAACATCACCATCGTGTTCGACATCATCTTTATGCTGCAGCACTACGTGTTGTATAGAGGCTCAGAAAAGCACCTGGAAGACGACGAGGAGCTTACTGCATCATTCAACGAGGAGCGCGAGAGATTGATATCCGCGCAGGAACGGACTAGCTAATTCAACAAGCATTGCGAAAGCAGCATTCTGACAACCTTGGAGCCGCACACGGCCCGCACGTTCGAGCTATTCGAGAGACTTGCCCTGCGCAGGTCCGCTCCGGTGATTTAGATGCCCAGGCGGGGGTCGCGTGCCTTGCAGAGCTACACTGGCGTACCAGACTTTGCTGCAGTGCTATGTCTTGAGTAATTGAGCCTTCATGACGTCAAGGTCTGTGGAGCGCCTCAAAAACGATTTTGCAGATGTCCTGCTCGTGGCAGGCACGCTATTTATCCACTTTGTCTCGTAGTGTGTCCGGGGCAGCGGAACGTGCAAAGACGCATTCGGATGCGTCATGAGCCGCGAAGGCTTTGATGGCATCCCTGTAAACCTTAGATATCAATACCAGGAACAGAAGATGCTTTTGGATTAAGTGACACCGAGGGCGCATGCGCGATGCACTGGATCATATGGGCGTAAATGACCGCAGACGGGGCGAGGGCCCTGTGAACCTACTTAGCAACTTTACCCACTTGAACCAAATATACCCCAGTCATCAATAATGTTGGTTTACAGTTTCGAAGACAGAAGTCATCTTGGCAACAAACCCTGTATATGAGCCCACCGTTAGTACGAGCGAAAAGGTGCCGTGACAGCTGGCAACGATACGGGTGTGTAGGTGCTCTTCCACGTGAGCAAGTCATAATGTTTCGCGGCGGCAGCAATCGCGGGCGATCTCACTACCGTATCACGTTGAACCGTTGGCATCTTAAACATAGGCTCTCGTTGGCCTAAAGAGCCGCGGCGGGACTCGGCCAGGATGGCACGGCTCTGTCAATCAGGCACGCACTTTGCGCACTCAGGGACGCTGCACGGGCGTGCAGAGACTAGACTACTGACGCGCTTCTGTGGGGTTGGGATCGATCTCTCAACCGACCTCCTGCATTTGCGTTTGATGCGCGTCCCAATGGAGAACTTCTTCGCTGCGGTGCAACGTGCAATGCTTCTTTTGCATCAATGCCAGACTGTCATCCCCAGCACAGACATCTCACTACATGTTGACAGATAACTGTGCCTCGCGTCCATAACCATCCGGTCCTGTCTCCGTCAACAAAGTGCTTGCTTTGCCTTGCTTTGTTTTGCAGCGCAAGCTCAACCAGAACGATTGCCCGATTCAGAACCGACTCTGCAGCACCGGGTCCTCCCGAGAAGCGCCATTGGTCTGGCTCTTTTATCCCCAGAGCTAAGGTTTGCTAGCTGGATCGTTTTGTTCCTGCCAGATCTGCCAGTGGCATCATCGAGTCAAAAGTTACACACCAACGTTTGCCGGTCGTGGCCTAGTCTCAAGCCGACCCAAGCGCGAGGACGCTGTCTCAACCTGTCAAGCCCTCAGCTGGCTCCCTTGGTACGTTTATCTCAATCGAGATTTCTCGTCATGGTCCCGCGTTTCGCGCTTCAGGGCTCGCGTCCAGACGCTGCCAATACCTTTCCGCTGCCAATAATTCTCAAAGTCAACCTTTTCTAAAGCCATCTATTGGAGTCTCACTCGTGTTCGCAGTTGTTATGCATATGTTCAAGCACAAGAGACGATCGGCTCATAGTACCCTTTCCTCCACACAGTCAGCCCCAATGCCTGGACCTCCCGCCCGTGGAATCGACGCAGGCAGAGTCCAAGCGTCCTCGATGGGTAGCATAGGCGAGCAGACCGCGGCGGTCTACGTCGATAGCGTCATCGCTGGGGGATTGCCCGACGCGGACGCCAAAGTTCACAAGGATCTTGGGAGTCCGAACAATGAGCCACTGGTACTGGACTTTGCTGTAATGCACGATGGCATAAATTCTTGCCACACCCCAATCACGTTGGCCCCTAGCAAAGCAGACGGGAGTTGGCTCTCGGACGACGACTCTGCCGCACCGCCAGACATTGCTGTCCGACGGGACATATCCCATCACGTTCCCCTAAGGACAAGGTAAGCTATAGTGCATGTCACTGCATGCATGGCCGCTGATCTCGCTCAGCTCTAGTGACTTCACTACCAAGATCAAAAGGCGAAGTCTGCTTGGGCGATCGTCGCGGAAATCAAGCTTAACGCCAGACATCCCAACGACACCCCAAGCATCGCCCGAGTTGCGGCGCCTTGTTATGTCTGAGACGCCCGAGTCACAGCAGTCTGTCCAGTTCAATTCGTCACGGCGAAACAGCCTGACAGGTCAGAGTTCAGTACGCGCTCCAAGCACGGCACCTACCACCACCATGCGCAGCTCTGCCGATTCAGTCATCTCTCAGGAGTCGTACACGCCATCGATAGCAACTGGTGCGCTTGCTCCTTTACAGCAGAAGACTGCCCTCGAAGACGGCGACCGACTCTCTCCATTGCTAGAGGATGACCCCCAATCGTGGGACCTCATTGAGCCAGAGGAAGAAGACCGAAAGGTCTTCTCACTCGAGACTCGCTCTGAGCAATTGTTCTCCAAGCAGCACCTAAGCGCAATCTTCAAAGACACGCCGTCACTACTACGCTTTACATCCTTCCTCAGTGTAGCACGGCCGAAGTCTGTCCCTATCCTGATCTACTATCTCGATGCTCTGAAGGCATTACGGGCGATCAACTACGCCAACGCGGTCGCAGAGGCACTCGAACCGATTCCTGGTCTTGAATTCACTGAGACACAGGCACGCCCGACGGTCAATGGAGTACTGGAGGAAAAGGCAAAACAGGCATTCGACGTGTTGGTGCGAGACGATCTACCAGCATTCATCACACATATCTTCACGCAGGTCGTGAGTGTGAGCATATCGAAGCGTGTCACTGGGACCCTACCGCCTTTATTGCGCGAGGCTAGTGAAGGTCTGGCAGAGGTGTTTTGTTTGACAGATCCCTCGCGGAAGGATAATCCCATCATATTCGCATCAGAAGGTATAAACCCCATACAATTGAGAAAGGCAACCATGCTGACAAGCCCCAGAATTCCACAGAACCACACAGTACGGCGTCAGCTACGCGATCGGACGCAATTGTCGCTTCCTTCAGGGCCCAAAGACAAACCGCAGTAGCGTTGCGCGTTTCAAGGAAATGTGCTCGCAAGGGAAGGAGCACAGTGAAGTCTTCTTGAACTAGTAGGCATCATCCACACCTATGAGAGCCACATGCTAACCACGCAACAGCCGCCGCGATGGTTCGCCATTCATGAACTTGCTTATGCAAGCACCTCTCCTCGACTCACGAGGTAATCTCCGCTACTTCATCGGCGCCCAAGTTGATGTCTCTGGTCTCGTGAAGGATGCGGCAGATCTCGAGGCGTTCCAGCGCATGCTCGATGAGGAAGATGGCATATTGCCACCTGAGGAGGCGAAAGATGAGTTTCAGGACCTCAGCGAGATGTTTAACAATGGCGAGCTCGACACTGTTCGCAAGTTCGGCGGCAATATGCACCGAGATCATCTCGAAGACCAAGACGACAAGTCGAACGGAGTGCATCGTCCTAGGCTGCTCATTCAAGACCAGTCGACATTCGACGTGGAGACAGCAGAGAAGCCGCCCCCCAAACCTGAGGGGAGATTGGCTGGACCATACAAGCATGTAAGACATACCTGCCGTTGCCGACTGCTACAACAAACTCACAAAGCACAGTACCTCCTTGTCCGCCCTGCCCCCTCTCTGCGCATCCTCTTCACATCTCCGTCCCTTCGAGTCCCCGGCATACTCCAATCGCACTTCCTCGACCGCATCGGCGGCACGAACCGCGTACGAGAATCCGTACGCGACGCCCTCGCCGATGGTTCGCGTGGTGTGACAGCCAAAATTCGCTGGCTTCCACACGCCGTTCAGGATCTCGAGAATTCATACGAAGAAGGCCGGCCGCGATGGATACACTGCACACCGCTGCTCGGTTCGAGTGGCAGCGTAGGCATCTGGATGATCGTCATCGTCGACGAGGACAAACACGCACAGCCGAATAGACGTTTTAGGCAAGCGCCTCCTGTTGCCAACGACGTGCGCAAACCGCAACACAGCGTACCATCTGGCACACCGCGCGGTTTGAACAGCAGGATGGATGATCTGGACCTCACTGCCGATCTACCAAGAGATGACTATGGGTATCCGAATCGCGTCGCAAGCCCGAGCAGCGACCGGTATAGCGAGCGCAACGGCGCTGCAACGCATCGAAACATGCTGATCGACAACATGCGATCACCCTCTACTCCGCGACGGAGCGCGACTGAACAGCGCGGCGTGAACCACTCTGCCTCCAATAGTCTGAGGGAGAATAATTATGGACAAGGTAACAGTTTGGATTCATTTCACATATGATTATCCAGCACGGTAAGCAGCTCCGTCGAAAGCGATGAGAGGGGTGAGGGGAGTTCTACCAACAATACGAAGTATGATGAGAAAGAGGAGCGGAACGGGAGTATATGGAGAGCGGTTTCTGAGGGTAGTGGGATTGTGAAGACGACCACAATCGATATCACGGAAGAAGCGGTTGAGTCGGTGGGGTCTTCAGTGAGTTCAACTGCCGTGCCCAAGGAGTGGCAGGAAATGCTGCAGGCGAAGATAGAGGGCGCGCCATCTGAGTCTCTCGACCTGGTTGTCGAGCAAGGACATGTGGTTAAGGCGAAATGTCACGTGCCTTAAGGGTGGGAGCGTGTTGTGCGATACGATAGAGCGTTATATACCCTTCGGGAGGAGTTCTTGTGATAATTCGGAACAATTTGCTTGAATAATTTGCGGTTCATCACCACAGTGGAGATTGAACATCAGTTCTAACCAGACAACCTCGCCATGAGCGTACCGGTATTCAACTCTTAGCGCAAGAGCGGGAGTCCGCGGCGCCTGCGCAACCTGATTGGCCAACACCGCACCGCATCGTGAAAGCAAATCCACGCCAAACCACCGTCAAAGCCGCAGCGCTCCACACCCACACAGCTCAGCCTCCCACCATGGCAACAATCCGCCCCATGCGGCCAGATGACCTGCTGAAGTTCTCCTCCACCAATCTCGACCACCTGACCGAAACCTACAACGTCGGTTTCTACCTCGAGTACCTGACCAAATGGCCCGAGCTATGCCAGGTGATCGAGGGCGTGGACGGGGAAATAGAAGGCTACAGTACTTCCCTGCCTCTCTCTCGCCCACCCAAAACCCACAATGCTGACAAGCGCCAGTCCTCGGCAAACTCGAATCCTCCCCGTACCCCTCCCCCATCGACCCGTACACGCCGACCGAAGCCCTGGCCCTCGAACCAAACTACCTCCCCTGGCACGGCCACATCACCGCGCTCACCGTTTCCCCCTCGGCGCGCCGCCTGGGCCACGCGACAGCGCTGAGCAACGCGCTGGAGCGCTCGTCCGACGCCGCGGGCGGGTGGTTCGTGGATCTGTTTGTGCGCGCGAGTAATGAGATTGCAAAGGAGTTGTACAGGAAGATGGGGTATAGTGTGTTTCGCCGCGTGATGGATTATTACAATGATGGCGAGGATGCGTTTGATATGCGGAAGCCGCTTAGTAGGGATAAGGGGAGGGAGACGGTTAGGGAGGGCGGCGAGGAGTGTAGAGTTGGGGCTGAGGATGTGTGGTGAGCGGGATTGCACGTTGTTCGAGGCGTGCGATGGGTTGAAGCTTCGTGCGATGGGTTGAAGCTTCGTGCGTCTGCTGATGAGTAGAGATGGAAGTTCATGAAAGAAGGTATGTGCATATGTGCGTCGTGTCTTGCGCTATCCTTCTCCTTTTGCAGGTCATGGTGCGTGAGTATTCCCCGCTACAACACAAGCCTCGTTCTTCGACTAGAATTACATCTACGGCCTCTGAAAAATATTACAACAGAAGTTCATTACCCAGGTCCAATCATACGTAATTGATGTACTCTTAGACGGCAACACCAGCGACCCAAGCCCATCTATATTCTCTTGGCTGGTTCCGGAATAGTGAGACTGCGGCAATGGAAGTCAGAACATTGTCATCATCAGATGTCACGAGAGGAACATACTATGGTGGCTGGCTCTTCGTAGCATACGGTTGGAATGGCTCTACTTGGTCAAAGTCGATGTCTGGTGATGCAGGAGGTAAGACTGGTGATGCGTGATCGCGGAAGGGTACTGCACTAACGCTGTCGAACATATTGGGCTGCTTCTCATAATCGCCTTCAGCTGCTGAGGTGTCGGCTGAGAACCGAGGTGCAGGGTCGCCATTGGGGGCTGACGAAACGGTCGAGCGGCGACGCTTGAGGTCGAGTGCGAGTAGTACTGTGGTGCCGATCCAGAGAAGGCTGCTGGTCGTCAGTCTTGCTCATTGGGTGGAGAATTGGGTACCTACACCTGGAGTCCAATAAGGACTGCACTTGCAACCAGTGCACCATAGTAGGTGCGGAACGTGGTGTCCCGCTTTGTGATATATGTCGAGCAGATCTTATCGGCTTCTTCATCAAAGGCACACTGTGGGCTCCATTCCTTGGCCAGATTGGCAGTAAGACCAAGGTTGGCGATCCAGAATATGAGCATCCAGCCATGAAGGCCAAAGGACACCCAAATGTTGTCGAACTTTGCGAGAAACGTTTTGGAGGCAATCATCCACGAGGAAACAAGTAGACTGCATGCGCCCTATAGACTGTTCAGTACTCGTCTGAGTCTAAGATGTTCATTGTACATACCACAGTCACTGAGTAGATCAACACATTGTACGAAATGTAGTCGACTCCGTATGCTGCAAGGCCCAGGACCACAATCGACAGGACGATCTGCGCAACATGCGCCATAACAGCGGGAAGGCGCATCCGCGCCGGCTGCTGAGCTCTAGTCCCGTCCATGTTGAAATCTCACTATCAAAGCGAAGTAGTTGTCAAAGTTCTCAGAACCAAGTGTATAGAAACGAAAGACTGTCAAAGTTGGACTGCAGGAAACAGAAACGAGCGCAAGGTGTTTGCGTTTTTGTATAAGGCGCAAACATGGCACCAGTACATCCGAAACAGTCTCAGCTTGGAGAGAGAGCTATCTTAGGCCCAGCGCCCCACATCGTCACCTGTGTCAAGCACTCAAAGCACACAGTGAGACCGCGCACATCAACATTACTCGCGTGTGAGTCGTGGTGTTTCCACGATGCTTCCCCACGTATCCACACCTGGTATGCGGATAGACGCAAGGGATGTTGTCTAAGCGACACTTTTAGCGGTACGTACATGTACTTTCGTCTGCAAGGTACTACAGTATCGACCGTAATATCCTTTGTGTTGGGCTGCATATCATGCCCATCAGAACCGCGATAGCGTGCTGATATGCGCTGCTGTGTGATTCTCGATTGGTGCCGCGATAGCGGATGTCTGAGACAGCATGTTTCCAGATCTTCCAAACACGGCGACGTTGACAGGGAACAACGCAGTCTAGGGCTGATATTTTGGGCAGCGGAAGCGCACGCGCGCGTTTCAGATTGATGAAAAGAAGGAGAAGTGATGGAAACAACGATGGTGTTGTCGTTTGACGGGACCCGCTCGTGACGGGAAGGACTGACGCGTGAAGGGACCGCTCGAAACGTGCTAGAGCATGAGGGGTCTCCCGTTGTGCTCACATCGCCCGCCCCACGATCGTGCTTTCTCTCGCTAGGTTCTGGGCAGACAATGAGCGTGCAATGCCCGCCTGCGGTTTGGAACTTGATTCTCTTGCGGAACCTGCTGGTCGTTTGTTACTTTCGACGCCGCGGAGCGACTGTGTCTTGATGTTTCGTCAGGCCTACATAGCTCTTCACCTGAAGCACAGTCAATCGCAATTGGAAACCTCAGCATCCATGATAGACCTAACTTGATTCTGGAATTACTGAAGTCAAAATGACTAGGCAGTTGTCGAAAGTCTCGCTCATGACGTCAATGCGACATGGCCCTTCCAATACCTCGAAAGACGTCTCATATGCTTAGGAAACATACCTCTCACAACAAGTTCACGTCAACGATGGCGTCGAAGACAAATTAGGACTATGCTAACAACATTCCAAAGGAGCATCATATGCACCAAACAGGCCCATGGCTCCCAGCAGGTAGAGAGTGGTACTCCAGCCGGTCACGCACTACTACCCTCGTAGCATAGATCATCGGCATGTCAAGGACTGGATCTCGGATATTGTTGAGCATGTAGAGAAAAAACCGAAGGACCTCTGCCCCGTGATCAAGGAGCTTATTTAGGATAGCACGAGGATATACCTTCTCGTCAATGCGATGTTCAAGAAACTACCCACGAGAAAGCCGTATGCAAATGCCTCCGGACATAAGCAAGTCCGAGTCTATCAACACATGCTGGAGCTGTTCAACCACCTCCCGACGACTGCACCTTCCTGGAACGACAAAGATTACTCAGTCAGTATGGTCGGTACGCCATTCAACGCCCGGCTGGCCCATGGGCACATCTAGCGGCTTTCCTTTCTTCCTGGTCCCTGACGTAAGTAAGATGCTGAACAAGAAGCTGAATGCGTGGGCAGAGTCTCTGGGGTCGACCGACTCTACTCATGTGCTAGGAGAGAATTCCAGTGGCCGGTTCAGTAAGCACGACACTGAGAATCTTGCAATAATATCCAATGTTGATCAAATGGACTACAGCTTCAACGAGCTGTTTAAATGCGACCCAACAAAGATTATGGTCTTGTGTGCTTCTTGGATGTTGGTATGACCGAAGTCAGTACGCGCAATACCACAGTCAAGGAGGGTGATTATTTCGGGAAGGGAGACCAGCTTGGTATGTTTCATTATGGCGGGAGCACACACTGCGTCTTTTTCAGAACATTGAGTTCGAAGCTTGCTCTGCAAGATAAGAAGCCGGTAAGTCTATCATAACAAGAGAAGAACAATTGAACAGAGGGAATCAAACATGTATCTTTACTCCCCGATAGCCTTCTACAAAGTTTCAAATTTTTGATCGCGCCGCCCTCTTCTCTTCTAACTCCTTCCTCTTAGCCTCAAACCTCATCTTCGGTGCATCCTCCACAAACCTCTCCGCCAGCGCATCTACCGCCCTCACAACCGCCAACAACCTCGCGTCCCGTATGGGGTCATTCTGCAGCCTCTTCACCTCACACATGCTCTTCCCATCGTTGACCTTCAGCTGCTCCTCTAAGAACGCAACAACCTTCGCGTGGAACGCATCTCCAGTCTCTTCCCAGACATAGTTGTACAACCCCGCATCCAGCAGTTCCTGGGCCGTCAATTTGCGTCCGAACATCAAGAAGTCGTTGGCGCGGTGCACGCCGATGGACTGCGTGAAGGAGAGCGCAGAGCCGTTTTCAGGGACAAGGCCGAGGGCGCTGAACGGGCATTGCATCCAGGCAGATGAGGAGGCAAGGACGATGTCGGCGATGCCAGGGAACCATGCTGCGCCGCCGCCGACGGCGGGGCCGTTAAGGGCGAGGATCAGGACTTTTTTGTGGTCGATCATTGAGCGGAGGAGTTCTTGGGCTGCGGTCATGTGTTAGTACAGTATCGGGAGGATTCAAGTCCAGAGCAGGGACTTGGGAAAGAGAGTGCGGACCGTATCCAAACCTCTGCAGAAACTTCATCTTCTTCACAGCCAAGTCGCTCGAGTTGTCCTGCGCGTTTCGTTCAGCGGATGCTTCGGCCCATCAGCGTTATGCGTTCGGAGTTACATACGTCATCTGAGGCGATACCTTTGACATCTGCACCGGCGCTGAAGAAGCGTCCCTCGCCGGTGATAACGGTGAAGATGGTGTCTGGGTGCTCATTGAGGGAGCGCAGTGCGGAGATGGTGTTTTGGATAATGTCACCACCGAAAGAGTTCAGGGCCTTCGGGCGGTTGAACTAGAACGTGTTAGATGTGTTCGAGAAAACGTCTGTACGGCATCACGACTGTTGAGATCAATGGCTTACCTTGATGATTCCAATCTGTCCCTTGATTTCGAACTTGATGTCGGCGTATTGGTCGGCCATAATTACGAGCGCTCCGATGTAATATCCTCTTGATAGCTCTTTCTGCTTCTATGCTATTCCGTGTGTAGTTCTCTATTTGATTGAATGACTCGCAAGTTTTCTAATGCACCGAATAGACAATGTTGAATGAACGTTGTAGCTTGAGCCTCGATATGTAACGATGGTGATCCCAGCCGCGGCCCCGCAAAACGGCGACCCAGAGCCTCGGCTCGACGTCACGTGGGAGAGTCATGCAATTGGCCGGCAGTTCAGTAACCGCCGCGTCCAGTGAAGTTTCACAAACATTTCAGCGTCAGGACGATAGGCACGCAGGATGTAAATGCGCCTCAATGTTTGTCGAACTGCGAACAGTAGATATGATACGGACGACGTTCAATTGTGCAGATTGTGTGTTGATATGAAGCAGGAAAGAACAAATCTGGTCCCTCTCCTCATCGTCCGTCCAAGACTGATAGTCTACTTTTCCCCTCTTGCGAATCTTTTGTTGCCGGGTAGTCTGGTCCATCAACACAAACTCAGAAGATCACCCCATCTGGTTTCTCTCCGCGTTCTCCACCTCGTCCGACCAAGACCAGTTCTTCACTTGGCTGCTCATACGGGGTTTCCTCCGCCGAGGTAGTGGTTTAATTTTACGTTGCTGAGATTTTTGTGCATCATCCACTGTAACGTGCTTACTTGATGAAAGACCGTGCGCCGCTGCCGTGCTGGCAGGTGTTGCGGGTGACTTAGGCGTGCTCCCAGAGTCATTACCTGCTGGTCTTCCGTCCATCTCCATCTTTTTGGGCTCGGGGTCGATGTTGGACGCAGAGTATTCCTTGTCCTCAGGCCTGCTCTGGCTTACTGTTGCGCTCTTTGGCGTGGAGACCGACGCTGCTCCGTTCAAGCCCGCGTTGGATGGCACAGCTGGCGATTGCTGAGATCCAATCACCATTGGAGATTGACTCATGGTGTTGTGAAGGACTGAGATCCTCTGCTCATTCAGTCGCACCCATTTAGCCTGATCTGCTGTTGGACCAGGCTTTGTGGCCAACTCTTGAAAGTTTGGTGGATATGCCATCTCGGCGTTGCGGTCGTCGTTCTTCACGTGCTTCTGGTGCCACACATCGCACTGCATGCGGTGTGAAAATGAGTGAAGACTGATAGGGTATGAACATTTGCAGAAAGTACATTCCCACCGTTGTGGGTTAGATTCTGCTAGAACTGATGCTGCCTGAGGGGGTGTCGCAGTTGGAGCATTCGATTGTCCAGTCGATGTTTCTGAGGGCAGCGGTGGTTGGATGTTCACTACAAATGGGCCAGACGTTGGTGGCTTTACCTTTAGTTTTGCCGTTGCAGCAGTGTATCTGCTGTGCCCTAATCCAGTCCCTCGAGGCATAAACGGGTTAGGTTTTGGGCGGACCTTAGGCTTGGTCTTTGTTTGTACCTGCTCACAATCAAGTGTAGCATCTTGTGCCTTGAACTCAGAAGATGACTGACTAGCAAGTGGCTTTTGCTGTGTCTGTATCTGAAAGGTCTCCGTGGCAAGAAATGACGAATGAGGAGCGTTGGCTCTGAGCCTGTCTGTGGCTGCAGCAGAAGTGGGTTTCAGTGCAGCGGGCGGTTGGTTTCCTGGCTTCTCTGGCAGTGCGGAAGCCTCCTTGATTATCTCTGTGCTCGCATTTCCATCCAATCGGCCATGCTGGCCCTGAATCTGCTGTATTGAAATGTTGCTTTGTGCCTTGAGATGACCGATAGGTCCCTTATCATCTCCCATCTTTTGCTTCTCGGCCTCAATCACTTGTCCCGATCTGATAGCTGCGTCCATGCTTTCCTTGCCTTGGACCTTTCCATTCTCTGTGTATTGCTCTGACGCCTGATCCCCGGGTTTCGATTCTTCGAGTTGTTCTTGGAAAGCAGACAGATCACTTTTTGTATCCATCTCATTCACACCGTGGGTTGCTTTTGCCGCAGCCGTGTGTGACAAGTCGTATTCGCCCAATTTATGCTTTACATCTTCAAGCTTGCATTTTAGATCGTCTATCTCCTTCTCGCGGTGTCTGGATGCCTCCTTGTTGACTTTTACTTCATTGTTGGCTTGGTCGAGCTGTTCTCGCAATTGCTTCGCAAGTTCTGCGGTGGTGTTGGCCCTGTCCTGAGCGTCGGCCAGCTCCTCATCAAGCTTCTCTTTGATGTCCATGCGTTCGCGGGCTAGCTGGAAAAAGATCTTGTTCTTTTTTAACAACTGTTCGTTCTCGTCTTTCAATTGCTCCATCTTTCGGGCGAGCGTATTGTTCGTGCCCGTCAAGTGGTCCTTTTCGCCTCTCAGATCCTGCACCTGTTGATAGAGTGAATTGGTCTTGTTCCTTAATTGCTGATTCTCGCTTTCCAACTGTTGCAAATGTTGGAGGAATGCCGCTTTCTTCTTCGATGGTTGCGGGGGCGCATGGCCCTGCAGTGCGTGCTGCTGCAGGACTTTAGACGACGAGGTTTCTCTATCACCATCTTCGAAAGTGACTTCGATCAAATCTAGCCGAGGTGCATCTGTAAAGGACCTAATTGAGCTGAATGCTGTAGGCGTACTAGGCTCATAAGGCAGTGCCTCTGGCTCGAGAACCAAAGCTTCAATGCTGCTCGTGTGGTCTGGCGCGCTTGCAATGGCTACTTTGGTGGCTACGACAGCGTGGTTCTGACGATTACGAGAAGCCTTATGTAGAAGCCAGCCCAGGACGCCGAAGAAGAGGATGATCACCAGAGCGGACGAAAGGGCGTTGATTGGTTCGACACGATCCGAGACAACACGTATAGTTAGAGCCTGGTTCCATGGTTCGGCAGGCGTGTAGGCAACTGTGTTCGGGTGACCCCAGATGGCGGAAACAGGAACGTTGGGTGCAAGTGAAAGAGGCGGAGGAGCCTCAACACAATTGTCGGCATCGGTGAAGCTGTTAATGCTGGTACAGTCGTACACCTCGCTATTGTGTTTTGCAAGCAGCAGCTCTTCTTCGAAAATATCTGCTGGTACTTCGTGCGGAGGCGGTTCAATCGCGCGTTCACGACCAACAACATCGATTGCATGTTTGACACCGAAGAGGGCGACAGCGCAGCCCACTGCCCAAATAGCGCCTTTCGTAATTGAAACTGCTACTAAGCCATTAAGATGCGCGGCGAGGCCAACTGCAGGCACGGCCATGGTGCTTGTTAGGTGGGGCTTTGCTAGATGGGTTGATGGAATCGAGTCGTGCTTTTGTGGCTGTTCTGGTATTGGTCTGAGGGCCAGTGAGAAGATAAGGCTGGCAGGGTGTGGAAGAAAGCGAGCCTTTCAACGAAAGTGACCAAGAACATACTGCCAAGCAGGTTAATTCTTGGGTGAAGCAGTCATTATAGCCTCCATGGACCCCTCGAAAGCACAATGTGTTTGCCAAGAGCAAACGGACGCTCTTTCACCAGAGGTGGCTGAGACTTGCTGCCAAGGATGATCTTTGTTAAGTGAAGCAGTCTTTGTAGCCTTGCTGTCGTGAGCTTATCGAAAAATGTTGTGATTCATAGATGAACGAAAAAGAAAACTCTTTCACTCATGACAGGTGACATGAAGCCCGCGACCGCATTGACTACCGAACGACGATTTCTACCGCCACCTCATTGCTCCAAGATGCTTTGGAGTCACTTTCCTTCCATGCTCTCGCTGTGTCTATCTCGAGGACGTTTTCACATGTGTCGCTGATTTTGACACAGTGTCTTGCAATGGGCTTCCCAAATATGAGCGCCATAACATCATCGTCCAAGCTGCGATGCTTAAGATCGGAAATATAAACACCTTCGAACCCATTAGCACATTCCACGGCAATATCTCGAAAGAAAGCACAACTGACCGTATGTGCCCAACACCTTGAGGGACGTCCAGATGCGCAGCCGGCCTGATACACGGTCGACATAGCTGTCGGTATTTACGATTGCAGCAGCTCCAGTCATCTTCCCCAGAACGCCCAAGTTCGCTACTTCCACATTGTCCGAGCCCCTTACCTCATGGCTGCGCTTTAGTTTGAAAGATTGCAATGGGAAAGCAGACAGTATCTCCCACCCGCGAGTTGGCAGTTCCAAGTGGACGAAGGTGTCGCTGCTCTCGCTGGTGGTGGGCTTGGTCACTTGACCGCTGGTATGATTCCGGATGATGTAAGTGCCTTTCTCCGCACCAGGGAAAGAGTCCAGTCCGATCAGCTCGGAAAGCGGTCGCTGGGTGCAGTTGAACACTCCCAATATGCTTACCCCACTATGGGCCATGCCGACGTAGGTCGCAACCTTGAGTAGAACAGGATCATCATAGGAGTTGTAGGCGGACGAGCTTTTACCCACGGTATGAGGACGAAGAATCACCGTATTGTCGCGAGGGGTGTTGCCTACCATTTGACCTATCAGGTTGAGATCGTGCTGTCCAGGCACATCGGTAATGTATATCGGTCCACCTGAAACACAACGTCCAGCAGCATGAAATGAGGCATAGTCGTGCGAAGTCTGGAACATGTCCCAGTCGGGGAGGATATTGAGGTATTGATTAAGGATTGCGTTGTGAGCATTGCAGAAGATGTGCCAAGGGTGTGAGGCGGGAACCTCTGGAAAGAAATCGTCAGAGTTGCGTAAGAGTATCTGCGGTCTGTTCGAGGGTAGCTGCGAGTGGAATATCATCTGAGGCGATTGCGACATGCAGGATATGGCCCTCGCCGAGAAGTAGCGCAGCTGAGCGATGTTCCAGGCATCCTGATACGATTTGATCAGGCTTCGGCGGTCCGTGGCATCGTCTAGCTCATCGAGGAAGAATTGCGCGTCAGTCTTGACCGAATCGATACCGGCGGAGCTGAGAAATTGATAGAAGTCTTTGTAGAAGCGGCTCACATCTTCTTCGGCAACAACAGTGAACTTGCCCCCGGATACTCCATCTTTTTTCTGAACGACGGTGGTTTTGTACTCTTTCGCGATTTTGCCCTCAGGTGCAATGCCACCCCAGTACCCGAAAAGGGCATGCCAAACTGCGATATGTTTGATGTTTGTGTACTTGCTGCGGATGTCGCTGACTGTCGCCTTTAGGCCGCGCGGAAATCCGTTCTTAGTTGCTTCGAACTCGACCCAGGCATTCTTGAATTGATCACCACCTTCATGGTTCTGGAATGGTAAGCGCTTGTTCCTGGTGCATGCGATGCACATACCAAAGACTGCCAATTATCATCAATGATGAGATTGCTAATGTTTATCCCGTTCTTGGCCAAGGATTCCAACGCAGTCAAAAGCTTCTCTTCGGTGAGATGCTGACCGATGCCGTTCCACGTGCAATACGAAAGGCCGTCGTCTAAGAAGTAAGTCAAGATCTAGCAGCCCGAAGTCAAACAAGTAGCCCTCAAATCACTTACACCAATTCTCCAGCCATTCTGGTTTGAAGTCATCTGTCAGAGCCTTGAACTCAGTCTCAGCCTCTTCGGATGCCACACTGTACTTCATGACCAGCCTCCTTGTGTAGTACATGACCGCTGCTATTGCATGGTTCAGGTCTTTGCCGGCGGCAACAGCTAAATGTGCAGTGCCATCTTCCTCGCTGTCGTTGCGGGATTGGATGGTAACACGCCCTTCGCCATCATGACCCAGGGTTGTCAACACATCATCTACACCACTGATTGCAAGCACCACCAAATGAGAGCCGTCTTCACGTTCGAAGGTAGCAAGAATAGCCTCTTTGTCGGGCTGAAAAAGGTCCTTGCCCTGTCGTGGGGCCAGCCAGGGACTCCATAAACGTACCAATGCAAACCAGCGTGTGAAGCTTAAAGGTGTTCCTAACGTGTTTGTTGAGAATCCTGAGGTGGTCCCAGATGCACCTTTGACAGGACTGGTGATTGACCACAAGACCGTCTCTGAGGAGTCACTTTGCTCTTTTCCGATCTGCAGGTATGGTGGTAGTCCATCGATATAGTGAGTCAAATCGTCACTCAAGGCGTCTTGCGACTGGTAGATCAGGCGTCCGTCTGAGGTGGAGAACTGCTCGTTAGCCCATTTCCATGACTCTTCTTTTCCTGCTCTGAACGTGACGGTAAATGACAAGAGACCGCCATGATTGGGACGCCCTGGCAATTCAAGTGTGAAGAAGTGCTGACGAATGTTTGTCTGTGACGCTTTGACAACCGTAAGGGATGGCTCGGGTGCGGGCTGGAGGTTCAAGCTTGTCCACTTGTCCTTGTCCTCGAAGTTGTGCCATAACGCAGCTTCCCAGGTCCTTTCTGACCCAGCCGAACTCTCAATTAGAACCGTAAACTTGACTGTCTTTCTGTCGAGGGGTATGATTGTAGTCTGCCCTAATGGAGGGTGGCATGTAAGTGTGGCGTACATGTCAGCGGTGTCGATGGGGGCAATAATTCAAGGGGGAGGGCACAATCTAGATAGCGGGGAGAGATAGGTGTACTGAGGGGTATGTAGACGATCACGCAAGTAGAATTGACGCAGATGCATGCTACACTAGGCAAGCAGGTGACGTGCATGGCATAGGTGCGGAGGTGATCGGGGAAGCCGCGCACAGGCCACTTAGGTGATCGTCACATTCGAGATGGAAGTTGCGTTTTGCGCCAGAGCCATTGACGGCAATGTTGATGCTCAGACGCCTGTCGCAGGGGCGGCAGCACGTCTGTCGGCAATGCCTACGAAGTCAACACACCCTTGCGCGCGGTGAACGGCCAAGCCAGAAATGGGCTGGTCAGCACGCAGACGAAGCTTCCCGCCATGTCGAGTGGGAGGAGCATGCCAGCAGGATACGGACCGGCGCGCAGCAGAGCATGCTGAGCCTGCTTGAACAACGTGGGTTTGTCAAAGACGTTGCCGGGTAAGCAAAACCTAGCAAGGAGCCACGGCACAGTCATTGATTGCATGCAGCGGCCGCGAAACCCTCGACTGGCTCCTCACCGAGAAGCGCATAGGAGTCTATGTCGGCGTCGACCCTACTGCGCCCTCCCTCCACGTTGGCCATCTGCTGCCTCTTATGGCTCTGTACTGGATGTACCTCCATGGCTACTACACCGTTAGCTTGGTGAGCATTCTCCGCCAGAACACGAGCAACAACAGGCTGACTAAAGACAGTTAGGTGGAGGCACCGTGCAGATTGGAGACCCCTCGGGAAGAACGACTGCTCGTTCGCGACAGGGCACAGACGTGCAGACTATGAACATCGAGAGCATACGGCAACAACTCGATAAACTTTGGACCCACGTCAAGTGCTTGGGCATCAAGCACCACTTCTCGCCAGAAACGAGCAGGAAGCAGGATATTCTCAATAATCGGGTATGGCTCGAGAAGCTCAATGCTGTAGAGCTCATGAGGGACTTGGGCTCTGGCATGCGCCTGGGCACCATGCTCAGCCGTGACTCGTATGTAATCGTCTCGTCTCCCGTGAATCTTCTAACCTTATCCTAGGGTCAAGCTACGCATGGAAAGCGGCGAAGGCATGGCCATATCCGAATTCTCCTACCCGCTCTTCCAGGCCTACGACTGGTGGAGCATGTACCACAAGCAGGGCGTTCAACTTCAAATTGGCGGCTCAGACCAATACGGAAACATCTGCGCAGGCATGGACGCTGTATCGCATATGCGCAAGATCCGTCGACTCGATTCTTCACAGCAGCAGGAAGAGGACCCACGTCTGGCAGCCTACGGCCTCACGACACCGCTGCTTACCACCGCCTCGGGCGAAAAGTTCGGCAAGAGTGCAGGCAACGCTGTGTGGCTCGACAAAACTATGATGAACTCTTTCGATTTGTACCAGTACTTCATGCGCACCGCAGACGCCGACATCGAGCGCTATTTGAAGCTCTTCACCTTCCTTCCTCTCGATCAAATCTCCCTTCTCGTCGAGCAGCAACGTTTAGACGCATCCAAACGCATTGCGCAACACGTCCTCGCGAGAGAGATCGTTGAGCTCGCGCACGGCGCCGCAGAGGCAAAGAAAGCCGAGACAGCACATAAGGAAGCGTTCAGTCATGGCACAAATACATTCTCCCTCGGCGCGCTGCGCAACACTTTGGGCACAGCTAACTCCAATGCTGGGCTCGGTGCTCAGAAGGAGAAGTTGCGCAAGTTCGACATCGAGTTACTGGAGTACAAGCGTTCCTACGCTGCGTCCTCGACAGTGGAGCCTAATCCTAGCACCTCCGCTTCTTCACAAACGACGCAAGAGTCCGTGATTACCCTCCCGCTCTCAATGCTGCAACCCGGAGCCTTCCCCCGCGTCCTCCACGCTGCCGGTCTTGCTACTACGAAAAGCGAGGCCCATCGTTTGATAGCGAAGAAGGGAGCATACGTTGTGGTCCCCAGCTCTGGCAGCGTCGAGTCTCCCTCAAGTCTAAAATGGGCTACCATCGATTCATCTTCCTCAGTAAACCCATATCATTACCTCATCGATTTCGAGGCTCTCGTGTTGAGGAGCGGCAAGAGCAAGATCCAAGTCGTCAGGGTTGTAAGTGATGATCAGTTCGAAAAGCAGGGCTTGAACGCCGAGGCGAATAATGAGAAGGCGAAGAATGAGCTGGAGCAGGAGGCGAAGGAAGATGCTCAAGAGGAGGATGGTAAGAGCGTTGACAAAGCCGAAGCCGCTGCAAAGACATCGACGGGTGAAGCAGTGCCTTTCCAGCCATCGTAAATACGTGTATATTAGAGTAGGATAGTGGGCAATGTTCCCTCAACTTGTACAATACGAGCATGTAGACTTGACTGCTCGGAGCTCAAAACGTGTGTGTATAAGCATATAGCTCCTGCTTTGCTTCTCGTTCACTTCGTCAGCTGGAAGACCAGTTATGTTCACCATACCGTCACACGACGTGACCATCAGCAGCGGAAGAACGAAGCAAGTCAGAGCAAGCCCCCAACGCCCCTCCAGGAACCACGATAGCGAGGATCTACACTCAAGGCCTGAGCAACACTCTTGTGCAGTCGTCCCGCCGGGAGGTGTGGGTGGGAGGAAGAGTTCGTGGGTTCAAAGCCGCACAACAAGGGCAAGTAAAGAGTGTCAATCACAGAGTCGCACTTTATGGTCTGGGCCGTGGCAAGTATCAAAACTCAGGGGGCTTACGCAGAACAAGGCTTCGGAGGGAGGAGCACCCAACGGTCTGAAGCGCGCTCAGTGTACTCACACAGCCGTACACATTATGTCTGCCTGCCAATTGGTTCGTTCGTTGTGAGGCTGAGCGCTGCGCCTAGCTCCGGATGGCTCGCCCGAGAGGACCCTGGGAAACCACAACTTCAAGCGCTTGTTGTCGCCACGTCAACGTCCATCGCCAGTGTATGGGGTCTGTGAGTTGAGGGGCCAAAGCACAAGCCTCGTGAATACGACGTCACTTGCCGTTCCATCCATGGATACCTAGTATGGAGATGGAAGCTATGACATCATTAATCTTCCGATAAGAAGCCAATTCACGCAGAACGAGGCTGTCATATCTAGATGTCTAGTGCCGAGTACCCACGGAGCCAAGCGCACATTGTTCGCAGGAGGTGAACTTGTCGTCTACTTAAACTTCACGATCCTCGAGCTCGTCATGCAGTAAGCAACTTGGCTCTGTCTTCTGCGGCTCCACATCGACCCCGCTCGTGATTAATTCACGCAGTTGGATCGTCACGGAGCTCAGGCTCCAAAGAGCCTTTGCCAATTTACATAGTGTGACCCGTGGCGTCACTCGAGCGGCTCTCAAGCGGAAGTGGCGTGCGGGTCGCAGCGATCCCTGACGAAAGCTCTCCTTGTATCTTAAATTAGCATCATACAGGCATTAAAGTTGCAAATGAGCGTTTCCACCTTGCGCACTGTGTCAATACCTAAAGCCTGTTTGCTGCAACTGTAGAGCTACTTGCCTATCAAATACAGACACTCGCAGTCACAAACTATTAGGTACTCAAATAATGAAGTGATGGAGTGATGATTCGAATGTGTTGTGTGCGCGCTTGCAATCAGCCGTAGATGTAGCTTTCTGCAAGTATGGACGATCATTAACGCATTAGTCGAGTAGCATCCTAAACAGCACAATTGACATGACTCGAAATACGAGGCTCCATTCGGAGAGGGTGGAGGCTACTTCGTTGCAACCCTGCAAGGATAAGGAAAGATGGGGAAGGCGGATAAATGATGAATATCCATACGAAATATGGATAGTGACGTCGGCCAGGGGGATTGAGTTATGTCTGTCAAGAGGGTATAAGTAGTGGCTCTCACTTCTGTTATCAGTCTCATCACTCAAACAGTCCTCTGCCAAACTCCTCCATAAAGAACTTCAATCCTCAAAACCATTACTCCTCACCTACACATATCACAAGATGCAGTTCACATTCGCCGCCGTCTCTGCTCTTCTGGCAACCGCCCTCGCAGCCCCAGCCCCTCAGACAACTGGCTGCCCCAACCCAGCTCACTGTGGCGGCTCTCCTCCTGACCCATCCACATACGAGAACGTCGATATTGCCGACCTCTACATCCGCAAGAACAACGGCATCCAGAGCGCTAGCTTCAAGCTCACCGGTGCCAATGCCACCGACCTTGCCTGCGAGATCGGCGTCGTCCCCGAGCTGCCTTCTGAGGTCGTCACCTGCGGCGACAGCGACTACCGCTTTGGCCTCACCAAGGGCGAGAACACCGAATTCGGCCTCGCTATCTACCACCAGACTGCTCCCTTCTCGGGCAAGTACCTGATTGGCGATGCCCCTACCTACTGCCGTGCTGGCGGCAACGGCCCAGATGACTTCGTCTGCAGCCAGACCAGCGACTACCTGACCTTTGTCATCGTCGGACAGAACTACCCCGGCAACAACTAAAATGGACCTTTTTCTGTACATATTGAGTCTTAGCGAAAGAGTTGGGTACGCCTGTTACAGGCTTTCTGAAAAATTAGTATAATGTATCGACCTCGGCATCACAACAATGCCCCCAACACAACGACCCATTCTCAGCCCTATTGTGTGTGACGTCTAGCTGAAAATTAATCAACATGATGAGAAAACTTCACGTGCGTACATATCACATCAAATGCTACACATAAGCACGGCAAGCCATATGCTGAACTCTTGACTTCTTGATGATAGATACTATATCTACAACTATAAAGCCACGTCTCAGCAACGTACCGCTCGAGGTCTGCTTCATGTTCATCATCGCTGTTGTAAATGTGGGATCGCTCGGTCGATTCGCGCAGTGTTGGTAGATCAACATGGCGAAAGGACCCTGAGTACCTACACTGAAGAGGCAAGGCATCCTTCATCGTCCTCTTCTACACGTGCGATATGGCTCGACTCATCTCGAGAGGGGGCCACGCTACACCCATTAGTATGCAGATCCTTGTCATTAACCAATGCGTGGATCTTAATGTCGAGGATATTGTTCAAGTAATTGGTATACTGTCATTTTCTGAACACTATCCAAGATCTGCATCTTCCCTTTCTCCAACAGGTTTTTTCGTCGTTGCGATCATCGGATATGGGTCATACAGACTAGAGCGGTGTGATGCTAGTGAACAGGCCGTCGCAGACTGACAATTCTTCTGACGCGACGTTGGTAGAAGTATTGAGTAGTGCATCAGATAGTGGTGTTCCGCTCCTTGGAGTTCGTCGAAGAAAGTCGAGTGCGATAGTACATTGAGTTTGAGGATCGAGAGCTTGCCGATTGTGGTTCCTGTGGACTGTGCATAAGAGCTCTAGATCAGGTCTACTTGTATACTGTAAAGGACCTTGAGACTGCTAAAATCAGCCGTGAGTGGTATTCTCGTGTTACCGAAGATGTTGCTTGTGAACTTCGAAGCATGCTCCATGTTCATGATGTGTTGCCACCAGACCCCGTGGTTGTTACATTCGGGAGAGAGATCGAAGCGGGGAGAGTGCTGAGTATGAACCAATAGCTGCGCTTTTCAGCCCTGATGAGAGGCACCACCATGCTCGAGTAGAAGTTCTTAATTGGTAGAGAACTGGTCCTCGCTGCGCGGATATCCCTCATCTGTCGACATCAAGAGTGGGGTGCTGAACGAATTGCTGTAAGACTTCTACAATATGGAATGCTCTCGGAGACTGCGGTCACCTTGGTGCGTGTACGTGGCATTGTAGAAGTGGTATGCACACCTTGACAGTCACCACGCAAGCAAGTGCGTCGTCATCATTGCCAGCTCGAATAGCATAACAAGGCTGCCGACCGGGTCATCGCCCTCGAAGCAAAGCCCGTCCGAATGCGCGGGCCGAAGACTCGTGGTAGGCGATGCTTGGCGTGGTGATGTGTACTTGTACTTGAAGATTCACACTATGCCTTGGCCTAGACCTCCTTCTCTCGACAGGCTCTCAGCAGGTCGCGGATGCGGTTGTTGACCCAGGAGTAATAGAAGTGTAGGCTCCATGGTTGCATAATCTTATCAAACTTCTATCCATCCACGAACCACCGCTCTTCTTGCCGTTCAACGTTCTGCAGCCACATCTACGTGCACTAGAGACATCATGTGGCAGCCAGATAGGGCTTCTGCTTCATTCCATGGGTGTCTTGCCTGTGCGTCAGGAGACGTAACCCACTTGCGGCAGCAGACTTTAACCAGCTGCAACAATCCGTAATTGCTGTTCGGGCCATCAAAGTTGTATGTATGCCGATACATATTAGTTGCAGTAGTACCTCGGAGAAGCCTCCGATTTACTCGATGCAACGGCTAGATTTGATTGAGTGTACAGGATGCAACGGTCTGGTGGCTCTGTCCTATCAAGGTACCTTGACACAAAAAGGTGTTTGCCATTGGTGTCTGATACGAAGCCCTTCTCCAGACGAAGGAGCTTGTCCACGAGAAAGGTTTGTAGCACAGGGGGAGGCGTTGTGCATGACACAATGTCGCCCGCGTATTTGTAGAATGCTGCACAATGGTAACGTCACGATGCGAACAGCAGTGCTGTTGCGTGCGGAACAGATCTGCCTGGAGAGCGCGTTGATTGATAGCTGTCAAGCGAACATGGTGTACCACGGGACAGCAACGCCTTAATGCCCCGCAATTTAATAACACAAAACGCGGTAAGTTCGAACCGAGCTATGGCAAGCTGAAGCAACAGAGCATTGACGTGTGACATGGATTTATACGTTGCGTATCTCTCAAGGGCAGGCAGCGGTGCCTCTAAGCCTTATTCTCTGCTTGAGGATGTCTTGAATATCGGACTGTCATTGGCCGACGAGGAAATATCGATTGATGCAGAAAGCGTGAACATCGAGCGCAATTGGCAGGTTTCGGGAGATGAGGTGCTGCACTCTATAAGTGAGATGTTAGGGATATTTGGGTAGCGAGAGCTGAAGAAGGACCACAGTCCAGATGTCCACTAGAGGGTCGAGCATCATCCAGGCCGCAGGCGTCTCTCACACCGAATAGTCTAGAGTTGACCGACACAACCAGAGTCTGGCTATGGTTCGTGCTGACGTTGTCAGCTGCGAGGCAATCGAGGGGTGAAGGATGGCGCGGGTGTTTATTGAATTTTCGCTTGGCAAAACGAAAGTTGCAGTGCGGGTGGTTCCCTGAAGAGTAGCCCTGGAGCATTCCAGCAGACCGATGCAGTTATCGAGTGCCACACAACCCGTCCGTGTCCAGCAATGGCCGCCTACACCGTTTTCTCGAGTTACTTCCGATGCTCAACTGCAGCAAAGTGCTATGCTCGAGCTTGTGTAGCGGGCAAGTGGGGTCATGAAATCTGTGCCTGCGCCCACCGGACCTCAACCCGGTGCTATGAGAATGCATTGCGTACCTTTCAACGGGCCGCTAGATTATCGAAGACTATCTGCACGACAACAGATCGAGCAGCGACGCCGCGCAGGGCTGCAGGTTTTGACAAGCTTACGAAAGGTCTGGGCTCAATGGAGTTTGGCCAGGGGCTGGGCGACTGGATGCGGCAAGGGCGTATTGACTTGCCTTAAACGAATCCCCCGTCCGCCTATCAGCGGAAGCGCGGTCGACACCTTAGGGCGAGCAGCCGAGTAGCGATGCCAGTCATGAGCCGAGCAGTGGGAAGCTGCTTGCAAGGAGGCGGCGCGTGGCTTTATTACCATGTCTGTTGGCTAGCATTGGTGGCTTGAGGGCTGCCTGCAAGCTCGATGGCAATATTCAACATAAGGACGGCTGCTCCCATTGTGGTACAGATTTTCGAGCCTGATAGACAAACGAAGAACAACGCCAGAACAATCCTTCCTTGATCATTCGGGCGACGATCGACATTGCCAGAGAGCCGCTGTTCTCTCATCGACTCGCCAAACTTCGTCCGGACGCATTATCAGGCCGCCCGCAGCCACGCAACACGCAGGACAACCCGGAACAGCAGATCCAGTGCTCACGATACGACTGATACTTGGCCCTCACAGCAGACGGTCATGCTCTGTGTGAGCCCCAGGCAGCTTCGTGAATCTTAACAGCCGTGCCAGACGGTTGAAGAAACATAAAATATGGAGACCCAGCCATTCGCGGAACGCGAGTCACCAATCATGCACCGTGCCCCATTGTCGCACCATCCTTTACAAAAGAGGAAGCACGAGAATAGATTGCGCCGCGGCATCCTCTCCTTATATACCAGCAGGACGTCGCCGTCCGTGTTGCTCTCAGTGCTCGTCGTATTACTGTCCTGGAGTTCCCTGCTCGGCGCCGTTTCCGCAGAACCACATGGTGATCAACTTTCCACTGTCGACGACGATCTGCTGTGGACAGGATCGTCATTGTACATCGACACCCGGCCGCCGCCAATAATTCCGCTTTTGATGCCTCCAATACTTACCAACGAGGATGCCACAAAGACGCTGTCCGCACCCCCTTCAAAACGCTCTCTCGCCGTCGCGAGCAGCTCTGCTGCTGCCTTCCAAGTTCCCAGACCTTTCGACACGGGCCTCTCGAATAATTTCACCAACTCTTGCGCAAATTACATGAGCAAATTGCTCAACAGTGACGCGCTTAATGATTGTCACCCGTTCTCATTACTGCTGCAGGTATGTGCTTTCTTAGGAAATACAACCCGAGGTTTCGTGCTAACTGCATGAAGACATCAAGCAGTTTCTTTGACGCATCGAAGTCCTTCTTTCGCATCACTCAGACTCTTGAGGCAACGTGCGCCGTCAACGAGAGTCAATGCACAGCAACACTTGACGGCTTCGCTCGGGAGCTGTTAGCTGATACAGCTTGCAAGACCGACTATAACAACGACAATCCGATTGTGATACAAGCCTACAATGGGCTCGTGGCATACAAACCGTCGTACCAGGCGAGTTGCTTGCGTGATGATGACGGAAACTACTGTAAGTGCTTCCTAACGACGCGAATGGGGTCCTCATCTAATTGAGTCACGCAGGCTTCGCCAATGCAGTCAGCAACACATCTTCGCCTACCGACAGTTATCCTTTCTACCTCCCTATTGGCCAGGAACTGCCAGGAGGCTCACGACCCACGTGCAATTCGTGTCTGCAGGACTCTATGGCGATTTTCGCAAACTTTGCCAACAACGCTACGCAACCGCTCAGCAAGACCTATACCTCAGCTGCTCAGCAGCTCTCCATCTCTTGCGGATCGAGATTTGTCAACATCACTGCTGCCCCACTGAAGGGAGCTGCCGCCCCAATGTCGAGTGCATCGTTCCACCCAACATTGGCCCTAATTTTAATGTTTGTTCTCTATTTCTTCCAATGAAAGAGGCATGTTTGCCTCATTCTTGCATTCTTGCATTCTTGTACCTACCTCATCATGGACTTCACGAATGGCTACGGCCTTCACTCATTAGCGACGGCGTATTGGGCTTGTCTGTTTTTGCATTTACTTTTGTCTTTCAGCAGGCATATGCCTGGTAGCGGATACCCATTGGAGCGGATCAACTGCTGCGGAAGCAGAGCCTTGGTTTGAGGGACCTTGGATCCCTGTCCTGGACAGGTACCGGCGTTTAGGTACTTGGGCAGCATAGAAAGGAATGTGCGGAGACTGCACGCACATAGAACGAGACCGGACACACTCATCGAATAAAAGTACAGTGGAAGCTGCAAAAGGCATTTCCTTTCTCCGATTGGATCACCAAACCTTCAGATGGCCAGGGTTGTTGCACCATTGATCCTGGATATATGCCACAAATTTTATACAATTTATCTGCCGCAACCATGTACATCGTTGCACTCCCACTATCGATACCGATAAATTCGTGTACATCGTCATTTCGCCCCACTCCGTGGACTTCGTTTCAGCAAACAGAGTGAAGTGACAGGCCTAAGCTGGGCCACATCGCGGACTAGACCGACGAGAAAGTCGATCCATGAGCAGACTCACACGTCAACGCGTCTGTTGTGGGTCGCTAGCGAAGTTTGACATGTTCTCATAGGGCTGTCAGAGTCTGGGATGCGCTTTCTGAAACATGATCACGTGCTTAACTTCCGTTGATCCCGCGGGGTGAAGGGTGTCGAATCTTGATGCTTACAATGCCTCAACTCTCAATTAGACCCTGCCAACCTGCAGCACTTGCGCCCTTTCGCCCCTGATTTGCGTAGTAACAATAGTGATGCTATGCTCCAAGTACTTCGATTCGTCATTTGGAGTGTTTGTTCGCGTTTTCTGCCTGAATGACCGAACCCGTGGTGGCGGGGCTTCGGTGTCATCCTCAAATCTCCAGTGCATTTAATCCTTGCAGGGTGAACCCGCCTTCTAGCGGAGCTCGTTCTTGCGACGGGACAGGAAGAAGCCTGACAGGACAGCAAACGCATGAATGTTTGATGGGCCCGTCGCTCGGTTGGCCCCCGTGATTCATGTTCTTTCCTTACCTGAGACGACCAGCTTCGCCGCGAACGTCTTGCGCGTACTTTACTGCTCTCCTCTCATTCTGTCGCTTCTCAGTTTATGTGATATTAATTGGTTCAGGAACCACTTTCTTTTGCATCTACTCATTCTTCACATTCTTTTGATACCCACACTCTTTTTGGTCAGCGACCATCACCCACCATACATTGCCACAGTTCGACATCGCTCATCAATCTCCTTAGCACAAAGCCCTGCACTCAACCCATCAATTCGCTCACTACGACATCATGGCTGAGGTCATGAACCAACAAAGGGTCAACCTTACTGCTCCTTCGTCACGACAAGATGTTGTCAGCGAGCTTTTGGACGACTACACATACGAAGATGCCTATGAAGTCGAAGAAGTGTCTCCCAATTCGACTCTTGCCCCTGCATTCAAAGAAATTCTTCCGCCTCGTACAGACAGCCTCAGGGACGCAAAGGCGGAAGCAATTCAGCGAATGAACACTAAGTTCCAACTGAGAGGTAAGCGATGTCCCTGCGTGTCGAAGATACTTGAGGGGTGCCGGTGCATGACATAGTCCGCTTGCTGGCTTGGCATCGCTTTACGCGTCAGCATTCACCGTGAGCCTCTAAGAGAAGCTGCTCAAGATTGTGACTATTAGCGAGCCATGATGTCCTCGTTTTGTGTTGATTCCACGTCAGCAGCAGCGCAGTGTTGCACAACGAACACCACTCACATCGGTCACAGCTAACGTGTAATAGAAGACGACAGCTCCTCTGTCTCCTCAAGTGGCTCGCGCAATGGCTCGATAGATCAAACACCCAGGACGCGCATCACATCCCGCAGCCTCTCTCGCAGTGGAACACCACCCTCACTCAAGCTTTTCGTCAGCAACGGAGCCACCGCTTACATCCCTCCTACACCCATTGTCTATCCTACAGTGAAGCCCCTTCCGTCCTCGGTCATTCCTGACAGCAAAGAGCTGCCTCCGCCGCCGCCGCCTGAGCGCTCTGTGAAACGTAAACAATTGCAAACCTCGGCCATGGGTCACAAGCCCTCCAAGAGCGAGCTTGAACGAAACGACTCGTTCCACTCTCTCAAAGATGGCAAACGCTCGGTTGTAGGCGATGCTGACATCCCTACGGCGCCAACTGTGCAGCGGAAAGCCATCCCTGATTCAGGTGTCAAGAAGTTTGTCAGTTTGTTTGAGTTGAATAATGGACCTCGAGGCGGGAAGCCTGTTGCTGCGCCTACTTCTGCTCCAAGAGACACGATCTCTGGAAAAGACATGGGTCCTAGCAGAATCCCGGTCAAGCAGGACATATCTGCCAGTAGCCAGCTGCCGCCCACACCACCAGAGGAAAACACCGTACCGTCACCGCCTCGCAAGGCCCTCGTTGGCCTCGGACTACCATCGAACCCTCGTACCAAGCAGCCGGCGTCACCACTTCACGCGCGTGGTAAAAGTAGCACGGGCTTCAACATCCTGAAGGTACTTATTGAACTCCCTTTCCCTTCACCAGTATTCCTACGGTAGTGTTGCTACCAGAAGGTCAGAGCCAGCCACTCCTGCGAAGCAAAACTTGTAGCTAACAAAGCTACTGCAGGCACAAAGGCCAGCTCCTCCAATTCCAACAATTCGGAAGGAGGTCACCACGCCCGAGATGACCCCGTCACCTACCCTGAAGCCTGAGATCAGGATGGACAATGAAATTTCCCCGATGAAGCCTCTGCCGCCACCTAGCGAACATCGTAGACCGATCAGCTACGAGGGACCTGGCACACAGCAGCAGGGCTCGCCCCAGCAAAAGGAGGCTAGGGAGCAAGTTCCCCCGCAAACCGAAACAGAAGTTGAACGAGAGGTCGAGCAACAAATGGAGGAGGCGCCAGAACAGCCTGCCGCAGCTGCACCAGCACTCTCAGCGCAGCCCAGCTTCCCTCTCCGAACTACCTCCCTCGACCCTCCAGAGCCCAGCCCCTCAGTCCGCCCCTCGACGGCCCCCGCACCTCAGTCAACCTTCACAACGACCCATCCCTCGCTCTCCAGCACCACTCTCCCAACAAACCTCACCTCCCCAACCTTCTCATCGGAAACCGAAGAGCCCTTCATTCCCCTAACCAAGCAATCCATTCCCCTCCGCCTCAACCTAATCCCCCGCATCACACCCTCGCAACTGCACTGCTACACCGCCCACCAGACCCACATCTGGTCCAACAATGTCTTCCAGCCCATGGGCTGCATGGTATGCCACAGCAATGAGAAAGACCGCAAGTTCAGCTGCACGTGGTGCCAGCTGCGGATCTGTCGCGCTTGTAGCCAGGAGCTGGTGAGAACACCTGGGCGCGATCTGGGGGTGCTGCTGAAGGCTAGGGAGGGTATCGAAGGGGAGGGACCAAGGGTGTGGGTGCAGGATGTTGATGAGGTTGTGAAAGAGGAACAGGAACAGGAGGAGCGGGGTGGAAGGGGGAGGTCGATGATGAAGGTTGATTCGAGGGAGAGGAGGGAGGTGCTTACGCCTAGGGAACAAGATTGATGGGATGCGCTGGGTGGCGTAGATGCGGAGGAGGACTGATCAGGCATCAGCGCGTTGTTTCTGCATAGGATGGCGTGAGGTTCTTTCATACGGTGGAGTTTATGGGTTTCCTATGTCCAAACGAAGAAGATACCAGGTCGCTGCGAAATCGCGCGCTTATTACATAGACTGATTTCCTAGACTGATTTTCTATACTCCTGTCAAATCATTTCAGCAAGATCTTGTGAGTGCCCGAAGATTCTTTGGCTCGTTGCTGATATTGCGCGTGTCTGGGTATCTATATCGCTCGCTAAGCATGCAAATATAACATGTCATCTCTTCATCGCACGTTTCTAGCTACTGCTATTGTACTGTTCAACGGGTGCGAGCATGTCCCACTGCAGCCCTTCCTCCGCATCGACAGCCGGCTCCAGATCCCCCATGCCCATCATGACATCCATCTCTGCCTCTTCGTTGAACAAGCTCAGCTGGTCAAAGCGGTGGCCAAAGTACCCATCCATCGTCTTTGCGTCAGCCCCTGGCGCTGCGCCCTCGGTGAAGTACGGCATAGGCGTGTGCGGCATGCTCGGCGTCGCGCTATCGAACAAGCCCATCTCCTTGCCAGGGTCAAGACCGCCGATCCAGAACTGTCCACCGGCTGCGGCGTCGCGTTCTAAGATGGCTGCGCTTGCTTCGTCTTCGGTCATGTTGTGCGTGGCCTTCAAGTGTCGTCGCAGGTCAACGTCGCGGTGGAAGCGGAACTCGCAGGCCAGCTTGATACAGGGAATCTCACGCTCCTTGTCGTAGCCCACACCTGTCAGCAGTGTGAGCATGGAAGGATCCTCCTTCTTCCTACTTCTCGCCGCAAGACGGCGCTCTTTACGGTTGCCCTGGCCAAGATGGTGTGTGCGAATGTGATTATCGAGCGAAGATTTTGCTTTGAATGAGTGGCCGCATGCGTTTTCGCCAGTCCAGCCTGCCAGGTCGGTGTGTTTCGAATTTGTGACCGCAGAGGGAACACAGTGGTACTTGAACTGATGTTCGTGCACGCTCTGGATGTGTACTGTGAGATTGTGTTTGCGCGTGAAGATGGCGTCGCAGTCTGGGTTTGAACATGGGAAGCGCGCTGCAGTGTCGCTGTGGACAGTTTCCATGTGGGACTTGAGGTTTGCTTCGTTCTTGAACTTCTGACCGCACTCGGGACACACGGGAGGGTGGCATTCGAGGGAATGTAACCGCAAGTCCTCAGCTGTGGAGAATGCGAGCGGGGTTTTCGGTATCATTATGGTGCCCGATTCGGTTGCCATCAACTCTGCCTCGGTGCCAGGAGTTATACATAACATGCAGTACAGCGCTTCCTCCTCTTGCTTACCATGTGAGTTGTTCACATGCTTCTGGAGTGCGTTCCCGGTCTGGTATCCCTTTGTACATCTCTCGTTGGTGTCTGGATGAACGAAGGTGCATAGGTACGGCTTGACATCCAGATGCTGACTCTTGATATGAGCCTCCAGCGCTGTTTGCTTTCGAAAAGATTCGTGACATGGCGGATACTCTGTGCAGTAGAGCTTCGATTCGTGTACGTCTTTGTGGCGCTGTAGTCGGCCGGCCGATGTGAAAGTCTTTCCGCACCCTTCCCACTCACACATGTGCGCGTCCTCGTGATTGGAGCCACTATGAGCGTTCCTCATGTGTCGCTGTAGGTGGTCCTTGCGTGGAAACGTTTTGTCACAGCCGGGTTCGGTGCAGACGAAGGGTCGTTCCTTGTTATGGCTCCGCATATGCGATTCAAGACGGCATGGGCGGTTGAAACGCTGACCGCAGCCCCCGACCTCGCAGACAAAGTGCCATTGTCGACGAGCCTCGCTGTCTGCTCTCCGGGCACCGCTGTCGGTGAAGTTCACTTTCAGATCTGCCGAGTCGTCTGAAGGCCAGTCTGAGTCTGGGGACGGCGCCGCAGAGGCTGCATGACGTTAGCAAGGATGCGACGTCATGACTGTAGAGGGGGCCATACTGGTACGTGACTTTTTCTGTGGCACGGTAATGCCACTGCTATCTGTTTTGCGTTTCACAGCCATCGCGACGTGTTGGGTGCGTCGAAAAGCGGAGGTCCGCAGATGGCATAGACAAATTATAGTGGAGCATTCGCGAACTCTTGGCGTGGAGATGATTGGCGCGCGAGTCCTGTAGGAGCTTTTTGTTGCGGCCTCTTTGACGCTCTGCAAGACAACACCAGCTCGCGCAACCCCGACCTACACTTCTCACACCTCACGAACTACACGCACACGCTTACATCCCGGCCGCGACCATGTCTGACTACGGCGGCGATGATGGTGGCTTTGGCGACGACGGCTACGAGTACGTGCACGCCATCTTCTGCGCTGCGCAGCCCTGGCGCACCACGGGAGCAAGGCATACAACGCAGAAGCTGACATGAGGCAGTGGCGGCGCCATTGACTTTGACGAGGAAGCGGAACCCGAAATCATGGACGACATGGACGATGCTGAGGGCGGCGAAGACCCAGAAGTGGACGACAACATTGTAGTTTCAGGAGACGCCAGCGCGGCAGCTGCAGCAAAGGACAAGGCCAAGAACTCGGTCGACGCTGAGAAGGCGAAGAAGGTCCCCAACGAGAGCCGTACAACAACACCCTACATGACAAAGTACGAGAAGGCGCGTGTATTGGGCACAAGGGCGCTGCAGATCAGGTACAGCACGAGCATTGACATGGCAAACACGGGACTTGTGGCTAACAGCTATGTAGTGGAAACGCTCCTGTCCTGATTGATGTCGAGGGCATGACAGATCCTCTCCAGATTGCGGCCAAGGAGCTGCGTGAGAAGAAGATCCCCCTCGTTGTTCGGAGATACCTGCCCGATGGCTTCTACGAGGACTGGACATGCGAGGAGCTGTTGATTTAAAGGTATTCGGAGTGTTTGTCATGGCTGCATTGGGTCTGGAGTTTTTGGTAGGAAAACTGAATGTCTGACGGGGCATCTTCGGCGTTGAGAGCAGCGCATCTATACCTCCCCGAATCAGAACCGAGTTTCACGCAATTCCCAAGTCTTGTCCGCGCATCTACGTGCTCGGGTGCGGATCCGCCCTCCAAAACTAGTAATTCCGTCCTTGAGCTGGAGGGGCTTTACCCCGCCAACGTCACTGATGAGGGCAGCTTCAAAACTGCCGCTGCTCCGCCCATCATTGCTGCATGCCACAACACAGCGATTTTGCTCCCACACATCACTGCCCTACCACACCAGACGAGCCATCATGTCTTTCGAAACTACAGGCACCATTGCCTCGTTCGGAGGCAAGCTGCTCCAGCTCAAGCACAAGTCGTCGAGCACCAACACCGACATGGCCCTGAATCTTTACTTGCCGCCTCAGGCCTTGAAGTCAGGCGCCAAGGTCCCAGTGCTCTTTTACCTGTCTGGCCTCACATGCACAGCGGCCAACTGCTCGGAAAAGGGTTTCTTCCAGCACGGCGCCAGCAAGCATGGCATCGCCATTGTGTACCCGGACACATCACCCAGTGCGCTGCCTACAATCGTTAGCTGGGTAACCGACTGACTTCTCATGTAGGGGGCCTTAACATTGAGGGTGAAGATGAAGCATACGATTTCGGGTCCGGTGCCGGTTTCTACATCGATGCGACCAAGGAGCCATGGACAAAGGGCTACAACATGTACTCATACGTCACAAAAGAGCTTCCTGATGCTCTCTTTTCACAATTCAAGGAGCTCGACTCGAGCAAGGTCAGCATCACAGGTCACAGCATGGGAGGGCACGGTGCTTTGACATTGTTCCTGAAGAACCCTGGGAAGTACAAGTCGGTGTCTGCTTTCGCGCCAATCGCCAACCCAGTCAACGCACCTTGGGGGCAAAAGGCTTTCAAGGGATACATTGGCGACAACGAGGAGGAGTGGAAGAAGCACGATGCCACAGAGCTTGTCAAGCAATGGAAGGGGCCACTTGAGATTCTTATCGATGTTGTAAGTAACTCTCTCAAGTCTAACGTGAAGGGAGCTTACCAACTGCAGGGTACTGGGGACAACTTTTACAAGCAGAAGCAGCTGTTGCCAGAGAACTTTATCGAAGCAGCCAAGCAGGCAGGCAACGACAAGGGCATCCAGCTTCGCTTGCAGCCCGACTACGACCACAGCTATTACTTTATGGCTTCTTTTGCGGATGACCACGTCGAGTGGGCAGCCAAGCACTTGAATGCGTAGTATGTCGATCGATCGTGAGACTGGTTTACACATGCTGATCGCCGTAGAAGCGAGGCGAGCGGTAGATACAAGTTGTAGAATGACAAACTTGTGCGGGAGCGTGAAAGAATAAAATATACTGTACATAGTTTTGGCACCAATAGAAGTGCCGGACCACAAATTTATGACTGCCAGTAATGCAACTGCACTTCAATCACATCCAGGCGGCGGCCAAACTCGAGCGTCGAAACTTTTGGTGGTCTGTGTCATGCGACGGCGGGCTCGGGCAGCAGTTTGACAGCCTACCGGCACACTACCTTTGACAAGCAGCACAACAATTCCACCGCACAACAACAAAGGGCCAACAGCACCTGCCTCCCTTTCACCAGCGTGACAGCCCTGTGCCCTGCCAGCCCCGGTTTTTATTTCCAGCTCGTTCTCAGGATCCCTGCACCTCGCCTGCACATCACTCGATCGTGTGCCCCGCCGAAGTCTGCTTTCACCGCCCGCAACAATCCCACAATGAAGTCCTCGCCCCGCCCAACTACTCGGTAGCACATCACATCACATTCAAACGACTCTCGACCATATTGCACATACCCTTGCATGGTCGAACCCCCCACCGACTGCCCCAGACTACACACAGATTGTCCCGCATCTAGACGGCGGAGGAAATGGAGGCCCAGGTATGTCGTCACATGTCTGCACACTGAAGCTTGCTCCTAACATCCATTGTCACTGCAGGTCGAAAATGCCATCCAAATCGCCTCGGACCCTACCTCCAATCAGCAGCTGCGCGGCCAGGCTATCGAATACCTCAACCAGCTGAGAGCAGAGGGCACCGCGTGGCAGGCCTCTCTGGCTCTCTTCACCCGCGACCCTCGCGCCTCCGATATCATTCGCCATACCTCTCTTGATCTCGTCAACAATGCCGTCCAGGAGCACCGGCTCGACGAGCAGAGCCTTGCATACATCAAGGATACGCTCATGAGTCACGTTCGCCAGTCGTATGCGCCGGGCAGTGGCTCAGCCGACACGACTCATATTCAGAACAAGCTCATGCAGACAATGACTTATCTCTTTGTAGCGTTATACCCTTCTTCGTGGCAATCTTTTTTCGACGATTTCCGCGCGCTGGCCGGCGACCAGGCAGCCATAGGCAGCACGAATACGGCTACGACGTTCCTCTACCTACGCGTGCTCAGCCAAGTACACGATGAGATTGCCGATCAGCTTGTCGCAAGACCTGAGGAGGACAAAAAGCGCAACACCGACCTGAAGGACCTTATTCGACAGCGAGATGCTCAGAAGATTGCAGTATCGTGGCAGGAAATTCTCGGCAAGTGGAGGGAGATTGACCTAGGCCTTGTTGAAATGTGTCTGGGGACCATTGGTCGTTGGGTTAGCTGGACGGATATCAACCTGATCGTCAACCAGTCCATGATTGGCACATTCCTGGAAATGGCTGGACAGCAGGGCATCCAGGATCCTGACAGCCCAGCTGGAAGGGTGCGCGATGCAGCAATCGATACCTTTTCTGAGATTGTCAGCAAGAAGATGAGCCCAGCGGACAAGATTGAGCTCATACTATTCCTGAATCTCTCGGAAATCGTTGGTCAGCTCCTTGGAAGCCCAGCGTTGGCCGAGTACAACAGCCCGAACTACGACAACGACCTCGCAGAAACCGTAGCGAAACTTGTCAACAACATTGTTTTCGATGTCGTCAAAATCCTGGAAAGCGAGTCAGTGAGCGACGAGACTCGGCAACGCGCTGACGACCTGATCCGGATTTTCACTCCGTATCTCCTGCGTTTCTTCGCCGACCAATACGACGAAGTTTGTTCGACTGTCATCCCGGCCTTGACCGATCTTCTCACATTCTTGCGCAAGCTCCAGAAAAAGAATGGCGCCGTGCCAGCTCAGTATTCAGCAGTCCTGCCACCTGTTCTGGATGCCATTGTCGCGAAGATGAAATACGATGAAACAGCATCCTGGGGTGAGGAGGACGAACAGACCGACGAAGCCGAATTTCAGGACCTGCGACGACGTCTTCACGTGTTGCAACAGACAGTCACTGCTATCGACGAGCCATACTACATCGAGACGCTCAGCCGCGTGGTCAATGGGACCTTTGGCCGCCTCTCGCAGGGCGATCACAGCTTGAATTGGCGAGATCTGGAACTGGCTCTGTACGAGATGTATCTTTTCGGAGAGCTCGCAGTCAGGAACCAGGGACTGTACGCGAAGCGTGAGCCTTCATCTGTCGCCGCGCAGCAGCTTGTGGGTATGATGCACAGCATGATTGACTCCGGTAAGTACCTTTGACAGATTTCACATCTGAGATTAAAATTCTGACACTCTCAGGTCTTGCAAATTACTCACACCCCGCTGTTCAGCTCCAGTATATGGAGATTTGCGTTCGATACTACCAGTTCTTCGAGCAGAACCCCCAGCTGATCCCCAAGGTCCTCGAGAACTTCGTCACCCTCACTCATAGTAACCACGTCAAGGTCCGCTCACGATCGTGGTACCTCTTCCAGAGACTAGTCAAGCACCTCCGAGCACAGTTGGGCAATGTTTCGTACGATATTATTCAGGCTGTTGGTGACTTACTCACAATCAAGGCGGAAGTTCCAGATACTTCAGAAGACGACATGTCCTCAGACGAAGAGGACCAGTCTGCGGATGCTCTCTTCAACTCTCAGCTGTATCTTTTCGAGGCCATTGGTTGTATAGCTTCTGCAAACACAGTCTCCACGGAGAACAAGCAGCTATATGCCCGGACAATCATGAGTCCCCTCTTCGCCGATATGGAACAGACACTTCCACAAGCTCGAAATGGAGACGAGCGAGCGGTCCTCCAGACTCATCACATCATCATGGCACTGGGTACTCTGGCGCGTGGTTATTCAGACTGGGTACCAACGGCCAACAACACCACCGCCCCTCTTACTGAGGTCGCCGATGAGTTTACAAAAGCTTCTGAAGCTATTCTCGTCGCCCTACAGTCTCTCAACACCTCAGGATCAATTCGCCACGCCGCGCGCTTCGCGTTTTCACGACTGATTTCCGTTCTCGGATCACGATTGCTGCAGCAACTGCCTTCATGGATTGAGGGTCTGCTTTCGCTCAGCTCTTCCATGGATGAAATCAGCACCTTCCTCAAGGTGCTTGCACAGGTCATCTTCACTTTCAAGTCGGAGATTGCAAGCATCTTGGACACGGTCATGACTCCAGTCCTACAGCGCATCTTCACAGCGCTGGCAGTGACACCATCGGGCACGGACGACGAGATCCAGCTGGCTGAACTGCGCCGCGAATACCTGAACTTCATCACTGTTGTCCTGAACCAAAATCTTGGGTCTGTGCTTGTCAGCAGCGCCAATCAAGCAACATTTGAAGCCGTGATCTCATCCATTGAGACTTTCGCTCGCGATACACGAGACTACCAGATAGCACGTCTCGCCATCTGCGTGGTGATCCGCATGATTGATGTATGGAGCGGTCCAGACAAGGTCGGCCCCGGCGCAAACGCAACACCCACAAGTCCTGGCACAGAGCCGCTGCCCGGCTTTGACAACTACGTACTAGAACGCTTCTCGCCTCTTGTATGGTCTATACCTGCTGCACCTGGCTTCAACTCCAAGGACGCCCAAGCCAAGCAAGTTCTCCACGAGACGGCCAATTTGCAGACCGAGATCATTAAGAAGGTTGGCGAGCCATACGTCGAGCGTCTCCGCAGTGATCTTAGCGGCATGGGCGTTAGTGGAGATGTAGTGGACCAGTATTTACGCACACTTGCTGGCGCCTTCGAGGGCACCAAGAAGGAGAAGGAATGGAGGAGCTTCTTTGCGCAGTTCGTCGAACGCGCAATGTCAGGCAGGACATGAGGGCTACGAAAGCAGTGGAAGGTGGACAGCACAGATTTCCTATATATCTCATGGCGACGGCGGCATCTTCCGGCGCCCATTGGACGGCATTGGCATGTTTTCGAGATAACCCCATACAGCACCAACTCGCTTTCGTAGCTGGAATCAAGATATCAGAAGCAAAACTCTAAGATACACATGAGTATCTACATGGCACTCTTTTATAGCGGACTCCCTCGGCGCATCATCTGCGCAGTATCAATCTCTTATGTTGCTGGTAGCTCTAACCACAAGATCGACTTGAGCCAGCACCACATCGCCAGCCTGACCTAATCTTCACCACCCGCCCCCCTCTCAAAGACCCTCACACTCCCATCGCCTTTGACCCGATACAAAAACTCCCTGCCCCCTCTCTCCTCTCCCCTTCTTCCCCCCTCCTGCTCCTCCTCAAGTCCAATATCCCCCCAACCCCCTCTATGCTCTGTAATCCTCACCACCCCGGACACATCTCTTGCCACCCCGGTATCCAGCACTCTCGTGCCCAGTATCCTTGCACTCATATGCGCCATCTTAGTGAGGAAATTGTACTGGGCGATTTCCAGGGGCTGCGGGGGCGCAGACGCGCTGAGTAAGGGTGTGTCGGCGTGGAGGTGCGTGAGGATGTGGGATACGGTGGGGAGGGTGTGCAGTTGCAGGATGAGGGATGTGAGGGCGCTGGGGGGTGTGGAGGTGAGCGCCATGGGTAGGTCGGGAGTGTCGAGGATGATTAGGGTTGCCCGTTGGGGTGTGCTGGCGAGAGCGGTAACGGCGGATGTGAGCGTGGATTTGAGATGTGCGAGGTCGGGGGACGTGAGGGTTGAGTGCCCTATGGTAGCGCTGTGGGCGGTGGGCTGCGGCGGCGCGGGTGAGGGCGCGGTCGAGCTTGGTGCTAGACGGACGGGTTGCGCGACGGGAGGTGGCGGACCTCTGGCAGGCACAATGCGGCTCGGAGGACCTCGCGCAGGCAGTGTTTGCCCGAGTTTTTGTGGTGGCTGGCTCAAGCTCGTCTGCGAGGGTTGCGGTCGCGGCAATGTCTGCGATTGCTGTGCCTGCGCGTCGCCCATGACCAACCCACTCAGTCCGTCCACGAATGCGAATCTCTTTTCGCGCTTCAGTCTCTCCAGATCCAATCCAGCACCTTTCCTAGCTTCCTGCCTCCAGAAATCATAGTCTCTCATCCATGACACCAGCACCACGTTCCGACCTTCGTCAACCCTGCCATCTTGGGTGCTGTTGCTCAGTGCATCGCAGAGGAAGCGTACAAGAAGCCAGTTTGCGCTGGCGCCGAGTGTGCTCGTGAGAAGCAGCAGCGAGTCTTCGCGAGGAAGTCGGACGTATGGTTGTAGAAGTGGCGGTATGCGGGAGGACGGATTCATGGTGGGCAGACGCGGGGAGAAGCCAGAAAGGCCGACTTTTAGAAAGCTCCAAAGCTATCGATAAGCAAAACTCCAAACTCCGTCACAACCAATGTGCCTTTGGGCGACGTCTTGGGTTTTAATTCTTTCTGATTTTTTTGAGCTTTTCAAAGACTTTATCATCTATCATACATGTCCTGAGCAATTTCGTACTTCTTACCACGAGCTACATCGAATTCCATATTCCGTCGCCAGCGTTTAAGAGAATACGTTCCTCCTTACGACCTGCTCTTATCTGCCTTCCTCCCAACCTTGGATTCTTTCGTCCTGCATCATCTGACCATACTGACGAACTTGGGCCACCGCCTGCTTTGAACCCTAGTCTCGGCCGGAAGCGCGATCTACGGTCTCGATACTGGTAACGGTACGGCAGGCGGTGACCCACTGCGCAAACCCTCCTTCTCTTTGTGCTCATCTGTACCCCCTCCCTGCTGCTGCTCAATAGTTCGAACTTCTTTGGATTCCAATTTCAAAATCTCCTCGAAGCGGGTCATGTCTCCCTCAACTTCAATAGGGTCTGGGCCTTCCGCATTTTTAATAGACATCGCTCTGTGCTCTTGTCGATGCTTTCCTTGCAAAGGTTGCGACTTTGGCTTCGCGCGTCGCTTCGCCAGTTTACCAACTTGCGTATGGAAGAGCCATGGAAATGACATTAATGGCATCTCCTTTGCTTCCATCTTACGCAAGGGCTGCGGATGATCTCCAGCTATGTTCGTCTCGTCACATTCGTTCAACGCGTTTCTCATCTCCTCGGCAGTCACCGAGTACATGGCAGCGACGAAGGGTTCTAGGCGATTGTCGACGATGCTTGTCGCTCCGGATGCTTTTATGCAGACTTCTCGATACTGTGCTTTCAGAACCCCAACAGTCCTGCCAAACTCTTCAGCGAATTTGTAGTCCCGGGTATCTTGGTTGTGTGACAAGACGAAAGTCGTAAAAGCCTCAAATTCTGTCTCGATGCCATGTTTGGCCATTAGTCTCCTTAGGTCTTCGTCGTATTCGGCTTTGATTTGAGCGGCGCGCTCCAACAAAGATTCTTCCGGCTCAAAAGCATCAAGGACTCGCTGGTCAAAGCTAGACGCCCACACAGGCTGAAAATCGACGAGCTGCACTTGGTCGTATAACATCCCTAGAATATTCTTGGAATGATAGATCTGGTTGGCGGGCTTGTGTCGCTTCTCCATGAAGTGCGGCCACTTCCTGGGTTTCAAAGCCTCATCCATTATCGCCGGAATCCCGCTTTTGGGATAGTCAACAGCCTGCGAGTGTAGCTTCGCAAGTTCTAAGCAAGCATCACTGGCGACTCCCTCAGGTTGCTGATCAGCTTGTGCCAGGTGCGCGTGAGCGATCTGGCCGAGCGAGTCGTTCTTCATATAAGAGACGAAGAATTCACTGACATCGGATATATTAACAGGCTCGGTCTTCTCGATGGGCTTCTCGGAGTTGTAATCCATTGGAGGGTGATTGATAATGTTGGGGATAAGGTCCTTGTCCCACAACACCATGTAATCGTCACCATCGAGGTCCCCACCTGAACACATGTTTGCGAGATCTCGGTCGCCATGCTGAGGAAGTACCACTACGTTCTTATGGTGGTGTAGAGCAGGAACATTGACAGCCCGCACAACGCGGATGTCTCCGGGGTGCAGTGACGGATTGCGTGCAAGCACGCAGATGCCCTCGACCACCTTATAGTGTCCCTTTTGTTTGGTGTCGTCAATCTGAATAAAGATTTCCGGCAGTGTTTCAAGTTTCTTGGCCCTGCCTGCACTGACGCAAGTCTGAGGATCATTACGATGTCCCTGTAGGGTACCGATCTCATCAACACAGCCAAGCACAAAAGCACCTTGGTCAATGGCAATACGAGCTTTCTTCTTGAGATCCTTAATCGTGCTGGCACGCCAAAGATGAAGGAGAGACATCATGAAGGGCTCTCGACTGTCTAAAAACCCATCCACAACCATGCTGGCCATAGTCAGAGTTGTCTGATTCATGTCGATGTGCTTAAGGAGGCAGGACAATGCCTCTGCCTTATCTGACATAGCTAGCTCATATGCATTCACCATCTGCTGCTGTTTGCGAATGAAGACGTGATCGGGTACGCCCAAATCTGACAGTACAATGATGATCTGTCGATTGAAGAAAGGGGTGGCAAGAGATGAACAGCGGATAATTTCCAGACCCGAATATGGAGCGTCAAACTTGTACTGACTTGGCCGGATGTGAACCTCATTCTTGGTGATAGTTGGGTCCAAGGCAAGCACGCCTTTGCAGCCACCCAAACGAAATTGATATAAAGACGGCGGATCGTCAAAGGCGTTTTGGAGGCCAAGGTCTTGAGCAGCCATCTGAGCCAAGAAGAGTGACAGCTTACCCACTCCATCGGTGAAGGTATAGCCGTTACGTTCGATATCGACCAGCTTCTGGATGCTGACGGTAGTCTGCATGGCGCGAGTGGTGGAAAAACACTGGCCTAAACGAGCACCGTACTTGGCGACGGTCTTGATGTGATTGAATTGACCCAGAGCCAACCGAATATCGTGCGCTGACTTAGTGGCTGATGGTGAGTAAAAGTAGGCGCCATGTTCCCGAAATTGTGAGTTTCCGAAGGCAAGGAATTCGTAGTACCGACCGGCAACAACAATACCGTGCTTCATGGCACGACTCACTCGATCGAAGAGTGCATCAGCTCTGCCGCCTGGCATTGTTCTCAGAGCACCTTCACCTTTCTCGTCAGTGAATTTGACACGTATGAAACGATCCATATCAGCAAGATATTGCCGTGTAATTCTGTTGGAAATCTCCAGGACAGGTGATGCGACGTGCATCATAGTAGGTGTGATATTGACAGACCGCTGCATCACGCAGTGCTTGGGTATGGTTCTCTGACGGGCGACTTTGGAGCGTATCTTGAAGATGTCCATCGGGTCGTAGTACATGCGCCGCTTTTCGACCACTTGCTCAAGGATATGAACAGCCTGGTGAGGGTCTAAAGACTTCAGCTTTCGAAGCAAGTCGCGCGTCATGCTGCTCTCCTTGAGGAAACCATTCGACAGGCAGACCTCAAGCTGATAACGTACAGCAAATGGCAGATGAATGCGATCAAAGGCGAGATCTGCAAGTATCGTTGATACGTTCTGCCGAGTATTTAGATGAGAATTTCGATCACCATACTCTTCTTCAAGTAAGTCGCTGAGTGGTGGCGGCTTCTCTGAAATTATGGTGAACTGCTCGCGGTCGTACATTGTGACTCCAAAGTCATCAAGAGCGCCACGAAATTCTTCGAACTTAGACCCTGATAGCGTGTGTTCTTTGAACGACAGGCGATAGACGGTCCAGCAGCCTGATACGATTAGCTCAACATTCTGTCTACGAAACGAACTCTTACCGATGTCGATGATGGCATCGTTCTTGTGACCGATCAGCGCTGTTGTCTGCATAGTCCTCCTTGTATTACGGTCGACCACGTCAGTCTCTCGGAACATGGTGTTCCGTACAGTCCATGTACGCTCGTTGTCAGGGAATAGGCCATCATCTTCCTCCGCTGGCTTCTTCTGAACAAAGAATTGAGGTGGATGCTCAAAGGGTATGATTAAGGAAGGGCATCTTGCACCATCTCCTGTTTTATAGATGTGCGAGATTTGAGATAGCGGGAGTCGAAAGGAGAAGTTGTGGCTGCGACTATCGATATCGAGAGGGAATTTGACCTCGAGCTCTGTTCGTTTCAGATTCAGCGCGAATTGAACAGAGCCATCTGTATGGACCTCGCGCATGTTCAGTAAGCTCCTTTCTCCAGTCTGTACCCCAAAGCTGAGCGATTCGGCGTATAAAATGTTCATCTCTTGGTACTGCTTTGCAGGATTGACAGGGCTGACAACAGTAAACACAGACGGCTCGCGAATTTCATAGCGCAGGTGGTTCTTGCCGATATACAGCTTAGTCGGAATCCTGTCGCGAGGAGGAGGCCTATTAAAAATTGTGTCAGCTCAGTCCACATGCACCTGTTCAAGCAAGTTATGGGAAAGACCTACTGGAACACGACCCAGGCGTTGTTGTCTTGGCTGCCAACCTCCATGTCGACTCTAATCACAGTGCCAAATTTGCACATTGCGAGATAAACGTCTTTAGTCCAATAGAGCTTGGGTATACGAAAGATCTTCAATTTCAGTTCCTGGTCCAAGACCCAGTGCCTCCGAGTGTTGCGTACAAGAGGCCTGTTTGCGACATGCTGGGAATACGCTCGTTGTCGTGGGCTGCTGGTCCTCAAAGCCGGTGACACTGGAAAAGATGGTCGAGATGGGCTGGCATTCACGCTTGGACGGCGCTTGTAAGTCTCGTTGATATGGTGTCCATTCAATGTAAAGGACGAGGTTTCCCTGACCGGTGTGGCTGGCGCTGTGGACGGCCTGGGATGGCTGGGTCCTACATGATGCTGCTCGGGAGTCCTCACGCGGCTCAGTGGGTTTGAAGTAGGGTTGATGACTGGGCGATTGAAGCCAGGCTGTATGTTGGAGCCACCAGAGCTGGTCGAGTATGCGGCACCGTCAGAACTGCCACTTTCACCCCAACCGTCATGGCCTCTGTAGCCGCTTTGTGGACGGCTAGTGGTCTGGCGACGCATGGTGCACGCCACAGGCGGAACGGGCAGCTGAAGCTTTCGATGGCGATTGCTTCCGGTTGCAGTCAGTTCGTCAAGTTGCGAGACAATTGCGATCTTGAAGATGGGAATGTCAAGGGGAGTGACAAGTTGTGGTGACCCAAGTAAGAGGATGAGATGTTGCGGTCTGATTAGTTACGCGCTTGCTGTCGCAATTACCAGAGGTGGCAAGAGGTGTTTGTTGAGACTGCCTTTTTGGTGAGGGTAAAGGCGGTGGAGGGAGCGGTGCTGGAGTGGTGCGCCGGTGAAGCCGTGTTGACTTACGCTGCAGTGCAATCGACGCCTCGATTAGCAGAGCAGTTGGGTTTCTCTGGTTCTCACAGTTATAATTTACTGGCCAGTGCAGTTGCGCTTGTTGTTTGTTATTATGAGTAGTGTTTGTGTTTGTGTTTGGTTTGAAGGTCTCATGTTGCGGGTAGAACTCGACCAGTCAATCACGCAGTCAACTCTGCTCATGAGAGCGAAACTGCATGAGATGAAGACAGTATGTATTTCAAGGCTCCTTCTGTGCGAGGCAGTGACGTACTTGCAGGAACGCAGCGCTCGCGCAAACAACCAAAGAGCGCATTGATTGCACAAGGTTTATCGGGACACTCCACCACGAGAGGAAAAAGAACGGCCCGTAGTAACAACTCCATGCATAGATGTTAGCATGCAGGTACTACCTTGAAAACGGGCTAGCTCAGAAGTCTGAATACACGACAGCGTAGAAATATACAGTGACCAAGACACTAAAGTAAGGCATCCTTCAGACAAGCCCAGGTAATGAACGACAGAAGTGACAGAGAAACACGAGACATGGTGCGGGAAAACACCCCTGGACACTGTTATGCAAGTGCCCGTGATGCTACTGCAGGCTGCCCAATTGAGGAAACCAAGCTCATGAAAACGGGCTCTCTTACAGCTCTGTCGTTGTTGCATCCTCATCTTCTGGAAGTCTTCCTGTTCCCGATGCGAATGCGCCAGGCGTAAAAGGTGTTCCGGCAAGAAATTCATCCATGTCAAAGTCCTCCTGAGACACCCCACGGTGGCTCGCTCCCCTCTTCGAGGCCAAGGCAGCTTCTTGTGCCTGATTTTGACGCTCAGTCTCAGAAAATGCAACCCCAACTGTAGTGTGGCGGCGATTGGGTGACATCTGTCGCAAAGCGGAGCGCTTGACTGGTGATAGTCTCTTCGAAGTAGAGCGAGAGGCAAGCGTTGGCCTCTGATATATTGGCGTCTGCATCGTGGGTACTTTGAAAGAGGGGCGAGGCTTTTGGCGTTTTGGCGTCGAGCCGTCTTGTGAGTCATACCCCGGAGCTGCAACCTTATCTTCAGTGACATTCCCTTGAGCAATATCAGTGAGACGCTGACTTGATCTCGTGGTCTTTGGTGCAAGGTCTTGAACTTGAATGGCTGACTTCCTTCTCCCGCGCTGACGTGGTTCTGATGGAGTTTCTGGTACGAGACCGTCTTTCTGCGAGCGGGGCGCTGCTCGAAGCGCCGACGGATTCTGTGTCGTGAGGCCCATCGAAGCCAACACATTCCTGCGTAAAGTTCTTAGTTCTTCAAGCTCTTCTTCTTGCTCTCCGCAAAGTATGTCAAGTTCCTGTCTCTTGAGCTCGAGTGTGGAGAACGTATTTTGCAAAGTAGACAACTCCCTGAAGATTTTATCATGCTCGTCTTTCAACTGGCAACTCGATTGAAGGGCATCTGCGAGCTTACTCTGTAGCTTGCAGCACTCCTCCCTCTCCCTGATGGAAGCAGCTTCCAGGTCGGTCGTGTATTTGATTTCAAGTACTCTCAATGCTTCTTCAGAAGACTGCTTGAGTTCTTGATGGCCAACTTCAAGGTCACTCAGCTGCCCGGTGATGGCCTCCAGTTCCGATTCTGCGGTCTGCAACTGGTGCTCCACATTGATGGCTCGTTCTTTGAGCATGAGCATTTCCTCTGACTGTTTGAACCTCGCCTCACGCTCGTTGTCCAATTGATGGCTAGTGTCACCAAAGCGAGTGTGGAGATCTTCGTATCGCTCGCAGGAAGCACGGAGTTCCCCTTCAGTATGCTCCAACGACTCTCTGACCTGGGTTACAGTGTCTCCAAGGTCCCTGACTTCAGCTTCGCGGGTTTGGAGCTGTTCTTCAAGGTTCAAGATATTTGAGCGCAGCTCTAATTCTCTTGTGTTCAGAGCGTCCTGAGCACTATAGAGGGCTTCAGCAGCACCTCGATTTGCTTCTTCAAACTGTGTCCGCAGCTCATCGAATCTCGCAGAGATTCTGTCTCTCTCATCGGCAAGAGCCATCTTCTCGTCTTCCAAACCGTCCAAATGGAAACGGTCATCTGCAGACTGAGATTCGAGGGAGGAAACTTGCGCGACAAGTTCTACTATACGCTGTTCAAGCTGTTGCGATTTCAATTTCTCTCGACGAAGTGGTTCCTCAACTGTGTTGCAGCGTGTTTCAAGATCCTGGCATATCTGAGCCACCGAGCGAACGATCGAGTCGCGCTGATAGGAGTTCTGACTTTCGAGCTCGGACCTAAGACGATCTCTCCAATCTTGCAGATGCCGACCGGTAAAAGGAGTCGACTCTTGCTGGAATAACGAGATTGAGGAGCCACCCAGTGTGCTCATTGCATGAAAGCATTGCTTCGTAACTTGAGGGACTTTACGTTGCTTTAGGATTAGTGCAGCAGCGAGTGGATGTGGCAAAGTCGGCTCATCGGACCGTGCCGAGATAGTCAAGCTCAGTATCAATGAGATCGTGCCGGCGACTGCTTCTCGATGCAATGATGCAGCGTACGTATGACATCCAGCCTCCGAAATCGCAGTATCGTCTCGGGCCAGACTCCAAACCATGCCTTGCAATGTTGGTGACGAAAGAGCTGACAATAACTTCGTTCTCAGCGGAGCACAGCTTGACGATAACACGAATAAAGCGTCGACTAGGATGACGAGATTTTGCAATGACCGAGGAGCCGATCCAGTAACGCAAGCTTCAAGCACTTCCGAAAGTAATGCTTGAAACAGGTCGTCTTGCAACTGAGACTGTTCAAATCAGTTGTATCACAATGATAATTCGCAGTCCAACTTACAGAAAAAATAGGAAGTGATACCAGCAGAATTTCATGCAAATACTCTGCATCTGATATTCTATCGAGTCTGGATAAACAAGCCTGATACTGGCTTGCAATTTCCGTAGGCAGATTGCTCGCAGCTGCAATCGTTGCGTAGAAACAAAGTGCCTCAAGCTGAACGATTTGGTCAATACCCTCGCGGAGAATTTTTGCTGGCAGCTTCGGGAATATGTTCTTCGCTAATGCGCTGGAGCTCGGCCATCCTACTCGTGTTTCAGTGTCCACAAAGCGTAATGTTCTTATTGCAATCCGTATGCCTTCAATAGCCTCGGCGTTGGACACACCAACATCCCCCTTGGTCGCCCAGATTACACTCAGGTAAGTCAAATTGATGGTCTTGTATAGGCCGCTGGGCGAGCCAAATAATTTGCGACCAGATGCCGTCTTCCATTGCTTCTCGAGGCCTGCTGTAGATTCCGACCGATTCATTTCAGAAATGTCAAAATTAATAAATTCTTCGGGATGCTCCGCGAGAATAACAATCCCAAAGCACCACAGCAGAAGCATAGAGTTCTGTCCGGTGCCGTTGGATGACAGGATATGGCACAGCTCACGGTCAAATTGCTGTCGAATCTCGGATGGTAACAGGTTTAGGAGTTTTCGACATGCTCCGTTCAGCATGCTATACACAGGTCTTAGCGTACTAACATCCGGCTTTTGCGTGGCTTGCTCGAATACGCGAAGAAAGAACGATTGCGCACTTGCTGGTAATGCGATGAATCCTGGGAGTGGCCGCGACAAAAGCTGCACACACAACCCCAGATACTGAAAGGGTCAATGTGAGTTGAGCTCCCGGGATGACTGACTCACATTTTCGAAGTCATGTGTTGAAGAAATCGCTTTTGTTAGGAGAGCATTGAGGAGCCCCGGACTGTGTAGGAAGACCTTCTCAGTAAACTCAGGAGAGCAACCTGCTGAGATTGTCAATCTACAGCTGTAATCGCTTTTGAAGTGCGAAGACACATACAAAGAAGTTGTAAGACATGTGAAGTGTAGGTCCATAGTGGCAATGCATCGCAGATGAGCGTAGCCAGCTTGGTCACTGCACATGGTGATCGGTCGTAGATGCAGCGTCGAATAGTCGCTGCATCAGCGCGAGTGAGCAGGTGCTCCAGTTTCTATATCATATGCAAGTCAGGCTCTGCGAGACCACTGCATATGCAGAGGACGGTTGACCGCCTTGTACAACGGTCATTGCTGGTCGAGGCGAGTTACTACTTACCGATAAAGAGGCCGGGTAAGGACATTCAATGATCCTTGTCAGTTCAGACGACAACTCAGATCCGATGGTTACGTCCATCTCTATGTCGATGTTCTGCCTAGTTGTGGGGAGCGAGGCCAGTCGCGTGTGGTGGAGCGCGTACGATTTTCCGGAGGTCGCGTGGTGGTGCCGTGGCAACCAGTGCGCGAAGCGCCAATCGAACACGACATCACGTTTCAACCCACACGCCGGGCAGGGTTACTGTCAACCCCGCTCACTCCATGTTCAGTGCTTGAGAAGTCACTCAATTCTTGTCGCTTCGTTCCACCGTCCTCCCGCCAATTCCGCGGGTCTTGCTCGGGTGTTGTGTTGCTTTGGGCAGCTGGTTATGTCGAAGGCGCATCGCGTGCCGTCACTGCGCCATTTGAACCGGGTCTGACGCCCCGCTGTCATCGATCACGAAAGCCCTAAAATCGTTTCGAGGAACAAGAGTGGGTTAATCAAGCGAAGGATGCGAAGCATTTCGGAACCCCCACGCATTCCCTCAGCTAGCGCTATGCATCGCACCCCGGGGTCTCGTTCCGCCATGAGTAATTGTATTACTAGCAACCAATAACCACTTTCGACTTGTCTTCCATGCATACAGAGCAATGCTTCGTTGCATTTGCAGAAAAGTTAAGAGCCTCAAGCTCGTGAGGATCAATCACAGTTCTGGTTAGTGTGGGACGCCATCATGGTCATATCTCAGCTTAGGACAACCAACAGTCAAGAGCGCAACATCGTTGATTCATTCCATATTAAAATACGTTATAGTTGTTGAGGATCCAAGGTGCCTCGTCACGCGACAGTAACACATCGGAACGTTACCCGGATTCTCGTTCACCGTAAGATGTACACGCAGCTGTCGTTGCCCCGGTCTTTTTGGCTTGTGTCATCTTCCCCGCAATTCCATTGCTTTTTACAGGCCCCTTGCAGATGACCATGCAGCACATCCATCGCGTGTTGGCTGCGTGAGCCGAAAATTGGTGAAGTATGATCAAACTCTCGTCAGCCTCCCACGCTTGGAAGATATCGAGGCTTTACCTGTGCGGCCCTGCTCCAGATGGCGCCCACAACACGAAGTGCGCCAACAGCGTCTAGTCCGAGGCTATCCCCGCCTACGACCCGCTTCTTGGAGGTTCCCGCGCCCTTGAAGGTGCTGCCGAGTCCCACAGTGGTGCTTGACTTCATACCTCTATTCCCGTAAATACAAAGTTGCCGCGTGACCCTGTCGGCATTGAGAGTGGACTCTACCTTTTAGTCTCACCAGCCGCCGCATAGCCTACATTAGCTTCGCTCATTTGATCTCCACTAACGTCGCCATGTTTCGTCAATCGTTTGTGAGATTGAGACAGCCTGCATCGCCTCTACTCAGACGTAGCAGCTCTTGGACAAGACCGTCTGGACCTACCGAAACCCTGAGATCTGGCACCGTCAACGCTCAGAGAGCGTTCTGGTCGACAGGGAGAGTATTGCTATTCTCGGCTTTCACCGGCACAGCGACTTACCTCTATGGTATCAATGACGCCTCAAAACTCCAGCTTCCATGGATGAGATCTACAGGCCCGCAGTATGCTTCGAAGGGAGAAATGGAGAAGGTAAACTGGTTTTGCGTCATTGCAAGCTATCCCACTAATAACTTCAAGGCCGTCAATGAACTACGAGCAGCCCTCGGGGAAGATGCAATCAGTACAGATGATGAGGACCTCCACAGACATGGCTACTCAGAATGGTCTTCCATCAACATCGATCAGCTCCCAGTCGCTGTGGCATATCCCAAGTCTACGGCAGAAGTGTCGCAGCTTGCGAAAGTGTGCCACAAGTACAGAATTCCTATGAGTATGAATGATTCCACGCGTTTCGCACCCAAAACTGATGGTCTATAGTCCCATACTCTGGAGGATCGAGTCTGGAGGCCAACTTCTCTGCACCGTTCGGTGGCATGAGCATCGACTTCGCATTCATGGATCAAGTTCTTGCGCTACATGCGGATGAGTAAGCTTGCAAATAATGAAATGAGTTCAAACAAGGCTGATGTGAGACCTGTAGCATGGACGTTGTTGTTCAGCCTTCTGTACCCTGGATGGGCTTGAACGATCAGATCAAAGACTCCGGCCTGTTCTTTCCCGTCGACCCGGGGCCGTCTGTAAGTTACGCATTTTGGAGGAACCGGGTTGGGCCCGGAGATACCAAATCTGGTAATCCGCATTTCGCTGATTTACAAGATAGGCTAGGATTGGTGGCATGGTTGGCACAAGTTGCAGGTAATCAACTTGCGCAAGGTTTGATATTGCTTTGACTGACCTCATAATAGCGGGACAAATGCAGTCCGATATGGCACAATGAAGGAATGGGTCATCAATTTGACAGTGGTTCTGGCTGACGGTACGGTGATCAAAACGAGGAAGCGGCCGCGGTAAGTACACCGTACGTTACACGACTTAAAGAGGTCTGACACCACATAGGAAATCTTCAGCCGGCTACAACCTCACAGGTCTTTTCGTTGGTTCTGAAGGCACATTAGGCATCGTAACTGAGATCACATTGAAGTTGGCCGTCATCCCACAGGAAACCAGTGTCGCGGTCGTTACGTTCCCAACGATACGCGATGCCGCAGCAGCGGCCTCCAAAGTCCTGAGAGCAGGCGTTCCCGTTGCTGCAATGGAGATCATGGACGATGTGCAAATGGGCGTAATCAATAAAGCTGGTTCGACGCACAGGAAGTGGAAGGAGGTCCCGACTATGTTCTTCAAGTAAGTTCTTCGGCGATGATTACCTTCTTCTAATTTGAGACTGATTGTCGTAAACAGATTCTCAGGCACTAAGGCAGGAGTAAGTTTGCACACATGCGTGTCAAGGCGTGTGCATACTAACAAGTGTAGGTACGCGAAAATATCCAGCTAGTGAGAGACATATCCAAACGGCACAAAAGCGGCGATTTTGAGTTTGCAAAGACTGAGGAAGAAGGCAAACAGCTTTGGTCAGCACGCAAAGAGTCTCTTTGGAGCATGATGGCAATTCGTAGAGAGGGCGACGAGGTCTGGTCGACAGACGTCGCTGTTCCAATCTCAAGACTGCCTGACATTATTGGTAAGGAGAGTCCTATCACCAATGGATACGTAGACTAATTGAAAGTAGAGATCTCGAAGAAGGAGATGGATGACCTTGGCTTATTTGCCAGCATCCTGGGTCACATCGGAGACGGAAACTTCCACGAGAGCATCATGTACAACAGTAAAGATCCAAAAGAGCGCGCAGCTGTTGAGAAGTGTGTCCACGATATGGTCGAACGCGCTTTGGAGATGGAAGGTACCTGCACCGGTGAACATGGTATTGGGCTCGGCAAGAAGGCCTCACTCCAAAAGGAGCTTGGAATCGACACTATCAATGTTATGAGAAGTATTAAGGGAGCGCTGGATCCGCATTGGCTTATGAACCCTGGTAAGATCATGGACGCAAAGGCATGAGCGAGGGTATGTGAGTTTATATCCATGGTGGAGCTTTCCTCGACGTCACTTGCATTGGGAGGATGTCTGTGTTCACAGCATTTGCGGAGTCCATAGCGCATATATCTTCTGCATCATCATGCCATGCGCCAGTATGTGTCACATGCCGATGGTGCCGACATCAGTGTTGATCAAATTTGCTTACCCTGCCAACGCTGGCGGTGCTAGCACAGGGCTGACTCCGCGATCGGTGGTTCGCACCCCGCGTCATCGTACTAAACTTCTATGCTTCCCAATTGACTCAATTCCACCCTATCTCCTCCAGCAAACATGGACGCAGTAAGCTTCACATCAAACAACGGGAACTTCCCCAAGAAGAAGTGCGGTACGTCAATCTCTCGAGCTTAAACGTGTTGTACTTACAATTGCAGGTGTGCTAGGTGCCACGGGGTCTGTAGGCCAACGCTTCATCCTCCTGCTGCAGCTCCACCCACACTTTGTCCTGCACGCCGTCGGTGCTTCTGAGCGCTCAGCAGGGAAGAAGTATAGGGATGCTGTGAAGTGGAAGCAGGCTCTGCCTTTCTCCGACCGTATTGGCGACCTGGTGGTGAAGAAGTGCACAGCAGAGGAGTTCTCAGATTGCGACTTGGTCTTCTCTGGGCTTGACAGCGATGTTGCTGGAGATGTTGGTATGTATTCTCTTTTGCATGTACTGGTCAGGTGCTAATTATGTGCGCAGAGATGTCCTTCCTCAAAGCCAACCTGGCCGTGTTCTCCAACGCAAAGAACTACCGCCGCGATCCCCTCGTTCCTCTCGTCGTTCCCACTGTTAACCTCTCACATCTTGACGTGATCAAGCACCAAAGAGACCACCACAAACTACAGAAGGGCTTCCTAGTCTGCAACTCGAACTGCGCCGTCATCGGCATAGTCATCCCCTTCGCCGCACTCGAGAAGTTCGGCCCCATTGACCAGGTCTCGGTCGTCACAATGCAAGCGGTTTCGGGCGCAGGATACCCAGGTGTGAGCAGCATGGACATCATCGACAACGTGGTGCCGTTCATCTCGGGCGAGGAGGACAAGCTCGAGACTGAGGCATCCAAGATTCTCGGCAGTGTTAACGACGAGGTTACTGGCTTCATCGACAGGCCCATGAAGATCTCAGCAGCATGCAACCGCGTGCCTGTGCTCGATGGACACACAGCCTGTGTCTCTCTGCGCTTCCAACGTCGCCCGCCGCCGAGCGCTGAGGAGGTCAAGCAGGCCATGCGCGAGTATGTGTCTGATGTGCAGAAGTTGGGAGCCCCTTCGGCGCCTGAGAAGGCTATTGTGGTCATGGACCAGCCAGACAGGCCGCAGCCTAGGCTGGACAGGGAGACAGATCGCGGGTACGCAGTCAGTGTTGGTCGCGTGCGCGAGGACGAGTCGGGCATCTTCGATATCAAATTTGTAGCTCTCAGCCATAACACTGTCATTGGGGCTGCCGGCTCGTCGATATTGAACGCAGAGGCCGCAGTTCTGAAGGGCTATGCTTAGACTAGCTCCATGGTAGCAGTACGGTAAAAACGAGGACATGATACCACGAAGTTCTACTTATGCGTGCGCATATATTTCACGAAGGTGCCTAGAATTCAACACATTGCAACAATGAATATCGGCTTCCTTCGATATAAGGCTGCGTTTGAGGTTCGTGTTCGTGAAGTTGATGATTGATACTCACAAACTACGAGATCAGCCGGAGCGAAGGCGTGCCGACGCCGGGCCCACTTTTCCACTTTGCACGCTAAGGCTAAGCGACTGTCGAAATTCAAACTGGCTCACAGTGCAGCGGACTTTCTCTTCGACAGGATCCCTCATCGTCGACGACTAACCTCACATTACAGTCAAAATGGCCCGTGGACCCAAGAAGCACCAGAAGCGCCTCAGCGCGCCCAAGCACTGGCTTTTGGACAAACTGTCCGGTACGCCTGCGTCCTGCAATCGTGTCGCCCGCGATGCGCAAACTCGAACGACGAAGGTTCTAACTTATCCTAGGTGCCTACGCTCCCAAGGCCTCCGCTGGTCCTCACAAGACCCGCGACTCGCTGCCTCTGATCATCTTCCTCCGCAACCGCCTCAAGTACGCGCTTAACGGTAACGAGGTCAAGGCCATCGTTAAGCAGCGCCTGATCAAGGTCGACGGCAAGGTTCGCACCGATGCTACCTTCCCCACCGGTCTCATGGACGTCATCTCCATCGAGAAGACTGGCGAGAACTTCCGCCTGATCTACGACACCAAGGGCCGTTTCACCGTCCACCGCATCACCGCTGAGGAGGCACAATACAAGCTCGGCAAGGTCAAGCGTGTTCAGCTTGGCAAGGGCGGCATTCCCTACTTGGTTACGCACGATGCGCGAACGTAAGTTCCCGCTCTATCAGACGTTGGACCAAGTTTGGGCTAGGTGCTGAGCAGGGAAACCTCTCACACCCGGCATCCGACCAGGATCTGGCGATGTCTTGTGATAATATGCTAACCAACTGTGTAGCATCCGTTACCCCGACCCTGCCATCAAGGTCAACGACACCGTCAAGGTTGACCTTGCCACCGGCAAGATCGAGGACTTCATCAAGTTCGACACTGGTGTCATCGTCATGGTCACTGGTGGTCGCAACATGGGTCGTGTCGGTGTCATCACTCACCGTGAGCGTCACGACGGTGGTTTCAACATTGTCCACCTGAAGGATGCCGTTGACAACGAGTTCACCACTCGTGAGTCCAACGTTATCGTTATTGGTCAGGAGAAGCCCTGGATCTCCCTTCCCAAGGGTAAGGGCGTCAAGCTCTCCATCGCTGAGGAGCGTGACCGCCGCAGGGCCTACGCCATCGGCGGCCAGTAAGTGTGTGAAGATAGAGAGAGAAGCAGCAGGTTAGCATACGAAGCTCAGACATGACCGTATGAAAAGCCTTGCGGGGCTGGGATACCAAAAAAGCCAGGCGTTTGGTCGCTCGTGGGAAGTCACGGGTCTGGGGTCATTCTGCATATCATACGAATACCAAATGAGAATCAAATGAACACTTCAACTGCCTGCTTACACAGTCGACAAGACCTATGCTACATGCGTGCCTGTGGCGTTTTGATTGTTGGACTCAGCGTGCGACGCCTGACGAGTGATAAGTCGGTCCTATGGGCAGGGGACGGACACGCTATCTCTTCCCCTGGCAGAAAGAGATTGAGATGGCCGCCTGCGGATGCAAGCGGCGTGAACTTGAGGCTCTTAACCAGGGCACATAAGGTTTCAGCAAACCGAGAGCAGCTGCCAATGACGGCTATGGATGGGGTTTGGGGCAGAGAAGATGCAATTCTATCAGCCTCGACAGGCGTTTGTTTGAGGCGTGGTGTCGGAGCAGCAGGAGCCAGGAATGGAGGAGACCAAGAGGCTAGAGACAGCTGGGCGGGTATTGGATTTGGCAAGCATGCCATGAGCAGGGGCCGTGCCTTTCCTAACGGCCTGTGCAACGCGTGCGAAATGAGCAGCGGGCGACAGCGAAGATTTGGGGGAATGGCTGCCGCAACAAGCCTGGCCGCATGTATTGGCGGGTTTTTGGACGCGCGCTGCAGTGGACGTTGAGGCAGCGGTTGAAGACTCTCCCACGCGCCTCGCTCGCAGACCCTAATCCTCCTGCGCGCAGCCTTCTAGACGGCGCCGCTCAACGCTCGCTTTGCTTCTAATCTTAATTGGCCGACCAGCCGTAGCTGCCGTAGTTCGTTCCGGGCTCCAGACTTGCCTTCAAGACGCTGCGCCCACTTCCCCGCGCGATTGCCAACCTCCACAGCGCCATCCAGCGGACCAAAAGCGTGCGCGCTGCCAGACGTCGCTGCCCACGTTGTTGCGCTCCACCGCCCGTGTTGCCCGTGTCGGAGTCAACGTGGTAGAACAAGCGCACACAAGCATCTCCCTGTCCCACTCCAATCGTCACTCGTTTCACGCTGCCGCACCGCGCGTAGGCCCCATCCTCAACACCAAGCTCGCAGCACCGCCCCGTCTGCGCAGCTCCTCCAGGCCTGTCTGCCACGACCAGCGCAGCGCCCACGACACTCGCTCCCCATCACCACCCCGAGCCGGTCTCGTGTGCGCCGGATCCCCGCGCAACTGCACATCTGTAGCCCACCATGCTTCGCCCGGCGACGCCCTTATCCATATTGTTCTTTGTCGCCTTCTGTCTGCTGCTGCTGTCGACCATTTCCACGCCAATTGTCCCGGCTATTCCCATCGCGACCTACCGCAACATCAACTTTGGCGTGCTGGGTTACTGCCCAAATGGAGGAAGCTGCAAGGGGCCTATGATTGGCTACGACACTGGTACGCTGTTCGATCCATGTGTGCTTGAGCTTCAATTGACCACAACCTGCAGAGACACTTTTCCAAGACCAACCAGACACCGACTTCTCGCTGCCCGCAAACTCGCGCCATGCTCTCTCGTCCATCCTTATCGTGCATCCTGTCGCGGCGCTGATGACACTGATCTGCTTCGGACTGGCTGTCGCTGCTCACTTCCACTCGCCCGCCCATTCGCCACGCTACCTGCTTGCACTGCTGATATTCACCTTCCCCACCCTCCTTGTCTCGCTACTGGCCTTCCTCGTCGATATCCTGCTCTTCGTGCCACACGTGGCTTGGGGAGGATGGATCGTGTTGGCAGCCACTATCATTATTGTCGCAAGTGGAATTGTGACATGCGCTATGCGCAGGACCTTGGTCAGCCGCAAGGCACGGAAGAGGCGCATCGCAGAGAACGATGAGATGAACGGTCAAACGTACTACGCGAACCGGCCGAGTGATGCGAGAGTGACCACCGAGTTTCCCAAAGCCGAGTCCCCACCCCCGATGTCAAATGATACCATGTCGTCTGGGCTCAAGGACAACGAGTACGCTTCATTTGAGCTACAAAAGCAGCATTCACCGGAGGATATGACACCCCTAAACCAGAGGAACCCTTCTCTCAAGACTAACAGCAGCGCTGGCAGAGACGGCTCAGACCCGATGGTTGCGCCCATGCGTGGTCCCTCGGGCCGTGGACGACAGCCTGTTGATCAGTATGGGAACCCTATCCCGCCAATGCCTCAAGACCACTACATAATGAACGCTGGTCCTGGCGGTCCTGGCGGTCCTGGTGGTCCTGGACGTGGAAGAGGAGGTCCGATAAGGGGACGAGGTGGTTACCCACCACGCGGCGCTCCACACGGTGTTCCTAGCAGAGGCGGATTCGCTGGACCGCGAGGAGGTATGCGCGGCCCTCCCCCGCCGGGCTGGCAGGGTGGACGAGGTGGACCGATGCGCGGCGGTCCTAATGGCATGGGTCCTGGTCCCATGGGACGGGGCGCTCCTCCTCCAGGCTACAACAACTACAATCAAGGTCCTTATGGTCAAGGTCCTCCACCACGTGAGCAGTCGCCGTACGGTCAGGGCAACAGGGGCGCATCTCCTCAGCCTCCTTTGGGAATAGGACAAGCCATTGAGATGGACTCGCGTACTGGCACACCGCCAGTCAACCAGATCCAAAACCAGAACTATGGTCTGAGAGAAAGTGACGGGGACGTGCAGGGCATGTTGGCGCTTCAGCAAGGAGGCTTTCCGTCAAGCTCACCCCAGCGACGACCATCTGATATATTGAGCCCAACCAGCTCATACTCTCAGGAGTAAGTTGCATAAATGCGTCATCTAATCACATGGCTAATCGTGCATAGGGAATTACTTCCTCAACAACAGCAACAACAACAATACCTCCCGGTTCGCTCTAATTGGAACCAAGAGCGCCAATCTTCTGACAACTCAAAGAACAGCGCTCAGAGTCGCGGTCTGTCACCCATTATGGACTCTCCCGTCGAAATGCCTGCTCAATTGTCCCAAGTCGGCGGATTCCCACCTCCAAAACACAACCACACCAATAGCCTTGAGCGCAGCTCTGACTATTACGAAGATGTCGATCCAAAATTCGCAGAACCCGCACGCCCACATCCTCAACCAGTGCCTTCTTCCTTGATGCCCGGTGGTATGCCCGGCGCCTATAACTCGAACCCAAATTTACTGAACACACCTGAACGGCCCCAACAAATCAACGACCCCAACCTTCCAAGAACGTCTAGCTACGACGACTTGCCCGATGGCTCGCGCAGCCCAGCCGCCAGCGAAGCTTCGCATTTCACATCTGTCTCGCAGCGCCCTGTAAACCCTGCCTGGCGTCCGGATATGGGTACCCCCGCCGGCAACTTTGGGCCTTACAATGGCCGTGGCGGTGGCAGGCCTATGAGGCCTGAAGACGTGATCCTCGATGCGAATGCGGCGAATCCTGACTTCGCCATCCCGGGCGTCGGTATGGGACGGGGCAGGGGGAGGGCCGGTTTCAGGGGCGGAAGGGGCCGAGGCATTCAACCGCCAGCCACGATGATGGGACCACAGGGCGGACTCCAGGCACCGGGACGGTATCCGGGGGCTAACGCCATGTAGGGATGGCATAGTGGACGGCTGTAGATGATGAATGGAGTTCTGCTCCTCGACTCATCTGCGTGTTCTACTGTGTAATCGCCGTCCTCGGTCCACGAGCAACACCTTCGTCCTTTTGATGACGCCGCCCTGCTGCTTCGACTTTCTAGCCGGATCACTTGAACGACTCTGTACAAAAGGTCTTCTCACGTTCAGCAAAAGCATTTGCATTCCCGGCTTTTCAACATTGCGAGATACCTTAATGTCTTCTTCAGCGCACCGACTTGTATTCTTTCGAGAGGCGTCTGTTCTTTTACCTGCTCTTCTTAGGAATCTTCTGCTGGCTCAATATCGCGCTGCAGCAAGCCACCTCTTCTACGCACACATGCCGACCCTGCATTTTACTTTGTTTACGTTCAGAGGGTCGGCCAACGTTTTCTTTCCATGTAACGAACATACATCTCCTTTACGTAGCGACTCAATGGGCGGTCTTTATTTGCGCACACCAAGGTTGGAGGATTTATACATGTACATACAGACCAGGTGTGGATGACGGCGTTCAAATGTCTAGGAATATACCTGGGAAAGGAGCGTATGTACACAAATGCAAATACAACAAAATTTGAACAACGGCCTGGATGCCCGAGAGCATGACACGATCAAGATACCTGACAGATGCCGTTCAGAATGGCTCGGACATAATCTAGTTATAGCCGGATCCCCACTGTCCCACCTGTCGTCATCCTCCAGGTCAATTCGCAATGTTCCACAGCTCTTCTTCTCTGCATCGACTGACACAATTTTCCAGACAGGTTCAAAGTACTCAGAGATCACTGTCCACAATGCCTCTACTTGCGCAAAATGTAACTGACCGCATCATCCTGGGGTTGATGACCTTCGGTAACCTCTTCCCCACTTACCCCACCAGAGCTCCAACTAAGCTTCCTCAGGTCCTGATGCATCCTCCGGAGCGCGTGTTACTGAATTTGATGAGTTTACAAAGCACCTCGACTACTTCCAATCGAAAGGCTACAATGAGATCGACACAGCTCGCATGTACGTTGGCGGAAAGCAGGAGGCTTGGACGCGCGACGCAAAATGGAAGGACCGTGGCTTCACCCTCGCTACCAAAGTATACCCCTACAAAGCCGGAGTTCACGAGCCTGAGTCGTTGAAAGAGCATTTCAGCACCTCCCTGAAAGAGCTGGGTGCAGACGCCGTCGATATCTTCTACCTTCACGCACCAGACAGGTCGGTGCCGTTCGAGAAGACCCTGGAAGCTGTCAACGAGCTGCACAAGGAGGGCAAGTTCGTGCAGCTCGGCCTCAGCAACTACGCCGCATGGGAGGTAGCAGAGATCTGGAACATTGCGAATGAGCGGGGGTGGGTGAAGCCAACTATCTACCAGGCTATGTACAACGCCATCAGTAAGCTCGACATTACTGCTCGCCTGAACACCGACTAATACGCTCAGCTCGCGCTATCGAACCCGAACTCATTCCCCTCTGCCGCAAGTACAAGATCGACGTCGTGGTCTACAACCCTCTCGCTGGCGGTCTCTTCTCAGGCAAGATCAAGTCCGCGGACATCATTCCTGACGACGGCCGCTTCGGCAAGGAAGCCGACCGCGTTGGCACCATGTATCGGGAGCGGTACTTCAAGAAGGGCACCTTCGATGCGTTGAAGATCGTTGAGGAGGCTGCGCAGAAGCACAACCTGACGTTGCTTGAGATAGCGCTGAGATGGACGGTTCACCATTCAGACCTCAAGACAAGGGCCAAGGGTGGAAACGATGGTGTTATCATTGGTGTCAGTAGCTTTGGTCAGTTAGAGGGGAATCTGGCGGATCTGGAGAAGGGGCCGTTGCCGGATGAGGTTGTGCAGGCATTGGATGAGGCGTGGTTGGTTGCGAAGGCAACAGCGCCGACTTACTTCCGATGAGCATTTCGGGGAAGAAGAGACACACGGAAAGGTTTTCTTAGCGAAGACTTAATATAATGTGTCCATTTATGCCTCAGCCATCTCTTTGCATGCAGACGTCTTGGACGCATGAGCTGGTCATTCGACTGATGAGATAGGATACTGATACTACAACTGATAACCATTCGAATCCGAAAAGACTACCGACCATCTCATATCTTTATAGCCATCAGCATGTGGGGTGGGGTTAACAGCACCCTCTCACCAGCCTGTGGTGCCCAGCAACCAAGACCTACTAGTTCCATCGACATTCCTATACACAACACGTAAAGCCATTCCTACATTACATTTAGCGAATACTTTTGTGTAAGATGGGCAAGAGTTGATTGCTCCTTAAATCAGACAAGAAGATTTGGGAATGAGTGCACAACTCCGCCTGCCATCATCTAGAAAGGCTATCGGAGCGGTCGAGCTATCCTACGAAATTCTCGGTCTCTCTGGTTCTATAGCTGAAGGTCACCGTTTTTCAACGCGAAAGACATCGGCTATTGCCACACGGGCAACGCCAGATGGAGCTTGAGGACACCATGATGTCGGTCTGTTCTTCTTGCGTGTTTCTTCCCTCAGATCTAGTAGGGCGATAGCGGTCTTTTTGGTTGAAAGGATCTCAAGCAGCAATATCGCACCAAGTCGACGCTTGGGGTTCGGGTACTGGCCTTGAGACACATGTAAAGCGCAAGGGTGCTCCCGAGGTAAACCACTCAAGAACAATCTTAACTCTAATTCGAAAGACTTGTGCATTGTGTTTGCGGCCGTGATAAGTATCGCCGAGTCAATATAGCCGTGGATAAACCCTAGAGTTTTTTACCTTGGTCTATGAGCTAGTTCTAATAGTCTCATGCTAGAAGGGACAAACGGAGATCTTGTTGTGGGTGCGAGAGGAAGTTGCCTGCGAGGGTCTTCCCCAAAATATCAGCCCACCACTGACGTGCGACCATCCACAGTCTCACTCACAAATAACCTCGTCTCAGCCCACAGTGTCTTTCCAATTCGAGCTATCTGTGCTCTGTGCTCGAGATCAGGCAGACACACTACAGTGTGACCAGCGTAGCGATTCCTAGAATCACAAGGGTTGGCCAGACAGGGATGTGAATCTGCAGGCCAAGCGGAATTGTCTGGACTGGGCGATCGAGGATGAGGAAATCAGAATTAGCTCTAGGGCGCTTGTCGGCTTCGAGAGTTGAGTTTTGGCCTTCGAAAGACCCATGTTGTAGGCTGCTGACAGCCCCATAGCTATGTAGCTCAATGAGATAACGATCTTTGTAGCCAGCATAATGTGCAGTTGCCTGTGTTTGGTTACCTTATGGCTGTTGTAGACTGCCCCGATATTTGGTTGTCGTGGAGATGGGCATGGAAATATTCATCGTTGACGAAGCTACTACAGCTTTGCCGCTCTCAACTTCGTGCTGTCCACCCTCTTTCCCTGGTCATCCTGCTCAGCCACCGTCAAGTCCGGCAAATTCTTTGGCATGATCCTCCTTGGCTTTGTGCCCGGCACAAGATTGTACTTCTCCAAGTCCTCGTCCTTGTACCCTTTCTTCCTCAGATAGTCCTCGTCAAGCTCCAAGCACCCATTGACCTCCGTGGTATCGCTTCTCAACATTTCAAGTATAGCGTCCGAGAAGATGGTAGGCTTCCTCAGATCCTGCAGCTCATCGCCCTGTACATTTTGTGTGGCGGCTGATTCGATCGCTACCGCAGGCCAGATGCTCGTGATAGCCATGTCCTTCTTCCCCTCGCGCTCCCAATCCATGGCCAGTCCCTTTGTGAGCACCGACATTCCAACCTTGCCCATTGCGTACGCCGTCTTGCCCCGAAAGAAGCGCGAGTAGATGGGCGGACTAACCACAATGATACGTCCCTTCCATCCTTGCTTCTGGAATTGTGGCAGCACAGCTTGCACAGTGCCGTATAGTCCCTCCACATTGACTTGCTGCATAAGCTGGAAGCGCTTGAATGGTGTCTTCTCGATGCTAGACCACCATATCGCGCCGCTGTTGTAGACGAGGACGTCGATTCGCCCGTACAGCACCGTGATTATGGCAATGAGACGTTCGATGGAAGCAATATGACGCGTGTCAACCTCGATAGCGGTCGCAGTCCCGCCAGCTTCGCGGATCTCGCGTGTAACAGTGCTGATCGTGGAGGCGCTGGAGTTGGGGTCTGGGGGGAAGGGGGAAACGGCGGAGGCATTGGAGGTGCTCTTAGCAGCCACAACGACTGAGGAGCTATTAGCAGTGCCCGCGACTCCATAACTCAGAGGAATCTACCTGCATATCCTGCCTTGGCTAAGTCAATAGCTATTTGTCGGCCGATGCCTCGAGACGCGCCAACAACAAGAGCGACCTGCTTCAGTCGCTCGGCTTCATTCAAGGTACCATAGCGAGATGCTACCTCTGCGTCTGTCGGCGCTAGGCCTGATTGTTCGACTTTCTCATACGCCAATTGTTCGAGGCGTGTGATTCTTTGCCCAGTGAGTATAAGGCCAGACGACTTGTCCACCATATCGTGAGGAAGTTCCATAATTAGTGGGGGAAAGCAGATTCTCAGATTGTAAGTCTTAATCTGCAGGAATCGCAGCCTGAGGTGTCATTGTGCTTTTCACTCAGCAGTGCGTGGGCCAAGGCGTTGTGAGGTGTGTGACCGCGGTGGGTGATTACTGATAGACCGAAGCTGGAACTGTGGTGGAGCTAACAACGTCTAACCTCGGCTTATCCGCGAACGTCGGTGCAGCTCGAGGACTACAAAGACCAAACAACAGAGACCGACATTTGTAATCAAGCAGGCCACTACTTGCCCAGCTCTGAAATCACGAACATGTCTGGCAAAATTACGTGCTATTTGGATTGCGGTATGTCCAATCGCTGCTTGTGCATAGAGCTTCAGCTGACCTCAGAAGTATCACCTTACTCCTACTTTGCACTGCTCTATCTAGAGAAGAACAGAGACGCACTTGCAACTCACAATGTAGACATTGAGTAGGTTCTTTTCCGAAGCTTTGCTTCGTCACTCAGAGCCGATCGAACGACAATCGCAGCATGTGATGCACACAAGCTGACCAGCTGAAGCATCGTTCCTGTATTCCTTGGCGGTATCAATGTCGGCAGCGGTACGATATCTCCTCCCGTGTTCAAGTTTCACTGCAACTAGGGAGTGCCAAATCAAAAATCCCTTGACTTACATGAACAGGCAACAAGCCTCCATGGAGCCTTCCCGCCAAGGCTGCATACGGCAACTATGACAGTGCAAGAGCAAAGCGGTACTTTGGCGCAGAAGATTTGAAAACACCAGACTTTTTCCCAATTTTGTCACTTCTACCGCAGCGTGCTCTTTGTTTCATCAAGGAGGCGCATCCTGATCTCTTCATCTCCACCTTCCTTGACATTTTCGTTGCAATGTGGAAGAATGGTAAAGATGTCAGTGTACCTGACACACTTGCCGAGACGCTTCAATCGAGGTTCAACCCAGAAGAGGTCAAGACGATTCTATCATCAGCGAACAGCGCGCCATTCAAGCAGCGATTGAACGATAACACCAAGGAGGCTCTCGACAGGAATGCGTTTGGATGCCCGTGGTTCTGGGTACGCAATGCAAGAGGAGCCGAGGAACCCTTCTTCGGAAGTGACAGGTATGCCACAGCCCAATCTACTCCCCTGTTCATCGCCGGTCGATCTGTGTCAGATATGGTGTTGGCGCCAGCGGATGGGCTAGTAAGGGGCCCCGGTGTGAACTATGTTCGCATGAAAGCTTTTAGACGGGAGCCCGGTTTCTGCTGCAGGACGGGCGCTAACGTTGCGTTTTAGGTTCCATTATATGTGGGAGTACCTTGGGTTACCTTGGAAGGATGTGGAGCTGGAGGCGGCACAGACTAAGCCGAAATCGAAGATCTGAGGAAACGACAGTGCGTCTATTTATTCGGGCCCTTGACTGGATTCAGCAATCAGGCTTTGTCGACCATTCAAGAGGTAGAGTATAGAGCACCGTGCCGCATGCAGTAAAACGTCTTGATCAGAATGCAACGATTCCTGAATCTCTGCATGTTTCCTTTGGTGGTGTAGAGTAGCTCCTTGCTATCACGGGCAAATGAACCTATATGCTGCTTTGCACTGTACTCGCACGACCTGTGCATTACATGTTGCATCAACGGGCTGTCGTACCATCAGGGATGACAGGCGCATATCCCTGTGTAGAGCATGATGCCATCGCACGGGTACCGACTTCCCCAAGTTTAAGTGGCAAACACACTACGCGAGCTGTCATCTCCTGGTGAGCTGAACACCGCTATGCAACAATTGGATAGGCTTACCGGCTGCAGCCGTGTCTTCTTCTGCGTCCCACGAGGCCTCGCAGATGGCCGCAGATGGCTGCAGGCGGTCCCAGGCGGGTGTTTCTGCCACGAGCCGCCCGAGAGGCTAGGTCTCACGAGTCGTGAACTGTGTCCTACCACGGGCTGCAAGTGATTGGCCAGTACAGAATCCAATGAAGATGTCCGGACTGGAGCGATCAATCGCGATGAACACGAGACCTTTCTCTCAAACTCATAGATATAGAGCACCAGTACCTGATCTAGCAAGCTAAGTTGAAGATAGCTTGAGCGATATTGTGGCAGACAAGGCGTGCGAACATGGTTGAGATGACGGACGGATTGCTCATCTGCAGCGCTTTTTGACAGCGGCTCAGCCCGTAGCTAGCTTTTTGGCTACAGAGCGGGAGGACCGGCTTGCAGAAGCCGCAAGCCATGCCTGCTCCGCTCTTCCTTATTCGCGGCTGACATGGTAGAGCATGCCAATGCCAAGGCGCTAGTGCGTATGCTGCTGCGTTCGCGTGCACGTCAATCAAACAAGGGACCGCTTGACAGCTCAACTCGCACAGGAAATACAAGCTCCACAGGCTTAAGCTGGGATCACATATGACACGTCCATCGGTACGGTATCGTTCGCAAGGCTGAGCATGGAGCCCTTAAGCACAAGCGCGCCACGTTGATAGATCAGGACCGTTGGCACTGTAAGGTCATATGCTGGTGAAAGCTATGATTGCTTCTGGAAATGGAGGCCGTACCACCCTGGGCCGCGCAGATCCCGAATAGAGTCTGGGGTCGTGATCAGTGCAGGCTAGTTCCCGTTTATCAAAGTCGATGGAGTTGAGAATAGGTAGTGAACCGTACCTCGTATCTGTGAGGATCCCCTGACTGTTGCTCCCGCTGCCGCGCAGTTGACTTGGTATCATCAAACGAGCTCCGTATCTTGAAGAGCGTGGATGCGCTGTCTTAGATTTGAACAGGGCCGCAGCCTTGCTGGAGACTGGCAGCCAATGTAATCGAGCTCTTCGTCCATAGTCTCAATCTTTTGTTCCTCCACATTGTCATTCTGACCGTTCGTCCTCGATCGTTGTCCAAAGGCTCGTCTCACAAGGTCTCTTGTGGACTTTTCAAGTTTGCTTGTTCACGTTCAAGCCGGCATTGCCTGCTCCGTCGGAGAGCTCCTGGTCATTTCGCATTCTCGTGGCATCGCTGGTACGGTATTTTCAAATATCGACACCAGACTAGCGCACTGACATGTGTCGACGTAGCATCCCGCGCACGTTGGTCTTCGTGCCCTATAGATACCAAGACTGCGTCTTGACATCCCCATATTCCAACCCTCATTCACGGCAACCTGGGACTGTCACAATAGTCAGTCGCGTGTCCTTGGAAGTGCCATTCGAGCCGACTGGCCGGCCGCAATCTGACCGCTGCTCTGTGAAGCGGTGTCAGTCGATTGACGACTAGCACCAATTCCCGCCTTGAACAACTAACGTACCTGCGCCCGGCGCCCAGCCCCACACCACCCGCATTCACATCAACTCCACCCACCTGTCACTTCACTGACATTCACGCCTGGCGTCTGGTTTGTTGTTCCAATAGTGTCCCCAAGTGCACCATTTTGCGCCTCTGCTGCGCGCGGTTATGGCTCACATACAAGAGTACCTCGAGCCAAGCGAGCCCTACACCTCCTCATTACTGTCTCGATCGCGCTTCTTGTACGATCTCGGTAGCTCTGCAGCTACATGCGCTGAAGTATCAATAGCGCCCCCTGTTCTTGCAAGTACCGCAGGCGATTCCCAACTCGCAAGTACTGACTATAGAGCAGCAGAGTCCGTTCAGTCCAGGAAACCACATGTTACAATCGCAGTGGCCAATGCCGCAGACACCTATATCGAGCTTCTCGGCGCGCACAAACAACATGGTGTGGGAACAGCAGCTTGCCAGCACCGACAGTATGTCCTGGACCGAATTACCTAACGTGCCGCTCATGGACGAGTCGTTGCTTGCGAACAGCAACTTGCTTTACGGCCACGGTGCAAGGCAGAACATGCTGGATGCGTACAAGGACTTTGAAACATCGTTGTGGGTTACGAACGGCATGAACAACACGGCGCCCGGTCCAAGCGCAGACGTGATGATGTCGCCCGTCAGCCCGTTCGGCGACGTGGAGAAAACAGAAGGCCCCAGCCCAGACTGTAACCCTGACACACCAGGCGAAAGCTCCGCGAGCTACATCTCGTCGTCTGGTGTTCCAAAGGTCTCACTGTCACCCGGCTTCGTGCCGCCGACGCCGCGATCGATCACGAGACCACAATCACAAAGCTCTGCTGTACGGAGCGCTTTCGGTGTTCCAAGTGCGTTTGTTGGGCCGCCGCCAATGGACAACATCGTGGAGCAGAATGGCAATGTTCCCATTTACGGATCAGAGTATTCGTACGGGCAATCGCAGGGTAGCAGTCCAGGTGGAGCGCAATGGCTCCCTCCCGGCTACGTGACTGAGAAGGCTACACTTGCTCGAGGCTACCAACAGAATCACTCGAGCAGGTCGCGATTCGACCTTCGTCCCAACTCTTTCCTGGCTTCTCTCGATCGCAGCTCAAGGCAACGACAAACTCAATGGAGTAATACGCCTGATGTCCCTGCGCAGAGCCACTTCCAGAGCCGCTTTCTAACGCCTCTCACTGATGTCGACAACGAACAACGCGCGAAGGACGATGACACGCTGCTTCAGATGAAGCGGGATGGTCATACGTACAGGGACATACGCAAGGCACTCGGTCGTAAGGTGGCGGAATCCACCCTTCGTGGTCGTTACCGGTCCTTGACCAAGCCCAGGAAGGACCGACTCCGAGCGCCAAAATGGACAGAGACTGATGTACGTGATCCAACACTCGACGAGATCTCATTGCTGACCAGACTCCAGATCGCCTTGCTCAAACGTTATGTGAACGACGAGTTTGACAGACTTGACGAGACACACCCTTCCCTCGAGACGAAGCAGAAGCCAGACAAGGTCCCGTGGATGCGGATAGTCGACCTCATTGCGTCGAACGGCGGGTCCTACAAATTTGGTGCAGCGACGGCCAAGAAGAAGTGGTTTGAAGTAACACGCCCTGCCCTGACCCGATCATTGCGCCGACGCAGCCAAGCCTAAATGTAGGACACTGCGGTGCCAACAGCCAGCGGTATTTTTCCTCTCAGTGGATCCAGCTCCTTGTGCTATCCAAATGCGGCTTCGAGAAGCATGTGCGCTGGGACTTCCAAGATATTTCTAAGCATGTACTGCCGATGGTATTCTCAATTCAGGCGTTCTCAATGTTAGGCCTTGGCGACCACATTTCTCGCTGCCTCGAGACAGCGAGCGGCATTGATTGGCGCTCAGCCTCTTTCGATGCATCTTCCTGTACTCCATCGAATCTGTACTGGCAGCTTTTTTGTTGGCATTTTCTGCCTCTTTCCCTTGCATAACCCACATCTTGCATATTGCAAAATAGTAGATAGGCATGGCCACACGGCATGGGCGGCACCGATGTCGTAGCCCTGAATCTCACTCTCAATAGATACGGCTCTCAATTCACCAGTCCCCAATTTTGTTTCAGATACTCGAGAGTTATGCGTGATAAATATGGATGTGATGAGATGAGCCTGACGGGTGACGTTCTAGAAAGATGCATGATGGTCCATGCTTTCCCCACAGTTCAACGCCGTCCCTGCGTCACTCACTCCTACTGATCTTACCCATTGCGCCTGCACATGTCCAGAAAAATGCTACTCGGCCTCACAGACTCACTACCAAGCCTGGTAGAAGCAAAATTCAAGACTGCAAAGGCTTCGTCCAGTTTGTTCTTTTCACCCACCGAACTCTCAATCATTCGCACTTCGACCGGCATTCCAGCAAGTACCTGTACCACGCAACCGGCAGCTCGACCTGCACTACTAACAGCCGCCGCAGTTCCAACTCCGCTACTGCCCCTCGCTCGCAAAGAAACCTCTCCCCAAACTCGAAGCCCCTTCTCCAACAACTAAAAAACACTTCGACCCCTTCGCCAACCCGGCGCCAGACCTCCACATCGTCGACATCCCAACCGCAGCGCCAACGCACTTCCTCGTACTCAATAAATTCCCTATCATTGCGGGCCACTTCATCCTTGCGACCAAGGCGAACAAGCAGCAAACACATATCCTGGAGCAGGATGATTTGGAGGCAACATATGCTTGCTTGAGGGCATGGGGCGGCGCGGATAGCAAGCAGAAGCGTTTGTTTGCGTTTTTCAACTCGGGCGATCACAGTGGCGCCAGCCAGCCGCATCGGCACTTGCAGTTCCTGCCTGTGGAGCAGATGCGCGACAGCGAGGAGGCAAGTGGGTGGGAGTTACTGATTGATTTGGTCTTGTCGGACAAGCAGGGCACGGGTAAGTTTGGCGTGGCGCCCATTGAGGCATTGCTGGCAAAGGCGTTTGTTAACGTGTAGGCTAGGCGCATCTCCACAAGCCTTGCTGGACGCTGGTATTCCGTTCGCGCTTTTCGGTCGGAAGTTTGACGGCGAGCCGACTGGGCCGCAGCTCCTCAGCATCTACAACGAGTTGTACGGCCTTGCAAAAGACGCCGTAGACAACTTCATAACCAAGAACCCGGGCACCTTTGCTCTGCATGCCACTGGAGATGGAGATTCACCCATAAGTTACAACATGGCAATGACTACAGAAGGCATGGTGGTTTTGCCTAGACGTTCTGAGGGAACAATGCTCAAGCGCCCTGACAGCAGCGAGATCGGCTTCGTTGCTCTCAACGGTACTACACTCGGAGGCACAATGATGGTCAAGCATCAAGAAGAGTGGGATGTATTGCGCTCGCAAAGAGGCGAGCTTGACTCGATACTCAAGGCCATCGGAATACCTAAGGACTCAAGAACATTGAAATCCCGTGTTTAGCTCACGGGAACAGCCCAGTACTCGAGTGTTGATGCTCGTGTGAAAGCTTGGTGCTCGAAACATCTCTCACCACTCAAATGTCCATAACCAGTAAAACCTTGTTCTTCCAGAATCGAGAGACGGGTGTGTAAGATTGAAGCCACCTGACAAATCTCATGGGCCCATACCTCCCTACTACCTGCATAATCTCGACGGCCATAGCCGGAAGCTGTGCACTCAAGAAGGCCCAGAGACCCAGTAGCTGTCAGACAGAGATTTCCTCACCCTGTGCTTGTGGGTTACAGCAGCGTTTCCAGAACTGCTGTTACAGCTTGTCGAATCAGGTAATGTCTCCGGCAGGGAGTCACTCGCGTCATTAACATATACAATGTCAGAACCATTATCTGGGCTTGTATCGAATGTAATCGAGGCGTTCATCGCAGACGCTCCTTCCTTCGACCCATCGGAGAGCTCTGTTGGTAGCGAGCTTTTGGAGCCATGCTCAGAGAAGTTGGATACGACGCTAATAGGTGGTCCAGGGACTGCTCCGTCAGGCGCAGGTGGCTCAATGTTGAAGTAATCAAGCTTTGAGACATTGTTGAGTGCGTTGTCAATGCCCTTCATATTCAGTGCCTTCTTAGTAAGCGGTAGTTGCAGCGGTAAATCCGGTGCGTCCTCGGTATATGGCGTAGACAGACCAACCCCCTGGGCGACAACGTCGCCGAGTGTGTCGCGCTGGTCGCCTGCGATGTCGAAGATGCCGCTCCAGTTCGGCCACTGTACGTAGAAATGACATGCGGCGTTGTTGACCTGCCTGCTCCAGGCATGATAAGGTTTGGCATGAGTTCTCGGAGCTCGCATGCCAGCATCGATGCACTTGTCGCCACAAGTAAGCAGGGTGATATCTCGGAGCTCGCACTCGAATGGAAGATGGTCAATGACGAAGCCGTCGAGCTTGAGGGATCTGCAAACTCATCAGTAATCTTTCCTTCGATTCAGTGACCGACGAAGTTACTGCAGTGGAAGAGGTCTTGGCTTCTCCAGGCCAGCCGCGATCCTCGCTTTTCGGATACAATCGCTGTCTAGATACTCGCCATATCCAAAAGTCCAGTGAAGCCCCCCTTTACCGTCACGGCCTCTGTGGACGTGTTAGCATTGCAAGATATAGCGTCGATGTTTCAAGCTTACTTGTTTGGCTTCTCGAGCAACCCCGGTTGTGCTACTGTCAGGCCGCGGACATCCGCAGCCTTGTGGTATCTGTTGTTCTTATTGCGGAGTATAGGTGCAGCATTCATCTGCAGCTCGAGAGTCCGCATACCTTCAGGAGTTTTGTTCAAATAGACGGTCTGCCAGGCGATGAACTGCAAAGAGTCTTGCAGACGAAAGAGGCGGAGCTCTTGCAGCCGTGTCTGTTTCGTCAGTGGACTCATGTCCTCCGGATTCATGTGGAGCTTGGTGACATGGACGCCATCATTGAGAACACGAACATAATTTCCCAGGTCCAGTACCAGCTTCGTCATCCTCAAGGGAAGGTCGTCGAACACAGACGCTATAAATGGTAGGCCGCCGATCCACCTACCAGGTCCATTAGCACTGACTCAAATTCTGAAGAGTATTATATGGGGAGACTGACACAAGTTCCTTCAGACATCCCATAGCGCGGATCAGCTTGCGGACTTCGTCAACACCATCATTCCACTCTTTCGCATATGCGAGGTTTTTCTCATCCTAGAAACGACATTAGCACAGCATCTTGACTCCCTTCAGAGTAACTCTGACTTACCTCGGACAGACCTTCCTCTGGTACTGCCGTGACCCAGTCGCCGAAGATGTACAGCTTCGTGGATGTGGTCACAGGCTTCTTGTTTGTGGTAAGGCACTTCTCAACTTTTCGCTGCAATCGTGCGAGAGAGAGAACGGAACAGCCTTTGGAGTCATGGCCGACGTCGATGCGAATGAAGCTTCTTTTGGCTGTGCGGTCCGCTGCACAGACTTCCTCGAGGCTGAAAGGGCGCAGCTCGTCTTCAGGTTTTGACATGCTTGGCAGGAAATGCGTTATTCGTGCTGAGGTATGTCGTTTCGGTCCGTGACGTAAAGGTGTAGTGCAAGGTAAGGTGATTGTGTAGTCAGGTTTTGGTTTTGGTGGACGTGGTTATGGTAAGGTGAGGTGAGGTGGAGCGCGCGCGTTTGTCCTTTGGCAGGTGCAAGCAGTACACGAAGCAACCGTGACGTATGCAGCTTCGCGATCATTACCCTCGAGGCAGTAAGAAATTAGGTCATAGAAGTGGTAAGGCCATTAGACGTTAGTGCACGAGACGGACAGCACGTAGTCAAAACTCATTGCAAAATATCACGTCTGAGACTTGAGCATATCAGCTTTACGGTGGCGCCTACTCTCAAGCACGAAGACTCGATTGTCAACCAGCGGTCTTCGAGCACTTGGCCACAATATAGTGTCGAGGTGTTGGCATGTCCAGAACTCATCACCACTGCCAGTCACTTTCTAAATTGATCATGTACAAATGTAGTTGGTAAGATTACGTAGATTTAGACCACAGTAACCAGCAATCGCTTCAATACATGGTATTGCAGTAATTGCGGTACTCACGTTCGCCATGCCGGTGCCTCTTCCACAAGGAAAGAGCCAATGTCAGCTGCAATACCCTGCAAGCGCGTTTCCACCCACTTCTTCTCTACCGACACTACATCTGCCTCAATGGTCTGCATGACTTGAAGCTCCGCTAACAGTCCATCGAGTAGGGTCTCACAAAACCCAACAATGGATGCAATGCTCGATCCTGCAGTGGGCTGCGACAAACCACTCAGATCGCGCGAGAATGAAGTCAACTTGCGCATCAATACAGCATTCTCTGCTTTCCACGCATCTCCAAGCCCTTCGATAGACCCTAGCCCAGCTTCTGTTCGGTTTTGTCGAGCTGCTCGAACCTCCTCAATCCAGTTTACCCACTGTTCGAAAGCAATAACATGACGCTGGAATCGTCCACCTGTTTGGACCAAGGATGGCAGCTCGTGGAGCGGCCCCGAGAGAATCTGAATATGCTTGACTAAGCTCGCAGATGCCTGGTCGCCACCAGTCCACTCCAGGAGAGCTTGTAGGTTCTTCTGTTCTTGGCCAGAGCGCTCATGCTCTAACATAGCCTGGTACATGCTAGAAACCTCATCGAATTTTGACCGAAGAGCACGCTTTGCGCTCATCTCCCAATGTTTACTGACCTCTGCGGCGCTCTCGTGTAGCAGATGTAATTGAAGCAAGTCCATCTGCAAGCTGACCAGCTCGGGTGGTAGAGTGTTACTTGTAGTGCCTGGGGCTGGATGCAGAAAGGTCGCGGTCGGAGCTTTGCCTACTTTGCGTGGTGTGAAGTGTTGTTGCAGTGTACTGAACGCTGGACGAGCAGCCTTCTTGGGTTCTTCCTTTGGCACTTCTCTGGGTTTTGTCTGCGTAAGGACGGGCTCTTCAGGTCTTGTTGCTCCCCTAGCTCGCAAACCACCACTCGGTGCGTCTGGTCTGGACTTCACACTCGCTGACCGGGTCAAGCCAACAAGGCGTGTGGACATCCTTGCCGCTGTAGTTTCTGGTTGCGTCAAGTCGCCGGTGACTTGCGCGGCAGTACCGGACGGAATGTGCAAGGACTTGGGTCGTTCTGCAGTAGTTCTAGGCCTCACTGTGTTGCTTCGAGCGAGCGGTGCTGTTGCGGTGGACTGGGTCGATTGTGTACGTGAGTGCTGGGGCATGTTGGACGCTGGCGGCCCTGATTGTGTCGTTACGGCGGGCCTGCGTAAGGATTGCGTTCGTCCAACGCCCAGGGATGGCAGAGAAGGCTTGCTCAGCAGACTTGGCGGGCGCATCGATCGTGGCGCTGTTGTCTTCTCAACTTCTATGCTCCTCTCTGTTGCGGCAGATCCTGCCTGATATGTCGAACGTGGCCGAAGTCGTCCAAGCCTTGATCCTGTTACAGATGTACCTCGAGTCAGGGGGATTGAAGTAGCTGGGATCGATGCGCCAGCCTCAGTGACATCAGACTGACTGCCCTTGCTGCGATCCATTGAGACTCCTGAGAATGCGGTTGAGCGATCCGCGATTCTTGGTGTTCCAGGTTGCGGCAGTAGGCTGCGCTGCTTGAGTCTTTCATTGTTTGGTTTCAAAGAGGGATGAATAGAATCATCAACATCATCGCGGTATTGGTCCATGTTATCTGTATCAGCGGTGCCGAATAGGGTATAGATAGTGATCTGATATGGTCGTTGAGCATCTGCAGCTTCAAGGAAGTTCATTTGCATGTGAAACAAACAAAGCGTGGTTGCGAGGTGAAGTTAGTCAGCGGGACGCACGGACGGTATATCGCGCTTCAAGTATGTTTATTCGATGGCATATCAGACTGAGGTAGATTGGACAGGGACATTCGTGATCTATTCGTTTCTAACTTGTGAGCGAGTGGCCCAATGCCTACTTCGTGAGGAAACCCGTCCACAAGGGGGTGGGCCTTTATCGCGAAAGCACAAATAAAAGCTCTTAAGAGTACCTAATTATAGGCTCACAGCATGCATAGTGAACGACCGTCCAATCTCGATCCAAGAAAATCAGCGGTATGACTTAATAAGGCTGACGTGCTGCGCATCTAAAGGCTGCCACGGCGAGCTGGGAAAGCGACGCCCTCAATGGCGGGGTAGTCAACAAACCAGCTGACTCGCCCTTCGCCCTTGTGGTTGACTAACCCACAGGGTAACTGGTGTCCCTCGTCAGAGTCGAAGATTTGTTTCATGATTTCCTTCTTGCCGACACCTGTTGCTACAAAAGCGATCTTGAGTCCAGCTTGGGCGACGGGTAGAGAGATTGTGATGCGCTTGGGCGGGGGCTTGGGAGAGTCGGAGATGGAGAGCACCCAAGCATCTTCCTCGCGCAGGAGATCAGAGCCAGGGAACAAGCTGCAGGTGTGGCCGTCTGGTCCGCAGCCGAGCAGAAGCAGGTCGAAGAGGGGCAGCTTTACGCTGTCTCGTGCAGCAAAGACACTGACAAGTGTCTTCTCGTACTGGTCGGCGAGCTCTTGAACATCGTCAAGATACTTTGTATCGATTGGGTAGACCTTGGGCTTGCCCAGCTCAGCCGGGATTTTGTCTAGGAGCTCCTCCTTGACCAGCCTGTGGTTGCTGTCCTCGTGGTCGAGAGGCACAGCGCGCTCATCGGCGTAAAAGATCTCCCACTTGTCGAACTGAGGCTTTCCGTCGCCATTCTTCTCCTTCAGCAACGCCTGTGCGAGGGTCTTCGGCAGAGAGCCTCCCGAGACTGCGACGCGAAACACGTTGTGACGCTCGATCGCGGTATTCTGCGCATCGAGCACATATGCGCGCAGGCTGGGCGCAAGCTCGTCGACGTTTTTGAAAGCGTACAGATTCGGTGGCTTTCCCATGGTGGCGCGCAAAGGGTGGTGCGGTGTGATTTTTAGAGGCGTGGAGGGGTTGTGGCAGTCAGGCGTCGGGCGGGGCGGATCTAAGGTTGGTTTTGATACGATAAGTGACGTATCGTGCGGACCTCAAAGCCCAGCGGGAAGAAACGTACAGAGCAGGCCTGTGCACGCGCTCAACCAGGGCAATGACTGTCAAATTTTGAGGTCCACAGCCGTTTCTTACCTGATTGACCGGATGGAAGGCCCGAACGTGAGCAATCGCACATGCGCAACGTGTCTGCCCAACCAACACCTGCGTACGGCATCAGTCCTTGGTGCCTGATGCTGCTCAACAATTACATCGCGGCCTGAGGGATAAGGAGCAGTGACGGGAGAGGCTCAGGTTTAGTTCAAGTACCCAACGGTTGACAGCGTCCGCGTCCGCATCCGCGTCTGCACCGTGCACCACATGATCGCTTTCGAGTCCACCTGAGCTCAGCTCCCACCCGGCAGTACCTGGCGCTAGTCTTATCAGGAAGGAAGATGACCATCACATTCCACTGCTAGAAACACGAGACCTGCTCACTGCCATTGTTGTGATATTGATGCTACAGCTACTTCAGCAGGGTGGAGCTTGAACATGGGACTCTGCGCCTTCGAAATGTCTCGGGCAAGCAGGCATGCACCGCCACGCCGGGCTGGATATACATACGCAAAAGCCAGTTCTACGCGTCATTGCTGGTAAGACCGTCAATCGTTGTGATGCGGGCAATGAGCGCGGGGCAGTCTCAAGGTATATATGAACCCGGTCATCCGTGGAGTACCGAGCAGGATTGCGAGGGCACAGAGACGAGTCGCCGTTTGCGTATAGTGGCAACACTCTGACGCCTAGGATACCTCACTACAACTGGAAGAACTGCAGGCTTGTAACTTAGCCGTAACTGGCCTAATCCTGCAGGTTGACAATCGCAAATGCTCAGGATGTTTCAGATAGTATGAACCTACGTAGCTTCATATGCAGCCAGAATAACGCCAAATCACCTGCACCATGGGGGAATTGTACTTGATCACAGAGTCGCCAGTGTTACGCGTGAACGACTCAAATCAATCATAAAGATGACCCCTAATTCACGCTTACCGTGCTGAGCTTGAAGCTACCATGCCAGACCGCGGTTGAAGCCCTCGGAGTCCCCATACACTCGCCATCGATGCGTGACATCGGCCGCATCTGCGCATATGTCCAGATTTTTGACATGTCTACCGTTGCGCTAGATGTAGGTCTCGTCCAGTAGAACAAAGCGTTGGGGTTATCGGTGGAGCCGTTCAACAAAGAAATACCCTCCTCGAGACACGGCCAGTTTTTGGTACACTTCCTCGAGCCGCTGCATGACTTACCTGCAAGCAGTAAAAGACATGGCAAAGGCTTCCGCTCTGTTTCGAATTTAACGTTAAAGTGCTGAAGGCTTATCCGATGCTTCAGACATGGAATTGAGGGAATTCCGTTGCGTTAGGGATGCATAACATACGGGTCTTGGCAGTAGCCCAGACAAGTCTTCATCGAGGGCTTTCTTGGAAATGCACCCACCATGCAGGACGCATTGTAAGAGAGGGGAAATGTCTCCAGCCGCTGTGATCGAGCCACAGCTCTCCATGCATCTTGGAGGGCATCTAGGCAACAAAGCTTCCATCTGGCCACGACTCCCTTAGAATGACCGCTGCCACACTGTAATGTTTGCAGGAGACTTCAGGGGTTGTGATTCGACGTCCATTTGTCCATGGTTCCAGGCCTTGAGGCGGTGGTCCGGAGCCGCCACACATTGTGGCCACTGCGAGCGATAGCTGTACCTTCTGCCAGTCGTCCATCGCGCTTTGCGCCTCGCCGTATCCTTTGCACAGAGTCGAGCGCATTTCATCGCAATACCGAGGGAGCACCGAGACCACTGGGGTCGAGAGTTGAAACTGGAGCTCGGAGGAAACCGACTGGGAACCATTGTGTGCATAGACTGATGTCATATGCCCGAATGCAGTTTGACTTTCCCAGTGGCGTGAGATGGAAAAGCTGGTATGAGAAAACCAGAGTTTGATCCCGCGAATTCGAGACGAGGTTTCAGCAGAGCGATACCTGCTTCCTTCGCCGGCGTTCGGTTCAGCGTTGGTGTCGCAGTGAACGTTGGGTCTGTGTCTTGCGATCTAGACTGGCCGACGTCCCCATCCCAACGGCTCGGTCCGTTAGAACAACAGTGAAATGGCGCGGGTCACGAGTCCGCAAACAGATCATTTGTGCAGCAAACTGTCGCGGGGTGTGGCATGTGTGCGCAGTGCAGCTAGTGTAAGGGGGCATTGTGGTTGCTGAGGAGATGAAGATGGAAGCGTTCGGTGACCGGACTGTGGAGGCATGCGAGGACGCGTTGGCAGGCTTGGTATCGCAAAGTCGGCCTGATTTGAGGCAGCCCAGGCGGTTACTGGCCTGCTGGTATTAGGTGATACGGTCCAGCAAGACGTATTCGTTCAGCTGCGGCCACGATATTCGCAAGCTGTATGGCTGCCCAGCAACCCAAGCCATGGCTGTGCTGCGTGCGGGCCCAGCGCTGGCTGTCTGACTGTCGTGACTCCCTCCAGGCTGCGCTTTCAGCAAAACAAGAAGCGCACCGGTGTCTGAGATGCGCAGGTAAGTTGCGTAAGCCCTGAGCATATGCACCCGAGCCTCGCTGTCTCAGCGTCGCGGGCAGCAAGGCTAGTTTTCCGGAGACTGCTTTTCCCATAACAGTGGGGACTCATCGTCCGGATCGGCCTTAGGTCTGAGAATCGCGCCCGGACGCTTTGCTCCAGATCCCGAGGGCAGAAACTGCGCCCGACGGACCCAAGGGTGATGGGTGCCAATCAGCTGAGCTCCGTGGGCCGTCTCCTTCCGCCGCCTGTGAATGGTGCATCGCTCGATCGCTGTCGCGGTCCACTTGTATGTATATCAAGTGCTGGTCGTGCTCTTAGCATGCATTCACGATTGCCCTGATCTCCAAGCCCGTCATACCGCCAGCAGCCGCGCAGGCATCATGACCGATCTGCACTCCTTACAACACACACAGACCTGCTACTTTACATTACCTGTGGCTACCTCGCACTATTCCGACGAGACTCCTCAAACATCGCCTTTCCAAGAGTACTGCCCATACACATGGGCTATCTCTACAAATCCACTTTTAGCCCGTAGATCGTTACCTATGGCGAGCCCTGTGGTCGACGCTTCACGCATCTTGCAGCTACAAACTCAGGCAGCCCATCGCCCTTCCACACAGCCACTCCAGCCTGCTGGTAGCCCATCACCAAGCAACTCCAACTCCAGCATGTCGTCGCAGCGCAACAGCAGCATTTCCTCAAGTCCGCTTTGCTGCTGCCGCTGCCGCCGCGAGTCTCACGGCCACTCCGGCATGTTCCAATTTGGCACCAATCTCTACTACTGCAGCCATTGCGCCAAGATGGTCGGTTACAGCGCTGGTTGAAGCTGCAACAGTCCGTTTGGTTGCTACTCTCCACACCAAACAATGTATCACACACAGACTATTACCACCACACGACTAAGGTCTCACCACCCTACTACACACAACCCACGACCTCGATTGCCACACTGGAAACAAAGTCGGCCAACATACATATCATTATTATATCCAGCGGCGCGCCATCGCCGCATTTGAAAGGTGCTCAGGTTGCAGGACCGCGGGAAGGGGTTGAGATCTCCTTAAGTTTCCGCCAATGCGCAATGATGAGCAAGCAGCACTGCGAAAGCGGGTATTCAGGGAAGGCACATGCACAGGATGCATGACGAACAGTCACTATCAGGTGGCCCAAGAGGTGGATGAAAGCATATCTTTTGTACCGGGTGTTGGATCAGTTTAACGATATGATACCCGTCGCGTTGAGCGTCACTACTTGATTTACCATCTTATAATACAAACAATCTTTATCCACCATCATACAACATCTTCAGCGTTCTCAAGTGACTGTATTGAGACTCGACCCTAGCCTCCTTACTGGGCAGGGACTGTTCGTATCTGCAAATGCTACCAAGCTGGCCGTGTCTCAACGGTGGCCCATGCCCGATAATGTTCGGACACGAGATGTCTGATGTATATTCAAACGCACGCCAACTACGGTGACGAACCTGGTGCCCTGACCCGAAGAAACGACTGCAAGTCTTTTCGAAGCAAATCTACTCGTGTTGTGGCATCGATCAATCCCATACAGTCGCGCTTTGTCGCAGGATGCCCTAATTCCCAATTTTTGAAACATCGCCATGGCAAGTCGTAAGCGCGTGGCTGATACGAGGGACAATTTGCCGCCGACAACTGACCGATCAGTCGATCGTGGACATGCGGAAAGTATCTACCATGATGTCGCGGACGCAACCAATAATGACCCGTAGTGTTCTAGCTTGATATGCAATTACTGTCGATGCATTTTCAAAAGTCGATGCCCCGCAGAACGGCAAAGATCTGCCGAACTAGCGTAGGGTCTTTAGCAACCTATACTAGCCTTTCGCCGGCAGACCTTGGAGATCTGCCCGTCTTAGACCAACGCACAAGCAGGAAACCTGGCCGCCCTTATCGACCGTCGGCGTTGGCAGGGTCCAAGTGGCTTGGACGCGATTCGAAAATCCGATGATGGCGCAGTTTTCAGATGCGCGGATGGAGACAATTTTTCACGCGCGCGCACATGCACAACAGCCCAAGAGCGAGTCAGCTTGCAAATTCGCACGCGGGCGCCAACACGACCAAGGCTTGGATCTTGTGTAGGGCTTCATTCCGGTGAAACAGCTACTTGCGTTGGTCAGAGATTGGTACTAAGACAAAGTGTGTCGAGAAACTGAGTTCGGGGTTAAGGTAGGTGTTATCAGCGATGGTGGCACCTTATCGGTCGATGATGGGTGACTGAGGCAAAAAACGGTTTTGATTAGACATGATGCGCGTTTCAACCTCACGTCGCTGTGATGCAACCGATGCAAAAGTCAGAATGCCCTGTCATGAATTCTCCGCTGAGACAGCTCCCGAGCCCACTGCCTTGCGCTCCCAAGTGAAGTCAAACTTTCTCCCCTCTCTTCTAGTCATGTCATGCCTGGTGAAAAGCAACCAGTCGGCCCTTCGCCAGCCCGCAGCCCAAGCAGCGTCCGGCATGTCAGCCATCGTCGATTTGCGCACCCTTGATCGAAGATCTCCCGTCTTGCGGAGTTTGACATCGACCTGATCCTAGGGAATGCTCCACTCGCACGCGCGGGATCCCAGAAGCAAGGCCGCCCGGCATTACGCATGCGCCACGCACTTGTGATGTAGAAACGTTGGGCGCGTCAGATGAGGAACTGTAGACAGGTTGTCATGTGGATTCCCATGTCCGCAGTGCGACTGACTTCAGCCATCTCAACGCTCACATCGTGATGCCTTTTCTCCATCGTGATGAGTTCGTGTTCCGGCACTATGGAAGGTTCTTCCACTCGCTTCCGTGGGCCGATCCAACGTTTGATAATTGGAAATATTCTTCGCCCTCTCACTGGTCAGGATACAGTTCCACTGCGCGCGGCTTTCAGTGGGCCATTGTGATCGCACGATGCAGGCGTGGTGTTTTGGGGCGTAGCCCCTCAGAACGCTATACACCTGACTCGGTTCATCACATTGGAGCCTTTTCCGAACGAAGCTCGCGACATCCGCCACTGCACCTGCCGCATATAGCGGCCTTCCGTCTCCGCGCCCTCATCGCGGTTGCATCGATGTGCTGACTCTGCTCTCATTTAAGGCTCCGCGGAGCCTGGCCCTATTAAGGCTTCATACGCCTGACTGCGCCGGAAACTCTTCCTCCCCCTGCCTGACATTGCTCAAAATTGCTTTTCTTGGTCATACAACTCGCGCCGATGCGCTCGCAGTAGACGATGGTCTAGCAGAAGAACTCGGACAGTCGCGGCACGGACATTAGCTTTTCAGAAAATTGCTTGAGTGTCACGAGACGCTCAGAATAGCCAGGGCTAGGGCGCAAGACGCCGTTCATGGCAGGACGAGGTTTTGGGAAACTAACAAAATGAGCTAACAATGACTACAGCCATACGGAGTACTCGCAGGCAACATCCGCTGTCACGAACAGAATTAGATATGAGGGACACGATCCTAATGGCTACCCAAATGCAGCAGATCGATCATCAGGTACAAAAGGCAACATCCGTCAACTCGCAACCTGAAAACTTGGTTTCGATACAGACCAAATGATTGGCATTTTGCAGCTACTCACAGCTAATGGCCTCACTGCCTGTTTAAGGCCACATAATGCTATCGCCTCCCAACTTAGCCTTGCGCAGGTTGGTGAACACGTCGAGCGGGTAATCCTGCTCCCTAAGCTGCCTTCGCCATTGGTGCATCCTCCTGCTGAGCACTTTATCCTGCACGGTCAGCTCCCTCTTGGTTAGCTTGGATCCAGTAGGGTAACCACCAAGGTCTCCAGCAATGCAGTGGCTCTTGCCGCCCCAAGTCGAGTCAGCCACAGCCTTCCAGATCGCCGTGGCATCGACAGTCATCTGCTTCGTGTACAAGATCCTGCAATTGCTGGGCTCATAGACAAATTGGAGCGGTGTAATGCTCTCATCGCCGTCGCGGATACCGTCGCGGAAGTTAACGTTGACTGAACTGCCGATAGCTACACGATCGAAGATGACGTCGCTCCAGTACTCGCCAAACTCGGTGCTGTTCAGCTTCGCTGCCTCATCAGCGCTGGATGTCAGGTTGTTGACTGCGTATTGGACTAGCGACTGGATGTAACTCCACGGATAGTTATTTGTTCCCTTGACGCCACCAATAGCCTGAGTAATGCCCTCACGAGGGCGACCACCGAGAGAGATGTACTTGACACCTGCACGCTGGCGCATGAGCTCGGAAAATATCGTGCAGGTTGATGCGCAGTAGCCGTCTGTTACAACTACGATATCTTCAGCGGCGAAGGGCTGCTGAGTGTAGTTGCTCAAAGGACCATAGCCATGGACATAGATGCCTCCCGAGTTCAATGGAGTCAACACATCAGACAAATTCCAGCGGAAGAGGTCGGTGAAGTTGTCGCCCTTCTGGTTGACGAGTGGTCCGTACTTGTCCGCCCAGTTGACAAAGTTTGTGCCGTTGGCCGAGACGTCAGACTGGTAGTTGAACAACGATGAGATGACGCCGTCAGTGAGCTCAAACAGGGTTTCGTTCTGCTCTTCTGTCACAAGCTGACGGGGAAGACCTTCAGCAGCTTCAGAGAACTTCTGCCCGAGCAAATCAGTGGTCTCGAAAGCGCGAAAGCGGTCAGACGCAGCATGATCAATATCGTTGGGGAAGAGCTGCTTGTACAAGTCGTATCCGAGGAGAATTGTGCCGCCACCATTGGCGGAGACATCGATCACAAGCTTCTTCTTACCAGCAGCCTTCGCTGCGGCAAGGAACCTAGCAGCAGTGTCTTGGAAATCTTGTGCGACAGTACCAACGAAGGAAGGCACTGAGAGGACCGCAATATCAGAATAGTCGTCTTCCAGAAAGTAGCCTCCAATGAGATTACGTGCCTCACGCACGACTGGCGGGGGGTATCCAGGAGCAGGGATAGGTTGGACTGTAGCGGAAGCAGTCGCAGATGACGCTACAGACGATGTACTGTTCGAAGAGGGTGTAGGTGTAGGGGTCTCCTCCGCCTCTGTTGGCTGGTTGCCGGTGAACCAGATTTTGTACAAAGACTCCCCATCGCTAATGCCGTCGAAGGGAATGAGGACCCTTGCATAGTTTTGGTAGGTCACGCTGGTGCCGTTCTCGAACTCAAGCTCAGTCGTTGCACCAGGATAGACCCATCTTCCACGTCCGCTACCGGCGAAGGTACCAATACCGGATCCAGCAGGACCGAGAGATACTGTTGCAAGCTCGTAGAATACGTTGTTATACAAAGCATCACGGTCCTGAAGAGAGCCATACTGTGCCCAGTTCTCCAAGTAGGCTTGGGCATCCTCGCCGTTGATCTTGCTGATTGGAGAAGAGGTGAAAGTTGCGTTGCCAAATGACTCGGCAAGTACGTCTGCATAGACGTAGGGCTTTGGTAGCTCTTTGCCGTCGGCGGAGACAGAGACGAGAGGCACAGGTCGGGCAAAGTTGAAAACTGTGCCCACAACGTCGGGGATGTACACGAAATGACCGTCGTGCGTGCTCTGCAGGAGGGTGTAGAGCTCAAAACCAAACTGTACAAGGTTAGTGACTGAAATCTGCTGAGACTGCAAGGGATTTGTATATCCATTTATACCTCAAACTCAGTTTCGTACTGCCCACTAACAACCTTGCCGCGAATATTCTCGAGCTCACCCCAGATGTCGACCGCAGGTTGGACTTTCTCGGCATATTCCTCGGGCGGATCCTTCAAGAACGCAGTGTTACTCTGCCATTTGAAGTACGGCACAACGCCATCTACCAATGCCAGAGCAGCAGTCTGGTTAAATGGTACGGATGTGATGCACTCATAGGCGAGCTCAGCAGCAACAGTCGGTGTCGCAATTGATTCTTGTGCCGCGACAGATGCGCTCACCTGCGCACACGGAGTTGATGCGTTCTGGCGAGCATACAGTTGACCCTGAAGAGGCGAAGAGAGAGCAACATAGACAATGGACAAGCCAGCGGCGGCATGCGTGAACCGGACCATATTCGCAGCGATTGAAGAGCCAAAGCACTTACGAAGAACAGATGCCAGACCTCACATACACCGGGAATCTGTGAGTACCTTTATACCTGCATGGCAACCAGGGTGCTCTATCGTGCTCTCCCCGCGGGTCGTGGGCTCTTGCTTCGAACTACGTTGGACAGGCATCATAGCTGCAGCATCCATGGAGCACTTGGTCAAAGATCCATGTTTTCTGAGGCAAAGCGGCCCATTGCAGCGAATAAGAGAACTTTGCGTGATCAACCGACGTCAACAAGTCTATGTTCTCGACGTTGCCCAAAGGGGCAATTGCGATATTGCGATAATGGCCGCTTGACGATCCTATCCGGAACGAGCTCGACAGTCACGAACATTGTTGTGCGGGCAGAGGCGAAAACAATCCACGGCAGGAACAAGCAAGGCCAGTGATGAGCCACGTTATCGCCAATATCTGTGCAACTCATCTAAAGCTCGAGTACAATTAACAGACTCAGCAGCGTTATTCCTGAAGCTTTTTCTAGTGATGAAGCATTCATGTCGAACGGTCGAACTAAACTTGAAAAGGAAGGAGCCAAGAGAATTTGGAAGTCTCGCCCCACAGTCCGGTGTACCCGCGATTTCAAGGCCTGATCGCACGATAGAAGTAGGGGAGCACGAATGGGAGAAAGTTACGAGGTACCGCACGGAGGTTTCTGAAGGTCTCCTGGATGGTCAGTAACTACATCTAGCAGGTCTCATTGGTCTTTCTGGGATCGGCTCGTATTCTCGTCCGTTCGTTCCGCCCTCTTGTCACTCCTGCCAGATTGACGAAAGTGCCACGGCATAGAGTTGATGCGAACTGTGATCGCCTTCTCGGCGATACTTGCTGACAAGCTTCGGTTTGTGCTCCTTAGGCGGAAGTGTTGCCTCAAGCTCATCTATGCACCGCACGACCCATGCAGATATGATGCTGGCTTCAGTCAGAATGTCGAATACACCAGTCGGGATGCAGTTTTGAAGGTTTGTCCAGCTATTGGTTTGCCTTCTGAAACCCAGTTGCAATTATCTGTAAAACGAAACCCAAACTGCTGTGAGCTCAACCAGGAGAGACCTGTACTGGCCTCGATACGCAAGACTTTGGGACTATCGATCACGCTCTTGAACAATCTGCACACAGAAGCAGGGTGGTCGTACAGCTCGCAAGAGCTCTTTAAACCACTCACTGTGTGTGATATTTCCAACCTGTTAGCAAGCTCTCTACCTCAGAACAGGAGCCTTACCTTTTTGTAGGATGGAACGTTGCAGTTTCAAGTCCTATGTCGAACATGACGATCAAAGGAACGTCACACCCGGAGCCTGTCACTGAGCCAAATCATGAAGGTTGCACATGCCCTATCATACTGTGAGATGCTTCGATGCGATCACGAGAGACACCAAGAGCGCTTTCAAACATAGTTTGGGATCCTCTCTTGCGGCCAATAGTCTCTGCACCTTGTTCACCATGGTTTTGTTACGGGATTCAGTGTATGCGGTCATATTGCGCATCTTACAGCTCATCTTTGCTTTAACAAGTCTCATCCTGCTATGCCTCAGACTCAGAGTCTACAATCTTGGCTCTGATACACCGCCAGTTGTGCTCACACTTAACGCCGCTGTGGCTGGCCTTTCCCTTCTAGGCAGCTTCATCGGCCTCAGCTATCTTATTCACGAGAGCATGGGTACTCGCATGTGTGATTGATGCTCACTTATTGTTACTGAGTCTCGGGGCAGTGATTGTAAGCCGAAGTTCTCAAACGATTGTCCAGACAGCACTTATAGAGCACAGCTACTCTATATCGAACTCGTCCCCACTAAGCAATGCACTGTCACCGATCGAGATATCCTCGCTATGGTCAACATTCTCAGAACCAGTGAGGAAGAGCGCAGCTGGTGCTTCGAGCGGGGTGTGGAGCTGCGCCAGTGCGGAGACATGGTCGTGCTGTGTGAGAGGAGTCGGGCGGTGTTTTATACGCAGATCGGAACGATAGTAGCTCTTGCCATGTTACTGGCCCTGGAGGCATGGCGCAAGAGAAGACAGAACAGGCCCTCGAAGACCGTCAGCAAGCATGTGCTATATCTCGTCTGCTAGAATGCTAACCTGTTGCAGGAGAACGATGAAGGCGGCATTCAAGGGGTAGACAACTGTGAGCATGCCGTAGCCAGCTGAGCACTGAGAAAAAATGGATCTGTCCGGGATGACTGTAAAGTGCCAACGGCAGACGCTTCAGTTGATGGTTGCAAAAGACGGTGGCAGAATCACCAGGATGGCGTATCCATGTGAAAGGAAGTACCAACTGGCTCACCACCTCACCAGCACATCACCATCACCTCACCACGAATTACAAAAGCCACCGAGGAACAGATCCTAATCTTCTTCTCTTAAAGATCTTGAAGCCAGTGTTATTTTCACCATATCAAAACTATGTGGAACGTCGTCTTGCGGTTCAAACGTTTGTGCTCTGATGTGACCATTCCCACTCAGCAGGGGGTTTGGTAACAATGGTAATGTGATAGGAATCTCTTTGACACCCTTCTCAGGGCGGCGTCAGTCGCCTCGAAAAGCCGGGCACGAGTCAAGAACGATTTCAGCAGCATGGTTTAGACTGGAACTAAGATTTCGAGGTCATCTGTTTTTCTCTCTTTGTTTCGTTTGGCAAGGGATATTAGCTGTCTTTTTGCTGTTTGGTTTGGATGCTGTGGTGCGCTGTATTGTTGTGGTGTCGTGTACATGGTGTCACATGTCACAACGAAATCGACACGACGCACGCAAACAGACGATGAGATGTGACGCGCACCGAATCTAGGAACAGCAAGCATGGGTAGAAGCTTAAGGTAACTACGACCTTGCATAAAGTTATGTGAAGTATACATGCACACAGCCAGCCAGGTGTTCTGTAGTGTTAAAACCCATTAACCTTTGCACCAACCAAGACCCAAAAACGCCCTGCTTACTGCAAACACACACGAAATGACTACTCCTAGCTGTCTCGTTGAACTGGCAGAACCCGTCCAGCATCTACAATCATCTGTTCGTCTAACCTCTTCCCAATGTCTCCATACTCGAGCCTCTTCCATGTAGAGATGCGCGCCGTATTTGTGTCAATCTCGAACACACGCAGCCGGCGATGATAGTTGTTGTAGCCGCCATAGCCGCCGAACCCGCTGCCGCCGGCATAGCACATCCAGAGCTCAGGCTCTTGGGTCGCATGCTCTTTTGAGAGCATGCAATAATCATTGACATGGTCGTGGCCACACGAAACAAATTTCACGCCCTGTTTGACTAGCTCATCCTTGAAATGAGTATTGAATGCTGGTGCCGTCACGCCCTCCGTCCAGTTGCCGACCCATTCGTTGTTTCTGTCTGCGTATTCGGGTAGAGGTATGTGGATGAAGGCCATGTCCAAGTGCTTATGGGTGTATTTGCTGTGGGCGTCCTTCAGCCCTTCAGCAGCATTCTTGAACCAAGTGATTTGGTTTGGCTTGATCCAGTCGTACCCTCGATAATGAGTTTCGTCCGGGGAATAGGCGTGGGTATCGAGCATGTAAAGTGTCAACGCAGAGTGCTTGCTATTGTGTGCTTGCACTTCAACGTAGTAGTTGCCAACACCGTCGATCGTGTTTGGCCCGGCTTCGGATAAAGAGTAAGGTAACGATTCGTAAAGAGACATTTGTGCGTGGCGCGATAGCGTGCCTTCGTCGTCATGGTTGCCAAAGATGGCTGCGTAGGGAATCTTGCGTTCGGCGAGTGGCTCGATGATCTTGAAGAGGGCCTGGAACATGTGAGTACGTTGGGGGCCTTTATAGGCAAGGTGGGCATACACTTTGAATATCTGGCGCAGTATCACCATTGACTTGGTCACCAGAAAGTACAACCATGTCAGGCTTCTCCTCATCCAAAACACGCTCAACAAAGTCCAAAGTCCTTGGGTCAGCATCGCAGTGGCCACCGTTAGCACCCTTGGGCTCCGGATCTCTACATGCGCCCAAGCCGGTGCTGAGATGTAGATCAGAGATCTGCATGATCTTGAATTTGCCGTCCTTCCTGATCTTGGGAACTGGCTTCTCAAATTTGTGTGGAGCGCCTCGACGTATGCTTAGGCGCGGGTCCTTGCTGTCTCGCGCGGTGTCCAGATGCAACGCGCCGTTCTTGACCAGCTCCCACCCAGGACGTGGCTCTACTGCGTCAGATCCGAATAGTACGTCGACAGCAGTCACGGCCTGCTTCGAGTCACTCGCGTGGCGCTTGAGAGACCGCTTGATCCACACGCCTGCGGGGCGAGACTCCCACTTCTCTGAAGCCTGAGCTTTTTCGCCCATGGCGGGGTCGAGCTTGCCGGTGCGGACGTCAACAATGACCTTGTCATCGTTGGTAAGCTCCTCCTCCCTCTTGCGCTTGATATGTACGTATGCCTTGGACACCCAGCCGGACCCCAGATAGAGATCCTTCTCAAGGCGGTGCCACTTCTTCTGGTCGAGCATGCATTTCGAAAGTGGGTTCAGGGTGGAGCATGTCTGTACTGTGATGTCGGTGATGACAAGACCCTCATGGTGTAAGGGCAGGTGGCTGTGGACGGATTGAGGTAAGACGCGGTATCGATTATCGACGAAAAAGACTAAGAAGCAGGCGATGGTCGCAAAAGCCGTGAGCTGGATGCCCGTTCGAACCTGCGACACAAATCAGCTAGACTGGGGGGCTTTTGGGCCATGGAGCATACAATCCGGCGGGTCATGACGAAGTCAGTGGCTCTCCAGCCGCATGTGTCGTGTTAGAAGAGAAATATCGTAGAGGAAATGCGCAACAAAGCCGCCATGGCATGCGCTGTACGTGTCAATGGAAGTCGATTCGGACGCAGAAGGCCTTCATTAATGGATGTGTCCTTGCGCGTGAGAGCTTGGCTCCTCGCATCCTTGATCGACGTTGGCTCACCGCGGAGGTCCCGACGTCCCCACTTTGAGCGGGTAGCGTGAACCCTGCATGCTTCTTTCTTCGCTCGTTGATCTCCAGAATCCACCATAGAGGAAAGCATACCCAACCCGTACACTGAGTTATGCGAAATCTCTGCCCACGACAGCTCCAATACGCTGCGACATTGAAGTCCGCTAGACCCTTCAGCACCAGCCCAAGTCTCCGCCGCGTTTTTAAGGAAGGAGATGTTGTCCTACTTCGAGGCAAGAAGGACCATGTAGATGGTTCTCTCTTAAAGCTGCAGGCCGCAAAGACAACACATACCCACCGTGGAGTCATCGACCATGCCAATATTATCGGGAAGGAAGTGCGTCAGATAGTGCGTTCATCCAAAGGCTCCGAGTATCGCGTCTACGAACCTACTTTAGCAGAGTACGTTCGGCTGACACCGCGTCTCGTCACACCTGTGCGTTCACTACTATCCACACACAAGCATCATGCACGTGTTGTCTGTAAGCTCAAGCTAAGTAACCCCAGTTGTACCCTTCTGATACCAATTTGATCGTCTCTCTTCTTGACATCCATGTCGACACGCCCGCGAGTACCCCCAGCGACGAGCCGCCTTTTGAGATCCTCGAGGCTGGGACAGGCCATGGAGCATTAACACTCCACCTTTCCCGAGCCATTCATGCTGCAAATCCACCGCTAGCGAAGATCCCCGACTACGCTATCAACGTAGAAGAACCAGAAGATGCCGTGTACTTGGGTGAATCCATAACGGACCTCCAAACCACATCTATAGAATCGTGGAAATCCTGTAGGCGTGCCATCGTACATACCCTCGACATCTCGAGCAAACACTCGAAGCATGCAAAGAAGATTGTTCAAGGCTTTCGACACGGAATCTACGCTGGCAATGTCGATTTCCACGTAGGGGACGTGTCTGAGTGGATTGCTTCACAGAGAGTGACTCGAAGAACTGAAGAACCCTTCTTGAATCATGTATTCCTGGATTTGCCCAACGCCGACACACATCTGGCAAACGTGGTACCGGCACTACGTGTGGACGGGCTACTTGCTGTATTCAACCCAAGTATCACGCAGATCGCGCAATGCGTGGAGAAGATTCGTGAGGAGAAGCTGCCGTATCTGCTTGACCGAGTCGTAGAGCTCGGCGCGGGTACCATCCGCGAATGGGACGTTCGCGCAGTCCGGCCAAGATCGACGCTGAAAAAGCCTGATGGCAAAGACACGCCAGATGCATCAGAGACAGAGTCAATTGATCCGGTCAAGGGCCAAGAGGCAAGAGACGATGAGTTGGCAGAGGTATTGGCCAAAGAGGATGAGAAGTGGGCCATGGTTTGCCGCCCAAAGGCGGGCCAGATGGTTGTAGGTGGTGGATTCCTGGCTCTGTGGAGACGTATGGAACGTATGGAGCGCCCCAAAAGCAAGGAGCATAACGACGATTACTCGACTGAGACCAATTGAAATCCCAAGCTGCCTTTACAGCAGGTACACCGACATTCAACCTGAACGGATCTCCAGTGCCATGTATCGCCATGTAGGTTGCGTATTCTCACACGTGACGGACAACACACGGCACCGAGCGAGTAATTGCAAAAATCCCCGTCCAGTGAAACGCATATGTTGGTGAACGACTACCAGGGTTTAGCTATAAGAAGACTAGCATGGTGAGCTGTTCACGCACCTCTTCGTGTGCACATGGCGATAACGCGCTTTCATTGGCTGTAGCATGGACCCTAGTTTGGCCCGACATGCAGCGCGGTTAGAGAGCTACCTTCATCATTTATATCCACCACAGCATCGACCCCCCCGCCTTCCCCCACCGATCCTCAGAACTGCGATCATGAGCGGCGCGGGCGAGAACCGGTATGCACTTTAGGCTGCAAGAGAGAAACACAGCTGACATGCACTGCAGCTGGCGGCGGCCAGGACAAGGCAACTCCAAGGACGGACGACAGCAAGCCTCCCCATCACCGGGCAATGCATGGGGCAACAAAACTGCGCACAGCAACAAACCTGCTGGTTCAGGGCAGAACGCATCAGTTCCTGCGCCCAAAGAGGAGCATGTCCCCGTGCGCGAGTTCAATGCGGTCGAGGTCCGGGATTATCTGAAGAAGAGTGAGTATAGCCAAAGACATGATTGCAGACGGTGCACTAGGCCTTTGGGTGTTAGTTAGAAGCAACGCTGACATATCATAGAGTATCGTGAGACTGTTGCTGGTAAGATTTCCCTGCAAGCGCACGGGATCCAGACAGCTAACGTTGCGACTTAGAGAACCCAGCAGTCTACCACAAGGTGGAGGGCGATTCTGTTCCCAAGAGAAGCAGTGGAGTCTGGGGAGCCAGAGGTAAAATGCTTTACTTCTTCAACCGTCGGTCGATACTAACGGGCTTCAGGCGGCGGTATATCACACAAGATGCCAAACGGGCAGAATTTCTTCGACGTGCTCAAGAAGCAGCTCGCCAGTCTCGACCAATCGAAATGATCGCGGACCACACACGTATATACACTTTTGATTCAGCGGCATTACAAGGGCATTGCGGGCGTTCTGCGGGACACGGACTGTCTGAGAGGGTGGCTTCTTTGCGGTGACATGCAGGAGTCTGTGCCGTCTCACACTATGGCGTTGTGGACATCACCTTGGCATGCATTTTCGGTCTGTGAGTATGAGATACCCGCTTGCATTACGGGCGTCCCTGGCTGGTATGGCACGGACATAGGTTGAGCGTAGAGCGCGGATGAGACTGTGCATCTCGTTCTTTGCGTACATTTGTGTACATTTGTGTAAAAAGCAGCAATGAATCACGATAGGATGGTTCTTGTCTAGAGGCAGGCACAACTTACATTGAATCCAAGACAAAGTCTTCTCAAGTGAATCATTGCAACACACCGAAAGAGCGTTGCCGGCCACGGCTGGATGGACCACTAAGATGATGCGGCGATTTCCTGGGGTGAACCCTGCTGCAGGACCGTGACAACAAACATTGCACTCGACGCTGTCCAGGGGATTTGAGAACTGTGTATATACTTGGCGCTGCGAGCTGCGAGTGCAGCTGTTGTTGCCCGCGTCTATTGGCTCTGCTATCCTGCTTTCACACCAAGACCCCTTCACCGCATTCAACTGATATCCGCGAACACCCCGAACTAGCGCCAGACCTCGCAATTAAGTGACATCCACAAGCACTCGGCCTGTAGACGCGCTTTACCCCGCGACGAGTCTCCGACGGAGTGCCCGCAGTTCTTTGGCACCTGCTACCACACTGCAGAATTCGGAACGCGACGTAAAAGGAGAGCGCGATCACAGGGGAACACAGCGCACATTGCGATCACCAGGGCCACCACCACAATCACACCCTGCCCAGCTCCGATGCGCCCAACATTTACACTCCGTATTTCGACGCCACAGTAATCTTCTCAGTCATGTCCTCCCCGCCGCGGACGCCCACCCACCGGCCGGCATCTTCTCACCGCCGGCGCCCCTCCAGTCTCGATATGCCACAGTCCAGACGAGAGTCGTTCAACCGCCCTTCCTCAAGATCCGGCTACTCGCCCGTGACACCACGTTCCTCGCACGGTTTCGATCATGGCAGTCCGGCGCAGCATTTCGGCGGAGTCAGAGACAATGGTGGGGGCTTGGGCAATCTCGCAGACGAACTGGGCGAATGGGGCAGCGAAGACGAGGAGATGGACAGCGAGTTTGGAGAGGAGCTCGAACACCCACATCAGGAATTGCCGGACATTGGCACAGCCTTAGAGCACGACGGCTCAACAGGGGCCCACGGCGTCGTGAATCTGAATGGCGTGAGGGACAGCGGGGTCGCATTGCACAGCTCGCCTTCAGCACAGTCGAGAGCCACACTGAGTCCAAATGCTGCCAACAAGACGAAAAAACACACCAAGCAGCGATCGCTATATGACGGGTCCGACTATGGAGACGACTCAGATCTGGATAGCGAAGGCCTTACACCAGCTCTCGAGTCCCGCATCGCCGCAATCGAGAGTTTGGCACGGAGAGGCATGGAGGCGAACGGCAGTGCTGCTGATGAAGTTGTCAAGCGTGTCACAGAACATCTGCGAGACCTGGGGAGCCAGATTGCGATCGAAAACGGTGCAACACGGTAAGCTCCTACAACTTCCCTTAATCAATGCAGCAGCTGATACAACACAGTCTCAAGACCGCTCACGACTCCCTCACGACCCACCTCACCCACCAATCGCGCGTCCTCACCTCCCTCACCGCATCCTTCACGGGCCCCCGCGCCATAATACCCTCGCCCGAAGCGATTGAAGAACTTCTACCGCTCATCGAACAAACGCTTCAGTCCCTCCCACACAGCTCCACTGACCCCGTAGTCGCACTCTCTCACCTCACACTCTCGACCCGCGAGCTTATACAACACCTCTCCAACGTCAGCGACACACTGCACATGTCGCGCCAGACAACCACCAACGCGGCGCGCCGACTACGAACCAGCAAAGAACAGCTACACGAATGGAAGCGCGAGAGTGAGCGCACAACCGAAGGCCGAGAGTTCATCGAGCGCGGCGACTGGGACCGCCGGCTGCGCGAGCGTGAAGCAAAGCGGGCATGCGGCGAAGTCATGGAAGGGTTCGAAGAAGCCTGCGGGTTATGGCGCAAGCGGTTATGTGAGGGACTGGGCGTGGCCAGTGCGTAGATCCCCTTCAGTGCGGTCTCCTTTGTGTGTGCGTTCTCTGCGATCTACTGCTGCGTTGTGCGCGCTGAGCTGAAGAGGAACGAGTGGCAGCTAACACGGCACAGGCGAAGACTTCCACTCCGGACCGCAAGCTGTCCACGCACAGGAGACCGCAACCCATGTCAAACCGTCAGCCGACCTGGCGCTGAGGGAGTTCGCGCCCTCGCCTGCTCCAGCGGGCGTGCGCAACTTCTCGCGACCCTCGTCCTCGTCCTCGCGCTTCTCGAACCGCTCATGGGTAGAAAGTGTTTCCCCCGTCTCTCCACGGCAAACCCGCAAACAATCCCAGAAGTTCTCCTCGGACTCGACATTCCGATTCTCAGACGACGAGCTGGCGTAGACCCCCACCCTGCTCCGCAACAGCACACACCTTCAGAACACATATGTTTCTTCCCTCTTTCCTTTGTTAGAGCACGGTATTCTGTAGCTATTCCATTCTTCTTTGTTATCGTTCTTGCGATCTGCATGGCCAGACCCGAAGGTCTGGGGCGTTGGTGTGGACATCTATGTCGTGTGTTAACAGCGGCATTGGGATACGGGGTTTGGGAGATGGGACGGGGATGCATGTGGTTAGGAAACTGGTAATACCCCTATATACGTCAGATAGATTGGGAATCGATGCATTGCGTTTACAGTACTGCTTCTCTCCTAAAGACCATGTCGATTCGGCCCACACCCTGGGCTGCCAATCATGCTTAGTGCCCAAGACAACAGTGAAGGCGAAGAACTAGCCGAGCAAGCCAACGATAAGCATGTGTTAGAGCACATTTGAGAGACGCAGGAAAAAGGACATCAGCTGGACGAGTACACGAAGATGATATTACAGCTTCTAGAAGTGAACAGGTATATAAATGTCATCCTGAAAAGTGGCACGAAGAAAAGTAGACCCAACTCAACCCAGACACTGGAAAACCCCAAGAACAGCCGAAGGCAGTCTTGCAAATATGCTTTGTGCTATACCCTGCCTCGTCAAAGAGATCCAGGCGCAGGTGGGAAGCCCTTCTCCATTGCGACGTTTACAAAGCAGTGTCCTGCATCGTGGCTGACACTTTCAACTGAAACCTGCATCGATAATTTAATGAAAGATAACTGCGACATGAACGGGAGGCTGAAGGCTCGGACGGACCGACCTGAGTCAGTGCCTCATCAGGTGCACTATTGCGAAGAATTTCGTCTTTTATGTTTAGTCGACACGTTGAATTCTTCCAACTTCTTCCGTGGATTAGGCACACCTTGGTTGATGTATTCGAGAGTATGCCCAGGGGTGACGTGATTTGAGTGACGCTCAAAATTGGTTGGCAGTGAAGACTCCCATGCTGACCGCTTATTCTTTGTTCGCCCTAAGTCACCCTCTCGTTCCAGTTTGAGAGCCTTTAAGGGCGCTAGAAGTGATTGAACCGGAGGAAGCTCAGGTGACGATGAAGGAGGCGGCTTTAGACCATCGAACTTCCGTGGGCTGTTGACGCCTCCGCAATCGTATGTAGTGCCAAGCTGGTTCAGACCAGGTTTCCGTCGTAGACCAGGAGGGCATCTCTGCTTGTCTGCATTCTTGTACTTCTCCACGAGTCCATCGCACCCAAAACCGTGAGCAAGCCCGTCTTGCTGCGACAAGATAGATGATGGTGAGCCTTCACTCTCATTACCCTACACAAATAAGAGACAATTAGTAACTTTGCGGCGCGTAGTGTGCAGGCTGTGGCTGAGTCAGTACGAGTAAGATATATATTACAAGGCACTAAAGATTGCTTCGAATCCATAGGCCAAGACCACAAGTTACTCACTGGTGAATTGAGCATGCTCTGACGCTTGTTCCTGCTCTTCTTGATGTGACTCTTGAGTGCGCTCGAGTCAAGCGGCTTGAGCAACTCGAAGCTGCACAACAGCTCTCCAGACACAGACATGACTGCGCCCCAGTTATCAAATTCGCCACAGTACTGTAAAGTGTTAATAGATGTGGCGACCCTTTGTCAAGGGATACTTACGTTTGGCGCTGAGAAGACCGTGACAAGAACTCTGTCGTTGAAGAACTCGTAGCCGTCTTCTACGACCATGTGTGCTCGACAGACGAGATCGAAGTCATGTCGTTGCAAGAACTCCATGATGACTTTCTTGCCAAAGCAGTAGCTTACACCGCGCTCGTTCGACTCCCAATCGTTTTCCATATCTGCCGGGTCACTCCACAGCAGATCATTCAGCAGTCCATAGTCGGGGACATCGGTCGGTCTTGCGATCTGGCGAATGTCGTCCATATGCGATAAGCTTGGAGAAAGCCCACCATGAACGCAAAAGATCTTTTGAGCAACGATGGCAGCGATTGGTAGGCAGTTGAATGTGTCCACGAAGGCCTTCCAGACCTTTATGTTGCACCTTCGCTTGCATTCATCGTAGAAGCCGTAGACGCGGGTGACGTTTGCGCATTCGTGGTTACCGCGGAGGAGGAAGAAGTTCTCTGGGAACTTGAGCTTGTAGCACATGAGCAGGAGAATTGTTTCCAAGCTCTGCTTTCCACGGTCGACATAGTCGCCTAGAAACAGGTAGTTCGAGTTGGGTGGGAAGCCACACATTTCGAACATGCGGATGAGGTCGGTGTACTGTCCGTGAATGTCTCCAACGATCTTGACTGGAGGCGCGAGCTCCAGCAGTGCTGGCTGGCTTAGGAAGACTTCTCGTGCAGCGGAACAGATGGCAAAGATCTCTGCATTCTTCAGGCACACAGTCTTGGTGACTTTGCCGGCGTAAGCGGCATCCAATAGGCGTTGGATCATATCGTCAAGATCGATTGCCTTCAGAGCGCTGATCTCCATGGGTGAACCGGCTCCATCGTTTGCTGATGGGGGCTCCGGTACTCTTGGGATGGGCTGTCCCTTCTTCTGCAAGATAGACTCTCCGGGCTGAGCAGAGGCCGAAGGCGGTGGAACCCGAGAAGGTGGGACCTCGGAGACGCGGTCAACCTCGCCAGTTTGTTGGGCCTTCTCCACAGCTTCGTGTCCTGTTCCTACAGTGGCACCTTGAACAGGCGAGGGCGGCGGCTGTGGGTCATCTGGCAGCTTTTCGACCTGCGCAGCTGTCTCGACAAGGCCTGTACCCTCTGAGGCTGTCGAGCCTCGTCTCGAGCTCCGTCCTCCTTTGCTCTTCTCCGATTTGAGAGAGATGGCGTCTGTCTTGTCGCTCTTCCCGTTAGTGATTTCGCTCAGGTTTGATACCGAATTGCGTGGACTGTCGGTCTTGCCGGTGCCAGGGATCTTGTTACGAATGGAGTTGCGTAGCGAACGTGTGGAGCCTTGGGTATCTGATCGCTCAAATGAGCGGTAGTATTCGCGGCCTAGGGGAACGCCATCAGCACCCTTCTCTCCCTTCTTGCCCTTCTCGCTGGATGGCTGGTTGCCCATGTTGGTGATGTTGCACCCAAGTGAGACTTGGTGCGGCGCAAGGTGTTACGTTGCGATGAGTCAAGAGTCGTGCTGGTCTTCCAGTCGTGCTGGATTTTCAGTCGCGCAGGAAGCGGCGACACACTCGGGGTAAGAAGAGCTGAGGCGGTGGGTGGTTGCTCTTTATTTCGCAGCAGGCGCGGGCTCAATGAGGCAGCTTGCAGCCACAATGTTTGCCGTGTATAGTCGGAGGTGCGCAGAGTGAGGACTTTAGGGCGGCCTGAACAGGCGGGAGAGGAAAGCCTTGAAGCGAGCCTCCGTCGGCGCTGTCGTTATCAGCTTCGCGGGACGCTGGGTGTGCCAGGTCGTATTGGGAGAGTCGACGGGGGGCGATTCGGAATCTCGTTTGCGATCCAGAGCGATGGCCTGAGGGTGGACAGCACAAGAGAGACTTGCTCAAGCGGTGCGGACAGTGCACATGCGGCTGGGGTTGGGCGTTGGTGTTTGATAGCGATGATCTCAAGCTCTCCAGTCGGCAGGGCGGGGACAGAGCTACGCTGCTAGCCGCGTGTCTTAGTAAGGCGCAAGGACCCAGGAGTGACGCCGCAGCTGGTGGCCGAGGGCGAGTGGGCGCTCCGGGCTCAGCGGACCGGTGAAATAGCCTTCACAAGCGATCCTAGGCCGTAAGCTAACCGTGGTCCAGATGTTGGGAGGTGCGCAGCAGAGAACGGTGTCAGTCACGAGGGCAGTGCAGCTGTCAGAGGGAACGTGGTAACAGCAAGCACAGTTCAGCGAGCGGCGCCGCGGGCAGTGGGAAAGCAGCGAGTGACGAGGGCTGTGGTGATTTGTTCGTTTTGGGTGTGGAGAGGCGTACGCCAAGATAACGGTTGCTTAGCATTGCCTGAAGCACAAAGCATCGTCTGAACACGTCGTTGCTGCAGCTGATGACATGTGCAGCCCGGTCCTGGAAATGGACGGCGCCCTGAGCCTGGTCAGTTGAGCCTCATTTATTCTGAACTCGGTGCGATAGCTCGCCAAAGCGTGCGGGAAGGCAGATACAGCCTCAGGCATCAGCACTTTGGAGCTGCACCAGCCTCCGAGCAACGACATCATACGGACCCACTCCCGACCTGTCTCCACAAGCCACACCACACGGGAAGGGTTTGGCAGGCGTTTGAGTCGTGCCGACTCAGCGCACTGGAAGCGGCTACTGAAAACCACGATGGAAATAATTCACGCATCTACGATAAAAAAAACCGCGCTCTGATACCCGAGTTGTGAGTGATTTTCCTTAGATAATAATTCTGCTCCAATACCACCGAAATCACGCATTCAAAGATTTTGCTAGTAAATGAATCTGGTGCCTCCGTGGAGGGGCTACTTGACTTGATTCCACCTTTGCAGTCGTCCGACCCATTCCAAGCCGTGGCGCCAAGGAAACCTCATGTCAAGGACGTGGTCATGACAAGTATTGTTTTGTATGCGGATTTCTACAACTTCGTGCCCAGGTTGACATGGATGGCCTTCTTGTTTGTGTAAGCCTCAAGGCCAGCCTCACCAAGCTCTCTCCCAATGCCCGATTGCTTCACACCTCCGAACGGAATTCGAATATCGGAGTCATTACTTGAGTTGATCCAGACCATACCTGCCTCAATATTCCTAGCGACACGGTGTGCCTTTGTGATGTTCTCGGTGAAGAGAGCCGCTCCCAGACCGTAGGTGGTGTCGTTGGCACGCTCAACGGCCTCTTCCTCGGTCTTGAATGAGCTGATTGCGACAAATGGTCCAAAGACCTCTTCGCGGTAAATTGTGTGGTTGTCCTTGACGTCTGAGAAGATGGTAGGCTCAATAAAGAAACCTTTGCCGCCAACATCCTTGTAAGCCTTCCCTCCAGATACAAGAGTTGCGCCCTCGGACTTGCCGGCCTCGATGTAGGACAGAACACGCTCGTACTGCGCCTTGGTAACTTGAGGGCCCTGGAAAGTGTCGTCTTTGAACGGGTCGCCAACGATGGATGTCTTCGTGACGTACTCCTTGAATGCAGAAACAAACTGGTCATAAACGCCATCCTGGACAAGTATCCTCGAGGTTGCCGTGCATACCTGGCCCTGGTTGTACCTGGAAATGATAAGTGAAAGTCTGTAACAGCAGGAACATTACGTACATGATACCAACGTGCGACCACTTGACCGCCTGATCAAGATCAGCATCATCGAACACCAGCAGAGGCGACTTTCCACCAGTCTCCAATGTGATGTTCTTCATGGTGCCAGCGGCCATCTTCATAATCTCTTTGCCCGTAGCTGTAGATCCCGTGAAGGCGATCTTGGCGACGTCAGGATGTTGGGCAAGAGCTGCACCTGCCTTCCTGCCTTCTCCGTTGATGAAATTGATCACACCTGGTGGGAAGCCAGCCTCCTTGACAAGAGTACCAAGGTACAGAATGGAGAGTGGTGTCTGCTCAGCAGCCTTCAAAACGACAGTGTTACCTGTGCAAAGTGCAGGCCCGAGTTTCCAGGCGGCCATTGCAAGAGGAAAGTTCCATCTGTGAGAAGTTAGCATAAGATTCATATGAAGACAAAGACACCTACGGGATGATCTGACCGCACACACCAAGGGGTTCTCGCAGTGTGTAAGCTAGCTTTGCAGGTGATGTATCAATGACCTGGCCGTGGATCTTGTTTGCGTATCCTGCGTAGTACTTGATGGTACCAATAACCTCGCCCAAATCGTCGTTGTAAGAAACCTGATACGGCTTGCCATTGTCCCATGTCTCAATCGTAGCCAAGGTCTCCCTGTGCTCTTCTATTAACTGCGCAAACCTGAAAAGGACATCTGCACGGGCATTTGTGTCCATATCTCGCCACTCGGGGCTCTTGAATGCCTTGCGTGCTGCTGCCACCGCATCATTGACATCTTCCTCACTGGCTGCGTAGACCGAGACGATCTCGCTCTCATCACTTGGTGTCAATGTTAGATTTGATAGCAATATAGTCTGGTGCAGGCAGAAACGTACCTTGGATTGATTGAAGTGATGGTGTCGCCAGACTTCGACTTGACAAACTCGTTATTGATGAACAACCCCCGCGGCTGCTTGTACTTGTGGCCGTTCGGCGCTGTGAGCTCAACGAAGAGGTCGGACATGCTGCGAGTAGCTGTATAGTATCTTGGGAAGGGACAATGAGACAATCCAACAGCTCGTAGAGTTGAGTTGTAAGGGAAAATTGCTGTTACTTTTCGCGGTGAAGCTCTAGAGAGAGAGGTGTAGAGACAAGACATCACTCCACCGAGCAGAGGAGATAGCTGATTATCAACACAGTACCAATGGCGTGTAGCTGCCGATACAAGCCAGGCATGTGCAGCTCCCAATGGAAGGGAGCCCCGCCAAATGACGGACACCCGCCGCGTGCAACTGCCTCTTTGGACCCGCACTCCACACTTTACACGCCAAAGACGCAATCTCACAGGATTGACGGTATAACTAATCGACGACTGCCGGCCGTGTACGTCTTTGCCCTTTTCTAGGTGCTTCCCATGATTGCAACGCGCCTCTTCGGGGCGCGCGGGCGGACTTTGGTGACGCGAAAGCTGCTTGGAGCTACCCCGCCTTGAGCTCTACGCGTCTGCATGGGCACGATTGACAACGCACTAGCAGTTTACTGCTCTCCAGCAACACCGCAAAGCGTGACAGCATCACTCATAACGATACAATCCTAAACGTCATGATCAGCTAGATATTCGCTCGGCCATCCTCACGCATATTCTTAAAGCACGCTCTTCCACGCCGACTTCACAATTATGGCCTTAGGCATGGATTCAGACCCGCCCCTCATGTCGCACGACCCCGAGCACCCCGATGCGTCCATCAACGTCTCAGCCTCGCTTGCGTACTGGGAAAGCGTCACCTCAGATAACAACGGCATGCTTGGCGGCTTCCCACAAACCTCGCGCATCGATCTACAGGGCTCTTCAAACTTCCTCACAAAGCTGCGCCGTACACGAGTAGGGCCGGCCGCGACATCGAGACAAGCATTACCGCCCCTCGAACGCGTAGCAGACTGCGGCGCAGGGATCGGACGGATAACGAAGGGGCTGCTATTGGGCGTTGGACGGAGGGTCGATATTGTGGAGCCGGTGAAGAAATTTACAGACGAGCTCGTCAAGGAGCTGGAGAATACACAGGTAGACGCTGCAGGAGGAGGCCCTGGGAGAGGACAGATTGGCGAGGTGATCAATCTTGGCCTGCAAGACTGGATTCCTGAAGCCGGCGCCTACAATCTGATCTGGAACCAGTGGTGTTTGGGCCACTTGACAGACGCACAGCTGGTAACATATCTGGAGCGGTGCAAAGAGGGGCTTGCCGGGCCTGGTGACGGTGAGGAGAGGGCCGAATCGTGGATAGTGGTCAAGGAGAATCTCTCTACAGACATCAGGCACCGAGACATTTACGATGACGAGGACTCGAGTGTCACGCGAAGCGATGAGAAGTTCAGGCAGCTTTTCAAGGACGCAAGACTGAAGCTTGTGGCTACAGAACTGCAACGAGGGATGCCAAAGGAACTATATCCCGTCCGGATTTACGCATTGAAGCCGGAGTAAGCGCATAAAGATTCGTGCTATGAGCATTGCTGGTAGAAAAAAAGTTAGATACCCAACGTATGCATTATGCGACGATGCTTATGGCATGCATCGCTGAATCTTCGAGATGCTCATCTCTTATCCGACTTGTCTACGTTCGAAACGAGCGCTACGTTAACCTAGCCTTTACAAATGCCCCGTTGCCATGAACTTCTGAATAACACCCAGATCTAGTACTGGCATTCCAGGCACCGGCTTGTGCAAGGGCGGCTCCGCTTCCTGAATCATGACAACCTCTGGTGGCGGCCCCTCCGGCTTGACGTCTTGTTCCTGAGCTGCTTGCGTCGCATCATCTGCATCCATCGCGTCCTCGAACTCCTCCTCTTCTTCTTCCTCACCCTCGTCGCCTTCATCGCCTTCTTCCTCCCCGTCGTCATATGACGTCTGCGGCGGGTTGAAGAACCATGTGTGTGCGCTGTTCCAACGCTGTACGAGCTGCTCCTCGGTCAAAATACCCTTCGTACGTTTGCTGAACCTGTTCACGGCTGTACTTGGCTCATCGGCGCTGGCCTCTGCGTCGGTTTCCTTCTCCTCCTTCTCGGTGGGCTTGCGAGCCTCGATACCCCAGTCTGACGGTACATTTGCGAACTCCATAGCTTTGGCTAAGCGATCTTCAACCCACTTTTCTTCTGTAGGCTCCAGGCGCTTTCGAAGTAATGTCTGAGTAAGGCCTGAAAGGTGATCGTCGGTGCCAGGGAAGGGCGCAATGGGGAAGGGGTGTAGGTTCCGGATAGTCTCTGCCTGTGATGGGATATTGATGTCGCTATACCGTACTTCGTCATTGCCTTGCTTGTTCTTCAGGACTTTGCCGGCATCAGTCTTCTTGCTTTCGACAGTATGTCTGCGGCCGCCGTTGATGAACGTGTTGAGCGTGGTAATGTATGAGTTTACGGCTGTTGTTGTGCGCTGAATCTGAGGCCTGTCGATAATCAGTATAAATTACAGGGGCTACTGCTCAGATACTTTTGAGAACGACGTTCATGATATGAGAGAATGTTAGGTCGTGAAGACGTAGCCTGAAGAGGAAACAAGACAGACACGGAATCGAAGCTGAGGAAGAATCGAAGTGACGAATACAAGCGCATCCTCACTCACCAGTCAACAGCGTTTTGCCGTGACGCTGCCATGTCCATGTCACGCCTCAGTTTCTCCATAGCTGCGATCATGGGTACTAGCCCACGTCGCAGCCCTTCCAACGCTCTTACGTCTTCTGCATTGAGCTGGCCAACAAAGTTCTGGTTCATCCTGCTCTTCCCGAATTCGACCAATTCCCTGACTTAACTATTTATTCAGATCCCGAGATGTCTTTGACAATCTTTTCGCAACATGTATTGTCGTGGTGTTGTGAAGGTGCAGTTTGGCACTATGGAACACCATTGGCTGGGGTGTACCGCTAGCTCAATGGAGCAAGGCGTGCTTGGCATGCTCATCTGAGCGTCTAAGTATCACATCCATTGTGGTACCTAATCGATCACCTCTCGAACATAGACATTGCATGTGATCTCATTAGGCCCGGTTCGCGGGGTTCCTTTACGCACCATACAGAATTATCCGAGGTCCTCACTGAACAATAAGGCATGCAAACGTATTGGTTGCCATTTTGCAAGAAATACTTTACGATGTTCATAAGGTAAGATGCAGACTATCTGCAGTATAGACGCTGGATATTCTTCCTTAACTTGGTTATCTATTTCTCTCCGTCAGTCTTTCTCAAAATGGTGAGCTTGTGCATGATCTTTATGATATCAGTAGTGTGAAGTGGCTCTACTTCACTTTAGCCCCTTGTCTAGGTCTCTCACTCAGCCCACAGTAGCTCAAGGCAACCAAATGGAACCGTAACATTCTTTCTGCCATTTAAGTTGCTACCAGTTCAGGACCCACACCTCTCCTACACACTCAGATCAAGCCTACAGAACGTCCCCAACGAACTGACGCGATGGACTCTTTCAGCAAGCTGCTTCATACCGTGTCGATTGTCGACGAAAACTCCTCTATACTCTATATCCGCAGTGTACTTCGGGCATATCATCAACAATCTCCAGCACATTTCGAGCTGGCGCTTGAGGTGCATGAGCTTGAAAGCGTATCACTCGACAAGGAACGGGTTGTTAAGAAGCACTCACCAATTGTCACCAATGTGCTGATAGAAGGCAACAGCCCTAAAGGTCGCATCAGTATTCCGCTTACTTGCCTGATCATACTAATCGAGCGCGGTGCGAGGGCAGGATCGATACAATGCAAGGTCGTCGCTTACAGTCAAAGGGCACAGCTCCTTGAGCAGTTCCTGATCTCTACCTTCCCCATCATCAATACCCCATTACATCAGGATACACTTTGGCACTGGTGGCAGGACAATGGTAAGATGTTCAATTGGGCTGGGCTTCCTACAGAATTGAAAGAGCATGTCATCGAGCACTGTGTGCATGAGTCACATACATCCGGCGTGTATAGCGAAAAGCTTACAAGGTTCAACCAACGCTACAAGAGCCATCGCAGGATACGTAAGCCGGGACCGCAGGAGATTGTGCAACAACTCGGAGACTGGTTCCAGCTCCTGTATGTATCACACCAGATCAGGGCCATCACGCTTCGACTTTGCATCTCTGGTGGCAGCGGTCTGGCACACGCAAACGGGTTGTGCCTCAGATCATCTAGCGCCAGGTCCTTTGCAGCATGCCTCGACCGTCTCGGAGACTATTACCAGATGGTCGAGGCGAACAGCGTACCAACTACCGCTGAAGAGGAAGCACTGTCCAAGTGCTATGGCCGATTTCCGCGGATCTACCCTGAGCTGCATCGTTACGCCACTCTTCGACACGGTGTCCAGAAGATATGCCTGGGTATGGACTTCCATTCTTTCATGCACTTCTTCAAAGTACGAGCTGGAGGCTTCCAGCAGCTCCAGAAGCCTCGAGATCCGACCTATGAGGTCTTCGAACGAATGCCGCATCTGAACGAGATCGTTATCCAGCTGCCCTTGCGTCCTCACGGCGGCTGGAAGAACAATCCCAGCGCCGGAAGACCCCCTCTATTCCACTACGATAGACCTTGCCCGAGAATATTGCACCGGCTGATCTATGAGCGTGCCGCCGAGGTGCTGGCTCCTTACGAAAAAGTGAAGCTGCGGAATTTTATCGACGATTGTGAGAGGAAACGGTTTTTGGAGGCCCGGGAGCAAGCAATCGAAGCTTTCAACTTCACCAAGGTAGATCTCGAGGAACTCTACGCCGATGATGGTGGGGGCGTTGAGTTGAGAGTCACGGAGCGAGAAGTCGACTTGCCAGCGAAAGTCAAACGCGAGGACGACATGGGATTAGGCTACGCTGGTGATGTGCAGGGTGGCTTCTTTCCTCCATTGTGCTACTGTGATGATCATTGTGCTTTGTCACCAGCGTTGTGGTAGGCTTTTATCCCGCTCGTGAAGGTACATCTATCCACATACATCTTCTCAATCTTCATGTATATACCAACTGGGAGGACTTATATCCTATTTTCCTTGTTACTAGTTGATTTGGATATCTTCAGGAAGTCAAGAAGCAATACGACATATTCACCAAGCATATTTGCAGATGTGATACGTAGAAAGGCCTCAGAGCATATCACTTGACATGCTCCAGCTGTCCTTAACCAGGCAAGTTGATCTGTAGCACAAGTGTCCGTACGTCTATCGTTTACTCTGACAGCAAGGGAACACAGACAGACATGGTGTCCTGCTGTTGAAGGATCCACCCCCATGTAAGACACGGTCAGAAGACTAATGGCATCACCACAGATCTCGTAAACTCTACACTGCAGGCGTACGACCTCTGAAGAACCTCACAATGAAACAAGATCGAGAATAGCAATAATGATCTCTTCATTGATATCCCATTTTCGAAACTCCAGTAATGCAAACGTTGGAAAGTGTCCCAAAGTCATCCACAGCAGAACCTGACTTAGCATCGCATCTTTGCTACTCGAGAGCGCCGAATGTTCAGCTTCTATTATACAATTTCATACCGCTCAATGGTAGCCGGGATCTTCGCCGCTCGGCGCTGGGGTCGAGATGTCCCATGCACCTGGAGTCGGCGCAGCCGCTGGGGTGATGCCATAGCGTGAGTCTCCCGGCGTAGGTGCAGAGTAGTTCCCGGGCGTAGGTGCGTCCATAGGTCCGCCAGGAGTAGGGGCAGAGTAGGCACCGTACCCTCCTGGTGTTGGTGCCGCATACGCGCCAGGTGTAGGAGCGTTGTAAGCGCCAGGAGTAGGGGCAGATAGATTTGACTTGGAGGCGGCATTGCCAGAGCCAGAACCGCCCCAGCCAGGTGTACGGCCACCAGAGTTGAACCCTCCGTACGCGGTGCGATTGCCGTCATTTCCCCCATATGCTGTGCCTCCACCATACGATGTTGCACCTCCGTATGAAGTAGCGCCGCCGTATGCAGTTGCTCCGCCATAAGCTGTACGGCCTCCATCGCCACCGCCGTAGGCTGTGCGTCCGCCATCTCCACCCCAGCCGGGGGTGCGGCCACCCCCACCACCCCATCCGGGTGTGCGACCGCCGGCACCACCCCCACCACCCCAGCCAGGCGTTCGGCCACCGCCGTTGCCCCACGCTGGTGTACGCCCGCTGTTATGGCTGGGTGTAGAGCCAGCAAAGCCTCCGCGGGAGCGATCTGGGAACTTGCCACCACCGACTGGCATACTGGCTCCAGTGATTGGATCTTTGATGGACAGTAGCTCTTTCTTGACGGAGACCTGCTTATTCTTGGTGTGCAACTCGATCCGTGCTTCGTCATTCATAGTGTCTTTCACAATGCCGAGAAGTCCCTTGTATGCACCCTTGCGAATGATGACAGTCTTACCAATGAGCTTGTCGCGGCCGAAGCTTCGTGGAGGAGGCATAGGTCCACTGCTGCCATTTGCACCGGCGTTCAGCGCTGGATTCAGACCGCTGAGATCTGTTGTCTGGGCTCTCCCGCTCTTGGCGGCCATGGTGAGGACGCTGGTGCTGCGGACGACAAAGATGCCCTGATTCTCGACCAACTCGCGGTTCTGCACGAACAGGATACCTCTGTGAATGTAGAGGACTTTGCCCTGTCGGTTCTCTCCACCGTACTCCTTGACATTATCATCGTGTCGAATTTCGGATCCGTCACGGTCCGTAGCTACGGCGTTCCGGTTTCGACCTGCGATCTGGGAAACTTGGGTATGAAGAAGTGTGCGCACGTCGCCCTGTTGATCTAGAACCCTTAGAACCTCGCGATCGACCCGGACAACGCAACCGATTGTGGAAGCACTGTTAGATGTTAGTATGTTGCAATCGCGTCGGGTGAGCGGGACTTACTCGATTTGCACGAGGTCGTAGAGATCGAAATTGGAATCGGCACCAACGGTCGCAGAATCTGCAGCCCGCTTCAAGTCTTTACTAAAGACCGTGATTTCTTGCTGGGTCGAGTCGCAAAGTAAAGTGACTTTATCATCCCTGATCTTGGTGACAAGACCAACTTCGTCAACATATCTGCTGCCGCCGATGACCTTGACGTGATCTCCCTCGCGGAACAGCTTGCGCATCGCCTTGACAGGTGCCTCTATTTCGCGGCCCTTGAGGTCACCCTCACCGACCTTCAGTGTGACGATGTTGCCACGGATTGATACTGCAGTACCGCGGATGCCCCTCTGTTCGCCAGAAAAGATCTCGACGTTGTCTCCGGCAGCAAAGGAAGCGCCGCTCTCGGCAGCCTTCTGTGCAGCTTGTACAGCAATGAGGTCCAGTGTTTCCGTACCGTCAGCGTTCTGTGTTGAGAAGTATTGTAACTCCTCCATTTTGGGGTTGACTCGTTCGGTGGTGACCCAGTTGACCTTAGCTTCCTTGAGTAAGAAACCACCAAGATAGTCTTCACCCTTGTATGTGTACGTCCTTGCCGCGCCAGATCCTGCCATTGTAAGGTGCTTCATATGCTTCTTCTTTGCGTCGGCCTCGCTGAAAAGCTTCTGCGGTGGCCGTTCGACTTTGGGCCCGAAGAATCCGCGTTTCCGCTTGTTGTCGGCAGCCGCGTTGGTGTCCTCATTCAGGCCGTAATCTAGGCGAGGAACGAGCTGCACAATGCAGTCCAGACCGTTCGATGAGACTTCGATGACCTTTGCCAGATCGCCCTTGTAGGTCGGCGGTCGAACCATGCGCACAAACTTGCCAACCTCTAGTGGGGCCCTTCTCTTCTTACGGAGTAGATCTGGGCGCTCCTTGACGTCGATTGAAAGCATCTCGCCACTCATGAAGACGTTTGAAATACCCTCAATGATATCCAACATATCCTGCTTTGCGTCGGCTTCCACATATAGGTATCCAGACTGCGGCCCGTTCGGACCACGCTCGAAGGCCGAATAGACCTTGACTGGCTGTTTTGCGCGCATTTTTTCGTCGATGCGCCTCTGGATGGCCATGATGATTTCGCGCTCTTTTGTAGGCCGACATTTGACGCTCCAGATAGACGGGTCGTTGACAGTCGGAAGGGCCAAAGGCACAGCTCCAGTCGCGCCTCGACGGGCGGTCTGCATCTCCCTGCGGCGGTACTTCTCGTCGAATTCCTTGGCAAGCTCCTCGACATCCTTTTGTGCGTTCACCTCGCGGCGCATGTCAAGCTCGCGATGATGGCGGTCGTCGAGATCGGCGTTTGTGGTCTCGAGAAGATCGTCAGGATGTACTTCGTCCTGAATGTCGTCGTCGCCCTCGTCTTCCTCTTCTTCCTCCTCGTCGACCTCGGCTTCGACATCAATGAACATGTTTCGCTTGGCCTTCTTTCTCCGCTTTGCAGGTCGTGCCTGTCTGTGGTCAGTATGCACCCTTGGATAATTCGAGCCCAGTACCACATACCACCACATCATCCTCGTCTTCGTCCTCGTCTTCGTCGTCCTCTTCGTCGTCATCATCATTCTCCTCTACGCCTTCCTCCTCCTCATCGTCATCGTCGTTGTTGCCTCTCTGGGGCGCTTCGTCCTCATCATCCTCGTCTGCGACAGCTGGCCGGCGCACGGGTGCGCTGGTCGCAGGTACGTCATCTTCGTCGATCTCAGCCTGAGGATTGAACGGCTCGTCGTCGGAGCCGGAATCGCGGTCGTCATAGCCAGACATGGTGTCGTCGATACTGCGGTGAGAGCGGCGCGCTCAAGCTGGAGAAAGCTGACGCTGGCGACTCCTTTGAGGATTGCAGGCCGCCCTGATGGTTCGGTTCTTGGCGTCTGCCTGTACGATGGTGGAATGTAGAGAGCGATTCAGATCGAACGGGAAGGGCGAACGTGTCCGAGGGACAGTGGAGTGGGTCGGGCTTTGTTTGAGGTGTGAACGATGTGAGCGCATTCGAAGGCGCGCTAGCGGAGTGCTTAGCGTCACCCGTGCGCGCCAGCCTTCACCCTCGAGCTCCTCTCCGCATCATAGTCACAACCGCCTTAAATTGGGTGAAGGCAAAGAACGCCACAACATGATGAAATTGGACCACAAAACGATGTGGGCAATACTTATGTCACCAGCCGTGCTATATGTAGAAAGCTGTATGGGCACCATGATGGAACCCTACAATGTCAGTTTAACCCTATTGACTTCAAATTACTACAACGGGGAAGTGTGTCAAGCATAACTTATATTCCTTCCAGTCTATTTAACTTGCTCCTAACATCAACGATATTGGTATCGTAGCCCACGTAGTTATGCCAACGGATATGCACACGTTGCTGAGCTCTGCAACGAGTATTCACACCGGAGAGTAGGGCTGGGGAAGGACTGGTGTAGTCTCGTCGGTCTCGATGCGGACCATACTGGCGTGTCCGCGTTGCTGTCCCGCCTGAATGTTTGCGTTCTGCTGACGTTCTGTCCCGACCTCTGCTGCGTACTTACTTCTAGCGCGAATCTTTGGCCCAGAGCGATAGATCCAGAACACCGGGATTATGACGAGGACAGAGAGGCCAAACAAAAGCCATGTCGCGTTCTGATTGCCGAGCTTGTGGTACATGGGACCAGTGTAGAACGAGCAGATACCAGCCAGGACGTCACGGGAGAAGCCGTTGCCTCCGGTAGCTGATGCTGAATACTTGCCACCGTAAGCAGCGACCATGTAGTCAATGGTCGCGAAATAAATGGCCATATTAGCCCAGCCAATGAGAACTGCGAATACGAGCGGCGCGATCCAGGGAAGAGGAGGTCCAGTGACGGTGAAGGCAGAACCGAAGAGACCAATGGAAAGCAAAGGGGCAATGAAAAGTAGACCCCACAACCGACTCTCTGGACTCAGAACCTTACCCGCCTTGCGCTTCAAGTTGTCTCTGCGGATGATTGGAACATACGAGAAGCCCGCAGCCCAGTACCCGATGAAGAGAGCAGATAAGGCAAATCCTAGTTGGCTTGGAGTGAAGTCCCAGCCTCCAGGACCGAAGACGTATCCATAGGACTCGAGGAAGCTGAAGATGAGGGCATCAGCAAAACCGGAAAGCAGCGATAGAAACAAGACAATGGGCTCCGTCAGAAGCATTTTGTAAGGGCGACCCATGAGTGCGGCTGCATGTTTCCAGTCGAACTTCTCGTCCTCGGTGGGGCCACGAATGGTGCACTCGCTATCCGTCTTACGCATCTTCTTTGCCTTGCGGTTAAGCATGACTGTGGAACGGGTTTCTGGGACGAAGAAGAAGTGGACGATCTGGACCGTCACACCGAGAATAAGCTGGATCCAGAAGTTCCATCGCCAGGGGAGATACTGCTCGATGGAGCCACCAGCCATACCGCCGATTACTGGACTAGGATTAGCAGCCTGCTTTGCAATATCCATGATTTCACTTACCCGAACCAAGGCAAGACCAAAGTGAAGCCCAGAGCACGGCATACTGCTGCTCCTCAGGATCGAACATGTCAGCAACCATACCGAGAGTGACCGAACCACCAGCCGAGCAAACACCACCCAAGACACGGGCCGCGAGCACCATGTCCCAAGATGTGCTAGCTCCTGCGAGAATCTGCCAGATGTTGACAGAACCAAGTGAAAGCTGCATGATGATCCAGCGACCGAAGTCCTCTGACCAAGGCGCCCACAGCTCACAGCCAATACCGTACGGGATCAGGAACCAAGCCAGTCCCGCTCTGGCATTGGTGAAGTGATTATCGCCCAGGTCATAATGCTTGTTGAGAGGGGCAATGGCGTTTGAGTACACGGCTGCGTTGTAGTCTATTTGCCTTCATGTTAGCGACGTTCGCAGATAGGGATAAGCATTAAGATTTGTGCAGTCGGGGGAATAACTTACTCATGCTTGTCTGGCACAACGCAACGACAGTAAGAATCCACCACTTGTACTTCGTCGAGAAAGCATACGCGGTGTCAGCGGCATTCGTAGCCTCGCTCAACCTCGTGACGCCTTCTGCATCAACGATGCCTTCTTTGCGCTCTACTGCCGGCCCAGGCGAGCTATTGCTACTTTCGCTCCTAGGCGCTCTGGCAGAAGCATTCTTCTCCTGTGTGTTCTCCATTGCGTAGAGATGTCTCCTGGTGTTAGTCAACGTGTAATCAAGACGGAGGTGTGGACTAGCTGAGGCTCACTGCAATTCAAGTTTGAAGACAACGATATACTTCAAAGCCTTCTTACCAAGCACTCACTATCTGACTGTGGGCATTGAGCTGGGAGAGCGGGGTCAGCGTTGCTTATAAGGTCATCTCACGAAAGTGTGAACCAGGTTTCGGGCGCTCAGGAAGAATTGAACCAGATGTCAAACAGCCAATCATAAGAAGAGTGTTTTGGTATAGAGATAATTTTGTTGCATTGGGCAACATTCGTCACGCATCCTGTCTTGCTTCAATACTTTTCCGTTCGAAAGCCAGGAATATAATCATATGGCACCAACTCTTCCGATTCACATGACTACCCCGAAATCTCATAGCCTAGGATACTACAATTCGAAGAGGTTGTTGTTCGTGGCCGCCGGGTTTTCTGAGGTTGGTAGCGATGATAATCAGGGAACCTCCATGACGGTCACCCGTAATTGACCGCCCAGCAACGAATAAATTGGATCCACAACCCCGCCAAACGATTTTTCGTATGCTGGTATTGGCCAGAAATGACCTCTTATTTGGTCGAACCTAGATGGGACTAAGTGGCTTCCGCCTGTGGCATTGCACCATTATGCTGCGCATGAATGATGCAGACATTGCAGTCTCACTCAAAACTCCGGTATGCACGGATTCGAGCTTCGTGTAATGTTATGAATACTAAATCAGCTGATCCAGCTCCATAAGTTCCCTTTACTCGTTTTCATCCCGCCAAACGACCTCTGCATGCGTATATAGCTGCAACCCTCGGGGCTCAGCAAATGACTTGCTTCTCTAGTTCGTCCCTGAGCTTTGCAACCGATAAAGTATTGTTGCAAGGTCTGTTAGAGTCAAAGACGGTGTCCACCTTCTCTTGGTTCATGGAAGGCTTCAGTAGCTCAGAGTTGAACGAGGTGAGCGTATTGGCAGGCTTTCCGCTTTGCCCTTTGTGTAAGGTCACCGTTGAGCCAGAGCAGACAGTCTCCTCCTGATAGTATGTAACCAGTATGGTACTTGCAAAAGTACGCATTGCCAGTTGTGGCTGTATGAGAGAGTCTGCAAAACTTCTCATTGCGACCGGGCTGATGGCTGAACCGCGAAAGACTTGTTGATGGCCTGAGGTTTGCCTCTATTGCTAAGAACGATGATTGTAAGAACAATGATTGAACAAGGTAAATAGCAGGTATTGAGAGTTACGCAAAGTAAAGGGGTATGTTGATGTGCATGCTAGTATTCAGGCAAGCAGATATAATCACGTCCCAAATATTCCAAGCGAGAGCTGATAAAAAGCGCTCCAAATGAGACCACAAAACAAAGCAAGCAAATATTGGCGTAGCTAAGGATGAGAAAGATGACAAGCTGAACAAAGAGTGATAAAGAATTTTGATTGTTGGGTTTAGTCCTGCTCTCCTCGAAGGACGAAATTAGCCGAAATAGTCCAGTTCGACACAGCCCAGAACCTTGTGTCTCCCGTGATGCATATCTTGTAACAAAGACGACATGTCTGTGCCGGGATGCCGCTCGACGCAGGCTGGGCCCGGGCAAGGTGAGCCAGATTTACCTCTCAAAGGAACGCTTGTAGACGAGCAATTTTTCGCGATGAGCGACCGAGAGAACAAGAAGAGCCGCCCGTGTTAACAGTATTGCCTTCGCAGTATTTGGATGTGAGCATAACCTACATTGTTCAACTATTCCACAACGTGACTGTGCTTGCAGCTACATGTCGTCTCGATATACTTTCAAGTATTTTTCTCAATCTCGTCCCTCAACTGCTTGAGGTTCCAAGCGAGCTTGTGCATGGATACAGTTTGGTCGAAGTAGCTTTCAAACTCATTAACTGGCATTGCCTGCAATTTTCGGCGCGTCATACGACTTTGCATATCCATCTCGTCCTCCATGATGCTAACGAGCTTGGTCTGAAGGTAGCGCTGATGCGTTGGTGATGACGAGACTGGATTTTTTTGCAAATGTATGTCCTGGGTCTCATCAGATAAGGTAAGACATATAGCTCAGCAACCGTACCTTGGGTGGCTGGGTGGGCTTGACACCAGGCTCGACTGCTTGCTCTTGTTCAACAAACCTGTCTTGGCCTGTGCGGTTTAGACAGTAGTGCTCAGAGCGCTGGAATGCTCCTGTGGAAGTTGAGCCGCCCCCTTGTTTAGCCCTCCGAAGGTGAGGGGGTATTGATGACATAGGCAGTACTGCAGACTGGCGTTGTGCTGGCGCAGCTCGGCTTGGAAGGGAAGACCGAGGAGAAGGATCTTGCAGAAGATGCTCAAGCGAACGCGCCCAAGGAGCGACTGTGTTGTGATGAGACTTGTCGACTGGGGAGGAGACGCAACCCGGTGGGATCGGCGGTCTATGGGAAGGATGTTGCACAGAAAGCGAATCCATGGTGACTTGAGCCCTTCCAGCCCATTCCGAAGACGAAGATATCTCGGAGGCCGAACTTTGCGACTCCTTGAAAGGCACAAGAGATACTTCCGTCGGGGCAGGGGAAGCACACGGGGCGAAATTGGAAGCAGCTGAAGACGCAGATGAAGGTAAAGTTATGTGCGGGACAGGTTTCGTCCAGCGATTCACACCAATGGGGTTGGGGGTCGATCTGGTGGGGGGTTCCTTATCGCAACTGTCAACAGCGCGCCCAAAGCTAAGCTTCTGACGCTTCTGCACTTGCTTCAGCTGTTCAGAAAACAAGTTTGTGTTGAAGCGAGGGTCTGGTCGGCTACCGGCGACTGGAACCGCATCTGCGTCCGGCTTCCATGTAGCCAGCTCGGGTGGTGGCGCAGAGAAATGCTCCCATGACAATTCCTCGACTTTCGCTGCTTGATTTGGTCAATTTGGACTCTCAATCAGGGCCCGGAAGGCATGAGTAGTGTACCTGAGCTCCTCTCGTAAGGCATGCTGCAAACATCAAATTCGCAAGCTTGGGACCGGTGTCGTGCTGAGGGTTTGGAGGTGGGCGGGCGTGGGGATTGGCAATGGACAGGACACTCGAGGTGAAGGTGACTGCGGTGGTGGACATTGCCGGGTGACTGTCGCTGGAAGGCACGTGAAGAGTCTGTTGCTCAGATGCTGTAAACATCCAGCAAAACCGACGAAAATGAAGGCTCGTGGCAGAGATGACACATTTGGGAAGACCTTTACCTCACCTGAACAATTCTATACCAACACGCATAACGTCCCATTTAGTCTCTCCATCGGCAGACCCACGTCTCAAGTAGTTCAAAGATGCAGTCGGCTTTGAGACTCTTCCCCTTTGCTTGCCCTATGATGCGCAAAGCGGACATGTGGAGAAAATGACCAGTCTGTGCTCCTCTGTAGGAAATTAGATCTTGGGACTACAGACGTTAATTGCACTCCCTGACATGCGAAAGAAGACTGATGTGTGCTATCGGTCTGCAGCTACGGTCCGAGATATCTTGCGAAGATGCTTTGAGATCGCCAGCCGCCGCCTGGGGATCATCGGTCGGCGCATCCTAGCCTCTCGTTAGCGGCGTGAGCTGGGGGTCTCTCATCCTGCAACACTGCCTTTAGAAACTGACGCTTTCAGATCACGTTCGCAATCGGCATCTTGAATCCCACCAATCTTCGTTCAACCACCTTCTTAGTCAATGTTCTGCGCGGAGCGTCAGAGCGGAGGTGAATGTCCAAAGCGCTAGGCTTCAAACGATCACCCTCACGTGGCAGCGTGTCATTCTGCTCGTCGATCATCAATCCAACTCGCTTACCATCTCGCGTTGTATCACCTCGCCAAAGGCTCCAACTACTCAATCGCAATCCGGATTGTGCATTGTCTGCTGGCAGCAATCATTGGTGACGCTCGTCGAGGCTCGGTAGTTCCAGAGCGCCTGCTGCAACGCTGGGGTTGGTCTGCAACATCTCAGCCACATCGACGGGGAATTAGTCGGACTCGCCCTTTTACTTCACCCCTCTACGAAAGGCGTTTCGAGCAATCTTTCACTTCCGCGTCCCGCTTTTCAATTGGGCAAGCGCTGCCTTCGCCTTTTCTTGCTGCATTATTACACCCCTGCACCTTCCGCCGAATGCCGCAACCGTCTGTCTTGTTGGCCCCTCCCGGAGCCTTACTCTTCTACCTATAACAGTTACAGATAGAGCCTGGACTCGATCGACAATCATGAAATCGAAATTCACATATTCGAGGAAGGACAGGACGCGGCCACACAACAATGGGGAATCGACACCAGATGACGAGGATGGCAGTCGTAAGCGACGAAAGACCGACAGCCCCAGCGAAACCAGCAGTTTCGTATCCGTACCCACAATCTCGTCAACAGCCTCTAGTATCCGTGCAAAGAGCTCTGCTATATTCAAGAGAACGTCGCAACTCTTCAATGGGCCCACTTCGATTCCACAGGATGACCCGGATCTGGAAGTCACGCCGAAGTCGCGGAAGTCTCTGGCAGGCCTCTTTGACAAAGCCTTGCAGGCTCGTGCCACGCAGCCTTCGAAATCGAAGCAGTTGAACATTCACGGGAGCCTCGATGAATTCGTGCGGACGGTAGAAGTCAGGAAGAAGGAACAACACGTGACACAGCCGAGCGGCAGCTATCTTCCGACACCACCCTCAGAGTTGCAAAGGCTTCGCAGCAACGGGACGGGTAGTAGTGCTTCAAGTGGACTTGGTGCAAAGTTGAAGACGGGTATGACATTTGGTTGCCATGATGGCTTGGCAGACGCAACAGATCTCTGCCGAAAGCGCAGCAAAAGCAAAGCCCAGAAGCAGATATACGTTCCAAGGACTTATGCTGCCCAGAGGACGAAGCATCCAGGTGTAGATCTGTTCGGGGACCAGCTACCGAAGCGATCAAGGGAAGTTCAATTGTAAGCCCATTCCTCCTCATTTGGAACCGCTATTGACTTGTTCAGGTGGTCCATCAATCAGTCCAAATCACCTTTCTTGCGACTTCCAGAAGAAGTGCGTGCACGGATATACAAATTCGCGCTTGGTGGTAAAACCATCACCATCGGTTACGAGACCTATCGAAACAAAGGCAGCACCTCTGAGCCTGAGGTCGTGCCAATTTTCAGGTACTGCTGCGCAGTCTACAGTCAACTTGCTGTCAACCCGTTCAAGAAGCCACTGCCATATATCAACGTCACACATGGCTTTACTCCGCTCAACAACATCTGCCGACAACTATACAACGAGACAGCAACACTGCCGTACACGTTGAACACACTCGCATTTTCATCACACAACACATTGTTCAATTTTCTCTTCTTGGAGCAACGATTGTCGCGCGAACAACTTGACGCAATCACCTCAATCACGTTACAAGACGCACTGCCGATGTCGAACCTGCTCATCTACATGCGCAACCTACAAAAAGTGGTGTTGGTCGACGATCTACCTGGCAACTCGAAAGGAATGTACAAGGTCACCCGCGTCAACGGCAAGGCACCGAAGCTGCTGAACACACGGCACGTGTGGGGAGGTTAGGTTTTGGGGTACTTTGTATGCATACGAACTGGAGTTTTGGGTCATTGAAACTTAGCATCAAGATATACCAGATATTACGAACTTATGGTCGAACGAATCAGGGTGGATGAAACGCTGTTCATGAGCAGGGGGAGGGCGCATTCGCTATTGGATTCATAAAGAATGCTTTATAACCAGCGCTGCAACGGAGGCGTTAACTGGCATGCTTGACATCGAGCACTCTTTGGTCAGCTCGTCTATACTACGCAATCACAGCCTTTTCTTCGCTACTCCCACCCTTTCCCCTCTTGTTCTTGTATCGTAAATAATGACACCTAATATACCCGCATTCACCACGAAGAATGCAACGCTCGAGAGCCAGAGACCAGGTATAAAGGTGGAGTAGCCATTGAATTCCAGCTGAAATCCTTGTTGCAACCAGGCCACCTGGCCTACTATCCACAGTGCAAGCGCAGCGCCACCGACCGTACCGGACTGGAGAAGAACTGAGTCTGGTAGATAGTATGGCAAGAACATCATGTACCAGAGGAAGTACTGTCGTGTTGTCAGTCATCTTCTCTTGGGTTGGTTTGAGCTGGCACTTTGCTTACTTGACTTGTGCAGACCTTGTTAAATGCTACGAAAGCAAAGGTTTGCGCTAGCATGGTCGATGGGAGATCCTTCTTAGCCAGTGCCAAAGGGATCATGACAGCGCTGAGAAGGAGTTGAGGCACAAAGGCAAGACGCTCAAGTTTGAAAGTTGATTGACTACCTCCTGGGGAGGAGCTGAGGTAGAGAAGGGTGTTGTATGGTGAGAAGTTGTGGCGATGGTCGATGCGCGTGAGGTGGTAGAAGTAGCTGTGCTCCAGGAACGGCCAGGCGTACACTTGGTACATGACAGCATTTAGTGCCGCAAACGTGGTGATGCTAGCGATGGCAAGCGTCACGCGCTGTGGGTTGACAAAGTCTAGTAGCTTAACCAGGATCGAGCCCTGCTTGCTGGTCTGCGTGTTACTCGTGGCATTTCCAGTCTTTGTGTCATCGAGCCACCAAACAATCGCAGCAGCGTAGATGAACGGATAGATCTTGAAGTGCACAGCAAGACCCATCAACAGACCTGCCAATACTATCTTCTTTGCTAACACTGCCCAAAGAAGGGCCGTCACGAAAACACCCAGCAGGCCCTCGGAGCTACCTCTTGTACTGATCGTCGCAACCATGGGGTTCAACAGCCAGATGCTCGCGAATCTCAGAGCTCTCTCATTCTCCATGCCCCGGTACTCCTTCAAGATGCGGTACATCATCCAGCCTGCAACAAGGTCGCCAACGGCAAAAAGTGCTTTACCGGATGAGAACCAGAAAGTCCCAGGCCATGTCGTGGGATAGATCATCCAAGCTAGCAGGGGCGTGTACCTATATGTATCGCGTGCGTAGGGAGACTGGCCACGAGCTATAAACTGGGCTGCATCTGTGAACACAAAGTAATCGATATCCGTGTACTTCATTGGCGAATTCGCATCCTGCCATAATCCATATACGAGAAACACGGCGCGAAGCAGTGTAGCAGTGGTGAACACCAAAGTTGGACTGCGGAAGAAGGTTGTCAACATCATGAGGAACAAAGTGATTACGCGACCGCGCGAAACGACAATGAAGATGCAAGTGGAAGGAATGCAAGGATAAGAGCGATGGAATGGGAAAATGATAGAAGATGTCTCATCTGCAATGGCAATCGCAGCACCAGCAATCGCAGCCGAGGCCCCGAGTCCTGATGCAGCTAGCTCCCACGTGCTGGCGCGCCTGCACCCTTCGCCCGTCGTCATTGCCAGACCCTTCAACCGCGTCGACAAGATTCCTTTTCTTCAAGCAAATGAGTCAGAACAAGCGCAAGAGAGACGACAACATGGCGGATACAGGCAAGCCCGAGCAGCCAGTTGGCCCGTTCATTGCCATGTTTGAAGGTTTCCGAAAAGAGCTGGACGAACATCACGATCGCCGTGAGAGGATCATCAAAGCGTCCAGAGACATTACTGCGTCAAGCAAGAAGATGTAATTGTTGAAGCATTTTGTGCATCGTTGTCATAAAGCTGACATGCCGCAGCATTTTCACATTACAGAGGTTTGCAATAATGAACGCATCACTCTCATCATATATTGACAAAATCAAACAGAGTCCGCAATGTCGGCCAAGCAGTCCCACCATTCGTCAACAAATCCAACGCTCAATACTGGGACACAATACAAAAGCAATACTCCAGCATAGCCTCAGACCTGCAATCTCTAAACGCACACCGGTATGCGCATAACATCACAGGCGGCAACCAGGAATTCATCGAAGCGCTCTCTTTCCACCACTACCTGGAAACACAATCTCTAATCTCGTATGATGAGGCCAAGGCTAAGATTGCAGCTCTCAGTAAAGGCGAATTAAAGGAAGGAGACATAAGAGAAGAAGACTATGTCGTACCGCTTACCCCAGAAGACTACATCCTGGGCATCTGCGACATGACTGGTGAATTGATGCGTTTCAGCGTCACCTCCATGGCTACCAATGGCAAGCTTCCTGCTGGCCGGGCGAGGGCGACACCAGCATCAAGATCACCAGCTGGGGCAGACGAGGCGGATAAAATGGATGTCGATTCGCAAGCGCCCGTGGCTGGTGACAGCCAGAAACCGAGAACCGTACTGGACGATCTGCGCTCCATCAGACTGCAACTTGAGATGTTTGAGGCTCCGTTTGGGCCGAAGTGGGTGAGCGAGTTGGAGACGAAGAAGATGCCGGTTCTGCGCGAGTGTGTTGACAAGGTTGAGAAAGCACTGTACGGGCTTACGGTGCGTGGATCGGAGAGACCAAAAGGGTGGATGCCAGATATGGGCAGCGATAAACGGGCTGAGGTCGAGAGTTATTAGGCCGCCAGTAAGATCTGAAGAGAAAGATATCACGATTGAAGCGTAACGCAGAAGTGACAGTTATGATGCCGCTCGAGAGCGTACGTACATCATTCATATACAGAAAGGCTTACATGTCAACGCTATCATAGCCCATAAGAACATAAATTCGTCCGATGCAACAAATCGTTTCAGTCCACCCCCAGCCCTCTTGTTGGTATCCATCGTTTCTAACCCTCCTCTTACCTACTCTCAAGTACTCTTGTTGTGTCCTGCCTGCCCGCGTTTGCAAAGCGTGCCTACTTGTGTCGAGTTGACCAAGCTCCTTCGTACATTCAAAGAGGTATCCAGCCCAACTATAGCAAAGACGTTCACCCTAGGAATAGTATTGCCGGAGCTGCGACGTGCGCATTTAGTGGGTCTCGTCGCGGATGAGAGCAACGATCATGCTGTACAAGTAGAAGAAGAACATCAGCAAGTGGAAACCAAGCTTGATGAATGATTCCTAGATAGAGTCAGCAGACCGAACTCGGAGGTGCTTGGTTGAACCATACCTTCTTGTGGACATTCAGCTTCCTGAAGATTTCTGTTGCATCGAGCAAGTGGTTCTTCTCGAAGATCCTGTCTTTGGTCAGCGAAGCGCCCTCCTTATCTTGCAACCTGGAACATACTTCTTGCCGTTCCATGCCAGGAGGGGTAGGTTGAGGATAAGCGCAACCCAGTACCCATTGATGAGGAAAAGGAAGGTCAGGAAAGCGTGAACGGCGGCCTCGGGGATGATGTAGGTGTTCAGGCGGTTGCAGAGGTCGATGGGGTTGATGTAGTCACTGGCGCAAAATTAGCATGTGCCTGTGGAAAGACGCGACTCGAGTAGAGCCTGGGCTACGCAGAGTGCGCGCCCCGGGAGGCTGTGCACTCACCATTCCAGATCGCTGTACATAATGGTGAAGAAGACCTGCAGGAACAGGTTGACGGCGTTTATCAACACCGCCAGAAGATACAACCATGCTTCGCCGGTCATTGTGAAGAGACTCTTGTGCAGCGCAGTACGAGGATCGGTAGAGTGAGGTGTGACGGGAGCTGGCGGTACAGCCTAGATGCTACGTAGCAGTGCGATTGCGAGTGAGGTGTGTGGTTGGGAGCGGATGCGGTCGTGTTTGCAGGTTGCGGGCTAGACGCGGTAAGCTAGCTCGTGCGACAGCGGGGCGTGGAAGCTGGAGGTAGGTTGTGATGACGTAGCACGCAACCACGGTAGTGTCCAAGATAGTTTGGACGCAAAGATGTACAGAAGGCTCTTGTGGAAATAGTCAAGCTGTCAGCAAGCAGGCGGCGATACTGTCCGGATGATGTTTGCAGAGACAGCTCCTCTTGCCATGCCCTGGTTGAGGTCAAGGCGTGCTCGCTTACTACTGTGCGTCTTTAGCGGCAAGCCAGCCCCAATCAAGGCGGAAGCTCATGTGAAAGTCACGATGGATGCTGAGCTCCGGTCATGTCACGAAAGATCGAAGCACATCTTCATGGTGTCCAAATTTATGAATCCCTCCAAGGTACTTCCAAGTTGCTAGCTAAGATGCGATGCTGATGACACAGCATCATATGATACCCGAGCGTTGAAGTATGTCCAGAGGTTGGCACACTGTGCAATGAAGTACAATGGCAACCCTCAGCACCTGCGATGTGTCCTCCCCCCTTTCCGTCATGCGCAGATCGCTACATAAGCAACCTCAAGCACTCTCAGCCCTTCCTTCGTCAACGAATCGTCCTCGACCCCAGCATGTCCGCCTGATCCCTCCTCCAATGGCTGTCATGAGGCCACGGTGTTCTAGTACCGGCATCTGTCGAGCGGCACTTGGAATGGCTGAAGGTTTGTTGGTCTGTCACACAGATACAGATTCACGTTATGCTGTCGCTGCCGCCTCACCGTTCACCGGAGCTACCCTAGGTACGGGGCCGCCAGGAGAGTTGGGGAGTCTGGCGGTCAGAATCTCGACACCGTCTTCGGTGACGAGCAGTGTGTGTTCTGTCTATTCGTTAGCAAGTGGCTTGAGGTATTTGACGCCAGACGTACCGAATTGAGCAGTCAGCGAACCGTCTTGAGTCGTGCTGGTCCAGTCGTCGGGCCAGGTCTTATCCCTGTAAGATCCAATACTGATCATAGGTTCAATGGTAAAGCACATGCCAGGCTTCGCTGCTCCGATGGCCTTATTCTTCGCGTAGTGGGGAACGTTGGGAGCACAGTGAAAGAGCTGATTGATACCGTGACCGCAGTAGGTCCTAATGACACCGCAGTTTTGACTCTTGGCGTGTTTCTCGATGACATTGCCATACTCGCGGAAAAGTGTTCCTGGTTTGACGAGCTCGATGGCCTGATCCAAGCATTCGCGTGCTGTCTCAGTGACGCGAACAGCATCAGGGTCCGCCAAAGCTTTATCGCCAATGTAGTATGTCTCGTTCAAGTCTCCGTGGAATCCGCCGTGGTAAAGTGTAACGTCGATGTTCAAGATATCACCGTCCTTAAGGACTCGTTGGTCGGGAATGCCGTGGCAAATGACTTCGTTGACCGATGTGCAGACCGACTTGGGAAAGTGGCAGTAGTTGAGGGGTGATGGGTACGACTGCTTATGTTAGGTCATGGCGCTGTGTCTTGAGGAGGGGCTCCCTTACATCGCGCTCCATGCAAGCATTGTGGACGATCTCGTCAATGTAGTCAGTGGTTACACCGGGCTTCGCCGCTGCAGCCGCGATATCCAGGACCTCACGCGCCAACCGGCAGACCTTGCGCATACCATCTTGCTCCTCCTTTGTGAGAATTGCGATCTTGTTCCTGTTTACGAAGACTTGTTCCGAGCGCGGTATGCCATCCTTTGAGTAATCTGGAAGCTTGATACCCTTCTTCACCTCGCGCTTCGGTGACAGCGGGTAAACGGGCCTCAAGGTACCGGTGTAGGGAAAGGTCGGGAAGGGATTGAAGTGCCCGGTCGCTGGATCCGGTTTAGAAATTACTTTCGGCGTGAAGATGTTGGAGAGAATACCATTTTGCGACTTGTGCGCCTTCTTATGATCGGCCTACGTCCGTGTTAGAGCAGGTAAACAACGCCTAGAGGGCGGTCACATACCCAGTTGCGCTTGAAGCAGTCTTGTGAGCAAAAGTAGCTTTCCTTGCCCAGCTTCTGGCAGTTCGGACATTGCAGCGAGCCGGCATCGTTGTCGCAGTCTCCGCCGCTGCACTTGCGCGGGGCGTCTCCAGCCATTTTTGCAGAAGTTGGGATGGAGAGAATCACGAACGAAAACGCAGGTTTTGTGGCGATGGTCTAAGGTAGAAGGCAGATATATGGCACTTGACAACACGCACACCACGAATGCCGCTACTCCGCGCGAAAATGAAGTTTTGGTCGCTGTGATAGGCACCACGACCTGAACACCGATCTTTTGATCGGAATCAGACGGCGAACAAGGGTCCAGCCCCATGGAACGCCGATCGTTCGACGCTGACTAACTAGGCCGTTGAGAAATACTCTTACCTCTTGCGGCGCATGTCGCGTTCCTAGGCCGTCTCATGCTGTGCAAAAGTTGCCGCCATAATTTCTAGACGTTATTTCCTTGACTCCCACTGTACATAATTGCGCCATTGCACTTCCCAGTAGCGTAAATACGACAAATCTGCATGTGATCTAGATCTCCTACAAGTTCCATTACGCCGACACATTTTCTGCCCTCCCGCCTATCCGCTTTAAGACTCACGCGATCCCATCAATTTTCTTTACACTATCACTCACACCAACCATGAAGACTGTAGTAGTCGGAGCCGGTCCAGTCGGCGCTCTCGCTGCCCTTTACGCTGCAGTGCGAGGCCATGATGTAGAAATCTACGAGTTGAGACCAGGTCCGTTCTCGCCACGACAGTGAACCTTGAACCTGCTCATCTAACTGAGCAAAGACATTCGAGACCCTTCAACAGCTCCCTTGAACACCAAATCCATCAATCTGGCCCTCTCTGAGCGTGGCATCAACTCGCTGCGGCAGACTGGCCTATCAGACCTCGCGGATGCAGTGCTCGCGAACACCGTGCCCATGCACGGTCGCATGATTCATGTCAGGAAGCATGGAGAATACGTGCGCGAAGCACAGCAATACGATGCACACGGCCGCGTGAGTTCACTGCAGTGTTCATACATGAAGTTAGCTGACCATATGCAGGACTTGCTGGCTATGGACCGAACTCAATTAAATGGAGCTCTAATCGATCATCTATATGCGATGCCGAATGTCAAGTTCTTCTTCAAGCATAAGATGATCGGTGTAGACTTCAAGAAGAAATCAGCTTGGTTCGAGAACCGCACGGAAAAGAAGGACCTGCTCACCCAAGGACCAGAGTTCAAGCTGACCTTTGACCTGCTCATCGGTGCCGATGGAGCCCACTCTGCCGTCCGAAATCACTTGATGAAATTCGTCCCCATGACTTACCAGCAAGAGTACATCGACAAGCTCTGGTGCCAATTCGGCGTCCCAACAGCACCTGACGGTGACTTCCGGATCCCACCAAATTTCTTACACATCTGGCCAGCGGACGAGTCCATGTTCATTGCCATCCCAAACACCGACAAGACCTTCACCTCAACACTCTTCATGTCTAAAGACGGATTCGAGCAGCTCGAAGCATCCGGCAAAGTCGTCGAGTACTTCAGCAAGAACTTTCCCGCTGTGGTGCCCGACCTGATTACCGAGGACGATCTGAAGACTCAATTCTCAAATAACGAGCACCTGCCTCTGATTTCCATTAAGTGCACGCCATACCATTACCAAGACTCTGGTGTTATTGTCGGCGACGCTGCACACGCCATGGTGCCATTCTATGGTCAGGGAATGAACGCTGGCCTCGAAGACGTCCGTGTGCTGTTCGAGTTCCTCGACAGATATCCCAATGATCGCACCAGAGCGCTGAATGAATACACAAAAGAGCGCACACCAGATGCACAGACTATCAATGATCTTGCGTTGGGCAATTACCGTGAGATGGCCTCAGATGTCACGAAGCCTCTGTACCTCCTCCGGAAATGGGTGGAAGAGACATTGTACGTTCACTTGCCCAGCTTGGGCTGGGCGACGCAGTATTCGCGCGTCACTTTCAGCAATATGAGGTACTCTGAGGTCTACCAAGCATCGCAGAGGCAGGCACGGATACTGAACGTTGTGGTGGGTCTTGGGTTAGCCACTGTGCTTGGATCCACTCTTGTTTTTGCCGGGAATGGCGGGCTGCAGAAGACGAAGATGGGGATACTGCGAGGCATCTGCTTAGCGGCCCAGGGCGCGCAACGGGTGATTCAAGGGTGAGAAGGCCTTGAGCTTTCAGTTGCAACATGTGACACATTGTACGATATACCCAGGATAACGACGACAAAGCTATATAGATGTAAATTAGAAATTCCTAAACTCCAGTTCTACCCCCAGCAAACATACATGTCAGCTCGAAAAATTCGACATTCAACCTGCTTCTCCTCTCAACAGCTTCGCAAAAGCACCGCCCCTCTTCCGCTTCAAATCCGCGTACCCGCCCTCTTCAATAACTCTCCCCTTATCTAACATAATGATATGCTCGGCTATACTCATCATCTCCTTCGCATGCGTGATGATGATGACCGTCATCTGTTTTTTCTGCTCTTTGCCCTTCGCTCCCCTGCCTCTCGCACGAATCCACCCCGGCGTACCAACCACGCCATCGTTTGCTTCCCAGTCCTTCATATCCCAAAATCCACCGCCCCTACTCCCCGGGCCGAGCGGCGACTCCACCGAATCGTCATGCTCAGACGGCGACGAAACAAGCCGCAGAACCGTGTCGCGGATCGTATTCGCAGCGACGACGTCAAGGGCACTCGTCGCCTCGTCCAGGATGAGGATATCCGGATTTCGCACAAGTGCACGCGCGATGGCGATCCGCTGGCTCTGGCCCCCAGATAGCAAGGTGCCGCCATCGCCGACGAGTGTCTGGTACCCGTCGGGAAGGCTGTCGATAAAGTCGCTCACGCCTGCTGCTTCGGCGGCGGCGCGGATGCTTTCCATGCCTGACTCCGGGCTTGATGGCGATATGGCGTAGGCGATATTCTGTGCGATGGTGCCGGGAAATAAGATGGGTGTCTGGCTGACTATGGCCATGTGCGAGCGGAGAGAGCTGGTGTCGAGGGTCCTGATGTTTTGGCCTGAGATGGTGAGGTCATTGCCTTCGGAGGCGAGGAACGTATTGAGGTCTTGATTCGTGGGATAGAGCTTCAGTATCAGGGCGGCGATGGTGGATTTACCGCTCCCAGAGGAGCCGACTATCGCAGTACAGGACCCACGAGGAATATAGAAAGAGACATTGTGCAGTACTTGGTCATCGTTTCGGATAGGATATGTGAAGGAGACATTATTGAAGCAGATGTCGCTCGCAAAATCAATCTTGTTGGTCCCACGGTGCTCGTGTGAGGTTTCTGGGAGGCGGGAGAGACGAAGGAGGCGTGCTCCGGCTTCTCGGGCGATGTTCACCTGGGTCATGTACTGTGACATCTGACTGAGATCGTTGATAGACAGCATAAGAATCATGAACGTTTCCGTGATACTGAGGACAGTGTGCTCTCTACGTGAGATCAGCCATGCTCCGAACCAGAAGAGAGTAATGATGATGAACTGGGAGGAAGTATTGAGGAGGCCAAAGATTGACCCGGAGTAGATTGCGCGCTTCACGCCAATCTTCAATGCGCTCGCTGTTGCTTGCTCATACTGCTCGTGAAAATGATCTTCCAGCGTTAGACAGCGCACAGTACGAATATTGAGGAAGGTCTCGTGAAGTATTTGGCCTACGCTGTCGGCCGACCCATTGGCAAGATTCTCCCAGTGGCTGCTGATCGTGTTGTATGTCTGTGTGATAGCATACATGATAGGACCTGATGCCAGAGCAACGAGGGTCACCTTCCAAGAGATAGACATGCTCCAGATAATCGACACTGCCATCACGAGAAACATTGAGAGGAAGATACCCGCAAAGCGTCCTGGAAGGTTGCGAGCTTCCTCGGCGAAATGGTCCAGGGTTTCCGCCAGACGTACCATGTTGTTTTCATCCTTGTCAAAAAACTCGCGGGGCTGTGAAAGTATACGTCGCATGGCCTTGGTCTTTAGCGTCAGGACCCAAGTCTGAGCGACACTATCGAATAGGTAAAACATGGTGTACTCGGCAAGACCATCCACCACTGCAATACCCAGGATGATTATCACATAGCGGATCGCCTTGGCTTTGACGTCTTCGGCTTCGTAAAACGTGGCCAGCAACTGCGAGAACACCCACGCGAATACGGGAGTTGCTACTGCGTGCACGATTGTGGCTAAGATGGCAGCAAGTAGGGCGATACGAGATGTCCAGTTGAGGCTCGGCCACACGGTTCTCAAGATGTGCGTCAAAGAAAGCGATTCCGAGGGCGATTTAAAGGTGTCGAATAGTCTCTCGTTGTTCAGTTGGGATCGAAACTTCTTCCGTCGCGAGTCCTTTCCAGGCTGAGGAAGCTGCGAAGTGCGCGCCGTAGCGATAGAGAACCTCTTCGAATACGCATAATGGCTCGATATCGGTCGTGCCAGTCTTTGGGAGTCTGGTCTCGCACTACTGTCCTTCTCCTTAATCGAATAACGTCTCGATAAACGCTCGTCAACAAGAGTTCTGGAGGTGCGTGCAGTATTGAATTGATCCAACCCGGATGCGTCTGATATAGGCGACAATGGCTCCGGTGGCGGTTTGCGTGAAAAATATGGGGCTTGAAGTGATTGGTCTTCTTCCTTGGGTGCACATATTTCCTCGTCACGTAATTGGATTGATTGTCCGTCAGTCTTGATAATGCTCGCATCAAACTGGCCCGGCGCACTTTCCACCTGGAAGGCTGACAGCACAGATTGCCCAAACAATACTGCAGAAAGTGGGCGTCTCGCTGGCGCCGAAGTAACCCAGGAATCACGGTATAGTGACATCAGCTCATCTGTCTCAACACCTTCGAGCTCATCCTCCGAATGGTCGCTTTGATGGTCGTGTTTCTCTTCGATGTGCGAACTGAGGATGGACTGAAACAGTCCAGACTGGTTGTCCAGATCCTTACGGTAACCCTCTTGGAGGACCTGCGCATTGTCGAGAAGATAGAGGAAATCGTCTGACTGTATTTGAGAGATGTCATGCGTTATGATGATGGTTGTCTTTCCGGCACGCCAACTGCGAATAGCATGAAGGATGATCGCGCGAGTGACATAGTCAAGAGCACTAGTTGACTCGTCCAGAATTAGGATGGGCGTATCGCGGATCCGAGCACGCGCCAAGGCTATTCTTTGCTTCTGTCCGCCGCTGAAAGAGCTACCCCTTGCACCAAGATTAGTTTCAAGGCCTGCTGGGAGGCCGTCTACGACTTGTTCCAGCATCGCAAAGCTGACAGCGTTCTTGACCTCGTCCATTGAAACGGTCCCGCTTTGAACACCTAGAGCGATGTTGTTGTGGATACTATCGTTGAACAAGACGCTGTGTTGCTCCACTAGTGTCACATTTTGTCGCAACCAATGCACATCGAGAGAGTTAAGAGGCACATGATCCAGAAACACTTGACCAGAGGACGGCTGGTAAAATCGGACAAGCAGCTGGCCTAGAGTGCTCTTGCCTGATCCGCTCTTGCCTATGATGAATGTTGTCTCTCCTGCAGGAAAGAAGAGCGTGGCGTCTTGAAGAGCGATCTCGTCTGCTCGTGTGGGGTATGAGAAAGTGACCTGATTGATGATATTAGTGTCGCTGCTGCAAGACTAGGCAAGGTTGACTGACTTTGCGAAATTCAACATCACCAAGGCACCTTGAAGGTTTGAAGTCTCCTTGCATCTCCCGAGGTCCTTCATCTTTGACCATTTGCTCTAGCATAGCTCGCAGCCTACCACCAGATACCTTGCCTTTTTGCATCACAATGAATTGCGGCAAAAATCCAGTGATACCTCCAATTGCTAAAAGCGCTGCCCAGAATGTAGTTATGACACTCTCGACGTCAAGATTCCCGGACCTAATCAGATGAGAGCCGTAAGCAAAACCCTGAACAAAGACGGTGAAGGTGAAGAACTGTATCAGGCCTATTTGCATGGATCGTAGATTCGCAACTCGCTTATACATCTTCGCGGCGAGATGGGTAGTTTGTGTGAATGCTTGCAACTCGTGGCTCTCGCCATTGAAGCACTTCACCGTCTCGATGCTCAGGATAGCATTGGTAATGTACTTCAATGCCATCTGAAGCTGATCTGCCTGTTCATGCGTTCGTTGATTCAGTTTCTTCGATAGATATGCTTCTACAAGGTAGATCAGGGGCACCGTGCAAATGACAACGAGAGTCAAGTTCCAGGAGTAGTAGAATGCTACCCCCATAGCAGCGATCGCAGCGATGATGCACTGCAGCCCTTCACCGAGGGGTGCAGATACTGAGAGCTGGAGATCGCGGATGTGCCTGATTATGGTCAGCTGCGTACTCAACGGGCAATGATAAGGGCTGCCCACAGCTGGATAGTAGGCAGGAACGCAGCCATACCGCTGTCCCTCGTGTCGAACCATGCCATATCTTTTCGGATAAGCACATCGAAGATCCTGGTCCTTGCACTTTTTGCTTGCAGCTCTCCAAAGAGAAGAAACAGGAAGAAGAAAATGCTGTTGAAGACCCAGTTGGCAGCAGCAACACCGACCAAGACTAAACATAACCTCGATACTTCGCTGAGGAGTTGATCGCCATTTATTTTCTCAGCACCATAGTCTGAGTACGCGCCGAATATGAGGCCATATACGATGGAGAAGACTGGAAGGGTGGCCGCAGCCGCAGCCGCACTGGCGAGCGCGCTGATCAATACCGGGATGTCACTGGCTGTTGTGAAGCCGAAAAGCGCTTTCCATCCCACCTGGGCAGCAAACTGTTTTTCCTCATCGACTTGCGTGTTGACCTCTTCCTTCTTGGGCTGTTTGAGACTAGGAGTGGTCGCCATTGTAATTGTTGGTTGAAGAGACTCGCAGTCAGCAAAACGAATGTGAAAGTTCCAAATTAGAGTAATTGGCGTGTGGAAAACGATGCGAATACACTTTAAGTGAAAGACAAGGAATTACCACAAGTGGTATAGTGAACAATCTCCGAACGCTCTTAACCGGCACATTTGCTGGTCTAGAAGGACAGGTTGCATAGGTTACTTTGTCTGACCTTACTATTGTTCTTGCTCACAAAGTACCAACACAGGTTCACCCAACAGCCGCACCCGCCTTTTGTAACGCCACACGACAAAGACGTATCAAGATTGAATCCCGAGGGAAAATATGATTAGGAAGCCTGAATAGGTCACCGGTATATGCGTTAATTCGTTGATGTATGCAGCTGAAGCACAGCGAGACGCAGACAATCTCCTCTGGCATGTGTGCGAGAGCGTCCTATTTTGATACCCCCCAATCTAAGATTTACTATTGCTCGCGCAATCGAGTGAGCCGGGCAAAGGCATAGCGATCTGAGCGAGACAGCGGATGTGAATGTGGTAAACGGTCGTCTGTGTGGTAGCGACTCGGACCATATGGCAGTACCATGGCAGTACTCTAAGATATCACGCGGGCGGGTTTCGGCCCACAAAAGGACAATGCACGGTGCTTCCCAATCTTTGTATAGCTTCTGCCAGGTCGTGCCGCTTCGGAGCCGTCTATTTCTTCTGAGCCTGCTCGTAGACCCAGTCGTTCAAACCCTGGCGGTTGCTGCGCCTGTTAGCTCTGCAAGCAAGACTCAAGGGGCATGATTTACCGGGCAATCTCGACAGCGTAGAACTGCATGCGCACGGCGAAGATAGTACCGTCTTGTGTGTAGTCGGTCTTTGGGCTTGCACGCAACATGGCACCGAAATTGTAGTCGTCCACCTTCGTTTCGTACTGGTTGATGAAGTTGCGCCATCGCTCCTTTCCAGCCTTGCTCTTCATCTCGTCCTCGTTTATTGTGGCTGATGCATCGAAATCAGGGAACTCCTTCTGGAAGTGCTCATAGATCTCGTCGTCAAGTTTGGTAAGGCGCAGCGTCGAGCCCTTGACCTTTTCGAGGATGTTCCAGTATGTCTCCATGTGCTGGACGACTGCGCAACTCATTAGCAGGGTCCCATGCTTGCATTTCGAGCGTGCACACCCTTCACTGCAAACTGCTTCTCGATGTCCTCGAAGTTGTCTGCATGCTCTGCATCGAGCGGAACGCCGGGTGCGCCGAGAGACATGTTTGCGTGTTCAAGATTTATGAGGGATGTATGCGAGAGTGTATATGGTTTGAGCAGGGCTCTATGTTATACGAGGGCGGGTGGTGTGCTGGTTGAGCTGGGCGCAAAGTGGTGTAAATTTCGTGTCAGAAGTGAGAGGCTTCGTCATTGAAGACCCCGCCACAACTGGGAGCACCGTTGCGGGGCGTGACTGAACACCAAAAAATTCCACGACGAGCTGTGGCTTTCCATCTGTCAGCAAGAGCATTGCTTGCCAATGTCACCCACACTTCACGTGAGTATCCCGTGGAGTACTCTGCATGCCAATGCTGATTCACCTAGCATGAAAGCACTCGTGTACCGGTGACCACATTGGCCTCGTGCGGAGCGCTTTTGATTGCTGCTGAAGGACCATTCCTTCGCTTCTACCATGCCAAGAGCTCACGGTACATCGCATCCAAGCGTATATTCAAAGCTCAAGCTGTGCATGGTATATGCGTGCATACTGAAGAAGTCGACAATGTGACAAAGCTCGTGGTTTGGGGCGGACGTCTCGTCCGTGCCCTCAGAATCAGCACTGCACCTGACGACCACGGTCATGAGCCGTTGTCTCTAAGCCTGTCAAATGTCGTGAAAGCCCCTGACTGGATTCTCGACCTTGCACCTCGATTGAGTAGCCTGGATGACGAAGATGTACACGGCCAGGGCATTTGTGCTGCGGTGACAGCGCACAATGCACTTCTCAAGCTCACTATACAATGGCGGAGTGAGACAACACATACGATGAGGTAGGTCGCCGTTCCCCAAGCTTCTACCACTACTATTTGAGGGTACACTGGACCACTAATGATTGTAACAGTTCTCTCAGACTGGACATCACTGAGCTAACAACAAGCTCACGATCCATACTGTATTCTGCACATCTTCTTTGGGAGTCCTCTGGCTGCATACTTGTAGCTGCCGGCACAGCATTTGGCGAGATTATGTACTGGTCCTGGAACAAGTCCGTCCACGGTCAAACGTCGTCATGCATCCATCAAGTCTTCCTAGGTCACGAAGGCTCAATCTTCGACGTTCGCATTTCGAACGAGCTGCAGCGTGGTTGCTGTGGCAATCTGAAACGAGTCATTGCTTCCTGTAGCGACGATCGTACAATTCGCCTGTGGGACGTCTCAAATGTGAATGTCAACTTTAGTGGAGGCGAAGCTATGGTCGCAAGTGGAGAAATGCAACGAAATCGCCACACAGGGTTCAGCATAGCAGCTACCGAACTGCCATCCGATAACTCAAACTGCCTTGCAATTGGGTGGGGTCACACCTCAAGAGTCTGGAGAGTGAGGTTCCTCGACTCCTCTCCCTATGATGGATCGTTGGGGCTTCTGTCAGCCGGCGAGGACGCTACGTCACGTACGTGGGAGCTTGTGGACAGCACGAACAATGCGGGTGCCTTACCGTATGTGCTACACCAGACTGATTGTGCCGCTTACCATAACGGTAAGAACATGTGGTCAATGACCACATACCGACAGACTGCTGGTTCCGTACGCGTCGCCTGCGGTGCTGCTGACAGCAAATTGACCAGCCACCCACTGCTTGGGACTGGTAATTATGTGGGAGGTAGAGGTAACGCCACCGCAGAGTATAGTATGCAAGACCTACTTCACATGGTGCGGCCCTCGGTCACCGCGGAGGAAACGCGCAAGTCTGGGAAAGCGTTAAAGGCGGATTCAATCAGAAGCTACTGCTTTCTCCTCGACAAAACCGTACTTCTTATAACCAATTTCGGCAAAATCCTCGTCAAGTCGTTCGGTTTAGATGCGAGCCGTACTCCACAGAGGAGCTTGACTGTATCGACATTAGTAGATCAGCTAGAAGAGCTGTCCGGCTACTCCGTCTGCGCCAGCGTATCTGCCTATGGCACCGCCTTCCTTGCAAGTACCAAAGGTGGCATTTATATGTATCGAGCGACCGACTCCTCTCTACGGATTGTTCATACGGTCGTCGGCAAAGTCGGTTCTCTTTTCGCACGAGCCGTGTCATCGGCCAATGAACAAAAGCGAATCGCGCTTCTAGTCACACTGGTCGGGCAGCGGCAAGCTCAATTGCTGCTTGTTGACATCGCGACGGATTCCTCACCGCTATGTCTGGAAGCTGTATCTATACCCTTATCAGACACATTGACTGGCTCAACTATCACAAGTATGTCAGTAATCGACACAGATACCGAGAACATGGTCTTGTTCCTAGGATTCCGCCGCGGTTCTATAGGCCTATATGCCATCTCGCACAAAGTCGATAGATCAGAAGTTTGCCTCTTTCGGGTTATCGAAAAAGCCCACGGATGTGAGACAGTTACAGCAATGCAGTTCCAGAATGCACATGACCGCGCATCAGAAGGATACCTGTATTCTGTGGGGCGTGATGGTTGTGTTGCTGTGCACTGGATCGACTTTACGAAGAACACCCTAAGTCTCTGCCACAATCTAGTCTTGCCATTTGGCCCGAATATCGAGGATCTCTATTTCCATGATAGACACCTGCTAGTGCATGGCTTCTCAAGCAAAAAGTGGGTCTTGTATGACATTACTTCAGAAAAGGAGATCATGGGCATTGAGACTGGTGGTGCGCATCGCAGCTGGGCCTTCCAGCCAAATTCGGGTCTCCCTTGTCCAGAAGGTGGCACACTGGTCTGGACCAGAGCATCTAGTTTGCACATCTGCAGCCAACAAGGTCCAAACCACCAAGTGCTACGTTCTGGGGGCCACGGACGTGAGATCAAGGCAGTAGCGGTTACACTACCGATAGGCGACTTCGGAATCCCTCGACGTCGTTTGATCGCTACTGGTGCTGAGGACACAGATATCAGGATATTTCAATACATCGGAGGCGAGCTGGTCTGCCGAACAACGTTGCGCAAGCACACCACTGGAATTCAACATCTACAGTGGTCTGATGACGGCGAGTATCTATTCAGCAGTGCTGGGTCCGAAGAGTTCTACATTTGGAGAGTCCGAGCGCTAGAGGCTGTGATTGATATCGGAGTTGTCTGCGAATACGTCTACACACCGGAAAGCGAGTTTTCGGATCTGCGCATCATGTCTTTTGACGTAACTCGGTGCGAGAGTGCTTTCACAATTGCGATGGTTTTTTCAGATTCAAGCGTTAAGGTCAGTATAGTCCTGAGATCATAGGGCGCCCACTGACTCCTTTCAGACGTATCGTTACGATCCGACGCTCGCGACCAAGTGGCAGCCCCTTTCTAAAGGCGTCTACTTTACTTCTTGCCTCACGCAATGCATATTTCTCTTACCAACAACCCTGTTGACTGCTGGTACAGACGGCCACGCGGTGGTGTGGCCATTGTCCGCAGGCGCGTCAGACCAAGATCTGGTTTGGCGGGATCCCATACGAATCCATCAGAATGCATCAAAAACAATGTCGTCGTATGTCAACAGCGATAATACGTCGTTGATTGTCTCTGGTGGAGATGACGGCGGCCTGGCCTTCCTGCTCGCTCACACTACAGGGTCAGACGTACGATCAGCAGCGCAAGGTTTCTATGCATCGTCTTCAGTGCTCGTGAACCGCGCGCACGGCTCTGCCGTCACAGCATGTGCAATCTTTGACCTTCAGTCCCACACATATGTTCTCACGTCAGGCAACGACGAATGGGTACGCCTGTGGGAGGTCGTCATAAACGACGCCAAGGACGTTGGCACAAGCCCGGACAGCTTCAGTCGGTTGACGATCAGGCGGCTGTCTAAGGTCAAAACCAGTGTCGCTGATGTCTCGAGTATGGCAGTATTAGACGATGACGGCGACACAGCAAGGGTTCTGCTCTGCGGTGTCGGTATGGAAGTCATTCGGCTAGAATCATCATCAGAGTAGATTAAGGCCTTTCGAGATGTCGATCAGTGGCTATGGACTTGCTTGCTTCAATGAAGATGTTCCCATGCCAGAAGCCAGTGATGAACATTCATGACGCAAGACACTGATCCGAGCCAATTTGAAGGCATGGATATGGATGCTCCGAGCTTCGTTAAATCAACAGGATCAAGCCTGAAGTCTTTCGTACAAGAACCGTTACATGATCGTGTGCGTGATAGTGAGGCTGCAGAATCGGGTGCAGCCGCATGTAGTGGCAGGCTAAGCTCGTTTTGGGTGGTTGCCAGGAGCAACTGGTGTTGTCAGCAACACACAGACAACAAAGCACGCTCCACCACTATAACCTCCTACCATTCCGCGAGAGCTAAACACCTCGCACTACTAACCCGCGACTATTGCATACATCTAGGTACATCATGGTCGCAACACGTCGCGGAGCAAAGGCCGCCCCAGAGGCCGCGCCTGCCGCCTCGACACTGGCCGCCCCGCCCAAGCGCGGCAGGAAGAAGGTCGTTGTCGAAGAAGTCAGTGAACCAGCGCCCGCTGCACCAAAAGCCACCAAGACCACAACAAAGCGCAAGGCCAAGACAGAGCCAACTCCCGAGCCTGAGTCTGTCGTTGAGGAGGTCCCTACACAGAAGAGGACGCGCGCAACGCGTGCGGCCAAGGTCGAGACAACAGAAGAGGAAGAGCACGCGCCTGTGGCGCCTAAGAGAGCGACGCGCGGTCGCAAGGCCTCCACACCGATTGCTGAGGTACCTGTTCTTGAAGAGGCGGTTGAGGAAGAGGAGTCTGCCATGCCACATGAACCCGTCAAAATCCAAGTCGCAACACGCGCGCGTAAAGCGCCGGTCAAGAAAACACCGGCGAAGAAAGCTATGCCTGTCGTTGCCGAGGAGCCTATCGCAGAAGAAGAAGAGGTGCCGAGAACGGCGCCACGGACACGCAAGACTGTCACCATCGAAGACTCGGTTGCAGAAGAGGCGGCTAAGCCAGCATCGCGCGTACGCAACGCACCCGTCAGGAAAACACCAGCTGCGAAGGCTGAGGAAGCTCCTATTGAGAGCACAACTACTGCTGAGCCTATCAAGCCAGCAGCCCGCGCCCGCAAAGCCGTTGCACTTCTCGACACAGCGCCAGTCCTCGCGCCTCCCAGCAGAGTTGCGCGCACAACTCGCAACGCCGAGCTCCCCCCTGCTTCGCCTCTCAAGGCGCCCGCACGCAAACCAACCAAGAAGGCCACCCCAGCTAAAGCTGCGACGGCTGTTTTTGAAGAGCATACGCCTGTTGAGGCACCTGTCATCGCAGAGACTATGTCTGCATCTGCGATCTCTGCATCTGAGCCCATCGAGGAGCCCTTCACGGAGTACCCTGCAGTTCCCTCCACACCTGCACACACCGCTCAGCCTCTCACCAACAAGCGGGCTCTTTTCGAGCTTCCTCAGTACCCGAGAACGCCTGCACACATCTCTGCACCTATCACGTCAAGAGCTGCGCTCGCAGCGCTGCCCGATTACCCAAAGACACCAGCTCACATCAAAGCTCCTGTTTCGAACAAGGCCGCGCTGGCCGAGATGCCAGACTACCCCAACACGCCAGCACATATCCAGGTCCCTGTCCCTGCTTCTCCTGACACCGACGTCTTGATGACCGAGATGCCTGAAGAGTACCCCAAAACACCTGCACACATCAACGCGCCGATCAATCACAAGGACGCAATGAAGGAGCTGCCGGGCTACCCAAAAACACCTGCCCACATTAAGGCACCACTGAGTGCGAAACAAGCACTTGCCGAGCTCCCCGATTACCCGAAAACCCCTGCGCATATTGTATCTCAATCACGCTTAAGCATCATTGAAGAAGCCTCGATGGAGACATCTGCAGCAGCAGAAACGGCCATTCTCCCTCCCGTTGGCTTCTTCGCAGTTCCTCGCACACCAGCGGCGCAATGCTCACCAATGCACATTGCGAAGAAGGAAATTTTCACCCCCCAAGGCGCGACTCCAGCGGTTGTGCTCCATGCACCTTGCACGCCTCGAGCGCAGTCCTCGCCAGAACATGTTGCAGTTAAGGAGGTCTTCACTTCACCTGTATCTGCCACTGAGGACGCTCAGGCTGAGGAAGTTGTCAGCCCGGCAGCTGCCACTCCCGACGAGGCAGTCACACCAGTCCGAAGCAACACACCCGAGATCCTGCAAAGGACACCAGCTGTTCGGTTCATGGCGCCATCTACACCGCGTGCACAATGCTCGCCAGAACATGTTGCCCTCAAGGAGACTTTCACGCCACCTTCCATGACGCCAGCAGTCGAGCTTCAGCCGCCTTGCACACCGCCCGCGCAAACCTCGCCAGAGCATATTGCGAACAAGGAGAACTTCACGCCGCATTCAGCGGTCCCAGTCACACCCGTTCGAGCCGCAAGTGCTGACAGGAAGGCTCTGGGTGAGCTCCCCGATTACCCTACAACGCCAGCTCTGGCCATGGAGGCAGCTATCCAGGAGGAGATCAGAGCGTCAGCAAAAAAGCAGACGCCTTCGCCATCACACTTCTCCGCTAACGATGCATCATTCGATGAGAACAGTGAGGTGAACGATTTCAGCATCACAGAGCTTGAAAATGAAAATACCCCTGCTGAGAAACCTCAAGTTCAATTTGCACCACTGCAGTTGAAGCCCTTGACGCTGGCACCGCCGACAACCAAGACCCCCTTCTTTGCGCCACCTACATTCACGCCATCGGTCTTTACACCCCGCGCAACCGGCTTATTGTTCTCAGCCCCAGCTCAGAAGTCGCCTGCGAAGGCCGCTACATTCGCAGCATCCACCAATTTTTCGGCTTCTGCATTTGTTTCGCCTACGAAATCTTCTCTTCGCTCTCCTGTCAAGTCGTCTCTACGATCACCCGAGAAGAGGAGGAGCAACGACAGCCCAAAGAAGGCCGTCACCTGGGGCGATTTTGAAGAGCCGTCTATTCTTTTTGACGGCCCTCTGCAAGGCCTGACCTTCTACGTAGACGTCATCTCAGACAGCGGCAAGGATCAGTCTTTCCTTTTCGAGACTCTTCTCACAGATCTCGGCGCGAAGGTCGCCAAGGAATGGAGTAACACGGATATCACGCACGTTCTGTACAAAGACGGCAAGCCGGAAACACTCAAGAAGGTCGTCGAGAGTCGTGGTACTATCAAGGCCGTGAACGTCAGCTGGGCTCTCGAGTGCGAGGCGAATAAGAAGCGCATTGACGAAGCCAAGTATCTTGTCAACCTAAATTTGGCTCTTCCATCAAGCCCAAAAGCGTCCTTGGTTCCTTGCACACCTGCAAAGACTCCCTCCAAGTACGCCCTCCCTCCGTCGTCAGGTGAACGTAGCCAGCCTGCGACTCCCACGTCATCCGAGTTCGACCGCTCCATCAATCTTGATGACAAGGAGAACAGCGAGCTTGGTATCTACTTCGAGCCCGATGGCAAGATGGCTGTTCGCACCCTCCCGCAGAAGAAGTCCAACTTCCTCCTGAGCCGCAGCCCGATCAAGACACCGAGCAAGCAGAGGATGATGACGGCCACTCCTATGAGGCCGTTCTCGACTACCAAGAAGAGGAGCGCGGAGATGTTTGCCGGCATTTCTATGGCGCCGCCCAAGAAGTTGAGGTTATTCTGATCGCACATAGATATTTGATATTTTCAGGAGTCTGGGTTTTGGGAAGCATGGACGGAGTAGGGCTGGCGTTTTTTCCCTCTTTTTCGTTGAAGTCTGAGTGTTTTGATGTTGGTATCGTCTTTGTGAAGTTTATCGAGGCTTGAGAGTCGTCCATTGAGTCGTAGCATCTAGCGGTGCTCCCATGGCGGACTCAACACAGCCAGGTGAAGAGGGCGAAGACGGCCTCAGCATTGCCACGTCTCGTGGATTCAACTTGTGAATTTTGGATGTTCATACTTTGCATAGCCCGACACTCACTTGTCTTGTCGACTAAAGGGCATGGCGTTGTACATGGGAAGCGACCGGGGTGTCCATACATTGCTTGTTCATAGCTCTCATATAATCGAACCACGTACTCGATCAACACTTTACACTCTCACTCCCTGTCTGCCCTGCAACTCCTCATACGCCGCACTCGAATACGTCTTCCCCTCCAACTCCATCCTCTTCAGAATAAAATCCGCAAACGCAAACGCTGACCCCGTTCCCAGCGTTGGGTGCCCATGCATCGACGCCGCGCTGCCTGTAAGCGCCCACTGCGCTTCCTCGCGTGCCTCTGGCGTAGTAAGGTTGACTCCAAATTCCTAGACCTTATGTCAGCGTTGATTGCATGGTAGGAATGCGATCACATGGGCAGCGCAAGCGAACCACCTGCACGAATAGGTAGCAACATACGTGCGAGCAGTCTTTGATGAACGTAGCAGCGTCATGGCCATTCTTCATCTCGGCCTTGAGCGGCGTGTGTTTGGCGAAGTGCGTGGGGTCGAGCTTGGGATCGATGTTCTTCAGTAGCAGCACCAGAGCGTTGGCGACCAGGTCGCGCTGCGGGTTAAAGTGGTTGGTGTGCATGGTGTGGTGCTCAGACATTATGGATTAAAATTAAGGCTAGATTGCTGGCCAAGGGTGTGTCTGTGGTAAGTCGGGATTGGAGTGTGCGCGCTCGCGAAGATGGTAACGGAAGTGAATATATGTATGCGCTTGGGGCAGTGACCCCATTGCTCTCGGAGATGTCGATTGAGTTCATGGCTTGCGTCACCGACCTTTACGTTCCTGCGATAGCGCCAATAAAAGGGAGTCAAGCGCGCCGCGCCGTTTGGCAAGGGCCGCGGCGCTGGGAGGTGTGGTGAGGGCCTGGTCCTCTAGCCATGATCATGCGATGGTTCGATGCCCGTTCGAGAAGGTCTAAAATGTTTGACAGCGACATGGCAAGCCACACATGGTAGTGTAGTGGTGATGGTTTCGGAGTCGGTGCCGAATAAAGGATGGTGAGGCTTCTCCGCAAAGCTTCGGTTCATGACGTAGCTGCCAAGGGTTTGCTGATAGTCTCTCGCAAACATGAAGGGGGAGGGTAGTGTTGCATGTACAATTCTAATCGATATATGTACTGGTTTGTTGCTGTATGGCGGTCGTGTAACCTGCCGATATTTCCGGCTTACCACTGCTTGATCTTCTTGAAGATGGGCACCTTTTCGAAATCGTCCACACTCCATTTCAGGTTACCATCTTTGTCTATCCATGCTCCCTCGTCGCTGCTTTTGAGCTCTTTCTTCTCATTATCCTGAATTTCTTTCTTGCTGACACCCATTTCGTCCTTGGCAAGCCAGATGATGGGTGTCTGGCCTGTATAGGCAGGATGAAGATATGCTCTGCGAATATCCTCTTCACTGTATTCCGGTATGTAGTCGTCGTCAAATTCACCGTCACGCAACCACTTCTTCATTGCTCCATGACTTGCGAAAATGTGCGGCTCAAAGAATCGAGCCAACGGACCTGTGACTCGAGGTGATATCCGCACAGCGCTGCTAATGCGATCAATGCGCGAGTTTTCACGCTGAATCGCGTCCACCTCCCCTTCCTCTGCAGACGAGAGAAGCGGAGCCTCTTCGTCGTTCTCACTGCTGCTGCCGTCGAGAGCTAGATCGGCGGGGAGGTATTGCTCAAGAGGGTCGAAGTGGCGGTTGGTAAGGACATTGAAGATGATCGTGACGATCAACAAAATTCCGAGCAAGATTGTTGGACCAAATGCGCCTCGGAGACTAAATAGTCCAATCAGGCAAAGCTCGGCGATGTAAACACCAGTGAGCATTTGCTGCAATGAGAGAGTATAGCTGTGTCCCTTAGTATCAACCTTAGGCTGTGCAGTAAAGAGCAGCATGTAACGGTAACTAAGGTAGAACAGGGAAAGGCCTGCCGCGGCGAAACCCAGAACCAATGGCGCGATGCAAGAGTACACAATTGCTAGTAGACATTAGTAAGATTAAAAAACGATGACTGAGTTCAAGACTGACCGATGATGACAAAGTTGACATATTTCGGAAACAATTTACCCCATTGCATGCCTCTCAGAGTGATGTAGCTATTGTATTTTTGACGGGGCGTCTTGTCAAAGAACTTGTCGAAGAATAGGTAGGAAAGAACATCAGAGTAGTTGAGGAGGTTATCGGAAGCGCTGGTTAGGCCTTGGACAACAAAATACGTTAGGTAGGAGTTCGAGGCGCGAGGTAAACGCTCGGCGAGTAGCTGAGGAACCTGGTTGGGATTCTTTGCGATCTGCGAGACCACGGTCGCCGCTCCAGAAGAGAGCGAGGTTACCAGGAATACCTGTAGGACTTGGAATACGTAGTACCATTTCAGTACTTTCAACTCTGTGGACGTTTTGGTGGGCTCGCCACATACGGTGAAGATGTCTGTTGTGGTCAGCGAGATCACCAATACAAGGATTTGAACTTACATCTGAAAATCTTTGGCACATACTTGCTCAGCGCACTCAGAAGCAAAGGTGGTACCAAACCAGTTAGGAGGTTGACGATACTATCTGGCAGCTGATTAAGAAAACTGAGAAACTTGAAGTTCTCTGCTAAGTACGAAACGTTCGATATAGCACCAACGAACGCAACCGGAATCGACCAAAAGACGATTAAAGTAATGACCAGCCCGTGTGCGAGTATTCCTTGTGTTATGCGACGAGAAGGCTCTATTGTCAGATTTTCCCAAAAGATCTCGCTTGGCTGGACGCCAGTGAAGCGCGGGGTGAGCGATAATATGTCCGAGGATGCGACCTGTTGGTATGCCTTCTGCGCTGCTGATTGCGTACGGAATTGAACGAAGACTGCTGCCGCACCGTGGTGGTTTTGTGCATTCGCGTTAGATTCTCGCGCCTTGTTGATCTCTTCCTCTTTCTCCAGGAGCTGGTCACGACAGTAGTTGATGCTGTCCACCTGCCTGCCAAGTGGCTTTGTCGTTTTCAGCCTTTGAGTGGGTCGTAGTGATTGCTTTACACTATCAGGAAGACTGCCGTAAGTGATCCTCTGCCCACGATGCCTGGCTTGACTTCTTCTGCCTTCTTCATTAGCTTTTTGAATTAGCGAGATCTCTGCAGTCTCCAGCTCATCAACCTTGGAATCTCTGGAAGATACGAGACTCTGTAGCTTCTGTGCTTTGGTCACGGGCCAGACTTTGACCGCATCTTCACCAAAAAAGCGTTGCATGTTACTTTCATCTAGTGCAGCCGTCGGTGCTGATAGGAACAAGACTGTACGTGATGACAGCCGGTTGGCATTGGGCTTCGATAAATTCCACGCTTGGCGAAGTCCAATCAGCCACAATCTTTCTCTTGCTATCGTGAACATAACGAAGGTGAAGAACACCCAAGCAACGATGGCATGGGCGTAGAGGTATTTTGTTTCCGCGACATTGCCAATCGAAATACGGTCCAATTCGTTGCCTGTACCACCACCTGCGGCATTGATTGGCATCAAGATTGGCCACGTCAGGACACATCCTACGATGCAAATGAAGATCATGGTTCGAAGGAATCGCAGGAACAGGTACGAGTCGATAGACTGGTGGTAGAGAGTGAATTTGTCGGGCACCACCCTCATAGTATGCACCCAATCCCAATACGATCGACTCTGGCATGGCGTGTGATCCTTTTTTGGTATCGTATTGAGATACGTCCTGGGAAAGTAGATTTTGGGAAACTTCGGCCTGACTACCACGAATGCCGAGATAAACAGACTTGCAAGCACAAAGGTTGGAACGAAAGCAGCAGCCACTGCTTTGAATGAAGACGGTCCGCTGGGCTGTGATGAAATGTTAGTATGGAGTGGTGATACTCTGTTTCCTGAGCATATAGGAATGGGGTGAGACACAATAATCAAGGGAACTGGGACTCTGATCGAGGTAGGAGCGAGGCACGTACCGATTTCCCACCATCGTCCGTATCATTGCTGGCAAGTATAATGGTCTGGAGATTCATCTTCGGGCAGGTGCTTGAACTTGTGGAATTGAGAAGCACCAAGTTACGTCATAGCGAGATGAGTAAAGATGGCTCGAATGTCGTTAGTTGAGAATGGAACAGTACAAAAGATGTGCTCGGGAGGCAATGAGGATGTTTGTAGGGATCGCGAGAGCTTAGTGTGATGGATAGAACGAGTTCTTGGTTCCAGCGGCTGCCTGCGCTGAGCATGACGTCGATCACCCGTGCACCCCCGCGGACACAGGACGCTGCTGCGAAACCTTTGAATATACGATGTCAACAGCGATACATCTCGTTTGCTATTTTTTTTTTAGGATATTCTCAGACATTTCAGATCTTTGGGTCTTCATTTGGCTTTTGGACTCAAATGCTGGTTCTTAATCTTACCACAGGCTGGTAGCTCTCCATCGCTGGCACCTCTTCTGCGTCCTAATGGGTTGACCTTGGTACGGCATCGCTTCATCTCCTCACAAGAGCTTGAGTGCATTCCAGCCCTCAATACTGATTTGAAGCATGTTTTTCGTCGCTCACATGCAAAGTCTCGCTCATTTGTAATCCCCGGTGTTGCCTGACGCTCTATGGCTTTGTAGGCTACGTTTGGTAACACTGTTTCTTTGCGCACGATTCGTGGTTGATACTGAGCACATCCGTTCGACGCTTGACTCCTGCTGACTGTCGTGCCTAAAAGAGCGAGCAGTCGAAAATATGCGTAAAGCTGGCAGAGTAGTCCAGGCAATGTTGTCGATGAGTCTTATGAATGATATGTTCTACGAAAGGCGATCAGGCTGTCTGCAAGAGCCCTAAAGGGGCTGCAGCTACTGACATTATCATGCTACACAAGGACTTGAAAGAGAGGGTAATGGGTTTGACCATGCTTTACGGGAAACCAGATTTCACGTATGCGCTGAAGCCCTCCTGCAGAGCGAAAAGGAAATGATGGTCGTTTCCGGTCTTGCAGTGCATGACTCGTAGCTCTGACATGTGAAGGAAGCCATGTCAGAAGTGCTCCAGGCTGGCAACCACCACCTGCTCAGCTCAGCGTGATCGTCTCTGCAGGCGGACCTCGTGGTCTCGGGAAAGCTGAAGATTACGATCAAAACAGGAAATATGACTCCACAGTGCGGCACATGTCTCAACTCCGAGCAGGACAAGAAGGACCCCGAGTTTCTGTTTTGACGGTGTTGTTTCAAGCAAGGAAGATCGCTGTGACTGCAGACTAACACGCGCAGATTGTGGCTGTAATCTCGACTGAAGTCCGCTCTGGAGTAAGAGCAGATTTGTCCAGTAATACAACAATTATCCGGTCGGCTGCAGGAACACGTCGAGCATCCGGGTTTCGCATGCGGAACGGAGACGCAGGTCTCGTGAACGCGCGAATTGGGAGAGGTGTGTTATCGAGATGATGACGTCTTGCCGCCTTTCTACTAGCTGCATGCTGCGATCTATGAATGACGGCGAACCACGTTCATGAGCCCAAGGTCTTCACGCATCTGAGCGTGGTCGTTGGCAGCAGCTGCAAATCTCAATGCCTTGTCTCGTTTGCACATGCTTTGCCAGCTCGTCGGCGCACCCTGCAACCCACTTATCCCTTACCTCAATCGGTACACAGCCGTTGTGCGCCTTCCGCGACTCGCGCCGGACCGTCGCAGCGACGCATGACCATTCGACGGGTGACGGACTCTCACCGCAATACTTACACACTATACTCCACTAAGGAACGGTCCCAGCGCATTTAGAACACCCGCGGCAGTCGATCTCTCCTGGGCTATATTATCGACTATTTCCCCACAATCCTCTGCTGCAGGTACTCTCACTACCCCTAATCTCCGTAGCACTCGCGCATGGCGTGCCCATATCCATGTCCTTCCTGTCCGACACAGTATTATCGGGAGGCAGCACGCGACTGCACGTAGAAGGGAATCAGGAGACTGGTGGCAGGGTCATTCGGAAGAGCAAGAGCCATGGCGGGTTCCTGTCGCCTCTTACGAGACTTGTGCGCAATCCAGTGCAATCACTAGGTGCTGCGCTTACCAGCCAATACACTGCACCATTCCAGGAAGAGTTGGACCAAGATGCAGGCCGCAAGCAAATCTTATACCTACGCCTGAAAAATGTGTGTACCCGCGCCTGGTGCTTTGACTATCACATGCTAATGGCACGTCACAGGCCGAGACATACGACGAATGGAAGGCTGCAGCGACCGACCTCGATATTCTCGAAGGGAACAATGCCTGGAAGAACAGAGACGAGTCCCCAGAATATGATGCAGCACTGGTCGCGGCACGCCTCCAAGAGCTGGACGAGGCCCGGCTTAGCTGCGACGTAAGGAAGATGTTGTTCCTGATTCGAACAACACTCACTCGGGGTCTCGGCGATATGGGTGGTCTGCGCTTGTACAAGCACTCCCACATCGGTACGAAGAGGCTGATTGAGCAGTACATCGACTCGGCACAGCAGACTATGACGGCCCTGCTCGACGTCTCAACCAAACAGGGCGACCAGTGCCCTGTTGACCCCGAGACACTTGTGCAACAACTTCTGCAGGCACGCCAGTCATTTGGACGTAGCGCTCTGCTCTTGTCCGGCGGTGGGACATTCGGCATGAACCACATTGGAGTCGTCAAGACCCTCTGGGATAACGGCCTCCTTCCGCGCATCATATCAGGAGCGTCTGCTGGAAGCATCGTTTGCGCTGTGCTATGCACCAAAACGGATGCAGAAATACCAGATGTCCTACATGACTTTTGCTATGGTGATCTGGACGTGTTCGAGAAAGCAGACGAGCCAGAGAGCGTTCTCAAAAAGATTGTACGCCTGTGCCAAACAGGCACCCTCTTTGATATGACACACTTGAAAAGAGTCATGCGACAGATGCTCGGCGACATGACTTTCCAGGAGTCGTACAATCGTACAAGGCGGATTCTCAATATCCCTGTGTCGACTTCATCGATTTATGAGCTACCTCGGCTTTTGAACTACATTACGGCGCCGAATGTCATGATCTGGTCCGCTGTGTAAGTGGACGTCATTAGACCTTTCAATGCTGTCGCGCTGACCATTCTAGATGTACTTCGTGCTCAGTTCCACTTGTTTACGCACAGTCTGAGCTGAAGGCCAAAGACTTGAAGACAGGTAAAGAAGTCTCATGGGATCCTGATCCTGACGCTAAGTGGATCGACGGCTCCGTGGACAACGATCTCCCTATGACACGTCTTGCGGAAATGTTCAATGTCAATCACTTCATTGTTTCTCAAGTCAACCCACACGTGGTACCATTCTTAGAAAAGGAAGAAGAAGTTATAGCTGCAGAAGCCCAGGACACTGCATTCTCGGCTGGCTCCTATTGGATGAGCGGTGTGGCAAGCCTTGCGAAAGGTGAGGTGCTGCATCGACTACAAGTGCTTGCAGACATCGGTATCTTTCCGACTTACGTTACGAAGCTGAAAGGACTACTAAGCCAGCGGTACTCGGGTGATATCAACATCTTTCCAGCTATATCCTACGCCGACTTCCCTCGAGTTTTGAGCAACCCGACAACAGAATACATGCTCGGGTGCTTGCTCACGGGGCAGAGAGCTACCTGGCCAAAACTCTCTAGGATACAGAACCATGTTGCCATTGAGCTAGCGTTGGATAATTTGATCCAGAAGGCTAAAGCGAGCACTGTCTTCAGCCAGGTTATGACAGAGCGTCGATCTAGCACACTGTCACGGCCGAGTTCGCAGGGCCATGAGTCTTCAACAATATCTCAGATACGACCAAACAGCAAGAGACTACGATTCGAAACCAGAACAGAACCATCCAGTCCGGTCATATCCAGATCAGCCCTGTTTAGCCCAGTATATACGCGCTTAGCTCCCAAGCTTCCTGCTCATAACGATCAACATGCCGGGCAAAAGCGATTCACGGAGATTGCCAAACTACCAGGCAAACACATGACAGACAACATCTCGTCGTCTACAAATCCCGAAGATTCATCCGATAAGGAGTACTATGCCGATTCAGATACCTCTGAGGTATTTTCATCTCCGTCGCCCGTTACATCACCTTCTTCTCGTGGAGTTTTCCTTTGGCCTGTAAAATGCCACGCGACGACTCTGCACTCTGCTTCTGCACCAACAACTCCTGTATTATCGACTTCCTCCGACCGCCACATGGGTACACTACTTAATCTTGCCATGACTCCAGCTCATAACAAGGCACCTGCTCTTAGCTCACCAGAGCTCCGCTACAAGAAGATGTTTCACCCGCCAGGGCCAGTAGTACCAGAAGTCGATTTTGAACCTCCTACACCAAACCATGTCGAATCCCTTTGTACCGTCACTCCATCAACACCAAGTGCGAGCCCAGCCCACAGCCGACGTGGAAGCAGTGTTGGACTGATGCTAGACATCTCCGGGTCGAGAGGAATGCTGCGGCGCAAAAAGAGCGTGGTAAGCTTCCAGGAGAGTTATCTGGAATGAGAGATAGCCGTTGTTTCCTCGCTCACATAGACATTTGTTTCAAGATGGCGTTCATGTTGCACTGGGTTAACAGTTATAGAGTAACGGCACATAACTTGGAGTTCAACTTCTTCAAGCACTGACAGGCACGCAGCAAGCAACTTAATTTTAGCAAGGACAGGAGTAGGGTTATGCCATTATTCGATCGACACAATGTATTTTAGATTCTAGAAAACCACCATAAAAAGCGTGGATGTGGTTCTAAACCGGCGAATACCAATTCCAAGTCTCCTGCGATTGTTGTTTTTATTGTCTTGAAAGAGTTGTTTGTTTTGATAAGTGCAAGGTTGCGCGTCCAGGAGAGATGAAGATGCCTCGGATGACCTCATTTCAGTCGCGCGATCCCTGCATACAGCAGTCAGTCATCGCTCGATCAAACCCTCGCACTCCGTATTAACCGGTACCCCTCGACGCGTCCACAGCCCCTATAACTCGTCATAGCATCGATATACCGTTTCTTTGCACGTTTAACCGCATCGATCGCTGCAACTCAGATCGCAATGGCTGCCGCTACCTCCACAACGGTCACTGTCGATCCGCCGGCTGTAAAGAAGCGTGGGAGGCCCAGAAAAGTCGTCGATGAGAGCGCAGTGGTGCCGGAGAGGGCTACGGCAAGGATGGCATCGACAAAGGCGAAGGCTGCACCCAAGGCAAAGACAATGGATGCCATGAAGGAAAAGAAGAAGACTTTGACAAGGGTGTCGGACTACAAAACGAAGAAAGAGGCACTTGCGCCCAAGGCCGCGCCTGCCCAGACGAACACCGTGCAACAGGCTACACCTGTCACACCCACAAGTAGCAAGATCCTGGACGAGGTCAAAGCCACAGGGACATTCAGCAACTCGTCTGCGCCGCCACCGACCGAGCCTGAGCAGTCTTTCATCCCACCTGTTCCTGGCCCAGCGCCTGTTGCTCCCATTTTACCTGCCGCTGCGAATGCCCCTTTCGCAAACCCAGGCGCGACGCCTGAACTGACAGAATCACCGGTCCAACAGCCTGTCGATGAATTCACCTCGAAGCCTGTAATTCCGCCCACGACTTCCGCCCCGAGCGAACGCGCAAACATCATCCCGCCAACACCGCGCGCTACTACAATCCCCCTTCCACGCAACCCGCTCACAGCGCCCTCTCCAATCACAGGACCTCCCAAACCACGCGTCGCATTCGCCGAACCTGCACCCAGAGCGCCACCGCGCGCTCCAAGATACAAGACTCGACTTATAGAGCCAACACCAGACACAAAGCTGCCACCAAAGTACAAGAAGGCAGCTCGGCAAGTCACAAGTATCATCGTAGGGATACCCATCATCATCGTGGTGGGCTACGAGCTATATGGGAGGTGGAAATCGCAGATCAATACCAAATTCGAGGAGAGAGCGAGGAGGGATCCTGTGCGTAAGGAGTTGAGTGGGTAGGACATCTGTACATACGTGATCACGGATTACTACAATGACACTATTACATGATGACCACCTTCTTCTGGAGTATCGCAGCTGGTCCTTTTCAGCGACAAACCACCAACTTATGCCTTTCCCGTGACAAACGCAGTCATAGCCCTTACGATGTTCCCGTCGTGGGCCTTCAGCAGTTCTGTAGCTTTCTGCTTACTCAAATCAAGCTCTTTGGCCTGCTCATCATTAGCCACATCATCCAACACTCTCTCCTGTAGTGGGCGAACCAGCAAGTTGACATCAGTAAGCTCGACCTTGACATGCTTCTTTTTCTCCCCAGTTTTAGCATCTTTGATGTTCAACCCTTTTAGAGCCTTGTCTAATGCCTTGTCGTCTACCTCCTTCTTAATCTCGTTGTCTTCCTGTGCATCGAGCGTTGACAGCGCCGTTGCGGCTTTGCGATCATCGGCTGTGCCAGTCGGTGCATGCGGTTCGGCTGCGCCTTCTTGGACAGTGGAGGGCTGCGGTTCGGCCATTGTAAATACCTAAGCTGGACTATCACTGTGCTTCAAAAGCCAAGGGTAGAAGCTGTGCCTCGACGCAACGGTCTGGCTCAGGACTTATGATGTAGGTGTGGGGCGTGTTGGCTAAGCTAAGGGCATGATCGAGCTCGGCAATCCCTTGTTGTTGACCAATCACATAAATCACAGGCCGCTATTCGCTGCTTGAATCGATCTCGAGCTGCGCTTTTACACGAGGCCCGCACGCTGGGTCGGACGAGAATCCTACACGAATTGCACTCGAGATACCTACATATCTGCGTGCTTTCCATACCGTTCGCACTTCTAAACTCAGGTCAGTAATCTGATGCCTCTTTGTTACGCATCTTGCCCACTAGAATAGCAGGCGCAGCCTCTGCGCGCCCCAATGTTCAAATTGAGTCATGTGCGCAGTGGCTTTATAGAGGTCCCTCTGCAGCAACACCCTTGCTGAGCTTTCATATACATTAAATTGAGGCGTGACTCAACTTGCCATTCTTTTGTTCAGCACACGAGAGCTCTCCTTGGAATACTAACATCCCTAGATTTCTTCTGAGCAACAAGCGACACGATGAGCGACAAAACCATGGGTGTTCTCGACAACTACCTCAAGCAGTACATGACTGGAGGAACGCAGCCGCAACCCACAAATGACCAGTTCGACACCTGGTCGCCGACATGTCAGTATAGCCAGCATTTGCATTACCTTCTCTGACCACATTAAAGCCTGGCAAGCAAAGCCTATCAAACAGGTCGTGAAATATGAGGATCAAGCAGCAGCTGATGCAGCATTGAAGCAACTTTCAAAACTGCCACCGATCGTTACGCCAACCGAAATTTGGAGGCTGAGATCCAGTCTTCGCGATGCAGCTCTGGGTAAATCCTTCTTACTGCAAGGTGGTGACTGCGCAGAGCTCTTCTCCTACTGCGCAGAGGACCAAATCGATGCCAAACTCAAGCTCCTCCTGCAGATGTCTCTTGTCCTGATTTGGGGCTCGAACAAGCCCGTAATTCGAATTGGTAGGATAGCTGGCCAGTATGCAAAGCCAAGGTCGAGTCCCACTGAGATTGTCGACGGCAAGGAGATCCCCAGCTTCCGTGGCGATATCCTGAACGGCTACGACCCGGAGCACCGCAAGGTCGACCCCGAGCGACTTGTCAGCGCGTACTTCCACTCTGCTACGACTATGAATTACATCCGTGCTCAACTGGCAAGTGGCATCGCCGACCTGCACAACCCTATGGACTGGGGACTTGGACACGTGGGCGACAAAGAACTGCAGACAAAGTACACTGCTATTGTAAACAGTATCTCCGACTCACTTCGCTTCATGCGCACGATTGGAGCAGACACATCAGGACAGCTGCAGACCGTCGACCTGTACAGCAGTCATGAGGGCTTGGTGCTGGAGTACGAGCAGAGCTTGACAAGACGACTGAAGCACCCCGCCGGTCACCCAGGTGTCCAGACCTCGACAGACGGAAAGGGCTGGTACAACACCTCAGCTCACTTTCTTTGGATTGGAGACCGCACAAGACAGATTGATGGAGGCCACGTAGAGTACTTCCGGGGAATTGAGAACCCCATTGGTATAAAGGTTGGCCCCTCGATGAAGAACGATGAGCTCATCGAGCTTTTGGATATTGTCAACCCGAACAAGGATATCGGCAAGATCACACTGATCACCCGTTATGGTGCTGAAAAGGTCGAGTCCATGCTAGGCGGCCACATTGAGGCTGTCAAGAGCAGTGGCCACGTTGTTGTGTGGCAGTGCGACCCCATGCACGGGTAAGACATTAATTCACCCACTATTCGTTCTTTCAGCTAACGTCTACCAGCAACACTCGCAGCACATCGTCCGGTATCAAGACCCGATCCTTCAACAACATCTTCTCCGAGCTCTCTTCTGCCCTGAAGATTCACAAGCAGCATGGCTCCTTCTTGGGCGGTATGCACCTCGAGCTTACTGGCGATGCAGTCACTGAGTGCACCGGCGGCAGCCAAGGTATCGATGATAAGGACTTGAGCTTGAACTACACAACCTACTGTGATCCTAGACTCAACGAGAAGCAAGCGTTGGAGTTGGCGTTTTTGGTTGCTGGACACTACCGCGAGGATGCTGCCGGTTTGTAGAACTCCAAACAATAGTGGATAGCGGTTTCTTAACGCCAGCCTACAAACCTCAGCACCTTTTCTGAGCAGAAGTACCAATCTTCACAGCCCTACATACTGCTAAAATTGCTCAGGTCACGTCCATCCAGTTGCTTCCTTCCCTTTCACCCACACCCAAAGATTGGGGCCCCGCAGCGCGCTCTTGGCGAGAGTGAGTTTCACCTTGAATGATAAAACTTTCTACGATAGCTACTTTCTCGTTTGTGCTACGTACCATGACTGAATCAACCTCTTAATCTATCGCCCTCCCCGCCCTCTTGAACATCCCCACGACGCTCAGTTGGCTGTCTTGTAGCCTTTGGACGGCATGGCGCCTATCACCTCCGCCCACCTCCTCGCACTGGAGGTAGTAACGCGCATGTCGTCTGTTGCATCACTTCTAGGCTCTCTATTCATTGTGACTACCTTCCTCTGCTTCAAGGCTTTCCGCACTTCGAAGACGCGTCTAATCTTCTACGCTACGTGGGCTAACATCATCACCAACGTTGCGACGCTTATTTCGACTTCAGCGCTTCCACGCGACTCGGATCATGTTGCGCCGCTTTGCGAGGTTCAAGCCTTCTTGCTCCAGTGGTTCATGTTGGCGGATTCGTTCTGGGTATGTGCTCCTTCCGATTGAGAAGCCGTGACTGACTGACTTCTTAAGGTGTTCTGCATGGCCGCCAATGTCTGGTACGTATTCTTCAGAGGACAACGTGACGAGAAGAAGTTGGCAGCCTTGGAGAAAGTTTACGTTGTGTTTGCATACGGGACTCCTGGGATTGCCCCCTTTGTCTACCTCATCCATGATCACGTTGCCAAATATCGCATCGTCGGTTCAGCTACTGTAAGTGTGACTAAGATCTTGACGCTATGATGGGCTGATTCGAAACTGTAGCTCTGGTGCTGGGTGCGCGACGATTATGAATGGATGCGAATCGCCTTCTTCTACGCACCATTGTGGTATGTACCGTCTCGTTTCTAAGTTGACATGAGTGTTAACTGTCACAGGATACTAGCTATGCTGACCATGGGCATTCATATTCGCGTCGGCCTCACGATCTACAAAACAAAGAAGGACATGCGCAAGATCATGGAGGAGTCTCGACGGGCTGCAGCTGTAGCACCAACGGGCTTGGAAATGTCACAGCATCCTCCGTATTCACCAAAGACCAGCATTCTCGTCACGACCGACGTCTCGCACAGGTCACACACCGTCACGCCACAGAACAGCCAGAACTCGCTGACGTCCTTCTTTAGCTCACGGAGCGTGACGGCAGCTCATCCCTCTGATGATTCTAACACTGCAGAATCGTTGACGCCGCGCTCTTCCACAGCATCGCCTGGTCGTCCCCAGCCACTAATCCCTCTGAATCCGAACAGCCCGCGCCGTCTCCGCAATCCACACGCCATCGGCAGATACAGAGCGACAGCGTACGCAGCGCCCTTGGCCGGCGGACTAGTCGCCACACTCCCTTCCCCTCACATTCCCACCTTCCAACCCGCCGAGCATGCCGCGCACCTTCAGCGCCGCAAAGACACAGCGGACATGTACTCGTACTTCAAGGTCTCTCTCTTGCTGTTTGTTGCGCTCGTGGTGGTGTGGGTACCCTCAAGCATCAATCGCGTCTACCACCTCATCAACCCAGACCACCACATCTACGGCCTGAACCTAGCTTCTGCCATCGTCCTCCCTACTCAGGGCTTTTGGAACGCACTCATCTACGCGCAGGCCACCTGGAAGGAGTGCAAGGACGAGTATGCAAAGATGGTGTCGAGATTGAAGGGCGTCGCACAAGGCAAGAATTCGTCTGATGAGCCGCCCCATGGTGGAGCGGGCAAAGGTAGGGCAAGTGCTGATCCCAAAACGGATGGACTAACAACCAGGAATGCTCGCGAGGCCAACAGCCCAACGCTCATGGTGTAGGAGTCAAGGCATCTGGCACGCCAAGGAGCTCTCATGCACGTTGATTGATTGATCAATTCTTGCGATCGCGTTACGATGACTTGCTCAGCTCGATGGCTTGTGTACGTCCGGATACTTGACAACTCTGGATACGCCTGAACATCTGGTTTCATGTTTCATGTTTTACCACTTCCACTTGGTCTATAACGAGGTCCGAACCAGCGAGGAATTGAGAAAATTGAAGGGAGCTTGATCTCGCTGGCAACATCGTTGGAGGCGTGGATAGGATAAACATGCGAAGTTGTCCGTAGCGAAGGGCAGGGCAAATAAGCAATCCTTGAATGACAAATAAGTCTTACCAGGTTTTCCACTCTCACATTTTCCCATCGACAACAGGTGTCATCAGCTCATCCAGCGGCCACTTCCGTATCGCCCTGATGCTCAACTGATCCGCGTGTCCAGCCTCAAACATCTCGATGCCCGTCCAGCCAATCATGGCAGCATTGTCAGTACAGTATTTAGGCGGAGGGAAGAACAGCTCCACATCGCCAAAGCCATGCATACATAGCGTGCTGGCAAGGACATGGCGCAGGAAAGCATTGGACGCAACGCCGCCAGCCATAACGACCGCTGGCTTCTTGTCATTTGTGGTGCCAGCGCTTGTGGAGTTCTGCAAGGCCAACACAACGCGCGATGCGATGTGCTCGAACGCTGCGCGCATAACTCCCAGCGCCATATCGCGGCGCTCTTCAAGGCTAATATCGTCTGGGCTCCGCAGCTGCTTGGAAAGCAGCTTCCCCGTTGTCGGATTGGTGGGGTGGCGCACTAATCGTTCTACGGCTGTCATCAGGCCCGAGAAGCTCATGCCCATGGTGTTGATCTTGTTGCCGCCGCCTGTCTTGGTCAGGGGCTGGGTGATACTCCATCCCCAATTCGTCCGGCTGCGCTCGGCGGCTATCTCGTTGTTCGGCGGGGGTGTGTACCAATTGTGGACGTGCGCGTGCGCTTCGAAATATGTTGACGCTGTAAAGCCGGACAGCGTGTAATTCGACTTGGACGGCGCAGATTTGTGTGTGCTTGGTGGCAAGGCGAAGGTTTCTAATATGGCCCCGTACATGGTGCTCTTTGCGCCCTGGAGTTCCTCTGGAGGGAGCACAACACGCGCGACCTTGTCCAAACACTCTCCTACAGCGATGTCGTCTGTGCTGCCGAGAATGGTGTGGTCGGTGAGGGAGATCGAGTCGATAAGCATCGTGTGACCGCCTGAGGCCAGAACGGAGAGGATGGGGAAGGTTGGCGTCAGGGCACCTGCTCCGTCCGTGAGGGGCTTCCCCTCGAGAGAAGCTTGGTCAGACATGGCATCGTATGCATCAAGGGCGGCCACAAGGCGGGGCGTGAGGGCGTGGCCCTGCATATGATGGACACCGACAAGAGGTTTCTGATGCCAGTCAGTTGTTGCAGCTCAGCAACAGCGTGGGTTTCCAAGTACCTGCCAGGCCACCGCCAGACCCTTGGCCGTGTCCAGTCCACACATCAAGTTCGACCGCATGCCGGGGCCTCGAGTCACAGACACAAAGTCTGGCAGTCTGCGGGATCCTCCATGGTTTGGCAGATGCTCGATGGCCTCAGCTACAAGGGCTGCCAAGTTCTCCTGGTGCGACTTGAGGGTGAACAGCGGATGTACACCCTGGAACACGGTGTTGTTGGAGGTGACTTTATCGTGGAAGTGGAGCCTTGCGACTGTGTTGCCGTTGTGCACGCCTTTTTCCAAGATAGCGACCGAGGTATCATCGCAGGACGTCTCCACGGCCAACGTCATCAGGCGCCGACGCGCATGACCACCGGGCAAGGTACGGCATATTAGTTGCGGTCCAAGTGCAGTATGGAGCGCACTGCGTCGAAGCAGCATCACTCGGTGTGAGCTTCTCGATGCTGGAAGGAGCGCGTCCCTGATGCGAAAACACGAGGCGAGACCCTGAGAGCGCGGCTGCAGCTGCCGTTAGCGTCGTTGGCGAACCAATGTGACATCATCCCTGAACTCACATGCTTCAGCCTCCAACAACGTTTCCCTAGCCCAGCACACCAGCTGACGATGCGACATACTTCTCACAGCCATGGCCGATGTTAAGAAAGCGAGCGATGGGCCAGAGCCCTACTCGTCTCCGGCATTCGACGTCACACAGCTCCCTGACCACGACAACGACTTCGTCAACGAGGACGACTTCATACAGTTTGCCAAAGCTCTTGCTGCACCCGAGACCTCGCCCTCTACCGAAGACCTCACCGCACTACCAGATACGCCGCACCACTTCACTGCCCAGAGCGACTGGCGGCCAGTCCACCAGCGTGTGCGGAAACGGAAGAAGAGCAAGGCCGCACCGCGGCGCGGCAAGGACGAAACCCGTGAGGGCTTCGTATATGTCCTGTTGAAATGGCCGCTTCTGGTCTTTGTTCTGGGCTGGCTGCTCTTCCTGAGCATTGCCTATGTTCTGACGCGAGTCTACATCTACCTCTACGAGCACTGGGTGACTTGGCGGGGCACACGCAACAGATTGCGACAGCAGCTGCACAATGCAACCACATATGAGGAATGGATTCGAAGTGCAAAGGAACTGGACGCATACCTCGGCAGCGACATCTGGAAGGAAAAACCCGAGTATGCCTACTACGACAGCAAGACCGTGAAGAGGGTGCACGAGCAGATGGTCAAGCTGAGGCAGAGAGCCGAGTCAGACGAGCATGGCAAGACAGACTCGAAGAATATTGACGGCAAGCACAAGGCCGTTGAGGATTTGCGTGCGTTGGTCGAGGCATGCATGAAGAACAACTTTGTTGGATTTGAGAATCCTAGGCTCTACAGTGAAACCTACTACGGCACGAAGGACCTTGTTCAGGACTTTGTTGACGAAGCCTCAACCTCGATAGAGTTTCTCCGCCATACCAAACAGCTCGACGCCGAGAACAAGCGGGCGCTGTTCAAGCATCTGGGCAGCAACTTTGGTAGGACTGCTCTCTGCTTGAGTGGAGGGGCCACGTTCGCCTACTACCACTACGGTGTTGCGAAGGCACTATTGGACGCTGATCTGCTTCCTGAGGTCATCACTGGTACATCTGGAGGTGCTCTAGTCGCAGCACTCTTGGGTACAAGGACAGACGAAGAGCTCAAGAAACTGCTTGTCCCGGCACTGGCTCACCGCATCAAAGCATCTCAAGACAGCACGTTGACCTGGATGAAGCGATGGTACACGACTGGAGCCCGTTTTGACGCAGTCCAGTGGGGCAAGGGTTGCTCCTGGATGACTAGGGGCAGCATGACATTTAAAGAAGCCTATCAACGGACCGGTCGCATCCTGAACGTTTCCTGCGTTCCTTCTGATCCACACTCGCCTACCATCCTCGCGAATTACATCACTGCACCAGACTGTGTCATTTGGTCCGCTGTTCTTGCTTCTGCCGCTGTTCCTGGTATCCTCAACCCAGTCGTCCTTATGAAGAAGGACAAGGACGGCTCTCTCTCGCCTTATTCGTTCGGCCACAAGTGGAAGGATGGATCATTGAGGACTGATATCCCACTCAAAGCGCTAAACCTTCATTTCAACGTCCGATTCTCCATCGTTTCGCAAGTTAACCCACATATTAACATCTTCTTCTTCTCGTCTCGGGGATCTGTAGGACGCCCGGTAACTCATCGAAGAGGCAGAGGCTGGCGTGGCGGCTTCATTGGCTCAGCCATAGAGCAGTACCTCAAACTCGATCTGAACAAGTGGCTGAAGGTCCTTCGACACCTAGAACTCTTACCACGACCACTCGGTCAGGACTGGAGCGAGATCTGGTTGCAGCGCTTTAGCGGCACAATCACCATCTGGCCCAAGTCCATCCCCAGCGACTTTATCTACATTCTGTCCGATCCTACACCCGAGCGTCTAGCCCGCATGATTCATGTGGGCCAGCAGTCATGCTTCCCAAAGCTCAAATTCATCGCCAATCGCGCAAAGCTCGAGAAGCAAATCCACGAAGGCCGACGTATGTACCGCCCGCGCGGTTCCAACCACGACGGTGCAGACTTGGCCAACATGCTCTCCGAAGACGACCTCCACGGCCTGCTCAAGGACACCAAATCTGGCAACGAAAATGGCATGTACCCCATCTCCGACGACGACAGCGAGAGCACCCGTCCCGGCTCCCCCGTTGACCTCCCACTCGGCTTCAACTTCACCCGTAAATCAAAAAACTTACCCAGAGCCCTGGATACAAACAACCCCGCCGGCCCAGGCGCAGTGCCAGACTCGCCCTCACTGTCGCAACGCCTTTCGGGTTGGTGGTCCACCGTCAGCCCCGGCGCGACCAGGAACTCGACCGCTCTTAATTCGCCGCGCTCGCGCAGCCGCAACCCCAAAACCTCGCCGCCAGGATTCGCACTGCACGAACGCCCTAACTCGATGTTCGAGCTCAGGCCGCCGATGGAGATTGCCGACTTGCAGGGTTTCCGGAGGCGGAGCCGTGCAGTTGCTGACGATGACGGGGATGGGGATGAGTCCGGTGACTCGGATGTCGAGCAGCTTATGAGCGAGAGTCGGCGCAGACTGCAGCATCAGGATGGAGAGGTTGGAGCGGGTGATGCTGGCACTGTGGATGCGGAGGAACATTGGGGCGATGATGAGGGTGAAGGAGATGACGAAAAGCAGAGTGTCGGCGTTGGATTGGGGTTGCAGGGTCGTGCGTCGTAGAGTGTTGGCTCTGACTACCGTTGAAGCTTTGGTTATAGAGGAAGAGAAAGAAGAAGGGGGTGCATTGCTTTGCATTAATTACATTGTACATACACAAATATCATTAAACCATAGAAGTTGTTACTCTTAACCAAACTCATGGTCTCAGCCTCACTGCTTACTGCGCACTTCGAGTTTCTTGGGCTTCTTCTTGGGCGTGGCTGAAGACGAAAAAGGCGCATCGCTGCTCTTCTCACTACCCTTGTCATCCGCCCTCTCCTTTACCTTTTCTTCCGTCTTTGCAGTCTCGGCCTTAGTCTTCTTCGTCTTCTTCTCTGTTGCAGGCTTGGGCGCAGATGGTTGCTTCTTCTCACTCTTGCTCACCTCAGATTCATCCACTTCTGCACTCTCCTTCTGTGTACCCGCTTCCGGCTCGTCCTTGGGCGTCTCCACCGGCTGATCCTTTGCAGTTTTATCCTCTGCAGACTTCTCTTCGCTTTTCTCCTCTGCAGGCTTCTGCTCGCTCCGCCCATCAGAGGCATCTTTTCTGCCACCCGCAGCGAGTTTCTTAGTCGACTTCGCACTCTTAATCGACGCATTGTCATCCGCTTCCGCGTCCTCGACCATGAAATTAGCGGCCATGCACCTCCCGCCGTTCTGGGGCCCGACATCCATCGGGCACGCGCTGAACACGATAACAACGTCGCGCTCGGCCCTGAACCGCACGAAGCCCCTCTTCTTGCCCTTTGGCTCCTCAACCGTAAGCTTCGCGCCCTTGGCGCCGGATTCGGCAGCTTTTGTCTCCTCGGAGAGCGAAACGGAAGTGACCATGAAGAGATGGAGGGGTGTAGGCGCGATGTTGACGCTGATGTCTGCACCGACGGCCTTTGCGCCCTTGAGACCTGCGTTTTCATTAAGCTCTTTCAGCGCGAGGACGAGATTCTCTGCGCAGCTGCCGTGTTCGGCGGGCTTTTCGACGCCGAGGGCAGCGTAGAGGTTTGCATCGCAGGCAGCGGTCAGGGTGTCGTGCGCGCCGGGCGTGGTGTCTTCGACCAGTGTGATGATCGGGTTGCGGAGGTTTGTCAGGAGGGTATCGTCGACTTCTGGGACCAGCTTGTAAGACGATGCGCGTGTGTGCGGGAGAGATAGGTACTCCATAGGCGGACGGGAGTCTTTCGAGGGGTGAGTCTGCGCGTACGCACTGTAGGCAGCGTAGACGGAGGAGGCGTATCCTGAACCGGTGGCCGCTGGAGCTAGATTAGCATGGCCGTAGTAATTGGAATATCACAATAACTTACCAGCAATAGTACCCGCACCCACAGGCGTCTTGGAGAAGTCGTAGAGCTGCTCAGCATAGCTCTTATTGGGGTCACGGTTGTGGCTCGCCTTGAAAGCACTGACAACGCCCTCCTTGCTGGGGACTTCGACATTAGGAATGTAGTTGGAGAACCCCTTTCCGGTTGGTATGTACGAAGACCACTTTTTAGTGTTTGCTTCATTCTGCGCTTTTTGCTCCTCTGGGCTGGGCTCTTGCTCAGCCTCGCTCTTCTCTGCCGCATTGCCCTTGCCCTTGGAGCGATACGGGATTGATGGGAGATAAGACGCCCATGTACGTTTGGAAGGTAGCTGTGCAGACTTTTCGGCAGGCTCGTCCGCGGGCTCGGTTGTCTTCTCGTTGTCAGGAGTATCAGGCGCTTGCTCAGGCGGATCTTCGTGCTCGTCTTTCGACTTTTCGACGTCATCTGACTCGGCTTGCGCCCCTTCTCCCTGACCTTGATCTGGCGACTCTTCTTTAACTGACTCCTTTTCGTTCGAACTTTGCGCCTCATTGCTGGCAGCTTTAAGTACCTGCGCCTCGGTCTGGCCGTCCTCTTGCTCAGCATTCTCCTGTAGCTTCTTTACCTCCTTTTCAATCTCTTCGTCACCTGGAACATCTTCATCACCATCCTCCGGCGGCGCGCCTAGTGTGAAAGCCCACATACTGACGACCTGCTTGCCATAGGTGCTGATGACCTTGATTGTGCGGCCGCGCGGCACAAAAGTCGCAGCTCCATGGCGCGCAGGAATGGTCTGCAGTTCGCCCGACATATCTTCAGCTGCAATAGGTGGTATATCCTGTTCTTTGCGCTGCTCTTGATTCTTGCGCCGCTTCTCGATTGTCGATAGTACGGTTACGACAGCAAGACCAGCAAGGGCACGTCGAGACGGGATTTGAGGCGCCGTTTTGACTGATATCCTAGGATTCTTGCTTGCACAAAGAGGACTTATGATGCGAATAGCGAAAGAAGAGTCAACAAAACCAGGCGTCGGGACGTAAGAAAATCACCAGCTTCATTACACAGCTTGCACAGAGTGACGTATAGGGCTCCCGTCGTTCGCGGCTCCAGACCCCGCCAGCAGGCTTGTGGGCCAACAAGCTGGCAGTGTACATGGGAGCCCTTGCGCGTTTTCCCGTAGAATCATCATCGCTGCTGGGATCTGGGACGGAACTGTGGCGGTGCCATGACGAGCGACGTGGAAACCCGGTTTTTGAGGGACCGCCTCCGGTTGCAGCTGCCGTCGGTTGTCATTGGCGATTGCCTTCAACGGCGCTCGCACGTGAATCTCCAAAGTCTTCGCTTCCACTCTCCATATGAAGGACGTCTTAGGCTTGGTGATAGGGTGCAAGTGTAGTCGCGTGCTGAAGTGAGTGAATGTTGACAAGTTGTTGCCGTCGAGATCGCTGCATGGAAATGGGGTACTCCACTCTCAATCCCCACCATGCTGTGGGGATGCTGTGCCGCACTGCAGATGTCACAACATGCCTGCGGACGTGGATGGCCGACTACCGTCTAACGTGACAGGTGGGCTGACAGAATGTTTGCGCTCGCTGCACCCCGCCATCTTGCACGGCGTATCGCAGTCGCCAGGCTGGGGCTTGCAAAACCTACAAGTAGTAGTCCAGGCCGCCTTTTGATTTAGGCCACGGACACAACCATCATGACCGAGCTACTTGCCAAAACGCCGTTCGAAGAGTATGCACATTGTACTGCCTGGGACACGAGTTAGAAGGCTGACACATGCAGCATCATCCAGTCCGATCTATTTACGTTCTATGTAGGAGAGGCGAAGAAGCCGTTCCTTGTGCACTCAAAGGCCGTCGCAGCTACTTCTCAAGTCTTCGACAGGCTTGTCAACGGTGGCATGAGCGAATCCCAGACTCGTTCTGCTCAGCTTCGCGATGTAGACCCGGAGACATTCATTCGCTTCCTCGAGTATGCGTACCGACACGACTACACGGACCCGCTATGGATCTGGCAACAGGATGCGAGTTCGACTCGAAACGAAACAAAAGGCTCAGACGGCTTCGACATGCAATCTCCCAACCAGAAGCCTACCGTGCCTGACGAGGATCCGATACAGCAAGCAACGGTGGCTGGAGCTGGCTTTGACTTCGGTGGCACCTGGACCAATTCGAGATCAGCGCCCTCCGGTTTTGGTGCCGTGCCCTCTTTCTCCGTGTCTCCTGCGATCAACACAATTAAGAAGAACAAAAGGGTCAGAAATGCTCAGACGGTCTCGCGCGCTGCGTTCGAAAAGCGCGAATACGTGTGCCCATCTTACAGTGTTCCAACGCCTCCTCGCGATCTCGATCTAACATCGCCCTCGCGGACATTCGCTCCAATCTTCCTCGCGCACGCTCGGCTATACACCCTTGCCGACATGTATATGGTGTACCCATTGAGAGATTTTGCTCTACATAGGCTGCACAAGGCCTTGATTAGTTTTCAGTTGCATCCGGGGCGCCTTGGGGATGTCGTTGAGCTGGCCAGGTATGCCTACGAGCATGGCGAGGATCGGTCTGAGGATGGTAAGATTGATGCTATGCGCGAGCTGGTGGTGAGTTACGTGGCATGTGAAACGAAAGTGCTGGGCAAGCATGGGGAATTCCGGAACTTGATGGAAGGTGGTGGCGAACTCCCAGGCGACTTCTGGGATGCCGTTCAGGATCTAAGCTAGACCGGGTACATAATTAAGGCACGGTCCTAAAAGCATATCCATTATCAAATCTTTGCTTGACTCCTCCTGTAGCCCTCCACTACTGATAACCTACTCCCCGTCTCCATGATCTCTGGGGACCAGTACACTTCTGAGTATGCAGGGAATCCCATTATCTGGACACATCTCCTTCCGATTCAGCTGTTTGTCTGCCGGCCCCGTCGGTCCATCACCGTATTTCTTCTGCCCAAACAAAATCACCTGCCTCTTGTCACTATCCGGATACGCTTTGTCTCCCCACCTGCCCTTCCACCCAAGCCACTCCACAGGTGCATCACCATACGCAGCAAACGCGCCACTATCCGCCTCGAATCTATACACGTAACTACTCCCCGTCGAGTCCCACCTCTTCCCTCTGTTAGTATAGTCCTGCAGCGTGCCAAACGGAAGATTCAGATTAGGAATAACATGCGAATGCGTCCCTGGAATCGCATAGTTGGCATGGCTCCCCTTAGCAACATACACGACAGGCCTAACGCCATCACTATCTTTTTCAACAGCCGAGTATCGGAACGCCTGCCCATTTGCGTGCTGCGAGTACCAGACCGCCTCGGGCGGAGACGTGGCAGACGGGAAGCGCAGCATCGTATGCTCCCAGTCGCCGACGTGGGTGCCGAAGTTCAGGAAGGGGAGGGACAGAACGGAGGTCCCGGGGTTGAAGGCGTAGAAGTAGAAGTAGAATACGTCTACGCTTTTGTCGGCTTTCTCGTTGATGACAATGATGGAGTTCTTGCCGGAAGTGATGCTGCTGCTGTCGGGTGCTGTACCTTTGAGCCAGTCTGGGCCAGTGGTCACGTCGTCGTTGGACGTTAGGTACACATCTGCACCGAGTTGGTTGAGGTTGGAGAGGGTGATTGGGTCTGGAACGTTGGAGACTGGACTATAGCCAATATGCGGTGTTGTATGGTGCAAGAACGTGGTGAGATCGGTTGGGAAGTATGTATCTTCGCTGTGCAAGTAGAGAACAGGAGCTGTACGCGTCAGCAACAGCAGAATGCATAGTGGGAAGGTGATACATACCATATCTCAGCACAAATTCAGGGATATCTGTGGGTACCTGACGCAGCTGTGGACGAGTTTGTGCTGGAGCAGCCAATGTCACCGTCATGAGACTGACCACGACCGCGTAAAAGCAAGTTCGAACCATCGCGTTTGTCTCCCTCAAAGTAGGTGGCTTAGTCCGGTATTTGGTTGGATTTGTGGTTCTCACGTCTTTATAAGGAGCTCGCCGATAAGATTCAGACACCCCTTCACTTTGCTGTCTCTGATCCGCCTGACAGGAGACAACGCTGACACCCCCTCAACATGACTGGGACAAGTAGTCTTGATTCGCTTATACATGGAAATTAGCATATGTTCTATCGGACATGGTTTGTTGCAGATCTTCCTTTTCAGGATTCTCTGAAAAGCCGAAATCCATCTTCTGCCTTGGCTTATGAGGTCGCGACCTGAATGCACATGCGCCTGAGGCTCCGTTCCTAAGATATCGTAAATTTCGCAATATCCGTCGACAACATGTTTGATAGGAAATGTGGCACCAATCCTTGCTCATCGTTGGAGCGCGTGGACGCCCGTCCTTCGCGCTAGCGGCTATGGCATGTGAACTGCAGGGATCGTTTGCAACCCTAATAGGTGAACACTATTGATGCACTGTAGATCACAGCCACCACGAAGGGTTGGTTGGTAGTTGAAGATTATTTGTATTGTCCATTACGAGCAGGGTTGTTGATATGCTCGTGTCGGACTGTCCGAGGAGTTGGTGTAAAGGTAGGATCATATCCGTGGCCACATGCTCCTGCGGTGCCATACAAATAAAGGCGCCATGGCATCTCTCGTTGAAATACGCAGTATCCTGAGGGTCCACATGATGGCTCTGATTGTAGCAACAAGAACTTGACAACGCATAGGTGAGCGCGATACTGGCAACACTAACGCGACCAACATCCACCACATAAACCTCAATTGAACAAGATCAATCTTGGCTTCTTCCTGTCATTAGATTCAATTATTTCCGGAACTGTTATTCGCTCCGATCCGGCATGGCGCTCGAGGTCGAGCGCTACGAAGCCGGCCTTGCGAAATTGCTCAAACGAGATACTGTCTTCACTGGTAGCGGATGTCCGTTGAACGTCTGGGAGTACCGAGGCCGATGAATAAGCACGGTTGTTGGTGTTACGACTTTCCTCAATTTGCCGTACCCCTGAAGTGTAATGCTCAAGGTCCTTCTCGCTCATATACACGAAGGCGGCAGTGAAGATGTACGTCGCCAGACCAAGAGCGCCAATTACAAGATAGACTATCGCTGTCTAATTTTCGTCAGAATTTATCGCAGTTGGGTCAAAAATTCTACCCACTTTGTGCTTGTCCGACCATGAAGCCCGCTGAATAAAGGGTTCACAGATGTGAACAGTAAGGGCTAGGAGAAAAGTGACCCATGAATAGGCCATAGCCATTGAAGGAAATTGCCAGATGAACAACATAATCCAGTGTTGAATGGCAGGAGTTCGGTTGTACCTAAGGATGGTATGCTGCATGCGGGCTAATTCGGGATCCGCAAGGCTCGCAATCAGGTCTTCTTTGGCCGGCAGATCGTCTAGAATGGATTTTGTTTGAACCGAAGAGATGATGGCCCATATCGAGCAAAGGAGACAGCTGGCGAAGAGCGCATTTGCAATCCAGAGTCTATCCGTGCTTTTGGACCAGGGCATTCCAGCCAAAGCAGCCCCCGCGCAGAAACTCGCCTTCAAGGTTTAGCAAAGATCAAGATCGAGAGTGTACTGGCTTACAGTGACCTGGACTGATCGCAACTCCTCGTACTTCTCTACCTTCCACTGCCGTATCAGAGGAATTAGTATGCTGCGGTCGCCTCGTGCTGCGCGCATCTCCTTCAGTGGTCTCCATGTGTACAACTTGAAGGTGCGACGATATGGTGCTGTGATGATCGCGAGAACTATTACAAGGGATAAGGTGCAAAGGCAGCGGTCTTTGGTCTTCTTGATGTCTTCCGGTCTCTCGTCCGCTTGAGTGCCGCTTTCTGCCCTGCCATGTGACTCCATAGCTCTTTTCTCCGACCTCGTAAAGGAAATCAGATGTGACAAGTTGGCGATTCTGGGCACCAACGGTCAAAGAGTATTGTGGGCTGAAGGCGGAAGGTGTACACGGTGGCTGGCATAATGGCGCACAATGCTGGACTGCCCTTGTGTTGTTTGTTAGTGGCATCGTGTGGCAGTCAGGCTGCTAAGACACAGGTCAGTAGCAAGCCAGACAGTCTGTGACACGTGTGTCACATGTGCAAGCAAGTCGATACTGAAGATACTGTATACATCATACAGAGCAGCTAAAGAGACGCGGAAGGCGTTTAATTGTATGGTAGATGTTTTTGTGATCAAGCTGGACGGCTCTTCGCACAAAAGCTAGATTATGACTGTTGCGCAGTATTGCGGTAGTAGCAATCAATGATACTTTGGACCTATGATGAAGTCCAGAGTTGGGTGAGTGGGGCTCGTGAGGAATTCCGGGTAAGTGAGATGATTCCGCGTGCAGTCCGAGGCTGCCATCTGACACTGCATCGTGAGCTCTATGGTAGCACAACACAACGACTTGTCAACGGCCCCTCAACTTTCATATTGTCATACCTACTCTGAAAATGGCATCAAGCGACAGATACATTATCATCGAAGGGCTTCCGACGCCTCAGGTCTACCACGACTTGCGCAAGCTTGCTGGAATGACGCCTCCGCCGCTGGAGGCTGTTCCAAAAGCGCTCGAAAACTCGTTCGTTGGGATTGTGGCATACGAGATCAAAGATATGCTAGACAAGTCAACACCCAGCCCTGATCAGACTCCCGTTGCAATGGGTCGCCTTGTGGGCGACAAATCACTCTTCCTGATTCTCTGCGATGTTGCGGTGCATCCAGCGCACCAAAGGCGCGGGCTTGGGAAACGCATCATGCAAGCACTTGTTGACTTTGTTGATGCAAATGCCCCTCAAGCCTATGTCAGCTTGGTCGCAGAACCGGCAGCGCAAGAGCTGTATCCGCGGTACGGATTCAAGGACGTACAACCTAGCATTGGAATGTACAGGATGCTGAGGAATCGGAAGGTTGAGGGCGAGGCCATCAACGAGGGGTCATCTGGTGGTGCTGCCTGAAGCTTGCATACGTCTTTGAAGATTTGCCCGGAGCGAGCGAAATGCTGAGGAAGAGGATCCAAGAAGCTTGGTCGATCTCCAAAGCATGCTTGCTGGAGATGCTCGTGACCTGGGAAGGCCACGGTGACATTGGATGGCTGGGCAAGTGCGCGTCAGTACCCTTGGCAAGCACATGAGCTTTGAACGCGTAGTCCACCACCGCGTATGCATCAACAAATTCAAATCTGCAAACTTCAGTCTGCTAATGACAATTTGATGAACATCGGCACAGAGCCAGCACGTGAGCATTCAGCATACGTGTGAGCGCCTTGTGAACGCCTGACAAGGCGCAGCCCATTCTCATCCCCGCCCCAGAGCGCACTGCCTTCTTCTCTTCACCGTCCGCCATCTACAACACCGCCTTTCCTGCCGTCATTTGCCATTCTCGCCTCAGTCCTCCTACTGTCCTCCTGCTTTGCAAGCGTTCTCTCCGATTCTACGACCCGGTGAAGAACGATGCTCGAAGTTCACCAGGAATCAGGCACCGGCAGGCCCCCACGCTAGCCGGTCACCCAGAGTCGACACCTCGACACCTTCATTATCAACTGATGAGCTTGCACGCTTCAGCCTGCTCTCGGCAGGCGCCGACAGAGCACTCTTTGCCACTGGTTCCACAGGCCAGGATGACTCAATTCTAGCTTGCGTACCTTGCACCATTGCAGTCATTGTTGCGATTACGCGCGCTGTTCTGGCTGATTTACGCCTTAGCATTGGATGCTTCTAGTACCTCGGACGATAGCAATGAGTCTTTCATATCTGTGGGGGTGCCCACCAGCGTGTGAAGGTGCCTAGCGCACGCTCCGCCCTTTCTTCCCTGGGGAATACACTCTTGGCAGCCATACACTGCCACGCGTAAGAATGGTTCGCAAGCTCTGAGAGCAATTGTTGACGCGACTGCGCGTTCAGGCAGACACGGAGATATCGGGCAGACACAAGTGACGAATAGTCACCTGTGTGTGCAGCAATGAACGGCCTCACTAGTCAGGTGTCTGCCTGTCAATATAAATTCACATTGCAGGCAGTGGTTTTTATCTACTCACCAACAGCACACATACACACTTCATCTACCATTCCAAGGCCTGCCACCACTATTGTAGACATTAACAAGTCTACAATCTTCTCTCGACCAACGTCACTTCAACAGACCAACCCTGTTTCTGAACGACTCCCAATTCGTCAACTCCAAGCAACAATGTCTTCTTACGGGTCCTCCTACTACCAGACCAAGGGTGCCTATGCGCCGAGACCGTCGACCAGCTCCAGTGCGTTGCCATCCTATCCTCCTGTGCCGTGGCATGAGTCTAACATGAAATAGCTATGGCGTCTACCAATTACACACAGTCTGCCCACTCCTCGCGCAGTTACGGCAGCCGGCCCCAGACAGTCGTCGTCCACAAGCCCTCGGGCCAGATTCACGACCCAAACACCTCAACTTCAGCTGGAAACGCTGGCTACTACCGCTAGTGGCCTCTCAATGCTCCCTATGGCGACCGCACTGGCCATGGCAGGGAGGGACGGGTACAACTAGACGTTGACTCTGTCGGCATTTTGTCTATTTCAGCATAGCGTGGGAGGGTGTTATGGTTGTTTTTATGGGTTATATACGCGCACAGGCTTCACGGCCAACTTGGGAGGAAGTCAGGCTGTGATCCTCGGGACTAGGATAGTCTCGAGTGATTGAGCAGCATTGGAAGGGATGGCCTATGGCCGGGATCCTTTTCGCGAAAGTCGAACCGCCCTTGAATTAGAACACTATTACAGGCTGCTGGCAGCGTCTAGATAGATGTGTTGAATTGACATGATGTTTCCGTCAACATGAGATTCGCATAGTGTAAAAGAATTCATTACTTGGGTGATATGAAGCAGAAAATGTGGCGGACAGGAGCATCCAAGCAGTGGGAGCACCGAATGCGCCATGGGCCGATTGATCTCCTGCATGCTTGTCCAGGGCGTGGAAGCAATGTGGCTAGCGCGTGTTTGCTGTTGAAATGACGTCCTGCAGTAATCAAGGGCAGCTCCATCTCCCGCCAACACAATTTCACTCGCTGCGCACCTCGATGCTCCCTCGATAACGACGCCAGCTCCACCGAGCGCTTCGCAAACATGCTCGGCCTGTCATTCACCGCTACGCGCACACAAATTGCCTCGTACCTGTTCGGCGTCGCGCTCTTCAGCATCAGCTTCCTCGTGTTTCTGAACAGCAGCATCAGCTTCGTCATCACGCAGCGCATCGGCCGGAGCAAGAATGTCGGCGGCGCGGTGGGCACGTTGGGATTCGTGGATGAGCTGGTCGCGCTGGTCGCGTGTCCGGCGTGGGGGCTGCTGAGCGATCGCGTGGGCGTAAGAGCTGTTGCGGTGACGGGCTATATGATTGTGGGCATCAGCCTGTGGGTGCTGGTCCAGGCCAGGAACGTCTATCCGCAGCTGCTGTTGGCGCGGGTGCTCTTCAGCCTAGGAGGGAGCGCAACGTCAGTATCTTGTTCCCGTAAGAGCGAGTGTGGGCTGACATGTGCAGGGCGACCATGGTCACTGCGATTCTGCCAGCCATGACGGCTGTCAAGCAAGTTACGCCAGACCCCAGGAGCCCTACCCTGAGGCGCGTAGCCAATGGTAGCAGGCATGCCGTCGCTGCCTCCATCTCCTCAGAGCTTACCATCACCCCCGACCGCTTTCGATCGAGCTCACAAGAACCCGGTGGTAGTGCATCCGTGAAGAAGGATACGGGCGCGTCCACGTCGCAGCTTGCAGGACTGGTCGGCATGTTCACAGGCTGCGGCGCCTTGGTGGCCCTGATGGTGTTCCTGCCTCTCCCTACACGCTTCCAGCAGGCTGGCGAGAGCCCTGCTGCTGCTGTTGCAGCTGCCTTCTACGTCGTCGGCGCTATCGCCATACTCGTGGCTATTGGCTGCTTCTTTGGCCTACGCCAGTTGCCAGGCGAGGAAGAGAAGGGTTGGCGACGTCTCACTGCCAAGGATGAGCAGAAGAGCTCGGTGCCCGCGCGCGACTTGATCCTTTCGTATCCATTCCTCTTCCTCGAGAGCGTCCGTCTAGGCTTCACCTCTCCCCTCATAGGCCTGGGTTATGTAGGCGGTTTTGTTGCTCGCGCCTCATCTGTCGCCATATCGCTCTTCATCCCGCTCTTTACCAACCACTACTTCCTCCAAACTGGCGAGTGCGCAGTCAACCCTTCGGATCCTTCCGACATCAAGCACGCCTGCCCGCAGGCTTACAAACTGGCTGCTATGTTGACCGGCATCAGCCAACTGATTGCCCTTCTCTGCGCACCCGTCTTCGGCTACCTCTCTGGCAAATATCCAAAATATAACATTCCCTTGCTCCTGGCGGCCGCGTCGGGCATCGCTGGCTACGCTATGTTCGGATCTCTAGTCAGCCCTGACTACAAGAGCGAGGACGGAACAGGTGCTGTCTTCATTATCGTTGCGCTTCTCGGCATCAGCCAAATCGGTGCCATTGTTTGCTCTCTTGCCCTCCTCGGTCGTGGCATTAACAACGACGAATCCACCGCGAACGGCTCAGCAATAGATTCGACAAATGCAAGCTATCATCCTTCGGCGGGCGCAACGCCACCAACAAGCGAACCTATAACGCCTGTTCACGAGGAAGAGCCTCTATTACCGCAAAACCAGAGCTATAGCACCAGCAGGCTCAGCTCATCTCCAGAATCTACATCATACAACGACATGAAGGGTACAATAGCTGGCACTTACAGTCTCCTCGGCGGATTTGGTATATTGTTACTCACTAAAGCGGGAGGCGCATTGTTTGACAGTGCAGGGCCAGGGAGCCCATTCTACATGATGGCGGCGTTCAATGCATTATTGCTCGTTGTCGGTGTCTTCGTGAGCATCAAGCAAGGTCTCTGGAGCTGAATCGGGCAGTACATACAGAGTGACCGTGGAAGTCACGAAGCATAATGTCTATACTACTCTATAATCTACTTAGGATGTGTCTGGTAAAGCACTGCAATATATCCGGATCTCGAGGTCGAAATGCTTCTCCTGGCATCTTCCTTATAACGTGTCTGAAGATGGCATTCCATCAAACAGCCATCTCTTTACCAAATCCAAAGCGCCCAAAATGACACCGCCATCAATTTGCTATCCGAAAGAAAATGAGGGAAGTTGACCTGCCCTTCCTTAAGCACCGGGTTACCCAAAACAGATCCGCATCGAGACGAGCTACACGCGTGTATTTGTGTGGGGACCCCACATCGCTAGGCGGACAACAGCGGTCCGTGACCCATTCATTGGCTCATCGGCGTACTCCCCTCCCACGCCATCGACATCAATATTGCCTCCCCGCGCCGACACATTCACTGCATGACCAGATGGTCTGGCTACCATTACTAGACCCACCTGCACAAAATGTGGCAATGAATAGCGGATGCAGATGTAGCGAACCATTGGCTTGGAAGTAGGTATATGTATAAGTTCTTCAACTCCCCTTGCATCTCAGCTTTACGTCTCCTCGTTCCCTCCAACTGCCCTTCGTCCATCCTCTGGTATCCGTGCGAGCACCACTCCACGCTCCCAACACCGTCACACCCTCCATCGACCCACCATGTCATTCGACACCGAAGTCCTGATCATCGGCGCGGGCATGTCCGGGCTCGGGCTCGCCGTGCAGACCATCAGGAAATACGGTATCCGCAACTTTGAGCTCGTAGAGAAGAGCGACGATGTCGGCGGCACGTGGCTGGCAAACACGTACCCTGGTTGCGGCTGCGATGTCGCGAGCCATTTCTACTCGTACAGCTTTGCGCTGAATCCGGATTGGAGCCGGAAGTACTCCATGCGAGAGGAGATTCAGCAGTATTTTAGGTCTGTGAGCGATCAATATGGGGTCACGGAGCGAGTGAGGTTTCATTCGGTTGTTGAGAAGGCCGTGTGGGATGAGCAGGCGAAGGTTTGGGTGGTGAATGTGCTGAATTTGAAGACAAAGGAGAGGATAGTGAGGCGGGCGAAGGTCTTGGTCAGTGGGGTGGGAAGCTTGAGTGTGCCCAAGGAGTGTGATGTTGAGGGGAAAGAGGCGTTCAAGGGGAAGATTTTCCACTCTGCGAAGTGGGATCACAGCTTTGACTGGGGTGGTAAAGACGTTGTGGTACTAGGTACGACTTTCACGGCTCTTTTTTGCGCAGATCTTTGACTGACACTCATTCAGGCAACGGCTGCTCAGCTACACAATTCGTCCCCATCATGTCAGGCGAGGTAGGCGACAAACCCCCAGTCCGCAAGCTCACGCAGTTTGCCCGGCAAGCACAGTATCTTTCCGAACGAGAGAACCCCTACTACTCATCCACCTTTAAAGCCGTGATGCGCTATGTTCCGCTTGCGATGCGTCTCTACCGTGCTAAGCACTACTACGATATGGAATCCGACTGGTCTGGCTTTCCAATCGATGGCGGTGCTGCAATCCGCTCTGGACTAGCCAAGGAGAACGAAGCCTATGTGAAGCGAACCGCGCCGAAGAAGTACTGGGATGCGCTTATTCCCAAAACTGAAATTGGATGCAAGAGGAAGGTGCTGGACACCGAATATTTGAAGTGCTTATGGCGAGACAACATCGATCTGGTCCCGGATGATCCCGTTCAAAGGATCACAGAAGACGGTGTTGTAACAAAATTGGGGCGCGAAATTCATGCTGACGCGATTGTGCTGGCAACTGGATTTGCGACACAGCAGATGCTTTGCCCTATGGATATAGTTGGACGAGACGGACTGAAGCTGAACGACTATGTAAGTGATCCATACCGCCTTGACCATGGAGTGGCCATACTGACACCAAGTACAGTGGGACAGCAAGACCAAAGGCGTTGCGCAAGCCTACTTCGGCACCGTCGTACCCAACTTCCCCAACTTTTTCGTCCTCATGGGTCCCAACACCGTCACCGGCCACCTCAGCGTCATCTACACCGTCGAATGCCAGATAAACTTCACTCTGCGCCTTCTAGAGCCCATTTTCAAGTCTCTTCCTGCGTATCAGTCCCACTCCTTCGTCCCTTCCATCCTTCCCACATCCAGCCCCTCCACCGTTGAGGTGCGACCTGAGGCAGCGATGCAAGATTTTGAATGGACACAGCGTGAAGCCAAGAAACTGGTCTGGTCAAGCGGATGCGTCAACTGGGCCATTGATCCTAAGACGGGTCTGAACAATATGATGTACCCCGACTGGCAATTCATGTTTTGGTTCAGAAGTGTGTTCTGGAAGAAGCAGGACTTTGTGTTCAAAGATGGCAGTTCGAGGGAGATTGAGCCTGGGAAGACAAGGAAGTGGCTGCTCAGACTGCTAACGGTGGGCGCTTTTGCAGGTGTCTTTTTGGGGAGGGACTGGCTGCGTGATGAGCTGCCGCGCTGGTCGAGGAGGTTTGATGGAAGGGCACTGATTGCAAGCGTCACGGCTGGTCGTGTCTGAGAGTTCATATGGGAGCATCAGATAGATAATGGTGTACTAGAGCGCTGATACGTAGCTCAGCTAATCCACTTTCAGATGAAGTTCGCAATCAGAGGTGAAGCGTGGAGATCATTTGCGATTGCTGTACATTCTTGAGCAGCATACCTACATTACACCTAGAACACTCTCCATCGTGTCAGTCTCATTGAGTGACTATGACAATGATAGTGACAATAGAGCTGGTCGCATGTTTGACCTCAGGCGTAAAACGATCCGCCACTCGGAGCCTGCTGGAATCAAAGAACCGTGTTCACCTCATCGTTTGTCGCTTTCACCTCTCTTCACTTTACCGCCTCGTTATCTTCCAGCCTCCTCTAAAGAAATTTTCTTGCCACGATCTCGCTTGTCACTATTCTTCTGGTCCCTAAAGGCTTTGGCAGCTTCCACCTCCATCTTACCTTTCAATTCTATCCAACTTGAGCAAATTTGTAGCGTCGCTACGGGCGGCCTGTGAGAGATCCAACTCGACTAAATCATCTCTCGCATACAACCAACAAGATGCCGAGCTCCTCAAAGCTAGTTCTTCTGCCTCCTTTCAGCGCAGCTGCAGCTCATGCTGCCGTTGAAGCTTCAACTGAGCCTTGTCCGACAGATTTCATCATCAACGTTCTTCTTGAGATCAGTGGGTACCTCGTGTCGCTCGACGGGCAGACTAAATTATTCGGTCGACCTGTTATCGACCCTTACAGTCCCAGTCTGCGCACTCTTTACTCCCGCCTTCACAATGGTTACCTCAGCCCCAGCCCCATCCAGTCTCACGCCAACCATCACCTGCGCATCAAGGCTACTCTCGGTCAACGCAGTACCAAAGATGCCGAGCATCGCCCACTTGAGGATTTTGAAGATCTCTACTACGCTGTCCTTGCTCGCATGCAAGACATTCACCAGATTTTGAACGCTCGTCTTGGTAGCGGCTTCAGCACCTTGGCTGACCCAATCTATCCAAACGGTCCGAGTATCGCAGACACATATGCTGGCATTGCTGAGTACTGGGATGCCCTCAATCAACCGGAATTTGTCAAGCCTCTTGACTGCGCCGTTCGTCGCTCACGGGTCAAGTACATCCACCAGGAGATCATCGCCAAGGTTCATGACAGGGAGATCACGAACGAAGACGCTGACGAGCTGCTCGGCGACCTATATGACCCAAACGAGTACGGTAATATCCAGGGTCTCGCTTGGATCAATGGATGGGCACCATGCATGGTGGCTGCGTGGCTGGAAGAGAAGTACCGCATTGTCTTCCAGGTCGAGAAGGAAGCTGCTGAGGAAGACAATCTGATGAAAAAGAAGCCATTCGATGTTCAGCAGCAACAACACGAGCTAAAGTCCATTGAGGAGGGCGAGAAAATCACCAACGAGTTGCAGTCGGTTGGCGGGCCTGTCAAGATGACCAAAGCCATGCATCAGCAGCCGCAGAACTACCTGGTGAAACAGCAGAAGTATCAGCACAGCAGACTGCAGAATGAACTGCACAAGGAGTTGGAATGGCAGATCAAGGCTCAACGCGTCTCTGAGTACACTCAGTATCTGAGGAGCGTTGCAAGCAGTGGAGCAAGGTACATGGTTGAAGCCTCTAACACCAACACCAACAGGCATATGGATGGTCTCAGTGTTGCGGTTCAACGTGAAGGTGGCGGATTGTAGGGAAAGTTAAGGTGGAGGGTATTGGTCTTTGCGAGCTGTGGTGTCCGACAGTCTGAATAGAACATGACTTCGCTGCATCAGTGACTGATGGCAAATACTGGAGGCCAGTACAAGCAAATTATAGCAAAAACTTAATAGCGTACGAGACTAAATCGGATCAACCATGTAGTCCGGATCCACTTCAATAATTAGATCCTGTTTCAAGAACCCACGTGGTGTTGGTGGTATAAACACAGGCACACGCCACACGTCCCTGTTCCACTGCTCCAAGACCTCGCCGTCCAAGCCATTACACCCATGCAAATCCAGTACCTATGTAGCACAAGAACAGATTAGCCCAGCCCGCGTATCGTGTGTAACGCCGCACCGAAGATCATACTTGCGACATCAAACAAACATAGACGCAACTGACGTACCTGCAGCCCTCGCATTTTGCTTATTACCCCCAGCGCCGCCTCATTGACATGCACATTCGCACACTCCGTGATCCTGAAATATTGAAGCCCGCCGAACCGCCCAGCATCCCAGATCGAACTCGTCAGCATATCGCAGCTGCTCAGCCTCAAGTCGCACAGCTTCGCAGCCCCGTCCACAATCCCAAGTAGCTGCGCGGCGCTCACCCCGGCATCCTCAATGCTCAGCACACGGAGCGAGTGCGTCCATGACGGCGCACAAGCAAGCGCGGTCCACGCCGTGCTTTCTTCTGTCCGCTGCAGTGCCACGTACGCCCGCGGTACGGCCTGCGTGCGCTCAATGCGGATACGCAACTCCCTGAGCGCAGGCAGACTGGTCAGCGCGCGAGCAATACCTGGCGAAAGTGTCCATAGGGAGAGGTCTAGTTTCTGCAGCGTGCAAGCGTGCCGGGTCAGAATGCTGGCGACAAGCTTGTTGTGGAAGGCGAGCAGCGTGGGGTAGTCAAAGTCACTGGCCTGGGGGATCTGGATCGCTGCCTGGAGCGGGTGGGTAGGCTTGTACTGGGTGGTGAGGAGATTGGTGTGCCAGGAGGCGCGGTGGCAGGGCAAGATTGCCAATGAGAGCGCGTGCAGATCGGTGTAGGCTAAGCTACGGGCGTAGGATGAAGTTTGGGCGAAGCGGAGGAGGGGGCCGATGGGGAGATTCGAGAGGATTTGCAGGAGAATTTCTGGGGGCATATTCAGGAGGGGGAGCGCCATATTGGATAGCTGGTAGGGAGGCTCAAGGTGGAGTAGAGGGTTGAGAGTCAAAGATGAAGCATATAATAGGGAGTCAAAGATGAAGTATGCGACCGGTCAGAGTGCAGGCCAGGAATTCAAGATGGCTTGTGTGATAGATGGCCTGAGTTGAGGTCTAAACAGAGGCTCTTGGTGTTGAGATTGCGTCGGAACTGGCCCACAGCTTACAAGCAAAGAGTCGTTTTCTGCGGATCAAACCTGTGGAGGGGCTCAGCGAGCATTTTGAGACACATCCACAGTCTAATGTTGCACGCACTTGACCATAACGGAGGATTGCGCAGTGATCCTTCAGCGGCGCAGTTGTGCTAGTGAATGTTCACTCCCCAATGCGTGTGACCTGCGAGACGGATTGGAGGTCGTCCAGGGCTCTGAGACATGCCACAGCCGCGAAAAAATATACACATGGCGCCAGGGCTCGATGCATAGCGCGATGCTTTTCCATAAGTAGGTGCACAGTGGAGCTGCCAATGTCATATCAGAATGGTAGTTGTGCAGATAAGCGACGTGTTGAAGGATTTAAGCAAGGAGAGTCCAATTTAGGGCATCGCTGGTATCGCTGGATAACGATCCTTTGAAGCCTTCCAGTTGTTCTGACTACCTACACGTGTTCGAGTACTAACGCCGAGTCCGTTATGTTTGCCTACGATCATGTCGTCAACCAGCGTGCTGAACGTGCTAGGGGCACGAGATAGCCACTCCACAGCAGGTGCAAAGTGCGGTCATCTATCGCAAAGCAGGCTCGAGACCATTGTCTGCTGCTGTGGCGTCCCAAGTGGTTCTTTCCGGTTTGATTGATGAAAACGAAGCCACGCTTCCCATCCCTACGGCGCGCGTTGGTAGCGATCTGGCTGGAGGCTCGTCCCGGCAGATCCACCATTATGAGCAGGAAGGCCTGCATTGGAGAGAGGGCTGAGACAAAGACTTGTCATGAAAAGAAATAAGATGCGCGAACGTGCGCAGGGCGCGTGGCAAGTTGAGACATCAAATTGGGGAGTCGCCATGGTGGCACAGTTGACTGACTGCGGGCAGGTGCGCACGCACCGCAGCTGTCCCACCGTCGCTTGCTTTTCCAACTCTTGCAACACCACGACATGCACACTTGCTCTTTGTTAGTTATAAACGCACACGCACTGCGAAAACATGAGACGTCAGAGGTGGTTGTACACTCGACCTTCCGATCCGGAAGGACAGGACAAAGGCTGCGGGGTCAGCTATGCTGGAGCTGCTCGGTCTGAAATGCAATTTCTTAACAGGGATAACTCGATGTCGAGACTATGCAGACACTCGTGGGTTTGGAGCATTCTCGTGAGCTACAAGACGAGGAGAAATTACAGTGCCTGTTGGAACCAGGAGCTGCGCTTACAAAACTGATTACATATCAGGCCATTGCTCATCTTGACAGTATCTACACGCAGAGCCAGACGGACGACGCAAGGCTCAAGGTGTCCATGAAACACCAACTCTGCCTGCACGTACTCGCCCACCGCCGATACGCTTTCCGTTCGCCTCGATCCCAGCAACCGCATTTCGAATAGTCGACAAGGACAGCCTGCCTGCTTGGTCATGCCATCCATGGCGAGACACCATGTGACAGGGCTTGTGGACCTGCGGCACATGATCTGAGAACGAACCCAAGTTCAAGTCGAGGAGACTTCCAAGACACTCCTATGAAGTGATCGAAGAACGACCGACGAACAGACTATGATGACGTTGTCTAAAGGTCCAGATCGATTACCCGTTCGGGTTTTAGCGACGGCTTTTGCAGAGACGGCGTTCTCGTACTTCCCCTCTACCCATGCCAGGATCCTTGCATGCGCAAGCCTCGAACAGTTGATCCTCCATGCATGCCGCCTCGCTGATTCGATACGTATTTCACAACTGCCGTGCTGCCAGGAGAAAGAAACTGGGGATCGAAGCACAGACGCTGGTTTGTCGTCCTGCTCATGGCTCGCCAACCTCGGAGCCAAGGATAAAGCACAGTTCCGCGATTGGTAATCCCTCACTCAGCCTGCTTCCAAGACATTGCGGCTGTAAAACCTGGGGCCGCATTGAGGCCAAGGTACCTGAACACCTGGCGGAGCCGAAAAGGAATCGTGTCCGGCGTACCCGGGAAGCAGGCGCGAGCGCAGCGGGTGACGGCCACGTTACAAGCCCTTCTTGGGAAGCGATTGCGAAACCAGCCGGCGGTGATACTCACGGCGGCGGGGAGGAGCGGGACTCTTAGTGGCATCAGCATGGAACCCGCAGGCCTGACAAGGCTGGCACATGCCGACAGTCGAATGCTACATCACCTACGAAGTTAGCAATGTCTCACTTCCTCCCCTCTGCGCAGCAATCAAACCGATACGTGCTCACAATCCTGCCGAGTATGTTACCGCGGGGTTTTATTGGCACTAAGCTGGAAAATGACAGCTTTGGTAGCAAGTCCACCGCGATGCTCTGTCTGATTGCACTGACTCTAGGTACAACAACGCCTCGACGTATTACCGTTAGCGATTCAGCGTCTTGCATGTCCAATGGACCAGGATCGGGGGATCTGCCTCTGGCCATGACAAGCCTTGAAGCCAGCGATTCAAGAACAATGGCGGTTCAGCACTGCCTCATTTGCTGCCCTGGGCTCATCTCATTGCGGCAATCAGTCCCCCACCATTATTTGGACGCTGATCACCACCCAACCATGAAAGTTACGCAAGTGTGTTGCTTCGCCGTTGCGTTCGCACAGATCTCCAGGAGCGGCAGAGCCCAAAAGCTTAGTCTACCGAAGGAGGGCCGGACTCGATTACCAAACGGGAACCGCACGAGCGGCCGCACACAAAGAGGAAAGGATCGTAGCCTTGAAGATGCCCAACGTCCTCAACACAAAGCTGTCAATTTGGCACCTAGGATCCCGCACCACTCAAACGTCGGCTTGCGCTACCGGAAAAAACTTGCGCTGACCCCTGATTGGTTGTTACCCTTGGGCTCGGATCATTCTCACCCGTGAAAGTGAAGCACGTGTAAAGATGCATGCGCAGAAAATTACTGCATGCAAGATCATGTCAGCATAGTTCTAGAGGGCGCGTAGAGCTCTAGAGGGCGCGCAGAGTTCTGGAGGGCACGCACACCCTGCACGCAGAAGAAATCCAGAGCACCACAAGTTGGGAGGATTTCTCAGTCGAAATTGAACATACACGATGTGTTGCATGATCTATTGCATGACTTACCGCATGATCGTCTCATCATGGCAAGGGGCACTGAATCGTGGATGCGTCGAACGTTCCTTTACATCGGCACCCCTGCGAGTGCTTTATTGGACTGCCGAACCATAGCTTGTGTGAGGAGACATCCAAGAAGATCTGAGCAGATAATGACAGCCGATACGGTTGATACCGTGTAACGGCAGGATGCATTTGCACGTGGTAACTGTCAACCAACAGGTTTCCAGGGTCTGATGGACTATGCTAATCCTAATGGATCCCACATAGCGTCTCCGCACAATGTCAGGTACTTCACGGACCAAGACCGTTGATGCCGGTGTGCAGTCGAAACTGGTCTAAGTCCTTGAACTATCGCAATCGACGTCCTCATCATGAAAAGTTATCCGTGAGGACTGCCCAGACAGTCAAATACGAAAGGCAAAACATAGACTATTCGGAATGACCCGTGGCTAGGGCCTCGTCAGCTGCATGCATCTGACCCCGGCACTGCCAGCCCTATTGTTGCTCCCGCTCAGGGCTTGGATCCTCAAGCTTGGCGCACAACGTCAATGCTCCTCGACCACAACGCCAAGCTGCATCTCCTATGTCGCTGCAAAATTGAGTTAAAAGACTTGGAGAAATTTTAAACCATTAACAGAGCAGTGCAATCCCAGCTGCATGGTACCACACGATGCACCAGTGAACGCCACAAAGTCACTAGGGTCTCTAGCAACCGCCATACTACCACAGTAGTCAGAGACCAAAGAACGACGGCGTCGGGATTCTGGGGCAGCGCGGCGTTTACTGGCAGGTAAATTCGGCCCGACCGCAACACCTGTCGCAGGCATAAGCTTTCGTGGAAAACGCGCTTCAAGTAGGAGGGGTACGCTTGCGGGAAATACATCTCCATAATCGTCCGCGCGATAGTCGCCACACCGCTGAGGATCGACAATAGGCTTCACGTGAGGAACCAACGCTAGCCTGGGGCTTCGCAATCCTTTACGAAGTGGAGGGGGCCTCCGAATGCGGTCAAGGGCAAGACACGTGCGTGCAGCCGCCGAATGCGACGAATTTCATGCAAGTACAATCAGAGTTTGTTAACGAAACGAGTGTGTGATATAGCGATCATGGTAAGGTATCCGCACGTGTTTGTGTGCACTATTTGCGCAACGAAGCGAATGCGAGGTGTACCGGGCCCGATTGAATGGTAAAGTTCAGCGGTTCCAACTGAGAAGCTTCGCTTCCGATGCTCGAACCGCGAGTCGTGGGCAGACCTTCCGCCAGTGACCGTTGCCGCACTATGGCCAACCAAACGCACATCAACACACGGATGACGAGGCTGAGTTCGACCCCAGCATTTTTCTGCTTGGTCCATTCTGCGACCAATTTCAAGACGAATAATCGAAAGCGCTCGATGATCCCCGTTGTCAGTAATCCTTCGCGCCGAAACTACCAAGCCAGAAGGCAGGTAACGCGAACAAACGGCGCTGCTGTGTGGTGCTTGGAACTTTGAGGTGCTTGGTACCTTGAGGCGCTCTGACGTTCTAAACTGTAGCGGGCCGACCCAACCTTGGAAGAGGTGAAGCGCGGCACTTTGACCCTCCAGACACAGCCTAAAACATCAAACGTTTACCGGGATGTTTTGTATGGGGACCCTTACCGGAAGCTTGAATCCCTGATCCCACAACGGAGAAATAGACTCTGGGCGAATGGGCAGTTTGGCAAACGATTGCATGACAGGTGTCAGGGACCTTTCCAGTAGGCACAGCAGGCTACGGTAGCCTTCGTAGGGCGTTCTGTGTGATACTGGTAATGGTGCATCCATGTTTCATCGATGAGAGTTATCTCACGATGTGTTCGCGCAGTCGCGTGATAAAGTTTGCAGATGAACGAGGCTCAGAGGAACGCGTGTACACTCGCCAAGTTGCCTGCCCCTACAATTCAAGACAACGGGCTTCATCCTTTTACAAGGCGCATTCTCCTCTTTCCACAGTCCTTAGTATGACGGCATGGCCGATGAGTGTGCGCCTCACTCTTGGCCACGCTCATCGCGTAGCGGTAAACTACTGCACGGTTGACATTGATGCCAAACATCGATGCTGGTGTGAATCGAATGTAGATAGTCTACTTGCTATCTTGGGCCAAGGCGATGGCCGCCGCAGAACTGCAGCCTCATTCACTTAGTTGGAATGTAACTCGTATTCTGCAAGAGCAAGCGTCAATTGAACCCCAACGGCTGCTCAGCACGATCCTCACCACAGACATGGTTCCGTAAGCTGTGAAGTCGCGACCTAGTCTGTGCCACCGCTGCAACAAAGTGCCAAGCATGGACCTCCCCTGGGCGGAACCTCTTGGACAGGTAATCCGGAATGAGACACTCCCAGCCTTGCGACATGAGACATGCAGGTCCGTGGGCGGGCGAAGCCCCTCTGACGATCTCAAAAGTCACCAAGGGGTTCGATTGCTGATTCCTACCCCACGTGAACTGGAAAGTGCCGACGCCCTATAGACTCTGGGTCGTTACTTGGACCGTGCGACCGTTGTTTGAGCGTTGACCAAGAATGCCAAATTAGAAAGGACCCTGGTTGTTGAGATTTGGAAAGTTGTTACATTTGAACCAAGCTGTGAATCCATCTACGCCAGTGCGCTTTGCGCCCGGATGACTGTACCGATGTTGTCATCGTTGTAATATGCAGATTTATCCCAATCCGAAATATACTGCGCTAAACTACAGAACTGCTGCGACAGCAGAATCGGGCATTACCACGGGTCCGCGTGTGACGCAGCTGGAAGGCAGGCGGCCGTGTAGGACGCCGTACACACGGAAGGTTTCACAAGACTCAAAGATCTACTGATGATTCATCGTGACCCTGGCGACCATCTGCCTGTTTGACCCAAAATGGTCACTATGGCATTTCATCGAATGTGAGGCGTGGTCTTTCGTGGCCTGGCTCGTCTGGGCCTGTAACCTATGATTGGTTGCTGAGACTTGGATGGAAGTCCCGGGAAGTCGTGCCACGCCAAAATCGTTTTCCGTGTAACGAAGCAAGTGATCCTCAAGAGTTAACAGCATCATCTACTGCTTGAACATCATTGCAGGATCCACTGGGAACCCCTGTACGTTAAACCGTGGATCGTAGGCGGTAGGGTTCACACCGATGTTGTGCGATTGGAGGTGGTGAGTTTGCTGCGAAAGTCCTGATGAAAGCTGAGAAGAGGGATGGCTAACAATCTGCGCGCGCGCTTGCGACATAGGCGGTTCGTATGGACCCGGTGTGGCGGAGCTGCTCCGGGGAGCAGATCCAGTGGAATGCGATGTGCTGTGAGTTGAATAAATTGACATTTCTTCAATATGAGATGTCGGTGCCGATACCATGGGCTGTTGAGTCGTGCTGAATGGGAGCTGGGCCCCGGTCTGTGCAGCGAGCCTGCGGATCAATTCGGTTGAGGGATATGTTGGTGAGATGACAGAGGGCAGCGCAGAGAACTCATCGCCTGCATTCGAAGGCACCATGCCACTGCTAGCACCCAAACCGATGGACGAGGCCGGGAGCGTTTGGGTCAAGTTCAAGGATCGGGGAAGGGGGAGGTTGGGTAGCACCTCCTGCAGCTTGGCGAGAAGCATTGGCAGATAGCGCGATTGTCCTCCACGCAGCGTTTGGATTAGTGTCAGGAAGCGGGAAACATAATCTCGAGGACCCAGAGCAAAGGCATCTGGCGAGAACGACGTGCAAGCAACCACGTCAGTCAGGCAGCAAGCGATATCGAACAGCTTTTCGATCTGCAACAATGTTAGCCCAAGCCTCGTATCCAAAGGCTGTCAAGCTCGAAAAGGAAAAGAGCGGCTAAGTGTGTGTGTGCATGGACGGTCCACGAAAGCGTAGACTAGTGGATCAAGGAGCGGACGTCAGAGATTGACGTAGCTAGCGGTTGGCCCGTGCCTAGCAGTATGCGACAGGGATTCCACGATCGGAACGGGCAGGGGTCCAAATGTGCAATAGGAATGGAATGGAGCAAAGGGTGGAAATGGAATCCATAGCGTTACTTACCAGACCGACGCCGTGTACCTCCATGGCTGGCTGTGAAAATTGATGTGTCATGGTCAGCAAATCTCTCGAGATCTGGATCGGGAACTTGAATGTCATGGAAGTCTCCTGGCTGACGCTGCTCACGAGGCCCTGGCAGACGCATAGCTGCCAAACCATTGCTCGGAGCCATTGCTGAGTTACGCGAATTTCAACGGCTTGCGCTTCAGTGCATTCGAGATATGCGGGCACTGCCTCGGAGAGCTGTGTCTGCAATTGCGCAGCCCAAGTGGGGTTAACGTGGCTGTGTACGCGGTTCCAGAGGTTGACAAATGTGTCGTCGATCGTCTTGTACAGGTTGATCATCAGTTCAAGGCCGACAGCAACTGGCCGATCTGCGGGTACTTCGTCCAGGGAAGGCGGATGGATAGTCGGATAGAGTGTGACTGGTCGGTGGTGATGCAGAGCGTATGTCCTGAATTGAGGGTCAGCATAGCGCGTAGAGGTTTGAGATGAGGTCGTGTCACCTTTCGGCCATGAAAAGCAACCAATAGAGCACTCGTTTGCGTGAAGTGTCGAGGGGGTCGTGCTTGTATGTCTCTTCGTCGTGCATGCCCAGAAGTTGTGATTGTGTCGTTGCCTCTCGGAGGTATGTCCATGCTGTGTTCTCCTTGGCCAGTCCAAAGTAGCAGCAGGAATACAGGTACGATGTAAGAACAGTGTAGGGTGTGGGACTCTCACGATAGTCGTATCCTCTCCGTACGCGAATCGATTCCTCGAGGAGTATGTGTCCAAATTGGACGTTGGACATGTGGGCCACCTCGTGTCGCTCGAGAAGATTGGGCTGGATCTTCATGTTTGCTTGAATCATGACGTACGCGCATAGGGATACGATCATGCAGTAGGCCTCGATAGAGCGGTCCATATTCACGACAGCTTCTTGCGCCCGTTGCCGGTGTAGTACGGGTTGTGAAGGGTAGACGTTGACGAAGAAGAACTCCATGCAGCTCTCTACAAGGGCGCGAGGTACCAGGCCTGGAGTCCGGACATTCTGTGATGACAAGGGCCGCCCGTCGTGGCCCAGCTCCTGTGGAAAGCCAGAGGCCAGCTGTGCATTTCGCTGGTTCTCACGAAGTTCAGACAGGACTTTGGCGCGACTGCCTTTGGGGCCCTTCTTCTGGGGAATAGCGTTGTATGTGCATGCTAAGCCCGCGGATACACAGTTCTTGCACGGGTTGGTGCCTTCACCTATGCATTTGACCTTCCGTCGATGGCAACTACGGCAGGGTCAGTAGGGACGGCAGGTCGGCGGCAGCATACCCACCTGTCGCAGGCTCGCTTGACGGGAGCAATGGTGGTGTTGGTGGAGGCCATGGTGGTAAGGTGGGCAGGCTAGCGGACGAGAGAGTCGTCCTCCGCGTGGGTGTAGTGTTCTGGCTGCGGCACCAAACAGACTATGTATGTCAGTATGTTACTCTGTGGTCCGAGGGATGTTCTCGCATGGTCCTTGTGTCATCATGCTGGAGAGATTCAGAGAACGCCCATTCCCACCTGGACTGAACCAGGACGATAGAACGACCAAGCGTCAAAGCCGCATATTAGACCTTGAGCTAGTGACTGCCGCTGCGCATTGCAGGGATTGGGCCTGTAGCGTTAAAATCCAATGGGCGGACATGGAGGGGCGTCCGACACCCCTGGTACCAGCGCTGGGGAAAGGATTCTGCTGCAGGGAAGGTCAAACGCTTACCATCCGGTTGCCAGCCAGCGAGCTTAGGCGGTCTGCCGGGCTGGAACAGACCTGACGACGACTCCCAGGTCTGTTACTTGGCGATGATTAATGTTCGAGGATGGCACGGCTTCCTCCACGCTGGCGGGAGCTTTGTCCCTAGGGCGAGTGCAGGCGTGCTCAGAGGAAGGTGCGGCCGAAGATCTCCCGCAGCAGGGAGGCGCTCGCTTTTTCGGCAGGTAGACCGCAAACTGAACTGGTGCAGCGGGCAAGAGCGACCCAGCCTGACCGCCCCTCGCATGCCATTTTCGTGCATGCTGCTTGCAGGCGTGCAGGCGGCTTTGACTGCCCGGGCAGCAGTCCTATCAGTTCAGACTGCTTTCTCTTTTTCTTTTTTTGTCCACATCTCGCATACCCAAATGCGCGCACCACCCAGCAGCCTTTTGAAATATTTTTCTTGCCGCTGCTCGCCCTCCGATCGCTCCCTAACCTCGTCCGCTGCTGTCGCTATCTCAAGCTGGCAAGCACGCAGGCGCCCTGCTGTGGCAGAACTCGGGCTATTGGTGGCTCGCATTTCATCGTGCCACTGCGCTTGTTCCTAGAGGATCCATGCTGACGCTGCGAGAGCTCGTCTGCATCTTTGGACATGAACAACATCGAAAAGCAGCGAGGCGCTGCCATCTCATTGGTGCATTTGGGGGTCCAGCATGTGACCTCGAGCGCCGGTGCGAGGTGAATATTGCATCATTGGTTGCGTTAGCTGTCACGAGGCGTCGAGTTGTCGGTGCTGTGGTTGAAGGCTGCGAGAAACATCCATCTCTGAGGTGTCCGCGGTGCTGCTCCACGCCGCCAGTGCAGCGATAGACTGCTTATATTGTTATGTCGTCTTTTTAAAGGCCCTTTTGCGGACTCATGCGCCGGCTGGAAGCAACCAAGGGGCCCGAGATGCTGCCGACGACGCTGAACATGATGGCGTCGCGGTATAGAGCAGTCGAATGAGCGCCCGCCGGCAGCGTTCCAGAGTAGAGTGCCACACACTGTCTGGGCCGTACGCGCCGCACGTCACCCTGTAACACAGGCAATGTCCGTCATCAGCGCTGTCGGGGCGAGTATTCGTACGCCTCATATGCAGACCATGATGTATTTGTAGTGTTTTCGACTGCAGAAACCACAGCTTTGGGTATTGGTCTCAACGTATGATCTGCTCGTAGTGCGTGCCACATCCTTCGTCTAACTCAAAACTGCACATCACAGGGATTAGAATAGCTCCGCGGAGCGACTCATCGGTGAACACGGGATGTATTTATACACCATGCAAAAACATGTACACTTGGAATCCTCCACCTCCCATACTCCACGTAACGGTTTTACACAAACAAAATGCGCCTAGAAATGCGAATCTGACCAACATGCAAGCCTGCTACCCCGCCATCGGCAATCGTATCGTCTTCAAGAGAACTCAACACGGCTGCCCCCCGACCGAGCTTGTTTCGCTTGGGCTCTTTCGGCCCTTCTTCGTCTACGATTGGAATCGTAGTTGCTGACGTCTGTTTCTGTTCCGTACACTTGAGTGCCAGGAGGGCTGCTCAGGATGCTGGCATCAGCAGGAATTGGAGGAGGAGGAGGTATGTTAGCTTGTGGTGACGGCCTCTGAGCTGTGCCACTGAAGTTTGGTGGTGGCCCTGGAGGAGGGGGCGGAATGTATGGTTCTGGCATCTGCAGAGGCGCTCCAGATTGTAACGCAGGTGGTGGGCCTGCTACCTGTGCTTGTGCCATCTCTTGCGCTTGTTGTGCCTCAAGAGCCTCTGTTCTTCGCCAGCGATCTCCATCGATTTGACTCAATGAAGACATGCTGCCGTTGCGGGTTCGGCGTTGCCGCTCCCGCCGCCTGGCATCTCGTTCAGCTGCCGCTTCTTCCTCGTTCAGACGTCGAAGGGTGACATGACGGCCATCGTTATGCATTTTGACTTTGACAGATACTGGGGGAGATGCAATGCTTTCATCTCGGCTGTTTCTGCGTCTCGATGGTGATCCAGACGAAACTGCTGCTGCACCACCAGCTAAAGCTGCGGCGCCTGCAGAATTACGGTGACGACGGTGCGAACGCCCGCCAGGAGATACGTAGGCCTCGGATCCAGAATCAGACAGGACAGTGTTGTCGGCTGGACGGAGAACGGATGGACCCGCGGACGAGGTCAGCGTCGGATGAGCCGCGTTCGGCCTTGCCACAGAAGGTGTCATGCCCGAGATCTCGGTTTCAGAATAGATGGTCGACTGGGGTCCGTTGTGTCTGCGCGGTGGTGCGCCGTCACCAGTAAACCTTCGGCGGCCACTATTTGCGCGAGCCATCTTCTCTTCCTCTATGTCTTGCTGTCTTAGTTCCTCAATACGTGCGTCTTCTTGTCGATTCTTGCGCTTGTTCCACGTGTGCTTCAAGAAACCGAGGACTCCAAGAGTCATGATACCATCCTTAACTCCATAGCCAGATTCCTCTCTCAGTGGGCGAGAATCGTGGTGGTCGTTGAAACTTGTCCGGCTGTCAAACGAGTCTATGGATGCACCACTTCTTGCTGGGCGATGGTTAGCTCGCAGTGGACTTGCACCCATGGCAGCTGCTTGTGCAGCTTCTCTTTCCTCGACACGGCGCCAGTCCTGGTTCCTTGCTGGGGATTCAGGGGCTCTGCCCTCCTCAAGGCGGCTCAGATCTGTCTGGGTGACCTCGGACTGACCCAGAGGGCGACCGTAGCTGATATCACTGCCAGTTGATGTCTCGGTGTAAGCACGCCTGTCCTTCTTTTTCCCAAAAAGATTTTTGATGGCAAAAATTCCTCCAGCTGCGACGCCGGCACCCATTAGACGATCTCGCCATGTGGATCCTTTACGATTGTCGTTGTACTTTTCGTCGCTCAAGTAGGATTCGGTAAAGCGTGAATCTGTGACTCGAGAGCGGGAGCCAGGACGCGAGCTTAGGACGGTTGTTTCGTCTCCACGGCGTGTGCTGCGACTACGGCTGTGGGATCGATTTCTTGAGGCCAACGCAGCAAGACCAGCGCCAGCTGCACCCGCTGTTGCCAAGGCTCCAATGCCACGTCCACCCCGGCTTCTTCGACTCCTCGTGCTCGCAGTGCGCTCAGTGATGTATGTAGTGTTGTCGTCGAAACCCATCTCAGGCTGATTCCTATAGGAAAGCACAAAGTAAAGGATGAGGAGCAGGAATGCCCAAACTGCAAACAGAATAAAAAGGACCTTTGGTGAGCCCCAGAGTGTCAGTCCGAGCGGGATTTGTGCTATACCCAGAAGCAAGACCACTCGACCGATCCATTGATGCAGCTATTCTGGTCAGTTGGAATATAAATGCAATACTTGGCGTCGACGTACAATGAGCTTGAGCGGCACCTTGAAGCGCTCCTTGCCTTTTTCGAGGCGATGTATGATAGATCCTCCCAGAACCTGCACAACGACGAGAGAGTACAGAGCTACGCCAATGCCGTGATGCGGGTTGGTCAGTGATCTCTCCGGCCCAACAGCTTGGAAACCCAGCACGATAAGTGCAGTTGCGAGCAGCAACGTCAGGACCTGAAGCCAAATGTGAACGCGGAGCGCGAGCCGAGGGTTGCGGTGGTAGAACCGGGCCATGAAGATGGCACCTGGGACAATGAAGAGGAAGGTGATGGCGGCGAGAATACCGTGAGCGAGGATGAGAGGCTTGTAGCCAGCCATGTTGCGAAAGCGATTGCCCATACCTGAAGAGTCAGTTCTGCATTCCCCTGTCAGTTCCGACGCGACTCACCATTGTAGCGCATAGTATCAAAGTTGATACCCATCAGGTTGGGCAGCAGGAACGTGTTGCGCTGCGAATCCCATGTTCCGTCGCCAACATACAAGGAATCGGATGAGTAGGCACTGCTCCCAGGAGCCGATAGCCCCTGGTTTGACATGGTGGTGTGGATGTCCTGAGGTCGTTCTCCAGTAGTTCGAGGTGATGACGCAGTTATGGGTGTGAGTGTGCGACAAGCAGATTTCCAAAGTCCGAAGTGGTGATTATGCAGGGGCCAAAACCAAGAATGCGCGCAAGAACTAGTAAAAAGCAGAGAAACCGGAAAGTCGTAAAGTCGTGAGAGGCCGTGAAGCTAGGAATAGGTTGTTTGCCTTCGTCTTGAGCAGGCCGCGCTCGACGGTGTGGGGCGCTAAAGTGGATGAACGAGCTCGTCCGGCGTTGCGGACAGCTCTGAAAAGAACGTCAGTCGTTTCGCTGTCGTCTTGGTACTTCGGAAAGGATGAAGATTCTGCAACACTCTCCTGCACGCGCAAACGTAGTCGTGTTGCCTCAAGAAATCGAGAGGCTGGACAGCGGGTAGCTGCACCACCTCACTAGCTTGGTGAGGAAGGACCCACGTAGTAAACACCCCACTTGGCCCAGCAACCGGCCGGTTGATTCGCTCTAAACGAGAAATCGTCCTGGAGGTGGCTGGTCTCATCCAATCATGGTGCCTCCACCTCTATAATCAGCTACGATGGTCCCTGCGACACGTCTTTCAGGTTTCGAGTGCTGGACAGTGCTGTGCTGGCACTCCAGATCTACGTCAGACCGCTCTCATCATCATCACCCCAGATATCATGACCCTTGGATGCGTGAGACGAGATGAGTTGATACAGCCTCATTGGGGACTCTGCTGCTAAGTGGATTGCATAATAAAAAAACGGTTGTGAAAGCCGGTGGTATCTTGAGAAGGGCGCAATAAGCGCCTTGTAACACCAGATGAGAACGCCAAACCCCTACCTGCACCAAGCGATCTGCAGGCCCAACGCTCAACTCTCCACTTCTAACATGTCTCTCAGCGCTTTCTCCGAGGCTGTGAGCCATCGACCTCTCTCCTCGAGTTCGTCGCCAATGCCGCCACCCTCTTCTTTCCTCCGCCTTGCTTCCTTAGCTGCTGCGACCGTGCCCTGTTTCTGTATCTCTAATGGCTTGAGTTCGCGTTCGAGCCTTTCTAGATCTTTGGCGCGGTTTGGCAGAGATGCTTGCAGCTGTACGATTTGTGCATTGAGCGCGGCCAGCTCCGCCTCTCGCCCTTTGAGTAACCTCAATGTTTCGGGTAACGGCAGACCCAGTTCCGGATTGTTCGATGTGGGAACCTGGTCTTGCTTCAGCTGCGCAATGCTGCCTTCGAGGCCCTCGATCTCGGTGGGGAGTGACTCCAGTCGCTGTCGCCTCAGCTGCACAGCATCGTAGCGCAAAGCAAGCTCTTGTCCCTTCGCCTCCAACTGCCTCAGTATCTCTGCGACTTCGAGTTTGCGCTCCTTCAAGCTTGCCTTCACAGCCAGATTCTCGGCCTCCTTCTCGTCGTTCTCTTTGCCTTCGACAAGGCGGGGTGGGTCATCGGTCAGGTTGCGCAAGAATTTCTCCTTCGTGACTTGCTCTACGTACGAGAAGCGCAGCTTGCTGAAAAGCTCCTGGTGTACATGTCAGTTGTGCACCTTCATGTCGCAATCTGTACGGACCTTGTAGTGCTTCAAGTCGGCTTCCAGCGCAGCAGGATGCGTGTCGACATTCTGGTCACTGTCGACTGATGCTGCTGAATTACGCTTGTTCGAAGACTGAGGGACATCTTTCGGCTTGAGCGGCTCCGTGATAGCAATGATTTTCAGTTCTTGTTCTTCCTTTAATTGTGCAAGAGCTGCTGCTGGCGTAGGCGCAGCAGACGTAGACTTGCGAGTAGCAACCATTGTAGTTATGTCGTGCTGTGAATATATTTGCGTCGAGCTCTACTGGTGGGAGGGGTGTTTGTTTTGGCCAGCACGCGCCGTTCGTAGGGCTGAACGCCGCGGCTATTGCCTGTCTAGGGCTAGGATGCAGTGCTCATTCACGATCTTGCGTCACACCCTCTCTCCTACATCTCGACCATGCCATTCGATATTAACGACGACGAACACGTCGCCAAACTTCTTGCGCAAGACGCGAAGAAGACCAGCAAGACGTACGATCTGGTCGGTCTCGATGCCTTCAACCCCAAGAGGTGCGTAGGAAGCCTTTTGATGTCTGCTGCCTCTTGAAGCAGCTGCCAATGTACAAGAGACTCTCTCGCTGTTCGGTCGTCACTTACGCGATATTAGGTCAAGAAATGGAGCTCCTAAGCCTAACACGAGCTTCTTGCGACACATCATCCGGCAGACCGACAATCACAATGCTGCCCTGCTGGCAAAGGAAGCCGAGGAGTCAAGCTCGCGCCTTAGGCAGATGAACCGTGAGAGGGACAGAGACCGCACAGAGGCTGTAGACAGAGTGAAAAGGAGGATAGAGGGGCGCTTAAGTCCCCCACGCGACAGTAAGGACTCGCGGCAACAGCGCTCACGGCGAAGAGCGGACGACGACGACGGACATGATTGCAAGAAAGCCTACAGAAGGTCACACGGAGACGAGCACTCTGAACCTCATTCAATAAAGCATAGGGATAGGAGTCAAGAAATGTACAGACGTAAGAGAGGGCACGGGGATAGTGAGGAAGACCACAAATCAGGACGCTCGAGAGACCACCGCGAGAGCGGTCGGAGAAGTCGACATGACAGAGAGAAGGAAGAGTTCGATGAGTCTCGTCAGCAGCATCGAAGAAAACGGGGGTCTTACTCCAAATCAAGGTCTCGATCACGATCAAGATCGCCTCATCGAGAAAGCCACAGGACACGCGACCGTGCACGCTCACCTCGACGACGATTGCACAGTCCGACCAGGCCACGAAAAAGAAGGCGACACTCTGATACTCCAGCGTCTGATTCGGATCCTCTAGAAGCTATTGTTGGTCCACTCCCACCTCCACCCGAACCCACCGTCCGCTCGCGCGGTCGAGGTGCTCTCAAAGCCAACTCCTTAGGTATCGAATCCCGCTTCTCCGCCAACTACGATCCATTCATGGACCTCAGGCCGGGCTCAGATCGTGAGGATGATTGGGACGAGGCACTCGAGGCAATGCGGGACCGAGAACGCTGGAAGAAGGAAGGTGCAGACCGACTGCGTGCGGCGGGCTTCAAGGACGAGCAGGTGAAAAAGTGGGAGAAGGGTGGCGATCCCCTGGAGGAAGATGTGGTTTGGACCAAAAAAGGGCAGGACAGGGAGTGGGATAGGGGCAAAGTTGTGGATGAGGATGGAGACATAGCTTTAAAAGCTGAGTGGGGACGACTGACATAAGCCTTCAAATGGCAATGTGTATTGGAGCTCGTATGCACATCCTCTTCTACAACTTCATACCCAACACCTTGTGCACCCTCAACGCTTGCCTGATACTTAAGTCCAACATGATCTCCTCGCTGCCACCAGGAATAGCGTACGCCCTTACATCCCTGTACAGCCTCTCAACCTTGGCACCTTGGCCACCACGGCTGTAACTCAGGCCACCAAAAATCTGACTAGCTTCCCTGGCACAGAACTCAAAGGTTGTGGTACTTTGCGCCTTCAAGCTGGCAATAGCTCCCCCGAGCTTCAACATAGCTTCTGTCTCGCCCATCAGCTGGCACTGGTAGACCAGGTTCTCGAGCCAGTTATAGCTAGCCTCGATCTGGCGCGCCATGTGCGCGAGCTTGAGACGAATAACGGGATGATCAATGAGCTTCTTGCCAAAAGTCTTGCGCTTGTGCGCGTACTTGACGCTCTCCTCGTAGCAGACGCGAGCGAAGCGAATGGACTGGATGACAATGCCGATGCGCTCGTGGTTGAAGTTGGTCATAACGACCTTGAAGCCTTGGTTTTCCTTGCCGATAAGGTTCTCGACGGGGACCTTGACGTCTTCAAACGTGATGTATGTTGTTCCTGATGACCACACTCCCTGGCAGTCCATTCGGCGGGTGGACACACCGCCTGCAGAGCGCTCGATGAGGAGAACCGAGACGCCGTTCATGCCCTTGTCTGAGGTACGGACAGCGGTCGTGAAGTAGTCAGACCAGACACCGTTTGTGATCCACTTCTTCTCGCCGTTGACGATGTAGTGCTTGCCGTCCTCAGAGAGCTTGGCTTCGCAAGTCAGTCCGGCAACGTCACTACCTAGAGGGAGTCAGTGTTTGCTTGCTTGATATTGCTGCCATTACTTACCAGCATCTGGCTCTGTGATAGCAAGACAAATGCGCTTCTCGCCGTTGAGCAACCCAGGGCCGATACGCTTGATCAGCTCTGGCTTTGCAAACTTGAAAACTGGTGGGCCACCAATGCCATAGCCACCGACGAGGTTCCAAACCAGACCTCCGCTGCCTGTTCGGCACAGCTCATCTGTGAGGATCATCTCGTGGAAGTGGTCCCACTTCTCGGGTGGTACACTTGCGACTCGTTTGTCGGTGTATTGTGTTGGATAGTGGATACCCAGGAGACCGGCGAGGTATCCGCGCTCACCCATTTCCCGGTAAATTTCCTCTGGCACCTGCTTTGCCTCGTCCCACTCAGTGACGTTGGGCATGATCTTGTCCTCAACCCATGCTCGTACTTCATCGCGGAGGGCTACGTGAGTCTCGTTGTAGTAAGGTGAATGGTAGGTTTGATACCACGAAGGGTCGGCGTACGGGATAAGATCGCCATAGGCGTCAAATGGCTCGGCCTCCTCGGCAGCCTCAGTCGGCTGAGGCACGATGGCGCCGGGGACAGCTTCGGGCTTGACGATCTCCTTCTTCTGCGGTGCTGGTGGTGGTGTTGCTGGCGGTGTGGGAGGCGCGGCCTTTGTATCTAGCGATCCGACCTGCAGTTGTTTCTGGTACTTCTTAAGGATGCTCTCGTTGTGGTACTTCCAGAACTGCTTTGATGCATCCTTGCCAGCAACGCGAGTGAGGACTGATTAATGTCAATTAAGATCCTCTTTAGGGCGTTGATTATTTCACATACTCTTCTTGCCTCCTGGATGCTCATCTGCAAACTTGGTCAAGTCGTACACATCTTCATCTACGATGATATAGAGATCATCTGCTGTCTTATGCGCCGCAACATCTGCGGTAGAGAATCGCTTCGACATTTTGAGAAAGAAACAAGATGTAGCTGCTCAGGAAGTAGCGGTATAGTACAAGAAGCAGTTGCAGTCACAAGACAAACGAGGCCGCACGAAACAGTGGATCTATAAACGACCAGCGTCAGGCACCTTTCACATGCAACGCCAGCTCCACGCCAAGGAGTCTGGGGACGCACATGAAAGTAGCCGCATCTGGCGCATTCCGGGGTTACGGGGTAGACCCGCGATCTCGTGAGAGCAATAGGACCGATGTGATTGGCTGTGACCGAGAGTGCGCGGCTGACCTACTGCTTCCAGGTGAGACGTGGTTGACGTCAAGCCTGAGGCCAGATCAAAGATGTGCCGAGGCACGGTCTCAATTGTCCACGGGCCAGCACCGCGGCGTTCACAAGCCAAATGCTGACAATCAGCTGCTGCGAGACGCGTCGGAGCTACGGAGCCGATACTGATGTCGTTCGTGTGGTTTCCATGGTTTTTGAGGTTCGAGATGTCCATAGTCGCCAGTGTAGATATGCTGGAGCTGTTGCAGAGTGATGTTCATCGGACGTCACGGTCCGGCAGCTGAGAACTGAGAACAACGCTCCTGCTACCCAACACAAACCGTCCAACCCCTAGATATCCATACCAAAATGACAGGCGAGGTGAAAGTAAAGAAGTCGTCCGAGATTACGTCTCCGAGCGGTCCCCAGAGCGACGGCATGGAGCGTATTCCCGCAATTGTAGACATGTCCGATCAGATCTGCGGCACGGGTAGGCATTCACGTAAGCTTTTCAACATGCAACATAGGCTGATCTATATAGTGATGCTTGCAAAACCTCATAGTGCCAGTGCCGTTCATCACCATGGGGAAGAAGGTACAGTTCTTTCGAATCGCATCAATACCTGATCGACCTGAGTCGTGAGAGCTGCTCTTACCAAATCAAACAGATACAATCGTCTATGCTGTCAGTGGCCGAGGGGCTATTGTGAGCGACAACGGCAAGAAAAGACAAGAGCTGGCCCCAGGCGACTTTGCATTGATTCCAGCATACGTACGCACTCGTCAACTGCGCTTGAAGTTCACACTAATGATCTTAGGCTGAGCATCAAGAGGTCAACGACGGCGACGAAGAGGTCAAGTGGATCATCACACGCGGGGGACGAAGCCCTATAGTACACAACCTCGATGGCTGGGGCAAAAGTCAGGATCCGAGAAAAGCAGACGGTGCCTATTGAGTGTCAAAATTAGGCATGAGAAGGCAGTGGCTAGCTACTAGGCGTCGAGGAATGTGTAGCAGGCCCTGATACGCCCATGGACAATCGTCAAGACATCCCAACCCGTCAGTTTCGGCTTTTTGTCCTTCTGTCCAACGCCCCACTTGACTCTTGTCACCCATGTATCGTCCTCATCATCGTGCTTCAAACACTCAATGTCACCTTTGAGCAAATTAGCTTTTTGCACACCATTCCTCTCTCAACATACTCAGCTCGACGAAGCCGTCATCAGGATCACCAAAGCTTTGTATCTTCTCGACCACGCCACTGATCGCTTCATGCGTCTTGAACACGCCCGTCTCGTCCACGAACGAAACCTCACCGCTCGCTCCCCAGATTTTCAAGATCGTGTGCAGTCGCTTCTCAGCAGCCCTCTCGCCGAAGATGCTATGAAGGTTGAGCTTGGTAAGTTCAATGGCGCGGTTCTGGGATGTCATTGCGGAGGATTCGAGGAGACGTGTGCAGATTGTGGGATTGGTGAATTGAGATGATCTAGTCTTCAACATATACCGCCATTGTCAAAGCTATAATATTTGATACTGTTGAGATTGGGTAAGCACCACCTGCGATGTCAGCAGCGACTAGCTGCACAAGGAAAGAGGAGGTCCCTCACGTGCATATTCGGTCGCTAGAGCGAACGCAGCATCTCTGCCAACCTTGGGCTGACCGATTCGCGTGCTCCATGGGCCATGCACTCGCAGATACGACACCAGCCTTCAGTGGATTGTTATAACTGCCGGCGTTCCTGTCTGCTCCTCGGCACCCGTAGTGCTCTGACCTGAGGTCACGTTTATACCTTCTAAGGGCGTCGCTAGGTATTGTTCACAGAAGTTCCCTGGACAGCTCGAGCACCGTAAGCCTGAAGAGATTCATGTACACAACAGACGTAGTGCGTCTAGGTTTTCTGGCCACGTGAGCCTGCGCCAAAGCCCGAAGAGACAATAATTCAAGATAGAGTCGTGCATCCAAGACTTGAACGCTGCAGCCACTTCGACGGAAGATGTGGCTACAGCTGTTGGTATCGCTTAATAAGTGACGGGCTTCTTCTTAATCACTACGTTATCCATGAACTCCTTGACTTGCGCGTTTGCGCCGCCCAAGTCGACGCGTGGAAGAGCGGTGACAGTTAAGCCTTTCAGGGATCGTGCTCTGCTTACTACCATCGTTGTCAGTGCAGCACAGCAGGATCTCGTTCACACACTCACAAGCAACATAGATCTGACTAGGCTCAAAGGCTCGGGCAAGGTCAACAGTGACGCGATCGAGCGTCATACCCTACAATATGTCAGTCCATCTACAGTCGCAATCAAACCAATCACCAACCTGAGACTTGTGCACAGTAATAGCATAGCCGGCTGCAAGCGGGATCTGCGTCCTGGACAGCTTGCACCACGGCTCTTCATCTCCGAGCACGTTCACCGTACAGTCCGCGAAGATGGTTCTGACAATGCCATTTGTGAAGAGAACCACAGGCCAAGGCTGACGTCCATTCGCATTCGCAAAGTCCTCGATCTGTTTCTGACGATATGCGGCATGGTCGCCACGCAGCTCTCCAATATCGCCCTTTGTATTAGGTGCTTTCGGCAGCGCCTTCTCGTCGAAGTCCTTGAATTCGATGATCCTGCCCTGGGCTCCGTTCACGAGTCCGGCACCGGGTTCGAGATTGGCTTGCAGTACCACGCGCTGGTCTAGCTTCAATTGAACTTGGGGTTCGAAGCGGTGCTCTTTCTGTGGGGGATGTTACATCAGTGATCGTTTTTGCTGCGGGAGAGCGAGCTTACCAGTGAGGACAAGCTCCCATCTGGCATCCGATACGTATTTCTTTCGAGGGTTTTGTCACTCTTGTGGTGATCTGGCCAGTCAAAATTGTCAACACACCTGTAGGCGCGGGCGGCTGATGGGATCTTATTGATATTGTGATTGTTGACTCGATCAACGTCCACGCGACGGGCATAAATCTCGATTGCACCTTCAGTTTCCGAGGTATGATTTAGAAGAACGTGTGCGTGTGGTTTCAGTATAGTGCCGTCCGTCCGTATACGGTTGAGAATGCTCTTGAACATCATGTCGGACTGCCTATGGATCTGAGTAAGGTTGACATGCTTGAACTCGCATTCCTGGTATGATCAGCAAGAATTGTGATTTTGAATAGGGCGATACACGTACTTCCCAAGCGTTGCTTCGAAACGCCCATTTGTCGATGTCGTAGAAAGTGTGCTCTCCACAGTTCCTGTTCGTACACGTGTACTCTTTGGGGCTCCGCTGGTTGTCTCTCTCCAGCTCCCAACCACACATGCAGCGACTGAACGGCTTAACGGGAGCCAGTTGATAGAACTGTGCTGGTTAGCTATTGATCGAGAAGCTGCGCTTGCAAACATTTACGTCTCCTGTGACAACCAGTTGGATGCCACCGAATGCGCCTCCACCGTGTTTCTCTCCTCTCGAGTGCTTCAAGATCGCGTTCAAGCGTTCAAACTGCAGATTCTCGATCATACTGATCTCGTCGATGACCAAAACATCCGTCTCGTCAAACTTCTTCCAGCTCTCTTTGCCCAGGGAATTTTTCTTCAGCTGTTGAATGTTTTTCTTCATGCTATCGGGCGTCCACCCTGCGAAGTTCCAGGTCGTTTGGCCGCCAATATTGAGCGCAGCCAGATTTGTTGGGGCGACAATCTTGACTCTCTTCCCTCGGTTCTGCAGCTGTCTGACAAAAGCCTTGAGGATGGTGCTTTTACCGCAGCCCGCAGACCCAGTGTAGAAGACATTGTGACCCTGCAATATCAAGTCAACGACGTGTTGTTGCTCGGGAACAAGATTTGGCTCGTCGTTCGGGACCGACATGGCACCGTCACTGAGACGAACGAGATCTTCCTCTACATGCATCGGTCTACTTTGCTGTATCGATGGCTCGTACGGCTCATGTTGTGCGCTGTTGGAGTAATAGCCCGACTCGAAGGATAAGGGTGCCATTGGACGGGAGGTTTGCATAGTCGGCACGTTGTGGGCAAGTGCTCTGTACTTATCAACGTATGCTAAAGCGTCCTCTATGGTCTTGAATTTCCTGTGCTTCGCGCCAGGAAAACCGTTGACCTGTCTCTCGGCGGACGGCCAATCAAGATAAACTCCCGATTCGCGCCCAACGCCCACAGCGTAGTATCGCACCTTGTCCTGTCTGGTGTTTGTGGTTTCAGCAAGCATCTTTGTGAGCTCTTGTCTCGAAAAGCCTTCGTAACTAATGGGCCCGGCTGGCCCGGCAGCCTCGCGCACTTTAGGAGGCACAGTTGCTTGAAGTTCTGTCTTTCTCATCCGTTTTGTCTCAACCTCGGGGCTAGATGAGATCTCAAGCGGTGCATGTTGCGTGCCGTATGCAGGACTGGAGGGTAGCAATGGGCGTTTCGAGGCTCCGAGGGCGGATCTCGATGGCTCATTGTTCATGTTGTTGACGACGGAGGTTTTTGAAGACACGGACAACTGTCTTAGAGGTTGTGCGGTAGCGAGCCGCCCGGGTTCAAGGTTTGAGTAAGCTTGTTCCGTACCGCGAGACCGTGCTATAGAGCTATTACGATGATTTACAGAACTTTCTACCGAGCTTGATGCTGGTCCGTTCCGGGTATCACGTTCTTGCAGATACCGTGTCGCACCCGGCATATGAGGAAACGCAGGAGAACCGGTCTCGTGTTGTATTGTATTGTATGCGTGTTCTGGCCGGTAGCGACCTGCATGGCCCAGCTCCCATGCATGCCTGTACCCGTCGTGGTGTAGCTCATCAGGCTTGCGAATTAATGGCACGTAGGGGGACCACAATGCTGTGTCCGGTATCAGGGTCGATACGCAGTTCTCCGCTCGTGCTCGAGATGTGGGGGACTCATGATGACCTCCGTTCCTTCGCTCTCTCTCCACGGATGGGTCGGTAGGCCGCCTGACCTCGCCAGGGCCGGGAACTGGGTGGGGGGTTGGTTCCTGACGGTAGGGCACATCATTTGTTGGCTGCGAGTGGTAGGGAGGCGGGGAGCTGGACGGAAGCGAAGGATACAGTTGATCTGAAACTTCTGGATTATCTGTCTCAGCATAAGTGGCCCGACTCTGACCTCCAAGGTGTGTGAAAGCATACAATTATGCCATCGCGCAGGCAGTTGTGGGTACGCGGACATGGCACCTAGCAGCTAAGCAGTATGTAAGGTAAGGTATGTACAGTACAAAATATAGACACATGAATCAAGTTAGATATGCACAAGCCGACAACGGCCGTGAGTAGCTACAGCATGAGCAAGGTCGAACGCGCCAATGCGGAGAAAAGCCCCGTCGCGTCGGGCCAGACGACGCGTGGGACGCACGCTAATTTCGCGCAGCTAGGTTCCGCAATTGTGGGCCCATCGATCGCCAACGATGTTTGTAAAGCGATAAAGATACATTAGGTTATTTGCAGGCTTCAATTATGGACGGGGTATATCATCACACTTCTTCTTCTTCTCTTCCTTCAGCCGTACCCTCTGCAGCCATAGGCTCTACGGCATCTGATTCACCGGTCTTTCTCTTCTTGCCCCCTGCCTTCGACCTGCCATGTCCCAACCATCCTTGCTTAGCCGAAATGGGCTGTAAGAAGCCGTCTGTATGAATGCCCCCATGATGCCGCTCTTCGTTATCAGAATCGTTAGTGCGAGGATCATAACCATGGGTCCGCATACAGTGTTCAATGACGCGATGAGACCACCGAAAGTCCTTGTGGTGTCCATAGCAGTCGGCATGAGGACAGCGTATGGCACCCACTTGCCAGTATGGTCTCTTCGTCGGACGAGGCGCACCGGCGATCGATTTGTTTGGTGCTGGAATGGTCGCTGGAGTGTAGCGTATAGATTCCGTGGTGGGCTTGGTAGCCAGGTCTTCGTGGAACGGCATGAACGACATGCTCTCCCCGAATAAGACTGCGCAGCGCTCTGCAGTCCGTGCAAGGGCCTTCTGGTTCCAGCCTTTCACAGCTGCGATACCAAGAACCTCACTCCAATCCATAAGACCTGCTCGTGACCAGTCGCGTGTACTTAACATATCGTCTTCGTCCGCAGAGCTCTCTGATCTGTTCCGCTTCCGACGCATCGCAGGGCTACGAGACGCTTCAGAGTCGAGTGCATGGTCTTTTGCGAACTGCTCGCCATAATCCGAGGCCGAGTCGCTGTCTCCAGGGTCCTTTGCGATGCTCAAGGGCTTCTTGGGTGATTTCGGAGCCCGGCTGGCCCGGCTGGAAGATGGCCGTGACGACTGTCGTGTCACTGGCTTGCTTCGAGGTGCACTCTTCACTCGAGATTGCGACCTGGATTTTGTTTCGGCCTCCGTTGTGTCCGCGTCTGTCGTGAATTCGCTCTGCGACGACGTGTCACCAAAGCCTCCTCGACCGAAGTGGTTGAGACGCGTTCGCTGTAGGGCTAGCGCTACCCCGTCCAAGCCGTTGAGCAAAGAGGCAATCGTTGGCCGCAGAAGTCTTTGCGCTTTGGCGTCGTCTGCAAGAACGACTGGCTTAATATCAAAAACCACTTGCTGCTTCCTGTCTCGCTTCACCCCCTGGTGAGCCGCCTCTTCTCCAGCAGTTTTAGGGATACACATGCCGCCATCTTTTATCCCGCTGTCCGTGTTTACACTTTGCGCCCGAGATCTCAGTCCTGATCGACTGTTCTTCTTTGAGGTTCGCGTACCATCGTCGTGCCATTCTTTTGCGTTCCAGTTGTCCTTGGCCAGTCGCAAGAAAAGACCCAACATCTCATCCTTCAGCTCATCCCCAGGATCCTGTGGGCCGCTGCCGCCAATAACCCACTCTTCTCCTTCGGGGGCTGCTGACCCCGCTCTGTAACCGTTGCTGAGAGCGTCCAGCGAGGCAGGAGGCAGCGGCCACGCCGTCCAGTCCTTGGACGGAATCAACTCGGTCTGCAACTGCCCTGCGGCATCTGTATGTTGTAATTCATTCGCTTGCTTCAGCCAGGCATCCTTATTCCGCCAGGTCTCGAGTGCTGATATATTCGCTGTAGGTTTTCGAGCGCGACGCTTCAGAGCGTGTGCGTTATAGAGGTGGGCGGCAAGGTCAGCATCTTCAAGCTGCTGCAACGATTCGGCGATCTGGCGGTCTGCTGCGGTATAACCTTTCCAAGTCCGCGGCGGTCCTTTGAACCGATTGGGTCGTTCTGGTTCTTCGCCGGTCGACTCTTCGCTGTCGGCGTCGTTACCAGGTGCGTCGATAGCGGCATCTTCAGCTGCGGCGTCGCGACTCTCGAGCTGAGCTTGCAGCGTTTGCGCGTTGGGCTGCGACTGCGCGGAAGAAGACGGCAGGTTATCGCTTTCAGATTCGTACTCGGACTCAGTTGGCGGTGCGCTGCTGTCGCCACCAAACAGCGACATCTAGATTGCTGTAGATGTCAAAAACGGGCAGAGCCTGTCTGGTCGTGGCTGTGCAACTTCGTGCGTCCATAGCTTGTTGTAGGCCAAAGTGACGGGGAGTTTTGTGTGGGGTATTCACGAAAACGCGAAAGCACGTGCGTAATCTCCATCCTGACAACCAAGCTTTGGCTGCACAGTCCTTGTCATCGGATCTTTTACTAGCAGAAGAAGGTCTGGGGAGGATGTGCACGACTCTCCAAAGCAGCAAATCCTGCGCAGATCAAATCGCTTGCTCCCTTAGAGGTCCACGGGTCACCCAGACTGCCGCTGTTGGCGCGACTACGTCATTGGTCATTTCGACCATGGCACACCGCAGCTTGGATGTCTGCACTCAACCATGTCAATCTTCTTGATTCTTGTCAGAGTGAATGAGCTCTTGAAGCAGACATGCCTCGACCGTTCTCGGCTTTGAGAATACTACAGCCCCAACATGAATGACCCAGGCCTCGACAAGTCTGCATCCCAGGCAGCGGAAGATGTCGAAGCAAACACAACGCAGTATGATCAAGATAAGGAGCAGGCTGAAGAAGAGGAGCAAGAGTTTCTAAAGCCAGGGTATGCCCGTCAAGCCTCGTGTCTCGAATGTTATTGACGTCTGCAGTCGTTGGTGGTTTGCGTCCACAGCCTGTCCACTTATAGCTGGCACTTTCGGTCCCATGGCGAACGCATTCAGCATCTGCGCGCTTCCTGAGAAGTGGAGAGTCTACATCCCGCCAGGCAGTGACGAAGGCCATGGGTTCACGGTAGAAGACCCAAAATGGTTGATTGCTATCAACTCCATCTCACTGATCTTCGCCCTTGTCGCCAACATGTTCTTGTTGCTCAACATGGCACGAAGGGTGTCGTTTGCAGTTGCACAGCCAATAACTGTTGTTGGATTCTATATAGCATCGTTCCTTCTGATGTCTCTTGTCGGAGTGGCGTCGTCCTCGGTCTTCCGTCTGGAACCCAGACAAGAGCATGCACTGAGCCAAGCATACTACTACGGTATGATAGCGTCGGGATTGTACTTTATCATTGCTTCCCTGATGCTGCTGACCATATATGGCGCATACCAAGGTCGGTACCCTAAGGAATTCAGGCTGTCGCCAAGTCAGAGGACACTCATGCTGCAGACTATCGGATTTATGTTCTACCTACTCCTCGGTGCGTTGATATTTGCAGAAGTCGAAGGATGGAATTTTCTGGACGGAGTTTTCTATGCCGACTTCACTCTCTTGACCGTCGGTATTGGCGGCGAGTTTGTTCCTACCACCCACACATCCCGCTCATTGCTGTTCCCTTACGCCATCGGTGGACTAGTCACAGTTGGTCTGGTCATCGGCTCCATACGATCATTGATTCTCGAGCACGGAAAGCAGAAGATGGCAGCTCGCTTCACAGAAATCAAGAGGGAGAAGGTGCTAACCTCGTACAACGACGAGACGCGAACAATCACGCTGGGCTGGTTCTCCAAGATGGACTACGCTCAAAAGGGTCTGTCCGAGTCTCAGAGAAGGGAACAGGAGTTTAGCGTGATGCGGAAGATCCAGAAACTATCTGAAAGAAACCGAAGGTACACTTCGCTGGCTCTATCGACAACAGCAGCCTTGCTCTTGTGGTTCCTCGGCGCTCTTGTCTTCATGTTTGCCGAGAAGCCACAAGGCTGGACGTACTTCTCAGCCATGTACTTTGCGTACACCTCTCTGCTGACAATCGGCTACGGCGATCTTGTGCCGCAGTCGAATGCTGGCAAAGCCTTTTTCGTGTTTTGGAGTCTGCTGGCTGTCCCGACGCTTACTATCCTCATCAGCAACATGGGCGACACCATTATCAAGGAATTCAAAGACTTTACGATATGGATCGGTTCTTTGACACTTCTGCCAGACGAAGAAGGCCTCATGTCCACGCTCAGAATCGGCGCCAAGCGAATGCGAAAAGTCTACAAGGAAGAATCTCGAGAAGCGGAATCCGGCGCTTCGTTGAGACACATGATGGACAGGCTGAGAGGCCACATGGAGGAGGAAGAGCTTGGGCTTGCAGAAGAAGCAGGCGAGCACGGCGATAAGTTGGCGCGGGATATCCACTTCTACCACTTTATCCTTTCAAAAGAGATTAGGCAGCTCATGAAGGACGTCGATGCTTCACCTCCCCGAGAGTACAGCTACTCGGAATGGGCGTACTACCTGCGCCTACTTGGTCAAGACAAGAACGACGCCTCGGGTCACCGACGGGCTCGCGTCCATCACAAGCACGGCAATCGCTCCTCACCTGACCTCGGAACCGCTGATGATGGCGATGAACAGTCATGGAGTTGGCTGGGGATCCGCAGCCCGCTCATGGGCAACTCGAGCGAGGCGCAGTGGCTACTGCGAAGACTGTCTGCTCGACTCGAAAGGGAAATGCGGAGGATGAGCTCTCCGGATCCGAGGAAAAGAAGGACACCGCCGCCTATATCGATGGATGAGCTCAGGCATGTCAAAGAAGATGGAGACGCAAACGGAGATGACGGCGAGCCATCAGGCAGGACGTTTGACTCTTCAGAGGCCCGAAGACGAGCACGTAGAGGCGTTGATCCGTGAGCATACAAACACACTACATTCACCTTGACGATAAGAACAAAACCTCGCTCCCTCACTTTGAGCCCTTCTTTGAGGTGACCCCTGTGCTCAAAGCGTGAATCTGCCAGCAACCATGGCATCAACACCACGCAGCACCGATAACAACGTCCCCGTGATCTGGCTCGCTCCACCAGCCACCCTATCACCCTCAACCGACCCCATCGCAATCCACCCACTCCCCCTAGCCATCAGCGCAACACTCGCAAGCCTCATCATCCTCGTCCTTATCGTTCTGTACCACAAAAAGCCAACAATCCCCACAACACCACAACGCAGCATCAAGCTCGCCACACCAAGTGACATGATCCGTGTCGTACGCGCAGAGCCGACGACGCCGCCACCACACGGCGCTTCAGACACGATACCAGATGCCAGCCCCTCAACGACTAATGACATCGAAGCACAACGATCCGGAGCGAGCAACGCCGCAAAAACCAGCGTCGACACGGCCGCAACCGAGGACTCTTCCGTTATTTCTGCCTCGCAGGACAGTCACACAACCCCAGTGCAGGACTACCACTCGTACCTCAAGGACAGCATCCACGCGCCGTCTCTCAGGAAGGCTGCAGATACCCGGTCGCCGCCGAGCTTGAGCAACCCGGCGCCTTTGTATGATGCGGTTCTGGAAACTTGGAAGGACGGCGTGAAAGATGTTGAGAACAAGGCTCCGGATGCTGCCGTCGTTCGGACAGCTGCTAGTTCTGACTATAGCGTTTCTATTGGCACGACGCCCCTTATCAGTCGTCAAAACTCCTTCCACAGAGGACATGGTAATGGTACATGGACTCGTTTGCGGTTGGGGTCAGAGTATGATGGCGACCGTACGTTTGTGCCCAGCGAGGCGAACCTTCGATTGGGAGCAAGTAATGGGAACAATAGATGGGTTTAGCTACGAAGTGATGTGCAGCTAGGTGGAATAGCTAGAGCAATGGGCCAGTAATTGCAGTGTTATAAATTACGTTCATGGCGAAGAGGACTAGAGTGGAGCGAGTTTCTCATTTGAAGTGTAATCATTATGTAACAGAGAGTCTGACCTTTGTCCATTATGTACATGATAGTTTTGACACAATTGCTGCGCATGTCGGGCTGCGCTGACGACGACGACACTAGCCAGGACAGAAGATAGCCCTTAGCACAAAACCAGGGAGCCAGCAGCACGGGTAGTAAATGTGACCGTTCATAAGGCCGTGGCCTTTCTGCGACTTCGTATCCTTGTAGTCTTCATCCTGCCCGCTCGACGATGAACCGGAGTCATATGGGGTGGACGAATAAGAGGAGTTGGTACTGCCAGACTACGATGAGCCAGACTCAACGCTGGGACCACTGCGGTAGCTGCGGTCAGACATGACTTGAGAGTGATTGCCGTCATGGCCGGTGCTTGATACAGGCATAGGTTCTGATGTCGAAGCAGATTGGGTCTGGTCATTGGTGAGGGCAACATTGTGGTGCGGACCGCGTTTCGCAGTGCGGATGCGAGATGCGAAATCCACCTCATCAGAGGTTCCATCGGTCGTGCCATGGCCGCGGGCTATACTGTCAGTATCCTGGCGTCTACGTAATGCGACGATCTGACTTACTGGTTCCAGTGGTGTTTGTTACAGAGCCTCCGTTCCTGGAGAAGACCTCTTGGCGACCATCGCCATCGGCGTCAGGATTGGCAGTCTCGTACTCGAGCAACTTGAGAAGACGGTAGAGCAGAACGGCCAGTAGGGCGCCGAGAAGTGGACCCACCCAATAGATCCAGTGGTAGCCATCGAAACGCTTGGTAGCAACGTCAGGACCGAATGAACGTGCCGGATTGAGAGACCCGCCAGTGTAGCGAACACCTTGTCTCATTAGCATGGCTTAGAAGCTGTAGAGGAGCAGGCTACTCACCAGCTAGCTCCGCAACAAACAGTGCCAGACCTATACCGATCGGAGCAATGAACGTGGACCGATGCTTCTCAGCTGCTAACATGAAAATGCAGAATATGAGCAAGGCGGTCAGGAACATCTCGATGAAGACTCCCCGAGTGATAGAAGTGCCAGCACCAAGACGTGTGCGAACGGCGAGTGGGCCTGGGAAAGATGCCGAAACAGCACCAGCGGCGGCCATGGCACCCAATAGTTGGGCGATAATGAGGAGTGCAGCTTTGAGCCAAGTCACGGCGCCAATAAGAAACATCGCAACGGTGACCTTGACACTGGTCAGTCATGCGAGGGGGGTCAGTAATCGACTAATTGACTTACTGCAGGATTGAAGAGCCCTCCACTGACGCGGAAGAAGACCCAGACATTGACTGCCAGAGAGAAGCCGAAAGCCAGCGAGATGTACATCAAAGACTCGATGTCCATAGCCCTAGTGCCGAGCAGATTGTTTGCAGTCTGCGTTGCTGCAAAAGCGAAGAAAAGGAACAGAAACGTGCCAATAAATTCGCCCAAGAAGGCAATCATCAGATGGCGTGTTCTGTTCGGAAGCCATGCCAGTACGCGCCTCTCACCAGGACGGTCTGGATCTTCGGTGTACGCGGTCTTCATTCCAGGCAAGACGGTGAAGTTTTCCGGTCGATGAGCTTGGCTGTGCGGTGTTCATAACTATGGCCTCCTCGCGAGAGAGTACTAATAGGTGATGTGGGAGTGTCGCTGAAAGCGTGTGGAACAGCAATTGCTTTGGAGGTCAGACAGACGATGTATGACAGGCAGAGGGCCTAGGCGGGACTTGAGGTAGAATGAGTCTATGAAAGCGGTAGAAATGGCAGAACAATGGACAGGGTTACGGGGGAGGGCTAGGGGATAGGTCGTGATGTCGAGTATGACGATGGAAGCTGAAACGAGAAGGTCAGGTCAGTCGATAAGTACGACAACAACATGGTGGCCACTGTGCAAGAGCGCACTTGCCATTGAGGAAGTCACGAAGGCGGTCTCCACGCGGCGCGGCTCTGATGCAGCAGCTGCGACGCCGGCAGTCCGCCAAGGGCATTTGATGAGGTTGTGCTACTCGACAACAAGAGCATCTGTTTGCAAGGCTCGCTGTAGTGAGGAGTGCAATATGAAAGAGCATACGGGTTGTACAATGTCTCCCCGCTACGTTGGTGCCGTGCGACTCTCCCGCACAAGCAGCCTTCGTTTTGAGACATGAGCGGGATTGCGTGAAAGAACAGCTGCTTCCAGCAAAGACCACGGGTCGAGCCGACTCGCGTCTGATGCAACACTAATGGTTTGGTTGCTGCGGCTAGATCAAAATGGCCGGGCGGAGGGGAGGAAGACGGGGATGAGAGCGGAGAGCAGAGCATGCAGGGCTGGCGCGGGTTGGCTAGTGGCGGCCCGGTGCCGCCAGGGCTGCCATCACGAAGTGCACAACAGACGGTTGTTTGCTTGGCCGGGCTGTTAGTCCTTTCTCGCACGTCCTTGCATAGCGAGCCCAGATATTGCTACCTGCCGCCCCAGGATCTGCTCACACGTTCGCACGTTCTTGTGTCTGCTGTCGCAGTGCTGTGAGGTCGCGTCGCCCCCAACTGCTTGAGCCATTTCGCGCGCTCCCCCGCGCCTGCCAGCCTCGTCGTCGTCATCGACCGCTGTCACGAGCCGCTGAGTCGACCACGGGCGTGCCTCTGCAGACAGCACCGGATGCCGTGAACCACCTCAGCGCCCAGCACACCTTGCTGCTCCTCACCACACCCCCTCCGCCTCGCCTGCCTCACCCACCCCACCCCTCTCTGCACCTGGCCACCGTCGCCAACATGCCCCGCCCGCTGCGGCTCCTCCTCTCGCTGACAACGAGCTTGCTCGCCGTGACGCTGCTCCTGTATGTTGCCCTGGGCGCACAGCACGAGCAAGAGCTGCAAGGCGCGTCACATGCGCAGAAGCAGTCCAGCGTCAACGCCCTCTTCTCCTTCACGTCGCCCGGCTCGCTCTTCCCTCCATCTGCCATCATAAGCCTCACCGACGACAACTCAACCTTCTTCCTCGCCCGACCCGCTGCGTTTGGGCCAGACCTTCCCAGCGGCGGGCTGAGTGGCCCACTCTGGATCGGTAGCGGATTTGGCGACGACACACTGAGCAGAGGCGAGCTTGGTTGCAGCGACATACCTGGATGGGATGGGAGTGGCGACGGACTTGCACACGCCCTGAAGCCAGCTTCGATTATCAAGACCAGGCGGACAGGTCCTCTAGCTGAGAAGAAAGACAAGCCCAGGCGGGCTGCCCTAGAGGACGAGGCTGTACCAGTCCCGACAGACGACGGCACCGACGACCACCTGCACCAGCCCTTGAACCAGGGCACGCGACAGTCTTCAGATCACGCCGACATCCAATCACTCCAAGAGAGCGCCGAGATCGCAGGCAAAGTAGTATTGCTGAAACGCGGCGGCTGCGGCTTCTTAGCCAAAGTAGAGTGGGCACAAAGACGCGGTGGTGTCGCAGTCATCGTGGGCGACGACGTGCGTGGCGGAAGTCTGATTCGGATGTACGCTAGAGGCGATACATCCAACGTCACCATCCCATCGTTGTTCACCTCACATACGACTGCCCACCTACTTTCGTCTCTTCTGCCGTCCGGCAAACCCGTGTCCGGCGTTGTGTACTCTCAGCAGCAGAAGAACAAGCCGGCGGCCACTGAAAGCACCCCTCATGCCACAACCACTCCTTCTCTAGGCGGACAGGATAGTCCACTGGCTTCTGAGTCGCACGGCAAGGATTGGCTGCATTCGCTGTTGAAAGCGCTGGGTTTTGCCAGCGCTGATCAGCAGCCTACGGACAACTTCAAGATTGGCGAAGACGATTGGCGCGACCCCAAGTTTCGCAACTTGCCTACCACGACTCTCCCTGCACCCTCAGCAGGTTCTCCGACCTCCTCCTCCTCTCCGGCGTTAGGCAACAGTCGTCACAGACTAGAGTCAAAGTACACAGCGTCTAACAGCGAAGAGACAGCGCACTGGCGCTCTTGGTTGAGCTCAAGTCGAAGGAGTGTCACATCCATCACTAGTGCCGACAGCCAGGAGATTGACACACTTTTCATCGACGGTCAACCTCACGAAGGTCTCTGGGTGACGCTCACGCCAACCAATGTATCATCCAGCCCTTTCTTTGATACACTTCTTGTCCTCGTCGTCAGTCCACTTGTAACGCTTTCCGTTGTCTACGCCCTGTTGCTTCTCCGCTCTCGCATAAGACGCCGGCGTTGGAGAGCTCCAAAATCCGTCGTGGAACGCCTTCCCGTTCGAACTTACCACACTATAAGCGACTCCTCTTCTTCACCATCCGCTTCTGAAGCAGCCACTCCAACCACCCCCCTGCTTCAACGATCACCTTCTCGACCTGCATCTTCACCAACCAATTCTTCCTCCAGAGACGAGCCTGAGGCGCCCGCGACATCTTCTTCAGTGCAACCTACGACTCGTGACCGCGAGGAGGAAAAACGTGAGACTGGCTTAGCCGAGTGGAGACGTCGCTATGGCGGTCGACAAAAGGAATGTGTGGTGTGTCTTGAGGAGTATGTGGACGGCGTCAGCCAGGTCATGAGTCTTCCTTGCGGCCACGAATTCCATGCTGATTGCATGTAAGTATTCCTCTTTCCCACGCTGACCGGACACTAACAGCCCTAGTACGCCGTGGCTGGTCACACGTAGACGAACGTGCCCTATCTGCAAGGGCGATGTCGTGCGAACGCTATCACAAGCATATCTTGACCACGCCAGTCCTTCTTCCCCGGGACCTCGGCTATTAGACGATGAAGATGTTGTGGACCCGTTGCAGATTCAAGCTGCGGAGACTCGGAACGACTCTCCCTTAGCCTCAAGGCCTTTGCCAGCGACTGCATCCGTCTCGAGTAGTTACCGTACCAATTCTGACGGCGACGTGGAAGCAAATTGGGCGAGTGAGGAGCGTCAGCCAAACGCTCGAGACATACCCGGAGGCAGAGCAGCGGAGCTGAGTAGCTCGTTCCGCGACTTGAGTTCCACAGTATCCACGGTTATTTGGCGAGGCTTCGATGCAGTCAGGGCCACTGCCGGCCTTCAACGACGGACTCCGCCGGAAGATGTGGATAGAGACAGATGATCGACTTCATGTTGCTTACGCTTGAACGGCGATTTGATCGCATTGGAATGGTACATACCCCACCTACTTACGACTGGCGTTGCATCCGTTGAGCGGCATACATACGGCGTTCCGAGACCCAATTCAAATCAATCTTCAGTTCCGCTTTTCCATCGTATCTCTCTTTGTTCTGCAAGGCTGGTGGTCGCATTTGGAAATTGCTGTTCTACAAAGCTCGGGTTGCGCTAGGTAATAACATTCCTCGGCAACGTGGCCTGGAGTTGGACTCTGCGTGTTCTCCCTTGACTCTCTGCGACTAATCACCACGCCTACCACCCACTGCAAGGAATTTCAGCGTTTTGAAGGAAGATATTCCCCAGTCGAATCGGGCCGTTCTGCCCATTGCCCGGGGCGTCAATGCATCTGATATCTAGATGAACTTGAATAGCATTGTCCGGTCTCAGCTGCGCAGCTTCAGCTCCCCTGACCCTAGCGAACCCATATGCACCAGGTGACAAAGTCATCATCAAGTCCCAAAAGCGTGGACCGGAGTCCTGTTCCGGATGGACTTTATGCTTGCTGTACCCCGCAAATGGAGCACTAGCCGTGTGCCTCGAGAAAGCTTGTGTTCAGCTATTCTTAGCCTACCACCACTATTTTCTCCCTTGACAACCTTTTAAGCATTCTCCCTGCTGTTGTACCACGCATAAGTCATCTGCCATCCGTCGTGGCCTGAGCCGTGGAATGCGTACTTCACTTTCCGCCGGTTGCGGTGATCCAAGTGTTCATGCGCTCTGCTGTAGGATATCGATTGGTTTAAAACCCTACTTTATAGCTTGCAGTACTTAAGCGGGTACGAGGAAGCACCTTGGCGAAACACAAGAACGTGGAGAGGGCTTAGTTGTGATGTCAAGGCAACGGGTGGCTTGCGAAAGGGTTGGATATAAAGAACACCACTTCTCAGCTCTGTGACATAAGTCTAAGCTGTGTGGAGCCAGATCCAACAGACTTGACCTTTTACTTCCCAGCTCTGCACTATGAAGCTTTCCTACCTTGCATTCTCCTTGTTGGCCTCGCTAGCGGTCGCACAGTCTCTCGTAGGGGATGACTGCCAGTGCCCACAGGTCAAGTGTCCTGCCACTGATACGCTCGTAAGTAGATCTTATATCTATGGGATGGACACATAACTAAACCGGGCTGCAGGAAGGCTGCAGATGTGTCAACCTCGCCGAATTGAGGTGCAAGCAGCGATGTCCAAACTACACGCCAACGAAGTTCAGGGTATGTCTCCAAAGATCAACCGAGGAGAATGATCATTAACAGCGCTATAGATATGTCGCCGGCCGAAAAAGACCCCGACTCCGCTTGTGCTTCCGCCAGAGCCTCTGCCCACGACAGTTGTATCGGACCCAGCGGTGCCATCAAGCTTGGAACTACCTGACCTGCCTCTTGTCCCAGGTTGCGAATGTGAAGAGATGATGTGTATCCAAAGCTTCCCGGACTCGTGCCACTGCGCATACGGCATTGCAAAGAACTGCTATGACAAGTGTGGCGGCCCGTCCCCAGGACTCAACACGTGCCCACCTCTCAACCCATTCGGCGGTATCTCATTGGACGGACCCGTCAGACGCGATGCTGCTCCTGAGCCCCAAAATCCCGTTATTGATCTCTTGACCGGACTTCTGAAACCCAAACCGGCAAAGACTTGCAAGTGCGACCAGGTCGCGTGCGTTCAGTCGTGGCCTGCAAGCTGCTATTGCGCCAACTCAGCCAAGACAGCGTGCTATAAGAAGTGTGGCGGTGCGAAACCAGTTTTGCAGGTAAGCAGCTCTGTAACAAACAGTCTTAGAGCCGATCCACTAACAGCATCAGGTCTGTCCTGGCCCGAAGCCCCTACCACCTAAGCCACCCGTCGACGATTCTCGCAAGCTGCGGGTCTGTGGCGGTGGCCGCGGGAACGCCAATCCCCCATGCCCCACCGGATATATCTGCATGAACGACCCGTACAAGTCGGGCTGTGGGCTTGAGTGCGACGGGACCGGAATCTGCGTAAAGGACGAATTGTGTGGAGGCTTCGCTGGCTTCAGGTGTCCTGACAGCAGGCAGATCTGTGTCGACAAACCAGATGACTGTGACCCTAAGAATGGTGGTGCGGATTGTGGTGGTGTGTGTGTTTGGCCTCCTTCGCTGAGAACCCGTTGAAATGAGAGATGAGCGGAGTGTTTAGGGTTATTGTACCGTTTCCAGGACCTGGTTTCCTCCTCATTACTGAATTGAACCTTGATTTCTTCTACTCTTAGCATATTTCCATTCATTTGTGTCCCCTTGGAGGTCGTCACCAGCTTACTTCATCACGCATATGACTCATTCTAGTCGTGAGCATTCTAGTCGTGAGCCTTGCCGGCGAGAGGTCACATTGAAAGCACACCTCGTGACTGCGCGTTAGCCTCGCACGTTAAAGCGCGTCTCCTTTCCAGCTCCCCCACAACGCATCCACAGAACAATGTCAAAAGCACAGAAAGTCACACAATACCAAGAGCGTGTCTATGCGCTCCTGCAGCAGATTCCCGAGGGCCGTATCACAACATATGCAGCCATGTCAAAGGCGCTGAACAGCTCCCCACGCGCAATCGGGGGCGCGCTGCGCAACAATCCATTCGCGCCTGAGATACCGTGTCACAGATGCATTGCAAGTACAGGCGTGAGTCCGGTATGCTACCAAGAGCCTAATGGGAATGTTGCTGACGCTTGATGCGCAGTTTATCGGTGGCTTCAAGGGCGATTGGGAGAAGGTGCCGAGCGGGCAGAATCAGGAATCAAAGCGCAAGCTGTTAGAAGATGAGGGTGTGCTTTTTGACGCAAATGGGTATTTGATTGATAAGAAGGTGCTTTGGGATGAGTTTGACGTGGAGAAGGTGAGGTGAGCAGCATGCAGAAACGCGGTGGGGCAAGAGGAAGTGGGGCTACGTCACCTCTCAAAAAGTTCTGGACGGTGTCTACAGATACTAAGCATTCATCTACCTACTTCTCGCAGACTGTATCAACAAACCTGTGTCTCAATTCCGTACGGTTGATATTAATTTCGTGTGTTTGTTGCGTACGGACTTACACCCGCAATGGGTCCCAAAAGGAAAGAGCTTCTGAAGCCGGGCAAACCAAAGGGAAAGCTCAAGGCGCCCGAGCCGCAGACCGAGAACGACTTCTTGGAGGTTGCGGACGAGCATGAACAGGCCGCAGGCAAGTGGCGAGCTGGCGATGCAGCAAAGGCAACACGTTTTTTCAATCGCGCCATCGATACATATAACGAGGGGTTGAAGAGACATCCCAAATCTTTCGATCTGGCGTATAATAAGTCAGTCATTACGACATGGGGGTCTCCAAGACTGCGTGCTGACGAAGCGCAGAGCAAATCTAGAGTACAGTCTCACAGAGGATGACAGGATACTACCACATCTCGGCAGTAGAGTGGCGTTGTTAGAGGAGACACTCAACTCGCATCGTCATGCTATCTCGCTCAACTCTACTAACACCGACATCCTGTTTAACACAGCGCAGGTGCTGACATCTCTAGCGGAAGCTGCGTTAGAGGATGGGACGCAAGAAGCCGCAAAGACGCCGGCTAGATCGTTGCTTGAAGAAGCCGTCGACATCTTCACTGGGTGTTTGCAGAAGCAGCAGCAGGAGTACGAGCAGATGCAAGCTGAAATCGCCAAAGCACAGGCCTCAGGAGAGTACCAGGAAGCATGGGAAGGCGAGCGCAAGCAGCTTGCAGGGACAAAGGGGCCCGAAAACGAAGAAGACGATTCATCGTCGGAAGGACCTGGAGATTGGGCCACAGTCGAGGAGCCCGTCACGCCAACAACTATTCTCGAAACGTGCACAGCACAACTAGGTGCCCTCATTACATTGCTTGGATTGTACACGCCGGAGGATCTGCCCAGCATCGAGAAGAAAGCACAGGACGGCCTTTTGACGGCAACGGAGATTATTCCAGCTCTTATTGAGATCATTGATGCATCGCCAGATTCGGACTCTGAAGATGAGCCGGAAGCAGGCCCTACGTTGTCCATAGGCCAGCCAGCTGCAACAGAGGACGACTCAACTTCACCCAAGGAGGATGCAGTGCTTGCTGCTGCTAATTTCCAAGCCAGTATCGCGGAAGCTATGTACCGAAGCGGCAGGAGTACATCTGCTCAATATGCGCAGCAGGTCGAGCAGACATTCACAGCTTTGATCAAAGAGTCTCAACGGACGAAGAACCCAGGCCTTGCGTACGTCAACGTCGGATCATCATACGCGGATGCACTGATCGACCTCGCATCATCGATAGCAGACAGCCTGCAGTACACTGCCTCGTCGCCGAGCTTCGGATCAGATCTAGAGATCCAATGGACCGCCTTGTCACAGGCCCAGAAGACGCTCACTGAGCTGTCGTCAGCACCGCTTTCATCCATGCTTTCTGCGTCTCGCCTGGCAGATATCTTCCTCGCACGCGGCGACACCGAACTTTTCCGTTTCCGAATTGCAATCACGCCAGGCGCGAAGGCAGCTTGGGCAAACAGCAAGGCTGTCGTAGTGGCAAACGCTGGCGTTTTCTACCGTGGAGCGAGAAGCTATGCGCAGAACGCGGGAGCTGCACAGACGCGAGCTACAGCAGACGCCAAGGCAGTGGTGGCAGAGATCCTGAAGGAGGTTTCAAGCGGTTCTAGCGCAATAAAAGAGAACTGGAAAGGGAGGAGTGCAGATGTCGCGACTGTGCTTGGGCAAATGGTCGAAGAAGGGATTGTCGCAGAGGAGAACGCACAGGGCCTATTGGACTTCACCGAGTGATCGCCAGCAATGCCGGACTATTTGACCGTCGTCACTCTCGCAATCAAGGCCGTTTGAATCCATCTGCGAGTGACCTCGAGCCAACGACCGAGATATCAACCCGTGCACTTTTCCCGATGCCCCAACCTGCACCCCTTTTCCATCATTCAATTTCATCATTAAGATGTCGGAGCTCCTCAAGAAGCCAGACCCGCCTAAGAAACCCGAACCTCGAGCAGCAGGTGCGGCCACGACTTGCGAGGATGTCTTCAAGGTCTTGCCCAGCTCCCTGGATGAGACGGCCCCAAGCGATGGAAACATCGACCCTGACGAAGAGAAAATCACGTTCAGAGAAGCGTTGAAGGAGGCGAAGGGGACGATAAGGCATTCGGACATGGATTTCTTGGATACGAAGAAGGACGAGATTGTGAAGAGGGACTCCAAGATTAGTGTTTCGGAGAAGGCAAAGATGGTGTGAGTTTACGATTGAAAGCAATGTCACGGACGTAGCAGTGTGCTCAAGGAAATAAAATCTCACACCATACCCACCATATGCCCACACATGCCCACCCCCATCTGGGAGCCCTTTTCCCCAGCCCCGCTACGACCCCCCCTGTCCGCCTTGCATCTTCTTAACCATCTCCTCCTTCAACTTTGGATAATAATCCCTCGCAACCCCAACATCCACAAACTCGGTCCACTCGTTGATCAACCCCCCATCCTCGCTGAAGCCCATGCGCCAGACATACTGGTTCCGATAGGGCCCTGCAGCCGTCTCGCCAAACGCAGACACATACATGACGATGCGGGTCGCGCCGGCGTCATTGGTGCCCTCGATGACGTCGTCGACGACGATGCGGAACGAGGTGAAGACTGCGGCCAGCCCCGTGAGGTTCTGCCGGAAGGACGCGTTGGATTGCGGGGGGTATTTGAGCGAGGTCGAGGGCAGGAAGGCGCGCTCGCAGTCGGGGGTGCGCAGGGCGATGATGGTGTCGATGTCGAGGGCGTTGTAGGCTGCGACGAGTTTGTCGGCTGTTTGGCGTTGTTTGGAGGGCATGCTGGCGAGGGGGTTTGGCGAGGGGGGTGTATGCTCGGGGATGTATTGTATGTGGTTGCTGGGTGGGCAGGTTAGTTGTGAGGCTCGTGCTGGGGTCATATATACAGTCCGTTAGATTTCATGCATCAGAATCAGCAGGCGGTCTGGCTTGCGGATGCATGTGTGAGTGTTTACAGCCTCGAGGAGTATTGGTGGCGTCCCGAGCAACCCACAACGGGGGGTTACGTCTGTCGACTTTGCTGCAATTAGCACTACGGATATCAGGGGTGCCAGTCGCAGCAGGCAGGATGTAGCCTCAACCAGGAATGAATAGGGGTTTATTGCTGTGGAAGACAGATCAGTTGTCATGCACGTGTGAAGGTTGAAGATGACCTCATTCCGAGTTCGTTCCTTCCCATTCCGAACACTGCGATACACATCACCACACCTCCCTGCAGCACTGCAACAGCATCCTCTCCACCGTGTCCACACAACTACATGCCCGCCTGCCCCACCCAGCCCTTGATCCCGCGCAACCTCACCATCAGCAATCTCCGCGCCCTCTGGCACTTCCGCAACATGGCCGCCGCCGCCCCGCCGCCCTCGCGCCCAATCAAGATCCTCTTCCTGCACGGCTTCACGCAATCCGGGCCGCTCTTCAGCGCCAAATGCGGCGCGCTGCGGAAAACGCTCCAAAAGGCTTTTCCCGCAGGCATCACGCTCTCGTTCCCCACGGCGCCGCTGCGCCTCGCACCCACCGATGTGTCGTTTCTGCACGGCGAGGACAAGAAGGACGGCGCGCACGACGACAGCGAGGAAGTCGATGCCTGGGCGTGGTGGCGCCGCAAGGGCGACAGCGAGCCGTACATGTATGCGGGGCTGGAGGAGGGGCTGGCGCGGATCGCAGAGGTGCTCAAGGCCGAGGGGCCGTTTGATGGCGTGGTGGGGTTTTCGCAGGGCGGCGCCGCCGCGGCAATGGTTGCGTCGCTGCTGGAGCCCGGGCGGAGAGAGGCCTTCGAGAAGCTGCAGAAGGACGGCGGGATGCGGTATCCCGAGTCGTTTGAGAGCGATACGGGGTGTGTGCACCCGCCGCTGAAGTTTGCCGTCAGCTACAGTGGGTTTGCGGCAAAGGGCCTGAATCCGTATCATGCCTTCTACGAGCCGAAGATCAAGACGCCCGTGTTGCATTTCTTGGGCTCGTTGGATACAGTGGTGGACGAGAGCAGGAGCCTTGCATTGGTCGAGGCGTGTGAGGAGAGTGAGGGCAGGGTCGTGTATCATCCTGGCGGTCACTTTCTGCCGAGCACGCAAAAGGCGAGCGTGAATGCCTTGATTGGCTTCATCAAGGACGTGTTGCACAAGGCCGAAGGGCCCAAGAAGGAAGAGGAGAGCGTGGAAGACATGGACGTGCCATTTTAAGCGGGGATACTCAAAGTGCATGGTGCGACACGGCGTTCACTCATAGATGGACAAGACATAGACTGGCATCTTCTAGATGTCTATATTACATGCGCAATGCATGCGCGGAGGCCACTATAGACGGCCTTCCAATTCTAGACTGTTCATGATTCTTCATCACACCATTTCCACCACTCATTTCGCCTTTCCCTTGACCGCCTTCTTGTCAACTTTCGTTGGCTGGATGCGCGCCATCATCTCTTCCTTGGTAATGAGGTGGTCCACACGCTCCAGGAGCCCGAGCAGGCTCTTCATGTTGCCGCTCCACTCGTTCAGGATGTCGTCCGAATCGCGCGGCTTGGAGAAGGTGACAATGCGTGCTGGCCGGTCGATCTTGGCGTAGATGGTCTTCGCGGTCACCAGATCGCTGATGTATTTCTCCGTCTCGTCCTCGGTCAGGTCCAGGAGCTCGGTCAGGCGAGGAATCTGGATGCGTGTGTAGTACTTGGCGACAACGCGGACGTTGTGCTCGATGACACGCTTTCGCAGATCCTGCCACCTCTTGTGTGCCTTCTCATCGTCCGAGTCGTCCTTCTCGGCATCGAAAACGTCCGTGTCGGTCAAATGAGGCCCAAACTGCTTCGAGACCATGGGCCACCTCATTAGCTCGGGAATAGTAAAGAGCTTGACGAGTTGCGCATCTTGTGGGATCTGTGAGTTGCGTGTGTCGCGCTGGATTCGGTGGATAAGATCGGACTGCTCGTTGTCGTAGGGTGCGAGAATGATGAAGTAGATAACACGCTGAAGGATCTACACAATCGTTAGAGAAAGTCAGAGTTCTGTCACCGGAAAGAACTTACCGCGCGAAGCTTCTTGGGGTCTTCCTCGACGGCCTCGGTGTCCAGCACTTGTCGGTAGTGCTTGCAGACCTCGAGGTACTTGTCATCGTGCTTCGCGAGGGTAATCTGCTGCTCGTAGTACCTCAGCTTAAGGTCTGTGACATCATCCTCGGGCTCGATCGGTGGGTCGTCTGCGCTGCGCGTCTTCTCCTTCTCTTCGCGCTCCTTCTGGTCCTTTGCCAGCTGCTCTGGCGTCTTCTTGGGCCTGCGCTGGAAGTACCGTGTGCTGATCTTCCTGCTCAAAATGCCAGCCTGTGTCCATTCGCCCTTCTCTATGCAGAGCGCGACTTGTTGCAAGATGAACTCGGTCTTCTCTCGTCGGGTCATAGAGCCGAATGTCTCGACCTGAAGCTCGCAGAGGATATCTGTAGCTGCGGCGATGTCGCCCTGTTCTTTCTTGATATCGGACAGTATCCTGGTAACGCGGGCACGCTCGACTTCGACGAAGATCTGGGGCCAGTGTTAATTGCTGCGCTCAGTACAGTGCCACCGTACTGCTTACCTTGCCCTCAGTGACCGTCCGTAGTGTCTCGATAACAGAGAGCTTCGTCTCGAGGTTGGGGGTGTCATCAAGGAAGGTCATGACGGTCTGCACCATCTTGGTGGTGGCCTGTTTGAGCTGCCCATGCTTCTTCGAGAGCAGAAGCACCTGCTCGTTCAAGAGGTTCCAGTCGTTTGCCTTCTTGGCTATTGTGACGATGGCGATGATGATACGAGAGGTCGATGCAAGATCTGAAGCCTATATTGTGTGAGTGCACGGTCGCGTGCGCGTGGCTTGACGATCCGTACCTGGCGTGTCTTCTTCTCGAGCGGGAGCAGCTGGTCGATGGCAGCTTGTGGGTTGCTCTGGAGCACCGTATTAGCTTTACCCCGGCTTGTTAATGATAGAAACGTACCTGTCCAAGCTTCTCCGCCTCGGGGATCTGGACGTCGGCTTCTTTTGTGAAGTCCTTCTCCGCCTTAAGCACCTCTCCGCTAGACATGGTGGCGGGGGTCTTGTGTGGTAGTTGTGGGTAGTGTTGTTGTTTGAGTCGTGACTTCTATGGTCGGCGATGGGCTAGGCGGGAGGTATTGTTGGAAAGTAAAAGCGATGGTGACGGTGCGGCGACAATGTTTGGGTTACTGGAGATGCGGCTCGATGATGTTCATGGCGGCGGTCGCGCGGGCTTGGACCATCCGGAGCTTGGACGCCGATTCCACCGATATCAGCCTCAAATTGCATTTGCTCACCAAGGTAAACTTTCACAACTAGAGTAAGTTGCGTTACTCGTTCCCTGAATCTGGAAAGCACTCTTAGTATACCATCATGGTAAGCAGATAATTCACGCTATCTGGCCTATTCGACTTTATCCGATGGAGCCACGTCCTATCAACTGGAACTCAGAAGACAATTGCAGTTACCAAGCATTACTCGACACTGAAGCACCCTACATGCGCAGCTCCAGCACTGCCTACAAGAGTCTGAGATTTACATCAGCCAGAGCTACGATCATCACAATGTTGACCAGAGCCCCATATCCGAAGATGTCGAAGGACTGAGAGCCTGCTTCAGCACCCGTTTTGGCTATTCATGGCCTCTAGATGCAACGCTCAACGCAGAGGCGGAGCATATGGAGCCATATCGTTAGCAGTGTCATCGTGAGCTGGTCCCGGCAATGCCAATAACATGCCATGCGTAGCGTTTGATACTGCTTCATTGTAATTATATACTAACTCATTGCTCATCCTCTTGCTGCTGAAGTCCATGTTCCAAATCAACCCAACATGCCTCTCAGAGGGTAATTCCACCACCCAGATAGTCATCCATACTCTCGCTATATGTACTCAAACGTGCGCTTAAAAACGCAGGGTATATTATACGAAAAAAAAAAGATATCGGCCTCGACGTGTCGTAGGTGTAAAGCATACCATGCTTTGAACGCAAAAAGCGCAAGCCTAGTGGTAATCCGGAAAGCTACCAGATAATGACGAAGGGTCTGGTACGCCGCGCTATGCACCAATGAAGCCGCCCAAAAAGTGATGTAAGCCTAGAAGTAAGAGAAGTTAATTCGTAGAGGTGCGTAAGTCGATGTAAGGAACCAATAACGGAAAGTCAGCGACAGGGGTGTCGGTAGTCACATCGGCAGTTCAGGAGTGTTGAGGGATCTGTGGACCGGTCCGGATTTACGCCGCAGCGTGGATGGGCGTTGTTGTCTCGCTCGATTCGGGTATCCCGCAAATCGCGCCTCCATATTGGGTCTTGAGTGGCCAGTCGAGGTTCTCCAAGTGTGTGCCGTGTTGACTCTCCCAGTCTTTCCGCCACATCTCATATTTGAGATCCCATCTTTGCTGCAGCCTCTTCTGCCGCGCCTCTATGATTGTAGTGAGGCGCTCCGAGTCTTGCGCATGCTGCCACTCTTCGGCCGCCTTCTCTTTTTCATATTCAACATCCATCTCTGCCAGTTCTGCTGCCTGCTTTTGCATCTTGAGCTTCATTGCCCGCTCTTGTCGCGACCGGAGGACGTTGATGGCACTCGCATGTTTTTGGGGCAAATTTTGCTTGTATAAGCGTTGGCGATCGAGCTGCTTAAAATCATCCTGCGTGACTGTATGGACAAGGCCATGGTCTGAGTTTGAGGAAAGGCAATACGCCTCCATATGCTTGAGCGCAGTTGCTACGTTCTGCGATTCGACATCTTGAGCGTTGCGCAGGTTATCTTCTGCGGTGATTTGTGCATCCTCGAGATCTTCGAGCTCGAGAACATGCTGTGTGGCGTAAGTAAGATGAGTACAATGATGTGGTGTGACGTTGCTTACATGCTCCCTTCGCTCGTCCCGGCTGTTTTGGTGTTGAGCTGCAAGACGCTTCAGTGAACATTCGTGGTGGGCTTGCAGTGCTTTGCGCTGGTTGTGTTCGAATGCTGCGACCCGCTCAAATTGCTCCTTCTGTTGAGCTTTAAAGCTCTTCAGAGCTGCGTTTGCGAGCACAGGATTGCCGTTTGGTAGCTGCAACGAGGTCCGACGGGGTGGTGTGTTCGGCATGGATTTTGAAACTGCTGGTAGTGATATCTGAGCTGGGCGCGGAAGATCAATCGACGACATGCCGTTCTCGCTGTAGCCTGAATCTCGTAATGAGTCAAGTTCTGGTGACTGTACGGCACCCTCCAAGACACGGTCCGACTCTTCTTTTGTCAGAACAGTCTCGAGAATGGCTCGTGGCAATGGGACCCCGCAACAGTCCGGCACCGCCTTTGCTTGCAGGGCCTCTTTGATGTGGGCTCGAGTAGCAGAGGGGGATAGCGAATGACCACATTCAAGTTTGGGCCCCCGAGCCCTGCCATGGTGTCGGTGGTGTGAGGGGGAGGTGCATGGGCTGTAGAATTGGTAAATAAGGTCACTGCCATAAACATCAGAACCTCCTACCTCGAGTCCCTTCTGAACATGGAGAGGAACGATGCACGCTTGCTTCGACTACTGTTCTTTTGCAAGGAAGAAGCACTGGAAGATACCGAGGGAGCAGCTGACAAAGCCGATGTAGTTGAGTGGCGCTGCTTGAAATTCGCGGGAAAATAGTCCATGGTGGAGTCGTGAGCAATGGAAGGTCCAGCAGGCGTTGGGGTTATCTGTTGTGGCGGCAGGCGCTTGCCATGAGTTTGGTCCCTCGAGGTCCTCGAGGGGTCGGTAGCGCCAGTGGAGTGCGTGTGGTGCGAGCGGACGGAGAGTGAGCTGCTGCGGGCGCTGCCTACGGTGGTCGTGGACAGGGCTCTTGCGATGTGCTGGACTGGACACAGGAAGCGGTAGGGATCCTCGATGCCCGACTCTCGCGCCTGCAGTGCGAGGTGCGCGTCGACGTCGTCCTCAGTGGTACTCGCGGGTAGACCAAGGGCGTCTCTCAGGTACACAGCATCGTCGAAGATGAGCATGCTGGCAAGGGCATCCCTCTGCAGTGGAGGCATGGCGCCGGAGCGCGCATGCAGCTATGTTGATGATGTCAGGATGGCCTCGAGCAACATGCGGGAAGGCGAGCGTGGTTAAGGTTTGAGAGGTGAGCTTAGTTTCGGTGGTTCCCAGCTCCAAGGTCCGGGTCGCTGCGCATAAAAGGGACAGCGATCGACAGCGCGCAGGCAGGACGAGGGCGGCAGGCGCAAGTGGGATGAGGGAAAGCGGCGGTGTGAACGAATGCCGGCTGCTAAGCGCGCTTCGGCAGACGCACACGTACATGTACGTGTAGTTGACTACGCATCGGGACCTTGTAGATTACGGGAGCGAGCGCCGACCTGGTGCATTCATTCCTCACGGTGCGGCAAAGCCCGCCGTTCTGGCCTGGAAACGAGCATTGAAACTCGCCAGCACCCCCACGGCGCCCTTTGATGCCGCCATTGTAACCGCTGCATGCCGTACGCTTTGCTTGACAGAGACATGTTTCCCTCGACCATCACGGCGCACAAAAGGCGAGCAGCGCCCGGATGTCCCTCAGCCGAGCCTTACAGCTACATTTCGCTGACTCCCCACCCTTGTCTCCACTATAGCGCCCTGCATATATTGTCTCTGCCCAGCGTCTGCTCCTGAACCTCCCGATCACGGCGCTGCCAGCAGACTGAGCACGCACACCGGTGTTCATCTCGTGATGTGGATATTGGCCAACCACGGTTTCGATATATTTGACGTTTCGCTAGTCGCCAATGGTTGCAAATGCTCAGGCTTCACCGCCTGCTAGTGTATCAGAGCTCGACGACGCTATGCTGATGGATCCACGCCGGAGTCCTGTCAATGTCCGTCATACGGCAGCCCGTGACGATCCATCCATGGAACGGACCTCCTGTTCGCCCTTGTATTTGCGTCTGACTCAGCCAATGGGCGTGCAGGAGAAAGGAAACCGCGGTCACTTGCATCTCGGCATTCGACGAGATATGGAAAGCTAGACCGTGCAAGGAAATGTTACTTGCTAAAGGAGGATATCTCGAGACGTCGTTCTGTCCGCCCTGAGTTTTGCCTTGCTGACCACGTACCCAACAACTTCCGTCTCCACCCATTCCAGCTCGACAGCGACGCTCACGTAGCAGTGCCCTTTAGCTACCGCTGGCCTTTGACAAGTCTGAATCGAGCATCACCGCTGCAACGAGCCGTTTGTGTTCATCGAATCCGCGGTACAAGGGAGGAAGATGTAGTACAGCACCGGCTTCGAGATGGTACAGGAGCCGCTCTCTGTGTGACCAGGTACCCAATTAGATGGTACTTGGCGACTTGTGCTTCAAGACACCAATACTCTTTTTGCAAGGCAGGCGAGGTTGGTAGTGGTGCTGGAGACTGCTACCAAGCGCGAGTGTGAATTTATAAGAGTTGTTTGCAATATACTGATGGCCTTTGCCAAAGCAATGTATGTGTATGTATATGTCTCCACTGCCGCTCGCAGACGACGCCATCTTCAAGCTTTCTGTACGACATCACCGCAGCCCTCCCGTATCGCATCTGTACCATCCTATTAACTCTGTTTGTCGTACCCTACGTAGCCAAGATTTGAAGCCCTTACGCGGGACATTGGTTCCACCATCCGGGTGGAGGTCTGTGTGTCTGAGGACGAAGTAGCATCCGTGCTACGAAAGCTTGTTTGCGGTGGGGCCACCTGGGAAGAGAGTCTTTGAACTATGCGACGAATTGAAAATAAAAATCTATTACAATGACTAGTAGTTCGGGATATATCGTTGCAGTCTTTATGGACGGTTTGTGCAGGCCCTTCCTTGAATGCGCATGAAGGGACGTAGTAATACAATATAAGGTGAACGTGCAAGATACAAGGCTGCATGCGACGAGTGCGAGTCACCGCAGGAGATGAATGTAAACCCAGACGCTGCTGGAGTAGAAAACGCATGTCTTCCTGAACGCCGGAGGTTATGCAAAGATAAACTCAACAGCACAGCCATTGTCTATCCCGAGATGAGCACCCACAGAAGGAAGACTACCAAAGTTAGCTCGTATACTCGGCCAACGGATCGTCTCGGACTCACAAATCATAAGGACACCAAACATCTTCGCAACTAGCCACCTGTTGCCCTGGACACGGCTCCAGTACTTCATCAGCTCGCGCTGCGCACCTTCAACGTTGTCGACTACATCCTCGGTGTTGGCGTCAATTCGCTGAATCTGCTCGCCCTGCTCAGAGACCATTTGCGCCAGTTGACTGAAGATACCGCCAAGCTCCTGGATCGTGGATTCAATCGACTCTATCGCTCGCCCTCGCTCTTGGATGTATGCGTTCTGCGGCTGAGCTTCTTCCATCAACAGGAGCTGTGCATCTGATTGAGGGCCACCGCGCGTGAGAGCGGATGACCCTGACGGGTCCAGAGAAAGTAGGTCTTGTTGCGCGGCGTTTGTATTCTTGAAGCCACCAGGCGAGCGGCCTCGTTGGGGAGTTTGATAGAGCGGAGAGTCAGTCCGGCTTGGGTCGAGGGACGATGTCGATTGCGCAGTGGAGAGGAATTGCTCCGTCCGTGATCGTGATGCCTGCATGTTCTTGGTGCGGACCTCTAATACATCCTTGAAGTTTGTGCCTACGTTCTGAAGCTTGTCCTTGAGCAGCAGGACTACGTTGCTGTTGTGCTCGCCCTCCTGGTCTACGCCTGGTTTCGCCTTGGGGTGAAGTTTGGCGTTCATTTGCTGCAGCTTCTGGACCTGGCCAGAGAGCGCTGTCATGTCTTGCTTGATGACAAAGGTGAGCTCGTCAAACTCGACGGGCCGATCGTCGAACAGCGTCTTGCGCCGGGCAAGCTGCGACAGGCGTTCGAGCTTCTGCATGGTGCCTGCAACTCCTCGTGCGACCTCAGCAGCATTGCGCGCAAACTCTGAGCGTTGTCGTTGCGGCGAGGGGTTGGCTTGGGCCCTCTCTTGTGCTGTGAGCAGCGACTGGCGCTGCGCCCCAGTCTTGGACTGGGCCTGTCGTCGCTGTGCCTGGGCGAGGATCGAGCGGAACTCATCGGTGCGGTCCTGGATGGACACGGCCATGGCGGCGGCGTTTGTTGTGCGTAGACGTGCGTTGCGCTCGACTTTGTTTGGCGATGCGGCGGTGGAGAGGATGCCGCCTCCGGATGCGGGTACGGGCACGGGTACGTGTACGGGTACGTGAGGAAAAGGGGCAGTGGTGGGCGGCGTGTCAGGGCCGTTGGCAGGCGCTGGAGATGTTGCGGCGCGGCTGGCGAGGAAGAATAACGTGTCGTGTCGTGTCGAGGCGAGGCTGCGACGTTGGTTTGGTGGACACGGTTCAGTCAAGGGCTGAGGTCCCCAAGCCTGGGTCCGGCGGGCCACGGTGGACACAGGCCGCCGCTGTGGGTGGCTGTGTGGCGCTTGCGGATTCGAGCACTCGCCGGACGAAGACTGCCTCTGCCACCCCCACAGAATGACGGCGGGCACTGAACCAAGGCCAGGACTTGCTCATCGACATGACGCTCGAGTGCATGTGCCGTTCAATCGTGCCCTGTGTCGAGACGCCTGGACGAGTAAATGCAAGTCCAACTGCGCCAAGGTGCCGCCGATCTACACAGCATCATGGGTGGATGGTCAATGTGTTCATGTAGCTGCACACCCCAGCCACGCGGCGGGATTGCGGATGGTGTGGACTGGGCGGCGGCGACAGGCGCAGTGCACTGCTAGCCACAGGAGCTTGGAGGAAGCCCTGCTGGCTGGCTCTCTCTCTCTTCTTCGGCGACAGCTGCATTGCTACATTGCCATGCCCCTCGCCCAATTCCTGTCTGAGCCTGACGTGCAGCTGCTGTGCTGACGTATCCCGCGGCGGCGCTATTAGCCCTGCATCTGCATAGGCCGACCTTGAAGCCTGACTTGGAGCTCCACCTCCACCGCACACACAGCTACTCGTCTACTCTCCACGCTCTTTCGTGCGTGACACTGGCACCGCAGGCTCCACGGGCCCCGTAGACCAGACCGTGTATGGCTGTTCGCATGCACTGCAGCATCACACAGTAATAGGGCACCGGCCCTGCACAGCGTTCAAGAACACCACCACCACCACCCCCCCCCCCCCGGTCCTGCACGCCTTGCAACCTCCAGGCCAACATGTCAGGCCCGTTTCGCTTCAACCAGCAACCTGCCCAGTCGCCGCTGTATGCCGCCTCTTTTTACTCTTTTCTCGCCTAGTAGACATGATAAGCTGACAATGCTACAGGGAGCGGGTTGCATCCCCCTTCTCGGCTGGCGGACAGCCAGTCTCATACAAGGCTAATGTTAATCGCGCGAAGACGAAGAAATGGGTCGAGGCCAAGAAGAACACATACGACGGCGACGACTGGGGCGACTACGATGAGTACGACGAATACGGCGTCGACACGACACCGCCGCCCGAAGCTGCTCCCCCTTCGAACCAGCGGTATTACGGCCAGCGACCTCCATACGACACCCCGTCGCGCAGCTTCACCGATCCCACCCAACAACTGCCGCTCCCAAAGGCGCGCAGGAACTCATTTGATGCTGGCGAAGAGCAGCGATCCTTCTCCGCCTCGGTGCCCCAGCCCCAGTCCCAGTCCCAGCCCCAGCATCCGGGTCCTGCACAGCAGTCGCAGCATGCGCAGGCCCCGCACTTGCAGACCAGCAGCATCGACCATGCTGACAGAGAGAGTCGGCCCCAGAATCCAGATGTCAACTCGTCCAACGTGCCCGGCCCCATCGCCGACGCTTACCGCTCTCCGGTGAACCCTCAATACCCACCACGCAAGAGCAGCATAGGACAAGGCAACGCACCTCCAGGACCAATCGACTTGATCCCATCCGCTTCGTCACCACGCGAGCGCACCGGCAGCCAGGACAAGCCCTTGCCCTTCATCAGGCCTGCAGACATCTACAAGAGAGTGGAAGAGGAGCGTAGACGAGAGTCAATCGAGTCACAGTCGCGACCCAGCTTAGACTCGCTCTCATCTCGCCCGAAAGATGAGCCGGCGTCGCCAAATGCAGACAGGAGAAACCTGCAGGCGCTTGAGACCGTTGCTGAGCGGAAGAGTGAATATCTACCGGATCCAATTGTCACAGCACAACAACAAAACGACAAGCCCGAACCACTGCCTCTGCAACACGAACAAGCGCCATCTGCGCTCGAAGGCATTCCGACATTTGACAATAAGTTCTGGTCCAGCGGCCCGGATCTGCAGTCGCCTACCAGCCACGCGTCTGTCGTGTCACCCACTCAGGACCAGGGCCTCCGCTCAGTAGTCGACCAAGCTTTCACTCGCAGCGACGACCAGCGCTCTGTGCCGCCCACACCCATATCGAAGGACTCTGATTCTGATTTGGACAGGAGTAACACTGGCAGCACATCGGGCATCAGTCCTATCATGAGTCGTGTGCCTAGTTCTGCAACTGCAGTCTTGAAGAACCGCGGCCTTGGCGATGGTAGCACACCTGTGATTGCAGAGGAGCCACACGAGGCAGGGACTCCAGTCTCCAGGCCAACCTCCAGCAACCTTGCGCAAACAGCGCACCCTTTTCAAGGACACGCACGCAACGTGTCTAACACCTCTCTCCCACGTAGTGGACTGGCAACACCAACCAGAGGTGACAGCCCTGCACGCTCGCCCGCCTTTGGCCCACAAAAGACACTGCCTGAACCGGAGACGGCACAATTTGCGACGGACAGCTCCGATTCACCAGATGCTATGGAAGGTGGCCTCAAGGGTCCACAACCTGCATATGCTACACGTGAAGCTGATATTGCAGAAGCCATGTTGAATAGTCCGGTGCGCACGGCTCCTGAGCTCGGCGCTGCGGAGAGGCAATCTCAGGATGAATTCCTTGAGTCCCACAAGGCGCAGTCACCCATCAGCGACGTATTGCCACGCGATCGCTCCGAATCACCCAGCAAAGGCCGCGTGCAGGCGCTAGCTGGCAGGTTTGGTGAAGTGTCGAGTTCGAGGCGCGGCTCGACCCAGTCCAATGCATCGAGGAACAGTGTACAGTCATGGGAACGAAGCCGTGACAACTCACGCACGCCTTCGCCCTCAAAAGGGAACCCAAAGAAGGATTTCAGGCCACACTTGCCGGGTGGTTGGGAGTCGTATGCCATTACGACACCAGCACCTCTTGATCGAAGAGAGTCAGAGAAGGGGCTGGCTGTCGTGGGAGCCCAAAGCTCATCAGCACCCGCCCAGCTTGACCCTACTGAACAAGAGCGCGGACGTGGCGCAGAGAAGAATGACAAAGAACTGTCCCTGGCAGCAGCAGATCTACAGCCCCCCACAAAGGAGCATTCTGTCACAGAGTCGGAACAGCCTGCTGTTGATCCAATCTTGGCGCTGAAAAACGCCGGAGCCGCAATGACCGAGTCGCTGCGCACAAGCGTAGGGTTAGGCGAGTCTGAGGCTGGTCAAGAGCCAGGTCACCGGTCCTATGGCGATGTGTACATGCCACGGCCGTTGCACATGGACCGCTCAGAATCCGCAGCGTCGAGCATCCCACCGACGCCACCAGCGAAAGACACGCCCAGGTCGGAATTCCCACCAACACCGCCTTTAAAGCAGGCTTCTCCTGACCGTCTTTCTGCTCCTGAGCGACCAATCATGGCCACACAACTCAGTACTGACCCTTCAGCCGATGATCAGGAAAGTGACCGTCTTCGAAAAGAGATTGTCGCTAGCCTGAGTCCGCTAAGGATGTCTACTGTCCCATCAACTGAACCTGATCACTACTCGCTTCGCCCGGACAGCAAGGGCGCCGATCGTGCCAGCTCGATTCTTGACAGCTATTATGCTGAATTAGAGAAAGATTCGCCAAGAACGTCGAATGATATCAGTAGAGATATTCCGGAGCTAGCGCCATTGAAGTCAGCGTCTTCGGTACAATCTATGACACCGCAGAAGCCTGCTGCGCTCCATCGTTTCAGCTGGGAGGCCAGCAGCCCCCATCTAATGACGCCTGATAAGCAGCCTCAAGCAGCCGTCATTCCAGAGCCCATCAAGAGCGTTGAAGCGGAGACGACTCCACCCGCAACGATTGAAAAGGCTGTAGAAATCGAACAGCAACAGTGGAATGATGGCATCCCCGATGGTCACTATTTCGGACCTGGCCACACATTCACAGTAACAAAACCAGAACCCTTGACCGATGCGAGCGTCACAGCACGCACACCTACTCCTACGTCGGACAATGGTGCATTACTGGTTAGCCCCCCTACGCGCGAGCAGACCAGATCACCCGGGCTCCACATCGTCAACTCCGCGGAAGATCCCGAAGCTGTCGATTTACCTCCTCGCTGGAGCGCGGAGCACTCTGCGCAACCCTCGAAGGAAGCTGAAAGGGCGTCTTCACCGCCGCAGGAGCTCAAAGAGCATCAGTCTACGAATCCGGCGATTTCTGCTGATACAGCGTTGACCGGCTCTATTGAAGCTCCAGCATCCTCTGCGGTGCATGAGCCTGAACTGCGATCGCCTACGTCACCGAGGTCTCCAACGTCAGGCAAGCCTTTAGGAGCCCGCGAGATCGCGACGATTGGTTCAACTGCAGAGCGGATTGCTACATACAACAAGACTCGTGAGCAATGGGCCAATACTGACCATGGGCTCAGTAGCTGGATATCTGCCACGTTTGAGGCAGACCCGACTCTGGCAACGCCGACTACACGGGCTCCCTCCCTACCGAGACCGCAATCAGGAGTCTTCCGCCACAAGCACACAGGTTCCCTGGCCATGCTTGGGAAGTTCACCGGATCCAGCAACAACCAGCCTGCAAATGGCACGTACGAGCAATACAGTTCGGCAGGTGCTCAAGTACCGGCTTCGTCGCAGTCTCCTACAGGGCCATCTAAGACTGCCTCGGGTTTTCTCGGTCGGACCGGAAGCCACTCGATCCAAACCCAACAGATGCAGGCTAAGGGCAAAGATTTGTTGCATACAGCCGGTGTCCTCAGTGGAAAGGGCATGACGAGCGCCAAAGGCCTATTCGCCAAAGGCAAGAGCCGTTTCAACCGTGATAAGGTAGAAAAATAATCCTCTTCTTGTTCACCCCCTCCCTCGAGCCGATGAAACGGTCTCGCGAAGATGAACTTTTTCTTCTCCTACCCTTCAAGTGGATTGCAGCATGTCGCCGAACGGGGTCGGATGGAGAGTTTTTGATCTTGAATAAAGCGATCTCAATTGGCGTTTTCGATATCATAATCTTGTTCCAAGCGTACATGTCCGGTTATATTTGTAAAAGGACTTTCTCCTTTCTCGGGTAGTCATAATGATCGAAATGTTAACTGTTAGTGCTCCTTACACGCACAGTCCAAGTGCTGATTGTTACGTGATGTAGGACTCGGCGCACTCAGGCGAAGCTCTCAGTGAGCTTGCCTTGGTATCGACCGCGAACGCAACGCCTGTGCCACGTTCTTGTACGACCGCCAATAGCGTTGAGCCAAACAGACGGCGCCGCTTCTCATCACCGTTTCGTCGGTCGAGATCTCGACCAAGATCGGTCAGTGCTGCTTTCCCCAGCACGACCTCACTACAGTCAAGTACTTCATTGACTGCGAATTCGACAGATGTGCCAGACATACCAAAATCTTTTCAGGTTCGCCCTCATTCGTACCACGCGCCTGACTTATCCATGCACCCTGCATACCGAGGTTCGACCGACCAATTGAGTTCCACGCCTCCGTATTACGAACATGGCCGCATATGGGTACAGCCTTCGCCAGTAAGATCTGGCTTCGTCACGGAGACAGAGGTCCAAGACGACTCTGTGCCACCAGTGCCCCCAATCCCGGCTGGTGTGAACGGCGAGAGGCGAGGTCGACGCAGTCGCAGCTGGGGCAACGCAAGTCTGATGCTGCAGTCTGCCATACAACATGTAGCAATGCCTGCCAAAGGATCAAGAAGTGTAGGAGCCAGTCCAATTGTCGCTCAATCAGACACTTGTGTAGATGCGAGAGCTCCCAAGCCGCGCATAGAGGATCTCGAAGATTCGCCGCGTGTGCCTTGGGATGATAAGGGAAAGCGAGGGAACCGTTTACCACAGGCTAGGTACAGCTCGCCAATTACGAAAGGCTTGTGGATGGGCGACACTTCTCCAGTCCTCTCAAAGCGGACACCGGCGAAGAATGAGGATGCTGGAATCGACGAGTTTCAGCCCGTGCTGCCCAAAGGTGCCGATGGAACGCTATCACCCGCAAATTTTGTCCAGCTCAGCAATGATCATGACAATGTTGTTGACCATCACTCACAAGATTCAGAAGAGAAGCTTGTCGAGAACACCACTTCGAACGCACCATCAACCAACACAGTCGAGGATCTGCACCATCCTTGGCCTGGCACACTTATCAGCGGCATCAAGAGTAATGGAGACAGCATTGATCGGTGGGATGGACTGGATGAAGCTCCTTTACCGCGAGCTTTCGTGATGCAGCTTCCAAGCGAGAGCCCTCTACTTCACTCAGCAAAAGCTTCGCTGTACGAAATCTCTGACGATGAGAACGACGCGTCGAGCCACTCCGATACCCATAGCACCAAGGACCAGATCAATGAACGACCGAGATTGGAGGCTGAAGTCAGTGGTGCTGGTGATGTTTCTGACGAAGACGAGGTCACACTGAGTGCGAACCAGCAATCGAAATCACGACTATACTCAGGTCGGGGCCAGGAGAATGAGCCCTGTGCTGATGCAAACGATTTTGTCAAGCATGCCACTATCCCTCTTAAGGATGCTGCGCTCTCGAAGACATTCAGTCGCGCAAACTTGCAGACCATGACCGAAGAGAGACACGGTACACAGGCCAGCTACGAGACTAGAACAATCGGTATTGGGGATGTCTCCCCGACCAGCGATCACGCAGACACCTCGGCACTTGATAGGGCATCCACTCGCGCGCTCGACATGCAGTCTGCACTTGAGAGCAAGGTAGTGGGAGATGGTGATGTTTCGCCAGTATCGACACGTTCATTGGCTTTCGTTGCCACATCTTCGGAAGGGCACCAGCACAAGCCTCAAGATGACAGGCTTGTCAAACAAGTCGCGAGGCCTGTGGTTGACAGATTTTTTACTGCCGATTCGAGACCCGATACTGAGCCTGTACAGGATGGAACGTTGCAACAAGAAAGCAGCGATACCAGCAAGGAACAGCCTCGTATTGAGAGATTCGAGACAGCGCATGAAGGCGTGCAGGGGTCAAGCGAGCTTACGGTTCCAAGCATCAGGCAGCCAGCCAGCCATTTTGCGACCGTCATGTCTTCCGAGCCTGTCGTGTTGTACAAAGAGTACGCTGGAAATTCCTCAAACTCGAGGGTCAATCTGCCTGAGAAATCTGAGGCGTCGAGTTTAGCGGTGCCAAGGCGGGCTGACGCCAGCCCCATGCCAACCATCGAAAAGCGACGGTCGGCTTCTCAGCTGCAGGTCGTTCACGCCGTCGAAGAGTATGCCGCATCCAATTCGTCTCTCGAATCATGGGACCAGGACAGCAACACCGCTGATGCGATCTCTGAGCCGGGCGTGACCGTTGCGATGAAGGACGAGAGCGACCTCGTTACTCCTGTGGCGCACGCGCCAAGCAACCATCACGGCCAGCAGGCTGACCAGGCTGCAAAGTCCAACAACACTTCGTCTTACACGACTTCCAATGGATATTTTTCGGAACAGTCGACAGTCGCAGCCGAGCAAGAAGCACAGCAGATTCCGGCCTCAGCATCTAACATGACAGTTCCTGAGCGCTCAAAGTCACTATTGTCAATCATATCTTCGGCGGTCTCGAGCGTACCAATATCGCCTGCATCAAGCAACGCTGGAAGATCAACTCCTTCGACAATACACCGGATGCAGCGCGACTTTTCCAATGCTAGGAAGACCAACCTAACAGACGTGCAAATCCCAGAGGAGACGGCATCAGCAAAGGACGATTCAACGCCGACAGCCAGGAATGAAGATTACGATCTCTACGCAGATCACAATGGTGTAGTCAAAGATGTCCATGATGAAAAAGGCCAACCGCTCCGCATCGCTAGTACCCCCAGCGCTGCGCCTGCCGAGCTGGCGCGCACGATAACCGGCGCCTCTTCGATTGGAACTGCACCAGACATTCATGACTCTCCAGGTCGGAGATACAGCTTTGAGCGCCCGATGAGCTTCATCTCTGGTCCTCAGGATGACGATGGAAGACCTCAGGATCAAATCAACCAGCCTAATGCAGGTATGGTGGCGGCAGCCCCACCACGGTCGAAACGGCGATCGCAGCAGTATCCTCGAGCGCCTTCCGGTGCCATTTACTCGAATTTTGAGCCGGTCCAAGATACGCATTGGCCTCCTGGCGAAGTAGCTACGCAGCCGCCAGCTCAGTCTGGCCCACCACTAGTACGTGAATCAGCACCTGTAAAGGTTGCTCGTCAACCAACTCGTTTCGTACCTCATGTAAAGGACGATGACGATGACGATGAATCACCTGTACAACTAGCTTCAAGGCTTCCTCCACAGCGAACACCACCCTCGATCCCTCCAGAAGGACTTGTTGCCAAGGGCCAACTACCACCGTACGGCCAATTGCCACTAAACGGCTTTCGGGAAGATCAAATTCAAGATCCTCGCGTCGTGCAAAATACCCAGGTACAGCCAAGGAGTGTGTCTGCTCCTCTGAATCAGATGCTAGCTCCCAGTCATGACCATCGTAACGTTAGCCAGCCCCTTGGGTCGCCACCTGCTGGATCTTCTGCAACACCGAGGAACGAGCTTGAATATCAGCAGCAGATGATGCAGCTTCAAGCCAAGTATCCACGCTTTCGTGGCGCAGAAAACCAAGCTCCTGCGCAACAACCTGGACCAGTCCAACAAAGTCCTCAAGCTCAGGGAAAACCACTGTCAAAGCCAAGATTAGCGGCAGCTCTGAAAGGCATTGTTGGCCGTACATCGCCAAATGCGCCACCCGTTTCCAATGCTCCACCGCCTTCATCAACCCTAGCTCCTACTGGTCCGCCCTCTGATGCCAACAAGGCCGAATCGTTCGTCTCCGCAGTTAGTAGTCTATCACGGGAGCCCAATACTTCGCCGCCAGGAGTACCGTCTGGCGTCACTGTAGGCCCGCAGCGTCCGCCCAGTTTTAGCGCAGACTCCCAGTACAGTCATGTCAGTCATGGCTCCACGCAAGTGCAGCCAGCGCAATCTCGACAGGACCTCACGATGCCTGCAATACCTGCTCAATACCAGAATATGCATTTGCAGCCGCAACCTCCTCAGCAAGGCGGACAGTCACATGGCTACCGCGCTTCTACAGGCACTATACCAGAGGGCGGAAAGAAAAAGAGGTTCTCAGCCATCACTGGTCTCTTTGGCAAAGGCAACCCGGCTGCAGAGCTGCAAGGGAAGTTCAAGTTATCCAGGGAAGAGAAGAAGGCACAGAAGGCTCAGAGACACACCAGTCAGCCAAACTTGCAGTCTCAACCGACCCAGCATTGGCCTCCGCCAAATACACAGTTCGTTGCTCCCCAACAGCCCCACAGCGCTCCCATCCATGGGTTTGTTCCTGGCCAAGCTGCACACTCGACAGATCCACGCTTTGTGCCAACTCAAGGTACACCTGGTGTGCACGCACAATCAGGGTTACCACTCCAGTTCCCACAATCACAGGTGCAGCCGCAGGTGCAACAGGGTCCGCCTCCTCAGCAGCCCAGGCTGTCAAGTGAAGGCTCTGCATATCTTAGGACGAAGCAAATGGCGGAAGAGCATCGAGTAAGGCAGGGCGCTGGCCAGCCGCCACGACCGGTTTACGAAGATCCTGCCTCAGTAGGTGCTGGCCCGCGATATTCAAGCGAGCACCCTCATCATCCAGTTCGACATTCACTTCAGAAACCGCCGCCATCCAACGGATACTATTATCCTGAGAAACCTTCTCCAGAACCGGGCGCCTATGGGGCGTCTCATGAGGAGCAGCAGCGAGCTTTGTACTTGGAACAGCAGCAGCAGCAGCTTGACGCAGAGCGACAGCTAAATGCTGGGCTGCCACGATCTCCAGGCGAACAGGAGGCATACAAAGCTTCTGTCGCCTCCCGCCAGCAGCCACAGCAGCACCAACGACTACCCTCGGAGCCTGGTGCTTACGGTGCTTCGCAGATTGCTCGTCATCAAGCATTACAACAGCGACAAGCTCACGGCACTAGAAAAGAAGGTTACGGGGCTACAGCGGAAGATATCCAGCGCTCAGAACAAGAGCAGTTTCCTCTTCCAAAGCCAGAGGCACTTGGTCGCTCTCAGATACATTACGACCAGATCCTGCACCAAAGTCCGCCTCAACCCACATCTGTTCCTCCACAAGAGCGTCAGCAACTGCCACAGAACCACCACCAGCCTGCGGTGACCCGGGAGGATCATATCAGGCAAGCTGAAGAAGAGTTGGCACGCCACAGGTGGCAGCAGCAACAAATGCAGCTTCGACAATTCCACATGCAGCAACAAGCTCAGATTGCGCAACAGCAGCCTGCAAATCGAAGTGTTTCTGGTCCTCTTCTCAGTCAGGCTTCACCTCCAGCATCACCAATCGCACAACGACATGTGAGCTCACCTGAACCTCAGTACGATACACCTCCGATTCCTGAGGCATACGGCCATGTACAAGGTGTTTTTGCATCTCCCCGTGATCAGCCGCACGCCTATACCACACCGCAACCCCACCCCGGTCGGCAGGCATCAGATGCTCAGATGCAACCGCTTTCGCCTCAAGTGTCCGCGCAGTCTCAGATGCCACCCAACACACGCCACCACTCAGATGCGAGCAGCGTTTCCGTGATATCGCCGATTTCTGGACCAAGTCCGGAGCCTGCTGAGACTGGACCGGCTGCACAAAAGCCCAGAATGCCTAGCATATCAGAGGTGCATCAGCAGGCGCCACCTCAGGAACGACCATGGCACATGAATTTCCCGGCAGGCACTACAGAGCAAGACATTGTTCGGGCTCGCCAGAAGCAGTTTATGCAGCAGCAATTCGCCTCCCAGCAACAGGCACAGGCAGAAAGACACGCTACTTCACCATCCCCACGTGCCTCGCCCGACAAGCAGACACCTCCCTTCTCTGCACCTCTTCAGCAACCTCAAGAACAGGGCGGGGGCTTTAGAGAGGTGTTGCCGCGGAGGTCTCCCCAATCAATTACTGCACCGCATTCTGCACCACTCAACCGTCGTAGCCCCCAGCCCACACATTCGAGTAACCAGGGTAACGCTGGATGGCCTCTTCACGCAGTATCTGGCCATGGTAGTCCAGTACATAACATTGCCGGACCTCAACCCTCTGCTCAAGAACCGCACACACCGGTACATGCTGGACCCATCGACCATCGGCCGTCACATGTTCACGAGCCGCAGCGTACTTCCTATGATGATAGACGATATGAACCAACGCCGCCGAACGAAACTCAGAGGATTCATCCAGTCCTTGACCAACCCCAATATGATGAAACTCCGCCTGACGATGCACCTCCGTCGTACGACGGTCCCGGCGCGCCCCATGGGGGTATGGAGAAGAGTAATCCAGAACGTCCTCGGCCACCAAACATCATAACCGCATCAAACGATCTTGGTCGTCATCAAGAAGGTCGACCTCGCCAAGCCTCCCTTGGCCTCATGCAACATCCTCAACCTGCCTCCATGGCCGCTTCTCCCCAGCGCACAGCTCCAGATATGGGCGCCGAGTCGCTTCGCCGCCAGATGCTCCAACAAGAAGAGCACGCCCGCATGGAGCGAATTCAACGCTCACAGATGCAGGCAGCCCAGCGACAACGGGAGCAGCAGGAGCGCGAGGCCGCGCGGGCACGAGCTCAAGAGCTTGAGCGCGGTGCCTCTGGCGGTGGACGTGTTGGAAGCCTTCGAAGCGTTAGTGGCAGCCGCAATGGTGGGGCGCCTGGGTGGGAGAGACGAGGGCTACAAGGTAGTAATAATCGCCCGGTGTTCGAGCTACCTGCAGTTGAAGACGATGAGCCTACCATGCAGGCCACAGCATACCCTGGGCAGTGGGAGCTATGGTAGTCAGCTGTTCGTCATGTTGACGACTGATTGATGCCACGACTCCTTCGATATTGTGGCATCGCGATATCCTCCTGTTTGCATAGTATTACTTCAGTCTTCCGATCTTAGCGACGCATTCCGCATTTTGACTTTTCGATTGGGATACCCCTTTTTTTCCGCATACATATGTGTTTCTTTCATCTCAGATAATCATTCTGTACATAGAGCGCTGTTGACACAATCTTGATCCAATTCAATATTTACAAGTTGGTTCTTGTGCGAGTCTCCTTACACGAACGGACCCTTGTTCTATCTACCATGGTACGAGACAGGCTGCCACAGCTCAACACCACACTGATCCAACAATGACTCAAGTGCTACCGCTGTTCAGGGCGGTTGTATCCCAAGAAGAGGAGCGTAAGTGAAGCGTGGAACGGCTCTGGGCGCGACTGCCTGCCCCGACCGACCCATGGTACTACACAAGGAGGCACAGCAGGGAAAATATGTAGAACCTTTCGAGTATATATTTCACCTGCCTCCCGGATCCTCCTCTTGTAACTCTCTCAACCAAAACCCTCCAAGTAAGACAGATATGCACTCTCCTCTCCGCACTCTCGTCAAGCGCCTCCAGGCCCACACAACGAAGCGTCCACGCACATCTCTCCAACGAGCCTTCAACATCAACGCGCTGAAGCAACGAACCGCACACTGGGAGCCAGCCATCGACCTCAATGACCTCAACCAGGAAGACCTGGACAGCAACGGCAACGACACAGAGCTAGTGCACATGTCCACGTTCAGCGCCTTCAACCCGGGAGCAAGTCATCCTCTGCTGCTGAACTGCGCACTGCCGAGTAGTCTCCGCTCGCGGCGTGCTAGAGAGTCACGGGGCAGTACGTTCCCGGCTTCGGCGCACGTACAGACGTCGTTGGTTACTTCCAGATCTAACCACGCTGTTCGGGTTCAGCAGAGTGGTACCGCGCCCGGTACTTCGAGGTTGAGGCCCCGGCCGTGCGGTGACGGGTTTGGGGGTGGTGTTGTGGGCACGGTGAAGCGGAGTGTGTTGTAGATGGGGCTTTATGGTGTCTAGGAACTGGAGAGTATCCTTGGGGGGAGAAGGAATACATAAAGGGGAACAGGGATTGTGGGGCGAGATCGTACGTGAGATGTGGCGGTCGGGTGGAAGACGGGTGGTTGCAGCGCGTATGTAGTTTGTTTTTCATGTTGCTGCTTGCTTGTCATCGATGCGGAGAGTCGTAGCTGTAGTCCCGCTTTTGTGGCTGATTGATGCGAATGCCTTTGCAAAGTCTTAGATCAATGCATGGTGGCCTGGTGTCTTAGGGTAGGTCAAGCAACCTTTGTCACTGCGTGTTGTGGTCCTTCAGAGCTGTAAGATTAGCTGTGCGACCAGTTCCCTGTGCACCCGTGAATCCATTCAATTATTTGTTTGTGATCCGCTTGTGATGGTGGCACACCATCTTACCTGTCGACCAATCATCATGCCGACGCTGTGAGACACGTGAGCTGTAATGCACCTGCCCTCTGGTTCAGCATCATCTTGGCTGCTGCCTTCCAATGAGACGCGCCTACAACAATCCTTCCCGTGGCTTACCTTTATACACACAAACATTACTTTTCTTCCCTCATTTTACTCCATGCAAAGACTGGAACGCACTCGCCGTAGAATGTGTAGGGAAATCCAGCCTTGCGCAAACGACCCTTTAGAAACACGCGCAAGTCAAAGTGAAAGCAGCCTGCTGGACGGCCGCACACAATAAAGGAGCCTGCGCCCCGCCAGCAACGCATCGTTCACGTCTCCACTCGCAACCAATATTGGTACGCAAGATAGTCACCTCAACTCCACATCATGAGCGGCAGAAGGCAAAGCGAACGTCTTCGCCACAAGCGCCCTCCAAGTTTGAAAGAGGATGAAGACGAGGATTTTCAGTACGCCTTGAAGCTGTCTGCCGAACTCAATGGGGATATCGGCGGGCATGTAGAAGCAGCTGCCGCCGCGGCAAAGCTTCAAGACGAACGTAATGCCGCTTACGAGCATACGTTGATACATTTCAACGACGAGTCAGTGTCCAGGGCTGGAGGACACACATCCTCACATGCTTTAAGGGTAGGTTCTTCTTCTCGCGCAGCGCCGCAGGACGCTACAGGCCACTCGAGTGCCATGATCATCGATGCAGAGGACCAGGTTCCGCGAGTATCAAAATCGCTTTCCGAGTTCCAAGACTACATGAGGGCGAGCGAATGTACTACTTGCGGCAGTCGGTTCCTTGGGGAAGAGTCGGACGTGACCTCGCTCTTCGACGAGTTCTACAGTGGAACGCGCGCACTCTCTTCATTGCTGGATTGCAAGCACTGCGGTACATCCTCTTGCATTGCGTGTCAGTCAACAGACAGTTCTAGGCAATCGTTGGTTATATTTGAGAATAATTCAGTGTCGTGGTGTTGCACTAACGGTCGCCTTCTACTAATCTGGATCCTTCTTTGCGGCTTCGATGGTTTCTACTGCGAAACAACACGTACCAACAATGCCGAGAAGGCGGAGGCGGCAGACGCGGAGTTGCAATCCCAACATGAGCCAACTGAGAAAGCCAAAGGAAAAGCCAAAGGAAAGGCCAAAGCCATGGGAAAGGGCAAGGGCAAGGCCAAAGCCAAAGCCGTTCCACAAACTGGTATTGGATATGGCGGCAGTGAGAGCTATTCTGGCTACACGTCGCCGGTGGACCTTGAAGAATTGGACAAAATGGAGGTGGACGAATTTGAGACGCTGCTAGGCGGTCTCACCGGTACCTCTTCCTTCCTTCTTAATAAGATGAGGAAAAGTTGGCATAGTGCCCGCGGTCCAGGGAGGACCATATCTGATGACAGGTCGAAGGCTTTCGAGGCTCAACAAGCCCTTGACACGCTAGCGACAACGGTTCTCAGCTTGCTTGCGCATCTGCTTCCATCGTTGGACCGCGGTCACGCCTTCGACATGGACCCGCCAGCGATGATACCGGATATTCTCTTGGAGAGCAAACTACTGGATTACTGCGCCGACATGTTGCGTAACGATTCCTTGGATGATGCAATCTCACGAAAGAGGTCTTGTAAAGCTGTTTTGGATTTTGTGAAGGTTCTCGGTACGCACCACGTTACGGCACAATCGACTGTGTTCTCGAGAAGACCACAGCAACCTGAGCAGTGCAACTTGCTCACACAAACATACCATCACATCGAGCATTCGTCCCGAGAAACGGCCACATCAATCGCCGACAATCTGCATGAACTCAACCAGTTCAGTGACTTGTTCTTGAAGAATGCCAAGCACCACCAGACTGGTCACGATGCTGACAATGACCACGAGCTTCTCTCGCTTTGCTACAGAATCCGGCATCTGTGGAAACTCCTCTGTCTTTCTATGCCTGCGTCGAAAGAGGGAGCGAACGACCTCAGCTCCGCTGGAGCAGTGGCGAGTGTTAGCGATGTTACTGATGATAAGATCTGCACTTCACACGCTTTCGCAGCGAGGATGCAAGCACAGTTCCGTTCAGCTCCTGGTCGCTTCAAACGGTTGGTCTCTGAAGTCAATATACTGAAGACCAGCCTTCCTCCAAACATCTTCGTTCGACATGGGGAGTCACGATTGGACGTGATGAAATGCGTTATCGTTGGCCCAGAAGGCACACCTTACGAGAACGGTATGTTTGAGTTTGACATATTCTGTCCTCCGACTTTCCCGAAACACCCTCCGGAAGTATGCTTCAAGGGAACTGGTGGAGGAGCACACGGAATCAACCCCAACCTATACGCGGACGGCAAGGTCTGCCTATCCCTGCTAGGCACTTGGTCTGGAGAGCCTTGGAAGCCTGGAGAATCGACACTGCTTCAGGTTCTAGTATCTTTACAAGCCATGGTGCTTTGTGAGCAGCCATGGTACAACGAGCCGGGCAGAGAGGACAGTTACAGTAGCAGCCCTGCAAAGAGTGCGTCTGAACACTACAATCGCAGGCTTCGAGAGCTGACGGTCCGACTTGCGATGATTGACTGGCTGGAGAAGATGCCTCCAATCTGGGAAGATGTCATCAAGCAACACTTCCAATCGAATGCAGACAAGATACTGCGCACTGTGGTTGAATGGCGTAAGCAGTCTCAGCCTGTCAGGCGTGGTACGTTACCGGTACTGCCCCATGAATTTGAAGACGCATATACCAGCTCTGAAAAGGGGTATGGTACAATACTCCCGAAGCTCAATGAGCTGCTGCAGGATTACGGTGCTACTGTTGCAGTTGTTGAGATTCCCGACGATGACTCGGAGCCGGATGCTAAGAAAGCGCGCATTGAGGGTCCACAAGCTGGAGAATCCCAGAATGATGTGACGTTACCGCATGGTCTCATACCGCATGGTCTCATACCGCCTATGTCAGGATTAATTCCACACCCTGGGATGGGCGTTGCTGACTATGGCTATGGAGGTATGAGCAGTAGCAATGATAAGGCCACGAGCATATTCGGCAATCACAAGAACGTGTTCAGCCTCGAGGGAACAGTGGTTGCCGCTTATAGGGGCCGTGGAAGCAGTCATCATATTTACAGCTTCGGTGGTAGAGGGTACGTGCTTGGGGGCGATGCTCCGCCAGGTCCACCAGGTCCACCAGCTCCTCCTGCGGGCGGACCAGAAAGTGGTCGCGGGCGTGGTTTTGGTCGAGGAACGCTTGGTCACGGTCGAGGGCACGTGGTTGGAGACGATGGTCCACCAGGTCCACCGATGCTTCCAGCTCCTTTGGGTGAATTAGAGGGTGGACGCGGGCGCGGCCATGGTCGCGGATTGTTTCCTAGCTTCAGTGGAGGAGGGTTCGCGCCTGATATATTCAAACCGTTTGGGTCTCTCGTGGGATCTAATCACAGTAAAGGCAGGATGCTTGGTGACGGCGAGGAGAAAGCGGCGGGTGGTGGGCGGGGAGGACATGACGGATGAGGTGGATGAGGTGGCTGCGGTGGATGAGGTGGATGCGGTGGATGAGGTGATGGGTAGGAAGGTTATGTATAGTATGTGAGCATGATAGATGCACACTAGAAGGGCAATCAAGGCTGGCAGGTTGTAGCATGTGGCTTTGATAAGCAACACTGGCTTCGATAACAAGGGCACTGGCCAGCACTGGCTTTGATAATTACAGCACTGGCTTCGATAACGACAGGACTGCCTTGGATGGACAACAGAACAGGATGCAGACAGCTGGGCTGCACACAGTGTGCGGTGTGGTGTGGTGAGTTGGCGGCTCCAATACGCGTGGTGCTGGTGTGAAGTGTAAAGTGTAAAGTGGGGCACTGTCCAAGGGGACGCGGGGAAGTGCTGCTGGGTGCAACGGCCGACGGGTCTCGCACATGACATCAGCCCTGCACTCACCACCCAAGGCTGAGCTGTTGCTGTCCAGCTCGCGGAGTCGCACATGCCCACGCATGCCCCGCCGTCTGCACTGCAAGATGCCCTCGTCGACGCGCGCAGCCCGCACAGCATGACTGCACCCGCGCCGGGCGGCGCCGACTCGCCTTGTGCAGCTGCAAGCTCGGTAAGCATGCCCGCCGCCTGGCTGCCTCCCTTGCGCGAGCGTCGCGGGCGTCACGTTGGGCGTCGCGCGAGGGCGGCCACCCTCACCCACCACAAGCAGGCGCTAACCGCAAGCCCCAGCTCCAGCTCGAGAGGCTCCCCGAGGAGCTGCTGCAGCTGATTGTCGCCCACCTCGACACGGCCGACCGCCGCACCGCCGCCCTCGCCTCGCGCACCCTCTGCCGCCATGCCACCGACCTGCTCTGGCGCGACGTCTGCTTGGTGGACCGCCGCTCCCTCCGCGCCCACGACTACACGGCGCCCCTGCTGAGCGACGGCGCCGAGCAGACGGACGAGCACGACGACGCCCCCATCATCGAGAAGCTGTACATCCTGGCCACAAACCCCACCCTCGCCGCAAAGGTCCACACCCTTACCCACCGCTGCCACCTGCCCGCCCCCAACATCTTCACCGAGCTCCCGCGCATGTACTTTGATGCCCACAACCTGTCCGCCGACCCCCGCCTGCACACGCTGCTCTGCGCCGCCGTCCGCAACCTCGTCAATGTCCACACTCTGCGCATCGTCTACGGCCACTGGCACCTGACCACAGCCCTCGTCTCCGCCTTTCTGCACCACCGCCGCCCACGGAACCTTCCTCTGCGGAGGCTGTGGCTCGAGAGCTGTGCGTTCGATGTCAGGAACGCCAGCTTCCTCGGCCCGGCTGGCGACACTGGGCTCGAGTCTGTCCGTTTGCGCCGCCTGAGAGCAGAGCCAGACATGGCTGGCAGCAGATACGACATGGCCTTCCTCGACATGAAGCTTGCCCGTGGGGGGCACTACTTCCAGGTCCACAATGGTGCAGGCGCCTGGGTGGGCACAACCGTCGAGTTCTCGCAAAAGGACCTGCCCGTGCAGCTCATGGTGCCCACGCCAGACGCCATGTTGGCCACCGCACGCGCCTTCGACAACATGACTTGGGCGGATCTTCCCCACATAGACGACTATGTTCGGGACTTGCCGGCCATTGTTCCTCCCACACCCACAGTACCAATGGGGCCGATGCAGTGGCTATTCCAATCCTCACAGTCCACCCTGACCCGCCTCGACCTTGACTGGGTGTTGTGGCGTCAGCGAGAAATCAACGACGAACATGATGTATCAAGTCAATTCCTAAGACAACTTGCCTCGATGAGATTCCCACGTTTGCTCGCCTTCCAGCTGCGCAACGCTGTGCTGCCGCTGACCAAACTTCCCACTGACGTCTTCCTGCTCGAGGACACATTCTTATCCTTCTTCGAGGCACATCCCCGAATCAAGTGTCTTGCATGGCCGATTGACAAGTTTTACAGCCACACCAGGCCATCGGCGGAAACCCAAAGCAGATGTCGAAGGCTTATCGCGCATCTGGCCATGGTGCTGACCGACCTGCGCCTTGACTCGTACTACGCCGGCAACGGTGAGCCCACGACCGACAATAGCACTACCATCCAAGACGCCCAACAACGCATTCGCCGGAGGAGGTTCATTGCAGAATTCGCCCCCCATTTGCGAAGAGTCAAGCAGATCAAGCTTGAAGGTGGCATACCTCGAGACGAAAAGCGCGAAATTCTGCGTGCTCTCCACTACTGTCCGCTTCAAAAGATAGTCTTCATCGGGGTCTCTTTTCCAGTGGGGAACACCTGGGGCGCCGGCGGCGCGCGCTTGAAAGCCCTCGACGCCGGTCACGCCACAGACTTTGCGTGGGATCTAGAGGAGGAAGACCATGCTGGCATGCTCGCCGCCTATAGACGACGCAACTACGTTCCGGAGCCTTTTGTGTTTGTCCCAGAATTCGGCTGGGCCGCTGAACCGCCCCTGCTCCACACTCTGGCCCTGCACCACGCCGCCACGATCCAAGAGCTGAAGATCTGCGGCTACAACGGCTGCCCGATCCTTTCGTACCTCTCGTCTGACACCACGCCGCTCCTCGCTCCGCTCCTGCAGTACCACAGCCTGCGCCAGATTGTGGTCAGCTTCTGGCTGCTGACGTTCTTCGAGGATGCGTACCGCGACGTCGAGATAATCCAGAGCTGGATGGACACGCGCTCGCCGTCCAGCACCGCCCTCGTCATCGTCACGCCGCCGCGCAGCCCCGAGCGCGAACACCCCGTCGACGGCGCCATGATGCCTGCGCCCGAACCAACCGCGCCGCGCCCCGAGTTCAACCGCTGGGCCGTCGCGCTCAAGACGCGCTTCACCCCCTCGGCCCTCGCGTATCGTGTTGCAAGCGACATTGGGCCCTTTTTGAGTCCGCTGGCCAAGGCACGCAAAGGCGGTGTGCGGATCCGGGCGAGTTTCTGTCTGGGAGCGCGGGAGGAGAGGCGGGTGGCAAACGACATCTTCGACCTGGACATCAGGGTGGGGAGGGATGACCAGGTGTTGGAGTTTGTGGGGCCGAGAGAGGAAGGCGAGAGGGGGAGATGGTGGGCCAAGATGGAAGGGCGGCAGTGGTTCTGATGCTTCCAGGCGTCGCTGGTTGTCGCGGTGGGTGTGTGTGTGTGTGACGATGTGGTAGGTAGCGCATACATTACGAATTTACGACTTGGACACTCTGAATGGGTATGTTGCTTGTTGAGCTTGCCGTTTCACTTCACAATGAATGGCATGATGGAACATCTGTTGCAATGTTTCGACTGTCGTGGGTTTTACTCGAGGACAAGGGCATTGGCTGGTAAGGTTGAAATTGGTTGTTTGATCTAGGTGGCATAGTCAGTGTGTTGACTAGAAACAGAATAGGAAGTTGAGTCTGGTTGTTAAATCTAGGTAATGTGTTTAGTGTAACAACAAGAGAAAGAAGAGGGGTTGAGTCTTGTTGTTGATTCTAGCATGGTTCGTGTATTAACGAGGAATAGAAGAGAGATTAAGTTTGTTTATCTAGTCTAGGTAACATTTAACATATTAATAGATCCAATTTATTTCTTCTATCCAAGTACCACAGTCAATGTACTAACAAGAAAAAGAACAGGGAAACCAAGTCTATTTGTTCAATGTAGGTAAACACAATCAGCGTGTCGACGAGATGCAACAATTGTAAAATAGCATTATTAGGGTTTCCACATCTCAATCTCAGACATTGCACATCATGTTGCGGATAGCTGCAGGCGAAAGGATGAGATGCCTGTATTAATTGCTGGATCGCGGAATCAGGTACAGAGCTATGCCTAGACAAGGTGGGTTGCCGATGCTCTGGATCGAAATATATACTACTACTACTACTACTGCATGCCGGCAGTTCCCCAGGGTGGCCGAAGTCGCAATCGCAATCGCAATGTGGGTGAGATGTTGGGGTGGGGTGGGGTGGGAAAGGAATCATTTCCGAGCAGGCGATGAAAGCGCCGGAGCTCAGCTGGCATTTGGCAGTTGATCGGCATCGCGCTATGGGCGGTGTTGGCCGCCCAAGGCAACTTGTTCAGCAAGGTGTTGTAGGGTGTAGAGACAAGATGAAAGCGTACGGCGAAGCTGAGACTGCGTCGCGAGACACTTGCTGGGCTCGGCTGCTTGGTGGTTGTGGTGGTGGTGGTGCTCGCTGGACCGCGGAGTGGATTGCTGCTGAGTGGTCGGGGCGAGGGTTGGTTACGTGTAAGCGCGTCCCGAGCGAGTGGGTACCAGGCTGCACCTGCCCGTCTCAGGCGTAACGATACGGGCAGGCCACGTTTTATAACAGGATCATGTCATCAGCGTTCACAAGGTGCTATGCAGAGGGAACTACTATGGAGAGCTACGGAGGCGAAGCAAGGGCAGAGTGGCAGCGTGGTGAAGCAAGGCGCGCATCGTGTTGATGACAGGCGAGCGGCGATCAGCAGCGTTGATCCACATGCTTCGCAATCTCCCGCAAGCGGGCCGACGTGTGCCAGCGGCGTTGGGGGACAGGTGTGATCTGCAGTGTGAGCCAGTGAGATGGGGGGGATAGGTGGAGGGTGACGGCGCAGTCTCAGAGGTGCGAGAATTTGCCACTTCCAGAAAGCTTCCATGCGGGAGTGGAGTCGCAGGATGACGCTGCAGTGGCGGCGACAGGTGGAGACGGAAGGGGGGTGGTGGTGGAGGTGGTTGTGGTGGTTGTGAGATGTGCAGTGCGTGTGTCAGCTGCATCCAGGTGCGCAGGCAGGCAGGACGAGAGACAGCATGGGAGGGCGCGCCGAACGGGGCAGTCGGCCGGTATCCAGACGTCTGTCAGCAGCGCTGGGCGCTGGGCGCTGGCTGCTGGCCGCTGGCTGCTGGGGCTCGGGCGCAGGCCAGGCGGCTCTCCGACGCTGGCTGGGCAGGGACGCACGGCGGCACGGCGGCAGGCAGACGGGCAAACGGGCAAACGGGCAGGCAGCCAGGCAGGCAGGCAGCCAGACAGGTGCTCGCGTCCAGCAGCTCGCGGGCGGCGGGCAGCAGGGCGGGCGGCGGGATTCGAGCGCGGAGAGAAAAAGCTTCCACGGCGCTTCGATGCAGCTTCGACAAGCTGGCGGCGGGCGGCGAGTGCCCAGGACGCAGGTGGAGCAGCCAGGCCCCAGGCTGCTTTGGTGCATCGAGTCGTTCGCCGTACCCACACGGCGCACTGCTGCTCGTCTCCTCCACAACCTCACGCCCGCTGCCTCTGCGCTGCCTCTGCGCCCCTCCCCCCTCTGCACACTGCCCTGCAAATGCGCCCCCAGCCGCCGGCAGCGCTTCTGCAGCTCGACCCTCCTGCGTTGCGCACTCGCCCGCGCTGACCACCGTCGCTGCCGCCCCGAGCGAGACGTGCCCTGCCCGCCGGCCACCCTGCGCGCCCGCGCTTGCGACTGCCACTGCGCCTGCAACCACCACACTGCGACTGCGACTGCCACCGCGACTGCCACTGCCGCTGCCACTGCGACCACCACTGCCGCTGCCGCTGCGACCGCGCCTGGCGCCCGTCCGCTGGCCGCCGTCCACACCTGCCCACCCTCCTCTCCTCGCCGTCCGCGGCTCGCTGCTCGCACGCACTAGTCCTGCCGTGCGCCGCGACTGCTGCCCCCCCGAGCGTGGAACCGCGCTGCTTCGTGTCACTGGGTTGTTCCCTGGCGCCGCCCTCGACGTCGTCGTTTCACGTTGCACCTCAGAGCAACCCACAGACGCACTCGCGCCGCCCGTGTCGTTCTGTGCGCGCCTCCCACGCCTGCACACTGCACACGACACACTGCACATCGCACACTGCACACTGCCGCCTCCACTGAGCCCCCCACCTCCCAGCGCGCCTGCGCCTGCGCTCCCGCCCAGCAATTCCCACGGCCCATTGCGCCCGGCCCGGTCGCCGCTGCATAGCTGGTCATCATGGAACATGGCGCGTGCAATGTCATCTATGTTGACCGGCGCGCCCACGACGAGCACATCAAAAGGGAGACGCTGTCCAGCTCTCTGATCGCGCGCACCAGCACAGGCAATGTAGGCCAGAGCTACTTTGCCCTCGGCAAAGCCCCGCCTGCCGAAGTGCATGCCAACGTCGAATCCATTTTGACCATATTCAGCGAAGGTAAGACCACGACGCATCTTGTAGCCCAATGCGAATCCCATGCTCACCCACAGCACCAGTCTACATCTGTGGCTCCGGCAGATCGTGTCTGTCCCGAATCACCCAGCTAGCCGACAGCTCCAACATACCAACCTTTGTTATCCTCGACGTCCCATACGACGAAGAATTGCGCCTAAAACGCCTGTCGCGCGAACCTCGTACACCCTCCCCAACCTCCTCGCGCGTCATGAGAGCAGACATCAACGAGCCGGACGACACATATGGCTCCCACCTGCTTACCCACGTCTCCTCGGAGATTTCGTCAAGAAACTACTCCAAGCTCATCGTCCCTGTGGTCATGTTGACTGGTCTGGCAAACGAGTCTGCCTCTGCCGGCGCCCCTCCATCAAGTCTTAACAAGACCCAGGTCCTTACCGACACCCTCCGCCTCTCAAAGTACCTGGACTCTGGCGCTGTGGATGTGCTGTCGAGTCCGCTGTCCAAAGATCGTGTGCAGGGCTTGGCCGTTCACGCCTATCGACTACAGAAAGAAGCCGCCCGCGAAGAGACGAGCTTTTTGACATCTAAGAGGAACCGGAAGCTATCGTGGGTGGGCGTCGACGATGCGAAGCCATACGCCTACCTGCGCGAGGCCATGGTCTCTAATCTCATGACCGGAATCTGTAACCCAGAAACCGTGGGTGACTCGATTGATGCCTCGTAAGCTGTTCAGCTCATCTGTGCAAGGTTCAAAGCTTACATGCGCAGTGATTTCGAACTCAAGCCAGAGAGAAGAAAATTCGTCGAAGACAAAGTGTCCACCTGGGCCTTCTCGGCGCATGACTTCACCGACGATGAGCTGTTATACGCCGCTTTGGTCATGCTCCAGCACGCGCTCTCAGCCCCGGAACTTTCTCAATGGGATATGACTCAGGGTAAAGTTTGTTCGGCAATGTCGAGACCCAGCGCTGATTTGCTTTCGCAGATGAACTCATCGTTTTCCTTCTGGCAAGTCGTACCGCATACAACGAATTCGTCAAGTACCACAACTTCCGCCACGTCGTCGACGTTCTCCAGGCCCTGTTCCACTTCTTGGTGCGGATAGGCACCTTGCCTGAATACCCTCCCACCAACAAAGACCCGGCCGCCGAAAAATCACCCATTGCGGATTTGCTGAAGCCTTTCGATGCGCTGACACTTCTGATCTCTGCAATTGGACATGACGTCGGCCATCCGGGAGTCAACAACGCTTTCCTGGTTGCCCTCAATGCTCCTTTGGCACAGCTCTACAACGACCGGTCTGTTCTCGAGTCCTTCCACTGCGCTGCATATTCGCAAATATTGCGACGCTATTGGCCCAAGGTTTTCTCCGACATTGCTATGCGCAAACTAATGATTAACAACATCCTTGCTACAGACATGGGCCTACACTTCAAGTACATGAGCGACCTGGGCAGTCTCCAAGAGAAGATTGCGCATAATAAAGGACTCACTGATGGCTGGAGTGTCAAGGTCCGCGAGGAGCACAAAGACTTGACTTGTGGACTTCTGATCAAGTGTGCGGACATTTGCAACGTGGTAAGTCTAGCACACAAGCACCAGAATCTCCTTAGCACATGCTCACTTTCGCACTAGGCACGTAAATTCGCCACAGCCGCGAAATGGGCCAATATCCTTACAGACGAGTTTAGCAACCAGGGCCTCATGGAGGAAGAGCTTCAGATGCCATCTTGTTTATTTGGAGGACCACCTGTCCAAGACGACATGATCAAGCTTGGAGAGTCACAGATTGGCTTCATGAACATCTTCGCTCGGCCTCTTTTCGAAGCCATGACCGACATCCTTCCTGCAATGCGGTTCGCCGTTGACGAAATTTTGACTAACAAGTCGATCTGGGAAGAAAAGATCGACCACGAAAGGCAACGTGGAAAGAAAAAGGGACCTCTGCAACTCGGCTTCCTTCAAGCATCCTTCGCCCTTGACCCGACCCCGAGCCCTCTATCTGGCGGACCTGGCAGTCAGACTGCTCCTACTTCTACGCCGATGCCAACTCAACCCGGTCAAGAAGCAACCGATCGCCGCGGCTCCAACGGATCTAATCAAGGTGTCACCCAATATTCGCGGCGATCTTCTGCTGCAGTAGCACTTGCATCACGCGAGAACCAAAGCTCTTCTCGGAGAGGCAGTGGCGATGCCAATCTCACAGCAATACTCGTCACACACACTCCGAATGCGAACGACGGAACGCCTAGGGGCTCAGACGCTGGCAATGAGGACCACGCAAAGGCGAATCGCAAGGACACGTTGACGCGTTCGCCCTCGAAGAAGAAGGACAATACCAGGCCAGTAACAGCTCCTGCTCCCGCCAGACGCAGTCAGGGTAAGCATCAAAGTATACAAAATTAGTCCCCTAATGTTCTCGTTACTAACGTGCTCAGTTGTTGAGCTCTACCCCGTCCAGCAGTCATCGCCTCAGAGCCATTCAGAGATAGATCTCTCACAAGGCGCTAACGGCAATCTCGAAGACTGCAAGTTGCAACACTGGGACAGCAACAAAACGAGCGGTGACAGCGGTGCAACACGGTCCGATGTGTCGCGCGATTCGAGTTGGTGGCGACAGATGAGCTCGAAACGACGCACGGCACGAGAGGCCAGGAACGGTGACCACGAGGTTTCATATCCGCCTAAGGAGTCTACGTTGAACCCGCCTACGTCGCATCCAGATTCGCATGCGCTCACATCGTCCGGGCTAAGTCCTGGTAGGAAACACACATCAGGACGATTTAAGAGTTTCTTCAAGCGAAAACCCAAGGGACACGAAGAGCAAGGGAAGCAGCTTTCGAGCTTCGGAAGCTCTTCGCAACTCCGAGCCACACCACCAAGAAGCGATCAAGGTCGATCGCTGAACAGCGACGACTAAGGCCTTGACTTGCTTACAGCAGCACGTTCGGCCCATACAACTGACGCCACGCATCCATCGATGGCGATCATACTTTACCCAATCCTTTCCTACACAGTCCCGCCCAACCTTTCCTAAGTATCCAAACTCCTCTCGTTAGTGTGTTTCTTTGAGCCACGATACCTCCGACGCATGACATGACGGGCGCACGAAAAGCTCCGCGTACTGTACTTTCTACTTTTTTTTTTTTTTTTGCAATCTTTGACCCTCGGGTCTCTTCTCAGAATGTTCAGGCCCGGTGAATCTCCCATCCCCTAACTTTTCGAAGACGGGCGTTGTTGGACCTACTGGTGGGACCACTTCTTTTCAAAGCTGCGAAGCTTAGCATTTGCATGATGCATTCTGGTCTGTCCGTTGGCGCACGATTGCAAGAGTCGGTCCACTTTTCTGGAGTTGCGTGCTTGCAGGCGGATTTGTGACTCGCTGTTGAGTGTTTGTTGTCAAAGTGCAACGTGAAGAGGGATTTGCTGAGATGGAGCTCGAGGTATCGCGAGCTGGGTTGGGGTGTTTGGAACGAGCGACGCGCAGCACATGGCCCTAAGATTTATACCTGGGTTTGCTCGCGACTAATGAGCTATTCCATAATGAATGTACATTCTCGATACCCTCGAAGACTGCGTTTGCATTGTTTGTGTGTTCTTGTTGTCTACTCAGCGAGCGCAGCTCGTGCGCAGCTCGTGCGCAGTTTGTATGCGAAGGATTCGCCTCTACACCCGAGAAACACAGCCAGGTGCGATGTATCTTGAGTCTGTTAACAAAGGACCCAACTTCTCCAACACTCGCATTTCCAAGAACCATACCATATGACAAAAAACGACGTGGAACCAGTGGATCGATTCATCAAGAACACTGCACAATATATAATCATCTACAACTACCAACAGCAGTAGTCGAGCCAACCGTCCCCGTCCCCGTATCCCCAAGTTGAACCACACACACGCCATCACATCACCACCGTCCTCCCAACACCGCGACGCGAACCAGCCGCACCTCCCCACTCTAACCCTTCCAGACAGCCGGGCCAGGGGGCTTGTAGTTTGTCGGAACAGGGTAGTACATGTTGACGAGGATGCCGCTGTCGGTTGGCTTGTACGCGCCGGGGAAGCTCACCAGTGGACCGGGGGTACCGTTACCGCCGTTTACGACGTTGATTTGGGCGCACGAGATGTAGAACTGGTGGTGTGGCTGTCAGTGACGAGCGAGCGAAGAGAAGCACACGCACGCACGCGGGTATGGGGGGTTGGGGGTTGGGGGTTCTGTCGGGGAGGAGGGACTCACCTGTGCGCCGCCTGCGCTGCCGGCGCTGTGCAGCGCAATGTGCTCAGCCCGCAGCAGGTACTCGCCTGCTGACAGTGTCTTGGGCAGCGTGACGGGGTACTGTGCCTTGTTCATGCTGGCCCACGAGATGGACGACGACGTCACGATGGCTTCCTCCTGGAAGATCTTGAACCAGACGTTGCCTGCGCCGTCCCACGTTGCGGCGGTTTGGCCGGCGGGCACTTTGGCCAGGTAGAATTGCATGGGCCCTGGGTGTCCGATGGTCGAGCCGGATGTGAAGCCCAGTGTGTCGCCGGCGTTGACGGTGTGGGTTTTTGCTGAGGTGCCTGGCGCGAGGGGGTAGCAGCGGATGGCGGTGGAGGAGACGTCTGTTACGGGGCCTGGTGGGGGGTTAGCAATGTGCGTTGCTTGCCATGCGTGGAGGAAGAGGGGAGAGTGAGTGAGTGTGTTGTAGGAGTAGTGTGGAAGAACGCACCATTGGACTGGTAGTTTGCTGTCTGACGGACATACTCCCAGTTGTTTGTTGCCTTGCCGCCCACCACCAGCGCAGGGAAAGTGTAGTGTGCAGCGGTGGTGCCAGCGAGCGCAAGAAGAGAAACAACGAGAGACTTCATGGTGACCAGAAGACACAAAACTAGGATATATCTTGCAGCTTGGAGAGAGCACGTTTGAGCATGTTCGAGCCCGTACTATTATATATGTATCCAAAATCACTTTCCCCCCCTACATGTACCGCCACCTCCACCCACGCACGCCTTCTCCTGCTCTTGATGAAATCTAATTGCTTCTTCGTCTCATGCAGAATGCCAGTATCAGACACTATGGCTCTTCGCACGGCGTTTCCGTACTGCCGGCGGGTAAACAATTGTAGATGAAGGCACAAGCATCTGCCGAGCGCTTAGTATGAAACATGCAATCAATCCCACGACTCCGAGGCCCCCGTTTTATATGAAAGAAACAACTGTGCACGGGTTGGCATGTCTGATATTGAAGCGCATGACCTTGGTATTGTTGCGCAAAGAGTCGTTGTCAAGTACCGGCGGTACTGTTGCGGTGGTGTCGAATGAGGTGGGTTGGCGGCGAACGTGCGACGTCGGTTAGGAGATATTAAGTTTAGACTATCGAGCCTCAGGTGCAACACCGTCTTCTCGATGCATGTTGTGCAACGATTGGGATCATCAAATCGTGCGTTCGCTTAAGCAGTCAGACCCTCTTGCGATGCTTTGCCGCCCTCGCCAGTACCGGGCTTGCCACCGGCTCTATGGCGTGCGCCAGCATCAACCGGCCAGTCATAAGCGGGACCGTCGCCCTCGATCTTGTTCTCCTCCCTCCATTGCTTCCTGTCTGTGGTGCCTACGCCAGGGCCTCTGTAGACACTGCCGTACCAGCCGCTCGCCCAGTCCTTGCCGGGGCCTTCTTTGGTCTGCTTAGTTGCGTGCCTCTTATACCACTTGCCGTAGGTAAGCAGATAGTAGAGTCGGAAACTCAGAAGAGCGAACTTGTCCCGCTCAAGGTCCTCGGGATACGTGGCTCCGAGATCAACAGCAGCGGCGATGCCAGACATGACGGCGACCTCGTGAGCGTTGATAAGCGTCCAGGCAGCGGCGAAGCGAGTGTGCTTGCGACCTTGCAGAAGCCACATCCAAGGGACGACGAAGAGGTAGTGAGTCCATGAGTGGCAAAGCTGGTGCCACCAATCCTGTCGGATGATCTTGTCCTTGTTGATCTCTTCGCTGCTCCACAGATGCCCGTCGCGGTGCTTGTTTAGGTAAATAGTTTGGAAGACGTGTTTATCGAACGGGACATCTGGTGGGAACTGGCTTTGGTAGTTGGTGCAGTCGAAGCACATCTCCAGCTTCGAGCGGTCCTGGTCATACATCTTGATGTAGTACATAGGCTTGAAGGACTCCTTTGCGTACTTGAGTCTTTGGGATTGATCGACGCCCGAAAGGCTGGAAACTGCCTTCTTTTCGTCATAAAAGTTCTCGTAGTGGTTCTTCATATAGTCACTATCCCAATGGGTGATGGTGATATCATCAGAGAATTTGGCAGATCCGAGGACTTTCTTCTCGCGAAGAGATGCACACGGCGCAAGAATGCGCTTTGCAGTATCGGCACTACCTGTGTTAGCATTAACTATGCAGAGTAGAGATCAATACGTACAGAACACAAAGAACGATTTCGTCGTAATGTTCTGTCTCCTCACGCGCGTCCTGATCAGCATTGACAGGGTCGTTAGGCACCCAAGCGCTGTTGGGGTTGTGACCGTCTGGAACAGGTGTGCGCTTGATAGTCTTGACGATGACGCCGTCCTTGTCGCGTTTGACAACTTTTGTGACCTCGGTGGAAAGCCTGATATTCACGCCCTTTGAGATCAAATCATCCTTCCACTTGCCGTAAAATTCGGTGAACTTGGGAAATACGACCATGGGCGGCAGATTACTTGCAATGCTGAGCTTATCCGGTGGATACCACAAGCCGTATGTTGGACTTGTGCACAGTCGCTCGAGAACGATGAACGGTACGTTTGGTGTTTCGTTTCCGGTTCCAAGGAACAAGGCGATCATGGGCATTGCAACGGTGTTGGTGAACTCTTCGGAAAACATCCACAGCTTGAACATGTACTTGATGGGTATCAGCGCAAAAAAGACTTCGAACCAGCGAGAAAATGTCATCATGCGCTTAAAGCGCTTGATCTCTCCTTGATGTCGTGCAAGCAGGTCAGTGGGAAAGACGTTGGTCCAGAAAATATCATCTTTTCCGAAGGAAACGTGGAGGTTGACCGGATCAGCGCGGTGTCCTTGTCGTGCGAACATGGTCATGGTGTGGTGGAAAATATAGCTCCCACCTTGTACACCCTGGTTCAACCAGCTGGCCCCATGGCGTTCTTTGTCAAGCGGAATCGAGAAGGCCTGCCCTCCACAGTAATCAACGGCATCGATCAGGGTAACATCGAACTTGTCTGGATGTTCGGCAAGATGATGGGCACATGACATGCCTAAGTGCTGTATTAGACCTGTAGTTTCCAATTGTACATCTCAGCTCACCAGCAGCACCAGCTCCCACAACGAGCACTCTCTTCCTTTCTCCGGGTCTGGCCGCCATATTTGCGACTGGTAGTATTGGGTCTGTGTCGCGTGGTTGTGGCATCGGAATCATTCGCTTCTGGAAAACATCGCGTCGCCCTGTATTTCATCTTTCTGCTACCATGAAAGAGCTCTTGAATCCTGGCGTCATGAGCGTCTGCATATGGCAAGCGGCGATCTGAAGTCCACGATCGCGCTAAGCCCAACACACAGCAAGCGCATCTTCAACACCACGCAATTCTCCTGATGTCATTAACAAGTCGAAGATCATTGCAACACGGCGTCACGATGCTAGTAAAAAGTGTTGTCACAGGTGTGAGTTGCTCGTTTGTGCTGATGCGCGTCACTCGTTCAGAGCGCGTGCATCCCCCTCAGCGTCCGCGCTGTCCAATCATCTACCTCACTCGCGCTTGGCTGTGCGCCGTACATCTCAGGGTAAATTGAGGGTTCTGTCTGCAGCGGTAGTGCGTCTGTACCCTCCTGCAAGTCGAAGAAATCCAGGCCCAGATTTGATGTCGCATGTACGAACCAATCTTCCCGAACGTCTAGTACTTCAGCGAGGTTTTGCGACGTCTTATCGTGACCCAGGGCTGCTTCCTGTTCGTCAATCTTTATCGATTCGTCTTGTTGGGAGAACGTGTCTGCAGGTGCTCGGTATTCTTCAGCAACACCTGTGATGCTCGCGAATTGTGTCGCAATCCTGCCGAGGATTTTATAGGTGGCGGCGAGCTTCATTCCGCGGACGTGATCTAACATGGCCCGCACCATGTCCTTTCGCTCAACATCCTTCGCCGTATCCTGTTGATCCCTCGGGCGTGCAAGAAAGTCGGCGCATACGATCAGGATCGAGTGGAAGACGAAAAACAGATCGAGCCAAGAGTAGCCGATCAATCCCAAGTCAGACCCCTCCATGATGCATCGTAGGCTTTGGTGGGCAGACTCTACACAGTCCTCGCTTAGAGCAAGTATCCTTGAAACTTCGTCGGTGTAAGACTGCCGTCTATCTTGGAGACCAGCAATGTTCCTCTCCACTTTTTGTACCAGAAAGTCTCGTGATACTATGCACCGGGTATAGTAATAATATACGTGGAGAAGAAGGATCCTCGCCCTTTGTTCTGATGGAATCGTTGGCGAGTAATCTAGCGACAGGTTTGGTGGGACAGTCTGAATGAAACTGTTGCATTCCCGCATCAGAGACTCGGCCATAGCCAGCGATGGGGTTCGTTCTTCGGCAGTGTTCGAGTCGAAGTATGCTCTCTGCCGGATCGTATACGACAATCGTATTAATTGGAACCCATATTTCATAAAATCTGCAGACATGCTCTTCTGCTCATTCATATGTGCATCTGGTATCTTCATGGACATCTCTCGGTCATCGATGACCGTAGGTCGGCCGAGAATGCTGCACAGTATTCGCTCAAAACTGTAGATGGACCACCACACTTGCCTACGCGTATTCCTCTCGATCGGGTCAAATTCCATATTTGTAGCATCTCGATGTAGACCCATTGTTATCGCCTGGCCATGTTTCGTAAGTAGAAAGTATGCTACATGAGAAAGGGACTTACCATGCGTGCAGCCAGCCCAATAAGCAGCCAGGAGCTGCTTTTCTGGCCGATAGTATGGTGGTGTACGTTGAGGAGCACCAGCGCCTGGACGTTGACAACGGAAGTTGTCATGAGAAGATGTCGAAAATAGACCTTGACAAAGCCGAGATACTTCATGCGCAGTTTATGGGAGCGCTCTGGGTCGTGCTCTTGAAGTTGCTGGCAGCCAAACGAAAAGACTAAGCACAGGCAGATAAGCCAGCATATGTCGGTAGAGTCTTTAATGGAATCTGATCTCTTCAGATAGGCGGCTTCTAGACGGTACTGGAACATGCTCCTATGAAACAAGGGCAGGTATATGTGGATATGATCGAAGTAGGCCGATACAAGTGCGTCCGCGAGTGATCTGGAAGGTAGCAAGTCGCCGATGGTTTCTGGAACGGGTCCGTTGGGATTATCTAACGGGTTGATCGTTGCTTCCATCTCTGTTCTGGACCGCTTGCGCCCTTTGGGATCCTGTACCGGCGTTACTCTGCTCTCAGGTAGGCCAATTGTGTACTCCTCGTCTGAAGGATTTGTGCTAGTGCGCTGCAGGGAAGGGTTTGATTCTCTGGCGATTGGATCTGTTGCAGACGAACGGAGCGGCGCGATGTTTCCGCCTGCTGCCTTGCAACGTGCCACAAGCACTCGAATGGTCATGGCAAGACGAAAGCTGCTAGAAGGTCCGAAGTAGTGCGGTACTCCATGCCGCGTTGGGATCAGCTCTTCATGATTGCGTCTGGCTTGGTGTACCTCCGAGAATGGGTTATGCTGAGATTCTCTGGTGGTAGATACAGGAGATATTGTTGCGGTGGACAGTGTGGAATCTGCGGTAAGTGGTGAGAATATCGCCTGCGCTGAGTGCGGTGTGGGCAGGTGTTGTTGTGGCCCCTGCGATGATTGTGAGTGAGCAGAACTGAAGATGTCTGCAGGTCTATAATCGTCGGTGGCGGGCATCAAAATGTTCCTTTCTGCCGCGAGCTTGAATAATACGTTGACATCCTGGATGTTGTCTTGAGGGAAGAGGCCCTTCACCAAGGACTCCAGCGCTCTGTATCGCAAGCTCAAAGTCTCTACGCTCCCGTAAACGCGTTGCTTCCGGGGAAGTTTCGACTCGCACAACACCCCACTCAACTTGCAGTCCGCGCATGGCTCCTCTGGGCTGTCTCGAATGCAACGTGCTCGTCGAAGTTTGCACCTGTCGCAACTTACGAGCGCTCGCTTTCGTGGTGCTGGATCCGCCTTGTCGCGGCTTCGTTCGGACATGTTGTTTTACGACTCATGGGTAGTTTGAGAAGGGGGCTGAACAGTTCCGGTTGTTGTCAGAAGGAGCTTACATTACCGGTTCTTACTTTTCAAAATTAGGCTGCGGAACGGTCAATCCGAGTTGTCTTGTGAGCGGGAGACCCCATAGCGTCATGGTGCTCAAGTACCTATCGGAATGTTCTCCGTGATTGGAGCCAGGGTGAGTTTGGGCGCCGTGTGGATCAGTGCGGTGTCAGTCGCGCAAGCGAGAAGAACTTCTGGACAAGGTGCTGTTGTACTTGAATACGAATGCGCACTTACTCTTCCATGGGTGTTGAGCACCATGGCAGCTGTCAGATCTTCAGCGTCTTCGAATGGTTCCCAGCAATCGCTAGGGTAACGGTAATTTGCACTAGGGGGGCCTAGGAGCTTTCCCTCCCAATCCAAACGGACGGGGCTTCTCGGTTCTGTACCGATTGATGGTAGACTAGTGTTCCCGATAATGCATTGCACAGTGAGCTTGAACCCTGGCCAGCCTCTTACTATGCCGCCCTCGACATCCAGACCCTGGTCTTGCAAATTTTATGTCCGAGCAGGTAACGTAGTCGAGGCATATAATAGCAGGTATGGTGGAAGGCGGGCAAATTGATATTGGGCATCTGGTTAAGATCGAACAAAGCCCAGGCAAGCCTTAAACTGGACTGTAGGTGTAAGCATGATGGAAAAGGGCCACAAGGTTTGCATCCACACAGACGCGGTTGCGGCTAGACCAGCACATCCAAGTTTCGCGTGCAATCTGCCCTCAGTTGAGCTGTTTTGTGAAAGGGTCGCGGCACAAGGATGACAGCTGGGCGGTCATTCAGTTTGCACTGCCACGGCCACCACGGACGGCGCCTAAATTGACGCATAACACTGAGGGGCCGCCCACGCCTTCTTTTGCATCGACGAATTATGTCGCCTGGGGTTGAATCAGCTTCCATTAAACTTGCGGCACATCTAATAACTCACCCACGGTCTTTACTGAGTTGGTTACAGTCGATCCTCATCCTAGCTTGACTCGCCCGTCAACAATCCGAAAGCAGTACAACATATCGTACATCAGGTCCAGGGCTCAGATAGACGTTGGGCAGCGGCCCCGTCTTAAACAACTATTTCGGGTGATTGTAGCCGAAATACTTAGTTTACACAAAGGACGATTAAACATCCCTTCCGTCTCTCCTTACCCTGTAACTTGACGACAAATCACAACATCATCCTTTGGCAGCCTAGAAGGTTGAATGCTGTGCTATCATCTAGACCTTGGTATTATACGTGACGTAATACTGCATACCGGTACTTATACAATGTTCGCACTAATCTGGATCTTAGGACGAGCGAGAGGAACTGACTCGCAAACGCGAGTCAGCGTAAGGATCGCCACGTCGGGCTGTACACCTCTAGGGTCCCAGCTTCTTGTACCAAGTAGTCTCTTTTCCTCAGCCCATTTGGTTGGATGTCGTCCCTCGTGGCCATATAATTGGACCGGGCTGTGCGAGCCGATCCTATACAAATGATTCACTAAAGGCCAGCTAGGCCTCTCCAGATGTACGATGCCAGTGATGGAGATGTTGACGATACGGATGAATACACAGGTGATTTTGTCAGAACCCAAGTGACGGTAACCGTTCGCCTGAAAGAGACTAGCTGGAGACTCGATGGCGTTGGCTTGGCGAGGCACCGCCCGCCAATCCAAGTCCCGCTACAAAAGTTTCCACATCCTCCACAATGGTTATGTTTGGTTTTGGTGTTGAAACAGCCACCATTGCATAGATTCGGCAGGCCCGGCGGGCAAAATATGGATTCCAAATTATGTACCTGTGTTAAGAGTGCCGTGGTTGGCCCAGGTGGAGGTTCGTTTGATGCCAGCACCGCAAGCGAAGGCACCGCTACCTCAATAGCCGCAGGCCGCGTCCATGTAGACGTGGAGCTGTCTAAGAGCGAGGTTGTCCGCACTTGGGAACAAACTTTGGAGATGTTTCTTACGAACCCGGTCACACATTCGCTGTTTTCATCTGGTCCCGCAAGATCGGGGCAAACACAAATGCCCTGATGGCAGCACGTGTTCGCAAACCTGATTGCATGCGCCACAATGCGACTCATCTGTCTTAAGGTTGACGCACCCACTGCTTGGGCAGAAAGTGGTTTCCCTCAAATTATGGGAGCATGATAAGGCCAAAGCCTGGTTAATTGATATTGCGAGCGTGGTAGAAGTCAAGATCGATAGTAAGTGGATGGTGGTTGCGGTGATCAGTGCCTCGGTACTCAAAGCCTGGTTGTTTATTGGCTCGATGCTCCTACTAGGCGATGGAGGAGCTAGCGAACCTAAAACTGATGCGGAAGATGCAGTACCAGGCATCATCAGGGACATTGAGTTTGGGAGAGATTTATTGTCCGCGGAGAGGATGAGAGAGGGTCATCTATCAGTTGAGTGCTGTGATAAGTTCGATACCAGCGGCGGAAGCTGAGCAGCGATTGTGCGATTCAGCGATCGTGAAATAGCTAATGAAGCAGTATGCATTAGTGAGTGGGGCTGTGTAATGGACATTGCTGCCGAGATGACACAGAAAGTTGTTGAACGTGGAAATCACTTCTGCTGGCTTAAAAGGCGCCAGGACAGGCATCGACTCATGTGCTAGTTGTACGTGACCTGCGCCGGTAAACGTGCTGAGCAGGGATTTTGTACGGCTATCACCTAGTGAGGTTGTGGGAGGCGTTGTGCTTGGCTGCGGAAGTGCCGATGACAGGCTGGGCTGTGAAGAGCTAGTAGGCAGATTTCCGTACCAGCTTGTTGTTTCTGAGATCGACAAAGCCAGGCTTTGGTGAGATCCCAGACGTAGTTGTCGATCGTGCGGAGATGATAGTTTCATTCGCTATGGTGGTAACCATGAGTACTTCAATTAAAGCCAACGTTATCTGGACGGTGTCAAGGGATGTTGTCTGGACGGAGTTGGCGGACGGTCTGTTAACTTCCAATTTGGTACTGAGAAGATCGAAGGACTTGAATGGCAGAGAAACGCTTGAAGAAGACCTGTCGAAACCTGAGAAATATCTCTGTGCAGATGTTATCACTCCTGCTTTTTACATTGGCTGAGTTTCTCGCTGCCCTTGCGACAGGTCCTGGTTGTTGGTGGCAAGAGATGTTGCACCCTCTGACGCAGGCTGTGCATTAGAACTGGAGGCCAAAGTGGTCTCAAGGTCCGAACGTACTGGACTTGTCGTAGTTGTCTCTGAAGACAGCTGAATCAATGTCAAACTGCTCATGTTGGGTGCGCCTGATGCCTGCAATGTCTCTTGTCGAGAGAATGATATGTGCAATCCTGCCGCAATTACTTCAAAAGTTGGATCTCCGGCATGATCATCCAGGATTTCCGCTGATACAAGATTTTCCAGCGAGGAGGTCATCAATATTGACCCACTCGTGACATACAGCGAGACCGACAACGATTCTGCGTCAGTAAGCCGTGATTCCAGTGGGTAAAGGTCTGCTTGCGAGGGCCAAGGCGGAACGGCGGAAACAGCTACAGATGTAGAGCTAGTAGAAGATACGATGCCAATGTCATCTAATGCTGACTGAATAGGAGATGACATTCCTGCTATATGAAGATTCGTCTGCGCCGAGGTGTTCGGTGGATCCTCAGGGGTTGCTAAATCTGGAGAAAGCTCGGGCATCGAAACAGCTAGAGAAGGTTTCATCTGAGATTCGGTGAGCTATGACAGTGTTTTCAGAGGCACCGCCATAAAAGGCATTGTTTTTGATAGGCTCATAGCGGAAATGAGACCTTTCGGTGGGAAATCTATTTCTGGTGAATCTGGGTGCGGATGTGTCGGTGAGATTACGCCGAAAAGAGGTCCGTTCAGAGATGTTATGTCCACCTTGGAGACAGGTGGTTTGGTACCTGTCCGAGCGAGAGTGGAGTGGAATGAAGCTTGAATGTTCGAAGATGGTTGAAGAAGAGGTTGGGTTCCAGGTGTTTCAGTTTCAGTACTTAGCATTGAAGGTGTAACTGACGTAGGGGGGACCAGTACTGAGATCCTTCACACCTAGTTGGCAGAAAGCCTTGCCCGTCAGTATACGTCTCGCTGACGATGTAATCGCAAAGCAAACTTGCTCCAAAGATGGCGAGAAATCTAAGCCCTGGTTGTAGCAGCGATTGATACCCGTAAACCGATGTTATACACTCTTCAACCACCTGAGGCGTGAAAGCACCGGGTGTCGATCCCTCAAAATAATCTACCACACACTGATGAGACAACATTCGCAACTAGGTCGTTCGCAAAAACCTCGCCGTTAATACCCTCGTTAACTGCTCTTCGAGCAATGGTGGCCCTGGAGTCCTCTGCAAAGGCCTTGACTTTGTCTGGTGTCGCTCGTAAGCGAACATTGTATCCTCCAAGCACGACATCGTCGCGATGAGGAGCTATTAACGCAAGAACCTCGGGGACTATGAGCAAACACATGAGAGTAAGCGCGAGTAGCAATGACCCGGTCGAAAAGGTGCGCCGCGAGGCCGTACCCGCGAAAAAGATTGGTCTTTGTGTCGCTATTGTGTAAGGGTGGCGGGTTGGACTTGATGCCGAGTTCTGTCTACCACGGGAATTTGTTATGTACAAGCCCTCAACATTTGAGCAAGAACCTGTCCGGCCCTCGTTATCTACTTGTGTGCCTTCTTTGGTTCCATCGCTCGTCAAGGAGAATCTTGTGCAATTTGTGACCATGATGTATTGGTTCTGAGGGAATCCAACTATCTGGCTCATTCTCCATGGTCCGGCTCCAGGGGTCCGGCTCGGTCATGAGTGAATGTGAAGTTCGACTGGTACGAACTTGTCCCTGACTGGCATACGGAATCGTTTGAGCATATCAGTCTGCTGCTTCCATCTCGGTGACATGTAATATCAAGGAAGCTGTCATCTAGGCCAGAGCAAGCTGGCCACTGACAGTTGTAGGTGAGCTCAAAGTCCTTACTCCCTGCGCCGCAACTGATGAAGCTCCCTTGCGCTCGTGTTGCGATGCCTGCTGTTGCCTTGTGTGAGAGTACCATGTCAGGATACCATTGTCGTGATGTACAAGCTTTTACTGTGTCTGCCTTGAGAACTGAACAGAGTGTATGAAAAGTGCGGTGTCAGGATGTAAAGCAAGCTGCAGAGTAAGGCTGGTAAGTGTGGCAAATGAAGATGTTCACCGGCCGATAAACATCAGAGCTTGAGACACAAGTCCTCTTCGTAACGGAAGATTTTTTTGTGGCTGAGATACTTGATGTTGTGCATTGAATGGCGTCGTGATGCTCTAAGAAGGAGGACTACTCCCATACTTGCTCCAGCAAGCAGTAATAGATGTTCTGATAGAGATCTTAGCCAGAACCCTATTGATCCTCGTGATTTCGGTACAATCAATCATACCGTCGTTGAAAAAGACAGCATATATGTGTCAACATTGCATCGAGGGTGTGTCACACAATAGAGTTAGCATGTCAGGATGTCCAAGACACAAGGAGGAGTCGTGACATTGAACCATAAAGATGCTGTTCATAGAGTAGTAGTACTAGCAGCCTTGTCTTTGAAGGGGTCTATCTCTCTGCAGAGTGCTCTTCTTAGGCTGCTCTTATAGCAATCACCTTTTGCGGTTGATCGTAGTGAAGGTGCTCGGATCCGAATGTAGGCGGTGTCTTGGACTGACTTACAGACTGGAAGCTATCCGCAACTCGTATACGCATGAGACAAAGTCGTGTCATGTTGGACATATCGGTCATTCTGGCTATTATGGTACAGTCGTAATCGTAGATGCTATACAAGTCAAAAGGCTCAAGTCCAGCACGCCGAGCCACCGAAGACGTTTAAATGAAAAAGAAAAATGCCCATCATGGAGAGACGCCAAGTAGTTCCTAAATAGTGCAAAGACTTGTCAAACGCGTAAATGCCCAGTGTGGGACGCAGCCCCAACGCCACTATTTTGGTGAGTGCAGATGATCTCAATCGCAAATGCAAGAGAAAGAAAATGTGATGGTATCGGCGTCCTAAACACCAAAACGCCCCCATAATGCTGAGTAGAATGAATGTGTCAGCTCTGATGGCTGTGAGCAGGAGCTCACCGTATGACACCCCAGTTGTCCATATTGCTGAGTCCACCTGTACGTTCCTTCTTCTTAAAAGCATTCCAGAATCGAAGCGTCTCATCGCCAGCACCCGTGACTATGACTTGACCATCTGGACTCATCGCAAGGTACAGTACACGGTACGTATGTCCTGTCAGTGAGACCACCTGTTGCATGCTAGGATATTTCCACACAATAATCTGATTTTGACTGTAGCCGTGGGTCGAGACGATCTCGTTACTGTTCTTCGACCAGGCGAGGTTACAAACCTGGCTACCAGTATCGAGGCTTTGAAGTAAGTTGGCCGGTGCCGTCGCTGAGGCCGGTATGTTGGCAGAGTTGGCAGCTGATGCAGCCGCCGAAGTCGCAGCAAGGGATGAAGCAGATGGGCCACTTGATGAGATCAAAGTGTTCCAGAACTTGATCGTTCGATCAGCCGTGCCACCGCCGCTAGCCAAGAGACCACGTTGGTGGGGACTCCAGGCAATGGCCTTGACAGCAGCCTGATGCTCGCTAAACTTGTACGTAGGCTCAGCGTTCAATTTATCCCAAACCATTAATTTGTTGTCGTTGCCTCCAGAGGCGAGCTGCTGATCTTCATGATTCCACTTCAGACCACAAATCTCCTGTTTGTGCCCAACAAGCTTCCGGAGCCACTGATCTGGTTGTCGTACGTCGCGGTGGTAGATGATGCGATCTCTCGAGCCAGAAGTGAGAATGTGTTCGTTCCAAGCAAGAGCACCAACTCGAGCAGTGTGACCCATCATTGTTCGGAGGCGCCGCTGAGTATGCGCATCCCAGATCTGCACCTGGCCTTTGTTCGTGCCAATCGCGATGTGCGAGCCGCGCTGTATCCAGTTGACGCTCGTCACCGAATCATCTTGTAATTCGCAGAGCTTAGTCACGCGGCCACTACTCGAGTTCCACATGTAGACACATGATCCCAGACCGACACCCAGGGTGTTCTGGCTACCCCAGTCAACAAGATTGAGGTAGAAGTCGTCTGCTAGATCTGGAGCATCAAGGACTTTGTATGGTACCTTTGAAACAGCTCGTGGCGCTCTTTGGGGGCTGAGCAGCATACGTTGACTACTGTACTTGATGGGTGACAAACTGTAAATATCTGCACGCGCGTTGAGGTTGAGTACGCCATGCCGGCTCGATGGTGTTCTTGACGGTGTTGGCTGGCCCGAGTAGGAGAAAAGGTTCTTGTGAGGTGTTGACGGTGTCCCACTTGGTAGTGGTAACGAGTTTGTAGTCTTTGTTGGTGGAGTATGAGACCGTCCTCCAGACCTCATGGTGCCACTGTCTGTGGGGGACAGGCGCTGTGACAAAGCTTGGGGTACGGAATCCTCAAACATCTCCTGGCGCAACACTGCTGAATATGTCCGATTTGCTTCCTCGGCTGGGCAAGAGTCAGTCCCGCTGTCTGCAGCATACGTACACGCCATGGCTTACTCTTCTGGAAATGCAGCTCATTGTGAGGTGTGCGTTTGGCCTTGGAAGGCGTCGCTGGTGAGCCATCATCGTGTAGCAGGTTGAAGCTGGCCTGCAGATCTTGGCCGGCGCGGTTGGGTATGAATCTAATGCCCACCTTAGTTCGCTGTGACTACTCAATCGTGTCTTCGAACACTCACCTGTCGCCTTGAATCCGCGGTCTTTTTCGACTTGGGCTAGCTATCGGTGTCCGTTCTCGAGCCTTACCAGCCTGCTCAAAGTCTTTTAGCGCCTTCGATAGTGCCGATGCGTCCACAGGCTCTGAGTTGCGGCTGAGGCTCTGGTTGCGCTTGTGTGTGGCGGTTGGTGGTGTCTTCGACTCGGGTGGTGAGATTAGTGTCGGTGTCGCAGCTCCATCGTCATGTGCTGTCTCGGTAGACCGCTGTACTGTTTGACGTCGCGCCATATTGCTGGATGCGCCGTGGGGTGTCGACTCGTGGGGCGCTGGTCGGGTGGAAGGAGTGAGCGAGCGAGAGGTTGCGAGAGCGTCAAGTTTGGCAGGTGCCTAAGGTCGTGCGAAAACGATCGAGTCGCGGGCGCCTAGTGAGAGCGCAGAAGGAGCAAAAGCTGAGGTGAATGCGGCGGTGACCTCGAGTCGATCAAGGCGGTGATTGTGACGGCGGGCGGGCCCTCGGACGTGTTTGTTCCAGCTCTTGCTGCGCAGCGGCAGACGTCAATGCGCGACGGACCAAACAGTATCCTCGACTGTCAGTGAGAGGTGTGGCGCATCGCAGGGTCGAGAGCAGTGGACTGTTTGGTGGCCGATCGCGATGGGCGGGGTGGCCGGGATGACTTGTTGTGAGGTCGGAGCTTTCGTTCAGTGGTCGCAGCGCCTAGGACCGGGGAGCAACGAGCCCGTAAACGTCAGTAATGAGCGTGCAAGCAAGGAGATGCTGAGGGTAGCTGTTCAACACAAGACGAGCTCGAGCTAGTTCTGTCTCCAGAGCCACAATGAACGTTAAAAAATACGAGAGCTGCAAGCATCCAGATGCAGCGCGCTTTGTTGTTGTTGTCGCAGGGCCACCGATCAGGTCGTGCCTGCTTTGTTTGGCTGTTTTGGTCAGTCGCTCCTTCCCACGTTGCCGCACTCGCAACCAATCATCCTGTCTCTAGCGCGCACCCTCGCCAACATCGTGTCCCTCTACCACCCCACACCGCGGGGCCCGTTGACAGAACCTCCCGAGCCAATCCTTATGCTCATCACGCGTCAGCCGCTGCGAGCCACCCTGCTACAACTGACGCCCACCACACGGACCTGTCGTTTTACCTCTACTACGCTAATACTGTCGTGTGCTTTGCGAACCATGGCTGCCAGACCTTCTCTCCAAGCTGCCGAGGACTTCCTCTCGTTCGTGAACGCCTCACCCACCCGTATGTCTCTGCCCGCATCCCCGGCGTTGGGCCCTATTGACGTTCGAGTTAGCATTCCATGCTGTGAAGTCGGCTAAGGAACGCCTCGAGAAGGCTGGCTTCAAGCAAATCAAGGTATGTTTGGTATTCAGATAGTGTTTCAGAGGAGATGTAATTCAAGCAGATGCACATGCACATGCCGTGCGTGTTGACAGCTTGCTTCATGCGCATTTGTGGGATATTACCCTGAGCCTCAAGCTGACCACTCTCAGGAGCGAGATTCTTGGGCACCAACCATCCACCCCGGCGGCAAATACTACCTCACACGAAACAGCTCGTCGATCGTTGCCTTCGCGGTTGGCAAGCAATGGAAGGCCGGAAACCCCATTAGCATGATCGGTGCGCACACCGATTCACCATGCCTGCGCATCAAACCGGTATCAAAGCGACAGAGCGACGGCTTCCTCCAAGTTGCATGCGAGACCTACGGCGGTGGTCTCTGGCACACGTGGTTCGATCGTGATCTCAGCATTGCTGGAAGGGTCATGGTCCGAACCAAGGAGGGCAAGATTGAACAACGTCTCGTAAAGGTTGAACGCCCAATCCTCCGTATTCCCACCCTCGCTATACACCTCGATCGTCAAGAAACCTTTCAGTTCAACAAGGAGACACAGCTGTTCCCTATCGCTGGGCTGGTGCAGGCCGAGCTCAACAGGCAAGGCAAGACCGAGGAAAGCAAGGACGACGAAAAGAATAATAGTCCATTCGAGCCGCTTGCAACTCCGTATCAGAGACACCACTCCTACATCGTCGAAATTATTGCAGAGGAGGCGGGCGCCAACCCAAATGATGTTCTGGACTTCGAGATTGTGCTTTATGACACCCAGAAGTCGGCAATCGGCGGTCTGAACAATGAACTCATCTTCTCGCCGAGACTCGACAATCTTATGATGTCATACTGTAGTGTCGAGGGGTTGATCAAAAGTCTGTCCTCCTCTTCAAGCCTCGAAAAGGATTCGACTATCCGCCTCATTGCTTTGTTCGATCATGAGGAGATTGGCTCGCAAACAGCACAGGGTGCAGACTCAAATCTACTTCCTGCTGTCATCCGCCGTCTATCAGTTTTGCCTGGATCCGAGTCAAGCCATTCGGATAAGTCCTACGACAAGATCGAAGCAGACACAGCTACTGCTTACGAGCAGACGTTGTCCACCTCTTTCCTGATCTCAGCAGACATGGCTCACTCGGTCCACCCGAACTATCCGGCCAAATATGAGGCACAACACAGGCCCGAGATGAACAAAGGTACAGTCATCAAGATCAATGCCAATGCTCGTTATGCCACAAACTCCCCAGGTATCGTCCTCCTGCAAGAAGCCGCTCGCCGTGCAAAGCCAGCGTCATCGGGCATGAGCAAGGAGGGAGTTCCACTCCAGCTCTTCGTCGTTCGCAACGATTCGTCTTGCGGTAGCACGATTGGACCTATGCTGTCAGCGGCCATGGGTGCACGCACACTTGATCTGGGCAACCCTCAGCTTAGTATGCACAGCATTCGAGAAACCGGCGGTGCACACGATGTTGAGCACGCAGTCAACCTCTTTGATAGCTTTTTTGAAAACTTCGAGGAGCTGGAGAAGACCATCGTCGTAGATTGACTAGATGCTAAGTTGTAGAGAATATGCAGTAGTGCAGAGAACAATACGAAGCGCTTGAGTACTATGTTGATATCGGAATGCCTCGGAACTGTGCCGTCGACTCGGGGTCCAAATGTCGCGCTAAGAGCCCCACAGGCATCCCACCAAAAGTGTCATCGTCCAGCCCGCCGTGGTTGCAACCAACGACAGGAACAGCATCCTCACACGCACACACAATTCGATCGAGGGATATGGCACCCCAATTTCTGTCTGGTGATAGCGCCGCTATCGAGGAGTTCCTATCCAGGTTCGATGTAAGCCATGTTTCTGTCCCACAGATACTTTCCTGACAATGAATGCACAGGTGTTCCTGTTCGATTGTGATGGTACGCACCGCCGGCTATCCGACCAGAGGGTGTTCTAGCGACGATATAATAATGCAATGGTCACTGATTGTGAAGAAGGATAGGCGTCCTCTGGTCTGGCGATCACCTTTTCGACAAAGTACCTGAGACCATACAAATGCTGAGAAGCAAAGGTACGATGCATGTACGCTCTGTTCAAGCTCAATGGTTGACTGAGTTACAGGCAAACAACTCGTCTTCGTTACTAACAACAGCACGAAGTCTCGTGCCGACTACAAGAAGAAGTTCGATAAGCTAGGCATACCCGCTGAAGTGGTAAGCACTGTTGAGGAAGCTCACCAGACCCTCAGCTGATTATAAGATAGAACGAAGTTTTCGGGTCCTCCTACAGTGCCGCCGTCTACATTAACCGCATCCTCAAACTACCCGCTCCGAAGAACAAGGTGTTCGTCCTCGGAGAATCTGGCGTTGAGCAGGAGCTGGAAGCTGAGGGCGTCCCGTACATTGGTGGAACAGACCCAGCCTACCGCCGGGACATCGAGCCCGAGGATTTCACCAACATTGCTAACGGCAGCATGCTTGACCCCGATGTCGGTATTGTATTGAGCGGCCTCGACTTCCACTCAAACTACCTCAAGACCGCGATTGCATTCCAGTACCTGCAGCGCGGCGCGAAATACCTTGCTACGAACATTGACAGCTCATTGCCAATGGCGCACTCACTATTTCCCGGCGCTGGATCATCGGGTGCTGGTCTGGCAAAGGCTATTGGAAGAGAGCCGCTCTCCCTAGGCAAGCCGAGTCAGGCTATGATGGATGCTGTCGAGGGCAAATTTCAGTTTGACCGGAGCAGAACATGCATGATTGGTGACAGGCTGAACACTGATATCCAATTCGGCATCGATGGCAAGCTGGGGGGCACGCTAGCCGTTCTGACGGGCGTGAGCAAGAAAGAGGACTTTTTGGCTGAGGGAGCACAAACTGTGCCAACTGCATATGTCAATGCCCTTGGTGACTTGATGGGCTAATGCGTAACCACCAGTACTGTCGTAGATATGAAGACTAGATATAGACTTTGATATTACTCATACAATGCGATACAGCAACTAGATTGTTCAAACGGGCTCTTTAGCGGCTAGATCGCAGCTGCGGGCCCTGGCCATCGTTCGATAGCGACGGGGTTGCGCGTGTGTGCCACATTGGGTTAGCCCCAAAACGCGACACGCGACGGGGCGCGCTGACGCGCTGCACTTTACCATTGAGCGCATTCAGCACCGCGCATCCAGCACCACACGCCAATACTCACTCACACACAGCCATGATCCGTCACGATTACTCCCGAGTTGATCCCAAGCGCCGCGCAAACCTCAACTACAAGAAGAAGCAATTCACCAAAGCAGAATTTCAAGAACAGACCTACGAGTACCGGCTGAACCTTTACGTACTGCCACCGACGGCCGAAATCACACTCGAGGAATTTGAGCAATGGGCGATCGACCGTTTGAAAGGTGCGCAAACCCAGTAAGCGTTCTCTGGACGCGCATACTGACGCCCACAGTGTTGTCCGAACTCGAAGCCTGCACATTTCGCAACAAAAGCCCCGAAGAGACTGCCGAGTACATGAAAAGTATCCTTGACAAATACTTGCCTATGCGAGCGGGCACGACAAGGAGCCAACATCTACAAGAAGAGAGGAAGAAAGATCACTATTCGCACTTCATCTTAAGGCTTGCCTTTTCTGCAACCGAGGACCTACGACGGCGGTTCTCGAGGCTTGAGACAATGCTTTTCCAGTTGCGTTTCAAAGATGACGACCACATTGAAAGACGAGAGTTCGTTAGAAGTCTGGATTTAGAGTGGGAGGAGGTACGAGAGGCAGAGAAGAGGGAAATGAAGGAGCAGCTGCTGGCTGCCGCCGGCGGCGGTCTGAGGACTCGTGAAGAGCAAGAGTGGTTTAAGGTCGACTGGGAGCGAGTACCAGCTCTGGTGGAGCAGCGAAGGGTATTCGTCAAGCAAGGCAAGGCCTATGTGCCGCAACGAGAACAGATGAGCCTAGTAGTCGCCGAATTCACGAAGAAGCTGGACGAGGCATTGGAGGTACGCAACTTTCACAGAATGACAGAGACTGCACTAACGCAACCCTCAGCTCACGTCTCGTGCCCTTCCTCGCCTCGACGAAGACGATCGCCTCGCGCCTATCCTCGCACATCTTTCACAGTCCTTTACGGCACCTGATGCAGCCTATTCCAGTTCCGATGCGAACATTGATGGCCTCTCTGCAATCACGGCCAATTCGATCGATACCCTCTCACAAAATTTTCCTCTCTGCATGCGCAATCTCCACAATACGCTGCGCGAGAATTCACACCTGAAGCACTTTGGGCGACTGCAGTACACGCTGTTCCTCAAGGGCATAGGGCTGACTCTCGACGAATGTATCGTATTCTGGCGAAGGAGTTTCAAGCTTATGACGGACGACAAATTCGCGAAGGAATACCGCTACAATATCCGTCACGCGTACGGCGACGTTGGTGGAGACAGCAATCGTAGAGGCAGGGGCTATACCCCATACTCTTGTCAGAAACTACTGACGGAGCCGCTCCCTGGACCAGGACAGACGCATGGCTGCCCATATCGCACTTTCACGCCTGACAACCTCATCTCGGTCTTGCAACGAGTTGGCGTGAATGAGAGGGATGTGCTCAAGACAGTCAGAGAGGATGTCGGTAAACAAAGGTATCATGTTGCCTGCAACAGGGTCTTTGAATGGAGCCACAAGAGAGAGATGAAGAAGGTCAAGGATGACGGGAGCTGGAGTGCGACAGATTTGGACACTATCGTTCATCCTAATACGTACTTCAAGAGGAGCTGGCTGCTCAAACATCTGGGCGATGGAAATGCTGGTGTAGTCACCGGAGGGCCGTCAGATAAGATGGAGGACTAGAAAGATTTTGCGTGTGTGTGATTTGATACTGATTAGCACGGACTTGATACCTGGAATTTGGAAGGCGTTCACGGTACTCTCGTACTGGGGCAACAGCTTTAAGCTGTAACAATTACTATTGTGGATCTTGTGCGATTCACGCTATTTTTCCGTCATAAACAACGTGCAAGACTACAATCTGGAGCCCGCAGGAAGCTGTGTCACAGGCAATTTTGGTGGGGCTGATTGCCGCGCCGTGTGCTCCGAACTTGCCAACTTGTTTCTGTAAACAACGCGTCTCAACACCAACATCATGTATTGAACACTTTGTCAACCTTTTGCATGCCGTCTGCCGCGCCATTGACGAAACTGTATGTTGTTTTTAAGGCGTCTTGTTTAGGGGTCTGTATATTGATACGTGTGCCTTTCAGCGAGCATGCTCGTCTTTCACTCCACAGCATCCAGAAATGACATACACGGACAGCTACCGCCAATATCTGCTTCAGACCAACCTCGGACCGCCAGGTCTGCGCACTAGAGCCGGACAAAACCTCCATACGATGGCTTCTGAAATGGATGTCCCTTTGGTATCACCACCGACAGAAGATACCATGGCAGACAGCAAACCTCGCGGCTCAGCGACTTCTATCACATGCCGATATTGCAGCTGTTGCTTCGCAAAAATCTCTTTAGAGACCGGACTGATTCCACTTACCCAGCAGCAGCAGCAGCAGCAGGTCTGCGCTTCTTGCCATCCCTTTCTTGATCTGTACAAAACCTTGCAGACTAAAGAGTCGGAGCATACAGCGCTTCTCGACAGGGGACCCAAACATCATGGCCGCAAGCTTGCGCTTGAGCAGTATCGCAATGCAAAGGTCGCACTTGAAAATTTCCTGATCGCCGTCGAAACACCTCGCGAACCAGCCTCCAGAATGTTGCAAGCTGGATTTGTGAACCGTGTGGAACCTGTGCAGTTTGAGCGCTCAAATGCCGCATACGAGCAAGGAGACGGTCAGCAGATTCTGGATGAAAGAGCAGCACCAGCCAGACCTGTATCTCCGATGGGTTTCTCAACCACAATCAAGCGCAAACCAGAATGTATGTCGCATGCTTCGAATGGTGAGCGCAAGCGAATCAAGTTTACTGAGACTGGCTACGAACGCGCGCAATACAGAAGTACTGAAGAATTCAATCGTGGTTCGAAAGGGTACGTTCCAGGTCGGTACGTGCCAGCCGAAGGATCTGAATTTTTAGATACCAGTGGGTCGACCAAATCCTTCGCCAAGTTTACGGGACAAAAGAAAATGGGCTCAGGATTTGTCGACATCGTCCCCAGAGATGGTGAACAGGAAGGCGAAGGTGTATCTCCCATACTCCACAAGAAAGGGACAGGAAAGAATAAGAGAACACAGAGTGATAAGACCTCTCACGAGATACAGCAGACTGCAAGTCAGACGAACGACCGAGAATTGAGGGTATCAAAACGGTCCAGGTCGACAACACCACCAGCCACAACAAGGCCGCAACGTACAGCTGCTCAATATGATGGACATCAGGAATCTCCTACGAACCCGCCTGATGAATCGTCATTGGTTGTCGCTCCCAAGCCTATCGAAGATGACACAACCAAAAAGGTAGAAGAACGAGCCCGAGAGTTAGAGTGTATGGAAGGCTGTCGTCCGTCCCTTCTTGACATTGCATCGCACGAGCCAGGAAAACATGCCACAGAAGCTGCCAGCATAAGAGACAGTGCCACAAACATACAAGGCGACTCGCGTTGTCTATAGGAGATTGCCGTTTCTTCTAGATACTCAGACGCAATGTCGGCAGTTGTTCATGTTCTCGAAGACAGACTGAAGTCTTTAGCAGCACTTGATAATACCGAATCTGATCATGCAGACGCAGTCGAAGGTGCTGAGGATGGGATTATAGCCCATACAGAAGCCTTGCATGTGACTAACCACGGGTTCTCCTTCAGCTTACCGTATCCGCTCAAGCATCTCGGAGGCAAGGTTGTGGTATCAGGGTATTTCGCAGCGACCGAAATTGACGGACCTCACAATTGGTGTTATCAGCCTCGGATCAGATGACAATACCCTCATCAATACTCTCAGGAATGATGAAATGAACGTGCCTGGCATGTCTTTGCCCGAGACAATGAGGACAAGCAGGGACACGGAGGCGGTGTCTCCACAGAGTGAACATTTGAAAGCGACTTCGCTACAACAACCCAAAGTCGCAATGGTTTCCCCCAAAGGGCCACCAGAAACGCGAACTCAGCGTTGCTGGTGTGGAGACAACAAGCCCACACGGTTATGGGACAGCGCATCTAAGGCTAAGTCCTTCTACGGAGCCGACGCTGGCCGCCTTACAAGTTCATTCACCTCGAAGCGAGGTGGATAAAGGCTTGCATCGACTTTCTGACAAGTGGATGAACGAGCGAATCGAGAAGCAAGGCTTCTTCGCGGGAATTTTTTTGAAAAGGGTCGACTGAATGGCAGTATTGACCAGACTCTTGGTACTACACATGTAGGGTCCGATGAGGCCACTAGGGAGATGGAGCTGCACATGACGGACACGGATCATCGTGGAGCAGCAAAAGAGGCTCCAAGGGGGGCCTGACACGGCTCACAACCCAGCTGAAGCGGATACAGCTGTCGACAGTCGAGGCCTTCCCGGCAGAGAGTAGAGGCGAAAATGATACGGAAGAGCGCATAGAGGACTTAGAGGATGCCGTCGAACAGTCTTGCGAATATCAGCTAGCACTATGCGGCGATGATGGTGAGACGCAGGACAATAGAACAGATGCTGGGTTTATTGTGGACCACAGCACTACTGCGACTAATGGTAGAAGCCATGATGATTACTTGCACACAAGCGGCCTTACCAGCGACAGAATCGTCCATTCAAACGGCACCATCTCGGGGACTGTTTCCATCTTTGCCAACGATGCAATCAGTCGACAATCTTCTCGCCACGTTAGGAGGGTCAGCTGCATCTTCGAAGACCTTCTCAAGACCTTGGCGCTGGAAGACGTGGAGGGTGGAGGGTGAAACGTCGCCTACAGATACTGCCACTGCAGGCCCGTAATTAAACAGAGGGCATGCACCAGTAGCACCCATCAGTCCTAGCAAGATCAAACAATAGACCTTCAACGTCGCAGCCGCAGATCTAGGTTGCACTCTATAGATCGTTCGCGTCAGAGCGTCCAGCCACAATGGAGCCACAGGACCCTGAAATTCCGGACGCGGCTCTTTCGGCCGTGGAGATGTGCGATGTTCGGATCGACAAACCTGAGTGAATGTCGAGTCATGGGCGTCCAATGTGAGCCCAAATGGTCAGGCTACCGGGCTGTGGTACAGAAATGCTTGCTATTCTGTGATCCACTCGCTCGCTTTCAATAATCAGGTTGGTGGCGCACGCTGCAATTCGCAGCAAGAGAAGAGTCCGGTATAGGATAATATGTAAAATTTCATATCAATCATGAACAAACAGGTTCCATCAGGCTAGGCGAAACGGTGTGGCTGCAGGTGGACAGGTGATGATGCCGTAAGATGGTGCGGAGCCCCGATCACAGTACAACCAATGGAAGCCAATTCCATGACACACTCGAAGATCCGAAACTTACAAAACCAATCAAATAGTGCCCGATCAATGCTTAGCTATTGCCAATGGCAGGTGTTTCTACCCAGCCACTCACGATGCCATCAGAGTCCGATCCTTTGTCCTTACGGAAGTACAGAAGAGGAATAAGATCTCATCATTCTTGATCCAAATCCTCCGGAGATGTCCAGCTCAGCCGGGAAAGTCGGCACGGGAGGCTCTCACTCCACAGCATGTCGTGGCGAGGCACCGGTTTGCGCATCGACAGAGTTGCAATGTTTCCTTTTACAGTAGGTACCTCTGCGGTCGATTGCAGTGGATGGATAATTCCGCCGTGCGATTAGCCTCCGTATTGAAGTGTACACAGGTGCACCGGTCGATGTGTAACGCCCAGGCACTGGTGATGTGCATACACGGCTCGAGGTGGATGAGAAGGTTCCGGCAGAAGACTGGGCAGACACGAGGGCATAGATGATGGAGTCAGATATCCTGATCCTTGCATGCAGCTGGCGATAGGGCTTCAAGGGCGAGTGTCTGTGTGTGCTATCTTCAGAGGCATGTGTGCAGTTGTGCTATTGCCATGGTTGGCAGTTATCCTGCATGTGACGACATGACTGTTAGATCAAGGCAATTCGTGTGTACCTTATCTGCGTGTGCATATTGGCTGTTCGGGCGTTCTGTGCTTCCAATCTCTACAGCGACTTGAGACTCGAGAGTCAGATACCTTGTGCAGAACGCATAATCCCTGTAAGCAAAACCTGACCTCGCATATAGCTTGTGTGAAGTGGTGCAGAACAACGTCATCTCGCCAATATTTTGTTGCATCAGATACTGCGAACGGGGAAACCGTTGTCTCAATAATGCAAGGCCATGACATTGTAAGGGTGATGCACAGTCTCTGCAGACTAACTCATCGAACACGTAATTACCTCGAGCCAAAACCAATGTCCCACTCCTGCACGTTGCTGACAGTCCTGGGCACAAATTTTTTTTTTTGCTGTAATACGGATGCCGATTAACGCGACAACTTCCGGCGAATGCTCCTGTTTGAGGGAGTGTGAATGTCCAAAGTGGCACAGCCTCACCGTGCCTGTCACGCCACGAAGACGAGCAAGACGCCATCGCATCGGCCGAGACAGACCGCACGAGGCTCGGGGAATGCATGTGCGCGCAAGTGCCCGACATGTCGACGGCGACGCAACGCCATGTGGTAACACGAGTTTCTGACGGCAAAGTGCATTGCAGAACGAGGCTGCAACATCGAGATTGCGCGTTCGCCGATGTGTATTCTGCACATGGCCGCACGGACGGACCACCGGATCTGTCGATCCGGTCGTTCCTGCATTGAATGATCGCCTTCGCGGAATCCTTCCCGCAGTACTATGGGCGCAACGCCTCCACTCCGGACTATGCGTCGAACGATCATGATTGCAGCTGCAACTTGTCAACACCAACACCAACACCAACACCAACACCGACCGACGCAGATCGCGAGTTTTATTTCGCCGATGTCGCCGATCTATAGCTGCCTAGTGTTCCAGAGTGAAGAATCTGGACTATGGTGCACACTGATGCCATCGACTGTCGCTCAGGTGCTCACGGATGTCCGGCAAGGTAACAGTATACATCCCTGTATCGCGAGGCTGTCGGAGGGTTACAGGTGGCTCTGCAAGTGGCTAGGATAGCGTCCGCGCTCCAGAAGAGCCCTCGAGGCCCCTCAGGTAGACGTAACGGTCGGTCAAGGGGTGGGGACGTGTTTGACCTGGAGGGTCTGGCGGGAGGACTGACCCGCTGGCGGGAACAGTCGCTCTTAGAATGACTCAGGAAATGGTTCCCCCGGCCTTTCAAGTGCCAGGCAATTACTCATTTCATCTACGTTCCATCGACGCTATGCTTTCAGGGTGCTGACTCCCTAAAGCACGAACGCTTGTAGAGTATAGTAAAGCGTGACTTTCCAAAACCCCTCCTTGGAAAATGCATTCCGGTTATCTTGTTTTGGTTGGCTCCGGCCACATGTCGGCAAGCATCATTGCTCTTGTTCTGCCGCCAAGCTCGATAGTCAGCCACGAGGCATGCACGTTGAGCTGTTTTAGAGCGACATTAGTAGAGATAGTGCAGCGGAGGTGAAAGGCCGCTTCTCTCCAAATGATCTATGCCTTATGGAAGGCGTGTTTTAAATTCTGCACCTTCCTGCATGGAATAAACGTAGAAGCTCTGAATATGGGGCGATGGGCGCCAGGGTTATTGTTAGTAGAGCTGCAGTCGCCATCGAGTCTCGTGCGCGCTGCCATCGAGTACAGATAATCCAAGCGCTCTTCACGCGGGTGGAATGCGATAAGCGTGTCCTAGAATGGATGAAGGCAGTGGCCTGCAATGCTCGCACAATGGCCTTATCTTCAGCTCGATCTCTGGTTGGCCAACATGTCGCTAAGCCGGACCAACGACAGCTTTACGTTCCCCTACCAACCGCAAGCAAGCACGGGAAGATCGTCATCGCCGCAGCTGCGGCTGGGAGACTTCTCTACGTAGCGAGAACCACTTGCATAGCTCACCGGAAGCATTGAAGCCCCGTTTTCTTCTCGAAGGCTAGAACCCCTGTCACATCGAAGCTGTCAAATCATTTGTTGAGGGCAAGCGCAATTCGACCAACGACGTTGAGAATTTGGACATTGGATTACACGCCCCAGACGCATGCACCGGCACGTTGCTGTGACGCGCCAGCTCAGACCGCTGAGGATTGCGCGCGAGTTCTCCCGCATTTGGTATGCCGTTAGCGCACCACTTCGGCTGCCTTAGTTTGTGTAGACCCCGGCTCCCGTGAAGCTTGAGGAACAAACATGCATGTGCGATACCCACTCACTTCGTAAGACATGCGGCTCCGCGCTGAAGTCCAAGTTCATGAACCATGTTGCTATTAATTTGGAGTCGGTTGTGCTAAATTCGAAGCAGTATTAGAAGAGATGAGCATCTTCGGGCCTTTACGCCTTCGGAAATCTTTTCCATTGAGCTTCTCCGGCGGTTCGAACGTCTATGCGTAAGCGTATGGGTCTCCCGAGTCCTGGGTTCAAAAACCTCTGCCAAGCTACAGTGCCAACGAACATCAGGACACTAGTTGGTCAACCCGTTGCTGTGAATTCTCATGATGGCTGTCTAACACCCTTACACCGCCAGAGTGTCCAGCAGCTCTTTGTCATATTTAGTGACCACGGTGAAGGGGGACTGTTCATTGGTGAACCCACCCCACCTCTGCCGAATTGCGGTAAACTAGTCATGTTAAATGCTAGGCGTAGGGCTAAAACTCGCATCGAGGCACCAGCCGTCGTCCAAACTTTAAAAACGCGTGCACAGTAATCAGCGTCTCAGGTGCATTCGAAACTCTACAAGCAATAATGCCCGCAGCCAAGGCGGGATACCAATCGCACCTAACACACAAGCGAAGCCACCGACAGCCATCTCCATTACTGCAGACTCATCGCCCTATGACCGAGCGCGTAGCACAGCCGAGAGATGCAGGTGTTGTCAAGTTGACGTCCGCCTGACGAAGAGGGATAGTCGACATTGATTGATTGCCCCTAGCCTTGTTCATGACGAAAGCGCTCTCGCACGGGGTACGCATCCTTGCAGCCGATAGAGCAGCGCAGCTTTCGATGCAGATTTCCGGAAGGATAGAATCGCAAAGCAAATGATAGACATAACCACGTGTTTCAAGCCGGATCCGCATATTGATCGGCGATGAACACGCGAGGCTTTCCTCGAGGCGCGTCGCGCGTTGTTGATCACTTTGAACACCATGGCGACAACGTCATGTGTTCACATGCTGCAAATGAAACGTTGGTTGAGCCGTACACTCGGGTTGGAGAAGAGGGGTTGTGAGGCAGAAGGACTCGTCAAGTTATTGTGTGAATCTATTATGCTTTGATGTGTCTAAAAGTCTAACGTGCTTGATTCGTAATGTCGTTGCGAGCGTCTGCTGCATTGTACGTGAGCCCCAGAGGTGTCTCATCTAACAATATCGTTGCAGTCTCTGCCACTCCATAGCTCACTCGCTCTGTGCGGCGGCTGATTGTATCCTCCCCTCATCTGTGTTTCGTCCCCTGGGGGTTGCTGGTTTGTTGTGTTGCGCCGAAAGGTCGCGAGGAAATGGTGCGCTTGACAACGCATTGGGTATCATAATGGCTGAAATAGTCGCTGAATAATTTGAAGTTTCTCGGACAGTTCCCTACGTGGGACATGACTTAAGAGATAAATGCGGATTGCTGGGCTTCCCATTGCCATTGTTCCATAAGCTGACGAGCTCGGTACTCGGTTGCGTAACCGGTGTCGGTCTCGACATCGCGGATAAGCTTGAGGACGACTTGACGTTCTCGGGCGCTACCAAGGCACTGCCCAGCCGTGAAAAGGGCCTGGACAGAATAGACGCGCACGACCTCGTCCGACTGTGCAAGAGAGATACCAACAATCTCGCGGCTGTGCTTCTGGCAAGCAGCAAGGACCGATTGGTAAGAGTTGAGGCGAGCACACACAGTGCTGCGACCCTGGGTAGACTCGTGCGGCTTGTTCATGAACAACAGTATCTGGCCCATGTGATAGGCCTGCATTGTCGAGGCACACATAGGGATGTTGTACCACACTTCAGGGAAGAAGGCCTCATTTTCTCCTCGTAGTAGTTGGCCGGGGGCAAGAGTGGGTTCCATACGGCTCGAAGGCTTGAACGTTGCTGGGAGGCTGTCGTACCAGGTTTGGAACTGTGTGCGCAGGTGGTACCAATAGTCTAGAAGTGTCGACTGAGGAATACCAGCCCAGCCCATTCCTGCGTCCGTAGGAACACCATCTGCAGCAGCCATGAAGTTGATCAGTTTAGACATCAGCCAAATCAAGGCATTGCAGATAGCCGTATCGTCGAAGTAGTCGCTCTCGACAAGGTTATTGGGTACTAATAAGCCTTGATCGTTGATGAGTAAGCCGGCGTCCCGCCACAGAGAGAAGTCCTCAGTATCAAGATGGGTGTGGCTCTTGTTGATGACTTGAGATAGGTTAGCATCCCCCAAAAAGCATGGAGTTGTTGAACTTACATGCAGCATGCAGGTCTTGTCGAGCGATGTTCCAGAAGATCGATCGTCGGGCCTTGGAGGTAAAGTTCAAGCTTGACGTCGAGAGGGGCGAGCCAGGTGATTGCATCTCACTTGGCATCATGCGCTCCTGTGAGTGAACGAGAAAAGACTTAGCTCCATTGAGGTGCTTGGCCCATTCAGCCATTGATGTATCGAGGAACTCGTAAACACAGAGAATAGCGGATGCAGCCAGAAGTTCGTCGGTGCTGGACTTGCAAGAAGCATTGCTCGATGTTCGACGGCGCTTGGCGGGGTGTACTAGCTCGCCACTGCGCGGACGGAATTCGCAGTCCGAGTCATCAGGCGTGATCGTGGTATCGGACTTCAGAGCTTGAAGGAGGAGCGATACGGCATTGTCGTAGTAGACCGCTGCCTTGTGCTTCCAGTCCACCGTTGAAGATCCAGGGTAAACCTCTACTCTAGGTTGGCATTTGGATCCACCAGACTTGCAACCTTGGACCTGTGCTAGGGCCTTCGCAGCGCATGCAACAGCAGCATTCCTGAGCAAGGCATTGTCGCGGGCTTGGATTGGCACGTAAGAGGCGAAGTAAGTGTCTCTGTCATAAAGATCCATCCATCGCCCAGGGCCTTCGGAGTAATACCGTAGAAGGAAGGCAATCTCGTGATCTCTTGACATCAATGATTCGCTGTTGGACCGCGGAGGCGACTGTCGCGAGCTCGACATTGAGCAAGATCGCGGCATATACTCTGCAACGGAATCAAACGGCGATGTGAGGCGAGGATCGATCGGAGGGGGAGTGATCGCACCGGACCAGTCCATAATTGGGTGGATGCGACGATTACACAACGAAGCTGGAGGTGATATGGGAGTGTTGGCTGCTGATGTAGGAGGTGACTGCATCAGAGGCGGTAACGCGTCAAGCTCTGGAGTGTAGCACATGGGAATGCTGGTCTGTGCCAAGTCTGGACCTATGCTAGGTGTGCTGGTCATAGAGCTGTATGCCCCTGACGTTGGCCATGTACTCATTGATCGGGGCTGGAAGGGAAGAGGTGAGTCCATCGATGCAACTGACATGGTCTCAAGGTCTGGTGTTGCAGGGTCGAGGTAGGGATTCGTTGTGTTGATGAAAGTGACTGTCGATTGTGTCAGGACGGCAGGATGCTTTTCACAGCAAGGGCAAGTACCAACCGTTCTTTGGAATATCAAGCCAGATAGCATCGTCCTCAAAAGTGTTTTTGTAGGAGTAGAACCCTTTCAAAGAGTTCTCATCCCCAGAATCGTCGCCATTCATGGAGGCATTGTGCTGATGGCGGAATACTATCCCTGAGCTTGGAATGCATTCCCGCGATGCTTTGATACATTGCCCACACACAGGCTTCTTCTCGTCGCACTTGAGCTTCCGTTGCCGGCAGGTGAGGCTGTCAGTGTGTTAGAAAGGTAAGGAAGGAAACATCGCTTTACTTACCATCCCGTTCGTGAACGCATCCTAGTAGTGATCCGTGGGGGTCAGTGTATGAATAAAGTGGTCACGGGTACTCGAGTCGAGCGTAGTGAGTATGAGGAGAGGTCTGCATGAGTCGGCGAGCGGTGGGTTATAGATATAACAACATGCTTGTGGGCGATACAGCGGTCTTGCTGAAGGTTGGATGCGGGGTCTAGCATGGTTCGCGCCAGCGCCAGTCCACCGTCACAATCTAAGCAGGGCCTGTTGGAAATGGCGAAAGGCTTTTCCTTGCTCTAGGTGCGTCAGCATGAATCGCATTCGCGTCGCTCGATCTGGGGTAGTTTGAGCATTGAGCTAAAGTTGAGCATGCAAGAGCTGCTACCACTCGGTCGAGTCGCGTCAAGCGCCATAATGATGTGCTTCTGGCCGAGCCCTGACCGAGCTGCAGGACGACCATCACTTTGAGATACCGCACAGGAACTAGTCGGAATATGGCCGCTAGTCGCCACTTTTCTTTTAAAGTTTTCTCCTGGCCGCTATGCTTTCGCGTAATACCGCCATCGGGCCGTCTGGGCAAGCCACCTTGTCTTCAGGGCACCCCTTCCTCATCCCAGCTCAGATCCGGAGGGATACATCCTGTCATCCGGTTCATCCCGCTACGTTTCAGTCCATACTAGGTGCCCATCAGATCCGTCGGACTCAACTCCATGACCCCTCTACCAGTTCGCGACAGCAACACTGATGGCGTTATCAGCGGGAAGAAAATAAACGTGCATGCAGCGCATCGAAACATGGAAGGATTGTGGAAGTTCCGGACAAACATCGGCTCTCTCACCGCCTTCGAGCCATCCTGAAAGCTAGGCCACGTTCTTGTGGTGGCTGGCGTTCTCGCGCAAACTCGTACGTATTCGCTCAGTCCGATGTCTTCTGTTTTTTCTTCGGTCGCTGCCCTTCTGGCCCTGCATCGCTTTCTGCATCTTCCATCTCAGCATCGCTGTCCCCGGAGCCACTGTCGTGGTCTGAATCGAATTCTTCGCCCACTTCAGATTCGGACTCGGTCTGGAAGTCCTCATCAACGCTCTCGTCGTCCTCGTCGGCACTACCGCGATTCGCGACGCCTCCATCATCGCTAGAGGCAAGGTCGTCGTCCTGAAGCGCAGCTGCGAGGATTGCTCCCGACTTTCGACTACGTTAGCATGATCTGGTGGGCGCAGAGGTAAATCACTTACGTCATCTGCCATCTCGTTCTTTGTCTTGATACCTTTCGCTCGGAAGAAGTTCTCAAGCGGCTGCTGTTCTTCACTGTAATGTCGTGTTAGTTGACTGGCGTACTCATGATTTGCGATTCGAACTTACCGGTTGATGTTTGAGAACTGGTGCTCTGCCATGCCACCCTTCATTGTAAACGTGATATCGAACGTTCGACTCGCTGCCATAGCACCGCCGACACGCGACATGGTTACGGATGCGATATTGTCCATGGCGATATAGGTAGCTGGTTTGGGGATGAACATGAATGCCTTGTCTAAGCAGTACAGGTGACCCTCGTTAGCCTTGATCGAGCACTTGACGCCAGACTGCTCGTGGTGGCTGATGAAGTCGCGAGACGGCCTTGTGATTCGTTTCCCACTGAGGCCTCGGAAGATATCCGAAACTACCCCAGCAATTGGCGCCTCGTAGTGTGATTGCAGCTTGTCCTTGTACTTCTCTTCCAACAAGTCCTCTTTCATGTTGAGGTCCAGGTTGACTTCCTCGTCACGCTTAAATTGCATGACCAAGAATGGGTACCGTGTCTGACCTTGCCTTAGAGGTGGATCCAATCCTATTGTGATCAACGTGTGCATGTCATCGGGCTTTGGCAATACCATGAACTTCTTGACGGAGTCGAACTGGATCTTGTAGTCGTACGTCTTTCCGCGCAGTCTGAAGGAGGTCTCATACATGTCGATGTCGAAACGACCTCTGGGAGTCAAGTGGAGGATATCGAGGAATGTGGCGAACGTGTCACCAGCAACCTCGCCAATCTCGGCCTTGTCCATGAGGGTCTCGTAGAACAGGTTTGCAGCATTCTGCTCCTCGCCGTCTTCTGCTCCAGAGATGTCTTCGCCATCCTCGTTCTTCTCCTTCTTCGACGCAACACCTGGTATATAGAAGCGCATCTCGACCAGCTGGTCGCGAGCACCAGCCGACTTTTTGCCTCTGAACCGCGCGCCTCCAAGGCTCCCGTTAGCACCAGGATCGCCATCGGCTGGTAGCGAGAAGTCGACTGCGACCTCGTTCTTGCCAGCCAAGTTGGTGTTGGATACTTCGGTATATGGTACTTCGAAAGCGGGGCGATTCGCGACGTTAAAGGTAAGCTCTGCCTTTCCGAACTCGGCCTTGCCCCAATTCCAGCCACGCAAGGCGTGTTCTCGATTGTCAAGATTGATACCGTACCAGACCTTGAAGAGCTTTGCTGCGCGATCGAAGTCCTGAAATTGTCAACAAGTTTTGTACTGCGACAACAGCGCGCTGCCTTACTTCTTGCTTAAAGCCATCTAATTGTACAACGCCATCATTGCGTGAGAGGATCTTGATCTCGTAGCCGCGCGCAGCTCGACTCCACTGCGCCTGGATAATCTGTGACTGATCACATGTGTACGTCTCGCCATTCGCAGGCTTCCAACCAAAACCAGATTCAGAGAACCGTGTGGCGCCTGGTTTGCGGGAGAGATTGAGGTAGATGTCGTTGAAGGCCTCCCTGCTCAGCGTCAACATTTGAGATCGGAATATTGCCTTTCGACGGGGCGGCGGGATGATTACATGTTTGCGGTTCTCCAAAGGATCGTTGACGGCAGTGGAGTGTTGATGAAGGCGGACGGCAGTAAATGCACAATTATTGTTGTCGTTGCTATCGAAGACCGCGGCGGTCCAAGCTTCATCCTTACTAAGCACCAACACGCGTTTTAGCGTGTCGCGCTCTAATCTTTGAATACCCCATCAGCATTGCACTACCTTTACCTTTGATAGTATCCAAGCTCAAAAGTCAAGCGAAGAACAAAAGGTCACATTCGTGATAGATGTGACTTTTCATTCATCCCGGACATGTCAAATTCATCCTTCACAAGTGATGCGTGATTAACCATTCAGCGCGGTTACTCAACTCTTAGCATATCAAACCACCAGTGTCTTTTCGAGTCTCTTTTAAATTGATTATATCAATGTGGTCTCCCAGGATGTGTGGCTGTGTACTTACCTGACTGGAGTCTGGGTATTATTTGGTGTACCAACTTTGCGCTCTGTTTGACAAGTCACTTGGATTTACTACCATAAAGATCATTGGTAGCAATGGCTCATGCTCTCTAAGTTCCCACTGGACAAATACAGTAAGCGCAAGTTATAGTTGCTGTCCCCCTTCAGCTCTGTGCCCTTCACACTCTGGCCCATTTGAGTCGATTGTTCAACCGCCGTGGAAAGCTCCCGTTGACTGCACCCACGTCACTCATCGCCATAGATCGATTTGGAGCTGTCACTACATCGCTAAAGGGCGACCGAAATTTGTCGATCAGATTGCGTATGTCTTCAACATCTTGACAGGACATCAAGTAAGGCCGAGCATACCTCCACTCTGCCGTCTGACTCGGACCCACAGGGATACAGGTGTCAAGTGCAACAACGCGGATTCACACCCTGGACTGAAACGACGACACTGTGCATGCGCCTGACATCACCGAGACCTCGATCCGATGTCGCCGGATCGTCATGCCCAGACAAAAACGGATAACCCACTCTTCACAACGCCAGCAATCCGATTGGATTCTTCAACACAGAGAAGGGGCAGGCCTCTTCGAATCCTTGCTACTTACCTCCACAAACAGTTTTACGCCGACGCGGCCAGTGGGCCTGATGACATGTGCGTGGGGTTGACTGTGGGACCTTTCTTTGATGCCTTCGTCGATAATAGCCAGGCATGGTTGGGAGGCTGAAAGGTCAAGGCATGGCCAGAGGTCCTTTGAACCTTTCATAAAGCCCATATTCCGTCGCACAGCCAGAATCCATCCGCTGCAGAAGCGCAGTCAGCTGCAAACCGCCTCGCTACACAGTATAGTTGCCAACGCCCAAGACACCGCGTCCGGCTTACACTTACCCGACACGTTACTCGGTCTTGAAATCTCTGAACGTCGCTGTAACATCACAATCTTTTCGGAGAGACCACCAGTGTGCGTGCGAACCCTACACAGTACGGACCCGTGATCACTATCCGACGACACGACAGGGGAACCTCCCGGAACCGGACATTCTTGAAGCAATGTGATCGTCCATAGATCAGGATTCCTCAAAGGAGCCATATGCATCGGCATAGTCCTCTAGTTCGTATACACCTCCGACAATGAATAAGACAAAGCTGACCAACCCTCAAGTCTCCAGACGTGGCTCCACGTACCTCTGTGGATACAGCTGATAAACATGTTCTGTTGACCTGAACCGTGTAATGGCGACCGGGCCTTCTTACGGGCCGATGTCTGGATGCTCCCGCCTTGTATGCTGGGCACACGGGGATAATCCCACCCAATCTGTCAACACGAGCTCAAGGGCTTTCTTACTCATAGTCCCAACGGTACTCGGGGTAACCTGGATACTGGTAGAGCTGGGGTCTGATGTGCTGCACGAGCTCAGTTACATCCAGTCAGACTCAAACCCCAAAGGAAGGGGATTTGCGGGTAACTTTCAGGAGCAACATCGACTATCGAACGGGCAGGCCACTCAAATCTCCTGTCCGTCTAGTCAAACACTTGATGTTAGTAAAAGACAACGTCAAGATCGGGGTTGCGATCAACACAGACCAGATCACTGTACCTTGTCTGTAGTGGGGGGACAAGTTCAACGGCATCCCGGATCTGAAGTTCCATCCTAGTAAGCTCCAGGACCTATCGAGCCGACCGTCAGTACCTATCAAATTCATCAACAACTTGCACGGTCCAAGTTCGGACTTGATCAGGCGTTCATTTCGGATGTGCGTTCCATCTGCGCCCTCACCTTGTCGCCAAGTCAGGGTCTCCCGTGCACTTCACCAGCGCGGTTGCAAAGCTACGGCAGCAACCGTATAAGCCGCTTTCAACGTCTCAACTATTTGGATTGATTGCATTTCGCCGATTGACTTATCGGCGCCTAAAGCCTTTTCAGCTCGACGAATCGCTAAGGACCTCAGGAAGACCAAACTTCTGTTGCCCGTGAGACGTCCCGGGAGCCATGGGCCACGCTATGCCCTACACCAACCTGCATGATCTTGGCGAAACTTTCGAACAGGTGGATTGCCTTAGGCCAGCTCACGACCCCTACCAAATTGAGATAGAGGGAAATCCTTGAGTTGTCTGACCGTGCATTAGCCTACATAGCCTGGCTCAAGCTAGTCATATGTAGCGGCAAGGCTAGATTCCGGTGTGCTCTGAGTTACTTGTGGCTGGTAGCTAGGTTCATGGTTGAGGCTACGCTAACCGCAGCACAGTCTCGAACATCGATGATAAACAACGACTTGGCCTGCATGCGGAGTCGCCAGGCAGGACTCGAGGCGGGAAATGGGCTCGTGCATCATAACAATACGGTGCCACATACCTTTTGGCTCACAATCTATTGATGCAGAGGCGGTGAAGCCCTAGAACACCCGGTCAAAGCCACACAACCATCATCACCTCCTGCATGCAGACAAGTCTCCACTCTCATACGTGGACCGTTCATAATATTGCACTCTACAATGGGCCCCCTCATCCTCCAAACCTATTGTGATACGGCCCACAATTCGCCCGATACGTAGGCCTTTCAGTCAGACAGAACGGACCGCTGCACATGCGACACGACGCGATCCTCCGTAGTCTTCCACAGAAACCCCGGACGGCTCACAGGGGCTTCAAACTCATGACGTTCGCCTGTGGTAATCGGTACGTTGAAAGCTAATAATTCTGCCAAAACCACGCACAAATCGTCTAGCTGTTCGACTATCTCAACAGACGACGACGGTAAACGGAAGCTTCGGAACTGTTCCGAAGCCGACCAATCTTTGGAGTAGCTGAACATCCGAGGCTAAGTTCCGAACAGCCTCACAATTCACGCATTACAACCTTTGGCTCTCAGGGTCCAGCTCTTCGCGCCGGCTATCAAGCCACGTACCGCCCACCAGGTACCGACAGCATTGAGACGAACCCTGCTTCTTATTTCCGAAAGCGGCCTAAACTTTCAGCTGTGTCGCGCGCACATGTTCCCCTAGAGTCTAGCCAGAGCTGGGGTCCATCGTAGTGCGCTCCAACCTTCACGCAAGGCGTATTCCGTCGCCCTTCACTAAGATCGGCTTACAGGCCCAAACTTGCATACCCTCCACTGTACATTGCTAAACCCTGGACGCCTGCACGTTGCGCCTCCCCTCGGAGTCGTGTCTGAGATATGCTGTCTTCGCGGTCCGTGTCTCTTAAACTTAAATCCTGCGCACCTCGACAGTAACCATAATTAGGCGTTGATGATTAATGAAGTCACCTACTCGCGGCCCCCAAAGTCAAACAACCGCGGTTGCGCTTTGAGTGCACGCAAAGCTACACTCTCTTCGAACTCTGTTTGAGGACTGCTTGGAGGGTACCCCGATCGACGTGCAAGTGTATAGTGGTCTACTCATCGGGGCAGTGCCTTCACATGGCAGACAGAAGCTGGGGAGGGGAAGGGAGGGGGGCCTTAGACAGGGTGTATTATGGTCGCTAGACAGAGCGAAGCTTTTGATAGCGACAAAGCTTTTACAGCAGACTCAAACACGTTGCACACCTTGGAGGCGTAGTCCTTGGTAGAGAATTGAGAACAGCGTCTGCTATCGTACAAAGAGTGATGATATAATGTACAAGTTCGCACCCATAGGGACTGATGCGTACAGCTTGCCTATGCTGTCCATACGGCATAATGGATCGTAAAAAACTCGCATGATAGATTACAGAACCTCTCCCACAACCTCATCGCACCTGCGACACAGTTCCTCTTCCGTAACCCTCGCAAAGCGCCAACACCTCGGACACTTCTCGAGCCGCGGCGGATGCACCAGAACCCTCGCATCCTTGAGAAAGTTGTTCTCGCTCGCCGCCACAACAGCCTCAGACTCGGACCAGGCCCATGCCTGCACTGCGTCAGGCGTGCCAACGCTCATCTGGAAGTCGCTCACGACCAGCAAGCCGGCCAACTGCGTCCTCACATCGAAGTTCTCAACGTGAGGCATACAGCTCTGCAGTAGTGCGTTGAACTCAAAGATAGCGCCGGGGGGTAGCACAAGCGTGACAGCTGTTTCGAGGCCAGAGCCGATTTTCTTCGCGGCGCGCAAGCGCTCCTGCGCGATTTTGACTGCATTGCCGATCTCGGTGAGACGCTCAAGCACTCTATCCAGTGCTTTACCTTTTGCAGAGGTGGTCAGAGGGAGAGCGCTCCAGGTGGCCTTGCTGGGGTGGATACTGTTCTCGCGCAACGCAGCGGGGACGTGGTCCCAGACTTCTTCGACGAGGAGCGGCGTTACTGGCGCGAGGATCTGCAGGAGCTCATAGAAGATCAAGCCTAGGTGGGATTGGAGGATGCTGCAGTCGGATGTGTGGCCGGTGTAGATGCGGTCCTTCAGCGTTTCGAAGTAGAAGGCACTGAGATCCGTGGCGATGTATCTGTTCAGTGTGTTCATGGATTTGAAGAACTCGTAGCGAGTGTAGTATGTGTGCACGTCGGCTGAAACTTGACTGAGTCTGTGCAACGCCAGTGTGTCTGTGAGGAGAGACGAGGTTGGAATTTCATCGCGCAGGCCGTTGAATGATGAGAACTGCGGTGGACATGACGGCAGGGAGAGGACACCGAGAAACCATTTGAAGGTCACGCGGTATTTGTGAAGGGCTTGGTTAACGGATTGCAGGACGGGCTGGCCGATGGTGACGTCGCGCATGTAGTCACTGCTTGCAGCCCACAGACGCAACGCATCGGCGCCCATGCCATCGTACGTTGGACTCGCCCCAGGTGGCGGTGCTGGTTGCCCTTTCTGCTTCTTGCGTTTGATGGGCGGGAGGAGTTCACCACTCATGATCTGGGAGGGAGAGATAACGTTGCCAAGGGACTTGCTCATCTTGCGACCTTCAGAATCGAGCGTGAACCCGTGAGTGATGAGCGTCTTGTATGGTGCACGCGCAGTCCCGGAGGAATAGTTCTGGGTAGCAATATGAGTGAGGAGTGAGGATTGGAACCACCCGCGATGCTGGTCGGTGCCTTCTAGGTAAACATCTGCAACAGGACCGTCCTTGGACGATGGCAAGAGCGTCCAGGATGTGCCACTATCAAACCAAACATCCATCGTGTCACGTCCACGAACGTATGTCCCTGTGCCGGCAAGGTGAGGTGGTGTCCAGGCTGAGTCCGAGGGAGCATCTGTCCACCAGGCGTCGATGCCTCGCTCTTTAATAGTCTTGATCAGATGCTCAATGGTCTCTGCGTCCATGGTGGCCTTGAGAGAGTCGCCTTGGACCTTGTACAAAGCAGGGATCGGTACGCCCCATGCGCGCTGACGAGATATGCACCATTGGCTCCGACCTTGAATGAAGCTCTCCAGTCGTGGACGGCCAGTGTCAGGAAGGAAATTGACTTCGGCAATGGCCTTCATCGACGCATCTTTCAGATCACCGACGTCGGCAAACCACTGTTCAGTTGCTCTCACAATCACAGGCTGCTTCGTTCTCCAGTCGATGGGGTACTTGTGTCGATAGTTCTGTTTTGCGCGAAGTAGTCCTTGTTTCTCGAGATAATCGCAAACAGCTCGTGCACCAGTCCTCTTCTCATCGGACACAGGCAGGCCTTCGAGAAGCTCTGGTTGTTCCGGGAATGCGTCTTTTGTGAAGAGCCCTGCATCGTCGATTGGAGCGAACGCTGAAATGCCCATCGCTTGACAAATGTGATAGTCGTCCATACCGTGGCCGGGAGCGAAGTGAACCAGCCCAGTACCAGAAGAATCGGTCACAAAATCCGCGTGAATGACTGGCTGCATGCCATTTGCTTTCTGGAAAGGGTTCTCGTACAGCAGATTCCCAGCGAGATCCGATCCGCGTAACCCAGACACGATGATTTCAAGCTTGCGCTCGAGAACTTTCTCGTATTCTGCCACTCTTGTCGCAGCGACCAACGTCAACTCGTTGTCCTTCTCCACGTCCTTCACGACACAGTACTCCATATCCCTATGCACTGCAATGGCTTTATTTGCGGGCAGCGTCCAAGGTGTAGTTGTCCAGATGACCACATTGACCTCCCCTCGTACCCCCGTCTCCCCCAGCTTATTCTTCAGCCCCTCCGAGACCTGTGCCGGAAACCTCACGAAAGCTGCAAGACTCTTATGCCCTTCATCGTACTCCAGCTCAGCCTCAGCCAGCGCCGTTCTCGAGCTCGGGCTCCAGTACACAGGCTTGAACTGCCTGTATACCAGTCCCTTCTCCCACATCTCCTTGAAAATATCAAGCTGCCTCAACTCGAAGCCCTTCTCCATGGTCTGGTACGCATTGTCCCAATCGCCCATGACGCCCCACTCCTTGAACCCTCGCTTCTGGGCCTCGACCGTGGTGGCGGCAAGGTTTCGTGCAGCAGCTCGAATGGAGACTGCATCGGTGTCGCCTAGAGATTTCTTCGCGGCCTGCAGCGCCTTGATTTCAATTGGAAGGCCATGGCAGTCCCAGCCGGGGATGTATGAGACCCTATTGCCTTGCGCAACGTGGAATCGGCAGATGATGTCTTTTGTAATCTTGTTCAAGGCGTGTCCGATGTGCAGCGGCCCGTTGGCGTATGGCGGTCCATCATGGAGAGTGAATGGCTTACTCGCGCGCGTGCGCTGCCAGGCGTAGAGATCATCGGTGCATCGTTGCAGGTAGAGCGATGTCTTCTCGGGAAGAGGGCGTGGTGGGAAAGGCGACTTGGGGAGACGGAGAGTCGAAGAATAGGATGCGCGGAGAATGCGCGTTGGGGTTAGCATGGCATCGTTAGGATGTGTTGAAGCTTGGGATGTTTTTTGGTAATTCGACCTTCGGAGGTCCGCAACCGGCGATGCCTCGGCTGGCCATGGAGATTAATCGGTGACACAACATAGTTTCGTCTACAAGACAATAGGAACGTGTATTTGGTGTGATCTGATTTGCAAAGCATTGATTTCTTACTGCTTCAAGTCCATCAATGGTCCCACAGTACATCCCACGACTGGTGCCTTGTTCAATACACAGTCAGAGAGCTCACCGCACCATTCTTCAGTACCTCGAACACCATGCCTGGAAAGCCAAAGAGCTCGACGTTTCCAACATCTGTATTTCCATCTGCTGTAACGCTCCCAGTATTTGCAACCTGGCTTCGCCTGCCAGACGCATCTTCCCAACCGCCCAATAGCTCAACACTGCTGCCTGGACTGTCGCCCCAGCCTCTGTTCAAGGCCATCCCACGCTGCTGCAGTCGTTCCTGCTCCTCATTATCATAGTATGTCTTGAAGACTTCTTTCAGTCGCCCTGAGATATCACTGAAGCGCATCTCCGAGTTCAAGGGTTCTCGATATTGCGCTGACGGAACATGCTCCAGGGTCCATCGGCTTCTCCTGTGCCTGTTAAATTGGTACGATCCCGGTACATTGCCATGAAAGATGATCTTGGTTGCGGTCAGGTGATTGAGTGGCCGCGCACTTAGTTCACCTTCATCGCGAAGATCCGATTCTTTGCGCTCTGCTGTGGGCGATGGAGGGGATGTTTGCGTTGGCTGCGAAATGAGTATGTCAAATCCGTGGTGGTAGTAATTGTAAAAGTGTTCTGCTGCAGCAATTTCGCGCTCCTGTGCTTCAAGCGCCGCATCATCGTCATCTTCCCAGTCTTCTTCATTGTCTGTGCCAGCCGTGGAGCCTCGGTCTGAATCCAGTATATCCTCAGGTGTTAGCCCTCCAGGCGAGTGGTCAGATGCGTCGCTAGTCGTTCTATCCTTGTGTATTGACAAGCGGTGGTCGTTCTTGCGGTAAATAGAGTCGGGCGCACCAAGCTCCATGATGAGGTCTTGAGGTGTCGTCTCGCTGAGTATAATCCAAAGTGGAGGGCTCGACCGCCTGACAAATTCAATCCTGCCTTCACCATGCACCTTGACCAGTTCGATCTCGTCCGGTCCGCCTCCCGTGCCTTTAACGCCTACTAGTGCCGAGGACCTAGGATTTGCAGGTGCCGCTGTGAACAGCGTCGTTCGAGCCTTCTGCCATGACTCACCACTGAAGATAGCCATAGAGGTTGCAGTGCCTGTTGCAGAGGACGACAATAAGGAGATAAAGTCCTTCTTCGGCGAGTATGCAGAGTGCTGCACTGGGAAGTTGAATGCAATGCCAGGGTACGATAGATTGTATGTTCCTCTCGCGTTTGGCTCTTCCGACCTTGGTGGAAGGTACTCTCCGCCATACGTGGGTCCCAACAATTTGTCATAGATGTGCCTGAATCTGGGTCCTGTCACGCCTCCGTGCATATCTGCTGGCTTGAAAACCTCGATATCTTTGTAGACTAGTCTCGCTTTCGTGAAGTCGAGCACTTCGATCAACCGTAAGCGCTGGTCAGGGCCGTCAAATTGTAGTCGCAGGCCGTTGTCGGGTAGGACAAGCTGTACAGGCGATGACATAGGACGGAGGTCGTCATGGTAGAGCTGGAATCGCGGAAACGCCTTGACTTCGGCCTTGATCGTGGTAAGGATGTCATGCAGAGAGCAGCCGAGCGCTGTAGCATGGTCAGTCGTAACGGTGCCTGTGGTGATGGAGTACTTACTCATGAACCCCACGCTGCGCCCTGGTTGTAGCTGCAGAACACCGTCATCCATTTCTATTAAGTTTTGAGGGATCGTTGCGCGTCGCAAGTTGGAATCTTCAGTCTATGGTTTGCGCATGCACGCGCGCGGTGCAAGTGCCCGACGTGATCCTGTGCCGTCGCACGTGGACGAGGTGGAGTGACCGCTGCAATGCTGCTTGAGGGCCCTCAGACGCGGGATAACGACCAGATCTAAAACCGCAACGTCACAGTAAGTGTACTCAGGGCTGAAGCTTGACCTTGTTACGGTGCTATGTTGAGAAGAGGGGCGGCTCTGGCGGGATGCGCAGCAGTGTCGAGCTTCTCTTGGACGCCACCGCTTCAGCAGCCTTTATAAGATGTTCAGAGTTCAGTGGACATGGAAGCGCAAGCTTGAGTATCATATGTGGAGCAGAGCAGGAATACAGTAGGATCATGAAGCCTAGACAGGTTGCAGCTGCATGTATGCGGCTGCTAGGAATGACGATTAGCGCAGGCGGGCCCCACACGGACCCCTGCACCCTTTGTGTTTTGATGTTTACGTGCATCAACACAGACCGACAGCTCCTCACTAACCACCACAGCCAGCATATTTCGACATGTCTGGCCTCCCGAGACCAGGCGCGCCGGCGACGGCAAAGCGCACGACCTCCTCTATGCGCCCACCAACTTCGCGCACAGCAACAAACAACCTCATGCGCGGGCGCTCTGCAACACCGATGCTTGATGGGCGCACATCTCGAGCAGAATCAGTAGCTTCGACCAGGACAAAAGGCACACCGCGCTCGTCACCACTCAAGAGGAAGGCAGCCGACTTTGAAGACGCCGGCCAGGAGACCAACATCAATGTTGTCGTTCGCTGTCGCGGGCGCAACGACCGTGAAGTGCGCGAGAACAGCGGCGTTGTCGTCTCCACCAACGGTATCAAGGGCAATGCAGTCGAGCTCTCCATGGGCCCCAGTGCGCTTGGCAACAAAACATACCAGTTTGACAAGGTCTTCTCGTCAGCCGCAGACCAGGGCATGATCTTTGATGAGGTCGTGGCCCCCATCATTGATGAGGTACGCATCACGACGAAGCGCAACGAGAGCCTCTCTGACACATCTTAGGTACTCGATGGATTTAATTGCACAATCTTTGCCTATGGTCAAACAGGCACCGGAAAGACATACACCATGACCGGTGACATTTCCGATGTCCTCCCCCTACCAGATGCCGCCGGTATTGTTCCTCGCGTCCTTTATTCGCTGTTTGATAAACTTGGCCAAGCAGAGACCGAGAGCTCGGTCAAGTGCTCGTTCATCGAATTGTACAACGAGGAGCTGCGCGATCTTTGCGCCGGCGACGACGCAGTCAAGTTGAAGATCTTCGACGACAACAGCAAGAAGGGGCAAACAACAACAATGGTACAGGGCATGGAGGAATGTCATCTGATGACAGCACGAGAGGGCATTCAGCTCCTGCAATCGGGATCTCACAAGCGCCAGGTGGCCGCCACAAAGTGCAACGATCTCAGCTCTCGATCGCACACGGTCTTCACTATCACAGTCTACATCAAGCGCATAACAGAAGATGGTCAGGAATCTTTGTGCGCAGGAAAGCTCAACCTGGTCGATCTTGCTGGCAGCGAGAACATCCAGCGCAGCGGTGCAGAGAACAAGCGTGCCGCAGAGGCTGGCCTGATCAATAAGAGTCTGCTCACTCTCGGTCGCGTTATCAACGCACTTGTCGAACGCAGCTCCCATATTCCCTACCGCGAATCGAAACTGACGCGACTTCTACAAGACTCGCTCGGCGGACGAACAAAAACGTGCATCATCGCGACCCTGTCGCCCGCGAAGAGCAATCTCGAAGAGACAATATCTACACTAGACTATGCTTTCCGCGCGAAGAACATCCGCAACAAACCTCAAGTTAACCAGGCTATTAACAAGAAGACCCTTTTGAGGGAGTTCACAGTCGAGATCGAGAAGCTCAAGAGCGAACTTATCGCGACACGACAGCGAAATGGCGTCTACCTGACTCAGGAGAGCTACGAAGAGATGACATCTGTTAGCGAATCACGACGCATCCTCAGTGAGGAACAACGCGAGCGACTCGAGACCATGGAAGTCAACCTCCGCACTAGGGTGGAGCAGCTATTCAACATGACCACGAGCTTCCAAACGCTTAAGAAGGACAACGAGCAGACCCAACTCGCTCTGGAAGGCACAAAGGGTATATTGGAGAAGACAGAAATTGTGTTGGAGCATACACGACAAAACCTTGCAGAAGAGGAGGAATTGCGGAAAGCGCACGCAAAGACTGAGGGTGAGCTTGCAGAGATGGGATACGGCATGATTTCGACACTTGGCAAGACAACGTCAGACCTGGATGGTCTACGATCCAAAATCCGTCGGAAGTCAGAGTTGCAGTCCCAGAATCGTCGGAACTGGGCGTCATCGCAGAACAATGTTCGCGATACTACCCGCCTTGTCGAAGACCGAATCGAAGAATTCCAGCAGCAGCAGGGGCAAATTATGGACCTTCTCTCAGCACGTATGCAAGACTTCGTCCGAGATGAACTGGAGAAACTAGGTGCATCACAATCATTTCTTCAGGAGAAGATGCAGTCCTACCAAGTCTCAGAGCAAGAGGTGAATCAGCAGACAGCCAAGACTCGGGACGACATGGACGAAGTTCTCAAGGAGATCAAGACGCTGCGGGAGGACGTGAAGACCAAGATTGGCTCTGGGCTTGATGAACTCTCGTCTGCAGCTGAGCAGATCTCAGCCAACATCATCACTGAGTTGGATGGCTTCAGAGATGAGTTGCACCAATCGTATGCAAACTTGGGGCGTGAATTCAAAGCTACCTTCGATGGCTTGGTCAAGAGCCTCAACGCACAACAGGCTGAGAACGACCGTCTGCATGCTCAGGTCCTCGAGGCGAACACAGCTTTGCTTGCAGCGAACACCCACACCCAAGGGCGATTGGCGAAGGTGGTCGATGAGGAGAAGCAGAAGTCTACGGAAGAACGCCAGCAACTGCTGCAACAAATTACTGCCCTCATGGAAGCTAATGCCAATGCTCAGGATCAACGTATGGATAAGAGACTTGCTAGCGTTGGCGCAGAGTTGGAAGCCGCGAACGCCGCTTTCGAAACACAGCAGGGTGCATACACGTCAGGCGTGGAGGCTTGGAACGATCAGTCCAAGACCATCGTTGCTGGCGTTGCTTCATCGAGAGATGCCATGAAGTCGAGGCTTCGCGGTGACTATGAGATGGCGACGCAACACTCGGATCTCCTCAAGGATACCACTACCTCTGTGCACGCAAGCACAGTGAAGACAGTGGAAGCTCAGATGACGCATCTCGACACGCAATTGCACTCACTCGACGACATCGTTTCCCGAATTCGCGAACAGAACAGCGTTCACCACACCGCCCACACTGCTTCTCTCGCTACACTTTCATCGACGGTACAGACTTCGTACTCCAGCATCGGCGAGCACCTATCTACTTCATTCGAACGCGTTCAGTCCCTTGAGGCCGACGTATCTGCTCAACAAAGCACTCTCAGGGAGACTTTGTCATCCTTGTCTGCTGACGCCACGATCCGTGCGCCTCTTCACGAACTCCGCGAGGTCGTTGGCGCTCAGAATCTTATTGAGTACAACCCCACGGGCCAAACACCTCAGCGCGTCAATTATCACATTCCCTCAACTCTCCCTCGAACCGAAGACCATGAGTCTATCCTCTCACGTCTTCGCGACCGTCCCACCTCCTCAGACGACACCACGCGCAGCCCAACCAAGCAGCCGATCTTCATCGACACTATCGCCTCTACCGAGTCCACCACCGAGCTCTTCCCCTCTGCAAAGCCTGATGTCACTCGTTCTGTCAGTGCAAACGCCCAGAACCATACTGCGCCCATCTCCTTGCGCGAACTTGATGTTAACATCGTTGCGCAGGAGTCCGCTCACACCCAACCTCTGCTTCTTTCAAGATCCAGCGATTCGGCTATCACGGCCGCGCCGCCGAATAAGAAGCTCAAGGGTAACGACGAGACCAGCAAGCTTCCAATGAAGAAGATGATGCGCAAGACTGTTGGTGGTGGCATTGGCAAGGATGAGAGAGAGAACCTTACTATCACCAACTTTGCGAGCTCGATTGGACCGGGCCAGACGGCTGGGCGAAGGCTGAGAAGTCATGGCGGTAGCTGAGCTTACTGCTATGGGGTTCTTGACAAGACTCTTTTGTTTTAATTCAGCGTTTTCTTGTCTTGGTTACATGTTGGTTGGCTGGATTTCGGCGTTAGGACTGTAGATGCGTGCGCACTACACGGTGTCGGTCGAGTGTTCGAGCTCCCTCTCTGCATTTTCTTAGGTGTAGGCGTTACCCTCAAATCAAGTGTCTCTTCTTCTTCAAGCTCCGTGCTGTGCGAGTGTCACTTACATCGCATCGAGTGTCTATGCTTGCGTGCGCCATCGTTGCGAACCTTACTGCGCACGCTATCTTCTGCGCACACTAAGCACGTATGAAGTATCAACAGCTTTGCAGCTGCAAGTGTTGACTTTGCAGATGTTGACCTCGCATGACAGCTTCAATTCCTCTGCGCGTGCTACTCGCTTCTCGCATGCATACTCTGACTTAAAAGTCGTAATCTTGGACAAAAGCAAGAGTGCAAAGGAGCGAGCGCACAACGTCATGCAACGAGAGAACGTAAAGTCGCGGAGAGCTTGCGCGATCGGACGAGCGAAAGCAGAGCTTATCTGTGATGTACCGGAAGGCTAATTTTTCCAGTTTTAGACAAGACAGGCGGCAGCATAGCTCAAGAGTTTCCAGCGGGCTCACGAACATTCAGAGCACATGTGAATTGGGTGAGAGATTCGGGGGCGCACACAACAGGCATTGAGCGACTGTTGGACGGCAACCAGCGACTATCATAGCAATGGGGAAGTCATGAGCGAAACACAGATACACACCAGCTACAAGGTCGACGAGCCTGCATAAGACCATTGCAGTCACTCGACCTAGTAAGGAGGGCTCACGTCAGCATCACGAGGCGGTCGTTACGGTTGGCCGGTCCAAGAGATCATTCAACTTGTGGAATTATGTACTATTTCTTCAAATAATTGTGAGACTCGGCGCTACAAGTGCGCAAAGCTCTAGGCAGTATTGTAACTCTCACTGCGCTTGGTTGACCAGGCAATCCTGCGAGCGCTTTTGGGGCAGAAGAGCCAGTGTCGAGCCGTCATACGGGTGGAAGCTGCTTGGGGATTCTCTGCTTCGACACAGTCAACGGAGAATGCCGACTTAGGAGATACAGAGGCAGTGTCAGCCTACTGTGTCGATTGCTCGCGCTCGTCCATCTTGAGTTCTGGCGCAGCCAAAGCTGACAGGCGAGTAAACTCAAAGACGATGTGAGTTGCTGGCCGGTTCGTTCTGCTGTATCTGAAGGAGCGTTGCGGCTTGAGCAGCAGGAACTAGACGGCGTGGGCGATTAACGTCCTGGCGGCAGACGCTCTGTCGCTCGCCGCTGCATGAATCAGCGCCACCTCGACCACATTGGTACGCAGCGTAATGAAGCAGTACACGCGGTCGTCGAGCTGCGACCGCTCGAGGTAAGGTACTCGATACGCTTGCGCGCCGCTCCTACAAGCAGCTCCGCCATTGCGTGCGTGTGCGCTGCAGGACCGGCTGCATGCTCGCGCCTCACTCAATAGCCGCTGCATGTCAAACGATGCCTTGAGACACAGCAAAGAGCTTTGACACTTGCTTGAAGGCGCCAGTATGAATGTCGCGTTGCGCAAATGCAGCAAAGACTGCTTGCAGCCGTACAACGCGCACTCGACGCGCAGAGGTCATGCGAAGCGCACAGCTGTGGTTCACATTGCAGCACCAGCTCATCCAGTATGCGTATGAATCCAGAAGTCCTTCTCTTCCATTCTGCCCTCCTCAATTCCATCGAGCACACCCCTCACCCACCTCGGTGGTTGCGGTCTCCCTCCGTCTGTATCCACCCCTATCATGGGGCAGGTGATTGACCCACTGCGAGCTGCTACTCTGCCTGCTTCCTGAACAATACCGAGCCCATCTCTTGCGCCTTCTTGTCTCTCGCGACGCTCTTGCATCTTGCGCTCAAGCCAGGAAGAGCATTGGTCTATGCCTTTCGAAGCAAGGCGTTGGAACGAGGTCATGACGCGCTGGATGATGTCAAAGAGAATGCGATAAAGTAATTCAGTAGCGATGGCAGTCCTAGTCTGTTGCGTGAAGAGGTTGGCAGGGATGAGTGAGGACACGCTTGATCTGGTCGATGTTGTCTGTGTTGTGGGCGGGCTGAAGAGCATCAGCGTCTTTGAAGCAGTCATGTTTACAGGCTGGGGAAGTCCCGATGCTGCTAGTCGAATATGTTTTGAGATGCTACTATTGATCACATTAGAACCTGTGCAGCCTTTATATTCCTTAATCGTGATTACATCCCACATCCTTCTCGGGAGTCCACAGTGTCCGACGAGCCAATTAGAGGGCTGCTGTTGGGCACCATAATCATTGTGTCCGCAAACTCCGAGTGGATCGGTGGCCTAGAGCACCGAGAGCGACATCTCAAGCGACCAATTACTTCACCAATCTCCGGTGTCAAATTCTTGACGCGCACTACTGATTGAGGGATTGCAGTGTGTTCCTGTCCCATCCATAGAATTTCTCTTCCGGGGTTGTCGTGCTCTGCCTGTCCTCAACTGGCATGTGGTATCGATTCAAGAATTGAGCGGTCCAATCGTCCATGTGGAAGGGCTCTGACTGTTCTGCGTTTACCAGGCAGGCCTTGTGGAAGGCCCTGAGTCGCATCATGGAGTTCTCCAAGCTGGGCCAATATTCTTGCAGCTGCAACAGCATTGTAAAATTCTGTTCAAGTAGTGTCTTTGCTTTCTTCAACCGTTCCGAGCTTGTGTCGAAAAGCAGCGTGTGGAGATGGACCGATGAAGCCACAACAAGTAGATGGCCGTTCACTGGGGACCAGAAGCATTCCGTGCCTTTCTGACTGTTGGCGGCCCAGAAGATCTCGCTCATTGCGACGGCGTGAGCTTTGCATCGCGCGGCGTAGGTTTCGTGTTCTCTGGCTATCGTTGAATCTGACTCCAGATCGGGGTCATTCTGCAGGTACTGGTAGTAGAGCAGCTGGAACTGGAAGTGATACAGGATATGTAGCACGCTAAATTGACGGAACAAGCCGTCTTCTTTGACACGTGCAATATTCATGGGTAGATAATGCATGGTTTCTGGCAGCGCGCGGTGCCAACTGAGGAGCTCTTCCGCGATATCTTCTACTCTGCCAGGGCTTTCCTGGATGTCGTTCTGATTGCACAAGACGTAGTTCAGATGCATGACTCGGCTGTGTATCTCTGACAGCGGCAACATTGTACTCCAAAGGCCACTGCGGTTCGCCTCCAGGTCGGGTGCGGTATCGAGCTGGGCACTGCTCGGAGATGTCTCATGTTGCAGTCGATAGAAGGCTCTCTCTTCTAAGATCCTCGGGATGTTGGCATCAGCGCGAAGTTGACGAGGATACTGTGCGCGCGAGGCAGTCCATGAGTCCATCATCCAGACCTGCCAGTATACTGTTGCATGTCAGCCAGGCGAGCGCATGTTTTACTGGGATATTGAACCTACGACGGACTTGTATCTCGAATGAAATGGCATCTGAACAGAGCTTATTTGGTAATTGCATCACCTGTACCATACGAATAGCTTGTGCAGATAGCAAGTCTTCCTTTGCATTCTCGCCTTCGGAAAAGCATGCCATTCCAAGCAAGATGGTACCTTGCAAAGCCGAGATGCAAATGTCATCGGCTCGGTCATTGAAAGAGCGCAAGGCCTTATCTAGCCATGGACGACCTCGTTCTCCACGTGGAATTGAAGCGAAGCATACATGGTCAGAGAAGCTAATAGCATGAAATTGTCAGTGACTTCATGGACAACCATCACATTTACTCAGTCTTACCGAGAGGCTAGAGCGGCCATGCCCCAGACGAGGAATTCTGGTACCTGTCCCGCATGGTATTCGGCTATAAAGGTCGGGGGATGAAACAAGATATGCTGTTTATCGTGTATAAGGTCTAGGTACAATGCAACGAGCTCGGTGCAAACTTCGTGGCTCGGTGCATCATATATCGAGATTGGTGAGCTCGCAGGTCCTTCGTGTAGACCATGCAATACTGTGCTGCTTTGCTGCAAGGGCAACAGAGCTCGACGGGCCACACGCTGCTTATCGGTCGTATTGCTACTAAGCTCGCTCAGACTGCATTTGACATCCTTGGAAATACACTCTTTACAAGTGTTGAGGGATGAAATATACGTGCATCGTCTTTTTCGAGAACTAGCGCGACTTAGTAAGCGGGCAAGATGAGGAAGCTGGTTCATTACCGGCAGAAAGTACACGAAGTGACAATCCGCATCCTGCTCAGACGATGAGCGACGTGTCTCAGGCAATGGCGAAGTGCCCGGTAGGCCGTCTGCTAGGGAGGAGCCGTCATACGCGCGCTTAGCAGTCAGGACTGGGAATAAAACAGAGAGTTTAGATGCCTGGCGCGTCACCACCGTTCAAAGCAGGTTCGAACCAGGCCCCTTGCGTTGACCGTGCGGGGTCGCACTCGTATCAACGCCTCGACTGACGTAGCGTGCTTCTGAACCACAAATCGACAATTGCGTTCGTGCAAGCCGAAAAGGATGAAGTCGTGGGGAGAGGGCGGATGTGCAACCTGGAGCCTAGACTTTGGCGAGATCTGCACTTCGCAAGCCATTGATCCCACCTACTGCACGAGACATCACACAGCATACCATCGCAATACCATCACGCCACTCTCGCAGAGACCATCGGGTATGAATGAGTGAATGTTGTCCCATTGTTCGTCTTGGATGAGGTTGCATATGCATTTCTGGCCCGTTTAAAGTATGATCCCGTCCTAACAAAGGCTACGTCAAGCTTCTGCAGAAGCTGCGACATGCGCGGACGATTCCGCGAATTGTCTCGCCGGAATCTTGCGCTGGAAGAGGTCGTCCTACAGGAGTTTGTTAGCGGATGAAAACACAGTCGGGCGGCAGACCTACAATCTCGCCGTATGTGCGACCCTTCATCTCAGGAAACCTGAAAAAGGTCCACACAAGAGTGGCAAAAGCTACTCCGCACCAAATATAGCCTCCTTTGCCCGCAAGACCCCATGCAGTGGGGTTGATAATGGCTGGATTCAACCAGGAGCCGCCGAAATTGAACAAGTTCAAAAATATTCGAGCAATGGCGACTGTCTTGTTGCGGTGTCTCGAGGATGGTGTCTCACCTACAACGGCGTACGCGACCGGGCCTAGACACGCACTGTACACGAACGTATGTGTCGTCATCAATGCTCCAGTAGCCCATATCGGGCCTTTGTTGCTATCGCTCGGAACGCTGCCTAGAATGCCTACGAGCAGCATGATGATGCAGGTGATTGTGAGGCCCCAAAGGTAGAGAGTACGACGTCCAAAGCGATGCATTAGCGCCCAGGATGTGAGCACCCCAACAAAGCTGAGTGCATTTTGACCGAGACCGAGACTGTAAGCTGCGTCAGAGCTTAAGCCTGCCACGGAGAGGAAGTAGATCGCCTGGCCTGTGAAACCAGTGCCTGCGAGGAATGGAACGGCTCCGGCGACACAAGTGATCTCTGTTCGGCGCAAAGAGACACCTTGGAGACAGTCCCGGTATCGGGCACCCTGATCTACATGTTCTTCATGGCTAACAGTATGACGAATCATAGCCAGAACGCTTTCAGTGTCGTGCTCCATGTCTTTTGCCGAGGTCAGACTCATGAGAGCCTTTCGCGCATCCTCGATTCTGTTCTTGCGAACGAGCCACCATGGACTGCAGGGATCTGTTAGCAAATAATTGTTCCGTCTGCTGGTTGTAGAGACATACCTTTCAGGGGCGAAGCTGACGCCAATAATAATGGGCAAAGGCCAGATCCATTGTATTGCGAATGGAATACGGTACGCCCATTGGTCTAGCCTGCCGACAGTTCCACGCAGGACACCCGTCGAGATGAAACCTCCAATCGACCAGCATAGGTTCACATATGAGGTCAAGTACGCTCTCAGAGCAACTGGACTGACTTCGGCCGCATATGTTGTAGTCAGTGTCTGAATAATACCCCATGGAATGCCGAGGAGACCTTCACCAATGACGAGGAGGACAATAGACGGTGCAAAGAAGATGATAAAAATGAAACAAGTAATGGAGCAAAGAGCAATCTGCATCGTGCCCTTGTAGCCGATTCTCTCAATAAGCATGCCGCTGATCCAGTATCCCAGGATTGAACCTGCCTGAACAGCAGCAGTCAGGGCTGATTGATACCTGCTGTCGAGTTGGTGTGAACCGTCCGGACGAGAGCGACCGTACTTTTGTTGGAACGCTGGCTGGGCGAAGAGTGATGGTACCAGTCCGACCTGGTAACCTTCCATAACGATGGCCATACTCAGCACTACACAGTAGAGAACAGACTTTGGATATAATCGAATTGCATCTCGGAGGCTCATCGAATGCTCAGTGTTGGTGTTCGCTTGAGCTTGTGCTCTGAGCGCCGCGTCATCTTTATCGGCTTCCACTGGAGGTTGTTGGATTACCGGCACTCCTGCAATGGATCCTCTATGTGCCATCTTCATGCCAGTCAGACAGAGATGATGCTGGGTAAGGAAGAGTGAGGAGTCAGGGTCGATCGAGAGGGCGTTCCTCGCCCTAGACCAGTGAAGCTGATGTCCCGTGGTTGTAAGTCGAAATCGTCACAGTATGTCGTCAACAGCTGCTTCCGCGAGCAATATAGAGGTGGCGTGGAGGAGAGAAGCTCATAGTATCGATTAGGGCGTGTGGAGATTTGGTCGTCCTGACAACAATGCTTTGCGATTTTTCTGGTATCATATCAGGGTGACAGTGGACTGACTCAAACCTGCGAGAATACAGCGAGAAGAGAGTATACCTGGAATGCAGAACTGTTGGAGGTGGAACGCTTATGGGTTTTGTACGCAACGTGCTAATTGGCGCGCTAAATACGCCCGCCAACGAACGCCATGGAAAGAAAGACAAAGCCGAACATCTCGCTCATGTCTGTTACTCTTAGACCCTGAAGTCTGCATCATTGTGTCTTTTGCGCGACAACGTAACAACTGCAGCTGCGGGACGCAAATGCAGATGCAAGCCATACTTTATACCCATTGACCTGGGCCGTATTTTCGTTGTACCACACTTTCGACGGAAGCGGGTGCCGTGCGGTGACTATCCCTTTCCATTGGCTTTTTGTCCGCATTACATCAACAGCAACTCCCGATGAACTCTCCAGACTTTCTTACCAACTGAACTAGTCTTGCAATGCTTGATTGTGCGGACGTACCGGCATTACGTTTGCTTGCACTTTGGTAGATTGCGACACATCAGTCGACGTTGCCTGGACACTCTTTTGCAAAAGCACCTTTCATCATATTTGGGATATATGCGATCCTTCTCGTAATTACCTTGATAGCCAACTTATTCTTCAGTATGACGTATCCTCAAGAAGGCTTCAAAACGACCAAAGTCGAGGTCAAGTCGCTGCTTGGCCAGCGTCGCGCCGCGGCCGCCAGAAATATGATATTGCATCAATTGCAGACGCTCAAGGACACCGGGCGTTACGATGCCTTCACTCTGAAATGGCAGCCAATCTACGACAAAGTGCCCGAGTTTTGGCCTATCGCGGATCATCTCTTTTGGGATTCTGACATTGGCAAATGGATCGAAGGCGCATGTTACTTTCTTGAAGGAGAACGAGAGCCTGATCAAGCGATCGATGGTGCTATCAAAGAGCTTGTTCACAGGATCAGAAGTGCGCAACAAAAGGACGGGTACATAAACATACACTACCAAGTTGTCGAGCCTGGGCATCGTTTTACAAACTTGCGGGACATGCACGAGCTGTACAACTTGGGCCATCTCATCGAGGGCGCACTGGCACACAACCAATATTACGGGAACGATCTATTACTAGAACCTGTTCTGAAGTACGTGGCATTGATGCATGGTCTGTTTGGACCAAATGATGGGCAGCTGCGCGGCTATCCTGGACACCCTGGGCTTGAGCTAGCACTTCTTCGTCTGTTCCACCGTACACAAGATCGAAAGAGCTTCGAGCTAGCTCAGATCTTCATAAATGAAAGAGGAAACCCACACGGGGTCAACGGGAAACACTTTTACACCGCTGAGGCCGAAAAGCGAGGGGAAAGACAAGACTGGCAACCCGTGTGGTGGCCGGCACCAAGGTCATACTGGTACCAACAGGCACACGATTTTATATTCAAACAAGAGACAGTTGAAGGCCATAGCGTGCGGGCAATGTATCTACTAACAGCGGTTGCCGACCTGGTCCGACTCGAGTCAGTTTCGATCGACTTGAAAGAGGCCGTGTACAGGTTATGGAATAACATGGTAGAAAAGAAGATGTATGTGACAGGTGGTATAGGTGCTGTCAGGCAATGGGAAGGGTTTGGTCAAGACTATTTTCTCCCTTCTGGTACAGACGAAGGAGGCTGTTATGCGGAAACTTGCGCTGCCATAGGCGTCATGATGTTAGCACAACGGATTCTCCAGGTAAGCATGCCCTTCGAGGTCTTACGTGTGCTAACCACGCGAAGTATGACTTGAACAATAGATATGGGGATATCATGGAACTGTGCCTGTACAATGCAGTTTTCACTGCAATGTCAGTTGACTGCAAACAGTTTACATATGTTAATCAGCTGGCTTCCAGCGAGAAGGATCTATCCGAAAGATCTGAAAGGTTTACCTGTTTCTGTTGCCCACCTAACATCCTTAGATTATTAGGGATGATCGGAGGTTACATCTGGAACGTCTCGGGAACGAACGAGAGTGGGAGAACCCAGATCGATGTCCATCTATACACAGCAGCTGTGCTTGAGTTTGAAACAGATGCTGGTTCTGCAAGCTTGAAGCAAGAGAGCGACTGGCCACGACATGGTGTTATCAAGTTCTCGTTGATTGGCACAAGCAGAAATGTTCAGCTCAAGCTTCGCATTCCACGGTGGGCGACGACTTGGGAGGTGAGTAGAAGCAAGCTACTCTTGAGTGGCATGACACTAACGATCACATCAGATATCCCCACCTCTTTCTACCCGCGATGTCACAAAGGGATACCTTCTTGTACCAGCTGAATACCTGGAAGTTCACCCAGATTTCACACTCGCCTTCGATCTCAAACCTCGCTTGATCACCCCTCATCCCCTCACGAACCAACAAACCCTTACGATAGCTCGAGGTCCGATTATATACTGCGTTGAAGATGTCGATAACGAGTGGGTCGCTGATCACTTCCGCTCCACATACGTTGATCCCCGATGCCTGGTCAGGAACGTCGTTGTTGAGCAAGAAATTGCTGATGCCAGGTGGCCCGATGAGAAATATATAGGCATTACTGTCAAAGAGGCTGCCTACCTGGTGGACTTCGACAATCTCAGTGTGGACGCTTTTGTTGAGAAAGAAGCGCTGAATAAGACTATCGAAACCGCTGAGTTGATCGAAAAGCTCAAGTTTGTGCCTTACTATTACAGAGCCAACCGTGGAGGTCGCGGCATGGCACGTGTTGGACTGAGACAATGGATATGGTAGTTCGGATTGTAAAATTCACAGTTACTTGAAGCTCAAAAACAGCAAATGGGTATCGTCGCTCGGCAGCTAGAGCAGTAGACAGTCTTCCTTTCGTCCTTTCAGAATAGCCTAGATAGGAACCTCTTCTTTTTCTGCGCCTGATTAGCCTACAGTACCAAGGTCTGGCAGACAACTCACCTCTGTAGAGATAGACCGAGTTGGCACGGGCATGGGCGCTGGCGCGGCCAGGTAGGAATTGTCTGGTAGCTCGACTAGCATCTCCACAGCTCCATGCGATGGTGGGTGGTAGGCGTATGGGTTGTTTGGTGCAGCCTGTGAAAGTGCTGGACTTGGGTGTGTCCTTAACGGAGTGTTCGGTGTCAAAGATGGCGATGCGAGAAACATATGGTGTGTGGCAGACGGCAGCTCCACAGCCACGCTGCTGTTATAATAGTATGCGGCCTGCTGTTGCGGAGGCAGGTGCGTCAGACCGTTCGGCGAAGAGAAGTGCTGTTGTGGCTTCTGCAAGCGCTCATCTGCCCAAGACTCGAAGACCTCGGTCATGAGCTTCATCCATTCGGGTGGAGCACCTGTGAAATTGTATTTGATGGACTGGTTTCTGAACGCAACAAAGTAGTGATGCTTGTCGTATGGAGAGATAGCGACGTACTGTCACCATCGTTAGCCGTATGGCTCCTAGAGGCGTAAGCAATACTTACTGCAACAGATCGAGGTGCCGCTTCATTTAGGATCCTGTCCAAGGCGTTGTAATGACCATTGAACTTCCACGTACAGTTACCATCAGGCCACAAAACGAACCAAGCATTATGTGCACCTAGTGAGACGCAGCACGGCGTGTCAAGTGATTTGCGTACTTTGTCTTCGAGCTCTGAGGGGATTCCTGACCATATCGACCCGTGACCTGGAGCACAGGCGAAATAGCTTAGGCTTAGGCCGAAGGTAACGAAGCAATTCCTCGACGCATCAGGCAATGTCTTTGTCCATCGGCACAGGTCCGGGTAGGTGATTTCGAAATATGTTTGTGAGTACACTGCGGCCTATGAGCGTAGGCTTAAGGGGTGGAAGCAGACGCTGATCTATGTGCGCATTGGATCCAATCTTTCGCGAGGTGTAACAGAGCAAGACGAAATGGGCAGCTTACGAAGCTTGTCCTCTCCAGTCATGACTTTACAGCCGACATACCACAGTGGCTCAGGAGAATTGACCTGAGGCGCAAGCGCAACGCAGTACGGTTGTGCAACTCTCCAGGCCGGGGCCATGGACGAGTTGAAGAGCTGACGCAGAGTCACTGGAATGCGGTCGCTGCGCACGTATCAGAGTTGTTCAAATTCACAGGTCAACCCGCTCACAATTTCCATGCTTTTGGACAGTCAAAGAAGAAGGAGCCATTTGGCCCAAACACAAATGTCATTTCAGGCATCGCATGTTCTTATGAAGTGTTGCGGCGGGGATGACGGTGATCAAAAGTCGCGTCTGACCGCCGTGTGCTGGACGAGCGCAACAAGGCACTGCGCGTGGCGTCCTAGTGGGCGGGGGCTGTGAGCCATGGTGTGAGGGTTCGTGTCAGCATGTTGGCAAATAAAGCCCCACTGGCTTGCTGCGAAGTGCAGGCGCAAGCGAGCCAGCACCGAGGCCGCGCCGGGTTGAGGCTCGGCTGCCTTCCATCTCCATCCCAGGACGCAATTGCGTATGCGCGCCTATATAATCGAAAACCTGTTCAACCCTTAATGTACCGCTTGGGCGTATCCTTGCAATACCACTACCACCAGCGAAAACGCGTACTACGCATCTTCCTGGACATATCCCTATGCAACGCCATCGTTGACAGCCTCGATCAGGTGTCCATACACTGCGACGTGCTGCATGATAACATACGTATGACTGTAGAGCTTTCTGGTCAGCTCCAAAATCGCTTGTCTTCAGATTGGGCTGTGAGAAGCGCGGCGCCATTCCGCCGCTGGATAATCCACTTAGTCAGACCCTTAGGCCTGCTTTCAAAGCACCACTTCGAACAGATAGTCAAATGCCATATATTTTGAAAATTTATCATGCTAAGAGACCTCGTATTGCTACAGTGTACTGCTGTCTGACACCGCCATGTCTTTACTCCAACGTACCGTTCTCAGCCTCATCCGCGAATCGAGGAACAAACAAGCCCACCACCTCGAACAACATCTCTCCAATTATGAATCCTGGGAACAACTACAACTCCTCAAGCAACTCTTGTGCATACGTTCGCCACATCCGCCACTATCAGCAAGCCTCCTCGAAGACATCGACAGCATCTTGCTCCAATCCCGGAAGCAGCGAATCCTTACTCGTGGATGTTCGACACCCATTAGAGCAACATTGGACCGGTCTGGAAAATCTAGCGTTCGTATAAGACTTTGGCAAGGAGACATAACAGCCCTAGCAAGCGATGTCACGGCAATCACGAATGCCGCCAACTCCCAAATGTTGGGCTGCTTTCAGCCCACACATAAATGTATCGACAATGTCATACACTCCTTTGCAGGTCCGAGGCTCAGACAGGAGTGCTTCGATATCGTCGAGGCTCAGGGTCGTGACTTGTCTGTAGGGGAAGCCGTTGTAACGAAGGGATATTGTCTTCCTTCACCGTACGTTATCCATACTGTAGGACCGCAACTTGATCAAGGTGCAAGCCCTACAGATAAGGAAGTTCAGCAGCTCCGTCAATGCTATGTATCTGTGCTCGAGCAAGCAGATGGTCTCCCGTCAAATGCAGATGGATCAAAGCAAGTTGCACTTTGTGGGATATCCACCGGGCTCTTTGCTTTCCCTACCAAGGTTGCTGCACAAATAGCCGTAGATACTGTCACTGCTTGGTTTGCACAAAATCAGGACACCTCTCTCACGGACGTAGTCTTTGTCACTTTCGCTGCAGGCGATCACGAAATCTACACCGACAGGCTTTCGGGCGTGCAAGCGCCCTGGATGCTGTCGAATCGCCAATCACTTCCTGCAGGGATTATAGAAGCAGAGGGCAGCACTCTATCAGTTGCTCAGCAATGGCTCGTATCAGCCGATTCGATCGTCATCTCGGCAGGCGCAGGATTCTCAGCCGCTGATGGCCTCGACTACACGTCCAAAACACTCTTTAACAAGCATTTCCCTACTTTCACAGAGATGGGTCTAGATACATTATACAGTGCTATCGGTTTCGAGTTTGCATCTGAAGAGGATAAATGGGCGTACTACTTCACCAACATACAGATGGTGCGCTCATGGGGCAAATGGGACTTGTATCAATGCCTTATTCCCTGGCTCAAAGCATCGGGAAAAGACATACACATACGGACCAGCAACGCTGACGGATTGTTCCTGTCGAACGGATGGAACGAGGAGCAATTATCGACGCCACAGGGCAGATATTCCGTACTGCAGTGCTTGACCAAGTGTCGTCCAGACGCGACCTTTGACATGTTGCCATTCTATGAGGCTGCACAGCCTTTCTTAGATCCGAAAACGCAGAGGCTCACGGATCCCTCGAAAGTACCGCATTGCAAGTATTGTGGAGGAGAGATGATGCTGTGTGTAAGAGGTGGAAATTGGTATAACGACCGCCCGTTCCAGGGTGGCGAGGCAAGATGGCGAAAGCTTCGACAAGATATACTTCGGTACGAGAAAGAGACTGTCATACTCGAGTTAGGTGTCGGCATGAATACACCTGGTGTCTTGAGGTGGCCCAATGAGGACCTTGTTCGGAGAGGCGGCGGCAAAGTTAAGTTAGTTCGAGTCGGGTTGGGACCGTCTGCTGCAGTACCTGCCGACCTGGAAGAGGACGGTGTTGCCATCAGTATCGAAGGAGACATTAAGCTGGCTGTGCCATGGATGTTGGCTACGTCGACCATGATATGATAGAATCACATGAATCCGACGAATAGTAGTCTTCATACTGACGCGCAGCGGAAGCACGGGTCTGTATCCAGATAGAATATACATATCTTCGATGTAGACAAGTCCATGTACATCACATGCGAACAGATATTCGGCAAAAAGTGGCAACTCTAATCTACGGACAGCGAAACAAGGTAACGAAATCTGCGTTCATGATCATAGCTTTTAGGTACCGAGAGAATTAATCAGAATTGATATACCAATACTCAGTGATACCTGCTTCTACTCTTGTCAATAATAAGGTGATGCGTGATGGTGCTGCGCGGGAGGTCAATGCCGCAGGTTACAGCCGATGCCGCGTTAGCTGCATGCCCGACCAAGCACCTTCCTTTTTCAAAAAGCAACCGCCAATCCCGTTCGCCTGTTTTCTTGAAGACCAACGATCGACATAATGAAGTATACTTCCGTAGTAACGCCGGGGCGCTCCAACTGCAACGGCGTGCTCCCGCCTCCAGGACCCATGGATGTTATTGCCACTAGCGAAGATCGACATTTACAAAGGTGAACCATGACCGCGCGGGGATCTAACACTACTTTCTTACAGTTGGATCTATTTGGATTTGAACAGGCCACCATCATGGGAGTCGCTGCAAGAGCCTGGAAGTGGAGTGCGTTGTCGTGTTTGCTTACAACAATTGCCTCGGCTACCGAGCCATCCGTAAAGGTCCTCAATGGGACATATGAGGGCCTTTACCTGCCTGGTTTCAACCAGGACCTCTTCTTGGGTATCCCTTACGCGCAAGACACCGGAGGCGAAAACCGATTCCTCATCCCACAGTCGCTGAACTCGACTTGGAATGGCACCCGCTTCGCCAAGCAGTACGGACATGCTTGTCCTGATCCGCAGCCTGAAAGAGATGGAGTGTATGGTATGAGCGAGGAATGTCTTAGCATCAACATCGTGCGCCCAGCTGGATTGTCTTTAAACGAGTCTGCGAAATTGCCGGTCGCTGTCTGGATCCATGGCGGCTCCTACCAAGTGGGCACAAGTGCGCTGCCCAACTATAACCTCACGTACCTTGTGCAGAGGAGCGTGGAGGTTGGCAACCCCATCATTGCAACAAGTATCAACTACCGGAAAGGAGGCTGGGGCATGATGTACTCGCGCGAGATCCAGGGGACGGGCAACACAAACCTTGCACTGCGAGACATGCGCAAAGGGCTTGCGTGGGTCTCCGAGAACATTGGTGCGTTTGGCGGCGACAAAGAGAGCGTGACGATCTGGGGTGAATCTGCGGGTTCCTTCGCAGTCGGCCAGCTGCTCATGAGCTACGGCGGTCGAACAGATGGGCTCTTCCACCGCAGTATCCAGGAATCTGGCTCTGCTGCAACAGCTTGGTATAACGGGTCAGATTGGTACCAGCCCATCTACGATAACATCGTCGACAAAACGAACTGTTCTGATCTACCGGATACTCTTGCCTGTCTCCGCACAGTACCATACGAAACACTCCTGCCCTTACTGGCGAGACCCATCCAAGGCCCAGGCTGGTACCCGACAGTCGATGGGGACATTATCCCGAACTACCCAACCGAACTCCTCCATTCCGGCCGCTTTGCGCACATCCCGCATCTCTACGGCTCCAACACCGACGAAGGAACAGATAATGCCCCTGCTGGCGGTGTCATCAATACCACGCAGCAACTCTACGACTTCGTGAAAGGCAGTACGGGCTTCGGCTTCCCAGACACCGTTGTCACCAAGCTGCTCGAGCTATACCCAGACGACCCAACTCAAGGCATCCCACTCAACACCGGAGATGAACGGTTCGCAGAGCAAGGCTACCAGTACAAGCGCATAGCCGCCATCATGGGCGACGTCTTCTACCACGCGCCACGCCTTGACGACGCAAGGCAGTACTCCAAATATGCTCCAACTTACATCTACCGCTTCAATACCCGCCCGTGGCAGGCTTCCACGACCAACTCATCCGAGGGCGGTCTGGCCCCAGAGTACAAGGGCGTGCAGCATTTCAGTGAGACGCAGTTCCTGTTTGCCAACCCGGCCTTTTACGGCCCGTGGCCTGAATACAAGGCTCTCAGTGACGTTATGAGTGCGCAGTGGGTTAAATTCATTGCGAGCGGCGATCCAAACGGGGAAGGCTTACCTAGGTGGCCGAAGTATAACGAGAGTGTCAGTGGAGCGAATCTGGTTATTCAGGCTACAGGGCGAGGACAGAACGGAAGTTTCTCGGAGGAGGATACTTGGAGGCTGGAGGGGAGGGAGTTTTTGAGTCAGTGGGCTAGAAGGAGGCATGTGTGAGGGAAGAGGTGGGCCGATGGTAGGTAGGTAGGTAGGGTTGTGGTTTGGATGTGGTTAACACTGGCTAACGATAGCATTTTTCACTCAAATGGATAGCTGAAGCTCCAAGTTCAAATCGTTGCTGTTAGTGAACCATCTGGGCCTATTCTTCTTGCCGGCTTCTGAAGTTTCACTCGGGGTTGAGGATGTGATGCAGGGACGATTGATCGGAAGTCAAGGGCAAGGCGAGGCTGGTGTCTTGCGTAGCGTTTTCGAAGTAGGCTGCGCTTGGTCGCATTGCTCAGTCGTGTGGTACCTGGTGCCGCTCATATGAAGTTGTGTGTAAGTGAACATCGCACATCAACAAAGCCTCCAACTCTGGCGTAGAAGTAAGATTCTTGAGGGAACCGTGGCACAGTGGCTGCTTGGTCGATACTTTCATTCGTGACTGAACATGATGAAATTTTCCGTAATGCCTGGTATAACCCTCATTCATTTCATTTGGGTATCAGGCAGCCGGGAGGGATGACAGAACGCCCCATGCCGTGCAATACCATCTTGCCGAACCCCTACTTCATCGCGTGCCTGTCCTGGAGGACTTGATCACGCCGCCAACGCCTCATTCACCCCGTGGCTGTACGAAACATTTATGCGGACTTGGGGCCCTTGGCACCGGCGGGGGTGCCAATACGGAAACCGTTGGAGAACTTGCGGTTGACGGTCTTGAGGTAGCGCATGCGGCCGGTACCGGTGGTCTTCCTGCGCTTGGCCTTCTCGCCCCAGTTGACTGCGCTGCGTTAGTCGCGGGTCGATGGAATATCGTGTGCTGTTGGAGCAGCGCGGGTTCACGTACACTTCCTGGTCTTAGCAGCAGGGTAGCCGCAAGAAGAGCAGGTGTGCTTCTGGATGTGGAGGGAGCGACGACCTGCAGTTACATTAGCCAAGTTCTCTGTCCGTTGTTTGCTCGTTTGCAGAACCCTTCCACTGTATCTCAGTCAAGGTACTACGGGTAAGACATACCGCAACGCCTGCACAGCGTGTGCGTCTTGTTGTGACGCTTTCCGAAGCTGGAAGTACCCTTGGCTGTACGGCTGTCAGTCTCGATGTTCGGTCGCGGTGGTGCCCTCAGGGCAGGTGCGCGGCGTACTCATTTTGAATGGGGACTATCGCAACAATTGTCAGTACGTTGGCGCAATTTTTACGGGACGGAGTGGCAGCATACCTGGCTGTTGGGGGGTTAGTTGGAAAGAAGTGGTCGTAACGGCTGCGAAACTCAGAGGGAAAGATGCTCGGCTCGCAAAATTGGTGGTGTGGGCGACGCTAATCCCGAAACAATGCTAGCCCAAAGTTCTCTCTTGAACATCGACATGGTCGGCAAAATCGACACATTTCCAGGGGAGCATCATGATTGTGATCTCCTTTTCTTAATACGAGTCCATTTGGTCGGTCATCGTTCATAATGAGACCTTTCTCAAGGGCCGCCATCGGTCATCGGCGTCGGTTGTTGATGTTTCGTATCATCTTGAAAGACTACAGCTGAATTTGCTGAGCGTGAGACACGGTGAGAGTACTCAAGATGTCGAACACGAGTTGCTATGGAGTGTTGACTGGTAGCTGCTGTCTTTTTCTCCAACAACGACATGGAGCAGTCGCGGGCACGCGGCGCTATCTGATCAGTCTTGTGGCTGACAAGACCACCAACGCCCGCGCATCGCTGTGTAGGACTTGGTACATTTTTGGGTTAGTATTGAAAAGGCCCAATACCACAACATCAGTTATCAACATGATAGTCGCCTTTTTAGAGGTTTCTTTGCTAATCCTAACTCTAAAATCTGCTACTATCTCACGCGGTTCAAGGAAATTCCCAGACCAAGAACCACCATCGTCTTCCAGCACGCAGCCTGCCCTGGGCGAGACAGGACTGACGGTCTTTGGTATTGATGCGTCTTCTAACGATCTAGGTGGAGATGAAGCTATACAGCTCTCCTACTACAGTGATCGTCTCTGCTTAATGGTTGCTAGGAAGGCTATCGAAACCACCGTAGGATTGACTCGAAGAGTGATGATACCCATTAAAGGTATCTTTGTTGGCAGTTGTTGTCAACACTTTGCATCTGTTCTGTCTGGGTAGTTGTTCAACAACCTACTGGTATATCCTGAAAACCATATCATCCGCTCATGGCAGCCCAAGCAACCAGAATATAGCCCAGCTGCTGGTTGCATATCCAAGTTTTCCAGACTGTGGATCGTGGACCTTTCCGCACGCACGCGGCTAATACTGCTCAGGTAGGATTACATGGAGATTCCCATAGCCGCTGTGGACGAGGAAGAGGCCATCGACGTGTGTCCCTCCTGATAGCCCGCAATATATTGCAAGATAGAAACGCAGCGATCTCTGATCGAGCCGGAAATTTGAACGCCAGTCACGCGACTATCTGCGATGCTTGCATTGTTGTGAGCACGTGGTTGTATTTGCCGATCTTTGCGAAGCCTGCGGTTCCGTGGTGAGGCTGCAGGCTCTAGGATAAACCGCAGGATGCTGCCTACGAATGATAAGGGACCTGCAATTGGCATGAAGGAATTGTTAGGTCATGGATGATGTCTCCAGTGGTATTGCCTAGGTTCAACTGTAGCGCAAGCAAGGTGCATGTGGGTCGTGAGGGGGCGAAGGCAAACTTTCGGGCGCGCAGCACTTGCCGTCATTGATTTTGCACAATAAACAGCAAACGATGCAAACGCAAGAGTCACCGCAACAATGGCAGGAGCGACCGAAGCACTCAATCGCCACCCTGCTGCCTAGACAAATAACAAAAGTTTGCACCCAATGATCGAAGAGTGAATTGGTGGTTGATGTTGCGGGCTCGACGTATTAGCGAATGCGCTAAGCTAATTAGCGTAGAGAGATTTCGCCAAGCGCGCACCAATGTGTGAAATCGACTTCGCCCGCGTTCAAACACCCTTCGAAAGCCCGTCAGCGTCCACGCATCCTCGCGCCATACCATCAACTGAACCCGTTGCCGACAACTTTTCAAACCGAAAACTCTCCATAAACCGACAATATGGTGAGTAATGACGGCCGCGACGCCGCAGAGAGCGGAGGGGGGATTCTGTGTGGCCTGCACACGACAGCCTCGGGAGTTTGCCACAGAATCTTCCCATCGCAACTTTGCGGCTGCTGCGCGCAAACTGGTTCTCAATGGAGTCTGTATACTGACAGAAGCGCAGGTTCTCGCCGTTGATCTTCTCAACCCCTCCCCCGCCGCGTACGCTCACACCCTTCGATTCGCCTCCGGGATAGTCGACTAACATATCTCTAGTGAGGCCCGCAAGCACAAGCTCAAGACACTCGTCCCCGCTCCCCGCTCGTTCTTCATGGACGTCAAGTGCCCGGGATGCTTCACCATCACCACCGTCTTCTCCCACGCCAACACAGTCGTCGTCTGCCAGGGCTGCTCGCAGGTCCTGTAAGTCAAGGGTCATCTTGGAGTTGGATAGAACGTGGACTAATAATTGGAACAGGTGCCAGCCTACCGGTGGTAAGGCTCGCCTGACTGAGGGCTGCTCTTTCCGCAGGAAGTAAGCGATTCGCTCGGAACGACGTTGGTGGGATTTGACGGGTTACGATGACGACTATCTATCATGGAATAAGGGCGTAGATCTCATTGGTACCGATCGATCCGACTGCGGGATAGAAGAGGGATCTTTCGACTCGAGTCAATGCAAAAGTCAAAATGGGAGTTCCGGATATTCAGCGTTGATCACAGGGCGACCCTTTCTCCTTCGATCTATTCCCTTCTGTTTGGCATCTCTTTCACAGCTCTTATGTACATGCATGTGGAAGGGGAGATGGCATCTCTGAGCTCCAGATTCGTGATCTGAGGGCGAAGACCGGTTTGCAATCGAGGATACCTCCGCAGCACGCGGTCCTTTGTAAATCGAAAGTCAATTTCTCACATTCGCTACCCTGCCTGGAGTGATCCGCACAAAAGTCAACTGCCCAGTGCATCCTGAAGTTACAATATGCTCACAAACCAGATTGCGATTGCCCCACACTCTACACTGATTGGGCATCTTAGGACTCTAGTTACCCTTCTCGAGACGAATTCATCGTTCTAATCTCAACCTGTGAAAGTGACACTGGGACAAATTTGTCAGACCATTCCCATTGAAGAAGGACCTTAGTCTTGGCCGTGCTTTCCTGAGCTCCAGTGGAGCAGCGTGGCCCAGACCCCACGTTCCCTCAAGGGCACAATTGTCCCGCATGATGAGCAAAAGACGAGGTTTCGCCGAACTCCGACAGCCCCAGATTGTGACTATAAACAAACAGACACCCCATAACGCCGTCTTTGATTTCAAACGTGAAGCCCGCGAAATCTTGTAAGCAAGGTCTTGAGTCGCACCAGCCGTCCCCACAACGTCATACCACCAATCACCAAGCTTTTCACCCGTCTTGTCCGTTCCATCCGCGGCAGGCCTTGCTATTCCTTGGATAATCCCCGATTAAGGCTCTTCTTGCTAAAGTAGAAATAACATCCACCATGGCTGCTGCTGCTGAGAATCCTCATCCCATTCCTCTGACCGAGTCCGAGGTCTTGATCCGCGGCTTCCTGGCTGCGAATCCTGCGCTTGACGCTGAGTTGGGCGACATTGAAGTCATGACGGACCGCTACACCAACGAGGAGTGGGCGGCGCAGATTGCAGAGACGAGAAAGGCGGTTTTGAAGGAGGTGGACAGTGGAGAGCGCGCGCAGAAGGTGTATGAGGGGCCAAAGATGGACAATGGGAATGAGGCACTGAAGCAATTGGCTAAGACTGTCGACCACACGGTTTTGAAGCTGGATGCGACAAGTGCTCAGATTGACAGCTTGTGCAGTGAGGCCCGGACAGAGGAATTCAAGGTAGGCTATATTGGGGCGCGAGGATTGATGGGTTTGGAGTAACAACTAACATCTACCAGTCCGTCTGTGTTCGCCTGAACTGGGTACAACGCTGTGTCGCCAATCTCAAGGGCTCATCCGTCGTTGTAGCAGCCGTCGTCGGCTTTCACGAGGGCACACAGGACACCTACTCCAAGCTGCGCGAAGCCCGTGCCTGCGTCACCGCCGGCGCCTCAGAACTGGATCTCGTGCTCAATTACTCTCTCCTGACGAAGCACAACAAACCCGCTTCTCCTCGCGTGATCCGCAGCCACGACTCAGCAATCGATAGCATCACCGCCGCCAACACAGCCGCCAACACAGCCTCGACCAGCGGCAGCGACGACGAGGAAATCCCGGACTACAGCGCCATCTACCGCGAACTCGCATCGATCCGCTCCCTCTGTCCCTCTCCTGTGGTCATCAAACTCATCCTCGAAACCTCCCAGCTCACGGACGACCAGATCCTCGCCGCCTCGCACCTCGCCGCCGCCGCGAACTTGGATTTCATCAAGACGTCGACTGGATTCAACGGGCCCGGCGCCACGCTGCCGCACGTGCAGCTCATGGTGGGCGCAGCAGAGTACCTGCACAAGACGGGTGTGAGCCAGAGGAAGATGGCGGTCAAGGCGTCGGGCGGAGTAAGGAGTCTGGCGGACGCGGTGAAGATGCTGGAGGCGGGGGCTACGAGGCTGGGGACAAGCAGTGGGTTGTGGATCATGCAGCAGGCGAGGGAGAAGATTGAGCAGGCTAAGAATGGGAAGGGGGAGGACAGGCCAGGGGCGACGCGGTTGTATACTGATGACTCGGTCGGTGGGTATTGAGGAGTGGTATATGGATGAAGCGGTGTAAGCAGTATAGGCCTGGACCCAAAAATTATTTAGTAATTGATATTCTTACATACCGAAGTCACGAGGAAAGCCTGCCTTGTCTGTGATCCACATCCTACTTGCATCGTCGGCACGTCACATTACGTTACTATGCGTACATATGATGCTTTGTGACGCTCAAGTATTGTTTCGTTGTATGGTGCTTGTATATGTTTGTTGTTAGTACCTACGCAAATACTTTCTGCCATTGATCTAAGTCAAATCAGCCCCGGACGGGGTTGTGCAATCTTGCAGCTGTGCAAAAGGGTGGTATGTGAGTCAATCCTAGACTTCTACCAGTCCTTTTTTTACGATAGGCAACAGAGGAGGACATACTTGTACATAGCAAAAGCTCGCAGATCCACTAAATGGTCCATTGCGATTCATTTAGTCACGAATCTGATCGTCATTCCTTCGTGGAGGATTTGTGGGTTTGTAGATGATATTCACGAGCGTTTGCGTGGCTCATTGCCTCTTCCACCGACAACGTACAGGTGTTTATAGAGTTGTAAGGCGATGGCACAAGGAGGTAAGACGTGTCGTACGCACAGTGAAGTGAAAGGATCTGACATTGGGCCAAGAGGGAACAATGATCCTGCCATTTGCCTGATTGGACACGACAAATCGAACGCGCCCAAGGATAATGTTATTGCATAAACCAGGACGTCCATGAAAGGGCTGCCATGACTTAGACACGGCACGTACCTTGCAGATCCCCCCTGATATCGTTGCAATAAGAGAGACAGTCTCAGATCAAACAGTCGAGCTTGGCTTCGAACAACATAATGCTGACTACTTCACCCATGACTATATTCCGCCAACACAGCCAACCAAAGAGCTCTATTCGGCCTTATACCAAGCCCGGAGACCCGTGGGAACGTATCTGCAGCTGCATTTACGAGATCTTAGTCGGATTGAGATCGTGTAGCTGAGTGGCTGTAGTACTCTTTTCGCCCGGAGGCGTACTCGCTTAGACAAGTAAGACTCTTCGGCACGCCCGGTACCTAAGAATCTCGACGACTCTGGTAGCGATGTCGCAGGGTCGGGATGACCGAGCTATGAAGCACACTCTGTGTTACGATCAGGAATGGCTAAACAAATGCAATTTACCCCAGGAAACTGGATTGACGCGCCTCGGCGGATATGCTCCAATAGAAAGTAGCGACTACCCTTGCAGCATGTGAACACGACCCGAGATTGGGTCTCCGCGGGGTAGCTGGCTCCGTAAGATAGTCTAACATGTGCCGCGTCTGTCTTGGGTCGGGAAGTGGAATTTTACCTGCGTTGGGGGCGTGAGTCTCGAACAGAACGGTAGTTCGATAATCTGCGCGTTGTTCACGTAGGATCAGACCATCAGAGAGGGAGATGGCCCGAAGGATGAACCGTATTCCGAGCGTTGAGCTAGCTTCGAGACCAGCATGATGCCAGAAGATGTGGCACAGAGTCCTCTGGGGTGAGTGACTGCGACATGAATACTTATTGCGTTACTCATGACGGTATGTCGTGATGGCCCGTAGACGCGGCGCGAACATGGCTGCTGCTTCATGCCATGCGGCATCATCTCCAAGACGCAAGACTTTTGTGATCGAGATGAGGCCAATTGAAATGGTTAGAGAATGTGCGATCCATGATGCTGCGATGCTATGACTTTCCAGTGCTGGCCTGCAGCTGTGGCGCACGGAGACAGGCAGAAACGGTCATACAGCCCGGGTCCATGCAAGGTGCCGACTTGAATTCATGATTTCTGGGACGTCAAGGTTGTCAAATGTGTGTCAGCTATGACCAAACAGCTGGCTGAAGCCGGAGGTACGTGTACCGAATAGCGAAGAACATGTGAGATAGGTACCTCATGGATGGTGCAGAAACTCGAAATTTGGTCACCCTCCAAGGTTGCGATATTCCCGCAGAGCATCGACCTTATCGCGGTCCAGTCTGAGTGCCTTCGGACAGTCGCGAGCCATTGACATGGTAGGTCGATGTTAATCTCGCTCGGCCGTGGGCGCCTTGGATCTTGACACCTGGAGGCTCCTTCCCTGCAGAATTCCAGAGGCGGCAGTTCCGGCTGCACGAGTGACATCGACCGTGCCACTTGGCAAAGTTGACGGTTGTGTTGTATAGATCCTCAGGCGAAGGTCCTGACCCGAAAGCCCCGCGCAGTCCGCTCTGCCTCGAAGAGACGCTGATGTTGTTGACTCCTTGACCCTGAAGTCTGAAGGATGGGCCAAGGCCTTGTCCCAGAACTAGTGACAACCCCAGATCTTGGACGCGCTCCCCCGCATTACTATACGGTTACAAGGAGCATCCTGATACCGCCGGCTGTTAAGAAGCGCGACTTCAGCATTTGCACCCTATTATGGTACAGACAGCGCAGCAGCGACTTTGCGATGTGTTGCCGAATGGCGACTGCCGAATTGCGCATACGAACGAACAGGTTCGTGCGGACGGCACCGCTTTGGCAGCGTCGCTCATTGACACTTTTGGAATTGCACAGACGCGCTAGCCCAAGCTAGGGGTCTCCACACGTGGTGGCCGTGGACTTACTCCCTGCCACACAGTGCATTCGGCCCTTGAGACAATCACGCGACATTAGCCTGGGGTTTTCACCACCTCCAGTCTGTCTACGCCGAATCTGTCTGGCGAAGCTGGGTCTCGGCTGCTGGAACAGCAGGCCAGCATCGCCGCTGGGATGATACTGAATGGGCACAGCGTTCCCAACGTTCCCAGTATTGATCGACTGCTCTCGAGTCGTCCCGTGTTGCCGCGATTCAGACTGCAGTAACAATCGGCTCGCTATTTACCGGTTGACAGGGAGCGGACGATCTACCAGTCAAACCTTACCTTGACGGCTTGACCCCTGCCTCGCTCGAGCTAGCAGCCGTAGAGCATGCCACACCTGCATACTCGTTAATATCGTAAGCCAGCGGCAGTTGAAGATTCGTCTCCTTATTATGGCGTTGTTCTCCACTGAAGCTCCTACGACTCGTCTTAGCACTTTCTTGTTTTCCTTTTCACATCTCAATAGTGCCCAATGCTCCAGGGTTCACCATCACGAAAGTAGTATTTGAGCCAGCATCCCTTTTATACGGTCGCAAGCCACATCGTCGCCGCGACAAAGGTACCATATTATCCGCTTGCGTTCGGCATCTCTGCAGCCAAGCCCGCTTTTCCCACCATTGTCTGAAGGCACACGACCAGAATACCCTATTCTGATAGCACTGTGGCCGGTCGCTTTGTTCCACACCATGTCTTGAAGACTACAAGCCAGACCATCCTCCGTCAATCATTACAGCAGTTTCTTGAGGGATCCAAGCGCGGTCAATCTACAACATGGAGAACTTCGATATGGCACGTAGGCACAGCCTGGAGAAGCGATACTCTCCGTATCCAAACAGCCTCGATCCGCTCCCACCTATTTACCGGACCGGACTCATTCCTGTCACACTGTTCGCCATGATGTCGCTGCTCAGTGTCACGACTCTTCTAATTTTCATCACACACCGGTTGATCAGCTGGCGGAAGCACTACCGAGAATATGTTGGATACAACCAATACGTTATCCTCATCTACAACCTTCTACTGGCAGATCTTCAGCAGGCGATTGCGTTTGCCATGTCGTTTCACTGGTTACGGATCAACAAGATTTTGGCTCCGACAGCGCCGTGTTTCATACAAGCGTGGTTCTTGCAGATTGGTGATGTGTCCAGTGGTTTCTTCGTCCTGGCCATTGCTGTCCACACATGGCTGGGCGTCGTCAAGGGCTACAAGATGCCATACAAATGGTTTATCGTTTCGATACTAGGACTCTGGGCATTTGCCTTGCTTTTGACTATCCTGGGCCCGGCCATGTATCGGGACCGTTACTTCGGGCGAGCCGGAGGATGGGTAAGTTGCGGAAATGGTTTGCTCTACATTCAAATGCTGACATCCGTTTAGTGCTGGGTCTCTATCGATTACCAGGACGAACGCCTGTGGCTTCATTATCTGTGGATCTTCATTGTAGAATTCGGTACAATAGGTATCTACGGACATGTCTTCGTCCACCTACGTGGTCGTATTCGAAGCGTAATCAACAACGACACTACAAAGCTCACCCGCGCAACAAAGTTCATGGTCATGTACCCAGCTGTCTACGTCATCCTCACACTCCCTATCGCAGTCGGCCGCATGGTCGCCATGACTGGCACCCGCATGCCCGACGTTTTCTTCATCATCGCCGGCTCACTCCTCACATCCTGCGGCTGGATCGACGCCCTCCTCTACACTCTCACCCGCCGCATCCTCGTCACCAACGAAATCTCCACCGCACAATACAACCGCACCGTTGTCACAATGGTCAACACCAACACCGGCGCCCGCCCTGGCGACGCAGAGCACTACGGCCTGACGTCCATGGATAAGGAGACCGCCCCCGCACGATCTGTCACTATTGTCGGCGGCAGCAACCGCCTTTCCCGCGCCGTTGACGGCCGCCTTGGACGCAGCCAGACGCGCAGATCGCACATGGATTCGCTGCGTGAGGACAGCCCGACAGGCAGCCAAGACTCGATCATCAAGATGGCGCCGCTATCTGACGGCATCACAGTTCAGGTCGAGACTAACATCCACGTATCGACGGCGAGTATGGACGGTGATACGTTCATGCCACCGCGTGCACAATCTCATAGTCCTACAATGCCGCATGCGCGGTGAGAAAGGCCGGGTGGGGCAGGCATGAGTCTCACCAAGTAAGATCCTGCGAGTGTGGAGAGAAAAACGAATCGTCTTTCCTCCCGCTGATCACCGCCATGGCATCCTTGCAGACTCGGCCCGCAAGATATGGACATCACTTGCCCTGTTCCCGGACTTGGAGGGTTGTGCTTCCCCGCCCCTACCCCACACGGTTGCGTCACAACGACATTTTTCTTTACTGTACAAATAAGCGTGGCGTTGCATGGCGTTCATCGCACTTTCTCATGTTTATATGTGTTTACGGCTCTTGTACCTGGATACCCTGAATCAGAATCGAATGGCAATGATACTGTTACGCTCTGTGCTATGCTATTCCATGTGTGCTGTGTGCTGTAATGATGACTAAGTGATTGCTACGCTCTCTAAGCCACCAGCGAGCTGGAGGCGTGCTAGCCTTGTGTTCTGTATGTCGTTATTGACGCGTGGTGTGTGTTAAACGGCGAACTGTCCCCTGCATCGCTGGCATGGGGAGATTGGCCACGAAGGGTGAACTTTGAAAGGGCGAAAACGACGATCGTCTTGACGGTTGGAGACGGTGTGGTTCAGAGTAAACATTGAAGATTGCCCGCGGTGCTATGATAGCGTGAGGTGACTAGAGGAGGCAGTCGGATCAAGCCTCTCCGTCGTGTCGAGTTGTGATGTACATGATGTACATGTTAGACGAACTTACACAGTACTGACGCTTTGTACTTTGAATCTCGCGGTTGTAAGCGCCACGCGTTGTGGGGCGTGCCGTCTGCTACCTTTCAACATGACATTCTGCTACAGGACCAGAAGACGCCACGGAGATTTAGCATTCGTCCAGAAAAAAACCGTACACAATGAGTGGCTCTAGGGAACGGGGCGTGCAGCCTCAGACCTCATGTGAATGGTTTGCAACACCGACAGCTTGCTGTCAGCTCAACGCTTCGGTTTCGCTTTCCGGAGTACCTCGAGCGCATCCATGGGCATGGTATCGTCCTGTTTGAGAAATTCGAATATAGCTTCAGCCTCTGCTGCTTTCCTGTCATGGGTGCTTGGCTTGAGAGCATCGGTGGGCACAGGATCTTCCGGATTGAAAGACTTGACGATCGACTTGGCCTGTGCTGCTTCCACTTTTTGCCTCTCTTTTTGCGTCCGACCTGCTCTTGAGCCGGGATGATTCTTGCGGCGTTTTGTAAGTGACGGCTGTAGAGTCGTGGTCTTCGTGGAGACATCATCGACTTGCTGTGCTGGCTGAGGTAGTCGGTCCATGACTTTGGGCCTGATATCCACGAGCTCATGCTCATGCTGGACGAACTTTTTCGTGTGGTGGGACTTTGCTTCGCTCAGAGTTTGCTTTAGTTGCTGAGCTTTTGTCTTCCGATGAGGTTTATTCTCCCGCAGCGTGAGCGCGCGCCCCCCTTCAATGTGCTGCGCGAATTTGGAGCCGTACTCGGCAATGTCGATGTGCTGAGGGAGTGTTGTCTGCTTCAAGTTTCCACGTAGCACCCTTTGAGGGCTGTATCTGCGAGGTCTTGTATCCTTTTGCTCTTCTCGTCCCTCACCTGGAGCTGGCGTCTTATTTTGCCGATCAGGTCCTCGGCCTACCGTGAATGATAATCCATTACCTAGGTGGACATTTGGCTGCAAGATTCCATCGATGAGTGTGCCGCGGAACAAATAAACCGTTCTGACAGTGGTCTCGATAGTCAGGAACTCCGCAGTTGGCACCATCTTACAGTTGGCACCACCACTGGGTGAAGCAATGGACAAGGGAGATGTTCGCGTCGAGTCTAGCGCCAGTCGCGCGGCAGCATATGGTGTGGAAGGGGCACAGATGTTCTCACCGGCGTAGCAATATCGACCATATATGTACAGATATTGAGTATCCAGCACCGGACCACTGGAGCCTTGTCTACCGTAAACATCAGTCGATAGCTTGATGGTAAAGCTCGAGATACGTACTCTAGCAGAACCATCTGTGTTTGGCGATCGTCCGTCCTATCCATCTGAAGAGCTCGCATTTCATCGGTTGGATTGCGAACGTAGTAATCAACTATCCTCAAAATCTGCTGAAGGTCATGGTGACTGTACGTCTCACGTGCGATGAAAACAGAGCCGTCTTCCAAATATGCCCAGCCGCGGGGTTCCAGAAACGGCGAAGGATAGTCCCTTCTGTAGAGACCGCCCATATTTACGCCGCCGTAAAAAGGCTTTGGCTGACTAGGGGATCGAGCAAAATAAGGGATCCTCTGGTGATTGAAAGCCTTTTGTCCCTGTGGCAGACTATAGAGCCTACCCAGGTTGACGAAATTCACCACAGGGTTTCTAAGGCGATTCCAGCTCATGTTGATATATGCACACTACTTCGCGCGATCCCGAATCCCATTAACTCGTTATTGGAGAACAGGGCTCAAGATATGGGTATGGTGTAACTACACAGCAGCCATCGTTGGCTGCGGAGATTGACACGTCGACAAGACGGCGTATGGCGGTGCGGTTGCTCGAGAGCGCAGTGTTGATCTTAGCCGCTCTATCCTGCGTTGGTGGTAAGCCGTTATGATCTTGATGCGCACGTGCGGATGCGTACCGTCGATGCGTGTTTGGTTTGGTTTTGGAGGATGCGCGACGCGGTTGCCCAAGATCATCGCGCGGCAACACGTCACTCGCGGGTCCACACAACTGGGACCTAGATCTACACTTGCAGTACTTTTAAATTCACTTCATGTCCCTGCGCGCAGAATGTACACACTTTTTCATTACGCAGCTCGCTATAACGTACATGTCCCGTTGGGGATCCGACATTTGGTGCGCAATGCGTGTTGTATACATGATTCAGGGTCATGGCGCAAGCACGCTACAACGCGCCGCGTCTAGCACATAGGGCGCACTACTATCTATAGCTGGATCGAGACACGAGGAATTGGAACTATTGAAGAAAGAGCTTGGAATAAGTGGAGCTTTCACGAGACGCCTTACCATCGACGAGTCGCTGACTGCGTCTCTGTTTCGCCCCTCCCTCCACGGTAAGGCTGACCGCTCACCGGTGCCTCGGTTCCTCAGCCTCGCCCCGATACCCAAAGGACGGCCTGATCATGAAGCAAGTGATCGGTGAAGTGTAGTTGAGCGGGTAGCATCCACTCTACCGAAAGTGGAACGTACCCACTTGTTGGTAACGTGGCTAGTTATGCCGTCTCCAGCAACCGAACGATGTGTGCGAGAAAGGGTCAAGGTGAGGTGGGCAGGCAGGCTCTTAGTTGGCGTGTCTGGCCGCACGTCTGCAGCAAGATCCCTCGTTGGCTGATGTTTGATGAGATCGCCTATTGTGCGTTGCAATGCTATTCTGAGCACTTGTTCGTCAGGCGTGAGCACGAGCGAGTCGATGCTTCCTGGAGCGTGAACGTTCGTCGGGAGCTGTGCCTTGTTCCTTCAAAGCCAGCATACAGGACCTCACGCGGCGTCGACCTTGTCTACGATACTGTCGATAGCCATGGAACGGATAGAGGGAGTTGTTGGTGTTGGCGGTGCTTTTGCGTCAGCTTTGGCACCGGTAGGCTGCTGCTGAAGGTGTGGTTGCGGTAGCACTGGCGGTTGAGTTAAGGAGTCGTTTCTCACATCGTCCATGGGTGAATCATCCCCGTCTACGAATTCATCCACCTCTCGCAGCCAATTCGTCTTCAAGACATCCATGGGAGGATCTAGGTCTGTGGCTTTCCCTCCTTTGCGCGCTTCTGCGGCAGTCATCTTCCTCTCGCCGCGCTTGTGGGGGTGGAAGTGCATCCTGCGCAGGTGTGAAGCAGCGTTGTAGCATTCGTTATACCTCTTACCGGTCTGGCAGGCTTTGCAATTTGCGAGGAAAGACTTGTCTGGCGATGTGTCGATGGTTACCCAGACCTTACGCGTCTTCCTGTGGACGCGGTTGGTGTGACGTCGTAGCTCATGCTCGCTGCGGAAGCCGTCGGGATAGTCATTGCACGTTGGACACTTGAGTCGCAGCACCCTACGAGACGGAGTTTTGGCGGCACTGTGGAAGGTGGGAGAGGTGTTTGGCGTGTCATTCTTGATTGGGGCTGTGACGAGGGTTTCCCTCATGGCTTGCGGCTCGGCCGGATCACTCGTTTGGGTCGCGGTCGAGATAGTGTTGGAGGTGGGCACTTCTTCTTTCATTCTTGCTCTTGTTCTCGTCGGAGGCATGTACGGCTGATGATGCACACTCAGGATTCTAGACAGTGATGCAGAGACTCAAGTTCCGGCACAACGTGGGGGACGGAAGTGGTAGTCGATTTCCTCTCTGGGTGGGGCCGGTCCTTCAAACGGCGACTAGGGCTGATGGGGATAGAGTTGGGTAGAGGTCGCGATGTCAGGAACTTCCAATGTGTCTCTCAGTCGATCAAGGAGCGGGGGCTGGGCGTGCCAAATACACTTGTGCAGCTGCCTGATAGAACGATTTGACGCTGGGGGAAAGGTGGAGTGCGACAAGGCTGTGTTTTTTCAGCCGGCGTCAGCCTCGCACTTGCCATCTGAGTGGGCGGCTTTCCTGCAGCCACCACCTGAAGAGGCGAGCTGAACGCCTATTGGGCCTCAGCTTCAGCCTGAGCGATGCTCGTCGACCCTACTGCGAATCAAGCGAGAAGACGCGTACGGCTGGGAGAAGGCTGCGATGCCGATTTGGCTAGCTAATCAAAAGAAACAAGACGACCCGTCAGAACCTTGTGCCGGATCACGCCGCCTCGCAGCATTGCGAAGCCGACACTGCAAGGCTTGGTCGCTGGCTGGCTGGGAAGAGCGAGCTATTGTGATGACTGCTTGGTCATACTCTCGCTATTTCGAGGGTGCAGGGTCGCTAATTGTGCGGTCAGGATTCTGACGACGACGCTGCATTCCAGTCGCGGCGACATAACATCAAACGCATGCGCTCCAAATCACCGCCATCAGCAGTGTTCCGCTAGCAACGCGGTTCGTAGCTTTTCTTCCCTGTCCAGCCTCGCGGCCAGATTACCGGGCCATCCGCCTCGTTGCAAGCGGAGCCGAGACGGTCACGAATCAGCGTCCGCGAGGGCTTGTTTATTTCACCCAGAGTCGCCGACCATGGACTAATTGGTGCCAACGGTGCCGTCCGAATAACTTGGAGCCGATGGCTTGTGTCTGGGTCCTCGTTGCTTCACGTTCCTCAGTCATGAACAGCCTTACCAATAGCCGCACGTGTCGCTACCAGACAGCCATCGTGCTTAGCTCCTGCAACTTCACACATGGTGGGGCGCGATACGATTACACGAGGCATAATGTTGAGCTGCTAACAGACACGTCTCCGCCCGTCGACATCACGTCTTGGCAAGATTATTCCGAGATACGGTATATGGGCATATTTTGGGCGTCAGATCGGTCTTCTCCCACGAAATCCAAGGCTGAGGGCCAGCAGCTGCCACAAACCTTGTTCTGCATTCGCATGGAATGATCTTCGTAGGACCCCTCAAGGCCCTTGGAACCCAGGCCATGCCCCAATGCCTTGACCGGGTACAGGTCCGGCTGAGGCCTTGTATTGGCCGCCAACATGCTCGACTAATGTGTGCAGCATGCCATATGACGCATCTTGCAGCAGCGTAGTGATCTGGAGTATGGCCACTGGCCATGAGCTCTTGTTAAGATCGCAGAAGCCATTCTGACGTAGAAGGCAGACGGTAGTATGCGTGGACACGCCTGCTGATTCGTAAGCCCTTGGGCTGGCAAGGGCAGACTCAGCGTTTCAGGTTTTCTCACACTGCGTCGCTAACCTACTCGCTACCAAACGCCAACTTGGGTTTGGGTTACATGACTGTGTCCCGTCGAGGTACTGGTCTTGAGCCTTGTCATTGCTCACGTGTTACCAGTGCCATTGAAAACGTATTGTCAGGCGTGTATACGAGCAAGCTTAAGAATAGCTGTAGCCATTGTATACAGCTGAAGTGGTTCAGCGAATCATGGAACATGGCAATACGAATAAGCACACTGTACTACGAATCGTTGTGATAGGTTACACTGGTCTTCCGGTCAGCTATGCTGTTCCCATGGCGTGGTGCAACAACAGTCCATATTGTGGCCGCAGGCCTGTACACGAGTGGCCATTTCTGCTGTAGGAAGAATACCACTTGCGGCCTACCTATTTGAGCTCCACTGCTCGCCATGAGCACGTGAGGGAGCAATGTTCGGACTCTCCGCAGTGGACCGAAGAACGATCAAGTTCAACTCCAAGCTGCCTTGGTCCCGGGCACATTGTCACGAGAAAGACTTGACGGAAGTGTTTGATCGAGTACGCAAAGGCTACGAACAAGCGTCTTTGGGCTTCAGTCTTTGCAAGCATACCTGCCCAGTTGCCAGTGCTTACTGCCTACCAGCAGTCAACCAGGGTCCCTGCTGCGGCCATGCTTCCAGAGTTCATGATCATCATCAGTTATCTTCAAAGCCACTACCAGCAGGCCGGGAACAGGCTGACGAAAACCTCAAACATCAGAAGAGTGACGGCTCTGACTAGGCAACGCATCGCGCGGGGCCTTCAGCCTTAGTGAACGGAATCCCGGGGTGATTGGCACAGTCAACTTGCATCGAAGATATCTGTCGAATCCTCTGTATGCATGACTTGAGGCAAGACGGCTATTTGGCCTTGCACTGGCAGCGGTGAGTGGGTTTTGCTCTTCTACTATCCCACGGCTCAGTTGCAATGTCAGCTTACCGCAGATAGAAATTCGTCCACAGGGACTCACGCAGGCTGTTCACTGCCCGCCATAACGTCCGTGAGATGGCTCTGGCCCCTGTATCCAGGCCCTCACGCATCTGAGTCTGAAGCGCTTGTCAAGCACCTCAGTGCAGCTCTTGCCTCAGATCACGACCCGTCATAGCAAGCAAATCCTGTGTCGTGTGACAGCACATGGTCTAGAATATCTCTGAAGCCACGGCAATGCTACACACAGAATTCGGGTTTCGAGTGCCCGGGTGGCCAGCTCTTCCCCGCCTGTCCGCCTCGCACCGTCACTCAACCGTCTCAACATAGGTACGGTCAGCCGGCCCAGCCAGCCAGCCAGCCACATCTGAGAGCCATCCAGTAGTCGTGGCAACATCGGCTCGTGCAGATGTCTCACGCATAACGCACAACGCGCATTCGATCTTATGTTGTGCAGGAGACCTTGGGCCGGCCAGATGAGCTCTCCTCCCCTGTTTGTTGGCAGCAGCTGGGGGGAGGAAGGAAGGAATGATGCTGATCAACGCAAACCCGCCCAAGCTATCAAGCGCCCAAACCTGACCTCGCCAAGGCTGTAGACTTGGAGGTCGCGCGTAAGGACAGGCATGAGCTGGATGCCAACTGACCGATACTCGCAGAGCTTGCTTGCATCCACGCCAGCTCTGAGAATCTGTTCACATGTGCGCTTACCGGGGCAGAAAGATTCCCATGGATAGAGACAAGACACACGGTGCTGTATTCTGGGTTCCAGCCACTTTTTGCGGGAGCTCTTCATGACGCAATGTCACACGCTCGCCACAAATTCTCTCTAGTAATAGTGCGTAATGATACCAGACCAAGATCTAGCGGCGTGCCTCTGCGGTGTCGAGTGTCGCCGGCTTGGACCCTAGGAGCATCAATGGAACCTGTGATGATCTCAGGGATACGGTACCTAGATACCAATGCTGGACATTCGACCTTGGTTCTTTTCAACCTTGGTTCTTATATCACAGTGCAATCGGGGGGGACTTGATTGGATGAAGACTATATTTTATGTCTGCATGGAGTCGGGTGTTGATGAAGTTCCCACTCTGAGTGCGAAAGTCGTGGTCTTTAATGAGGACCAGGGCCTCACTGGGAAGATACATGCTTGGAAGCGACCCGATCTTGCAATGACCGAACGGTATATATTGAGTTTGTTCCACCCAGACTGACTTGTCACATATTTTTCAGACCACACACTGTCAAGTCACACCGCCAGATCTTCAACAACCAAAAGCAATGAAGTCGACACTCCTCACCGCAGCTGCGTCTGCAGCTCCCATAGTTTTGGGATCTCACCTCCCCGTCCCCAACAGCACGGCCATCAGCTACATGATCCCGCCGCTCGTAGCACGCTACACGGGAGAGTGCGAGCCTCTGTGCGAGCAGTTTCGAAGCCGCAACGACTGCGTAAGTGCCGGGTACCAGAACAACTGCTTCGACGCGTGTCTGAGCACCTGCTTCATGATCAACGACGGGGTCGGCAGCTCCTCTCCGTCCGAGTCGGACCTCATCACAATCATGTCCGAGGATAGTGAGTGGAACGCGCCGGACGCGAGCGGGCATTGGAACACGTCGGGCGACGAGCGTACGGAGATTCCGTGCATGGGGTGGTGCAGAAAGCACAAGCGAAACAATGGCACTGACGCTGTCGATGGCGACAGCGATGGCGACGGCGGCAGTGACTCCAAGGCGGCCCAAGTCAAGAATCTTCTGGACCGCGTCACGGCCTACGGACAGGTGTACCAGCACCTCCAGAGCATGGGGAAGCCAGTCGACCCCGAGCGCGCCGCCATGCCCACCGGCACACGTCTGGACCCCTACCTCAAGACGTGGATCGCGGGCTTCAAGCAGCGGCTGGTCAAGGGCGGCGAGGACCTCAGCTCCTGGCACGACAGCCTGTTCAGACACGTGGAGCAGACGGACGGCCCGGCGAGCAGCGTGTGGGCGTACCGCTTCGAGCTGGTGGCGCACAAGGGCAGCGAGAAGGAACTCGGGGAGCTGGTGCAGGGCGTGGGCGGGAGGCAGAGGCGCGCCGTCGTCCGGGCGGTGCACAAGCTCTGGCGCGACGAGTTTGGCCGTGTCGTCGAGGGTTGAGGCGCGCTGAGTATGCTCTTTGGGGGTCTGCGGTGGGGATCAATTCCCAAGGCTGGTAGGGCTGCTCTCAGGCGTTGGCCTTGAGCCATGGGCGCCACAAGCGTTGGGTGGTGGAAGGCGGATGGGATGGGTGCATTTCACGGCGTGTTATACCAAGTGTGTGAATTTTTTGTCCTTTTATTATTATTTTTTTCATATTTTGTCACTACAGGAGACTTGGAAACGCAATGGATCAGAATGCAGTTTGGTTTGCCTAGACTCCAAGTGCTTGAGACATGCATTGAGCTAAAGTGTAGCGTGCGGGAAGCACCTAGGTACATTGCGGCAGGTCCATACTGCTGGGTTCTTTCAAGACGCCGGGCGCTCCCAGCTGTGCGGACAGACGTTGCAGAGGGGTGGAATCGTCGAGGTGCTGGTGGGCGACGACAGCGGGACGAGTGGAGTATGCTCGTTCACGGCGGCGAGTGCACGGGTGTGTGACGTGGAGGGGCGGCGTCCGGGGTGCAGTACCAGCAGCAGCAGCAGCAGTAGGAAGTATAGTAGGAGCTGTCACGTCAGTGGTAAGCGAGCATTCGCACGTCCTCTACGGCCCAGCACGTCCCCAACGGCCCCCCAGCACGTCCACGTCCACATCCACGGCCTCGTCCAGCGTCAAGCGTCCAGCGTCCCTGCCGTGCTCTGGCACTTCTGCGGCCTCCCCCCCCCCCAGGACGGGGCACACCACTCGCCATGCGCGCCCCTCTGCGCAGCTGCTAGCCTCGCGACACCCGCCACACCATGTCGCCGCCCGCCAGCGACGCCCGCCTGAACAGCAGTCCCCTGCGCCCAGAGGCCATTGACGAGCACGACTTTGCCCACCGCCGCCGCCGCTCACCCCGCCCCGGCGGCGGCTTCCTGCTGGACGCGAGCTTCCCCACCGCCCCTCGCAGCCGCCACCATGTCCGCCAGGCACCCGCGCCCGGTGCAGACGCCTCACCACGCAGCTCGCCGCGCGCACAGAGGGCCGGCCCAGACGACGACGACAACGACAAAAACAACAACAGCAACAGCCGCCTGCGCGTGTCCAAGACGAGGAGCACCATGCTCGACGTCCCACCCCCCGCCCGTGCCAGCTCGCCGCCGCGCCCCACCGTCGACCCCAACCAGCTCGTCCACATGGCCCTGAACCTGAGCGAGAGCCGCCGCCGCAACATCAGCGCCTCGCAGCTGCTGGGCTCCCCACGCGCGCCCTCTGGCCCCGCACAGCGCGCCGGCAGCTTCTCCAACGCAGGCGTCGGCAGCAGTCTGAGGCAGTACCTGAACGAGCAGCGCAGAGTCTCGCGCAACCTGTCGCCCAGGGCCGCCCAAGGCTCGCCCTCTCGACACATGTCCAGCAGCATGCAGCGGAGCGCGTCCCTGGCCTTTGCCGCCTCCCAGCCAAAGTCGCCTGCGACGCTGCTGCGACGAGACAAGGCTCGTGCATACCTCGAGCTGCGAGCCGAGTACATGCGCCTGCTGGACTTTCTACCGCCTCTCAAGACCGACGTCAACGCCCCAGGCAACTTCACCTACTCGTACGCCGCCGCCGCCGGGCCTGGGAGTCCGCTGCAGGCGTACCTCACTCGCACACCGTCGCATGCCAACAAGAAACACGAGCTTGGCCGCCCCTACAACCCCCTCCAAGCTTTGCGCAACCGCAGAAGCAGAGCCCGTGAGCGCTTACCGCTCCCCCACGAGCCCGCCGAATTCTCGGATATCGACCAGGTCCAAGACTGGGTCCAGCAGGTGGAAGAGCTGTCCAAGACGCCTGGATACCGCCAAGAAGAGCATGTCTCGCTGCCACAGCTGCACAGCGACCCCGACATGCAGCTTGCTCAGGCCAAGCCCGGGAAATCACAACAAGGATGGAGCTTCACTCCGGAGGAGCTGCTCGCTGATGCCTTCTGGCTTGAACAGGGCGACAACAAGACCGTCATTGAAGACCGCAACGGTCGCAAGATCTTCCCCCCACGAGACCCCCCATCAAAGCAGCAGAGCAACGACTTCCTTCAGCCACGATCTAGCAAAGAGTACTCGGACAAACGGAGACGAAGCTGGGTGGACGGTGTGCCCGGTACCGACCCTACAACTACTGGCGACGAGAGCGAGCAGGGCAGCGACCGCGGTCGGAAGAGGAGACTGTTGCCCCACATCCGCGCTGATTCGCGATTACGGAAGGGCAGAGGCAGTCCGCGCAAGCATTCGGTAGAATTCAGCGACTCGTCTGACACCGACGAAGATGTGCGCAAGGTCCAGAAGTCCTTTGATATCGAACACAACACCGGCCCTCTTGCATTGCAGATAAAGAGACAGCTGGAGTTACAGACGGCGGGCATCAACAACAAGTCACCTGCTTTGTATACCCCAGACACGCCCAACAAGTGGGGAAGAGCACATGAGGACATTCCAGACGGCAAGGTCTCAAGGTTGCGCAACTCTCTCGAAGCACCTCGTCTCGCAAATGGCTCGACAAGACTTGACGAGCACGCAACCTTGAAGATGCCTCCACGAAATCGCACAAATCCCTTATCGCCCATCAAGTCGGCTGAACCGCGATCGTCATACGAGGATGATAGCACTGCACCCAGTACACCACCTCTCGCACGCCACTTCCCTCACATTGGGAGCGATCTGTCTCCGCCACCAAGCCGAGCAGGTTCTGATCTTGGCAAGACCAAACGGAGCAAGCTCAATCCTTTCCACCACGAGCACAGCAAAGACGAGCAGAAGCAGGAGCAAGCACGATCAAGCCTGGACAAGAAGCAGGGCTTTTGGCAGACAAGGGAGGACGAGTCTCAAAAGTCCAGTGGGCTTGGTAACGCCATCTTTGCTGCGCCAGGGGCTGTCAAGACGCTGCTTGGCCACCGCAAGAACGACAGCGTCAACAGCTTGTCGAGCCCAGACAAGTCGCGTCGCAAGGAGGGCCAGGAGTCTCACTCTGCTGTGACGAGGTTCTTGAAAGGCGTCAAGCACGAGGGTACAAAGGTCGGTGATATCATCTTCAGAAGAGACCGGGCAGACGAAACAGACGCAAGCACTGTCTCTGATCGCAACTCTCTAGAACTGGATGATGATGGCATTCGCAACAACAAGTCTACGCTGTCAAGGACGGTCACTTCGACTACGACGGATAGCGCTGCGTCAGAGCCAGAGGGGCGCAGTCACCTCAAACTCCCATCCTTCCGTCCTGTCCACCAAGCGTTGAACGACAATGACGAGGACTCTGATCCCGAGCACCACATCTCGCGCCAGTCGCGTGAGCGCAGAGATGCTCGATCACCTCGCATCGACCGACTCCTACCGCCCCGCATGGATCTAGATCGCGTCTCGACGGCTTCCTCGCTGGCTACACTTGGCCCCTCTCGCACTGCCAATCACGACCACATCAACAAGCAGCTGGCTCATCCAGGCGGCGTGTATGGATTCCCTGGAACCCTCCCGCCAACAGCCCTCAAGGACGCCCAGAGCAGACATGGCCGCGCCTCTCGCCCGACCCTCGATGGCAAGCGACACTGGAGCATTACTGATGACGGTGATGAGCACACGCTTCGACGCAGGAAGAAGCAGAACGCAGTCACCCAGGCAGACATTGCTCGCGTTCGCGCTCTCTTCCTCTGCTCTGGCGTCAAGGCCAAGGAGATTGCTAGACGCGCGCAGACACCAAGTCCGCAAACGCCACAGTTTCTCGTACTCGCCGCAGAGACGGCGAAAAAGCAGTTGTTCCCCGTGCCTCGAAAGGAAGAGCACGTGCTTGCTGCTCGCTTTCTAGTGCACGACCTTGAACATTCGGCGGCAGCTCTGCACAGCGCGTGTGAAAAGTTTCGCTCTGGCACGATCAAAGACCTCAACACCCGCATCGTGCAGTTGAGAGAAAGCATCGAGAACGATCTCATGCCACGCATCTTCGAGAGCGGCGACAAGGCTGTGCAGATTACAAGTGACGTCTCCGGTCACGGCCCGCTGCAGGTCAAGCAGATCAACGACGAGATTGACCGCATGTTGCGGCAGCGCAGACGGCATTCAAGATGGGTGATGAGCTGGGCCTGGTCGTTGGTGGAATGGTCGATTGTGGTTGCGCTACGAATCGCGTCTATCGTCTTCGCCGTCTACGGTGTGCTGAAGAGTATTGTGGGGGTGATGTGGGCCATTGTCAAGTGGCTGTTGTGGCTCTGAAATTCTGCTCTGCGTGCCATTGCATTTGTAGGGCGTTGTCTGCGTGCATTTCTAGCATTGGCGTATTGGGTCTTGTAATGGATTGGGTCGGATACCCCGGATCAGCCGGCCTGTTGTGTAGATGGAGCTTATTTACATTGTAATGCATAATCATACCGTTGAAGACGTGTGTAGTCGCCAAGTGCGAGACAAACGCTCGTGTGGTCATTTCGCAACTCGCCGCCAATGGCGACGTGACTCGGTTGACCCTGGCATGGCCTCCCTCCTGATCCTTCTTTGCGTCGCGGAAAAACTCCAAGCAAAGAGCTACCGGCCTTGAGCACAATTTCGTCCCTAGCCTCGCCCGTCCCTGACTCGGTTGGCAGATGCTCGGCGCATATCCCCCCGAAGTCCCTGTGCTCACCACCACCTTCTCGGTCGCGCATCCTTGTTCGCCATCCCCGCAGCTCCGCAATCCGGGGAGCAATTTGCGGAGACATGGAATCGACGGTCGGTGGTCGCTGCTTAGTGCGATGGAGCGACGTATATTGGGCGCTGATCCCCAGAAATTCACAATGGTAGCAGTAGTGTGAGTGAGCTCGGTCGTCAAGATGCTGTTCTCCAAAAATGTGCTGGCCATCCTCGCCGCCGTCTCAGCGGTTGCTGCCTCGCCGCTACAGGACAGAGATGTGAACACGTCAAAGCCTGTCGTCACGCTCGACTACGTCACGCTTCAAGGCGCTACTTCTTCAACCTACAACCTCACCTACTACCGCCGCATCCCGTTCGGTGCCTCGACCGCAGGAGACAACCGCTTCCGCGCGCCCCAACCCCCAGCTCCCATCACCAATGGCACCTACGACACCGACCGCGGGTTCGACATGTGTCCGCAACGCACGGTCAACGGGTCTGAGGATTGCTTGTATCTGGGCGTGTACTCGCGGCCGTGGCAGCCCACGCAGAAGCTGCGTCCGGTGCTGCTGACCTTCTACGGCGGCGGCTACATCCGCGGCAGCGCCGAGTTCACCATTCCTCCCTCTGGCTACCCGGTGCTGAACGTGAGCGAGAGCAACGACTACGTCGTCGTCTACTCCAACTACCGCACCAACGTCTTCGGCTTCCTGCCGGGCAAGAAGGTCGGGCAGAGCAAGGAAGTCGACCTCAACACGGGGCTCCTGGACCAGCAGGCCGCCCTCTTATGGATCCAGAAGTACATCCACCACTTTGGCGGGTCAAAGGACGACGTGACCATCTGGGGCCAGAGCGCCGGCGGCGGCAGCGTAATCGCGCAGACAATCGCCACAGGCAACCGGGGCAAGAAGCTCTTCAAGAAAGCCATGAGCAGCTCCCCGTTCTGGTCCAAGACGTACCGCTACGACAGCCCGGAAAGCGAGGCCGTCTACCAGCAAGTCGTGCAGGACGTGGGCTGCGCCACAGCGCCAGACCAAATCGCGTGCCTCAAAACAGCAGACCTGCAGGCCCTGCGCGACTCGGCCCTCCGCCTAAGCACAAGCCTCCAATACACGACATCCTCCTTCACCTTCGGCCCCCTCATCGACGACACCTTCCTCTCCGTGCCCCTCAGCTCCGCCATCCGCGCCCGCAAACTCAACGCCCAAGCCGTCCTAACCACCTACAACCTCCACGAAGGCGAAAACTTCATCCCCCCGGGCTTCCAATCCCAAAACACCGCCAGCGACGGCTTCAACTCGTCCACCGCCTCCTTCGACACCTGGCTCCGCGGCTTCCTCCCCGGTCTTCGGCCCTCGGAAATCAATACCCTCCAGTCGCTCCACTACCCGCCCACCGGTTTTGCAGAGGAGATTGCATACAACACGACGTATATCCGCGCGGGCCTGCTGTTCCGCGACCTCGTGCTCGCGTGTCCCGCGTACTGGCTTAGTGCTGCGGCCCAAAAGGGGTGGGTGGCAGAGTATACGATATCGCCTGCCAAGCACGCGAGCGACACGATATATGTAGGTCTTTCTCTTTCTTCTTCTTCGCTCGTGCATGCCTGCCTACTAACACATCCCCAGTGGAACCAGCTCAACGCCATCCAAACCACCGACGCAGCAACGTACCGCGGCTACGCCGGCGCAATGGCCAGCTTCGTGCAGACGGGCGACCCAAACACGCACAAGCTGTCCGACGCGAGTGTGGCGGGCGTCCCTGCCGTCGGGGAAGGGAAGCAGTTCCTCGTTACGGCGGGGGGGTTGGGACAGGGTCCCACGGCGCAGTTGCAGGCGCGGTGTGCGTTTTGGTTGGAGGTGAGTAAGCGGGTGCCGTTTTGATTTGGGAATGTAAAGTAGAGGAGAGGATAAGATGAGATGAAAAAGAAGTTTGGGACGTGTGATTGATGTACACTACCAACGCCTGCGTCCGTCATAAAGTCATAATATATATTAAAAAAAGCAATCAAGACTTTCTCTCGCCCTTGCGCCCCATCCGTCTCAACCGCTGCTGCAGATCCGCCATGCCATCCGCCCAGACCACCATATCGCTCGCAGGCCTGACAGCGGCGCCGCAAAAGTCGCGCAGAAACGCGCCCATTTTCTCCTCGCCGTACTTTTCCCCATAGACAACCTCGGCCCTGACGGCCACGTCTGTGTCGACGACGGCGCCGTCCTTGGTGGCCACGCCAAGCTCAAAGTGCACGCGCACCTTGGTCTGCAGGGCCGGGAGCAGCATGTCGGCCTGGACGGCCATGCGCTCGTCGCTGAGGATGTGCTCCTCGGTGAGGTAGCTGTGGTCGAGCCAGCGGACGCCCTCGGCGACGGCGAGCGCCGTCGACCAGCCGTTCTTGACCAGGGCCAGGACGGCGGCCATGGGCGTCTGCGACTGCGGGAGACAGTGCAGTTGTGCGCGGATGAGCTGCAGGAAGAAGCGCTTGCTGGTCGTCAGGGGCCGCGGGTGGGGCTGTGCCGAGTCGCCAATGTAGGCGAGCGAGATGGAGCCGTTGGGGGTTGGGGTCGAGGTGCCCGTGGCGAAGCACTGTGGTTGGAGGTACAGCTCGAGGTCCGAGAGGTGCGTCATGGTGATGCTAGAGGACGATGCGGATGTGATGCTCCAGCCGTGTGCGCTCTCGAGGGCCATGACCTTGGCTGGGAAAGGGGTTAGTATGCGTTGTAAGTAAAGTGGAGTGGGCATACCTTTCAAGTCCCTGACCTCTGTCGTCGACCAACCTCGACATTCCTCGCGGACGCGTTCAGCTGCCTTGATCTCGGCAAGACACTCGACCTTGCGCTCCTTGACAGCCTCGACACGCGCGTCTTGATCGGCAAGTTCTTGCTGGAGCTGCGTGAGGAGCTCTCGCTTAGCTTGCAGTTCAGCGTCGGTGGCGATGAGCTTCTCGCGGGTCTGCTCGAGCTCCTCGCGGTCGCAGCTGTTGAGCTCGTCGTGGCGCTGCTGCAGCTGCTTCTGCTCTGTAGACAGCAGCTCCTGCTTTTTGATCAGCGGGGGCAGGACTACTTCGAGAAGGCGCTCCTGGTTGGACAGCGAAGCCTCGTCGTGTTTGAAGTCTTCTAGCGTGGACAAAAGGCCGGCTTTGAGGGTTCCCAGCAATGTGCTTCGCCACGAGTACCACTCGCCCCGAGCCTCTAGACGAGCGTGCTGTTTCATGTTCTTGAACTGCGTGTCCATGACGGCACGCTGGTCTGGCGGCGCAGTCAGATACTCGCTGAACAACAACGGGTTGTCTTCTTCAACGTCTGCCTCGATCTGGCGGACAGCTTCGCGGCCAGAGGAAATGTACCTCTTCATCTCGTGGCAGGCATGCGAGTAGAGCTCATACTCGGGCACTGTGCAAGCACCGGCGACGACGTAACGGTCGAACGTCTCTGGCGTCTCGTCGACATCCATGTCTCGGAAGGCAGCCGGGGCTACGGTGGCTCGTCGCTTGCTGGCGCTGACGTCCATGAAGGTGACCTTTGTCAGAGACAGGAATTCAGACAGAGAGATGCGCTCGATCCCCGACGCATCCTCGTCAACGTCCTCATCAGCCGGTTGCTCCTCCTCAGGCTCAGCGCCAAAGACTACACGCTTCTTCGGGCTCAGTGACCTTCTTGGCGTCTTCTTCTTGGGCGTCGGGGTCTTTTGCTTGGGAGTGGCCAGCTTCTGGGGAGTCTGTGACTTCTTGGGCGTCATGCCTCGCTTCACGGGCGAAGCCAAGGTTGCTTTGCGAGGAGTCGACAAGAGCTTGATGTTGTTGGACAAAAGCGCTGCACTTCTCAGTGTTGGCTCTTCTCGCGGGGCGCTGATGGGGCTGAATTGCACGCCAGACAAGGACGAGCGGCGTCTGTTCAAGATGGGAGCATCGATGGGATCTGCAGGAATGATGAAAGATTCTCTCTTCCTGTGGCTTGCAGGAGTGGTGACGAGTCCTGTCTTTTTCGACGAGCTGATTGGGGTTGTCAAGACTTCTTTCTTGAGGGAGCTCAGCGGGGTCCTCCTGACAAACGGCGAGGGCTCGACGTCACCAGCTGGCAGCTGGCGCACGAACTCGGGGGTGCCAGGGTCGAGGTTCAGCTTGGCGGCTGCGGGAGACTTGGTGGGCGTGCGCTCTACTGGTGGTGGGAGCTGGTCGACTTCTGCTCCAGGGACAGCATTGGCAGCTTCGCGGGGCGATTCTCCCGGAGACTTTTGCGGTGTCTGTGCCTTTGCAGCGACGGGCTTCTCTGGTGTGGGTGTCTTGGTGAGCTCTGGCAGAAGAGGATAGTCGACAGTCGCAGGCTGCTCAGGAGTTGATGCAGGCTTGTCCTGGCGCTTGATGCCCGGACCAACAACCTTTGTGAACTCCATGGTGAAGCCGTCGTCGTCTGCATCGCTCTCGTGGGCTTCTGCAGCGGGCGGGGGAGCGGTCTTGATGCTGCCAACTGCCATGGTGAAGTCCATGGTCTCGTCCATGGCAACACTGCCCAGGCTGCTGCGTCTGTCGTCGTCGTTGTCGTGCTGGCTGTGCACGTGCGCGTTGCCCTTGATGCCGCCAATTGCCATGGTGAGGTCCATGGTGGCATCGTCAGCGGCGGGTTCTTCTACGTTTGGGCGATTGCGAAGGCTGGTGCGACGGCTGGCAGGTTTCTTTGCGGGGCTGCCGTGCGAGGGCTCGACTGCTGATACTCTGCGCTTGAGGCTCTTCCTCCTGTTTGCGGGGGCCTTTGCAGCCATGGCCTGGATGCTGCCGAGCGGCATGGTGAGTTCCATGCTCATGCCCGTGTCGTCGTCCATGTCGTCTGGCTGCTCGACGATGCGGCCGATGGCGCGTGTCACGTCCATGCTCATGTCGTCGTCGGCCAAGTCCATGGTCATCTCGCCGTCATCGTCGAGGTCCAGCTTCTGGGTGCCTGCCTGCTCAAACGCCTGTCGCAGCGCTGCGTCCAGGCGCGCACTGCTCTGCGAGCTATCTTCGGTGTCAGGTGCGGTTGCCAGGTTGGCTGTGGCATCGTTGTTGTCGTCGTCGTCGTCATCATCGTCATGGTCGTCTTCAGACGCGCTGTCGGCAAGGGCGGCGGCGGGCGAGGCATTGTCGGCGCTCAGGGGGCTCGACGAGTAGACGTCGTCAGGGTTGTTGAAGTTCATGGGGGGGATGCCGGAGCTGCGGCGGTTCTTCTTCTGGTGGCTCTCGCGCTGGTTGGCGGGCGTCGTGTCGTCGTCCGTATCCGGTGCTGCGAGCCGCTCGGGCGGGGTCGAGGGCGGCTCGACGGGGTCCGACTCGGGCTGGGGAGCCTGCGAGGCCAGCGAGGCGCGGCGGGTTGCGTCTGAGGCGGCCGAGGACGAGGTGGCATCGCGCATGTACTCGACCACGTCCCAGGTGTGCAGCGTCGCCTCGGGCGCAAACGAGACGCGGCGCTTGGCTGTGGTCGCGGGTCAGACTGTGTGGTTGCATGCAGGCGTGGACTGCGCCGTACCTAGCGACTTGCGGCGCGCTTCCTTGCGCTTCCTCTCGTCCTCGGCGTTGGACGACAGAATCGACTTGACGGCGGGGACAAAGGCAGACTGCGCCCGTCTGTTAGCCTTCTTGTTCTTTTCGGCGGCATACTCTCGCCGTGCCCACTCACCTTTCTGCGGTTCCCGCTGCTCGCCTTCAGCGGCGCCTCGTCCTCCTTGTCGAGGCCGCCGGGGCCGATGCTCCGCGCGCGCTTCTTCTTGGGCGCTGCTTTCTTGGGCGACGGCGACGGCGACGGCGCCCTCAGCGACGAGCTCGCGACGAGCCCGTCGGCAATGTCCTCATTCCCGTCGGTGCGCGCCATGGTGCTGTTGTTGTGGCGAGGGGGGAGGGGGGAGGGGGGAGGGTCGAGAGTGAGGTCGGCGTGTCTTGTCTGGTGCCATGCGCGGCGGCACCGACGTAAACAAACACGGCGAGCTCGCGCCACACATCCCTGCAGACTCGCCTGTGCACGTGCCTGACATGACCCACCGACTCGACGCGCCTTCAACTACACAACGCATGTCGAGCTCATACGTGGTAGGTATTCAACGAGACTCGTCTGCACAGTGGCACAGCGTTGCATCGTGGTTGCACCAAACGCAGAATCTTTGCGTGCTTCTTGATATATGGATGGTCTCGTGTCTAGTTTGAGTAGTCGCCATACATATATCAACAGCTATAGTATCACTCCAACACCAGCTCAAGAGGTACATATACACGTGGTGCACCTCTCAACCATACAACACGACAATTGTAACAGCTCGCCGACTTGATCAAGTGTTGAAGCAGGCTTGTACTTGAATTCGTCGCACTCGCGCAACCACTTGAGCTGCTGAACAACCTTCTCCAGCTCCGCCTCCTGACCTCCACCCCCGATAAGCACCTCGCAAGCATGGTGACAATCACATCGCAGTCCTTGAACACCTCGCCGCTGCCATCAGAAGTTTACATCTTCTTCATTGCATGGCCTGGCGGCTTCCTGCACTCTCTCAATGTCCATGTCCCACAAACCACTACATTCAAACCTCTGACCGTGCCATTGGACATGCGAGCTTCAATCCCCACACCCAGCCCGCCTCCTCGCGGTCCAGAAATCTGCGGGGGTGCGCAGCAGCTGGCATTTTGCGGGGAAGCTGTTGCAGCCCGTCCATGGTACGCTAGCGGCTGCAGTTCGACATCATCGCGGCAGCTTGCAGCTCTAGTCGCTCGATACGCCAAAGTTAACTCTTCAGCGACCGACGGGGTGTGGGTGTACCGGTATTGATGTGGACATTTGCGACGGCATCTTGCAGCCTGTTCCTTGACGCGGGCCGTGTGACGACGAGTGCTCAGCTCAACAGACGCGGATCGTCGGCGCCTCTGCAGGCCGCGAGAAGCAGTCTGCCAAACGGATCGAGACTGCCGAGCGCATCCTCGCGCGTCCACTTGTCGCTCCACTCCGCGTACGCTGTGAGCCCGTCCTCCTCCAGCAGCTCGGGGAGAACACTGCTGTTCCACTTCTCGGCGTCCTGCTTCCATGCCTGAAGGTCCTTGGTGAAGGGGATGCGAGCAAGGACCGGCACCTGGTCGGCAAGCCCGTCTCGAAACACTATGCTCGTGGCGCATCGTACAAACACAGAAATCATCACGGTGCGTCGGAGCGACTCGTTCAACACCCACGTCTCGTAGCAGTTGGCAAGCATCGTTGGCTCGTTGAACGACCGCTTCCAGAGATGCGCAGCCCATGTCTCGAGGAGGCGGTTCTGCTTCTGGGCTTGCGCCTGCTGATTCAAGCTCGGGTCGAAGAGACGAATGATCTGGTAGATGATCAACGTCTGGACAGCCGCGAGATGTTCCATCAGACTCCACGAAGTCGAGCTTGCCCGCAGTCTCGCAATCTTGGAATCGATGCTGCTCGTGATCATCGGCGTGTTCGCGCTCGTCTTGCACAGGTACAGAGCAGACACGGCCACGCAGTCCTGGTACGATTCTGGCTGATACTGCTTCCAGAGCGTCTGGTGCAGAAACGGCGTGGATCCTGTGTACGCCATCGAGGGCACGAAGGAGCGCAGCGCCCGCGTGACATAGTGAACTTGTGCTTCGGTCAGGTAGCACGGTGCCTTTGTTTCCGGCCAAAGCGTTCGTCCAAGCTGCTGCGGCTCTTCAAAGGGGACATTGTCTAGCAGCAATGATGCCGAAATGGCCAGCTCGTCCTGCCAGCTATCCGGGCTGGAGCTGCTCGAGTCTCCTGACGAGTATGAGAACGGGAGGCTATCGTTAGCGAGCGGATCGGTGGTCGCGCCGTTGAAAGACAGATGGTCGGCTGCACTGTCGACGACTCCCACGCTAGCTGTCCGCGGCGACAAGTCCGGCGACGTCTGAACTGCACGTCTGCGGCCGACGACAGCTGCATTCCTGTCACGCGGCGACGAGGCCGTCGGGTATGAGCAGTCGATCCCTTTGACCAGACAGCGCCTGCAGAACGGGTACTCGAGGTCGCAGCGGCGTTTGCTCTTCACGCAAGCGCCGCAGCTCTTCCTGCGCGTCGCGGAGATGTAGTGCATGGTCGTGGGCTGGAGATGGTCTCCGAGGAATCAAACATTCGTACGCGCCTGCGCGCCGAGGGAGCAGAAAGCATCTTTAAGCAAGCTCAGAGTGTGCAGTGCTGACTGGCGTTGGGAGCTCTTGTCTTACTCAGCTCCTCAGAGCGGAACTCCGCACGCTGACTACCGCTATCTGGGTCGCTTCACTCTCTGCTTGGCGGTCACCATTGGCGGCGTGATCTGCCAATCTTTGCGACGCTATCATCTCGCACTGAATTGCATGAGCAAACGGTCCCAGCCAGAGCACAAAGATGCAGAGCAATGACCAGTAATGACGATAATCACAACCAGAGTTACACAAAGGCTGGTGCCAGAGGCTGGTACAGCCAGGTGCCAGGGCGTTGAATGAGGTGTGGATCACGCTGCACAACATCTGCACCCACAAAAAACGCAATCTAGAAGCAAACATTCATCTCACCCGGGACCCATCTTTGCGCGTACATGCATCTCACGGGTCCACAGGGCCGGCTACCCATCCTGCGACAGTGTGCACCACAAAGTAGCTGTGAGAAGCTGCGACAAGAGCAAACACCCACGTGCCCCGAATTAGCATCAGATTCCGCACCACCTCTCAAGCACGAAACCAGACGACTGGCATCCACCGTCTTCGCTCTACTTGCACCGAACCAAGCCCAAACCGACCGCGCCGAATGTCTGGTTTAGGGAGCAAAGCCGCCCGATTGGCCGAGCACAAACGTCATGGACGGTCCGTGACTTTCACATGCTCGACGTAGTGTCGTGTCTGAGGACGGACGACGGCCCCACAGCCGCCTCACCTGCTCATCTCAGCTTGGTTCGTAACAACTTTGCTCCCTCTCAGTCGCAAAACGAGAGCAACCCGTAAACGACTAAACGACTGGTTCTTCCTTGGGAAAAAAAAAAAGAAGACGAATTCGAATTGTTACTTGCGCTTGCTTGGGGGGGAGGCTGCTAGCTGTTTTCTTCCGGCAACTAAGAACGTCTCACCTGACGAACTCCGCATTGTTCTTCTGCCCTCACCTATCTGTGGCCCTGGCCCTGATTCACCATCACCACTTCCAAACGACATGGCCACTCAGGATTCGGCGGGCGCGAAGAGGGCAATGTCCCTGTTGATGGGCATCCCAGACAGATTCCAAGATTTCGCCCATGTGGACCAGCTCACGTTTGTGAATCTGGCCGACTGGATCCTGAACAATGTCGAGTCGCAACTCTCGGTCAACATTAGTATTGAAGAGAGCTTGTTCGTATTCTTCGACATTGTTGCACAGGGGAATAGCTTCAGCAGTACCGCCTATGGCTGGGATCATGATGTCCAGCTCACACAAGGGTATGCCAAGCCAGCCTCATGCTGCTAAGTCCACCTGCTGACCATGTTGACGCAGCATCTTTTTGAACGTTCTCAACGCTCTCACAGTCCTCCGCCAGAGCAAGGACATCTCATCGTCATGTCCATCCATCAATTCGACAAAGAGCCGTTGGCGAATCGCAAAGACCTGGCGCCCTGGCCGGTCAAGATCCGACGGCCTCGTCAAGGTCGGCAACGATAGTATGGAGGGCAACGGCCTGGAGGTGAACCAGGAGGCGCTGAAGGAGGCCTTGCTGGCAGTCAACAACTTCATGCACGAGCGTGAAGAGTACGAGGACTTTGAGTGAGCAACGCATCTGCATTTTTCGGCGTTTGGACTGGCGCAATGGTAACGACAAACGGGTAACGGAACAGGCATTGCGACGGTATGGGTTTTCTGGATATGGTATGTCGGCAAGTCCGACTGGTTGTTCGCTTCGTTTGTATGTGTGTCGCTCGGTCGTCGAATACGACGGTGGTCCCTCAATGGAACGCCATTTCTCTCTTCCTCTTTCTCCTGCTTCGTCTCGTGCCGTAAAACATGCTTCTGTCGAACGGTCGCCTCAGTTCTCCATTGCCACGGCTCCCACTGTTCCAGGGCTGAGCGCACCCAACCTCCCCTTCTTGATCCCCAGACTGTTCTCAATCCGCTCTGCTGGCTCACCACGCGCTTGCCTCATCAACGCCAACGTAAGGACACCAGCATCGACGTACTTCCGGCCCTCAAATCCCCTTCGTCCGACGTTGCTGATCTCCGCTTCGGCCTCGTCCGCTATCCTCTGTCTGGCCTCTAGCACACGCAGCACGGGGTTGTTCCTTGGGTCGGGGAACGCCGACTGTGGCGGGGCCTGCATCATATCGCCGAGAAGATCCTGTCGTGAAGATTGCTGCGATTGAGGCCGTGGGTCGAATTGGGATCGTGACGTCGGCGAGTAGTGAGGGTTGGGCTGGACAGCTCCGAGACTGCTGAGTCGAGATGCAAAGGCCGGATCGCGCGCGTCCATATCAACTACGCCGCCTATATCTAGTAAGGAAATGATCACGTCTTCTCCTAATGATTGTGCATACCTTCTGGCTTGGTCTCGCTGAACTGCGGTGGCGGTTTCACAGACGGCCCCGGAGCAGATGGTGCCTGGCGCGCTGCAGGAGGCGCAGGAGCTCGAGCTGTGACATTGCTGGGAGGAGCGCGAGTTGGATATTTGCGTGCTGCAGCGCCGGCAGCGCCCGCAGCTTTCGAAGAAGAGGAGCCCATGTTGAGAGTGTGGGGTTGGTAGTCGCGTTGGGTTGTTGAGATGCACAGCATCGATAACGTCAGACACTTTGGGACTTTTTGCCTGCGACACCCTAGTCATGTGCATGAAGCCAGCCATCAGCCCCGTCAACACTGCAACATTTTGATTGTCGACAAACGATGCTCTTGACGGCCTTTACCATAATCATACACGGTTGAGATTCGAAACTCGGCTGACAATGCCCCTGATGTTGCAAAGCAGGCAGGTCATGCACTCTTCTATCTGCACTACATAGGCATCGATATCACAGACTGCTTTTTTGTGGACAGCAAAATGCAACGTGATCTTCAAGATAGCTTGTTGCTCTGCAGACCCAGCGCTGACCAAAGTGAGCGCCTCCACCGGCACTGGATTACGAAACACTATGTGCTTGCCTTGACAGCATCCTTCAAGTCTTCCTGCACAGCATCACCACCTTGCGCAGACCTCCTCTGCTGGCCCGAAGCCAAATAGACATTCGCCCTGACCTCCAGCAGCGGATCATCGCTAGCTTCCACGCCCTCAACCCTTGGGATTGGATCGAAGATGATACGCTTCTGCTGCGCCCTGCTCTGCTCCTCGTCAAGTGTCTCCTCAATGCTCAACGTCCCCAACTCCACAACCTCCCTCTCCTCGGGCCAGATCACTGTAGCGTTATCTGTCACATCATCCTTCCCAGCAATCTGAGCAAGGAGCTTGAACCCCACAGGCCCAGAGCGCACACGCTCCGTGATCTCATCAAACAGGTAAGTCGACGACCGGTCCTTTAACGCTTCGGCATCGAGATGCGCCTCCCCAGCCAAAGGAACAAGACGGTACCGTAACGTCGTCACCTTCCCATTCTTCACAAAACGGAACGCATTCACGCCAAAAAACTTCTCCGTCGCGACTACCAGCAATCAGCACTCTTCCCCTGGAAGAAGAGAAGAGAAAAGAAGAGAAGAAAAGGAAACTCACAAGACTCGGGACTAGGCTTCGGATCCTGCAAAAACCTCACCGTCTCAGGATGACGGCCCAAAAACTCCGGCACCGCTGCTGCTGCATCCGGTCCCCCAGCCGCACGCAGAAACTCCAGGAACTCGGCGCCCGTGCGCGTGGGGAAGTACCTGGTCGAATGTGCGATGATGTCTGTGTGCTGGCGTCGGCCCGCGGCCGAGGGGAGGTGGAACCGGATTGCGATGCCGCGTGGGTTGGCGTTGGCGTCGGTGTCGGGGATCTGGGGCAGTCCCGTGGAGGACGAGAAGCGGACTGTGATGGGCGTGGAGGGTTGTGTGAAGTGGGGTGCGCTGGTGAGGGTTGAGGCGGTGCTGGTGGGTTTGAAGGTGCCGGTCAGGAGGTGGCCTTTTGCGTGCGCTGGGGGAGTTTAGGATGGGTTGGTGGAGGTGGATGTCGCGGCTTACCTGGTCTGAATTCCTCGGTGGGTTGGCTGGCTGCTGCTCGGAGGGCACTGACGAGGCCATTGCTGGTCTCTAGGACTTTGGAGTCTTGTGAAAAAGGCATTCTGAAATGGTGTATAGTCGAGGTGTTGTTTGCAATTGATTCGACTTAGGAGGCAGAAGTCGACAGTACACTGTCCGACCACATGTCTCCTTTTCAATATATCTATTCCAAATCACACAATAAATGCTTCCCATCACCTCGCCGTATCATGTCCTCCACAATAAGCCCTCGTTTGCTAGACAAATCCCTCTTTGTTGATTCGTCAGCCGGTCCCTTGTCTCCATATGACTGCAGCTTACTCACGTCTTGCATAATCTCAACACGAATGTGGTGATCGATAGTCCACGATCAGAAAAGCTCGCGATTACAAAGCGGCCTAAAAGACGAAGGATTGCTTAATAAACTCGTCGATTAGTCTCCAGCAGCCAGCCTTATGAGACCCTACATGCGTTCAAACCAGTGGGCTTCTTCTGATTACGACGAACAGAACTGGACTACCTTCCGCGCCTTCTCCCCAACCAGCCCATCCACATACGCCAAAAACACCTCCAAATCCAGCATATCAATCTCCCTCAGCGTCGGGCTAGAACTGCGGAGCACCTGACCACCCCATAACACACGCAGGAAATGCTTCCCACGGTGCTTCTTGCTGGTGTACACCTCAAAGACAACCTCGGCGCCCATACCCACCCACACCATCTGCTCGATCTGCAGAATGCTGAGGAGTCGCGACACGGAGCCGTCGTGCGCTACGTTGTGGCGGTAAATAACGTCGTTCTTGCCCGCCACAGCGTTGCGCATGTTCTGCGCCAACTCGGCGAGCCACACGCCGTATGAGCCCACGGCAGCTTGCAGCGATTGCGGTGAGTCGCGGTAGATGAAGGAGTACTCGTACTGGCCGAGGCGATAGACGGTGTTGGCTTGAGATTGGCTGACGCAGGACTTGGTGTTGTTGACGTTGCAGGGCAAGGGTTTCGCGTGGCACTGGCGTGCAGAGAGGTTGTCGTAGTAGTGATCAAAGGATTTGTGCCAGTCTGTTGCATCGCTGGCTATGCCGGAGATGGAGTCTAGGGAGGCGAAGAGGGGCTTTGCGGCGGTCAAGTGCGCGGTCCAGTTCGATGCTTTGCTGCCTGCGCCGTAGGAGCTGTAGCGAGTGGATGCGGCGGGGCAGGAGTACTGGGGCTCCAAGGAGTCGACGCCGGTGGGTTGGATTCGGAGCGACACATCGCCTTTCGGTGCGTACATACCGTTGATGAGCATGCCAGCGACTTGAGATGTGATCTGGTTGTTCGTCACTCGGTAGGTAACTTTGTCGCTCAAGTCGTTTGGTAGGAAGCGGAGCAGGTCGTGGTAGACGCCGTACAGATCCTTGCCATGCTGCCACGAATCATCAAGGCCTTGCCTGGTAATTTGAGGGAACTGACAGCTGCCGTTGAAGCCAGTCTGCGCGAACGGGTTCGTCTCGCTCGTGTATACGCTCCAGTATGTGGAGCTCGATTTATTGCCTGCAGGCTTGAGAGGCTTGCCATAGTAGAACAGACCCTGATCGTCACAACTCCATCCGTAGGATTCCTTGGGGAATGTGTTTGAGGCATATGGTGTTCTCTTATGATGGCGGTGGATGCTTGGATTTGTTATTCCACGAAGACCGCTGGGAGAGGGTTGGACTTACACTTCAACATACTGCAAATCGTAATCCTTGATAGCTCTCGGATACTCTTGCGGCCTTACATGCGGCATATTACACCAATTATATGTAGCATACGGTGCGCCGGGTGGTAGCTGTGATCCATCAAACACAAAGCCATTCGTGCCCGTGCCATTTAGAACCTGTCCAAGATCATTGATCCAACTCTTCTTGGGTGCATGCCATCCCAGATCTACACTGGTGTTTTGGGCCGTGGACAACGCAATCCAAGTCAAAGGAACGACGCTTTTCACCGAAGGCATATCAAAGTCCAGGGTGCGAAAGAGGGTAAAGGTAGTGCAAATCAAACAAAACACCCACAACAAACCCAGACACCCATGCGGCATGACTTATATATCTGGGTGAACACGAATAGTCTCTGGAGCCATCACGAATTAAGATGGTCGCCGCGATGTTAGGAAGAAAAGGAAGTGAGAGATGACGGATGCGAAGATGGGATCGAAAGCACGGGATTCAGTCCGCGTTTGTGGTTGGCTGCTCAGTAGAAAGGGACCCACATTTTGCTTTCCTCCTAGTATCGGCATTGCGCTTCTTCCTGCAATAGCAACCAGGCTGTACGTGCCGGCAGTCTTTATTGGACGTCTGGTTGTGTTTGAGGCATAAACTAGAGTTGAGGTTGAGGTGACATTTTGATTTGTGCCCACGAAGACCATGTATGAAGTAGTATCATTAATATCCGTCGTTCTCAAGTTATTAGCTAATTCGTGTCCATGCGCATCATCTATGTCGTCTATATCGTGCCAATGATTTCAGGTTATGCTGCGCCGTTGTAAATGCCGTGAATGCGTAATGCGTAAAAGTCGTAAAAGTCCACCGTCGTTTTCTGAATATCCATTACTCATACCATCTGCTCGGCCTCACTCTCATACTTTCTGTCACGCTTGCTCTTCTTCTTCCTCCTACTCTTCTTGACCTTCGGGTGCTTTTGCTGTTCCTCCCAGATAACCAATCCAGTCGGACGCTCACGGCGATGTACGCGATCAATCCCAAGGTGCTCTAGACCGTCTCTTCCGACAAAGATGCCAAACCCATATCTAATCGCAGAAGGCTCAGTCACGCTGTCCCTTTGCGGTACACCAACGCGCCGCTGCTCTTTGTTGCCAAGGGCAGGATCTGTCGGGCTATCGCCGCGGACAAGCGAGCGAACGGATTGAGAAAACGTGCGGTCGGCGTATGCGTTGCCCATGAGTCGGGTCACCAGCTCAGGCTTAGTCTGAGGACGGTTGAAGGCGCGGTCGCCCAGGATAGGTGATTGGTAAACCCAGCTGATAACCTCAGCCAGGTTGTTAGACCGATGTGGCAGCGCTGCGCGCTTCCTGCCTGGCAGAAGTGCGAAGAGGCCAACGATGTACAGTGCGAGGAAGAAGCAGAGTGCGTAGTAGCCGGGAAGGTCGGCGGAGACGCGGACCGCATCATCCGTGCTGTAGTATTGCGTCCAGAAACAGCCACCCGCAAGGATTGGTATGCTGATGCTTGCGAGCGAAACGACGGAAAGAAGTGCAGTGGCGAAGTGCCTGTTCATGAGCGCGGACAGCGTGACGGAGATGGGAAGCCGGCAGGCATAGTCGAGCAAGAGTGAAGCTTCCGCAGTTGCACCTCCCTTCGAAGAGAGAGCGATGTAGGGCTGGAGAACACGGCGCGAGTAGTCTAGAGAAAGAATGGCGAGGAACAGGAATTGGCCTATGATGGCAGGGACAAAGGAGTAGACAAAGTTCGAAGTCGAAAACCCGGCGGCGTTCGTACGCGCTGTGACTGCAGGCAGAAACCCCAGACGCACAGCGGAGTTGACATATGATGCGACATAGAAAGCGATGAGTAGGACAATACCAACGACGATGTAGGCAATAGCTGCGCCATCTTTTAGGTACCACGGCAGGAAACGCAATCGAACTGAGGGATTGCGAATATCGCTTCGGATGTGAAAGTCGCCTGGACGGTCGTTCTGTAGTTGCGGGGAGGTACGATCTGGAACCTTCTCTCGAATACGTCCGTCTTCAAGTGAGAAGCGGCGCGTCTCTCCGTTCTCTTCCCCAATGCCATAGAAGATGTCTTTGGTGCGGTTCGAAGTGCTCCAGTAGCCAATGCGGTCGGCGCGGTTACGCAGTCGGTCCCAGTCGCCTTTGGCGAACGTCTCAGAGCCTTCATATTCGGTCATGACATTAGAACGCTCAAGAAGAGCAATGATGTCAGCGAGAGACCTAGGATCCCATCGCAGACCAGTGGACTTGCGCAAGGTAACCAGAACAATGATCAACGCTACTATCAAAAGTATGTATAGCGCGACAACTGTCCAGATGACACCCTGTACTGCAACCCATCGCCAAACAGAACTTGTCAGATCGTAGCGAACATTGAAAGAAGCTGCCAGAAGGGGTATTGTCCACGCAAACAGCCAGAAGATGATATAGGAAGTGCCGATGAGCGGGTGGCCTGCGCGAAAATGTTCAATCCTCGGCAGCAGGAATTGCATCGGGTGAAGCTCGAGGAAGACAGCCTCAGAGCGACGATGGAATGAATCTGACGCCATTGCTAGGAACGGAACCACGCGTTGCAGAGCGACCTGGATCTGGATGAGCCAGAGAAAGATGGTCATGCCGAGTAAAGTGGGCAGGTACTCGAAAACGAAGTAGCGCCCGTCACCAAAGCTTTTGTAGTCCCATAGTCCGTTGCCTCCATCTTGCAACGACAAGACGGCGGATGCAATAAGACCAGCAAGCATGAGAAGACAAAGTAAGACAAAGACACCCAGCCAGACAGGTCGGAGAATAGCAGGAACGAAGCGCAGCGGGAGATGCTCAAGTTCGTGTGCTACGAACACGTCCTTGTCTACACTGAAAGCCGACGCTTGTGGGTACTGTGCGCGCGGGTCGTCGTGCAGCAGTGGCTCTGCCTGCGCTTGTGCTGGTGTTTGGTGCTGGTAGTACTGAGGCTGCTGTCGTGTGCGCACAGGCGATTCGTAAGCTGGGGCTGGCGACGAGAACTGCACATTCTGTGGCGAAGCAAGTGGCTTGCGAGGAATGGAATGACGCCTGGAGTTTCTGTGTGAGTTCGGGGACATGTGCTCAGACATCCTCCGCTGTGTTGCTTGCTCCTGCGCCATGTACCCCAGACCGTCGTCGGGCACTATCCTCTCCACAGGATAGTCTTCCTCATACTGGCGTAGTTTAGGATACACCCGCGACCCGCGAACCTCCTCATCTCGAGTGAGCTGGTCGATGGCGAATCGAATGTATGGTGTTGTGTCTTGGCCAGGCGTAGTAGCCTGTGAGTCTGAGTCCAGGTTGGACCGCCGCCTGGTGTCCATCGATCTTCGCTCTTCTGTGATGGTAGAGATGGGTCGAGCTTGTAGATGTGCGGCGTGAGGCTGCTGGAGCTGTCCTCTTGGGATGCCTACGCCTCTGAGGGATGTTACCGGAGCTTGGTGCTGTGTCTGCAACTGCTCATGACTTCGAGTGGGTGTGCGGGAAGTGGGTGTTTGATATAGGCGCTTTCGATCGTCACTGTCACTCGAGTTGTGCTCGGAGGCGCTGTAGTAGCCTTCTGACGCCGCTTGAGACGCAGCAATGCTTCGCTGCGAGCTCGAATGAGAGAGTTGGGGTCGTGATACTGCTCGATGATCAGTCCATGCTGGCTGCTGTGTGCCAAGTTTGCTTTACCGTTGGTATGCTTTAGATGATATTCAGGCTCCACACTCATGATCTTTGGAACGCTAAGACAAGTGGAGTCGGGAGGAATGTTAGCATTATCGTAGACGGTACCGAAGGTGACCGCGTGGGCAGTTAATACACATGGTAAGGTGGCCCTCGTGGGGAGGCTGGGAAGCCCACAGGTGGCTGGCAGGGGTCTTTTTCGTCACTGCTGCGCGCACATTGGTGAGACATGGCTGTTGGACAACGCAGTCTATGCGGGGATGAAAACAGGATTTGCGATTGGCTATACTACTCGCCTGATAAGTTGCGATGGATCTGAAATGGTTGTGTTGGCATACCCTAGCCAGCAATGACGATCGTCCTTTTTAGCGCCGGCCCGCATCGCGACACTGGCGTAATTGTTCAGCATATGTAGGGATATTCCTTATGAATGAATGATGATATTCAGTCAAGCCATTTTCGCTCGAGCTTCGTTTTCACAGATTGCCCAGACGTAGGGACCAAGAAGAGTTAATGATGCCTTGAGGTGGGTGACACGTTACTGATGCCTCAGGCGTTCCTCAGCCTCATTCGAGCGACCAGCTGTCAACATGTCCTAAAGCGCTGGAAAAAAGTCGGATATTCGAAGCGTCGTCCTTGACTCAAGAAGAAGCTTATACCAAAGCTATGGTGTTGCACATTTCGCAGGCTTTGATCAGCAAATGACGTCGTCAGTTCCTGGTTCGTGCTTTGCAGGGTTGCAAGAAGTTGCTTCCCGTCCGCGCTCAGACCCGAGGACACTGACATCTTCAAATTCGTCTGACACTTGAAGCATTCTCTGTTGTGGTCGGGCTTAGAGGTATTTCTACAACTATGTCGCTCTGCAATCCACCTAATCGGAGTGGGACGATTAACGATATTGGAAGGCTCCAAATTTCACCATCACCGAACGACGTTCTGCCCGTGTGGCCACCAAAGCGCCTATGAAATACACCTCAGACTGAGAGACGTTAGATTTGGACGACAAGAAGTCCAAGGGATCGAAAGAGAAGGCTGCTCCTACTCCCAAGAAAGGGACAAAGCGATCGCAGCCGGGTAAGGCGGAACCGAGAAGAAGCCTAAGCGCCGCAAGGAGTCTCCAGACACCCTCGCATCTAAATCCGCGGAGAGGATCAAGGAGCTAGAGGAGACGATGGCAAACTCAAAGGCAAAGCAGTATTGGATACGCTGGCTCAGAAGCAACGATGCATTTGGGAAACTGTTTGGTGCTGAACCCGTGCAAGAAGACTGTGTCACACAGGCCGGTACTTTCAGGCAGTACGACCTGAAGGTAAATGATCTGATTGTGTTAGAGCTTTGGAAGAAACCGTAACTGTATAGCAGCAAACCCAAGCTATTTCTGACCAAGGATGTAGAGAAGGTGGCGTTTCGAAAGTGTGCCATGCTTGCAGGGCTGGCGGATGAGGAACAAGACATGCAGAAGGGTGAAGAGCTATGGGCAAACGAGTTTTGTGGGCCCGTCAACGGCTCATATATTGCATACTATGGCATGTATAGGCCTCGCAAGAGGACCCAATTCTCTCCAAAGAAACCGAAGAATAAATCGAGTTCCCCTCCAGCAACAAACATACAGAAGTGGGTAGCATATGTCGAAAAACGAAGTGTCGGCGACAGGAAGCTCTCCGAAGAGCCACAGTGGTGTTAAGCAGACTGACAGCAAAACATCGTACCAGCCTTTGCGCTGGGGTCTAGTCTCCCCCCCTCACTTTCCCCAGTCTGATCCAAAGTATGGCAATATTACGAAGCTGTTCAACCAAGTTAATACCCCAAAGTCCCGCATATCGAAAGGTTCCTACTACTGCGGGGGTCGAGGAGGCTACCGACGCCGAAAGGTTTCAAGGTAAGGGAAAGGTATTGCTCGAGCACTCGGTGTTAGCTGCTAGAAATCCAGACCTTGTGGCTTGCGAGTTTTGCATTTTGAGTCTAACTGCAGTATGTACTCATCATCGTCTATTAAAGTATCAGACACAGCTCTAGCATTTCGCATTGAGTCGAATTGCAATTACAAGATACCGCATGTACAGCATGAAAGTAATGTGCAAGTATAAGGCTCGCATGCTCACTCAAAGCAAAAAACTTGTAAGGGCATTAGACGACCGGCCATCCACTGCTGAAGTCAAGCTTGTTAACACCAAACTGTTTCTGAGCATCAGCATAGCCTATACGTGTGTCAACGTAGTGATAATAAAGCACAGGACCCAGCGAAGCATCATTCAAGACGCCCTGACCGCCCGGCCCATATACCCAGCCATGAGACTCGAGAACGGTAGTACCGCCGCCTTGAAGACAGGACTTGCCGCTCTTATCAACCTATACCCAGGTTAGGACGACCTTAGCATCAAGAGCAACACGCTAACTTACGAATGGCCCAGAGACAGAGCTCGACCGACAAACTTGAATCTTATATTCTTTCCCAGCAGCAGGCCGGCTTGAATCATAACCACAGCAGCTTCCCACACTGAAAAACAGATAGTAATAGTTCCCATACTTGTACCCAAACGCAGCCTCCTGCGCCTGCGGAGCTGTCGGCACCAATGCAATCTGTGTTGCTGACGAAACAGCTTTTGCGACCTTGGTCGGCGTCGCTGTCATCTCAATCTGGAAGAGATCGCTCCAGAAGGATCCAAAGTTCATGTACAGCTTCCCGTTCGCGGACTGCAGATTACCATCGATGGCATTGAACTGGCTGCCTGCCACGGACTCGACGCCAGTGCTGCCCAGATCAGTCCAGGAGCCAACATCCATGGTTGTGGAGGTTGCCACGCCGATGGCGGAGTTCTGGCTGCCGAAGCTCGAGACGCTGTAGTAGAGGTAATATGTGTTACCGACTTTGGACACATCGGGGGCCCACAGGTCCTGGTTGCCGGCTTTGTTGATCTTGGAGCCGTTGGGGAGAGCGGCGCCTTTGTAGGTCCAGGGCCCTTGGATGGAGGGCGCTGTGTGCACTGCTACCTTGCCGCCGGTGCTGAAGCGGAAATAGGTTCCATCGTCGCGGCGGACAAGAGAAGGGTCGTGGGCGTTAGTGCAGGTACCGCTGCATGAGAGAGGGTCGGCGTAAGCGTCTGCTGTTGTTGAAAGAACGCACAGGATCGTGGAGATAGCAAGAGTCGATCTCATATTTCAGATAGTGCGGGTAAGATATGATGCTTGGCGTTTCGTATATATATCAGAAACAATTTGCAGAAGTACTAGGATGTGCTTAATGTCAAGACCTTGGCTTGTCATCCTACCGTTATGTATCACTTCATCACTGCAACAAGAATCAGTGTGAACAACACGCCGATAGACTCACACGGCGTACTCGCCGACCCTGAAGCTAGTCGGAGGGCTGCACGGCCTCATGTTGATCATGTAGTGGAGCTAATACGACAACACCAAAGCATACATGATCAAAAAAGAAGCCTATAATCTTTATGCGGCTCTTTAAGTGGAGGGAATGCATTGCCACGAGCCTAAACACGGCCAAATTAAATTAAGCTTTTTAGCATCGCAGCATCCATGCTCCGGACGTTGAATGAAATGCGGGGTACACAGCCAACTGCCGGCTGCGGCAAGGATTTTCTACAGTAGCTGGACACCTTGCTTTCAAATCTTGTTAGCAGCAGTGATTGTTATGCGGAGCGCTGCCAGTGGTTGGCTAGGCTTCATGACTTCGTGTGAGGGTTGGTGGAAAGCTTGGGCGGATACCCGCCTTAAGCTCCACATCTGAGCATACGATATGCAGGGAAAGCTGAGTCTTCTCGATCGGAAGTGGACAACGAAGGGAGGTAAAGCTGCATACGACCGGACAACGTCAGATGATGTCCTGAGGGTCTCGGCAATGCCTGTTGGGCAAGTATATAATGGGCATGTCACTGATCGTCAAGAGGCGTAACCGAACCCTCCGTATAGCGTTTCCCTAGGATGATAAGCGATTAACAGTCCTCTTCCAAGCATAGTGCACTATGCTGCTGAAGTACTCTTAGAAGTCCGTGAGGGATGATATTGAATTATGGTACGTTTTGAGATTGATATGTTCGTTGGAGAAATGTTTTTCTTTTGAGCCATTCGTCGTGGTTTGGATACTGAATGCTGAGGCGTGGCGGGAATGGGGAGGCGTGGCGGGACGAAGGGAAGGCCGGCCCAACTCAAATTACGGGCTAGTCCCCATCCCAACTCCGCAAAGCGCTCAGGCTGACAGGCAGAATGCGGAGAGACCCCTGCTGTTGCAATCTCCGATTGGTGGCGCTTCCTTTGTCAGTCACATGGCCTTTGGCTCGCGACTCCACCTGTACCTGCGGTGTGCTTTCATTCCCCTGGCGATCTATAACATTTATCCTTATCAACGCCTGATGGGTTAGCGATGTCGCAGCAGAAGAGACCGAGTGAGGATGTCGATCATGAGGATGGGAAGCGTCCGAACCCTCAACAGCGCACGCCCCGGATCCGAGCCTGTAAGAATCGTTCGGCATTGACAAACAGCCTCAAACTGACGACCCAACAGGCGCCGAATGCAAACGGCACAAGATCAAATGTGACCCGGTAGACGGAGAGTCGAAATGCGCAAAATGTCTGCGTAGCGGTACAGAATGCGTGCCGTACAACATGAACCAGCGTCTGCTAGATGAAGATGCCGCGTGAGTCGCACGTGCTGTGAGAATTTGACCTTACACATTCTAAACATCACCCCAGATGGAAGACAAACGCTGCAGCAGAAATAACACAGCTGCGCTCCGCTGTTCAGGCTCTCTTGCGACACAGCGGACTACCGGATCTTGAGGGTATCAAAGATCTCTCAGCATCATCACCAGAGCCTCGGAGACAGTCCGAAATCACCATCAAGGTTAGTCCTGGCCAAACTGGGAACGAAAATGGCACTTCTATGATCGTGCCGCCAATTGCCATGGACATGACGAGAGAGAACTCCGTGGAGCGTGACTCAGTCGAAGAAGCGGACCTTGTGACAGCACCAATGCGCAGTCTTTACGACCTGACACGAATCCGTAACCTTCGCAGCCACGTCAAATTCAGACCAGGTCAAAACCCGGAACTTGAAGATTTCATCGCTCAAGGTGTTGTTTCCTTACCGGAAGCTGAAGATCTTTTCAGACACTACTTCCAGGGTCTTCGACTCTATCTGTGGGGCGGTGTACTCTGCCCTTATGACTCGCTGGATGCTGTCCGCCGACGATCCTCATTACTCACGGCCGTTGTGCTCACAATAGCAGCATTGCACACCCCGGGTCGCGACGACGTACTGGAAAAATGCTATGGCGTCTTTGTTTCCGGCGCTTACAGTGCGTGCCTTTCGCGAGTTCAGAACGTCGACGACATCCGAGCCCTACTTCTTGCAGCTTTCTATCTTTCCAATCTCAGCTGGAAGCTCTCTGGTGTAGCTGTCAGGAATGCTACCGAGATGAACTTGCACCAATCTTTTAACAAGCTTATGAGGGGCCAAGAAGACCAACGAGATAAGGTGCGCCTGTGGTATGTGCTATACGTATGCGAACACCAGCTCAGCATTGCGTACGGACGGCCGCCTATCATTCACGAAGACATTGCGATCAAGAATATTGAGCAATTCCTCGATAGTCCGGAAACGAAGCCTGGCGACATCAGACTTGCAGCGCAAGTCACCTTGTTCAAGATTCTCACAGAAGCATATATCGCATACGGAAGCGACCCGGAACAGCCCTTGACTGAACCTGATTTCCAAAGACTGCGCATGTTTAACTTCGCTATTGAGCAGTGGAGACTTGCATGGCAAGCAAGATCGGTCGACAGCCCTACTATTGGATCATATCCGTCGAAGGGTGTTGTTCTGTACTATCATTTTGCGCGCTTTCAGTTGAATTCCCTGGCGCTGCGTGGGTTGCCGCCTCCGAGCGCCGTCACATCGGAGACACTCTCCTACGATCGCCGCGAAGCCGCTAATATAGCTATCACCGCGGCAACTAGCACACTTACACTCATTTTCGAGGAACCAGACCTCCGGAGAGCGATGTCTGCGGTACCCATTTTCACACATACTATGATCGCGTTCTGCGCTACCTTTTTGCTAAAGATGGCAAAGACTTGGGGGACAGCTGCCCAGGTACGATCGCCAGAATCCGCCGGGGAACCGATAGGTCTCGGCCTCAACTTCAACACAGCCCAGGTTGTGTCTCTTGCCAGGAGGTCCTCGACTTTCCTCGCCAAAGTAGCCGAAAATCTGAGCGAGAAGCATCTCACCAGGCACATTGTGCACGGCATCAATCTTCTCCTTAAACAACTGGATATGATGGGGACACCTTCGAGCACCATCGACCACACTTTCCCTGCGTACAATGTGCCGCAGGGCCAACACATTAACGGACACTTCGATCACAATCGGCCCAATGGGATTGCAGCTGTAGATTTTGGCCATGGCGATATGGCGAATGCATATAATATGTATGATTTGATTGGATCGTATGGCTTTGGGATGGACGAAGCATTCCTCGGTCAAGTGGCCTCAACAGATCTTGACTTTTGGCAGACAGAAAACTTATAATACCCTTCGTTGATGAAAAAGAACATGTATATATATGAATTGGATCCTTCTATCTCTTCGTCTATTGAATCTTATCCGCCATGCCTGCCGACCCCATCCATTCCATGTATTGCTCGATGCTCGCCTGCATCGCGTCGGTCGCCTGCTCGATCAAGCCGGTGATCGGCGTCTTCCCCGCCTGCTCGTGCATGATCCTCGTAAAGTCATTATTAAATGCGTCGTTGATGTTCATCTTCGCGACACCGCAGTCGATGCACTCACGCAGCAGCTTCTCCTGGAACCACTCTGCGCCAGCGCCGTGCAGCACCAGGCTGACACGGTCGCCGACCTGCTTGTGTACGCGCTTGAGGCGCTCATAGTCCAGTTGTGGTCCTTTCGGGCCGTAGTTGCCGTGGACGTTGCCGAATGCAGGCGCCAGCCAATTTATCCCTGTCGCAACAAACTCCTCCGCCTGCTCTGGTGTGGTGAGAATCGCCTCCAACCCCAGATCGGAGAGGTCCCCTACGCCATCCTCCCCGCCATCGATTCGCCCAGGTTCCGCCTCAGTGATGATACCGCGGTCGTTGCAGTACTTGACGAGCTCTGCTGTCTTCTCGAGGTTGTCGTCGTAGTGAGACATGTCGACCATGATGCCGTCGAAGCCCTTCTCCAAGTCTGCTGCTCTCTTGACCATCTCGGGTGTTTGCGCATGGTCCATGTGCAGTGCGACTGGAACGGTGGCGTTGTCGGCTGCTTCGCGCGCTGCGTGGACGAGGATGCCACCGGCGTACTGGACTGCCCATGGGAACAGCTGAATGATCAGAGGCGAGCGCTTGGCCTCTGCAGCTCTTACAGATGCCAGAATGCCCTCAACGTTGTAGCAACAAGTCGCGCAGATAGCGTAGCGGTTATCGGCAGCATGTTTGACCAGCTTGACAGCCTTATTTTGTGACAGGTCGGGGAACCCGTTAGCAGGCATAGCGAGAGACGAGTGTTGCGAGTAAAGGTGTTAGGTTATGGGAGAGAGGAGAAAGAGGGTACGGAATAAATTTGTAAATACACTGCCTGAGAGCAGCTGCTGAGAGGTGATGTAACCAACCCGTCGAATACTCGCTGGGTCCGTAGTCGTTATACCCCCTCATGCCCCGATTTCCGAGGCCCGGCTAGCGTCCAGTTCGGCGTATGCTGCCTCCACCGGCGAGATGACCGACCTTGATGCGGGCTTCGGGATAAACCCCGCCTAATTGGTTTGCGTGCAATGCGACTGGGAGTCTCCAGCAATCGGCCTTTGAGGCTCGTTGTGGGGATGTTCCGCGGCCGCTGCGGCGACTGAGATGTTGACTTAGTTACAACCACCGCGAAAACATCGGAAAAAAAGAATCTGCACATTGCCGACTCAAGCGATTTATCCAGTTTCTTGGTCTCCAGAAAATACGACATTGATGCTGGTGCTCAAATTTAGCAACCTCGAGTCAAACTTGTGGGGTAAAGAGCGAGGCTGCCACTGCCTGATCAGAGGTATGTTTGGAGACTTCAAGACATTGTGGGCTCTGGATTGCTCTCACTTTGTTTAGCAGAAACTAAGTAGGTGAGACTCCTCTTGTGGAGGGCACAGGTGGTATGCAGCTTGACTTATTTCCTGCCTTGTAAGGTGGGTGGGTGGCTCGGTAGCCGTTGTTGAGGCTGTGCGACAAAGAATAGCTGCAAGAACAATCAATTACAGCCCTGTGTAACGCCGACTACGTGGACCGAGAGTTCTGGATTTGACATAGCAATGTATCGTCACATTAACCTTGAGTGAGACTGGCGTGGTGAGTCAAATGCAGGCCTCGACTGCTGGCGGTTACACGGAGTGTATCATTGCTGTCTTTGTTAACCGCAGCGTCTCGAGAACTCCTGAGGTACTGGTGAGGTAGTAGCGGCATCCTGTCCTGTATGCTGGAGGCACAGTAACGGACCATGCAGAGAAAGACTGAACTGCAGTTTGTGCACCGAAGCAAGTGGTGGGGACGAGCACGTGCGGCAAATGGGCCTGGCGCTTGCGGCCTCGTCTCAGTGACAACCGCTGCGATCTTGTTTCATGAAACAACCACTCGCATCGCCGAGCAGCATATCGCGCGCTTAATTACGCATTGCGCTCACCGTTGCAGTTGCTTCGAATGTGCGTTCTCTGCACTTCTCACTTCGCTGTATGATGTAGTTGCATCCACTGTAGCTGCCCAGCATCGCCCTCGTGCCTCGTGGTGTTCCCACTTTCGCGGCCCGCAGATGCAGGTCCAGCAAGGCTCAGCCCTGCGAAATATTGATTACTACATCATCGTAACGCACCTTGCAGCCGACGCCTTTTGGTGTGTTCCGCCAAGGTCTCTATTTTGGCCCCATAGGATTGTCGTATCAGCGTTAAGAGCTGCGCGCTTACTTACAAGGGAGCCGCCGCCCTACCTCTCCACCACACCTTTCCGGTCGGCAGGTGGTTATTCTTAGATACAGCCGCATCAAGAGCCTCAGGAACGACCCTCAAACAGGCGCTTCGTTACATGCACCACACCCTTGTCCCAGCGTTGACCGGCCAGCTTTGTGACCTAGTTGCCCTTTCTGACAGCGCTTGGAGATGCGACCGAGTGGTCTTCGGCTAGTTGTACACACCTTTTCGAGCAGAGAGGGGGATCAATCCGGCGATTACAGAAACACATCCTGGTTTCAACCAATTCTCCGGGTGGCCCATTGGTCCTCATTATGATGTAGGACCTCTTTGCGGCTCAAAGTCGGGCTATGTATAAAGCACATGGCCTTGACCTTGGTCCAGGCGTCAGAATCCCCAAGGTCAAGGTACGAACACAAGTTCCTTCGCTTTCCATACTCTCAGGATACTTCCTACTCTCGTTCCTGTCCCATCACTCTCGTTGACCGACTGCTGATCTACTCTAATCGTAATACACATTTCGGTCACTTCTGTCTACCAGTTATTGTATTCCCTTTTGGCCAACATTACAATTGTTGTCTCTCTTCCATTATTTCATACTCCTTAATCAACATGCCTAAGATAGAGAAGGCTCCGATTGCACACCGCGGTTCCATTTCCACTGCATCTGCAGCAGGTGGGAGCACACGAAGCTCGTCATGGTCCACCCAGGACGATGAGACCCTCATACAAGCCAGAACCCAAGGCCTCAACTGGAACCAGATCGCTCCAAAGCATTTTCCCAATAAGTCACCGAACGCCTGCCGGAAGCGGCATGAGCGGTTGATGGAGAGGATGAATGCCGAGCAGTGGGACGGTGTCAAGCTGGACGTCTTAGCACAAGCATATATGGAGGTTCGCCGAGATATGTGGAGTCTGCTTGCGGCCCGAGTTGGCGAAAAGTGGCAGCTGGTTGAGACCAAAGTAAGTCTGCTGCCGAAGATGGAGCAAACGTTGCTAACGAGATCTTTCAGTGCATGGAGAAAGGCTTTAAGAACCTGTCACAGGCTGCTAGGTCAGCGATGAAGAAGCAGGGCTATCACTCCGGTACTTACGCCGACCACGAGGACAGCGCAATAGGCGTTTCTGACTTCGATGAAGAATCAGACGACCATCACACAGAGATGGCCATGCCGGTCGCCCCAGCAACTCACTACCAGAACGCACAACTCCAGTACACCGGGACCTACCCGTCTCAGCAGCAGCGCGTTCCGAGCATTCAGTCCATGCTGCACCAGCATCCGATGCAGTATGCTTCCCACCAGATGTTACACCCCCACCCCCACGCACATGTGCAACAGCAGTGAACATGCGATTCGGCTCTCACGCGGGTTTCCTTTTCTGGACTTTGTTTCCCCACGATCGTTACGACACAACCCTCGCATTTTCACGACTTCATCCGCTCGGCGTTCTCTCCGGTCGGCATTTTGCCGACCTTGACCTTCAATTCGTTTACACCACCTTTCTTGCTTTCTTTTACACTGGCCTGCCTCGCTGTTATGCTTGGTTCACGTGGCTGTTTACCTCGGGCATATCTGCTGTCATTGCATGATTCCTAGCTTTTATGTCGGTACTTTATCTCCTTCCTTGTAAGGGGTCTTCTTAGATTTCTGTATCTATTTCATTCAACTTTTTGTCAATGCTATTCAGTTATTTCCACACTGTACTCTATACCCATGTTTTTTCCGACGTCTGTACGAGATTCGTAGTAGTTGTGTTGAAGTATGTCAATCTTGCGCCAGAGTGTTTTCCAGGCATCAACAGCCCCTAGCACAATGCTCGTGGTGTAGCCGTCCCACACTCTCATCTCAGTGAAAGAGCTGTGAGCATAGCGGACACCATCTTTTCTGAGGTGCGACCTATTGGCTGAGGAGAATGTTGATAGGTAAACGCTCGAATGCATTGCCACACAATCTGGGAGTCGAGTCACGTAAGATTGACGAAATATTGTTCGACTATTATATAATGCTGTTGCCTCGCGGCTGGGTATTTAAAAAGCTCTAAGATTGCAGACTCCCTCAGATGGGAGATATGTTCTTCATACTCTTCGTCTCCCCACTCCACTGGCTAAGCGGTGACCTCGGCCGTACTCTCCGCGCACCAGCCTCCATCTCCTCGACATCCTCGTCATTCGCAGGCTCACTTACAACCTGCGTCGTCATAACGAGCTTAATATCCTTGCTGCTCGTCGGAAAGAGATCGTCCAGACTTCCTCTCCCTGAGGGAATCGCACTTCTGCTTATGTTGCGTCTGCTGCGCTTACAATGCAGAGCCTCGACTGTGGTCTCTCCGCCGAACCTCGTGCTCTTGTCTTGCCAGAAGGGCGAAAATGTGTCAAAGCCGTTATCTTCCGGGGGCGGCTCATCGCTGAAAATCATGATGCGTCGCGTGTAGGCGTATAGCAGGACGTCCAGCCAGCCATTCGATGTGATCATTGCTCCGGAAAGACAGAGGCGTGCGAGCGAAGGGGGCTCGCCGGTCATTGCTGCCATACGGGCAGAGGCGAGTGGTATTGTGCACACCACGTATACAGCGGGGTATACGACCATGAGGTTGGAAATCGCTCGGACTCGTTTCGACTCCTCGGGTGTGTAGTAGCCAGCGCGGATACGGAGGATAAGCATCGTGTAGATAACGGCGTAGATCAGCACGTTGCCGAACTCACTGTCACTGTCAGTTTTGACATCCTCGGGCGTTCCTCGAACCCGTAAACTTACAATATGAAAATCCAAAAGTAATGGGTCCACAGACGAAGACCCTTGAGGTCATGGTGAATCCAGCACCACACTCCCGACCGTACATATAGATCCGTACCGTGCATACCAATGCCAATCGACGAGACACCCATAATGAAGACCCAAGCGGCGGTGATTGCGACATAGAAGGCCTTGGGCGATAGTCGATAATCAAGAATGACCGATGCAAATGTGTGCAGTCCAATGGCGAAGCACCACACCCCGCTGCCCAGATCACCTGTCGAGACAAGCCAGCCTTGCGCAAAGCATATCGGGTTTTCGACCTGTACCGATCCCAGTCGTAGCCATTCGACGTTCAGCAGGAACGCTAGCGCTTGTTGAATATCTGCCCATAGGAGGTTGAAGATAAGAATAATGAATTGATTGCTTCGTTTCGACTTCTTATGCCATATGATAAGCTTGTAGGTGAGGACGAAGAGAAGGGTAACAGATGCGGCGAAGGAGATGAAGGCCAAGGCGACGACTGCTCGCAGCCACGGATGAATGTGGTCAGGGAGCCTGAAGCTACGTGAGGCTTCATCTAGGGTCTCGAAGTTGACCATATCTTGACATTCGTATTGGGAGGCCAATTACCACCAGATGATTAGGCCGTCGATAAAGTGCGCACCAGTATCATATCGAAGCGATGGCCGAATCTCGAATTGAATACCAAAAGTCGAAGAAAAACCACAGCAGGCGCGAACTGGAGAGCATAAAGAAGCGAACAAGGGAAACCTTAGTCCTGCACCGGGGTCAGAGTAATAATATAGAGTGAAATGCTAGCAGCCACAGCAGGGTCCAAGCGCGTGCCGATACCACGCAGACCATAGTCGAGAGTCCTACGGGCGTATTCAAACGGGCCTTTAGCTTGGAAATCGAAGGGATCCCGGCCGTTAGACTCAAACTCGCGTGGCATCACGACGTGCAACGTGCAACGTCGACCGATCAATGCGGCCTCTAGGACGAAGCGAGCACGTCGTCCCGCTCGCCGGCATTCTACTGGAAACCAACAAGGCCGATGCAAAAATGGCGCTACAGGTGTTTGACTTGGCTAGATCGCGATGCTGCGCATTCCTGCGTGTCATACTCACCGTGATTGGGTGACATGGGGTAGTCATCTGACAATGTCTTTGTTTGCATGCGCTTACAGACCGTGTACTTCCTGGTCTGCTTTACTAGAGGCTTGGAAGATCCATAGAGGAGGGCTCGTGGCGCTCTCCGCCACATGGCCTGCGGGTTCGTCTGGGTCAAGCGTCGTTCTCTCTCGTTAATAGGCGGCGGCATCATGCATGATCGCATGCTGGGTGATGACGCAGCGTAAGCCGGTGGAGAGTGACAGATAGACGCAAAGGAGGGGACACACGGCTCATTGCCACTACATGATCTGAAATCTTTATCTGGAAGACCGGCAGACACTTCCCAGGTGTTCAAAGCAGATGAGCTAAATCGGGTTGGCCATGTTGAATTCATCCGACACCATGGATGCGCTTCGAGGCATGTCACTTGGCTAATGTAGCAGGGGTACGTTTTTAGCCGGAAATTCGAGTAGAACGTTCTCAAACGTTCCAACCGCCATGTTCCGTCAGCTGCATGGCATACATTGTTAGCAAGCAGACGGGCGCTGCTCAGCACTGACAACAAGATCAAAGGAACAAAGGCGGCGCGGGTATCACCTTCGGCCTTCCCAGAGCCCACAAGTAATACCATCTCGGAAAAGCTTCCAATGCTCACCTCGACAATTTTTGGGCGAGTGTTCACAGAGTCGTTTGTCCTGTGATAGGGTCCATAGACCCCGGGTTGAGGGGCGGAACTAGTGCTAGCGCTGGCGGACCCCCTTTTCTGGGGGATGCGCGATCGGGTAAGAGCGAACAACGATCTCCACTATCGTAATCTTGAAGCAGCAGGACGAACCGTGCCCAGCTTCGTAAAAGGCATGAGCATGCTCGGTGACGCCGCTCAACGTGCCTTTCAGCCGCTTTGCTGCAAGCCACGCAATCAAAACCTGTAGGGACGCGCCGAGTAAACACCGCCGTTCATTCAACGGCCGATATTGCGTAAAAGTGTCTACGACCGGTACATTCGTGTTTCCTTTTGACAGTTGTATGCATGCCTTCTGGGACTCTGGTTGACTCGAGTAACGGATGACGCTGCGAATGCGCAGCCCTTTCGCACGGCTTGATTATCCAGCACCATCTTTAAGAGTTCCAGAATCATACCTTTGGTACCAAACAAAGAGCATTCCTTACAGTCACCTCACGGTGACCCAATGGCCATGGTTGAGAGGTTTGATGTACTGCGCCATTGTGCTTGTTCCAGCAGCAGTAGGCGCACCAACGGACCGTTTCTGTGACCACGGTTGTGCAACCGGAACTGGAACGCGTTCGTTAGACGTAATACCCGTGGTTATGATCTCCGAAGCGCCTCACAGTACCATTTGTCTGAGGACATGAGGAGGGCAGAAAATCAAGCAGGACTTTATGTCAGCGGTAATTGAATTCGCCATCTATGGACGTGTAAGACAAAAGCACCACTCCATTGGGAACAAGGTGGGGGTATGTGTCAACCAAGTCGCAAGTGCAACTGAACGCCAACCGTGCAAACATGATGAAAGGAAACAAATCGTGCAACGTAGTCGTCAAGGGCTAATACACAGTGCCACCATACATGTTCCGCCGTCTGTAGCCCGGCAGCTTCTACTCTCTCTACCTCCGCTCCTGTTGTGTGTGTTGTGTGTAGAAATCGCTCCTTGGTGCTTGTGTGTAGGGACCCGCTTGACTGGGGTCAAAGTCGTACTGCATCTGTTGCTGGTCGTTCTCCTCCTCCTGGCTCTGCTTGAGGATCTTTTGCATGGTGTCGATATCTTCGATGATGACGTTGAATGCGTCGGCGACTGCAGTAATCACCTTGTTACGGTTGTACTCTCTGCGATGCTGCCAAATTGTCTCCATGAGTGCAGCGTTTATCTGCTCTAGTTGTTCGAGCGAGCAGCCTGATGAAGAGGTGACAAGCTTGCCATGAAGCTGGATAAGAGAAGAATCATCCAAGATAACTTGAGGCTCTGGTGCTGGTTCAGCGAGGATGTCGGTGATGTTTGACTTGTGGGCTGGTGGTGCAGGTGCAAGCATTTGAGACGATTGGGAAGGCTGAGAGGTCTGCGAGGGTGGCGAGCCGGAGTGCTGGCTATGGAAATGTTGTTCTGTATCGAAACTCGAGTTAGCTGAGTACTCGGGTGAGAGGGGCGGGTCAAGCTCGAATCGACGGTAAAAAGATTCTAGCGCACCTTGAGTGTCGGGCAATTGCGATCCGCCAGCAGGGGCGACGAGCTCTGGTAGCCCGACGTGGCTGACACCGTTGCTGCTCTGAGTGCCAAATTTATTGTCTGAAGAACGCTTGGAAGTCTGGTTGCCTGATGTTGTGGTACTGGCGCTGTTGTGATAGTCGAGTGGAAGCATGTTCGGATTGACGAACGTCCGAGCCGAGATTTGCGACTTTTGCGTCAGCTGCGTATTGGGTCTGCTGGGCGTTTGGTATTGAAGGTCGGCCTGTGTACTAGCAGTAACGTCGTGCTGACTGTCCGGCATGATTGAGTCCTCATCCGCCACATGCAAAGGCACTTTCGACCCATTTTGATGCGAAGGCTCTCCACTATCTGCTGTGCTTGTACCGTTTGATAGTACGGCATCGTGGGGCGCTCGTAAAGGTGTGACCGGAGGGAAGCGAGGTATGGGTTCCCCCAACACGATGGGACCAGAAGTCTCCGTTGTTGCGTGCGACTGCTCAGGCGGCACCGGTGCCACCTCAGGAGGAACTTCCTCTCCGTCTGCTATTGCTTTCTTTCGCTTCTCTTGTGCCTTCTTTGCACGCAGTAGTTCACGCTCGTACACGGCATCGCATTCTGTGGTCAGCCATAGGAACTGAGCCTCTTTGCTAGTGAACCAAGCGTCTATATCAACCTCGACGTTTGCAACCATCTCGTTTGCCTTGAGTGTCCTTTCCGCGTCCTGGAAAGTCTTGGAATCTTTGGCAAGTGTCTTGACATCGAACAAAAAGTCCTTGGGACGTTTGTAGTACCCATTGGACAGGCGCTGCTCAATCTGCGACAGGTCGAGATTGTAGTATTTGTTCCCACTCTCGACATGCAGCAACACGCCGACGCCTTTGTTGTCCGTTGACATCTCCCAAGGCCGAGTTATGCCTTCCGCCTCTTGCTGTTCACGATCCAGATCGCTGGTGATCCGATTTGGATTCTGTTCATCAAGCAGGTATGCGTACCAATCAGGATCCAATACCGGTTTGAAGAATCTCCTGTGCTTCTTCTTTAAATTGTCCATGATCGGCTGGATCGCAGTCTTCAACTTGGCAAGTGTCAATTCGTCCTGCTTCCTCTGTGCCTTTTCCCGGGCAGCAATTTCCTTGGGATTTAAGACTGGTTCGACAATCGGTGCTGGCTCCAGGACTGGAAGCACTCGCTTTTTCCTGTTATCAAGGTCTGGAAAGTCTGCGGGAGACATGCGAATGTACTGGCTAACAGAGCTGAAGAACTCGGATCGACCTTCGTGATCGGGTCGGCGCAGCTCATACTGATTATTGAGGGAGAAACCGAAAAGGTCGACCAACATCTGCCGGTCAGGTTTGGCATCTTCGTCCTCAAGCTCCATAACCCCCAACAGCATGATTGCCTCGTTTGCACCGATGCTACGCAGAAGCAACTTGAAGGTTTTCGTAGCCGCTGGAGGAAGTGTATTGTACCAGACATCCACAGCAGGGATGTAAATAACACTGGGCTTGTGACGTCGAACTTCTGTGAATAATTGAGTTATAGCAGCTTCAGGGGACCGTGTGGAATCTTCCAGGATGGTCGGTAGATCAAAAGACTGAACGTGGAGACCTTCAATCTTGCTGAGCAGTGCAGCTCCCAGATACTGTTGACCCATACCGTTTAGACCGGTGATGAGGAGACGCGGTCTAAATATTCTGCTGCTTTCGAAAGTGCGCATCGTTGTTTCGCGCTCGAAGCCTTTCTCGTCTTCGCGGTCGTCGTACTCTGCCTCCTCCAACGCAGTAAGGGGCTTCCGCCGAGGTATAAGCTCATTGATGCGCTTGATGACATCTGCCAACGGCCTGCGCAACAGAGGTTCAACGCTCTTGGGCAGTGGATTGGCAGCAGCGGTGGCTGTCCTTTGTGACGAAGGAACCATCTTATTCACCGACACCATGAAGTCCTTGGCAAGAACTTTGATCTCGCTAGGATGAATGAGTAGCTTTTTCTCAGATTGGTAGATCTGTGGATAAGTGCCTTGCACAGCGTTCAATGCGGCTTCTGTACACAAAGCACGGAGATCTGCACCTCCATAGCCCTTTGTCAGTTCCGCCAGTTGGTCCTTCATCTTAGGATCAAGTGGTGGATCCCAGTTCTTGGTGTGGATGTCGAGGATGGAACGACGTCCTGCAACGTTAGGCAGAGGGAAATAGAACTCGCGATCGAAACGGCCGGGACGTCGTAGCGCGTTGTCGACGGAGTCGGGTCTGTTCGTTGCACCAATGACTACAACCTGTCCACGGCCGTCCATGCCGTCCATGAGCGCAAGCAATGTCGCGACAATAGAGGCATGGATCTGCTCCTGTTTACTAGATCGCACAGGTGCTAGACCGTCAATTTCGTCGAAGAAGATGATGCTGGGTTGCGTCTTGCGTGCCTCTTCGAAAAGAGTCCTCAGCTGCTTCTCAGCTTCACCAACCCACTTGCTGAGCGCGTCGGCACCCTTGCGCATGTAAAATGTCACTTTCTGGCCATGAGAACTGACACTAGAGGCCAGAGCACGAGCAAGCAGCGTTTTTCCAGTACCGGGGGGTCCATGGAAGAGTACACCTCGGGGAGGAGTGATTTTGAAGCGTTGGAAGACTTCTGGGTAGAGCAATGGAAGCATGATCATCTCTTTGAGCTTGTTGATGTGATCGTCCAAGCCACCAACACCGTCAAAGTTGACATTGGGATCGACTCCAAGTGGGTCGGCATCAGCCAGGGCCTTCTTGTCCTTGATCCTGCCAAAGTTTGCAGGTCCGCCACCAGCACCCTTTTCTTGTGCCGAGTTGTTGTGAGCCTGTGGAAATGCGCCAAAGCCAGGCGCTGTCGCTGCTGTGGGGGTCATGCCGACTATGCTGCCGAAGTGCCTGGGCATCTTCTGAACCTCCTCGTCGCTGCTATCGGAATCGTCATCTTGTCCAAAGCCAACCTGGCCACCACCGAATGGACCTTGGTTACTGAACAGTGTACCAAATGCTCCTCCACCAGCTTTAGAACGTGATTTGCTTGCTGAAGGTGCTGGCCCGTCTTCATCTTCGTTCTCGAAAACAGCGTTCAGCTCAGGCCGCACTACTCTGTAGTCGATTGCCCGGCGCTCTCGTCGCCTCGGTCCGGTTTCATAAGAGAGGTCTTTATCCGGGACACGTCTACTCAGACGGCGCCGCTTATTCGAACTTAGTTCCTGCAGCTCGTCCTGTAGCTCGTCAGGGTCTAGCGCGGAGTCCTCATCAGAAGAATTGCGCCTGCTCCTCTGTGACTGTCGAGTTCGGCCTCGAGTCTTACGCGCGGAACCTGAGCCGCTGTCGGAAGTTGTGCCCTTGCCCTTGTCGTGATCTGAGTCGGACATCTCCTCTTCCTCTCCTTCAGCGTCAACATCGACGGGGTCAAAGTCGCTAGATTCGTCGGCACCACGCTTGCGCTTTTGGGATGTCGCTCTAGCCCGCAGATTGCGGCCGCCGCGTGTGACGGGACCATCGTCGTCGTCAGAGTCCTCGGCAGCACGATCGTGCTGCGATTCTTGGATGATGCCCTCCATGCCCTCTTCCCCATCACCCTCGTCTTTGGCTCCTTGGGCTTCCTGTTCCGGCGAATCTCGTGCGCTAGATTGTACTTGCATCTCGGCATCTGCCAGAATCTTGTCAAGTGGGCCTGGACTGTCTTCTTCGCCGTCGTTCTGTATCATCGAGACCTCCTGTGAGGCCTCCTCAATAGTGCTAGGTGCCTGCACCTTGGGGCCCTTGCCGCCTCTAGTACTCCGGGCAACAGATGGTTCGGGTGTTCGGGTGCCTTCTCGCACAACGTTGACGTGTCTGCCGGAGTCTGAGAGAGCCACCATTGGTGCCTCTACATCGTGCGAGAGGCGGCTACTACGCCGCGTAATTCCAACTTCTGGTGTTCTCCCGCGAGCAGGAGCAGTGGACTTACTACCCGTACGCGTGCGTAGCGCGCGGCCAAAGGCAGCCTCAGGCATCTTCAGCTTGACAATGAGCGATGGCTTGTCGACTTCTTCGATCGATGGCTGAGCCTTTCGTCGTCCAGCGGTTCGCGGCTTATCGTCCTCGCTCTCGGAAGGCGTGTCTTCTATCTCGTCTTCGTCGCTCTCCTCGTAAGTGACTTGCTTTTTGGTCGCGCGGCGTACGCTGCGGCCTGTTGTAGGGTTGACCTCGGGCTCTTCTGACTCAGAGCGCTCGGTGAAGGAGTCGTCTTCGATGAGATCTTCGTCGTCGTCGTCAATGTCAGAGCCGTTGTAAATGCGACGCTGGCGCTTGTTGCCCGGCTTCTTCGCGCTGGGTGTGTGGTGGGCGCGGCGACGTTGGGGCGGCGCGCGTTCGGCGTCGTCGTAGTCGTCGTCCTCCGGGTCGGAGGCGGTAGGATCAATGTCGAACTTGCGCTTCGTACGGTTAGACATGGGTGTGGGTGCGATGAGGCGTTCTTAGGCAGCCGTCTGGGTGAACGAGCGCGCGTTGCGGTCACGGCGAATGCGCTTTCACCGCTGCGACGATGCTTCCAACTTCAGATTGACATGAGAGGCGCACACAGGTACCCCTGCATGCGTGATAGCAAAGGAAAAACGTGCGCGTAATGTTCGTCTGTGCTTGCGGTAATGTCGTGTCGATGCAGCTCAGCGATTAGGTGTCGCGGCGATGATGCACAACTAGACGCGCTGGCTATCAAGAGGCGAAAGGAGACTGCGAGATGCACTGGACAGCAGATGAATGCAGCGAGCGACAGAGAAGTATAGAATGGCCAGATGACTTTGGTGAGGGGAAGAGTCTTGTTGTTGTTCTTGTCTGAGCGAATCTCGTCCAAGCGTCAAATGCTCGGCGAATGAGATGCAGCCTGACACATTCAAGCCAGGGAAAGCCTTCGCAACATCGAAGCACAACCACAACGACATGCTCGATAACTCGACCAAATCATACGTTTGGAATCCTTTTGAAATTACAGAGAGCTGCACACATAGTTGGCGACAGCTTTCCGCGCTTTTTCGGGAGTCTCCTGGCACTCCGAAGGTACTTACTGGAGCTCTTTTTCTTGTTGTACTTCTCCTTGCTGCCGGCGATCAGATGCAGGAACAGATGCGGCTCAAAAGCTTAACTGCGTTTGACAAGTTCAATGTCATGGTTGCTTGTGGGGAAATCAGGTCGAACCATGCACGTGCACCACGTGGAGTTCCCATCAGAATGAACAGCGCACTAAAGGCTGAGCTCGAGAGCGATCATACTGGGACCAACTGCATCTAATACCTTTTCCTGGTATTTTCTCTCTTGATAATCTCGCGACCATACAATTTCGTGTTCGAACTCAGTACCATTAGCAGGAGTCGCAGTAACCAGTGCGCGACTGCGAATAAGCTCTTCGAGAACAGGCTCAATATGCAAGATTCCGTAATTTTATCAGGTCCGTGACTCGCAATTTTGTATGTTGTGTTGGAGTTACTTTGTGTCTGACTAAGCGGTGTGTTGGTGTTGAGCTGCGTCCCTGAAATTGCTCCCTGCCCTTCCCCCACCAGCAAGATCTTCCAGAACACGTCATGGCGAAGACATTTCCAGTCGCACAAGCAGAGTGGTTTGAATGGCTAGAGATACGTAATGTCGTTATTTCATGTTTAGAGTTTGTTTAGATTCAAAATGATAGCAAGTATGGAAGGTTCACAAGTCATCTTGCAATGCGCAAAGGAATTAAGGACCCCTGTCCCTTCAAGTGCGATAGTACTGAGCTGACAGATGTCTCCTTCTGGGTATCCTGGTTCGCACCGTACTCTACAGTGGTTTTGTTTATACATTTCTTATAGTACACGGCATCGCAGCCTGCTGCGGCAGTAGACTCCATCAAGACGGAATACGAGTGTGCCCATGGTAGTTGCAAGCCTACTCTTCAGGAATGATGCGATCGACGGCTTAGCCAAGTCAGTATCAGGTTTCTGTCGTCTGCTATAATGGTCGGAAACATACCTTTGCCGTTCTCCAAGAGCCACCCTGAACAGTCAATCTTCCATTTCTCACCCTGCACCTCGATCTTCGCAATGCCGAATCGCAGAACAGCGAACTTGAACTTCAGAAAGAAGTTGGTCCACTTCTGGTGTACCCAGCGCGCCGAACCTTCCCACGCTTTCGAGACAATATTCATGTTCCCCAAGTCCTGCCACACGCTCTGTCGCTTCGCTCGCTCGGCCTCTTGCAGTTCCAACACCATAGGCTGACATTTCTCGCTTATTGTCACACTTCCGAGGTTTGAGTAGATAATGCGCTCTTTTGCCCAGGGCGCCGGCTTGACGGCCATGCGCAACTGCATCGGGCCGCCCATCATGCTAGGTACGACTTCTAGCGAGCGCATCCGGTTTGTAGGTGCACTGCAAATGTAGCAGCCGATGGCGATGAAACCTAGTCCTACCACGACATACGTCGGCCGCACAAAGAAAGCAAGATCCGGTATGTCCTTTACGTCTTCCTGAAACTTGATGGAGTATGCACCTGTGCCAATCCATATGGCCGCGAGTCCGTAGACTTTCCAGTAGTACCACTTGCTCTTCGGGGCTTCATATAACACGACGGGCTGCCGTGTCTGCACAACTTGGCGCAACACTGGGTCGCTGCTGACGAACGCGGAGGGTTTGTTTGGTGGTGACTTTGGGTACTGATACCTGCGCAGTATCGACGACGAAAAGTTGCGCGACTTGTGACAGGCATTTGGTTGGAAGAACTGCTCGCGAGGTCCGAACAGAGCGGCGCGGAGGGACGAAGGCAAGCGAAATGACGAGTGTTGCTTGAAAGCAGCGAAGCCCCGTGAGGATGCGGCCATTCTGCACAGCCAGTCAGTATGAGCAGCCACAGCTCGTAGGATCCGAAGCAGCTCACATGCAGGGCCAAGTGTTGCGGTGGACAATTGGTGGAGGCTCCTGTCGTAGTTGGTCCGATCCCAGAAATGTCAAGACGTCGGAGGAGTCTGTGCTTCGCCGAAGCTTTGCGTGCTCCCAACATTCAACATCTCGACCGCTTACTCTCTCACACCCCGCCAACCTCAGCCGACGACTCCTCCCCCCTGCCAATTGGTCCCCCATGGCTTCTCTCGCTGCGGCATGTAGGGTGTCGGCACGCGCTGCGTCGCAGCAGCTGCGCAACCACGGCGCGAGGAGAGGTGCGCTTTCCGCCGATCGGACATGAGACGACGCTGATAGCTCTGGTGTAGCACTGCACGCTGGACAGCCGTCGCTGGCTGCCCAAAACTTCAACATGCCTGCACTTTCTCCGACGATGACCGAGGGCAATATCGCGACCTGGAAGATCAGGGAAGGTACGATCGACACCAAGCCATCACACTCAACGAGACGGAAGACACGATGGCACAGAGCAGACTTGACTGCAACCAAACCCTGATCAAGATGCTTCGGAAGAAATCAAGCTATGAGCGACTCGAGGGCTGACCCACGTAGGTGAATCTTTCTCCGCCGGCGATGTCCTCCTCGAAATCGAAACCGATAAGGCTCAGATGGATGTTGAAGCGCAGGACGACGGCATCCTTGCAAAGATCATCCAGGGCGACGGTTCCAAGGCAGTGCAGGTTGGCAGCAGGATTGCCGTGACTGCTGAGCCCGGCGACGACCTCAGCTCACTCGAAATTCCAAAGGAGAACTCCAAGCAGCCAGAGGCTCCTAAGGAGCAGCCGAAAGAGGAGTCCAAGCCAGCTCCCAAGGAGGAAAGAGCCTCAACACCGCCTTCGCAGAAGTCTGGAAGCTCTTCCAGCAGCAAAGCCACCAAGCAGACATACCCCCTCTACCCCTCCGTCGAGCACCTGATGAAGACCAACGGCTTGTCCAAGGCAGATGCAGACAAGATCCCAGCAAGTGGACCCGGAGGAAGGCTGTTGAAGGGTGATGTACTGGCGTACATTGGGAAGATCCAGGAATCATACCCTTCAGAGCTAGCGGACGGCTTCAAGAAGCGCTCCCACCTCGATCTGTCAAACATCAAGGTCATGCCTAAGAAGGAAGCGCCTGCAAAGAAGCCTGCTGCGGCAGTTGAAGCACCCAAGGCCGCTAAGGATCTTCCCGTTGAGGTAGCCCTTCCCATCTCCCTTGCAGCTGTTGCGGAGTGCCAGAAGCGCGTCAAGGACTCTATTGGCGTCTTCCTGCCCTTGACAACCTTCATCGCCCGTGCCGCAGAGCTTGCCAACGAGAACCTGCCCAGGTCAAAGACTGCCAAGCCTACCGCAGATGAGTTGTTCAACGCAGTCCTCGGATTGGACAAGGTATCCGGACAGAGCCGTACTTCGCGCGGCAATTTCGTGCCTCAAGTGACTTCATTGCCTCCCACAACCGTCGGCCTGCGACCAACAAGCTTCAAGAAGCCGGATGTTCTCGACATCCTTGTAGGCAAGAAGCCCGCAGCTCGTGGAGCGAAACCAACTGGTGCGGGGAAGACCAGTGGGCCTCTGAACGTATTCAGCGTCAGCGTGCCCAAGGGTGACGAGAAGAGAGGGCGCGTCTTCTTGGAGCGCGTCAAGGCTGTCTTGGAGGCCGAGCCTGGCAGGCTGGTCGTCTAATTATGTTTACACTTGATTATGTAGCGTTGTATCATACCGCATCTTACTACCACTTAGACTGGCGAGAGCCAAATCGATCCGAGGCATGCCTCGCTGAGTGTTCATTTCTTCTGACTGCGCTGTGTGCATCTATTTTGGGTAATAATTCCCGCCGCTGCGGCGCTAGCTACCTGGCTCCGATCGCGCCCGCAAGCTCGAGGCGAGCCAGCGTGAGGCTGCACAGATTGCGAGACCCACAGTCGGTCTGTCATAATGCCCACGACATGTTCCGTTCTGCCGTGACGTTGTCGAGACGAACGCTGAAATTCCGAGTGAGTATTACCATGAAGCACTTGGCACAGTAGCCGCTGCCAATCAACAGGTAACGGTAGGAGCGTCCCTGTTGCTTGGTTGAGCGGCAGCGCTAAGGTGCTGTTTAAAACCTTCTTTGGTCCGGCACGCACAGAGCCTCGCGGGCACTGACAGCTGCTGTTGATCGAGTCTGCACCCCGGGTTTCACACCTGGACATGTTCTGAATGGTTCATGCATTATCGTCAATCTACTATGACCGGGTGCATGCCCGGTCGTTTGATGGTGGACCGAGCCTCGGTGAGGTCGCCGTGTGTGGCCATGTCAGCCCTGAAGAACAAAAGACCTTGCGTAGCCTATTCGCTGGCAGCTGCAGTGCAAAAACAAACATATGGCAACGTGACTCTTAATTGGCCTTTGACCGCGAGGGTGACCGCGGCGTGCGATAATGACATGACTGTGCTTTCCCCACGATTTGCCATGTTCCGAATTAAAGCCTGCAATAAAATCACCTTAGCTCCGAGCTCGCTGTAAGCTCCCCCAGGACGGAGCCGACTCACTCCCGCCGCCCTTCGTACTCTCCTAACATTCCTACACCTTGGTCACCGACTGCCATCGAAGCCAATTGCTCGCTCTTGATACGGTGTAGCTTGCTCTTTTCTCATCATGGCCGCCCTCAAGGAGGAAGTGCGCGAGGTGTTGCTCGGCACCACCGACGAGCCGCAGCTGTCCCAGCTCACGCGCGCTGCCTTTATGAAGCACGCACAGAAGGACGAAGCAACAGGCGAATTCTTTCTTAACGAAGAGTCGTTCATCGACGCTGTTGCGCCAGAGAGCGAGGACTACGTAAGCAATTGCGCCTGCAATGTGTCACGGTCGAAGACAGGGCGAGCTAACGGCGCGTCTACCACCAGCACAAGATCAAACGCTACCAGTACGGCATCCTATTTCAAGTCGCCGACCGCGAGAGGAAAGGCAAGGTCAGCATCCATGATTGGGGTGTCTTCCAGAACTTGCTCGCGAAACCAGACGCCGAATACGAAGTCATCTTCCGTTTCTTCGACAAGAAGGGCACTGGCTACATCAACTTCGACGAGTTTTACGACACATGGAAGGCACACAAGACAGAGGACAGCCTGCCCTTTAATTGGGAGGCCGAGTGGGCGACTCTGTACATTGGCTCCAAGAAGAACAGGCATGCCATGACTTACCCCCAGTTTGCGCAGATGCTGCGAGGACTGCAGGGCGAGCGTGTCCGGCAAGCCTTCTTGCACTTCGATGCTAACAAGGACGGTTACATTGAGCCCTCAGATTTCCAGCGCATCATCCGGGAGACTGCGAGTCACAAGCTCTCGGACTACCTCCTCGAAAACCTCACAACCCTCTGCAATATCTCCGCCGGCAGTAAGATTTCGTACGCCAACGTGCGCGCCTTCCAAAACATAATCCAACAGATGGATATGGTCGAGCTGATTGTCCGCAATGCTACTCAGAAGAGCAGCGACGGCAAGATCACCCGTACAGATTTCTTGAACGAAGCCGCACGGATAAGCCGGTTCAACCTATACACCCCCATGGAAGCAGACATTCTGTTCCACTTCGCCGGGTTGGATGACCCGTCAGGAAGACTCAGTCTCAAAGACTTTGCTCGTGTACTTGATCCTTCATGGCACACCATCTCTGACCTTGGAGCCACGGCAATCGCCGATGCCGGCCAGAAGGTTTTTGCTACGACGACGTCGCTCTGGCACGACATCCTCGAGTCTGTACACCACTTTGCGCTTGGTTCGCTGGCTGGCGCCTTTGGTGCCTTCATGGTCTACCCTATTGATCTGGTCAAGACACGAATGCAAAACCAGAGGAGCACAGGTGTCGGAAACGTCTTGTACAAGAACTCGCTCGACTGTGCCCAGAAAGTCATCAAGAACGAAGGTTTCAAGGGGCTGTACTCTGGTGTACTGCCTCAGCTTGTTGGTGTAGCTCCGGAGAAAGCCATCAAGCTCACGGTGAACGACCTGATGCGAGGCAAGCTGACTGACAAAGACACTGGCAACATCAAGCTGCCTGCAGAGATTCTAGCCGGTGGTATGGCAGGTGGATGTCAAGTGGTATGACCAAGGCGAATCGAAGCCTTGAAACATGGTGCTAACAAATTGGACAGGTCTTCACAAACCCCCTTGAGATTGTCAAGATCCGCCTGCAGATTCAAGGCGAGCTCGCAAAGAACGTTGAAGGTGTCCCCAGACGATCGGCCATGTGGATTGTCAGGAATTTGGGTCTCATTGGCTTGTACAAGGGAGCCAGCGCTTGTCTTCTACGTGATGGTAAGCGAGTGCCTTTCCATGCGCAGGCATAGCTGACATGGCACAGTTCCCTTCTCTGCCATCTACTTCCCCGCATACAGCCATCTGAAGAAGGACTTCTTCGGCGAGAGCTCTCAGAAGAGGCTTGGTGTTCTCCAGATGTTGACAGCTGGTGCCATTGCCGGTATGCCGGCCGCCTACCTCACCACACCATGCGATGTCATCAAGACACGTCTGCAGGTCGAAGCGCGAAAGGGAGAGGCGACCTACAACGGTCTCCGCCACTGCGCAAAGGAGATCTGGAAACACGAAGGGTTCAAAGCCTTCTTCAAGGGTGGACCGGCACGTATCATGCGTTCATCACCACAGTTCGGTTTTACTCTGGCGGGTTACGAAGTCCTGCAGCGAGGTATGTTGTTTGCGCGGTAGTGATGTTGTTCTTTTTTTTGTGAAGTGCTAACAGCTCCACAGCTCTGCCCATGCCTGGCTCCGAGGCAGAGGCTAGTCTCGAACCGTCGGTTGGCCTTGAGGAGGCTACTGCACCCTTGCCGTACCTGCGAAGCCGCAACGCTCTGAAGGTGATCCTTGATCTGGACGAAAACTTTGGTCGCCCGAGACTGCCCGTGGGACAGACGTTCCGCGGGATCCCCGGCTTTGGCGGGAAGCAAGCATGAGCATAATAATGAGCGTGTGCGGCTGACAGACTCCCTAAAGGCGGGATGAAATCAGCCGGTCGTAATGTGGGACACTAGAAAGGGTGCAACATTGCTTGCGCTCTGTGTGCTTTGCTTTGCTTTTGGGCGTTGGTCCTCGCATTCTACGACGTTTTACTCGTCCTTTGAGCGGTGGCATGTGGGGGTGGAGCGCGTGCGTTAGCGAGCGTGGAGGTCTTGTATGCAGCATCACAGCAACGCAGTTTGAAGCATCTTCTGAGCATTGACGGACGGAAGCATACTCAGCGAGGACTGTACGATAGACAACAGCTGGGCGGGCCGAAGGAGGGGTGGTGCAGTAAATGTTGGGCGTCAAAGATAGTACACTGTCCGGCCCTGGCTGGGGCTACTAGTCGGCAGCAGCAGCAGCAGCAGCAGCAGCAGCAGCAGCAGCAGCATCATCATCATCACCATCATCATCAATCATGATCAAAAAGAGACATTGGTATGTTTAGTGATGGGCGTTTGCATGAGCATGTCATGTTGGATTCCAGGGGAGCTGCCTGCTGTGCGCCCAAACGCGGTGTCCCGCGAAGCCCGGTGCAAACATATCCCGGTGGCCAGCGCGCAGCAGCGGGCCTTTGGGTTTGGGCCAGTGTGCAGAGGGCACGCGGATAAATTACTGCAAAGGCACGAGCGGTCAGTGGCTGCAATTTCACCTCTGTGCAGCGCAGCGGCGGCCGAGGTCATCTCCGCCGCGCTCACGAGGGTACCGAGAAAAGCTCGTCGACCCGATTTTCTGAGTGCGAATCCCCACATGGGCAGCCTTTAGGCGCTTCTGGGGACTTGGGCGGGGGTGGACCGAGCTAAGGGTAGCCTCGCACCCTGGCCAGTTTGCGCTCGCGGTCTGGTCTTCAGAGAGGGGAAACTGAGCCTCATAATTGGATTGTCAGCCGCAGCGGCCTGTCAGGCTGCGCCCTGGAAGCGGACGCGGAGCTCGTGTAGAGCGACGCTCTTCCAGTCGTCGAGATGGCGACGGCACCCAACTCTCTCTCCTCCACTCCCCGCTGAGAGCGCCCGCAACCTCGCAGTCTTACGTACTGGATTGCGCCCTCCGGAACGACCTTGGGCGAAGACGACGCGCGACCAGATCCCCGCATCAGCCTCTCACCGCGCCAGCCCGGGAAGCTCCTGTCGCCTCCAAACACGCCCAAAGGGCCAACAGCGCCCGCGCTGCAAGTCGCACACAGCCCACAGCCCACAGCCTCGCAGCCCGCCGTCCGTCCAAACTCCAAAGCACCGCCAGTCCAGTCCCCGCGCCGTGGATGAGGGCTGATCGCCGCGCTGTCTCCACTGGCTTGAGGCTCAAGAGTAGTCGTCGCACTGGCACTCGGGTACGTTTCCACCGCGCAGAGCCGCCTCTTGTCCGCGGCTCTGAGCCCACTTCCAAGTTTCTCCACGCACTTTCTCCACATCCCAAATCCCATGCTGTCATCTTCTCCGCTCTTTTTTGGAGCCGCTTCAATACACGAGGCGTTGCAACCCTTCATCTGCCCACATCCTTGTCGCCGAGCTTGCATGGCCAGTGACCGTCACGAGCCCCAGCCCTGGACGCTTCTGTCGGCATTTGACGACCCTCCATCCGTCATTTTCTTCTCCTGACCACCACGGAGTTTTTCCGATCCCTCTTGCACTGCTCAGCCCCCGAGAAGATTGCGGCCTTTGTCCTGCAGAGAATGCGCCTCTCGGTCATGCTGACCGTCTTTCAGAACCACTTCACTCACTGGTCCCTTCGTCACGCTTCATCACTCCGCCGCGGCCCCGGGCTGTTTCTGGGAGCCTTTGAGGAGGTCTGCTTGGGGTAGACACCGCCTCCACCCTCCCCCCTCCCCAGCACCCATTGTCCTTGATTCTTCGTGATCGCGCCTAGACCCTTGCCAGCCCCAAATTCGGCAAAAACTGCCAATGCCTGAAGACTACTACACGGAGGAAGACGCTCTCGGTTCACGGTCGCCCGGTCTCCAAGCAATCATTGTGAATCCAAAGCCTGAAGAGGAGCCACCGCCTATTGTTACCCAGATTTTCGTCAGTTCCCCCACCTCGCGAAATCGCAAGAGATCTAAATTTCGAAAGCATCGGCCCACGCAAGGGGATTGGGTGCTCATTCGGGAAATGGACCCGAATCGTCCTGATATCGCCCACGCAGTCAGTCAAGAAGCCCTAAATTCCGGATCAGAAACCGAATCGTCCGACCAAGAGATGCAAGACGCAGCCAACAGTGACAGGCCAGCTCCTGCAACTACAAAAGCCATGACCGCACCTATGACTGACCGATCAGACTCACTGGCCGAGGCAAATCCAAACTTTGGACTTGATGCGCATGCTACAGAAAGAAGAGAATCGCATGCCTCTCACGCATCGTCCACTGGGTCAGTCTTGGTCAGCGTGACGTCCAATGAAGGCACCAGCGGCTTTGTCAATGGCTCAGCGCCAAATCACACTTCACCCGACGCTTTCACAAATGGCGACCATCTTACAGACTCGTCGGCGATTTCGCCACACCTCCGTAGTCTCAGGCTCTCGCCGTCGAGAACATTGCAAAGCGAGAAACTACCATCTATCCATACCCACCAGCCACCCCCGTCATCAGCAACCTCACCAGAATCTGCAGCCTCGCCAAGCCAGCAACTTCCATCGTTCGCGCATTTCCACGACATTGTCCGCTCCGGTACTACCGAGTCGGATCTCGCACATCGACAATCCATCTCGTCCTCTGGACAATCGCCGTCTGCCATCATCCGCTCACTGTCCATGGGCTCACATCACTCACCGGCCTCACCGTTCCCACCCTTCAACGCTTCTTCGCCCATTAGTACCGCGAGTGATGCTAGGCGCGCAGGAGATGTGTTCCTTCAGTCGAAAGAGCACCTCACCCTTTTCGCACCTGGAGGAACAAGACGACCATCACAAATAGCCGATGGACTCTTCAACCGGTCGGCTTCCATCTCAGTCGAGACCTACAACAGCCCGGTTGGACATGGAACGGATATGCTGCAAACTCCTATTGAGGGTGGCCGACAACGCGTGCTGAGCATCGATGGAGCCATGTCGCGACACCTACCGCCTCCCGTCGGGTCGGGTATCACAAACGTGCCGCAAAATCTTGTCGGTACTTACAAGTGTGACGAGCCAGGGTGTACGGCTTCACCATTCCAGACACAGTATCTTTTAAAGTAGGTTAATGCAGTATGTTCGCCTGCATGTCAACTAACTTATCAACCAGCTCGCACGCCAACGTTCACTCCCAGACACGACCTCACTTCTGTCCCGTCAAAGGGTGTCCACGAAGCGAAGGAGGCAAGGGTTTCAAGCGCAAGAACGAGATGATCCGACACGGTCTAGTGCATCAATCGCCGGGCTACGTGTGTCCGTTCTGCCCAGATCGAGAGCACAAGTACCCGAGACCCGATAATCTACAGAGGTATGCTGTTCACACCATCTGGGTTTCATGTTCGCTAACCAATCCCCTCAGGCACGTTCGTGTACATCACGTTGACAAAGACAAGGACGATCCGCAATTACGCGACGTACTTGCACAGCGTCCAGAAGGCGGCAGTCGTGGGCGACGAAGACGAGTGGGTTGACCCTCAGCATCTATGGCTACCACAGCTAATGTCTCAAGATCTCGGCCTGCTAGTGATTACTGGATGTCGTTCTTTCCCAACAATGCACCTCGCTGCGAGCGACAATGCATAAGACTGTTGTTGATTCTCATTTGTTTTCTTTCGTTATCTTCATGACATCTTGCAAAGGTTTAGCGAAAGGATTATATCCGCTGGGTGGGTGCCGACGGGCAGGCGTACCGGATTGTCTACGGACCGGCTTATTCATGGGGGGCTCGGCTCAGTCCAGGAAGGATACGAGCAAAGGAACGGTTCAGGCGGCGTACGTTGTTGTTTCGTTCTTGGCCAAAATCCTTACCATTCTTATCCCCACTTATCCCCACTTATAGGTGGCAATCACAACCTGCAGTATCGCTACTTTTGGATACGTCGCACCTACTTCATGACCATATACATGCCTGTGAATCAGAGGTAATGCACGATGTTGTGAATACTCTGTCGCTGTCCGTACTCAATATGGGCCGCCTTAGGCCAATGGTTGAGCCTTGGACCACCAACACTAGTGTGGCTTAGGTCTTACATGCCACCCACAACAAATTCACCCATTGGTACGTCCATGTCGGACAACAAGACACTGTACGGTGGCACATGTACTCTCAGTTGGCAAGGCTGGTCTGACGTAACGCAGCCCCTTGGCTATACCCATGTAACTCACGAATCGGGTTCCGAACAGCCAATGTGATATATGGCCAAATCAGGCAGATGGTGAAACCGTCTTTGGACATTTCATTCATCAGTTCACCAACTCTGACATCCAACACCAACGTAAACAATCCACCACCAACATGAGCGCTTCCAAATTCCAGATTCCCCCGCAATACGCCTCCCAACTTCGCTATGTCGACTCCAAAGACCAGCGAACCGACGCTGAGATCCTCAACTCACTGACGCAGCACACGCCCATTACTTCGGAGAAGAACATCTGGACCTACTGGCACTCGGGTATCTCGTCCATGCCGTCATGGTGCCAGCGCAACATCATCAACTGGGTGCGTCTGCACGGCCCCTCCTGGACTGTCCGCGTTCTCGACACCGTCCCCAACTCGCCAAACCACGCGCTGACCTGGATTGATCCTGCCGTGCTGCCCAAAGCGTTTGTGGAAGGCACCATGGAGGGTCCGTATGTGGGGCCCCACAGCGCTGATTTCCTGCGCGGTGCGGCGCTGCATGCGTACGGAGGCGTGTGGATGGACGTGGGCAATATCATGTTCCGCGACTTGGACCGCGTGTGCTGGAACCAACTCGCGGACGAGACCTCGCCGTATACTATCTGCGCGCCGTGGATGCTGGAGCAGAACATCGCGAACCACTTCGTGGCGAGCCGGAAAGGCGATCCGTTCATCAAGCGCTGGTGAGTCCTGATGCCTTGAACCGACTCCCCAGTCTGTCATAGACAAAGACAGCGGCACGGAAATACCATGCTAATACACACCACCAGGCACGACCTCTTCGTCCACCTCTGGAAAGACCGCACAGACTTCACCGGCGTGCTAACCAACCCGCTCATCGCCTTCATGTCCTCGTTCAACTTCTCCCAAAGCGAAGCCCGCGGCTTCAGCTGGGACTTCAAAGTCGACGAGCACACAGTCCTCGGCTACATCGGGCAGTGCATCGCCTGGATCCGGCTCACGTGGCTCGAGGAGCCAAACGACGGCTTCAACGGCCGCGAGTACTTCCGCACCAAAGTGCTGCTTTTCGATGTCGCGCCCGAGGACTGGGCTGCAGAGCGCATAGTGGGGTACAAGGGCGAGGATCTGTTCCGGGTGTTTACCACGCGGCTGGATGCCGATCCAGAGTCTGAGGAGTACAGGGTTGCCGAGGAGGTGGTGTGGAGATTGCTGACGCGCAGTACGATGCAGAAGATTACGCATGGCAAGGGCTTGACAAAGTCGCTTGCTTGCGGGATTTTCCTGGATCAGCCGGAGAACGAGGGTAAGGACCAGGCGCCGGGGACGTTTGGTGAGTTGCTGAGATATGGGGGCTTGCACTTTGAGCAGACCAGGGAGCGGATTGAGTATGTTGAGCCGATACTTGTGGATGACGAGTTGGTTATCAGGAAGGGGCTGTTGGAGCCTTGAGATGGTGTGTTTCAATGCTAGTACCTGGCTCTCGAGAGCACTTTCATTTCGAACGATAGTCTGTGATTGTGCAGGTGCAAACACATCTCGCAGCAAATCAGAAAGGTACCTTGCGTCACCTACTCAAAGCAAAGTCCATTCTTCGTAACTCCATCTGGAGACCAAAATTCTTTTGAAATATCCGGACTGAGACAGCAGTTTTAAAAGAAAGTATCCATCGTGTTACACCTACCTAGTGGGTTACATACGTTTTGTTGTGTTGTTTCGCATGTTCCCCATTAGGTAAAATGCTCTATTTGGCCTTGCAGGTGCGGTATAGTCATGCTTGGTCGCAGCAACGTCCATCTGCATGCACCTTCTTCGTTGGTATTGCGCCGCTATTGCAACCCTCCCTCGCTGTATTGAGGCTACCTAGGCAGATACCATACCGCTCTCTGCTGGGACAAAGCGCGACTCATGAGTTTTGGGTGTTGTTCGTGCCTTATTTACGTCCCGTGAGGGCGCTGGTCTCAAAAAGTGTATACCACTGCATTTGTGATTTTTCCTGGTATTCGCAGCCTTTGGGGATTGTTTGGAAAATGAGATATCGAGGTAGAGACATTGTCTCCTGCTCATGGTGCCTTCCAGATATAGCTAGCGCGGTCAGCTCAGCCATCTACTTGCACATCGATACTTTCAATTCTTTCCTTCCACTTACCCTTGCAGCATCACAAAGCCTGTCTCACGCTCGCATCGACGCCCATAACTACGGCTGAGCCTTTCACTTCACATCTGCTCATCAACAACTTGCCTCCAGAGCCAACCTCACAAGGCTGAGATTGCCTGTGTTTGCTGCTCAAAGCAGCCACCCCCAAAGATGCACTATCCAGATCAGCTCCAAGGTCGCAGGATTCGACTCCTGAGTATTGAGCTAAATACGTACAGAGCACCAATCAGGTGCCATCTGATCGAGGCATCTTTGGACGATTTGCCTGAGTATGAGGCGCTATCATACGTATGGGGTGATTCGACATGCACGGAACAAATCATGTGCAATGGTCAGATTCACCATGTCACCACCAATGCAGCGAGGGCCATGCGTAGGATACGACTGGGCATATCCTCGCCAAACCCCAAGAAAGACACGACAGACCCTGGCGCCAAATATCAGAAACCAACAGATTCGGAGGAAAATGACGATAATACGAAACCAGCCTCATCTCACTTCACATCTGTGGATTCTAGCGCAAAGCGATACCGTCCCAAGTTTGTATGGATAGATGCACTATGCATTGACCAGACAAACGATTCGGAAAGGAGTCATCAGGTTCAACTCATGCGAGACATATACTCCAAGGCTGGCAGAGTCATTGTGTGGCTGGGAGACACAAAAGCAAGTTTCAGACGGATGGCAGCTCTTAGTGCCATGATCGAGCTTGTCGCTCAAAGCTTTGCCTCGAACGATAACAGGGCGTTGACTATGTCTGAAGTACAATCGAGGCTCAGCTATGTAACCTGGGAGGACATGTGGAGAAATATTTCTGCAGCATTTCTGAGTGAATGGTACACTCGTGTATGGTGTGTCCAAGAAATTGTCCTCGCTCAGGACTCTATTGTGCTGTATAGAAACGCAGAGGTTTCTTGCGAAGACATGGCAAGATTATGCAAATGGCTGGAGCATCATGTCCACCACAAATGGAAGCCGAAGTCCGGCATTCGGAACGAGCATATTGCATTCAGTAATACATATTCTGCGTCTCGGAAGTTCGATTATAAGGTCTTTCATGGAAAGAGGAGCACCAACCCTGCGTCCATTCTGTTCTCTTCCAGGAAACTCAAAGCTAAGGACCCAAGGGACAGATTTTACGGCCTCTTAGGCCTTTTCAAAGAGGTGATCATCGATATTGATTACAGCAAGTCGGTTTCTGAGGTCTACAGAGATAGTGTGCTTCAAACCATTGCGAGTAGCCTGCGAGTGCTATCCTGCGTGTATCACGGATATACATATCATCGCAAAGAGAACTTGCCCTCATGGGTACCAGATTGGCAATCAGGAGAGCGGCGGAATCCGCTGGATACCCATCGAACCAAGGGATCTAATGCCAGTAGGCGGAGAGTCGGCAGCTGTGACGCAGAGCTAGCACGCGCAGGATGTCTTCAATTGCGTGGAATCATGTGCGATAGGATTGTAGCTACTACAAGATACTTCCGTGCGTCTGACAATCTAGAGGGACCATCCTTCACTCAGCTCCACGAAGACTTCCTAGACCTGTGGGGAACGAGTCTGCATGCCCCGCACCTATCGACTCTACTTCCCCGGGCGAGCATCTTCACCGGTAGCAACATGTACGACACCAGACTCTCGCTTGCGACCAAGGCAGAGCAAGAGGAGCAATTCGTGGCAGACTTTACGGCTTTTCTCCGCGGGAGTCGAGACGAAGGTGCTCTCCGTTGCAGGAAGAAGACGAACGATGCCATGGCCAGACGGAGAGCGTTTCTCACGGGAAAAGCGTGGCTTGGTATTGGCCCCATGTGTATGCGGCCAGGCGATGTGGTGGTCGTCTTCCATGGTGGCTTCTCGCCTTACGCACTACGGCCGGTACAGGACAGAGCAGACCACTACTACCTCATGGGAGAATGCTATGTCCACGAGCTTACGAATGAGGGCGCCTACAAGATGCTGCAGGAAGGCACGGCGGAAGAGAAGGTCTTCAATCTGATCTGACATGTGGAAAGGCAGTTGCAGCTCATCAGAGGAACAGATGTGGTGTCGTATTATATAGAGTTGAGATGACTACTATCCATTAAGATATGTAACTTTTCCTCCTTTTGCGCCGCCATATGCGGCCGGGGTATCATGTGCGCAAACGCCGTTCTGAAGTGAATTAGACCCGTGAAAAGATGTGTACATGTACATGGTGAAGCGTAACGACAAGTCGCAGGTCACAGCGCCTCAACAGCCCACGCTCTCCCTCGCCAAGACAACGACGTCGAATTCCTCATCCACGCTCTCTGCGCTCTCGTCACTCAGCTCCTGCAGCTCGTCGCTGTACCGGCCGCCGACGAAAGCCCAGCCGTCGCCCTCAAGGCGCGCACGGTGGCGGTCGCGGTTGGAGGAGGCTGCGTTCTGGAGGAGACGGGACCAGCGGTTCTCTGCTTTGGACGGACTCATCGTCTCTGGTCCGTTGCCGCCATCGTCGAAGCCGGGCAGTGTCCACAGGGAGGACTCGCTCATGGAGGAGTCGATGGTGTTGGTGGTGGTGGTGCTGCGGTGGATCGACATGTGCAGGTCGAAGTGGACTCTGGAGGGCAGTCGCTCGCTGCGCGCGGACTTTTGCTCCGGGGTAATTGGCATCGACGGGCGAGGTGAGTGGGGTGGTGTGGTTGGTGGTGTGAGGATTTGAGACTGGTTCATCGTGGCGAGGTGCTGGAACTGCGGTACTGAGAACCTTGTGGATTTGGCGTTGCAGCTGCTGCGCCGCGGTTTTCTGTGCGTAGGGCTGTCTGCGTGGTGGTTGTCGTCCATGGCGCTGGGAATGGGCAAGGTTGGAGGCGGGCGTGTGGAATGTTGGAGGACCACTTCAAGATTGTAGAGGCAAGACGGTGGGAGAGGGTGGACGAAGGGTAGAGCTGCGCAGCGAAATAAAGGTGTCTGCAGAAAGAAGTCATGAGAGGGGACGTAGTTGCGAGAAGTCTGCGCATGTGGAGCCAGATACAGCTGTCAAGGTGAAAGGAAAGCGTGGCTTGAGGTGCAAACACGGCTGCCTGTTTGGGAAGCAAGCAGAGTCACGAAATGACGTCGCACTGATGGAAAGTGGCGAGGCGTCAGACGAATAGCACAAGTGGCAGAGAGCAGGGCAGAGCAGAGCAAAGTTGGACACGGGCTGAACTATAAGGAGCCAACAGCGACAGCGAGGAATGAAGGGGCCACCATGTTCACGGCGAGGGCAGCTGCTGACTCCGCTTCCGGACGAGAAGCCGAGACCTGAGACGACGTGGAGCGTATCGAGGGCCAGCGGGTGTAGCACAGGTGTTAGTCAGATGGCCAGAATGGCACACGCTGCAGGCGGGGGCGGGCGCAGCATGTGAAGAAGCGAGGAGCGGCGGAGGTGCTCGCGTGGTGGTGCTGGTGGTGCTGGTGGTGGTCGCGCGGGAGAGGGCTGCCACCGATTCAGCCCGGCGCGCGGCCAGGCAGTGCGCTCGGGCCCGTTGACATTGACGTTGTTCGTGCGTTCAAGCTCTTTGCTCGACGAGCTCCCAACACCTCCGCCGCCCCCATCGCCCTCCATCCCCGCCATCCGGAGGCCGTCCAGCATGCTGCGCGCCTCGATTCTTGCGGCCCGCCCTGCCGCCCGGCCATTGGCACGCGCCGCCCGCCCGCAATGGCGCGCTGCCCAGCGCTGGTATGCCGACGACAAAAAGCTGGACCAGACCACCGTCCCCAACCCGGCGCCCCTTGTCGAGCCCTCGGCCAGCCCTGCGAGCCCGCCGTCTATCCAGCAGGCCACCATCCCGCCGTCTGAGGTGCCCAGGACCCCGCCCGCGCCCGCCACCACCATTGTCAGCGACGCTGCCAGCCCGCCCTCGCGCTCCGCCCCCGTCATCCAGCCCACCACCACACCCCCGACCGGCCCCGGCACCGGCACCGCGAGCGTCGCCCCCGACCCCGTCAAGCCCAAGCCCAAGCCCAAGAAGCGCAGGTTCCGCCGCTTCCTGCTGTGGCTGACCATCCTGTCTGGTCTCAGCTACGCCGGCGGCGTCTACTACTCGCTCGTCTCGGACAACTTCCACGACTTCTTCACCGAGTACGTGCCCTTTGGCGAAGACGCCGTCGCCTACTTCGAGGAGCGCGAGTTCAAGCGCCGCTTCCCTGCCCGCCCCGACCAGCCCCGTCTCCACCAGCAGATCACGGGCGAGAACAAGGTCACCATCCCCGGCAAGAGCGGACTGACCGCCCGCGTTGCAGAGGACCCCCACATCAGCGCCGTCAGCGACAACAACCCCGCCCCCAAGACGGCCGACCAGCCCCGCGTTGGCTCGAACCAGCACACCCCGGCCAAGGGTGTCCAGGAGTCCAAGAAGGAGCAGGAGCAGAAGGAGAAGCCCACCTCGACATCTGCCAAGGCCGAGCCCAAGACGGTCGTGCTCGACGCCCCCTCGACGCCCATTTCGCAGATTGACCACCTGAACGTGGCCTCGGCGAGCGAGCCTGTCGTCCAGGACGTCGTCAAGATTGTCAACGACCTCATCACAGTCGTCAACGCCGACAAGACACACGATGGAAAGTACAACTCTGCGCTGGACAAGGCCAAGTCCGAACTTGCCAGGGTCGTCTCCGACATCTCTCTGCTCAAGGCCAACCTGCAGAAGGAGTCCGAGGACAAGGTCAAGGCTGCTCACGCCGAGTTTGACGAGGCCGCCAAGGAGCTCGTCAGGCGCCTCGACCACCAGATGCAAGAGCAGGAGACACACTGGAAGGAGGAGTACGAGAACGAGCGCGAGCGTCTCCAGCAGGCCTACAGGAGCAAGGTCAAGTCTGAGCTCGACGCTGCCCACAAGGTCTACGAGGCGAAGCTGAAGAACGAGCTTCTCGAGCAGAGCATCCAGCTCCAGAAGAGCTTTACCCAGAACGTCCGTGACCGCGTCGAGGCCGAGCGCGACGGCCGTCTCGGCAAGCTGACCGACCTTTCCAACTCGGTCCACGAGCTCGAGAAGCTCACAGCCGAGTGGAACTCTGTCGTCGACGCCAACCTGAAGACCCAGCACCTCGTCGTCGCCGTCGAGGCCGTCAAGTCCGCCCTCGAGACACAAGTCGTCCCCAAGCCTTTCGTCACCGAGCTGGCTGCCCTCAAGGAAATCGCGGCCGATGACCCTGTCGTCAGCGCCGCCATCTCCAGCATCAACCCCACCGCCTACCAGCGTGGTATCCCCAGCTCCGCTCTCCTGATCGATCGCTTCCGCCGCGTCGCATCTGAGGTCAGGAAAGCCGCGCTCCTCCCCGAAGACGCAGGCGTCGCGTCCCACCTCGCCTCCCTCGCCATGTCCAAGGTCCTCTTCAAAAAGTCCGGGCTAGCAGTCGGCGGTGACGTCGAGGCGGTGCTGGCGCGCACCGAGGTCCTGCTCGAGGAGGGCGATCTCGATGCCGCTGCTCGTGAGATGAACGGCCTGCAAGGGTGGGCCAAGGTACTGAGCAAGGACTGGCTGAGCGAGTGCAGGAGAGTGCTCGAGGTCAGGCAAGCGCTGGATGTCATTGCCACAGAAGCACGGCTGCAGAGCTTGTTGGTTGACTGAGCGTGGGCTTGGTGAGCGCCCTTGTAATGTAGACATAGAGCTGTGAATTGTATCCTTCTCATTTGTGTTATTCCTTGCGTATTTGTATGTTGTGGCGTGCAGTAAAATACCATGTGTGCGAAACCGTGTAGCTATTTGTGCATGGGCTTGATGTTGAACGAGAAGTGATTGTGAGACCACAGTCCAAACGCTCACTTTCTGCGATGCCGGCTACAAGGACAGACATGTTTGTCCTCGAGAGGCGAGATGAGTGTCATCACCACTACCTGATGTAAAAGATAAATTAACGGTGGTGATTTATTTTGCCCTATCGCTTTAGCTCAATCTTGAGGCATACTCTTACAGCGTCGAAATATGTACGACCAAAATACAGAACATGTCCAGAACGCCAGCGTGATTCTCAGTACACGTCGTGAGTACGCTCCGTCCATGCACGGCGCAAGTCCTCGTCCAGGTCCTGCCAACCCGAGCTACATCATATTTTTTACTTTCCAACAACCTGATCCTTCAGCTCCTGCGTCTTCTCTGCGACCTGCTGTGTGACGCCCTTGACCTCGTCCTGCACTCCCCTCGCCCTCTTGGACATCCTATCCTTCCAATCCTTCTCTTCCTCGTCTCGCGCCTCCAATTCTCGCAGCCACCTCTCTCGCTTCTCCATTCTCTCCTTCTCAGCCACCTGCTTCTCGTAGTCCTTCCTCTTCACACGGTCCTTTTGCCAGTATAGGTTACCCGCGACGAGGACTGCAATGGTGAATCCTTGGGCATATAGACGGCGGCGGAAGTACAGGTTCGTCATTTTGTGGTCGCCTTTGCGCATCGATCGTGTCGCGCCTACAATGGCCCACACTGTGAGACCGCAGCCGAAAGGGATGAGTGGCTCCTCGCGCAGGCGGCGCCACATTTTGTCGAGTGTGTTCTCATTGTAAAAGTCGCTGGTTTCAATTAGCGGCAATGGTCAACGGCATGCACATGTTGCTGATTGAGCTGTATTTTGGCGGTGGGAGGGCCAAGACATACGCATTCTCGTCAAAGGAGGAAGGCAGTGGTGCGCTGTTGCGTGGGCCCGCCATGGTGAGAGGATATGCGGAGGTGGCGGAGGTGACGGAGGTGTCGCGTGCAGTCAATGGAGCTAGTGGAGTAGGGAAAACGGGCTGCTTCGAGCTTATTCGCAGCAAGCTGTGATCTGAAGCTATTACGGACCCGTTATATGCGTGGTGAAGCTATACCCACGGCGTTGCGACGACTTGGACGTGCCTTGGGTGCGGAGCTCATCGATTATCTCACCACTTCCAGATTCGGCCCGTTCCAGCTCCGATCGCTGCTTCCATCATAACGCCGAGAACCGACCTACAACAACAACAGCAGCAGCAGCCTGGAGACCGAACAACAAACACAGCGCTGCCGCTCCACAGCGTCGCCTCCATGAGTGTTACATCGACAGCTGGCAAATTCCCGCGGCGCCATGAACGATGAGGCCGAGTCGTCTCGAGCTGCATTGCGACCTGATGGAAGCTCTGCTGATCCCATCGACCATGTAACATACATCGATCCGGACGAGGTTGAGCGCGAGCGTGCAAAATATACAAAGGAGCGGCGGTTAGATGCCAAAAGGAAGCGCATCCGGATGCTCGGCGACCTGCTACGCGAGCTGGATCTGGTCGTGTACATGGAGCTGCTCGCCCTCTACAACCTCGAGTACGCCTCATCCTCACGTTCTCATATGACTTTACTTCGGGGCTGATCTCTGTGTAGCTGCTCGTTCTTCTGGTTTGCAGTACGCTCGCTAGCTCATGGTAGCTTACTCACGCCAGTCTCGGACCCAACCATGCAGCGCCCGCCTGACGAGCCCCGACCGTTCTTGCCTGTAGTAGCAGGGCTATTCGCGGTGAACTTCTTTCTTCACATGCTCTATCCTGCGCCGTCTGCCGGTGAGGATACCAGAGGCTACTTGCACGGTGGCTTGATCATCGACTTCATCGGCCAGCAAGGCCCGACCAGCAAATGGAAGCTCGGAGGGTTGGACTTGTGCATCTTGGTCCTACAGATGATCATGGTGTCGGCGCATGTCAAGCGTCGCGAGTTGAAGAAACAGTTGGCGCAGCTCACCTCTGGTGAAGCACCGTCGTCCAGCGCCGCAGATATAGCCACGTCGGACACGGCAGGTGAGGGTACAACACCAGCAACCAGTGACAACACGGCCCGAGGACAGGATGCCGACGACGAAGAGCGTGGTGTCTTCCGCCGGACCGATTCCCTGTCAGACATCGGCGCTGATTCCGACGAGGAAGACTCACTGATGCAGTCTACACAAGAGACAGGTCACGTCGATGCACTGGACGTCCTTGTCTCAGGACAGTGCGTCATCTTGTCTGCTGGCGTTATTGGCACCATGTTACGCGAGAACGATAATTATCGAGTGTTCCGCCAGACGCGCACAGATAGTAGTCTGAGCGGTGACATGCCGGAGACACTGCGCCGTCTAAACACCCTACGCGCGCGCTTCGGCGCTGGCGGAGGGTGAGAACTGGCACTTGACCAGCGATTCATAGATCAACTACCGTCCTGAGTCCACTCAAAAATACCACACATGTGATCGATGCCATTAGGGTTCAAACCTCCTATTGCCTGCAAGCAAAGCCGCGCCAGCCGAGCCCCAATCGGGCTGGTGGCCCCCACATTTGAACTCGGCCACGTGCGCTCGCATGGGGATACGACGGCGAAAGCTTGTCCACAGCGAATCCTGGAATTAAACACTGGTCGGATGATTTGCGTACATAAACTATCTGACTCGAGCGCTTCTGACACCCTGAATTGGTCAAGCTGTCACAGCAAAGCATCAGCATGTCACATCGATGATGATGATGACGCTGACGGGCTGGGACGCACCGTCCGCACCGATGTACTTGCTGACAACGGCATGCCGTTCCCTTTCCCGCGCCCACGCGGTGGCGTCAGACCCCCTCTGGCGAGAACAAGGCATTGTGTACTTGATCCTTCGACACCCGCATTCCACATCCAACGTCCACACCGGCATTTACATCCGCATCCATATATGCATCTACATCCGCATCCTCATCCGCATCCATATGCACACCGTCCCCATTCCTCTTGTTGTGCTGCAGAGCAAGGGATGCCGTTGGTAAGCCGCCGTGTACAACCCTCGCACCTAGCATCGTGACCCCGACTGGTGCTCCTACCGTCTGCCAACCCCCTGACATGTCAGTCCGGCGTTGGCAGGACCGTTGGGTGAGATGAGAGGGTGGGTCGTTGTCCCGGGCGAGATTCGTACACGGTCCGCTCGCTACCCTGCACCCGGTGGCTGCACACTGTTGCCGTGCTTGCGTGCTTGCTTGTGTGCGTCTTCACCGTTCGCGCGCGCTGATCTATCAAGTGTATGGGAAGGCTTCTGTCGTCATAGACGGAGATTGTACGGTCTCATCGTCGAGACTCGAGACTCAAGACTCAAGACTCAAGACTCAAGACTCAAGACTCAAGACACAAGACACGGCTCGGCGCATACACATGTCTACATCGGAGCTTAGAAGCCGTCGACACAACTGACTTGGTTCCTTGCTTCCAACCCACGGCTTCTGCCGTTCGGCCTAAAGGCACTGCCCCGATCGCCTGATTCAACATGGGTGTGCCAAGACCAGGCAGTCCCTTGCTGTCATCGTATGTATTCTGTTCCTGTTCCGTGATGCGTGCATATACGGTGCAGGGAAGGACGTCGCCACTCTTGCGCGTCATGTTCGCTGCTGCAAGTGAGGCGCATTACACAATCCGTCGACGAGCGTTGAGGATCACAATGAGCCAAGCTTCGTATGAAGAAGGGATGATGTATCCCATCGCATTCGCAACCGGGTGTGGTAGGGGTGCTGCTTACCCGCCCTCGCCGATCCGGTGAGCAATGCAGATGTGGAGCGTGCTATGCCTTGCAAACCCAGCGTACGGACCCCTTAAGTGGCGTTCTATATAAGGCCAGGTGTGGGGCAGACGGCGTGCTGCGTAACATTGTTGTATACACGCTAGCCATTTGCCTGGCTGTATTGTCGTTGAGTAGACGCTGTTGAGACGAGCCAAAAAGCAACGGAGAAGCGCGCAGGGTTTTCTTTGCTACGCTTCACTGTGTTGTGTTGTGTTGTGTTGCGTTGCTCTTTTAACCCGTTACACCGTATTGGTGCAATGGCGCAGGCCGGATGCGACATTGCAAATTACATTGTATGCGGCCGAGCCACTCGGTCAGTCTGAATGGTCGATTCATGAGGGGGACAAGGTGTAATAGGATTCCACTTTAACGAATAGCCGCTGTGACTGCATAAAATCTGCGCGAAGATATCACGTAGATTTTAGCGAGGCCCTCTTGCGATTCGCCAGTCCCGAGTAAATCCACTTGATTTTCCTTGTTTCGCGTGACGTGTGGAAGGATCACATTGCTGTTTTGCCTCGACAGCGCCTTCGGTCCAGATAGGAAATGAAATGTTCGAAACACTGCCCGATAGAGCTTTATCTCGTGGGGGTTTATTAATGGTGTGCTGTGCCATGATTGGCATGCGAGATATGCAGGTGATGGGCGCTCCCTCGAGACAATGTTCTTTCTTTAGTGTCGTAGAGGCCAGTCACACGTCGTCACAAGGGTCGTCGAGAAGGTAGATGGCATCTTGGCGACGCGAAAAAGCACGGTTTGACATGTTCCGGATACGACATGTGAAGGCTGTTGACGTTATCACTTTCTGCAGTTCCTGCGTCTTTGGCGATTCGACGATCGCGGAACCTTGCGTACTAGAGCAACTTGCTTCAAAAGTGTACTTGATATGGCTCTCTTATCAAGTGTTGCTGATGCTTGTTCTACACGTTGCAGCTCAGACCTCGAATCACCTTTGTTATTACTGCACGTTCTGTTGTAGCAACTTACATGATTTGTCTCCACTTGCAGACTGTGATGGCTTGTCCAAGCGAGCAGTAGTCGCTTCTCGGACTGACAAGCATATATATGTCATGTGTCGTCTGTACAATCTGTGGAGCTGCGGCACCAGTGGAGCGGGTGGGGTGCTATGGCGACTCAATTACGCGTAATTGACTGTAGATAGAACTTGCCTAGACTCGCTTCAGCGGAGAATCGACATGAGCGACTGAATGTATTGAACACCTGAGGCAACGAGAAGTCCTCACTGTGTTGATGCTGGGCTGTTCGACATAGGTGCAATGCCGGTGGTCAAGTCATCTTTGCAACTGCCGGTCAGACCCTGCACAACCTGCAGATGCCGGCCACGTACATGGTCGAGTCCCGATCTGTTTCGTGTGCCTGACCCTACCAGACTGCCCTCGGTTCAGTTACCTTTCTGATGCAATAAGATCTGTCTCCAGTTAAGCGAGGGTGTCGTCAAGAAATCTAGGTCCTTGGGCTGGAATGCCCCGCAAGTGACGGAGACAGATGATCCCCATGTCCCAAGAGTTGACGATTACTGCCGAGCTGTAGCTCGTTTATGGCGGCTCGAGCAAGGTACACTCATGCTCCGTAGTCAATGCTCATGATGTGCCGCTGGCTGCAGATGCGTCTGCATCAGGTACACAAAATGCTCAAGACCTGCATCGACATACACTTGTCAGCCTTCAGGCTGCTGTGTAACATTCGCCTGCGATGCTCGTCGGGTCTCCCGTGTGACGGCTTGCGTGTGGCTCGGTTGGCTCATGTGGCATGGGTCCGTACCCCAACATCACGCGCAGAAGCGTTGGCTAAAGGATCCTGCTGCTGCCCCACGCCCAACCAGATAATGTGATCCATCTTGATCCTTGACTCCTGCAGCACATTCCGTTACACAGGGATTCGAAGTTCGCCCTGTGGTATGCAGGATTCCAATTCTGGTGATAGCAGCAGGCGGTTCTTCGGCGGCAGGGTGCAGAGCGGTGTTCGTGCTGGATGGGGGCTGCGGCGCCGATGCGGTGCCACGAGCGCGAAGTGCAGGTCGTTGAGGATACCCAGTGAGCCGGATCAGACAACTCCGTTGATTAGGTAGGGTTGTGTGTGGATGGCAGGGCGCCAGCGAACCATTGCGTGCAGGCGGAGAAAGGCGCCGGTGCATGACATTGCAGTAGTGGGAAGAAAACAGTAGACCGATTACGGACACGGACTTACATCTAATGAATGCTTTGCGTCGACCACACGAACATGCGGTGAGCTGACGACCAGCGGGCATGATACGCACATCCTTCCGATTCACGTCCTGTGAGTGGGCGAGAATGTCTTCCGCGAGGTGTGATTCGAGATTCGGGCAATGTTGCAGTCGGAGAGACTACGTCAAGACGCGACATTATTTTTGGACATGTTGAAACAGCACCGATTGTGCCTACACAAGCTGAGTCAAAGGAAGCCACGACTTGCCCTCGTGCTCGAAAATGACCCATTTTCAGTCAGCTGGACTTGGAGATTGATTGTTAGATGCTGGTACCGGTAATCTGGAAACCGGTGAGTTCCAAATCCGCCAGAGAGTCCCATTCAACGGCTTCGACATCCGACTACGTGTTACTGCATGTGTAACGCAGCCAGCGGGGGTACCTTGGCTTCGCAAGCGAGCCATTCGACTCTGAGGTCATTCTCGAAGTCTGCGCCTCCCTGTTTGTAGTCATGATGCGACCTGAGTCTTATTTCTGCGGCAAATGCGCCTTCGGACGAAGAAGCAGAGGATCAATCCATCTGTCTAGACTGCTGACTACGATCAAGAGTATCATTAGGTGTAGCCAATTCGGACAAGAGTTGGGCGCAAATGTAGATCAAGGGAAAGCGGTGTAGACCTACATCGGGGATGTGGCAGTTTTTACATGGACAATCACGCAACAAAGCCTGCACTAAAAACCTTGTCTGGAGCAGCCCAAAACTATCGTTGCTGCTTAGGCTCTGATATTCAATCTCTGTTTACGGTGCAATGCGCCGATAACTGCATTTTGTGACGGCCCCTGGTGGTAGAATCAACGAGACTACCGAACAAAGGCCTATGCAATTTCTCCCGGCTCAGATGCAGTGCGATGCGTTGGCTTACAAGCAGAATCGCCAGGGTACTAATCATAAGGCTTGCGCAAACTGCGAGTCACTACAGCCTGCATTGGAACTGACTTGCATTCGATTGAGTCTAAGTCTTCAGAGATTGTGGATCATGTCGATGAGAGCTGAGCACACCGAAAAGGCGCGAGTCGCTCTCCCGATTAGGCAGTTGGAACAAACTTCTTGAGAATGCCAATGAAACAGCTACGGCGGACCATATGGGGTATCGCAGAGACTTTTGGCAGCGAGAGTCAGGACAGACTGCGGCCCGGGGAAACGCACGCCAAACTCGAGCTACGACATTTAACACGGCTGGTATTAGCAGGGGTCAACTTGAGCTCGTATTGCGATGATATTCGGACCGCTTTGGCGTGTGATTTAAGAGACTTCTAGGTTTGGCCGATGTAGAGCGGACGCCATCCGCATGAATGACAAGCTGCTTTTGAGTTTATGACGCCAGATGGCTAAATACCATCTTACTGGTGGATATCAAGCCTGAGCGATCATCAAGACGAGGTGCGGCTTGCGGAGTTTACAGTTTGAGTTTATGAAATGACCTTTTAGGTTCAGGCTGCCCACACCAGCTGGCTCCACCGTTCTACTCCGGAGAAGACTCCGTGTACACAAGATGCATAACACGCTCTCAAGGGTCCCGGGGTAAGGGTTCGGTAGCTTTGAAGAGTCCCGATCAACCACTAGTGACCCTGTTGTTGGGAACGGGACTCGGGTGAAGTGTGCGTCATGCTGAGGCTTGTGGGCGTGTCCACGAGGTCGAGCGTACGTTAGGGCACGCACATGGGCGCCTCTCAGCCGCGGTTGCGTGCAATCGTGGAGGCGCAATACGCATTTAGGGGACATCAGGATGTCGCTGTCGCACGTGGATGAAGTGGGGCGTGAGGGCTGAAAGGTTGCTCTGTAGAGTAATGCATAGTCTGAGGTCAGCCGTTGGTGCCTGAGACGGATATCGCGACCAAGCCGGGGAGCGATTGAGAGGTAGGGTCGGCGCCACGGTCCCGACACCAGGACCGTCTCAGTACGCAGCTGTCGAAACTCAAAGAAAAGATTCGGCGCGTGCCGTCGTGAACGTTGACTGACTGACTGGTAGACGTGTCCAACTGAGGCATGAACCTCAGGCCGAGGGACTTATGCAAGGATGCGACTGTCTTCGGGCTGAATCTAGTACAAGTCATGGAGGCAAGCTTGAGGACCCACATAGCTCCCCTTAGCTTCACCTTCCACTTCCGCGCCTCCAGTGTCGTGAATCGCTAGTGGAAAGTATTGGGTGGTCAGCTAACACAACCGCCCGAGTATACGGCATGTCCCGCAGGATTGCCTTTGGAGCCAAGCATTGATGGTCAGGTACTCAAGAGGATCGCAAACCACTCTGTGCTACGAGCTGAATCTGGGCGTGGTCTAAGATCCGATCTACTGCTCCAGTCGGTCCTCAGCCAATGATAATCGTTCGCTTTTGAGCAATGAGGTTGTGATTTATAGCCCTCGCTTTCGCATTGCGTGTGACTGTACTTGTACGTGCGGCTGTCTTATAAGGCTAATTGTATGATGAGCTCGTGTTGAGCAACCTGATATGATAGTATCTGTTAGCCTTACCAATGTACCCCTTCATGAATGAAAGAGCCGGTGACGGTGAGAGTCGCGCTCTCAAGTTGCTTTGTAAACAAGTAACAGCACAATAACTGAATGCGTACCGTGTGTACTGGAAGTAAGAAAAACGAAGTATGGAGTAGTGCCACGCGAATCAGGTGATGAAAACTTTGCCGATCAAGACATGAATTTCTACGATGCAACGTCTATGTTTAATATAAGGGTGACTCACAAGAACGACGCATCTAGCGCTCAAAAAGGGTATATAACAGAACGTCTTGCGAATGTTGACGCTTTTGAGAAGCAAAACGACAGCGCCATATGTCGGTGTTGTGTACAGAAATTACGCGCCAGCACGCTCAATACGACGCAGCTGATCCAAGAGATTAAAGAATTATCGTATGAGGGTGCACTCATATTGGTGCACAAGTTAGGGCCGAGTGGTGTGATCCTTAGGCGAAGGTATCACGACACGACGGCTGCTCCAGCATGGTCTGCTGTAAAGCTGGTAGATGTCCGTGAGGACCGGCAGTATATCGTGGGCCGTGAGAAGAGGAGCCGGGCGATGAAGTATAGCTATGAGGGGCAAAGGATGGTACATTCGTGTCTGGATGGCCAGACATTGGCTGATAACTGCCAGTGCGTCGTCGCACAATGCGGTCCGTCTCACGGCTGTCGTCTTCGTAGTCTCCATAGGATCCATCAGACCCGCCGTCATGCATCGAAGCTGCTCGTGAAGGCGCAGGGGATAGACGTCGTACAATAGGAGACTGGGGTCGCGGGAAATGTCTGTCCGCGCCAGGCTGCTGATATACAATGGATCTAAAGAAATCTCTTTCGCCACGGTAGAACTCAGCTCTTTCATGGGCCTCGCGCACCTGTTGTTCTAATCTCGAGATACTCATAGATGCTTCGCGCTCTTTTTCCTTACGACGGGCTCGAAATCGGGCGGATGCACCTGCATTGCGTTTTCTCTTCTCGTCGGCACCCTTCGAGGCCGCCTGGACGTCCACTGGAATCTGCACATTGTGACCCTGTTGACTTTTGATGGTCATGATCTGTATGCTGCTTTGACCGCTCGGGGCAACTTGGATCATGCTGCGTTCTGACTCCAAGTGGCGATTGTCATGAGGTGTGGAGACAAAATGACCTTGCGGGCCATGGCTCTCGTATCCCGAGGCGATTGACGCAGACTGACTGTAGGGAGAATACTGCGTCATCGGGCTTGCACTACCAGACGGCAAGAAGTGTGCACTAGTCCGACGTGTCTCCTCCCGCGTCGAGTTCGAGATCAAGGCCGATGTGGTCAATGGCGTGAAGTAGCTGTTTCTGCTGACGGCAGGAGGAGTAGGCAGCGCTGGTTGGGAAAGCATTCCGACGCTCCCAGTAAGAAAGGGTGATTGATGAGCGTCAATCGTGCCTGTAGGGCGGCCCAAAGCACCGAAACTCTTAGCTCTGTGAAGGCTGGGCGATTTGGGAGTCAGTACATTCCTGGTAGAGGGCCGACTGGGAGGTGGGAAGAGCCTTTGAGACTTCTGGTCATCCTGGGAGGAGTCTACGCTTCCTGGCCGACTTATAGAGGCGATGCTCTGTGAACGCTGCGTCTCTACAGGAGATGGTGTGTCCATTTGAAGCCCACTGCGCCGCAAGCCTCGCTGCTGTTCGATCAGTTCAGCTTGAGGGTTCAGGATAGACTGAACACCCAATGGGTTGTCATGTCTGCGGCTAGAGGGGGTTGGCGGTGTACTGGAAAGCTGGCGCAGAGGCGGAAGCGACAGTGTCAGATGGGCTGTGGTCCGTCTGGGACTATTGCGAAGAGGCGGGTGCATAGCAAAATGGGAATGGGTGGGTGACAGTTGAGGGGTCGTCTGCTCCGGACGTGGTCCGCCCGTGGTCCGATGTGATATCAGGAAGGTGTCGTCAAGACCCCGCTGGGAACGAGCAGCCATCCATGAGCGGTCTGATTTGGATTCCTCGTAATAGGGCGGAGTAAGTCGATTGGAGAAACGAGTGTGGTCAGCCTGGATTGGCGGAAGTGCTTGGGTAGCCAGGATGAAGGTGTTATGTGGGCTGCCTGAAGGACAACCCTGATCGTATCGTGGAAAGGTTTTGCAGGAGATACAGCGAGAGGTTCCAGGTTAACAAATGCACCGGAATGTGATCAGTGGTGGAATCTAGGCCTGGATCTAGGATGTCTTGGGCGCAGAATACTTCGGTGTGGTATGCCTAATGTATCCAGGGAGATGAATAGCTTGAAGGGTCTAGGTGAGGCTGCAGAGAATAGCGGATGGCGAAAGAGGGCTGTCGAGGTGTGAAGCAGGACGTCACCAGCGGGAGTGCAAGGGCCTAATATGATTTAAGAATGTGCGGTGTAGTCTCCACGCTGGAGGATCGCTGGCTGGGCACGAAATCATAAAATCTGCAGCCACCCCTGTCCCCCTAGCTCGATGTCCCGCGAGAGGAAGAGGACAAGTACATGAGGCCCTGTAATATTCGGCGCCTTTGACGACAACGCTAGGCGGTGCTTCTGGACTTGCAGGGATACGCTGGCATGCAGTGCACATACGAAGACGACGCTACTGCACGATGGGCCATGACCACGCGCGGAACCGGAATCCAAGTCTCCACCGTAGGAGCGCGCAGGCTGAGACACGACAAGTCCGAACGCAGCAAATCGACGCAAGCGCATCGGCCGTGGCTGATGAACCCTGCTGCTTGCTGCACAGGCCAGCGGAAGTCTGTCCGGCTGTCATTTCTGCATCTTGCCGCGCCGCGGTTCGCTCCTTGAGCCGCTACTTCAGCTACCGGGCCCGTTGGCCCTGGTCAAGGTCAGGGTGGGGCTTGTGAGTGATGTGCATGAGCATGTCTTGTGTGTGCGGGCAGCTTTGGCCTGCTGCGGACTGGCCGCCGCCATTCTTCGCAGCGGTTGTTTTGATGATACCTCCTGGCGCCGCTGCCGTGCTTGTACGCATTGCACAAATGCAGAGCGCATTCTCGCAGAGCATGCTGCGCAGAGCAAGTGTATCACCGAGACGTCTGGACACCATAATTCGCGCACGGTCTGAAGTACGTCTCTGCGAAGCCATTGCAACATTGGCTGGGTGTTGTGCAGACACTTGATGTAGCAGGGAGCCACAACACTGCCAGGAATGCAAAGAGCAGCAGCGCATCGCCGCAGCCGCCGGTTGCTGCGTGCCTTCTTAGAAGCAGAAGTCCTTCATCTGCTATGACTCGCAGTTGCTATGTAGGTCAAGCCAGTCTGGACAGAGCAGCCCGCGTCCGCCAATTCTCGCACGCTGTGCATTTCTGCTCGCGGCACAGGCTTGCTCTCTCGGCTGCAAGTCACGGTCGAGTACGGGCCGATGTTGTAAAGCGCTGGCCTTCTGACAAGTTCCCGCGAGGACTGCACACATCACAGTTTGTCGAACTGTGGTTGGGCGCCTTGGGCGTCAACGCAGACCTTCCGGCTGCATTGCTTGCGTCCTCCTGCGATGGATCACTTCGGCCTCCCGATCTGTAGCGCCGTTGGCAGACTATGTTGAACCTCATTGGGCACATTAAACAAAATCGAGCGCCTCCTGTGGCATTTATTCCGTGCCTCGTACTAATGGTAGCACGTGCAAAGTCCAGCACTTGCCCCACCCTTGGTAGCGCCTCGACCTACTTAGAATAAAGAGCTGTCGAGAGAAAGCACCGTAACCGTGACGATCAGTATGCAACAACAATGTTGCAAAGAACCATGCACATCAGCATCCGCCAGAAGCCGTTGCTTTTCCGGCCCCAATGTTTGTTTTAAATGAGGTCTAATCAGCGTCAGGCCAACAGTTCAGACAAAGCTGGGCTCTACCCGCACACTCCTGCCCGCTAGGGGCATGGGCCCGCAAGTCATAGTGCGTGTCCAACACCGCGGTCAGAGCAGCCCCGTCCATGGATCCGAGTTGATCAGTGGCTGGCGCTCTCCACTAGTAGGCCAAGACTTCCCGTCTCCACGCTGTCGGGGATGAGGTCACTTCACGTGGACTGGGATGATCGCGGTCGTCGCTGAAAGCAGTGCTGCCCCTGTCCCGGTGGCACGGGATGGCATCTAATCTCAACCCAGCAAGCTGTTTCAAGAAGCCCATGGTGAGCTGACTCGCCTGCGCCGTCAGATCGCATGCAGTCCTTTGCGTGCAATGTGGTTGTTGTACTGGTCAATGCTTCTTTTCTTTTTCGTCCCATTCAGGTTTCGCAACAAGACAACAGCATCGCACACCTGGTCAGTATTGGCATTGATGATCCTGACAATGATGCCGCGAGCGCTGCTAGGGCTGTCCAACTGGGACTGAACCCGTCGTTGCTTGCCCCACCTCGAGGTCGTATCGTTATGCGCCCAATGTCCTACTGCGGCGAGACTCCTGGGCGCAGTGAAGATAGCGACATATTGGTGCGAAGGGGTGCTTTGACATCGATTTCGAAGTGAGCCTACCGAACTGCCTTGCCATCACCCCTTGACCAGCCGTCGCTGTCACGACGCGCGCAATACCCATGACCCTGTCTTCTCCAACGGCTGCTCAGATGCGCAAAGCACTGCTACGGCTGAACGTCCGTTGTTGCTAGAACCTCAACTCCATGGCACGTGCAGACACCCGCCGAGAGGTGCACTTACCAAGTGAGCACTTGATGGACTACCTACTCTTTCTTCGCATACAGCCTAGTCTACAAGCTCAACCAAAATCCACGTCGAGAGACAGCCCTGCGCCCAGTTCCCAATGTGTGTGATCAGTAATGTCATGTGCTTGGCTTGCTAATCACCAATGCTCTCGAACAGAGATGATCGCGTACATTCGAATAGGCACTACCTTCTTCGCTTAGGACCGATAGGGGACCTCCAACCGCACGTATGAAATATCTTCAGGAAGCAGACACACGCTTTCGTGAAGCGAAGCCACTACGCTGACTCAGAGCGATTCAGTCTGACCCCTGTACTTATGCTTACCAGACTTAATCAGGGCCAAATCCACATACAGAGCCAATGCTTAACACGGGGAAACGGCTGGAGCCGTTTTAACACACTTCAAGGTTTTGGACCGGACCTACAATATCGACCACACCTAGACGAAGCATCTATTCAATATCGCGATCTCATTAGCGCCTTTGCGGCACGCAGTCTTGCAGAACAATTATTGTCAATCCTTGTGGTCATATTCTGCCCTGCAAGACACTGATTAATTGTACCGATTGATCGCCGTCGGATCGGCGGGAATGGGGGGTTGGACCGATTGCTATGCTGTACACTCCGATTCAGCACCGGTCCATGCTGCCCAGAACTGCCGGTATGGCATCCACATTGACCGCCCTTCCGTGACGGTTTCGGCGTCATGCCCTCATTGGGCACCAAAAATCTGCGCATTGGTTTGAGGTCACTCCAGAACAGAGTCCCCGCTGATGGCCTTGCATTCAAGCTGTCTGCACTTTCGGCCAGATCGAATCACTGAATACAAGAGCGGCAATGGCGCTACCTTCTGTGCGCTGCGCTGTTGTCTCTGATTTTCGAAGGTGTACTGTGTATTCGCTGAGCGATTCGCGCTACCAAGTGAGGGTCTATTGTCATGGTACAACTAATTAAAGTCCTCGCCGCGTTTACCGCTCAGTGTCTATTGGATATTGAAGCGTAGCAGGCAGGTCAACATCCTGACCGTCTTTGGTAGGGTACACCTCATCTTCTTTGCCAGCAAATCTAGCTAAAGAGGCTGCGAACATTTGTTTTCTCAATATTCCTTGCTATGTGATCAAGTTTTCAATTTCATCCGTTCTAGATTCTGCATCTGCACCAACACACCATGACGTCTGCGAACTACCTAGATCGTTTCAATATGCCATCCTGCTAAGCCTTGTTTTGGTCCCAGTGCGTGTACGTATGCAAAAATCTGTTTCGTCATCAAATTCGAATGGAGCTGCCATGCTGCTCTCACCGCTCCCTACCTAGGTACGCACCTTATACTCACGTGGAGCTGTCGCACTCTCAGTCACTGACAGAACAGCAGATAAGTGTTCCGAACTCTGTAAACATGTGCACTGGCCCTACGGTCATAAACACATGGAGAGCCTCCAGGAAGGATGGAGCGTAGTATACTTTGCCGAGATAGCCGCGCGCTTATCGTTCAAGCACATCTTGATAACCCTTACAGCGGACAGCATCTCCGTACAGAAACCTCACCAAGCAATGTTCAGATCAAATTGTAGCATACTAATAGAGCATACGTGGATATCTCTGCACACTGGCACGATAGCCTGGGCAAGATCTTCACAGCGCTCTATACAGCGGGACAAGCACTGCTCACTCGGCCTCTGGACCCCAATGCGAGTGAACAACGGTACCCGGTACTCACACACCCTCTCATACATGCACTGCATGAACGTTGCCGACCCGAGTCGCCGTTTGAGTTGCTACCAAACAGCTATCAACACGTGTGATACGCAGGTATTGAGTGGGTGGGCACACCGGGCCTGCTGTCAGCGTTCTTGTTAGGATCTGTGACACCGAACTCATGCGCAACGCTTTCCCCCTCGGATCCGAGTCCTTCAAGAACCATAGAACGAAAGATAACAATCAGGCAAACGTCCTCGCCGCAGGGTGAGATGCCCAGACCCCCATTTCCATGTTACATCAAGCTGCGGAACTTGATAGATCAAAAGGGCAGCTTTTTCTCACCTGCATGCGCCGCCAAATTGCGGATGATCAGCCTTGGTCTGTTCTAGAAGTGTCAGATATACTTTGAGAATGACAGTTATTCAGCGCCGTACGACGTGTCGCAAAGGGAGTCGTCCTTACACGCCACATGAGCAGAACAAACACAACATCTCAACGCGATCTGGGTTTTTTTTGGAGGTGTGGGTGATACAACATATGACGGGCATTTGCGCCGGACCAATCAAGTTACAGGGCTCTGCGAGCACGGTTCCTTGAGTAATAGCGAGCGAGATATATAGGTTGTAACGAAAGGGAGAAGACAAATGTTTGCATTGTATGGCATGGTGTTCACGTTGCTCCACTATGCGGATTGTACAACTGGACGCATCCAGACCGGTCGGACAGGGTTGCTGGACGGTTGCTGCGGCAGTCTTTATGCAACGCTTGGCTCACATGTGGCATAGAGCCGATACTACGCTGATGCACGTGTTTCTCGCATCATTATTGCTTCGCATACAAACAAGCGCCTGCTGTATGCCTATTTTGAAACTAGGTATGCGAGGTGTACAGAAGCTGTACATCCAACTGACGACTTCCGAACATCATGCACATGCTTTGTCATTACGATCGTTCGCATCATGACTCATGAGTGATATGCCAGTTTTCTAGGGTCGTTCCAATGTCCATGAAATCGAGCTTCGCCCTCAAAAGTCGATCTCTCTCGCCTCAATGTCTCTCAGTGTCACATTTTTATACCTTCTGCAAATAGCTCGTAGTCCTAGATAAAATCAAACTCTTGAGACCATATCTGTTGGTAGTATCTTGAATTACCAGCAACATCATATAGGATGTTGGAGACGCTGTATGAATAGCAGCAAGACATCTTAGATGTAGCACATGTTTCCTAAATTTTTGCTTTGCATGCAACTAGGCGAATGCTCAGTAGCTTCTGCTCGCTACTGCTAACAAGGCAAACCACTAGCCAACTGACTTCGAAATACTAGGCGTGTCTTTCTCATTTGTGATTCCCGTTAGCAGTTGAAGAGGGAATTTTGTAAACGCCAGAAACGAGCAATATGGTTGGTGATGTACGGTATAGAAAGAGAACTCATTCAAATCTACTCCTCTGACATAGGATCCGCGAGACTACATGGGCCTTCGCTCGCTTCCTGAATATCTGTGTGATCCTCATCTGAAGTATCCTACAGGACGCATCTGTCACGAATTTTTCAGCACCTGCACCCGCATACTATGCTCTTTGCTGACACTACTCCCAGGTACATTCTTTGTCCCAAGCTCCGACTCTCGTACCTGCTGCTTACAATGTAGAGGGTGTTGAGTCAAGACAGGTCTGAACGCGCCGTAGGGGCTGAGGCGATCGTAGCTATCAGGGCGACTCGGTTTCAGAGTAACACCCAGGGCATGAAGAATAAATGCTGCCACGCACTACGAGCGTTTTGAGCATACTGTGGACATAGTAGCTCGCTAACAGCGAGATTCTCACCATCACTACCATGTTGTCTCCAGCGTTTAGGATCATGATTTCGAACACTACACAAAGAAGCCACTGTAAGCTCAAAGAGGCATGGCTGCGTGATGATAGCATGATATCGAATACGCATCTTGGATGTTTGGGCGCCGCAAGCACACTGTGTGTGGGGTTGAGTCGCTACAGTTTTAGAGGTACTAAGGAGTACATGATGATACTGGGTCAGCCGTACTCCGCTTGTCTAGTGCATTCTGCGAAGCTGTAATTAAGATACATCTTGGTGGGCATACAACGTCGTAGAGTCACGTTATACAAGACCAGTTCGTTAGCACTTTCCATCTCAATCCTTATACCTCATATCCTAGTCCTGGCCAAACAACACTCAACCAGTCTAACACTGTCCTTGCACTCATGATATCCTGCGACCGTGTTTGGCCCACCTTGCTTCGTAGATATTGCTCAGACGCAAGATCCCAGGTAAAACACTTTTGCATTGATCAATAGCAGCACAAAGAGAATCATTGGAACTAAAGATATGGCTCAGTGCTGATGTTATTGAGACATAAGTGCGGCAAGGTTGAAGCTGGAGTGAAGCTGTTTGCTTGGCATGACCATGACGCCCCGCGAATCGCCCCACTCGACTGCCTGGAGCTCCAGCTCCAATCAACTCCGCAACGCCGCCGAAGACAAACTCACCACCACAACCATGACATCGAGCATCGAGCAGTCGCACTTCTTTCAGCAACGGAGAGCCAAGGATGAGCTGATTGTGAAGGGTTCATATTGTCCTGCTATTGGCGATCAGAGCACTGCTAATCTCAGTAGACCCCCCCAAGTTCGACCTCGAATCATACATCGCCAACTATGCTGGTAAGATATCCCTACTCCACGAAATTGCATATGGCAAGTCTCTGATCTCTTGCAGGCTATACGCGAATCGACCGACTCCAGCATATCGGCTCTCACTCACCGTACCTCGCTCTCGATGCATACCGTCTAGCCGTTACGGAGGCAAAGCAAGGCAAGAACGTCGGTCTCTACCTACAACTTGTTGGTGACGTCAGCGGGATCGCGCCCCAAGATCCCATCGCTCTGACGGACACAGTATGGGCAGAGAAGAAGACACAAGAGAATCAGCGAGAGCAAGACAGACTGGAACATGAGTTGAAGTCCTACAAGAACAACCTGATAAAGGAGTCTATTAGGGTATGAGTACGCGATGGGTCACTTTATGAGGACTGGAAGCTGACAAAGCCACAGATGGGCAACGAAGACCTCGGCCACTTCTTTTATGCTGTCGGCGATTATAGTAACTCGCACAAATCCTACATGAAGATGCGCGAAAGCTGCACCTCGAACAAGCACCTCGCCGATATGACACTTCGTCTCGTATACGTAAGCGTCGCACAGAAATCATGGTTGACAGTACAGTCAAACCTGGCCAAGGTGGACGCAGCACAATTGAAGGGCGAAGACAAGACCAAGCTTGAGCCCATTGTCTCGGCTTGCACGGGTCTGGCACACATGTGCACTACCAACTTTAAGGAGGCAGCAACGAACTTTCTGGGGACCTCTCCAGCCTTTATTACAGCTGAACCTGCTGGTGGCATCACATGGCAAAAGGAGGTCCTGTCTGGTAACGACGTGGCTGTTTACGGTGGCCTCTGTGCGCTTGCATCAATGGATCGCAGCGAGTTGCAAGCAAAGGTGCTGGGAAACAGCGAATTCAGGAACTTCCTCGAGCTCGAACCCCACATTCGCCAAGCTATCAACCTTTTCTGCAACTCAAAGTATAGCGCGTGCCTCGATGTGCTCGAAGGCTACCGCAGCGACTACCTCCTCGACGTGTACTTGTCAAAGGTACTGAACACCATCTATGGCCGCATCCGAACCAAGAGCATCGTGCAGTACTTCATACCGTTCAGCTGCGTCACGCTCGACGAGATGTCGTCCAAGTTTCCCGCCGCAGGGAGCCTCACGATCGAAGATGAGCTAGAGCAGATGATCAACGACAAGACACTTGAGGCGCGGATAGACCTCGTTGACCGACTGCTTATCTCGCCCCCAACAAATCCCCGCCACGAGGTCCACGCCGATGCGCTCAAAATGGCCGAGACGTACGACCACACGCTCCGACTACGGCTAACGCGGCTGAATATGCAGGCTGCGGGCTTGGAGATCAAGGCGGAGAAGGGCGCGAACGAAAAGATGAGTGCTGGTATGGGCGAGCGCGTAAGCGAAGGTCTGAGGGGATTGGGTGCAAAGATGGGCTACTCATAGGAGGAAAGCTCGCCTTCGGGAATCAAGAAGGCATATACCTGAGCCAACGCTCCAGATGGCGATTGATCACGGCAGCCTCCATGATGCGCATATAAGGGGTTTGACGAGCGACGAGCAACGAGCATTTTAGGCGTTCCAAGGTACGGCGTAGAAGGCGAACATTAGCGAGGGTTTATGCTAGCATGAAATCCTTCCGTACATGGTTTTTAGAGACGAAGTATGAATGGAACGATGAATCAACTTTTGCCACAATACATATATTTTGGGGCTTCGTCGTCCGTGATATAGCACTCTCTGTTGACCTAAAGCTAACTCAGTGCACTCCCGACCCAGCCTCGCAGGGTCACTCTATTGGTTGTGGTGGGTGCTTGGGTACGCTATGGTCTTGTAGCTTTTGATTGTGTGAAACTGGAGCACTACAACATATCTTCTCGAGTCTGCGGAGTCAGCATGTCCAACAATGGCAAACGCAAACCATGTTTAGTCCATAGAGGTGTTGCTTCAAAAGTAGTAATTAGACACATGCGCTCGTTCAGGTCAGTGGTGAGTACATTACGAAACATAGCAACGATGGAAACAGGCAATTTAGTATTTGATGTGGTACCTGTCACCAGCTAGTAAGAGAAGGGAAGTCAATGCGGGTTGTGCATTTGTGTTAGCCAAACAGCGCGTTAGCGACAGTCCCCCAACGTGCGTCCATCCTGAGTAGCCATATGCGTTTTCGCAGAGACAGCCAAAGAGGTGGGAGGCCGTTTTTACCAACTATTAAATCGCGGGTCCCTCGGCCTCGAACTCTTCCATCTCGGACTCTTCCATCTCGGACCCTTCGGTCTCGGGCTCTTCCACCTCGGACTCTTCGGTCTCGGACTCTTCGAATGTAAAAGCCTCGTCATGGAAACCCTCGCGATCGAAAATTAACTTCGGCGCCGTCCCGTAACCTTGCACTGATTTGTAAATCTGCAAAGAGATCTCGTTCTTGGCCCATAGCAATGTAGCAACGTGAGCTAGTCTGTCTTTGATAAATCTCCATTCATATTCAGCATCCGATCCTTCTTCGAAATCGATGGTGATGGAGATAAATCTGATCGAGTACGACTCTGCAAAGAACTGTAAGTTGTTGATACCAGGCTCGTAAAATCGATCCACAAAACTCCAAAATTCCCATTCGGGAACCCCGGTAATGTGCAATGCACGAAGATTAGGTGGCAGCAACTTGTTCAATTGGAGGAACGAACTTGGGTTGTCGAGGTCGATAAGAACGTCCAGGTCGATCCGTAACGTGCTGAGGCTCACGAGACTGCCAAAGCCTGTTAGAGGTCTGTCGATTTCGTCTGCAAACCATGGGAGCAGATTGAGCTCAAGATATTCAAGCTTGTGACAGTTTTCGATCAACGCGTCGAGGATAGGTTGGCACGAACGATCGGGAACGGCACTAAAGCCTCGAAGAATCAATCGCCTCAGCTCGGTCGCATGGTGTTCACTGAACATAGCTTGTATGTGTTTGGCAGAGCAATAAGTGTCGACTATTTCCAAAGTGTGAAGATCGTGCGAAGTATTCGTGGGGAATAAGTGCGAAATCGAGACCTCATCACTGTTCTCGACGCGGATCGTGCGAAGATGAGGTAGTGTGATGATTTTTGTAGGCGAAGACGACTTGATGTGGAAGTTTTGAAGCCTCTGAAATGGTCGTGAGTCTTGCAATGACCCACTTGGCTCTGAATAGAAGTGATTGAAAGCCTCCCACATGATGGAGGTCAAAAGATGTCCGTAGTATCCTGTAGTAACTCCTCCACCTACTGCGCCCATGATGGTAAGACACTCGATGTTGTAAGCCAGACATACTATTAGTGCAAGGGAGCCCTCCACATGGTTGTCAGCCAAGACGGCTCCCATCCAAGAGACCCGAATTTCTGCTTTGCCTGTTTCAGAACCAAGCGTAGTTTGAATGGTTCGATGGAGCTTTACAATTGCTTGTTCGAGTAATGCAGATGACTCAGACTTCCGCTGAGCCTCGACTACACTGTCCCCCCTTGTCCTGTGATCCTCAGAAAAATTGACCGTCCTGATGTGAGCCGCCAAGTTGGGGCGATGAAGTATAGTGACGACAAGCCAGCGCATGCTCACATCATGACTGGCAGTGAATTTGATGCGACGGTATAGGAACGGTTCGCTCACTCCACGGTACGTCTTGGAGGTTTTGGACATCGCATTCAATGCATCATGATCGAGGAGGGCGAGGATGCGATTGTCGAGTTCGCTGGGCAACGCATCGATTGACATCGTGGTGACGGAAGGGTGGCTTGTTTAGTGGCGCACAAAGTTCGACGGGTGGTGGTGTATGTGAGAGAAGTGGGAACTGAGTAGGTTTGTTGTTTGCTGACGTCGTACCTGCCGCTTCACTACGTGGAGGAAGTCGCATTCGGTCACCTCCAGTAGCGACAAGAGGCGACTATTGCACGAGGTACAATTAGACATGGATGTACACGAAAGAAAGAGGAATCAAATTGATGGGTATAAGGTGTGTTGCTATTGAATGCCGTCATTAATTCGTTGGTCTCATCGGAAGACATTTGTCCCTCTCGTAGTATCCCACTGATCCTGCTGCTGTTGCTGCTGCTGCGCGCTTTGATATCCATAGTACGCCGCCGGCGACCAATTCAAATCAGTCCGACCGACACTCCCATACAGTCCGCTGGCGTCGACGGATGCGGCATTAGCTAGGCTCCCATTGTTGTGCAGCTGACTTTGCTGTTGAGTTTGTCCAAGTGAAGTAGAAGATGACAGCGTGTTTTGGTTGGACAACGCATTTTGCGCGGACTGCGAAGATATGGCGCCCTGTGTCATGGTACGGTTCAGTGCGTTAAAGGGCGGATGATTTGTGGCCGCGAAAAAGGTCTGTTGAGTATGAAGGGGGAGCTGTGCGGCTTGGAGCTGCTGTTGTACTGTTTGCGAGAGTTGTCGCGGGCTATGCAGGCGCTGCTGTTGCTGACTGTCGGGACTGTAGGTTATCTGCTGGGGGCTGTTGCGACGCTGGGCGACTTGATTGAGCTGTTGCAGCTGTTGGCGGTGGTTTTGCGCCACTTGCTGGCGCTGCTGCTGCTGCTGCTGCTGCTGCTGTGACTGCTGTGACTGCTGTGACTGCTGCGTTTGCGTCTGCAACTGTGCTTGAGGGAGTGAGTGACGCTTTTGTGTTTGAGGATGTGGCTGTGACTGAGGTTGTGGTTGCTGCTGCTGCTGCTGCTGCTGCTGTTGCAGCTGCGACGGCTGCTGTTGCAGCTGCGACGGCTGCTGTTGCAGCTGCGGACGTGCTGCTAATTGCGGAGTTTGCACCGGCGTTGAAGATGCTCGCTTTTCGTGTTCTAGCTGTTGTATGCGTGCTTTTGCCTCTTCAAGCTCTCTCTTCATCTTCTCCAACTCGGACAGCTCATTGCTAGGAGCGGGTATCTGGCGCATAGGCTCACCAGCCCCCATTGACTGCCGTCGATCCTCGTTCGGCAGTGGGTCAGAGTAGAAACACTCCCGCTTCTTGTCAAGACAGGTCTGGCAGATGGGTCGAATGCCGTCGCACTGTTCAATTGTCAGTCGTCTGAGGCTACCCTGGAACGTGTTGGTGAACTACCTTTGTCTTCTTCGCCTTACAGACGTCACAACTGACTTTGGATCGCTTGCGCGGCTGCTGCTGCTGCTGCTGACGGTGCTGTTGTACCGGTTGATTCTGAAGCGGGCGAACAGGCGGCTGCAGCACGGTGATGGGCTGATGAAGTGGCTCAGGTTCGGGGGGAGGTGGCTCTGGCGGCAAAGAAGCATCGTCTCTAATCAGTAGCAATAACGACTGCAGACTCTGTGCTCTCAGATCGCTCTCAAGAGACGTGTTCGAGGGCCTGGGCGGGTCAGGCTTTAAGGATTTCTTCTTTTTTGGTCTGGGCATAGGCTCCTCGCTCTCATCCTTGGCCCGATTGATCAGCCTTGCCAGCGTATCAGGGTCGTTCTCCTCGAGGAACTTCCGCCGCTTCGAGTCTTTGCGTGGAGGAGGGGCGCGCTCCTCGTATGTCTTGTGGACGGGCACATGCTTGTAGAAGACGTCCAGCGTCTCCTTTGTTGCAGAGAACTTGATGGACAAGACGCCTTTGCAATCGTAGACTGGCTTGGTGGCGCGCTTGCCCAGCTTTGCGCCTTTGCCATTCGCAGCACGGTCCTTGTTGAGCAGCGAGTCGTTGCAGTAGTACGAGAAGCGGAAGCTGTCGTCCTCCCTGCTGTTCCAGCAGTTGTGGAAGCTGTACCGGTAGCCGTCTATTCTCTGTATGGCGTCAACGCAGCATTTGGCAATGGCGCGCTGCTTGCGCATCTTGTCCTTGGGGTCGGGGGTGGGCTGCAGTGCCTCCATGATGCTCAGGCTGACCTTGTGCTCTGCCTTCTTGCCCGCAGCACTGCCTGCTGCAGAGCTGCTGTCCGCTCCGTTGGACAGGACTGGCTGCTGGAAACCAGACGGCAGCGCCAGTGCCATGGTGGGGCCTGACACGGCCTGGTAGGCGTGCGAGGGACCGCTGTACCGAGTCGGGAAGCCATTGGCAGGCTGGAAGCCCGGGGGCGCGTGTGGATTCTGCGGGGCGAGGTGCGACGGCGGTGGATGCTGCAATTGCTGGGATTGCAGCAGCTGCTGGTGTTGCTGGTGTTGGTGCGACGGCAACAGTGCTTGGGAAGTCGAGTGCGAGTGCGAGTGTGAGGGCGTGGGCGCCGACACCATGAAGCTGGTGCCAATCCAAAAGGACAGCTGGGCCTCGGTGTGCTCGGGCTGCTCGGGCGGGGCATTCAGGTACTCGCGCAGGGCCGTCTCAAAGTCGTCCATGGACGAGACATTGTACGTGATGATCTTGGCCAGCGCGTCGCGAGGTTGGCGGCCGCGGGCAAGCTGCACTGGTGTCTGCGGCCAGAGGGCGGCGCTGTCGTCACTCGCCGCATTGCCAAAGGCCTGCGTTGCGGCGCTGTTGGGCCCGTACGCGCTCACATTTGACGTCTGCGCGTGAGCATCGCGGGAGTCCATCACAAGTGGGGACAGACCAAGATCCCAGGCGCGGTATTAGAGAGGATGAGGGAGCGACTTCGTTTAGCGGTAACGATACATGGGTTTTGCCCCGGCCCGACCAGCTCGACGCTACGGAGAGGGCGCGACGAGCTCCAGCAGCCCGGATTAGGCTCAAAGGTCTCTGTTCTCGTGCTGCATATCTCCTGACACGCACCTCTCGCTGGCAAACTCGTGCATCCGCAAAGAGACCCGGGTGCCATGTCGTTACACCACCATATTCAGGGCCTGGGGCGTCACTCCACTTGCGTGTGCTTCACAAAGTGCACCATCAAATTTCGTTAATTGCGCCACCAGCAGGATGATTAGACTCGAACAGCACGCCCCTGTTCACTGCAGGGACTGACTGCATGTAACCTCGAGCTCCTGCTTCCCAATACAATCTTGCAGGATGATTGACAGCTAATATTAGCCCTTCCGTGTGCTCACTCGGATGAGCACTAGCATCTCCACGTCGCACCAGGTACACCCTGTGCAAACCAAGTCAACATGCCGCCCTCGGGATCTTGATGATCCCAAGGCTACCGGAACCCTGTCCCGTACTGACGATCAAGGTACGGGTGAGGCGATCAATATTGTGCTTATGAGGAGGCCTGACGTCAGAGTCGCTGATCGTCGGCGACGTGGTGCTGGCCTGTTCTCGTGGGCCCTGGCGATGCGATCGATGAGAGCAAAAACATTATATGCGTGCCTTGCAGACCAGCGTCAGCCGGAAGGCGGGTGGCAGGAGAGCCAAAGCCGTGGTGTTGGGAGACGACCCACTGCGTAGGTGCAACCATTGCGACATGCAGCTTTGCGGGCACTGCTTCTAACATTGGCTGTACAATCGTCTCAGTATTTGCCGGAACAAGTCATCAGCAAGGCAGAAGAGCAGCAAACTTGTGTGATAATGATAATAATAATGTGATTCAATTCCAGATTGTTGTTGTTGTATGTGCACAGCACTATTACCAATCCATCAACATCGCAGCGCAAGCACGCTCAAACGCCTTAAAACCCGGACCATAGGTAGTGGTATCGATCCAACAAACAGTCCCAGAACAAGAGCCATGATCCCCAATAAGAAGTGATGATACAGCTTGTACAGCGTCATTATCGTTTCAATGTACGGGTCGCCATCCAGGGACCATGTTTTCGTTTCCTCCTTTTGCCCATGTGAACCACGATGAGATCTTCGTAACGCTGAAACTCGCCATCAAAAGACATACTCGCCCATATTCCTGATGTTGTCTGGGACACAAGGTCCTCTCTCCTCTTGCGTCGCTCCGTGAAGTGCGTCAGCGCGCTTCATGGTCTGCACATCGAGGTCGGTCACGTAGTCCTTGCCATTGGGCAGCCTCATGCGGACCTCAAACTCCGAGTCGAGCATCATGTCGTCCTTCCACAGCCGCCTCGGGCCGTCGTAGACACACATGACGCGCTTCTTCATCTTCATCTTCTCCGTAAGGCAGCCCCACGCAAGAGGATAGTTCTTGCGCTTCTTGCGGCCTGACGAGGTGATTGCGACACCGCCCTTGGAAAAGGTGAGACCTGCCCGTGAACCACGGACAGGCTTTGTGACTTTGGACGGGTTACCACCCCCGACGTGCTGCGATAAGCCGACACCTCGGGGATGTGTTGATTGTCAATTCGAGGTCGACTTCTTGATGCTGCCCTTACCATGGCGCGCCTTGCGGCTGCCGTAGGTAGCATCGTCCTGGTCGTCATTGTCAACTTCCTCGTCAAAGTCATCCTCTTCGTCGTCATCGTTGTAGCTGGGGACTGTGTACTCGATGCTCTTAGAGAGGCCGTTGCGGTCCAAGGTGTCAGTGACATCCTTGTCCTCGGCAACGGAAGTCAAGAGGCGTTGGTTGATGGCCTCGCAGGGGTCAGCCTGCTGAACGACACGCAGTACGCAGTCATCCAAATGCTCGTAGAAGTCTTGCGCATTGGCGAAGGTGACCGAGCAAGTTGAGCAAGTTCCAGCCACTTGTGGACAGAAAGCCTTACGCGTGCCGCCAGGGCTCTTCTTTCGGCTGTTGGGTGGATTTTGCTCCACCCCGTGAACAGAGGTAAGATGTCTCTTGAAGACATCGGCGCGGTTGAAGCTCTTCTCTGCCGCTGATCCACTGCCTGGACAGAAGCCGCACACCATGGTACCCTTGTAATGGGTGAGTGTGTGCCTATTCTTGTCGTACTTCCTTGCGAAGCCCTTGATGTTGTACTCGCAAGTGGTAATTGGGCACTTCTCGGGGCGTTCGTTCTGATGCGTAAGCATGTGGGCCTTCAGGTCCTTGAAAACGCGTCCGCATTCTGGAAGAGGGCATAAGCCCTTCTGCATTGTCTCATCGTCAAGCTCGAAGCTGCTTCCACTGCCGCTGCGTCGGCTTGTGTTCGAGTGGTGGGAGTGGTGTGACGCAACCGAGCCGCGCCTCTGGTAAGGGTGGAAGTGTGTCTGGAGGAAGGGCGATGCGCTACCTTGCTTGATGCGTGGTCTTGGGCTTTGGGCTGAGAGGTGGGTGAGTGCCGGCGAAGCAGGCTGGTCAACGACGGGGAAGTATTCCGAGTGTGATGTCCGGATCTCAGGGAAGGGGCTCTGGGGAGCAAACGCAAAGGGCTGGATCATGTTTGGGTCTGCGATTCCATGTTAGCATTTTGGACAAGATGAAGTAAGACAGCTCTGGGAGAAACGAACAAGACTCTTGTGGAGACGATACATAGTCAGAAGACCTTGAAAGAGAAGAAGATGGCGAGTTCAAAGGGTGGGATGAAGTGAAAGGGTCGTATGTGTCCGAAACAATTGAGCTTCGTCGTAATGCCGATGCAGGAGTGGTTGGAGCTTTGAAAACAGTAGATGAGACGCTGGGAGTGGGCGAAGAGATGGAAGGTGTCGCAATCGCAGAATGAAGCACTGACTCACCAATGAAAGTCTTCTCGTTTGCAATGATTGCTGGGTACTCGAGACCAGAGGTCATCATAGCCATTGGGTTCCAGGACTCCATCTCGAACTGGGGGGTGATTGAAGGAGAGCCCAGAGCGGAAGAGGATGCTGAGGCACCAGATTCTGATGACGCTGAGAGAATTGGGGGCTGATCTTGGAATGAGTTGAAAGTCGAGTTTGGTGAGCCGGAAGGGGTGTGGTAGTTGTACTGTTGAGCGAACTTGTGCTCCTGTGCCAATTGGTCATAGGAATACTGCGGCCTCGGTGCTTCGACCAAGGGCATCATATGCTCATATGATGCGCTGAACGAGGGCTCCATGCTATATGTTGACGAGGGAAGGAAGGGCTGTGTGCTGGACATGTACTGGAGTTGCTGCTGCTCCTGCTCCTGAGCGTACAGCTCGAAGTCGTGATGCATCGTTTGGGGATATGCGTAGTCAACCATGGTGATTGATGTGGACGAAGATTCTGCAGCGCGAGAAGATATATCTAAAAAAAAAAAGCCGCTCAGACCTTGTTTCTAGACTTTGGGTAAGTAGAGGTCAAGCAAACAAGAGCGGGCCGGGATCGATCGATGGATAAGCAGTGTTTGGTCGGCAGTCTGTGGCAGGGGAAGCTTACCAGTGCTGCAATGAGGGCCGACAGGCAGCCACAAAAGCCCGCTTTGGAAGGACGACAATCTGATACCGTGGATTGCTGCAGATCAGTTGCTGTATTGGGATGATAGGCGACGGCGCGTTGCGGTGCCAAGTTGTGAGCGTCTAGAGTGTTGGGGACTGGTCATAAGCGAGAAGACACGAAGGTGGACCGCAGAGCCAGGCTGTAGGGTAAGGTCCAGAAGAAGTTGCCTTTGTGTTGATCGGGAGGCCTGGAACTGAGGATGGTGCCTGGGGGGCGAAGTGCGGTTTATACATAAGGCCTCAGACAGGACCATCGCTGGCCCCCAGTGCGGACAGTGCACAAAGCCACCGCGAACCCCTGCCCTCTGCCCTACAGAAGCGGGTCCGTGGCATGAGGTGGCAGATTGGGAACGGTAAGTTGCGCTAGGAGAAATAAGAAAAGGTCGAAGCATACCGTCTGTCATCGTCCACGTCCCCGCCCTCGATCGCGCGCCCCGACCGCTTCGTGGGACGGCCAGCCTGCTGTGGATTGCGGTGAAGCCGGGTGGTCAATGACACCCCTGTCGCGGGCCAAGGGCCGCTCCATGCCCAATGCGAGCAGCGCAAGCGCACGCCAGCGAGTGAGGGCGCAGCCGTCAGTAGTGCCCATGCTCGTTCTGGCGAGGGTAAGCGGATTAGGGAGTGCATTCAGACGATGTGCACGCTAGACCACCGCTTTTGTCGGGCAGCCATAGACAACCATGTCTGCGCCAGGACATGGGTCCGACAGGCATCTGATTCGCAATGCCTTCGCTTTCGCCGGCCCGTGCTGCGGACCCTCGTGGCTGGTGAGCGGCTGTGCAAGGCAAGATGACGTTCCATTGGACATGAAAAGGATCTAAATTTAAGACCATTGCCCGGATCAAGTTTGGCACAGCTGCTAAGCGAAAGCCTCCAGTGGAGCATCAGGGCGCAGTCACCGCAGCATTGCTGCTCAGCGAAGAGCCTCACCGCTGGACTTTTGACCATCTTGGTCGGTATGCAACGTCAGACTCTAGAGCACGTTTTCCCACGTAGCGAACAGGTAGCACTATTTGCTCTTTGCCTTAGTGAGGTCATCGCCAGCTTTCCAATGTGCACCACAAAAACTCCAAGGCTGCTAGATGAACCATACGCCTGCTGCATGCGCTACAAAGGTGGAAATGGCTGCGCTTGCAGATGGCGTAGACAGCGAAGCGAAGCTTTGCTGTCTTGTGCCAATCGCTTCAAGCCGCAAGCTATGGCCGCTCCTGCAAGTCTGTGACTCTCACTATCGATTCGATTGTTGGGAGCACGACTGTACTTTGCAGAATTCACACAGAGCAAGAGCCTCATTGCACGTATTGCAGCCATCAGACTGTCATCAAATGCTCATTGATGCAGCATTCGAGGACGAGACATCGTATCTGTGTTGCCGTCATACCGGGGCGGCTCCGTAATCTCTTCTTGGTCCCTGGATCCTTGTGGCCCGATATCATGGATAAGGTTGTGGGACAGGCGTGAACTGCAGCTTGGAGCGCGGTGCTGGGTCTCGTGGCCCTATCGCCTCGTCTGTCTAGTCCTTATTGAGCCTGCACGCCTGCAGTGGGGTATCACTTGCCATCCACATCGATATTGATTGTGTCACAGTCTCTCCAGAGGAATGTAACAGTGCCCCTAATCGCGCGGTTCGGGATGGGTTGACGCCGTCTGAATAAGTTCCTTGGTCTGCTACCCTGTGCGACCCATAAACGTAACGGTCATCCATTCACGTGGTGGACCTTTCATCGTTTTAGTATCTGCGGGGTTATCCCATCAGCGGCACGGTTCGCCTGTTCCTCGAGATGAACTATACTAGGTGCAGAGAACTATAGCCCTCGTCAATGTTGTCGGTCCCCCATAAACCGCTTGCACATGCCAGCCTCACAGATGCTAGAATGGACTGCTTGAGGTACCCTCGTCGATCTGGCCAGTCTACTCACAGCTGCGATGGCTACTGAATGCGGCCATGCGATAATGCGGGCTAATTCTGGTCGTCTAATGTAATCCATGATGAATCTTTTGCTTTAGTATCGCAATCGATATTCGGTGCATGGATGGACAGCTGCAGTGTACCCACTGACCTCCGGTATGCAGGAACCGAGCATTACAACAATTACATCGTGATGCCGCCGAAACAGTGTGGCTAAGCACCGCCACATGTGCTGTGTTGGGTGAGCTTCGCCTGCTTTCCGAAGAATTATTCAGCCACGACAGCTTACTCATGAAATTGCTTGGATTTGAGCCAACGGGTGGAGTGAATGGTTCGACGAGGCCATTTGGCCCAAGAGATGAGTCTGGACATCGTCCTCGCCGGCATGACCCTGTCGATCTGAGTCTTGGCCACGGGACAATCACAAAAAGGGCCGACATGATGCACTAATCCAAAAAGGTCCCTGTTTCGCGAACATCCTGGATGCGTGTGCTGCACACTGTAATCGCTGCCTCATCAGTATGTAACTCCTTCACTGAACCGGAAGGATTTTCAATAGATGTGGATACTGTGTGAAGATTGATCACGATCCGCGTTTGGGACAAAGCCCTGGATACTTGCATCTGACCCATGACAGAACACATTCTTTTGAGGTAGCTTCTGGGCTGAGCTCGCCGTGATTAGACACTGTGGCGTCCTGAACAACGATTAAGCGACGAGTAGTGCCCTGGGACATCCAAAGACTAGAGGTGTGATTGAAGCCGCATCTGAGACATGCCCATAGCCAGTCATCGCATCGAACCCGACAGCCCGCGCATGTCTCTTGCGTCTTACAGGCCTAAGCTTGAGTGCTTTGCTGTTGTCTGCATCGGTCATGTCGCTATATTTTGGGCGAGATTCATTGCAGCGCTTGCCTATAGGACAATGTACGGAAGTGAACGAAAGCGGGATTGAAGTCGCTTTTGGAAGGCCACACTGAGAGCGCAACACTAATAAGCTGTGCAGAGTGCAGCCGCATGGGACTGTGGAAGCCACGTTGACGGGTGATCAGCACATGAGGTTTCCTGGGGATGCGCCCGATGGGCTGGATCACCTATATCTCGCGTTGCAGCACCCTAGTCACGGACTGCAAGCACACGAAGATCCATGCCAACCACACGGTGGTGCGGTATGGCCTGTTCGCTGTTCGCTTTTCATCGTGAAACCGATAGCGCTGTGCTTCCGTTGCACTGCACGTCTTGTACGAGCGTGGTGAACCTCCGAACATCGCAGGACTGAGCTTACTGCCCAATTTTCTTAGGCCCGCAAAGACGTGACCGGCGAGCAGACTGCTCGAGCCTAGCATGATAGCCGTTTCGAGTCAACGTGCGCCTTGAAGCAGATAGTCCTACCGTTGATTTCGGGTTGTCCGCGTGGGAATACGAGAGGGTGTGCTAGCTTGGACGATGGCGTCGACGCCTCGGCCTCGCCTGTGCAAGAGCTCCCCACAAGCCGACGCCATGGGTCAAGGCCTGCACCGACCCAGTGGATTTAGCGTTCCCAGAGAGATCCTTCCCGTGAGCTGCCAAACAACACTTTGCCATGTTCGGAAGAGAATTAGCGGGCCGAATCTTGAGAGACGCACAACGAATGAAAGCAGTGTGTTCCGGCTTGACGACAAGGATGTCTAGGATGGCGATGCAGACCTTAGGCTACGCGTGGACTGCTCTCCGCCAACAGAGCCTCATGTCTGTTGTCCTTGCGGCTAAGTCCAATCGAAGGAATCATGGTCAGCATGGCTGGCGTACATGATCGATTCCTGTTGAACAAACGCATGGAACAGGTCGACAAAGTTCACTCGAAGCCTCAAGTGATGTCGACGCTCTGCCAATCAATGCCGGCGTTATGAAGCCCGTAGGGCGAAAGACGTGTTCAGGTAGTTCTGCCTCCCGAGCCGCAGAGGGCTCTCGCACGCAAGCGGACCAATCTCCAACACCGACCGTACACACGGCGAGTGTTGCGTGCAATTTTGGTGTTTGGTGTGGACCAGGGACATGATCCTGCTCATTGTGTCAAGATGCTCGAACTTATGCAATGGGGTCGCAGCGGTAACTTCCGGCGATGGATTTTCCATGCACAAGGCCATGTTCGGGCTTGTGAGGACCCTGTTCGCAAAAGCAAGTCGCATTCAGGACTGCGCCGAAAGATCTTGAGCCTTGTGACCGTCGGGCGATTCAAGCGAGATGGATTCCGGAACGAGTTTGGCTGCTATGTTGGTTTGATTGGCATGTGCTGTGCGTGAGGGGGCGGGCGTTCTGCTCGATCGAGACCTTTTCCTCGCCAAACCCAGTCACGCAGAATGGGTCGAGCCAGATCTTGGCATGACTTGCCCGTTTGTGTGCAGATAGTCATGAGCTTTGTTTTCCAGGAAGAATTGGAGAGAGATGCAATGCATATTATCCCGTGTCATTGCATCTCAAGGCCGAGATCATTGGCCCTTTGGTCGGCGACGCAGCCTTGACAGGACGATCAGGTCTGTGCGCTGGATGATGAACAGCGAATCTGCTGTCTGGTTGAGGTTGGCGCCTGTCTTGCTTGGGATTGCGTGTTTAGGGGCCAAAGACAGGCTTCGCGGGGGTCGACCATGACTTGTCACCGCACCGTGTCCGACCGTCTGCAGCGTGCTTTATCTGATACAAGGTGATTGCCGCATGACGAGGCACAGGAAGCGACATGAAGTAGTCGTCGAAGTAGGGTTGTGTTGTGAATATGGTCAACCAGGGAGTCGGGTGCGTCCGCGCCTGCCGCCCGGAGATCGTGACAAAAGAGGAAGGATCTCCTCGGCGCCTTCACTTGGAGCCTTCAGCTCACATCTTTATCTCGACTACAAACCCATTCTACAGCTTGTATGGGAAGAGTATCGCAGAGTAGATCGATTACACTACCCTCAGATAACTCATGGGCCCGCTATTCCAGGTGGTGAGTCTGCGCAGAGAAGGCTCTTGCGTTACATCGCCAAAAGCACAGTGAAGATCTTGTAGTGCGAGGGCAAGCACCACACCTTCATGAAGCAGAAAAAGCGCCCACTGTGAGTCGTGAGCCACCATTTCAGCTCGACTCAAGTCACTGCCAGCAGGATCACTCTGTATGAGCCAAACCCAGCCAACCCTTCCTCCCCCCTGGTATGAACGAGACCTTAGAAAGCAGGATTCGCAGGTACCGACATGTTCACGCCATCGTCTGAGTAGCCTATAAGGTTGTGCAGATTACCACCAGGACGAAAAAGAGTTGCCTAGAACCATCTTTCGAGGTCTGCAAAGAGTTCTGTGAAGTGAACGCGCACATCAGGTTGCAATGTAAGCGAGCGAGTTCGCTTCATAAGCACATTTCATCAAAAGACGGTGACATGATTCTCGCTTACGTGCTGCAGCCACTTCAACAAAGCAGTGCTGCAGCCTTTTCACTCGAAGTATGCAGCTCCCTGAATCTGGCGGACGCAGCGGGCAGACATGGACAGCAAAGGGTGGAACACCTACAAGCACACTTACCAACCGATAGTGAGATTCCTATGTCTATTCAGACTGCACATCCGTTTTAATTATGAGTTAGTAATCATGCTGCCGTGTCAATCTTCTCCCCTCCACATATGGGTGCGTTACAATCTGCGTGGTCAGTGATGCAACAATATCAGCATCCATGCCCCTGAGACATGGGCGAACAGTCGTTGTGACGACATTTGACGAGTGGCTGCTTTGAGCAAAAACAATTCCGACAGCGAAGGTGGGATTTATGATAGCTCTTGGAGCTAGAACTGATCCAGTATTTGACAGTATGCAAAACAGTATACGATGAAATATGTTACAACCCGACTTTTTCCACATCTCTGCACATCAAATACAAGTCTTCTTCGCAGATAAAAATCGGGATTGGGTGTCTTCGTCTTACATACCTCGGCAGATAAAGCTTGGAGTCGCATGCTCAGGCTCACCACTTTTTTCGCAAGCTTTTGTCGTGCAGCAAGCGACTACCAAGCATAAAAGACGATCCGATCATGATCGCTGTGCCCTGCCAACCATCAGCTAAGATCAGTTTCCTGTGTTGCATTCACGTACCGAGAAGATAATCAGCCACCTGTACCCTGCCCTTGTATCCTCGTTGGTGATGAGCGCACTGCCAACCGGTGTCCCTACCAAACTGGCGATAGCAACAACACTGTAGAATGCACCCACCCGCGCTCCCAAGTTCTCATCAGGCGTGATTTGTCCAACCACTGACGGCAACAAAGCTGTGAAAGTACCAGTGCCCAAGCCATAGAGACAGACAAACAGTACAGCCACAGCGAGAGAGTCGACGAGCAGCCAGACGAAGATGCACATGCACCCTATGAACATGACGACGGGCCAGAGAAGATTGAGCCGGCCTATACGGTCGCCGAGAAGACCTCCACTAAATGGTTTGAGTGCACGAAATCTTACTGTACGTCCAGTGGTGACTTACAGCACGGCCCCTAGAATGCTACAGCCATTCAGCATAGGCAAAAAGTACCCATCTACACCATTGCCGGGGTACGCTGCATTTGTATACATCTCTTAAACGTGTAAGGACGTGGTGGACATGGTCTAAGAGTACATACTCACTGATATAGTACGAAGGGATCCACTGCCCTAGCTGTGCAAAGAAGCCTCCGATGCAGAGGACGGCATAACGAAGATCTAAGAAGCCTCGAAAGTCGATAAGGGAACCGCAGTTCCTTGGCTGGCCTTTCCCGATAGGCTTGCTGGTCGAAATTGCTATTGCAAGCGAGTAGAGAACACTGAAAAGGTCAGGTATTTATTGTCATGTGGATCCAGTCCATCACTTACACAACCTTCAAGGCGGCCACACGGAGCATCCACTGGAATCCCAGAAGCGGTTCGAGGCGTTCGAACATCAAGGGAAACCCAATACCACCCAACGCTGAGCCAGCAGCGACAAGGCCCATAGCAACCGCTCGTTGTTGTCTGAAGTGCTGGCCAACGACGGTAAGTGCAGGTTGTGCACCAAAGGCAGCAGCGAACCCCACTAGTAAACCTTGAACCAGGAGCACCTGCCAGAAACGGCCAGGCTGTGCAAAGGATAGAATGAGCAAGCCGCCTGCTGTCCCACTGCCTGCACCAGCGTACAGCCACTATGCCAAGTCAGCAGCAGCTTTTGCGCATTTCAGAGAATCCACACTGACTCTTACGCCGTAATAGTCACATAGTGCGCCAGATATTGCTGCTAACGAGTTCATCAACGCAATTTGTAATGTACCAATGAAGGCGATCGTTGACGTTGGGGTAGTTTTGAGGAAGTCATTGCTGTAGTAGTTGTTGAAGAAGCCGAAGCTATTCAGCACTCCCATGGAAGCATAGTAGACAAGGATGGAGCCAACCACGGTCGACCACGCAGCCACGCCGCCCTCACGTTCTTCCTTGATGACGCACGCCTCGGTTTCAGCCGTGCTGCTGTCTGAGGCTCGACGTTCGATGCTGTTGTGGAACTTTTCGGACATCGTGCAGGAGAAATGACGAATGTCGTGCTGGGAAGAAAGATAAAGCCCGCATTCCGGAAAGCGTCTCCCCTGTACATATACATGCCACTCAACTTCTCAGGGCAAAATGTATGCTCAAACACAACAGCGGTGGATCAGGGTCCGTTGACAATGTGATGCTGATATGTCATCTGAGATACGTCGGGAGGAAAGGAAGGAGTCGGTATCTTGCATTCGACACAATCGCTTCCTATTAGATCATACACTCCCCTGACAACGATCGAATATGTGATCGATAAGGGTAAAGATCGACGGGATACGGCAAGATTGTGGACCCTGGAATGCAGGTACACTCGTATATGACCATGCTGCCTTTAGGTGGGCAGGCTATACTTCAATCGGAATAATGCCCAGGTGTAACACAAGGCCGGGAAACGTATGTATCTGTAGAGCGGGTGTATCCCGAAACCATGTAAACGGAGCCTTCAGCAAGTTTGATCAGCGTTCGTTCCGCACTTCCATTTTAGTGGTTGCGTCATTGATGTAGGCTGATGCGAATGGCTGCACACTGGTGTGGAAAGTATCAAGCTCCACGTTGCTGCGGTAGTACGATGACCATAGAGATACTCCAAACACAGCCACTAGAAAGAGGAACTGTACATGGCATCTTATGCGTCCGGGCCGAACGAGGTCATTCCTGAACGTCATCTGCCAATGACTGGGTGTAGCTGGACATCGAGGTCGCATGTCAAAGATCGTGCATTCCGAAAGGAGGAAGGGGACAATTTGAGTGATGTGAGATCAAGTAGCAGGCTCGGGACTGACTTTTCTCTCGTACGGAAGGGACAAGCTGTTGTGTCTCCTAGACAACGTTGCATCGTTTGTTGCGAGATTTGTTTCTCGAGCCCCGACTGTGCACACTTCCCCTTCTCCTGCTCTTGTCACTTCCCCACTAACATCATTTCCGGGACGGGGCATACGACTTGTTTGCCATGAAGGAAATGTAGGTCATACTCATCTCTGACGTAGCTTATGAGTGGTCCGATATACTGTAGCTCAAGCTATGCCTGGAGCCAAGATTGTCGCACCATACCGGACGATGGCCTTTTAGCTTTCAGGAGGGCGCCTGAGATCCATGTCTCAATCGGCAGATTCGATTCACGAAACTCATTCACTGGCTATCGTAGTGAATAATCACACGCATGAGCGTGCGTGAACACCTGCGACCTTAATCAGTTTCGGTCGCGCTTCTGTAGATCTGCAACGTGTTTCACCTCTTACAAGCGGTCGTTACGATGCAGGCTGTACCGAGCTTGATTGCCCTCCCGAGCATGATGCGGAAACATGTCAATGTTGCACTTGCATCTGGGTAGAGCGCACTTCGTTGATTTGGCTGAAGTGTCAAACAGAACTCTTGGGTTGTCAGCCAGACTGCCAAGGGGTACACGTCGCGGTGAACGCAACAGCCTCTGCTTCAATGTCGGGAATTAACGAGCAAGGCGGTTGGGCGAGGAGGGTGGGTGGTGTACTCTTGAGGTATTGCGAACCACATAAGGGACGCGGCGTAGCGCTCGTAACGTGCAAGCTGTGTGCAGGTGCCATGATGCGCATCGAATACAAAATGGTTGGCTACAAAAAGTCAAAAAGTCTGGTGTGCTGCAAAAAGCCCGATGCTACGCATCCAGGTCCATCGATTGTTGTCATAGCATACCGAAACATGCAGCACATGTAAGAAATGTCGTCCAAGTACTCACGTTTGGATGAACGCCTTCAGTGTTGATCATGTTCTGGGATTCTATCTTGGTTTAATATCTTGGCACCCTTACGGTATGATTTCCGAAGATGTTGGCCAAGGGAGGATATTCGAGTCGAAATCTCCACTGAGAACGAGTGTTCTTGTCTTGTACGGTTCAGTGTAGGGAGCCTTTGATAATCTCCAAATCAGACTGACAACTCCTTCACGAATGTTGCAATCCAAGTCGGTGGGTGACGCGTTTGCACATGTTCCCCATGCGGTCAATCCGCTCCCTTCGCCGGCAAGGTCATACGCGTTCCTAGAGCTAATAAAGGTCAGGGTCTGGCTCTCGGCAGGTATATGGTAGTCCAGAGAGCAACAGTCTTGATGCGTGTGACCTTAGTAGACAACCTATCCCAAGCCGCCGAGAATGTAGACAAGAAGAGTCCAGACGCGAAGGACGTGTACTGAACATGTACGGTTTATATTGCCAACTCGAAGACGGTTCGGTCTCGAGTTGAACAAACTGTAGCACAAGTTCGGAAGACCCGATGGGTACGCAAATGTCGCTGGTGAGCTGGTCTAGTACGTGTCTTTCTTACGTTCCAACGCTGACATACTAGTAGCTGTGGATATATTCCCCTTTGTCGACCTTGACGCTGGTAACTTTGCCGAGCTTGTCAACACCAACGTCACCAATACCTTCAATTGCTTGAAATTGAGATGAAGGTGATCGAAGACAGCGGCTCAAATGTGAACGTTGGAAGGGTTGCAAGCCAATATGTGTTGCAGGGAGAGTCAGCGTACGTCACAGCGAAGCACGCCCTCATCGGTTTGATCAAGGTAGCTGCTTTTAAACGCGCACCAAGTGTGCATGCAGGTGCTTTATGTCCGTATGTGTTCGTGTCGGCGATGAAAGCGCACCATTTACGAGATCGTCGTAGTATGTCGATTGCGGGTGGATTGAGAACAAATACAGCTCGGGGTAAATGGACAAGGACCTGCCTAAGCTAGCCAGGGTGATCTCCCGTCAATGCGTGAGGCGCCCGAGCCAAGAAAGAGGCTGAGAAAATAGCGAAGGGTTTAAGAGTGGCACAAGCAGATCCTGCGTCGTCAGTCATGCCGTTCGTCCGCAAACACAAGCTTCATTGTGTCAGCACAGCAAAATCCTAAACTCTACAATTCAAGCGTGGTCAAGCTTTGTGGTCCGATCGAGAGCAGTGTTACTCGTATTTCGGTGGTCGCGCGGCTGATTGGCACGCAGACCAGTGCTTCTATTATTGGTTGCGGTCGTTCAGCCCCGACCTGAGCGTGCCTTCCAGCCCACTGCAGGTCGCATTACCTCACAATCTCCCGCAAGCAGCCAACAAGCTAGACCACACCACCCGCTTGCGAGGGCGCGCCATCCCAGGCAGCCAAGGTGACATGTACGCTACTTGTGTAAGCCTTACACAACATTAGGCGACCGGAAGGAGCAAAAAAGGGAGCAGAATGCCGCCAAGTGGCCAGAGCAGAGTGCTATACGAGACGCAATTTTGGATATGTAGACGCCCAAGCGTTGGCTGTGTTGGTATCCTGTGCGGGCGTGACGGTCTCAGGAAGGTCTGCCAGTCGCCGGGCAGACATTGAGGTGATGACGGCGGAGCTAGAGGTGAAGCAGCAGCTACGTTAGTAGCGGTGTCGTGTTCACTGGGCTTGATGATGACAGCCCTCGCGTCGCCATGCGGTTTCTGTGCTACTTGGTGGCGCGGCCGCCGCGGCGGCCGTGGTGTTTGTTCGCATCCGACCTATTCCTGGCAAAAAGCGGCTTCGCAGAGGGCGAATCCGCCAATCACAGCCTGCAGCGTGCTCAGTCACCTCTCAACACGTCTTTCTTTACCTGGCAAACTCGGCCTAATAACCCGATTTTGCATGGCTCAGCCCTGCCCGAGCCGCCGCCGCACGCCGTTCATCTCATCTGTAGATAGGCTCCCGGAAAGGGTGCGCGGATTTCTTATCATTTCCTTGCTCATGTCCCGTCGCACTGCTCGCAGATTCTACCTCGCGCCCTAAAGACTGTCACGCTGCCCCCCTCTGCGAGACGCTGCGGTCTCTCCCGAAAGCTCTCGCCAGCAATCTCAACATGAACGTCCTGTCCAGCGCCCCTAGAAAGTAAGCTTCCGCCCCAGCAAGGGCCCGCATTCTGCACTCTGGGTTCCTGGCTGACCCATGCGCTGCAGACCAGTAATAGCTGCGATTGCTATAGTCACAGCCTTGATCGTCCTCTTCAGATTTTTTGGCGATGTGCCAGTCGACTACTACCGCAACTACGCCCCTGGCGAAGCGGTAATCCCTACAACGCTGAAGAACGACCAACCACAGCCTGGCTACTTCAAGGCACAGCCAGAGTGGGACTGGAAGGTGCCGGACTATGCCGGGTGGAATGGCTACGCACGCAATCCGCGCAACCGAGACATTGTCGTCCTGACTGCGAGTGACGGTGGCGGCCACAACAGCGCAATCCCTAATGTCCTCGAACGTGTGCTAGACGACCGCCAGAAGTACTGCGACAGGCACGGCTACACCAATCTTTGGCTCAACACCAGTCGCTACGATATAGGCGAGGCGCACAGAGTACGTTGTCGATACTGAAGCGGATTCTAACGGAACCTTTGCTGATGTGACTGTTACAGACATGGTCCAAGATCCCTGCCGTCTCCGAGGCCTTCTCCCTCTACCCAGAAGCCGAATGGGTCTGGCTCATTGATACCGACATTATCATGATGGAGCCAGACTACGATCTCGTCAAGGAAATCGTCGGTCCCGCCGCCATCAAGCGCGGCCTGATGCGCGACACACCCATCCTCGACGGCCAGCTCAAGAAGAACCCTACAAACATCAACACCCCCAAGAATTTCCGTGTCGAGGACATTGACATCCTCATCACGCAAGACCACCAAAGTGTCAACACAGGCAGCACCTTCTTCCGCCGCTCTGCATTCACTCGCTGGACTCTCGAGATGATGACCGACTATACCATGCTCATGGGCCAGGACCATCCTGGCGCCGAGCAGGACGCAATCAAGCACCTCATGCTCGAGCATCAGCTCGTACGCAACCACGTCGGCATATACCCTCAGCGCAAATTCAACGCCTACGTACAAGGTGGCGACAACATGGGCTACCGTGACGGCGACTTGCTGGTCCACTTCGCCGGCTGCTGGGTCGGCGGCAAGTGCCAGGAATGGTTTGAGGAATTCTGGGGCAAGAAGGGACACAAGGACGTTTGGAGACCCGAAAATGGCGGCGCATAGGCTACCGGCACACGACTCAGCGAAACCATGAGCGAACGACTTTCTTCCGATCAACACGCAAGCATACCCACGACCCTTCCCTTCTCTCACCCTTTACATATTCCCAATCCCTACTGCTACGCGAGCATGCACAATTAATACCTTGTAAATATACCCTGTAGCGGACATTTTAGAGCGAGCGCGAAAGAGCAGGATCCGGCGTTCCGGGCTTAAAGTAAGGCTGTAATGATGCATCTCAACCGGCGTTAGTCACTACCTATCCAAATTCAACAAGTTCAACACGAGCATTCTCACAAGCCAATCCCGTGTCCTTTGCATGTTTCAGAAAATCCGGCCCTTGCTTCGCAACGGCACACGACAGCCTCAACGGTGTAAGGCTGCTCGGAAGTAAGCTGAGTCAAGAGCCAATCGCTGCGCCGGGATGCCACCACGGTTTGCTCCTGCCATCTGACATCTTCTTTCCTCGAACGCCACACACCCTTGCCATGCGATACAGATTCCCCACATGGTTCGTGAAAAGCGGAACCGTTATCAAGCCCTGGTCGCGTGGGCGCCGACTATACACAGGTCTGAGACAGCACGTCTTTTACAACTTCCCTTCTCCTTCTGATCAGGGTGTGTCCAAGACCTAGCTTCAGTGTTTGAGCACAGCTTGCGATGGTTCTCGATCTATCCTGCATATATCGCTGTACTAACAGGTAAGGGGTTGGAGGTAAGCGTTTTTCTGCATACATTTATTCTGCAACCACCTTGCCATCGACCTTTCCGCCCTCAATATCCGCACCGCCCTTGAACTTGAATCTCTTCAACCCCCGCACTCCAACATCGACCAAGAAACAGCTGCCTGCAAACTTGTCTACCGGCTTGCCGTCATCTCCACTGGGTCCGCCACCACCCGCAGACGTGATGAATAGCTGTGTGCCAACAAAGCAGGGGCAAGTGACCTGGCTAGTGGGAAGCTTGATCTCCGCAACGACCTCGCCCTGGGGTGAGATCCTCAACACACGGCCTCCGTCGTGCAGTGCAGTCCACATGTATCCCTCCTCATCGATGCAGTGGCCGTCTGGCACCGCGTTCTCACCGTACTTGTTGTCCTTGGGCATGGTGAAGAAGGGGCGCCTGTTTGTGACAGAGCCGGTCTTAGGATCGAAGTCGAACTGGTAGATGATCTTGTCGGGGCTATCGGCGAAGAACATGATATTGTCGCTTTGGTTCCATGTCGTACCGTTGGGAATACAGATGTCGCTGAGCGGGCGGTCGAGAGACAGGTCGGGGTTAAGACGGAAGACGGCGCCTGTACATAAGTTCAGCGTCTTCCTCCATATCGTGAGACGGGGTTCGACTCACCATCCGACCTCATCTCCTCGACTAAGGGGTCGAACATGAAGCCGGCCCAAAAGCGACCCTGCGAGTCGACCGCGCCATCGTTGCCACGGAACTTGTCGTGCTTGTTTGCCTTGAGCTCATCCTCTGACCAGACCTTCTTGACCCATCGGTAATCTCCAGTCTCCTTGTTCGCGATTCCGAAGCCGTATTTGCCACCGAAAACGAACTCCTTATCGTTTCCTTCGATGTCTGCTGTGCAGCTGTACGTAATCAGCTATATAATTCCTTGCCCATAGGCAATTGCCGGGTCAGGCATATTTGAACTTACCCTAGCGACACGTCAAGCTTCTTTACAAGCTTGTGGCTTGAAGGTCCCTTGCTGATGTCTACGCGGTGCAGCTCCTGCTTCTCAACGTCGAGGAAGCGTACAGTGTTGGTTTCCTCTTCCCAAAAAGGGCCCTCGCCGAGCGAGCAGTACGTCTCGATGTATGGCTAGTCTCATCTTAGGCCATGTCTTGAAGTTTGTGCAATGTTGAAAGCGGGACGATGTGTTTATTGTTGTGCTTTGGTCGCCATGACCTCGGCGGGGTACAAATGGAGCTACCCCTCCACATCACAGTTGAATCTCCAAAGGCATCTTTGAACGTACCTCCTTGACTTCGTAAATCTTCACTTCAGACATTGTGCTTGGATGCTTTTGCGTTGGGGTCTACTGTCTCAAACCGATATCTGTGTTGTGGTGGAACTTGAAAGGTATCTGTAGCTCTTTACCCTCGAGGAGAGTTCCACCTTTTGTTGATGGCGCCTGCTCCCACTTTCCGAATGACGTCCCGATGAGCCGCCTTTGAACGCCCGGCAACAGCATTACACACTCTTTTCACAATGTTTGCTGCTCACATTTTGTCGCAATCACGGCACAGTCGGGATGTCAAGCAGCCAGACGGGACGCTCACCGAGCATCGCAATCTATTGCCAGTAGAGCAACAAAGCACATCCATGTACAAGAGACAGTGCGCTTTCAAGGCACAGTGCTCGTGCTCTGCCTGGTTTTAGGAAATGTTGGGTAGTTTTCAGACAACTCTACCCATTAGAACAACACCTGGCAAATTCGGCGGTTGAACGGTCCGGACAGTCCGCGCTCGATTAGGCCAACAGAGCAGGAGCAATCCCGCCGTTCCGTGAAAGGATTGTGAGGTCTGTACTGTGCTGGTATTGGTAAATGCTATATCTGCTTGCTGATATATAAGAGTAAAGTGGGTATCTTCTAGTACTGAAAATCTGCTTATGCAGCGGCCTCTCTCTGCTTTCGTGCATCCTCCTCTTCTGGCGTCCGAGTAGTCAGCTGGAGAGCGTGAATGCCACCTTCTTGTGCCATCTCGTCCTTCATCAGAGAGTTGACCATGCGGTGACGTGCTATCTGAGGCTTGCCCTTGAAGGCTGAAGAGGTAATGACCAGACTGGAGGATATTAGCTACCTTGATACTCGAAAAGTGGCGTTCGGGGTAGAAGTCTACCGGAAATGTGTCTGTAAAACGTCAGTCATTGCTTGAGCAGGCTGTCATGACGCAAATGGCATACTTCTCTGCTTGTGACACCCTGCATGGCTTTGTGGTGTGCGTGCTTGTGGGAATCGTTGTAGACTTCAAAGGCACTTGGCTTGAGTGCATCTCCAATCTGTCTGCCTGTTAGTCCTGATATAGTATTCAGGATCTGGGGAAGCTGGAGTAGCCGATGCCAGTCCGAGGTCGTGACTTCCCTTGGCCCGCAAGGCATCCTCCATCGGCGTCATGGACTGGGCCATGGCTGACATAAACCGAGTACCGGTCTGGACTGAACGTCGAAGGAACATCAAAGGTGCTGCGCAAGATGAGGCTCAAACGTGCAGCCAATGAGAGTGACTTGGTTGGTGATGCAGAATTGGTGTTGAGTCGGAGGATCCGGCACAAGGTCGGGGCATGATCTGGAAGCCGAAGAGGGCGCCAAGCTGCGGACCGGGGAGCTCACGAAATGCGCGTCACCGATGGAGGAGCTTGAGAGCTGCCGTTGCACAGCGATTGAGGGGATCTGCGGCGATAGAACGACCGAAGCAGTCGGTTATAAGCTCTCTGGGGCCATCTCGACGCTTCAGCAGAGGAATTGAGTCCACAGCGCTTGTCAATGGGCAGTCAGGGCTGCCTCAACAGCCTCAGCAGCGCGGCAATAACCCCAGCGCCCGCTGCACCACATCCCCCCACAACTGCCGCTGACTGCCGTTGTCCGACGCCTTGCATCTAAATTCGAATGCGCTGATCCTGGGCGCTGCCGTCGCCATGTGGGCGCGCAATTCCCTCTCTCGCACGCTTGCCAGACACTCGCCAGCCGCCTTTCCCAAGTGTTCTCGTCCCGCAGTCTTTATTAGAATGGCGTCCACCCTGCCCCGCCTGCCCATCTTCGAGGCCATCAAGAAGCACGACGCGCAGAGCACCGCGGTCATCCACTCGTTGTCCGGCCGACGGTTCACATACGGCGAGCTGGTCAACGATGTCGCTGCTGCCAAAGACAAGCTGCAGCGCAACACAGGCGGCAAGAGCGCAGAGGGCGAGCGCATCTCGTTCCTGGTAGAGAACGGATACGACTATGTAGGTGCGCATCCCTTGAGCCCCTTCTGTGCACGCTACACTCGAGGCAGCCATTGACCATTGCACAGTAACGCTGCTGTCTATCCTAGCTGCCCATGCCATCGCCGTGCCGCTGTCGCCCACCTTTCCTGCTCACGAGCTGCGTTACATCATCGATCAGAGCGAGTCTCTGATGCTCCTCTCCTCGGAGAAGTTCCAGGACAAGGCCGACGAAATATTGAAGGAGGACATGCAAACAAGTCCCATCAACTGGAAGCGCGAGAAGATCATGATGGGCAAGACAGACGACTATGTCACCCTTGAGGAGCCCACAAGCACCAAGGGTGGCATGATGCTTTACACGTCAGGCACCACGAGCAGGCCGAAAGGCGTTCTACTGCCTCAAGATGTGCTAACAGCTCAATCAAAGTCGCTGCTGAAGGCCTGGAACTACACAGCTGAGGATGTGCTGCTACACGTGCTTCCTCTGCACCACATCCACGGCACAGTTAATGCATTGCTGACACCGCTATTCGCTGGTAGTACTATCGAATTTCAGTTCCCATTCAACGCCCAAGCTGCATGGGAGCGGCTTGCAGCTCCGTTCCTCCCGAACCCAGACCCCTCGAAGAAGCCTATCACCTTCCTCACAGTCGTACCCACCATCTACACGCGCTTCCTCTCGTCGCACTCCGACCTGACACCTGAGCTTCAGACTGCGACAAAGACCGCCCTACACCCCTCGAATCTACGCCTAAACATCTCTGGCTCCGCTGCCCTCCCTACACCTGTCAAGTCAGCATGGACGGAATTGAGCGGCGGCAATGTCCTCCTCGAGCGCTATGGAATGACAGAGGTCGGCATGGCGCTATCATGTGGGCTCGACTTTGCTGATAGAGTCGATGGCTCGGTGGGCTGGCCACTGCCCTCAGTGCAGGCACGTCTTGTGGACACTGAAACGGGGGAGGTTATAAAAGACGGCGAGGAAGTAGACGTATCAACAGGGCGCGAACGACATGGCGAGATCCAGCTACGCGGTCCTACCATTTTCCGCGAATACTGGAAGAACCCCGAAGCCACCACCAAAGAATTCGTCGAGGACGCGGATGGTCAGGGCAAATGGTTTAAGACTGGCGACGTCGCTATCCGCAAAAATGTGGAGGGCGCCGGCAAGAGCTCACAAGGATGGGCAAAAGGGTTATTGTATTTCATCCAGGGCCGCAAGTCTGCAGATATTATCAAGACCGGCGGTGAGAAGGTATCTGCACTCGAGATCGAGCGCGAGATGCTCTCTCTACCCTACCTATCTGAAGTCGCTGTTGTCGGTCTACCATCAGAGGCATGGGGCCAGAAAGTCGCCGCTGTCGTTGTCCTCTCAGAGCAGGGCAAGACCGCAGGCAGAGGCGGCAAAGCTTGGTCTGCGCTGGATATGAGGCGTGCGCTGAAGGACATTCTTGCCAATTATAAGATTCCCCAGGAGATGAAGGTCGTCGACACTATCCCGCGGAATGCCATGGGCAAGATCAACAAAAAGCAGCTGGTCATCCAGATCTGGGGTGAGCAGCTGGAGGGAGGAAAGGAGAACGGCGCGGTGCAAGTGCCGAACGGGAGTGTATAAGAAATGTGCTGGAAAAGTTCATCCGTACATAAATGATCGCTCACGCGAGCAAATATATTGAAAACAATCCTCAACGGAGCGTGTCAAGCAAGGCCTCAGACACTCCGCTACGATTGTCTTTTGCGTATCCCCGCCTACTAGCAACCCACCCTCTCCGAAACTCCATCCTCACTGCTACAGCTGAAGTTGAAGTCAGTGACAAACACCCAGTCGCCTCGCGATCTCCAAAACTCACCGAAGTGCCCCCGCCAAACTGTGCTGCACCCTGACATGTGCCATGCCTGGGGGCGCAACCAAGCTTTTGCCCAGCCCAGCCCAGCCCAGCCCGGTGCAGGGCCCAGCACACCCCGCGTCTAGTGCCTTGGGAAACGTCACCGCTGTGCCATTCGCGCTCCTTCGCTCCTCTTTGACCGATGTGACGGCCTGCTAACTCTATGGTACTGACGGAAGGGTGGTGACGTATGTAGTGGAGTGTAAGCGGGTAGGTTTCGGGGTCGGGTTGTCTGTGTGAGGGACGTGCTTTTCGAGGACTGTGATATTTTTGTTTTGGGCACAGCGTGACGGCACGAAGTCTTGTTGTGAAGTTGCGGCCTTGGGGTGGGCGCGCAAGGCTTGTGGGAGTCTTGTGTGGGAGCTTGGGTCGGACGTCAATGTTCGTGAGTGTTACGCAACAAAACAATTGTCAAGGGTTTGGAGCATGCGCGTGGACGCAAGCAAGCTGACACTTTTGGATGTAAAGGGAGATTACTGCAGGCACTTGGGTGGAAGAGATATTAGAGTTGTAGTGTGGTATTAATACGAACTTATATAATTCGGGGTAAACATCTAAAGCAACATGGTCGATCGTTATCAGGGGTATCCAAATGATCGATCAACTTCATCAGTCATAATTATGTGACTGACAACATTATGCCTCCCGATTTGATCGACGGAGGCGTCAAACACAAGACATTGTCCACTTAAGCAGCGCGGTGGGCAGAGTTGTCGACCTTGTCGCGGCGCTCGCGGCCCTTGTCAGACCAGGGAAAGTGGGCGACGGGAATGACAAAGAAACTATGACGAGTCAGTGTTTCGTTCCATTGAGGTTTGAACATGATAGACTGACCTGTTGGAGCTATCGGCAAGACCGGCAAGGGCGTTGTACCAGGCAAGGAATGCAGCCATAAGGCCAAAGGCACCACCAGCGATGATGCACTGCTCCTGGGGGTGGGCACCATCGTTGTTTAGATAGCCAATGCCAAGCATAAGGAAGGCTAGGTCAAGCGTAAAAAAGAGAGAAAAGAATGCTACAGTCGAACGCAGGGTCACAAGCAGGAGAATTGTTGTAAAGATGAACCAGCCCATCAGGTACAGGCCGAAGGAGTTGAGGAAGGTAGCCTCGCTGATGGCAGCGAGTCCGGTCTCGATCTCAAAACCACCGGGAGTCAAGATGATGGCGAAAGAGAGCCAGAAACCTCCGTAAGAAGAAAGAGCGGTAGCACCGAAAGTGTTACCAACGGCCATCTCCCTGATTTTATATTAGACGTTTGAAGAGAGACCAGGTGTTCGGACAATACATACCACATACCAGCGAGAAGCTGGACGAGACCTCCGTAACCATACGCCAGAGCAACAACGAGACTGGGAGATCCAATGCTGCGTGTGTTGACGTTGATCAAGGACAGGACAAAGGTGGTAAGAGCGAAAGCTGAAAGACCGAGAGGAGCTGGGTTGGCGAATTTGCGGTTCGGTGGGCGGTAAAGACCAGGCTGGAATTCTCCACCGAAGGCTGCGAGGCGAAGCTCGGGGTCGTTGGTAGCTACGTGAGCAAGGGGGTTGCCTCCATAGTCGTATGGCCTCCTCTGCTGAGCGCCATTGCCGTTCTGCGCATAATCAATGTTGTTGGTCTCTTTGTCGACGCTGGGGCCGCGCTATGTAGAATCAGTAAGATGCTACAACGAAAGGATGAAACCAAATAGCTCCGTTCCGTGGCATGACTAACCTGGACGTTGTTGTGCTCGTGTGCTGTTGCCATTATGGTTGACCTAGGCTGAACAGATTGTTAAGGTTAAGTCGAAGGGAGTTTGGGAGACTCTGGGGAAGCAGAGACATCTGGGGAAGGGGGATTCATATATTTGCAAATAGACCGTGCAGGGAGCTTTGGTAAAACGACGTATGCCATGGGCCGTCAAATCCGTCCCAGGTCTAGTCCCGCTACTAAGGGGATGCAATTAGTCGAACGTGGTGCCAAAGCGGCCCACTCGAATCATTTCCCCATACACTCAGTCTCCAGACTGGGTCAAAGAGCAATATGGGCCCACTAGCAGCCATCAATCGAACCGACGAACCACAGAAAACTACAGGGTAGCGGATCGTCGCGCATAGGAGACCGCTTGCCGAGGTCGGGTGAGCGCCAATTGTTAGAAATCCAATGGAAACCCTATCTGCCGATCGCTCTGTGACCCCGAACCTCATTGTCAGGTGAACAGCAGACCGTGATGACGCGACAAGATGGAAGAGCATGCGATTCACCGGAGCGAACGCCGTCTACACTTACATCATCGTGACTCGCGGAGCTTCGATGCCCGAGAGCGCTATGAGAGCCCACGGAACATGGCACGGGTGAGTGGGAATAACACTGTCAGCAATTTCCCGCACGCCTGCAGCGCACCTTTTACATTTGTTGCTGCAAGCATAGTTGCACAAATAATTCATGCTGCAATCGCAACGTTGCCTTGCAAGGGCTAGCCGCAAATCCTCGCAAGATTGTTCGGCGCAGAACAGAGCGAGGTGGACCTTGACCCTCACCTCAACATGAGCATCGTGAAAATTTGCCTCCAAAGCGCGACTCCACCAGGATGCTGGATACCACGGTCTTGGACATCTATTTTGGTGGATGTTTTTGGAACAGAGCCTGCAGCCTGATGACTAGCTGCTCGTAAGCCATCTGCCGGCAATGTCGGGGTGTTGAGGCCAAGCAGGTCGGCGGACCTCAAACGGGTGATTTGATGACGGAATGCATGGTCGCGGTGCTCCGCGGGCGACTAAGCTTTGTGCAAGAGTCTCGGCATCAGCCACGGGCGTCGAACCAAAAGCATGACATGACATCAACTGAAGATTTACAAATTGTCTGCGCCGTCGCAGGCTCGACACAGCGATTTCGTTTTTGGACTCAAATCTCGAATCTGCACCTGTTTAGCGTCGAATCTCAAGACTACGCAAACTAAGTGGGAACAAATTGTCCTGCTTCTGTGGGTGTCCTGGGGCACCAGGGGGCTCCACATAGCCCACTTGCAGAGGGTCTCAAAATCTCACCATCAACGCGGTGCAGCAGCAGGCTGGCTGCGGCACCGTATCCCGTGCTCGGGCCAGCGGGAGCTGCTGTCAGGGCGTTTGCATTCTGCCGTACCGTCGCCGTGCTGTTAACCTCGTGCGCGGCCGTAGGCTGTTGTGTCCTGATGGCCGCAGCAAGTCACTGTAGCCTTGCCATTGGTGAGGACAATACCGAGCAATTGTTGACTCTGACCCTGCGTATCTCGTTTCACGATTCGGATGTCCAACCGGAATGGCTGACTGACATGACTTTGAGACACCTTGCAGGGACTCCAGGCTGCACCTTTGCGTTTACATGCTATTGTTGTTGCATGGCTAAATGACCGTACCTTTTAGCCCAAGAGTGTTGAGCCGTATTGATGTTGCGGTGGCATTGCTTGGGCTACTTTATTCTATGCCAAAACCTAGCAAATTGCAGCGTCTGGAAAACAGCAAATGCTCGATCATGGGACGCATTTCGCCCAATGTCGGCAAGGCAATGCTTCGATCAGACTTCCATAGCTCCGGTGTTCGAGCAGACGTCTCCGCGAGACTGTGGGGACAAAGAAAGCGGGGGCTCCGCGTCGACCCTGCGTGAAACCGATTTCCGCGGCTTTGGAGATCAGGTCCGGAATACAGTTTGCAGGACGCGAGGCTATTAACATCTCCGCCCGGTTCCGGTGAGATGATATGGCCATGATTCGCTGAGCCGTTCGTTCAGAGCGGCCTGTTGAAAGACTGCAGTATCGAGAGGGGCGGCGGGTGTCTGCTATTTTACTCCAATGCTCCAAACGCTCTTCTCAAGGAGACTGCAGCTCTGCAGTTAGTCTGTGTTGTCAGTTGTTGCTAAAATCGGCTAGGCTGACTTGCGGCGCACAATCAGGCAACATTCATAGTAAGCACCATCTGCTATCGTTTATACTCATCAACTTGCAGCTTGAATTCTGCTGTTCCTGAACATGTGGGCGTCTTGGTGGTGTGTTGATAGCAACAGCAATGAACTTCATGTGTAGAAGCTCGCCCAATCAGGATGTGGGGTAGCTCCTCGGCGGCAGCTGCGCCTCGAAGCTCGCAGCTCGTAAACAGCTCCCAAGAGCTCAGCACCGCCAGCTTCAGGCCACCCTTCCAGGCAACAACAAGGTGTCTCGGTCGCCCATTGATCACTGTCACTCGAACACGCATTTCCTGCAGCTTCTCATCTCACTCACATAGCTTGTCAGTCGTTAGCATCGTCGTTACCACTCCCAGCACCAGTCAGCATGACGGGCCACAGCTTCACCGCCGAGTCGGACCTCGCAGGCCACCGGTACTTCGAACACTCGTCTGCCAAGCGCATCAACACCGAAGTCGTGCTCATCGAAGCTTTGCGCTCGCAGTACCCCAAGCTTGAGCTTATCGTTGTGCCTGTGCGCAATGTGAGCCTCCTCGCCTATGCCGCCGCCGGTTTCGCAACGGCCACGCCACTCGAGGATAGCGTCAAAGACCCAGTCTATGGTGTTAGCCTGGGATCGCGCCTATACATACCCCCCGCAAGGAGGCTTGATCACAACTCTGGTTTCATGGCTGAGACGCTTACCTTTGGCAAGTTCATGTACAAGTGGAAGGACCAAGAGATCATCCTGTACGTTGCCGAGGGTAGAGATGGAGCTGGATACTATCCCGTCATTGTGAATCATTACATTCTCACCAGTAATGCTCACAAAGTCGATGAGTTGATCAGAGACGCTACACTCTGGGCCCAGGAACTGCACAACGAGGTTTGGGTATTTGATCAAGGTTGGTGGCAGAAGAGCGCACAGTTGTACGATTCCGTACAAAACGCTAGCTGGGAAGACGTAATCCTCGACGAGGACATGAAGAAGGCTCTTAAAGTTGACGTTGAGAGCTTCTTCGACAGTCAAGAGACATACCAAAAGTTGAAGGTTCCATGGAAGCGAGGCATCATCTACTACGGTCCACCTGGCAATGGTAAGACAATTAGCATCAAAGCCATGATGCACAGCCTCTATCAACGAGGAGCAAATGGAGACACCAGAATGTCCGTGCCAACACTGTATGTGCGCACGCTGTCTTCGTACATGGGTCCAGAATACTCGCTTGGCATGATATTCGCGAAAGCACGTCAAGAGGCGCCTTGCTACCTTGTGTTCGAAGATCTTGACTCCATTGTTAGCGACAATGTGCGGTCTTACTTCCTCAACGAGGTCGATGGCCTCAAGTCCAACGATGGCATCCTCATGGTTGGTTCAACAAACCACCTGGACAGACTCGACCCTGGCATCTCCAAGCGTCCCAGCCGTTTCGACCGCAAGTACTATTTCCCAAACCCTGACTACGCCCAGCGGGTACAGTACTGCCAATTCTGGCAGGGCAAGCTTTCAGACAACAAAGACCTTGACTTCCCTGATAAGCTGTGCGACAACATTGCAGAAATTACCGATAAATTCTCCTTCGCATATATGCAGGAAGCGTTCGTCGCCTCTCTGCTTGCCATTGCTGGTCGTGGCGGCAAGGACAAACATGAGTTGGACGAGCTGGCGCAACGCTGGGTCGGCCCTCAGGACCATATGCAGTCGATTGACTCGCAACCGCGCGCACTCGGTGGCGGCAGTGAGGACCCTGACATCAAGCATCTGGAACTGTGGGTCGAGATTCAGAAGCAGGTCAAGATACTCAGGGATGAGCTGGACGAGAAGAAATTATCTGAGCGCATGGAGGCAATGTTCCCATCGAAGCCGAGCAATGCAACCAGTGCTGAGCCTCGTGTCGAGCCTGATCTGCGTGGCTTGCCCACCAGAGAACAGCTAGAGCTGTTGCAACGGCACCGTGATCAGCGTGATGCTACAGTAGAGCCGCAGCAGGGTTACGTCACCAAGAGGTACATGTGAGGCATATCAGGATAGCAATCTGGAGAAATTCGCAATCTTTTCTTTATATAGCAACGAATATAATGGCAAAGTACATTGCTCTCCATATAGCCCTTGTGCACCGTAATATGCTAGAGTAATGTCCATTTCTATACTGTTGCATGCCATCTTCGCTATTTCAAACCCAAACGCCTTGCTAAGACCAGCGCCAGGATATCTTACGCTCATGTAAACACTTTGTACACCCAATTCGTCCAGCACACCCTATATCTTCCTCTTCTTCAACAACCATGCGTCGCACATTGCAAACAGTGCCTCTGGTCACCAACCACAGCACACATGCCGCAAACATTCCTCCCACACCTGCAGCATGCAAACAAACCCCCGTCCCCCATACCGTCCCTGTCCATGTCGACGTCCATTCCACCCTCGTCACCCTCCAGCCGTGTATCGCAATCCTCGCACCGCGGCCCCTGCCCGCTGTCGCGTGCGCATGTGGTCTGGTACGCGAAGAGAGGTGCTTGCACCGGCGGTGCAGAGATGTTCCAGAAAGAATGCAGCGTCGATTTCTGCGGCTTCGGGACGGTGATAGCGGACTGGGAGGGCGTGAAGTCTGCGGGCGTAGGCGTGGCGTGATTGAGCTGGCGTTGTGCGAGGAAGAGCTTGTGTACCGTGTTCTCTGTCATGTATCAGCACGCCACTTAATCACAGTAGGTCAGGGTAGTAGTCTACCATGGATTGCGCGTTCGTCAGGGCGGTTGTCGCGCACTCGTTTACGCGTGCGGTTTCCCCAGTCACTGGCCTTTACGCGGTGCGCGCTAGTGAAGTCCCAGCCGTTCGTCTTTCGTGTAGAATCGGTGTCCATATCCAAATCCATTGACGTGTTTGCGCCATGTGGGAAGTGTGTCGGTGATTGCGCGTCTGGTGTCGAGAGGGTGCCGAAGCTGGAGTTTGATGCTGGGGAGGCATCGTCGAAGTGCTTGCGTTTAGTGCCCATTTCCTTTGAGATAATCTGTGGATCTGAGTATATTTATTTATCGTACGACACAAAGTGTGTATTGCTCAGGCGTTGGGAAAGAGAGGGCTGCAGAGTGGTGAATCGAGATGAATGATGGTGCTGATGATCGAAGGCTGGCCAGACACGCGACAAGCTGCCGCGGAACAACGCGCTCGCGTTGTGGGGTAGATGGGCACACCTCGAGGGCCAGCAAGCATTATTTCGACCTCCATCTTTTCAGAGCTCGATTAGATGTCGCGTACATGTCTCTGCGCACGGTTGTATAGAACTCTCTTTTCCGTCCCAATCCCATCGGTGCTAGTTGTCGAGTATCTACTCCTGCACTTCACTGTTTAGTGCTCAGAGCGGCGAGTGCTTGACTTGGTCCAGACAGCTTTCCATATTGTATAATGGTCCTTGTATTGTCCATGCTCGTCAGAGTAGATATAGAACCGAGCTTATCTGCTGTAGATAGACTTACAGTACGATGACGAATGCACGACTTACAGAAGCTCCTGCCCCACAGAAGCTCTCTTACCCCACTCCCAGTACAACACACCAAGCTCCTAACCTTCACAAACTTTCTTTGGGTCACTCTAGTCATTCAGGTCGTCTCTACGCTCAATACCTACAAAATGGGCACTCGCAGGGCTACTCACGCAGGATCATGGTATACAGATAAAGGACCAGCTCTCTCACAGCAGCTTGACGGCTGGCTGGCGAACGTACCAAGCTCTGTAACACCCATCGGCACAGAATCTTCGAAGGCTGGTGATGTTCCTGTACCAACACAGAATGCTCGGGCTATCATTGGGCCGTAGGATCGCCTGAGTCCTTCGAAAATTAACCAGGCTCATGAACATGCAGGCATGCTGGATACTCTTACTCTGGGCCTGCCGCTGCATGGGCCTACAAGATAGCGGACTGGGCAAGCGCGTACGTACAAGCTTACTGCCATCTCACACCTACTAACGTTCATAGCAAACGTGTCTTCCTCCTCTTTCCATCACACCACTACTACCTGTCTGGCGCTGCAACCACTGGGTGCAGCAAGTACGCTACGCCTATTGGTGACCTTGCCATAGACACTGCTTTGGTGAAGCAGATACAGAAGGAATGGGGCCTCGAAGTTATGGACAAGGGTGTGGACGAGGATGAGCATAGCTCGGAGATGCACCTCCCATATATCTACAAGATGCTTTCGCTGTGAGTCGCTCTCCACCTTGCACATGCTATAAGACTCACAGTCTTCACAGGAAGAATACGAGCTTCCAATCAGACCCAACCACAGTGCCCCTGGTTCCGATCATGGTCGGCAACACAGACGCCCGCGCCGAAGCACACTACGGCTCCCTCCTCGCTCCCTACCTTGCCGATCCAAACAACATATTTGTTATTTCATCCGACTTCTGCCACTGGGGCTCTCGTTTCCGATACACATACTACCAGCCACCGGACAGTTCAACTGGCTCCAACTTGAAGTCGAACTCGAGAGTTGCAAGCAACTACCCGATTCACGAGAGCATCGCAGCGGTAGATAAGGAGAGCATGGATGCGGTTGAGAGCGGGTCACACAAGGAGTTTCTACAGCAATTGAGGGACACTGGGAATACAGTGTGTGGCAGACACCCCATCGGCGTCTTCTTGGCTGCTGTTGAGCATGCTGAGGGGCTGGGTGAGGGCAAGGGAAGATTCAAGTTTGTGAGGTATGAGAGGAGCAGTCTGGTAGATGATCTTCACGATAGCAGTGTCTCGTATGCGAGCGCATTTGCGGTCTTGTAGGGCGATACGCATGTGAGACCATTGCCAGAAATACTGCACGAATAGACAAAGCACACAATGCGTATGTCTTGACACTGAGATATTAACGACTGGCCTGGCATGAATCAAAGATACACAAGCCATCATCTGCATGTTCATCAACCGGGTTACTACGTAAATAGCACGGGGCATATGGCAGTTGTCCCACCTCCCGACGGGACCCATGGTGTGCAACTGTGGACAGACAGCATGACCTGAGTCCACAAGCCTTGTGCGAGCTGATTCGGAATTATCGATAGTGAGAAGCATATGCTGTTGCTTTTGGGGACATGAGTTTCTTGAAACGCACGATCTTGCAGTTTTGTCGGGAAAACTTAGTAAACAATGGTCTGAGGGGATTGTTCAGAGTGCGAGTGCGGAGATACGTGAACTTGAACGAAATTGGCGAGCGGGTAGTTTCAACGTATCTTCACTGATGTTTCCATTTCGGCCCCGCTCAGTCATCAAATGTTCGTGCAACCCCATGCAAGTTCTCAGAGTGAAAAGACTGCGCAGGTCGTTCAATGTAACCTGCTAGTTTCTAATGCGTGTGCAGAGCCCCCCTCAAAATTCGAGTGCTGCTACGTCCACGAACTTGCTCGAGAGACAAAACCTCGTTCCTTGCACCTTTTCGGAATGCTGTGCTCGGCAATCAGTGATGCTATCCTGAGCGCATGATACCCCTTGAATCTGAGCATTTCTGACCATGGCATCGTGTGTAGTCCATCTCTTGGTGCGACTAACACTACCACAGACAACAGCAGCAAGTATGCTACGGACCAGTCCTGCGCAGAGCCAGTACAGTCAGGACCCAACCCCCCGCTTGTTTTGATGTTCCTGATGCGTTGGCGAGTGGCAAAAGGTTGCCGTTCGCTCAAACTTTGCCTAAGACCGTCGAGGACAAAAAAGGTCGTACCCGGACTCGAACCGGGGTTTCCAGAACTTTTGAATAAATCAAAATCTGAAGTGATAACCTCTACACCATACAACCTTGTTGTATTTTGATGGAGGAGGGAGTAGATTTATCTTTTATATTCAGAGTAGTATATTCTCCACAAGGTTAGAGCTCCTCTTGGTCTTCATGGTACGCTGCACAGCGTCAAAGGGATTTTCGAGCGCTAGTATATCGATCTGGAAACGATAATGCCTTGTGTGGGGCCCTGAGTCGCCATTACCGAGGATTGTGCCTGAGCGTGCTGGGGTGAAGAAACACCACTAAAGCCTCAAGTAAGTCGCAAATCATCAGTACAAGACACGGATGATATAAACCAGCATAATATGTATGCCGAAGGTTCTCTAGTCGATCGATGGCGCGGCGTAGTTGACGTTTGTTTTACTTGAGGTGTCAGTGTTCTTTGCCCTAACCAACAAGACGCGGCAGGCCTCCGCACTGCCCACGTCCCTTGTTGGAAACAAAGAGACATCAATCACACGAATCCGAGTTGTTGCCTATTTGCACAAACCATCGTCGGACTACTGGTGAAGCACTGCATGCGATTGCCTAGCAATCTTTGCGAGGCCTTGTGCCCGAATTTCGTCTTCGATGTATTCTTCGGACCTTTTCCCCTGCCTGTATACGATTCATCAGAAGCAAGAAAAAATCGTATTGCAAGGCAGAGAGGGAAATGAGACCACAGAGTCGTTGTGCACATAGCTGAACGGTCACCGAATCCTTTTCGATGTCTGATCTCTCTGTTGGCCCGAGTACCAAGTCGCAATGTCGATCACGCGTATTTAGGTTGGTCATTTCATATGGCATGCGACTGAAAGTATCAATTATAATACTGCATGATTGTTTGGTCAAGACGAGGTATGGTCAAGCATTCAATACGCGTCCCGGAACATTTGGTACAGCGAACAGTGCGAAAGCAATTTTTTGGCACCTAGGGACCTTTGTGGGCTTGCTGCTGCTCGTCACCAAATTGCTCTCGAAACCGCTGAAGTTGGTGAGTACTCCAACAATCCACCCTCCGATTAGAAACCTATGCTGAACCATGCAGCCTCGATTCGATCGTAACCAGGGCTTGGTATGGAAGTATTTAGATCGCAATAAATGGCCTCACTCTTATATAGGCTCGTTCATCTCTGCTGGTCCTTTCAAAGTATTTCCGGAATAACTGGAACCAGGTGATGTTGTTCAATTTACACGCCGACCAAAGACAAAGGCCAAACCACACAGACACGATCTGATGGCATACATAGCATTGTCTCCGGGTTTTAGGAGCAGCAAAAAGATTGATGGGGCTCGATAGCCCCGGTCAAATCTCTCACACCAGACCCCAAAGAAGTCATGATGAAAAAAAAAGAATTGATGCATACGAGCGGGGAGGATCGAACTCCCGACCTTCTGCGCTTCACACTGACATGTAAAGCAGACATCATAACCACTCTGGAATTTAATCAGTATTTTTCGCATAAGAGGGCGCGGTTTACTAACAGACTACGCTCGCTATAGCGTGTTTTGATGAAAGGTTCAAAAAATATCTAATCTATAATTTGCATACAATTTTATCGTCACATCCTGACTGTGATCACGTTGCTCCTCGTCGTGTTGAAGCTTGCATTCGACGCACACGGAGCGCACAGCATCAATTTGTACAATGCGTATCTTGAAGCTTAACACTACCCCTACTATGTTGTGCTATCAGCTCTTACGTGAGTTCCTTTGTTGCGGGGCGTTGACTTTGGGGCTTGCCCTGTGCGCTCGTCCAGCCGTTGTTCACAGATCACACTAACATCATCTCGACCTTCGATCAAGCGCATCGTGCCGAAATTTAGGACTGAGACCGTGCCGATCGCTACTATCATGCTCTCCATGAGTGAAGAGGATAAGCTGCCTGCGTTTTTGAGTCACTGGCGAGAAATAGTAAACGCAGACTTGGATGTTCTTTGGGGCGGCACTCGTCCGGGCGCGGTTGCTCAGACGGCGCCTTATTATCCACGCTCCTTCTTTGACAAGTCTGACACGAAGCGCGCATTTCCTTTCACACAAAAGTCGCTCAAGACGAAGGGCAAGACTGGAGCTTTCAACTACTATCTGGCTGAGCTTCGCGCATCACTTCCGGCGAACCAAGGAGACTTGTTGTGGCTTGTTCATAAGTTCCTTGATTGGCACCTCCCGTCAGGTGGCAACATTGATCTCCTTGCTAGCTCTGAATCCGAATCTTCCATCTACCGCAAGATTTCAGAATTTTGCTTGCAGACCAAATGGAAGCATCATCCTCACTTGATCACTTTCAAAGCCCTTGTCAACGCCGCAGAGCAGGGCCAAGATGAGCGCCAAATCGGTACAAATTACCTCGTGTATGCTTGCCAGATCCTCCGCGACGGTTTCGCGAAAACTACAAAAAGCTTCAAATTCACCTTGCCGACTGGTCAGAAGAAGGAATCCTCGGGCCCCTGCCTTTATGTCGGGGGCAGTACTCCTAAGGGCGTCATCTGTGAACGCGAGGCTATACTTGTCAGCGATGCCGTGATCAGCGAAGATGAGGACTCTGAAATTGCTGAGTCTACCGGCATCAATGCAACCAAGGTTCTTGACACAGTCCAGTCTCTGGATTCCTCTGACTTAGAATTCCTTAGAGCTCGTCGCACGCTGAGCATCCAATCAAGTGATGAAAACGAGCAGGACGGAAGGGGAAGGACGGCAACGTCCACTGGCAAGAAAGTTAGGCTCACTGGTGGGAAGGATAATCTCAGGAGATTGCCTACCGATGATGACGATGATGCGGTCAGGCCGTTCGTTGCTGGGCCCAGCGCTGAGGTTACCAGTGCAATGAAAGTCTCGACTGCACCGGCCGCTTCAGTCGCTTCTTCCTCAACTGCCGCGCACCCCTCAAGACCTTCTCGAAAGCGCGAACGAAACGACAACGAGAACGGAGCCCGCAGCAACAAGATGGCCAGGACGTTGACTGTGGGTGGTTGCAAGAACAAGTAGCAGTCGTACGGTGTTAACGTAGGTGTCAAGGCAATGGTCTGGGGATAGTTTTGGATGGCGGTGGACAAGGAGCGGATATGAGTTCCGCAGAAGACTAAGGGAAGGATCAATGACTACAGGTTCAGTATACCTACAAGGCTTGTCCACATGACTCATACAAATGACAATATACATCAAACTCCCTTCTCCTGATGAGTACATTCATATTGTGAACATATTGTAGATCCACAGTACCATACAAGGCGCAAATTTATGCACCCGTAGCTCCTGGCGTACGTGATTATCATCCCCGCCTCTCAAACGTAGTATGACTCCCAAGCTACCTGACAAGCGCCCTTGGACAGCGCGAGGGAGTTTTCACCATGGTGTAATTCAGACCACTGAGTGACAATGTTGCCGACCAAGAACTTAATGAAGTAGATCACTGCTCCCTGCCACTCAGAGCGTCTCTTTTAGTATTTGTTGCAGAGCGTAGCAAACTTTAATAAGTTAGTTAAGAACAAACCTACGATCCTAAGCAGCGACTATGTTATCTAGACATGAATTATTGTGAACAAGGTACAGGGCTTTCGCTCCTGCTATCATTGCGTCGACACTATCAAGCTCCGCCGTGTTGCGCCGATCTGCAAATGGATCAGCTGCTGAGATTTACTAGGACGCCTGGCTTGCCCATAGGACGCGAGAAGGCGGGAATGAGTCGAGTCTCAATGCTTTAGGAACTTAGGCGCAACAGCCAGCGTCAGACTCTGAGTCCGCGCGGAGTATATAGTTGTGGTTCTTTCCAGAATATCCATTAACGTCACAGTGAGATTTTTGAATGAAACCGAGGTGATGCGTAAGAGCTGAGAATCGACTGCAAGAGAGACGAATCTGGCTGGGGTCGGAAGCTGTCTGTACTCGGTGTTCGGCCACGGCTTTCCGTGCAGCACCGCCCCATGACATCTTACTACAGACAAACCTCAGGCATCTCACTTCGTCCTCTCCATCTCCACCACCCTTTTCACCATGTTCGCACAAACGCCCTTGAGAGTCCGCGCCGCAGCCAGGACTGTAGCAGCGCAAAGCGCGCGCACCTATACTTCACGCGCCGCCGAGATGCCCGCCCGAACCGCACCCATCCGCACACTCTTACGCACTTCAATCCCACGTGCATCCACAACAGCTGCCCAACGTGCCTCTCCCTACCTTACATCGCAAATCCACACACAAACCCAACCTCAACTGCGCTCGCGCTCTCCGTCTCCAGCACCGCGCTACGAAGTCCGAAACCACTCCATCCTCGCGGCTCCAAACCAATGGACGCGCTTCAGCACGCCGACCTCACTCTCTTCAGTACGCACATTCACGTCGACCCCCAAAATATCCTGGCCCGCTGAGCCTGCTGCCGACATCTCGCCCGAGCACCAGAAAGTCATTGAGGACCACATCGAGACGATCACCGACATGTTCGGCACTGCGAAAGATGAGTTTGAGATTGCGTCTGAGGAGACAGACAAGAACACAACGTACGCACAAGACGATCGCGAGGCGGCGCGCGAGGAGCTTGACAAGCTGCTGGAGTATTATGGCAGAGTTGTGAGCGAATCTGATGACGTAATTGGGCAGGAAGTAAAGAGGAGGGTCGGGCACCGCATCAGGGAGTTGAAGGCGGGCATTGAGGCACTAGAGGAGAGGGCCCTAGAGCATGACTAGGGGATGCCGTTGCTTTCGTTTGGGTGCGCAGCTTTGCGATTGAGTCAGGCAGGAACGACTTCGAGGCATGGCAGGCGTTTCGGAGTGCTTCGCAAGACCTATGGACTCGTTGATCTAGGTGCCGTGAGCTGCTTGCTCGCGTGTATCAGTACTACCGCTGTAAATCTTCTCATATGTTCAGACCGAAATACTCAAGGATCGAGTATTCGTGTTGCAAGGCAGGTTAGTGTACTACACGCCACGAGCGTACATGAATCATTCATCCGTAGGCAACAAGGATTGCGAGACCAGATACATCGGCTTTGGCCAATGAGCGATCACAAAGTCCCGGGCTACATCACCATGGGATTCGACGCGTCTTGTAGCCTGCCAGAATGGGAAGGCTGGATGGTAAATACTGCCGACAGCGTATTCGATGCTACCCTGAGCCGAATTGTACAAAGGGACACGCAAACGCGGAACTAGTCTCGATGATGATATTCCCAGATATGAATTAGGAACAATGAAGCTTTAATACGGGTATACACGAACTGAAAACACGCTCAATCAACTCCACACAATCCTAGTAGTACACGCCCTTCTTCAAGCCAATCATTCCTTCGCTAAACCCATCCTTCTCCATTGCCTGCAGCTCCTTCAAATGGGCCCTCCTTTCCGAACTGCCGACACCACCAGCAAGCCGATCTGCTGGCAGCGCCTTCAAACTTAGATCTGGACTACCCTTTGCTTGCGGCGCGACCGTGCCCGAAATACCAACGCCAACGCCGCATTTGAAAGACATGTAGTCGGGCAAACCAGAGGAGACACCAGGGAACCGTAGAGTGCGTACAGAATCGGTGCAGTCGAATTTCCTGTACAGCGTGCAGTAGCCGCCGGGGTCTGGGCCAATTGATTTTGCGGTCGCGATGCGGCAGTTTGTCGTTGGTAGGGACCAGCCGCAGGCTCCTGAAAAGTTCTCGCCTGTACAGGTGTAAACAGCTCCGGGAAGGCCGCGTCGTTGGATGTTGGGAAGAGCATTGCTGGACGCGAGGATGGTGTGGAGGAGAATGAACAGATAGAGCGTGGCTGCTTTCGAGACAACGAGACCAAACATTGCGCACTCGATACGCGATTAAAGATTATGATATGTGTTTGCCGTAGAATTTTGTGCTTGACCGGGTTCGCGGGGGTTTGAAGTGCGTTTATGTTCGACCCTCCACAGGGACAAACAGCTATGGCTGTAGAGCCACGGATGGTTCCTTGAGCACGATGAGCACTATTCTTGGTTTGACAAAGGGATCCCTGGGTAAGGTTGTATATTTGGAGTTAGGCAAACGTCGCACGCACCTCTGTACTAATTGCGTCTCTCGAGGACAAAGATCTGCGCTGCTATCTTTGTCTCGCCGTGGTAGCATCTGTGGTAGATGTGTGTAATTGGCGACCAGCTCCATTGTGCAGGCGGCGCCACAGACGCTCAATGGCGGCGCGGCATGAGGAAGGAAATTTGACAAGAATAGGACCGGGATGACGGCAGGAAACGAGCAAAAGATTGGGATGCAAAGGGGATCATATCAATGATGTTGTTGCGGACCGATGCGGGCGTTGCAGGGATATAGTGATGTATGAAACATGGATCGTGAAATGATGCGACTTTACCGGTCGCAGTCACCAATCCAACTCTGCGACACCCCATGGCTTTGATTACCGGGCTGCCGCAGGGCTGCGATTGCCCAGCTGTTGTCATATACTCAAAGCTGCCAAGCTGTCGTTCTGGTCGAAAGTGCCCGCCCATGCTTGACAGCTATGACAGGGAGGCATCGATCATGATCGTCAGGTACGCATCCACAAGATCTTCCAGTTGTTTGTGCTGTTGGCACGAGTCGTCAAGACTACGCAATGTGGTCGCTAACGGTGACGGCTTTTGTAAGATTAGCCATCATTACCTGAGTAGGCATCCATATAGTGGCCACCCTCTCAACTGAGTTTGTACTGCATAGCTGATTAAGCATGACACCCGGATTGCAGCAAGTCAACGCAAGTACGAGCTTCGTCATCTTTTCATTGCCGTTGCTTTGCGCTTTCGACACGAGGACTCATATGACAAGACTACCGGAAGGACAATTTTCTGCCGATAGGCACAGTTAAGGTCAGTTGCTCTACATGCTGTAGTGGTATGTGACATGGCTCTTTGAGCCGAGGAGACTCAAGTTAGCAACTGAGATAATGTCAGGCTCCTGGCTCTGTATTCTTTCGCTTTTAAGCGCTGCTGGTACGTATTCATCGAAGTTAGCCAAGAAACTGTCAGCTGCTTTGACGTATACCCGTGCGTAGTCAGCCAGTCTTCTGGAACAAATAGTCCTGGTGAATGGTGATCCGACCGAACGGTTCTGTGGAGGCAATGTGAGCCGTGTTGTTGCAGGTCCCGTCTCATCAGTCGTAAGGTGTTTTACGCTAGCCAGTGGGGCAGGCTTGATACATGGCAGCCGATCAAACATGTTCTTGGTCACCAGCTTGGCGCCTTCAAACCTGATGTTTGTAAGTGCTAATGCAAAGGCGTCGTGCAATGGTTCAGGTGGTCAGAGCCAAGCGCAGTGCTGCAACACGTGTCTGAAGTGAGATGTTTGCGCAGGAGGCTGTAAGTGTATGGATTTAGGCATTAGCAGATCTCCCTTTGCTGTATTAGTGGCCTGATTATATAAGTTCGTTGTTGCGCACGCGAGGCCATGATGGATGTAAAGGCAGGAGCTGCAAGATCGATCATCTGATCCGCATGAAATATTTGCGCATTGGTTCGCACAAGCTAAAAGTATCGAGGTTGACAAACATGCATTTATCTTTAGTCGAAGGAAATGTGGGAGTCAAGAGGAAGGAGGAATAGGCTGCTTGGGAAATGCAGGGACGGATCTCGGGATTTGGTCTGTGCCACAGCGCCGGCGCGTCATGCGGGTTCGCGAATAAAAGTACGCCGCAGTCGCATCGGGCATCGTTGATGAGATGCCCTCATGCTGGTAGCACGGAGTCGCCCTACCTGCTGGCGAACTGCCTCAGTTGTTCAAAGACACTATAGCGCAGCAAGTATGGAGAAGCGCGATTATGCAGTAGGTGTGTATCCAAACATTAGAAGCTTCGAGCTGATGAAATCAAGGCCGCTGTGGCGGCGCTGAACACGCTGCAGTCCAATTTTGCAATTGTTGATGCTATTCGCAAATCTGGACGGGGAATGAACAAGGCTGCTATACCAGAGATGATTGAGTGGTGCCGTAGAATTGGTTACAAGGTGTGCGGCTCCCAGCGTCATTCAAATGAAGTGCCACTGATACCTTTCCCAGCCTTCAGATTTCGACAAATTGAGGCCTGTACATATAGCTGGAACCAAAGGCAAAGGGTCAACCAGCGCCTTCATCTCCTCGATCTTGTCACAGTATGTCTACACGAGTGACGCACCGTCACAACCCTCCAAGATTGGCCTCTACACCTCCCCGCACCTACGATTCGTTCGCGAGCGCATACAGATCGATAATGAGCCGATATCTGAGGAAAAATTTGCAAGATACTTCTTTGAAATCTGGGACAAGTTGGAAGCCGCAGCAAAGGCGGATAATGCGCCCGCTGATGTGTCGACGAAGCCTGTCTACTTCCGATACTTAACGCTGATGGCTCTGCATGCATACCTACACGAGGGTGTAGATTCTGCAGTCGTAGAGTGTGGTATTGGCGGCGAGTACGACAGCACCAACATCTTGACCAAACCAACCGTCACAGCGGTTACCAGTTTGGGCATCGATCATACTGCTATGCTCGGGTCTACACTGCCCGAGATAGCGTGGCACAAGGCCGGAATCTTCAAGTCAGGTAGCGTTGCATTCTCTGCACCTCAGAAAGAAGAAGCCATCGCAGTTCTACAGCAGAGAGCTGCCGAGAGGGGCACGAAGCTGCACGTCATCGATGTTCACCCGTCTTTGGCCAACGGCAGCGTCAAACTTGGTCTCTCGGCAGACTTTCAGAAGATCAATGCTTCTATAGCAATTGCTGTCGCTGCAGCACATCTGCGAGCTCTAGGTCACACTTCAATCCCAGATCCAACAACATCAGCACACATTGAGCTTCCTCCGCAGTTTATTAAAGGACTTGAGCAGGTGCACTGGTCTGGTCGCTGCGAGGTCCGACGGGAGAAGAACATAGCTTGGCACATTGATGGCGCACATACGCTTGAGAGCATCGAAGTCACAGGACAGTGGTTCGCCAAGCAGGTTGCAGCTGCAACTGCTGCAGCAGTATCACGGCCGACGATGCCTCGAGTGCTAATTTTCAACCAACAGACTCGAGATGCAAGCGCTCTTGCTAAAGCACTCTATACAGCCCTGCAGACTACTGTTACATCTGGATCGACATCCCCTTTCACACATGTTATTTTCACGACCAACCAGACTTTCAGCGAAGGCTTTAGACCTGACCTTATATCGATCAATACGGATAACGTAGAGGTGGACGCTCTTGCTGTGCAAAAGGCATTAGCTAAAACTTGGTCCGAGATCGACAGCATTGCAGAGGTGCGAGTGATGAAGACCATTGAAGAAGCGGTCAGCGTTGCGCGAGGCATAGCACGTGAATGGACGGACGGCACCGACGCAGAAGTGATGGTCTTGGTAACGGGTAGCCTCCACTTGGTCGGAGGTGCTCTTGAGGTCTTGGAATCTACAAAAAAGACTTGAGAGTGATACCCGTAGAGTGACAAATTACATACGCTTCAGCATGCGTTATTTGTGCCCCTTCTTCAGGGGTATAGATTCGGGAGCTAATGAACTTCGAGGCGCCGCCTTTTGTCTTTCTCCTTCTGTGCCTTGCTCATCTACGCCATTGAAGTGCCAAGAGGGATTGTTGGTCGTGGCATTCGAGTAATATCGGTCGTCGAACAACACCTTCTTGCGGCAAAATGTACGCAATCATAATCAGAGCTCTTGCCGACTACCCTGCCGATCTCCTTAGCTCTTGCACCTCGATATGCTGGATGCAGAAGCAGTCGTTCTTGGGCTCGGGAGAACCCGGCGGAAATCCAGGCTGTGTTCGTGCTCACGAAGACAGGAAGGTGCTCACGAGCACAACCGCACAGAACCTTGCACGATAACGTTGGATCGCGCTATCCCCGCGGACGACGAGGCGCTATGGGGTAAGAGCCACCATTGAGGGATCGTCGTTCCCATCCTGAGGTTCTCGTGTGGTCGGGTTCGTCTTGGCAACTCGGCACAGCAATCTCTTTAGGAATCGTTACGGATGAGCCCTAGCCGAAATCGTTCCCAGAGCACTCCATATAGCCCCGGGCATTTCCTTACATTGTCCACGTCATTGCTTTCTCGTCGTACAACATACACACGGCTTTTAAAAACCCCCTTCACGCGTTGCCACTATGAACTGCCCTTCCCGAACTGACGAGGAGGTCCTTTTAAACCCTACCTGGAACCAAAACCCGCCTCGCTTTGCAGCCGATCTTACGACATGCCAAGACCTGAATGGGATTGCGAATGCTAGAGAGTTGGGGGATGCCGACAAGTTGTGCAGCGGCGCACGAGGTCTCAGACGTTGCGACGTCGACGGAAATCAATTCCAAGAGAAAGAGAAGCAATCAGTTGCGTTTGGGGAGGGTGTCAAGGGTCCCTATTATGGTGCCGTTGTGCCGTTCACGATGTCATGAAAACGGAAATGCTGACGTTGCCCAGGACCTTGCACCCGAACAATCGCAATCGTGAGAGATGAACACCAAGCGGACTCTACCATAACCCGCGGTGGAATCTCGTCTACGACAATCAAAAGCTGGGGTCGCTGGATTCTTTCCGTGCTTTGCACCTCATTGTTCATGTCTTACATCATTAAAGATCGCACTTCGCACGTCGTAGCTGCCAAGTCTACACTTCCGAGTAAGACCGATCAAGCCAAATTATACAGCGCAGTCCAACTCACACACACAGATATTTCTGCGATTCACCGCTATCCTAAGAGAGATGGCTGTGCTGTAGGTGGTGCGCAGCCCGACTACAATCTGCCGTTCCACGTTGGTGGTCTCTTTATCATCCTCTTCGTCTCTTCGACCGCCTGCGCCTTTCCCATTCTGGTGATTAAGTTCCCTCGCCTGCGGATTCCTGCTTCTTTCCTCTTCAGTGCAAAGCATTTCGGAACTGGCGTCTTGATTGCAACAGCGTTCGTACATCTTCTACCAACGGCTTTCTTGTCCCTGAGCGACCCATGTTTGTCAAGCTTCTGGATTGAAGAATACCCAGCGGCTCCAGGTGCGATCATGTTGGCTAGTGTCTTTTTTGTGACAGTTATTGAGATGGTTTTCTCTCCGGGCCGACATTGCTGTGATGGTAACGAGGGAGTTAAAGGCGTTGCCCGTGACACTGTACAGGAGAAGGAAAATCAAGTGCGGACAGCGCCAGAACTCCAAGCGCAGATGCGCAGGACTTACTCCGACGGCAGCATGCAGGATCAAGTACGCTCAATGGGCAATCTTCGGGGCAGGGTTACTAGCATCAGCCGTACTCTCTCTCAGTATCGCGCGGAGAACCAAAGGCTAGACGCCATCGAGTCTGCAGAGGAAGCGACACAAGTCGATGCTGGCAGGAAAAGCAGTCACGAAAGTGCAATCGAGGATCCAGAGAGCAGCCAGCAAATTCATGAAATGACAGCCGAGCAAGCTCACAAGAAGGCCGTGTTACAGTGCTTTCTCTTGGAGATGGGAATCCTGTTCCATAGCATCTTCATCGGTATGTCTCTCGCCGTGGCCATTGGAAACGACTTCGTGGTCTTGCTCATCGCCATCATATTCCATCAAACGTTTGAAGGTCTGGCACTTGGTGTTCGCATCGCCGCCATCTCCTGGCCAGCTCGGTCTCCACAACCGTGGCTTATGGCTATAGCATACGGTTGCACGACACCCCTTGGACAGGCTATCGGCATTGCTACGCACACTCTATACAGCCCAGACTCCGAGATTGGGCTGCTTGTTGTTGGCATCATGAATGCTATATCTGCCGGCTTCCTCGTCTTTGCTTCGCTTGTCGAGCTCATGTCCGAGGACTTCTTGAGCGACGAGAGCTGGCTGGTGCTGAGGGGCAAGAAGAGGGTGATAGCGTGCTTGCTAGTCTTCTTCGGCGCTTTTCTGATGAGTCTCGTCGGTGCATGGGCCTAAGTGGCAGGGCTCTGAGAAGTACAACGAATAGGAGAGCGGAATGTTGTGGCGGTGGTGAGCAGAACGTAGCTGGGGTGAGGATGAAGAGGACTTCCTCGGGGTAAGCTTCGAACGTACAAGTGGGGCCCTGGATGTTGGATGTGAGCAGGCAACAAACGCTAATGAGGAAACATGTACAGACTTGATAGCGAGGCCAGTAAGATAACCAGTTCTCATCTGTAGTGCAACGAATTATCGTGTACGCCAGCTCGCATCAGTCTCTCTGGGTCATATCAGTCCTCATTTGTGACTCTTGCAAATCCAGTTACGATTCTTTTGGCAACATTTGCGGCGAATGCCGAACACGAATCCGATATCGCGGATCTTGTTTCCGATCCCTCGCCCCTCTGTTGACAGTCACGAACATGTCGAGTTATGTAACCTCCATATCGCGGAACTCTCCTCTTCTTACCTAGAGTGGCTTGAAGGAAGCAACCATGAGGGCCACAAACCATTCCTTACCAACAGGTCCGAACGTGAGGTGTCCATCACCCAAGTGGAGCAACAAAAGCAACATCTCGCTCGTTTGAAGTTGGGCAGCATCGATGTCGTTCCGCATACTTTCGATACAAATGTCGTAATTCGACTATCGTCAGATTGCTCCTATCGTGGTTACGGATATGTGACAAGGGTCCCTTACACAATGCATCTCGGCCCCCGCAGGCGCGCCTTTTGACAGCCAGTAGTCTGGATCTTCCGGCACAGTTTGCCCCACATATGAAAGGGCGGCTTCATTAGCAGGTGTCACAGCGGCGTAGGACTACTTGATCCACAAATCTGCAGGGCTAGACACGAGCCAGCATTGATGAGTGAGCATGCTGTCGTCATAGGATTCGATCCCCTATCAGATTAGCGAAAAAAACGGTATCTTCAGAATCTCGGTGATCTTGACTGTAGTGCGGGGGTTAGGAGGATGTGGAAGGTTTGAGTGTGGTGAAGGAAGTGAGGCTGGCTAAGCGAGATGACAGCCTATGAACAATTTACATGTCCGACTACGACTAGCTGGAAGGAAAAAAGGTACGGTGTACGAGGAACTCTCCGCCGGGGGGTTTTTCCGATCTGCGATCGTGCTGTGAAAGCCAATCGTTTACCTGCAGGAGGCTTTGCTTTTTAAGATAGCCTCGCCTTCTCTGCCCTCACTGGCAGAGTGCAACTGGCTATAGTGGGACTAGGGCCTGCGCTAAATCATCCACTCGTTCGGAATCAAGAGTTCAGGAAAATTGGGCCTTGAAGTGGGGAGTCCATCTTTTGCTGTGATTGCTTTTGTAGACCCTCATGAGGCGGAAGTAGACAAGCGCGACGACGGGCAAAGTAGTGGCTTGCAGCGCGTGAACAAATGTAAACATGCTTCTTGTGCAATCGTAAAGTTGTTTATTGCATCGAGTCACGCGCTGAAATGTGATAAACTTACCGCAGATATTTGTCAAGCAGGTTGCTAGGGAAGTTTGAAGTAGTCAGCAGTATCTCGTGAGCAGGTCACCTTTCTTGTAGAAGAATGGCGGAACTGTCTGGCAAGCCACGCCCTGTTAATTTTTGGTCTGAGATTGCAATGGTCGGCCGAGCCTGCACCCACTGAAGGTCACTGGCCGGATTCACCTCACAGGGAATGAGCTTGATACGTGTGCTGGTAATAGCTGAGGCCAGAGCAAAAAAATCGCAGCCATCAAGCTTTGGACCAGCTCAAGGAGTGGGATGCGTAGCAGTGCGCCGGTGATACGTGGGGGAGCTAAGATAATGTACTTGCAGCGGTGATAGCCTTCCACTTATGTGGAAGAGTGTGTCGCAAAAGTGGCGTTCACAGACAGGTACATTTTTATGAGAGACGCATGTGTTTCACCTACCAACACCGTTGCAGGCCATTTGATTGCCTCACGTTGAAAATGGATTCTATGGGCATGGTACATAGTAGACCGCCCCGATATACAATGTTGTGAAATTGGTTGACGTGTCCCAAGCATGCAATGTCCATGCTGTGCTCCTATGCTGCAGACCACTCAACAGCTTGTCCCTGATGTCCACTTCAACCCCCCAACATTATTCGGGCCGATGCGCTAGACTGCACCGAAATTCCATAGGTGTGGCCTTGGGGTCGGACGCGGGATATTCTATGGATACGTTGAGCGTAACACCACCTTGTCGATCGAGGCTACACAGCGGCCAAGCCAGACTAAACGCAGACGAGAGAGGAGTGCCTTCAAGGAGATTTGGGTACATTTCGATATAGTGCAGGCCATGAAAGAGTATCTAGGATGCAATGATATCGCTGACAGCGTAGAAAGTCGAGGCTTATAATCAAGAGTATCGATATGCTGAGAACTCCAATTTCGCTCAGATATGAGTCCTGTCGGGCGTGTCTTCCCTTCTCAATTGTTTGTCCTGCCCTTATGCGGGCCATGGACTCGGGGTGTTTCGAACAGCTAAAGAGAAAGATGCAAAGTCTCACAGTATCCCTGGGATCGATGCTTCTGTGTCACTTTGAAGACGAAGACGGGACAAGCGAGCATGCTTCCATCAGAGGCACTGGTGATCGCGGTGTCGAGGCGGTGTTGGTATGACGGTCTGATCACCATATCGGAAAGGAAGCTTCGTTTATGACCAGCCTCCACGATAGCTTCGTCGCATGTACTGAAGATGCCGGTAACGATGGTAAGATTGCAAGGTAGAGTCGTATTATTGCTCTCGCAGTGCGTCAGAATGGTGTCCTTTGGCGTTCAATCTTGATTCTCCCATTTGAAGCATTGCTTTCGAGTGGTCCTCGTTGTTGCATTAGTGGGTATTCGGTGAGTCGGCCCTCAAGCATCTGAAATGTCTCTGCGTAGGCCCTGGATGGTACTGAGTCGGGTTCGACAAACAGCGCTGCTGCATCGATGTTGATGGGCCTGATTGACGTCCGACTTCTCGCATCCTCTACGAAGAAGTTGCTACCTTTGACTATGTTCATCGAGTCTATTCGATGTGACCCATCGCCTGAGAAACGTTCGGTCAGGATCTTGCGGAGCACTCGTTCAACCTGTTCATCACTAGGACCATGAACTTGACGTTCTTCCAGGTACGTAACACGTTGATGCAGAGCTCGAAAGGCGTCTTCGGTTCTCTCCAAGAAATCGTAGCTGGACACGGTCAGAGCCTGTCGAACAGTATGGCGCAAAGCAGACTTACTACCAGGCCGCAATCTTCTCAAACGACTGGTTAATCTTTTGGAGCTGAAATGACCAGGACATTGCAAGACTGTGTGCCGACTCGAAGTGCGAGGTCCGCGATTAGAAAATGTGTCAGATCAGGTAGCCTGATAACCCAAGGGCATCGATTCAACAGAAGCTGGAGAAGAAGATGATAACTAAGTTCTGGGAGCCTGAGCAGAGGTGGATGAATATATCCGGAAGCGGATCGTCATCCTCGTGCGGTGCTCCGCGGTGGCCCCGGCTTTCGCAACTCCCTCTGTGCAACTTAGTGGGCTGAGCATTTTAGGGTACGCTCATAGGCGGTAAGGTCCGAGTTACTGGGAGGATGGCCAGTTGGAAATGGCATGCGAAAGCACCAATCAGCATGATGCACGATTCAGGGATGAGTCTGACAAGGAGCGGTGCATGCAATTGTGTCTGCGTCCGCAAGCCCTGTCTGTGGGCACGTCGGTCTTCGTGCCTGCCAAACCATGTACGCAAATTGAAGATCATGGTGTGCTCGACAAGGGTAAGGGACGACACGCTTGCAGCCACAAGGGGAGCGTGGGAAGTCGGGGTTCTCCCTTCTGCGTAGCCTATCAACAGCATCAGGAAGGAGAGATAGTGGGGTTTTTTTGTTTTCCATGTGTTGCAGTGTTGCATAACAGCAGTCTTGTTATTCAGCCGCTCGAGGCGTCAAGGAAGAGATTGGCTTCTGGACACGAAGACGAGCAGCTGCTCGAAACAAACGCCGGGAGGCAGCACCCGCGCAATGGCGCTGCACTGGACGCGAACGAGCAGAAACTAGGCGGGCTGGATTCCGCCTCCCCTGGCGAAGTTAGCTGCATGTAATACATGGGGGAGGCAAGAAGCCGGTGCCGATGCGTCTGAACAGAATAGGCAACATTCCTTGGCACACTAGACGGGCAGGCGCTGGAGGACGGTCGTTTCAGAAACCTCAAAGCTGTTCCTCCTGGCACCTGAACAGTCTTTGCTTCTACAGCCATCAACATGTTATCATTGTGCACAGATGATAGATTAACGGTGAGCGTGGGCGAGCGGCCAGCAACCCAATCACTCCCATGTCTGGTATCAGCCGCAAGCCAGCCTACCCTGTTGATCGGTGAACCGATCAGGATCCCACTCGCAGAACACCTGTTCGGGCCTGAAATAATGCAAATGCGCAACCACCTATGTACGTACACACGCAATATCGACAACCAAAAGCGTTCTTGCTAGCAACCAATTGGCGCAACCTGCAGAACGCACACATTATATAGAGGGCGGTTTTTGAAGGACCACAGCCTCGCTGCCAACCACACTGATGAATTTACACCGCCTGTACCAGTCTACAAGGGCTCCGGCGCTATTGGGTGATGTGCGGGACAGTACCCTGCATATCCGTATAGCCATGCTGCCACGCCACAGCCAGTCACCGCACGCTTGTACTGCCTCAACTGGTTTTGGTTGCTTTGGATCTCGTGGCGTCGCGACTGCAGTATCGTCTTCGTGTTACGCCACGTGTCGGTGAGCGACTGCAAATCTCTTCGCTGTGACCTACCCTCTGGAGAAGAGTCTTTGCGGCCCGGCTAACCGAGCCATTCGACCTCTCTAGCGAAGGGTAACTTTCGCGACACTGTTGCCCGTTCTCGATGCACCTTACGGTCCGGCCGTCAGCTTTTGCGATCTTCAGTCGTGTTTGCTCCATCAGATCCCAAAAAAAGGTCGCTCGCAACAATGAAGTACTCTGACATGGTTATTCTATGCTCACCGATCAAGGTCGGTGAGAATTGCACCCCTTAAGCTGTCAATCCATGTTGATGGACTTGCTAGATTGACCCTGAAACCGGAGACCTGTGCACCGTGGCGCTGGTATGCTTGGACACTGGCTATGGTAATTCACCGCTGCTTTCCGTTATGGTCAGGTACTCTTCCAGACGTGCAGCCCCAAGGTTCGGGCTTGAACAAGGTTTGGAACCCCCATAATATATTCGTTATTACCGTTTGATGTGGATCAAGAGCTCGTGCCAGCCGATCAAAGGATCGAATGCTGGGTACCAGCTGCCCAGGTCGCCCCTGCTCTCGAAGCACGAGCTATTCACTCAAGTAAGCACAGTGCCACCATTTCATCCCTGTTTTGACTGTGTTAAGCAAGGGACAGTCTGAGTCTACTCAGCCAGGAACACATCGCTTCCACTTCATGTTGTGTGACAGGTGTCTGCTGTGAGCTCATAGATTTGGATTCACGAACCGTCACTGACTACGTGACCATTACAGAACATTGTGGAACCCGGGTCAGCCCTTAATAGCGTCAGCTTCTGTTCCAAATAGCTTCTTCTCTCCGTCTGACATAGTCACATTACATGCTGATCAGTTCGATCTACCGTACAGCGCCTATGAGCCCACCTCAAAGGCATGCTCTTAATACACTTTGTAAGTATCAAGTCCCTTTGAGTGCCGCAATCACAGCCCCCATGTAGTCCAGCGAGTAAGAATGTCGCACACGACTCGTATGCCGTTCATATACCAAGATAAAGCAGTATCCGTGCGCAACTTCCTTCGCCATGCACTTCGATCGCCGATCTGTATAGCCACTTAGAGAGCCTACGGCGGATTTGCCCCGTACCAATAACGTATTCGAATATCTCGATGTCCATAGCCTAGACCACTACCCTCGACAGGGTCGCCGCACCTTCGTTGCCGCGCGAGGCGAGGCGGGTTGTGGTGCCCACCCGCACCATCTACAGTTCAGAGAGATGACGGTACTACTACGGTTTATTGGAAGTAGAACAGCACGATGACATTGATTCATGGCCAGCAGACTTCAGGATTGGTGTCCACTTGTTGGCATCGCTGCGCGTTCGGGCACCTTTATCACTCATAAGGCCCGCGTTGAAACTTCGATTTCCTGCCAGAACTCTGATTGATTGTCACGTTTCGCAATACGACACCAGTCATACTGCCACAACGGGCGAACAGGCGTCTAGAGGGTATTAGGAAGAAAGCGGTGTGCTCTTTTGAGGCGAGACGTAGATCCGTGGCCACGCAAAGGTGGTCTTACCTGATCTTCGATGTGCCTTGCTCACCAATCAAAAGCGTCAGCTGCGCTGCACCAAGATGTTCCAGCAATTCGAGTACATGGCATGCTGATGCACCTGCCAGAATGGGAATGTGATGCGCAGATTGGGTTGCAAGTCAAGGTTTGAACTCTAATTGAGGCTAGGTACAACCGATCGATGAGGAATGATAATAGATACAGGAAGAACAGGTTTAGAAAGAACAGCCCATTTAGATGGCACGTGCTGACATGCCGATAATACCACGCACGTCCGAGCACTTACTGGAAGAGCTCTATCGCATCAAGGATGACATTGGGCGCGAGGAAGCTATCGCCCGTGCTGCCGCTAACGCAGGTGACAGTAATAGTGTTGGTGCCACTTGTCAGTGTACCAGACGGGATGGCAAAGTTGTACACCTCGCCAAAGCCACGGTAAGCCCCACGTGTCAATCCTCTGGAGTCGATCTTAGTCGGCGCAGCTGGAGTGGTCGCGGCCCAGGAATTCACAACGACACCAGGACGGCAGCCTGAGAATGAGAGTGTGGTTCCGATTCGAAGAGTTGACCCGGTGGCACCGTTGAATTTAATAGTGAGCTGGTTTGTGCCCTTGACCAGGGCCATTGGAACGTTTCCAGAACCAGAAGTGCCCACGGTGTAAGTTAGAGGACCCCATGATTCCATGCGAGAATCGGAAGGGTGCATGCGTAGCTGGTTGGCGGCATTTCTGAAGCCTTTAGGTGTGCCGTCCCAATCTCCAATACGCCAGACAGACGTCTTTGTTTCGGTGTCGGCAGCAATGTTGGCTGTGGTGGTTGAACCGGCCTTGACGGTAACGCTAGCTGTTTTGACCTTAAATTCGCCCTGGTACAGAACCTGAGTGTAAGTTCCAGGCTTCATGGCCGGCGAGGTGAACTTGCCAGCGCTATCGGCGTACACCCAGTATTGCGCAGCATCGTTGTACCAGTGCAAGACCTTCTGGAAGCTCGAGCCAACACCGGTCGCTGTACCCGATACCCTTCCGCGGCCGGAGTCGGCCACATAGCCAGTGATGGAAAGGTCTTTGAAGAAAGAGGTGTCGAGCGACGAGCCACCTGATGGGATCCCGCTCCGGGTAAAGGCCATGGCATAAGGACCATGGAGACCCATGCGAAAACTCTCGGTCTGGACATGACCAGAGTTCATATAAAAGTACAAGTTGGTCGAATCGCCCGCGTTGTTGGAGTTGATGTCACGGAAGAAGGGCCCGCCAGAGGAGGCCTCGTACGATTGAGAGTTAAGCAATATGCATACGTGCACCTCTTCTCCACGGTAGACGCAATGCTAAAAAAATATCAGCAACAGAATAAATGTCTCGATTCTGTACGAACTTACCCTGGAGTCATCAATGAAACGCTCACTCGAGTAGAACTTAGATCGTGTTTGGCCGCCAACGACGAACACGTCTGACCCCTCGACAGTTGAGCTGGAGCCAGCGGTGGTAGACACCACTCCAAAGGGGTATTCAGAAGGAAGTGTCGTCGGATTGAGACGGGCAATAAAGCGCAGCTCACCAACATCCGGTTCGGCAGTGGTGTGTGTTGCCATGTATATGGTCGAGTCACCCGATTTCACTACGTAGTAGTGGGTCAACGTAGAGGTCGTGCAAGTGATCTTAGCTACGGATCCTGGTAAGGTCGGTCAGTAAACCCTCACAGAAGATGATGCAAAGACTCACCAATGATCGCAGATGACACTGTGGCTGATCCAAGGCCAGAAGAAATGTGCGAACCCTTGGAAGCATACTGGAACTCCTCGCCGCGGTATTTGATCGATGTGATGTCGCAGTTTGCGCCGTTTACAGTAAACACCAGAGCATTGCTAGAGCCTGCATCGACAACGAAGTTGCTACCAGATTTAGTGACACCAAAGGCGGCCAGCGCCGAGGAAGAAAGCGAGGCCGCAGCCACAAATGCAGACTTGAGAAGCATGATTGGAACAAGAAGAAAACAAAGTTAACTTCGCAAGCCACAAGTCAACGTCAAGAAAGCTTTTCAATGCTGACGATCAGACTGCGATGCCCTTGAGCACCAGGAGCCCTTCACTGCTTTACATATACTGCTGCACGGATGCTCACTGCCGCAGAGTCAAGAAGCCTATTGGTTTTGCTCGGCGCCAATTGTCCCACAACTCCCTCAATTTCCACTACTGGTAATCCTTCACCAGCCACACTTACTCCTGTCCTAATATAGTTATATGAAGCTGTACAAGACAGCTAGATCACGCGCGTAGCTAACAAGCCTTCGGAGCTCGAAGCTTACACCGCGTTGTCGATCGCCATTCGTCCGTACCTGTTTCTCCGCATCTTTCGCTGTATACATGCCCCGAAGCGTGATTGTATCGCAATATGTCGTTCTATCGACATGGGTATCCTGTTTGAAACACTCTCGGCAGCCGCTCCGGTTGTGGCTACCATTGCCGGAGTAAGCGCATGGCTGAGTGGACACTTCACTGCAACTTCGGTGCAAGCACTATAGGCATCTTGGCGGCCCTGTTTCAGGTAAGAATTGTGGCATTTCACTCCTGATACTTGCGGGGCTAGAACGACACTGATTTACATCTTCAAGAAATCAAAACAATGACAGATCGAGTTTAGGCGAAGCCAACAAGGACCAATGATCAGAGAAACAAAACATACTTGCACACAAAAGCCTCAAGTTATCCCGTGAGCAGTTGAGTTGCCGAGCCTAGCGTCAACAGGAAGTGCGCGGAACACTAGAGCGCCTGAAAGCCGACCGAAGCGCTAAATGGGGCTCTCTTATAACGCCGTTGTCGATAACGCCCAACAATGCGGGGCGGAGAAATTGACTATGGAGTATTTGAACCCGCATCAGTCTTCACCACTTGGACAATCGTTCTTGTAAAGCGGGCTAATCTCCACCTCTCGACACCATAGCGCCCACGGCCTGGACACCGTTGCTTGCATGGACTCCCAGGTATCATGAGATTGCTTCTCGGTCAAGTACTTAAGATCACCCTCGCCCTTCGCTTTCCCCGACTTGATTTTGCCGCCTGCTTCGATATCGATTCTGCCCTCTATGGTGTGACTAAAGTACGCGTTGTGGATGGTCATCGCAGTGGTCTGTGCTTTGGCAGCCTCTTTGGTGTATATGGCTTGGTAGACGGCTTCTTCAATCCCATGTGCTAAGGTGGTAAAGCCGTGTCCTTCGAGCAATACTACCGCGTGACTGCATCTACAAGTCAGTTTAGTGACACAATGAACGAGTACATAGAGGTGCATACTCTGGCTCGAGTGATGTTTCAGATTTGGCCCCGGGCAGAGCCGACCGGACCTTTGAGTATATGAAACCAGCTGATGTTGCTGGCTTGAATGATGCTGCTAGCGAAGCGCCCACGGTTGAGTCACAGACGAGAAGATTCGAACCGGAGGAGGTCCAAACGGGGACACTGGTTCCTACAAATGGCTGTATGAGTCGTGTTCCCCAAGTCGCGACAAGTGCACCTACCGAGGAAGCCAGCCATGTGGATCGTGTTCTTCAGAGGAACACCACTGATACAGTATGGTAGCACATCACTTGAATGACTATGCACGACGCTGTTGATGTTCGGATAGCGCTTGTATATCTCGCTGTGGATGTAGCGCTCAATGTAGCCTGGCTTCGCGCTCTTCTCAACAGCATCCGCAGAATCGACGTGATACTCGACAAGATCATCTGGTGAGCTCACCAAAGCCGGCGGCATATTGCAAGGCATCCAGAATGTTGCAGCATTATCTGGTGAGCGGACTGAGATATGCCCATACGCGTCAAAAACATCATGGCGGTGGAGGATGTGGGAGGCTATCACGAGGCCCTTGAAAAGATCTTCAAGTCCCACTTTTTCGCGTTTGGGAAAGTAACCAGTCGACATTTTGTTGTTGAAGGATTGCAGGAAGCATGGTGAGAAATATGTGCAGAGTGTATGGTGGTGGTTTCTTGTTTAGATGTACGATGACGTGCACTCGTGAAGCGCGGGGAGATGGAGATGCCTCGGATCTCTGTCCCGGAAACCCCTGATTACACCTCACAATTTCTGAGAGCAATCAGTACAAGCAGCGTACTGCGAACGCAGCAAACAGCAATGGACGAAGGTCGGGAAGTTCGCCCGAGGGACCACGCAGTTTGGTCACAACCTCTTTGCTAATGATGTTGCTGGGTTGAATGGTTTGACATTACAGTATAGGCTTATTGTGTTGCGCGACAATATCTGAATCGAGTTGCTTGGAACAAGGATAATTTGAGCTTCTCCTATCTCTCGTGCTCACGATCGAATGCTGTATAACTAATCTTTTCACGGGACTGAAATTACCGTGCTCACAACGACACGCTCCTCACAGTTCATGCGTTCATGCACAGGAGTTGATCGCCGGGACACAAAATCCGAAAAAGACGACAGAATGCTGAAGTACACAGAATCCAAGGCACAGAGTACGCTGAAGGGATGGCCTCTAGATTGACTATCGTCTTAACAACCCGACGATCGGTAGTAGAGCACTGAAGCAACAATGAATGATGGGAACGATTCTGGTGCATACCAATCTCATTCATCGACAATAAATCCAGAATATATCCACAACATTGGTGGCTGAATTGCGCGGGTGTCGCAAAGTAGTGACAAGGTAGAGCATCGAGAATCCATTTTGTGGCACCCGAACTTGGACTGTTTCCTAGTCCTCCCCATTACGCCCTTCGTCTTTCACTGGCAGCGTATTCCTCGTGCATTCGACGATCCCCACTGTCGACCTCCCATCGTCCTGGTTTGGTTCTCCAGGGTAGCTTTGTCACACATTGTTGTCGACAAGATGATGCCCAGATCTCTCATCATATATTCCAGTCCTCGCCATCATGATCATCTTCACTGCTACCATCATCTTCGACATCAATAGGTTTGGCCTCGACCTCGCATTTTCTCGCGTAGCATCCGGTGCTTTCATCACCGCCCATGCCTATTCCTGTGTAAAGTCCGTCCTTGATCTCCTCGATGATCTTGTCTTGGTCTATTCCACGTTTGTCCATGACGTTAATGCGAGCGAACATGATCTTTTTAGCGCGGGCATTAGCGACATGTGCTGTCGTGTGTACTGAGTCGATACTTGTGGATCCTTTCCCTTGATCGAAATCATCGAGGGTTGCATAGCAGGTGTCGATGACAATGTAGATGGTTTTCGTTATCGACTTGTGCGATTTTGGGGAAGTCGAGGTGCTTCTGCCGCCAGTGCTGAATGTCTCTTCTTCGAGTAGCATGTTTGACACTCGCAAGCTGTCTAATAGGATGGGAGCGAGTCGTGTACGGAAGTCAAGAAGGTGTTCTCAAGTAAAATTCACAGGATCGTGCTCAGCCCAGCTGGAGTGAACTTGACAGGGTCTGTGCATCTGGTGAGAAATTGTTGCCCATCTGCGCGTCGTGCTGTGTACCTGGGAAGTTGAAGGTACTATGTACTGATGCAGTGAACCGCCTGCAAAGTTTATGAGGTCAGCCGTCGAACGGTAGCGTAAACCACATTCGAAATGAGCTTACTGTGGCTGCAGATTAGCTAGAAGAGACTCCCCTTGGGCTGGTATGACCCCTGTCTCCCTTGGAATTTTGCAAAATTAGGAGGTTGCGAGGGGCACCACCGAACTTTTTTCACGTTGTTTCTGTTGCCGCCACCGAGCAGTGGCATCGCGAGCGGCTAGCCCACATGATTGGCCAAATTTGTCATCATATGAGCATTCGGTAAACCAGATCATAAGGAGGATGCAACGAACCAACCGGGGTCGAGAATGTATCGAGGGCACGAGCCGGCGGCAGTCTCGGCGGGCGTATCCTCGCGCAGGGCAGGGGCACTGGCGAGACGTCAAACCCTACGGATAGTTCCTTGGAAGCACTTGACATTGACGCCAGCGGCGTAAGACTGGTTCAGTGCCTCTGCGGTGGGTTGTACCTGACGGTAGCGCAAGAGGTCCAGACCGCGAATGTTTCCGCCAGTATGAATCGCTCCGCGGAAAGCCATGTTAAACGTGCATGCCTCTGGTACAATCCGGTGTCTAATCCTTACTGATTGCTGTCCGCAATCATGTCACACAGCTTCATACATGACAATGCTTCGAATAAAAGATTAGTCAAACTCCTTGGGTTATTGGGAGAAAAGTGCTAGCCTGAGTTTTGTGCCTCAGAGACCGTTCTTATCTAGGCTCCTCTTTGCTACTTAGATCCTTCCAGTCCCAAGGTTGGCGGTGCGACCACTTCAAGTACAATCGGCATCGTCCAGAACCGCCTCCCCGGTCTTTGTTCGGCGCAGATTTTCAGGCTATCGAGGTGAGCACCAGGACGGCGCTATGGATGGGCACGGAGGTAGCAATCACGAACACGAAGCACGTGTGCTTTTGTTTTCCTTCATCAATTAAGCAATCCATCAATTTGACACCGCACCTAACGCGTACACGACATCTGTGAGCACGAACTGCCGGATGTTGAAACTGCCGCTTCCCTGTGGCAAATCGGCAGGTACAAGGAGGTAGCCTGTGCGAGTGGCGAACCGTGAAACCCACAAAAAGCATGCTGCAACTTCGAAAGGGCGGCTTCGCCATTACTCCGCATCACGGCTACGGCAATTCGAACTGGCCATGTTTCGCGAGGGTTCTGGTCCAGCAGAGTCACCTAGTTGCAGTCTGAGCGAGGCTGAGTCGCCCTGAATCAGAGTCAGGCCCTCAATGGCGAATGAGTCAACTCAAGATGGGATGATAACGTCCAGGACCCCGCACGCCAAACCCACTGCATGACAACATCCAAATTCATGATGCTTTGAACAACACCTAAACGTGATTGTACTGCGGATCTCAAAACAAGAAGACCCACAACAGTTGTACAGACTCGCAACATGCAATACTCTCAACCTGACAGGCCGCACAACGCGCCAAAACATGGCCTATGGTGCGCTTGAAAGCAAGAACGAGTAGGTCACACAGCTTTCCACGGAACTGCAGGAGCGAGCTTTCGACCTGAGCTATTGGAGCATTGACATGAATCGCGGACATCGACAAAATTGCTAATATGCATGTAGACGATATCGGCAAAACAGACTTTTGCATAACACTCGCGACTTCACGATTCAGATGCTGTCCAATTTTGCACTGTCGCCGACGCCCCAGAAAAAAAGCATCGTGCCGAGCCGGCGCCGGCCAACAAATTTCAAAATTTACCTCCAAGTCTGCTTCCCTCCAGAATTTGGCAGAACGAGCAGCATTTCAGAGGTACTGGCAACCAATACAGTGTTGCGCACATGGCTAACCCAGTCAAAGCTCGGAGCTTAGGTGCTTTGACTCGAGCATCGATCCTGCAAGGTCCACAGGCATCGTCGTCACGTGATACTACACTCACACACGCAAGCACAGCTTGTATCATTGGGTCTTCCACTGTGTGTTTCACTCGTGATTTTGTAGTTCATCGGTTCTTGTGAATTGTGACTTGGCCGTGGCGTTCCTATTCTCGCATCTACATTCACCTAGATCATTCACACGACAAACGATCTCGCAGAGCTTGCGCTCGCTTTAATCACAAACACTGTACTTCAATCAGACACATATTTGGAGTACAGGCCAGACTTTGACATGACGGCAATCATGCGCACGCTTCTTCCTCTCCTCCCGCCCGAACTCCGGAACACAGTCTACAGCTCTCTTGCTCCCTCGTCGACACCAACGAACTCCGGCCTCCCACTCCAGCTCAAGTCCTACTCCTGCAAACATACCCTCGTTCAGATTTGCCCGGTGCACCATGGTTCCACCGCTCTGCTCGCGCTGCAACGCTACGCCTTCCTCGAAGGTAACGAGTACCGCACCTGGCTCCTCAACCACGACATTACGCTGCGCATCGGCATAGTGTTCAAAGGGCGAGTAAACACGTTTGTGCAAGAACATTGGGACAAGAAAATAGAGACACATCTGCTCAAGCTGGCGAAACTGCATCCGTGGCTGCACAAGGTGGCTAAGTACGATATTCAGATCTTATGGGATGCGCCAGATGGCGTGTTGAGGAGTAAGCACAACCGTCGCAGTGCTGGTCAGATACCACGAGCTATGGTGCGCACGCTTACGGCGCTGATGAACGGCGACGTCAGGAGGAAGTTCGGGGATGTGCAGGTTAAGTTACGGCTCGAGCATCATGTTGCGGGCGTGGCTGTGCGCTCTTCGCCTCGTTTTGGCCTAGGGAGCTTTATGTCATTATCGTCTGATGCCGCCGCGTCGGGATGTGCACGACATACCTTAGAGGTGTGGAAAGAACCGTGTCCAAGGGTGTTGCCACGGAAGTCAGCGCGGTTGACACCAGTTGTCACGAAAGCTGAAGAGAAGGAATTACTAGGGACGAAGTGCAAGAATGGGGGGGTAAAGTGGGCTGATAGAGGTCAGGGAACGTTGGTTATGAAAACAAGTGTGGTGGGCGAGACACAGACGTGCGCAAGCTTCATGGATACAGGAATAGCGTACGATTCGCCAACGGAGCTGATGCTGCTTGAGCTACTAGAGGACTGCCACGGGCGAAGATGACAAGCCCTGTAGCACTGAATGTTCAACCAGAAACCCTTTTTTCCAAACAGGATCTAGACCTCTACATCCCATGCTTCTCCTTGATCTCGTTCTGGCCCTTCATAACCCACCCCTTAAACGGATCCTCCACATTTGGATCCCTCCTCAACCTCACAATCTGATCTTCACCAGTCGGCACCAACAATCCCTTCTTTACCGCCTCCCTCTCTTCAATCCTCTCCATCCACTTTTCCAACCTCGGAAATAGCCCCATTTCAATTCCCGCCCAAGGCCCCCACCTTACCCACGTAAACGTGCTAATATCCGCGACACTGTACCTTCCCCTCCCCTTGCCAACCAAGTAATCCCTCTCCTGCAGCCTCTCCTCAAGCACAGAATACAACCGCTTCGTCTCATTCTGGTACCGATCAATCCCATACTGAATCTTCTGCGGCGCATATCGGAAGAAATGGTTCGCTTGTCCTTGGATGGGCCCCACGCCCGCGTTCTGGAAGAACAACCATTGCAGCATTTCGCTGCGCTCGTCCGGGTCGCGGAAGCTAAAGGCGAAGTCGCGGTCGTAATGCTCGGCGAGGTAGAGAAAGATTGCGCCAGATTCGAAGACGGGGAATGAGTTGCGGCTGTGATCGATTATGGCGGGGATGCGACCGTTTGGGTTGGTTTGAAGGAAGGCGGGTTTCTTTTGCTCATCGGCGCCGAGGTCGATAGGAGTTGTTTTGTAAGGGAGCCCGAGTTCCTCGAGGAAGATGGAGATTTTTTGCCCGTTGGGGGTTGCGGAGGTCAAGAGCTCGATGTTGGTTGCCATGGTGCTGGTGTTGTTGATTTGGTGAGTAGCTAGAGTTGAGGTTTGAAAATTATGCATAATCATGGGCTATCTGGGTTGCATATCACTACTACTATGATGGTAATGAATGGGCTTCATGGTGACGTAGGGTGAGCGGAATTATAGACCGGCTAGATGTGATTTGCAGAACATGACCTTAGCTCTGACATGACAAAACGTCAGTACAAATGCAAATACCCGAGCACGAACCACTTCTGCCCCTTGCTTGCAATTTCGTGGATGCCAATATGCAAATGCAAGTTGCACTCCTCTTTCAAATGAAAGTCGTCGTTTCCTCTGACTTTATGGACGACGAAATGTGTCTGGGGCCTAGGAACGGCCAAACCGAAGTGTTATTGCGAACCAAGATTCTCGAGAACCCAATGTGGCGAACGCTTTTATCAACACGCTGTAGAGGTCGTTAGTTGCTCCAAATCTGGCACCGAGCGTTGCGTTTCAACTCGAAGCATCTCCTTCACATTCTTCTCTAGCATTCTTAAGAGTCAAAGAAGTCCTTGTGCTTGTTCATCCAGGTCTCCAAAATCGGACACAAGTCTACCCCGCGAAGCGCTAGGGTTTGCTTCATATGCCATCTTTGATACCTGTAGTCATTGTGGTACTGTAGACTCATTTCCCTCCATGTGAAGTGTTGCATGTGTGGGAAACGAATATGAAGATCCTGTGTGAGCTCTCCAATGGATTGGTCCGGGCGTGTATAGCTGTCAATGACGCGGATGCCTGTAACACTGCTCGTTGCAGTACTTATGATCCTAACGAGCATAGGCACATCGTCGAGCGGGACGTCTCGGATGTCAATTGTAAGCGTTGAAAGATTCAATTCCTTCATTAGATCTTGCAACTGACAACGCCAGAAGTATATCAGGGTCTTAGGATTGGTTACGACCGGCGGTTCGAACAGCTCCCAGACTGGATCCGCCGCCATCCAGCGTATGCAATGTAACAGGGAAGCCTTGCTGAAGTGGAAGGTGAGGTGCCGTATATCAGAGCGATTGAGAGGTCCCACTTGCCATAAGAACTTAGTAAAGCCTGTGAGGCCAAAATGGAAGTTTGTACTGCGGAATATGTGAGGCACCATATGCTTGTTGATTGACTTCGATATCTGGAAAAGGCTTGATATAGTGATAGGTGATGCTGGCGCTGTCATAGAATGCATGCCTTGGGTAAGGCTAATGACGCGCGTGTATCCGACGGCTTTGTAAAGTATGTCATCTTGCAGCTCCCGTGGCAAGCTCAAGAAAGGGCGGAAGAGCGGACGGATTTCGATGGGGCTCGTTGCAGAAAAGAGATCTCCAGTCGACCTTGGGCGAGCGGATACAGAAAAGGTCAGTACTGGGCGATGTGATGAGACACTCGAACTGATAGTGGAATTAGTCTCTGAGAGTACAGAGTTGTTGAAGGTCGTTATGGCCAATGCCGGAACTTGGGAGTTGCTAGGAGGCAGGTTGATAATGCCGTTGTTGGACATCAACCCTGCTAATCCTGCCGATTGTGTATTGGCTAACGAGTTTGCTGTTGAGTTGGCCACCATCGGAGATGACTGAGTGATATTTGCCTGGGTAGTGCTCAAGGCGGCTGATCTGAAACGAGATCTTGTCTGATGGGCAAAGTAGTATTTGTCGAGGTACTGACGAGCAGGTATCCAGCCTGATCCGCTACGAATAACTAGTTGGTAAGGAAAAGTAGATTGGCACGGTCGATTGCCGCTCGGTCTCCACAAATTCTGTTGAGCATCGTACCGCTGTGATTGGAATAGCCGGATGACGATTTTTCTGGACGGACTTCCTTCATGTGCGCCTGTTAAGATGCAGCTGACTGACTTGCCAAGCTCCATGTCTTCACTTGCATGCGTGCCGGATTGGTGCAGATAGATGCTGCCATGGAAGTGAGCGGAAGAATCATGATTCGACGCCCAAATTCTCAGATGCTCGCTGAATGTTTCGTGCTGAATGCGTCTTGTCCGTTGTTTGCTTCCTGGGCTGCGCCGAGAAGGGCTCGTCGGCGGTGTCGAGGCAGGGCTTTCTGCTGATATAGAGGCACGAGAGCCAACCGGTTTTGTACTGTTCCTGGATTTGGCAGGCTCTGAGGACTCTGTCGCACAGGAAACAACCCTTGTGGCTTGATCTGAAGCTTCGGCACAAGGCAATGGGACATGTAGGTGAGACATGTTGTGGCACTAGAGCTCGCTAGTCGTAGGCGTAACGGCAGTCCAAGCTCGTGAAAGAATGATGGTCCAGGAACTGTAGATTTCCTGTCGGTCAGCACATATGAGGCTGACGTGGTTCCACGAGCGCTTAGGCGAGCTTCACAGATGCTGTATGACGCCCAACGGTCGAGGAGCAGGCGTGATACAAACACGAGTATGTCGTCAAAGACGGGCTTGCTGGCTCTCACAAGGTATGCGCGTTTCCCGGCATGTATTCGCACATAGCTGAATGACCTTCAATATACTGGCCGTAACTATTCAAATGAAAGAGGGCTTCAAGACTGGCTCTCTGATCGTAAGCGACGCGGGCTCACATCACCGCTGAGCAAAAGACTGGCAAAGCGACAAGAAGTGACACAACAGCGACAAGTGGAGTTTAGGTAGCCTGTCCAGACTGGCAATATGCATGCACTCTGTAGTGGTGGAATCTGCATGAGGCCCGGTGATCGATGACGCTAAAGGGAGTGACGCACCTGTTGCATACTTAGCATATTTAGCGCTAGGCTCTTTCCGACCCGCACGCGACTGCTTGTGAAGGGCATAAATATTGACTTCATTTGTGCGAGTGGCCGTAGGCCGGGTATCCATCCTAGAAACATAAGTATCAAGACGCCTAAAAGAATGCTCATAGAGATGCATGCACTTAAGCCCTGCCTTCAAGCCAGCCTGCTGCCCTCTCTAATAGGCTATTGAAGCCTTTCACGTTCGCAAGCAGACCGCCACCGAACGAGCCTACGTCTCTACTTACTGTGTCCAGAAGTGTGCTCAACGGTACATCTGGACCCTCGGCATCTCGTCCTTCCTGTTGCGCCTTCCTACGACCGTTTTGAATGGCAGTTTCAATGTCGAACATATTTGCGCTAAGAACATCCCTTGCTTGGACCTTTGCCTTCTCTGCCTCGAACTCGGCCTGGACATCATCGTGTTCAAGTGCGATCTCTTGTCGACCGTTCTGTAGAGCCAGAATGTCTTTTCGCAGCTCAGCGTTGTCACGCTTGAAAATTCGCAGCTTTTTCAGATTTGTCGTCAAGACATCGTTCGCATCTTGTAGGTCGAGCATCTTTTCGTTCAGACTCTCCTTGAAAGACAATGTGAGATTTACATCGCTTCGCAATCCTTTGCGGCGTGCCGAATCCTGTGTTGTTTGCATCTTTTCTAGCATCCTGCTGAGACGGTGGTCGATCGCTTCTTCGAGTATCGTCCGTGTAGTATCTGCTATCGTGACTCCTCTCACGCCATAACCTTTCATGCGCATCACAGAGACGGCAAGTTTGGGACCTAGGACTTTTTGTCGTTTTCTAGGTGGCTTGTCACTTGAGGACTTCCCGGTCTTGTTTTCCTTAGGACCTGTGCGCTTTAAAGCTGGAGTAAGCTTGCGCTCTGGAGCTTCGTCTTCGGCCTCAACTTCTTCTTCGTAGACATCTGACTCCTCATCGGACGCGCGCACTTCCTCTTCGGTTCTTCTTTCAAGTCTGGGTGTGGCATTTGTTGTCCTCACGCTTTCAGGAGACAATTCGTCCGGCTGTTCATCGTCTGCCGCCTTTCCTACTGGAGGTCTCTTGCTCAACTGCTTCCTGCCAGGCTTGCGCGTCGCTGGCGTGGCTACATTCTCTGGTGTCGTTGCAGCAGCTGTTCTGCTTGGTCTGCCACGTATGACGCTTCTGATAGGTATGGGTGTCGCCGTGACTTCACTAATTGCTTCTTGGACAACTGAGGCGATTGTGCTGGGGGCGACTTTCTGAGCTGGCGAAAGCTCATCGACATCCTCATCACCACCCTCAGACACAAGGCTCGGTATTGATTCTCTCGAAATCACTCTCGGTGTTGTAGTATTGTCGTGCGCAGGAGAAAGCTCATCTGCATCTTCGTCTCCGGCCTGTGAGGCATTCGATGCTGTGTTCTCTACCGTTGTGGAAAGCACGAACGAGTGTCTGGAACTACTCTGCGGTTGCATACCCGGTGTGACTGGAACGATGTCTGTTGATTTCGACCTTCGTCGTGAGCTTGCGGATGCGCCGCTGCCGTTTATGAGCCCCGTCACAAGGCCTGGTGTTTTCGCAGCAGACGAGGGTGCCTTGTCTACAACAGACAGCTCGTCTGGCGCTTCGTTCGGTTCCTCAAGGACAGGCGAGACAGTCCTCGCAGGCCTCTTGTTCCTCTCGATCGAGCGCACGTTCTCAATCCGGTCTGGGCTGAGCTCGTCTTGCTCCTCGATGGCAGCATCTGGCGCTGCTACAGAAGATCCACGCTTTCGTTTCCCCAATTGAGGGGTAACGGCGTTTGTCTTAGGTGTAGCATGGCGTTGCGACTTGTTGCTTCGCGGTGCTGACAGGCTACGATGCTGCCTCGCCGAGCCGTTGACGTTGCGCGGCGTACTTTGGACTGGCGTCTTCGATCGTCGCGCAGATCGCGGTGGTGGGAGTGACGATTGCTTTGCGCCTAGAGCGCCAAAGTTGAAGCCAAAAGATGCTTGGACGGTCGAGGCCCTGCCATTATCAGCACGCAGAGTAGGTGGATTTTGGCGGGCTGTTTACCCTGCGCCGCGCACGCGCTGTTGACGATGCTCGTGTCGGTCTTGTTTACGTCAGCTGCGAGTTCAATGTCAGTCCGCAACATTGTTTCTCTTACCAACAGGCGCCATGGCGATACTAGGCGTGACACTCGTGCTTCAGTGGAGTGCGTCGCGTGGGAGAGCGGGCTTGTTGTGACGCCCGCGGACCGCCGTTCGCGCTAAGCAGGGTGTGCACGTGCCAACTTGGTGAAGATGAACGATTCGCTCATAGCTTTCTGCCAGCATCCTCACTACACATCCTCAGGTCTGAGACAACATGGGGTGGCTCTGGAGCAGCAGCAGTAGTGATAATGACAAGCTCGATCCGTCATTGCGCGAGTTCCTGAAGAAAGAGGCGCCCACAGGCCCAAAGCCCGCACTGCCTGCTGCGCCGAAAGAGAAGCAAGTGGATACCGTACCAGCACCCGCGCCGCCTGTACAAGCACCCACCGATGCCGACAAACCAATTGTTCCGCCTCAATCGCAGTTCCAGGATGGCCGCTATGCACACCTCTGGAAGAATTACACCCCGCAGGATGTTCTGATGGACCGGGGGAAGAACGAGCAGGACAAGCTGAGGGATCTTGTGGACGCCTACAACGACCGCAATGCCTCGGTTGGACAAATCGCAATGGAGAACTGCGCCATAGAATACATGGAGCAATTCGAGTGCTTCCGGAACCCCAAGACATGGTGGTCGTTGGGCACACTGTGCAACGCAGAACAGAGAAAGTTCAACCGCTGCTACGACATGCAGTCAAAGTTCCTCAAGGCACTGGGATATCTGACCCTCGATGCGCGCTCACCGGACGAGGACGAGAAAATACAGATGCACGCCGACAAGTTGTACCAGCAGATGCTGCGGCAAGAGGCAGAAATGGAAAAGGCAGAGAAAGAGGGCCGCGAACTGCCCAAGTTTGAGAGCGTCTTATCAAAGGCCAACATCGCACGAGCTATGGCTGGCAAGCAAACCACCATCACACCCCTTTCTGCGGAGAGCAGCGCACAGCCCGAGGTAGAAGACGACATTTGGAGCCATATCAAGCCCGAGGCTCGCAAGCAGTACGAAGACACTATCGCCAAGCTACCACCCAAGGACCAGGAGATTGAACGCATGGCGATCCTGGGTGAACTCAGGGCACAGCAGGGCATGTCCAAGCAAGTCGAGCAGACATTCGTCGAAGAACGGATCAATCGTATGAAGAGGAAGGAAGCAGGTCAAGCAACTATAGGGGACACCATCAAGAGCTGGTGGGGCTGGGGTTAAAGGCGAATGTGCTGTACGTATGGTGTATAAATATGTAAAATTACGGCCCCTGTGTTGACTCTATGGCCAGTCGGTTGACATCTTCATCGTCCATACGCGAGGTCATCAACACAATACTCTCACGTATTCAAACCTGTCGGTATCCCTCTGCATATCTCTTGCACTGGTGAAGCTTCTCCAGCTCGGTGCCAGTTCTTTCGCCTCCATGGGACTAGTCACGGGTTTCTGAACAAGAACTACTTGACTCATTGGCAATATTCTGAGGCTTGAGCGGGGTGCTGCTCGAGAGCAGATGGAGGAAACCTCCCGTCCACCGCATGATCTGCTCCAACTCGAGCTCTTGCATCCTACATAGCCTACTGTCTGAGCCACCAAGACTCGCCATGAGCTCAGCGTCGCCGAAGTTCCAAGGCACCTCGCTGGCGGCGGTATAAAGTACCGACTACCGACGTCAACGCACATATCAGCTGTCGCGTTTGTCCAGTCGGCGGGTCGGCGCGACGCCGTCGACAGGCGCAGCTCTCCACGCAGCTACAGGGGCTGGCCACGGCGGGTCGTGGACCTCTAGGGTGCCAATGTCTTGTGGCAAGTCGGCTCTCTTCCTCAGCCCAATTTCCTGGATGTCGTTTCTGGTAGCTGAACAACGGGACCGGGCTGTACGAGCCGATGTGGCCACACCCTGTATAGCGTGCGTGGCCGTGAGACACACATTGCGCAGTATGACTGCATGCAGCGTACAGCACAGCATGCAGGGCAGATTGTCTTGGAAAATGGATAATTACTCGCGGCTTCTAGCTAAGAGATATCGTACAAAGAATTCTGAGGGGCGTGCAGAATACGCACAGGAGGAAAACAAGTTCCAGTCTCTAAGCCCCAGAACGCCATTGCAATGCACGCCAAAATTAGACAAAATAAGACAACCACAAGACGCCCAGGCAAATGGGCGTGAGAAGTCTCGTTTCGAGACACGACTCAGCACGCAGCCACACGCGCTCACGGCTTACTCACCCGCTCCTCTCCCGACCCGGCTCCCCACCACCCGGCACGTCATCCGCACCACGTCCACACCACGGCAGCACAATCCTGCCACAGCAACCCGGGCCACGTCTCACACCTTGCTCCACCCCAGCGACTCGCTGCGCCCCTGATCCGGACCCCAGTATTCGCGCGCCTTGGTGTAGTGGCCCTTCTCAAGCCCCTCGACGAACAACTGCCGGACGTGCTTTGCGCGCTCCGCGGAGCGCGGCTTGAGGTCGAACTGGAAGGGGATGGGTTTTGCGATGAGCAGAATAGAGAAGTCGAGAGTAGGGTCTTGTGGTTTCTGGCTGCGGTCGCCCCATTCCTTGGGTTTGTAGCCTGGCGGGAAAGGGCGGACTGGGCGCGCAAGCTCGAGGCTCTGCTTCTCGGAGAGCAGCTCGCTGGTAGTCAGGCCGGTGTTGAGTTCTTCGGTGGAGATTGAGCGTTTTTTATCTGCGAGGTGCGAGGGTTTCTTGGGCACGGCGGGCTTGTCGGGCGAGCGCTTGGAGATGTTGAAGAGCCATGCGATGGAGCCGATGCCGATGAAGAGGTCTTCGTCTGCGACTGTTTGGCCTTGACAGAGTCGTCGTCCGTAGCCGAATTGAGACGAGTTAATGATGGTCGGGAATTGCGTCAGAGGCTCTTTGTAGGTTGGGTATTCCGGTTTAAGCCATCGCATAGGGTTGAATGTCTCTGGGTCGGGGTAGACGTCCGGGTCGCGCGAAATTGCCCTGCATATGTCAGTGAATAGATCTTCAGGTACAAAGGACCCTGACTCACCACTCCAAGGGGTGGATCGTGCTACCCTTGGGGATGTGAAATCCATCGTATTCATCGTCCTGGATTAGGTAGTGAGGAATGCCAGTCGGCACTGGTGGACGCCATCGGATCAGTTCGCGAATGACAGCGCGGAGCATGGGCATATTGGACCGGTCTTCTGCGACGGGTAGTCTGTCACCGCAGACGCGGTCGATCTCCTCTTGAAGCATGGGCAAGTATTCGGGGTGGTGCGACATAGCCAAGCAGAAGGACTGCATTGGTGCCGCGATAGTTAGAGCACCAGCGATGCCGTGCATGCCGACAGCGTATGCGCCCTCGAGGTCCGACTTGAAGCCAAACTTTGCCGCTCCTTGAGTAAGGAATGTCTTCATCCACGAAGCGGCTGCTGTCTTCTCCTGTATATCCCGCTCAACCTGTGCCTGCATAGTGGTGAAGAATGTCCGCTCGGTCTTAGCTCGTCGCCTCTCCCATGCTTTGGCTGGTGACATCCAGTCGGGCAGTGCCATCAAGAAGGGCAACTTGTTACCTAGTGCGCCAGTGGGCGAAACGCCAATGAGAAGTTCGCGTGCACGTTGCTTGAGCTCGTCGCTGGCTTCAGCATGACCCCACGCTAGGCGAGAGGTGACGCGGGCGATGAAAGACTCAAGGACATGGTTGTATTGATCCGGCTCTTCAAGCAGCTCAGCAAGCATACGTCTTGCCTCTAGCTCTGGATACCGGTGGAAGGTCGCATTCTCAGATTCGCGCATGATGACGTTGGCGAACTTCCTCTGACGGGTGTGGCCATCTATTTGATGTCAGTGATAAAGTGATACGTTATTGCTTTACTACATACCATTTCTGCTGAGCAGCGGTAAGTATTGTGCACTTGTGCGGTTATCATCGAGCAACGCGGGAATGTGTGGTCGATCGGAGTAAATGGCGGCCTTCTTCGACAAGAGGTCGTGGGCGATCTTCTCAGAAGAGACCCAGACGTGGTTGGAACCAGCCAGGTTGACCTGGTAGATGGGACCATACTCCTTGCCCCAGTCTGAGAATTTGATAAAGGCGTTCTTCTCAGGTACGTCGGGTACGGAGCCAACGATAGGGTAGCCTGTTCGTTGTCAGTGAGCATGTGCTGCGAGGTGATGTGTGTCTGCCCGTCCTCATCTGTGGAGAGACGAGTGTATACCTTTTGGACCAGGAAGTGGCTTCAACCCTGTAGGAACTTTGTGAAGACGACATGACTCAAGGTACTTGTGTAGGGCATATGCTCCCAGAACTGTTGCTACAAGGAGTAATGTAAGGAGTGCCATTTTGGCGGGATGTATCGTCGAGATCAGATGCGACAGTTACCAGAACTCGGGCATGGAAGCACGAAAGATCTTCGGACCCTTTATCAATAATGTAATGGAGCAGTGCGTACTACATATAGATCGGCGGGTGTCAGAGTGGGACGGCCGTGCCCATGCCCCTCGACCACAAGTGGTTTCGAGTATCAGTGTCCCGCGCACGGTGCACATGTTGCGTGTCATTGCTAACCAACTGGATCGCCTTATGACAGCACTCAGCGTCACAAGTTCACAGACTATCTCGCTTGTTGCAAAGCCGCTGGTCTATTGCTGATCGTCGTGCCGTTTACCAGTCTTGGGGAGCAGCCTTCAGTCTGACTGAAGACCTTGGCTCCCGACTCGAGCTCCACAGACGGCTTCAGCAAGTAGCGAAAGCTCCGAGGGCTATTGATTATGGAGACGAGGCAACAGGGACAGCTCTGAACAAGGGTCTGTGGAGCTGATCGGCGGTGCAACAATAATACGGTGCAGCTCACTGTGCAGCTTACCACGCAGCTCTTTCCGTAAGCGTACGCAGCGCTGCAGGGTAACGTATCTCACGAGATGCATCATCTTGTGTTGAACCTTAAAGACAATGCCTACTTGCTGACGGACCACCAATAAACAGAGCCCAGGTAATCTTGACGCATGTCGGGAGGGTCCACAAGTAGGGCACCTGCAGCAAGATGAATGGCCGGTCCATTAGATTCAATGCTAGAGCCCACGAATTCTGGTTAGCGGTTTGTGGAATTGTTTGACTTCTCTAAGGTGAAGTCGATGTTGATGGTGAGGTAGTTCTACGAGTAGTTGAAACGGTTCTATTTCGGTGTTGCTGAGGGACCAATAAGCGTGTCTGAAGGTGGCACTTGCACAATTGGGGCTAAGCATTGAAACGGATCGCTGCTTCCAATACCGTCGCCGCTTCAACAGTTCTAACCTCGTCCTTCCCAGGAAAAACATTAGCTGAGGAGAGCCGACGTGATCCCTGTAGCGAGTTTCGTCACGGACCTGTCGCTCGCGTGCGATTTGCGACCTACTTCGTAGGCGAATGCTTGGAGCAGCGTCGCATGGTATTTCGTTCCTGGAAACCTCTGAGCCTCCTACGTCAGTCGTTCAAAGCCTTTCAAAGGGGCTACCATGGATCCTAGACAACGTTCGAGACATTCCAGGTATGCTCCAGTCGCGCCTTGCTGCTTGTCCTCGACCAAGCAGCCAACCTTCCGCGCTCCAGCTTCACTGCGATACTTAGCCCAGCGATGATCGTTTCTATTGGGACAAGCCTCAGCCGCTGGATTGATCGTACTCGCTTGTTTTTTGCCGCTTGCGGGAGTTTGTACCGCCAGCTATTGACCGATCGACAAAGCTCCACCCATTAACCGTATGCAGCACTAGGCCTTGAATGCAGCCTGCATGACATTGTTAGGGATTCTAATCCAACATTGACAGCAGCCACAGCCAGGAACGATTATTTCCGGATGTGTTGCATGATCAGCACGATTGAACAGGCAACGTCCACCTATATACAATACACTTGCGCTCTACCTGTTCCGAGAGCGGGACCTTGTGATTACGATCACTGTTTGCAACAGATCCTGATCAGTCACCCAGAACAAGAATGCTGAGCAGTTGCGAAAAGAGGATGAGAACTAGCAACTCATATTCGCTTACTAGAAGCGCCAGACCTGGTTACTGCATACAGTAGCCCGAACTTTTCCATAACAATACCTACGAAGCTCCGGAGGTATTGCAGCTGAGGACAACTTTCGCTGATCAGGCTGAAGACAAACCAAGGTACGTACCCACTAAAGTCCCGACTACCCATACGCATATACGGAAAAGCAAGACGCTCGTCCGATAGGTGCGGTAAGGCGAGGTGCATGTCCTCCTTAGGCAGATATCGCGAAGAGATATCGCGAAGAACCAGCTGATCGCGCGATCGAACGATGGTTTCCTTCTCTGTGACTACAACGCATCGGCCATCACGGAGGCCGACATGTGCGTGCATCTCACCTAAGCACAAGACAAGCAGCCAAGTGGCTGCCCAGGCAAGATAGCGAGAGAGCTGCTCGGACTCTCCTCAATTTGCAGCTCCCAACCCTTCTTGCCGCCAAAGAGGAGTCATTCCCGGCTGCGGCGAGCAAAGCGGTATGCAGCTGCAGCAAAATTCCTCGTGCAAAACATCACAAGGATGTGGTGTGCTGACGTCGGCATGCTGGAAAAATAACGTGGCGATGTGCTGGCTCAGGGGGGTTGTGTCACTTTGTTGGCACCTGGCTCTCGCTGTGATTTCGAAAACGGAACCTAACATTCCACAACTCTTCTCTGGTTAGCATTCTGCAGGCCAATCTCAGCTGTGGGGTCGGTTGAGCTGCGTTGACTTTGTCTGGAGGACGTGCACTTGAGCTCAAGGTTAAGGAGCTTCTAGTCTTGCATGGACGCTGTACCCAGCCACAACACGCAGCAGTAGAGTGCGCGGACCATACCTTCCGTACCCGTGTCCGTATCGCTACTCGACTAGCACATGGTTCACATGCGATGTGACTGCAAGCCTTCGCAGCGGCATGGTATCACCTCATCATCCGTCGCATCCCTGTACCAAAAACACTTTCTGTCGTCAGTTCAAACGTGATTCGAGACCTAACACCTATATGTTGACGCCGAACAATGCAAATCTAGGGGTATACACTACTCTGAATCCCGCCCTAACCCATCGCTTTTAATCCATGTCTTCCAAGCTACTCTTCTGTGGTGCCTGCTCCTCGCTCACCAGGACACCAACCAGGCACTCTCCCAGCATGTTCTCCCAGTTGACCCAGGGATGAACCTCCATGAACAACTTCGTCCCGTCTTTGCCAGCCGCTCTCCTCAGCTCACCCTCGCCGCCAGGGTGATACGGCAGATAAGGCGAGATATTGTACACTTTTCCCTGATACGCTGACCACGCATCTTTTACTTTACCTGTCTCGCGGTCCTTGCGGCCGTTCATAAACTTTAGCATCGACGGCGTGACGCGCACGAGAGACGACACGCCAGAGAGGTTGGCGCTGCTGCGTTGCAGATTCGCCCAGTCCAAGGGTGAGTGGCCAGGCGTGAGTTGCACTTTGTTACGTGCATTGGGTGTCTTGATCACGGCCGGGTTGCCCGAGGGCGGTAGGGCAAGAGAGTTGGCGGATGTTGGCGGGCCTCTATTTGGGACCGGGCCGCGGCTTGGGGCTGGGCCGCGAGGCGGAACGAGGCCTGGGGCGGCGGGTCCACGAGGGGGTGTGAGGCCTTGATACGCAGATGCGGTGGGCAGAGGGCGCAGACTGGACGGGGAAACTCGTGGCGGGGGTGCCATGAATGAGTGTGACGTAGAGGGTTTCGCTGGCGGGGCCATGCTGCCGTTCGTGGTCGGAGGCGCAGGTGGCTGCACAGCGAAGACGGGCGGCGCTGGCTTCGAGGCCCGCTGTGCTGAGTTCATTGCTGGGAATGAAGGCGGCGGTAGGTTGTCCTCATCCTCGCTATCACTGGAGCTGTGGTGCTCCTCAAGCGTAAAGGACGGTATGGCAGGCGCATTCGCTTTGCTGGCCGTAGCTTTCGGCGTCGTTGCAGGCGAGGCCTCCTCCAAAGCTATGTCTCCGTCCGCGTAACCTTGCAACTCTGCTTGTTGCTGTGTGGCGGGGCGATCTTCGTCCTCAGACTTCTGCGGCTGTTTGGGGACTACAGACCCCGGCGCAGGGACGAAGTAGGCAGGCCATGTCGAGGGCGGGTGGTGGTATATCAGTATCGACAGCGATATGGCTAAGATAGAAACCGCAACGAGCATCTCTCGAGCGCGTGAAGGGAGAAAAGATGGTTGGTGATGGACCCTGAATGCAAGTCAAGCTCGGGATGATCACGCCCCCAAAAGACCGAGCACATCCATGTCGCCGCATGGCGTAAGGCTGAGGTGCGCTAGCCTTCATGATCTCACCCGCCGCATGCCGTCATTGCTGCATGTCCGTATTAACAATTTGAAGCAAGAAGATACTGACACATCTGCCTCAACGGACCCGCCAATTCCCAACTTAGCAAGCGACTCATCAAAATCGTCCGCCGTGGTTACGCATCTGATACCGGCCCCACTGCTCTTCTGAACCGCAGCCCCACCACCCCTCCATTCGCAATCGCGTCCGCGCTGGTACAATACACGGAGTCAACACCAGCTCGGCGCGCGCTTTCCTCACAAACCACCATGGGTGCGCCAATCGCAAGCCTGCCCGAGGGCATCACGTCCTTGTTGGACACGGATCTGTACAAATTGACTATGCAATGCTGCATCCTAAAGTTCTTCCCCGATGTACAAGTCACATACAGCTTCACCAACCGGACGCCGGAGAAGAAGCTCAGTCGCGCCGCCTTCAAGTGGCTGCAGACGCAGGTTGATAGTATGTGACCTTACAACACAGCGAAAACTTGCTAACAGCCTGTAGAGCTCGAGGATGTTCGTGTATCAACTGAAGAGCTTGACTTCCTCAAGAAAAACTGCCCTTACTTGACGAGCCAATACCTCCTCTTTCTTTCCACATTCAACCTCAAGCCCGCGAAGCAGCTCAAGCTCACCTTCGCCGCGATCAAGGACACTGGCTCGGACGACGACATTGGCGATTTCCGCATCGACACTGAGGGGTTATGGCTGGACACGATATTGTACGAGGTTCCGCTGCTTGCTCTCGTGAGCGAGGCATACTTCAAGTTCGTCGAGAAGGACTGGTCATACGAAGGGCAGGTCGAGAAGGCGTATCAGAAGGGCGCTGCGCTACTAAAAGAGGGCTGCATATTCTCCGAGTTTGGCACGAGGAGGCGGAGAGACTACCACACACAAGACCTGGTCCTGCAGGGACTGCGGCGGGCAGCAGACGAGGGCAAGACTGCGGGCTGGAAGGGCAAGCTCTCGGGGACGAGTAACGTGCACTTCGCCCACAAGCACGAGCTGCTGCCTGTAGGAACTGTGGCGCACGAGTGGTTCATGGGCGTTGCAGCCATCACAAACGACTACGAGCACGCCAACGAGATCGCGCTCGAGTACTGGACCGCGACATTTGGCGAGGGCGTCCTGGCTGTGGCCCTGACTGACACCTTTGGCACGCCCACCTTCCTCAAGGCTTTCAAGAAGCAAATCCCCAATATCACAACCGCCATTGAAGGCGGCAGTGCTACTCTGGCATCTGCGTCGGGCACAACCGCTCCCACCACATCATCACTAGCCTCGACCACACCACCCATCCACGCTGGCCTCGATGGCGCAAAACGCCCACGCAAGACATTCGCAGAGGTTTTCACCGGCGTACGCCAGGACTCGGGCGACCCGCTCGATTTTGTCAGATTAATGCGCGAGTTCTACGACCAAGAAGGGATCAAAGACAAGAAAACTATCGTCTTCTCCGACTCACTCAACCTCGACCTGTGCTTCAAGTACAAAGCCGCAGCCGAGGCAGCGGGTTTCCAGCCCACCTTCGGCGTGGGGACGTTCCTGACTAGTAAGCACCCTTCTACGATATTCCAAGTCTAATTACTGATGATGACAGACGACTTCATCGAGAAATCCACAGGCAACAAGTCGGTCCCGCTCAACATCGTCATCAAGATCGCTTCTGCGTCGGGCCGCCATGCTGTTAAGATCAGCGACAACATTGGTAAGAACACAGGTGACAAGGCGACGGTCCAGGACGTGAAGAGGAGACTGGGGTATCTGGAGAAAGAGTGGGCTGGGGGCGACGAGAAGACAAGGTGGGGGACTGCGGAGCAGGCGGCTGAGTAGATTGGTCACAAGAAAGATTGAGGACTAGACGGATGCGTGGCAAGAGGAGTGAGCAAGGACATGGCATTGGAACCGGGGAGGATGAGGGAGCGACACCACATACCCACCAAAGAAAGACACGTTTGCAAGAAGTGTTTGCTCCAGAACCTGTATTGTTCTGTTACTGACTCTAAGCGGCCTCCGCCTGTCCCCCCTCCCACATGAATGGCTCGGCTGCGCTGACACAGTGCCATCCAGGGCAAGCTCACCACCCAGACCCAGCATCCAGTCATGCCTCCTCGCCAGCGCCTATCCCAGCATAGCAACCATGCGGCTCTGCTGCCCGCGCGGCCACTTGCGCAGGACACACAAACACACACACACACACACACACACCATCTCACCCGCCCCTCCCCCTCAAAAAACTAATAATCCCCAAGCAGACACACCTGCCACACTATCCGACGCCACTTCTCCTCCCAGAAAAAATAGCCCCCAACACCCTCCCTACCTAGCACCCTCCTCATCACCCATCTCCCCCCGTCACTGCCCCGTGGCAAACCAGCCCACACGCGCACACACTCACACGCCCAGTCCTCCACAGTCCCCTCTCTCTCTTACACACACACACACACGTCGTCGCGACCCCATGCCCGAACGCAGAGAGCGGCGGTGGTCAGGCAGCCCGCCGTGGGTCGCGCGTGCAGCGGTGGCAGATGCGCATGTGGTTTGGTTTAGCGGGGCCAATCAGCGGGCGCGGAAAGAGCCTCAGCCACAAGGCTGTGGTTGTGGCGGTGCTGGGTGCGTGAACGGCGGGCTAGGCAGGTGAGACGGGGGTGAGGGTGACGTCGAGGAGGGAGGGTCGGTGTCGTTGCTTGGTATGGTCCTGCATTTGTGGGGAGTATAAAGGTCGTTGGTTTCTTTACTGCACTGGTATCACTCCAGTTTTTCATCATCTATATACACACACACACGTACACATACACATATACGATCCAGCAGCGCACTCACACATATACGGCATGAACGACTTCACATACCACCACACGCGCATCCGCTCGCGTTCGCGCTCGCGCTCTCGCGACCGCACCCCCCTTCCGCGCCGCAATCGCCTCACCCTCTCCCGCTCTTCCTCGTCGTCGTCCTCCGACAACGGCGCAGACGACTACCCCTATGCGGGCCCACATCTACGGCGGCCCTCGGTGACGCTCCGCGCGCGCGAAGGGCCCTCGCGCCTCGAGCGATGGGGAATCTGGGCTGCGCCGCAAGCCCGCCAGCGGCACGACTCGTGCGGCCCAGGCTCGGGCGAGGAACCAGACTCGCGGCCTCAGCGACGAGAGCGGCGCGTCTCCTTCGCTGGCGACGTGAATATGCGCGCCCATGCCTCGGCTTCAGCAGAAGAGGAGCGCGCGTTCCGTGTGCGCATCGCCGCGCTCTCTTCGCGAGTGCGTCGCGTGACTCCTTCTCCTCCTCCGCCGCCGCCGCGTGCTCCTTCTCCCCCTCTTGTACCCCGTCAGCCTCTTCGTAGGCTGCGGATCCGCGCTGAGTCCGACGACGAGGGAGCAATGCCCTGTGCCTGGTCGTCTGAGCTGTTCCGGCGCAGGGAACGGTGCGTGAGCGAGGAGCTTGAGGCGCGGGGGCGCGTGCGCGGTCGAGACGAGGAGAGACGGCGGAGGGAGAGGGAGTTGGAATGGTGGGGTGACAATGATGGGTTTGATCGGGAGGAGTGCTTTGAGGGGGTGGATGGGGGTGAGAGGGTAGTCAGGTGGCGGAGGGTGAAGCGGTCGAGGACGGACGAGTGGAGACCGTTAGATGGATGGCGGAGAGTATGATGGCGTGCGGATTTTTTGGCGGTTGGTAGGGCGGGATGTGGAGTTTCGTGGGCTTGTAGGAGACGGGCGTTCAGGTAGAGGGTTTCGAGATTTCTGGATTCTTTGTCTTGCGCTCTTAACTTTTTGGAAGGCGTTTGGCGTCTGCAGGAAGTATACTGATACCCTAATCGAGAAAGGAAAAATGTGATGGTTGAAAATTAGTGTTGGAGATCTTGACCCTGACTGCGCGTGAGCTTAGTTGCTGGTAGTTGAGTTGTCGTCTAGGACCCAAGAGCAGCGCCGCCTGCAATGTAGGATCAGGGCTGCGGTATCAATATTATATTCGTCGAGCCAGGCAATAGCAGACCGACTCTCGCGTAATCAACTAACTTACAAAGGAGCCCTCCCAGAGTCCCAGGCTCGTCTCCTCACGAGCGCTCTCCAATCCCTCTTGTGTCTGTTGCCGCTCGAGGCAGGTGTATCTTCCCAGAACAGAATCGGGCAATTACGAAACGTGTGTAAATCCAACGCCATGCCTGCCGTAGCATAGCAATACCTAGCCAAAGTGATCACCATCACATGACCGCATTACTCTCACGACGCAGCACGAGTGCGTCGCTCTCACTCCACCATGCCCGCCACGGTGACTAGCCAAGGAAGTTTTGTTGCTGCTGTTGCCCAGGTCGTGGGAACACGCTTTGTGTAGGCACCTGATCCATGCTCATGCCGCCTATTGTCCCACCGCCGCTGTTCTGCCAGCCTTGCCCGGTCTGCTGGTTGACGAAGGCGCTTTGCCTAAAAGGATTCGTGCTTCCAGTCGCGTTCACTGAGAGGCCGCCTGGCGGAGAGGTGGCATTCTGTGGGGATGCGTTCCTTGCAAACGGATTCGTGCCTGTAGGTGTTGGCTGCAGGGGTTGTGGTTGTGGTTGCGCGAATGGCGATGACTGGAAGGAGGGAGCGCCAAACGGAGATCCACTCATTGGCGGAGGCGATTGCTGCTGGAAGCCTGTGGTCTGTTTTGCGAATGGGTTGGTTGCGGATCGACCAAGCGAGCTCGCGCCGGTCGGGTTGCTGAGGAGCTTCGGCTCGGCCACGCCTGTCATGCTCGGTAACATGGACTGACGGAATGGATTGGTAGATGTTGGCTGCTGTTGTATCGGCTCAGCAATAGTGGGCAGCTGCATCTGCTGTTGCTGCGAGAAGTCGGGCACGCCATTCTGAGGTATCGGCGCAAGCCCGTTCTGGGGACTGAATGGTTGAGGCGTGTAGCCGCCAAACCCAGCCCCTGTAAACTGTGGCTGCATTGGTTGCTGCTGCAGTTGTTGCTGTTGCTGCATCTGGAAGGGGTTGGTGCCTTGTGAGTTCTGTGCCATGAATGGCTGCTGCTGCTGCCCAAAAGCCATGTCATTTGCGGTCTGTTGAGGCATCTGGAAGGACGGTTGTTGGAACGCTTGCTGTTGGAAGCCTTGGTCAAAACCTGTCTGTTGTGGGTATTGCTGTTGCATAGGAGCTTGCGTAGCCATGATCTGCTGATTGTCCTCCAAAGAAGCAAACAAGTCAATGAGAGGTGCGTTGGCGTTGGGGTTGGTTTGCGGCGCTGTCTGTGGCTGAGAAATAGGCTGGCTCGCTGGCTGGCTTGCTGTTGATGGCCGTGGCTCTGATGCTTTGCTGGCGGTGTTAGTTGACCCATTGGTCGCCTTTCCACCACCCTTCTTGGCCTCCTTTTCCGCAATATACTGGCGACGGTTAATCTCAAAGTCTTTGTCGTTCAGGTACTCTTCCAAAGACGCTGCTAAGCTTGTCGGGGCATGCTTGATCTTGGGTATCTCTAATCTAGTGGAGTGCTCGTGGGCGCGAGCCAGACTGAGGTACTGGACCACTGATTCCGTCTGTCTCGCGAAAGTGCGGTAGATGGCCAGGGCGCGCGTGGCATCAGGTTTTGACATTTCGAAGTAATGTTCTGCCTGGTCAGCATGATCAGGGTAGCTCCATCGGGGACCATCTCACCTAGAAGATTGATGACACCCTCATTCATAACATGGAACAGCACCAGCAGATCCATGGTCAGGAGGCGGAATGCAGTCAATGTTATTTCGTTCTCCGGCTCGTCGTCGAACGGCTGAACGCTTGTCAGGACTGGCTTCTCAGGCATGGAGTGCTGCTCTTACCTGGCATTTCAGCAGGTATCTGATCTGCTCCTGGACACTCTCGCACTCTCGCAACAGGCCCTTGTCGATGGTCAAGCGCTTAAAGCGACCTTCGCCGCCGCGGACGTAGTCGACTTTGGTGGCGCCATACTCAATGGCGCGACGCAGGAGGTACTCGGTGTACGTCCTGATGTTGTGGCCCTGAGTCTGGACTGTTACACATGGGTCAGCGCGTGTTTGCTGAGCAAGCAAGATGCCATCGGCCAGCACAAGACACGGCGAGACAGCCGTGGGTGCTGTCACCGCGCGTGTGGACTGGTGTCCCTGCACGTACCCTCTGTGAAGGAATTGATAGCGAGCTTCCGGGTTGGGCTCTGGGCCAGGTACTTCAAGGTCACCTCGGGCTCGCCCTCGCGGATCATCAGGTGCACGATGATGAGGCTCTTGAAGACAATGGTCCATGTCGAGTCGCGCAAGCGGTTGGTGAGGGCGCGAAAGATCTCGGCGACTCCGGCCTCGCCCGCGTGGGTTGCGACGAGGATGTGCTCGACATACTTTGACTTTGGGGCTGCGAGCTGCGTCGACGTGTTAGCGTGTCGCGCTGGATAGATAGGCGCGGCCGGCTGGCCCATGGCTCAGCAGGCCCAACGGTACCTTTATTTTCGTCCCGCCCTTTACGCTCTTCTCGAAGGAGCTGGCCATGGGGCCTGGCGGAGGCGGCGGCCGGGGGGGAGGCGGTCGGGGGGGCGGCCGGGAAGCTGGGGAGTGGTCGGCGGGTGCGGTGCTGGGTCGCGGGCGGTCGTGGTTGGGGGTTGCGGCGCAGGCTCCGCTGTGTCTATCGCAACATGCCGGCGCAGCAGAGCAGGAAAAATGCAGGCGGCGCGTCTATCAATGGGCAGAGGGTATGGCGTTCGGGCAGCGGCAGCACGGCGCACAGATACGTGGTTAGTGTAGCCGGGGGTGCTGTCTGTAGAATGAGATGAGGCCGGGCCCACCGCGTCATCGCCGCTGCCGAGCGCCGCCCGCTGCCACATGTTTTGCGAGGGGCCGTTTCCAAACAGACGGTCCCCTCCCCCGCCAAACACCTGCAGCCAACTGCAACCACCTGCAACCACCTGCAACCACCGCGTCGCCCGCCCGCCATGTCCAGCGAACCCTCGCCCGAGGAGCAGAAGAGGCTCGACGCCGCTGCAAAGGCCCACGAGCTGGCCGAGCAGGCCGCCCTCCCCTACAAGTGGGACCAGACCATCAAGGACCTCGACATCACCGTGCCCATCGAGGCCAAGTACAAGGGCCGAGACCTGGACGTCAAGATCGCCAGGAACACGCTCAAGGTCGCCATCAAGGGCCAGGACCCCATCATCGAGGTGCGTTGTGCAACATGACTCAAGCCACAAGCAGCCCGACTGACACGTCCCAGGGCGAGCTGCCCCACGCCATCCGCGTCGACGACTCGACCTGGACCCTGAGCACCACCGCCACCGGCAAGGACATTGAGATCCACCTCGACAAGGTCAACCAGATGGAGTGGTGGGCGCACGTCGTCACCTCGGCGCCCAAGATCGACACCAGCAAGATCCAGCCCGAGAACAGCAAGCTGGGCGACCTCGACGGCGAGACACGCGGCATGGTCGAGAAGATGATGTTCGACCAGCGCCAGAAGGAGTTGGGCAAGCCCACGAGCGACGAGCAGAAGAAGCTGGACATTCTCGAGCAGTTCAAGTCACAGCACCCGGAAATGGACTTTTCCAACGTGAAGATGGGCTGACCGCAGTCCGTGTGGCGGGGCGGCGCAATGAGATAAGAGTTGCAGTACGATACCCAGCATCAATACAGCGTCAATGCAGACTTGGAACGGGACCACGTGTGCGGCGAGAGGTTGAGGTGATGGATGCGAAGCGCAAAAGCAAATCGAGGCTATGTGGAGTTGTGACCGTTCTCCAGACGGTAGCGTAGAAGCTAACAACAGGGCATACTTGCACAAGAGCCTGCAGCATACCATGTGCAATCCCGCACGTTGCTCCTGTTCAGTCAGATGTAGCCTCCTTGAGCAACATACGGAAGCACAGCAATCTACATGCGGTAATCTGAGCTGTGGGCAGTCAGCCTTGTCCATCCTGCTCACCAAATAGAGGCAGCAATATGTCACATTGAGCCATGATCCTCTCTGTGTCGATAGTCATGAAGTTGTTGTCCAAGTCCAGCCCAGAAGAAGGGTCCTGTCAGTCAGCCCGATGTTTCTCCGATGTGCTCACAACTTTTTTGTGAACAGCTACAAGAGCCCTTCACAACACACCATTGCCCGTCATACCCGCCTCCTACCCCCCTTTTGTACTTACCACGCGATTCTACAAAGTTGGAAGTTATCAGCACGATATCTGGTGACTGCAGAAGACGCCGATCTACGTCCAAGCATCGCCTCGGGGGTCCGCATGCGCCGCAGCCACGACACCTGATCCTGCCACTATCCTCCCAACCTGTCCGGGATTCTTATTCTCCCCACCAAACGCACCCATGGAATCCATTCAGAAGCTCCCCATCATCCGCATGCTGACACGGTCGCCCGCGCCGCCAGCCAACAACTCAGCGCCCCAGAACAGCCCACAGAGCACCCTATCACCGAGCAGCCCGCCGGTGCAGCCCCCACCTGAACTCGTCTCCGAACGCACACCCATCACATCCCCGCGCTCACTGCGCCAACTTTCCGTCTTCCTCCTCGGCTCCGCATGCCTCCTCGCCTCAACGGCCATAACGCGCAAAGCCGTCTGGCGGCGGCAGCTGCGCGTCAAGCCCTCGTTCTACGCGCCAAACACAAACCCGCACGAGTTCTTCAGCCCCATGTCTGATGCGCTGCAGGCGCTCAACATGGCGACTATGAACTGCTTCAGCGTCGGGCTGATGCTGGTTGGCGGCACCATGTGGACGCTGGATATTGCGGGGCTGAGGGAGGCGCGCTCTATCCTGCGGCAGCGGCTGAACTACGACTCAATATATAGAGATGAAGATGATGTGCCGAATGGGCTCGGCGAGACATTGTTGAAAGCAGGGGAGACGAGGTTGGTGGAAGAAGAAGGGGAAGGGGATACTAAGGATGGGAAGCTGCAGTGACGATTGTATATGAATTGTGGTGTACGACTAGAGATGTAAGAATAGTGTAGAATCAGCTCGGACGAGCTGTGTACTCAGTAGAGGCAGTTTGACACACCACTGGGAAGCGCCTTGCATGTGTTGGGCAGTCGACAGAGAGACCCAAAGACCGCACGCACCCAGAGAGAGCAAATCCAGTGCACATCTCGGCACTTCTGGTGTCGCCAATGGTGTCGCCAACAAACCAACATAGTCAAATGCAACGTGTTAGGAAAGCTGTCCTTCCACGGGACAGAACGACACACTCCATGACCTCCTGCGTCGACAGCGGCCAAACTTCGATGCTTGTACACACAGCACTCGGTCATCTTGTACAATAGTCTACCCTCTAGCCAGTTTGCTCGACCCCACGCCTCATAACAAAGTGCGAATACGCATGCATAACCCAGAGAAGGTCTCGCTCCTGCTAGATAGAAGCGTACATCGCACTCACTGCCCAAGGCCCTCTTAAACACTGCACCGAACACGCCTCAGCTCATCTCGTTGCCGGCAAATAACAATGCTTTGCGCTCTCCAGCCATGCTAGCTGGGTCCCCAGATCCTCGCCCACGAGGGAAATGCACGACAGCGCCGTGGCATGCCTGGTTTCTGATGCCATGACACATACACGCGCTCGTTACGACTAAGAAAAGTCCACGCAACTGAACACCCAAGCCCCCTCTTCTACCCTCGGACTGCCGTCTCACTGTCCTCCCTTCACAAGTCCTACTATCCTCCTCCGCAGTCCACTCCTCCACCCCCGCCTACACCCTCGGCAACTCCTTCTCCTCGTCCCCATCCTCCACCCTCTCCCCCATCACCCCATCGCGATTCGCCCTCCACACGCCCTCGCCGCCCTCAAACCGCTCCAACTTCCAAATCTCAGCCTTCTCCTTGGTCAACTCCAGCGCCTCCTCGCCCGCCGCCCACGCCGCCCCGCGATGCGCCGCACTCACCGCAATCACAATGCTCTCCTCGCCAACGGGACACTCGCCCAGCTTATGGCTGATGGCGATCTTGGTGCACTCGTGTTTGCGCAGGATGGACGTGGCGATGTTGAACAGCGTCGTTTTGGCCAGCGGCGTGTACGACGTGTATGCCAGGCTGGACACGGCGAGCCCGTTGAACGAGTCGCGTGTTGTGCCGATGAAGAGCACGGTTGCGCCTGCGGAGGGGGAGCGCACAAATGTCGTGAGGGCCCGGGAGTCGAGGTCGTGCGGCGTCAGCTCGATGTAGATGTCTTCTGTGGCTTTTATGACGGCTTCGGTGGGGATGGAGGGGGTGAAGGTCGAGGGCTCGGTTGTTGTTGAGGGGGCGGACGACATGGTGGGTGGGTGTTGGCGGGTTGCAGGGGTATCAGACTAGGTAGCTTGTGGTAGTGAACAGTTGGTGTCGAGATGGTGTGGTATTGTTTGGTGTGGAGTTGATGAGGTCGTGGGACGAGGACGTGATCTTGCAAGTATTAGTGTCGGTTCTTGAAAGCCCACACTCCATCTGTGCGTCTCTTGTGTAGTAATTTCTCAAAAGGAAAGCGGCAGGTATCAACGATTAGATGCTTAGGGAACACTTCAAGGAAATGTTAGATAAGGGAAGAGCTTAATAGCTCGAGTGTGTGTGTTAAGTCACTTGACGGACAAAAGAACAGTAAATCATCAGCGTGAAAGTAGATCGCGCCTTCTGCTTGATCGTCGAAAACTTACCACACTGTATTTCTCAAGGTATTTGTTGTTGCGAAAGCGTGGCTGCAGGACCGTGGGAGATGTAATAGTGACTAAGATTGTGTGGGGCTAAACATGAGCAAATCTGATTGGGCCGTTGTAGTGAACAGTTGCGAAAGCGCAACTTTGTGATGCGTGATGTCATTGCGGCATTCACTGAGGTCTATTACCGCAAGTGGATGGTATCCAAGGGCCATGAACAATTGCCAAAAAAGGAGAATGCGTCTTATCCTACTTCAACACGCGTGCAATGCAGAGTCATCGAGTGTATCAAGCAAATCACCTGCCGCGGCTCAAACATTCCCATCTCCCACTGACAGGCTTAGTAGCGCTGCCTGTGGGTAGGGTGCGCCGGGCGAGCTGCCCGATCAGTCGCGGCCATCATGGCGAGACGAGCAGGGTGGATACCGACGGTGTCAGGCTCAGCAGCCTCCTCTTCACCATTGGCATCCTTGCCGCCCTTCTTCGCTGCGCGTTCGGCCTGCTTCATGTCGATCTCAACGCGCTTCACGCGGTCGTTCGCGCGCTCGTCGTGTAGCTTGCTGTTCTTGACCTGAATCTTCTCACGTCGTGCCTCGCTGTTGCCGCCGCCGCCAGCGCTAAATACTGTCAGCATATGGACATGATGGATTGTGTCCCACACAAGAGATTTACTCACCTCAGCTCGACGTTGATCTTGCGACCCTCCTTCTTCTTGCCGTCAGGGAAGACGGAGTGGTGGTACTTCTTGAGACATGTCTCCATGCGGTCGAAACGATCAAATTCGACGAAGCAGGTACCCATGAACTTGTTGGTACCCTTGTATGTGCGCAGGCGAATCTCGGTCGGCTTAATCTTTGCAAAGTGCTCCTCGATCTGCTCCTTGGTGGCGGTGTAGGGGAGGTTGCCTGTACTTATTAGCTAGATTTCGATTACGACCAGGTAATCACGACGTACCAACAAATACGATGAAGCGGCCCTTCTTGCCAGCTGTCTCCGCAGCCTCGCCTTCAGCGCCAGCCTCAGCGTCGGCTTCCTCGGATTCAGCAGCAGGCTCCTCAGCCACCGCAGAATCACCGTTGACCTCAGACTCCGCTGTCTTCTTGGACTTCTTCTCCTTCTTTTCTTTCTTCTCTTTCTTTTCTGACTTCTCCTTCTTCTCGGACTTGTCCTTCTTCTCCTTCTTCTCCTTCTTTTCCTTCTTTTCCTTCTTCTCGCTCTTCACTTCTGTATCAGCACCGTCGCCCATGACAACATCTTCAGTTGTGCCATTGGATGGCGCAGCACCTTCTGCGGGCGCGCTCTCAGGCTCTGTCTTGGACTTCTTGGACTTTTTCTCTTTCTTGGACTTTTTCTCCTTCTTTGTCTCGTCCTTGAGAGATACGTTGTCAATTGCGGCGGTCGCGTCGGTCATGGGAGCGTCCTCGTCGACCTTGGTAGATTCGGCACTATCTTCGCTGGATTTCGACTTTTTGGACTTCTTGGACTTCTTCTCGGACTTCTCTTCGACAGGTGCAGTCTCCGTGGCGACCTCCTCTGTAATATCTGCCGTGGCGTCCTTGGACTTCTTGGACTTCTTTGAGTCCTTTGACTTCTTTTCCTTCTTCTCTTTCTTCACTTCCTCTACAGGCGCATCGGCGGCCTCGACATCCTTGGACTTTTTGGACTTCTTCGATTTTGCTGGAGCCTCTGCGGTCTCCTCCGCCTGCCTCTTGCGGCTCTTCTTCTCTTCCTTGAGTTCAGACTTGGACATGTTGGGCGCGTAGAGATGTAATGTGTCGAATGGTGGAGAGTCTGGCGCGAACATAAACGCGAAATCCCAACTTTTTCCGCCATCTGCCACGCTAGCGTCACCGCCCTGGCACCTCCGAAAGCTCACCTCTCTCCGCAGGCCTCACCACCAGGTCGCAACAAGACCATGCCGCCTCCCGTCCGTCGCACGCAGCTGCCGCGGCAGGCACTGCGATCGTCTCCCGCACGACCGACCGAAACGACATGTCCACGCCAGTTCTCGTACAAGCACCCACGACAATTCCTCGTTGCCCACTCGGGATCATCGCGACCGCAACTTCCCTTCCTATATCCCTCTGGCCAGAACCTCTCAAGTGGACAGATTGCGCGACTGTTCTCGATTAGCGCCAATCACAAGAAGTTCATCAAGGAGACAGCGAAACTGAGTGTGCGGTACTCGATCCTCATATTCCTTGTCTCGTCATGCGTAAGTATCGCGGGAATGGGCATCCTGAGTGAGCAGCAGGAGCGCGCCTTTCCATCGCCCCATGAGTGGAGTTTGATCACAAGATTCCGTTTCAGAAGAGGAAAGTGGTGGCAGGTGCCTGAGAACAATGAAGACGAGGGCTTCCCTAACTGGGCGCGAGTCTACGACGAGCTCGACCATGCGCTCAGCCGTTTAGAGGACCCAAATACAGATGGAGCAGGCTTGGTAGAACAAGAAGAAGGGGGGATTCTGGTCCCCGGTGTCGGCAAGGCCGGGCTCGACATCACAGCAAAGAGCGAGGAATGGCGACAAGGCTATTTTGAAGTGCTGTTAGGTATGGCTGCAGCGGCGGAGCGCTTGGATGGCTGGGTCACAGATAAGTGGAGAAGATGGGTATGGGCACCCGAATTTGTGGAGTCAAAATCAAACCCGCGACCGAAGGCCGTGCTGCCGGGCATGGCAGAAGTGCCAGATGAGGACAATCGCGTCGCTGCCAGTGACACCCCAGAAAGCTTCTACCTAAAGATCATCACAACGAAGGGCTTCACTACACACCAACGCGTCACAGCCGCCCTTGGCTACGCCGACTGGTTGAGCTTCAAGAAGCTCCCCGATTCTGCCGAAGAGATGTACCGCTGGGCACTTGACATTGCCATTTCAGGCTTACCAACCTCTAACGCCGCCGCTGTCATCGACCGTCAGACCGCTGTGCTATCCTCGACCGCGCCGAAGGAGCTCGTCACACCAAACGTTATCTACGCTGCTACAAACCTGGCGACTTTCCTTGCAGAACAAGGGCGTGTCGCTGCCTCCCTGCCCATCCTCGTTTCACTGCTTCGTGCGCGCCTTTCCGCCGACACTGCACCATCTTCGCCCAGCAACAAGGTGCAAGACTCGAGCTTGATGGGCACAGTCTTGAGCTTACTGAAAGAGCCAGACTATCCTCCAGTGCCGCCATCCGGAGATGAGCCGCTGCTGCGGCATGAGAAAGACCGTTGTGAGGAGGCCGCACTTAAGAACTATATAGGTGAGATTCTCTTTGCCACAGCTGGCTCCCCCGAGCAACGTCAGCAAGGGCTGTCCTGGGTTCGTGACGCAGTTTCCACCTCAAAGATTGCGCAAAACCTGGACCCTATCAGCGGTAACGATGAGCTGCGCAAGAAATGTGAAAAGTGCGAAGAGGTTGGCCTCGAAGCATGGGGCAAGATCATGACTTATTTCGCGGCCGAAGCCCGAAGTAAGCGAGAATCCGCGACCAGCGGAGGTCTTACAGGGTTGATCTGGAAGATTCGTGGCACCCAGAAGCTCGAAGAAGATGTTGAGAATTTGGAGGGTGAGGAAGAGGGTGTCGTGATGAGGCTGAATAAGCTCAGAGGCAAGATGCTCAGGGACGAGTACGCAGAGCTTGATCGCAAGTATGCGAGAACATTTGTCTTCTAGATCTGTAGAACACGTCGCGTGCACGACAATGTAGCCGCACGACCAATAAACATAATTATCCGCAAGCCTCATTTTGGAAACAAGCTTCGGCGGTGGATCTCGAAGATGAGGTCACACGGGCGCTAGTGATCCATGCGTCTCCACACGTGGAAGCTCTCGGTCCCCGCATGCAACGCGCCATTCACATTCCATACAACCGGTCTGGACACCGCGCAGCTGCGATAAATTCTCTGTCTATTAACTTGTGTACCATACCTAAACTATCTTTGAACTTTCCCATGCCTGCCACCCCCCAATGATCACCCAGCATCGTACGCTACGACCGCATTCGCTTCATATTCAAAGCCCGCCCCGTGATCGTCCCTGAGCTATCGTCCCAGCTGCTCCAAGTAGAGCATCAGCGCTCTTGCCAAATATCGGACACCTAGAACACGATTCACGCAAATGACGAGCGCACAACGAGCTTGAGACAATCGGCATGATGAGTGGGGCTGGGTCTTGGGGCTACGGGACGTTGTTGCAGACATTCCTTTGGGGCTATCTGATAGGGGGAGTGACGCTGCTGCCGGCCCTAGCTGTCTTTGCTTGGTACTGGACAACCACGCAAACTGACACGAAGATCCTCGAGGAGCCGCCGAACGACCTCGCAAACCAGAAACGGCGCAGGAATTCGAATGGGTCTACCAAAGAAGGGAAGAGCGAAGACACCAAGAGCCTTGGAGTAGGCTTAGATGAGCAGATATTGGAAGGCTTGAAGGGCAGGACCCACGAAGCAGATGTGTTTGCCGGGTACTTCGCGGTCTGCCGTGAGTATGTGCCTGGTGGTGTGAATGGCAAGCCGCCAGAGCGCACAACGCCTGCGGGTGCGGTGGTGGCCATGGAGAGTCCCAGCATATACCAGTCCATGTACAGCAACATCTTCAACAGAAACAAGACGATGAGCCCGTCGCTGGATGCACCGAATGCGAAGACGAAGAAAGCCCGGAACGTTTTCTATGTTGTTTTGAGGTGGGCTGCCCGGCTTGACGGTGGCCGACAGGTGTGCTAACTATGTCGTAGACTTGGACATCTGATGCTTTATGACAACGAAGACCAACTCGATGTTCGCCATGTCATCTCGCTCGCGCGCTACGAAGTAGACATATACGCTGGAGGCGAAAAGATACCAGAGGGCGAACTTTGGATAAAGCGTAACTGTATGCAGGCCTTCATGCTGGAAGTACGACGACCGAGCTTACACTTGCAGGTATACGCCTAGGTCAGAAAGTCGAAAGCGACCCAGACGCTGAAGCGAAGGCCTTCTACTTGTTCTCAGACAACTGTTCCGAGAAAGAAGACTTCTACCACGCCATGCTACAAGCTCAAGAACACCACCAGGACTATGCATCCCGTCAACCGTCTCCAGTTCCACTCAAGTTCGAAACGCCAGATCTTGTCAAGCTTGTTCAGCAACTCCATGCGAACGAAGAGAACCTGCACACAAGGTGGATTAATGCGCTCATCGGCCGAGTATTTCTCGCTCTATACAAAACCCCCGAGATTAAGAACTTCATAGCGACAAAGATCACCAAGAAGATCGCCCGTGTACCGAAGCCTGCCCTCATCAGCAGTGTAAAGCTACGCAAGATCGATATGGGCACTCTGCCACCATTTGTTACAAACCCCAAGCTAAAGGAGCTCACTGTGGACGGCGACCTTATCGTTGAAGCCGATGTCAGTTACAAGGGTAATTTCAGAATCGAAATAGAGGCCACCGCTAGGATTGATCTTGGTCAGCGGTTCAAGGCTCGTGAGGTCACGCTCGTTCTTGGCTGTTATCTGAAGCGCTTAGATGGACATCTGCTTCTTCGCATCAAGCCGCCTCCAAGCAATCGCCTATGGATGACATTCGAGACAATGCCGCGTGTGGAGCTGTCGGTTGAACCAATCGTCAGCTCTCGGCAGATCACATATGGCCCAATACTTAGAGCTATCGAAAGTCGAATCAAGGAGGTATTGAACGAGACCTTGGTAGCACCGAATTGGGACGACATGCCATTCATGGACACAATTGCACAAACAATAAGAGGTGGAATTTGGGAGAGTGTTGTCACAGGCAAAGAGGAACTACATGTGAAGGTCGATGAGCCCTCTGGTCTTGATGCTGCTTCTGTTGAGGTCGACAAGCTCGAAACAGACTCGATTCATTCTCACATGTCTGTACCCTCGAGCATTGAATCAGAAGAAATCGGACTTGGTGTGTCTTCCTCGACTGACTGGAGATCAACACCGATGAAGGCGCGTTCGCTGCGATCCGCGCCTTCAATAAAGTTGGGTTCAAACAACACATCCACGGACACACTCGAAGCGAGTTCGAAAGGAACCCCACACATGACACCTCTGAGCTCGCCATTGCGAACAAAGGTGTCAGAGTTTGCATCCACATCTCCTGACAAGTCAACGGAAGACGTTTCCGCACCAACACTGTGGTCAGAGTCATCACACTCGACACCGAATCTGCAAACTGATGTATCTCACGCCCGAACAAAATCGAAAGAGGATCTGACACCTGAACAAATCGCCGCTGCAACTGCTGCCGCACACAGTGCTCAAACAAACACAGCAAAGAAACAAACTATCAACCAGTCCCTCAATGCCGCCGCCGGAGCCGCCCGGAATTGGCTTGCCTCCAAGCAGACCCCAGGACAACCTCACCGGAAGAAGAGTAGCGTTGATAGCGCACACATACCTGCTGGCGTTCATATCCGTAACGGCCAGTTCCACGACGGAGACGCGCCCGCCGACGCACCGATATCTCCACTGCCGACAAAGTCCCACACAGAACCCATGGGGCGTGGCCAGCCCCTCCCACCGCCCGGAACGCCATTGCCTCCACCCCCTGCCAAGCAAAAAACATGGGGTGTACCCATCCAAGCCGCCTCAGCGCTCGCAAATCTCGCAAAACGGAAACCCGTTACTACAGTACCATCCGAAAAGACAGCCGCAGAACGCCCAACCTCGTCAAAATCCTCTTCCAACAACAGCTTGCACCAGCTCCAGCAGCACGACGACCACGAGTCCCACACCCCCTCCACAACGACCCAGGACAGGAGCATACCACGCAGGAAATCCTCTACGGGGAGCACGGCGAGTCAGCTCCCTCCGCAGCTGCCGCGACGCCGCCAGAGACAGTCCAGCGCGAGTCAGCACTCGAACGCGTCGATTAGGCACAGTGCGTATCATGACGGTACGGGCGAGGAGGTCTTTGTCGTCGAGGCGCCACTGGCAGAGGTAAGTGCGCCGCCTAGTCCGGCGGTGGGGGTGAGTAAACAGCTTGGGGTGGAGAAGGGGGATGTTGGGGAATGGAAGGCTGAGGGGAGGTTGTCAAGAGGGTCGAGTTTTAGGTCAAATAAGGCTGAGGATGAGCTGGGAAGGAGCGGGTTTCCATTTGCGTAGGATGGGGCATCGAGCACACCACCAAGGTAGGTATTTGGATCTCGGTTTGAGTGGCAAGCTGCACTTCCGACTTCGAATATCTCGCTAGCCTGAACATTGTATGCATCTACCGAACGCTAGTTCCCTTCTCCAACTCCGTATCACGCCCCACTCCCGTTATTGACAAGCACATTCGGGCTTCCGCGGGTATCAGTAACAACACCTTTCAACGCAAGCTGCAATATCCTCTGCGTTACTGCATCTGGGCTGCCCAGCCCACCCTCTAACGCGCGCAAGTAGGCCACCAGCCCCGCAACAAGCGGCGTCGCCATACTGGTTCCTGTCTTCACTGCTGTTCCCGTGTCAGAGAGATGACTCGCGCTCACAATGTCGCGACCCGGGCCAAAGACATCCATCTCCGGCCCGAAATTGCTACCAAACACATCGGTAATGTTCACACGACCACGGTTTGGCTGCGTCATACCAACTGTAAAGGCTTGTGGAACGCGCGCAGGCGTTGTGTTCGCAATAGCCTCGTTCGAGTTGCCGGCCGCGACGACGGAGAGGATACCCTCGTTGTATGCAGCGATGACAGCAGTATCAATCAAGCCTGCGTTTTCGGCCCCGAGTGACATGCTGAAGACGCTGGAATTCTGCGCGCCGCGTGCGACCACGTCGTCAACCGCCCACTGGATGCCCGTCAGCAACCAGGAGTTGGAGCCGAGAAAACCATCGAAGACCTTGACGTCGACGATGGAGGCTTTCTTGGCAGAGCCGTATGTCTTGCCGCCCACGGTGGCGGCGCAGTGCGTGCCGTGGCCGTCGTCGTCCTTGCTGGCGCCGCTGGGATCGGTGCTGCCAGTGGTACCGTCGATGCCGAAGCGGGCCCTGCCCTCGAATTCTTGATGCGTAAGGCGGATGCCGGTGTCGAAGACGTAAACTGTTTGACCCTCGCCGGCAGAGTCATCGTAGACGTACTCTGTTGCGCCGGCTTGTTTGTGTGAAAGATCACCCAGGGACCAGATACTGGGTGATTGTGTGGTCAGAGCACGGCGCTGGGGCTCTGCTGGCGGGAAGTCGGTCTTCTCAAGGTAAATGTATTGGTCTGGAACTACGGAGAGGACCTCATCGAGGTTCAGGATCTCGGCTGCGGCTTGGTCGTCGAAGTCTCCAAGATATGCGTTCAAGCTGCCGATGCTGAACGTGCGCTCGATGGGTTCATGCAATTCATTGCGGCGAGCGAGACGACGTACGCTATCATGGTGGGAAGCAACTGCAGATGCATCGACACCGGTCCGGAGCTGGACGAGGTATTTGCCTGGGATATATTTGGGCCTGTCATCTCGGGTGGTGATGGGAGAGGCAAAGGTGGCAGCTGCCAAGGCGAGAACAGGAAGGAGCGACCACATATTTACTCCTACTCTTTCGAAAGGTTAAAGACAGAGCTGTAGCTTGTATACATTACAACGTCCATGGTACTTTCTTGTACTCCTTCCGTGATGGAACAATTTCGGTCTTGTGCTTCTCGTTGCGGAAGGTGGTCGTGAGATACGATCTCCTTAAGCTTGGCGTCGATCTTCAATATAGGACTATTGTTTCGACACGATAGCTGTGCATGACGACATTGGCATTCTTGCTGCGAAATATCAATTGCTCGATGCAAAGTCAAGCAAATACGCTCTTGGGTCACTCAATGGACGGACTCATTAGACGGACGCCCAGGGCTCACAGAAAAAGATGAGCTGCAATCGCTTGCTTAAATACGCTTGCCTCCGCGTTCTCTTCAGACTCCATACCCCATGACTCGCAATATCGCCTTGCCCTCTTGCACATCGTCGTCGTTGTAGATTCTCAACCCATAAGCCAGAAGGAAGGCAGGAAAATTGTCGAATCCCGCATCCTTAGCCGCAGCATTCGTATTCTTAATTTGTGACTTGTCTTTGTCCGCCATCGTTAAGGCAGCGATTTCGCAATAACGGCTCGAGGAGATTGTGGATGATGGTGAGAGGAGACATGCAGAAGCGCTAACGCCTTTTTAAAGAAGTCGGAGTCTCGCTCTCACGTTCGCAGATCTTCACGTGATGCGCACAAATGACATTTCATTGGATCATGCTGCTGATCTAAGACTTGCTGACAAGTCTTACCTTGTGTAAAAGCATCGTGTACTTGCTTGTTGTGCTCAGTCTATGACGCTAGCACGAACCCAAGAAACCCAAGCATGAGCCGGGCGAGATGACCAACAGATGTTCTTTGCTCATTGGCGAGGCCTCTACTACTCGTTGTGGAGACAGCCACGTCCGGACGGGGCGTGCTCACACCACGACCAGCACTATTCGTTACGCTTGCCTCAAAGCCTGTCCTTGGTACCGTGATTGTAGCAGGTGCATTTGTGATCGTTGCTGTGACGGCAGTCCCACTGGAGCTAACAGTGATGGCCGTGTGACTTGCGCTATCGGTTTGTATAGCGACCAAGATTGCGTTCGAGCCTGTGCCGATGATTGTAGAAAGACCGGGCGTGAGTGTGAGTATTGTGGAGCCTAAGGTAATGATGTTGCCGACCGCGATACTACTATATGCAGGAGCTGTACCTAAGCTTCCTGGTGTAGTTGGATCTAATATGGCTACCCCAGTTCCTGCTGGACTGTTTCCCGTGACTCCTGCTGTCTCTACGAGTGAAGACATCTGCGATTCGTCATTGCTAAGGCCGCCAGAGGCTCCAGTACTAGTCACGATAACAGTAGGTTGCGAACCGGGCTGTGGTTTGCCCAAACCATGAATGATGGCATCCAGGAGGCTGCTCCCGAAAGAGGCTGTCTGTGGCCAAGGTGTGTTGGGCATTGACCCGGTCGTCAAATGTCCAGACATTATTGATTCTGTTGTAGGCTGCGGTGGACGTCCATATGGTCCACTGCCCCGACTCGCGCCAACTGTTTGCGGCTCGGCGTGGTCAGCAGCAGTTTGTGTGTATGATTCCTGCTTCGTTATTTGTCCATCAATTGTTGGTGCATGTTCAGGAAACCGCGTTTCCCCGCTTCCGCCCACTACATCCGTAAAACTGGGCTCCACGCTCGTCCTGATTTCAATAACCGTTGGCGTCCTCGTCGTGATAATTACTGGTGGTTGTTCAGTCGGCCTCGGCACGGTTATAGTTGGCGCGAATCCCTGCCCACCGCTTCCTCCAATACCATCGTTATTCCATTCGCCCCACTCGTCCCACCCAGTTGCCGACACTTCGGGGTGCCAGAAGGGTGGCGGCTCTTCGCACCAGTCTGGTGGGTCTGCGAGATAGCAAGGGTCGATATCGTCCGTAGGTTGGGGTTCTGGTGGTATGTCGGTGATCGAGTCTCCTGGCGAAGGCGCGAGATCATTAGCATCACCCGAGGAGACGGGTGCAGCTGCGGTTGTGGTAGTGGAGTCGACTGAAATAGCACTCGCCGCAGCTGTGTACGTTGTCTCCGCCGATGATGCATCGGCTTCTGCAGCATATTAGTAATCATGTGGTCTCTGTTAATCAACATATCGTACGGGCATGAACTGCTGTCAATCCTGCTAAGAAGACAAGCGTGCGCAGCTCAGAGGGGAGAAGCATCATACAGGGCCGACTGTGAGAAAGGAAAATCCGCGCTTCATCGCATCGATATAGCGCATGCAAAACGCGTCAGACGCGCCTTTCTGTCCTTGGGTCTCATTTCCTCGCCGGTCCAGGTAATAAACGTCTTTCTGCCATGCCGGAGTATTTTCTGCTTTAGGGTGCGGAACATTAATAACCAGGTACGCACCTGCCGGTTGAGGTGCTGCACGGGCCTCTAGCTGTGTACCCTGCCGTCGGGATGGGCGCTGTCAACTGGGACGCTCCTATGAGGTTCGACTTCCATATTAGACATTTCATGCAATGCTGGGTGACATTCATCTAATTCGTGCGATGCTGTTCATCTTGGAGATTGGCGACGCTATTCATGCTACTGGGTATAACAAACGGTACGTCTCCTCAGAAACACAATGCTCGGAAAGTATGTTCGCTATTATGAATGCCCACAAACGCCAATCTACTGCAGATCTTCTTAGCACCTATAATACTCCTCTTTTGTAAGGTCTTCAGTGGGGACGTGGCTTTGGCATACTCGTGTGCTTCACGCTCCAGCCCTGCATCGTCCTTCGCGCACCCAGAGTTTTACGCTGAGCTTGTTGATTCTGCACAACGCTCATTGAGGTTGTGTGAAAAGTTGATGCAGGTTTGAAACCATTCGTAGAATTGGACGGTGCTTTTGGATTTACAGCGTCGTCATCATCGTCAGAAAGCGTAATGATCTCCTTTCCATCTGGCTTGGAAGGCGAGCTGAGGCAGAGTGTATGGCGGGTATTCTCCACGTTGGAGTCATTAGAAGCTTTTCTCGGCTTGCTAGCCATCGGGCGATTCTGGAGCGTCCTGTTGGGTACAGCCAAAGGCTGGAAGGGGCGTGGCTGTGGGGTAATCTGGCGGACGTTCGACATATCACTCTGCGGTGCGACATATGACATGGAGGACTGCGACCGCTTGAGCAAGCGTCCTGCTGCTTGCGGTATCGGCGCTGCGGTCTGGGAAAGCGTCCGTCCAGCACCAGTGAAGAAGCTCGTGATGGCACCCTGGCCTGCCGCTCGAGACTTGGACTTTCTCCCTTGCATTGAATTCTCGCCCAGTCTTCTTACCTCGCTGTACGTTGGCTTTTGGCCTTGATCGTCCTCGGCTCCCAGCATCATCCGTCGTGATTCTTGGTCGAGATTTTGAAGGTCTCTTGCACTGAGAAAACCTGTTGTTGACGCAGTGGCTGCCGTCGTTGTGATGTGATTGTCATTTGCTCTGGTGTTAGCTCCCCGAACGTTCAAAGAGCGTGGAGAACCAAGCGATTCAACTTTGCGACGTTTGAAATCGGTGCCTTGTCGATCATGATTCCAACCCGCAAATTCAGTGTTATACTCGCCCGGCATCCCATCTATTTCTTCTCGCGTTGCTGGGTATAAATCGTCCTCTAGTCGCTCAAGGAGTGTACGTGCTACAGAAAGCTGAATGTGGTCCGGACAAGGTCGCCCGAGAATGTGCGCAATATCAGGTATGCTGTTTTTCTTAAAGGCAAGATCAGGTCCACGCGAGCCAAAGAATTTTCCGAGATTGCCGTCGTCCACGAACCTGGATAGCTTCGTCTCTTCCGACCCAGACGAACGCATGGGGCAGCTGAGATACAATAGCGCTTTGGCACGCGTCATGCCGACATACAGGAGCCTCCGCTCTTCGTCATGATCCTCTGCTCTAGAGTGCGGAAGAGAACCCTCATATACAGCCGGAACGAATACGATTGGCCATTCGAGACCTTTGGCTGCATGTATTGTGGATATTGTAACTTGACACACTTCCTTGCCATCTTCTTTCTCTACCTCAGTCGCGAGAGCAACATTGACCAAGAACTTTGACAAAACATCAGCCGGAGTATCTGGACGCTGTGCCATGCCTTCAACATCGGGCAAGGCATCGTCCACTCCTGTTTCGCCGTTGACTATTGCTGTTGCCATCTGCGTTGCTTGTGCAATGAGTTCATCGACATTTGCCAGTCGGTCCTTCCAATTCTCTTTGTAGGTTTGTTTGAGGTACGCTTCGAATGCAGTCTTACTGAAGATGTGTGTGATGAGATCGAGCAGAGTCCAAGGCTCTCCTTGAGCTGGCTCTAGCTTCTCACGTGCAGTATGCACGAGCCTGAAGAACAAGGTGATGCCCTGTGTTGCAGGTACCGACAGCTTAGTGGTTGGGTTCCGTCTGCCCTGCGCGATATCCTGTACAAGAGTCCACAAAGGGACCTTTCGTACCTCTGCTTCCTCCAGTAAAGCTTTGATTGTCTTCTCTCCAATCTTGCGAGATGGCGTGTTGATGACATTGACAATTGCATCGTTGTTACTGGGGTTATTGATAGCTCGTAGATAGTTCAGAATAATCCTAATCTCAGCTCTGTCAAAAAATCGCTTGCCTCCCACCATTCTATAGGGGATGCCTGCCCGTCCAAGTTCTCGCTCAATGGATAGCGATAAGGCTGCTGATCGGAGAAGGATAGAGTAGTCATTGTAGGTCAATAGCCCAGCGCTGAGCGTTTGCGTGCGTTTGATCTCACCAACTATCCATTGCGCCTCGACGTTAGCTGTGGCTAAATGTCGAAGGGTTGGCTGTTCCCCAACACAGTGTGTAGCGATAAGCGTCTTCTCTGGTCGGCTATCATCCTGTTCAATGACAGCAAGTGCAGCACTGAGAATCGAGCCGGCAGAGCGGTAGTTATTTTCCAGGTTGATGACAATAGCTTCAGGGTAGTCCACGCGCATTCGGAGCAGATTCTTGATCTCGGCGGCGCGAAAGCTGTAGATGCTCTGATCTGGATCACCGACGATGGTAATTCTCTGCGTCTTTTGAGCCATGAGCTTCATCAGCTCATATTGTATGTTGTTCGTATCTTGGTACTCGTCGATAAGCACCGCTTGGATTGTGGAGACGCATGAGGGGTGCTGCCTGAGTAGGTCTACGCAGCGTATAAGGAGATCATCATAATCCAGCAGATTTGCGGCTTTGAGATGTTCTTGATAGGATGAGTAGATTTGAGAGAACTCGCTGTCCTCGGCTTTCTTTTTAGTCGCAGCGAAACCCTCAGCCGTGATGCCCTTGGCTTTGAGTCCCGAGATCCTTGAACGAGCATACCCAGGTTCAACCATGTACTGGAATCGGTTAACGATGCGCTTGATGATTGCTTTGCTGTCGTCGGTATCGGCAATGCCAAAGTTCTTGTCCACGCCGATCTCTTGTCCATAACGCGAAAGGAAGCGGCGGGCGATTGAGTGAAAAGTGCCGAGGATAAGTTTGGCTTCGAGTTTTTCGCCAACAAAACCCTTGATTCTTTCTTTCATCTCTCGAGCAGCCTTAATTGTGAAGGTACAGACAATGATATTCCACGGCTGCAGGCGCTCATGTATAACATGGTACGCGACGCGCGCTGTTAGTGTCTTTGTTTTGCCTGATCCAGGTGGCGCCAGCACTTGGAGCACACCTGCTGGGCTCGTGACAGCATCTCTCTGGGCTTCGTTCAAACCCTCTAACAGGGCGTCCATCGCGTCCGGGCGGGCGGGCTTATCGTATCACATCAGTGATGAGGTTGCAGTGAAGACCAGCGAAGTGGCGTAAACGCGCTAGCGGGACTAAACCGCGCGAACACGTGACGCAAAACACCACTCGCAGGCTTTCCGCATCTTTTGACTCCATTAGTTCGCACCGCATTACATTAATCTATGGCCAAAAACAATGAATCCACTTAGCTCGATATGCCCGGGCTCAAGCGCATGACGGGACACTAGTCCAGTCATTTGCTTCTCCGTCTCCGGACGTAAGTCGACAAGATGTTCACGAACCTGACAAGGCAGAGCAAGCCCCAGACGACACAAATGTGTGGCACTCAGTTGTTCAACATCAAATTTCATGCCGTGTAGATTTGGTGTGATGCTCAGCTTGGGCTGAGTTCTGGGACTGAAACCGGAGTCGCCCACACTGCGTGCTGATTCGTTAAGCAGTCCGATGCCCGAGCGTATGTGGCTTGCATTTGTATCACAATTCCGACCAGCAACATTCCAAGGAGCGTTCCTCATGTCCGAGTACGCATATTACTCGGTTTGCGAGATACGAAGCATTGGCCGCCAGCCTGTGTCATACGAATCTGACGGGCACACGTCAGGAACCTCAGACATAGCAAATTCGATCCTTGGGTGCGACTATAATATGGCTTTCGAGCTCGTCATCAAGTGCTACGCTCTGATGAGGGTTTATATAATGCGGGTACTCCCTTGGCCCATTCAAGATCTCAAACCTCTCAACGTCTTTATCCTTGAGCAACCCAAAGAGCTGAAATCTACCATGTACATTTCACTGATCGTCCAGCTTCTCTCCTGTTGTATTGCAGTCAATGCATCGATCGTGCGCCCTCGTTCCGTGGTCAATGGCCCATGTACAGGTAAAGATGGGCACGCTGGTGTTTGCATCCCAAAGTCCTCATGTGATGGAGCTGGCGAGACATGGATCAACGACGCTTGTCCGGGAACGCCTGAGAATATTAAGTGTTGCACCAAAGCCTCTTGCCAGCAAGCCGGACGGTCTGGTGATTGTCGCTGGTCGGACAAGTGTGGTTCAGGCCGCGAGACGTTGTCGGGTCTCTGTCCGGGTCCTAACGCTTTCAAGTGCTGTGTCCCGAACAAGGAAGATAGCGGTGGGGATCTTGGGAAGAAGATTCTAAAGAAAGCCAGGGAAGCCGAAGGTACTCCTTACTCTTGGGGAGGCGGTAGCTGCAAAGGCATAACCAAAGGCGGTTATGATTGCTCAGGTCTGGTCTCTTGGGCTGTATGTCAGGTCACGGGAAGGGATCTTTTCGCTGAGGGGCTACGAGTGACACGCAGCATGTATTGCGCATCTGAGGGAAAGTTGAAGTATGAGTAAGATTGCCTCCCAGAAGATCTCCGACTGAACTCACGCAATGCGCAGGAAAGTCAAGTTTGCCAATAGGCGAGTTGGTGATGCAGTCTTCTTTGGTGGCGAGTGCGACTGTCAGAATGACCCTGAAGGTATCCACCACGTGGGCCTTATGATGGACAGCGGATACAACATGTGGAACGCGCTCAAGACTGGGACCAAGGTACGCAAAGACAACTTTGAGGACTGGGGCGAAAAGGCATGTCCCTATGTGATCCGTTTTGACTAGCACCGAGGCAAAGCAAAGGGGGTTTGCTGTCGTCATCTTTGATTGTTTCCACAAGGTTGTTCGCCACCTGGAAATAGCGCTACTGTTCTTGACGACTGGTGCAGCAACATATACATCGTAACGGTCAATAGCACTCGTATACACATCTGCTTACATATCATCTGTCTCTTACTGTCTGTGCCGCATGCGCCACAAACATTCCATCTATTCCGAAACAACTGGTGGTCTGATTCAGGCGAAAGCGAGACCGACATGCGAGACCGAGACCGACATGCGAGACCGAGACCGAAACTCCGATACCCATCAATTGGAGACCGTCGTCTGCCGTATTCGGTCATATTATTTCTTCTCGACAGACATCGCATGTTTGTATGAGAGGGCGGAACCCTGCGGCTCTTGACGCGCAATCTCTCAGCCTTACATAGGTGCACTGGCCCCGGAATTCTATCGCCATTACCTGGAAATGAGAAGGGTTGCGAGGTTAGGCAGACTTTGCGAGTGATGGTCATAGACGTATCTTTGAAATAGGCTTACCGATAAATAATATAAAGAGCAGATGTTCGATGATTGCTTGACCTTCATCACGCCTATCATTTGAACCTTTCGTCTATCCTGCCGCCATAATGAGTACACGCAAAGGATTGTATCATCTTGTCATAGCCGCTTCAGTATCAGCCTCTCAATTGTCGTACTCTACGAATATATCTGACCCTACGACTGCCTGTGGTATCTTGAAACAAACATACCCAAACATCACTTATCTTCCGGAGGATGCGGGCTATGCCGACGAGAACCAAGGTCACAATCAAATCACTCGTTTTTGTGGACGTGACTGACTGGTCTATAGTTTCTTGGGACTCTGCTGCGTGGCTAGGCCCCGGCTGTGTCTTCGCGCCCACATGCGCAACATCGCTCTCATTCGCTGTCAAGACTTTCGTCAAGACTTCGACTCACTTCGCTATGCGTGGTGGTGGTCATATGCCTATCCCAGACGCGGCAAATATTAATGGTACTGGAGTGCTCATCTCGAGCACAAATCTGAATACCCTCTCGATATCTGATGATAAGGAAACAATGAGTGTCGGTCCCGGACCAAGATGGGGGGACGTTTTCAATTACCTCGAATTCACAAACAGAACAGTCGTTGGAGGACGTCTGGCGCCTGTTGGTATCCCGGGACTCCTTCTTGGTGGAGGTATCAGTTGGTACAGCGTTAAGCATGGCCTGGCGTCTTCGGGCGGGAAAATAAAAGCCTACGAGGTGAGCCCGATGTAGCACTGATCTAACACAATACTGATCACTATAGGCTGTGCTTTCTGACGGTACGATTGCAATCATAACTGCCAACAACAGCTACTCCGATCTCTACTGGGCACTTGGTGGTGGCGGAAACTCCTTCGCATTGATAACTCGCTTCGACCTTCAGACCTTCCCATCGATCACTCCCCTTCTCGCAGATGCTCATTACGGATCCACGAACGCAACCCGCGATGCCTACCTTACGGCTGTACTCAACATGGCTCTTCACAACGACGAAGACCTTGCAGCAACAACTATCCCTGTCGCACGTTGGGGTCCGAAATACACCGCACCCTCTTATGAAAGCACGCTCTTTTACAACGGCACTTCGGCACCTACCTCAGGCGCTTTTGCTGAGTTCATATATGGTAACACCACAGGACTAAAAGCACTCAATGGTACCTCGACGTTGCGGCCCATCTCACTTGCGCAATACGGCCGCGCTATGCGTTCCGCGTTCAAAGAGGGTGGTCAGTCCTACGGCTTACGACAAAAGTTCCGTGTTGTCTCTATTAAAGCAACAGCTGAGAGCCTTAAGATCGTGCACGATACATATTTTGATTCCCTCGCTGCATCAGGTCTCGCAGACAGAATACCCGATTTCTTCACCGGTCTTGCTTTCAATGTTGTGAATCGCAACATGGCTGAGAAATCTGCGGGACTGCCGCAAAACGTCCCGGTGGAGCCGGCATTCTGGGTCGAGGAGAGCGTAACTTGGGGTCAGAGCGTCAGTGCCGACCAAGAGATAGAAGAATGGATCAAGAGTGTCAACGTGGAGATTGAGGCAAAGCTCGAGGCGATCGATGGCTTGAACAGATACTTCTACCTCAACGACGCGGACAAGGGCCAGAAGGTCTTTGAGAGTTATGGTCAAGAAAGTGTGGAGCGACTGAAGGAGATCCGCGAGAAGTACGATCCTCACAGAGTATTCACCGATTTAATGCCTGGAGGGTGGAAAGTTGACTACGCTGGAATATGAGCTTGACCCGGATTATGGAAGGAGTAGTACAGGGCCACCTGGGTCCCAAAGCTAGAAGAAGTACATTTGGGTATCATTCCTGACGTAACGTACATAGATATTTTGACGGCCAGGCCATATGACAAAAACATTTTGGCTCCTAGCCCTATACCAAGCCCACAAGCGTGAAAGCAGTTAATGTAACGACAGGGATCAGCCAAGTCGAAAGCCGTTGCGATGCGCTCGCCGCAGATCTCTGTGCCGGGTTTCGACTCCCTTCGGCAACATCATTCGGGCTTACGCACAATACCTGCGTCTCAGCAACGCCTCCCAGGAAATGAGCCGCAATGACGAACGGGACACTTTGCTTTGCGTAGATGTCGTACCACTTGAAATCCGATGTGTTTCTATCGCTATTCGGACTTTCGCTGCCCCAAAGAAGGCTAGCCGACAAGTACGTGCGATAGTCATCTGGAGAGCTGGACCCTGGTGACTTGGAATGGCTGCAGCTAGTCGTGCCGTTCGAAAGCTCTACAGGGTCTGTCATTGACATTAGTACATTGACAAAAACTCACTAAAATAGAGGTTCGCTTACTGTAGGTGCGTATGCCTGTGCCCAGAATGTCTGTCCCGCATGATTGTCGCAACCTCTCGAAATACTCATCGTTTGGCTCGGGCCAACTGCAATCCCCTCCAAGATATATGATCTCGCGTAGGATACTGGTACATGCTTCATCTATGACGCCGTCACAGCCGCCATGCTTGGTCGTTGACGATGAGGTTTTGTTGAGTCCGCCCAACATAAAAGTACATGCTTTTGCTTCGCTTTCTTCTGAAGCACTGATGAAACTGTCCCATCGATGCACTGTGCCGTTCGAATCTCGAGTTTCGTTGTAGGTGAGTGTGAAAGTCCAGTCATTCCGCGTAGGGTCCATCATAAGTGCACTCCAGTGGATGTTGCGGCTCCCTGTGGCGTTCACTGGCGCGTTGGGGTCAAAATCGGAGCTACATGACCCCTGGCTGGAATTTGTGGTGCTGTTCTGGGCACACGTTGGGACGAGTAGCAAGGATAGTATCGCGAGCCGAGTGAAATACGGCAGGCGAAGAATGTCCATTTAGATGTTGCGATGACTTTGTTGCAGCAAAGTGCCAGAGATTGGGGGCTCGATGCGAATTTAGCTAGTATTGTAAGGTTACGCTGGTTCAACGATGCCCTACTTGGCGGGCGTCATGTGTTGGCTGCCAATAACAACGGCCTTAGCGCCGCGACCACCCGCCGAACGATGGTCTGCTCGGAACAGCGCCGGCTTGGTGAGTCGAGTGGCGAAATTGAGGTATGATTTAAGTTGTCTGGGGCAAAATAGAAAGGCACGCACCGTCGTGGCTTGTAGTTGAGACACAGCACTTATCGCGATGAAAGGTGCGACCCTTTGACAAGACCAGCTACCGGCTTACCGACTTGGCGCGTCAATTGGCAAAGCCAATCTGAGTGATTGGCCGAGCCCGTGTCGTGTTCAATCATTGGCAGTCTTGTGTAGAGAAATCATGAGTGATTTGTTGTTGAAGCTTTGTTTGTTGACGTTCAAAGTGACGCTTTGCATTTATAGTCCAACAGCCAATACCCTTGAAGAACGTTCTACGCGTATTGTGACCGGTCAGTCCAGCTCGGCTGCAGCTGCTCCCCATCAATTCCGGCAAAATCGAATCCGCTCTCATAGCTGGCATATGAGATCAATCGCAATGTGTTGAGCTTTGCGCCTGCATCTGTCTGTGCCCATACCGAGACACTCAATGTGTTTGATCCCTGCAGGTTCAAGATTCCGGGTGGAATTGGGAATCGGGTCTGGGGACCGATGTGAGGGAAGTACTTGCCGTACTGGTAGCTGTGATGTTGTCAGTTCTTTTCTGGTCCAAGTAGTTTCTTCTTACCCGTTGACATAGAGCTGTACTCTAGCAATCGTACCAGCGGCAGCGCCAAATTCGACACCGATCGGAACATCAAGATCTTTATCGATGTTGAGATCAAAACTGGTAGTGAACCACTTAATACCTGCTCCCTGGACTCCGTCTTCAGTCGGGCTTTCACTCGACCAGCTACTTGTGTCAAACCCAGGCAGGTGCCAGCCAAGACGTTCTCCATACAACCCGCCCTCATTCAACGGCCCGCGAACAGGATCGATGTTTTTCTCGCCACCAGCGTTGCCCTGAATTTTCCATAAGTCAAAATTCAACTTGGTGTTGTTCGCACTCAAAAGCTGCGCGCCCAAGATACCTCTTGGGTTTTGTGCACCGGACGGTCCGTACGATGTCTGATCGTGGCCAGTGTAGTCTGTTACGACTGTCACAACGTTCCCCTCATCCTTCAGAGTAACATTCTTGAAAGGCACCACCGCGTTGGTCACCCATAGCGTGCCATTGCCAGGATTATAGCCAATCAACTGACCGTTAAGCCATGCGCTCCAGCCTGCTGCAGCACCGCCTTGCACTGTGATGTTCAGCGATGCAGCACTCTTGCCTGAGAAGTATCCACGATAGATCTTAGTCCCTGCGTAAAATTTATAGTCGCTGCTGTAAAGTACGGGGAGGGTCAATGGTTTGACTTTATTCAATGTCGTAGTCTTGTTCGCGACTATCCAATTGCTGTCGTCGAAAGATGGCGAGACCTCAGGAGCCGAGTCGGCAGCCTTGAAATCTATTAGACCAGGAAGGTCAATATTGCGATTTTCGGTGCCGTCAATTTCGGCTGTGAGACTGCCATAGGGCGTCTTGGACGTAGCCAACTGCTTGCCGTTCCACGAGAGCTTTTGAACATTCTTGCCAGCATAAACCTCAATAGTAGTGGCTATAGCATTATCGCCGACAACAGAAACAGTGTCGCCATTTATGCTCGCTGATCGGACAAGATACGGTCCAAGTGCGAAGATATGATGGTCCGGAGTGACATTCGGATCGGCTGTGGTAGGAGGGGCAAAAAATGTCCATGCAGTCGGAACGTCCAGAAGGTAAGCCAGCACACCGTTTGATAGCTGTATGACCGTGGCTCCTTTTGCTTGCTTGTACTTGAAGCTGACGTAGCTGGTATTGTTGCTCGATGTAGTCGAGAAACCTGAATCAGCGCCATACGAGGCAAAGGTGATGTTCTTCTGTGATTTGAATGCGAATTCGCCCGTCTGGCCTTCCTTCAGATAGAACGCCACGACAGGCTTATCGAAGGTTCCGTAGGTAAGAACCTCGCCTGAAGCGTAGAGTAAGGTCTCGTTTCCAAGAGCATAGTCAGTCACTACCCATCGAGCTTGTCGTCCGTTCAGCTGGAGGCTTGGAATTGTTACTGGGCCAATAGACGTGTTAACCTCCAGAGCGAAATTGGTCACAGTCCTAGATCTGGTATCGTTCTTCTCGGTGAGGTAGAACCTGCCATCACTATCCTTGCTCTTGAGAACCCACGTGAACACATCTGCGGTGCTGACAGCGTTTCCAGTTCCATTGCTTTCCATGACGGTGTTGTGTAGACCCTTGCTGACACGAGTGAAGAGTGAGATGAGTTTATACTGTTTGTACTTGTCACGGACTTCACGAGTCTCACGGATTGACGCATCGTAGTCGTAGGAAGTGTAGACCTAAGGGTGTCAGCTGAAGACGATCGCGTCACTACTCCATATGGACTTACGACAGGGGCTGCGAGATGGCCCCAGTTCGTACCTCCATAGGTCATATAAAGATTGAGAAGTGTAGCGCGCTGCGCAATAACGTCTTTGTAAAACACATCTGGGTACTCGGGGCTCAGATCTGACTGGCATTCGTCGAAAAAATGCTCCCCCCACGCCTGAAACCAGCCACCACGGAACTCAGGAAGGTACTCTGGCTGAGTGGGTGACACCTCTTGGAACCATTGGTAGTAAGTGCGGATTGTGTTCCCGCCAGTGTTAGGATTTGTGCAGCCTACAATCATTCATCAGTTCTTGAACTCCACATGCAGGACCATACGACGCTTATGCATCAGCACTCACTCAATCCCCCCGCGTATGAGTCGAGACCGTAGATGTCAACGGCACCGCCAACATTGTTGTAATCAGTCGACCAACTCTTGCCTCGGAATCCCTTCTCGTTGTGTGTTGTGGGAACAATAAGGCCTGCGTCCTTGAAAGCCTTCTTGATCTGCTCCATGTAAAGAACAAGTGTATTTGTAGGATCATACTTCGATTGCGTCAATTCGTTCTCAACCTGAGTCAAGATGACGGGCCCTCCGTTGGTGATTTGGTTCTTTGCGATGATGGGGCCAACTTCCGCAATCCACTCTGACCAGGCCTTCCGGTAGGTCTCGTCGGACGTCCTGTAGTTCCCACCACTTCCATCGCTTGTCCAAAGTGCGAATCCCCCTCCTGACGTTTCCGCGTTGCTGTACGGGCCCGGTCTAGCAATAACGTATAGCCCAGCTTGCTTCGCAGCATCGAAAAGGCGCTGGATGTCTTTTCCGGGTGTAGTGAAGTCGTAAGTTCCTTTCGATGCAGAATGATAACTCCAGAAGAAGTAAATAGACACGGTGTTCATACCGTTGGCCCTAAATTTGTGGAAGATATCCAGCCACAGCTAGTAGGACATGTCAGCGGGTGAAAGTCACGTGATGTTTGAGCTGTGGATGCGAATGGGAGTCACGTGATATTTGAGCTGTAGATGTGACTTTACCTCAGGAACCGGAAGACGAGCATAATGGAACTCGCCACTCATAACAATGATGCGCTCACCGTTGATTTGCAAAGAGCCATTGTCCCATTCAACGATTGTTTGGGTGGCAAAAGCCCCCAGTAGCACGGCAAAAAGGCCGAAGAGGAGCTGTAAGGACCTCATGATCAACTCAGGACGCGAGGTAAGATTACAAAGTCCTTTACCTTGCTGAGTCTCGCTGAAAGCTACCTCTTATAACAAGCTGGTGCTCCGAGGACGACCGGCACAACGAAATGATCATCTTAACATACGGTCACCTCATCGACTCTATTGCTGGCTCTTTAATTTACCGTCCATACAGGCCTGCTACTTGCGGACGACCCCGATTGATCTGCAAGGTACGGACGCACCAGGCAAGGATGTTTGCGGGGCATTGCGCACAAACATCGCTCCGAAAGCCGAGAGACATTCGCAAGAGGGTGTGACGCCCGGCATCGGAAGGCTTGCCTTTAAGGGCTGCCGCGATGATATCTACTGTGATATTTTGATGTAAGTTGGTGTTTGTCGATCATCAAAATTGCTGACGATGAAAAGCACTGTGCTTTCCCTGTTTCGGCGTCTTGGAAGGAGGCTGAGGGCTTGGCCGATCCCCGCCAGCTACCTATTTTCCTCAACGACAATTGCTTCCACCTCGAGGATTCCGACTACTGCGCGTCAATTGAGACTAAATCAGCGTTTTCCCTTTAGGCAAGATGCCTTCCAATCATCATAACTCCGAATCGACCCCTCTGCTGCACCACATCGTGCCACAACACATCCATCCTGATGGAGAGAGCGGCCGAACAGGTTTTCATGCCTCGCACTTCGTCCAAGTAGCCTGGAGATCCGGCAGCAACGCAGCAAAATGGACAAACTTGCTCTGGCCAATTGTGCCTGTAGCTTTCGTTCTGCATTTTGCCTTTCCAAGCAATCCGATTGTCATTTTCGCGCTCAGCTACATCGCTATGATTCCTGTTGCGAACTTGCTTGGATTTGCCGGTCAGGAATATGCGCGGAAGATGCCCAAGGTCTCTGGTATTCTCATTGAGACTGCATTCGGGTCAATCGTTGAGATCATCCTTTTCATCATTCTGATTGCAAAGCATACAGCGTCTGAAGGCTCCTCTGAGCACGGAAACCTCATTCCTGTCATCCAGGCCGCTATCCTGGGTTCTATATTGACGAATCTGCTACTGTGCCTCGGACTCTGCTTCTTTGTTGGTGGGCTACGACAGGCAAGGCAGAAGTTCCATGCATCCATTAGTGAAGTTGGCAGCGGACTGCTCCTGGTCGCTGGTTTTGGTCTGCTCATTCCCAGCGCCTACTACTCTGCCTTGAAGGGTTCGGCGGTTCAGAAGGCTACTAAGCACCACGAGTTCACCGAAAAGATTCTGCAGCATAATGTGCTTAAGATCAGCCAGGTCACATCAGTTCTGTTGATGATTGCTTTTGCGATGTAAGCTGTGAAAGTCGTCTAATGAGATCCAACCTAACAGTACTCAGCTTCATTTTCTACAATGCCCGCTCGCAGCATTCCATCTTCGATGAGGTTCTGGAGGCTGATGAGCATGCCGACCTTGACCATCACGAGGACGTAGCAAAGCCGAAGTTCACGTTCACGGAGTGCATTGTAGCCATTGTGCTGGCACTTGCCATTGTTACCATGCTTGCGATTTTCCTTGTCGTTCGCATCGAGGATGTCGTCGAAGCCGGTATCCCCGATCAGTTCCTTGGTCTAATTATGCTCCCGCTAGTTGAGAAGGCTGCGGAGCATTTGACCGCTATCGACGAAGCCTGGGATGGGCAGATCGTAAGCAGTCTCAACTCCTGAGATGGTAATTGGCTGACAGATATAGAACTTCGCTCTTTTCCACTGCATAGGCCCCTCGATCCAAACAGCGCTCTTCAACGCCCCACTAGTCGTCGTTGTCGGCTGGGCTCTTGGAAAGGACATGGACCTGAATTTCGAAATCTTCATGGTTGTACTTCTGGTACTGTCCATTGTGGTGGTCGGCAACTTCCTCCGCGATGGTGAGAGCAACTACCTCGAGGGAAGCTTGCTTGTGGTAAGTCTAGACAACGCTAAATTGTGGCGCCTAATATGTTTCTGACAGTCGGCTAGATCGTCTATATTATCATCGCCGTCGCGTCTTGGTACTATCCGAACCCTGACGTTGCGACTAGCAACGGAGGAATTGAAGGCTAAAGCAGCAACCGTCTTGCATAAATGAATCCATCCTCAAGCCGTCTTGTAGCTGTTATCTGGACTTCAACAGCTCAACCTCTTCAATTTTGCAACCTTGTGGATATAGCGTCAGGCACGGAGCTCAAGGCGCAGATCCGGCTTCAAGCACTACGTGGATTCAAAGTTTTTTTCTTTGTGGCTATTTGAAATTGTTCATCGCTATATACTTTCAAGCAAGCCTTGTAGCAGGCCTTGTAATGTACAAACTGTGTAGGTTCAACGCTCATCACCCTAGTTGTATAATAATGCCTTCTAAATGTGCGGACCACCTAAAGTCTAGTACACTAGGCTGTAACCTGATTTGGTTGCAAGGTGTCGTCAGCCAATCAGGGGCGGCTCTTGACATGGTCTACCAGAGGAAGGGGTGGTCCGCACGTTTCGGAAGGCACCGATACTCTACTCTCTAGTGGACCTTCGCACCTACAGCCTTGAGCAGCTTACTGAAATTTGGTGTCCCCCAGCCGGTGACCGGATCCTGTGAAAATGTTAGCAAGCGGTTCCTACAGCTGCGGAGAATGGCTACGTACCCAGCCTTCGGTAACGGGGAAGCCGTCAACATTGCAGCCGTGGCTAGTTCCCTTCAGAATATCATTGAGACCCTTATATCCTTTCTTGTAAAGCCAGGGGTTGATGTAACCAAGCACAGGCTTGCCGCTCGCGATCAAGGCGTCATTGACGAGAGCGAAGATACCAGCAGTCAGCGGTGTGGAAGCAGAAGTTCCGCTGATGGTGCCCTCTGTGCCGTTCCAGAAGTATGCGAAGTACAGGCCCTGGGCAGCCAAATCAGGATAAGCTCTGCCTTTGCGATTGTACAACCCTTCATAAAGACCGTCAAGACCCTTAATGTATTGAGGGACCGCATTGCCTTGCCATGTAGGGCGATCGAAGTAGTTGCTAAAGCCCGATCCGCCTGCGTATAGGTCTCGGTAGCCGGTGGACGTGTTGCGACCAGCACGGTAGACAGCCTCCTCAGGGGCAAAGTTCATCGTAGCGCCAACAGCAGTGACGTACGGGCATGAGGCGGGAAAGTTGGGGTTGAACTGGTAAGTGTTCTTGCCGTCGTTGGTGTAGCACTTGTCGGTACCACCGAGGCCACTGTCGCCAGAGGAGAAGAAAAGTGTACTACCACGGGCACCGGCTTGCGCAAACTGCTTGCAGACACGCTCGGCGTACGAGCGGGGAACAGTCTGTTCGGAGTCACCGTAGGAAGTGGAGACAATCTTGGGAAGATCCTTCTGTGAGAGGAGGTAGTTCACCCACACGAGGTAGGGCTCGTTAGTGTTGGTAGGTGTGGTGATGTCCGGAACGAAAGGAGGCGAGCCACCAGTGGAGTAGCTGATAATAGGTGTATTGTAGCTGATACCGGCGATCGCCTGGAAGTCAAGATTGGCCTCTTTGCTTGTACCCTTGGCAGTCTGGTTGGCGGTTAGAGGACCATCCTGAACTGGGCCGTTGTCAATGGAAAACTGCTTGAAGTTTGCGGCCTGAGCGACGAACTCAGGGCCGTACTTCTGCAAGAAGAGCTTTCCGTCGGGACGAATCGGTATCTCGCCAAGGAAGTTGTTGAACGCCACGTTGTTCTTGTCGAGAGCCTTAGGCTTGTAGCCCTTGGTGCCGTAAAGATTCTCGAAGCACTGAGGAGTTACAGAGGTTGCGTTGCAGACTGAAGCAATGGTCTCGTTAGAAGGCGTCTGGTAGCCTTGAGGGACCTCAGCGCCGCCGTCGATGTAGGTGGCAATATTCTTCTCAGCACGGAAGAACGAAGTGGTGGGCTGAATGGTGTCGATGTGGCTGTGGAGGTGGCGAGGAAGCGACCATGACGTCGCACGCGCAACAACAGAGCCGTCGTGGTGCTTGTAATTGTGGTACTCAGTATCAATGAGCTTCTCGACCTGCTCAATGGGCAGATGAACAACAATCCAGTCCTTGGCAGCGCTGTAGCTCAGGTTCTCAATCTCGATACCGTTCTCCTGGAGCCATTCGTGCACAAGATCGTGAGTCTGAGATGTAGGCTTTACGAGCTCATCAACTTCCTCGGCGCTCAAGTGCTGACCATAACGAGCATGGTCAGGGTCAGAGACTGTGAAGTGTCAGCAACCGCATGACAATAGCATAAAGCGTGCGTAGCGTTACCTTCATGAAGGTGACGGTCAAGTTCCTCAAATCGGCCCTGCTTGAGACCGATTTGAAGAGAGATGGTCCTACCGCCATGGGCACGGTCCTGCTTCTCCCATTCTCTGGGCACGTAGTGAGTCTCCTTCACAACGTATGGTGAGCGAGCTCGAATTGGTGTTGCAAGCGCATCACAGAAGGCGAGGATGGCCGCAGCCACGAAAGCGGACTTGATCTGCATGATGAACGACGAGAAAAGAGGTCACGTACAGAATAGACAGACGCACACCAGCTACCGAAGAGGGCCCTGCCGATATTTATCTATCGGAGAGCATGGTTCGACAGCGCGTTCCCGCACTTTCAACCTGTTCCATGGCAACCATTGCTGTAGGACAGGCCGAGCGAAATTGCCCCACAATCACACCTTCCAAGAAGAACCAAGCTCTTCAATCGAAGCTTGAGTGCATAGTTTTAGTGGCAATGACATGCTTGGTTGGTGCTTGGTTATCGCTATCGAGCTTCTCACCTGCCTGTTTGAGCACTAGTGCTTCTTAGCCTCGGCTTATTTACAGTCGCCTCCCCTTCTGCAGGTACTTTGACCGAGGGCGGACACGGAACATGACATGGAGTACGCTGCGTTCTTAGGCCACCTACCTTCCTGTTCGACCGTTAGTTTACACTACGCAAGAGTACCCAGATGCACACGACATATGAGCTACGAACTGTTGATCTCTGCCGCGGACCTACTTAGGTAATGTGGAATCGCGTGATATGCTTTCACTTGTATTGCAAGCACAAAAGCAGCATATCTTCCGACATTCAGGCTGCTAGAAACGTAGTACACTTGTGTCGTTATCTCAATCACTCACCACCATGGAAAACAATGCGGTCGCGCTACTGTAAGCTGTCCCCTTATGTCGGGCTTGCAAGCGCAATCACTGTACCGCCGTACTCTCCGTATCGACATGACGTGCGTACCTCTATGTATGATAGGTCAATTTGTTTGTTCACTGGCTCGGCTCTAATTGGCTTGGAGATTTGGTCCCTGTCTTAGTTGCTTTTGGGGAGTATCGAGACGTAAAGAGGATGCCAGGCCCTCCGTCATTGAGCATGCCTAGAGGTTCACGTCCTCGGCTTCAAGATATGAATAGACGCTGCTCCAACGTTGTCGAATCATTACCTTCATTGGCTCTTGACAAATGATCTTCCGGCATGGCTCGTTAGCTTGTCACAGGAACCGGACAGACGCGCGCAATTCATGACGGGAGTGTTGCAACATAACAACGATTTATGGTTGTTGGCCATAACCTGAAATCTACAGAAGATTATAGACTCTCTCCCGTTCCTCTCATCGATATCTAGATAGCATTCTCACAGTTCATGCACAAATGCATGGCTTGGCGCAAGTGGGTGGCAAGAACAATCAAGAACAATGATCGTCGCCACGCTCGCTTCCCCACAAAATCAGAGCGGGGAGGTACTCCGGCAAGCATACCTCAACACCCCAGCCTGTATGACCCTTGGCAATACTACTCAAAACCAGCCGTAATCCACCATGTCCCAACAAGGCATTCCTTTTGACATGCCCACCAAAGCGGACCAAGCCTCAATGCCGGTGCAAGCCCGACTTCCCCGGTCCAACTCCATTGTCAAGACGGCAGCCTCGAGAGGCGCCCAAGCAGCGCCAAAACAGATCCGCATCCTGCTGTGCAATCCAAACTCGACTGCAGCCATGACACGAGCTTGTGTCGACATGGTGCTACCCACGTTGTCATCCAACGTGGTACTGGTCGGCTGCACAGCGCTGGAGCCTGCACCCTCGGCCGTGGAAGGCAAATTCGACGACGTCATGTCCGCTGCCGTTGCGGTGCAGGGGATATTGCAGCATGCGAATCAGTTTGATGCTTTTTTGATCGCTTGCTACAGCGACCATGCGCTGATCAGGATGTTGAGAGAAGAGCTGTCGCAGCCTGTGGTTGGGATTATGGAGGCTTCGCTCTTCGCTGCGCGGACCTTGGGGAGTCGCTTTGGTATCATCTGCAGTGGACCGAGGTCGCGGTACACGCTTGAAGATACGGTTCGAAGCTCGGGGTTTGCCAATTTTTGCGTCGGCGTGCGCAGTTGCGAGTTGGGCGTGCTTGGGCTGCACGAGAGGCCTCGAGAAGAAGTGCTACGGATTATGGGCCAAGTGGGTAAAGAGCTTGTGGCGGATGGTGCAGATGTTATTCTGCTGGGATGTGCGGGGATGGCTGATTTGAAAACCGCAGTCGAGCAAGCCGTTGGTGACGACGTGCAGGTCATCGACGGCGTTGTGGCCGGCGTACATCACCTGATCGGTCTTTGCAGAATGGGGTCGAAGACTGCGAAGAAGGGGGCTTATGCCAGTTCTGCTGCAGGTAGACAAAGAAGAGGCCAAGACTGGTTGTGAGCTGCGGAGAGAGGATCAACAACACCTATCCGGTACCAGAGCCTTACGCGGACGGCAGGCTGGACCTCTTGTGGTCTACGAGTGTATCTGCACTTACGGAATTGGCTACACGCAAACCAGACACAGACGCGGGTAGGTCAATCTCAGAATAGGTCGACATTGATGCAGGCTGCACTACCGCACCACAGCGACAACAACAGCTGAGTTGCGTGTACGCTTTCCGCATTGGGTGTGCCTCTAAGAAGAGCTCGGATCAGTTGCGCCATGTCGGCCTTGATTCGATGATTGAGTGGTAGCACGGATGCTTGGATGGTACGGAGTCGCAGAGACACTGACAAGCAAAGGCACGTTCAAGCCTCTATAGCGAGAAGAAAGCGGGTCATGTACAACAATATGCAATTGGTATGGGGCAGTGATGTTGTCACACGGCCGAATCCGTAATGTACAAATCTTACAGTATCGTAAACACCACTTCACATCTTGCCTCCCGTAAGTTCCTCGGCCAGCTTCTTCATACGCTCCTTGGCCAAGCCAACCCCCTCTCCACCGCGCAGCTTGTTCATCATATCGCCAACACCCTCGGGCATAGTTCCGTGCCAGGGCGATAGACCCTCGTGCCCCTCGGATCGTGGGCCGACGTTGCCCTTGGTGTTCCATCCTATCGGCTCCTCGTCGGTGCCGAAGGCTTCCTCGATGGCCTGGTCCAGCTGCTCCTCGCTGACGATGAAGGTACGTGCGTTGGTGTACAAGTCGTGCAGGCGGGCGTCGCGCACGGCGTGCTGAGCAGCCTGCTTCCTCTCGAACGCCTTTCGCCGCGCCTCGATGTTCTTGTCGACTGTGGGGAGGGCGCCAGCAAGAAAGTCGCGCACGCCCTTGGAGACGGACGTCTCGGTCAGGACGTCGACTTCACGGCGGGGCGCCATGGCCAGCTTTGTGCGCAGCTCGCCGCTCTTCTGTATCCGGTCGAGGTGCTGTGCCTCGGATGCGACCTTGCGCGCGTGCAGCGCCTTAACACCCTCCTTCAGCGCCTCCTTGCGCGTATCGGCCAGGCGCTGCTTGTACAGACGCACATCAGCGTCGCGGCTGAAGGGCCCGGGGGCCTTGCGTTCCTTGGGGTCCCTGGTCGACTTTTGCAGAAACTCGTCCGACTCCTTGGGGTGCTGGTTGCGTGTCTTGAAGACATCGCGCGGGATGGGCAGGTGGCCTTTGATATGAGGATCGAGGGGGAGCGTCGGCTGCTTGGGCTGGGGCACGTCGATGTAGTTGGGTGACTGCGGGCCCAGGGCGAGCGCGGCGGGCGACGAGCTGAACTGGCGGGCGTGGCGGCAGTGGGCGGGCGCCGGCGCAGCCCACGGGGCGCGGACGGGTATCCTGGGCGGCATTGCGATGGCAGAGGCTGTCGTGGTGGTCGCCCGCTGAGGTGCTCGCTGCTGGCTGCTGGCTGCCACTGCTGGCCGTCCGCTCGTGGTCGCGGCTGCGGAAAAAGTCGCCAAGCCCGCGCTATGCCGGATGGGAGTCCGCAAACCTATTTTCGCCAACTTTTTTGTCGCTCGTCCTCCACCCGCAGTCTTCACCACCACGGGACACGCGCACACAGCAACCATGGGTTCCGGCAAAAAAGAGGCTGCCCGCAAGGAGCGCCAGGGTAAAACCGGCGATGGCATGGGCAACGTCAAGGTCAAGGGCGAGAACTTCTACCGGTATGCGCCCACTGCACTGCACTATGAGAATCTGAAGCCAGGCCGCTAACACAACCCCAGCTCTGCAAAGAAGGTCAAGGTCCTCAAGCGTCTCACAGACGGCAAGGCCCAGAGGAACGCTTCCGGAGACATCACCAAGGCCGCCTCGTACCAGTCGCGCGAGGCGCCTGTCGCCCGCGTCGAGCCCAACAGGAAGTGGTTCAACAACACCCGCGTCATCTCTCAGGATGCTCTCGACTCCTTCCGCTCTGCCGTGCAGGCGCAGGCCTCCAACCCTACCACCTTCCTCATGAAGCGCAACAAGCTGCCCATGAGCCTGATCGAGGAGAAGGGCAACATCAACGGCTTGAAGCAGCACGCCGCCAAGATTGCCGTCTCCTCGCAGCCCTTCGCAGAGACTTTCGGCACTAAGGCTCAGCGCAAGAAGCCCAAGCTGGACTTTAGCTCCATCGAAGACCTTGCCGCCCGTACAGACACCATGCATGAGAACTACACCGAGCGTCTCGAGCAAGCAAAACTCCTGTCTGGAACGTCTGGTGAGCCTGACGAGGAGAACAAGGACGGCGACCTCGCCACCGCACGAGAGTTCATCTTCATGAAGGGTACCTCCAAGCGCATTTGGAACGAGCTCTACAAGGTCATCGACTCCAGTGATGTTATCCTTCACGTCTTGGATGCTCGCGACCCTGACGGCACACGTTGTCGCAGTGTGGAAAAGTACATTCGTACTGAGGCTCCTCACAAGCATTTGGTCTTTGTCCTGAACAAGGTCGATTTGGTGCCCTCCAAGGTAGCAGTAAGTGCACCCCCATCATCAACACCTCCTTTTGCCCCTCCATCCATCTTCATTCCCCATTTTAAGTCAAGGACCTATTCTTTTCCTCGCGAAATGTCTTTCATGAACTGGTTCTGTTACAAACTGGGAAGATTAAGAACGACTCGCCTTCCCAACGCCGTCTTGGTTGCGGGTTGACGGCTTCCGTTTTGGTTGCTGTCGCCAGAGTTCAGAGTGATCTGTTTGAGTTGAGGGCCGACTCCGCCTCGCGGACCTTTGTGGCGGTCCTCTTAGTAACGCTTCACACATGCCTTCGTCTTCGATAATACTTTTGTAATCTAGTATTGAGACATGGCTAACATCATCACAGGCTGCCTGGGTCAGACATCTCAGCAGAGAGTTCCCCACTCTTGGTATGTGCTACTACTTCCTCCTGCAAACACACGTCTAATAATCTGCAGCTTTCCACGCCAACATCAACAACTCTTTCGGAAAAGGATCCCTCATCGCCCTCCTCCGCCAGTTCTCCTCCCTCCACAGCGACCGCAAGCAGATCTCCGTTGGTATGGTCGGCTACCCAAATACTGGAAAGTCATCCATCATCAACACCCTGAGGAAGAAGAAGGTCTGCGTTGTCGCGCCCATTGCTGGCGAGACCAAGGTCTGGCAGTACATCACGCTCATGAAGAGGATCTACATGATTGATTGCCCGGGTATTGTACCGCCAAACCAGAACGACACAGATGAGGACTTGTTGTTGAGAGGCAGTGTCCGAGTCGAAAACGTCGAGTACCCTGCGCAATACATCCCAACCGTTCTTAAACGGGTACAGCCGAAGTACCTCCAGCGGACGTACGACTTGAAGGAGCCTGCCACCGATGCTGTCACATTCCTTGAGATCCTTTGCAGGAAGAGCGGACGTCTTCTCAAAGGAGGTGAGGCGGACATTGAAGGTGCTGCCAAGATGGTCTTGAACGACTGGATCCGTGGTAAGCTTCCTTGGTTCACACCGCCACCTTACAAGGAGGGTGGGGCAGACCCTGCTGTCGGTGTCGAGGGCCGCGATGGCGCACTCGGTGAGATGAGCAAGAAGAGGAAACGCGGTACCGAGAGCGAGGCTGTCACAAGTGTTGCTGCTACTGTCGACACTACCGGCGCCTCTCAGGACTATGCAGACAAGACCGACGGTGACTTTGATGGCTTCAGCGATGAAGATGACGAGGTTGACGAGGATGATGATGAGAGTGAGGAAGCAGATCTCGCTGGTGGTGTTTCGCTCGAGACTCCCGAGGTCGATGACGCGAGTGAAGACGACGACGATGTCGAAGCAGATATTGCGGCGATATCTGCAGCATTATCGAAAGCGAAGAAACGGCAACGGAAAGCTTAGAAGCACTCTGATGATTACAATGATACCCCTTCTTCGAGCCAAGAGGCTCATTCTCTCTACAACTCATGCCCTGTCAACAACTGGTGATGTGTCTCTGATTGCTGCGTGGATGTAGTTGTCGAGCTAGACTGTACCTCTGTTTTATACACTCTTCTTTGGGGAGTGGCTCGAATGCTGATCAAGTTGGTCGGCGCGAGAGTCTGAGCATGAAACCGCATGGGTGTTTCTACTACCACAGCAGGAAGACGTCATAATCAAAGAATATCAATCTTTGCGTGCATTTATGTTTCGTGCCTGACAATGAGAGCGTGCTCACGGCCTGGTGATCAACTGAGGACGAGTGTAAATGACCAAACTTGCGCAACTCGTCGTGCGCTGGGCTGGGCTATTATAGCATGCTGGTCTTGATTATTTGGCATTGTGCACATCTATGCGTATATACAATTGCTCTGAAAACCCATCACATCGAACCAGCAAAACCATTATTCCTTTTTGAAAGATCAAACTCAAGCAAACTCAACAGTGTTCCTCAGGGTCCCAATCTCCGGCGTCACGCTGACCTCGACGACATCCCCCGGCTTCAGAAACTGCGGGTTCTTCATCGCATATCCGACGCCCGCGCACGTCCCCGTCATCACAACCGTCCCCTTCTTCAGCGTCGTGCCTTGGCTGCTAAACGCAACCAGCGTAGGGATCTTGAAGCACAAGTCATCGATCCCCGAATTCTGCCTCAGCTCGCCGTTCACCCTTGTCTGCAGCGTGAGCTTGCTGGGGTCAGGGACAACCTTTGTGCTGACGATTTGCGGCCCAAGCGGCGCGTACGTGTCGAAGCCCTTGGAGAAGTTCCACTGCGGTACTGTTCCCGCGAGGTTGGGGTCGCGCTGCCACTTGCGGCTGGAGACGTCGTTGCCGGACATGTAGCCGCCGATGTAGTCGAAAGCGTCGGCTTCGGAGACGTCCTTGCAGTCCTTGGAGATGATGAAGCAGAGCTCGCCTTCGTAGTCGGCTTGGTTGTCCTGGGCGAGTTTGGGGATTACAATGGGGCCTTCGTGGTCTTGGAGGCAGGTGTTGGCTTTGATGAATGTGCTGGGGTGGGGTGGCAATGTACGGCCTCCTTCCTGGACTGTGGTGGTTTTTAGTATCAGTTGTGAAGTTTGGGTGGTGAGATTTGGGGGGCTTACTGTGCTTGATGAAGTTGAGACCAATGCATCGAATGATAGGGACCTCGTCAACGGTCACAGGCCCAAGAAGCTTCTTTACTGTGACTTCCTCATCTGTGACTTTGGTGGCCGCATCAAAGATATCACCATTCGCTACATCAATGACTTTGGCCTTCAAGCCTGTGGCTTCAGTGGTTGTGCCTACATCAAAGTCTGATGAAGGAAGGACTGGTTGACCCCGCAGTTCGCGGCCGTCTGTGGCGATGAAGCGAATGAGTCTGTCCCAGTTTGGTGCCATTGTGAGTTAGTCAATTGAACGTTTGATTGAAAGAAGGGAGTTGCGGCTGCTTATATGTCATGTATTGTATGAGTATACTCGTCGACTAGAGGGATATACCTTCTGCCGGACTACGCTGCCGCTGTCGGCAAGCTCAACCTGGCCCCGCAAACGCGCGGAAAGAACAAACGGATGGCTGTGACAGCATCTGATTGGTCAATTTCTCTGGGATCGGAGCTAGATGTACGGCCGGGGTACAAATCTGCGAACAACATCGCACAACAATTGTAAGTCTGTAAAGAGCATTTGAAATGGTCATCGTCCTGAGGTCTACCGAGTGTCGGTTGTTGCAGTACCGAAGTGCATGCGGTGTCATTGTGCTGCGTTCCGAGTTTGGACTTGGGAGCGAGTTTGCGATTTGCACACGGTGCGACTTGTCCATATCGTCTTGCTTCTATCTCCGATGAAACAAAGTCTATGCAGCGACAAGAAGTAATTCGAGTACCTGGGTTGCCACTCACAAAACTTTCATCGCACTGGTATGCCTAATGGCTCGCTGGCTCGGGTCTACATTGTAGGGACTTGACAACTCTTCTCTAAGTCACAGAGAACAACACATCCACACATGCAGGTGGAGGTGTTTCAAACAGCTAGACGACAGGTACAGACATTTGGCGGAGCATTGGGGTGATCGCTGTCGCGAGAATTGAGCGCTTTACTCTTCACAGACTAGTGGCGAAGTTGATTTCATCATATCTTGAGATTATCAACTCTCAAGCATCTACAGACCCGGTCCAATCAAGACATGCCTGTTTTCGAAGCAAACGACAAAGTAAAACTTCACTACACCACGCACGGCTCTAGTGGCAACCCCCCATTAGTCCTGGTAGGAACTTCGCCCAATGTTTACGACCTGGGACATGCATTGACCAACATTCAAGCTCCATGGCTTCACAGGCTCAGGACAGGTATTCAAGAGGAACGTGTCTGCACTAGCAGAGAAACACCATGTCATTGTTCCTGATCTACGCGGGCATGGCGAGTCTGAAAAGCCACGCAGTGGATACCACGTTGCACGTTTAGCATCAGATTTGAAGAACTTGATCGAGCATTTGCAACTGCCTGAGGGACAGGTATCGGCAATTGGCACAAGTCTGGGAGCAGCAATCATCTGGTAAAGCAACCTGGCAATAAACTGAATGTATGCGACTGACAGCACGACAGGTCTTATTGCGAACTCTTTAGCTCAAAGTCGTTTTCACATGTAGTTTACGTCGATCAGGCCCCTTTGCAGAATTACCTGGCAGACTGGGGCTCTGAGTACGGTAATCGAGGCCTTAACAACTCACAAGCCCTCGCAGAATTGCAACGCACACTCGATAGCGACCCAAAGACAGCACATCTAGGCACTATCGCCGCTTGTCTAGGCTACAGATGGCACCCTCAGTCTGGCGACCCAGCTCAAGACTCGAAAGAGTGGCAGGAAGATGAAGCTTTCTTCTTGGGTGAAGCCCTCAAGGGCGATGGCTGGTGGTACGGCAAGCTAATGGCTGATCACACGGCACTGGACTGGCGAGATGCGATCCAGCAGAGTTTTGGCCCGACGAGTGGGAGCACAACGAAAACGCTTGTTGTTGCAAGTACAAGGAGTGGTTGTTTTCCTGCGGCTGGACCGCTGAAGGTTGTGGAATTGGCAAATGGAGGCACAGGCGGCGGGCTAGCACAGGGCGTGGCGGTGGAGTGGGGCGGGCATTGGTGCTACTGGGAACAGCCGGATAAGTTCAACTCGATGGTGCTCGAGTTCTTCTCTGAGTAACGTTGGATTGTGCAGGAGTTAGTTGTCGACAACAAGGCCAAGACCAAGGCCATGACTGTTGCTCCGTGTTTATCTCCGTGCCTGCTGCATTCGTCAACGGGCGTCCACGCACAAGCCTGGAATGCTGGCGCCTCGCCATGCAGCGCTTTCAGCATCCAAGCAACTGCTCTGGGATGGAATCTGCACCTTGTCGAGATACATTTCTTACAGCATTATTGATGCTCGCATGAATGCGTCACGTCAGACATGCAAACGTCTCCCCGCAGGCTGCCCCACGGCGGGGTGGTCCAGGCGATCCCTGCCGCCGATGCAGGCGTCGCGCGACTCACCGCTGTGACGGCCAAAATTTAGTATGTAGAAGTGCGAGCCGCAAGCTTTCTTCAACACAACACACACAATGGCAGCAATAGAAGACTACTCGCGGCCGACGACGCCCACTCACCTCACCAATGGCCTCCCTTCGCCACGCACGCCCAAGCAGACAGGGCTTGCGCTCACCGAGTACACCGCGAACCCCAGCCCGCCCAACGAGCAGACTTGGGACAAGAGCAGCGTCGTCCCCGAGGCGTTCCTGCTGCCAAACGGATATCCTGATGTAGGTCCCCGCGTCAATTGATGCTGAAGCAGCGGCCTGACAGCAGCGGCAGTACCTGCGCCTGATCCTCACCTCGCGCGTCTACGAAGTTGTCAAGGAGACGCCCCTCACCCACGCAACCAATCTCAGCAACCGCCTCGAATGCAATGTCATGCTCAAGCGCGAGGACCTGCAGCCCGTCTTCAGTTTCAAGCTGCGCGGCGCCTACAACAAGATGGCCCACCTCGACCCCAAGGACCGCTGGCGCGGCGTCGTGGCCTGCAGCGCCGGCAACCATGCCCAGGGCGTGGCCTACTCGGCACGTCACCTGAAGATACCCGCGACCATCGTCATGCCCTCGGGCACCCCCGACATCAAGCACAAAAACGTCTCGCGCCTCGGCGGCTCCGTTATCCTGCACGGCGCCGACTTCGACGCTGCAAAGGCCGAAGCTGCGCGTCTCGAGAAGCTGCACGGCCTCGTCTCCATACCGCCCTTCGACGACCCATACGTCATCGCTGGACAGGGCACAGTGGGTCTAGAAGTGCTGCGTCAGACCAACCTGCAGAATCTGCATGCCGTCTTCTGCTGTGTCGGCGGCGGCGGTCTTATTGCAGGCACTGGCGTATACATCAAGCGGATAGCCCCCCACGTCAAAATCATCGGCGTCGAGCAGTATGATGCCAACGCCATGGTCGAATCGCTGAAGGCCGGTCGACGCGTGCTGTTGAAGGATGTCGGTCTGTTTGCCGACGGTGCAGCTGTCAAGACCGTGGGCGAAGAGACGTTCCGCATCTGCCAGGAGGTTGTCGACGAGGTTGTCCAGGTCACAACCGATGAGACATGCGCCGCTATCAAAGACATGTTCGAGGACACACGGTCTATTGTCGAGCCTGCTGGCGCCCTGGCTCTTGCTGGTTTGAAGAAGTGGGTCAGCCGCAACCCATCCCCTGATCGCGAGCGAGGCCTTATTGCCATTGCAAGTGGTGCCAATATGAACTTCGACCGTCTTCGCTTCGTCGCTGAACGCGCTGCCCTTGGTGAGAACAAGGAAGCGCTCCTTTCCGTCACTATCCCTGAGAAACCCGGTGCTTTCGCGAAATTGGTTTCTACTATTCACCCCATGGGTGTGACAGAGTTTAGCTACCGCTACTCTGGACCGCAGGAAGCCAACATTCTGGTTGGTGTTGAACTCAAGGCTGCTACACGCTCTCGCGACCTTCCCGATCTCATAGCTCGCCTTGCCGCCGAAGGCATGACCGCAACCGATCTGTCACAGGACGAGCTTGCCAAATCACATATCCGTTACTTGGTGGGCGGTCGCAGCCTTGCCGCCGACGAGCACATGTTCATGTTCGAGTTTCCGGAGAGGGGAGGTGCACTGTACAAGTTCTTGAACACAATGCAACCGGGCATGAACATCAGTCTCTTCCACTACAGAAATTATGGTGGCGATGTCGCCAAGATTCTTGCGGGCATTCAGTGCAAGCAAGAAGAAAGTGCGAAGCTAACTGACTTCCTTGGAGAGATTGGATATCCGTACAAGGAGGTCACAGACAGCGCGAGTTACAAGATGTTCTTGAGGGATTGAACCTTGCATAGCCAGCGGAGTTCGCGTCTGTGTCGTTCAATTGACAATGCTACTGCGCACTGACGCCGAGATCCCTAAATTCAGGATCTCACTACATGGACTTGTCAATTCTCAAGATCCTTTTGAGCGTTTGCCGCCCTTCAGCCCTTCGGCACCTTTCTGGCTTGCAGTTCAAACCCTGTGTTATATACCATCATAATACTTCTTCTACAATCCTCGTGTCCTTTGTTACTGAACGACTACCTATACTTTGACTCAGTACCGAAGTGCGCCATGGCTGAGTCACTCGGCAGCTGGGTATACGTCGCCCACAACGGCATACATAGCCAGAACCACCAGCTTATGACCCGCATATCTCCGATACGGACTCCACACTACATAGGTCAGCCTATCGTGGTTATCTTGCCCAGCTTGCATTAGCACTAGTAGGAGTCGACGGTGTAGATGACAGTAGTTTCTCGACGGGCTGCACGCCTGCCCATCTGACCATCCGGGGCAATCAAGCAGAAGCCGTCAAAGTATTGCTGGCGGCCGGTGCAGACCCCCTTTATTGAAGACGACATAGACCCTCGCTATGGAGTAAGCCATGTCTCAGCAGAGGCTGCGGCGTTGCTTGGGAAGAGTAGAGTGTTGGCCGCGCTCACTGAATCCGCCTTCATGGATAACCAATGTCCCCAGGGACTCCTGCCAGCCGAAGTGAGGACTGCTCTAGTTGTTGCTGCCACATGCTGGCACGGAAAGGCAGTTGACTTCTTCTCAACGCAGGACCCGAAATTTGCAACCCTCGAGATCGATAAAGTTACTTTGGTGAATGTAACCCTTGCCAATCACAACGACTTGAACTGTGACAACAGGTGCAGAATACACTACGCCAGCACCGGCATACCGTCTTTGCCCAACCTAGAGCAAATCCTGGAACCTCAAGTTTGTGCAGACAGTCGAGCTTTCTGGGCGTGCATCCGTCACCGAAGCCCCTGAAGTGTCTCGTGATGCTGTCCGTCTGTCATTGTAACCTGGGTTGCAAGTCAATGATATGCACAGCACAAGCAACCCCACGGTCTTTGGTGTCGTAGGCAATACCGAGGGTGACACGTCGTTACTGCAAGAGTCCTGGCAGCTGGCACAAATGCATCGGCAAGAGACAGTCGCCTGAACACAGTGCTTCATTTCGCAGTACAAGTTCCTTTTGTGGAGCTTTGAATCGAATACCGTGCAGACGTACACGCAATAAATGCGCAATTGCACACTCCGCTTTTCTCTGCGTGCCTACCAACAGGCTCGATGTAGCACAATCGCTCATCTTGCGCGTTTCAGACATTGCCTCGATCGCGCAGGATCGCCATTGGTTAATTTCTCATGTTTGCTGTCATTGATTGTACCCCATACTCAAACGACGTATGTTCGCCTATCTGTCTACAACTGACGGATCTTCTGGTCTCACGTGGCGCAGATGTGCACACCGCGGCAGACAACGGGTCTACAGTCCTGCACTTGGCGACCAAGTCTGGCGCTGGAAACCTGGCTCTCCTGATTGATCATGGCGCAGACCCCTGTACAACTACCGAGGTCGGCCAGAACGCATTGCACACTCTGTGCTCTTCTGAGGAGAATGCTTGGATTGGAGTTGCTGGGGCTACCGTGGGCTAGACACATCGCAGATTGTTCACGTTCTCATCGACCGGGGGGCCGATCCTGATGCGAGAGACCATAACATGAACGCTGCTCTGCACGGTGTTCCACGTGAACACAGTAACTTTAGCTGGCTCCAGACCTCTTCAATGCGCTCCTGTAACGGGGTGCCTGTTAAAATACAAGAAATAGCGATGGGCAAACGCTCTTTTGTGGATCGCAACAGATGGACCTTGATGATTGCGGGCTCGTAGAAAGGGTTTCACTCAGACCAGCTGCTTTAGTCCCATCAATACGAAGTGGAGGTCGAGGTCGAGGATAACGTTCAGGCAGAGGAGAATATCACAGCACATGGACATGATCAAACCATTCACTTTTAAAGAGCATTGTTTCTCGAAAATATAAAATTGCAAAGCGATTCTTAGTGTTCCTCCCTCCACGTTTTGTACAGCCTCGTGGGGCACGCTCTGACGTTGCATATCCAATATGCGCGATCTAATTATACTCGCGCCAATCTTATTCAGGTAAAATTGGCTGGACCCTGCATGCACTTCAACAAGAGTTCTTGGGGATTGGCACGCCAAGTCCGTTAAACTGCCTGGCGCTCGGCTGGTCGACTCGTTAAAGCTCGTAAAGGCGGGCTAAACGCTTCCGACACGTCAGCGAGGAGGCCTCTTCACGTCATGTTGTACTTGGCGATGATGTGCAAGTTCAACAATGCAGGAGCTAGGGGCAAACATCTGAATATACAAAAGGATGAGGCTTTCCGGTACTTTCAGCCTCACAGCTATCACTTTCTAATCAGTAATACTCCTTCTATTTACCATGAAGGCCACATTCGCTTCCGTCTTGGCCCTCGCCACAGCCGCTTCCGCCCAGGTTCAGGGTTTCAACTACGGCGCCACAAACAATGATGGTTCTTGCAGAGGTTACAGCGACTTTGTCCGCTACTTCAACGATGCCAAATCGCTGGCCGGCACATCAGGCTTCCAGGCCGCTCGCCTGTACACATCCATCCAGTGCGGAACAGCAGCTGCACCCATTGAGGCTTTCCGCGCTGCCATCGATACCGACACTAAGATTCTTGTCGGCCTCTGGGCTTCTGCTGGCCGTGGAGTCTACGAGAACGAGTTGAACGCTCTTCTCGCTGCCGCACGTGACCTTGGCACAGCCTTCACCGACCGCATCATCGGTATCAGCGTTGGATCTGAGGACCTGTACCGCAGCTCTGCTGAGGGTGTTAAGAACAATGCCGGCGTCGGCGCGACTGGAGCTGAAATCGAAGGCTACATCGGTTGGATGCGCGACTGGATCCGAGGTACCGCGCTCGAGAGCAAGCCCATCGGCCACGTCGACACATGGACAGCATGGGTGCTCCCCGAGAACCGTGGCGTCATCAACAGCGTAAACTTCCTTGGCCACAACTCGTTCCCGTACTTCGAGAGCGCGCTCCCCAACTCTATCGACTTGGCGGCACAGAACTTCCGCACAGCGCTTGCCACGACCGAGAGCGTCGCTGGCGGCAAGGAGGTCTGGATTACTGAGACTGGATGGCCCCGCGTTGGCCCTAACCAGCGCGATGCAGTTGCCAGCACGGCGAACTCGCAGCGTTACTGGAAGGAGATTGGCTGCAGCTATTTCGGAAAGAGGAACACTTTCTGGTACACCCTTAAGGATGCCAACACTGCTCAGACGGATTTGAGCTTTGCGGTTACCCCTCTGGAGAACAGCACCCCTTACTTTGATCTTACATGCTAGATGCTACCCGTTCGGTAGCTTGTAATCTATAGAGTAATAGAGATGTAAAAAATTAGTGAATGGAATGAAAAAGTTCGCAATGATAATGGATATGGACAAACTTCTGACAATTCTGTCAGTGCTGGTGACTGAATCCAAAGTTGGTGGATGTGCATACCTGAATTTGCACTCTTGATCAGGACTATTAGTCGGAACTTACCCTTTTGAATTCATAAGTACATTGCTTCAGCGTACTATGCGATACACAAGCCACACTTTTGATGGAGGTATATGAAGTCAGATCACCCTGCATTTCACAAACATCCAGGTTTTAGTCAGGTGTATACGAAGGGTCTCCGATTTTGCGTTGGAGCGATCTTTATGTAGAACAACTGAAGTCTACATTGGCTACGACTCGCCATAGCCACATTAGTCAAAGTAAATCTCTTTGTGTGTATATATAGCACATGATACTCTCTGCGTAGCAGGTATCATAGGCTAATTGTTAGTGCGTTGTGCAGCGATTGTGGAGAGTGCAGAAGGGCGATTTGGGATGGCACATCGATCTATTCGGGCTATCTAAACGAGCTATTTCGTAGACTCTATTGTTGAAACTTCCATCCAGACGGCTTTTTCCGGGGTGCTGGTGGCGCGGGGCTTCGGACTTGAGGATGGTCATGATCTCCGAAGTGGTTTCTGGAAGAGGCTGGATCGGAGGCCGGAAAGTGTCATCTTCAGGGTCAAGCCGAAGCCTTGGAGAGGATATCTCCTCGCACTTCCCTTGCCTTCCACCCTTTTTCAGCAAGTTTGCACGTTCAAACTCGAGCTACTGTGTATGTATGTCGTAAGTGAGAGAGCGGGGATGGTGTTTTGGGCGGCGGGAAGATCATATGAGAACAAGCGAACTCGGTTGCTGATCACTCGGCATCCTACCCTCGCCCCTCTCGTTCTGAGTGCATGCCGGCCTATAACGTGTGCAGATAACTCCAGCGTCGTGTCCATTCAACTCCAACGGCACATTAGCGCCGAGTGTCACCTTCACCATCATCCAGTTTCTTCGAGAACTGCAGAAGGAACAGTAAGGCCGTCATGAGGCCATATTCAGTTCAAACAGCCTTTCAGTACGTAGAATCGCGATATAGGCTAATATGCTTGGAGCAGAACTTGGTGATAAGGAGTAACAATGCCACTCCATGGCTTGTATCGTAATGTATGGCTAACCAAAGTTGAGAGAGCGCACGTTGCGCACTGGGTGACGTACATTAGTACCAGGAATGTATCCTCAGAGTCAGCGACAGTAGTCATAGAAGTCCAAACTCAGGGCGGTGATAAATCCACCGAGTTTCCCCGCTCTTCCCTTGATCTGAATTATTGTAATGGTACCATGAATACCACTCTCAGCTCTGGGGTCTGCCATCCATTCAAAAGCCCAATCTTTACATGGCTATAACGTCTCTGTTCCTAGACGGGAACTCGATACCTGTGGACACGTACGACACTTCGTTCGGAATCCGCACCATCACATACAGAGGCGATGGTCTTTACGTCAACAGTGTACGCAATCACATCCAAGGCGTAAATCAACACTCGGACCTTGGTGTTCGGCATGGTATTCAACGTTCGTGCTGCGGAGTGCCAACTGGAACACTTACACGACCTTGGTGTCAACGCTGTCCAGATAGCTCATGACCCACCAGCTCCTGAGTTTTTGCACTTGATGGACCGCCTGGGAGTCTTGGTGATGGACGAAGTGTTTGACGCACGCAAGAAGACTGACAACGATTTCCACCTGCTCTTTCCAGAGTGGCACGAGGCGGACTTGCGGTCTTTGATCAGGCGCGATCGAAACCACCCTTCTATATACGCTTGGAGCATTGGCAATGAGGTTCGCGAAAAGACATGCTGCGGCGAGCGTGGTGCTGAGATCGGACGGAAACTGAGCACGATGGTAGTAAAAGAAGACCAAACAAGACCATCTACAGTATCGATGGATGTGGTAAAACCAAATCAGACATTCCTTGAAGCATTGGGTATCCTCAGTCTCAACTAACAGGGAGAAGGCATCAGGGGTACGTCAACTTACACACATATCAATGGAACTCGCACTCTACCCCAATGCCAACCTTTCCATAACAAGTCTCCGGATAAACTACTCGCAACTAGTGGAATCTGCTGCTCAGCTGAGCTCACGCGGCACTTACACTTCCCCAGTCACCGACCTGATATCAGCGCCCGTGAACGATGCCTCTGGTGGGAACTCAACAAGCCTTCAAGTCAGCTCCTACGAGTTGCATACCTCAAACTTTGAGTCTTCTGTGGACAAAGGATTCGCTGCCAAAGACTCTAATTCGTTTGTCGCTGGCAAATTCGTATGGGCAGGCTGGGACTACCTGGGTGAACTAGAGCCTTCCTACTTGGCAAGAAGCTCGTACTACGGAATCATCGACTTGGCTGGGTTCTCTAAAGACCGGTACTATTTGTACCAGTCGAGATGGCGGCCAGACTTCAAAATGGCACATATTCTTCCACACTGGACTTGGGCTGATCGCATCAGCAAGGTCACACCGGTGCATGTTTCCACCTCAGGCGACGAGTCAGAGCTCTTTCCAATCGGCATACCCCTAGGCAGAAAGAAAATGGTCCATTACGAGTACCGCCTTCGCTGGGACGATGTGATCTACCAGCCTGGCAAAGTTTATGTTGTTGTCTGCAGGAATGGCACACACTGGGCCACCGATTCTGTGCAAACAATAGGCGCTGCCATGGGATTGCGTCTGAAGGCTGATCGAGGTGAGATCGCTGCTGGTGGCGAAGATCTGTCCTTTATCGCCCTAGAGGCCGTTGATACCAAGGGACATGGTGTTCGAGATAGTGATAACGCGGTATTTTTTTCGATCGAAGACCCTGGGGAAATTGTGGCTACTGACGATGGCAACCCAGCGGATCTCACCCCTATCCCTTCGTTGGAGAGGAAGGTATTCAGTGGCCTAGCTTTGCCAATTGTGAGGGCGAGGAAGGGAGAGATCGGAATAATTACTGTGTCAGCCAATGGCGCTGGTTTGCAAGAAGGGGGGCTTGTGGTGAAGTCGTTCTAGGATCCTGGCGTTCGGCCTCTGAGGTCAAGATTCCTTGGTAACAATCCTGAGCTGAAGTACTCAATATTTTCTTGACGGTATACTCAAAGTCCAGCGAATTCCTAGTGTCCTCAGCCAAAGCTGCACTCGGTGAACATGCCGAAGAACCCGGCTTTCTCAACGAACGTTTTTTCGGTTAAAGGCCGATGCGTGGGGGACATAACCCCGCTATCCAGATTTAACGTGGTGCGGGGTGTTTTGGACGAATTACAGCACATGTCCACGCGCAATTGAGCCATATTTGCCGGCAAGATGTTCTTGGAATATCATCGGCCCGGAAAGTGTAGGGAGGGTAAGCGGGTAGAGCTCGTGTTGGAATTGTACTTACAATGGTCCTCGACTTCATCGAACACATTGCATAATTGTTTGCACCTCTCCCTGAAACAAACCATAAGCACATTGACCTCGCAAAGACACAGGACAACCGACTGTTCGAATACACTGCAATCGTCCGATCATCAAATACCAAAATCTCGCCTGACATTACCAACATGTCCAAACCAGAGATTGGCTTCTGCGGGCTCGGCGCAATGGGTCTGGGGATGGCTACCAACCTGGTCAAGCAGGGCTACGCAGTCACTGGATTTGACTTGTATCCGCCATCGCTTGAGAAATTCCAGAAAGCAGGCGGCATCCCGTCCACCTCCCTTTCCGAGTCTGCCAAAGACAAGCCATTTTACATTGTCATGGTCGCCTCAGCAATCCAAGCGCAGCCCGCTCTGTTCGCTGATGATGGTATCGTAAAGGCGCTGCCCAAGGGCGCGACGTTGCTTCTGACATCTACGGTGCCCAGTAGCTATGCGCAGAGCGTGGAGAAAGAGCTGAGAGATATTGGCCGTGATGACATTTTCTTCATCGATGCGCCGGTATCTGGAGGTGCAGGGCGGGCGGCCGATGGTACGCTGACGATCATGGCGGGTGCGTCGGACGCCGCGTTTGAGAAGGGCAAGTGGCTGCTTGCAGAGATGAGCGCGCCTTCCAAGCTTTTCATCGTCGATGGAGGTATTGGTCAGGGTAGCAACATGAAGATGGTGCATCAGGTGCTTGCGGCGATCCAGATTTTGGCCGTCAGTGAAGCATATGGATTTGGTGCAAGACTGGGGCTCAACGGGAAGGATGTGAGCGAGGCTGTAATAGGCAGTGATGCATGGAGCTGGATGTTCGAAAACCGAACGCAGAGGACTTTGAAGGAGGACTTCTTCCCTGGTGCGAGTGCAGTCACCATCATCCTCAAGGACACAGTAAGTTGACAATCATGAGATGTATGGATGGCACTGACAATCAATCAAGAGCATTATCACTCTCAGAGCGCGACAGCTTCAATTCCCTACTCCACTCTGCTCGATTGCCGAGCAGGTGTACTTTGCAGCCTTGGACCGTGGCTGGGGCGCCAACGACGATGCTGGAATTGTGCGCCTTTGGACCTCTGAGCCAGTCTCAAGCATCCAAAGCACTTTGTCTGCCGAAGAGAAGGAGCAGAAGCTTACCCTCGTGATAGACCTACTGAGAGGTATCCACCTTGTTGCAGCAGCAGAAGCACTTTCCCTCGCAAAGCATGTCAGCATTCCTCTGCCACAGATCTACGAATTAGCGAAGGATGCCGCGGGAGGTAGCAAGCAGTTTGAGACATATGGACCAAAGATGCTACCTATCCTCGAAGGCCAAGCAGACGGCAATGGTAAGGTCCTCGACGGCTACATCGAGAGGCTGCAGAAAGCGTTGGACGAGGCGCAGGCTATCAAATGCCCAACGTATCTGGGTAACGGTGCTCTGGGACTGCTCTTGCAAACGGGAAAGAGCAGAGACCTTGCGTCGCTGTTAAAGTTCTATGACGTCTAAATAAGCTTGTATCAAGAGCAATCGATATTTGCTCCTACTGAGGTCGGCTACTGGATGAGCGAACAGTATACCCGCGGGGAGGGGCAGTCCGAGACCTCTGTGACTGTCTGAAGTGTGAAGGTAACGCATGCACCCGTACGCCACGCAGTCAATATATTCAAACCTATACCTCAAAGTCCCTACCGCTCGTCGGCCAAAATACTCCGGTAGAGTGCCTTCCTCCGAACCTTAAATCTGACTGTCGCTATCGTGGGCTGATGTTGGCTTTGCCGTGTTCTTATCCGGTTAAAGAGATGCAGCCTCTTAGATGCGCAACAGGAACAACGCGAAAGTAGGGTACCTACCTCAATGGCTGACAGGAGGTGTACCGGCACCTGAAGTGATAGGTCAATACAGACGCATCGGCTCCATACGAGCAACTGCCGATCCTCTGAAGCGTACCTGGTACGTTATCTGGTGGCGGTAACACGCCATCATGACCTGCATATCAAGTAGGCCTCACTGCGTTTGGGGCCTAAGGATCTTAACCCAAAGCGTTGCAATTGATGTTGGATGCCGCGGCTCGCGCGGGGTGGCGCTTACGGAGCCTTTGAGACGCAGGACGCTTCGACATGAGGCATGCTGACCATTTGGGTCGCTTGCGTCTTTGTTCCCTGCTCCTGTACATGGACGCGGATTCAGAACAACGCTGTCGCGTCAAAGGATCGTGGGCAGGTGGATCAAACAGACAACTGTCAGATAAAATGAAATTGTGGGGAAGATGAGATTGGGGGTATAAAGTTGCCGTATGTGGGGTTTGTTACGAATTGCGAGTGGCATTTTGAAACGCATGTGGACATACGCAGGTGCAAGATCAACAGGTGAGGACTGGACGCGTCGGAAGAGGTTGGTAGTGCGCCACAATCATGTTGTGCTACAAGACGCAGGGCTGATCGACAGGAGAAGAAGCCGTGAGGCAGTCAGCAACAAGCCAGATTTAATCCTCTACCGCATGGTGCAGCCCTCGTCTTTGACAAAGCACCTGAGATGCTCGAAAGTGCTGTTTAGATCCTTCAAAACATTGCAATGCAGATGCCTTGACCAGAGAGCGGGTGACACACGTATTGCACTGCGGCAATCTGCCAGCAAGCGGGTTCCGAGAACCTGGTACATTGGCGGCAGAGGCGATCGCTATGTCGCAACGTCGTCCGTATCAGCGACTGACATGTTGGTATCGCAGATCAAACAACCCACAGTGAGGCACAGCATGCAACGTCGTGCTTGATCATCTGATGATGACAATCTTGATCAAGGTTCAGGGACTGCTAGAATGACGTCCATTTGTGCAGAGCTTTGCCCCTCTTCATGTAACTGCCCTGCGAACCTGATTTGCGGAAAGTGCAGAATACCATGCGGATCTGCTGACAGGGGTAATTGATGGCCTTGCAGGACGTTGCAGGACGTTGCAGGATGGGTGCATGCGCATGTGACGGATGATGTGCCTGATCGATGATTGCAGGTAAGCGTACAGGTCGCCTGCATCCACAATCGCGCGAGCAGCGCATCATGCCATGTTGCCGTGGGTTCATATCTCCTCGGGATTATTAGACGTCTGACGAGACTATTGCGCCGCAATCCTTCTTAGCGAGGAGACAAAGACCCACGCGCGCTGAGTAAGCCAATGCGTTCAGTGTATGCTTGCATGTGTAGAGACGTTGGTCCATAATTTGCGCAGCCTCGTGTAATCGCAGGCCGTCGAATGTAGTGTCACCATTGAAAAGCGCGCACCTGCATCAACAATGCATTGGTTCTGTATACCGGCAAGCACCGGTGAACGCTCGTTGCCCGTGTCAGTCAGGTAGCGTTCGCGTCGATTCAAACCCTGTCATTCTCGCATGGTGCTGAGGAGGAACTTTATCATGGTTACCATTCAGCGCCAGTAAGACTGTTGTCGTAATCCGGATCGCAGAGAGGATCGAGGGGCCGTAAATATAGTCAGCAAGCGCCAAACGCGCTCGCGAAGAATCAACTATAATTACTCGAGATATGGTTTCGATAGACCGCTTGCTAGCAAGGCCCTCGCAGCTGCGCCTCCACTAAGCGGTGAATGCTGTTCCGCACCCCGCACCGCATCTATGACGGCGTGCAAAAGTTAATAGCTTGAGGCGGCCCATATCAAGGTTGTGGACGCGTTATGCTACTGTAAAGCGTCGTAACAGCTGCCGTATGCGTCGGCTATGTCCTGACATCTCGAGCTGGAGAAATGACAATCAAACTGCTTGGCTGAAGGCCATTGGAAACCCAGCAAGGTGTGAGACCGACTTGACGGACGGAGGATTTCTTGGAGCATGGGGTTGTGTCCTTGAGGATGAGGCCTCAATCGTTGCTGCAGAGCGGGCCGGCGGAGTGGGGCAAGAACCATGCGCTTCCTTTTTTGCTCTTTCGTATCCTTGGAACTGGCAGTCACGCGGAGCTGTCGGCCACACGTATGCAGAACCACCTCCGTACGCGAGATTGAAAGGTGCAGCTAATTGTAGGGATCTTGATACACTTCATGTTGGTTCCTGTCGTTCCTGTCGCACGGTAAGCGCAACGTCAGGCAGCAGCCTTGCGAACGGCTTTCAAGGCACCGTGTCAGGGCTGCCTTCACGCCAGGCCAATGCCATCAGGGATGAGCACACCACCACAAAGCCACGTTCTCTGAGGCATGCAGCGAAGAGGGTGTAGCGACGCGGCAGCTAACGCCGCCTCGGCTGAGAACCGGATAAAGCTGCAGGCACAGAAATCATCCTGGACGCTTAATTCATACTAATCAATCAAGCGTGTTCGTGCTTGTTGAATCGCATCACCATTGATTGCAAGCAGGTTTCAGATTGAGGAGCATTGAGGCAACAAATTTCGAGTGTAACATGATCTTTGATCGAGTGAATTACGCGGTAAGACAAAGTGGGTATAGGTTATCCATCCTCCTGGCAATGAAGCCACCAAAACATTAACTCCCATATGGTCCGTCTATAACAATGCAATAGCGCACAATCGTGTGGCTCCCAAAAGCGCCAAATAATGCAGTGTTGAAGAAACAAGGAACGAGATTCTCGGTATTACAAAGGGTTGTGGTGTGCCAAGTAGGCGTCTAAATGGGAAAAGAACAGGGACGCTAAATTCCTTTCACCCGAGCCAGCGCGTGTGGAAAGCATGAGAGGTCATGACCTGACGTTGAGACGTTGAGTCATAGAGATGATGCGCTAAGTGATGCAGGTGATGAACGTAATCGTGGAAGCCTTGTGCCGCAACGCGACGCTCGTGTGCAAGGCAGCGAGGTTGACACCCGGTGGACACGCTAGGAGGCGCATGGCGTGTTGGTAGTTGACCGGGGTGTGATGCACGAGGTGTATCGAACATCAGATTGATTTAGTCCTGCGGCTGCTTGCATGATGGCGGCACGCCCGTGAATGGCCGTGTGCGTTTCGAATCGAGTGGGGTGTGTAGTGGAGGCTTGTGATGGTAATTTGATAGAGCATGTGAGGACATCGATGTTGAGAGCGCCAGAGCCATTCAGGTGTCAAAGAAAGACCGGTTGGAGGTTTATTTGGAAGGAACTGGAGGCAGAGGGCGTGTTGGTGGGGGTCCCGGGCAAGGAGGAAGGTTGTTGTTTGCCATGTTGGACTCGTCGTAGATGGTAGCGGCCATTGTGTTTGAGTAGAGTTGAAGCTTAAGCTTGATAGTGATGGCAGCGGTAGTGGTAGTATAAGGCCGAGCGTTGACGAGGTTGTAGTAGTTGATTGGGCTGGACAGTGACTGGTAGCTGCGTGTGGGTGTGCAGGCCTGTGTGTAGTAGTTATGTATCTCGAGTGGTGTTCGGCTGAATTGTTGTTGTATGAAACGAAGGATACGAGCGGTGGGGGTCAATGGTATTTATGTGCGTGCTCAGATTGCTGCAGCCCCAAAATGTCGGTCAGCTACGTACTTTTGACGATGTGTGTAATTATTCTAGGCACCGCATGGCACGGCCCAAGCGGTGAAGCAGGGCGTTGGGCTGATGGACCAGGAAAGGGGTGGCTCCTGGCTTGTGCATGAGCTAAAGCACGCCGAAACATCGCTCATCCCGGTCGTTAATGAGCAGGGGTACGAGGAAACACGAAGACATGTTTCGCTGCTTGTCGTTTCAGCGCCCCGTGACCGTGCTGAAGATCGTGGTGATCCAATCCTGTCACAGTGCTGTCGCCGTTGCGGCATGCTGTTTGTGCAGCGCATCACTTGCTGCACGGCCGTCGATGACTCTTCGGCTCAATTTGTACGCCTAACTCTGACATCACCAGTGTGCTGTTGCAGCTTACAGTGTATTCTTAGTAGAATCGCTAGTTTGTGTGGCCGTGGTGATTGAAACGTGGCCCTCCTTTTTCAAGCACATGGTTGCCGCGGCCCTCGAGCGCCGAAACGCCGCTTCTGACCATGTGTGAAAGAGGGTTTTGCTTGCGAGGCATTCAGGAACAGGCAAGGTTAGCTTCAGTCGTGTATCAGGGCCGATTCTCTGACACGACGACAGCCACGGTCACGCACACAGACTTTGACGAATTTTGTCACCCAATTTGTAACGTCGCTCACGCCCAGCACCCACAGTCTCCATCGCAGCTGGAAGATCTGGCGCGTGCGGCGCCCACAGCGCCCTTCTCCCGTGCTTCTGCCATGCTTCCATCTAATTTCCAGTGGCCCCTAGAATTTTCTTGCTCCACTTGCGAGTCTGCTGGCACCCGTTGGCGGTGAGGTTCGCGTGTCATTCGTCTAGCGACGTGTTTGCCCCAGGCGAGTAGGCAAGATACGATACGCAAGGGAGCAGTCAAAGGGTCCTGTCATGCTTATTTTGGTCCCGATGATGCTTGCCTCGTCTGCCCGACTCGTATAATCCTGGCGCACGCGCAAAAGCAGAATCATGGAGCCTCTGCCCTGTTTTTGGCAGCCCTCCGACGCCCACGAATGGCTGGGGAGCAAACTCTGTCTGTGGCTCTGCCCAAAAGTAGCCCGGCAGCTCCGAAAGGAGAGAGTTGCGGGTATGCAGCTATCGAGGCGTTGCGGTCGCGCTGCCAGCGACGTCTGTCGGAGGGCCGGAGGATGCGCCGCACTTTTTCTATGGTGCAGCTGAGGCTGCAACCCACGTGGGCCAGCAGGGATCGTGTCTGAGGCACCTCGGGTGAGCGTTCGTTTGCGTGCGATTGCTTTTCATTAGCAATCTGCCTCCCCCTACCCCTGCTGCTCGCCAAATGAGCTGTAAGCAGGTTGCTGCTTGCTCCATCCATGTATCGGACGTCTCGGTAGAACAAAAAATTCTTCCAGCGCCGGAAGAATATGAGACCCTTTGTCAGTTCAGCCCGTTCATACTGCTCATGATGGGTCCGATCTACAGGGGCGCGGCTGGCCATTCGTCAAAGCTTGAGAGCGCAAATTGACTGCTACACCATCGCCACCGCAATTGGTCTCAAATTTGCCACAAATGCACTGTTTCAAAGCTGTGGAGAAAGACGTTGGCTGTTGTTACAGATCAAAGTGAGAGTGGTTATGACTTGTTCCTAGATCTGTGACCCGAAACGGTGCGAATCCAAAGGGCGGCGTGAAGCTGACGGCGTCCCAGCAGATCGGGCGATGCGGAGAGAAGCGAGGAAAGACCGAGTATCCGTCTGCCGTTCACTGACAGGTCCTACTGCTGATGTTACTGACAGCGTGACTGGTCGCGCTCGCTTGGACAGGCCTGTAGCTCGTCGCTACGCCGTCTGGCGGCGCTCGCGGATTGCTTCGCAGAGCCTCAGCGGGCACCGCCAGGAGCTTGCGCAGCTCAGCACCAATTTCCAAATCGCCGAGTTCACGCAGCTGGTCGGCGAATTTGAAAAGCAAGTACGAGGTCGAGAACTATCGTAAAGATGGCAATGAACTCTATTCGGAGAGCCTGGCCTCAGGCACACAGTCATTGCACAACGCGTCACCCGGCAAACGTAAGCTTGAATAATGTTTGCTTTAGATACGGACGCTTCAAGCACAAAGTCGTCATCGACGGTCAGAAACTTGGGCATCGATGGTGATCGCGATGGGGTAACGGTTGAAAGTTTGACACTGCTGCAGGTACACGCACTTCGGTGCTACCACGCGGCCCTTTTGATGTGGCTTGCAAGCGAAAGGAGTTTTGCGCCACGATACTGCTGGGCCGGCGATCCCGAGGCATCGTCAATATTGCTTGTTTGCTTTTTCAAAAGCTGACTACTGATGGATCAGTGAGCAAGCGTTCACGCGCAATCAACGACAGGTAGACAAACAGTATATCGATGCGTTAATCGTTGTTGATATAGCAGAGAAAGCAAACTGCGGCTACACCAGCACATGCGCACATCTTGTGCTATATCCTACTATCTTAAAATCGCAATTGCATTGAATGACTGCTGATAGCAATTCTCATTGATGCCTTGCAGTCGTTCTAATTGTCGATGGTCGATAAATTGATATTTCCTCGAGAGTAGCGCATTATCGTGCTACCGGATTCCGGATTGTGAAGTCAGTCCCGCGTCACCAAACGCTGCTTTAGTCGAACCCCAACGCGGGGAATAGCAGCCGTGATCAGCCCGCCACGGTAGTACATTTAGACCCTGCCTGGAAAGGCACACTTCGAAAACCAATAAGCCGCTATGAGCATGCGATGCTGTATTGAGTCAAGGCGGCCACCCGCATGTTTGTGTCAGTATGTGAACGCCTGGCCGTAGAGAGCAATACTGCAGATAAGTTCCTGAAGTTCGTGTTGCTCTGTCATGCTGGATCTCCAGTTGGCCGACGAGGCAGCTTCAGCCGTTGTCTTCGTCATCACCTGCCTGTCCAGCAGCTTGTGTCGATACCCAGTTCTCCAGCATCTGTTGACTGGACACTGGTGCGCTAGCTCCCCCTGCAGTATTTCTCACTCCGCGGCGCTTGACCACAAGGCACAATATGCGACCATATATGCTAAAACCTTCATATGAAGTGTTCAAGCCCAACTGCTTCTTATCGTCTTGCATCTCTTCCTCAACCTCTATACTATTTGCGTCTGCTGGCATGGTGTCTGTCTTCTTACGCTTACTTGATGTCTCTGGGATGAACAAATCACCTGCATCGCTATCGCTAGCGTGATCATCGGTACTCTGTTCGACCTGATTTCGGCCTCGCTTTGAACGTGTCGAGCGCTTGGGGGCTTCGGGAATGTCGGCAAGTTTGAGAGCATCATCATCTTCTTCTTCGATCACAATCGGATCTGCAGCACTCTCGTTGATGAGAGTCGAATGATCAGTAGTTCCAGTGGTGAGCCAATTGGTGAGCTTTCCTGAATTACTCTGGATGCGCGGCTTGTCCTGGAATATCTTTTGCTTGGTCATGACAGAATGGCGAGAGGACAAATCAGTCAGGAATATCGATACTTCAAAATCATCTGCTCCGACGTTAGTTATGTGCGTGATCAAGACATCTCAAACCCGTCAAAATTGTCTGACATGCGTTGAAGCCATTGATTCTGGCAGGCAGCTAATACCTTCAACTACAACGTCTTTGACGCCCTTCTTCTTCCCTTTGGTCCCAGCGCGACCCTTCCCTCGCTCGTTCTCCTCTCGAAGCTTCGGGAGGACAAGGGGACGAATCGCTTGAATAACGCGTGGAAGAGCTGGGTTGTCGCGTTTCAACAACCATGCCTCAGCATCTGCTGGGCGATCCAGGTAGATTCGAACTTCGAGAACAGAATGCTTCGTTATGCGCAGGTAGCGTCTGAGCGGGGCCATGTTTCGATGGCTTTGCAGTTGCCGTGTTTGACTGTTTCACGGCTGTCTTCGTGAGAAATAGATGAATGCAAATGGGAATAACGACCATCAGGAAATTGATGCGTGGACACGTGCTTGCGTCATGCCAAGACCGTTTGCGACTGACGAGTCGGACGCCCGTTGCGCGCCGCGGATACTTGTGCATCTTCACGGAACACAGGAAGGCCCTCAGCGCATAATATAGATGGCGCTACAGCTTCATGTGTGGGGTCCAGCCTTTGGACTTCCCTCAATCGACCCTGAATGCATCGCCACTATTGCCTACTGCCAACAGGTCATCCCACAAGGACAATGGAGTCTGGTTGCAGGCTACGACAAGTCGATTGGTCTGACTGGTACATTGCAAGTGCACCCGCTGAGATGATCTATTGCTCACCTGTGACAGAGAGTCTACCGATACTCTTTGATGGCGGTATTGCAACGGCAACAGGATTTGACGACATCGTTTCCTATCTGCGCAACCACCCTGTGGTCAGCGAAGACCTCGACGCCAATTTGAGCCGTCAACAGCAAAACGACCGAACCGCCTACTCTACTTTCCTTCGATCAACAGCCACACCTCTCATCGATCTTACACTGTTCGTCTCAGCTGAAAACTACAACACCATCACATCTTCCGCATACACGGCAATTTTGCCATGGTACGCCAACTATACAGTGCCGCCAAAACGACGGGATCTTGCAAGGGCCCGGACTGCGCATATGGGTCTGGACAGCCTGGATGTGAACATGAGAGCGGAGGAAAGCATGGCGCCTGGTCGAGGTTCCGCATCAGCAGAATTTGAGGCTGCAAAACGGGCAGCTGGTCTGCCAACGGATAGCAAGCCAACCGCCATGAGCATGGGGCGTGGCAAAGGTCTGGGTGGTCTCCTTGGTACTCAGCAGTATGCTGCGCGATTCAGGCTCGATGCTGTGTCGAACGAGCTGCTAGAACCTTTATCAGATCTTCTCGGAAACGGTGACCATCTACTGGGAACATCGCAGCCTTCCAGTCTAGATTGCCTGGCTTTCGGGTACCTAGCGCTGATGCTGTACCCTGCTGTCCCACAGGCGTGGCTCAAGGAGACACTATCGACGAAGTTTTCAACACTTACTGCCTACATACAAAGGCTACGCAAAGACATTTTTACCAAGGAAGACGTGAGTCCGGCTGATGTATGGGCAATCGCCACGGGTTCAGCGTCGCCAGCAACAGAACGATCGCAAAACAGGCACTTGCCTTGGACGACCAGGCCTCAAAGCTTAACACATAGTATGTTCACTGGGCTCCAAGAAGTCCTGGGAAATCTCCCAGTAATATCTTCGCTCGTAAAAAGAGAAGTTGTCTCGGTTCCAGAACCAATGCCGTGCTGCAATTCCAGTCGCATCAACTCCGAGCTTCTCTCACCACTATCTGTCAACACCTTGCTTGGCTTTACTGTGGCATTGGTAGTAGGATTCGCCTCACTCGCTGCCCAGCATCGCCGGTCGCCTCGAGAAGGCGCTCTGGTTTTCTGGGCACTGCGCCCAACCTTCGGGCTCGGTGAAGCAGGGAATATCTTCGATGTCCTTGGTCAATTGCCGAGAGGCAGACTTTCTCAATTCTGATTTGCATCATGACTTGCATTGTAGAGGCGCAAAATCTCAGATACCCCGTAAATATATAACACACTGCATAATCCTCAATTACGTGCCTGAACGTTGGACAGCCGCTAGAATGAAATGCGGTTGACTGGGCGAGACAGCGATGCACATTGGAACACTAGTAAGCACCGTGTAATGTGTAGGTAGTGAGAAAGTCGAAATTTGCGTGGCGCCCTGGTGCTCAGGACGACGTCACAGGGACCAAACATCAGCCGCTGGTGACGGTTAGTGTTAGTATGGTTAAGCGTGTCGAGACGCAGATGCGCGGCTGTAACTCACAATGACTGCAGATCAGGCCAACATGCAGGTACCGACATGTAAACACCTGCGCATTTGCCTTGGAGAAAGGTTACAGTGTGCCCAGCAATGATCGTAGACCAGGTTGCCTGTACGACAAAATGATGTACCGGCTAGTACCGACTACGGGTTCTCCACGGCGATCTGCCAGGATGAAAGGCGTGGGGCAGCCTGGCGGTACGTCATCGACCATCGCGCTAGTGACCGCAAACACTCAAAAACAGCGGCGCCCTCAGATCGCCGCCTTCCCCTGATCACAAGAAAGTTCACCTCTGGCACACTCTCGCAAAGCTACAAATCCTACAGATCTCGAATCGCGATTCCCATACTCTTCGAACTAAGCCGCTACATCCGCCCAACATGCATCGTACCTACAGTATGCGCCAGTCTCGCGCGCCCACGGTAGGCATCACCGTTCCACAACCTGCCCACAAATCGCAGTATTGACCTTGGTGCAGGCGTCGCAAATCCAAAACCCTCCTCCTCCGTCATCCTCAACGAAGAGCGGACGTTTCTTCGGCAAGGCCAACATTGGTGGGTTCCACGTCAACGTCCGGACTTCTGATCTCAATGCTTACCAATGACACTATAGGCCACACCTTCCGCCACAAGTCTGCTGGCGCATTCGGACCTGATCTTGCGAAGAAGCTCTCCCAGCTGGTGAAGATGGAGAAGAACGTTATGCGCAGCATGGAGCTTGTATCCAGGGAACGCATGGAAGTCGCTGTAAGCTCGAGCCATTCCGGACTTGACTCCGAACCAACGCTAATCAATCCTGTAGCAACAACTTTCCATTTGGGGAGAGGCGTGTGACGACGATGTTTCTGATGTCACAGACAAGCTCGGTGTTTTGATTTACGAGATTGGTGAGCTCGAGGACCAGTATGTCGACCGCTACGATCAGTATCGTGTTACCATCAAGAGCATCCGTAATATCGAGGCTTCCGTCCAGCCCAGCCGTGACCGTAAGTTGAGCAGATCTTCACCAACTTCAGAATCTTACAATGTACAGGCAAGCAGAAGATTACCGACCAGATCGCTCAGCTGAAGTACAAGGAGCCCAACTCCCCCAAGATTGTCGTCCTTGAGCAGGAGCTTGTGCGCGCTGAAGCCGAGTCCCTCGTTGCCGAGGCACAGCTGTCCAACATCACTCGTGAGAAGCTCAAGGCTGCCTTTACCTACCAGTTTGATGCCATGCGCGAGCACTGTGAGAAGCTTGCCATTATTGCTGGCTACGGAAAGCACCTCCTTGAGCTTATCGATGATACTCCCGTCACTCCTGGTGAGACTCGCCAGGCCTACGACGGATACGAGACCTCCAAGGCGTAAGTTATCTCGCAAAGTATGCGTAGTCGTACTGTACTGATTCTCGTGCAGCATCATCCAGGACTGCGAAGACTCGCTCACCAACTGGGTTGAGCAGAACGCCTCTGTCTCTTCCAAGCTCTCTACGCGCTCCCGCACCCTCTCCCAGCGCCGCCGCAACCGCAGCCAGCACACTGGTGAGCCTGTCGATCTCTCCGGCCAGGACCAGCCCCTTGACAGCCGCGAGTCAGGCTTGTGGATCCCTGCTTCCGAGCACAGAGGTAACGGTTATGAGGACGAGGAGGTTGATGAGGCCGGCTCTACCATCGCCAGCGAACACCGCGGTCGCGAAGACGAGAGGATCGTCGCATAAACAGCCTGTGGACAGTCTGCTTAGTAGCGTTCCGCTTTTCGTCTTCTAATAATGCGTCTGTGGTCTCATGGCAGCAGACGCTGTATACCCCTGACGGAGCGGTCGATGTTTCTGCGGATATGTGTTCAGTCCTTTGGCGCGGTATGGAGCTGGAAGTTTGGATTGGTTGAATGCTTGATGATTTCCACGAGTAGCAATATAATATCAAATCTGATTAATTGTATTAACTGTACCAATGATCATATTCCTCATAGTTGGTCATTAAGCCCCTGCGCAGTAACATGACAGGACACTCGTTCACTCACTGACGTTTTTAAGAGATCTACTTTTCAGAATTGTTGAAGGCACACTTTCGATATTTTTGTCTCTCTTGATTCCAGGTTCGAGCATGCTAAGGCCACCTAAAGTCTGCACTTACAAAAAATTCAAACATGATAGGTACCGATCCTACGAAGTTTCACGACATACCCTAGATCATCAATTGCGTAAATCGAGCTCCCTAAGGTGAAACTTCTACGGCAGCATTCGATACTGCAGCACGTGTGAAGAAACCTACAGTTTGTTGCTTCATACCATGGTGTCCTGACTGTCTGGGCTCTCGACAAGGAATCTCTCGAAAGAGGGTCTTCTGTTGCCCTTGCGGTGCCTAATTCGAGCGACTCGATGAGCCCCATACCCTAGTCTATTTATTATTGTCTCACATTAAGACAGAAAAGCAAAGGTCGCATCAAGGATAGTAGATAATAGTGCAGCCTGCCGAAGGCATACGCCTTACAGCAGAAGAAGGTATTGTAAACAACGTTCGTTTGTTGCTAGAAATACCCCACTTGTCATGCGGGTGTTGCATATGGCGGGATACGCCGCGAGCCCAGCTTTTCTGCAGTTACCCATTGCTTCGATTTTATAGAGAGATGTAAGCATACAAATGTTGTATCAATAAGCCAGCTGTGTACACCTGGTCTACGTACCTCACGCTTGGGTTCAATGAGCAGCACAGAGAAGACAATACGGCAGACATATTTATGTATACCTCCCAGACCACACTGATCGAAAATACAGCGGCGCCCGTACTTGAGGTTCATTAAGCATTCGCGCTCGCTAATAAAAAGTAGTTGAGCTGCTGATGGCGCTAAATTTTTAGCTCCATTCTTTCTCACCTGCCACCACCGTCATCTCTGCACACATCTCCGGAGGCCTCAAGCACTCTTTGGCGCTGGAAGACATAAACGTTGAGCTAAGCGTCACATACGCTCAGGTCTGTGAGGTAATTTTAAATATACGATCAAAGTCCGCTATCGTTCTCGACAGCATGTCCAATCAAAACGGCTTAGAATGGATTGAAGGCACGTTCGGCCTCGAGCCGAACTGGACGAAGGAGCCGGACACCAATATCATCTCCCAGATTGTACTCACACGGCTCAATCTCAACCCTGATGTCCCAGTTGAGGTTGCCCTCCACTCAAAAGGCTCCTTCACGAAACTTTACAGGATCTCCACCCAGGACTGTGCGTACTCGATGCGCGTCTCGCTCCCCGTGGACGCAGTTCACGGGACAGAGAGTGCAGTAGCAACAATTGAGTTTGCGAGCCACCATACATCTATTCCGCTGCCTCGCATCATTGCGTACTCCTCTGACAACTCGAATGAGTTAAGCTTCGAATGGATACTAGTGGACCAGGCACCAGGCACCACTCTGTACAAAACCTGGAGAAAACTGTCCTGGGACGCCAAAGAAGCCATCGTGAAGCAGCTGGCTGAGTACCAAGTGCAGCTTTCCGAGCGCAAGTTCCAGAAGATTGGGAACCTGTATCGTCAGAACGATGTGTTTGTGGTGGACAGGCTAGTTTCTATGATCTCATACCAGGGCGATCATATCGCGAAAAGTGCCATTCACGGACCTTTCGTGTCGAGCCACGAGTGGCTCAAAGCACGTTTGCAGCGCATCCTCATAGAGCAACAACAGATCATCGACTCCTCATGCGACGAGGACGAAATAGAGGATGCAGAGTTCGCGCACAGCCTGGCTAAGCAGCTATCTGAGCTGTTACCGACTGTGTTCCTGCCCAACTCTAGTGCCAGCGAGCCCACAACTCTAGTACATGGTAATTTGTCAATGCACAACATCACAGTCGAAGAAGACGGAAAGCTCACGATCTTGGACTGGGAATGCGTCTCAGCCGTACCGTTATGGCGGGCATATCGGTTGCCAAAGTTGTTTGAGGAGTGGTTGCGCGAAGAGAAGCCAATGAAGGAGCACTATCCACCTGACTCTGATGAGGAAGATGACAAAGACGACGATGGGCTTGATAATGAAGGCATCACGGATCTGTACTGGGATCATTTGCTGGAGTATGAGCTTACAGAGTTGCGTAAGGTCTTTGTCAAGGAGATAGAGTTGAGGAGTCCAGGCTGGAGTGAATCTGCGAAGCATAGTACATTGAAGTACGACTTTGAGAGAGCTGTGGAGGAATGCGCGAATGGGTGGCGAAACAAGAGTGTGAAGAAGTGGGTTGATTCCTTGGTGAAAGGCGAGCCGAGAGATCTAACAACCATACTCTTCTCAGACCCTGAGGATGATGACTTGAGCGGGTCGGGTATGGACTGGGAGGAGGCTTGATACAGCTTTGAAGCCCATCTACTATGCCAGGGCACAAGATGTGTGTACATACAAATATTACCAAAGATCAATAATCTCTGTCTGCATCGGCCAGGGACTTACTGCAGCTCCACAATGCTTGCAAGGAAACGGCATCCCGGCTTTGTAGAGGTAGCAATCGCCAATCAAATAATAGTGATCATCGACCTCTCGCAGAACAAAAGGTACGTCGGTTCCATATAACGCCCATATTGAGTCGCCTGGAATTGCCCCTCCGCGTGTGAGTCCAACGGAAAGGTCCGTTGAGAATGCCATCTTACCAACTCCATACGTACGAAAGTCAGAATTTAGTTTCTGTTGTGCCTGCTCCGCTGCAACCTCCGAGAAGCAGCTGACTCCAAAACACACTTCACAATACCGGGACCCTAGTACTTGCCACGTCATGCGTGGGATGTGGAAAGAGCGAGCATCTGACACGACGCCCAGATTCCTCGTTATCCTATCGAGTTGTTGAGCACGTAGCTTTAAGCACGGCAGCTGAAATGCTGCAGAGCTGGCTTCCGAACGACCGTCGATACTCCACACCTCGCGCTCTGAGATCAAATAGCTAAAACTATGATTTAGTCGGGCTGAAATTTGATGTGCAACATGATCGATCTCTGGGAACGTAAGGGTTCCGCGTGAAACGTCGTGATGCGTCTCAGTCCACCACTTGACATAGCGACGCCACACCAATGTGGAGAGGCTGACGCGATCGATGGGAGTGCCGAGAATGGTATGGACCCAGGTGATTACCTCCTTGACTATTATATCTCGGGGCAGCTCATGGTGTAGCCATGCGCCGGGTTGGAGATGGAAGGCATGCCATGATGTTGCAAATGTTTCCTTATTCTCTTGTGAGAAGTGGACCGGCGGCGGGTCGAATTGATCCTTGAGATCCCAGACGGGCACCCAAGTAGGTATCCGTGATAGAGTCAGGTCTGTGGAATTCTTGGTATAGTGGACATGCTGCAAGATGTTAAATCGTCCAGCGTTAATGCAGTGTATTGCCACTTTAGTGAAAACTTCTGCGGGAGAGATCGAGTAGTCGATACCGAACTGCGATGAGAACTCGGGATGCATCAATCCCAATAGAGCGTAGACTTTGTCGCGTGGGTCTGTGGCAGAACAGTTTCGGCCCCTGCTCAAAACTGCGGGGATATCTCTCTCTTCCTTAGGGCGACTTGCGGGACTCCACCTCAAGATGCTTGGAGCCTGGATGCCGAACGCAAAGCTAAGCTCCAGCATTTTCGAGATCGCGCTTCCTGTCCATCGAACTTCGTATGCACCAACTATAAGTGTGACCAGCTGACTGAGTCCAATTTCCTGCAAAACCCATACGCGGTCGAAATAGTTCAACTCAAACAAGCTATCGAGGTGGTCCCGAGTGATAAGCTCATATCTGGTGACTGAGGTTTCATCCTTGAGGTACTCGATAATTCGTTGCAGGCCGACAGTCACGCGATGATGTTCCACGCCTAGGTAAGCCAGCACTTGTGATGCCTTTGTGTAGATTTTGGTCATTAGCCTGACTTGGTGGTTTTTCTCGAGCGTGTCGCTCTGATTGATGCAGATGGCGTCAATCCACAGCTGTCTGCTGCGACTTTGCAATCGGAGACGTCGGAGCGCTGCGTCACAGTTCTTCGTGATTGGGATGGATTTTCCCTGACAGATGATCTTCAAATTTTTAGAGAGATCACCATTGGCGTCGGCCCAGGTGTAAGAGACGGCTTCAAATGCAGGGAGATCCGTCAAATTTACGACAATGATGTCGCAGACCAAGTCTTCTGCCGGCTTGCCCGCATACAGGATGATCAAACGTATCTCATCGCCCCGTGTATACCTAAGTGGCTTGTAACAATACTCTGATGAGCTCGAGTTGGCAGCTATTGCTTCTGGTTCCGCTGTGTTCTCGAAGACGACCTCTCCGCACGAAAGACAGCAGCGCATCTCGCCAAAGCGCTGTATATCTGGGTGTCGACATCCTGCCATTTAAGCAGGCAAAGCTGGTGGGAAGTGGTCAGGCTACAGTCTGAGTGAGTTTGAACACTATGCTTGATCCAGACGGTATTTTAATGTCAGCTTTACGTATAGAAGTATGTGAATATGTAAAGGGCTGGATCAGTGTTGCAGTTTGGTGGGACGCCCGTTGCGTGTGGGGCAGATGTAAGCTGCATGAAGCTTTGATCACACCGAACCTTGACAACAGTCCAGGCACAGCGCATGGCAATTGGCGAGGAAAGTGATCGCATTCGCATACGACGAGACTCCTTCGCAACGTTCATCGACAGCTCCTCTGCTGTGAGGTGGAAGTGGAAATAATCGGCGGAGATAAGCGGCGTCTCCGCAGATGGCGGGAGCTACCGGATAGCCTATCGATTAAGCTGTCACTCCCGCGGTCCATTCTATGGCGTCTTTGATATGTCCCACGCACCATCTTTGATTTTTCGAGCACGAAAGATCCAACATGAGTTCCTCGCATGCACCTTCGATTCCGCCGAGCGAGGGAGACGACGCGAGAACGGTCACATACGATCCAAACGACCCGTTCTGGCGAGAGACCGAGACCGAGGAGGACGATGATGACGACATGGAGTACATCCCCGCCTCCCAAGGTACCGATGAAGAGGGCGACGACGATGATCTCGAGATCAGCTTTCACGGTACAGTGTACAATGAGTTAGTGAGGTAGATTGGGGTCTGACAGCACGTGTAGACGCAGCGGAACATCTGAGCAGTCTAAGCGGGGTTGAATTGGTCTTCGAGTCCGCCAACGACGACGACGATGATGACGACGACGACGACGACGAAGATGAAGAAGAAGATGAAGAAGAGGACGGGCCAGACGCAGGAGGGGATGATGAACAGGACGAGGAGCAGGGAGAGGCAGCACGGCGACCGATATACATTACCCGCGACCAGATCATGCAGCTGCTTGGAAATGCGGGATTGGGCCGCATATTTGCAGCCGACTTTACAACACGAGCAGCAGTAAGACGTATGAGGATGGAGGATGGTGACGAAGAAGATAGTGATCCGGGCACAGGATACGATGCGTTAGGTCCAAGAAGTAGCAGACGGACGCGGCGTGCACGGGGCGAGGCTCTCTATGACAAGGTGCCGAGCGAAAGGGGTCAAGAGCTGATGAATGGCGGTCTCTTTGGATCAAACGTACGGAAAGAGGACACATTGAAGAGGAAGAAGAGGCTAGCGTACAACATTATGCGGAGGGAGTTGGGCCTGGGAAGTGAAGGTCGTCAGAAGAACGCCACCCATTTGATGAAGCAAGGCATGATCCCAGAGTCTGTGGCCGACACCATTATTCACTACAACGCACGATGTTACTCCGGCCAGTTTTCGGACGATGGTAATTTTTTCTTCTCCTGTGCACAGGACTTCCGGGTCAGGATGTATGACACCTCGAACCCATACGACTGGAAGTATTATAAGGTGGGTGGTAAATCCCAAACCTTAGGTAAGCTCAAAGCTGACGCATCTTAGTCTGTCCTCTACCCATACGGCCAGTGGACTATCACAGATGCCTCGCTCAGCCCTGATAATCGATTCCTTGCATACAGCTCCATCCGCAGTATAGTATGTCTGGCAGGAACAGATCCCGCAGACGAGTCAGAGCCCAATCTTCTCGATTTCTCGAATCTTGGTGGCAGCACTCCCCGTGGCTTCCACACCTATTTTGGAATCTGGTCCATTCGCTTCTCCGGCGACGGTCGTGAAATCGTAGCCGGCACAGGTGACAACAGCGTTTATGTCTACGACATCGAGCGCCGCCAATCTGTCTTACGTATTCCAGGCCACGAAGACGATGTCAATGCCGTTTGCTTTGGCGACTCTCAATCACCCCACATTCTCTACTCCGGCTCGGACGACACAACCCTAAAAGTATGGGACAGACGCTCCATGGGTGACGGTCGCGAAGCCGGTGTTTTCCTTGGGCACACCGAAGGTCTGACATATGTCGATAGTAAAGGCGATGGACGCTACGTGCTGAGTAATGGCAAGGATCAGACAGCCAAGTTGTGGGATTTACGAAAGATGATGAGCAAAGAGAAGGCTGACAGAATCGACCCGAACGCCTATACTACACGTTTCGAATATCGTTCAAACGCATACGATCCCGCAGATTACCGTCCTCACCCACACGATTGCTCGCTCGTCACCTTCCGCGGTCACAAGGTGCTCAAGACGCTGATCCGCTGCCATTTCAGTCCGCCAGGCAGTACAGACAGCAGGTACGTGTACAGTGGCAGTTACGATGGGAGTGTGTATGTCTGGAACCTGGATGCCACCTTGGCAGGCAAAGTCAATGTGCTCAAGGCGACGAAGAACAGCAGGCCACGGGATCCGGAGCTGTTGGCCGAGACCTACGATTACTGGGGCAGGAACGGCGGGAGCTGGATGACATGTGTAAGGGACGCGAGTTGGCATCCTAATGCGCCGCTGATTGCTGGTGAGTCTTGAAACTCAATACCATTTCTTCACCTGAGATGGCAGTTCTAACGCACGACAGCAACGTCTTGGAATGGGTGGGGTACGTCTCAGGGTACGTGCACTGTACATAGCTGGAACGACGGCGTGGAGATAGATGAGGCTGAGCCAAAGGTTGGGCGGAGAGTGAATGCACAGCTGCAGCATGATGAGCGATTGTACAGGACTGCGGAAGGGGTTCGGTCGAGAAGACAACCAGCATGGTCTGACGATTGGGAGGATGACGATTGACATGATCGTTCACGGCCGACTGTCGATTTGTAAATATGCTTCTGGGGGAGTGCCGAGTATATAGAATGAAGTGAGTACAAGGCGCACATTTTGGTGCAGCCTGTTCTTTCGCGCACACCAAACTTGGCAGGTGAATGTACGTTTGATATCTTGTAGATAACAATCAGTGTGCATGCTAGTCCAGACTGCCCGTCATTGTTACGATCCTTGTGTCTGGAACAGATAGTCAGGCCATTCGGTCTTTATCGCATGAATAGGTAGTGCGGCTTGAACACGCGCGGCATTGATGACGTCGATCAAAAAGGTGTCAGGATTGGAGATGAAGTTGTGTTGCGCATTCATTTGCGCAGGTAATGATTTGGTATATCAAACTCCCGCTGACCCAGTGTCCGTATTATACAGCTTTTAGCGCGCCGCAGCGGCGCATGCTCTATACGCTCTTCCAACTCCTGTCGAGAAATCTTGCGTTCCCCAAACTCGCCGTCCGACATCCTCACGGGTAAGTGGTGTAATAAATGGAATGCCCCTAAAGTGGGGTCTGCAAATGCGAGATCGACATGGTTGCCATTGGGCGTTTACGAGCCACCGACGAGGATGTTGTTGACGGGGATGTGGACAAGCTTGACGATGTAGCCAATGACGCCTGAGATGCATTAATGTTTGGAGGTCCCTGGTGCTTGGGTGAATACATACCCATGATGAGGAAACCGATGCCAACAGCTTGCGAGATGCGGATGAACTCCTTCTTGTCGGGCTCTGGGGTTATGTGTTAGAATGGCGCGCGGTGATTTAATCTGTGCCGTGTAGTCGTACTGGTGCAGCGGTTTATGAAGAGAGTGCCCTCCTTGAGGAACTCGGCGGGCATACTGCGCGCATGTTAGCTGCCGTCCCATCTCATATGGTGGTGTGCGGTGTCACGTACTCGGCAAACTCCTTGACGTTCTCCATGGCAGCTGATGTGTGGTGGGAGTAGGAGGTGGTTCGGAATAAGTGTGAAGGTCAATGGTAGCCGTGCAAAGGGTCGCGAGCTCGAAAGTTGGAGCACGGAGGCCAGGTGTCTTGCGGAGAGCGGCGCTAGCGGGCCAAGAGGCGAGTGCCTCGACTCGCTCCGCCTTTGGAAGGAAGCTTCGACGCTCCCTGCGTCCCCCTCGCACGCGCCGACTGCTTCCCACGACAACATCAGGAGCAACGAACATATCTCGTCGAGGTCTGTCGGTTCATCCACTTGTACTAACTGCAGCTTATCACCGTAACCATTCATACACGTTGCCGAACGCCGCCTTGAGCGATCGCACAGGGCCAGCTCGGCGCATTTGGCTTCCTTGAGCTTGGACACGCCCCTCTCATTCTCTCTCATTGCTGGTAGCGCGCATTTGCGCGATTCGCTGGAGGTTCCTGTAGCGCAGCAAACAGCTGGGATTGGCAAGCGAGACGAGCAGGAGCAAGCGCAGGAGTCGGGCTGAACTACACGAGTCACATCATCTTTCCCACCATTCTTGTATCTTTCCAGAGTCCGCATCTGCCAGAGGCGATCGGACAGTCACATCTTGCGTTTGAGCAATCTTCCTGCTCTCTTCATCCGCCTGCACAGCGGTACTGTACGTATTCCTCGCTCTGCGCTGTTTGTCTTTACGTTGCGCCACTCTACGCTGCGACCGCATTGCATTTCCTTTTTCCTGCCTCCTTAGCTTATAGCTCGCTGATTCGAAGCTCGCGCACAGAACTGCATGTACTTTGGCCATTGACTTTGGCATTTCCAGTACCTACAAGCGAATCAAAGAAACAGTCCTGGGAAACTCTCTCTTCACTCACTGTAGCTCTTACTTGACCAACCACAGTAAACATGGCAGACGACGACAACTTTGATATCGACATCTACGGCGACGATTCGTACCAGGACTCGAGTGCGCAAGAGACAGCGGTTCCTGACGCCGGCGCAGCAAACACGGGCGCGAACAGCGGCGAGACCACAACAGCAAATGATTCCAACAAAGAAGACAGTTCTGTGGCTACACAAGATACTACTGGCGCCACGGCTGGCGCTGGCGCACAACAAGACAACACAGTACAGCAGATATCGAGTACTGGCGGCTCCGGCCACGATGTTCACAGACAAGCGCCGCAGCAGCAGGGCACGAAGCGAAAGCAAGGAGAAGATGATGATCGTCCAACCGATCCTGGCGCGACAGCAGCATTGATGATCAACGACTTGAACTGGTGGATCAGTGAAGAGGACATTCGCGGATGGGCAAATCAAAGCGGTTGCGAGGACGAGCTTAACGAGGTCACCTTTAACGAACATAAAGTCAACGGTAAGAGTAAAGGGTATGCCAAAATCAGTGCTCTTGCCTCGCAAACTTTCGTTGATCATCACACAGTCAAGTCTACGTGCAACTACAGTCACCGCAAGCTGCCACGGCATTGAAGCACCAAATCGAACAGCTCTTCAAAGACCAAGCACACACGAAGAAGCCCGCCGCGATATTCAATCCCCCGCACCACAACCCCTTCAAGACCCTTCCTAAAGACGTACCCGCTCGCGACAAGAATCGCAATGACCAACAATCAGGTGGCTTCAACAACAGAGGCGCGGGCAATTTCAATCGCTTCAACAATAGGGGTAATTTTAACAACAGAGGCAACTTCAACAGCAGGGGTGGCATGGGCTACCAGAACCCTGGCGGCAACATGGGGGGCCAAATGGGAGGCTACGGCGGTCAAGGTGGCATGCAAAATTTCGGAGCCAACCCTATGATGGGCGGAGGTAACTTTGGGGGTGGTTTCAACCGCGGTGGCAACATGATGGGCGGTGGTATGCGTGGGGCCATGAACAACCGTGGCGGCCGTGGCGGTATGGGCATGAATAACATGGGCGGCGGCATGCAAATGCCAATGGGTGGTGGTATGATGATGGGAGGAGGCATGATGGGCGGTGGCATGAATATGCCAATGATGAATGGCATGGGTACGTCAAAACGAAGAAGTTTCAAAGAGGAAATACACTTGGCTAACAGATTCTAGGAGGGGCAGGTTTCGGTGGCCAGCCACAATTCAATCCTGGCTTCTTCCCTAACCAACAGCAACAACAAGGCGGCAACGAACATTTCAACCCTCATGGGGCTAAGCGACCACGGCCGGAATAGGATCCCTTGATGGTGACCTACTATCCATCAATTCAGCGCTCCCACACAGTTCTCCATCCATACCTTCAGTGGCCACGAGGCCCATGTTATCCCTTCTTTCCATATGGGCTGCGTCTCAGCAATCACAACGCGGCATATACTTCGCGATCTCCGCTTTCTGTCGTCAGAAAGCGCAAAAAGCGTCGATCTCGCCTCAGAACTTATATGATTCGAGTTGGCCGGATACTGTCTGCTAACGTCTTTGAGACGCTCTTGTCTCTGCAATTCGAAGCAGGGACAGTGAGACCGATGGAGGCAAACGACACAGGTTATTTGCCTCTTGTTCCCTTCATGGCGTTCGACGAGTCGAATCAGCTCTCTTAGCAAATGACCAATCTTTTCGCATATGTCTTCTTATCAAACATTTTTCTTGCTGTACAAAATCAGAATTATCAAACTTCAGTGTGCAACTGTATCAACAACAGTCAACTCACACACTCTTTGAAGTACTCAGCTACATACATCTAACCGCTTTCCTTTAAGGACTCTGAGGCGAGTTTTGTGTTTCTGTCGACTCCTGTCAAGCCAATGCGTAACGTTCTGTTCACATGTCGTACCTCTCTTTGCTACAAATTCACTAGCCAGAAGAGGCACGGAGGCTGCTGAACCTTGCGCCACATTCGCGATAGTTCCAACAGTACAGATCTTCTGGAAACAGCCTTGGGTGCGTTCAAATCAGGATACAAGCTGCAAGAGCTAAGGAGAGCCATTCATGGTGACACGACACATACCTGTGTACTTGGTGGAAAAACGCAAAGTTGCCCCTGGATAATATGGATAAAGGCCCGCCGGGAGTGCCGGGACCTGCATATGAAGTACGACCAGGGTATTAGGACGATCAGACGACCACCCACTATAGAGAACGTTACTCCAATCGAAGTCAGCCATGTTCAAAACATCGCCTCAAACATACTACACTAATGCAATCGCTTACCCCGCAAGCCAAATCCTACAGCCTCGTTCAATATCGACAATAGCGCAAAAGGCAATGGGAATGGCGATGACGGACTTGGGAACAACCTTTCATCTATTCGGTAATATCAAGGGACGTTTGTTGCACGGTTCTAAGTCTTGTGTCGATATTTGACCGAGATGGGCTTGGTGTGGAGCCGAGGCGACATCTGCCATGTACAACCTTTGCACAGTAGAGAGTATATATAGTCCTTCGGTCGCTGAAGCTTGGCCTCAAAACATTACAGGACAAGTATAGCTACTATGCCTCGATACGCATCTGGCTTGGTTCTGGCAGGAGCTTTGCTCCAGGGCAGACTCATCAGTGCACAGGGTAAGCTACTTACTAGAGGTGTCTTGCGCAAGGAATTGACGGAGATACAGCGTTGCCTTCTGGAGACGTTACGCCTGTGACATGTCCCTCCAGTGCTAAGTTCACGGAAATTTCAGCGGCCACCCATTTTGCTGGCCTGAACCCAGGTTGGAACTTAGGCAACACCCTTGACGCCGTTGAAACTGTAAGCTCTAGCATTAGGCAAAATGATTTCTCAGTGGCTAACATCAGTACAGGAAGGCTCATGGAACAACCCGCCAGTTGTGCCTTCAACTTTCGATGACATAAAGAAGTTGGGTTTCAAGGGCATTCGCCTTCCCGTGACTTACGCGTACCACTACAAGACACAGTCGCCAGACTGGACAGTAGATCCTATTTGGCTGCAGCGCGTCTCTGATGTCGTAGATCAGATCACTGCAAGGGGATTCTACGTCATCACCAACGTACACCATGACAGTTGGGTGTGGGCGGACTACACGCAGGGCAATCCCAATATTACTGCTATCGAGGAGAGACTGTATAAGACTTGGGTGCAAATTGGCCAGAAGCTGGCGTGCAAGGGGGAGAAAGTCGTAAGTTAACGGCAATGTTCCCGTTTAAACAGACAGTGTGCTGATTGTGTGTAGGCATTCGAAACGATCAATGAGATTCCTGGAACGACTGAGGCACACGGAAAGCAAGTCAACAGACTGAACAATATCTTTCTTCAGGCTATCAACCAAGCTGGCGGTTTCAACCCGAAGCGTGTGGTCAACCTGGTGGGCAGCCGTGAGGATGGTGAGCAGACGAGCCTTTGGTTCGAGCCACCGGATGCGAAGTATAAGAACCCTTGGGGTATTCAGTACCACTACTACTCTCCATATGACTATGTCTTCGCCGCTTGGGGCAAGACTACTTGGGGCTCGGATGCAGACAAGGCTACACTCGAGGCGGACATTGCACGCGTCCGCGGTAATTTCAGCGGCATTCCTCTTGTCATTGGCGAATGGGCTGTATCACCTGTCGCCACTGAGACGGCCGCTCGCTGGAGATACTTTGACTTCTTCGTTCGCACGGCGGCCAAGTACAACACCTCGACCATTCTCTGGGATAACGGCGCCGACTTTCTGGACCGCGCTACACACCAATGGCGCGACCCCGTTTCTATCGACATCTATCTCAATGCGCTGAAGGGTATCCCGAATGCGCTTCCGGACAGCACGACCGACGGCTCCGCAACAAGCCAAAAGAGCTCAGCCTACGTCTACCACAAAAAGAACACTACACTGGCCGACCAGACGCTCCCTTTTCTCTTCAACGGCAACCAGCTTCAGAAAATCAGCGTTGCAGCAACTAAGAAGATCTTGACAAAAGGCCAGCACTACACCGTGTCCGGCTCAAGCATCACATTCAAGAGCACCTTCCTCAGCACGATCCTCACCCCCACCAGCCCAACCGGCTCCCTTGCAAACCTGACGCTCGAGTTTAATCGCGGCGCCAACCTCGCTGTTGACGTACTGCAGTACTCTACCCCCGTGTTGGGTCGCACCTCTTCTGCACTGCCCGCCACGTCGTCCGACCTGCTAATCCCGATTACATGGGCGGGCCAGAACCGACCCGCGACCATCAAAGCAGTGCGTGCAGACGGCACGTATCTGTTTGATTCCTGGACAACAGTGTTAGGGCCGCTGCAGCAGGCCCGCATGACATATGGCACGTGGGATTGGGATGCGAACAATGTCATCCTAAGGGCGAGTGTCTTGGATGCGGTGAGGGCGGCGGGGCAGACAACCAAATTCACGATTGAGTTTTATCCTAGAGAGCCGGGGAATGTGGCAGAGTATACTATTACTGTTTGAGGGGTGGCGGAGTGAGAAGTGGTTGAGGATGATTCGGATCTACACTCTGATCAGCTTAGATAGGCTTCGGAAGTATAGAGAGGATATAAACTTGATGCAGTCGTGTCTACGCCCATCATCAGGTCGTCTCGTGCATACTAGCACTGCTTTGCGTAGACTGTCATGCTGCCGCCATCTTCGACACCGCATTTCCATTCTTGTTTGGATGGCAGGAATGCCAGAACGTGAACGTGATGACCCGGCCGGCTATAACTAAGAGAGATCGAGAATACTCAGACTTCGTGTCCTCTTCTCAGCGTAAAGCCAAACCTACGAGCCACAGGCGCTGTCAATTGCGGTGATCTTCACGCAATCCCATGATTCGTCAGAAGTCGTTCCGTAACTGCAATTGCGTATATCCGCCAGAGATCCACAGTATCCGTTGTTGCGTTTTACAGCGACTCTAGCAATAGGCGCTAAACCCAGCACTAAAGTGCGAGATACTTCCTAATTGATCAGCGCCCCACCCCACATGCTGGGTGTCTGGTAGCAGGCTCGACGACGCAACGTGGAAGCTACGGTAACGTCAAGTACTTATAAACGTGGAATTGAGGCCTTTTTGTCCTTTGTCTTTGACTAAACCCCGAAGCCACACAACATTATGGCAGCCACGCAGAAGAACATACAGGAGCTGGAGAAGGCAAAGGCCCTCAACCACGTGCCCTGGTGCGAAGAGTACGAGAAGATGATCTCAGGCATGCTGTACGTGCTTCCCCTACCTTTGAGATACGTAGACTCACCCTCCTCAGCTACGCCTCCTTCACCCCAGAACTCAACCGCGCTCGCTACCGCGCCCGCGCCTTCGCGCACAAGTACAATACCTGGTTCCCGCCTGACTCCACAGACCCAGACCGCGGCTTCGATGTGCTGCAATCCGAGCGCCTCAAACTGCTGCAGGGCATCATCGGTCACCTCGGCGACGATGAGATCTTCATCGAGCCCCCCTTCAACATTGACTACGGGTGCAACATCTCACTCGGCGCGCGCTTCTATGCAAACTTCAACCTCACCATTCTTGACTGCAGTCTCGTGACTATTGGCGACCGCTGCATGTTCGGGCCGAATGTGAGCATCTTTGCTGCTACGCATGAGGCGGAGGTGCAGAGTCGGCGGGAGAATATCGAATATGGACGGCCGGTGGTGGTTGGGGATGACTGCTGGATTGGCGGGAATGTAGTGATTCTACCGGGAGTTACGATCGGGAGGGGCTGCACGATTGGGGCGATGAGTGTGGTGACCAAGGATATTCCTGAGTTTAGTGTAGCCATGGGGCAGCCGGCTAGAGTGGTTAAGAAGGTTTCGCCAGTGCCTAAGGAGTATGTCGAAGAGAAGTAGATAGACTAGATATGATGAAGGCTTGACCAGATTAATTGACCAGGAGTGGTGTCAGATGTGAAATGAGGTCGATAGGATTTGCTTCATAATGCCAAGCGATCGAGCGGCAGATGGGTCGTTTGCAGTTCCAGAGTTCACAACAGGTCACGCAGTGCGGAAGGACGGATGATGGCAGCTTGAAATTTTTGGGCAGATAGGCTACATGCTGCTCTTGCAGGCCTTCTACCAGTCGAAACCGTGCGGGATATACTAAAGTCGTAGACAGCACACGTGCTCGAAATGTCATCCCGTCATGCCCAACGCCGGTCACCCATGAATCATTCCCTGTGGCGCAGGATTTACTCCTCGTCGTCCTCAGCGGCGTCGTCGTCACCACCCTTGTTGGCAGCGGCGGCCTTCTTCCTCCTGACACGGCCGGGGCGGCCTCCACCGAAGGGCGAAGTGAGGGCGAAGTCGATGTGCTTCTGGGAGTCGAGACGAACCATGAAGGAGGGAACGTTGACGATCTGCTTGCCAACACTGCGGGCTGTTAGCGATGCAATCTTTCAGTACAGCAGATCCAAAATTGCGTACCGGATGTGACGCTGGCGGATGAGCACACGAGCGTGGTGGATAGACTTGGCGAGACCGAGCTTGTAGACGCAGGTCTGGAGACGGCGCTCCAAGAAGTCCTCGATCTTAAGGGCCAGGACGTAATCGAGCTTCATGCGGGACTCGTCAAGGACACCGACACGGACGAGACGGCGAATGAGAGCGTTACCCTCGAAGAGGCGCTTGGGGTCCTTCTCGTCGAGAGTCAAGAGCGAACTGCGCTGCGAGTCAGAAATTTGCGGCCGTTGTGTGCATGTCAGCGCGGAGAATGCGCGGAGAGAATGCTTACCGGGCAGCACGACGGATCTTGGAGAGGGTGAGCTGGACGCGCCACACCTCGCGCTTGTTGCGCAGACCATACTCGCCGACGAGCTTAAGCTCAGTGTCCCTGTTCCTCCATTAACCAGGTGTCCCAGACATAAGCGGAGACAAGCTCGCGCTCAGTGGCCGTGGGATGTAAATACGTACAGACGAGCGGACTCGAAAGGACGACGGGGGACGCTGTACGTCTTCGAGTAGGAACGGGGCGCCATTGTTGTTGTCGTTGGATCGAAAGAGAAAGTTCGCTGGTGTTCTGAGAATTAGAAAGGTGCACTGTGCGTGCACGGATGCGCCTGACCCGTTCGGCCAATGGCAGGGAAGGCGCGAGTGGATCGCTAAGCGAGGCAGTCGCAGCCCACGGCTCTTGCAATTTTGAACATCAAGCCAAACTTCCAACACCAGGACTAACTAACCGCCAACACTCACAGTCACAATGGGTCACGCAGCCGGTCTCCGCGCGGGTACGCGCTATGCGTACGTTGAGGATTGCAGTATTGGAATGGCGCCCGTCCGCTGACTGCCCGCAGCTTCTCCAGGGACTTCAAGAAGAAGGGAATGATCCCTCTCTCGACCTACCTCAAGCAGTACAAGGTCGGTGACATCGTCGATGTTGTTGCCAACGGTACGCCCGGAACCCGAGCATGGAGAAATTGCAGCAGAGTACTCATATAAAACACAGGTGCTGTTCAGAAGGGTATGCCCTACAAGGTCTACCACGGCAAGACTGGCATTGTCTACAACGTCACCAAGTCGTCTGTCGGTGTCATCCTCCACAAGCAGGTCGGAAACCGATACATGGAGAAGCGCATCAACGTCCGTATTGAACACGTCCGCCACTCCCGCTCGCGCGAGGACTTCCTCAAGCGCGTCAAGCTCAACTTCGCCAAGCAGCAGAAGGCCAAGGAGACTGGCGAGAAGCAGCTGATGAAGCGCCTGCCCGCACAGCCCCGTGAGGCCAGGACCATCAGCCTGAAGGACAACAAGCCGGAGAACATCACACCGGTAGCCTACGAGACAACGATCTAAGCGGCGACGCGGCTTGCGAGTGCGACTGCTAGTCTGTGGACGGTCGGTAGCGGAACGGCAAAGGCAAAATGGGAACGGATGGGCAACGGCGTGGTTTCTCGGATCTCGAACTTTTCTCTCTTCTGCACCTTCACCAGCATGGAAGCGGCGAATTTTCTGGTGCAGACTTGGTGTGCCAACATGGCTATGAGTTACCCCTCACGCCAATGAAATATCATCCTCCAGTCCCAGTCCATACCAAATACCCATGAACATCCACATTTGTGCATATCGTGTTGCCTGGGTGTTTCTTTGTGACAAGCCTTGTATATTGTGAGAACGTCCACGCTTGACCGTCATTGGTTGATATTTAACCCCCCCCCCCCCCCCCCCCCCAAATTGCTCTACACAATGCTCGAATGTAAGCGCCCTGTAAGTTCTGATCATCCACTTTGACGCAGGCATGGCCTGAGCCTCTTCATCCGACATGATGAACCTTTCCGCTGAGTAGTCACACTCACCTCATGGCCGCATTGCAATACGCAAATATCTTCCTCTCACGGGTGGTCAGTCATGCGAGTGGTAGTCCAGCAGAATATGCGATCTATTCAAAGTTCCTCGAGTACGCACGTTCCTCCCTCCAGCCATACACAAACAAATGATTAAACAATAAGCCAAAGCCAAAGCCAAGGTAAGCATGTACAATAAAACGGTGTAAAAGGAAAAAAAATGCTCTATGCCGTAACAAAAAAAACATACGCAAAGACTGTCAATCACAAGACCAAGCGAGTTTTTGAAAGCTCGTGTCTCGTGCGCTTTTCGTCTACTCGCAACTCGGACGAGAGTTCTACCAAGATTGATGGCTTTTCCCTAGAACCCACGACATCTGCTACAAGTAAATGATGTAAAGAAGGGTATGAACGGGGCGACGCAGAATGACATATCGGAAGATGGTCGTGTCGGCTTGTGCAGGAATGGAAAAAGATGGTGTAGGTGTATAGAGGATTTAGCGGCGTTGCAGATAGGGAGGTCTTGGGTGAATGGGAGATCATAGAATCGTGCAACCGCCACTCTTGTCCTTGCTGGTCTTAACCTGCAGGGCAACACGGGCCGCTTCTGTGAAGGCTTCGTTGACGCCGCGATTCTTCATAGCTGAGCACTCTGTTCAATGAGTTAGTGATCGTAAGCTCGTTCGAATGCGACTTTGTCGTACCGAGATATCGCAGAGCCTTGATCTTCTCTGCCACTCGGAGGCCCTCCTCATAGTCGATACACGGCTTCTCAGGCTCCGCTCCCTCGGCATCGTCATCTTCACGCTTTCTCAGATCGCACTTCAGGGCCACCAGGACAAGCTTGACGTTGGGACAATTTTCGGCAATTTCGCCAACCCACTTGGTCTCGACATTCTCAAGAGAGTCTGGGGAGTCGACGGAGAAACACAGCATGATAGCGTGGGTGTCATCATAGCTGAGCGATCGTAGCCTATCGAATTCCTCCTGCCCGGCAGTGTCCCATAAGCTCAGTTCAACATGGGTGTTGTCGATGTAGATGTCTGTGACGTGTGTCAGGGGACCAATTCATAAAGCATATGGCGCAGGTGGACGAACCGTGCACGTAGTTTTCTGGGCGTATGTTAGTCTAGTCGCCTACTAAGCTGATGTGTGTCTTCTGCTTACCAAATACTGTAGGCTCGCTGGGGTGAACTGCGATTAGTCTACAAGCACATATTTCAGGGGCGCAGCACTCACTATACTGTCGGGAAGTATCTACGAAGTGTTAGCCATTGTCCTGCATAGACTATCCGCATCCAAAAGAAACGTACCCTCTTGTGAAGACGTTTAATAACGAGGTCTTGCCGCATGCGCCGTCGCCGCTGTCAGATGTGCGCGTTAGCCTGCTTCAACACTTCCGGGTGGCCGCGCAAGCTATGCTGCCCTCGTCCAGTGGATAGGAACCTACAGGAGTACCAGCTTGCGCTGCACCGACTTTGTTCCACCACACATAGGCATCGTTACAGGCGGGAGGGCAGACTCGGCGTTCGATTCGAGTTGTTGTTGGCCTAAGGAGGCGTGCGCGCGCGCAGTGGTGACACGGAGGTTGACGTTGGCGGTAAGCGGTGCGGAGGTTGCAGAGCAAGCGTCGCACACCAAACAGAGGCCGGCGGGGTCTGATGAGAAGGGTAGAGTGAGGAGGCGTTCTAGAGCTGCGCTTGCTAATGTCTTTGGTAGCGATGGGGGAAGGCGATCGAAACCGGCGTTAAACCCAATCTGGTGTCAAATCAGCGACGCCTCCGCAAACCATGGCCGCCTCTCCACCACGACTCCGCTGGAGCGAGGCGCAGTGCATCTGCTAGCACCGTGGCAAACGAACAGAAGCTTGATTGCACACTCACAATGATCTTTTGGAAATGCAGTGCTGGCAGTTGTGTATAGGGTCTGCCCACGGACGCCAGTGCTGCAGAGTGTCTAGCATTTACTACGTCAATGAGAAGTGACAGTGCGTGGACAATCGCAGCCAACAGCAGCAGCCAACAGAAGGTAATTGGGGCCGACCAATGCTGTCGTGAGCTTGGATGACTTGGAGACCCGCCACGTGCCAGTGAACAATCGAGAAGGCTGGGGACTGCATATTGTGCATCACCATCCCGATCTGTTGAATGCTCTTGACATTCACATGCAGCGCCAGTTGAGTGTATCTAGCACCACACTGGCAGACAATGCTGCAGGTGAACCATGTTTCTTGAGCGGAAATGCTTGCCAGGGCTTTGATAATAGCAGTGGAGCCGCCTGGGCCTGAAATCTACTCCTAAACCCAATGGATACGGTGAAACCTCTTCATGCAATCTCAATTGTTATGAAGGAGTTCTCTCTGCAGAGGTTGACTTTGGCGACATTGTAGTTTCCAGACAGAAACGAGTGATGTCGATGCGCCGCGAAGCCGAGCTAGCGCGGGCCCCACCTGCCACTATCGCGGGGACTCTCGACCGCAGGCAACATCGCCTTGGTGAACAAACAATCGCACCTTGTCCTTCAAAGCTACCACTTGACCACCTGCAAATCACACAAGACTTTACCACCAACGTGACTACAGCTTCAGCCACGCGCACAACATCCTCCGACAGACACCAACTGCTACAACTACCTGCGCCACACCATGTCTGACGACGATGATTTCATGCAAGACTCTGGGGAGGAGGAGTATGTGATTAGAACCCTCATCTTACCGCACAAGCTGACAGAAGTGCAGGTACGATTTCGAGTACGAAGACGACGATGACGAGGAGAGCGGCGATGTTGATATTGAGAACAAGTACTACAATGCGAAGCAGCTGAAAGCTGATGATCCGGAGGCGGCGATAGATGAATTCCTGGGGATGCCAGCATTGGAAGAGGAGAAGTCAGATTGGTAAGGTCGCCCTGAAGAAAGATCGTCTTCAGATTAGGCGCTGATGTACATGCAGGGGGTTCAAAGGTCTGAAGCAGGCCATCAAGCTCGAGTTCAAGCTGGCACGATATGACCAGGTATTAGATGTGCATACTATTTCCATGGACCTTACTAACATCAGCAAAGGCCGTAGAACACTACAAGGAACTTCTCACCTACGTCAAGTCGGCTGTTACACGGAATTACTCTGAAAAGTCCATCAATAACATGCTCGATTTCATCGAAAAGGCCGCCGAGGATGCCGAAGCGTATCGCTGCATGGAGAAGTTCTATGCCTTGACTCTCGATATCTTCCAGAGCACCAACAACGAACGGTTGTGGCTCAAGACGAACATCAAGCTTGCAAGACTGTGGTTGGATAGGAAGGATTATCGACAGTTGACAGAGAAACTTCGTGAGTTGCACAAAACTTGTCAGAGGGAGGACGGTACGGACGACCCAAGCAAAGGCACATATTCATTGGAGGTCTACTCGCTGGAGATTCTTATGTATGCAGAGACCAGGAACAACAAGCGCTTAAAGGTTCGTATCGCTGCCTCAATCAGGCAGAGGCACAGTTCGCTCACCGTCTGCAGGCACTGTACCAGCGGGCGCTTAAGGTCAAATCTGCTGTCCCGCATCCCAAGATCATGGGTATCATCCGAGAATGTGGTGGCAAGATGCACATGAGCGAAGGCAAGTATCTGCTTCCGAGACACAGGCCTGGCGCTAATGCAGCACAGAAAACTGGAAAGGGGCGCAGAGTGACTTCTTTGAGAGTTTCAAAAACTACGACGAGGCTGGATCGCTGCAGCGGATCCAGGTACTGAAGTATCTGGTCCTTGCGACCATGCTGTCGGGTTCCGACATCAACCCGTTTGACTCACAGGAAACCAAGCCCTACCAGAACGACCCCCGCATCTCAACCATGACTGACCTTGTTAACGCCTACCAGCGTGAGGACATTCACGAGTACGAGAAGATCTTGCAGAACAACCAGGACTTGCTCCAGGACCCGTTCATCGCCGAGAACATCGATGAAGTTACGCGCAATGTACGCACCAAGGCTGTCATCAAGCTTGTTGCGCCCTACACACGGTTCACTTTGGCGTTCATCTCGAAGCAACTCAAGATCTCCCTTCCCGAGGTTCAGGAAATTGTGGGGTTCCTGATCGTTGACAAGCGGTTGCACGGCAAGATCAACCAGCAGAACGGAACGGTGGAGGTCGAGAGTAGTACCGACATGGGCAGGGTCCAGGCAATGAAGGAGTGGAGCAACGCCATTAGCTCGCTGTGGCAGACAGTGTTGAACGATGGTGATGGCTTCAAGTCGGACGAGAGCGGCTCCCAATTCGCTCCTACCCCAGGCGAAGTCGGTGGCCAACGTACGCCCTGGAATATGAATGGCTTGGGATCTAAATCAGGGCGACCAAAGGGCAAGGGTCCCGCGGGCCGCTTGGGGGTCTCGAGCAAAGGATGACCTGCAGGCACCGGTCTTTGAATGGTTCACAAGACGACCTCTGTCTGGGTATTCGGGAAGACCACGGGATATGGCCAGTTACACATTACCGTCACTGAGGCTTCACTCACCTGAACGATTGAAACATGCGGCTTGGTTTCCTAGAAGCAGAGGATAGGGTTGGTCCATCTGGTAGCACGAGACGAAAGTCCCCACCACCTGAGCAGCGATTCACAACCGGCCTCTCAGCAGGGGCGGACATGTTCGGGTGCACCTGCGCGCCTCAATCCCATTCGGTCAGCAGCGAGCTTCTGTATGTAACGTCGGCCTCGTTTTCCCAAGTAACCAGCCAAGGAACCGAGCGTGCGGTCATAGCAGCCGCCCGCAGCCAACGTCCCGTTCTGTTTCGTGATGTGCGAACTGCAGTGAGTACCCGTGACGCAGTGACTTTGATGCCCCGTTTAACAAGCAGCAAGCTGACCCTGTTGCGGGTCCCCTGTCTGCGGGGCCTCGGCAGGTAAGCGTCAAGCGACGAACCGCGGTCTCGATGGTCAGAATGCGCCCATAGCTGTACCCATTTGCGGTCTGCCCTGGCTCGCTTGCAGCGTGGGGGGCACGGCAACAACAGGATGTCGCGAGTCGGGCAGTTCTTTTTCCTGCAGCATCGGCGCCACATTGCTGCGAGCGAATGATGATATGCAGGCGGCCACAGTGACAGGGGCAGCCAAACGCGCGGTCATCGGGTCTGGGCGTGTGTGAGACGATGTGAGAATTCACTTTTTCCTCGAGCGACAGGGGTACGGGCTTTGGGTGGTGCTCGACGACTGCATTCCACGACGTAACACAGCGTGATCTCCTCCCCTCTACTGCATGCACTACCAGCCTCACGCTCCGCAATTGACCCGGCTCGCGGCGCTGGCAGAATGCTACTCCTCAATCTCGTGAGGAGGCCCGTTCGGTGAGACTGTGGATCGGGCACGATTGGCGGCAAAGTATGATATCCCGGTATTGGAGAGTCAATTAGTACGCCAATTTTGCTCGACTGCGCTCGTGAGAACTATGTACTAGAGAAGACGAGGTAGAGGCGACACTGTGCCCCGGCAAGAGGGCACAGTGCAATATCCCCTCTGCCGGGAGCGAGAATGCCCTGCGTGCTGCTCAATGCTGGCAGTGCCTCGTCAAAGGCGGCCATGTCTGCTTTTCTTTTGCTCGAGGTTGCCAGGCGCTGACTGTGACCGCCCTTGAGGGTAGGAATTCCCTCCCTCTTGTACGCCGTCACGCTCGCCCTCTCCTCCCTCCGGTTTCACTTGAGGCAGCCCCATCGCTCGATGTGCATGAGGCGCCCCTCGCACTGACGAGATCGATATTGTGCTGCTGCCCGTCTCCCAGGCTCCTGGTGCAACAAAGAGCCGCCGTTTCAGTCGGCTAGGAGCCAGTGTGTTGCAGAGCGCTCTTGTACCTGGCAGCGCGAATTCCACCAGCACGCGGCCAAGAGCGGTCCTTGTCTCTCTCAAATACCTGCGTGCCCCTGGACGCCGGTAGGTATCACAGCAACGACACAGCTTCCAGCCCACCGCCGCGGATCCTGCACCTACTAAAAGACGCTGCCGCCCTCTGCTCCAACGAGCTCGTGGACGACCGCTGCTCCCAGCTGAACTCATCTTACCTTTGCGTGCTGCCGAGTCTGTTGTGCAATCGAGCGTCCAATTGCCAGCCCTTGTCGCCAGTCACGCCGCCCACCGTCGTCTTGCACACACAGAAAAGGGGGGGCAAAGCGCACCACAAAACACGCACTCGTCCTCACTGCCGCTCCATATTCACCATGAGTCGCCCGTCGGTGATGACGGGGGGCTTCCACCATCACGGCGTTGGTCACGGCCACAGTCATGGCCACAGTCACGGTCACGGCGTCGCGCACCTCGGCGGCCACTATGGAGTTCACGCACAGAGCGCCTACGGCAGCGCGGCCCACTCAAGCTTGACGTTTGGTCGGCCGCTACCAATCCGCGCCCCGGCCCATCCTCCCGCCTTTAACCACCAACACACTGGCCAGCACCAACACCAGCACCAGCACCCGCACGGCCGCGCCGCAACCTTCAGCATGGCGGACCCCGCATTCATGACCGCCGAAGAGGAGCATGCCTACATGCAGAAACTGGCGAGCGAATATGAGCCCGAGGCCACAGTAAGTCTGCGCCTGCCGTGTTGCTGCTCGCTGAATGCGGCCAACTGACTGCTGCCAGGGTCCGCTTGTCGGCGACCGCCAGAGCAGCGCCGCCATCACCACTGAGTATGCCAACGCCGACCCCGTCTACAGGATCAAGACAGCCGCTCTGCCCAGCAAGTACGCCTACTTCCGCACCTGTCGCGGCGACGGCCACTGCGGTTGGCGAGGTGAGTTGCTGCGCGTCTTGCTGCTCGCTTGTTTAGGCTAATACGCCCAGCCATCGCCTTCACCTACTTCGAAGCCCTGGTCCATGTTGGTGACGGTCAGCGCTTCGCAGATGAAGAAGGTCGCCTGATATCCATGGGCAACCTGCTCGACAACATTGGCTACTCCCGCGACATCTGGATTGATTTTGCTGATGAGGCCTTCGACCTGCTGCGCAAGCTGGGCCACTCCGTCGAGACCATGGACGGCAATGCCGCTGACATCTTACTTCAAGCCTTCAACGACCTTGGCATATCTATGGCCATCATCACCTATTTCAAGGCAAGTACACAACACCGTTTGGTTCGCACTCTCTTACTGACCAAGTAAGCTCCTTGCCAGCGCCTGGGTCCAGAACCATGCAGATGACTACAGAAACTTTGTTCCCATGGGCGATGTCAAGGCGTACTGCAACAACAATATCGACCCTGCCCAATGCGAGGCTGACAATATCGGTGTCGCCGCTCTGGCTGATGCCCTCGTCAAGCCTGCTGGCTTTGGACTAGTAGTATGGTATCTTGACCGCTCGCCGGGAGAGGAGATCAACCGCAGCTACTACGCAGAACCCACAGTACCTGGATCTCCCATGCTGAGGCTGCTGTACCGCCCGTAAGTGCGCATCTGTTATAATATTACCCCACTACTGACCTCCTGCGCCCAGTGGCCACTACGATATTCTCTACAAGGCAGAAGATGTCCCTTCACCTATCATCCACCAGCCTGTTGCTCCTCAAGCACCACTCCAGGTCAACTTCACCAACTATGCAGACGAGTTCCTGCCGCAGGCCTCTAATTTTGGCGATGTCATGAGCATGATTCCAGGCATGGGTCGCCCAAGCCCGGGAGGATGGGCCTCACTCTCCTACGACTGCAACCCGACCCCTGCGTCGCAGCCTCAGCCCACTCCCATATCGCCGTATCCAAGCGCATCCATGTCTGCGCCTCCAATTACGAGCTCGCTAGATTTCATCACACCCATTCCCAATAGCCAAGCAACCTCGTATAGCGCACCGCGCCACCACAGCATCCAGCTTGATCAGCCTCCGATCACACTTCCGATGCACCCTGCACCGCCGCCTCCGCCACCTGTCAGCATCGAGCGGACTGCGTCCTTGGCTGTTGAGAGCGGCGGACCGTTCCGGCCATCTATGTATCAGCTGGAGCCAGGCTTTGGCTTCTCAAATCAGGCGCAGCCTTTTCAAACTTCCATATTCCGCAAGTAAGTATAACCAAGCATTTTCACGTTATTCTGGTCTGATCAATCGCAGCTCGCACTTCAACACGGCGCACTTCATGAATCCGGACTTCCAACCCGAGGAATGGTGTCCGGACGGAGAGTATGCGACAGGCAACAAAGGCCGTCACAAGCATCCATCCTAGTGATCTTCTACTTGCACAATCTGTACACATTCTTGCTCTCCTGGGGGTTCATTCCGATATCTTAGCGACTACTAGCGTCGGCGTTCATCGAGCTTGCGATTGCTTTCGTTTGCTACCTGCATTATCATCCGCATTGCTTCAACACTCACGACGACGCACGATCAACGATACCATTGTTAATCATTTCTCGGAACATTACTCTGTTACTTTTCTCTTGCATATGCAAAAGCGGCGGTACTACCACGTACCGCAACTCTTGACCATACGGCGGCATTCATCACTCCATCCTGGCATTATCTACAATTCAAACTTTTAGGCGGAATCCCCTAATCCTGCTCCCTCTCCTGGTTGCACCCCGAGCTGTGAGGACCTACCTACGACCGTGACGAATACCGAAGACTATCAACCTCAGGGTACCGACATTAGCGTTGATCATCATTATGGTTTACGTCACTTTGGACTTTTATCGATCGCCGTTTGTTTCCTGCCATTCCCATCGGACATATCTACCCTGCCTTTGCACTAAACACACAAACACTATTCGGTATCCACAGTCTTCTCGACACTACACCTTGTATCTTGACCTTCTCGCCGCAACACACAAACGACCCGGACCCATTGGAGCGCAAAACAACGAATAGATTGATATTGTGTCATGGTCGGGCGCTCGGAACCGAGGGACTGGGACGCTGCAGGGTACAAATGCTCGTGAGCGAATTTGGCAATCTCAGCACACGGACCAGCGAGTCGAGTCGCTATCACGAGCACAAGCAAACATTAGATAGAAGAAGGAACTGTACAAAAAAACAAACACAATGAGGTATCTCCCGATTTCCCAAGTTTCCTCGTGATCCCAATGTGCCTGCTCACACACATCCCCTGTCGTGTTCGCACCGCGCACGCCTCTCCCGCACACTCGCAAGCAAGTCAGATGTAGGTTGACGCTGCGATCGCAACGGACCTGCATACAGTAATCCACACGCAATCCCCGATCGCAACGCGGCCTGGTACCCCAGTCCAGACCCACTCACCGATCCCCACGTCTCGCCCGCTCACAGACGCCCCTCTCTTCTCCCCAGAACCCTCGCGGCCCCGGCCGTGTCCACCGTCCACCGTCCACAAGCCAATAATTTGCCTATAGTATGATTTTAAGATCCTCTCCCGTCCCCGAACGTTTGCCCGCCGCCATGGCGACCTTGGCTCCCGCTGCTCCCCAATTCTGCTACATATCACTGTTGCCGCTGCCGCAGGATGGAAACGGCAGCCGCCGGATCAGCTGTGCGTGCAAGGTGGCGCACGTGTGTGGGGAAAAGCAAAAAGTGGCGAGGTACCGACGCAACGCAGGTACGATCGGTTCACGCGCGCGACTGGGGCGGATGGGAGGGGTGGATTCTGAGAAGGGTGCTGAGCGGTTCACTGGGATCAGATCAATTGGTGCATGGATATGGTGGGTGTGTGCAGGATGAGGGTTTATGATTAACAAGTAATACTGCATTCAAGACGCTGCCTGTCGGGCTGGCTGGTTGCTGTTGCGCGCTCGTGCGATTGCCGTGTGGAGAGTTTGTCATCGCGTGGACTATGCTGCCATACCGTGCAGCTAGATGAGCTCCTGCACCTGTTCTCACACCGCTGCATTGCGGTCACCGAACGCGGCAGTAATCGGCGCAGCAGCGTATCACAGCGTCGGCCCTCCTCACTTGCACTCAGGGACCACTCAGCGGACTCGCACGAGGGCTTTTCCTCTACCGCCCGCCGTCGCACTGCAGCGCTGCAGCGCTGGACGTATCGTTAGACGGACTTGCCGTTGAGAAGGCCGCAGCGTCTGCTGCTTTGTTTGTCCCGCTGTGCAGATGCTGCGATCCCGAAAGCGACGTTGGACATGGCGCTTCTCGTCAATAGTTGTACTCAGCTTCTACCCCACTTTGTGGACAGCTTGATATCGTGCCATTGCTTGAGCTCTTATAATGTGTTTAAACCAGGATTCAAGCCGAGCCAGGGTCGTAGATGCGCTTTCGCAGCAAACTGCTGATGCGATCGTGGTCCAATCCGCGAAAGGTGTACAGAGTCACGACATTGTCTCGAGTGACGGTGCCGTTGTTCAGTCATGCAAGGGACTTGGCGATACGCAATTCCACATATAGGCGTGGTACAAATCTCGCAGGTCAGGCGTTCGAGGGTGATCGGCCGAGGGAGCCGAAGCAATTGCCATCTGCCTCACTTTTTCTTATTCCATCGTATCGATGCGCGCAGATGAGCGGTTCGTGTCACTGAAACTCCTAGCCTTTGGTTGTACGACATGATATCGTCGTTACTGTCATTTGTGGGCGTGGAGCCAGCTTTCTGTTTCCCCTTTGCGCGTTCAGCCCGACCCTTCTCTTTCATGACAAATTACGCTTTCTCCTCGCGAAGTTCCGCCAATTGAGCAAAAGTTATTTTCTGAATCCGCTGCAGGCTGGCAATCTGTTTCTTCAGCTCCTTAACTTCGTCTTGAGACGCATCGCTACCAGCAATGGGTTGCTCTACGTCCTGTTGACTTGGTGCCGTAACAGCAGCTAGAGCATTGCTGCTCTTAGACGGAGTAACCCATGAATTCAATTCCGCAAGACTTTCTTCAAGCATACTTGTAGGGAAACTGGGATGGACAAGAGCCTCGGCGATCGAGCTTGTCTTAGCGGATGGTTTCTCTGTAGCTGACACGGCTGGAATTTTCACCCTACTAGTAAATTGCATGCTCAGATTGTAGTTTGAGGGAACCAGGCCACTGCTGCTGCCCGTCAACCCTGCATCTTGTTTCGGCTTGACGATTGTCTGAACTTTGAAGCTGGATCCGTTGGTATTTGAGAAGCCTGTAGGACGCAGGAAATGCAAGCTGCTCACGGGTCCTGGTAGGTTTGTCAAGGTGGAAAGATAATTGTTCTTCGCGACATCCCACGCAGCAACCTTGCCGCTGCTGTGGCCAGAAATAAGAGTTGTTCCATCCCAGCTAAGACTGAGACTGAGTGTTCCACCAAGCTTCTGCGAGTCCGCACCAAACCTGGTCTTCGGCGAAGGTTGCATCGGTCTGTGTGAGGATGAAACATCCCGCAAGACGTCGACTGCTGTCGTTCTCTGAATGTCGTCATAAAAGTCTATTGTCTGTAGACTGCCATCGGCGTAGGCGACAAAGCATGCCCGGTCGGCCGGATCCAGACTCACTGCCGTAGGTGTCTCAGGTAGGAGATACGTACGGAGTGCCTGTCCGTTATGATAGTCCCACACAATGGCTGACTTATCCCCTGATATTGACACTGCAATGTTGGCAGTGCTGGAGCTGTGTCCGCAAGCGATGGACGAAATAGGCCCCCGGTGTGTGGAGAGAGTGTGTACAGGTGATCGTGAAGTATCCGGAGAGAACGAGAGGATTGAAGCAAGCGGCCAGACATGAATCATGGCGTCTGCGGAGCCGGAGAGGAAGAAGTTCGAGGAAGGATCGACAACAAGAGACGTCACGGGCTGCAGGTGCGAAGTGGATGTGGAGACGAGACGACCTGAGCAAATCTGTGCTATGTATCAGCACTAAAAGCCTATGTACAAGTTTTGAGGCATGACTGACCTCCCAAGCCAGAATTCTTCCACTCTCAGCGCCCAGCAGCAGTACGGTATCTTGCGCTGCGAGCGCAATGCTGTGAATCCTCTCAGGAAACGGCACAATAGCCTCTTGGTTACCTTTCTCGCGGCTGTATACGTGGACGATCGCTTTCTCGGTTTGCGCGGCGAAAATGTGCGTGCTGCTCACAGCAATGCCGTTTTGAGCAGTCGCGCTCTTCTTGAAAACATGTCGCTGCGCGGCCAAAGGCTGAAATTCGTGAACAAAGATCCCTTGATCTTTGGTAACGCCAGTGTTTGGTTTCGTGGAGCCAGCAATGGCGGCCAAGAACTGTTCGGTGAGCATGGCCGGTAGCGTATTTGCGACTGTCGTGAGCTTTGGAGCTTTTGTCCATAGATTTTTTGGTGGAGCTTTGACGCTTCTGGAAAGCGTCAGCGTATCGGCGCATCGGCGTTAACGGCGTTGGCGCAGCTGGCTACCCTGCCTCAGCCTTGTACACCAACAAGTTGATTGCACAGGCCCACCCCTCTTCATGGAGCTCGGGTGTCTGCCATGGCACGTTGTCGAGGGCAGATCTCCAACAACGACAATGGTCAGCCTCAGCAGCGACGTTGTAAGACATGTAAGCTTCTCTGGGACGGTGTTACCGCTCTGCTCCAGGATCACATTGCATTTCTTTGTATGTTGTATGCCTTTTGATTCAGAGGTCGGATCAACAATTCTTTTGAGAGAATTGGCACAGTCTGGATGAACCGTAGGGTAGCGGTACAGTAGCAGTATTATCTGGCCATAGGCGATATGGAAGGATCAGCTGACCAAATAGACTCCCTGGTTGTCTTAAGCAGGCATGCTGGCAAATCGCTGCTCGATGATGCAATGGAAAACCCACAACATGTTTCGTGTTTCAATTGTTTGTCTCGAAGGCTCTCCTCCCCCTTCTGGCACCAGGCATCGTTAGCAAAAAGAGTTCGTATTCATTGCAACAGGAAGAAGGTCCGCTACCCATACTTGTACTCTGGCAGTCGTATCTATGTTCACCTTCTACAACGCCAGCTCCGGGCAACCAAGTAGTTTCAGCATGTGGCGATGTCCGCGGGAGCTGGTAGCATCGTCTGGCTTAGTAGAAACTCGACAGCAACATTATCAATATGATCATATGGCTGCTATGTAGGCGGAGGAACTCAAACCTCTCAGGTTCAATGTTCCATCCGCATCGGTGCGTGATTCCGGTGAACAGCTGATGTACGGACACATATAACTCACTAATTGCGTAGCCAGTGTAGGGCATCTCTCCACAATCATGGGAACATAACTTGAGGGGAGGATAGCGTACCTTTCATACTGCATGCAAACTTGGAAAGGTCCAATGGAAGTCTCCAAGGCTATTACGCGCAAACATCTCGCCGGGCAATCCGATCTTCTATCTGCACCACGCGCAGATTGATCGCTTATGGTGGATCTGGCAGAATCTGCACGCTGAGACGGCGTTTTGGGAGGAAGGGATTGCGGGCACGGGGACATTTCTAGCGCCGCCCAGAGCGGATACGACGCTGGTAACGCTGATTGATCTTGGGTATGCATGGGAAAGGGCTTTTACCGAAGAAGGTTGTGGTGAGTACTACAGCTGGACCGTTCTGCAATAGTTACCCCTAGAGCATTGACTGTGTGGACTATCGATGTCGAGGAGAATGTAGTCAGATGTTTCAATTGATGAGGAATGCCAATTTGATGATTCAGATATCTTTGATACAGGACCTTGCAATTCCGATAGCAATTTACGTAGAACTACGACAAGGTAAAGAAATGATTGAGTGCAGACACTCGTGTTGGTGAAGAAGATGTTCCTGAGCAGTGTAGCTGGCGTTGGACCCTGTTGTAGCGAGCGCGCAAGGGATCTGCAGGTTTGCACTGTGTCCCCAGGAAATTCTGGAGACCAAAGACTGATGGCAGGAAGCAGCGAACACTCAATACCTGCAATTGCCTCTTGAAGTCTAGGTGAGCATACCATATAGCACCGTCCGAGGACTTGACATCTGCGCAGCGGTGTTGACTATCGGCATCATCAGGCCCTTTATGAGGCTGGGCTTGCTACAAGTCATAGGTGTAACCTTTGTTGGAGTGTTGAGAAACGTGAGCTAGGCAGTCATTCTCGACGCCCTCTGAAGGCGACTAGTTCGGCTCCCACAATTTTCGTCCACTTCCACCACGTGCTGGGCTTACTCGAGCGACGGGGCGAGCGAAGGAGTTTGGGTCAATGGGGGCGTTGGGGTCGTGGCGAGGAGCAGGCGGCGTGCGAACAGGCGGTCCTGGTGCAACGTAGGCTCCTCGAGGCACAAAAGCACCGCGACCTCGCGGAGATGGCATACCACGACCACGAGGTGCAACATGTGCTCCTCGACCTCCTCGTGGCGACTGCTGCTGTTTGGTACGACCGAAGTCATTGGGGTCCCATACACGCTGATTGTTCGTGATCGCCGCGGGGCCGCGAGGCGCACGTTGGAACAGAACCACGTCCTCGTCGTCGGAACCCTCCTCTGGCTTGTCCCGCGTGGAATCGCTGGATCTCGGACGCTCAGCCATTTTTGGCGTTACTGGTGCGTTCTTCTTTGCGAGATTAGACTCGGACTCGATCTTGTGAAGAGTTAGATGATTCTTGTACTCTCGATCCTCACGAGCGACAGTGTCGCGGAGCTGCTCTAGACGTTTGGCACGGATGCCGAATTTGGAAGCAATCATCTGCTTTGTAGGGTCATTTGTGAGAAGAATGTAAGAAGCAAGCGCTGCATCTGGATTCGACTCTTTGTTGATGCGCCAAAGAATGTGGTTGAACAACGGCTTCAAGTGGTCAGGGACAGTGCGCTTGGGCGACCTTGATACTCGTGCTGATTCTGCACTGTTGCGCGCAGTTCGATCAGGTGAGCTTGAGGGGACAGTGTTTGCGTTGTCGTTCAGTACGGGCTCCTCGCAGTCGACAGTCTTGTTCCTGCTCATGGCTGATCGCGGCGACTCTGGGGTCCTGGGTGTGGTACCGTCAAGACTTTGTGTGGAGCTCATGGAGGTCTCGTCGGACACGTCGAGTGCATTGAAGGAGCTTTCTAAGTCCTCTTGGTAGTCGTCATCCTCAGACTCGCTGTCGTCCATGGAGAGTAAGGTCTCTGGCAACATGAACTTTTCTACCTCTTCCCAGGTGCCGTATGCTTCATCCACACCCTCGAGAAGAACGCGATCGGCGGCGTCACCAGAGGACATGGATGTGATCTCGTCTAGCCACTTGACAGCTTCACGCGCGTCTGCGTTGATACGTTCGTTACCATTTTTGACTTGGTGGAGTGCGTTGAGTGCTGTGGTGTGGTCAGTGAAGGTCAAATGCGCCAGCGCCCTTTGGCCATACTATGCAGTGGAACAAAGAGGCAAATGGCGCCCTGCGAGATCCACTTGCGGATCCCGTCACGAGTGCTCTTTTTCACGCCAGCGATCAAGGCGGTTTCGTCGACTATGCAATTGAAGACCTTGCGTTTGGGCGGTTCGGGTGCGCGCACAGCGGTGGTGTTGGCGCTCGCCCGGGGTGGGAACGGGCTGTTGCGCATGGTGATTTGGATGTGCGAGGCCAGAGTGAGTGTTGCATACGTTGTGCGGAAGTGATAGGAAAGGTAGTGTATTTATCCGGGTTAAGGTTTACAGGATTTTGGGGTCTCTGAACCGTTGTTGGCAGGCTTGCAGAGGGAAAGTGCGGGTTTGGTGGGCGGCTGCACCGGCATCTGTGTTTGCTCAAAGTCTCAAGGCGCGTGCATTGTGTGCGCGCGGGTTTGTCGCAGCGCAGCGAGTGAGTCGGGCGTAGGCAGGGCGCAGGCGCTCATGTTCGGGGACGTGAGTGGGTGGGCGACAATGAATGTCGAATGCCGAAACCACTATTTGGGCTGAGGTGCTCAGGCCAGGGCGAAGTGGGATGACGCGAGATCGCCGAGCTCACGAGCCACACTGCCTGCCTTTCAATGCCTGATTTGCAGGTTCGCTTCTTGCAAATTACCTGAATAACAGAATTTGATGTAACGCTGCCCGCACACCGCCCGCAGGACCAAGTTGCTCCAATTTCGCAGTACAAGGTACCCAGGTGTGCTTAGTCACCTATAATTTTGCCAAAGCTCAAGCTATCCATCACCCATCGCTGCACTTCACCACTACACAACAACTCCGCAAAGAGCACGTAAGCGCACCGGTGCCTGCGTCACTGCTCATATATACCTTTCGTTCTCAGCCACCCACAGACACAGCCTGCGCGAGGCTTCAAGGAATGGCTGCCCCAGGAAAAGGCGCTGGCCGCGTGCCCACTGGATTTGCTGCGGAAACATTCATCAGCGACCACTCTTTTCGCCAAGGGCACCGAGCGATAGAAGGAGGACAGAACTCGAAGAAAAGGAAGAGGGAAGCCAAGGGCGACTCGAGTGTGGTGACTGGAGCCAGCGCATACAAAGGACCATGGGCACGATACGAGGAACAGAGGCCAGACGCGGCTTCAGATGATGAGTTTGGGAGTGACGAAGAGGTCGAGATCATTTATGAGGAGGATGATATTGAAGAGAACCCAGAGGCTGCACCGAAGAAGCTGGCAGGCACCGACTACCATGATACCGCAGCCGAGGGCGAAACGACCGAGTTCAAGGGCAGTGAGCAATACGATTACCAAGGACGGACATACATGCATGTCCCCAACGACCTCGACATTAAGCTCACCGGAGAGTACGAACCGAAGAACTTCATACCAAAGAAGCTGCTGCACACCTACAAATACCACACCAAATCGATCACGCAGGTGCGCTTCTTCCCAGACAGCGGTCATCTTCTCCTGTCTGCTGCTGCAGACTCCAAGATTGCCATTTGGGATACGTACCACCAGCGAGAGCTCCTACGAACCTACTCAGGGCATACCAAGTCTGTCAACGACATCGACTTCAACCCTGATGGATCGCAATTTATTTCTGCCAGTTACGATCGTTACATGAAGCTGTGGGACACTGAGACCGGAAAGTGTCTGAACAAGTTCACCACCGGAAAGACACCTCACGTTGTGCGTATCAATCCCAGCACACCGCACGAGTTCCTGGCTGGCATGAGTGACAAGAAAATCTTGCAGTACGACACAAGAAGTGGGGACATGGTGCAGGAGTACGACCACCACCTTGGCCCCGTCAACACGATTACATTCTGCGACGACAACCGCCGCTTCGTCACAACTTCAGACGACAAGTCGCTCCGAGCCTGGGAGTACGGCATTCCTGTGCCTATCAAGTTCATCGCCGAGCCGTACATGTTTTCTATGGTCCGCGCAGCGCCCCATCCTTCAGGCAAATACGCCGCCTTCCAGTCGTCAGACAACCAGATCACCGTCTATTCTACGACCGACAAGTTCCGCCAGAACCGCAAGAAGAGCTACCGCGGCCACAATGTGGCTGGCTATGCACCTGACGTGGCGATTAGCCCTGATGGCCAGTTCGTCTCGTCCGGAGACAGTGGGGGCTATTTGTGCTTCTGGGATTGGAAGACATGCAAAATGTGGCACAAGATCCAGGCCAGTGACGCACCGGTTCTGGCGGTGCAGTGGCATCCACGTGAGACCTCGAAGGTCGTGACTGGTGACTTGAACGGTGTGCTGAAGTACTGGGATTAGAGTCTGATCACAGCGCGAAAAGTACTAGAGATTGTAGCATAGTGAGATGCTGGTGAGCATGATGATACCCAATACCTTCAAGTGATCTTCAAACGCGAATCTTCTTTTGAAACACGGGACAGTTCGATTTTATGAGTGAACCCCCTCAAAGAATCATCCTACACAACGTGCACCGCCATTTCCACTACAACACAGAAGACATGCGACCTAGCCTTGATGTGCAGAATAAAGGAGTTCAGCTTTTCTAGGTCAGATCCAAAGGGATGACGAGCACAGTTGTGAGATTGACTTCAACAATGCACGCCGTGAGCGATCCTCTCCGCATCTGACCAATGGGATCAACCCATCACCTGACTAAGCAATATTTTCCGGCTGCCTCACACCACCACAGTCCCATAACCCCATAAACCCCCTCAAACCACTCACCCACTCGCCGAAATGCTCGCCCGCGCCCTCCTCCTCCCCAATCGCCGCACGCTCTTCGCGCGCCCCATGCGCTCGCTCCACACATTGATTTCTGCCGCACGACCAACGCTCGCATGCAGCCACGCGCCGACACCCAGCCTGCTCACACGGATCGCGGGGCTGCGGATAGGAGCGCCGGCGCCGGCGTCGGGGCTGGTGCAGCAGACAAGGGGCATGAAGGTGCGCAGCTCGGTCAAGAAGCTGTGTGACGGGTGTAAGAGCGTGAGGAGGAAGAAGGGGAGATATGTGTATATCATCTGCTCGAAGAACCCTAAGCATAAGCAGAGGTGAGTTTTAAGGGTTGAGGAGGGATCAAGGATGGAATTGGGCTGACGGGTGTGTAGGCAAGGATGATCGATCATAATGGAGCACGCTCTGGATGGGAGACTTGAAACGAAGATAAGGCGACAAGCGAAGGTTTGGAACGCGAACAGGCTTCCAGCATGGATGTGGATTGCAGAGAGATTGTAACATAAGTGTACATATCGGGCGTCGATGGGCGTTAGACGTTTTCAACTGTACAAGAACGGATACGCAACAATGAAGGACACTCAATCGCAGCCGTTGCTGCATCTAATGATTACCGTTGCAATCGCAGAAGAATGTCTACATTGTTGGACTCTGAAACCGCCTCAGCCCATGCTTCCACCACTCCTGCTTTCATTACCCACCAGACCCGCCAATTTCAAAAGCTCATAGTCCTGCTCCTTATCTCCACTCCCCAGATTGATCCTCCGCCTCGCCTCCGCCTCTCTCTCCTGGAAAGCCCACTCCCTCCTCTGTGCCTCGGCCACATCATCGCCACCGCATCCCCACACCTCCAGACTATCAATCTCGAATCGATCCTGCCAATCCTTTTTCTTCCTGCACGGCAGCTTGCTTGGATGGAAACTGCCACCGCCCTCGGCGAGATGCGTGAAGATTCCGAACTCGAGAGCGTCGTCGAGATGCAGCGACACGGGTGCGGGGCGGAAGACACCGTAGGAGTGGCTGCTTGCCTGGGACTGTGTAGGGACAGGCGTACCGAAACCGACGCCGGCAGGGTGGGTGGGTGATTTGTTGAAGTAGACGTAGTCGCTACTGAAGTTCGAGGCGGAGAAGACATCGTGGGTAGGAGACAGCTGGAAGAGTTTTGCGGACGGGTCGCCGAAACAGGTCTTTCCTGTGTGTTTCCATTGTGTGGGAATATAGGCGCCGTAGGTGATGGTTTGGTTTTGGGAGGATTCAGTTACGCTGTTTTGATAGCGCTTGGGTGGAAGCAGGTCTTGCAGAGCGCGTTCGCGGGTGCTGGATGCTTTCGCAGAGAGAAGCCGTCCTGAAACTAATAGGATTGTGGGCGCTCGCCAGTTGAAGACCTGTTTTTCGAACGAGCCCATAGAGAAACCGTGTGTATTACCACTATAAAGAGGCCGCAGCCGTCTGAAGAGGTTACTGCCCTTGATGAAGAAAGACAATTGGCTGAGCGTCGTGAGATTCAAAATCTCGCCTGGGCTACGTAAGATGGGTTCCGGGTCAATCACGGTCTTTGGTGGCGGTATCACTGGATGCGTTTCTTGCGTAGGGCTTGTCGCGTCCGACTTGCGTTTAGAAAGATCGAAGTCCTTTGCGAAGAGGAAATGCTCGAAAAGGGGATTCAGGCCGTCGAACAAGAACGGAAGACTTGAAGACAAAACGGTATCAAACGTACGATAGGTAACTCCAGGGTGCTTGTCCGTGATAAACGAAGAGAGCACCACTTTAGCAGCCCGCCGTAGGTTTTGGATGCGCTCTTCGGAAAGCTCAGGTGCTAGCGATGATAGACTCTGCTGCGCGTCTATAGGCGCAACGAGCAGTAAGAGCTCAATGAGCTTCAAAAAATTGTCCGTCGGGATGATTGAGTGATGCACGTTGGTGTGCTCGCCGTGCTTGAAGACCTCAAGGGAGTCCATTGAATCAAGAGCTGCAAGAACCAGCTCATCATCCTCGTCATCATCTTCACCCCCGTCATCTCCAGGCACGTCAACAGCAAAGCCCATCTTCTCGGTCACTTCCTCTTTGTCATGCTTTTTCTCTTCGACCTCTACTCGAATACCGTTGTCGTACACAGCCAAGCTTCTGTATATCTCCCGGAGCCAAATCTCGCGTCCTCTTTTCTTCAGCACCGCTCCATATCTCTCTGTCAAGATCGTGACCACCTTCAGCAGCGCCTCGTTTGTGAGTATTGCTGGTGCTTGACTTGCAAATGGGAATGCGCCGAGGTAGCTAGCCATCTGAAAGATGACCGACCCTACGCCCAGCGTGTCTGGCAACTCCAAGAATCGACATAGTGTTGCCTCACTCCAGTACTGTACACCAGATTGTGTATCGGCTAACGATCGAAAAACTGTTTTGAAGCAGTATAGTTCAAGAGGAGTATAGCTCTTTTTTGCGAACGTTTGAGCAAGGTTGTGACTAAGCTGTTCTGCCTGGTGTTAGTAAACACAAGCCTTGTAGTTCATAGCCTCTCCCCCCATACCCTATGCAGCTGAGCCTTTTACGTACCTAGAGTCAGGTGTTGAGCCTCATGGGAAGTTCCCTGGCCCATTTTGGCAAGTCTGTGGTGATCTGAGCCATGAGTTGCGAGACGTCGTCGCGATGTATGCCCAGAGGCAATGACGGCATGTGGGGCTATCGATAAGGTGGTCTGACAGCCTGAGTCTGACAGCACCATCACAGCAGCTACACATACGCGACACCAAACTCTGGCTCCTTGAAAAGATGGAAAGATGTGACAGCTCTATGTATGTTTTGGAAATAACAAGAGGAAAGCGACTGCTACCATAGTGGATTCACAACTTCACGCACGAGAAGATGGGAAAGAGATAGAAGCCTCAGCTGTGAGGCGCGGTATCATTTAGTTATCTGAAGTAGTCTTGGAGGCTGCTGAAGTAGTGGTAGTGACAGCCAAAAGGCAGACAGTCAAACCACCGCTCGCATAGCCGTTAATCATAAACAAGGCGTCGTGCGCATGCTGCGACCCGAAGTAAGACCTTCTTTAGAGTCGACATGGTTACCTGCTGCGAGTCAATAGTGCAGAGTCGTTCTGGTGTTGCAAGGTCAAGACAGCACTGTCGAACGAGCACTGTCAAGCAAGCTGTCTACCACGCGGCGACCTTGTCTTCAGCTCCGCCAGAGAAGCCGCCACCATCTCCGTCAAAGCCAACCGCATCGCCACCGGCATCATTACCGAAACCTCCAGTACTACCGCCGAAGCCTCCAGCATCTTCACCCCCGCCAAAGCCGGCATTAGCGTTGAAACCACCAGCATCGCCGCCGAAGCCGCCGCCGAGGCCGTCATCAGACTCGTCATCAGTGCCATCACGCCACACAATCTCATCGGGGTTCTCGGGCTTGAATTGATCAAGGAAATCAGGAACCTCCTGCTTGGATTCGAGGAGAATCTTCACTAGGTCTTCGCCGATGTCCTCGTTGCGTTCGTTGTAAAAAGAAGTTGCCTTGCCCTCGTTTCCAATGCGAGCAGTGCGACCAATGCGGTGAATGTACTCAGTGATGCCTTCATGTTGAGTGGAAGGAAGGTCATAGTTGATGATGTGCTTGACGTTTGCGACATCAAGGCCACGAGCGGTAACACCAGTGGCGACCAGGATGGGACAGCGGGCGGTGCGGAAGGAGCGCCTGGCTTATTGTTAGCTTTACATCTTTCATTCCTAGTAACCAAGACTTACAAGGCATCCTCGCGCTCACGCTGAGTGCGGTCGGAATGGATAGAAGTGCATGGCAGACCCTTGTTGTAGAGGAAATCATCGACCATGTCGCACTTACGCTTGCTGTTCACAAAGATAAGCGTACGCGCCGGCTCACCTGAGAAGATGAGGTCGAACAGCGCCTGGTCCTTCTCACGCTCGTCGACGTAGACGATGGTCTGCGTGATGTTTGAGTGCGTGCTGCCGACCCGGCCAACCTTGATGCGTAGGTAGTCAGCCTCCATATACTCTTTCGCAAGACGACGAGCGGTCCGGGGGAATGTGGCTGAGAACATTAGGTATGTATGGTCAGCATCGGCATTGACGTCTGTGAAACTTGTAAGCAAGCTGAATAGTAATCTTACAAATGCAAAAGTTACCGGAGCCAGAGAAAAGCTTCTCCATAGCCTCCTCCCATCCGGAAGAAAGAAGTTCGTCTGCCTCGTCGATAACAGTGAACTTGAGGCGACGGAAAGAGAGCAGGTTGAGATTCTGCATGAAGTCCATCAGGCGACCAGGAGTGGCGATGAGGATGTCGCAGCCCATCTCCAGCTGCTCGCGCTGGTTACGAGTAGGGGCACCACCGTAGACTACACATGGGCGCAGCATAGTACGGTAGCACAGACGACGAGCCTCATCAAAGATCTGGCAGGCCAGCTCGCGAGTTGGGCACACAACGAGCACAAGAGGCTCAGCGCGGACGCGGTCTGTGAGCGGGTTGTAACGCGAAGGGTTGGGCCGCGGAGCGGCGAGCTGGCGAGCCTTGCCCATAAGCTTGGACAGGATAGGAACCAGGAAGGCAGCAGTCTTTCCCGAGCCTGGACACAAAGTCAGTGTAACTGAATGAGTTATTCTTGAAGCAGGGCATACCTGTCTGAGCGATAGCGACGACGTCGTGGCCTGTCAAGACTGCAGGGATGCAATAGGACTGAATGGGAGTAGGTGCAGCGTAACGGCAGAGCTTGACGTTCTCGAGCATGACTGGGTGAAGCCCGGCATCGTCGAACTTGAACATCGTGAGTAGGCAACTTGGATAGCCAGGGTTTGGATCACATACCTCGCGGACTGGGTGAATCTTCTCAGGACCCTCTGTAATCACTTCATATGAGAGAGCTTTGATTGCACCGCCAGCACGCTGGATGTTCTCATCCTCGAACAGTACCTTCTCCAACTCTGGATTGGGCTCGCCAACGTCACCAAATTCATCATCCCACAGATAGATGACGGCATCAGACAACCAAGCAGCGGTAGCGTTTGTGTCGTCTTTCTCAGCTTCACCACCGTGGACGGTCTCGTAGTTGAAAGGAATAGGGTTATTCCTATTTCTGTCAGTGACTGCGATCTCCAGTACCGCTTCGCACTTCTTACCAGCCGGCATTCTTTGCACGAGCAAGATCCTGATTCAGCTGCTCCTTGCGGGCGGCTACAGCTGCCTCGCTCATAGGCGGAGGAGCTGGACGCGCGTGCGCGGTCTCACCTGTGTCAGACATGGTGGACGAGAATGAGTGAGGAAGGAAAGATGTTGTGGAAGTATCAGTGGAGACAGCGTGAGCGCAAAGTGAAAGTCTCGCTGCAGAGTGCAGTGTTGAGTGGAGAGCCGTTTTGTTGTTTATGTACAGCTCTGGCTAGAGCTTGACCGGACCGAGGCTAGCTCTTGGCGGCAGTGACAACGGGGGCAAATTTCCAAGGTGAGAAGCTCGCTCTCGCAGTGAACGCTAGTAGAGGTGAGTGAGCAAGTCTGTAGGTAACCTCGAGCTGCCAGACTAAGGCAGTGGCTCCGTGTGGTTGCGGACAAGGATCTTCCACTGTGAGCCTGCGCTCGTGGCTTCGGTGCGGGATGGCAACGTTAGATCTATGCCTCCAGCGGTGTTCAAATCAATCTGATGTTATTCGCAGACCAACAAAGACTTGCAGAAGCAGGACGAAATGAGTGGCCGCCCCCTCACCACATGCTCTACCAATCGTAGTTCGACATGCCTATGACTTCTGTAGCCATCTCTTACGGTTTCGCTCCTCAGTTTGTAATGTCAGGTCGCCGTGGAAGCAAGATCATTAGCGAATTCCGCGTCAGAAGAGCGCTGGTCTCTTGGAACGGCAGCCCTACAATCATGTTGAGCAATGTACAACATGGCTACCAGGAAAGTCGAGCTACTGTTCTGCTGTGCCCGGGATTGGTCCCCACGTCAACCTACTTTATAAGCTTAAGAGGTACGATAAGACAACTGAAGTGCAGTCATGATGCATCTGCCCTAGAGAAGGCATGATGGGACTTGACACGACAGACAGGGCCATTGAGACAAAAGAAAAGGTATCATCTTGTGTAGGGATGCCAAGTAAGCTTATGGTGTTCGAGCGGATACGAATACCATCTTTCTTGACTAGGCAGTACATTTGTGCCTCAGTGCTATCAAGAGCTCGGGTTTTGCCAGAGCATGGCTGCCAGAGCATGGCATGTTCTTACCGCCATGCAGTGCAAGTATCGGAGAAGTTTATCTCGAATGTCTGAAGACAGACGATTACCTCGACAATGCGATGAAGTGCTAAGATTGGAATTGAGTCGCTGAGAGCATCTTGAATATTACAGAGGGTCGAGGATCCCCACGGGCTTGGGATCACGTTAGTAGTTTGGACACACAAGGTTTATATCGTCTTCTGAAAGGTGTTTGCGATCTTACAGTACAAATGCCAACGGCATCGGCGTGGCTTGGAGCATTTATTGAGAAGACTTGCCCGTGCTATTCAAGGCGAGGTCTGACAATGCAAGGCAGGTAGTAGAACACAACATGTAGAGGTATAATGACCGAGCCCTATTCCAGGATCTTTCGGAACAGCGAGATGAAAAGCGCATAGAACTTGCTTATGATAAGCCTTGTGCTCGTTGCCAGGACTCGCTTGCCAAATCTCCAACACCGCCAGGAGATCTCGGAGATCGTGACTAGACCAAAGATAGGCTAGTTTGTGAGCCATGAGATGAAGTCGGTCTACCGATTGGCTAGAAGAGTCAATGATGCAGGCCATAGCAACTAAAATTTCGGAACGCGGCGAAAAGTAAACACTACAACTTCTCCTTGATCTCGTAAAGTGAGGGTCGTGACGTCTGTGCGATCGGATCCTGAGGCTCAATTGATTTTGCTGTCTCCTTTGCGCTTCTTCTCAAGCCCTTTGTGGAGGTTGTCAGATCTTTCATTCTTTTGCACCCTTGCCCCTGAATTTGGGCGCATTACCACACCTCCAGCCATGTCGCAACGAGTTACGCGGTCGCAAGCAGGCTACACGCCCAGGTAAGCTCAGACAATCCACTCGGCGGAGCAGAAGACTGTGCGCTAGCCGCGGCTGACGCGCATGCGCAGGAAACCAGAAAACCCCGGCTTTGTCGAGACTCCCGGTCGCAGAAGGTCGCAGCGTCGCAAATCGATTTCCACAGAAGATGCCGAGCCCACTGGCTTCATCAGGCGCAGCGATATCCAGTCGACTCCCGAGAAGCTGAGTAAAGGTCATTCCAACGGACACGCCAACGGCCACGCCAACGGTCACGCCAACGGACATGCCAACGGATATGCCAACGGATATGCCAACGGATATGCCAACGGCAATGGACAGAAGACCGGGTACATGAACGGTTCGGCGGGTAGTAATGGACACGCCACGAACGGTTTTGCAAATGGTCACGCCAAAGCGCAGACGGAATCGACCGGATTGGAGGTTGAGGCAGCCAAGAACTTTCCTCCCAAAGACAAAGGTGGTCTGCACGAGTTTGGCGGCGCCCTGGGCATGAGCGCCATGATGATCGGATTCCCTGCGTTGATGTACTATATGTGGATCGGGGCGACATTCTACGATGGACAATTTCCCAAGCCTGCCGAAGGTCAAAGCTACTCGGACTTCTTTGGGCACATGTGGAATCTGGTCAAGACCGAGGCATTTCCGACCAACCAAGCCTGGCAGATCTACTGGTTCTTCGGTTTGGTACAAATGGCGTTCTATATGCTCATGCCTGGTGTTTATCGCAAAGGCAAGGCCCTGCCTCATCTTGGTGGAAAGCAGCTCGACTATTACTGCTCTGCGATGTGGTCGTTCTACTCTAGCATCATCATCATGCTCGCCCTCCACTTCACCGGAGTCTTCAAACTCTACACTTTGATTGACAAGTTCGGTCACATCATGACCGTCGCGATCCTCTCCGGCTTCTTGTGTTCCGCGATCGCATACGTCTCGGCCCGTGTTCGTGGCGCTACCGTCCGTATGACCGACAATGTCATTGTGGACTTTTTCCTTGGATCCGAGCTTAACCCCAGACTCTTCGGCATCTTGGACTTCAAGATGTTCCTCGAAGTTCGTATCCCTTGGTTCATCTTATTCTTCCTGTCTCTTGGTACCTGCCTCAAGCAGTACGAGCAGTATGGGTTCGTCTCCGGCGAGGCCATCTTCCTCCTCTTTGCACATTGGCTGTATGCCAATGCTTGCGCCAAGGGCGAGCATTTGATCATCACCACGTGGTAAATTCCTACACTCTATTTAGTCAACATATACGGACTAACACATTTAAAGGGACATGTACTACGAGAAGCTCGGCTTCATGCTTATTTTCTGGAACATGGCCGGAGTACCCCTCTCCTACTGCCACTGCACCCTTTATGTCGCCAACCACCACCCCTCCGAGTACACATGGCCAACTTGGTTTGTCGCTCTTCTTACGGTCGCTTACTCCGGCATGTACTACATCTGGGACACCACCAACAGCCAAAAGAACCAGTTCCGTCAGGAGGAGCGTGGTGTCGTTGACGAGCGCACCACATTCCCATACTTCAAGTATGGCCGCATTGCCAACCCCAAGACAATCACCACCAAGCATGGAAACAAGATCCTTGCTGACGGCTGGTACGGCAAGGCTCGTAAAATCCACTACACTTGCGATCTTTTCTTCGCAGTTTCGTGGGGCCTGATCACTGGTTTCAACTCGCCTTTCCCGTGGTTCTACTCAGTGTTTTTCGCCAGCATGATTATTCACCGGGCAATGCGTGACATTGCCAGGTGTCGTGAGCTGTATGGCGAGGCATGGGTGGAGTACGAGAAGCAGGTTCCTTACCTGTTCATCCCTGGCGTCTTCTAGATGCTCTGAGAGCAAACCTCTTATTCCTAGAATTCTCTAGGCATTGGTTTCTTCCCTAGGCGCCTTGGTCGCATTACAACTCCTCTTCGCTTTCCTCATAAAATTTGTTGCATACTATGTACTATAATGCTCTTTTCTTTCTCAATCGATCCTAGATAGAGGCGTCGACATAACGGTAATGGCAGTGGAAACGTATAACGCATGAGATGACATATGAAATGAACGACTCTGTCGAACAATGTCTTCTGGATTCGGTGACCTCCTGACATGTGGACCTTGAAAGCTATGCGGCCGAACTCACGCTAGCTACAAAATAATGCCAGGTTGCGTCAGACCTCCCGTCCCCTGCCCAAACATTTCCATCCCTCACCACAATACCCCGCAACAGCATCACAGCACCAAATACTGCCAGCATGGACGCTCTAGGCTCTGCGATCCGTCCGGTTCTCTCACCCATCGTCTCCAACCTGCCCAAGCCTGTTGCGGAGCTGGGCGAGTCCCTCCTTGGCCCCGTCTGCTACCAGACCCTCTTGCACGATGTTGATCTCACCAAGACTGAGTGCGTCAAGCTCGCCATCTCCAAGGGTTTGGGTATCGGCATAATTGGCGCGTCCTCGATCGTCAAGATCCCACAGCTACTCAAGCTGTTGAACTCGCAGTCCGCCGAGGGCCTGTCCTTTCTGTCCTACGTCCTCGAATCCGGCGCGTATCTCATCTCGCTGAGCTACAACGTCCGCCGTGGCTTCCCATTCAGCACATATGGCGAGACGGCACTCATCTTGATCCAAAATATCGCCATCGCTTCGTTAGTCTTGAATTACAGCGGCAGGCAGCCTGCGATCGCGGCGTGGATTGCTGGATTGGCTGGTGCTGGATGGCTTATGTTCAACGAGAACCAGGTCAACGAGGCGAACCTGAGCCTGGCCATGAGCGCCGCAGGTGTTCTTGGGGTCGCGGCCAAGGTCCCACAGATCTTGACTATCTGGACTGAGGGCGGTACTGGCCAGTTGAGCGCATTCGCTGTAAGTTGTCAATCAGCAGGATTCTATAAGAGGCGCATTCGCTAATTGACTCCACAGGTAATCAACTACCTTCTTGGTTCAGCCTCGCGCATCTTCACCACTTTCCAGGAGGTTGACGACCCGCTCATCCTTTACGGTTTTGTCGCAGGCTTTGCTCTCAACCTTGTCCTATTCCTGCAGGTCCTCTACTACTGGAACGCACCTGCGTCGAAGAGCACCGAGAGCAAGAAGCTGAACAAGCCCGTCGCACCCGCTGTCGCAGCAAACAAGGAGGAGATGAAGCGCGCTGTATCGAGCGGCGCAGCGCCCAGCTACTCCAACGTCGCTGGGAAAAGCCCCAGCACCAGGCGCAGGGGATAGACACAGTCACATACAGTGCATTTGAAGTTTGGGTAGATCAATGCAAACTGCTCTCATTCCACACGATACATTTGCCCACTCTATCTCACGCCCTCCTCCCACTCTCCATATGCGCATCCGCCGGCCTCGCTACCACGTTCCCATATGGTGGCGGTGCATCAGCCCTCTCCTCATACCGCGGCAGCTCCGTCCCCACATCGCCCTCATATCTGTCCTCGTGCCGCCACGTCGTCCTTCCCTCCCTTCTGTGCAGCTTCTGCGGATGTATCAAGCCTGGTCTGAAGCGACTCGGTCCTGGATGCACGGTGCTCCGCTTGCGGAGGTAGTACCAAAATAGGATCGAGAGGGTGAGGAACCCGATCGCCAGCAGGATGATGAGAATGGCGGTTCGGTGCGGGGTGCAGGGGTCGTTGTAGGTGCCGCATGTTGAGCGTTGTTTGAGGGTGTGGAGGTTTATGGGCGCCATTGCGATCTGGCAAGATGATGTTTGAATAGATGAATTGGTTGCCGTATTCTCTGCAAAGTTGAGATTGGATTGTAGACTGTTCTCGACAAGCTGGGCTTCTGCTTTACCAGATCTACTCTTGACTTTGATTTCGATTTGTAGAAGAAACACCCTCAACCTCTCCACACGCGCCCACTCTCCCTACATAAACCCACGCCCTCCATCCCAAGCCCCTCAAACAGCGCCTTACATGCGCCGTGTGATTGCTGAGCCCATGTGCGCCCTCGCTTTGCTCATTCTTCGCTCAAGGCGTCCCCAGGACTGACCAATCAGCGCGCCGGATGTGAGCGTTAGGCGCGCTGCAAGTAAGCCTGCGGCAAGCAAGCGCCTCGCGCAAGGCATTTTGCGAGGCAGTGCAGGGCAGCAAAGGCTTGCGCCGGCATGCTGGAATGCGTAGGAATGGGAATGGAAAGGTCTTTGCGGGGTTTGATGGATGATAAGAAAAGCCCGGTCATCTACGTGTGTATGTATGGTACGTACCTATGCTGGCGAGGTGCGGTAAGCCATGGCCGTTTTGAGGTTTTCATACTTAAGTGCGATTGCTGGGCCGGATGTGAAGAACAGACTGAGGATAACCTCTTCAGTACCTGATTTTCTGATGTTACAGAAGAGGTTGGCCGCAACAGCTGTTCTTTGAAAGACCTGCGGGGCCTTCAGTGAAGATCAACTTTCATGATGTAGAAGCAAGCCGGTAGTCTCACCGACCTGTTCACGACCGTTGCGGTCAGGGCTCAGGCTTCCGGGCAAGCTGATTGCGATATTTTCAACCAGTCTTTCGAGCACGAAGCAGCGTCATTCGCCATTACTGATGAACGACACGCAAGCTCGGAGACGTCCTCACTACTGACCTGATTTGTCACCCAAAATGGTGAAACGGGCCAGCCGGTCGGACTCGATTCGAAGTGTCGCCAGTGTCGTGCCTTCTCCCGGGGGTCTGTGCCTCAGGGTGAGCGCTGCCACTACCTTCAACTGTGGGCACTAAGCGGTCGGTTCGAGATCTTGTGGGGAATTCGGCTCTGTACAAAGTCACACCTGTATGTGTTGGGTGGTGCTTAATCAGGCACGGTTCCCACCATGTTAGATCCATTGCAGATTCGCGAAGCGTCCAAAGTGGAGGCTTTAGATACTCGAGGTTGACGTTGAGAGCGCACAGTCCTTATCCTCGTGCGTGTCATTGATGTGCTTTCTGTGTAGCCATACTAGTCTGATCTTTTCGATTAGCTACCTCTGCGGTGTCCGTCCTCTGGCGTGTTATCTCATCTTCATCAATTGCTTCGTGGTTCTAGAGCAACTTTGCTTCTTAATATGAGTGGAGCGGATGCAACGCCCAAACATCACAATCTCTCAAGTGGGCCATGGACAGCAAGAAGCAAGGACTGGCCTGCCGATTAGAGTTGTACTTTCCTGGTCACCTGTACCGTGGTATCAGGCAAATGTAGAATCCCATGGCCAGTGCGTGGGCTATTGTTTAATAGACCTGTTCCGCTATCAATTACAAATACTCATAGGGCATCTTCCACTCACTACGACGAAGACATGCTTATTGGTGTGGTATCTGTTCTCAATCTCGGTAGAGGCTTTGAGAAACCCTTGTCGGAATCCCTGTCCGCACTGACCATGGGACTCTACTTTGCCTGATACCACAGTACAGCAACCCAGACTACCTCTGAACACGGATTTCTGCTGTTTTGCCGCTCACATCTTTCGCGCCTCAGCGCAAACTCTGTTCCACGTCTTGAACATGTAGCTACTAGGAGGCAACGCTGGGATTGGAGATGCAGTCGCTGACATTGCTTCAAACGAGACCCCGCGACTCAGAAGGCCCTGCGCAGATCATGAAGGGAACCTTGCAGGCATCCGGAAGTGTAGCCTCAAGCGACATGTAGTGTCGTCACAACACTCCTCACAGGTTCGCAAAGACTGGAAACTGTCGTTGAGAGGTGACACAGGATTGTGTGCAATATCCATATAGTCGTTCTCGTGGGGTTACAACAGGAGGGCGCTTCTTTGTACAACAGCCTGTAATAATCGCAATGCTGCTGAGATGTTCGAAAACTTTGAAATTGTGATGCACGTTCTGTAGCTGGCTGGTCAGTTGATAGGAGGAGATTCAGATTGCGAGAATATCCGCACAGGTACCGGCATCCCAGGTACCGGGCCTTCAGCCTGCAAGGCTTGAGTGAAGCCACCTGGCGGCAGCGGAGTGCAATTTGTGCGGGTATGATTCTTCTTACTTGGAATCGTTCCCTGCATCGCCCGCGGCCACCGAGGCCTTGATAATACTGGCTTGGTTGGCTTCAGATAGAAATTGAGTGGGTCGCGAAGATCGAATCTGCCCGACTCGAGAAATTGACGGCTGCCCCCATCCGTCATTCTCAGAGACCGAGTCGGGGAATCATGACTATAGCCGTCTTCGCCAATAAAGTTCCGCACGGAGTGGGTGCCCCAAGTTGCACTTGCACTGGGAACCGCACCAAAAGTCCAAGCACCAACTTTAGATCGGCGCTAAGATCGACAGTTCTCCCTTGATCCTAGGCAGCGCTTTGGCCAGTAACTGATCTCAAGTCATCGGACCTGGAAGGCTTGCGCTCGACCATGCAACTGACATTATTGATAGCGGTCGCAGCATGTCGTGACCGTCATTCTAGCATGTCGTAGAACTCCAGCCACACCCAAACCATGCAGAGTGCCACCGAACCGACCACTCAGGTGACGGCAAGCCTGTGGCCGCACCAGCATTCGGCATACTTACTCGAATCGCGGGAGAACATTGAGACTTCGCCGCACACCCCCTAGCAAGGGACTATTGAGTCTACCGTTGGTCGAGCAGTTCAGATTTGCCCAACAGCGGATGGTCATCATCCGCCAGTCGAAGTTGTGACAGTTTTGATAATGGAAAACACCGCGTTTCATAGTGGCGAGAGTGGTTGTCGCTGGCCAGCAACATCTTCTTGTTGGGATGCATGCAGCTAGAGATTAACATTCACTACTGCGGCGTCACCTCACGTGGACTTGCACGCTGCAGACGCAGCTTCCCACGCTAAACTTCGAGGTCGGTCGGGATCAGCTTTTCAAATGGCTGTTTTGCTCAGCACTACCGTCGGATCCAGAGATGTGCTACCAGCATGCCTACCAATGTTGCACCGATTTACAACGCGTGCCGGAAACTTTATTGGGAAAGGGTGAGGATGAGGAGGCCCCGCAGACGCGAAACATGTCAAGCGCCTTGTGTTCTAGCGCCGGAGGCTTACCTTTCCACCCTCATCTTGCACGAGTTTCTTCGGCCCTGCAGCAGTTGCTCTTTACTCCTGCATGTCTTTGTTCCTATCCGGGGCAGGGTGTTCGTCTTTAACGCCAGGATGAAATTACCTCCCTTCGATGTAAGTACATAGCATAATGCAGTGCTCAAATGTCGACTTACATCTGGCTAGGTAATCATCTCATGGCCCAAACCCAACTATGACAACCCTGTGACTCGTGGCTATGCGCTCATCGTTGTCAACTCTATATTCATCGCGCTGGTAGTGTTGACTGTTGGGTTGCGCATGTATACGCGCCTGGTCATCAAACGGTGGTTCGGTCTCGATGATGTGTTCATCTTGCTTGCTTTGGTATGTAACTGATATATTCAAGTCTAACACTACTAACGCTCGGTAGGTCTTTACCATTGGATTGACTATCGTCGTTCTGTTGGCAAATGTAAAATATGGCTGGGACAGACATCTCTGGGACATACGATTTGACCAGCTCGTACCAACTCTGAAGATCGCTATGGCAGCCAAGATCGTGTTTACAGGCGCAGCGACTTTCACAAGGTTGTCACTTCACTGCTTTTACTATCGTTTGGTGGCCGACACAGGCAAGTCTTGGTTCAAATGGTGCATCCACCTCAATGTTGCCTATACGATTGGGATTCTCATATCATTTCTGTACGTCTGAAATCGCATATTGCCCTCCGTGAATCTCAGAGGATAATTCGCTAACTCATGGTAGTTTCGTAGCGATCTTTCAGTGTACCCCAGTCTCGAATTATTGGATGATCGGCTCGCCACCTGATAGCTGTATGGACGAAGGCATTGCGACTCTTATTTGTGGAATCATCAACTGTGTTGCCGACCTTGCGACCACAGTGACGCCATTGCCTCTTATCATGGGTGTAAGTGCTGATGTCCGCCTCTCCTCAACCACGCTCACACAATGAAGCTCCACATGCCGAAACGCCAACGCTTTGCTGTCGCTTGTCTCTTCGCCATGGGCATTATTGTCACGGTTGCAGGTATTGTGCGCACGTGGTTCATCTACAAGTCGTTGATGTCAACCTATGATAACACTTGGTATGTTCAAAAAATATTGCCCCTGCCTACCGTCGACGGCAACTAACCAGACTCCAGGTATGCCTATCCTCTCTGGATCGCGGCTGCAGTGGAGATCGATCTTGGCGTTATTTGCGCGTCAGCTCCAGTCCTAAGACCGCTCCTCTCGAAAATCCCCTTCAGTCTATCCGGAACCTTCTCGGGTGGTATTTCATTGAAGAAAAAAGCCACTGGCTATGGACTCACCTCCAAGGCCTCCAAGGCCTCCAAGATGTCAAGTACAGTCGCCGAAGGCTCACACAACCAAACAGGCGGTGCGAATCTATCATCGAAACGAAGATCCGAAGCACTTCGCGCCGTACCAGACCTTGACCATGATCAAGGACGCAGCTACGAGCTGAAGAACTGGGACGAAGAACGCGCCATCTCCAGTCCTGAGCCGCTTAAACCTACACAAAGAAGTCAGAGCCAAGATGCTATATTGCCGGCAGAATGCAGCGAGGAGACAAGAGGCGGAGGATTCACGCGGATGTGGCAGAAGATGCGAACGCGTGGGTCAGAATCGTCTGGGTCGAACGAGGACATGACCATCACCTTGACATCAGAAATCGAGCTCTCTAACGAACCTGCAAGCCCGTACGCTTCAAAACGCAATTCAAGGCACAAAGACGCATTTAAACAGCACCGCGCAGTGAAGGACCACAAGTCGCCGTCGCCCCAGCATTCGAACCGCAAAGACTACTTTTGAGTCCACATGTTTCGATGCTCCCGAGCTGCTTCCGTCGCTGCTCAATGTCTACGATTTATGACTTTGCATTTCTCTGGCGTTGGGTAAGGCGCTCTGTTGGGCCGGCACTCCTGTTTTTCGGCCGTGCCCAAATCTGCATGATACCACATTCTTATTGCTTGGGAGCATCCTGGATCGGATACGAATGCTGCGCTCTGCTATTTGCTAGACCACGAAGGACGATTCCGGTTGTAACAGTTACAGCTTGGGAACCCCATATCTGCCGACCGCCAACCCCGCAGCCAGCGCCATTACACTCGCATACACCAACCACGTCGAACTCGCCGCACCCTCCTTCTTATCTGCCAACAGCCATCCCGGCGCCGTCTCATCAATAGTCCTCATAGGGACGTAATTCAGCTTTGGTGCCTTCGCCCACGCCGTAGCAAGCTGCTTGACCTGCGTCTCGTACAAGAAGGGAGAGATACGGGTCGCGAAGAGACGACCGAGGACGGTGTTGTAGGAGTGGGCGCGGGTGACTTTCCCCGAGGCGTCGGCGAAGCTTTTGGCGCGTTCGTAGCGCTTGTTTTGGTATTCACTGAAGAGGGAGGAGAGCTCTGCACTGGTGGGGTGGCGGTTACGGTTCGCGCTCAGTTCGCGGTGCAGGATGTTGCAGAGAACGACAGCATCTTCGACGGCGATGTTGGCGCCGAGGCCGAGATCTGCTGTCATCTGTTGGGTTGGTCAGTCGCTTGATTGGTCTCAATGTGATGAAAGCTCCAAGCTCAATTCTTGATAGAGAAACTTGAAGAACTTACTTTGTGAGCAGAATCTCCTACCAAGACAATCCTGCCTGCGTGCCATTGTAAGAGCACGCCCTCTTCCAAACTTAGTAAACCAGCCCGTGTCCGAGCCTTCCAGAGATCCTTGAACTTGACTTTCTCATTCATAGCCTGGTCATAAAATTGCTCCGCGACCCTTTCTGTCTCTTCTTCTGTAGGTTTATATCTCTTGGGTGGCTGGCTGTACTTGTCTTTGAAGATTATTGCCCACATCTGTTTGCCTTGCTGTTGAAAGAAGAGTTTGGTGACACCCTGTCCATATACCACATTTGTTTCGGCGGCTGCCATACCCCAATCCTCGGGGTTACCCTCCAAGTCGCTGACCCCAAAAAGAGAATCGTACTCACTAAACAGTACTGACTTGTCTGATTCTGGGATCACGTTGGGTTCGGATTCGCTTGCGTGCTTCCACATCTGAGGTCTGACAACGCTGTGAACACCATCTGCGCCAATCACAATGTCACCTTCTTCGACTGTGCGATCAGCAAGATGAACTCGAACGCCGTTTTCTGTGTGTTCGATTGTCTCAACTCGCTTGTTTAGTTTCACCGTCGATTGATCTGGCAGGTGGTCGTACAGCTGAGCCACGCATCCTTGTCGGTCGAACAAGATTGGTGGCACTTTAAACCTGTGGTTCGGTCAACAATGACGCGCACGTGCTGTGCTTTATCTCTAGCTTGTTCAAAGCAACCTTTTCTACGTACATCTGATGGAATCTGTCCATAGAACTTTTTGTTAGGTGAAGGGATCCATCTGGCCAACGCCTGTGTTCCGTGGCTACTGGTGTAGTGGTCTTGAGCATATCAGACAGAACGCCGAATTGGTCAAACACGCGCTCGGTGCCCGGCCAGAGGATCAAAGCTGCGCCCTTGAGGGACTTGACTTTGTCGTATTTCTCCAAGACGACATGGTCAATCTTGGCCAGCTGGAGCGCGTGGGACAAAGACAGGCCTACGATGCCAGCGCCGACGATAATGACCCGGAACGGCTTTGAAGGTGTTGTATCAGCTTGCGCCATGCTGCATTCGTCCCTGTGCGGCGGTGGCTATTGCTTGCTTGCTTGTTGTATGGTGGACGTGCTGAGAGTTTTGGAGAGTTTTGGAGAGGAGCGATGGAGGGGTACATTGACAGCGTGCAATTGAAGTAGCACGACAGAGAGTAAGCATAAGCCGACTCAGGAGTGGTTATTGTGGAGGCGAATCTCGACACCACTACAACGTGAGAAACAACGGGGTTTAGAGGTCAGTGGCTTGCTAGTGCTTACCGGTATGTCACAAGAAACTTGGATTACGTGAGTGTGTGCCAAATAAAGACACCTCACCAGCAGAGATGCTGAATGTATTGGACGGAGAAGTTAGCTTCTGAGTAGTGAAAAGAGTGAGCTTTGGTTCGTAGGGAACGCGTCTTGTTGATTGATTGCTATCGACCTGGAGGGATGGTACCGTCATAAGTTACTTGTTACGACAATCGTACTCGAATGGCGGGCCCATGTTGAGACGGTCCTGCGCTCCGCGCGACTGGCATTAAGCGCTCTCAGCACACCAAGCTCGCCTTGAACGTTCGGCTAAGGGTAAGGGTGGAGCGCGGGACGAGAGCGCAAGGAGTTGAAGAGCGCTAGGCCAGATCGGGCAGCCTCGACTGCCAAAGCACTGCAACTGCAACCTCAGAAGCAAGAGGCGGCGGATATCGATAACGCGCCTGTCTCGCCTCCTTGCGACCTCGCCTGCTGCATTGCTATCGATGACCATACCACTCCCAGCGTGCCTGGCGGACTTGCGCATGCGGTAGCTCCACCGGCCCATACTCCAGTGCCGGCGGCGCGTCTTCGCGACTCACCCTAGCTGGCTTGCTCGACATTCCTCTGCCTTCTACATGGCGCCTGTTCCTGATACCCCTAATACGCGCATACGAAACTCTGAACGGCCACGCAGACGCCACATCTCCGATTCGGTGCCTGCCAGCAAGAAGCGCAAGTACGTGCCCGGCGGCCCAGGAGGAGGGGGCAGATACGTGGATGACGAGGGCGTAGAGACGCCCGTCGGAGGAACAGGACCTGGTGGCTACGCGTACATAGGCCCCCGTGGCCGCATCGGACGTCTCAACGCTGAGCGCCAGGGCATCGCACTCCCTGATCTCGCGCCCTCACCCTCCTACGCACGCCCGCGACGCGAGAGGCCGCCTGCTGGACCGCGCTCCAGCTCGGCCGCTGCAGTCGCCGCCGCCGTGGCGCAGAACGATGGATACAAGCCGCGGGAGGAGCGCAGCTGGGACGAGTTCCATCCAGATCTCGACATCGATGCCGAGTTTCCTGTCTACGCCGCCGACCAGATCGACGGCCTAAGCCCTGCAGATTCGGCGCCAGGAACACCTGGTCAGCCTTTGTCATCTGGCCAGTATGCGGTGGACAATGGCATTTCTGCCATGCTTGACAGCCTGCGCGCACAGCAGACTCAAGATGAAGACGCCGAGATTGCTTACACCGGACCGGCCAGCCTCCTAGCCACTCCCAAGCGGCGACCCGGGAGACCACCTCGCAACAGAGACTCGATGCTTGCGGGGCTTGGATCTCCTCCTCGGCCCCGCATCGCTCCTCTCCCGACTATGAATCCGAAAGAAAAGTTGAATCTGCCCAAGCCAAATGTGCGACAGGTCGATACATTCAAGACACACGAAGAGAGTGAAGGAGTCAAAGTAAACTATGTTGACAGAACCATGGCGAATATAGGATATCAGGAGAGCGAGATATTCTCCAGACCTGAGAACAACCTAATTCGACTTCCCGAGGGCTCGATCGAGGAGGACCTGGATCTCACACTACAGAACGAGGTTGAGGGTGCCACAACGGCAGTCGCAGTCGGGCGTGTCGAGTACGACATGGATGAGCAGGATGACGTATGGCTGGAAGCTCTCAACGTGCAGCGCAAAGCCGAAGACGTGGAGGCTATCAAACCCGCGATATTCGAGGTCACCATAACTCAGATTGAAAAAGAGTGGCATGCATTGGAGAAACGTAAGCAACGTTCATATAGTCTCTGCCTGAACTGAACACTGACACCTGCAGGCATACCCAAACCAAACCCTAAGCCTCCGCAAACCCATCGGCCACGGTCCAGTAGTGCTGCCGCCGTTAACGGAGAACCGGCAGGACAAGGCGAGGAGCAAGACACGAAATGCGCAATATGTGATGATGGCGACTGCGAGAACACCAACGCTATAGTGTTCTGCGATGGCTGTGACTTGGCGGTTCATCAGGAATGCTACGGTGTGCCCTTTATTCCAGAAGGACAGTGGCTATGCAGACGCTGTCAACTAGTGGGCCGCGGCACCCCTGCTAGTGAGCTTCCGGTACGTCGTCAACTCGTGGGACTTCGGAAACCCCTGCTAATCTTGCATAGGGCTGCATATTCTGTCCGAATGGCGACGGTGCATTCAAGCAGACCACCGCCATGAAATGGGCACATCTTCTCTGCGCTATGTGGATTCCCGAGGTATCACTTGGCAATGTGACCTTCCAAGAGCCGGTGCAGGATGTCGAGAAGGTTCCGAAGACACGATGGAAGCTTGTAAGTTCCCAAGTCGAACGTAACATTGTACCAGAACTAATCAGAGCTTCAGTCCTGTTATATTTGTAAGCAGAAGATGGGAGCTTGCATTCAGTGTGGCCACAAGTCGTGTTTCGAGGCATTCCACGTCACTTGCGCACGCAAGGCACGATTGTGTCTACGGATGAAGTCCTCCCAGTCATCCAACCCTCATGATTCAACGGTGCTTAAGGCTTACTGCGATCGACACACGCCTAACGATTGGAGGCGCGAGAACGATGTTGAGGGCGCAATTGCAGATGCAAAAGCTTTCTACCGACACACGATGCGTCACATTCGCTGGCCAGATAGTCAAGCCTACGCTCTCTCGATTGGCTCGACCCACGCAGCCCATACTGTCGACGACGAGGATGACAGCGTCCCCGGTAGCAGCAAACGCAAGCGGGGCCAACCGGCCAAATCCTGGAGACTACCGTCTGGGGCACCGGTTGTGCCACAAGCTGTCTATCACAATGTTGAGAATGCTCTCATCAAGTTTAATGTTCGTAAACGCAAAGAGTTTGTGCAAGAAGCTTGCAAATACTGGACGCTGAAGCGTGAAGCACGCCGCGGTGCAGCTCTCCTGAAGCGTCTCCAACTACAGATGGAGGCTTTTTCCTCAATGGAGATCACCCGCCGTAATTTTGCTGGTATGGGTGCTGCTGGCCGCCCTCGTTTGCACCGTCGCATTGAGTTTGCCGAGCGTCTTGAGGACGACATGGAGCAGATTCGGGTGCTTTGCGAGAACGTCAAGGAACGCGAGGCCCAGAAGTTGAAAGATGTCATGATCCTCAGGGACATTTTGGATTGTGTCTATTTCCCCATTCCATTCATCCTGGCCCCTATATTAGAACGAGCGACAAAGTAAGTGGATTGTTTTTAACGAGCTTTGGTTCATGCTAATCTGTTCTGCAGCCACGATAGCAAGGGAGTCTTTGCCGAAGGCTTCAATGAGATCAAGATCAAGCTTGAAGACAAGGCTTATACGTCCGTACAAGCCTTCAACGACGATCTACTTGCGGTCCTGAGTGCTGAAATTGAGTTTCCACCTGTCGCTAATGCTGGAGATGGCGAGAATGAGCCCAACAAAACCACTCATACTACCCTCACATCCGAGCAGAAAGACACTAAGAAACTGGTCAAGCGCATCATTAAAAGTGTGCAGCCACATATTGAAGACGCTTTGCGTAAAGAGGCCGACATGACAAGAGCGCCATTCGAGAAGTTTGTCGATTTGGAGACACTACTCGAGCAGAAGGTGCAGGACAGACACAATGCTGCACCTATAGAAGACGCCCCCCACGATGTTGAAGAATCGGAGCACACAGACCACAACAACGTCACTGAGCCGTTGACCAATGGCGTTGGTCCTGAAGATGCTGCTCAAACGAAAGACGATATTCAGCTGGCACCTTCACTCGATGACAATGCGGCTGACAGTAACCATTCCATGCACGACGAGGCAGCAGATGAGGTCGCCATCGCCGCTCAGCTAGGGCAAGACACCTTGCGTGCCACTAATGGAGAGCATCAAGACAATGCCATGGAGCTCGATGACAGGGACGCCACTGGGCGTACGGAACCTCTCACACCGCCAAGGTCCGAGAAGAACTTGCTCAATCCACTTCACAGCGGAGGTATTCCATGGTATCTTGACCCCTTCGATATTCACGGCACGACGATTTATGAGCCGATCTGGGCTGGACGTGAAGTTCTCAAAGCTATGAGCGAAGACCTCAGTGAGCTTGACGATGACGAGCTTGACGGACTTGCCGACTCGGACCCAGTTCAGCTAGACGAGGAAGCGGCTGATGCTCAGGCTATCGAGCTGCATAAAGCAGCTGCTCGCAAGAGACAGAGAAGGTCGCGAGCGTACAGATGAACAGATTTTCTACTTTCCATTTCCATTGTCTACTCCAGGCATGTGTATTCGGCACATATCTGTATTACCTTTGCATGTTCTTCATCTGCCCTGGGTCTGTAGACGAGGCGCATGGGGAGTTTGGCTTTGCTGGTGTGGCAAGGTGCCACTTGACTACTTGACTACCCCAGTGGGATCTCGGCGTTGGTCTTTGAGGCATTTCAGCAGGGAGTAATGGTATGAGGGTCGCTGCAGACCAAGATTCTAGTAATTCAGCTACGATGCAAACATTTGCTTTTTACCTGGTGCCGCAACATTGGGAATTGCTAGTCAAACGCGTCTGAGTGCAGTTAGACTGAGCCTGGACGGGAAATAACAGGCCTCTCGCAAGTGGAAATAGTGACGCTATAAGAATACGTGGAGTGGCGGAGACAGGTCGCTTCGACAGGGCGTTGGAAGCTGCCCCTTGCAATTGCCTCACTCTGGACGCCAAGAGAGCGCGCCTGCCTTTGTTCGATCTGACCGCAGCGCACGTCTCGCGCATAAAGACGCGCTCGGCTCTCCATTCCTCGGGCACCAGAGACATCAGTCTGTTATTGATCGTTGTCCCCACTCACTTGCAAGGTTGCATCTCTCTGGCGGCAGCCGGACTAGCGTGAACGCTTACTAAATAAAGGCGCGGCTCTGTCGATCAGCCCTGCCATCGCTGCCAAAAAATCCAGACCTTCTGGCCGACAAACAACACCTCACCTCCGTCATCGCCATCAACACTGCAATCCCCACCGCAGCACAAGATGGAATACGAGAACGACCAGCGCGGCTACGACGGTTTGTCTCCCTTCCCCTGGGCCACTGCACTCCTCGCTGACACGGACGCGTAGACGAGCCTCGCGGCTACGAGCGTGATCGCAGTAGGTCGCCGCGCCGTGAGGGCCGTGACAATGACAATGCGCGCGCCCGCAGTGCCTCACCCAATGGCCGTGACAGCCGGTGTGTATTGTGCAAGTATCCGCTGATGACCTGCCCTGCTGACGCCTGCCCAGTGGCCCTCCGACGCAGCCTCGCGACCGTGAGGCGGAAGAGAGCCGCAACGAGGGCTCCAACCTGTTTGTCACCGGGATTCACCCCTCCCTGACCGAGGATGAGGTCACGCGTCTGTTCGAGAAGTATGGTGAAGTCGAGCAGTGCAACATCATGCGCGACCCCCACACCAAGGAGTCTCGCGGCTTCGGCTTTGTGAAGATGGTCACCGCTGAGCAGGCAGACGCCGCCAAGGAGGGTCTGCAAGGCGAGGTCCACCAGGGTCGGACTCTGAGCATCGAAAAGGCTCGCCGTGCGCGCCCTCGTACACCAACTCCGGGCAAGTACTACGGTCCTCCCAAGCGCGGTAAGTATAGCATTCCCCGTCTCTCACGTACACGCTGACATTGGCTCAGAATTTGGTGGCGGCAGTACCAGCGGTGGCGGCGGCGGCGGCGGTAGGGGCGGCCGTGGAGGGCCTCGCTACGGCGACCGCTACGGCGACGACCGCCGTGGTGGAGGCGGCTACGGCCGTCGCGATGACTACGGCTCTCGCCGCTACGATGATCGTGGATACGGTGGAGGCCGACGAGACGACTATGGCCCTCGTGGTGTCGACCGTTATGCTTCTGACCGTGGCTATGGCGGTCGTGACGGTGGCCGTGAAGGTGGCCGTGATGGTGGCCGTGAAGGTGGCCGTGAAGGTGGCCGTGAAGGTGGCCGTGATGGCGGCCGTGACGACCGTCGTGGTGGTGGTGGCGGCGGCTACTACGACCGACCTCCTGCTCCAGCTAGCGGATCTGGTGGCTACGATGCTGCTCCTCCCCGCGAGTCGTACGGCGGAGGCCGTTCGTACGATGGTGATTACGACCGCTCTCACCGCTAGCTGCTTTGCTAATTAAGGTAGAACCCCAGCGATACTAAGTTAGGCTTCGCAGGGCTACCACTGATCAAGGCAAACGACTCTTTCAGCACTTCACACATGTAACCCCATGGGTACGCCAATGGGTCCGCTTCATAATTCGGCTTTACATCACAGGGAATGGTCGGCAAAAGTTCATCGATATAATTCGCAGAAGCGCATGGTAGCACACTTTGATAGTTGGCCATCTTGCAGCTCGACAATTCCCACACATCTTCGGCTCGGTAGTTTTCCTTGGAGAAACGGTTATCAGCACTCGGTAAAGGCTTCTGGGCGTCACTCACAGCCCCTTGGGAGCTTCAGTCGTCTGGGTCATCTTCGTCGACACCAAATTGTACTTCTATAACTTCCCTTACGATGCAACCTGGACGTCAAATAAATCATCCGCACCACCTGCCACGCCACCAACACTGTCTAAATATTGTCACTATCACCTATCATAACCGCGCCCGTGTCAACAGCTCACGACAATACGCAATGAAGCGGCCAGCGATTCTCGCCTTCCGGCCACTTCAGCAAACACCGCCAGGTGATTGCGCGATACCCTGTCCTGTATGAGACGCATCGATAAGACAGATCCACTTTGTACCACACCATGTAAAACTGTCTACAATTTCCTGCAAGCAAGCGGGGTCCGGGCTCGAAATCCCTACATTGTCTCGTGCCAGTGCCCGTGACGACAGCATGCAAACGATTGGCGGTGTTTGCATCGCTGCATGTTGTCACCACAATGGGAGACACTGTGGGTCGCGAGCTCTGGTCAACGGGTAGCTGCAGGTGAAGGTGCGTGTCCCTGCTTCTGTTTGTGTACTTCTCGTTTTATTTTTGCACGATCTGGTCTTAGGATTCGTGCTGTAGCGCATTTAATCCTCCTAGAGGCGAACAATCTGGTAAAGACTTAAGAGCGCACCGTATAAACAGATTGTTAAACTACACGGCAGTATCGGTACCACATCAGCCTTGCGAGACCTTGCTCAGGTAAGCGATAATTTGTCCGCAGCGCATCTCAAGTCACCAACGGTGGCTTCTTGCTGTGTGTAGAATGAGCCATTGTTCATTGACCCGATCCACAATGGTGAACACGGCGCGGTTGCGCTTGCAGCTGTTCGTTGTTGGAAGTCCAGTTCTGACTTCCCTCGTGCATGTGCGATGGTGACAGCCACCTGGCACAATGTAATACCTGCATACCTTCGCTGGATGCTCGACAGAAAGCTTACGTACACGTGTGGAGACCTCGTAGATCCCGTAGCGTAAATTTGAGGGTCCGCCCTGTTCTAAATCTGGTTTCCCCGTGCCCCAACTCCGTAGACATCATGAGTTCTCAACAGTGCAAAAGCAGCGAGAATGCCGCAGGGAAACAGTGCTGCCATAGATGGCGCCTGGGTGCAGCCCGTCTCAGGACTGGCGTTGCACCAAGTTGAGCACTAACCCCTGAGTTTGGGTTTCTGGGCAACGGCTGGGTCCTAACGCATTCGGCACCAAAATGGTGAGCTGACGTTGTTTGGCTTGCATACGATGGGCGCAGATACGAGTCTGCTCGCTCTTGGTTCACCCAGGCGACTTTCTGTCCTCTGTCCAGCCGTGTGCGCTCCTTCTTGACACATGCACCGCCGTCCATTGCGTTGATACTCTCATGTCAAGAGGTCTCCATTGCCCACTTGCTACAACTGAATGCGACAGCACGCCGCGCGGCTACTCCACTGTAAGCGCATGCGAGTCGGTACAAGATGTGGTCGCGATATGCTGACAGTGTTGTACAGAAAGCAACTGCCGTGCTTTTCAACTTTTTGAGGGCGGCTATTCGCTCTTTCGCAGCGCATACCCCACACTTTCCACCCTTGGGCGCGATACAATGACCAAGAAGAAAGTTGTGCCGTTCCTCGCCTTCGCCACAACGGTTTCCATTCTCTTATTCTTCTTCTCTGGCGATGCCATTCACAAGACATGGGAAGGATTACCACAGCACATCGGGCTTGGAGAGCACATAGGCAACAGCCATGCGCATGATACATCCGGCGCAAACCAACAAGAGCCTGAGTATGCAAACTGGAATCCCAGGCCAGACTTCAAAGCTGGCTCGGCGCTACCGGGAAGCCATAACTATACCTCGACACTCGTGATCGCGAGGACGAAAGAGGAGGATATGGAGTGGTTGCAGCGCGAGCTTCCGCACCAGCAGACCGCGATCTATGTTGTTGATGATCCGTCTGCACCACTTCACCCACCCAAGAACAAAGGGCATGAGGTTATGGTCTATCTTACGTACATCATCGACCACTACGACGAGCTCGCTGATGTGACGCTATTCATGCACGCGCATCAACTTGTAGGCAATTCTTTCTCACCCCTGAACAGACATTCGCTTACAGTCTCTTTCTGCAGGCATGGCACAACGACGAAATTCTGGGCAACGATGCCTCGAAAATGATCTCTCGCCTCTCACGCCCACGCGTCTGGCGCGAAGGCTTCGTCAACTTGCGATGCAGCTGGTATCCCGGCTGTCCAGACTGGATGCACCCGGGCGAGACAGAGCAGAATGACTTCAAGCAGGAAGAAGTCCTGCTCGCAAAGTCATGGTCAGAACTATTCCCTCTCGACGCGATACCCACCATGCTAGCCCAGCCATGCTGCGCACAATTCGCGCTCAGCCGAGAGCGCATTCAAGCTAAGAGCCATGCGCAGTACGTTTGGTACCGCGAGTGGCTATTCCAGACCAAGATTCCCGATCACCTGTCCGGCCGCATTTGGGAGTACGTGTGGCAGTTCGTCTTCACAGGCGAGGCTGTTTTCTGTCCGAAAGAACACGTCTGCTTTTGCGATCAATATGGGACATGTTTTGGCGGCGAAGACGAATTTACGCATTTTACGAACTTGAAGACTGAGCTGGGAGATCGCGAGAGAGATCTCAGGGAGTGGGAAGACATGGGGAAAAAGATCGAGGAGGCGAAGGAGAATGGCGAGGAGGTGAAATTGAAGGAGTTGGAGATACCCGAACCGGGGAAGAATCGCGAGTTTCAGTCAGAGATTGACCGGTTGAGACCGATTGTGGATCGTCTGAGGGAGGAGGCGGAGGAGAGGGGGAAAGACCCCAAGAAAAGAGCGAAAGAGGCTGGGAGAGAGTGGCATGAAGGTGACGGCTTCTGAATGGAGCCGCAGTTCGGACAAGCGTTTTGGTGCAGGGGGGATTTTGTTCTCGGCGTTATGGGAGGATACCCACTCACGGTCGTAAAAACCACCACCATATATTGGCACTCTTGAGTGCACAATTCAAATCTTTCTGAAAGCATGAACGAGGCTCAGCATACTCTTCTTTTGTACAACACTGCTCAACAGTGACCTCCTCCCAATATCTCACTAATACCCCCTTCGCCGGATTGGGCTACCCAGAATGCTCACAACACGTTCAATCTTGCGAAGTCCCATACCAGAAGAACAACAATACCACAAATCTGCCACAGCATTTCCAGTATATCACATACACTCAAAGGCCTCCTCGTCCTGCGTGCAACGACTGATCGCACCCAGCATAATCGTGACTAAGCAGCAGCTTAGCCCAGCCCGTGCACCGCAGTGCAGTGCAATCCGCACAAACTCTTCCTACGCGACAGTACAAACAACGCAAACGCCTCGACGTTCCATCATTCCTCGGTTCGGTTCAGCCAACACAATCCCTGCTGCCGCTGGTCGGCTGCTGCATCGCGCTTGAACAAGCATGTCGCTGCAAGTTGCCAGCATCATATCAGGTGCGCAAACTGCTTGCAATCTTGGTGTTTGAAGTCTCTTTGTGTATGTGTGTGTGGAGACGATGGACTCCTACTTTGAGACGTCTTGTTGCTTTGCGAAGCTGTTTGCTCTGCTCCAACCCATCTCACTGCCAGTCATACTTTCCGTTGTTGTGAGCAAACTGCTGCCGCCTGGTTGATGCGTGGGCGCAAACAGCAACTGCTCGGATTCGCTGCGTTCAAAAGGCGGTCGATCGTTCTCAAAGTGGTGGATTGACATCGAGTCTTTGAGCCTTCTTCCATACATTCTGTGTTGTTTACCTGTTTGTTCGAGTACTTACCTGCATTTGCAGATTGACAGAGTTTGGCCTCCAGATCCATTCGCGTGGCTAGTCGCCCTCTTGTCTTCATGATCAGATGACGACCATGGCAGCAAATGCGCCTTACTACCAGACTCGTGCTGGCCAACTGCCCACAGACACCGAAAGTCCAAACGCTATTGCCCAGACAGTATCAGTTCAGAATAGAGACCATCGATCCTCACCCACCACGGCTACCAATGGAGCAACGGAGACCCGACATCTACCCTTATATCCTGAACATGCCGCTCGCCAGTCCGGAGACGGTCACCACAGCGACTTTGAGGAGAGCCACAACTTGGTCGAGCTTCTGGAAGCTGCCACGACGGTTGCAGGCCACGACCCCGGCGCAATCAACGCTGATGCAGTAGCATCGGCGGATCCGAGTGTAGATGGCAAGAGAAGGCATGGCTCCAATCCTTATACTGGCGTTGCAGCCCCAGCTCAGGGTGACGAAAGCTTGGTCGCGAAACGCCGTCGCATTGACATATCCTTCAGAGACCTCAACCCCAATGCCAATGATGTCGACACCGTCATGCACGCTTCAGCCTCCAAAACCAGCCCTTCACCAAGTCGCGATAGTCTCCTCATTGATGCCCGTGCAGCAGGTGTCCACTCAGCCGCAGCTCTTTTCCGTCGCTCCACCTCCAATGCAACACGCAAGTACACACGCCCACCCATGTCCAAACTCTTCATGTCCCTCAATATCACGCCCGAGAATTTCATCGCCCTGCAAGCCCTTGCAAAGAATTACATGCTCTCGCCTGCTCACCCTGAGCGCCAGGCTTGCGTTGGCAACCGCGGGAAAGGTGATACAGATATGGTCAAGCTGCGGTTGTTCAACTGCGTGAGGGACTTCCTGAGTGATAGTGGGGCGGGAGAGCAGTTCTTCGGTGAGCATGTTGAGAAGCCCGGCGAAAGAGAGAGCCACGAAGCTGCTGCAGCTTTGGGAGAAGAGGAGGGTGGTGGGGAGAAGCTAGTATGGCCGCGCGATGGAAACAAGATCATTGGTCTTGTTACGCCCCTGATGAGAAGGATGGTCACAAATGAGCGACAGAGGCTGTACGCCATCGACACGCGGAAAGGCTTCAAGAAGGCAGAGAAAGACAGCAGTATCGACACCCACAGACACCAGAGCTCACCAACCCCACATGTCGAGCACCAGCTTCACGCAGCACTCGATCCCACGCTCCAGCGTCCTCCAAGATCTTCACCGTCCACACCACCCGCCAATACCACACAACCACACCCCCTCAATACCCCCACATCTTCCACACCTCTTTCAAGGCTCACACCCCCGCCGCCCTCCACCGTCTCCTTTCCCCTCGCATCGGCCGACCCACACCTGACAAACATCAACATCTTTCTGCTCCACACATCCGGTACTTCGAAACCCATTAAACTGGATGAGAAACGCATCGCCACCACCCGACCCGCCCACCTGACTTTCTACAATTACACCGCCTTTCTAGAGCAAGTCGCTGCAATGGTCGGACGTGCTGAGGTGTTGTATCCTCTTGTTAGGTCAGGTGGTGCAGATAGTGGGTCTGGTGCGGTGGTAAGGAGTGGCGGTGAGAAAGAGGCGGAGGCGGCAACGGCGACAGAGAGTCTGCGCGGCTTAGCGGCGGCGGCGAACGCGTTACATGACGGCGGAGAGCAGGTTCCTGCATCAAGTATGTCTGTGCCTCTTGCTAGTGCTGGCAGCGGTAATGGTGGAGGGGCGAGCTATACAGTCAAGACCATCGGCCCCACGGGGTGGACAGTGATTGACAGCGCGGAGAGCTGGTACCACGTACTCACCGAGCGCGCGTTCGCGTTCTGGGCAGATGGTGTGTGTAATATCGTTGTAGAGATGGGTGCTCGAAGTGAGGTGGAGGGGCCGAGAAATGAGGGGAGTGAGATGATGGTAGGAGGTGCTTGATCGAGTATGGGGTCGTGCTTTGTATTCATGTAAGGGCGTTGGCATTGGCATTGGGTGTCTGGGTCTTTAGCGCAGCGGCAGACTTTGGACTGATGATGTGTATGAAATTTCTATTGTACTTGGACAATTGTCCAACGAGCCTACGTAATTGCATTCATAGAGGTTGAATTGGGTATCATGTACTTTTGATCCATGTCTATACTTCCACCCACCATCCCTTTTCTTTTTCATTATGTGTTCATGATCTCGCTCGCGAACTTGCTCCTCGCCCTAATTTTCGGCCCATAGAAGACTAAGATCCATGGCACGACCGTCAACAGAGTGCCAATACCGCCCAGCAAGCTGCTCGCGGGGCCAAAGCCAAGGTTGTTGTACATCTGCGTTGTAACGAGGGGAAAGACACCACCTTCATTCAGTATCAGTATTGTGATCTTTTAAATATTAGAAGGAAGAGGGAAGGAGAAGGAGACTCACCAAGTATATTCCTGCAGAACGACTGCGCCGCGAGCGCAGAGCTGGCATAGCGATGATACGTATCGGCGAGGTAGTTAAACACGCTGAGATAGACAGTGAAGATCCCGATCGTCGCGATAGAGACGGCGATCGTAGGCACAATCCAATGAATGCTGCTTGCGCTGGTCCAACCGAACATGAACAGGCCAATGGGCATGCATGCGCTCTCCACGCAGGCGAAGTATAGCCGGCCCTCGGGGGTGTTGACCAGCTTGCCATGTTTGCGGGCGAGCTTCTCCTGGTAGATGGACAGCACGCTTGCGATCAGCGCGCCGACGCACATGGCTGCGAAGACGGCGTTGGCTTGTTGCAGCGAAAACCCGTGGTTGCGCGTGAACACGAGCGGGATGGCGGCCAAGGTTAGGTACAGCACAGCCCAGGAAAAGGCGACCCAGAGCGAAAACCAGAAGACGACAGGCTCGGTGAAGAGGAGGTGGAAAGGACGGTAGAGCGAGACGGCGATCATGGTCTTGAGCGAGGCGCGTTCCTCGTCGGCTTTGACTTTCCAGCGGAGCCGCTGCGAGATGGTGGAGCCTGGTTTCTCAGGGTTGGGCATGTTGAAGCCATAATAACCTGCTGCTTCGCGCGCATCGTACCAATTGTTGAGTGCTTTGGCTTTTCTGGAGAGCAGTACTGAGCCTCGGGTCTCTTTGAAGATGACGCAGATGAAAGCGACCATGACTGCAGCCATAATAGTCTGCAGATAGAAGATCCATCTCCACGACAGATTCTGTGCGATGAATCCGGACACCAAAGGACCCCAGCCTGTGCCGAATAGCGCTGCTCCCGAGAAGAGAGCCATTGGCGTATTGCGATCGTCAGCGTGGTAGATGTCAGACACCACACCTCCAACCATGGTCGAAAATGTCGAGCCGCCTACCCCTACTAAGAAGCGCACTACAAGCATGCCTGCGTATGATTGCGTGAAGCCAGTGCATAGTTGGCAAATGACGAATAGAATGCCTGATGCGAGGAAAACCGGGCGCCGGCCGTTGATCTCAGAGAACGGGGCAAGAACCATAGGCGCAACTCCAAAACCTTGACAAACAGTTAGACTCAGAGACACTCGAAGACTCACTTCGGCAACATACCAGTTGTGAACGTTGTGATGCCGACTAGGACCGCCACGTTGCTAACGCCCCATTCCGCCGACATCTGCGCAACACCGGGCGTATATGACCCTGCAGCGTAAGCCGTGAGAGCTGTGATAGCGCAGGCGACCCATATCGTGAAATTCTTCCTCTTCTCAGTCCAGTCGAACGGATTTGTGTACTTGGCAAGGTTTGGCGGCTCTGGAGGTGTGCCGTGGCCAGTAGCCGTTGTCGGATGTATTGACGGAAGCAGACTCGTCGGATGTGGAAGCTCCGTTTCAAAAGTCAAGTACCTCCAGACGATTTCTTCAGTGCTGGAACTGACAGGAAGATCGTTGTCACTGAAGTCCTCCTCTTGCTCTTTGTGCTTCTCGTTCTCCATATCCTTGCTGCTGCTGGAAGCGGGGTCAGAGGCTCTTCGGGAGTCGACCACAGGGAATGTCGTTATTCCCGGGCTGTCAATTTTGGGTTCGACTCCTAGATGTGAGTCCTTGGGCAAGTCGATTTCTGGATTGGCTGCCATGAGGCCATTTGAAAGGTCGAAGGGTCTGCTGTCCGAAGGTCTGGTCAAAGGTCGGAGGAGTAGCCAGAATGTAATATAAGGTGAGAGCTGGGGACGATGATGATGATGATAAAATCTAGAGCATCGTAGTCTCAAACGGCCCGGAGGAGCCCACACGTGTGGGCAGGCTGGGCTTCCGTAGGCCGATTGTACCAAGCGAGCGAATGGAAAGTAAGCTTTCGCCGGGTTTACTGCTGGTTGCAACAAGATCCGGGGCGCTGGGAAAGTGCTTGATGATTGCCGGGAATAATATTGGCTAGCTGAGTCGATAATGTCGTGCGGTGAAGGGCAGCGACACAATGTTCATCCTAATTGGGTCAATGTGGAGCCTTCCCGGTGAAGAGGCTGCTGCATAGTCATCGTCGTAGGGGAAATGGGCCACTCACAGCTTGCGCGAGAGAAGGGAATGCGGCATGTCCCTGGAGATCGCTCGGCCTTACCAATAATTACGGACCAGCGTCGAGCTCCCCGAACCTTGCGGGGAACTTAAGGATCTCAGAAACAGGGTTATTACTATTGCCGTCCTACCAGTACGTTATCTCCGGGTATTATGCAAACCATGGGGTTGCTATGGTGTGTTCTATCTCTCTGCGAATGAGGTGTCGGATATGTTGGGTTTTGTGCACTCATAGACGCAGTCACATTTGACTATCAACACTGTGATGATAGGTGAGCTGCTTTCGGCGACTTTGAGGCTATATCTTTGATTTGATCATTGCTGACTCAATTGTGTGGGAACTATATTTCTTGGAGCTTACGAGTTGTACGTCTTAGGATCGCCGAGTCCACTGACTGCGGATACTGCCGCACAGCTTGCCTGTGACTGGAAACGAACGCTGTGCGATGACCTTTCGGATATATGATGACTAATCCCGCCGCCAACACAGCATCACGTCAAGGTCTGTAGCGAAGTCAGTCGCCAGCATGTACAGCGGTTTAAACATGTTTCTCTGACGCAGCTGAAGCTGGTGATAGCACAACTTCTTAGTATGGTCGATTGGCAGCAAGAGCTACGCTCAAACTGTATCGCCATATCGAGCGCTGCTCGCAAGCTGCTGAGGCAGGCCAGTATGCTGGTCAAGAGTTCAATCGAGCAGGAATCGTTCCATGTCAGTGTCTTCATACGCATGTCTGCATCGACAAGGGTTCTAGCAGACAATAGAAAGCGATATCGCAAATTGACTGCTTTGTACAGCAAATCCATGGACAAAAATGGCGTGGGTCGGAGCAGGATAATGCTAGATCATTGCTAGATCAGAAGCGAGCAAATAGTAATAATGGCCCAGACAAAGATAAGAATGCACGCTTTCCATCTTGCGCTCGCGTTGAAAGACATCATGATGGCTTCGGATCGCGCGAGAGGGTCCCCTGCTCTAACGTGTCCTCACCTTCTCTGTTCTGGGCATGAGGGGCACTATCATTGGCACTCCGATACCGCCCGCCATGTGGAGAGCAGGATTGGTCTAAGCTCGCTCAAGGTGGGATGAATGATGGCAGAAATCTTTTTGTATGGCCAACACGTGAGTATTGCGCAATGCCCGCTAGCTGCGTTCGGTGCTTGAGCTTCGTTGTCGACGGACTTGTAAAAGCGCTGGAGCGCCTCACTGCCCCTCTATCCTCTGCTTGCTGTTTTCATTGCAACAATTGCACTCCAGATACCCGTCTTCAGGACAAATCCAAATTTTTGTAAGGCTTCCTTCCTTGTACGCTCAATGCGAAGCTCGAATTCTACCCCGCGCTACCCCGCCACCCCTCATGTTTACAGCACTGGGACAGATCTGACGAGGCTGAACAGAAAGCACAATGTCTACTGAGACTCTCCGTCTGGGCAGCACCGCCCCCAACTTCAAGGCCGAGACCACCCAGGGTCCCATCGACTTCCACGAGTTCATCGGCGACAACTGGGTCATCCTCTTCTCTCACCCCGAGGACTACACACCCGTTTGCACCACCGAGCTCGGCGCTTTCGCCAAGCTTGAGCCTGAGTTCACCAAGCGCGGCGCAAAGCTCATTGGTCTCTCAGCCAACACCATCGACAGTCATGAAGGCTGGATCAAGGACATCGACGAGATCTCCGGCTCTCAGCTGAAGTTCCCCATCATTGGTGACAAGGAGCGCAAGGTCGCTCTTGCCTACGACATGATCGACCACCAGGATGCCACCAACGTCGACTCCAAGGGCATTGCGTTCACCATCCGCTCCGTCTTCATCATCGACCCCAAGAAGACCATCCGTCTCATTCTCTCCTACCCCGCCTCTACGGGCCGCAACACGGCTGAGGTCCTCCGTGTCCTTGACAGCCTACAGACTGGTGACAAGCACAGGATCACCACTCCCATCAACTGGGTTCCCGGTGACGATGTCATTGTCCACCCGGGTGTCAAGAATGAGGAGGCCAAGACACTCTTCCCTGACTTCAGGATCGTCAAGCCCTACCTTCGATTCACCCCCCTTCCCAAGGAGAAGACAACTGCCGCATAAAAGGCTCAACCAGCCGTTGCGCACGATGAGAGCTGCACGAAGCACTCGCAGTGAGATTGGCGGACGCAAGCATTGGGCATCGGAGATGGTGAGCTGCAATTTTAGGTTCTCGGCCGTGAGGGTTGGTACTAGTAAGCTGGACCTCATGCTTCTCGAACGAAGTGGGATGCTCCTAGGCATCCGATTCGATAGATGTTTGTAGAGTCGATTAAACTTCGTAGGGCTGAAACACTCTGCTTAATGAAAGATTGATGACCCTTGCTTGTTTCAACGCATAATCGATAGCTGCCCTTCATGCGAATACTCCGCGAGCGCACATCGGGAACGCGACATGGACGCGTGGAGTGTGCCTTCGATGATTCATGCTGTTGAAGCCTTTGCCTTGCAGGCAGACGACCATCTCAGCTGCTTGTGGTAGCGGGGAGGCATTTAGGTAATCCTACGATGTCATTCGTTCGCAATAGAGAACCATGTAGTGCTTCAATGAAGCACTGAATCACAAACCTTGTCCCTCTTTGCTGTGAAGGTCTCCGTCGAAGCTAGATGAACCTGGTACTTGCAACATGAGACAGAAACTGCCCGCATTGCCACATGAGCAGCCAGCCAGGCTGATTCCGCCCGAATGATGTCACTCCATTGGTTGTCGGTTTGCTGCGTTTCAGGCAGCGGTACCTGCATGGTAAACGCTAGTCGACTGGACCTGAGGCAGGTACAGAGACAGCTTGGACAGTTCGGCCTGCAATCATGTCGTTGACTCGCGGCTCCTGCGCTGCCAAGGAAAGAAGCTCAGCACAGCCCACGGTTGAGAGAAACAAAACACGTTTGATTCATGTCTTTTGCTGTAACAAACCAATAACAACGTGCGTACGCCACCCTCTACAGTGCTCGATCTTGTGTCTTGACCGTCGCAGCGCGCCCACTGGACATCTGGAATTTGGCAAGCTGATCTTAGTGCAGGCCAGACCACGCGACGGCGCACACCGGCTGGGGAGTCTAAATCAAGACCCGCAGTGCAATTGCTCCGCTTACCGTCATAACGCTCAACCGTTGCCGTATACCTTGATATCTTTGGAGCACGTTTTGTCCGCATCTCAGCCTCTTCTGCTCAGCTGCACTTTGGTGCAAGGAGTGACAGAGCCCGAAGGACAACAGCTCACGCCGCCGCCTCCTTGCCGCATCTGGACTGGTTCCAAAGCCAAAGCCTCTGCGCTCACCTCACCCTCGCTGCACAGGTGTGCTGCCTCCACAGCGCCAGTACACAACACGTCTTCCTTTTTGCCCGCCTCAACCGTTCGGCTGTCGCTTTTTCCCCGCCCGCCCCTCGTGCAGGGCAAGGTTCTCGAGGTAAGGCCCGCGATCTCGTCTAGAACCCCTCAATTCCTCCCCACCACCTTTCTTTCTCTCCTTGGGCCTACCGCACGTGCCTTTTCTTTTGTCTTGGACTGTTCCCCGAACTCGGCCCTTCAGCTGAGGCAGCTCTTACTCGGACGACTTGGAACTGTAAGAGTCGATTATGCCCTCCACCAGCTTCTGTGACACCTGAGGGCGCTTGGTGCTGCAAGCCCCATCCTGGTACACCATGAAAGCAGTTGCACAACAGACGTGTGTCATTTCCGAATCTGCGAACATGGCTTCCAATCCTATTGCGCGTCGCCTTGCTAGTGGTCAACCACCTTGCGGCAAGGCCTGCAAGAGATATTTGCTGCAGCTGGCAACGTCTGAGGTACTTGAAGACCAGGGCGTTCTCCTCTTTCTGTGTTTCTTTGCATCCCCCATGTCATTCATTGCACTTTGGTTACTCCAGCAGACCTAACACTGACAATGGCCGTCCCCTTAGGCGTTTTCGCATTTTCTGCCGCTTCCAGTACCGAGCCTTTAGACGAGCTTTCGTCTTTCTGGAAGAAACCTAAAGCTTTGAAACTCAAAGGGGCCTTGTCGTCTCAGAGGAGAAGCTCCCACGAGTCTACTGCAGGCTCCCTTCTCCGCTCCTACCGTTGGACCCGTTCGACGAGGAGGCCCAGCCAAGCTGACTCGTCGTCGCCTGTTGAGAGTTGCGCTTCGTCGCATCGAGCACGGTCAAAGCACGTTCCCATTGTCGTGCCAGATTATGATCTCTCTGTAGCACCCGAAAGCCCTTGTACTTCCGTTGGACTCAGCTCTTCACGTTCTTCGACTATCGAATCGAGTCGCCAACCCAGCCTCTCCAATTTTCCATCACCCGATCGAGGTTCTATTGGCGACTCTTCCAGCTTGAGGTCTAGGCATGTCGAGATCGTAACACCAGATTGGGTCCTACCTACGCATCGATACTCGACCTCACCTATTAAGCGCTCCTTCAATTCTGATCAGGCCAAGACCCCTGTCCTTTCCTATCGGCCCAAGAGTCCGATTAGGATGGCTCAACAAACACCCAGCACGAGCCGGACCAGCACTATCGATTCGCAGACCTCAGCGCCGTCACCGTCGCAACTGTATGCAGGCGGCCTTCGTAGCGGTAGTGGCAACTACAATTCGAGTGTCAACAGCAGCCAGACTAGCTTGCATCAACAAGATGGTCAAGATGCTGGGCCAGAACGGCCGCCGACATCCTCTGCGCGCACTCCTGGATCAGGCATGACACCTTCGCCAGCGATGGTGCAAACAGCAGGACTCGCCACCCCCTCCAGTTCTACTCAAGGTCTATCAGGACTAGTCTGTAATGTGCATCGGACTACTGGTCGTGAACCACATCCTCTAGTAGGTGCGACCACTACGATTCTTGGCGACAAGCTCTATGTTTTTGGTGGGCGGAGATTGTCGCGGACACGGCCGCAGCTCACATCAGATCTGTATGAATTGGACCTTGTCAAGCGTCACTGGACAAAGATCGACACAAGAGGAGATGTGCCACCTCCACGATATTTCCACAGTGTATGTGCGCTCGGCGATACCAAGCTTGTCTGCTATGGCGGCATGTCGCCAGCAACGTCCTCAACAAACCAATCGACGCAGGTGCTGCAAGGCGCCCCCGCAGATGCGCAACCTGAGGTAGTCGTCATGTCCGACGTACACATCTACGATGCAGCCACTCGGACATGGATGCATGTAGGCACGAATGATGCACCGCAAGGCCGATACGCTCACTGCGCAACAATATTACCGTCATCTGCGGTTTTCAGCTCCACCAGCGCCGCCATGACAGCAATAAGACATAATCCAGCATCAAGCAACCCTAACCAGGGCTCGATAGGCATCAATCTTGAGGGCGATGGCGGTGCTGAGATGGTGGTCGTCGGTGGTCAAGACAGTGCAAACCACTACATTGAGCAGATTAGTGTTTTCAACTTGAGAAGCCTGAAGTGGACAACAACAAGCACGCTAGGGAGAAGTTGTGGTGCATACCGGAGTGTTGTGGCACCCTTGACGAGCATACCCGCCAATGAGATCGGTGCAGGAGCACGTGGCGACCCCAACATACCGGACCAACAAACGTCGAATCCCTCTGGCGAATCTTCGATGCTCATCTACTCGAACTACAACTTCCTAGACGTGAAGCTTGAACTGCAGGTCAGACACCCTGACGGATCATTATCTGAAAAGCCGATGAATGGCAACTTCTCACCTCCGGGACTTCGCTTCCCCAATGGTGGAGTAATCAACAACCATTTTGTTGTCAGCGGTACTTTCCTCACGTCGTCAAAGCAAGAGTACGCGTTGTGGGCACTAGATCTGCGGACCCTAAGCTGGGGTCGGATAGAGGCTGGTGGCAATATCTTCAGTCAGGGAAGTTGGAATAGAGGTGTGTTATGGACACGGCGAAACAGCTTTGTCATACTGGGCAACCGTAAACGAAGTCTCGTTGAAGATTACAACCACCGACGGATAAACTTCTCGAACATGTGCGTTGTCGAACTGGAGGCGTTTGGCTTGTACGACAATCCGCGCAAAGCGACGCCCAGCTCGGCATTTGGATCTATCAGTGCTCCACCCCAAAGCGATGGCCTCGACACGTTGGCAGGGGGGAGAGGACTCTCACCAGCAGCAATCGAGCTGGGACAAATCGCACTTGGCATGCGTGAACTGGCCGATATGGAGTTCCTTGCCATTCACGGCGAACGGATACCGGTCAACTCACGTTTGATCGCTCGAAGATGGGGCCCTTACTTCAACCAGCTGATGCGAGAAAGCACGCATAGTGCTGAAAAGGACAGTGCTGATGCTGCTACCCTGCGACCGGCTACCGGTGGCCATCCATCCCGCATGTCTAGCATCACCATCACGCCTTCCATCCGCACGACCTACTCAGCCGCCACAACCCTGACGGCCAATACAATAACGCCTTCAGAAACCACGGCGGTCTCGAATACAGCATATAATTCCCTCTCCCCACCAGACCCCATTGCGCAGCCTCCCTCGCAGCGCCCAAGAACGTTATACCTACCCCATACGCATCTCACCTTACAAGCGCTAATTCACTACCTCTACACATCCTCTCTGCCGCCGCAGAGTAGCCAGCTCTGCACACCGCAGATTCTATGCTCGCTTCTGCAACTCGCGCGCCCGTACCACATCGACGGACTCCTCGAAGCCATTATTGAGCGCCTACACACCCTACTCGATAACCGCAATACTGGAGCCGTGTTCAATGCTGCAGCTATGGCAGCCGGCGGAGGCAGCGGCGTGGCATTCATGGGCGTGAACAACCTCTCCAGCACGAACCTCAACGGCATGAACGGCTCGTCGCTCAACAATGCGGGCGAGAGCGAGAGTAACATGTCTGCGGGTCTAAGAGCACTCAGAATTGACACATCTGTGCCGCCGTCTGAGGACGAGGTCAGCTCTGCGGTCTCAGAAGGGACAAGCGCAAGTGCCAGTGACTCAGGCGAGTACGGGAGTAGCGGTATTGACGAACGCGAGGTGTGGAACGGGGTCGTCAGCGCGGTTGTTGGGTTGCAGAAGAGGGGTCTCAGAGGATTGATGGAAGGAAGGCGGATCAGGGAAATGGGGAGAGGTGGACGGGAGAGAAGAGAGATCAGTGAGAGTGGAATGAATGGCGAGGGGGTGGGACTGGGTTTGACGTAAGAGAGAACGAAGCAGAAGTTCCGAGATTGTTTGCAAGCAATGTACCAAGCATGTCTGGGTGTTGATAGCGTTGTGGACTTTCCGGAATAGATTTCCTTTCTGTAGATAGTTTGAAGCAGGTGTTGTGTTGTAAAGAAAAATGAAGTCGTCGCCCTACTCCCGGCTGCACACAACCTCTGACTGTATCATCTCAGCCTTTCGCAAGATTCCCCGACAAAGCATAAAATTGCCCGTAGACCGCAGCCCGATAACCCGGATGTCAGTCCAGTCGCAACCGGGTGCCAGAATGCCATCAGCCCCCTTGTATGCAACACACACCGATGCCTCGTTGCTGCTCAACCCACGAAACACCTCTGATTCCTACTTCCTCAATTTGTCATCCCGATCGCGTTCTCCACGCCTCTAAATCTCCTCCTCCTCTTCCTCTCCCTCCTCCCTGCCCTTCCCTTCTATCTCCACCTCCACCCCGCTCATCTTAGCCCTCTTGCGTGGCACCTTATCCACAGTCTGATCAGCTGGGCGCTTCTTCCGGCCACGAGCGATGGCAGGCTTGGGGTTGGCGGCGGCAGAAGAGTCCACAGCCGTTCCAGTGCCGTTGGAGTCAGAGGCAGGGGTAGAGGCAGAGGCAGCTTTGATCCGCGCTTTCACCTTGCCCAGCGTGGTGAGGGCAGAGGAGTGTGTGTACTGTGGGTGTGGCTGTCAGCATTGCGTCTTGATGAGATACTCATACCGAGAGAGAGAAAGAGAGGGAGAAGAGGGGAAGTGGGATCCGGTTCGGATCCGTGGAGAGATGAGAGGGCTGCTTGCTTGCTTTGAGGATGAGAGGGCGGTGGAGGGTTCAACGTACTGGACCTGTTAGCCTGGTCACATCAATGAGGTTGAGTCCGGAGAGAGCATCTTCTGGATGGAGGGGAACACTTACCGCCAGTCAGAGCTGCGAGCTTGTTGATGTCGACCTAGCGTCGTTAGCTGGGCTGAGCTGGGCTGGGCTGAGCTGTCAGACGCGCAGTCTGCGAGCGTACCTTGGGCTCGGTGGTGAAGCACTGCCAGGCCAGAGCTAGCACTTCGTTCTCGCGCGCTGTAAGGGTAAGTTTGGAGGCTGGCATGGCTGTGTAGTGCGGTTGTGTCTTGTGTGCGGGTTTGTAGTGTGGATTTAGGGCGAGGGGCCTGTCGTGGTACGGTAAGTGCGTGGACGTTGGAGGAAGCGGACTGTGCTGGGAGGTGGATGGGTTTGACAAGAGAGTGAAGTGAGAGCAGACGAGGAATGTACTAGGACCAGGACTGCGGTGAGAGCGAGAAGTGAACAGTGAAGTAAATTTTGGCAATGTGATCCTATCTCATGATGTTCTGCAGAAAGAGTATCCTGCTAGACTTTGGCGTCATAGGAGGACGTCACGGATCCATCAATCTACGCACATGTTTCACATCAATGACTTGTGCATGCCGTGCTCCTTCCATAAGCCCATGTCATTATTGAATTGAAGACCACAGCGTTGAGCAAACGCACTTCAAGCAATGCCCAACGTACAAGAAACCAACCGATGCCTAGACGCGGCCCTCATTGAAGCCGGCGTACTCAGTGGCCTCCTTGAAAAAGGCATCAGCTCCACTGTTGATATCGGAGATCTCCTCCTTCTTGACGCTGAAGTTGACGAACTCCTCCTCGTCGTCGCTCTGAGGCTTAGTGACCTTCTTAGCCTTCTTGCTCTTCTTGCTTGGAGTGTCGGCGGTGGCAGGCTCCTCAGTGGCGCCACGCTTGTTGGACTTCGGAGTCTTGGGCCTGCCTCCAGTTGCCTTCTTGGGAGTTGAAGGGACTGCTGGCGCGCCGGCTGCTTTGGCTTTGAGCTTGCGCTTGATCTTGCCGAAGGTGACGTTGGCTGAGCCTGGGGTATACTGCGACATGTTAACGGTGCCTGTATATGGGATGATCGAGATGGTTTTGGCTGAGAACTCACCCCACCAAGGCGACCGAGCTTGACGAAGTCTATCTAAGTTGCGGTGTCAGTACGTGTGAGCGTGAAGTCACTCGTGGAACTCAAACCTTAGGATCGGACTCCATGCATTGCCAAGCAAGCGCGAGTACCTCGTTCTCTCGCGCGGTGAGCTCATTGCCGTCGGCCATTTTGGTGGAGGTTGACGGATGGTGTGTAACCAAGTGAACTGACAGTATGTGGTTGGATTGTCAATGTAGTGAGGTAGAAGTGTGACGAAGAAGACGACAACAAAGAGGCCGTTGCGCTCTTTATGTGGTCTCACAAGAGCGGCTACAGCGCGCTAGAACTAGTAAGAAAGTTGCTACTACTGTTGCCTGGTGTTCACAGTGAGAGCCAGCTAGGAAGGTGAAGGGGAATCTAGTAAGCTCTTTTGTTAAGCTTGCATACACTAACATGCTTGTTGCTAGGCAAGACAGCAGTCAGTCTTGTTCTCCTTGCGGATTGTCAAGCTGTGCATCTTAGAGAACTGACGTAGGTATGGTGTGGTGTTTTCAATGATGATTGTTTTTGAAGAGGTCATGTCTATATGCAATGCAATGCAGATGCGGCAGTGGCCTCTATATCCTTCGGACGTCTTTGCCCTGCAGCTCAGGCCGCTCTACGTCCAACTCGTCCCGTAGTGCAGCAAAAAGGGAGTCTCCGATGATGATCGAAAGACCCAAACTCCAGACCAAAGTGATTGCGTAAAAGAAGTTAGCATTCCCAGAGCCAGCGTAGATCCAGAGATGATAGAACGCCGGTCCGAGGAAAGTTGCGTATAGCACAGCTGCTGACGCGACAAAGGTATAGCGCATAACTGTATAAGTCAGCTGAATTCATGTGTATGTTAGTGCCCGACTTACGAGGAAACAGGTGGCGGAATAACGGGACCAAGGACAGATACAACGCCGCATCTGCAATGCTGGGATAGGGCGTGAAGACGGCAAAAATGCCCGTCAAGGTACAAGCTACAAAAAGTGGCTGCTTGTGCAGGCGAATGGTAAGGCCAGGCATGTACGATGCTGCGTGCAGCCAGAAGACGCCAAGGAAAAACTCGCGAAAGGAGTCGAACATTTCAATGAAGAAGTACCACCACAACCCTACGTTTGGAGTGAGATCTGGCAAGAGAAGACGCACACCGTACGTAGCTGCCAAGAAGTCCCAAGATCCTGTCAAAAGAGCAGACGCTGAAAGAAGCGAGCCGCTCACAACAGCCAAGGCGATTGTGTGTACGATTGTGAACGACCACACGTTGGGGGTCGACTTGGTCTTCACCGCGCGAGCATCGTAGAGAAGGACGAGCAGTGGCGGGAAGAGCAGGATTGGATGCATGCCGAGGTATGCAGCGAATGAGAGGGCGAGGACGAAGGTAATGCTTGCGCCTTGGGACGCCTTAGCCATGGCTATCAGGATAAACGTGTTCGTAAGAGCCGAGGTTGAGCGGGCGAGACATGTCAGGATGGTAAAGGGATTGTAAAGGAAGCTGGCAGGTATCAGTACATGTCCAGCAAGATGCGGTGTTTGACCTACCCAGCGGCAACAGCAGCGCTGCTCCACCGCAGCTCCTTTCTGGTCGATGAGAACAGCCTGGAGACAGCGGCCGTCCCACTTTCCGCAATCTGAGCCAAGGCATACGCGCCCAGAAGATCCACCAGGGTGAAGACAATGTCGGTCGCGATTGGGTAGTAGGACGGATTCGGTAACAGTGAAAAGAGAGGCAGCAGGAGGGGCGCCTGGTGGTAGAGACCGCCGTCGTAGGGTGAGACATTGTGGGTGTAGAGAAAGAGCCCCTCTTGTACTATGCATCGAGTCAGCATGTCGCTATTTCTTTCGTCTTCCGCTTCCATCTCAAGTGGTGACAGAAGGTACTTACATCTCTTGAAGCTCGTTACAGGCGTGGACACCTCGACGCGGCCAGCAAGGAGAGTGGGCAGGGCGGGAAAGACAGTAGACAGCAGCAGCCGCAGAGCAGCAGCACCTCCGTACAGGAGTGCTTTCTGCTGGTCGACGGGCATCTTGGTGGTGTTATGCGGCAGCACGCGCCATGACGGACAAGTGCAGCGTCGCGGAGCTCTGGCGGTGTTCGGGCGCGGCGGCGGCGGGACCCCTGCTGTTTTAGCGCGGCGGGCGAGTCGTGGTGACCCGCCAAAAAAAGTGCATCGGACATCCCAAAAGTTCGCCGTCTTGACGACAAGGTAAACCACACCAGAACTCACAATGGCTGGTCGCTCTAAGAAGAAGGGTAAGCCAGGTCACTCGACTCGCATGCCCACATGTACTGACATCAGTAGGCACCTCTGGTGCGGCGAAGAACTACATCACCCGTACTCGCGCCGTGAAGAAGCTGCAGATTTCGCTCCCCGACTTCAGAAGACTATGCATCTTCAAGGGAATCTACCCCCGCGAGCCGCGCAATAAGAAGAAGGTCTCCAAGGGCTCCACCGCTGCTACCACCTTCTACTACACCAAGGACATCCAGTACCTGCTCCATGAGCCGCTGCTGGCCAAGTTCCGCGAGCACAAGGCCGTCGCAAAGAAGATTGGCCGCGCCCTTGGTCGCGGCGAGTCTGGCGATGCCGCGCGCCTCGAGAAGAACCTGATGCCCAAGGTCAAGCTTGACCACATCATCAAGGAGCGCTACCCGACCTTCGTCGACGCCCTGCGCGACCTCGACGACGCCCTCTCCATGCTCTTCCTGTTCGCCAACCTGCCCTCCAGCGAGCACATCCCCGCCAAGACCATCGCCCTCTGCCAGCGCCTGACCCGCGAGTTCGAGCACTACGTGATTACCTCCCATGCCCTGCGCAAGTCCTTCCTGTCGATCAAGGGCATCTACTACCAGGCCACAATCCAGGGCCAGGACATTCTGTGGCTTGTCCCCTACCGGTTCGTGCAGCGCACTGGTGGAGACATTGACTTCAGGATCATGGGCACATTCGTCGAGTTCTACACAACGCTGCTTGGCTTTGTCAACTACCGCCTCTACACTTCCGTCGGTCTCGTCTACCCCCCCAAGTTCAATGCCAAGAGCGACGAGCAAGGTGGTGAGCTTGCGGCTTTCCAGCTTGAGGGCAAGGGCATCAACGCGAACGGCGCTGCCAACGGCGACGACGAGGACGCAGAGATCAACCCCGAGGCACAGGCTATCGCAGACAGGATCGCAGCCGAAGGCGATGTTGATGAGGAGGTTGCCGACGCTATCGTCGCAGCTGCTGACGATGATGACGAAGAGCAGGCCACCGAAGGTATCGACAAGTTCGAGCCTACAGCCCAGGATGGCGATGTCCTGCCCCAGCCCCAGGCCAGCCGTGCCGAGGCCGGCTCGCTCTTCGCGCCCTTCACAGTCTACCTCTCCCGTGAGACCCCCCGTGCATCCCTCGAGTTCATTCTCCGAGCCTTTGGCTGCAAGCGCGTTGGTTGGGACTCAATCCTTGGTGACGGCGCTTTCACAACGAACGAGTCCGACCCTTCCATCACCCACCAGATCATCGACCGCCCTTCCCTCGCCAATGGCGCTGCTGCCCCGGTCTCCAACGACACCGAAGACGGCGCACCGAAGGCTCAGTGGCCCCGCTCCATGATGCCTGGCCGCACATACGTCCAGCCCCAGTGGGTATGGGACTCTATCAACCAGGGCAAGCTGCTCCGCCCCGACCTTTACGGCCCCGGCGCCGAGCTCCCTCCCCATCTGAGCCCCTGGGTCAAGCCCAAGAAGGGCGAGTACGACCCCAACCTGCCGCTTGCAGCACAACAGCCCGAGGGCGAGGCCGAGGCATTCGAAGACGAGGCCGACGAGGACACATTCGAGCAGAAGGATGACGATGAGGACATGGACGCCATCGTCGACCGCGACGGCTCTGTTGAAGTCGGCGAAGGCATGGACGTGGATGGTTCAGACGACGATTCCGACTCGGACGCCTCCTCAGACTCCGACGCCGCTCCCGCCGTCGATGACGACGACGACGAGTCAGACGCCGAGTCTGACATCTCCGAAGGCGAAGCTGCGCGTCTCCAACACCAAGCCGAGCTCGAGGCCGAAGCAACGGGCAAGCCGCTCAAGAAAACCGCACCCACCAAGAAGGAGCAGAACGCCGCCATCAGGAAGAAGGCCAACAAGGCGCGCAAGACAGAGGAGGAGGAGCGCGATCGCCAGAAGATGATGCTCAGCAATAAGAAGAGGAAGCTGCTCAAGCGCATCGAGTACGGTGCTAACAAGCGCGATACCGAGGCCGAGGGCCTCAGGAGGAAGAAGGCTAAGCTAGACAAGGCAAAGGCCGCTGCTGATGCTATTTAGTTTAGACGGTGTAATGCCAAAATATAAAAAGGAATGGCGTTTGGGAGTTGCTGGTCCTGCTCCTGCAGATCGGGCGGGGGAGGGGGCATCTTGAAGTAGTTTTTCTCGAATCCATACGCTTTTTGAAGATTGATGCTTAATACGCTTCCTGTTTGCACCGTGTATCGCCGGCGTGAACAATGGACGAGGAATTATCAATGCGAATTGCTGAGGCCGTGACATTTGCAGATGGTATTGAAAAGACTCGATGTGGGGAGTGTACATCAAGGAGCAAATGCGAAAATCGCATCCACTGCTCAACCTGACCTGTCCCGTCCTGTCCAACGCGCCCATGGACCTTGCCTAACGCTAACATATCATACAAAAGAGAGACAATTCCGCAACATGCCGTAATCTATCCTCCGTTCCACATGGCAGAAAAAGGAAGGAAAGACTGCAGTGACAAAAGAAACCTTACTCCGTCTCCTGAGTAGCAGCCTGCTGCTCGCTAGCGGGCTTTGCCTCGTTCGCCTCCCGCTCAACACTCTTCTCCTTCTGCTGGTCCTCGGCCGCCTCGACCGTAGGCGGGACCTCGCTAGCCGGAGCAGCCTGAGCTGCCTCCTCGGTCTCCGGGTTGCGGCCTTCGACGTCCGGGTGCGGAGGCGCGACGCCATGCTCCTCTGCGGGCTCGTGGGCGTCAACAAGACCCTCGTAGATCTCGTTGCCCTGGGCATCGACGATGCGTGTCCGTGTCTCGTAGCGTGTTTTAAAGCTGACTTTGTCGGCGAGGGCGGCGACTTCTTCTTCGTTGAGAATGCGGCCGTTTTCGTCGCGATATTCGACGCGCTCTTCTTTCGAGACGACGGGAAGATCGGAGGGGACTGCTGGCGCGCCCTCGGGGGGCGGGGAGACTACTGCCTCGCCTTCGTCTTTCTTCACCTGCTGGACGGGCTGCTTCTGCTCGTTTGGCACAGCGGCGGGGGGTGCAGGGGCGGGAGGTGCTGCAGATGAGGGCACAGCGGAGATTGAGGGGGCAGCACTATACTGCTCGTACTACAAAATGTTAGAAAGAGTCAGATATGTGACAGGCTGGAGCTTACTGTATCAAAGAAGTTGTTGCAGTCCCAATCCCAGGTCTTGAAGAGCTTCACGCTGTTGCACTGACCCTTGGTCCATGCGTTGCCATATGCGAGGGGTGCGTAGATGGTGAAGACGGTAATAGCAATGGCGAGGATGCCAACAGCTGCCGCTTGGCCAATAGCAGGAGTCCTCTTGATGCGGAAAACGTCGAAGCGGTAGCTAACGAAGTCGTAGATTTGGCAAAAAGCCATGATGGCAAAGTAAAGCGCTGGGAGGTAGTGGTGCAGGAATAGCTGACGTGCCATAAGGTAGAATGGGAAGTAATGGAAAGCCCATCCCAGGATGGACATACCGACTTCATAGTCGAAACGCTTGAAGGTGACATTGTTGTAGTCACGGAAGCCACGTTGCCAGCGGAGAACAGCGAGGCCCTTAACGACGACGTAGAGAGCGATCATGGCAGATGAAGTCCACCAAATGAAAACATTTCCCACAAGGTAAATTTGTCGCTGCGAAACGTTAGCCAGGAGGTAATCAGATTATTTACGAGGCACTGACATTGTTTTTTCCCCAGAACTATCGCGAGGTCAGCATCGAGTTTTCCAAAGATAATTTAGGGAGGGAGACATACATTGATACCACGTTGGAGTGTAGGCCAAGAGGGTGGGCGGGAATCCCAGGCGTGGGACTCGGTGAGTCCAGCGTTGGTCCTCCACATGACTTTCTGTAGCTCCCAAAACTTTCCGAAGAAACCAGGGTTGCGGTAGTTGACACGCTCAGCTGTCTCGTTCATCTTGGGGTGAACGTTACCCTCAATGTACCAGATACTGTTTGGCAGAGTACCTCCACGGGCACATGTAACTTCCTGCTGCTCGAAGCCCCAATCCGGAAGCTTAACCTTGTGCGAGAAAAGGACGCAGCCGGTCATGACATGGACAAGTCTGAACTTGGTCTGAATTGTCCGGACACGCTTCTTGGCCACCTCTCCGTCTGATTGCTTCTTGACAATCTCGATGCGGAACAGATCGTTCGCGTCTCCCTCAAACCCTTCATAACCGTAGGCAGAGACTTCATTTTGCCAGTCGGCCTCGGTGACAGGAGCACGCACATCATGAGAGTGCAGACGGCGGTCGGTGGTGATGTGGTAGAGCCTGACGACAGAACCGTCCTCGACGTTCTGGGGGCCAAAATCGTCCCACGCCTTCGGACTGGTCAGATTGGGACCAGTGTAAGTCTCTGGCATAATCGGCAGAGTCTGGTTCTCCATGATCCAGATGTTGTTCTCATCCTTGTGAGGGTAAAGAGTAATCTGTTGTTGCTTGCTACCAGTGGGGTACATGTGGCTGTGGGAGTGTAGGTAGCCACCCTGCGTGTTCCAGTGACGGAGCGAGACACGGCTTCCGAAGGCGACATCAGCCGGAACGTCCTGCATACCCTTGGAGTTCAAGGTAGCCTGGAACTCGGAGGACATGAAACCATCACCGTCACCCGGATTAACCAGGCAGACGAAGTGGATTGCGAACATGGCCATGTAGAACGAGATAGGGATAACGACCAGACAGAATAGACGGGCGAAGAAGTGTTTGAACCACAAGCGAGGAGTGACAGTCCTGGTGTCTCCAAGCAGAACCCAGAGTTGCACAAGCGTCAAGCTGCCAACCCAAGCAATTGTGAAGAGCCCAACCCATTTCACACTGGCAGTAGCTCCGAGACCAAAGCCAGTGGCTGCCAGCCAGAACCACCATGTGGGCTGGAAAGCCTTCTTCGGGCCCTGTTCGTGCTGGTTTGTAAAAGCTGTCCAGGCTAGCGCGGTAAATGCGGTGAAGATGATGAGAGGCGAGTCGAGGAGGATAAGACGGGACTGAGTGGTAAGCGCATTATCTGTGCAGTGTCAGCGCGTGTTTGAAGCCAGGTAGCTGCTATGTTCTTACCAAAGATGACAAGGCCTGCTCCCAGTGCGGCAGTGGTAGTACGGCAGCCGGCAGCCTTGAGAGTCAGGAACATGGTGGGGATGGTCAGGACACCGCAGATAGCAGGGAACAGACGCATCGTCACGTATGGTACACCAGGCTCCAAGTAGTCCTTGCCAATGTCCTTGAAGTCAAAGTCGCCATTAAACCCACCCAGCCAGCCCGTTAGGGCAATAAGCATCTTTGCAAGCGGCGGGTGAACGTCCATGAAGAACTTGCCCTTGATGTACTTGGTCGCAAATCCACCAAAGCTTGGGTCGCAACGTTAGCAAACATTCACATGCAGTGCTGGAAGACATACTGGACTTCATCGAAGACAACGCTGCTGGGCTGAGCTATTCTGAACAGGCGCACAACAGTTGCAACGACTGTCAAGAGACCCAATAGCTGCCAATCGGAGCCGGGGAGGCTGAAAATATCATGATCCTGCACGCCCTCGGACTGGTAGCCCAGGACTGCCTGCGCCTTCTGCTGTTGCTTCTGTCCATTTGTCGCGGGCGATCGTGCTGGTGACCGTGCAGGCGAGCGCGATGGTGATTTACCTGAGCGGCGCGATTGCGGCCTCTCGCTCAGAAACTGATTCGATGCCGTGCGGTTCGCCATGGCGGCGGGCGGCTTTAAGAAATTGCGGTTTCGACTAAGTGTGGGCTGACACGATCGTGGAGAGCTTCAATAAAGTGGTGGGAGAACACCTGTCAGCTCCCAGTAAGAACAACGAGTCTTAATGAGAGTAAGAAGGGAGGATCAGCCAATGCCGAAAGGTGGGCTGCGTAGTGGTTATGAGCAGCGCCAGGGGGCCACAGAAGATCAAGTACCCTGTCCTTACTTGACACTGGGGGGGCTCCGGGAGAAAGTACAGCTGGCTCTCCCGCGCGACGCTATCTCTCGAAAGGGAACCAAGAACTATTTACAGGTTGTCGCCGCGTATTCAGCGTCATCACGGTCAGCATGTGAATGGGATTTACGAAAGTCATCGTATCAAACAATGCTATTGTCAGGATGACCATCTAGCACAACAGCTCTTGCACGTCAAAATTAGTGCTGTCATTGTTCTCTAACAAGCGGCCCCTGTGTCGAGATGTGAACGTGAACGTGGACCGTGCACGCCTGCCTGCAGATCTGCCAAGCTCGAACGCGCCTGCCCTCAGAAGTTCTGTTCGGCGCTCAAGCTCCACCTCCGCCGCTCTACCGCAACACAACTCTCAACATGGCGGTCTCGAACGGAGACAGCGCTGCAGCCATAGACCTCGACGTCAAGCCCCCTGAGAATGTTGTTATTCCTCCAGCAGGCGTTCGCGCCCATGTCGCCAAAACCGCAGATTTCGTTTTCCGTAGAGGCGATCAAATGCTTGCAACTCTCAAGCAGCGCATTGCCAACGATTCGAAGAGTCAGAGCCAGGTCACTTTCGTTCTAGAGGATGATCCATACAACTCGTATTTTATGTGGTATCTGGAGCAGCTGAAGGCTGGCCATGGCCCCACTGCGAAGTCTGCCCAGCCTGTGCAGGAGAAGCCGAAGGGGCCTCCGGAGCCAGCCAAGTTCCGCTTCTCTGCGCGCATGCCAAACATCAGCGCCAAAGACCTTGAAGTGCTGAAGCTGACAGCTTTGTACACAGCGCGCGTTGGCGAGAACTGGCTGAAGGAGCTCCGCAATCGCGAGTCTGGCAACTTTCAATTCGATTTCCTACGACCGCAGCACAGCTTCTTTCAATTCTTCAGATCCCTTGTTGACCAGTACAAAGTCCTGCTAGAGGAGGAGCAGACCGTCGAGGCGCGCATTGCAGAACTGCAGGAGAACGTCAAGAACCGCTTCCATGTTCTGGAGCGAGCGAAGGGTCGTGCTGAATATGTCAAGTACGTCTCGGCGCAGAAGGAGAAAGAGGAGAAGAAAGCCGAGGATGAGAAGAAGGAGTATGCCTCAATTGACTGGCACGACTTTGCCGTCATTGCGACAGTACTTTTCGACGAAGCCGACGATGCTGCAGATCTCCCTCCGCCTGCACTGCTCAACGACTTGCAATCGTCGTCGCTTGAACAGAAGGCTGCCGTTTCCTTGTCGACAAGACGTCTTGAGGAAGCTATGCCTGACGATACCTCCTACTACAACGTTACGCAACAGAACGTTGCGCCACAACAGGCCTACCCAGTGCCACCGCCTGTGCCCGTCACCCCGGTTGCATACCCTCAATACGTACCGCCACCCCAGGACTATTCATACATGGCTGCTCAGAGGCAGCGCGAGGAAGAGCAAGCGCGTGCGCAGGCAGAAGCTGACGCGAGGGCGCGCCAGCAGGCTGCAACAAGAGGAGCGCCTGGGCGCATTGTCACAGACTATGTTCCCCGCGCGGCGAAGAAAGCCAATGTTGCAACGGTCGTGTGCCCTAACTGCAAGCAGAACATACCTGCGAACGAGATCGATGAGCACATTCGAAGTAAGTTGCACTACTTGTTAGACACTAAGTTACACAACTGACGAGATTTCTAGTTGAATTGCTCGACCCCCGCTGGAAAGAACAACGAGACAAAGCCGAACAGCGCTATTCGACCACGATCAACACGGCAGATGTGGCAAACAACCTCAAGCGCTTTGCCAGTCAACGGGACGATATCTACGACGGTGCGACTGGTCAGCCCATCTCTGCCGAGGAGGAAGCTCGTAGAAAGAAGGCAGCTATCTCGTATGATGGACAACCAGACCCTGCTAAGGATGCTGCGCGCATTCAGCAAATGCAGTCAATGAACGTGCAAGAGCAACTGCGGAGGATTCAGGAGAAACACCGTCATTAGAGAGTCACGGTAAGGTACTGTCATTTCTTGAGAAGCACTCATAGCTATTGCATAGCACGCTGTTGCCAGCCTGCGCGCAGATGCTTACAGTTTACTGCATTGGATGGAGTTTTGGCGTTTCGACGCGCGTACGGAGTATACCCAGGGCGGGTGATGAAGATCTTGCATGATGTCTTCCAGCTGCCTTTACCCACCAAAATAGTGCAAGCAAATCTATTCTTGAAAGCGATACGCATTAGTCATTCTCATGAAGTGCATCATCGGATAGTGTTCGAGCTTGACGACGCATCTCCGCGTTCGCCGGCCGGGCTCAAAGCTTTCGCCGCGCGACCCCAGACCCAGAACTATGACCTAATCAGCAACATTATTTCCATGCAAATGCCGTCGCCATAACTCTACATCAACACCCTAACTCACCCAAGTCGCCATGTCTCTAGCACAAGCAGCCAAGGGCGACATGCCCTACCAAGTGCGCTCACTCGTACGTGTCCGATCGCCCCTCAATCGCCGCTGTGCATGCTCGCTGCACCTCTGCATTGCGACTCAACACCAAGCTGTCGCCTCTTACTCCAGCTGTGCAGGGAGCAACGCTTATATCGCTCGAATGCTATATTACAACAAACACCAGTCAAAATGTTAACAAAACCGCTAACAAAACCCCTCAGTATCGCTCACTGCTGCGACAGAGCAGCCAGTTCGCCGCTTACAACTTCCGGGAGTACGCCAAACGGAGAACACACGATGCCTTCCGGGAACATCAGAAAGAGGCTGAGGAGCGGAGAATACAAGAGCTTATGCAGAAGGGGTTGAAGGAGCTGCAGATGCTGAAGGTACGTCGCAGTTGGGCAGAGGCGAACACTTGCAGCATCACGGCGACTGCTTGAGTGGAGCGCATTTGGACGTCTAGGGTCACACTCAAATTCAGATATCTATGCTATAGTTGAGAGCTTTGGCTGACGTACCACAGAGGCAGACAGTCATCAGCCAGTTCTACCAGATCGATCGTCTGGTGGTCGAAGGCGGCAAAGAGGGCAAACAAACAGGCGACAGGAACGACATTGTCAGACAGAAGGATCAAGGGTAAGAGCCTCCAAGCCTCACATGATAGACGGTGCTAATGCAGAGTTAGGTGGGATTGAGTCGCTTTCGTACGCAATGCAGGTTGGCGAGAAACATTTCTGGATCATGTAACAACACGGAACAACCACTTTTACACGAGTAGATGAACTCATAGAACCGTCAGATGTCTGAGACAATTGTGAAATCATGTATTATAATGGGGGTGAGTACCTGTGTAGCCCTGGACAATCTGTGAGGCGACTACGTCAGACCAAGCAACGTGCTCTGAGAGTTGTGAATGTTGCCATAAAAGAGATCGCCTTGTGCACCCTCTGCCACGTGATGGCAGGTCGAGTGTTGTAGTCAACGGTCTCCATACGTTATAAGCAAGGTAACATACAGATCAAATAGGTAAGCCGATCACGGATGAGCGGATGAAGTTGGACGTCGACTAGAAGTACGTGAAAGCTGTGTTGAATAGTGCCTTCTCGCGCACGCAAGGAGTATATGTTTCAACCCGGACAAGGCAATTCATGTAATAGCCTGCATTGAAATTGGGCATTGCTGTCGTTTTGAGCGTCGCTCTGTCTGATAACCACCTCTCTGCAGTGTTGTAAACGCAAACCACAGCTTTGTTCCTTCTGTCTTCAGGTATTTCCACTCTAATTAGATCACATACTCTTGCGTGTAGACATCACACACACGGTACATATGGATAAAGTAAAATCTGCACGTCTGCACACGCTGTACACTTGCGACTGGGCGAAGACTGGTACCGGTTGGTCCAAGCGCGCGCACGGTTGCAAGCAGCGGCGCCTGCAGCAGTCGCAACGCGACTTCCAGGTCACGTCCAACGCGCTTGCCTCGCCCTTCACCGCCAACGCGCGACCACCTGACAACTGCGCGACCCGCTGTCGTGGTGCCTGCCTTTCAGAATGTCTCGAGTATGTCTTTTCCAATATCTAACCCCATTTCCGCCTTTGGCTTGCATGCGCCGTCTCCGTACCGTTTGGCGCATTCATCTTTATCACGTATAATTCCATCTTCAATCACAGATCAAGAACTTCTTAGCATCTCAAAAGCAAGAATGGGTCAAAGAAATGAAAGTTATGGACACCTCGACAGGACGCGTGCGGCTCGACGCCTAAAGCAACTGGCAAAGATTTATTCAGAAGATGTTGCTTATCCTCCGTTGTCCATATCCCAAGCGGGCATACTCTCCCAGCCACTCTATTGCTTTGTTTTGCCTCGAGCATAAGTTCTGATCCTTGGCTAATATCACATGATCAGTTCCGAAACCGAGACAGGTCTAACAGACCTGGCCGTGGTCAGATTGAGCATAATGTACTCGAAGGACTTCCTATCAACCAGTATAGGGAGATTGAAGTGACTGTTGGTCCTAATACCATCGACAACAAGCCAATTGATGTCAACGCCTGGCCTGAACTTCCTATGCCACGGGACTCTCACATGTTGCCGGATCACTCACAACAACTACTTCGTGCTGCGCGGTCTGGACGTACAACCAAGCCACCAGCGGCGCCTGAGGATGACGAAAATGAGCTGAAAGACGAGGAAACCGAACACAAGGAAGTCTCTGTAGGATTCACTGTAAAGAAATATGTAAAGATTGCGCGACACAACGAAGCTCCAGAACCTGAGTATCTTGCAAAGAGACGGAAAGGACTGCCATCACAGTATATCAACGGCCAGGTTCAAGCTCCGCTGAGAGAAACTAAGGTTAAGAAGCTGGACGCTGAAGGCAATATCGCAGTATACAAAGTCCTGGCACCAGAGGGACAGGCTGTTGAAGGCGAAGTTGCACCTACAGATGCAGCTATTGAGGTTGCACCAGTCATCGCAGCGCCTGGTACAGTTGTAGAAGGAGTCGGCGTGGTCAACGCCGAAGGTATAGTGGTAGCGAACGACATCCTGCAACAGACACCGCCGCGTAGAAGACCGCCACCTCCTAAAAAGAAGAAGTCGAAGCACATTCATCGACCTGGTCCAGGCAGAGGCCGGAAGAAGGTCGATCTCATTGAAGGCGCAGAGGGGCAAGAAACTCCAGCACCCGCTGCCAGCGGCGATATACCTACTATTCGCGACTTGAAGGCGGGAGAAGGGGATTCCGTGGAGCCATCTGATCGAGACACACCAATGGGTGAGGCTGGAGAGGATGATGAGTCTGGTGAGGAGGGCTCAGAAGACGAAGAGCAAGACCATGACCATGACCATGACCATATTCAAGATCAAGTGCAAGACCAAGAAGATGGGGCTCCAGCAACGCCCTCGAAAGCACCGGTTGTGCCGATCAGCGATTCGGTCGTGGAGATGACAGATGCACCTGACGTTCCGGCGCCAACAGAGTCTATTGTCGCAACAGAAATATCTACCAACATACCGCTCGAAATGCCCAAGCCTCTGTCAGAAGAAGAGCAACCAATACCAACATTTGTGCCGGAGCCGGAAGTGCTGGCCGATGCTCAGCACCGGTCCAGTTCACCAGACCTTCCACTGTCTACAGTCAACCACAGCAGGCAAAATTCGACAAGTCAATTACTCACTTTAGCAACAACAAACGATGCAGCTGACCCAGTCAATCGAGCTGATCCAGTTGATCCAGTGGATCCAGTAAATCCAGTGGACTCAGTGGAATCAGTCGATACAGCTGATCCAGTCCCACCGATTCTACCGGAGCCCGTAGCTTCGGAGCCCACGATTTCGGAGCCCACTGCTTCAGAGCCGACAGCTTCAGAACCCGTTCCTGCTTCTGCTACCTCTACAGAGATGCAAACAGTACCTGCAGGCGTGGATATACTTGCAGATGAGCTAGTGGACACATCTGTATCTATGCCGGAACTAGAGCCCATGGAGGACGCAGTACAGGAGGAAACTGCCTTGCGAACGTCTGAGAACACACCAGATCTGATCGGCAGCTTGGAAGCGGAGTTGGACAAGAAGGAGTAACATCGCTATAAACAGTCGACTTGCAGCGCTAGGATAAGTTCAATTCAAGCAAATTGGAGTCCGGCTACAACACATACACTGCAGGGTAGGTGTTACAAGGCCATTGTAAATCAGAATTTGTATACAGCCTTTTGGGAGCTCAACTTATGCGTTGTCTCCGCGCGAAATGGACCTTGAGAGGGACTTCTTGGATACTCGATGAAACTAAGGTATTTTTGTATATTATGTCTAAGCACTAGATGGTTTCGCGATTACCGTTACATCTGCCGGCAGGTTATGGTTAGCTTCAACGGTGCGACTTGTGCTGTTAACAGTCCCGCTCAATTGCGAGCCCTCAAGCGGGGCACGAACAGGGATAAACACGCGGATTGGCCTCCGTTCTGCGCGATTTGGAGATAACCAACAAGGTCAGGGTCCAGAATCTGCAGCGGCCCTGAAAACGGCGCTCAGAGACGATCAGCCGTGTCAGAAAACAAGATTCCCCACAGCCTCGCAAGTTGCACGACAGGGATATGCAGCCGAAGGATGACGTATGAGGTTATGATGTCTTGCGCTCCACCGCGTATGACCTTCAAAATGTCAGCTCCATGTTGTAGTCGGTTATCTCAAACAATCGTTGCCCTCAATCCGATCCATTCAAAGTGATAAATTGTGTTCTTGGAATCCAAAATGACGGACGTAGTTACCGACCTCAAGAAACAGACCGGCGCGCTGCAATGTACGTACCGGAACGGTGCTCTAAAATCGGAGAACTGACAAGATTCCTAGCAAGCGTCAATAGCGTAGCCAAAACTGCAGGAAGCACACCGGCAGCGAAGAAGCCTGTCTCTACTCCAGCCAAGGCTACAACATCCGCTGCATCGAAGACCACGCCAATCCCCCCAGTAAAGAAGGCGACCAGCACAGCCTCACCCGCAGCCAAGCCGAGGACACCACTAGGCACGCAAAAGAAGCTCCCTGTTCGCAGTGCTGCTGCTGCCAACACTTCTACACCAGCAGGGTCCGCTGCTACGCCCTTGAAAAAGACCGCAACCACCGCTTCGTCTAGCGGGAAGACTGCGGTCAGTAATGCCTCGAAGCCTCCAACTACAACTGGAACAGCTACCACCAAGAAGGTAACACCTGCAGCCACAACTACTGCAGATACCATCACGCCCGTGAAGAAAGTACCCAGGAAGCTCAACGCAAATGGAAGCACTTCTGCTGCTAAGATCGGGGTGTCCAAGCCGGCCAGCACAACAACGACAGGGACGGGACCAACGCCTACCAAGACTACGGCCAACCCTTCCAAGTCGGCTGCGAACCCGGCAACCAAATCTGCAACTACCCCGGCGAAGCCTGCCCCAGTGAAGAAGAACATCGATGGTACGTGGCCAACCCCCTTCTCCGTAATACGTGCTCACCCGGCCCCAGGTCAAGCTACTCCTGCATCCAAGAGGAATGTCGTGTCTCGTGGCGCTGGCGCTGCCTCAAGCGGCGTCAACTCCACCGTTGGCGCGACCACCGGCATTGTGAACACAGTCGCCGACTCCGCAACTTCAGGTCTGAATACCGGTATCAATGGCGCCACAGGCATTGTAGGAAAAGGTCTAGATAGTGTTCCCGCCGGCGTGGGCAAGCCCGTCAAACACGTTACTGACAACGTGGGCAAGACAGCCACAGGCGCAGCTGATAACCTCTACTACACTGCTGGCGCGGCGACAAAGGGCGTGCAAGGGACTGTGTCCAAGACCACCGGCGCGTTGAGCAAGGGCGATGTCCGTGGCACTGTTGCGGGCGCTACATCTGGTGTCGGTAACACGGTCAAAGGCGCTGGGAAAGGTTTAGGCAACACCGTCGGCGACGGACTCGGGGGCGTGGGCAAAACCGTTGGAGGCCCTGTAGGAGGTGTGGTTGGAAACGTGGGCAAAGGGGCTTCAAACGCTGTGGGCGGCATCACAAGCGGGCTCGGCGACGGTGTAGGCAAGCTCGGGCAGGGCGATGTTATTGGTGGCGTTGGCAGCACGCTTGGAGGCGTCGGACGAGGAGTAGGCGGCCTTCTTTCGGGCGTGACTGGCTATGGTCAGAATGAGGGCGAGAAGGTGAATGCGCCTGAGGGCAAGAAGGAAGGGCTTTTTTTCTGATGGTTGGGGCTTGGGGAGTGGGACAACATGGATGAGAGGACTAAGAGGAGGTTGAGGAAGTCGAAAGCTTGGGTTCAGGATTTGCAGTCTGAATGCGGGACGGAGGATCAGGAGTATATCGATGCATGGGTCCGAGAGCTCGAGACTGTGCCAGAGTAATGGATATAGTACATATAATGATAGTGTTTTGGTTTCTCCTTCCTGCGTTGGACACTTTGCTACCTTGACGACGATTACCTACCTGAATGCGTCTACAGACTTGCTTGCAGGAGAGATTGCACGGGTGTTTGACAGGCTCGGGTCAAATTAAGGAGTAGACACATGGGTGCAGATTGGGAGTCGTCTCGCTGCCCTAAAATGAAGTTCGCCGTTGCAAACCCAAGTAATGATAGGATAATCTTATGAGAAAAATCGGATTATGAGAACTTGAATTAGATGAGCCATTTCTGACCAGAAGATCCCTTGGCTTCCGTTAGACCGAAGATGCAAGTCACAGGCTTCATTTCACACACGTGCAACACAAGTCTACGGCTCGGTGTTACCAAGCTGTGTCGCGCATGCCAACAGCTGTCGTCACCCTGCAGAACACGACAGTCAGCATCGTTCTGGGAAGGATGATGCCCAGACATGATTGACAGCGAAGGAAGAGTTGCTGGATTTAGATTGTACCTGACGATCTTCGTTACTGGTTGCGATCGAGATAGGTCCTTCTTCACAGTGACAAGGCCGGCGGACAAAAGGAGGCTGAGACAAAGACGGGGTCAGCCACGTGCAGCATTCTGTCAGATGGTACTACGAGGTGAACCTCACCGTGCGTCTCGTACCGCGGCGAATATATGAGGCAGTGCGCGATTGCGCCCTCTCTTGATGTGCTTGGATAGTAACGCCGTAGTGCTTGGCTGGCGTTGCGAGGTTGTCTGGAATAAGCAGACAGTCTAGACCCTTGAGAGGAATACTATCTCGATCGGGTTGACCGCCTTCCTGAAACGTGCTGTCAGTGTTCCAAATGTCTTCTAGGCACGTCGTGTACCGTGGACTCGGCGCTCTCAAGACGTTCTCCTGAGTCGTGTTCACACGTGCGTAGAGCCTAGCAGTCCAAGAGCTAGCTATCAGAATGAAAGGACGCAGTGATAACTTGATAAGCCCGAATGCCAAGCGCGCAGCATCCGGAATGTGCACGTGTTCTATTCAGAAGATCTGAGGATACTTGGCGTGGTGTTGAAGAGAGTGCCAGGAGCTTGGGCGCCGTCAAAGCACCGAGATTAGATCGGCAGGCCCAAGATCTAATGCATACACGGTCGCGTGGCAACAACCAGCACTGCCCTGACAAGCAGTATATGGTGAAGGGATCGTGTTGTTCAAAAGACGCCAAGCTTTGGTCCGCCGTTACAAATTCCTCGGTACGGCTAGCGGCACCCGTGCGCACTTGCATTGTTTGGGTGCGCACGATCACTTTAACAGCTAGCTGACAAGACAGTGAACTGCGATCGTCAGTGACGCTTTCCCTTTAGAAAAGTCGCTGCCAACAGTCTCCCGCGATGGTGCATGCGTACGCAGGGGATTATCATTGGCGTGCATCTTTTTACCGACACCAACGCGAGGCTGGCTTCTGCACAGCGGGCTTCTACGCCTCTTTCGCTTGCACTTGGGGCCACCTGGCCAGTATTCTTCAGACTTGGCGCTTATCTGCCTCCCCCGCCGTGCCACGAAGCTGCCGTTGATGAGAGTACAATGCCGACGTCCCCAGCACTATGAGAAACGCAGGCAAGACGTGGCTTCGAATGCCTCTAAGCAGGCTGCTTGGACGCCTCAGTCTACAGTTCTTCCTTCCCAATGTCGTGTTTCAGTTGTGAGCTGATTACCAGGAGTCTTCACGTTTGAACGGGTGGAGCGGGATCACCTCAGGCAGCGTTCGTCTGGGGAAGAAATGGAGTTGCTGGTATTGGTGGAGGGATAAAGTCTGGGCTTCGTCGCGGCAACACAAGGATGCGCATGCCTGTTCCGTATGTTCTTGTCATAATGCTCCGAATATACCAATCAAAGCGGGACTGACAGGCCTGCGAGAGGTCGCCAAGCAACTATCGACGAGACCGAAGTGGAGTTTCAGAACCAGGGAGGCAGTTGATAGTCGCATGGGCGCCAATATCGCACCTTTGAACCCACGAACTTGCATCAGCATGCAGGTCCTCAACGGGTCTGGAAAGGCAACGGGTACAGTTGCATCGGCTTGGCTCTGCAGTAACTCCGAACACCTTGGGCAGCTCCAGCAACTCCGAAGACTATACTGCTGAAATGTGGCATCACGCTTTGCACTTGTTTGATCCGAACCACTTCTGTCGCTCGCTTGTACAGACCTGACACTCTGCGATAATGCAGGGGCATCCAAGCAACTGTCAGAAGTCTTAACATGGTGTTCAGATCTTCGACACCACTTGGCCTTGGCAACGTCCATCCACTGAGAAATCGTACGACTCGCCTGCGACCCTCTCCGTCGGTAGATCTTGGCCAGCGCCTCCGGACTAGAGGCTGGTCAGCATGAGTAAACTGCTGAGCATCCGGGCCTACAGGGTACTGCTCTGTCTTGAGTATATCTTGGGGCTTGGTCTCGTACTTAGGGTGGCATACCAAGTCGACTCGGCCAGTGCTTTCGTTGCGGTCCTTTTCCTTTCAGCTTTAGTTTATGCGGATGTTTGGCAGTGACCCTGCGGCCCTATTTTCACGAGACCATCGTTACTTGCAGTACTGTCTTAGCATTTCTTGTCTAATTCCACGGCCGTTCTCCTGGACGATCTGGATTCTGTGCACGCTCTACTTCCCTGTCCGGTTACCTGCAGACGTTGATCGTTAGCACTTCTACTCCACAACCACTGCATCGCTTGTGGGTCTTCCAGCCACCTATATAAAGGACTTGGACTTCCGTGGATTTGGACCATCATCATCAGCATCAGCAGCTTCTTTCCAACACACACTCTTTACTGGCTTTTTTCTGCACAGCAGCAACACTCATCAACATGCTTTTCAAGACCCTTCTCCTCGCTTCCACTGCCTCCGCGACCTGCCTCCACGGTCTGTCGATGTTCAAGCGCGCCACTGGCAGCGAGAACGACACCGTTGAGGTCAGCAGCTTCGGTTACGGTCCTCAGAATGGACCGTTCAACTGGGCCTCGCTCGCTCCTGAGAATGGAGCCTGCAAGACCGGCATCAACCAGTCGCCCATCAACATTGGTACGGAAGATCTTCCCGGGAATCTAACAAGACGAAACGTGATCGTCCACAAGCGAGCTTGTGTTAACGAAACATCTTCAGACTCCACTATCGGCGCCGCCAGCGGCCGCCCGGTTGTTGACATCCCCACGCAGTCCGTTGACTTCTTGAACCTGGGAACCACCATTGAGGTCGTCGTCAACGGTACCACTCGCTTCAACGGAGCCGACTACCGTCTCAGGCAGTTCCACATGCACACCCCATCTGAGCACCACATCAACGACGAGTTTTACCCTCTCGAGGTCCACATGGTCCACCAGGGCGTCCGTACGTAACCTCTCACCCACACCCCTCCAGCACCACAACTAACCCCTCACAGTCGACACCACTCAGCTCGCCGTCATTGCCCTGATGTTCGAAGTATCCTCATCGAACAGCGACGCCATCATCGCCGGCCTCAGCTCGAGCCTGAGTAAGATCGCCACCCCGGGCAGCAAGGCCACCATCGCCCGCGGCCTGGACTTCCGCGGCGTGCAGGCCAAGATCGCCTCCTCGAACATCCTGCAGTACTCTGGCTCGCTCACCACACCTCCCTGCGCTGAGGGCGTGACTTTCCTCATCGTCAAGGAGCCGCTTCCCGTTAGTGTTAACGACTTCAACGCCATCAAGAAGATTGTTAAGTTCAACTCCCGCTTCATTCAGAACGCACTTGGTGGCGAGAACATCTTGGCTATTGGTGGAGCCAGCGGTTCTGCTTAGGCAACTGACTGTTAGAGTGGTGTTGCATTTCTTGTCTTTCTTGACTGCATAGCGTAGACTGCGAGGACTTAAATGTCGAAAGCATTTGCTGCTGTGGCGTTCTTTATCTGTATTATAGTTACAAATCGCGATGCTGTTGATTCTACGTTACCTATCCTGCATGCTGGTGTCAAGTATTCCTAACCTACAAATGATGTTGTTTACTTGAGACACGATTTGTGTGATGGACCACGATTGCGGGGTGTTTGAACAACGTCTAGGTTCGGACGGTAGAGTCCCCGTTCACTGGGGACCCATGGTCTGCGACTCAGGTGGCTTTACCGTGCATCAGATTGTGGCGTCGCTCCCTGAACTTCTGGAGTGGTGTGGTCGTCCGTTGAAGGGACGGCGTTATCGTCTTCCAGTTGCGGATGAAAAGTATACCAACGAACAGGCAAATATTACAACATCAATATGAGTATTTTACTCAAAGATTGTCTATCAACTAAATTCTATGAATCATTGTCTCCATCACTCTAAATTTTGGTGCAGCGGCGTGGGTTTGCCACCCCCAGATCCCTTGCGATGATCTCCCAGGCGACGGCGCTTATGCCACTTTTGCTATCGTTGTCATCGAATACGGCCCCTAGTAGAGCCCCTTCAAACCTTCACGGCGATCTTCCACCCCGCAACGTACATTCTTGTGAATGTGAATAGACTTGCGCCTGCCATGAGCAGCACGCCAGCGAACACATTCAAGCCCCAGTACTTACCGCGATTGCTTGTTACGATTGCGCCTGCGATCGGGTTTCCGATCAGACCCGCAAAGGATACACAAGCCTGGAGCATGTTAGCGAGCGGAAGATGACATGAGGGCGGTAAGCTTACGAAAGTAACGCCAACTCTGACGCCAATCTGGTGTACCTCCGAGATATGAGCCATCTGCGCAGGAAGCAGTGATACGTAGGCGCCAGAGGCGAATCCGTACAGGGCCGCGAAGGTGATGTATGCGGCGTTACTCGACGCAGGGAGACCAAGTGCAAGGACGATAATACCCGCAACAGTGCACCAGAGCGATTGCATGTTGAACTTGCCGACCTTATCGGCCAACGCACCCGGAATGATACGACCGAAAATACTCGCCGCGTTGAGAACGGCGAGGAGGTATCCAGCGAGATGCACACTCATGCCGTCGGCAATGGCCTGGACCTCAATGAAGTTGATTGGAATAAACAAGCCCATGAAAAAGAGGAACGACGAGGCTGTGAGCAAGACAAAGCGAATATCGGTGAGAGGCTCAAGGAAGACCCTGAATCGCAGCGGGCGTGGGCGGGGAGGCAGTCGCGATGTTACGGTAAGAGAGGCAACGATGAGCAAACCCAGCAGCATGAAAGCGATGACGCGCATCGTCCAACCGAAACCAATCTGTGGGATCAGATGCGAGGCCATGATGGGGATGATGATGCCTCCGAGCCCGCTGCCAGCAGCCATGATGCCATATGCTGCGCCGCGCTTTGCAAGGAACCACGTTGGAATGGTGCTTGTCGCGGCATTGAAGATGCAGTTCAGACCCAGAGGGCTACAGATGGCTTGAGCGAGAATGAACTGGTAATATTCCGTGCACAGGGAAGTCATCATCAGACCAAAGACATGGAAAAATGTACCGAAGATAAGGAGGTACTTTGGGCCATAATTGTCGAATGCCCATCCGACGACGGGGCCGGGGAAGAACATCGTGAAGATTTCGATGCTAGCAATCCAGGCGATTGACGAAGGCGAGTAGTCCCGTAGCTGGTGGGTTTGGTAGTAGTTCTGGAAGACTCCGAGGCAGTTAATCCAGCCAAAGGAGCAGAAGAGGCAACAGAACCCTCCAAGTAGACATAGCCACGCATCTTTACCGCCATCGGGAAATTGACTTGGATGGAATGGGCTTATTAATTCAGATGTGGGTGCCGACGGGTGTGTTTCTAGCTTCTTGTATGTGGTGGGGGGAGGTTGTTCGATATCCGTTCTTGGCTGGACAGGCTTCTCGAGGTTTTCGACAGAGTTTGCTAGGCTTGTGCCTTGCGACATCTTCAACGTTATGGGTTATCCAATAATTGGCGCTTCTCGCTAAACTTGTATTAGATGCTCTGTGGAGGTGCAACTTTCCAATGTTGCCACTGTAGGAGGCACTCTGTCCAGTGACTGTGCGGGTTTCGGTTTGTAGGTTGCTTTCCTTGTTACTCTCAAGGGGCAGGTTGCAGAGTATAAGAACTGAGAGTAGGTTCATACAATCCACTATTTGTGGCGTTCGTTGCTCACTATTTGGGTCAACGTTCGAGATGCTCGGCCTTTCGAACGCGCGAGCGCGCGGCCTCCGAGTCCACACAAGAGCACACAGTTCGTACAATGTCAGTGCATTCGAGCCTAAAGCTGGAACAATCCTTCACTCTCAATTGCAATTGGCCCTCAGACGCGAAGTAGTTTAGCTTTGAAAAGCTTTTCGGGGATAAGCAGCTGGACCCTGCGACAGAAGTGAACAAGCACACTCGGATTTGGGAGGATCGCCGTCGATGTCCGAGTGCTGCCTGGAATTCGCAACCTCGCGTCTATGTGGATGCACATTGCACCCTTTCGCTCTTACCATGCAATTACTGTCCGAGTCCTTCATCCTCGTCTTGATCAGACGCCGTTGTAATGAGAGTTGCGCACGCGAACGTATGCACTTTAAGTGAAGGAGGATGATCGCGCCTTTCGGGCTGTTGGTCTCTCCTGCACTCCACCATAGCCCAGCATATGTTGAACAATGCTGACATATAGTCAATACATCAACTATGTCACTTACCACCTGCTGGCAAATGCTCGCATTGTGTGGACCAGAGACCATGGACAGAAACAAACATGCGGCACTTCGGCGTGTGCTGCACACATCTCAGCTCAACACCTCATGCTACGCGATACTTGTAGTGGGGACACGAGACTGCGCTGGCGCATAGAGTCATTCGTTTACGGACGGCCTATCGAAGCATGATTATATTTGAGATCAAGGTCGGCTTTGCGTGTTGAGGTACTCGACGCATTGCAGTAGGTATCGGCTATTTAAACAAGTGTACATGCTGTGACCATTGGCACGTGGAGCAAAAGAAGTGTTGCTGGGTTGTTTGCTCTGCTGTTCATGAGGAGATGGGAGGTGGTGAAGGATGCCAGCCTTGCACTGCAACGGTTAGGTCATTGCTTGGCCAAGCACAGATGGTCACCGAGGCGAAAGCGTCCCGCTCTGGTTTTCCACACGCGCACAACGGCTCCGCCCCATCCTTTATCAGCCTCCCAGGAGCTATCGCATCCACCGCATCGACTCCGCGCAGCCGCCGATTTCATACCTCCCCCCAATTTGCAGCACTCACCCTCGCCCGCGAGTTTCCTTCCGTCATCTACACCAGGCTCGGTAGGTGCAAGCAAACACGCGCATTACTGTAGTAGCCTCTAACTCTGCACTCCAAGCTCGAATACGCACACAGCTGCCTTGCGCCTTCAATTCGAACATATTCGCCATCACTAGTTTTACCTTCTAAGCACACACTATCGACATGGCAGCCACCGAGTCGTCTGCGCCCACCAATGGCAATTACGCGCAGGGTTATGACAGCCAGCCCGCGCAACAAGCACCTGCCTCCGAGATTCCCAAGGACGAGGTTGGCTGGTACTTTGTCGAGCAGTACTACACTACTTTAAGCAAGAGCCCGGACCGTCTTTACGTATGTGCACGAATTCTTGAAAGGAAAAAATTGTGGACTTGTCCGGCTAACACATCCTCAGCTCTTCTATAACAAGCGCTCGCAATTCGTCTCTGGTATTGAGGAGGAGAAGGTCAATGTCTGCGTTGGCCAGAAGGTTCGTTGAAGGCTTTACAAATTGTTTGCAATCGGCGCACGGCTAACAGCTAGCCAGCCTATCAACGAGCGCATCAAGGAGCTCAATTTCAAGGACACCAAAGTCCGCGTCACCAACGTCGACTCCCAGGGCTCTGACGCCAACATCGTCATCCAGGTCATTGGCGAGATCTCCAACAACGGCCAGCCCCACAAGCGTTTCGTCCAGACCTTCGTCCTCGCCGAGCAGACCAACGGTTACTTTGTTCTGAACGACATTTTCCGCTACCTTGGTGAGGAGCCCGAGGAGGAGGAGCTCCAGGAGCCCGCTACGAACGGCGTCGAGGAGCCTGCCTCCACTGCTACCGCGTCTGCCGAACAGGATATTCCCCAGGGCGAGGTTGCCAGCAGCGAGGAGGACCTCACCAAGGTCGACCAGAAACTTGAGGAGGTCGCACAGGAGGAGCCTGCTGCCGAGGAATCCACCGAAACCGGCCCCACTGAGGAGTCCGCCGAAACCGAGAAGGCCCCCGAGGTCGAGGAGGTTGCAGTCGCTGCCCCCGATGAGGCTACTAAGGAGGCTGAAGTACCCGCTGAGCAGGCTGTTGAAGAGGAGAAGCCCAAGGACCCTGCTCCTACCCCCGCTCCTGCTGCTAAGTCCGCTGCCCCTGTCGCCATGCCTGCCGGCCCCCCTAAGCCTGCCGCTCCTCGCACCTGGGCTAGCCTCGCTGCTTCTGCTCACAAGGTTGCCACTCCTGTAGTCGCCGCCCCAGCTTCTCAGCAGGTCCCCAAGGAGGGCAAGGCTGCTGCTCCCACTGCCGCTACTGCTGCCGCTACCGCTACCACTCCTGCCCAGACTCCGGCTCTCGCTCGTGAGCAATCCCCCACCACAAGCCAAGGTGAGGCCGCTGGCTGGCAGTCAGTGACCGGCCACAAGAAGGAGCAATCCCGCGCACAAAACCCGGCGCCTGCTGCTGAGGCCGACCAGAAGCGTGCGTACATTAAAAACGTCTACAGCCAGGTCCAAGAGGGCTCTTTGAGAGCCGCTCTCACCAAGTTTGGCGAGATTGAGTACCTTGATCTCAGCCGCCCCAAGGTAAGTGGAAATTATGTTCCGATGGCGAGCTCAAGCTGACCCCGTACTGCAGAACGCCGCTTTCGTCGACTTCAAGACCTCCGCTGGATACCAGGCCGCCGTTGCTGCCAACCCTCACACCGTCGATGGTGTCGAGCTCAAGGTCGAGGAGCGTCGCACTCGCCCACAGCAGTTTGGTGGCTCCTTCCCTCGTGGCGGTGGTTCTCAGCGCGGTCGCGGCGGCCCAGGAGGTCCTCGCGGTGGATTCGTCCCCCGTGGTCGTGGCGGTGCCGCTCGCGGCCGTGGTGCCCCCCAGGAGTCTTGAGCGCAGCAGCTTGAAACACTTTCCTCGGCCAGATTCGCTTCTTTCATCTCTTCGTTCGTCGAGTCTTTAGCGACTTTTACCGTTCCATAACGATTCACGGCTTTGTTATGTGTACTGTATCCGACTTCCTTCAGCGCTTGTATAAAAGTCACCATCTCCTGCGGAAAAGTCTGGGCATCCGCATCTCTTAGTGGGATATTTGAGCCCTTGCATAGCGAGTCGGTTCATGATTGCATTTCCGTTTCTCTGTACCCTTGTGTACTCGTTTCTTCGACTTCTTTTGCATGTTTCTTTGCCCATTTCTTCGATTACTTAATGTATGTGGATGGGACATGGGCTATGGATGCGAAAAAGGGATCTGGAGTAATGGCAAGGTATAGGGCTCGCCTGTACATTTTGTCTTTGTTTGTGCACAGCATCATTCGGAAACAGACTACGGGCGGAAGACGGGTACAAAATGTCTTAGCATGAGCAAACAACGAGAACGTTTTTACGTTGCGCTGCATCTTTGTCATTCGTCAATCTGCATGTTGCATGCTGCACGTTGCACGTTGCACGGTCCACCTCGTACCTCGGAGGCGCTCAGGGTACTTTGGTAATCCTAGACTGCCTTTCTACGAGCAGTAAAACAAAGGCAACGTCTTTTTATGACAAGCTCTTCGCCTGAGAAACTTGCGCCGGCTCACTGTCAGAGCCTTCGGCTGACTCGAGACTTGGATGCTATTTCTTGGACAGCTTGAGGCTGCAAAGGCGCGACTGCACTTGCAACTGATAACGTCACGCTGCACGATGGCATGCTGTCGCATGATTCGCCAGCTGTGATGGATCAGGCTGCACCTGCCAGCCTGTCAGTAAGTCACAAGTCACGCTGGGCAGTCGCGGCAACGTCGATTACTTCTACACGAGCTTAAAGATAGCTTGACACATATTGAAGTTGCGTGTTCGCACTGCCCTTTTCCCCTCTGATTGACCGGCGCCTTTATCGCGAAACCAAGGGTCGACCCTAGCAGCGGGGTCTCATCAGGCGGGGTGTTACAACGGCGATCGCATCACCCGCCTGCTCTGATATCCGCCAGTCGTCCGTGTCTTAACTTTGAGCTCGTTCACAGCTTGGAGAGCTTGTTGTTTCCCACCTAGACTCCTCACAGTCAGAAGCATGCGACCGCTTCCTGGTGGCAGCGACGCGCTGCCTCCGCTCACCAAGCCTCGGTCCCGCAAGTCGAGCATGGATCACGCCGCTGCGCCGTCGAGCACCGGCCCCACTACGTTCTTCATGCGGAGCGAGCAGGAGATGGAACAGTCTCTTGCTTCCTCTCAAAGCACGCATTCGACAAGAAAGCAGCGGGACAGTACATATGGCGTTCAAAGTCTTAGTGACACTCTGGAGGCTGCATTTGGCGCCGAGGACAGCACAGCCAGCAAGAGGGTGGACAAGCAGAGCAACAGTGGCAATCATGGCAGACTCACTGCGAGGTCAGGGTCACATAGCTCGTCTGCAGATTCAACAAAGCCGCCAGAAAGTCCCTTGGCCTCGCCGCTACGGAAGCTAAAGAGGAAGCTCTCCAGTCGCACAACGTCCATGCCACTCACGCCTGTCAACACCGACACGGCATCACCATTGCCTACCTCAGCTACACCGAGCACCCCCACATCAGTGTCGTTGCACTCGCTGAAACTTTCGGACGAGGGATCTGTTCTTGATGATACTGGCAGCCAGGTTATCACATCAAGTGGCGAGGAGGAAGATGATGTCGAGACGCGGCAAGGTGCATCAAGCAGCTTCCCCCAGCTGGTCATGCCAAGTATACAAATGCCGACAAGGCGACCGTTTACTACTAAAGGGAAGAACATGGGCAAGCTGAGACTACTTGTCGCAGGGCGGGCTGGTAAGTCAACACTGTCTTGAAGTGCCGCACCATCATGCAGTGAGCCGCTTTTACTAACTTCCCTCTCAAGGCATCGGCAAGACCTCGCTCATTCGATCCATCGTACAGACTTGCGAAGATATCGTACATGTCGACGCCCTCTCGCCCTCGCAGTCGCTTTCGCAGCCATCCCCACGAAGACCAAAGTCTCGGAGACGACAGACAGAACACGGGGCAACAATGAAGCTGACCGAGATACATGCTAGCACCAGGCCTTACCCATATTGGTGGACCGATGTCGACGAGACCCAAGTGTTGCGCAGAAGAAAGAGTAACATTGACACTGTCTTGGAGAGGAACATTTGTTTCGTGGATACGCCAGGTTATATTGAGGGCAGTTCCGAAGAAGAAGACATGAATCTTGTGGTGGAGTATCTGGAGTCATTACTTCACCAAACAGCCTCCGTGGCCAACATGGAAGATGGAGAGGTAGTAGGAGTGGTCAGCGGTAGTAGCGGGATCCTGGTAGACGTCGTCCTCTATCTGTTGCCGCCAAGTAAGTCATCTAGAAATAGTCCATATGGTCACCCGCTGACGCTTTCACAGGTAAGGAAATCACCAAGGATGTTGAGTTCATGCAGCGACTTTCTGCGTTCACAAACGTTATACCTGTCATCGCGAAATCGGAAACGCTGCCGGCGCACGAGCTCATCACACTCAAGGCGTCAATACTCGCTCGTCTGCAAGCCACTTCCGTCAGACCGTTCCTCTTCGGAAAGCCACTCGATGATGCGTTACTTGCAGTTCAAGGTCTGGATGTTGTCTATCCATTGGCAACTCCAACTACAGCAATTCTTACGGCTGAGCCAAAGGAGCCCAAGCAATTTCCCTTTCCCACACCGACACATCCATATGCGATATCGTCGATCCATGGATCTGACAACGATGTTATGGATGCATCTTTGCTCATGTCTCCAGATTATGTACAGCCGCTTGTACCTTCTGAACTCAACAACTTGATCGAGCAAGTCGTCGACCCAGAATCGATCGCCTGGCTCCGACACGCAGCGGCAAAGAAGTTTCTTGCATGGACAAGAAGGACAAAACTAGCCGGAAACTCATTCATTATGCATAGTCTGCAGCATTCCCGTAGTCCGACCACAGCGTCGGTTGGATTGGCTGGGACCCTGCTGAATCGTAAGTCCTCTCTTCTCCAACATCAACTGACCCTATGCTGACACCTCCCAGCCTCTGCAACATCCTCTGTCTTCTCTGCCGCCTCCCCTTCAGGTGTGCTCGTTCCCCGCTCAACCTCGCCATACTATTCCAATTTCCAATCGCCCCTCCTCTCCTCTGTCGCCGGCTCACCCACCGACCCTACCGCCTTCTCTCTCACACCATACATCAACAACAACCCACTAGCGAGCGACATCCGCGTTGCAAAATGGGCCACAGATCTCCACAAGAGCTTACGGAACGAGAGAGACAGGTTTGAAGATCTCCAGCGCAACGAGCGCGCCAAGTGGCTGCTCGAGCGCGTCGGCGAGGAAGTCAAAGCCGGTACTATCATCACAAGTGATGGTGCACCAAGGGCGGAATGGGCTGTCGTCCGACACGCAGATGAGAAGAAGAGCAGTGGACAGAGATACAGTGTCGCCAGGCTGGATTCGAAGGATCCGTTGGGCTTGTGTGATTTTGGTGATGAAGTGAAGAGGAGGGGCGTTGTGATTGTGCAGGTCTTGGGTGGCGTGAGCTTATTGGGCGCAGTGGGGCTCGCGATTGTCAGGGTCTGTGGGGTGGAAATGCCCGAGGGCGGAGTCTGGGGGTGGCTGGTTGGGGGTGCGGAGTAGACGGGAAGTGAAGGATGTGGAGATGCCATAACTGGATAGGCATGTTTGCAGACACTCGACTCGATGTAGTTATGCACACTTCTCGACTCAGTGGCACAGATCCATCCCGGTGATTTTGACGTGAATGTGTGAATATCAACATTGAACTCGCCAAATGTATGGCTCTTAGCCAGCTCGCGCTGCTTACTCTAGACATGTCCATCTTCTAAATACCTACCCATCTCGATACCGCTCATACCCTGTATCCTCCCGCATCCCTCTCCCAAAATAACCCCTCGCAGGCGATGCACTCCGCGACCGCGGCCCCACAAGCGGTTGTCTGCTGGCAGTCTGCCTCAGCATCTCATCCGCATCGAGCGGCGTAGCAGGAATATCAACATCCACATCCACTATATCCCTCTCGTCCTTATCCGCATCCACCATCGGCGCACTCTGATAGCCCTTTGCGTAACTGTGTCCCTCCCCCTCCGTGTCGTCACCCATCCGCGTCCGGCTACTCGCCCGACTGCCCCTGCCACTGCCACTGCCTTGGCCGGGCTTCCCTACTCCTCCTCGGGGACTGCCATACGGCGAGTCGACAAACGTGGTAAAGGTGCTGGGTGTGCCCGGGCGCGAAATCAGATCATCAGGCCGTCCGTAGAGTTCGCCGTCGCCGCCGTATTCCTCGCGGAACTCGGCGCGCCGCTTGAAATTGGCAAAGTCGAGGTCCCCTTCCTCGACTACTTCGACGTGCGGCATCGTGGTGCCGCCGCCGCCGCCGCCGTCGGCCGCAGACACGTGGCCCGGCGCGTGGTGGTCCATCTCGGTCATGTACATGTCGCCGTAGCCAAGGTTGGCGGGGGTTGCGCGGTCGGTGTCGTGGCGGTGCGGGCCGGCGAAGAGGTCGGTCGGGGTAGAGCGGTGGCCGTAGATTTCCTTGAGCAAGTGCTGCGATTTGGCGTGCACCATTGGAGTGATGAGTTTCTTGTACAGCGCCGGGTTGCCGAAGCGCACGGCGACTTTGTCGCCCCTGCGGGCCTTGGGGTTGTTTGCGTCGTTGTTGGCGCCTTCGGCGTCGGCAAAGGGGAGCGTGCTGTAGTAGATGATTTTGTCGTCGTAGGAGCGCGCGCAGTACCACTTGAAGGCGGCGAGAAGGAAGGGGAGCGGCACCATGGCGTACAGCATTGTGCCGTTTTCGAAGACGTTTTGGTTGCCGACGCCTTTTGCGCCGACGACGAGGGCGAGGACCGCGTTGCCGATCAGGATGGCGAAGAGGAGGCGGTTGACGAGCAGGCGCCAGAAGCGGCCGCCGGATTCCGTCTTGGTGATGAAGACGTATTGGAGAAGGTATTTTTTGAAAATGCAGTCCATGGCGACGTAGAACGCAGTGACGGGTAGTATGATGGGCTGGAGTGAGCCCATGCAGAGGCCGACGGTTGTGACGAAGAGATAGTTGTTGTAATACTCTGCGTAGGGGAATGGCTGGGGAGCGCTGAGTTCGATCATCTCGCGTGGAGTTGGAGAGAAAAAAGTCCTCTGGATCCAGGACCAGACAAACGTCCAAGCTTGGGACAGGTCGATGGCAGCACCGAGGTTTCTCTGCATCTGCCAAGTGAGCCAGAACGTAGATACGTTGCAAAGTCCGGTGACGAGCTGCGTGAAAGGCTGGCCCTTCTTCATGGCCTCCCATACGCCTTCGTTGTGTGCGCCAATGACAGCTGCCACGAAGCGCCACACAGAACCGAAGACAGAAAACACGACAAGGTTGTTGAAGACGTAAAACGCATATAGACGGGATGCAACGTGACGCTCCCGAGAGGTCTTCGAGACATCGCCCGAATGGGTGAACAGGCGACGGAAAACGATGGGAATGCCCATGTACATCAGAGTCTGTACCAGGGGGGCCAGAATACCCTGTGCGATAGCCCATCCGGTCGGGTGGGCATTCAAGTTGGTCTGGAAGTCTTTCCAGACGAGACCAAGGTTTGCGAAGTTGGACAAGAAGGCCGAAGTCAGGATGTTAGGAACGATGAACGCGACCGTCAGAAGCACCATCCACAGACCGTCCCAGAATGCTCTCGCGCGGCGTGTCTTCCGACTCATCGAGAGATTCTGCCAAAGGAGATCGTGCGGCTTCGGTGCAAGGTAGACGTCGCAACCCTTGGGCCCCTTCTTTTTTGTGGCGTATGCAACGGCATGCGCGTCCTCGATGCGAGTATACGATGCAAATCCGTAGGACATGGGATTGCGCATGTCCACACTCTCCCGAACTTGTTTTATGGATGCTTCCAACCTCGCAATTCGATCCGTGAGATAGTCTATCGCGTCGACTTTTCCCTTGCCATGTGCTACTACGTCGTCCTTTTTGACTTTGCAGGTGGGTCGCTTCGCTGGGAGCTGATTCGGGTTCCCAAGATATTTGGCGAGTTGCTGTTCGAGCTCGCGTACGGCCTCGTCATGTTGTTCGATTAATTCAGGCAGGTCCTTGACATTGCGACCGACCACTGCCCTTGGAACGCTGTCTACCTGCTTGCCCGACTCGATCAATTCGGCAATTCCAGCGTCAGTCCGCGAAGACGGAGGAATGTGGGTAAGCTAAGATGAAGTTAGCTACGATTCGAATCAAGCTTGTGCCTTGACATACCAGCAGAGTCCGTGAATGCAGACTAGCTTTGTACTCTTTGTTCTCGAAGTACGCACGCCTGAGCCTGAACACGGCCTTGTAATTCCACCAGATGAAACCGCAGATGGTACCCTGGAACAGATACGCTACGAGGACGAAAGCCCAAAATCTGGTTCCGCCGTATATATACTGTGGCGTGAACTTGGTGAGCGTCGCAACGTCGCCGTACTGCGATGATCCGAGGACGTTGATAGGAATCAGAATACCGCAGCCGATAGCACTGAGGACGACGAAGATGTTACGGATCATCCGCTGGAACCTGAGGAAGAGAACGGCGTCCAAGCCGATCGTATCCACAAGATCTTGCTCCTTCGCCTTTGTGACAGCCTTGATCCAATCAAATGGACCCTTTTCCAGCGCCAGCGGCTTGTGCTTTTCGTCGGCATGTTTCGCTCGTGGCGCGTAGACACGGTTGTTTCGTGGGCGCAAGAAGCAAAAGACAAGGAACAGGAGACCAGTGACAACGAAGGAGTACACGATGGCGGCGTAAATGGAGCTCTGCTGGATCTGTGCGAGCTGAATTAGTACTGGTACATGGCATTGGTGAAGCAGGCGTCAACACACCGAAGTCGAAAACGGATCAGCGATCAGGTCCAGGAACTCGTCTCCAGAGCTGGGCTGGTTCTGTCTCTTGAACAGGCCCATGGTCGCGTGAGGGTGCGGTGGAACCGCTGCACAGAGGGAACGACAGACAGGAGGGCAAAAAATTATGTGAGATGCTCAATTACAACAAATAGATGTGTTTTACACAAACGAACGAACTGAGATTGGAGAAGAATTGAGGGGTCAGAAAAATGTCACAGAGACTCAAAATCACAAGTCCCTCCGAGGGTACGCGCAACACAGCCGGGATGACATCTGGAGATTGCTCTGTTGAGTAGGTTCTCGAACACGAGCCCGTGGATCGCCGCTAGCTACGTCACCTGTGGGTTTTGAGCAGCGCTCCCCAGCAATCGATAGAGGAAAGCTCTGGAGCTTAAGTGCTCGCGCTTGACCGTGTCGAGGGCTAGAGTCGACAGTTCGCAGCTAAACGGCTGCCAAATTTAGAGTGCTGACCAGATGTGCAAAGCTTGGTGTAAAATGTTGCATCAGGGTCTGCCTGACGCGGCTTTTGCTCAACCACGCCACCAATCACTGCACAAGACAGTTTGTGCATTTTCTCCTTTGCCTGAGCAGTTGAACAGGGCTCGATCCTTCGATGCAAGGCACGCAGACCAACAAGGGGTAATGTTCGCACTGACCTGTCACAGCCGCGTTTTGGTCAGAGACGAGTCTGACATCACGCATCGCGAAATGCCAAGTACGGTCGTGTGTGGGGATGCATAAAACTGGGTCCAGCTATAATGGCCTGGTGCAGATCGACATGTGGAGGGTTGTCTGTAGGCTTCCGCGGATGCATTTTGGGCTGACATGTGTGAAGTCGGATGGTGAGCAACGCTGGTGTGTGCAAGAATTTCCACAGAAGCACTGAGGTGAAGAAGTGTAATTTTTTACTGCTTCTGAATCGCAGCTATCTAGATGTAGGTCAAAGCGATCGCAGAACGCCGTTTTTGCACGTAGACATCGGTATACCTCAACCCTTCAGAAGCGTGCTCGAAGCAACAGTCGCTCTCGTCATTCATGCGCTACGTCGTTCGTCATATAAGCCGTCCACTGTAAACTGGCACTCGTCCTGTCCATGATCATAATTTGACTCCCCAGACGCCCCTCCCTCCAGCGACACCTATCCAATCGCCTCCTTGTCCAGTCAGGGCACTCTGAGGTGCCCAGCTAATGTTGCCGACCTCGTAGTCACATCGCCAGCTAGCGTATGGGCCCTTCTGTCCTACTGGAACACTTTGTGCTCCTGTGCCATTGGCAGGTTGGGCGGCTGGAGCTGCTTGTGGTGGAGCGGCATGCTCGCTGCTAATTGCAGCGCCAGTGTTGGCGTGCAAGAGATCCCAAACGAGTACAAGAGAATCGTCGCCGCCAGAAGCAAGCATGCCTCGTCTTGAAGGGTTCCACTCGATGCTGTTCAGCGCGGCAGAATGTCCGCGAAGTTCAAGGAGCGCTTGTCCCGGTTGCCGTACATCGAGAATGCGAACAACGTTCGAGTCTTGGGCAAAGGTGGCAAGGAGATGCGAGTCGTGTGGAGAAGCAGCCAGGCGAAGAAGAGGAGGCGCGTATGACATGGTTTGTTGGGCTTTCGTTGGGGACATTCGGCCTGTTGGTGATCCTATTGCATCAGTTAGTGAGATGAAGGTATTGGTTGCGAAAGAGGTTGGCTGACCTTTATCTTTGTCGTTGGTCTTGTCAGACGGCTCGTAGATGATGGTACTGTGCTCCAAACTTCGAAGATCAAACATTCGGACACTGCCATCAGCGCCACAGCTCACAAACACATCTACGCTTCCTGCGCAGAAACGGACGTCAAATACCTCCTTGTCGTGTGCAATCAGCTGTGTCTTGGCGGTAAGGGTTGGGATGTCCCAGATCGTGCAGGTCGTGTCTATACTGGAGGTGATGATGAGCTTAGGCGACATGGTGTTCCAGTCGAGAGACGTCAGCGGAGCCGTATGTTCGGGTGTCTTTGAGTTTGAGAGGAGAGCAAGCGGCGTGAGCTTAGGCAGCTGAGGTTCTCGTGTGTTCACCGAGGATGTGCGTGATATTGTGTTGCTGAGGTTGTTGCCCGACGCTTGTGGGAGCGACCAAAGCCTTAGATGATCGCCAGATGTTGCAAGAAGATCAGTCGACTGCTTTTGAGAAGACGGGGGCTCCCACAAGATGCGAGTGACGGGGAAAGAGCAGGTGGCTTCTGCGATGGCGTTGTATTCAATGCCAAATGGTGAAGCACCGGGAGGAGCGTCGTGTTGGGGCGCGATCTGAGTATCGAGGATGCGGATGAAGTTGTGGTTGTCCTCGATGTAGCTTCCAACAGCCATCTTGCCAGCGCTGTTCCCGCCTGGGACGTTCCACTTGCACCAGTCGTAAGCGTATATGCTCCATGGGGCCAGATAGTTGCTGTTGGAGGGAGTCTTGTTCTGCTCGCTGATGAAGGTGTTGGGCGGGCCTAGCCCCCCTTCTGGGTCCATGCTCGAGTTTGCGCGGGGCCTGATGTCAGCCAGGCCAAGTGGTGACTGGGAGGCATTGGCGGTGGGGGTGGAAGGGTAGTATTTCTGCGAAGGCGTGGTTGCCGTGTACTTTGGCTGCTCAGGGGTGTTTGAGAAGGGAATGTACTTTTGGTCGGGGCCCATGCCGGCTGGGCTCGAGCGCGAGTACGTGTGCGAGGAGTGCTGCGACTGGCTGATGGTGTTGGAGCGCGTGGGAAGCGTGTACGAGTTGGCGTTGCTGACAATGTTCTGGGTAGGAACGGTGGGCGCAGTGTTGGCCGAGGGCGGGCCCGGACGCTGCGCGGGCTGGAGGCTGCCAGGCAATGCTGCAGGCGTGCTGTAGTGGGAGCCCTGGGCGGTGGCCTGCTGGAGGCTGATGTTGGGCGCCGAGGCGCCGTACTGGTCGGCCTGGCTGTACATTTGCTGCTGCTGCTGCGGCGGCGGCGGCTGCTGATGTTGCTGCTGCTGCTGTTGCTGCTGCTGTTGCTGCTGCTGCTGCTGCTGTAGCGCAGGCTGTGGGTGTGGCTGTTGGGCAGATGCGGGCGTGGCTGCGTGCTGCTCGTCTGCAATGCCGCCGGCGCTGGAGGCTGCAAAGGCGTCGGTGCCGGCGCTCGTCGTTCCTGCAGTGGCCACTCTGCCGCATGTCAGCGTTGGCCGTCGCGCACGCCTGGCGGGCGTCGCAGCAGCGCGTACCTGAGGTTGCCGTGAGGTGACCCAATCGAGCCCAATTGCGCCGCCTGTCCGAGGCCCGCCGCGAGGGTGAACTGCTGCTGGTTGTTGTGGTGGAACGGCATCGCGCCGCAGGAGGAACAGCTTCGAGCTGCCGATGGAGGAACGGGACGGTCGCGACGGTCGCGCCTGTCAGAGGGCTGAGCGCTTCAAGGCTCGGCCGTCCACGTCGGCTTGTCGTGGCCGACGCTCTCGGTCCATCCAGCATCCAGCATCCAGCCCCTCCCCCACCACCTCGACCCTCGACCCGCGACCGAGCTGCCTGAACATGGCACCTTTTACTGCCGCAGCTCCCCGTCTTGCAACCCCGCTGCGTGTCCGCGTCGCCTCCGTGACCCTCACATGAGCCTGTTCACAGCTGCGCGCCGTCTCAGTCCCGTTGCCGTCCCGCCTGCCGTGTCCCGTGTGTCCCTGCTTGCGTCCCTGCTGCTGCGACATTTGGCAACCATGCCTCCGCTCCACACAGAACCGCGCCGTGCTTTGCTGTTGCTGCCCCCTGCACCAACGCCCTCCACGTATGCATCGTTGAAGGCCGCCTACCATGCTCCGCTCTCGGCTGTGTTGAGGGAGCTTCGACGAGCGCAGGAGCCTGTGCTGCTCGAGCTCGCGCTTGCATGTCCCCATCTACACGGCCACCTCGATGACCCAAGGGGCCCGCTGTACAGCACCACACAGCAGCTCGTCGCCGACCTGTACAAGTTGATATGCATCGTCGCAGCCAAGGATGCCATTGACACAGAGGACGCTCAAGGCATTGACGCGCGTATCTTGCTAGTAGCGCATCCAATGCATGGCAAGCCCCAGCATGCTCATGTAGACTCGACGCCAGAGCAAGAGCTCCAAGGTCCTGCCATCGACTTACCTACCCTCGCCAGGAGTTTCAGGAATTGGACATCTGTCTACTCCGTGGAGAGTGAGGAAGGCGAGCGCTTCTTGAAGTCTTTCCTTGACATGTCTAAACATACCAACGTGTCCAAGGTTCGAGGTGGCATGGTTCTCAATGCTAGCACCTCAGCCGAGACTGCTACCGATTCATTTGCAAAATCCCAAAAGCATCTCGCTGTTGCTGTAGGTGGAACGTTCGACCACCTCCACATTGGCCACAAGCTGCTGCTCACAATGTTTGCCTTTGTGTTGGGTCGCCGACAGCAATCTGACAGCCCCAGCGTGCTTACTGTTGGCATCACTGGCGACGCTCTTCTCGTGAACAAGAAGTTTGCTGACCAGCTCGAGAGCTGGAAAGCCCGTCAAGAGTCAACACACGACTTTCTTCATTCGATTGTATACTTTGGTCGACCTGACGACAATCGAATTCAAGTTCAGGAAGTCAATGAACCAGGGCCCAACGGACATGCCGTGCACATCAGCTATCCATTCGGCTTGACCATCAAGTACGTCGAAATCTGGGACCCCTTTGGGCCTACCATCACCGATAAAGACATCACAGCATTGGCTCTCTCGCTCGAGACACGAGGCGGCGGCGCTGCAGTCAACGAGAAGCGCAAGGAACAAGGGTGGGATCCACTTGAGGTCTACGAAGTGGCTGTCCTCGATGCCAGCGAAGAAGACAGCGTTGACGAGACGTTTCAGAGCAAGCTGAGCAGCACGGAGATTCGTCGGAAACGGAGTGAGCTCATAAAGCCAAGGGCAAAGGCGTGATGTGATGGCAGACTGGGGATGTGCAAATGGCATGACGCAAATGCCACGTTGGTTCTTGCCCTGATCAACGGTTTCGTGTCAAAGTAACAATCGAACCAAGCTGGTGGCGTGTCCAAGAATGGCGACGAGCAGCACTAGGGGAACGGTCTTGCGTCAGAGATAGCATCGTATGTAATTCGACTTGCGTGCAGCGCTGTAAAGTTTTGCTTTCTGCAAAAGATGTCATCAACACGGGACAAGGATTGCGGGACCGGTGATCGGACGATATGGAGATGACATGGATCATCATATGCAAGCAATCGGTGACAACGCACTGGTCTTCCCATCTCTCGTGCAGGGGAACAGAGACTGCTGCGTGGAGCCGCGTCTAGTAGCGCCGAACATCACACAGAGGACACGCCATGCTACACGCTTCAGCCTCCCAAGGCTGTGGCCGCTGTCCGTGTCCATCTTGTCGTCGGTGTCGTCACTGGTGCGCACAGGATGCGTCTGGTGCGAATCCAAGTGCACGGTAGTGGTATGGCCCAAGACAAGCCGTACAAGGCGGCCATTCGCATCCGCAAGCGCTGTCGCTGCACGCTTCGTTGGCAACGCATTAGGCTCTGATTCGAAGGCCTTGGTCGCATGGGGTCGGGAGCGAGAGGGCCTCGAATCATGTTGCCGCAGCCTGATCCACCCCTGGACGGCGTGCAACCGTCTCCAGCAACGAATCGACGGCTTTTCGCTCGCGGGTCCTCCCTTGGATCCGCCTTTCTACCAGGACGCCCGCATCACTTGTCGGGCACGTGACGCATTAAGCCGTGTTGAGTATGAGTCGCACCTCGTTATTGGGCCGAAACCCTGCTTGCATCCTTAGGGCACGCTTGGATGCGTGTGGGTGCAGGTTTTGTGTCCAGTCGTCCTCTGCAACCTTCAGCAACGCTTAGCTGACCGCTGGAGAGCCAGGAGAGGTCATGCTTCCTTTATTTTCCCGAGTGTGCCCCTCCGGCCGGCCTGTGCCCACAGAGCAGCGTCTTCGGACATCAACACACGTAGTCCGCTGAAACAACCTCGGATTCTGCCGCTGCATCCTGACACTACTTTCCGCCACGTCTGCGCTCCACGCCGTACCGGCCCGAGCCTTCGTTCACGTCTCTGTTCGAGTATATATCCGCGGCTAGCTTCAGTTCCTGCGCCCGTGCCCCCCAGGAGCTCTTCCTTACGTCTTGACATCTGGATGGTCTACCCGCAGCCGCCATGGGTATCCTTGATCTCGCCGACGAACTTCTGCGGATTATCCTCGAACATGTCGCCTCTCAGCCAGAAAAGCTCATCAGCTTGGAACGTCGCGCATATCTGTCACAAGAGAGCTTCAAACCACCCCCGCCAATTGAACCCGACCATGCTCAAACTATCGCCAATGTAAGACTCACATGCAGCAAGTTCGCAGATCTGGGTGCCATCCATCAGTTCTCCCGAGTGACGACAAGGTTCTCCAGGACCGGCTTGAAGCGTCTTGAAAATATCGCCAGCCAGCCACATCTAGCAGCGCGTGTAAAAAAGTTCAGCTACATGGTGCCGTTCTTTTATGTAGAAGGTCTGGCGTTCAACTCACATTCCATACCAATGCTGACTCTGCTGCAGGACGAGAACGTGTGCAAGACCTTCTTCCAACATTAACAGGCGATCTTGGAATTCTAAACGCTAGCCACTTTGTGCAAAAAGTAAAAGAGCAGAAAGATATAGTGCGCACACGAGAAGATGCCCGAGTACTAACCCTAGCCATATCGGCTTTTACATCCCTCCAACACGTGCAGATACTCAGGCTCCAGGATCAAGCGGACGGCATGCTAATGCAATATATCCGGACACATAACGAAGTCAGTCAGGTAGTGGAATTAAAATGGCCACCAGCTTGTCTGCACTCCACTAGGACAATAGGCGAGGCACTAATTGCTTCCAAATCACAATGCTCCAGGTTCTCATCGCCTATGCTTAGCCCGATAAGCATGCTAGGAGCTGCAGATAACCCGCCCTCTGCAATGAGGCTTCTGGCCGAACGACTTACGTGTCTCGAACTCCATTTCGACGACGGCATCGATTTGGATCAACGGATGAGGGATCTCTCATCGCTATCAAAAGCTGTCTTCACAGCTGCAAAAAATATCGAGGCTGTACATCTCGGGTTCCCTTCGCACCGACCGCTCACCTTGAAACTGGAGGAGATCTTTCACAATGTCAAGTGGGATAAGCTACAGGCATTCGGCATTCAAGCATGGCGCCTGGACGCTGAAGAGATCATTGCTCTTGCTAGAAGACACAGAGAAACACTGCGAGGTCTGAGATTGCGAGATGTGCTGTTGAAGGACGGCAGTCGGTGGAGAGACGTGCTATCGTTTCTTCGCGAAGACATGTCGAAATTAGATTGGGTTAGCCTTAGGCGGATAGACTACGAAAGGCACTTCGACGATGCATGGACAATGGGTGCGGAAGTGCCAGATGACCCTCTCGGAAGCGACAGCAGCGACGAGAGCGACGATTGGGATCCTTACGAAGACGAACCTGATCATGTCGACGATCAGGATCACGCGTACGTCAGCGACGGCTCGGTCGGTGACTCCGATTCGGACGCAGGTACAGACGAGCCCGAAGAGGGTGGAAACCTGCATTTCCCACCGTTGTCTCCGGACACACCCGCCTCGGTTCCATGGTGCAATTGCAACGGTCACATGGATAGCGTGGAAGTACTGGGCGACGACGGCCAGCAAGTAACGAACCTACAGCGGAAGTTCTGGGAGAAGTGGGTCGTCAGAAAGGCGTGCACAGAACAACACGGTCACAAATGAGGCCTGGATCGTCAAAGGGGCCCGAATTGGACATTGTGTCTCCGTGCTACGCATAGGCATCGGCAGCGCGCAACAACTCGAGCCATGCGGAGCGTCGCCCGCTGCTGCATGGGAAGTCACGCTCTGGAGAGTGTATGCGGGTTATATTGCAATGCCTCGCATACCATCCTTGCAGGAGTGCGTTACGACCTTCCTTTGCCACCGGCGCTTATGCACAAGCACCGACCTTTCACACCACCGACTGCAGACACGATGCCATATTTCATCAACAACCGACAACGGTCGTGCCGCGGGGTGTTCAAGCGGGGCTATTTGTGATTTGTATTATCCCAAAATCTTCGCGCGACGGGCTGCTGCAGAAAGTCAAGTCTTCCAGCGGTCGCCCGCCAACATACGAGCCAACATCTTTGACGGCATCTCCCGGGGCAGACCATCATCAGGCCCTCCACACAAATCTCTTGGCTGGATTATTGAGAACAGCATCATGGCGCAAAGTGGCTGCATTTGTTTCGCGAACTCCATTTCTTTTTATCCCAGTCGAATCAAAAATCACGAATGTGACGTAGCGTGGGAGGAAGTCTTACTTTTCTGCTTTACTATAGATAGTTCGTCTTCGCAACAGCATTGAAATCCTATCCTTTACTGGCTATGACGTAGAGCTCTTTCTGCGTTTGGCCTTGCCTGATATTGTATCGAAGTCTGATGCGTTAACCTGCTCTCATCATCTCTTCTTACCCTTTACAATTGATCAATTGGTCAGTCTCTCCTCTTGCTCTATTGACCTCTCTCCATTTATCTCTCTCCATCGATAACCTCACCCCAATCGCGCAGTACGTGCTGTGACTTGGTACAGCCATGGTAGCGCAGAACTGTACAGTAAAGTACATGCACCTCACGCATTCATGACATCCGTTTTCTCCACAAGCATTGCGTCGGTACCTCACCGTACCCCCTAACATGCAAGACCTCTCTTACTTGTTGTACTCAGGTGAAATGTGCCCATAGATGCGCATGGAGCTAATCCCGCATTGCCCCCCGCGAGACACGGACGAGCAGTGGTGCCCGGTGGCGAACCTTGTCCTCACCCTCACCACACGTCCGCGTTTGTATCCGCGTCGCCAAAATGACACGATTCTCGCGCTTCGAATCTGTAGCGCGTCGTCTCAGCGCGACGCGGTCGTCGTGTTATTTATCTTTCTCAAGTCGATTTTCTCTGGCAACGGAAACACCATCCAGCACCGCGTGTCTGCACTCTCCTTGCGCACTGGCTCTTCTTACGTGATTTATGATCGTTCCTTCTACATTGCTTTGTTGTTTTATCAGTTCTACTGTTCGACTTTCGCAATATGAGGTCCAGGCTGGACTGGCAGCCTGCACAGCATGGCGTTATGGTTTACACCCCGGCCACTCGAGTCAGCGTCGAGGATACCCAGCAATCGATGTCCCGACTGAGCTTCTTAGAAGATGCGTCCTCTGGTAAGTCTTCCAGTTTTCAAACACAACTTTTCGACTTAGCACTGATTGTATAGATAAAGGCGTACGAGCTCAGCAGGCACAAATGAGTGACACCAGGTTGCCATCGTGCGAGATCAGATCAGAAACCCAGACAAAGACTGAACCGGTAGAGCTTTCTGGCTTCGCGTTCTCGAGAGAAGACTCTACCGACACTCTGACATATGATGATGATGACCTTCTCGCTGAGGCCATGTCGACTGCCATGTCGACACTAGAGTCGTCGGCAAGCACGGATCTTCTCGCTCAGCTTATCACCGCGGCCACGGGAGAGTGTCTCTCACCCAATACCGTTCCAGCTGAAAGTCCCTCTTCGGAGACACCAAAATTCATCGAAGACTACTCCAACGAGACGTCGCCATCCCCATCAGAACGAAAGACCCAACACAAACGCACATCTGCGACGGGCAAGACCAGTCATCACTTCCAGCGAAAGACCCAGCTATTGACAAGGAAGCCGCTTGCCCGGCGGCTAGACTTTGGGGTAATTAGGAGGGAACAAGCTGCAAAGGTGGTCAAGAGAAGTTTGAACGCTCAAGCGCTTGAGGAGCTCCGGAAAATCGAACGGTCACCTTCCCACAGATGGGATGATGATGAAAGAGAGCTGTTGTGTATCCTCAACCGATGGTATTGTGGTGCATCTCGTGCAGCGGAACTCACCGTTTTCTCGAAAACCTTCAACGCGATCACTGGCCTGGATCTCAAACCTCGCATCCTGAGGAGCCAATTCGAGAGCCACCTGAGACTTTATGGAGCAGCTGCTTTTCCAGTGTTCGGCCGGGTGTTCGCCGTGCCTTTCGATGATCCAGAGGGTCGCTACGCGCAGATTCGAACACTCATCGAACAAGAAGCGCAGACTCTCCAGCTCGACTTGCGTAGGCGTCACTCTAACGCATGCATTCCATCAGGAATGGCAAAATATGCCAAGTCTCCTCTGACCAGGAGCACGTACGAGTTTCTGGTTCGGAAAAAGTCGCAAGAGGCAAGGCAGGAGGCGGGCCGCGTATCAGCGACAGAGTGTGTCTCGACAATTCCGCGGTCCATAGTGAACACGTCTATGCCCGTTCAATTTCTACCGAAAGAAGATGAGGAAGTCATAGCTGATATCGAGCCGAGTCCGCCATCTGTGAGACAAGGACCTGCAGTCCGCGAGGCCCGACCTCATCTTGCCTTCCGTGTCTGGGACACGGCCAATAGAACAAAATTTATTGATGGCAACTTCGTGGCCGATGCCTTTCTCGCTTGGCCACGTCCTTTTCCATCGCCGATAGCACTGGACGACGCCTCGGAATGTGGCAAGATTCTGGCGGTCTTGCATCTAAGCAAGCGTGGCGACACGCCTGTTTTCATTTCAACAGCGAGCGTGAGTGTGTCAGAAACAAACAACACGCAGAATATGGCTAAAGTTCAACAGTCTCTATTGCAAGCCCTGGCTTATGCCACTTGCATGCAACAGCCAAACATCGCTCTTATCAATCTCGACGCGCCGAGTTTGCAAGAGCAACATAAACTCCATCATGCTGCTGATGTGTTCTCTTGGCTGAAGTCCCAAGGGTTGGCACGCTGGGCCCGATATAAGGGCAAGTACTCATCAAGATCCCGTCAAGCTGCACGCTAATCTTGATACTAGGTAATGGTGAGTACTTTGTGTGGGCCGAAATACCAGGAGACGCTGTCCTCCACACTATCGACCTTTGGCAATTGATTGACTTCCTCAATGATGACGAGGACTGCCAACAGCTTCTGAGCTTCGAAGCTTTCGAACCCGGCATCAAGACCAATGCCCTTGCTGCAGCTTTGCGCGAGAAGAACGCCATTCTCAACACAACGAACGTCCGCGCATTGGGAAAAACTGCCAAGATGTTCGGTATGAACAAGGGCAACGTCACATTGTTGCATATCGAGGACTTCGTGGCGCGGATCATTGATGGTTGGACGATAACAAAAGCGGACGTCATTGACACTCACACGCTGAGCACACTCGCATATACCTTTGCCTCTGCTTTGGGCACTCACGCAGCCGGTCATACCGTCCAAGCTGTGATGGGGGCGTTCATCGAGGGCGTAGACCAGGGAACGCGGTGTATAGCCCACTGGTCCAAGAGTCGAAGCGGAAGTCGACGTCAACGGTTCCGTCAAGGTTAGAGATTCGTTGTGCAACATGGAGCAAAGATTCTTCGATGGTGCTCGTTCCATGATCTCAAGAGCAAGACACCATCCAGGCGAGGTGCCCTCAAGGTAAAAGTTTAAGAGATTGTTCAACCAAGTGTAGAGTTAGTTATAGGCTTCTCACCTGCTAAGTACGATTCACGCTTCTAGATCACCACTTCCCTAAAGCTCTGCCAACTACACGCACGATATCATCTGCTCTCTCAATAGCAACCTCATGTCCCGCACCCTCCACAACCTCAAACTCCACATTCCCTTCCCCCAGACAGCCTGTCGCGTCCTCCACAAGCTCATCCTTAACAATGATGGGATCAACCTCCCCTAACACAACATACACCTTCTTCAGCCCTCCCACACCCGCACCCACGTTCCTCCCCAGCACCCTCCACCGCTCATGCTCCCCATGCACAGGCGCATACCTAATACTCGATACAAACGCCGGCACAAACCCCTCATGCCTCTCAATCTGCCAATCCACCACCGCCCCGACCGTACTCGCCGGCCGCCCCCTCAGCAGCGCATGGTGCGAAGACGCATACACGGGGTCTCTCCCCTTCCCACCGCCCACCTTCCTCGTCTCCGCATTCTCCACCGCATCAGCCTCCGGCTCAATACTCCTCGCCACCTCCTCCGGACCCGTATACAACCGCCGCGCCACAAGCGCCTCTACCCAGCTCTCCGGCACAATCCCAGACGTCGAGTACAGCAGCCTGCTCTTCCACGTTGTGTGGCTGCGGCGGATGAGGCCTCCGGGCGCAATCAGCACGAGGCCCTGGATCAGACAAGGAAAGTACGAGGTGAAGTCTGCGGCGAGGGCGCCGCCGAGTGAGTAGCCGATTATGTTGAATTGGTGCCAGTAGAGGGGGGAGGAGAGCAGGCAGATGTGGATTTGGGAGGTGTAGAGGGAGGAGTCGTGGCGGTGGGTGTGGGGGGAGGGGCCGGAGGAGTAGCCGCGGGAGAAGAGGTCTGGTGGTGTATGTTAGTTGGTGTTGGTTTCCTGTGAGAAGATTGGATGTCTAATGCGTGTGTGGGTAGGGGCTGATGGTCTGGGTTGAGCTTTGAAGAGGCTCAGTGAACACGCATTGCCATCTCAACTCGGGCAAGACACGGCTTTACTCGACATATTTGGTGACGTTTTTGAATTTTTTTTGTCGGTGCGGTGCTGGCTGTTGACGACAGACCATATCTGGTCTTGAAGTTTTTAAATCCAAATTTATGCATATATCGATGATACAGTATCACCCTGGGGAGTCCCAACGTACCAAACAGCATCACACGACAGCCCTTTTCGACCAGTTTGTGCGCTAGGTCAGCCAATGCTATGCTTGGCGTAGATATGCCATGAATGAGCAATATCTTTTCACCGTCTTCAGGACCCCACTCATACACTCGAATGCTACCATACGGAGAGTCGACATCTCGTGCTCCAGGTAGAGCATCCGGTGGATATGGCAGCTTCTTCAGCTCATCTTGCGAGAGTCCAAGCAAGAAAGTCTCTCGCGGTGACAAGAGGGTTTTGAACTTGTCAGCTCGCAAAGAGCTTGACACATGTCGCAGAAACAATAGGCCGCCTAGGGACGCCCCTGCAATCAGGTACAACTGTGGGGCGGGCAGTCTGAAACGTCCCAACGTAGACGTCATAGCTGAATTGAGGCTCCTGGTCAGGGCGAGGAGGATGCGAGGTTCCCCAAAGTCGAGGGCTGACCAATAAAGGGTTTGTGCTGTACAAAAATAAGACTGTGCTTGCAGGACCCTGCGGTGTAAGAGCAGCGATAAGCCGACGGCCCTGCTGCTGCGCTAGCCAACGGCACTTCGGTGATACGAAAGGCGCCACCAGCACCGCGCCCAGCGACTGTGAATACGCCGAATAAGGAGCAGCAGCCAGCACCCGCGCTGCACAGAGCAGCCGGGCCGGCGTTCATGCGGCGAGTCAAATTGGAGACGCGCAAGACAGCGGCGCTAACGGGGTGTGAGGGCGGGAATCACGGGAGGGCCAAGCACATCAGGGCTTGGACGATCAACGCGACGACAGGGTTCGCCTGCGCTTGTGTCCATCAGCTCCAGCCTGCGCCTCATAGCCATGCTCACTGCCCACTTTGCTGAGCACACTGCGCCCTGAGCAAACCTGCCGGCCCTTATACTCACCAGACGCCCTGTCTGCTGTTGCTTCTGCTCTCTTTCCGCTGCGTTGCGTCTCTCCGGGCGAGGGTGCTTGTCTGAACAATCAAACCCGCGTTGGCTGCCCAAAACATTTCCGTTTGTTTGACAACTGCCTCCCTCCCGCCTGCTGCCGTGCCCATCCACAAGCACCGTACTTGTGCGCCGGATCTGCCAGACTGCCGTTTTTGGGGGCGTGTGCGAATGCAGTAGTGCGCCATGGACGAGTGGACATCCAAGCAGCTCCCTGAGCGCCTGCCCTTCTCCAAGAAGCGGCTGCCGAAGCGCGTCATCTTCTCGTGCGTAGAAAGTATTCAGCATGACAGTGGGCTGGGGCTGACATGTGCAGATATATCATTGACTACCTCATCATAGTGTAAGAGCCCCCGCGCGCCTTCCTCGGCACACGACCACCTTCCTCAGCACACAGACACCTTCCCTAGCACACGACCACCTTCACCATAAGCACCCAGCTAATCTTAGCCGCCACAGAGTCCTCATTGGCGTCTTCACCATCATCGACAAAGTCCCGCCCTTCCACCAGCCCTTCGCGCTGCAGAACTACACCCTCCACTACCCGTTCGCCCACAAGGAGCGCGTGCCTGTCCCGCTGCTATGCATCCTCGTCGTCGGCGGCCCATTGGTCATCATCGCTCTGTACACACTCGTCATTGATGGACTGTTCTCGCACCAAACTCCCATGCCTTCTGGCAGGGCTGGAGTTAAGCGCCTGAGCGGCAGGTACCGCTTGAAGGACCGCTTGTGGGAGCTGAACTGCGGTATTCTAGGCCTTGGATTGAGTGTTGGCGCAGCCTTCACAATCACGGGAGCGCTGAAGAATGCCATTGGAAAGCCGCGGCCGGACCTGATTGATCGGTATGCTGGACCAAGAGAGCGTCTCGGAATGATGAGCTGATATCGCACAGTTGTCAAATCAGGGATGGCACAGTCATCGATCCCACGAGTTTGACGCTCGCCACCATCGATATCTGCACCCAGACTGATAACTATATTCTCCAAGACGGGTTTAAGAGCTTCCCTTCAGGGCACAGCAGTGGTATGTGCGGCCTATTCATACCTTATCCTTGTGCTAATGTGTGGCAGTGTCCTTTGCTGGACTGTTCTACCTTTCCCTCTACCTAGCCGCGAAGCTGCACGTCCTGGATGCTAAGGGCGAGGTTTGGAGATCGTTTGTGGTCATGGTCCCGACACTCGGCGCTGCACTCATCACTGGCACGCGCATCATGGACGCTCGCCATCACCCCTTCGATGTCCTCTCTGGTGCTACCCTTGGCATGCTTGTTGCATGGGCTGCCTACCGGCAATACTTTCCTCCAGTCTCGGAGACTTGGAGGAAGGGACGTGCTTACCCGATCCGCGCATGGGGACGTGGCCCTGCTCCTCCGCCAACCCCTCAGATCACGGTGGACGAGGATGTGCAGCCACTTCGACAGATGGGCAAGCCGTTGGGCCCGATCGACGAAGAGCGCGGAGAAGCTACTGGCATTGCGGTGACTACTGATGGCGAGCATGGAGGAAACGTGTTTCGACAGCAGATCTCGAACTCGCAGCGCAGAAGACAAGAACACGCACCATATGGAGTGGACCGTAGCGACACATTGGCATCGAGCAACTACCGCTCCGATACCCTAGGCTCGACCTACCGATCTAACACCTTAGATTCGTCGTTGTCTACGAAGGTCAACAGATACCAGAACGAAATGCCGACCGCAAATCCTTTCGCCGCTAGCGCCGCACGTCAACGTCGCATGGAGTCGTACGATTACTCTTCTTCGGAGGACGATGAGCCTTACGAGCTCCAGCCGACAGGCGGAGCCTATAACCCGGTCTCGGGACGCTTAACAGATACCGGCTACCACCCGCCACAAGGAATCTCGCCGAACCCCACACCACCACCGCCGCCTGTAAACACTTTTGTGCCACCTCACGCAAATACAATGTCGCCGACTGGCGATCTGAGCGACAGGAGGGACGTAGGGCCGCCTCCACCACCACATGCTGTGGGCACAACGCCTCAACAGATATGAGATAGCAGGGAGAGCAGATGATAGTAGAACCGTTCATCTCCGACTCGATTAAACCCACACAGTCTGCTTTTCAGAGGAGCAGCAATGGGACTATCACGGCTGTAACGACATTGCACTGGGATGCTCCAATCACGGGCAAGGAGCAAGGCGTTTTTGTAAATTGGAAACAGGCGTTGCCGAAACAGGCTTCACTTTGGGATCCATTGGGGACGGTAGTACGATGTATCAAATTATATGTAATATTTCAAGCTGTTTGTTTCTGTTGCACTGGTGCTGACTAGAATTGTGTAGACGCAGGGTCAGTGGGGGAAGCCCCTCTCACCTTGAGTAAGTCACACCCACTTCAGCTGATAGAAGCTGTTCCGTGTCTCACATCGATATTCTATTATTGTCAGTTTCCGACTCAGCGTTTACATCCATCGAACTCGAGCGGCGCGGTCTTGCCCCAATGGCGAAGGGCAGGTCGAATGAACCTTGATGTTGTTAAGTAAGGAAGAGGTTAAAATGCCGGTGGAGTAATATACCGTTGTAGGAGAGCAGGGTGGTGTAGGGTTTTTCGATGGAGGCGGCGGTGGTGGCGGTGGAGACAGCAGTGGTTGAGGCGGAGGTGAAGATTGAGGTGGAGGCGGCGGTGGTGGCGGTGGAGACAGCAGTGTTTGAGGCGGAGGTGAAGATTGAGGTGGAGGTGGGGGTGGAGGTAGTGGTGGAGGTGGAGGTGATGGGGGCGGATGTGCTGGCAGAGGCAGACGTTGTGATAGTGGCGTTGTTGAAAGGGGAGGTGGACGCAAATATCAATGTGGATAGAGACTCGCTGGAGACGGACGTAACGATGTCCTGGGCGGGATCGGGATCGGGATTGGGATTAGAGGAGGGGGAACGAGGTTTGGTGGATTGGATTTTGCCCATCTTGAGATTGATGGAAAACAGTGACTGAGTCGTGCGAGAGTAAATCGAAGACGTTGGCTGCTGATCTGAGAAATTCACCAAGAGGAAGCATTTTTCTATTATACAATTTCTCCAGCTGCTTTCGCCTGTAAACATACTCGATTCTCCGGCTCAATGGTGTCGGTGAATGAGCATGCTCGTTGGCTGTCGGGGCCACACGCTGACTACCGTGACGTGCGCAGTGTCCAATCGTTCTTCAACATCTGTAACGACCTGCATGGTACATGCGTGGCATGCAACCTAATACGACGCCACGCGGATTAGATTGCAGCCTGATGAACTCGAGACATGGAAGCGGTAGTTCGCATGGTCCTTGTCGCTCACCGTATGCGGAATCGCAACCTTGGGCCATTTCTTCATCACACACCGGTGCAAGATTGCGTTGTCAATACCCAGTGTGTGCGTGTTTTGGTGGAGGACCTCTTCGCGCCTTCGACCAATGCGTGCCTCCTGCTGCTATACGATGAGCTTAACCTCACTGCCAAGAACGTTGCCCACAAACACCAATCACTGGCACCTCGACTTCGGCTCGGGACCCGACACGTGACGGGTCTTTGGTATTAACTGTTGGTTGGTCAAATGAAAGGCGTTGGTTACTTGCCGAGCCATAGGATGTGTGTGGTCTTGAAGGAGAGGGAAATACGCTACAAAACATGGCTTTATGGGTAGTCATTCGCAGCTGTTTCTCTAATCGACAGACTTTTGCGCTGCGCAACGCCCTCGTACTTCATACTTGGTAAGAATGCTGTTCTCTGGGGACGTACAGCCGGTTTGCAGCATAGCATTTGAAACTAACAGCGCGACACACTGGCGAGAGTTGTCAGCGCAGCACATAGGTATTAGCCCTTCGAGGTCTTAGTATGTACCATCATATTTAGTCACTACAGTCTTTATTAATACGTTCCTGTGTTCTAAGATTTACTTTAGACGTGTCACCAACCTTTAAAGTAATCCGATAAATGCTACTATGATGTTATTAAAGACGCAGGACTCTCCTATCCATCTGTGTGGCATCAATCCTCAACCACAATGGAGTTAATGATGGACGTCGACCGCATCTCTGCTATGAATAGCATGCTGATCAACGAGGAGGGACAGCCTGAGAGCAAGAGCTAGTTCCTGCACACAGCAAAGATGTTCATACCATCGGCCCGATAAGATTGACTTCAATACAAACAAATTCCTGCATATTCATATGTTGCAGAGGAATATAGATCGCGCTGTACAGATCCACGAGTTGAATTAGTGCCCGCTGCGGCTCTCAAGCCCCGCGCGTTTGAGATCTCGCACGGACTCCAGACCCTTCGCTGACATCACCACTAACGCGCTCCACCGAGGCGGCCATTTGTCGTCCACATCTCTCACAATGGAAGACAGGAGCCGCCAATCCTTTACGCGTGAGCAATGGCTATTCTCCGCGTGCCGTACACCGATCCTCTCCCATTGCCTAAAATAATCCCTGCCAGCGCAAACACAACATCTGGTGCTATTGCAGCGCTCATTGACTTTCTGTCGCCCTCGCTGTCTAGCTCCAGGCCGTATCTGCGCGGCACCTCTCCGGTCAAGAATGGAAAGACATTGTTATTGACGGGTGCTGGAATCAGTGTCGCATCCGGACTTGCGGATTATAGAGGCCCGAACGGGACGTATACCCAGAACAAGACGTATAGACCGATATACTACAACGAGTTCTGCGAGAACCATGAGGCAAGGAAGAGATATTGGGCGCGGAGTTTCTTGGGATGGACGAATCTGGATAAGGCCAGACCGAACAAGGCGCACGAAGCTTGTGGGGACTTAGGGCGGCTAGGTGTCGTTGGAAGAGTCATCACACAAAGTAGGCGCTCTACAGTTTCTAGGGATAGAGATGCGAGCTGACAGTCTTGAAGATGTGGACTCGTTCCACCCCAAAGCGCACCCCAACCTCCCCACGACCGAGCTCCATGGCTACCTTCGCAACCTTGTCTGCATATCATGTCGAAACGAATACGATCGCCGGCTGTTTCAAGATCAGCTCGCGAAGCTGAACCCCGCATGGGCAACTTTCCTCGAGGAAATGCTTGCATCGGGTGCACTCGACTCGGAGAACCCAGCCGAGCGGCGGAAGAAGGGGCTCAAAACGAACCCAGACGGAGACGCAGATGTACCGGACGCACCATACACGACGTTTAGATACCCTCCATGCCCAACGTGCTTACAATCGCCGCCGCGGAAGGCAGATGGCAGCACCGTCAAGGTCGAGATAGACACAGATGGCGCATGGAAACACGGTAGCGAAGGCGGCGTGCTGAAACCAGCGGTCATCATGTTCGGAGAGAGCATTCCAGCACTGACGAAAGTTGCTGCTGAGCAGGCCGTGGACGAGGCTGGGAGGTTACTAGTCATCGGTAGTAGTCTTGCGACATACTCGGCTTGGAGGCTGGTCAAGAAGGCGAAGGAGCAGAAGCTGCCAATTGGGATACTTAATATGGGCGGTGCGAGAGGCGAGGAGGCCTTCTTTAGCAACGTCGCTGACAGCAATACAGGGCGAGAGGCAGTGAGGGTATCCGAGAACGTGGAGAAGGTGCTACCGCAGGTTGTAAAGATATTGGAGAAGATGAAGCAAAGAGTATGAATGCATCAATCTAGGCGATGAGAATCGTCTTAAAGTCACGGTGCCCTTCGTACAACTGCTTACTCTACCCACCAAGGCTGAAATGCAAAAGGACCCAAACTACGAAACACATGCGCATTGGCCTTCTCTGCCACGCCCTATCGCAGTCAAGGTAGGTTTCGGATGTATGGAGGCGCGCTGCCAGTAATCTGCAACGCCACCTCAGCGTGTGTTGCTGATGCCTTGGCGCTCGGGTCGGTGGGCTGTGCATCTCAGCCTGATTGCAACTACCTTATAGCACTACCGTAAATCCACCTCTCTTCAGCATCCACCTCTCTTTACTCGACTCCCTGGCTTTTAAGTCCGATTCACACATTATCTGCAGCTCGAACCAAGGAGGACTGTGACCCCAGTGCCAGGTCACAGTAGAGCCCACGGCGGCGTACAACTCGATCGATATCGGGCCACTGAATACCAATTGCAGCTCTGATACACGACCTGTTCCTGGCGGGATTTACTCGAGATGGCCTATAAGGGCTGCCTCATAGACCTTGACTATGGCGAGTCCGTTTGGTTCTGCTGTAATTGCCGCTATGGACCCATAGCATGGGATACCGCGTGCATAATGTGTGGTCACAATCGCTGCTTTCCACTTGCTAGAGTAAGGGGTCTAGGAAGAAATTACGTTGGCATGGATGATCAGTATCTCGCTCGAGAGGCAATCAAGCCACAGCATACGCATGTGTTATCACAATCACAAGGTCGAGGGTCCCTAGATGCGACGGCTTCTGAATCTCCACGTGATTCGGTTCGGCCCCATACCTCAGACTTTCAGACCCAGTCGCAACCTAGCCAGCAGGCACTGGGAGAAAGGTCTACACAGATCCTGCGCATGGACAAGTTTGAACCTGAAGATGAAAAGGAGGATTTTTGTCAGAGTAGATTCACTAGCCAAATAGGCATTCCACACCCCATTGTTTCTGCAGACCGTGCAAATCAGAACTTCGGACGTCAAGCAGAGGATAACAAGTGTGGAATATCGGAACAGAAAAGCTCCAGCAAAGATACGACCACCTCCGAGCGAATTGCTAGGAGCGAGTCAGAACTCAACCCACAATTTGCCGCGAAGCAGGGCAAGAATCAGCATGAAGCCATGCCCGTCATCAAAAAGTCCTTCCTGGAGGGCCTTCGTGAGCCTGACCTCATGCCTCAATGGTCCTCGAATGAAAGGCCAGAAGGATGGCGGTCGGTCGACTCAGAGCCAGAGAACGATGACAACACATCAAAACATACAGCTCTAACAGGAAAGCAAACCCATGAAACTCTAGATTGGGGTGCAAAGACTTTAGAAAATTTTACCATTCAAAAACCCGAAATCGAGAAGAGGGAGCTTTCTGCAGATGCTGTAATTCGCGATGACGAGTCGCACGAACGAGTGTCCAGAGCAGAACGGAGTCATTCTGACCGTGAGCCCTCTGTCGAGCGATGTGTGGGCTGTGACGAGGCTTGGAAGCGACCTTATCCTGATCTACGGGACTGCACTCAGGCTGAGAATGGTGCGGAATTCATTAGCATCGCGGTAAATCTGATTGATAGACTGCGAGACCCGAGAACAAAAGCCGAGTATGAGGACTGGCAACGGCGTCACAGCCACTGCTCCCTGCCATTGAGACCAGCTTCTCAGCTGGGCGCAGCAAATGCTGAGTCAGTAGAGCCCTCCAAACTCCCCGGCTCTTCGCCACGCCTACCTATTGCTTCCAACACCGTCGAGATAGCAGGAGATGAAGATGATCGTCAGTCAGTGCAGTCCGTAGAGTCATCAACAACCCTGATCTCCATTCTCAGTGGAGTCACAGCAGTGGAGATGGAAGGTGCTACAACCGAGCTGCAGAAGGTTTTTCAAGGAGATTTGCACTTGACTAAGCTCTATCGAATGGCTATAGATGACGCTTTAATTGGCCCTGACAAGCTGCAGCGAAATCTCGAGCGCCTGCTCAGGATAATGGCACGAGACTTGAGGATCGAAGCTAGAAAAGATATTGAGAAATTGACTGCTCGTTTTGTAGCGATGAAAGCCAGATATGTGGCATATTGCGTGGTGGAGGACTGTTACAACAAACCTGTCGTGGTACAACCACAAGACGAAAGCGAGGATGAAGTTGAGGTCGGTGAACAACCTGATGGAGAAGACTTGGAGCAGGTACAACCGATGGACGAAGACCGCTTCGAGGATTTGATTCTCTTCCGCGCTTTCCTAGTTGAAAGTAATGCCCTCCAGGCCTTTCGAGACCGGCTAACCTTGTTCGTTTCACCCAAGGGAGCTCAGTGTGAGCCACCAGTCACAACCACTGAGAACTTTGCACCACAATTGAGCAGCCACACCGCTTTGGACTACATCAAGCTCTTCTACAAATTTTGTATTGATGCAATGGGTTTCCTGGAACCACCACTTGAGCCAAACAAGATTCGACTCAGGTGGCAGTGTGTAAGTTGTTTGCACTTCATAGACCAACAAGCAGTACACACAAGGGGAAAGAACTGACGAGTTTCTAGAGATGCGGCGATTCATTTTTCAGTGACGTACAAGAATATTCTCCTGATGGAGTTGACAAGCTCCGACAGAGATTGCAGCGTTCAGGATGTCTGAACGTCACTATCAACAGCCACAACCAAGGTACGGGCCAACGAAGATTCACATTTAGACCTCCATTTTGGCCGCAACCTACTGTCATGAGTATAACATCTTTTGGGAAACGGGCGGCGAAAGGGACAACGTGCCTGCCTCAACACCATGCTCCGACCGTATCGAGATCATCTCCAGCTCTCACACCAAACCCATCTGCTCCGCAGCGTGTGTTATTCCTCATGGCGTGCATGCACCGGACGCAGCACCACATCAACGTGGTTCAAGACTCGCTGGAAAAGGTCTTGACCGATCGGCAACTGTTCTGCTTTCTCAGAAGGCAGCTAAGCCGGCACCACAGGTGGTCTACCAACCTGCTTATGATGACGCGTGTCCAAAAAATCTTTTTTGTCAAGGTTAGTTCAAAACCTCGGCCATGCCATTGGTTATATCAACAGCCGAATAATACCAAACAGTTCCGCCTCCGTAGAGGAAGTGTGGCAGAAATACGCCACCACAAAACGTGTTGCACGCAGCATACATGCGAGTGCATACCGCCTCCTCATAGAGTAATCAGACCGCCTATGGGATCAGGAGAGTATGACTGCAATCCTTCCGGACCTCCGGATACTTGGCCTCCAGTCTGTCCAGAGTTTATGATACATATGCTCTACTCTCCCGGATGTATAGCCGAAGACGATACATCCATCCTCGAGCAACTCCCTAAGAAAATGGACTGTAAGCTGGCTGAAGTCAATGGCTCGCCACCAGAAGGCTGGGGTCTGTATTTTCAAGAAGATATTGACATTAGCACCATCATTGGCGTTGTGTTTATGGTACTCTTTGTAGCCAGTCTACTGTTCCTCGTTCTCTGGACGGTGATTGAGCATGATATTCAAGGAGCTTCGGGAGTGAGTGCGTATATTGTCGCGGTGGCTAGTATGTTGGGCATATGGATTGCGACCAGGAATCGTAGTTTTGGTTAGACACTTTCCAGGTATCTCAGATAGTCGGTTATATGTTTAGAATCCTCAGAAGATAAGGGGGGAAGTCATGGTAAGGTCAGGCTTTGACGGGTTCGAAGCGGTCCGCGAGGCTACATGTTTCGCTTTGGTACCGTTCGATTCTGCCTGTTCTACTAGAACGTCCCAAGGCCCGATTTTGTGGTGTACAAGCCCTGGCGGTTATAGGGAAACAGCATCCATTTTCAATGTGAGTGACATGGCACCCTGACCAGTTGGCACCTCAACTCAAACACTGCTGAGTGTTATGACTTCGCGTTACCATTACTCATCACAGACACATCTGTCGCAGTAGCAGCTTGCCCAGCACACAAGCTAAATTTCACAGACCGCACGACACGAAAGCAACCCCAAAGTCCAAGCACAAAGAGCAAAGTGTACGAGTTGAGTTCCGCAGTAAAGGACAGCACTACAACCACCATCAAAACCGCAAGCCCAATCGTCACCCAGCGATACACCGCGCTCGGCATATCCCGATCAACACCCACGTACGGTATTCCCATGTAGGACCGATACTGCTGCATCCTCGCTTTGACGTCGTACTTGCGCTCCTTCAAGCACTGCCTCATAATACGCGCCATCGTCATGGGCGGCATGCGGAACACGTCGTCCCAGCGTGGCGGCGTCTTGTACGAATACGTGACGCCTTCATGGCGGAAGAACCACTCGAGATGCAGGTTTTTGTGTCGCAGAGAGGCAGTGTCGGTGACGGACTGCATAAAGAGGCTCTACCTCTGCTCTCGGATGAGGGCTCTGAGACTGGCGGATGACTTGCGGTAATTCTTCTGGTATTGCTGTACTTCGCGCACGATGTTGTAGTGGGAGCGGATGATGGCGTCTGTTGTTTCCTCTTCAGATCCACTATCAGGTTCGTCGTCGTTTGCGTCATTGTTTGCGTCGTCGTCGTCGTCGTCGTCGTCATCGGATTCCTGGTCCCAGCGTAGCTCCGGTGGCAACCCCAGATAATGATCTGCGCCGAGGCCACGGGGCTTGGGAGAGGAAGACTGCGCTCCCATTGCGACTGTTGCGTTCTCAATCATAGCTCGCACTCCTTCGTCAGCCCTTGTGAGGCTATCTTTGCTACGATTAAGACTGTTTTGACTAGGATTTGGCCGGAGTCCGGCCTTTTTCATCTTGACTTCCACACTGATGACTGATACTAACGAAGGGCCGTATGTGCCAATACGCTTAGCTATGTATGCCTGCGGTGGCAAGTCCAACCCCAGGAAAGCAAAGAGCGCCGCCACGTCGAGACTGTGTATACCCATGTTGGCGCCCAATTGTTCCGTAGCCTTGAGTCACTGCAGATACCCCTGGTTGAGCTCGAACTTGATGATGCTGTACTGAGCCATCACTACGTCTATGTAAACATCGTATATTGGCTTTTGGTAGTTGACATCGAGCTGATACTCGACTTCGAAGAGGCTCATCAGCCCGTACACTTTGTCTCGAGGTTCCTGGCAGACGTTGGCGCTGAAGCTCAAGATATCCAGTAGTTCTTACGACTCCTTCCTTTGGCCGCCATTTCGTGTCATGCGGACGAGCTTCTGAGTATTCAGCAGAACGCGTTTCTACGCTGCCGATTCTTTGGCTGTCAGTCTAGTCTCTCCGAGGTTGACTTGCTTCGTGACAGACCAGATCGTTTCCCGGTCCAGCCATATGTGTCCAGCTGTAACAATGCGGATGGAGCGTGCAAGAAGCAACTCTTGCACGATCCACAGACGGCTGAAGTAGTCGTTGCTTAGCAATGTCGCAAGTGCGTCGATGTTTGAAAGCCGGATGAAGTCCCTCGCTGCTTCTGCACAGTGTCCCTCCTTGTCGTTGAGCCACAACAGGAGTGTGCAGCTTCGCTCTTATTTCTGACACCTGGCGTCCCTGTCAACGCCACAATCGTTGACAGACCCGACGCGCGAAGATGAAAAGCTATGAGGCTACAACGCACGTTAGCTGGAATCCGCAGTGACTCAAGATGTAAGACGGAAGTACACATTGGAGAAGGCAGACATATTTTACGGCTGTGACTAATTTGTACATGGCCGCCGTGTGCGCTCGTCTTGGTGTTGGTCTAATTGTCTGGTCACGCAAAGAGCTGGTTGATGGTCTGTGAGGTTTGGAAGAAGCGGGATGCTCTTTCAAGGAATTAGATCAGGTCTATTGATCTTGAATCGCACCATGTCATGCTTAGCCTTAAACATGCTCGTCTCTTTAACATTTAGATTTGCTCTACAGCGACATTCAACATTGGTCTGCGAAAAATGAGCATAAGCTGGCTATCCAGATTGAGAGTGTTTGGCCTAGCTTTGCTCACGAAAGGTCCCCGAGTTCGATCATCGAGTGTGATGGTCATCAGCGAGGCTGAGTCCGGTGGGGCGTGATTGGCAAACCATACAACGAAGGAGCCGTCGAAGCTTTGCACATACCATAGTAGCTTCTGCTTTCGGACCGTCAAGCAAAGTTGCGCATGCTACGACGCGTCAAGCTTCCGGAACAATCCTTGGAGGCGAGGTTCGATGCCAAAGCAGCAGAGCTCAGCTACGCTAAGTGATAGCGCCCTAGCATGATTGGGTAGTCACCATGCATGGATACCGCATCCAGCCAGCATCCTCTCGAAGAGGTGCGGAGAAGCGCATGAAATGTCACGTGTAGAAACACACATCTGCGGCAGGTGTTCGCTGGCCCAACCAGCAACGTCAGAGATGGAGCTGAACAGGACTGTTAAGCGTACTGTCGCAGCTTCAGCCTTGCAGGATGCTAGCTAGCGTGGGACCCTTGATTGCGAACGCCGCAGCGGTGAGTTTTGGAACAAGTCCGACTCCGTGTCGACCGGTCCATGTGCGCAGTACTTGTTATGAGGCACAGGCGAAGACATGGAGAGAGGCGTGGGTGACATATGGCCACGCAATCTCGCCACCATGCAGTCGGTACATTGTGAGGACGCAAAAGGCGCATCCAATTTTAGAGTGCTGCTGTGAGCTGCTGGGGGCTGCTGCGGCGAGATCCACACGCGCCAACGCCAGCCCGTTACAGTTAGGCTGCCCAACGGGGCGCGGTCTGTGGTGAGCTCTCAGCCCCATGAAAGCAAACGGCTCGGGGATGCTGAAACTTCAAACATATCTACGCTGACCGCTGCCTCTTGCACTACGATTGCGTTGGTCTCTACATTTCCACTACCTGCACATACATATCTTCGCTGCTTCCTGCAGTTGGCATTCCCCTGTCTCGCACATTGAATCTTTGAATTGTTTGGGTGCGGCTGTCTCAAGGGGTCCTTACACACATCCACACACCACACGGCGCCTGTTTCATCATGAGTGTGAGTATCATTCCTCGTCGCTGCGCGCAATCGCAGTTTCCTTCTTGCTTCCCTTCACCCTTGCTTCTGCACCACCCACCGGCCATCTCACCTCCATGTCGAAGCTGACGGAAATGAACGAACAGTACGGCAACAGCGGTTATAACCAGATCGACGGCTACGGCGCCAACCCGTATGACCAGCGCAACGATGGCGCCCAGGGTGGCCGCTACAACAACTACTCTCAGGGCGCCTATGACGACCGTACGTCTCTATTGCACTCTTCAGGGTGACCAGGCTGCTGACTGCCCCCTAGCTGGGCTAGAGATGCAGAACTACGGCGGCCAGCCTGCCGCCAGCGCCGACCCCAATGCAATCCTCAACGAGTGCCGTGAAGTCGACCGCGCTCTCGACGACCTCGATGGACAGCTCGCCAACCTGGAGCGTGTCTTCAGGCAGGTGCTGGCCCGCCCCGATATGCCCTCTGGCGAGATCAACAACCTCAGCACACAGATCATGACAGGCTACCGTGGCCTCGTTAGCCGCGTCAAGAACATCAAGAGCAAGCCCGAGTCTGGCAGCCCGAGGAACGCGCCACAGGTTGGAAAGGTCGACCGCAGGCTCAAGGCCACCATCAACAAGTACCAGACCCTCGAGGCCGACTTCAGGCGAGACTCGCAGGCTGCTGCTGAGCGCCAGTACCGCATTGTGCGCCCAGACGCGACCGAGGAGGAGGTCCGGGAGGCTGTTGCTGACCCCGATGCGCCCATCTTCCAGCAAGCTGTACGTGTTCAATTGCCTATCCTTCGAGGCAACACTACTAATCGTCTTCGTAGCTCCTTAACTCAGACCGCCGCGGCCAAGCCTCGTCCACCCTCCGCAACGTCAAGGAGCGCCACGAGGCCATTCAGAACATCGAGCGCCAGATGGTTGAGCTGGCCCAGCTTTTCCAGGATCTCGACCAGATCGTGCAGCAGCAGGAGCCCCTCGTCGCCAACATCGAGCAGAAGGGCGAAGAGATTCACGACAACGTTGTCCAGGCCAACACCGAAATCGGCGGCGCAATCGAGAAGGCTCGCAGCAGGAACCGCAAGAAGTGGTGGTGCCTGCTCATTGTTTTGCTCATCATCATTGTCGTTGTCGTCATCGCTGTTGTTGTCACACAGGTCAACAAGGCCGCCACAAACCCCTAAACGCCTACATTTCAAATCTGGCTTCGCAGTTTACCTGTGCCGCCCGAGCGTCCTCCCACCTTCAACCGCGCCACCGTCATATCCACCACCCACCTCACCGCATCCCCTCGTATCCCTCTCACTATCTCAGAAGGCCGGCCAAGATACGTTGTATAATACCTCGATTCCCGGTGGATATCTCAACCTTGTGCTGCTGTATCTCTGTTGCATTTCCTTTAACTTCATTTCTTGCAAAGGAAACTTGGATTACCACTAGTTTTTTGTCTCGTTTGTCTGTTCCCGGGCGCTTCTTGGCGCTCTTTTATTGTACCAGCGTGAGCGCTGTGCCAGCAACTTTGGCGTGGGGACGGATATATAGTGCCTGCAAAAGGGCAAAAGTAGAAGAATGTGTCGATATAACTCTTGTTTTGAGCGTTGCGTGTGAAACCATCTGCTAATGCCCATGTAAGGTCACCACCACAAGGCTAGCCAGCCCTTTCACTATTGTCATGTGCTCGTGAGCTCTCAGACGGGCACGGTGTAACATCGTAAACAAGGCAATGCTGATTCCGAATGATGCGAATATTCGCCGCTTCTATACACATCGCTACACCGCCCACCCACGTAGTCTCATCTACCTAACCCTCGAAAACCCCATGGTTCAGCTCGACCCCGAAATCCTTGGCCATGGTCTTCATCTGGTCCTCGAGGATATCCTCCAAGCCCCTCTCAGCGCCAAACGCCTGCTTAATCTTTGACCACCAAAACACGCCGTCACTCAGCAGCAGGACGATGCGGAAGCGCAGATGCTTGACCCAATTCGTCCATCGCTCGCCAGTGGACAGCTCCTTGCTCTCGGCCAGCGCTCTGCTCGCCCACAGGCCCGTGATCTTGACCCTGTTGACGGGAGACCCGAGGAACTGGTTGTTGCCCTGGACGATGCGCAGGTTGCGGCCGATGAAAATCAGTTCCTGAGGCCATTTTTTGTCGTCGCCCAGGATAGACTTGATAGCGTCGCGGCCCTTGACTTGCATGTCGTAGGCGCGCTCCGCGGCGTCTTTGCCGTGGACGCCCTTCTTGATCTCCTCGATGACGCGCTTGTCGCCGCCCTGATAGGGGCGCATCAGCGTCGCGCTGGCAAATATGTCTGGGTTGTTTGCGCCCCAGGAGGTGGCGATCTCGGAGATGGTGGTGTTGTCAAAGGCGAGCAGGGATTTCCAGAAGAGTGCGTATTGGTGCCGGAATTCCGGGTTCATGCGGATGTACAGGCCGTGGTCGATTAGGACGACCTCGGGTTGACCTGAGGGGAGGCGCCGGATGAAGATGTTGCCCGGGTGGGGGTCGCAGTGAACAAGGCCCCAGAGGAACATCTGCGCGGAGAAGAGGTCGACGATGGTGTTCATTGTGGTCTTGAGACTTACGCCTAGTCCGCCCTTGCCGTCTTTGCCTTTCCAGGACTTGCGGGTAGGCTTGATGATCTCGTTCTTGGGCGCATCGGCAGGAACATCGGGGTCGAAGGCTGTGCCTGCAGGGATGGGAGCCATTTGGATACCTCCAGCGCCAGGAGAGCCGCGTCGCCAACCGCCTCGCCATTTGCTAGTGATGCCTTCTTTGTCCCAGAGGCGCACACCTTCAATCCACTCAGCAGTCATAACGCGCTTGCTTGAGAGCTCACGGTAGACTTGGGGGATGTAGACCCTGCCGTTCAGTCGTGGTTCCCCGGCGACAAGCTTCCGCATTTCCTCGCCGTTGTCCGCCTCGTTCTCGAAATCGGTCTCAAGCATCAGACGCTCGGAGATGTAGGGCACGAGCGTATACACGGGTATGCCGAACCACCATGTGTACACCTTGGCGACGACCTTGAACGCCCAGAGATCCCAGCCGACTTGCGACGCGATCTCGCGTTTCTGGATCTTGATTGCAACCTCTCTGCCGTCTGCGAGACGGGCCCAATGTACCTGTGCAACACTTGCACTCGCACGCGCTGTCTTCTCCATAACGCCTTTGCCCGGTCTCTGGTCTTGCGAAAAGCTCACCCCGAATACCTCCTCCACACTCTTTCCGAAGTCTTCCCGAACCACCTTCTCGACCTCCCACCACTCATTCTGCGGCGCATCGTCGAACATCTTCGCAAACATCTTCTGGAAAGAAGGTGGTAGAATGGCACTCTGCATGGCAATGGCCTGCCCAATCTTCAAATAGAGACCGCCATTGTAACGAAGGAGGTTGAATATCCGCTCCGCGTTGCGATTGTGTACGTCTTCAATGCTGTTTGCGAACGGAGGGTGGGCGCGAAAGTTGATTTTGTAGTCGAGACCGATGACAAGACCAGTCCTGAATGTGCGGATGGATCTGGTCACTGACGAGGCGTAGAACTGTCTATCAATGGCGTAGCCAACACCGACGAGCGCAGAGACAATGGCAAGGCGGCGCACCCATCTTCGCTTCGTGAAAGGCGGCTTCACTTTACGTATCCTCGGTTTGGGCAGATCGGCTGGGTTTGGAGGGCGGAGAGGCTCCCACGCTTGCGATTGTAGACGGCGCACGAGACCAGTTGGTGATGGCGCCGGGGCGAAGCGTGAGCGTGCTAGCTGCGGGGCGACATGGTGTGCAGGTGCTCGTCGCAGAGCGAGCAGGCCATGTATCATGGCTGTCGCAGTGTGAAGGTCAGCAGATTATGCAGAAGCGGACTGTGAAGTATGAGCATGTTGATTTGAGGCAACCGACGTTCTTTTGCTATCGGAAGTCATGACGGCATATGGAGTAGGGTCTCTTGGCCCGTGCGACGTACCGACCGCCGACGCGGCCAGGCCGATAACACCGCGCCGCCTTTATGTCCGGAGGCTGAGGGCGGACTTCCAACAAGCTGACATAGCACGCCTGCTCCATGATTCGTACCCTGTCAGAATTGAGCAAAGACGTCTCGAAGAAGGCCAGCGCGTAACGGTAACTCCAGCCGTTTGTGTGGGAAGACGCACTGCTCGTGGTTCAGGGTGTAGGGAGGGCGCAGAAATGGTCCAAGCGACAGTCAACGTGCTGATGTTGAATGAATGGGGGTTCCACTGCGACCGGCAGACTTAGCAGGAGCTGCAGTCTGTATCTCGGTAGGGCTAGGGGCATGCTCCCCGATCTTTCATGCCTGCTCTTCCTCCTTCGAGCTCGTCTTCTCCACAGCCTTCAGATCAACACCCCAGTGCATCGCCAACTCCTGAACCTTGTCGTCCCACTTCTTTACGACAGGGTGCTGCGCTGCCACTTCTCGGAATGTGGCCTCGCCATCCGCACCCTGGACCTCCCACTTCCAGATACCCTCTTCGTCGACCCACGTTCGTCCAAGCAGCTGCTCGATGGCAAGCTCCTTCTGCGCCTCCTCATATAGCTTGACAGCCTCATTATAGATATCTGAATCATGCCCCCTCCACGCGCCAACAAAGCCTCGCAGTACACCCAGTACATAACCGATGCGCAGTCCCATGTCAGCGCCCAGCGCATACCCTTCGTCAAAGCCCTCTTGCACGTATTGTCCCTTCGCTGAAGCTAGGCCTTCGCGGTAGGCATCCGCATCGAGGGCACGCTGGCGCGAGGGAAGATCGGACAGCATCTCGTGCGTGCGCTCGGAAGCTTGCGCATCGAGGAAAGGCGAGGTAGGTGCAGAGCCATAGATGTCGTCAAGCGCGGACTCGTGGGGCGGTGTTGGAGGTGCGTGGCCTGCTGCTAGTTGGGTTGGACCCAGAGGTGGAGTGATGTCGCCGACTATGTTCATTATGCTGTTTGCAGACTGAAGATTCTTTGAGGATTCGACAATGCACTTTTGCGCTGAGATTCACGTGGGATTTTTGGTAGCGGGGCTGGACGGACAACATGTGGGGCTCGGCGAGCTCGGAGGTTTGAGCCAGTCTGGTCCAAGTGGATGATGAACTCCCCCTCCATTGTGATCCCGAATTGAACATCTAAAGGGTTCCTTGTACCTAATGCCCACAGCAACGGTGTAGTTGTATTTGCTGCCGCCGTAATTACTCGCTGGAAGCAGTCCAAGCGTTGTTGCGCATGACCGTCAGTGTTGAGTCTGAGAGAGACCGGCGCAAGAATATCCGCAGTCCATGGCTGGGTCTATGGTGTGACACTCTCGTGTGATTCAAGAGCTTGCTCGAATCCTAACAGCAAGAAGCGCGGGGCAACCCCCCGTGGAACAAGGGCTTTGGAATCTTTCATGTCTGAGTCGTCGAGGCTCTGCAAGTCCTAGAGAGCACTGTACGCGCAACACGAACAGGTCAATCGACCATACATCTCTCAACATATTCGACATGATTTGATGTAACTTCAACTGCTCGCCTCGAGCCCTCGTGACCGACAAGTTTTTAATAGTGACGCCGCAAAGACAAAGCAAGCATTCCGGCGTTGGGCTTCACGTATGCGGGATTACCCAATTCGGACATTCCGTGCGCAGGAGCTTTCCCCGCCTTCGAGCTCCAAGTATCCCGCCATGCCATTGTGGCGCGCATTGGAGATATGGGCATGGCCCGGCCTTTTGATTTAGCCGTCTGGTGACCTTGGGACCTAGTGAGGCGTCTAGTGTGGTGTACAAAAAGTCGGGAGCCCCTCGTGTGAAGCAGCTGGTGTCTCCATTTGTGTTCCTTTCTCCCAACAAGGTGTTCTGGTTCATCTACCGCTCATACGAACCAATTGATCGGCTCCCGACTTTTAGAGATATCGAAAGTTACGATGACTTCACCAAACCTCGCTCCTGGCCTGCCAGAGTTCAGCCTGAAGGACAAGGTTGTGCTTGTTTCTGGCGCAGCTCGTGGGCTTGGCTTGACACAAGCAGAGGCATTGTTGGAGGCTGGCGCAATCGGTATTTGGGAATTCCTCTTTCATGAAGCCCAGTCACTGATACAGGGATTAGTGTACGCTCTTGACAGATTGCCTGAGCCGCACCCGGATTTCCACGTTGTCGCAGAGAAGGCAAAGAAGGAACTGAACTCCAAGCTGGAGTACCGACGAATTGATGTCAGAGATGTCGAGAGCCTCAACAAGTCGGTCGAAGAGATTGCAAATGCCGAAGGGAGAATAGACGGTCTGATCGCAGCTGCCGGTATCCAGCAGGAGACGCCAGCTCTCGACTACACAGCCGAGGATGCTAACCGCATGTTCGAAATCAACATCACGGGCGTCCTCATGACAGCCCAGGCAGTTGCTAAACAGATGATCAGGTTTGGCAGTGGTGGTAGCATAGTGCTGATTGCGAGCATGTCCGGCACCATCGCCAACCGGGTATGTATCTGCTGAAGGTCCGGAACGAGAATTGCTGACTGAGATATAGGGTTTGATCTGCTCTGCATACAATGCATCAAAGGCTGGTGTAATTCAGCTTGGTCGAAACCTGGCGGCCGAATGGGGTCAGCATAACATCCGCGTGAACACCCTCTCGCCTGGGTACATTGTGACACAGATGGTGGAGGAGCTGTTTGTCAAGTACCCGGACCGCAAGGAGACATGGCCGACACAGAACATGCTAGGCCGATTGTCAGCGCCCAAGGAGTACCGTGGTGCTGCAGTATTCCTGATCAGCGAGGCTAGCTCGTTCATGACTGGGTCGGACTTGAGGATAGATGGTGGTCACGCCGCGTGGTAGAGACTAGACGTGTCAAAGAAAGCACTTTGTAGTAAATTTACGCGTGATTCATCGAGGGGATTTTTGCCTTTGAATTCGCAGTACGAGTGAACGAACCGTCCGCGGCAAAGAGGGCCGGCGGAACACCAAGCTCAAGGTTAGCGCGTCGGACCAAACAGATCCTCGACAGTGGCAGCTACCAAACGCACCCTCCCAATGCCTAGACGCGCCCACTACAGACAAACATGTCAAACAGGTAGTTGCGGTGTTGCAGTCAACACTGAGTCTGCTCCAATTGTCTGTCATTTCCTTGACACAATACCAATGCCTGCTGAAGCCTAGTTGCTTTCGAGCTCACCGCTGGCTACCTCCAATGTCGAGCTCGACACCGACCGCCATCACCCGCTACCGCCCCGCTATACTCGTGCTCACCGGAGCAGCAGCAGCTTATGGCGCATACCTTCTATACGGTAGCCTCCAGGCTGTGCCCAACGATGCATTGCATCGAAGCAACGCGATTCGGCGAGCCAACCCATCACGGCGCCCATCACGAACGACACGAATAATCTCACGCCTCGAAAGCGAAGTGAGCGCCTTAGGCGAATACAACGTCCTCGGTCTCGTGGTCCCGCTCGACCCTTTAAACCTCATAGCTCCAGATGAGCTTCGGGAGCTCCTCGGGACTACAGCACCAGATGCCAGTGAAGCTACTATCGAGGTCGAGACAGCGCGTTTGTATGATGTGTTCCTCGACCGCTTGCTGGATTCAGGCTTCTCAAATCGCCCGCTTGCGCCGGCCGAGATCGATGCAGTTGCCCGATGGGTTGGTGCCAGGCTGCCAGGTCCTGCTACAATCCCCCGCGCCGTCGAGCGACGCACGCAACGACTGAACGACGCACGACCGGCTGATCCCGATGGTGCTGAGAGTGTTGCAGGGACAGACGTATCCTGGAACAGCGACGAAGACTCCGATGTTGAGGGTATTGATCCTGAAGGTCAGACGCTCCAGCGTACTTTGTACCATATTGCAGAAGACCGCGCGCGCCAAGAGGGTGTCATTCACCGAGGCATCACCTGCAACTCATGTGATGAGAAGCCCATACGCGGCACCAGATGGCATTGCGCTAACTGTGTTGATTTTGATCTTTGTTCCACTTGCGAAGCAACAAATTCTCACACCAAGACTCACATCTTCTATAAGATGCGAGTACCAGCACCATACCTCTCTTTGACAAAGCAAGAACCCATATACCCTGGCAAGCCGCACATGATGCATCACTCGGTCAATTCGGTTTTGAAGAGACGACTAGCATCGGAGACGAAGATGGAGGTAGAAGAGATCGAGGCGCTGTGGGATCAGTTTACATGTCTTGCAAGCACTGAATGGACCGGCGATCCCAACAAAGTTGGTTGGGCTCTTGACCGACGCGCATTCAACCACGCTTTCGTACCCAGATATAATGGTTTCGTCGCCGCCCCTAATCTGATCTACGATCGTATCTTTCAATACTACGATAGCGATAAAAATGGCCTCATCGGTTTTGAAGAGTGGATCAAGGGCATCGATGGTATGCATACCACTGATACTAAGGTCAAAGCAAGAATCGTCTTCAATGGTTACGACATCGATGGCGATGGCTATATTTCGCGTCGAGACGTATTGCGGGTCTTCCGTGCCTACTATGCTATCGAAAAGGAAGCCACTCGCAATTTTGTTGCAGAATTGACGGAGGAACTTTCAGTTCGCAATAGCATGGACACCATACGATCTAGTCAGCCTCTGGGGTCAGCATTTCCTCCCAATAGTCTCGCAACCTCCTCCAACACTCCGCATGCCAGCTTTGCACAGAAGCAGAACGGATCTTTTGACGAAACATCACCTGTCATTCTAGACACTGATTTCGAACACGCCACTCGCAAGACTGTTATCGAAGCTAATGAGATCCATCAGCTGCTTGAAGTGTCGTCAAGACAGAGTGCTGGAGATAGTCTGGTGCAGGAAGCATGGGCAAGGCGCGAATTTACTCTTGACGAGGAAGAGGGACTTGCAAGGCCTGTCGGTGCAGACCTGACAGATGAGGGAGTAGATCTTCTGAGAGTTGATGCAGATCCTATGGCGTCGGGGCCCAAGGCCGAACAATCCGAGTCCCGGCGATCTTCAAAAGTCCATTTCCAGGATGAAGTCAACCACAGAGAGTGGCAAAGCAAGTCAATATCAAAGAAACCGACTAGCGAACAATGGGGCGGCTATGAGATTCCTGAGCTCGAGCAGGACCTTGGAAAGGAAGTCTTGTACCAGATCACTCAGCAGGCTTTCAATGAATTACTCGACCCGTTGTTCCGAGCCAGGGAAGACATGGCACTCGCTGCTCAAAGTCTGCGCAGTGAACGCCGTAAGAATGCTGAGGCCATTGGTACCTTACTGCAGACGACCAAAGGTTGGGGAGGATATAATGCGCAGATCTTCCGCGGGGGCATCTTCCGGTTCGCCAAGATTGTCACTGAGCTATATTGCCTGCATATGAGCATGGACGACTTCAAAATCTTGGAACAACAAATTCAAGAAGGAAATTGGAAAGAAATCAACAGCAGAGTGAGCACAGCAATAGCAGCTGCAGAAGAGCTAGCTACGGTACATCTCAAACCCGACGATGGTCCTCAGGACGCTATAGCCGAGTGGAATGCCGAGTTCGTGAAGCAGAAGCTACACGAGGAACTACTTTCGGTCACTGTGCGAATATTGAACCCATCAGGGCATACTGATCTGAGAACGGATGATGGTAGCACAGTACAAGATAGTGCACATCCCGCACCGATATGTGACCCTACAATGCCGCAGTTCCGGCCTAACACAGCAGCCGACCTTGGTACAAATAGAGGAACAGAAGTTGTAGAAGATTCACATCGATCTTCTACAGCGTCAGAGCTTGAACAAGATCTTGAAGACTTTGCAGACGAGGATGGACAGATTCGCGTCGGCCCAGGTGGGCCATACTTTGTCCGTGCCCGCCACCCTCCTGAAGATAGACCAACCCCCGAGGAAGAACAAGCTCAATTGCTTACAACGCCTACTGCATCTCCACCACCGGGCGTAGACTTCCACGACAGTGAAAGTTCCCCTGTTACGCAAAACCCTAGCTTGCCGGGCGACACCCTAACAACACCAAGACCAAGCCGCGAGTTCTCGCAGACACAAGAAGAGACAGGTCGCACGCCTTCGCAGCCTTCGCAGGAATCTGGTCTAAAGGCTCCCAAGCCCCCACATTTCACCAACACCCCTTGGCTGCAAACCCTCTACATCGACACCTCATCTAACGGCAAGCGATCAATGTGGTACACCAGTCGCCACGTGGCGCATACCCAGAACCTCTACGCAATCGCACCTGAGCCAGACCAGACAGCTGCTCTGATCGCCAACTTGCGGCGTAGTGCCATTTCCCCCGAGTCTCCGCTGTATCTGAGGCTGCTAGCGAGCTGTGAAGCCGTGGAGCAGGAGAGCCGCAAGCGGTCGGGAGACGGGCTTCTGAGCTTCGATGAGTTCGAGAAGGTGCTGCGGGATGGTCGATTGAGGTTTCTGGAGAGCTGGATGGATTGGGTGAGTCTGTGAGACTGGGCTCAAGCTGTGTCGAGCGCACAGAGCTGGGAAATATGGTGGTTGGGGAGCTGCTACGAGCAGGCCTACTCCGATCTATTCGGATTCGAGTTGACAAACGATCGCTGACTTTGTGAGTCCAGATAATGGACGGCCTTGTCAGATACCATGTTTACTTTCGCATGCCTTGAGATGGGAGATGGCGAGGCGGCACGAAGTGGAGGTTCAAAGACGGGTTGCCACAAGGACAAGGACCCTGGAGACTCATCAACATATCCAGACATCATTACATTCACAACACGTAGCAGTACAAGCAATCATATATACAACATGAATATTACATATGCCATTGCCATCATTCTCGTATCTACATAAGCGTTTAGTTTCATCAGGGTATCTTGAGCATTGCAGACCCATTAGTTGTCCATTACCAGCATGTCCAAATCCAACGTTGGCGGTCAAAAGAAAAAGATTACATGGGTTGTCGTGAGGCTAGTGATGATGGTGACAGATGGTAGTGCCAGGCTTGCGCCATTGAGCTGTAGTGATGCTGTACAAGGTCATGCCATGAGATCGCTATGCAACGAGGGTATAAAAAAAAGCAGAAAGATTGCAGCGCTTGAACGCAGTAAAGCTTCTGTAGAATGAAAACAAGGATTACAAAGTGGTGCGATCAAGATCTATCTCCAGGACATATGGAGCGCAGCTCGAGTAGGTGAAGAAGAGGAAGGTGTAAGGTTACACGCTGACATGACGCCTGAGGCTGACTTCAGGCTTTTGTGCGTAACCGATAAGCATGCGGAAACTAGTGCCGAGTTCCTCGCATTCTCTTATGAGGTTGTTATCGCGCCAGATACTGTTCTTAAGAATATCGTTTGGAAGCGCTGCATCTGGTCCATCCCCATCAGGAAGTACAATGCTCTCATAGCAGCGGGAGTACCACCAGCGACCAATGCGAGCAACCTTGTCGGCAATTCCTTTGTCAGTTGACTCGGATGGAGTTGGAGTGTTGAGAAGATCGGTGAAGGATGGCTCGGATTTGGGCAGCATTGAAGGTTGTAGATTGCTGTCGGCTCTTTTGCGCGAGCTTGCAGTGCTGTTCTTCCTCATGGGATGATTGACGTCGTTGGGAGTGGGTAGGCTTCCAGCTACTGGTACGCCTACCACGCAAGACTTGCACTCAACAAAGCGCTTACGGCCAAGCCCCCCGATGATCTCATCGCTGATGTTACGGAGAGATATACTCTCGTCGACCCGATGAATTTCCATCTTCAGCTGGCGTACAGCACGGCGTGCCCGATTGCCCATATTGACAAGATCCAGGTCAAGGACACTGAATTCAAGATAGCCACCAGGGCGAAGCACCCGCTTGGCCTCGGCCAACAAGAAATTATGAGTAGTAGGTCTTTGAGCCGAAGGGAAGCGAAGAACGACGCATGCAAAGAAGTTTTGCGGGTACGGCAATGCGTTGGAGAGAGACGGGTGACGAATGTGACGATGGTTTGGCAGGGCGGAGTTCCTATCATTCGAAGGAGGGGACGAAGGAGCAGGACCAAGGTCGTAGACAGCTGCATCGGAATAGGTGAGAGCGCAGTAGTAGGACCAATCCTTGCCGGTTCCATCGATGACGAGAATACGGTCTTCGTTCACATCTTTGAGTTGATGATGTACCGGGCTGAAAAGCACGCGACCAAACGAGAGCCATTTGCTCGTCATCAAGGCACCAAAGCGAAGATCAGCCATAGATGCATGGCCAAATGCTTGTGCTTCTGCAATATCCAGCAGGCGGGTGTCCCTATAACGGGTCACATTCGTGCTGTTGCGATCTTTATCAGATTGCGAAGTAATGGGTGTCTTTGATTGCCTGTCTGAAGAAGGCAAGGTCGCAGGTAGGCTTGTACGTGTTGAGAATCGTTGCGCTGAGACTGAGGATAGACTGGGACTAAGAGGTAGGCTCAGTCTGCCGGTTGTTGAGTCGACAACACTGAGCTTGCGATCACCATAGTCATTTATGACATCGGACAATGCCATCGAAGATGTGGGGGACTGATGCGCATACAGAGCTGCAAGTAAGCGGGAGCGGCGAATGTGCACCGAAGGCACTGAAGTCTCCTTTTCAGAACTTCCTGAGAGAATAGACAAGCAAGAAGTCTTGGTGCGTAAGGGTTGCTGTTCTGCCGGAGGATACTCCCTATGTTTTGGTGCCTTCCTGACCGTGCCTCCAGGTGAGACCACTTGGTCAAGCAGATCGTCGTACTCGTTCCAAAGCTCATCATCTGACAACGGGGCTTCGGGAGGAGGGATGACAGCGGTACCGGCAACAGGAGCAAAACTCCAAACTCCTGAGCTGCTAGAGTACGACACCTCTGAGTCTTTGCGTGGTGGAAACTTGAAGAACTCACTTTGACGAGATTCGTCATATGAAGGGCTGATAGTCGCAATAGCTGATCCATGAGACAGAGCACTGAGTCCCTGCAGGATCGGGAAAGGCTCAGCAGGACCGGCAGTTGCGACTATTGATCCAATCGAGTCGAACGACGTGCGTGGCACGGCGGTCGGACGAGGCTGATCGGTGGCGAACGGTCGCGAGAAAGATCTGGAAGATGGCCCACGGAGTTTACCACGGGTCGATACGACCTGAGGAATACGACCAACTTGTGGAAGCCGGCTTGGGCGAGGAAGGTTGGTGGGCCTTGAGGCTGGCGGAGCTGGACTGTCAACCGGAGGCTCTATATGCCGAGACAACTTGGCGGGAACAGAAGCTGGTGCGACTTCCGTTATGGACTTGTTCTGGACATCAGACTGGTGGGTAACTGGAGATGAAGGCGGCGAAAGATCGAAGATTGTGCCCGCTTGTGAGTGCCTCGAAGATGGCTCAGACATAGGCTGCACGTCGGTATTAACCGTGAGGTAAGCATACCGCTGCGGTGACTGGTCTGACCGCAGAACAACTTTGGGTGACGCAGGACGTGAGGGCGGGGCGAAAGCAGGCAGAATGGGCTTGGGCGGCAGGAGCATTGACTGCATGCGCTCCTTCCGCATGGAACCATGGTCAGAGAGCACACTCTCCGTATCGGTGTTGCCTGCAGCTTCCCTCATCAGCTGCTCAATATCCTCCATATTAAGACTAGATTGTGCGTCCATAAGTGCATAATGCGCGACGGACCTCGAATTAGGACCTGGGCTTGCAGTGTCAATTTCTTGCGATGTCTCGACTCGAGGCGCAGCGTGGGCGCGCGAGAAGAAATTCCACTTCGAAGGCTTGGCTCGCTCTTTCTCTTTCTCGGACCTGGTCTTTTTAGACGAGCGAAGCCAGCTGCCCTCATCGTTCGCAGAGTCTTTTCGAGGCTTCGAGATACTACGACTTCTTGGAGGGCTCAGGGTGCCCTCCGCAGGCTTCGTTGCGCGCGACGAGCGTCTTGATGCAAGTGTTGGCAGGAAAGACCTCTTCGTGTCATCGCTACTTTCCGAAGGTGTCTGCGAAGGCTTCTTGGTGGGGGATACAACGCGCGTGGTGTTCGGCATCGCTGATGGCAGCAATCTTGGCCTGATCTCACCATTGCCAGGCTCAGCGGACACGCTACTCGTGTTTCCCATGGGTAGCGCCGCACGACTTGATATATCAAGACTGCTACTGCTATTCATCGGTTCCGGGCTACTTGTCAGCTCTGAACTACTACCAGCTCCTCGCAAGATCACCGGAGAAAGCCTGTTCAAGAAAAAGTCGTCCATCTCGCCGCTCGTCGTACTGGTCATGCTACTCTTACGAGTGGATGGAGTTTGACTCAAGCTATCTGCCGTTGTGCCTGCACTGGCCGATCGTCCAATGCTTGCGCCTATCGAGCTACTACTCCTGCCTCTGATTGCATGTCTCCCATATCCTTCATGACCAGTACCTGCTGTTGGCCCTTTACGAGCAAGCTTGCTTTCCGATTTGCCGGCATGTGATGCTGGATCGGTCTTTGTGCGTCGAGAAAAGATGCCAAACCTCTTGCTGGGGCTTGGAGCGGACACTGGTGCAGGAAGCGTGCTGGAGCGTTGCGTATCGCGATCCTCCTCGGCGGAAGTTGTACCATGTTTGAGCATGCTAGACGTAGAGGGAGTGCTCGTTTTAAGAACAGGCGAAGGATTTCGTGATGATGTCTTGGATGGTACGGCCATACGGGTTTTCGCGACTGAGAGAGATCCAAAGTTTGAATCCGTGGAACTTGTGCGTCTGTGGTGGCTTGGAAAACTAGCCATGTTACTCTGGATGATTGGAGAGGGGTCGCGGAGCCCGTAAATCTCAGGTGTACCATCTCTACTTGGTCTCGATGGTCGTCTAGAGCTTGATGGTGACACAGAAGAGGGGTCAGCAAGATGGGCAAGCTCTGGAACAGGCTGTCTCCGGGGTTTAGCCTGTATCGTTGGGGCAGCTTTGAACACTGGTGGGCTTTGCGGTACAGCAGGCAGTCGCTTCTTTGTTACTTCCACCTTCCCCGTATCAACTACAACGGTAGAGGCCGATGAGGACGACGTAGACGACTCGCGAACAGTCGACAGTCCGTGTGCTGTGCGTATACTGGTCTCGTCTGGCGCCCTATGTCGGCTTATGGGAGGTCGACTCTCTAGCGGACTCACTTGTCTGACCCTGTAGGACGACTTTGCCAGAGCAGTCGCTGGCGAGTAAGAGGTAGCAGACGTTGCTGCCGATGAGACGCTGAAAGCTCCTGGTGAGTCGGCATAACGTGTAGACGGAGTCGCTGAGACAGCGTATTGTGGTGTGGGAACAGGGTAGATATCCAAAGGACCGATGTCATCGTACAGGCCGCTCCCTGGAGACTCTAGCTCAGGCTCAGAGCGGGCTAGGATATTAGATGTTGGAGGTAGGGAAATGCCAAATACAGACTCCATGAATGGATCTTTGAAGTCCCCTAGATTGCGCTCGGCTTGCTGGGCACCCTCTATGGAGGACATTGAACCGTCTCGAGCTCGTATAGCTTGTCGGTTGCCTGGAGGCCCCACACTGGGATGTTTCCTCCTCAAAACATTCGAGCGAGGGCTATCAATGGTTGATGCGGATGACCCTGAGACAAGGGAAGGCGTTCGAGTGTTCGCAGGCACTTCAAGCTTTGGAAGTCGGGTTGAAGAGCTGGTCGACCTTGCCTTGTTTGATGCAAAGCCTGGAGCTTGAATGGTCGAAGGTGCGGCTATATTAGGTGTTTGGCGTGAGCTGACCTTTTGTGCGGGCTCTTTCTGATTCGACAGTCCTCTTTCTGATCGCGCTGCCTCATCGCGCAAAAGCCTCCTCTTCTGCAGCTTGGACTGACTACTACTAGTAGGTAGCTGGGACGTGATAGTAGCAGGCGTGATAGATCGTTTAGGTAACCGTGTGGTAGGCGTATCGTCCTCTATTCTCCTTGGAGGGCCGTAATGTGACTTATAGGATGCCATGTCGGGCAGGTTTGTGTGACCCGACTATGTGTATTGCGGAACCCTGTGTGCTGCGGGTACCTCATGGAGGCATGTGCTTGTCAGGCTGTGAAACACTTGGAAGAAGGGTCCAACGACGCAGGGAATCGGGTGATTCGGACTGCTGGGACGATCGAAAAATCCGGACCGTCAGCAGTATTCAGCTCGGGTATATTCAGTCAGACGGGGTCGTAGAGCGGGTGACAGCGGGTAGTCTATCCTGCCGGGACGGAAGTGGCAAAATCGACCTGGTCCAGGGTAGTGTAAATCGACGGCCAAAATATTAAGTCATCCAGCAAGAATGTACAACGCAGCGGCCACTTGACCTAAGCAAGTCCTGGTGGACTCCTGGTGCACTTCGGCGCCACCGAAGGTGTGGCGCTGCTTCGGCAAAGCCCGATCAAGACGGGGGCTGTGCAAGGATATCGTGGGTTTGAGCGAAAATCGACAGCGAAGCGTTTGTGAGCAGCGACGTGGATAGCAAGTAATAATATATCAGTACCCCTGCACGAGCTCACGCGTCCCGTCACTCTCTCAGGGCTTGCCGTCCAAGTGTGGGGTTGGAGACTAGGACTCGATTCACCGTCGCCGCAGTGGGGCGGGCTTGCGAGTCGACCGTATTTGAAAGTTCAAGGCCAGTCTAGCTGCTTATCAAAGGGATTTCTGGTTTATACGAAGAAGGAGTTAGTGAGGGTAAGCTCGTCTGCTGGGTTCGTTGGGTCTCATCCTTTTCGAGAATACTGCGGGGTGAGCAGGGCGTCGATAAGTATCCTGTCGCGACAAGCGCATGCGCAAGACGCCCCCAACGATAGTATGGCGACCCATGGCCTTGCGCACCTGGGCTGACGCCGGCACGGAAGGCATTCTTGGTTCAGTTGCGGGCGCTTGCGCTTGGGACGCGGGTGGAGGCTCGAGGACAAAGCGCAGCCAGTCGACCGTTCGGAGCCTGATGGTGGGTGACGATTCGCAGTGAGTCCTTGCGCGGCGGCAGTAAGTGCAGAGTGCAATTGGCTACTCGGCTGCCCCTACCCTTCGTTTCCTCACACTATCAATGCCGTCGCAAAGCCTTCAGCGAGTTCAGTCGAAGCCCTCCGTTTTATGAGCGCATTTTCTGAGCTGCTTCACATGGAGGCGGTTTTAGTAAAGAGCTGAGATAAGAAACCTAACGAGAGGCATCCTTGGGGTTGGCCTTCGAAGCATACCTTGTTTTCTGCCTCACTCGCAATACGTTCTCAGCTCACATTGCACTCGATCCATTAACCCGTTGATCTATTGGACATACGTGACGATCAGGCCGCTTGGTTAACAGTATCTGACGGCAGGAGCAATACACTACGGACAGATCGATGCAGCCCACTAGAACGGTCAATAACCGGATCAGTTGAGAGCCTCCCAAAGGCCAGGTCTGCTCAAAAGCCCTGGAGCAGAGCAAGTCAAACGGATCAATCAGGCTGCGTAGCGTGAGAGACGGCCTGGGTTTCTGAAGCACAAGAGTCATAGGTAATGTATGGGGCTTGTGGACCGAAAATGACGCCTTTGCATAATGCCGGTTGCTATTCTCGTAACCGTTGCAACGCATGCTATTACAATCTGCAGGACAGCATGTAGTCGCCATGTCGTTGGTGGTCGAGCCGGAGCGACCGTCCATGCCAGCTGAGGTGTGGCTAAGTGCAGATGGCAATGCGTTAGCTGCAGCAGACTGAGGCTGAGCTCTGATCTCCGTTCGCCACATTGACAACACATCAAAGGCGTCGCACGCCCGTGTGCAAGCCTGTTCTGAAGACTTATGTCTGAGAAAGTCAAGTACCGACGGTCCTTTTGCTCGCTCTCAACACTTTCAATAGTCCGTTGGGGGAAGACGGCGATTCTTACGACCGTCCCACCACCCACAAGCCACCAAGTCTTCTGCCCCAGTCATTGCAAGATCATTCGTCCTTACAAGTGTGCCGTTTCCACTACCACCCGCATGCCATTTTAGTCACGGGACCACACTTTACCACATCAAGGCAGTCTGAATCTGACACTCTGCCAATAGGCATGCAGAATCAGCATGTACTGCGATCACTGGTCAGGATATAGCAAGGGTTTGAAAACGCTTGCATAGATCGCGCATATCCCCCTCCACCATGCAGTTAGATTTCTTTTACCACTGACAACATTTCGTCTGTCTGAATTGTTGGTAAGTCAAGGAGGGTGGTAGATTTCATGGGATAGAGAGTACAACAACGTCATGCGTTGTGTTGACGAGTTTACGCGCCCGGCGGCCCTGGCCATTCGTGCAACCACTTGGAGCAGCGGTCGTGCAACGTTGCTAAGCAAGCGATCATTTGCACAATAGCGTAAATTGTAGATAGATCTATGTGAGTGCCACGAACCAATGTTGTACATCGCTACTTCGACTGTGGGTGATCCAACGTGCGTAAAGCTCACAAATCCTACCGTTGACCAAGCATATCTTTCCAGTAGCCGCGAGGCGGTGAAGATGAGATGAGTGTCTGTGTCTGTGTCTGTGGACTTCATTTCAAGAATCACGATAACGGCACACCCTGACATGGGCGCTTGGAGCAAAGTTTGGTCGCGGCCGTTTGTTGTGCCGTTGGGTACGGAAAGGGAGAACGGCACGGCGCGTGGAGGACGAAGGCCAATTAGTTGAGTCTATCCACAGTAGAATACGAATCCACTGTGGATCTATCCGTAGATCATCCAGCAGTTGGGCAGTCCGTGTTGAAGTGAATCATTCTGCCCGACTGCAAGCTTTACGAAACCTTTGTGAACGCATTGACGTCGAGATCAATATGTGATTGAACCGCGAGCCGCTGGGTTCGGAGATTTTCTAATGGCCGCTCTCGAGTCAGTGCCTGCTTGCCTGGCCAGTAACTAGCAAGCGTAGACTATGCTCCAAGGAGGTGGTGGAACCATGACAATCAGATGTTATTCACAATCTTAGTGCTGTTACGAATGTTAAAATGAGCGCTCGTGATTCACAACAGAACAGCACCACTTTGACATCAAGGAAGGTACCAATTCTGACTGTCACCTACAATGACCATGCCAGTCCAGGTACACAGGCTTCGCACAACTACGATGCGTGTTGCTGCATGGGTGGTTTCCGTCACTGCGGGCCGACATGACCTGGGACTATTGCAATGTCCTCTTATCCAGGTAATCATGTGTATCACCCACTGCAAAGATCAATTCTGCACGTGAATCGCGACGTACCGCCAGCCGTTGCCGTTTTTTTGTTGAACAGCGACCCACATTCTCACCAGAGTTGATTCCTTTTGGGAGCAACGCTGGAAGCGTATGTACTATAGGATGAAAAGTATTAAAGTATGAGATCCATATAAGCAATTACAAGATACATCGTACACAGGCCAGAAATAGTACTAGCATGTTGAGTATGTGCTCCGGAGAGGATAAACATGATGGAGAGTCAGAAAGCTTGTGCGAGACTTCTCCAAAATGCGATGGTCCCGTGTGTTTAAACATACGTTGACGGTGGCTTTGTTCTTCTGCAATTACGTGTTGCCTAATCATGATCCTGGAGCTCAAGAATGAGAGAGACCGCTAAGCATGAGTTTCCCAAGTGAGTTTAGGGGCTTGGCACTGGAGCTCCTGTCGCGCCGTAGCTCTCACACACCAATCTCACCCTTCAACAACACCCTTGCCGCTGTCGCGCCTTTCTTATCCTTTGTTCGACGTCGATTTCTGGATTTCTAATTCCTTCTTGCCTTGCTGATTAAAAGTCACTGGTACACGCCCACAACCACCCTCTACGATTCAGCGCACCTGCGCCTTTACAATTACGCGCCAATAGGGGTCGCGTCGCACCGCACTTTCATTGCGCATTACCACTGCCAGAACGCGCTCAAGATGCCCGAATACGCGAAGATGAAGAATGCTGAGCTTGAGGCACTCCTCAAGGAGCGCGGTCTCCCACACGCTGGCAAGAAGGCAGACATGGTTGATCGTCTGACAAAGGACGACGAGAACAAGAACTCTAGCGCCGCTCCTGCTGATCCGAAACCTGCGGTCAATGCTGAGGATGAGATTGATTGGGATGATGACGAGCAGACTGCGCCTGCTGCAGCTGAGGCAGTCACGACAAACGAAGAAATAGTCGAGAAGGCTGGCGGCGAAGGCCAGCCGCCAAACCCTCAGGTCGTTCCTAACCAGGTAGCCGATATCGACCCTGCGAAGACCGACGATCTTTCTGTACAGCCACCAACAGAAGGCGCCGACACCGCGACTGAGGAGAAGAAGGAGCCTGCTCCTAGCTATGCGCAAGGTCTCGCAGCTACCAGCATCGATGACGAAATCGAGCGTCGCAAGAAACGTGCCCTGAAGTTTGGCACGAAAATCGAGGATGATGAAGGGTTGAAGAAGCTGGAGCGCATGAAGAAGTTTGGAGAGAAAGGCCAAGTCAAAGGTCTTGACGAAGCTCTCCCTGAGCGCGAGAGGAAGCGTGGACGAGAAGACAAGGACGATGCGGGCGCAAACAAGCGTCGTGATGGAGGCAAGCCGGGTCGTGCTGGCCGCGGAGGCGGCAGGCGTGACGACAGGAATGAGCGCAGCCGTCGAGATAGTAGAAGTCCTCGCCGAGAACGCGCCGCACCAGCCTCGACTAGCTACAACGATGCTGACAGGAAGGCTGCAGAGGCAAGGAAGGCTAGATTCGCGAGGCCTGCAGCTTAAGCACCAGCTCCACATCTTTCTTACTACTCATTTTCCCAGGAGCGATAGGCAGCACACCCGAGACCGAACGATTTATGATCCGGTTCGGCAAAAGAGCAATAGGCGGGACCATCCAAAACTTTGTAACACATTGCTTGAAGCGTCTTCCGATTACATTGGCCGGCTACCGCACCTTCGAAGCTCTACCAATATATCTATTAAGTCCAAGCCTCTCACACGCACGGCCTGGGTGACATTTCTCCGGTTCTCTTCTGCTCACTACCAAAGATCTTTCAGTGTCGCGTCTCAGCACTCAAATCCTGTGTCTCTGAGCGACGCAGCCCCCATGTAGACGAAGCTGCGTCGTGGAGGACATACAGGAAGTGATTGGCAACGTTGTTTGCCGCGCACTTCTGACGTACGCGCTGCATGTCAGGCTTTGAGTGTTGTAATCCGCGTTGCGCCTCACAAGATGCTGGATACATGACACTCAGGTTGCTAGGAACGGCATTGATCTATAGCTAAGTGTCCTACACGTTGACAGCATCCAAGCGCCTGGAAAGTACGGCCTTTAGTGGCTCATACAGGCTTGGAGTTTAAAGGCGAGAGGGCAATCGATGGTGCAATACAGTGCTCCCGGAATTGCTAGCAGCGTTAACAACACACACACACACAGTCAATCGCCAAATCTCATCGAAAATTTGAAGACTAATGACGCCTGTATATGGGCCCTGATCTCATGCCTAAATGCCGTCTCTCGTGAGGTCCTGTGATCCAAATGCTGTTGTTTAAGCTCAAAAGCTAGCGCCCGACTCCACGATGTCTGACCTCGGTCCGCCTTTAATCCCCGCATTAACGGCAATAACGCTTAGAAATCGTCATGATGTACTTGCTAAGGCTCGTGTGGAATACCAGGGCCCTTGTCCATAGTTGAATTGTCTTGAGTGCTTGCTACAATTTCCCCATCAAAAAACCTTTCATCTACAGTCGCTCGCTAAAGTGCTGGTTGTTGCAATCGCGACCATCGCAATTGCTCCGCGGAAGATTGGAACTCTGGAGAGACCGATGTTCGGACCTGAAATTGGAATACTTTAACCATTTTAAGCAGGGGACGACCACCCTCATATCGATTACGAAACTCAGATGCCTTCGTCAGTGGACTCAAGAGACAGACAACCTTTCGAAAGCGATCTGGTCGAATCACAGGGACTTTCGCGACCATGTTCAGCTAAGGTTGAAAAGTCACAACATCATGATGAAGAGAAGGGTGTCGAATCGACAGAGTTTCCCGAAAAGGCATTCGATACACGCTCAACCAAGACGACAGAATCTGTGATCCCTCCGCCACCGGATGGGGGCCTGCACGCATGGCTGAAAGTCTTCGGCGGCTTCATGATTTACGCACGTAGCCTACTTGCTTTGCCTGAATGCATCTGCTAACGCCATTAAAGATCAACATCTGGGGTTTCACGTTGTCGTACGGAGCTTTCCAGGCCTACTACAAATCTGACCTTCTATCCTCCGCATCGCCCTCAGCCATTTCGTGGATTGGCACGGTACAAGCATGGCTGCTCATCTTCTTCGGCGTACTGTCCGGTCCACTCTTCGATCTGGGTTACTTTCGCGTCATGCTCATCGCGGGCAATTTCTTAGTCGTCTTCGGCATTATGATGCTCAGTCTGAGTACGCAATATTGGCAGGTCTTCCTGAGCCAGGGTATATGCATGGGCCTTGGAGCGGGGTTGCTGTACATCCCAAGTCTAGCGCTGGTGGGGATCTGGTTTGATAAAAAAAGGGCGATCGCACTGGGTATTGTAATGAGTGGGATTGCTGTTGGTAGGTCCTCAGTTAAGAGCTACAGGTGCATATTGCTGACGTGAAGCAGGTGGTGTGATTTACATCATGATGTTTGATCGTTTGTTGAAGACTTCTGGCTTCCCATGGGCTATGCGTGCCATTGGATTCGTTGCACTCGCTGCCGCATTGCTCTCTATTCCCGCCCTCCTCAGCGGGTCGAGTGTCCTTGCCACAAAACGAAAGGCACGAGCACTATTTGACAAAACAGCGTACAAGGACAAATTGTTTCTCATCTTCACTTGCTGCTCCTTTACGACATTCTTGGGCTACATTGTCCCCTATTTCTATATTCCCACGTATGCGAGGGATCGTTTGGGCCTGAGCCAAAGTATGGGTTTGTACACACTAGTCATGGCTATCGCAGCCAGTTTCTTTGGGCGATTGGTGAGCGGAGGCTTGGCCCAATGGCTTGGGCCGATTGTGACTTGGGCATTATGTACTTTCGCCAGCGCCGTTCTGTCGCTATGTTGGATCAGTATCGACACGGAAGCGAACTTCATCGCATTCAGTATCCTGTGGGGTAAGCCAAATCACGGCTAAGATGCGGGAGTAGCACAGCTAACATTGTACAGGGTTCTTCTCTGCTGCTTTAGTTACATTGCCATCTGCAGCATTTGCGAATATCACTCCGGATCTTTCTCGACTCGGCACACGTCTTGGAATGTCATGGAGCGTGTCAAGCATCGGTAGGTCAAACCCAACCTACCTCCTTCCTCAAAACGACTAATGCACATCTTAGCGACCCTCATAGGCGCGCCCATTGCCGGTGCGCTGCTAAAGACGAACGCAGATGGGCACTTGGATTTCATTGGTGTCCAAGTATGGAGTGGAGTATGTTTAATGGTGGGAACGGGGTTTCTGTGCGTGCTCTGGTTTGTGACGATGAAAACACAGCACAAGGGATGGCGGATATGAGCAAGCACATTGATCCTATCAGCGCACAATGTGGGCCTCAAGTGGGACTATTCCATTGATATGCCAACAGTGTGGCACGCCTGCACCTCTCGGAGATTACTGTTGGTAACCGTCTGTTAAATGAGAGTGCAATGTCTACAGTGTGTCCTGAGGGAACACGATCGTTAACTTACTAAATTGCGCATCGGCCCTTCTGCAAGCCATGACATTGTCCGAAGGTTGGTTTCAAATGGAGGGCTTTCAAGACTGGCCAACACCAGCTTGGGTACCATATAAGCTTGGCAGAGATGGAAGCAAGAATAATTATATAGAAAGAGTCTTGATTGCAGTCGAACCAGTCTAGCGATGGGACCGAGTAGCATTAGCATGCGGGCCCCCTTAACAAATATTAAATTCCTTATCTGAACAAGCAAGCAGTTGTGACGCAGGTGAAGAATAGTTGCAGCTATATAGCATCAGTAGGCGTGTGGCCTCCTTAGAGAGTGCAAGGGACTGGCGATGCACCGAAATCAGTCATTGATCAGCGACTTGCATGAAGCCAGACTATAAGCTCGTGTCCAAACAAACATGCTCTTGAATCTGCAAGATATCACTTACCGGGTCGTCTTGGCGACATACCTAGGTGTGAAACAGTTCTGCCTGGTGTTCAGCTCATTCTACCACACTCACTCAATCTGGTCATCAAATGCGAACACGAATCAATTTGCATCTTAGTACCATGATGGACCAATATGATGTTGCGAATTGCTATGCATCAGTCTATCGAGATTCAATTGCCTGATGGTTCCTAGCCTAATATGTGTGAGCCGCCTCTGTCTCCAAGACTCGAAGTGTCGAGCAGCGTGTCAGACTGGGTCTTGCAATGTACGCCAGAGAGCTATCGAGAAATTCGAGACGAGTAAACTGCAGGATGTGGAGGCGGACAAGGTTGACAGAGTCGATTCGAATAAACCATGATTATTTGTACGATCACTACATCTGCTAAGAGTTCAGACTAAGCATCTCTAGTCTATACAAGCTCCCTCTGATATTGGGTTTCGACCCTCTGGATCACCAGTGCGCGACGGCCTGGTTCGCTACCCAAAGTTGGAAATCAGGGTCAGCAACTACACTAAGCGAAGGCAACGACCTACGGCAGTCAGATTTGATTATTGTGGAGTAGATGGTTGAAAAGTGAAGATGGGTGACCCAACAACGCTGACAAGAATTCTTGCGGAGATCCAAGTGGGCAGCAAGTCGCATCCAGCATGACATTTCCACGCCTCCAGCGTCTGGAATCTCATCAAACCATGCTTTCCCCGCTGAAATGACGGAATGCGAGATGCAGCTGGGATAGTTGGTGCCATGTAATCGGGCCTTCTCCATTACCACGCGACCTGGCCTGCTCCATAGTCTCGGACCAAGCCTCTCGTCCCGTCCCGCTCATGTACCGTCGCCTGTCCGACGTCGGTCGCTGAGTATGTCATGCATTATCCATGTGTCCGCCTGTGCTGTCACGGGGAAACGGGATCTGATGCATGGCTGCCAGCCTGTCACTAACCGAAACTCGGGTGATATGCAAGACATCTGAGTATGGGTAACGCCTTACATTTTGTCTGTTTCCCCATTTTCTGCAAGTAGCCTTTCCAAGAGTAGGCAGTGAAGCTGTGAAATTGATGTCATGGTCATACGAACAATACACGAAAAGAGTACATTCCGCTGAATAACCTAAGCTTAGAAGCAGCAAGTTGGCCTTGTATAGTCAGATTTTTGGCTCCTAGCTATGCTTAGGTCACTTTCATGATTACCGTATCGCAATTCACGTGTTCCGAGAAGTTGATGATTGAACAGCGCGGTTCTCGGCCTCATCGATGTTCGGCAGTGCGAAATAGTCCGGTGCAGTCTGCTGCGAGAATATGGATAAGTATCATCATTGCAAAGAAATTTGCTGAATCCTGAACTTGTTCAAGAATAACGATACGGTGCCACGGAGTTCGCAGTAGATAGGACACATCATCGCAGACATTAGTGTTCACTATAGAGGGGCTCTCGCGCACTCTCTGGATGAGATCCTTGTCGGACTGTCTTCACCTCGCCGAAGTGGCTCCGTACTGAATTGTCGTGCAAGAACAGGCGAATGATCTGAATCCGACGTGCACGATTGGCATTGGGACCATGTTCAGACGTGCAAAACTAACTGCGTGACAGGGGGCCGAAGCGTGCTGCACATTGGTGGAGCCCCTTGTGAGAGTATTAGTTTAGTGGAAGTACTCGATAGGCTTGTTTCACTCGTAGATACGCAAGCTGGTAATCTCCTGTGGGGTGTGCTATCATAGATTGATTTATGCACCATTTCGTGTATCTTCAACCTTTGGGATCCTTGCATTATTCCAGATACCTGGATTGATCCTTCAAGATCTTGACAGGATGAGCATCCACTGAGGCTTTGTCAGAGACTTCGTTAACAGCTTCCGGAATCGGTAGGTGAGTGGGAAGTGACCGACACCAAGGCTCCGAAGAACTCCGAAATAGCTGGCTCAGCACAATGATGGGGCTTAGCGACAGGCATTTTTGAGTATATGCTTGCTTTAAGATGACCCAAGGGCTTGGTCAGAAGCCATATATGCGCCCAATGGGCGGATGTGGGCGCCATTGAATGCCACAGGCTGTTCTGTATGAGCAGCTTCTCCGGAACGGGACAGACTAGAAACGGCCGCGCGCGCCAATGAACGCCATGGATGAGCCGGCTTGAGCTTGCATGGACCTGATGCAAAGAACAAGTGGTACGTGGAGGACGATGTGGAGTTCATCGAGTCAAAAGCAAATACGAGATCAAAACCGCACTAAAGGCTAGCGCCGGATCGCAACACGATGACGCTTGTTCGAAAATGGAAAGAAGCATCCTCATTCTCGAAAAGCAAACACGACATGATTCTGTACGACCTCGAGGCGACAGCACAAGACGGTGTGAATAAAAATAATAGTCTAGCTAAGGATACCGAAAGGGATGAGTGCGCCGTGATCCGCACCAGTGCGCCATCTAATCTTCAACAGTATGTACAGGGAGCAATATGTCGGAGGTTTGTCCAAAATTCAGCCCTCCGGAGAGGACCTCGAGTTTGTTACAGGGGTTGGTTCCAAAAACCCGGGTCTGCAGGACGCCACATCAGCGTCGCCCGCCGAACGATCCTGACGGCAACGTTTCCCAGTCGATGTTACTGAAGCATCGCGCTCGAGAATCACATGCAGTCGAATCTTATTTGCTGGTGCTATTCGACGTTAGTGCTGACCTAGCATTGAGTAAAACACTCACCTGTATGCACCAACAGATCCATTGACGACCAGAGGAGGCCCGACTTGACCAACGACGGTTGTATCCTGGTCCAAGCGAACCTTCAAAGTCATTCCCCTGTGAGGCTTGCGATTCAGGTGCGTTACTGCAAGCTGTGCTTCGTGTGTCGATGAAAACTTGGCGGTTGCCACCCCCTTGGAGACACCGGAACGATCTCGGTGCACTTTGCAATCTACGGGCCGTCCCACGCTGTAGAGCAGATTTTTAAGCTCGTCCGAGCCAACCTTGTAGCTCAGATTTTGGATGAAGATGCCACGAGCCTCAGTCAAAACTGCACCATCCCGAATATTCACCGGCATGCCCGTGCTGCTCGCTGAATAGACTGGAGGCTGGGCCACCACAGGTGTCACCACAGGCGCATGTGTTGCGTAAACCGGTTGAATGGGGTAGGGAGTGGTTGAAGTGTATGTGGGGTAGGGGTATCCTGGCTGGACAGCCAAGTACTGTGCTGGAGGGGCGGCATACGGCTTGCCGCCTAGCTGATTGACTCGTCCAATGTCGATTCCACAGAGTACCGGAGAATGAGCGCCATCAGGTAAGTCCGGAAAATGCACTGAGCAGTTGCACTTCATTAGTCGAAATCCCTCATTGCTACGGCGCGTCTGCCAAACATGGACCAGCATGCCTCTGGACCTGTAGAATGTTTCTAGAACCTGTCAATTGTGTCGCGGGAGACGAGACTGTTGTGTTACCCACTGTACGCGGCATCTGCATCTTCTTTGTCTTTGAGTCTGCACCAGCCTTGCATCTCGCCTCTTCTTTGACTTTGACTTGCGTATACTTCGACCCAGCCTGGCTGCTCCCTGACAACTCTCCGAATATGATCCTTGAACTCTTGCCAGCCCGTAAGATAGGGTGCATAGCGTGTCGAACCAGCAACGACCAGCAAAAAGTCACCGTCTCCTTCTTTCCAGCTTGTTGCGAAGGACATGACTCAGCAAAGTGAGAAGAATCACTGTGGTGGTGGCGGTGGTGGTGGTGAATGATATGTATGACTGAGCCACGAGAGTGGGGTTCCAAGCCGAGCAGAGAGACCAACTTGCACTATAGCGAAGGCCAATTGTCAAATCGATAGGTTGGATTGTAGCCTGAAGGAAAGAATGCAGTGATGATCTTGGTATCTTGCTTGCTGGAAAGACAACAGGGTTATATAGACACATGCGCTTGGCGAAAGAGATAGCACGAGCGCAACTCGGATCGTGGAACACGGAGCGCCCAGGATCTCAAAATAGGCATAGACAAGGCAGTCACCAGCCGAGGGCCATTTGCTGAGCGAGTGGAGACAGCCGTCGACTAAGGTGAGCGCTATACTTCCTGTGACGTGCGAGGGACTTCGTGTCTTCTCGAGAAGAGACAAGTGCACTGTAGCCGTGTTCCCCGGCGGTACTGCAGTTCTAGACCCAACAAAAACATAGTGAGATCTCCTCCCGCAGGGCCGTCGTCGGTTCTGTAATCGGTGTATGGCGGAACAGGTGGGTTCGGACACTAGATTACCAGTCCCTTGCCTGGTGCATATGTCTGATGCACCCGTGCTTGCCACGTGTGTCATAGGTTGATAAGCGAGCGGCCCTTGTAGGATCTGTCGTTGCCAGATCGCGGGGACAAGATCGTGGCGGTACAGGGTATTTGCAGGTCGCCGACCAGAAAAGAAACCCTTGCCAAGCGCAATTTCGACTTTTTGGCATCCTTCTGATTTAAGCTAGTGATCAGTGGATGACGATTCCTCGCTCAATGATAACTACTTCGAAGCAAATGTGGCTTACCATTACGGTGTTTGATCATGCCGCAGTCGGTCTGTTACCACAACAGGACCGTGCTGAAAGGTCTAGTAATTGGAGGTCATGCTGGATTGTCAGATGGATATGCAGAGAGTGTTCGAGCGCTTGATTTGCGGGACCGGACCAATTCGAGTTTGAGGTGCCACTAAACGGCCGTAAAGGCACAAAAGCTAAGAGCTCCAGACTATCAGTCTCTGGTCAAAGCCACCACTGATCAAAACTTCTCGAGTCTTGTTGGATTCATCCGCTGTACTAGTGTGTTGCTGGAGTGCTCCAGCCCATAGACAACGCAACTTGCTCCCAGGCTCATGTCCCTCCAACGATGCAACAAGCTTCCCGCTGTTCGCTTCGATGCCACGTACAACACCATCATCAGAGCTGACATAGAGACCTGATCCGTCAGATCGCCATGTAAGTCGTGGAGTAGAATAAGTAGTTTGAGGTGCCATAGTCGAGACGTTCACCATGATCGCTGCCTCCTCCCGGTCTGCAATCAGAAGCTCAGCACGCGCCTGGGATGCTTGTGTCAAGTGATTCGCACCAGCTGCTTGCGGGACATTGTTATTGTCAGATTCTGACGAATGTGCTGGCGGCAGCAGTAGCTTCAGTATGAGTAGTTTCATGTGTGGCGTGGATGAAGTTGCCACCGCTACAACAGATGGATCAGTGGGACAGAGCTGTACATCTGCTGGTGTAAAGGCAACCCATGCGTTTGAGTGTGGGGTCAAGTTCTGCTTCCCAAGCAGTTCGATAGTTGCAGCGCCGGTTCTAGGAAGGGAGTAGTAATACAAGAACGTTGAGTCTCTGCGGGCCACCAGGAGGATGGGAGAACCGTCCTCAGGAGACCTGACGAAAATGACGGTTTCAGGAATGCTTGGAAGAGTGAGAGTGGCAAGAGGGTCTTCCAGGCGTGCAGTACCATCTCCAACATTCAAGCGATAAACGTGAACTTTGGAGTCCCACCCCGCGGTCGCCAGCAGAACGGAATCACCGGAGGACCAACTGGAGATCTTCACAACATATTTCGTATGATCTCTTCGTTCAGCAAGTATTTTGTCGCTTGCCGTATCGTATAAAACAAGTTTGCCGGACATCGTAGCAACCAGCATGTACTGAGAACCCAAAGTGATGATGTCCAGTATGGGTGAGTCTTGGAAGCTAGTATACGAATGGGCAATTTCAAAGCTTGGGGAACTCGGATCTAAAAGATGCAGCATTCGGTCGGCTGTAGTGACAGCAATGTACTGCCGAGCAGATATAGCAGAGGGAAGCAGTAAGTTCAAAGCAGTCACGCTCAAGATGTTCGAGCGACTCGGCAGTGACTGGACTTCGTTTGGTATCGACGGTGCAGGAACAGTCCATTCACGATGTGCATCCTCGACACCGAGTTTCTCAAAGTTCAAACTGAGGTCAAACGTTTTCTTTTCGTCAAGAATCGACTCTATAGTCACCGATCTTTCAAGTCCAGTACCAGCATCGAGCGGCAGATTGGCTTCTTTAAGGAAACTTGTCAAGGTCTACTTGGTGTGAGCGAGACTCGCAGACAACTTGGGCTACGTCATACCTCGGTGAAGCCATTAGCTCTGAGGTATCGCGCAACGAGCTCAGCGGCGGAGGGCAGCATGACAGGTGTTCGGTAGTGACGAGCAAGCAAAGAAGGTGCTTCTCTAGCGTTGGCAGCTGGACTCGTGTTACTGTAACGTGGTGGCAGGTTACACAGGTGGGCAAGAGCGAAGCGAGCTAGTGTCACTAGTCCCACCACTGAGTCCAAAAAGTTTGTCTCACGTGCGTCACCGCTCTTCACCCAAGTTCTGTCAGCTTCGATAATAATGGAGGCACGTATCTTGACAGCCAGGCCGAGGGTCTCTGCTGACCTATGCAGAGACGTACAGAGCTCATTAATGAGCTTGTTGGTTTACAACGACAGACACCCGAGCAGCCGTACAGCATTGTGCATCGTTTGAACTTAGCAAAGGCGTACAAAAGCCTTGGTTATCCTGATCTTGCCATTGGCGATGCATATAAAGCCCTTCTGCTTGTCGATGAAGTCACTGAGGAAGGAGAATACCACGAAGAGGCTTTAGAAGCTGCAAACGCGGATTTCCTTTCGGAAGGAGCTGCAAACCTGTCGATTGATCCCGCCGATGCTGCTCAAAATGAAGGGGTTGATAAAGCTGTTACCTGGGCGCAGAAACATCTTTCAAGAACTGCGTATGTAAGAGAAGGACGTGGTCAACATCGCTGTTGCTTACTAATGAGAAAGGCATGATATCCTCATAGAGGCACTATTGGCCTGCGGCTGTTTCCGCAGCGCTTTCGACTATATTGCTCGCGCAATGAGGTCTTTCCCGGATGACGATACCTTCAAGAAGTATGACGAAGCCTTGACTTCGATGCTTCGAACTCTATACGAAAAAGGTGGCGAGAATGTTGATGACGTTGAGGTAGACGATTATCCTGATAAAGGTCTTGTTCGGCGCGAAAATTACCCGTGGAACGAGTACGAGCCAGACCGCCACTCGGAAGAGTGTCTGCAATTCCTCAACGATGAAATGGCGAACGTTGCCCCCAGGCTCGAGGTGCGGGTGTCCGAGCTGCCACTCCTTACAACGGAAACGTCAAGCCAGGTACCAGGCAATGAGATCAAGTTCGTGAAACAACTGGGCGTGTTCGCTAAGGAAGACATTGCGCCTGGGGAACAGGTGCTGAACGAAAGGTCGCTCTTGACAGCTGTGTTCAGGCTTCACGACGTATATTGCGATGCTTGCAGCACTAAGCTACCTGATTCAGGTGTCGAGAGCACGATTCTATCCTGCGAGGAATGCGACGAAGTCTTCTTCTGCAGCGAAGAATGCCATGACTTGGCACAAGATACTTACCATTCTTCGATTTGTGGAGTGAGTGTAGACCAGGGTAGTGTCCCTGCTCGTGAGGCAGCAGATTCTCTTTACTCCATCCTTCTGGTTAGAGCTCTAGCATTGGCCGAGACACAAGATCTTCACCCCTTGCAGTTGAAAGAGTTACGTTACATATGGGGTGACTACCACAGCAAAGATCTCGACATCGCATGGCAAGAAAATCGCTTAGGACAGCGTGCAGATGCTTTTGCTGGTGCCCCACGGACATTGCTATTCTCATTCAACAACAACATCATAAAACCTCTACATTTGTTGGAGAAGATGGATGTCAACATCTTTACTCAAAGCTACCGATACGACACTTGGGTCTTCAACACCATATACGCTAAGCTGAGAGGCACAGCTTCTGCGCAACAAGGACTGGACGGGCGACCGGAGATAGGCGCTGTCCATCCTATGTGGTGTCTGGCCAATCATAGCTGTGACCCAAACGTCGCTTGGGAATGGCAAGGAACTATGAAGTTTTGGACTCGTGAGAAGCTTGTCGACTGGAAAGGAAGAGATCCTAGCAAGGGTCCTGGCCTGAAGAAGGGCGAAGAGGTCTTTGGGCACTACTGCGACGTTAGGCTCCCCGTGAAAGAGCGTAGAGAGTGGGCGGTCGGCGCGCTGGGTGGAGACTGCATGTGCCCGAGGTGCATTTGGGAGGAGGCAGAACAACAACGCCTAGATTTCGCGGCATGAACAACATCCAAAGCCACGGCAAAATTAGGATAGTCTTCTTTTGGGGCTCGTCCCCGCACCTGCCAACCTTCATTACTAGAATTGACGCCATAACATGGGCAGATCGTGTACAACGCGGGTATACCGGGGAAGCATATGCACATGCCGGGGGCTACCCATCAGCAACCCTGGCCCCCAACTGTCTTACAATAACCTCGCTAATCGTCCACAAAACAGTCCTCTTGCAGCAGATCGACACTCGAGCCCCTTCATTAAGGCAGCAAGATGCTTTTCCAGGATCAGGCCACTGGTCTCATCAACGTGCCACCGGCTCTCCGGGTTTCACGGGAAGGAGCCCGCAGGATCTGTATATGCAGTCGCTCAACGACCGTTTGCTTCTTCCAGAAACCTGCGCACCGCATAACGGGGCTGGACGGATGAGGGTGCGTCTGTCGCGTTTATGGGACGGGTCCTTGCTCATTTGGTGAGACATGTGCCTATTGTGCCTGAGTGGTATGCACTGTGCGCAGCCCCGCGAGCGTATAGGATTAATCCTCCATGCATGTGAGCGTCTCCAGGACTTTTCAGATTTACCCATCTCTATCCGCAGATTGTGACGATGCTGTAAGTCATTAGGCCACGCGTGATGAAGTAATGTGTATCTCTTACTTCAGCCTCGTGACCGGCCAACTGCTCCGGACCTCGACTACTGCATCAAGCTTCTATCCCGAAATCTCATGCAGCAGCATGCGCCGTGGCGCCGTGCATGATGCAGAGAGACCATGTGGAACCTCGGGCTGCGCGTGCGCATCATAATTCGTTTGGTTTTTCGGTAGCGCTTCCGGATTGTTTGCTTTTCACGCATCCTGCACATGCTCTCTAACCCAGGTGGCCATGATCGTTTGAGCCACATCATCAGGACTCCTGGTTCTCGGGTTGCAGGCCGATAGTGACAAAGTTGCCCAGACGAAGCGGCCGGTGAGGCGGAGGTGAGCCTGCGTGGCACGGTGTTCGGCGAGACGAATGCCAACGGCACTGCACGACACAAATGGGGACAGCACCAGATTATAGGAAAGTGCACGACAAGTCGATAACTTGTTATTGTGAAGTTTACTGTTTTTATGGGCACTCATACCACCCTATGCTTGCAGATACCTGACTATCGAGTAGTACCGCGTAACATCTGGTCGTCGCACGTCTTTGAACTTGTATTGCACTGTTCTTTAAAGCAACAATGAGAGCCAAACTAGTGTTTGAGGAAGAGACTCAATCTCGACGTTGGTAGCATCGGCTGGTCATATAGGCTGCCGTTGTGCTCAAGAGGCTACTGTTGACTCGACTGTGAAGCTTCAATTGCCCAAGCGTTTCTCCCTGATAGCCCACGCAGCAAGCGCACTACCCGCAACAAGGACCACGCTCACGCACAGAGCCGCCCTCGTAGACTTACCGTAGCAATCACGCACGATCTCCTGTAGATGAGGCTCCAAACTTCGGTAGTATGCGAGCCCCGCTCGTACGCGTTCGGCAATCTCCTCCGCATCTTTGTCACCCCTGAGTGCGGACCTGAGGCTTGACCGTAGGGTCTGATTGAAGGCTGTTGCGCACATCGACACGCCAAAGACAGATCCGAGCGAGCGGAAGAGGTAGCTACATGCTGTTGCGACGGCTTGATCGGCGTGAGAAGCATTCGCGACTGTAAGCTGTTAGTCTAGGCCACCAAGACTCGCGAAAGTTAACTTACTGAGACCGATGAGAGTAGTCGTCACTCCAATCCCATTGGAAAAGCCGCAGATACATGTTCCAATCACTGTGACAGGCAGACTTCTCATGAGCGTACCAGCGAAAAGGAGGATGATTGAGAGACCAATGGTCAGGTTCGAGTAAGCAACAACAGTGATCCAGTAGTACTTCGCAGTCCGCTTCATGTAAATACCACCAAACAGTGAGCCACTGACGCCGGAGATGATAGACGGAACCAGCAAGAGCCCGGCCTGTGATGCACCATAGCCATATGTCACTTGCCAGTACAAAGGTATGAAGAAGATGGCTGCCAACCAGCCACCGAACGCAAAGAAGTTGCACAAGTAGCATGCAACCAGTGATCTGTCCAGGATAATGTGGCCAGGTGCGAAGGGATGCTTCGCAACGTATTTCTCGACCAGAACAAAGACCACAAACAGTGGCGTAGTGCAGAGCCCTGCAATAGTGATGGGATTGCTCCAGCCGATGTTCGAGCCGCGGTCAAGTCCCACTAGAAGACCAAATATGGCGACGATAAGGACGAAAGCCCCAAGGAAGTCGACTCTTGCCAGCTTTTCTTTCCAGTGTGAATCTTCTTGCTTTGGCAGTCGTAATACCAGGGCGACAGACAGAAGAGCAACGAGGCAGAGAGGTCCTTGTGCGATGAAAGACCATCTCCACCCGATCGTTTCAGCCAGAAAGCCACCTAGGGGTGCACCAGCTGCAGCACCAGCTGCGTACACCAAGTTGATGTATCCCTGCCATGTGCCTCTATCTCTCAAACTTACAATATCAGAAAGCATGATGCTCACACAGACGGTCATGCCGCCGCCTCCAATACCTGCAAACGCTCTTGCTGCGATGAGCTCGCCGATGGTACGCGCAAAGCCACAGGCCATGGAGCCGATACCGAAGATGAGATAGCCAAATAGAAGGCATTCCTTGCGGCCAAAGATGTCGCTGAGCTTGCCAAATAGAGGCTGGAATGCGGTCAAAGTGAGGAAGTAGCCTGTTGCAATCCAGGATGTTGAGGAGAGTGCCTTTAGGTCTGTACCAATGATGCCATATGTCGAGACGATAAGTGTTTGGTCTGCAGCAGAAAGGAACACCTAGAGATCTCAGCTCGTGCTCGTGGTATGTTCATCGTGCTACCTACGCCAATTGCAATGGCAGGGAAGATATATTTCATCCGCTTCCTGACTTCTGGAAGGCCTTGTTGCTTGAAGGCGCTGCCATTACTAGGTAGGCGCTCCAAATCCTGCTCATCGTGGTCTTCTTCAACGTCTGTGTCATCGTAGACTTCAGGCCCGGCGGGCGCAATACCGTCACCCGGATCGACTAGCTGACCATTTTGACTTGGCTTTCCAAGGAGTGGTGAGGTTTCGGTTGGCTCCGGCTGCGTGCTGTCTGGCGCCATGGCGGTAGATCGCTTGAGCCTCAGGTTACAAGAAGAGGAAAAGGTTGGCCGTTGTTCCTGACAGTAGTTCCGGATTGCAACGACTCCACTATATCGGAAAGATTCCTATCGCGTTACTAAAAAGAGACAGGTGCCTTCCTCTCTCGAAGATTCTGCGCTTCCGAAGATATTTTGAACACCGACATCGCTTGATAAGCTCCACAAGGAATATTGTTTGAGCATCCGAGGTTGAGGTGATAACAGGGGTCTTTGACGCTAATATTCGTCATTCGTTAGCGATCCCCGCAGCGATCTACATTTGGTTCTGAACAAGCGATTGAGGCGAAACTCTCCCAACCACCATTCAAATATATCTTGCACACATACATCTTGTTGCCGTTCACGGATAACAACTCTCGCATACATTTGGTCTGCTCGACAACTTCCACCAACTAGTTTCAAGGGAACCTCTCACCAACCACGTGACATTTCTGATACTACTTCTCCAAGTCCAAGATGACAGACACGTACTTGGCGAGATCGGGTGTATGGTTAGTGGTGATGGGAATGTCGCCTGAGCCTGGGAGCGCAGCGGCCTCGTGCTCAATATCGAGGACTGCGGCGAAAGGATTCAAGTATATTTTCATTGCTGGGCCGGCATAACAGTCCATTATTATCCCTGAAATGATTGCAGAGTGCTCCATGGCTACACCCAGTGTCACCTTCGGAGCCCCTTTTTGATGAAAATGTTCGGTATTGAATCTAGAACACTAACTATCAGGCTTCAACTACTTCAAGCCGTGCTCGATTTATGGAGGATTCTTACCCGACGGTGAGAGTTACGCTCCAACTGCTCAACACGGATCTGCGCGTCATGTTTGACAGCCTTCGCTAGTCGGATGCCATTTTCTTCGGGAGAGATTTTGCCCTTACGCGGCATAGAGGCGAATGTTGAGGTGCCGGCTTGAATATTATGGCTTTCCAAGATTTGGGTCTGACCTATATTTTGATAGTCGACAGGTCAGATAGGGACCTCGAAGTCCTTTGCGAGGGCAGGATTAGATTTCTATGTATGCCTTGTGTGGAGGGGGAGTTAACTATCGGTCTACTAACGTTCACAGCTGGTCAAGTGCTGGATGGTGGAGAAGGTCCATAGCGACTATAGTACACAGATATAGTCACGTGCAACGACTAAGCGAAGAGCAATCCATACACACGCCCCAAGCAGGCAGCGCCCTAACTTCTTGAGGAAACTCCCCTTACACACACGACGCGTCCTAGTATTGCTGACACCCCACCCATAAGCTAAGCGAGAGCTCAACTTGCTCGCGAGCAGACTATTTCTGCTCCATAATCCCTCTTCAAACCCCAAACTCAATCAACCCTCCCAGCCCTATTCCCAACCATCCAAACCCCACCAGAAACAACTACCATGCCATCCCCCACCGCGGCACCTCCCCCATTTGTCCCGCTCACCGGCCACTGCCCTTGCAAAACCCTCACCTACACCGTCCTCGCCCCGCCGCTGATAACGCACTGCTGCCACTGCACCTACTGCCAATTGGAAACCGGCTCCGCGTTCGCTCTGAACCTCGTCATCGAGTGCTACAACTTCCTCCTCGATTCTTCGAGTACCCCTTGTTACGCCCACCGCCCGTCGCCCAGCGCGCCCGACGGATCCGCGCACATTGTCGCGAGCTGTCCGAACCGGGAGTGCAATACAGATGTCTTTGCGTATTATGGCGGGAACAAGGCGACGGTTTATCTTAAAGTGGGCTCGCTGAGTGAGGGATGTAGGGGCAGGGTGAGGCCGGATGTTCATATTTTTACGAAGACAAAAGTGGACTGGGTGGATTTGAGCAAGGAGGAGGAGAGGGGAATTAGAGTCTTTGAGGAGTTTTATCAGTACGGGGAGGTGTGGGGAAAGGAGGAGTTGGAGAGGTTGAAGAGATTGAGAGAGTGGAAGGTTGAGCAGGAGGGAAAAGGGGTGGTGCTGTGAGCGGCTCATGGTTGGTGCTGTGCTGGTGCTTGTATCTGTAGACATGAGCAACATACTTCAGGCTGCCGAGTTAGTGAGGCTTTCTAAGCACAGAATGCGTTGAATAATTCCACACTTGAAACTGGGAGAAGGACATGAATTAGTTGCGCTAGTTGAAGACACATGCCGAACGAAGGAAATGGGTATATCTAGTCAACCGCGCAGACGCTCAAGAACAGCAACAGGAACATCAACGTAATGACCAAGCAGATGCCATGGAAAGAGCTGTAAACAGAAGTAAAAGAGCTACACTCCACAAGATCGAATTGTCAGTCTACTTCCTCTTCTCGGCCTCTCCGTTGGCAGGCTTGACCGCAGTGCTGCCCTCTAGGGGAGGGATGTATCCCAGCTGCTTCTCCGCCCCACCCTCGGAGGGTGTGAATGGAGTATAACCACCTTCGGGAGAAGCCTGCCACTTGGCGATGTCTGCCTTGAGCGCGTCTAGCTCTTTCTTGAACTGGTTGCCGAACACATCGATGTAGAATGTCGCACCGTTGTACACACTCCAGATGAAGACGATAGTCAGGAAAATGCCACTAGCCCAGCGATACCAGAACCAGATTGGAGCCGGCAACATGGTAAGGACAGCGTATGAATATTGGATGCCCATGAAAGCTGGCTCCTGGAGGAAGTCTGGCAGAGCAAGGACAAATTTACCGATCCAGGTCTTAGCGTAGGACTTTCGCAGCCATGTAAAACTGGTAGGGCGTCCAGCGGCGATCTTGTCGCGGCGACGCACGGTGATCAGGAAGTGGTATGCCAGCTGCCAGAAAGCGTACGGAAGGGTGGCCCACATCATCATCTGCGGCAGACTGTAGTGGTGGGGAGAGGATGGGTCTGAGTAGCGGATGTTGTAGATGGCAGGATAGTGCTCTTTTTGATAATCGGGCGAAAGCAGATGGACAATGCAGTGAAGTGTCACGCAAGGCATGATGTGAATAAAGAGACTGCTGGGGTTAGCATGGAGAATGGTTTCGCAGTAGAGACACACGTACCTAACAACCTTGTCCATGGAGTGGAATACAAGAGAATTGCGCCACATGATAATGGCGATAGCATTGTTTCCCATGATTAGGCAATATGTGGCGATGAATAGGCGCTTAGACTGGGGAAATACCCAAATGCTGAGGACGGCGAGGATGTTGACAAAGTAGCACAAGTCGGCCAGGAAGTAGTGATAGCCCTTCTTGTGGTAGGTGTAGTAACGGACGGGCATGAAGTAGAGGAGCTGCGCGGTGTACCAATGAGGAAAATAGTCGGGGTGCAGACCGACCAAGTAACCCGAGACAAAGATGTTCATGACAGCAGCAATAAAGGAAGCCTTCTCTCGGGCAGTGACAGTGAGGGATTCGTTGAAGCGCGAGTTGAGGCGGTCGACAGACTTGCGCATGCGCTTTCGGTATCGTTCTAGCTGTTCGCCCTCGGTGGGCACTCGTCTCCGCCATTCGTCGACGACTCGATCTCTTGTGATGCCTCTGTTCTTGGCCTGTTTCTTCAACTTCTCAGTCTGCGACGATATTGAGGCCTGCAGTTTATCGAAGCGCTGTGCAAGAGCCATGTTCTCGATGAAGTCAAACATGGTCAGTCGCTCGACTGGCGGGAAGAAGGCGGTCTCGTCTTCGGAGTCATCGTGGTAGGAGCTGTTTGAGATGGAGTTGGAGCGCGAAAGGCCAGGTGTAGAGGTAGGTACAGGATAGGAGCGAGAAGACTCGCCCCGAAGTGCTGAGCCAGCGTGCGTGGAGTCGCCAGGCGTGGGGTCGGTGGAGAGGTCAGAGACGCCCAGTTGGGGCTCTGACCTGGACTTGGGGTCCTGAGCGGACATGACGGGCAGGTCTTCAGGGACTCTCTCGAGGCTCGAGGGGGTATGGCGGTGCGAGGGTCTCTGTAGGTGGCGCGGAGGGAAGCCTGCAGCCATAATGTATCAGTAGGTGTCTGGCGTTGCAGCCCATAGCGACAGGAAGCAGCGCCGGTTTCATGGGGAAAGCGCGTACGGTGATGATGATCAGACTCTCAAAACAAAGACGCTGCGTTTGTTCGCATGACACGGCGGTGCGGGGCTGATCTGGGAGCCGGTGCTTGAGCTATCGGTGAGCGTTCGAGGTGATGGACCGTGGGAGATCGCAAGCTGGTGATTGGCACTCTACACCGATACGACAAAGCAAGCGTGCAATAACGCAATAGACGGCAGGTGCAGTCACGAGGACAGAGGTAGGTTGGGACGAGTGGTGTAGTGCGAGTAGAGAATAGTGCTGGCAAGATAGGGAGCCTGCCCAAATAATACCGTGCGCACCTGCACGATGCCCCGTCACCCTGTTATGTCACTGTGGAGCCTGCGGTGATCCCTGGCTGACTACGGCGGGCGGTTTATCAAAGCTCCGCCGGAAACGCGTTCGCGTTCGTGGAGCTCGTCAACGCGCCGCCCCGCGATAGCTACAGGCAATTCACCCTCTTGCCGTGCACGTGCTGTACAGTGTACGCGCACACCCACCGCCATCATGGGGAAGCTTGTGCGCCTCGAAATCTACAGTATAGTCGCCCTGCGCGCACTTGCACAATTGCGCTGACTTCCTCAGACTTCAAGTCCTACCGTGGGCGCCACACACTTCTATTCGCCGACTCGTACTTCACCTCAATCATCGGTCCCAATGGCTCTGGCAAGTCGAACAGTATGGACGCCATCTCCTTCGTCCTTGGCGTCCGGTCGTCCCAGCTGCGATCCGAGAAGCTGCAGGATATGGTGTACCGGGGCAGGATCATTCGAGAGGCCCGGATCAACGCAGACGGCACGGCAACTGAGGGCGATACAAACGGCGACTCACAAGACAACGGCGACACGCAGTCCAGCACACAAACCGAGAACCCCCAGAGCGCCTGGGTGAAGGCCGTCTTTGAGGACGACGCCGAGCAGGAGCACGAGTGGCAGCGCACCATCACAGCCTCTGGCGCAAGCGAGTACCGTATCAACCGACGCCAGGTCACTGCCAAAGAGTACAACGAAGCACTCGAGGAATACAGCATCTTGGTCAAGGCTAGAAACTTCCTCGTCTTTCAGGGCGACGTTGAGAAGATTGCAACAATGGCATCTGACAAGCTCACCGAGCAGGTGGAGCGTATCTCCGGCTCTCTTGAGCAGAAAGCCGACTATGACAGGCTCAAGGCTGAGTCTGAAGCCGCCACCGAGGACAATGCGAAGCATCTGCACGAGCGCCGTGGCATAAATGGCGAGCTCAAGACCTACCAGGAGCAAAAGGCTGAAGCCGATGAGTACGAGCGCAAGCTGGCCGAGCGCGACGAAGCCGTCGTGACCAAGACGCTGTGGAAGCTGTTTCTCTACCAACAGACCATGGAGCAGGCGCGCGACAAGATCGCCTCTCATCAGGAGGAACTTAAGGAGCACAAGCGCAGCGTCGAAAAGTACCACAACAAGTACGAGCAGGAGAGGCAAGCCGAAGCCAAGGTCAAGCGCGACGTCACCAAGACAGACCGCAGCATAAAGGATAAGGAGAAGCAAATCGAGGACACCACCAATGAGCTCGCTCCTGTCGAAGAGACAATCCGGTTGCTCAACGATCAGCGCCAGAAAAACGATTCCGTACTTGCAGAACTCAGGAAGAAGCGTGACACCGAAGCACAGCAGGTTCAAAAGATCAAGAAGGACCTGGATCTTGTGCAGAAAGCTGAGAAGAAGTGGGAGGACGACTTCCGAGCTGCCTCCCAACGACAGGGCCGCGAGCTATCCCAGCAGGATTTGCAGGAATACAACAAACTGCGCGGCGAGGTTGTGAAGCGCACCCACGCCGACCAGATGCAAATCGACCGTCTGAAGCGCGAAGTCGACACAGACCGCGACCACGTTAGGAACTTGCAGCAGAGTGTCGATTCTCATGAAAAGGCGGTGGAGAGACTGAGCGCAGATGTCAGCAGACTTGAAGACCGCCACAAACAGCAAAAGTCGCAGATCAAGGAACTCGAGTCAGCGAGGAACTCCAAGCAGAAAGAGCTCGACAAGTTGCGCTCTGATCGTCGACAGCTGGAGTTGACTTACCAGGAGAAGAACCAGATGCTGCAGGAGGCTGCCACACAGCTCAGCATAGTCGAAGGCAGCCGGCGCGAATCGCGGAAACAGCAAGAAGCGCGTAAGGCGATCGAGCGACTTCGTGTGCGACTCGGGCCAGAGAAGGTGCATGGCCGGTACAGGGACCTCTTCACAGCGAAGCAGGCCAAGTTTCGCAAGGCTATGGGCAGGGTGTTCGGGCCTCAAATGGAGACAGTCATTGTCGACACCGAAGCCACTGCAAAAGAGTGTATCGCGTATCTCAAGCAGGAGCGCATTGGTATCATGTCATTCGACCCGCTTGACTCGATACAGATCAAGGCTGTCGATTCGCAGCTAAAGGGTATGCACAAGGGCATGCGTTTGGCCATCGATTGCATCAACTACGAGCCCAAGCACGAGCGAGCTATGACAGCGGCGTGCGGAAATACCATGGTATGCGACACCGAAAAACTTGCAAAGGAGCTGAGATACGAGCGTCGTGTGCAAGCCAAAGCAGTCACACTGGATGGGCGTGTCATCAGCAAGGGTGGCACACAGACTGGTGGTGAGCTCGACCGTGATGACGATGGAGGCGAACAATCGTGGGACGAGAAGACATATCAGACGCTTCGCGACCGCGTCGAGTCTCTGCAGAAGGAGCTCACCAACCTCCCAAAACTCGAGAGCTCGCGACAACAAGAGCAGACCATCGAGACTGAGTTACTGGATCTGACCGACCAAGTCAGGCGAGCACAGGAAGAGACCAAAGCGCTCGCCCGCAACATCGACAGTCTCAAGAAAGAGCTAACACACCACAAGAACGAGCTGAGAGGTGTGCGCCCTAACTTTGAGCAGCAAAAACAACGATTGCAGAACAGAGAGGACGAACTTCAAGGCTTCCAGGATTCGGTGAACCAAGTCACTGATACCGTGTTTGCCGCTTTCTGCCAGCGACTTGGCTATGCATCGATCAGAGACTACGAAGACCAGCAGGGCACGGTCCAGCAGGAGGCTGCTGAGAAGCGCCTTGAGTTCACTCGACAACGCAGCAAGCTCTCATTCCTGCTAAAGCAGCTTGAGGCTTCGTTGCAGGGTATTGAGGATCGTCTTTCAACTGCCGAGCTGAAGATCAAGCGTATCGACGAACAGCTCGCTGAGCATCAGGAGAAGCAAGAAGAGCTGCAGAACTCGAGAGATGTGCTTCAGGCTGAGCTGGAAGAGCTGCAAGAGAAACGCGAGACGCTAGAAGAGAAGCTGACAGAGCGTGCTCTTGCGGTCAGGGAAGCCCGTCGTACTCTCGACCACCGTAACGAGAAGGTCAAGCACGTCCTGAGAGCAGTGGATAGCGAAGAAGCCAAGATTAAGACAAGCGCAACGAATCGGTACAATACACTGAAAGAGTGCAGAGTCAACGAGATCAAGGTTCCACTCACTACAGACTCCAACCCGCTCACCTCGCTGCCAATGACAGACCTGCCGCGACCAGACGCCGATTCCATGGACGTCGACGAAGATCCCGACAACACCCAAATTCAGCAGCCGGAAATCGACGACTATGGCATCGACGTCGACTTTGAAGAGCTCGACGACGACCTGCGCACAGAACTCCTTGACCTCATCACCTCCACCACAGAAGACGACGCAGCCCAATCTGCCCTCCTCACCTCCCTCCGCAGCACCGAATCCCGCCTCACCGACACCATCACGCGTCTCGAAACTGACATCAGCAAAGCAACCCCCAACATGCGCGCTGGCGAGCGCCTAACGGCAACCGAGGCGCGCCTCGCCGCCATCGACGCCGACTTTGCGCAAACTCGCAAGCGCGCCGCAGCCGCCAAAAAGGCGTTCGAGGAAGTAAAACAGCGCCGCTACGACCTCTTTATGAAAGCATTCACGCACATCTCCGATACCATCGGCGGAACGTACAAGGACCTCACCAAGTCGCCCCAATTCCCGCTTGGGGGCCAGGCCTACCTCGACATGGAAGACAGCACCGAGCCCTACCTGGCCGGGCTGAAGTACCACGCTATGCCCCCGCTCAAGCGCTTCAGAGACATGGAGCACCTGTCCGGCGGCGAGAAAACAATCGCCGCGCTGGCACTGCTGTTCGCCATCCACTCGTACCAGCCGAGTCCGTTCTTCGTGCTCGACGAGGTGGACGCCGCGCTTGACAACGTCAATGTGTCCCGCGTGGCCAAGTACGTCAAAGAGCATGCCGCGCCGGGGATGCAGTTTATTGTTATTAGTCTCAAGGCTGGGTTCTTCCAGGAGAGCGAGACCTTGGTCGGTGTTATGCGCGATCAGAGCGCCATGAGCTCCAAGTACCTCAGTTTGGATGTAAGTTCTGATTCACATGGATGCAGTGTGGAAGCGAGTGCTAACGCGAGTGCAGTTGAGAAAGTATCCGGCCTAGACGGTGGTGGAGGGATGTTGTGCAAAAGGGGTAGAAGGGGCGATGGAAGGCTGTGTTATCTGTGTTATGCGTCCGACAACGGAGCGCTGGGGTGTACTGCGAAAATTATTTGTCTTGTGTATGATACGCGAGAATGAGACATGTGTACGTCCCGTCCGGTGTTTTACTGTAAACACATTTCTTCGTCTTGATACATGCTATGCGATATACTATAGTACAGGAAGGTATCACTCCTCATCCAACACGACACACAACAAGACATACTCACTGTCTGGCCGCCCTCCTCCGCTGATAGTCGTCTTCCTCCTCCTCCAGCTCCCCGGCCTCATAAAACAGCTCGTCCTCATCGACGTCCCCGTACCCAAACAGACTTCTGTACAGCCTCTCGCCCAGCCCCTTCTTCTGCGCCATAGCCAGCACCATGACAATGGGGAGATGCCACACGCTGGCCCAAAACAGGCCCCTCGCGGAGCCCTTGTGGCCGTCGTGCTTCCAGAACTCCCACGCCTTGTAGGCCATCCAGCCATTGACCACGCTCGACGTGGCGATGTAACTCGGGTCCGTGATGCCTGCGAGACTGAGGCCGATGCACACAGGGAACATGAGCAGAGCGTATCTCAGCGCGACGCGGCCGTTGCGCGCCGGGTTGACCCACGCCAGCATGCGGTATCCCGCGGCGCGGTACTCGTGGCGGATGCTCCAGGACAGGGCGTTGAAGTGAGGAAACTGCCATGCGAAGAGCAGCGCAGCGCACAGCCAGCCTCCCGCGCTTCCCTCGCCAAACAGCAGCTCCGACCATGTCCCGTCGTGGGCGTACTGGCTCGCCGCGGCGGTCCAGCCCATCAGCGGCGGCAGGCCGCCGACCACAGCACCAACCCACGTGTTGAGCACGGAAATGCGTTTCAGCGGCGTGTAGACGGCGGCGTAGAGGACAATGTTGGCGAAGCCGAGGCCGGCGGTGGTGGGATTCACGCCGAAGAAGAGGGCAGCAGTGCCGACGGCGCCGCAGACGACGGCAAACACAATGGCGCCGCGGGGGGAGACGAGCTTGCGGACGAGCGGGCGGTTGCGGGTGCGGGACATTTGTGCGTCGTACTTGGGCTCCATGAGCATGTTGAAGGCGTTTGCGGACGCGGAGCAGAGGGCTGTGCCGGTGGTGAGGAAGAGGAGGGTGAGGGCCGAGAGCGACGGGGTGGCGGTCGCGGCGGTGCTGAGCAGCTGCGGGACGGGGTAAAGGCTGTATGTGGCTGTCGCGGTGAGGACAACGAGGAACGAGAGGCGCGGCTTGGAGAGCGAGAGGTAGGTGAAGAAGAGGCGCCTGAGCGACGTCTGCGTCGTTGCCATGTCGGCGAGGCGCGCCGAGGCATCGAGCGGTATGGGGTAGGCCTCTGTGCCTTCTGGGGCGGGCGGTTGCGCTGCCTGCTGGGCGGCGAGCTCTTTGGTGCGCTGCTGCCGCCGCCGGTGGGGGAGGACGTCTTCTGCGGAGGCGGTGGTTGCATGGTGCGGTGCTGCTGAGGGTGCTGCGGGTGCTGTCGCTGCGTCCGTCTTGACGGCTGCGATGGAGCTCTGGAGGTCCCTCCTCGACTGCCAGAATGTCTCCTTCAATAGCGAGTTCTTGCCGAAGAAGTTCTTGCTGAACGACGTCCGGCTCTTCCCCACGGCTACCGCGCCAGATCTGTGTGATGGCATCGTCGAAAAGGCCTGTCGCAAAGGCATCGGCGGCCTGGCCAGCTTCCGCCAGCACTGCAGGCACACGATGTTGGCATCGCGCCCGGCAATTGAGCGTGACAGCCCCGGTCGGAGGCTCATGGCGGCATGTGGGAGAGGCGCTGCGCGTCGTCCAAGTCATGCCATACTTTTCGACCTCGGGATGCTCCACGCCAAGGCCGAGTCCTGTCCAGTCGATTAGCAAACAGTCCAACCACAAATCACACAGCAACAAATTAGAACGTGAACAACTATGCTTGTAATTCTAGTAGACCGCATGGGCTATTATACATCTAAGCAGGCTGGGAAAGCGGCCTTTCTGGCCTCCCAACGCCTGGCATCAATGCTGACGGACCGCCGGGCTCCAAGACGGACACCTCGCCACCTCCACATTTACTCGCTGTCATTAGGGTTGGTGTCCGACTCGTACTCAAACTCCCCAGGTAGCGATGCTTCTTCGTCGCCCTCTTCTACCAGGTTGTCTGTTGTTGCCTCTGGTGACCCAGCTTCTGCAACACCCTCAGGCGCCTGATCACCAGACGACCCTGCCGCCCCAGGCGCAGGTGCTGGTGCCGCCTTCTTAACCTTGAGCTCGAGTAGCTCCTTAGGCTCCGAAGGCCTCGTGTCTGTGAGAAGGATCACTCCGAGGGTTGGCTGTACACTATTAGTATCTCATCTGCCATGCGTGACACGTAAGACTGACCTTCTTGACTGGGATGAAGCGGTCCCCAGGGAATGAAATGTGCTTCACCTGCGCGGGCAGAACACGCGACATGTTCTCCAGCTCATATCCAACCTTCTCCTTCTCCGCCTTCTTCTTCGGCGACTCAGCTGCAGCACCCTCAGCCTTCTCGTCGTCCTTCTTCTCCTCATCGACATCCATCTTATCATCGTCAGCAGGCTTGGGCGTGGTAGGTGTCTGGTCAACATCCATGCTTTCCCTGCGACGCTGGCGCTCCTTGACCATCCTTCGGCGCTTGTCTTGTGCTGTTGTCGACAGCACAGCAGTCTTGATCTTCTCGGGCGCCTCCTCAGTCTTGACCTCGGTCTCGGGAGGGTAGTCGAACATGCTTGGCCGAGTGTTGCTGTGGTACTTGAACGATGGGATCTGGAGGTCCTGGTCGACACCAATGATAGCAGTCGGTGTGAAACTGAGGGCAAGGAAGTGTGTCAAGGGGAACCAGTACCAATACTGTGTGAACACGGCCATACCCACAATGGCAGCCATGTTGAGGTTACCCGTGGGTGTCTGCAGACCGATCGTGCAGTTGCGACCTCCGGCATCGATAATACCAAGGGCAAGCGCACAACCCATCTTGGCCATGGCGTCCTCGTGGCGGTCACCAATAATCTTGGTGAGCTGCTTCCTGATAGATGCGACCTTTGGGTTCATGGCCTCGTTCTGCTGTACCATAATCATGGCAAGCGAGATAAGAGCACCCTGTCGGACAAAGTCGGTGGAGTCCTTCATCATAGGCTCCAGCAGATCGACCGCCTCGGGCAGGCCGGTACCAGCGCAGGCGATACCGAGAGCCATTGTAGCTCCATAGCGGACGTGAGGGTTGTACGATTCAGAGAGAAGTTCGACCATGCGGGGGACGCTTCCCGGCTTCCTGAAAAGCACGAAACCCAAGCTCATGACCGCCACACGGCGCACATCGTCGCTGACATCGCTGACAGCCACGTGCAACAGCCTGCGGACAGCCTTGTTGCTGCCTGTGCCGCAGTACGCCAAAGCGATGGTCATGATACCTCCGTAACGAAGGGTTGGGTCAGGATCTTCGAGCAGACCGTTGATAAGCTCGTCCGCAGCCTCCTGGCGGGCGTACATGATGAGCGCCATGCCCATAGCAAGACCGCGAACAATCTTCTCGTGCTGTGTGTCGTGTGCGTACTGGATCATATCCTCGAGCGCCTTGATACTGCCTGTACCAAGCATGACAAGACCCATTGACAGGCCAACAGCCTCACCGTTGATAGCGGAGTCAGTGTACAGGACGCTCTTGAAGGCGTCGAAGATCTCCTCAGAGCCTGTGGCCATACCAGCGACACCAACACCGAGAGCACCGCCATGCTGGATGACCTCCTCGGTGGTGTTCTGAAATTGCTTTACAAGGTAGTCCAAGACATTGCTGCCGTGGTTGGCGTAAATCAGACCGAGAGCGTACAAAGAACCACCCTGCTCGTAATGAGAGCCGGACGAGACACTATCCTTGGGCAGATACGGGTCAAGCAACTTCTGTCCTTGTGTGATGTTGCCACGGTGAATGACACCGAGAGCAGCAGTGGCTGAGAACTTCGACCAGTTGACTGCCTTGCCTAGCCAGTCCAGGTTCTCACGGAAGAATGTATCGTTCGTTGTGCCGGCGTTCATGAAAGCGTTCGCAAATGTGACGCTGCTGTGGAAGATCGAGCTTCGGGCCTCGAGGCTGTCGCGGATCTTGTTCAGGACAGACTTGTCGGTGCGATTGTTCCTGTAGAGGAACTCGAGGTTCAGCTCGATGCTCTTGGTTCCGCGCAGAATGTGACGAACGGAGTTGTAGGCCTTGTTGTGATCTGAGCTGTCCGATTGCTTTGTGCCAGACGGCTGATCCGAGACGTTGCTGGTGTCCGCGCCTGCAAGCAGGGAGTCGGACTCCTTTGCTTCAGAAGCATCGCCGTCGGCAGCGGATTTCGACTCCTTGTCTTCCTCGTCTGACTCGGGCAGGTCTGCCATAACCTTCGCAAGGAACTCTTGTGTGCCGTTCTCGTACAGGTCGAAGGAGATCTGGTAAGCAGTCGCCAGGGACTGGTCGTCTCCCTGCTCCACCAGTTGTCGGACAAGCTTTGAAGCGAGCGAGTGCTGGTCGAGGTAGGTGACGCACTTTGCGATTGAGAAGTAGTCGGGATTAGGGATCTCGTTGTCGTTGAGCAGGTCAAGGATGAGGCGAAGGATCTACTCAACGTTAACTCTTGCCATGAAATCGTCTCACAAAGATTCGAACATACTTCGTTTCTCAAACCACGCTCCTGCACAACATTCATGCAGATGTCGAGAACGTAGTCCATAAGCTCCTCGCTTTTAGTCGAAGCGCCCGTTGCGGGCTTCTTCCCCGCAGCCTTCTTCTCATCCTGGCTCGCTCGAAGGATCGACTGACGTAGAACCTCGAGATTACGTGCCTCAATCGCAATACCCACAACCTGCTTGTAGTTGCCGGTCTCGTAGCAGCTCTCAAAAATTCGTCGTATCGTTGTCTGCAGGTTTTTCTGTACATTTCTCTGCAGGATCATGGGCGAGGGATGCGACCCAGCTACACCGGCATTACCACCGCCTGGAGTTGTGGGGTCGAACGCGTTCGAGTCCTCGCGGGAAAGTAGCGACTTCGAGGGCAGGGCAGATTGCGAGAAGGGCGTGATTGGCGAGGTCAGGCTGGCCGGGGTGCTGGCAGCACCCGTCAAGCCGCCAAACGATGTGCTCAGCTGTGGGGGTGCCTGGTTCGCTTTGCTGACGGGGACCGGCGGGTTGTGCAGTGCGGACATGGCAATGTATGTGTCGACGCATTTCGCTATGAGGAGCAAGTTAGTCACTATAGCTTCTTCAACAGGAGGAGTTTTCGCTCTTTGAACACAACAATGCAGCAGATGAAGCTGAACCGCGTTATAGACTGTCTGTTTGTGCTTACCCAATATTGTCTCCTCGAATTCACCAGCCTTGTGAATATCTAGAAGCTTGCCGGCACCCAGCGCAAAGACCATGCTCTCATTGTACTCTTGCAGCTGGTAGTAAACCTTTGCAGCGACAAGCGCGGCGAGTTCTCGCTCGGGGAACGACTCGTCTTCATATAGTGCCTCGCTATGACGCACACGTCAGTAGCTGACACTGAAGTAGATGCTGCGGGCAGCAAAGCAGGGGTATAGATGACTTACATCTGACTGACAGAGCCGGCGACTTCTGGCCACAACAGGTCGATCTGGTCGTTCAGCTGGTGCAGGGCGAATGACCGCAGAGCTGGGTCTGGCTCTGAGAGGAACCCGACAACGCCGGCAGCTGAAGTAAGGCCAACCATGGTGACGGACGCGGACTGATGGCGGTCGTGATGCAATAGCTGAAGTCGTGCCCGCGGTGGTAGTGAGAGCTGCGTTGCTTGCGGAAGCAAGTGGAAGGCGATGGAGCTATGTGGCGGCGCCTGTGAGGATTGCGGCGATCAACGGAGGTGTCTGAGTGATGCAGCGCGAACAGAGTCGTGTGTGCTGCGCGGTGAAGGAAGGACGGGAAAGGGAAGTGGCGGGTGTGATGGGGTTGGCGTGAGCCGTCGTGGTGTTGATGCACTGCTCGATGGATGCGCGAAGCTCGGACAGAGGCAAACGAGACGCCGATGACCTAATCTCTTTCTCACATGCGCAATGCACGCGATAAGCCACGGCTCTCCAACATCGTGACACGAGATCGTTCAATGTATAAGGTATTGGCAAATCTTGAATATTCACAAAATGTACGATTCTTCTTGCATAGGGTGCTCCTATCTCACCAATATCTGCCTTGGCGTTATCACCTCTCTAGACAATGCTGCTAGGCAGCTGAGCTCCACGTTTCATGTTTCACATCACAAAGCAGAAAGAAGGCCAGCACGGTGGATGTGAGACTGCAGCCAAATGCTGCAATCCGAATGGGGTATCATATTCAAAGCGTCGAAAGTCCCTTTCCGATGCTGCGCCCCTTCTCAAAACGCCGTATTAATATGGTAAGGAATACATGTGCCCAACCTTAACCTAAGGCGGACCATGGCCTTGGGGAGTAATCTCTCGCGAGAGAACGCGGAGGTTATTGAGCATGCCGTTGATCAGGGATTCAAAGCTGTTGGTTTTGTCATTCCTCCGCACCTTGTCTGCTTCATCCAACAGCACCTGCGAATCAAGTTCCAGCTCGAGCTCGTGGTTCTTAGTAGGGCCTTGCACTACCTGCGTCAGATCGATTTGATATGCGCCGAGCCACGAGTACGACATGCGGTCTTTTTGACGCTGCATATCCCGCAGCGTCTTGCCATTTTCCACACTGGGTTCTAGCTCATCAATAGATCCAGGGTAGTTGATTTCGAGATTGATGCCGATACGGTAGTCCCACTCGGTCTGAGGTGAGCTAATCTCGAGGTTGGCCACGCGGAGCTTGACCATCTTGCGGAGGATGTTCCCCGTCTTTGCGTCCTTCGACACGCGGACCCTCTCCGTCTTTCCAGATTGTGCAATCATCACCCGCACTGTGGGAGGAAGTTTGTCGAACCCCGCCTGACCCAGATCGTAAAATTGGTCGATCTCTTTGGTGTGGTGGTATTTGACTTCCGGGCGCTTGTTGCCCGAGGCAGGCACCGAGCTCTGAACCTGACCATTCAAGTACATGTTCATGCGCTTGTGTTGCTCCATCGTCATGGTGCTCTCAAACTTGACATCCAAAACGTCTGTCTTGCGGATCACGCATTCCGTATCGTGGAAGCCGCGCAGGCGTTCACCGTGGGCCCCGCGTTGTCTGTCGATAATCTGGCCCCAGCGTGCCTCGACTTCGAGTTGTGTGTGCGGAGACTCCGCTATCGCCTTGCGCACGATCTCGTTGTTAACGGCAGTCGTCCAGATGAAGTCGCACGCCTTGCGCGTAACGTCGTCGTAGACATGCGCATCGTTCGACACAGGCCTTTCGTACCCAGCGAGTTCGTGGACGCCGGTCGAGGCTGCAGCGGAGACTACAGGCGGTGGTCCGTTGCGTTGCGCTGGTGCCTGGTGTTGCGCCTGGGGTTGTACAGGCGGCGGTGGTGGTCGGGCTTGCTGGCGCTGCTGTTCCTGTAGCCGCTGAAGCTCTTCTGGGAGCTCCTCGCCTTCTCGGTATGCCCATATTGGCTTGGGCTCGTGTCGTTTGCGCTTCAGTGGCATAGCTCTTTGTGTCGGTGCGGGAATCTTCGAAGACGTGGAAACGGGACTCGATTGCGGTATTACGTGTGCATTGGAGCTGGACCGGCGCGGTAGTACCAGCCCCTCATCTTGGTTGACTATTGCGGATAAATCCATGGTTGGTGGTGGTCGAGTGTCACGATCCATGGCCTTGTCTGCGAATCCACGGGTGACTGGAGGCACGCTAAGACGTCTTAGTCACGATCTTCAAGCACCTATGTGCCAGTCAGCTCTGCCGTCACGGTAGTAAGACCTTTGAACAAAGGACTTGTTGTGGGACAGGATAAAGTGGGTTATGGTATTGTAATTCGAGTTTACTTGCATATACTAGCGTGTGCACCGAGCATGGCACCAAGCACGCCAAACCGCAATTGCTCCTACGAGTCATGAAAAGATATCTATTGTTCATTGCAGCGTCATTTCTAATGTCATTATAGACACGACCCTTTACATTAAAGCCAACTGTGTCACTTCCTCTATGCCTCCTGGTCCAGACCAAGATCCTCTGTCGCTGGGACGATGCGGAGGGTGTTGGTGTGGCCCATACCGCCCCTCCAGCCTTGCACACAGATAACTGGGTCGCCCTTGCTCAGGACACCGAGCTTGATAGCGTTCATGATGCCCCACGTCAGACGGCGGTCAACGTCCTCCTGCCAAGAAGTGGACTTGAAGTCAGGCTTCTCCTCGGGGAAGAAGAAGGGGTATACACCACGGTACAGGTGAGAATACTGTAAAAACTTAGCACAATCCGTCTCGCAAAATTAAATAAACTTACCCTGCAGGCTGTGGCGTTACGAGAAACCATGATGATGGGGCAGACAGGGCGGTACTTGGAGACCAGGCGAGCGGTGGTACCGCTTGTTGTCAGGACGAGAATGGCACCGGCATTCTGCTCGAGAGAGGCGCTGACAGCTGCCATGGCGCAGGTCTCAGTAGTGGGGCAGGGGATGGGAGCAAGCTTCCTCAGCTCGTCGAAGGCGTTTACGTATGGGATAGCGACCTCAGCGAGCAAGCAAGTCTCGTGCATCATGGTAACAGCCTCGACGGGGTAGTCACCCTTGGCGGTCTCTCCAGACAACATGACGCAGTCAGAGCCGTCGAGAACAGCGTTACCAACATCGCTGACCTCAGCACGGGTAGGACGAGGGTTGTATGTCATGGACTCGAGCATCTGTGTGGCGGTGATGACGGGCTTTCCTGCAATGTTGCACTTGGTGATCATCATCTTCTGGGCGATGAAAACCTGGCTGGGAGGGATCTCAATACCGAGGTCACCACGGGCAACCATGACACCGTCGGTCTCCTTAAGAATCTCGTCGAAGTTGTTGACACCCTGCTGGTTCTCAACCTTGGCAATGATCTGAATGTCCTTGCCCTCCTCGCCGAGGACCTCACGGATAGCGGTGATATCGCTGCCGCGGCGGATGAAGGAGGCGAAGACCATGTCGACACCGTTCTTGACACCGAACTTGAGATCGGCCTTGTCCTTCTCAGACAGAGGAGGAAGATCGATGTCGGTCTTGGGGAGGTTGACACCCTTCTTGGAGGAGATCTTGCCGTTGTTGACGCACCTGCACTTGAGGGTCTGCTCATCAACAATCTCGAGGACCTCAAATGACAGAACACCGTCGTCGACGTAAATTGTGCGGCCAACCTCAATGACCTTGGTGATGTTCTTGTAGTCGACGAACATGTTCTTGTCGTCGGAGGCGGTGGCGTACTGCTCATCAGTGGTGATGTTCAGGATTGCGCCGGCCTTGATGGGGATGTCGGCATCGCCAATAGTGTTACCTGTGCGAATCTCAGGGCCCTTGGTGTCGAGCGCAATGGCAAGCGGGCGGCCAGCCTGTGTCCTCTCGGCCTCGCGCGCGTTGTCAATGACGGACTGGTGGTACTCGTACGAGCCGTGGGAGAAGTTCATGCGAACCACGTTCAAACCAGCCTTGCGGAGGGAGTTGATCTTCTCAGCAGAGTTGGTCTTGGGGCCAATGGTACCGATGATGGAGGTGCGGCGGTACTCCTTAGCGGGGTGGTACTCGGTGTTGAGCTGGCTGAGCCATTCAATCCTGGTCCTGCCAGCGTTGAGGTGGTCCAATCTGTAGATAGCGTGTTAGCATACACGCCGAGTTTAAAAGATTTTGACAGGGCCGTAGGTGCGCCGGCAGGCGGTTCAAGGCTTCTGGCAGAATGCAGAAGACTACCTTGAATTACGCCGTAGCCAAGCTCCCCTGGACCCCTTGTCGTTGTAGACGTACGCGTTCGCCATTGTTGCGATATGTGTGGTATGGTGTGGAGGCTGAGAAGAGCTGTTCACAAGATGTAGCGGGGTGCGGGGCCGAATGCTGCTGCGGTCTGAATGACTGCAATTGCTGTCGACGTGGCTTGAGGGAGGAGGGAGGGAGACGAAGTGAACAGGCGTGGTTCTAGAAGGAATGCGCCTGGGCCGGTTTTGATCTCTCTGCAAAAGTCGTTGGCGCGGCCGGACGTGTTCGTGTTGAGCTTAAAGGGCGCTAAGCGTGGGGCAGGTGTTGAGGAGCTCAGTAACTGTGACCGGTGTAAATGACGGGCGAACAAGGTCGCAGATAATGAAAACGGAAAGTTGAGCGCGCGTGGATGACCGGCAATGATTGTAATTGAACAAGCTCTGCTGGCGATGTGCCGAATCTACTGGTTATAAGACAGCTGAAGACTGCTGCTGCAGCCGCCGCGGGCAGCAGACCGGCCGCCGTGACACCCATTGCTTCTGCCACCCACCCACGTAACGACCAAGCACCCCGCCCAGATAAGCCCCGTGTTTTTCATTGCAATTGAAAATTTCTTGTCGCGCCCTGGCTAGTCGTGGTGTGTGCTGTGGTGCGCGGCCGGATACTCATAATCTGTGGCGTGTCATGCTGCGGGCGACGAGATCCACCGCCGGCGTCGTGTCTTGGGGGCGTTTCAAAGCTATGAGAAAGACCAAATGCACGACAGCGAGACTCGGCCATTTATATGGACCACGCGCCTGAATGCTTCGTTCCTACATGACCCGAGCTGTGCTCCGCATGGCCGTACCTGACGCTGGTTCCCGAGGATGAGCTCGGTAAGATCATTCAAAGCGTTCGGTCGTCTCGAGGTGAGCTGCATCCTCTTGTGTCGACAGGATTGTCACAAGAGCAGTCTGTTCACAGCGGAGGCTCTTACATAGATCGACATAGTACTCAGGGCAAACAAAGAATTTACCAGCCAACGCGTGCACAAATACAGCTACAAGCTTTCGGGCATGTGCCTTCGACGTTTCAACCTTGACCGGCTCTGACCCACTGACAACACAGAGCCGCAACGATTCACATGCCCGCAGCTGGAGGCACCAGCCACACCTTCCCTCCGCTTTTGCCCTGCATCACAGCAACAACCGCCAAACGCCTCCCCACACACGTGAACGTCTTCAAGGCAGCCTCTCCACCTCACAGCCTCATAGCCCCATACACTTAAACATACCCATACACATACACAGACCGCCAACATGGTCGTACGTCCACCCTGCCCGCCTCATCGGCGCCTCACGCGAGTCGCATACTGATACACTACAGCTGGGCAAGGTAGCGCACTACGCTTTCGACGCAGTACTAGGTACGCCAGACACTCAACACTTCTGTAACTCTTGGCTGACCTTGCACTTGCGCAGTCTCCGCCTTTCTCGCCGGCGTCCGACGCTCCACCGGCCTCACGTAGGTGCATCTCTGGTTTACCCCAGCCCGCTCCCACCCCCCTCGTACGAGCACTCCAAGTGCCTCCTCACAAGCCCCCGGTTACCCACACATGCTTGTGCTCGTGCCCGCGCAACACCCCATACACATCTCATACCGCACAACACCACACCACACCAACCCTTACTCTTCTCATCACCACCGAGCAAGCCCTTGCTAACAGGCTGACATAGTCCCAGTGTCAAGCCCGAGCAATTCAGCGACACCCCGAGCGTGCAAAAGTGGCTGGACAACTACCTGTGGGTGGGCGAGACCGTCATGGATCAGAGCGTAGCCTTTTTCGCCTCGTCATCGTACTTTGAGCGGAAGCGATAGATCGTCATATACGGTGGTCGAAGCATGACATAATGGAAGCAATAGGCTGCCACATACGAGTGTTGCAAGGGGTATATGTGTGGTCTGCCGTAGGGACAGATGAGAGCGTGTACAGGATGGCTTAGGCTGGTGCAGGAAGAGGTTGTATAGCTCATGGAACTCTGCTCACAGGGCGTGTAGCTCGGCGTTTGGGTACTGCTATGCTAGGTTATAGCTATGGTTATGTATATGCTATGTTTCTCGGCTTGACTCGAACGCACTCCTCGAAGATTTTCTTATGCTCGAACGATGCAATACGCTATGAGATGCTACGGGTATCACTCGCTATGCTTATACTTCACCTTGCACACTTGAAGATATGAAATCCGCCTACCGTCGCTTGAACCTAAAACCCGTCTCCTCCTCATCGCTGTCCTCCTCTCTCCTCGCGACTCTCCCTCTCTTCGACGCCGGTTGCCCACTCGCCACGCCTCCCGCTCTCTTCTTCCCCGCTGGCTGAGAGACCTGTGTCTCGACAATCCTTTGCGTTCTGCCGCTGCTCTTTTGCGTCCTCACTTCAACGACCTCTTCATCGTCTGGCCCGCTGTCCTCCACGTTGATGACTTCCTGCGTCCGCTGCGATGGCGCCCTGCTGTTTCTCCCCTTGAAGCCTGTCTCCGGCTCAGACTCGCCCTCGCTCTCCGTGGCCTTGCGTCTGCTCTTCGCGAGAGCCGAGCGCGGCTCGATGTCGTCGAGGAAGAAGGCCGAGTCACCGAAGCCTTTCCGAAGCGGTGCTTCTTCGAGCGGCACAATGACTTTGTGCGCTGCGACACCCTGTTCTGCGCCGCGCCGGCGGAACTTCTTGAAGTTCTTGCGTCCGTTCCAGGCTGGATCCCAGCGGTCGCCTGTTGCTTGCGCGCGGGCTTCGGCAGGGGTGCGGAGCGTGTCCCCGTTCCGTTGGGCCCGAGGCAGAACTTCCATGTCCTCAATTACTGCGAGGTTCTTCATTTGTTCAATATCGATCCCTTCGAGTTCCTCGCGCAGGCTCTCTTCGTCGGCCTTGCGTCGCTCTTCTTCCTCCTTGATGCGGAGACGCGTCTGCTCACGGACGTTGATGTCTTTATCAGACTTCTGCCTGGCTCGTTGCAAGCTCTCAAGAGCTTCTACGCCGCGTCGTTTGGGCTGGGTAATGGGTGTACTAGTTTCAGGCTCGACCGATGCTGAGGGCGCACGTGTTGCTGCTCGACGGCGCTTGATCTCTGCTGCTGCGGGAAAGAGCGTATCCATTTGCTCCTCCTTCTCAACAGGTTCGTGCGGTGGGGAATGCTGCGTGAACCGACTTTGTGCTCGTGTCTGAGTTTCGGCCTGAGTTGTAGGGCCTTTACTGTACTGATTTCCTAGTGCTTGCGTTGCCGTTCGAGCGGATTGGGGTACTGTTTGCTGAACATCCTCCATCTGCGTGTCTTCAACCTTGCGAATCTTTGGCGGCGGCTCATAGTCATCAAACCCTGTGAACCGACTCGTGGTCTTCGGACGGTGTAAACGCTTGCGAGGATTCGTCCTGACCGGTTCGTCAGTGGGGACAGAGGACTCGGGTGCTTGAGACGGCGCTCTGGATGCTGGCGTGCTTCGCGAAGACTGCCGAAGCACAGATTCTGGTGCGCTGGATGCCGCTTCAGGCATATTTTCTGGCGGCTGCTGCAACGCAGCTCTGTCCTTGGTAAGAAGGATGTCGAGAAACTCGTTCTGGAAAACCGATCTCTGGTTGAGCGCTCTGTCAACGCCGTTCATAAAGTTCGAAGCCCAATCCTCCGAGCTGTCTGATGGAATTGGCAGGTGGACTGTTATTACAGGGAGCTTGTCGTTGTTCAGGCGACTGCCTCTCTTCTTGCCAGCAACGCTTCGAATGTAATCGACGTACTCTTGAACAGTAGTCTCTCCAAGTTTCAAATTGTACAGCAGTACCTTGCCTCCGCCGCCAGCAATAGGGTTTTGTAAGCTACCGTGCTGCTTGTCGTCCAAGAAGACGAATGTAAGATTTGCGAAAACCTCAGATCTCGAGTCATCAGGCCTAAGCATCTCCTGTGGCCGTGGGACGGGCTCTGTAGCTGTTGGCGGAATATACTCATCCTCTTTCGGCCACTGCTCGTCGAAGGACTCTTCCAGCAGCGAAGGTACATAACCAAAGTCGTCATCTGTTGTGGAGGTGGCTCGTTCTATTACAGCTTCGAGGAAATCCTCTGTCACGATGTGCTTGCCAGCGACAAGTCCCGAAAGTACTCGGGGCAGATTGCGCTTCGAGCTCACAACATGCGTTGTTTTGCCAAACACGAAGTCTGTCGTGGTCTTGAGGTCGAGAGCGTGTAGTTTTGCGCTACGGGCTTTCGACTCCTTGCTCTCTTTTGAAGCGTATGTAAAGACAATTGGCTTCCAAGTGATCTTGAACGGCTCGTAGCTCTGAGCTAGCCGAATCTCGTGCTCTGTGCCCTCCAATATGGCCTTTGCATATTCCATTGACCCATCATCGTTCTTCTTGCTTTTCAAGTTTTGCTTTCCGTCTATTATGGTACCCTGCCTGCAACTGAGATCCGTAATCTCAACCTGCGATCTGGCGTGCAGCTTCGTGCCGGAGTCTGGCGGAACGTCGAGGACCCTGATAATGACATGCTGTCTCGAGACGGCCTTGTTGTCGATCTTCCATGTCTTTCCTTCGCCGCTGGCTTTGGTGCGACCGAATAGCTGCTGCGTGCCGGGTCGAAGCCAGATGCGCTTTCCGCCGAAGAGCGACTCATGCTCCAGAAACCACATGACTACAGCGGGAAAAAGGCGATGTTTTATCGCATTACGGTCGAGACGAATCGTTTACGGGGTTTGTATGAGCATTTTGTCGGTGAACGTGTGTTGCAGCGGTTGTAGGCTGCGATGCGAAATAGTGGGGCTGCACGTCAGACAGCAGGCAGGCGCGCTTCCCGCACGCGCGGTCAGCTGAGCTACGTGCTCCTTTGGTTGCATCCACAACGCCTCACTAGACATGAATAATCACTATCATCGTATTACCTCCCAAAGACCGACTACTATTTGTGTACTGAGCAGCTCGTGCAGCTAGCCACACTCATCATTTAGAGGCAGCTGTCGTGCGCATCTTGTATACTATCATTTATGAATTTCAGCATCTATGAATTGGTCATTGCTGCTGGGCATGTTAAGAACATTGTTCTGCTTTGAAGCCCGAAAGGAGTATAGTGTATCTCAGAGCATAAGACACAGACACAAGCAATACCAGGCACATGTTGAGGACACGCAGACCATGAGCAAATCAAAGTAATTAACCACAAGAGAGTGGGAGAAATCCAGAGCACGCAGAGAAAGGGACCACAACCATGACTCGTCTCTAGATCACAACTCCATTCCTAAGTTATATCGAAAGCCATATCCAGGAAACAACATCAAGCCAGCAACGGCCGCGAGAGAAGACGACGCCAAGGCCATGACTGCAACCTCACCAAATTGAATCGAAGTGTTCACTCCATGAGCGGGGGTCTCGACCAACCTCAGACAGCGGTCACGGAACGACAACTATCTGAACGAACCTCGTGGATTTCCGCGATGGATTGCGGCAATATGAGACAGCAGCTGAGTGTCGCCGTATGCGCAGTCCTTTTGTGCATCCTGGCGCTCTGTACTTTTACCAATCTACGGCCGATGACCAGGACCCCTAGACCCCGCTACACATGAAACCTCGTGTCATGAGCTGGATCGGCATGCGCCTTACGTGCCACCGATACGCGAGCACATCTCCCGCGTATGATGTTGCACAAGATCTACGGTTGCTTCTGGAAAAGCAATGACCCTGAGATCGAGGGCAAACCCTGGCTGTTTCTGGAGTGGGAAACCTCGAGCAAAAGCAGATTGGTAGGTAAGCCAAGTGCTAGTAGCAGCCTAAATGAGCAAAGATTATGTGAGTAGCATAGCGGTAAGCAGTGTCAGTGAAGTAAAAGCATCGTCTACTCGAGGGCCTGACCGCTCAGCTCTAGCTTCAAGTACAGCATCACATCGAGTATAAATACCGGCTCATTATCTCTCGTTTCTCAGCCCTCACAACAAGACTTCCAGAGAACCAACGAGCTCATTCACCATGCAGCCACTATCCACAGTTACCAGCATTTTGGCACTCCTAATCTTCACGTTCCAGCTCGCCATTGCCTATCCTTCAAGCCAGAATCAGCAAAGCCCGTACAAATACACATTCAAGGAACTAAAGCCACAGCAAGGCACACGCGGCTCCTTCCGTCAGCCCTACTTCCGCTTCAACATCTTCCTACGCAAGAACAACGGCATTACAGAGGAGCACTTCCACCGCCACTGGAAGACTGTACATGCCGACCTGACCATATCCGAGCCAGACGCCGGCGTGCACCTACTTCGATACACGCAGGTGCGGCACATCTTTTCGAATGTTGAAGTGACATTGCACGAGAACTAACAGATATTCTCAGTTCCACCAGGACAGTTCCCACCGACAGAAGATCCAGCCACTACTGAACGCAACAGGTGGGCTGTTGGCGATAGCACCGTACGACGGCATAGCAGAATTTCAAACAAAGGACTACGATGCCTTTGAGAAGTTCATCATGCAGATCTTCCGTAACCCAGTCTTGGTGGCTGATCAGCAGAGCTTCGTTGACGCAGGTGCTGCAATGCACGTTATGGCCGGGTACGACAACCTGATCTTCAGCAGCGCAGCAGGGGCAACGAAGGGCAAGAACGGCATTCAGCCTGGTGATGAGCGCTTAGTGTACTCCCGACCGCGTGGGTAAGGAGAGAAGGAGAGACAAGAGCTGCTATAAACAAGAACAAGATAGAAAATCATCTATAGCTACCTGCCCCCAATCACTACTTCAATGATATTGTGTCTGCTAAGCTGAAATCCCTGGACGATCACCATGAGATGCGATACTCAGTCGCGGCTGGTCCACCCCCGAACTCTGACCTTCAATGGTTCGCAACTCTCTTCCATCGCAGCAGTCCACGGATGCGGACTCCATCTATGCCCCCGACCCACTCGCGACGCCAGCACACCGTCCCTCGCTGACTCCCATTCTTCCACCGTCAATCGCCCGTCGGAGTGCACTACCACGACTTCGCCGCTCTGCCCCTCTTCTTCTTCTTGCTCGCCCTCAACCCCAGACGAGGGAGGCACAACGTGGCGAAACTTGGCAGGGAGATGCGTCGCGTACGTCCTGGGATCGAGGACGTAGTAGCCGGTGAGCGCAGACGGAGGTTCAGGGTAAAGAGGCCACTGCCGGGACACTGGGAAACGCATCAGCCCGCGTCTCCTCCATCATTTTCCCCAACCACCAGCAGTTACCGAAAAAAAAGAGAAACACGCAACAACTCACCTCTCTTCCCACCCCCCTCCTCCACCCCCTCACCCAACACCCGCACATGCCCCTCCCCCAACCAACCCACCGGCACCCCAAACCGCGCACAATACCTCCCCCACGCCTCCCAGTCCCGAATATACACCGCCGCCGGATCACCCGGCCGCCGCATCCGCCGCGTGAACACGTGAATACCGCCGCTTACGCCTGGGAGACGCTCAGTCACTACGTCGGGCGGGTTGTGCAGCGTCCAGAGCGCGGGTGTGGATGTTGGTGGAGAAGAAGAAGAAGAAGAAGAAGAAGAAGAAGAAGAAGAAGAAGAGGGGGAGGGAAACCACGCGGGTCGGAAGTGCAAGGTTGTGTTGTCCGGGAAGGCGGTTAGGAGGTGGAGGGTGTGTAAGAGTTGGGTTCGCGAGGGAGGAGCGGTGGTGGGTGGTGGTGGAGGTGGTGGATGAGGGGGTTCCTGTCCGAGGAGAATCGTGTGGGTGGATGATGGCGGGTGAGTTGGAATTTCCTTCTTTCTCTTCCTGTCGCTCGTTGGGGTGGCGAGGTGTGCGTCTTGACGGGTTTCGTGCGGTGGCGTTAGTATAGGGGTAGGCACGTCCGGTCCCGTGGGCGGCGGGGTGCAGTAGCCGCTCATTTTGATGTGTGTGCTGAGCGTGTTGATGGTCGTTTTGGTGCAAAGGAATTGGGAGTGGTTGGAGGCTGTTAATCTTGACTGATGGATATGAGGTGGTTGGGAATTGTCGAGGTGAGGGTGAAGTGAAGATGAGGATCATGTGTAGGTGACAAATAAGAAAAAGGTTCACTTCGGAGCCGATTCGTCATGTGAGACAAGCAAGCAAAGGGGGTAACTGCAGTTTGCCTCCTGTGGCTTGATGGAGTTGTCTGCGATGAATCCATCATTGAAGACCGGTCACAAAGGTCCTTTCAACAGACGCAGCTGCATTATGCCAACCTTTGCTTGTCCGTTGCTTGCGGATGTCAATCAACATCGAGGATCAAACAACACACAGTAATGAGATGTGCCTATTGATCATGGCGTTAGCCGTGAAATTATGACATTACCCGATGCTAAGTGTCCAATGCTCCGTCTGGTAAATGGGTATACGCTCGCCTTCTCAAGACCAAGACCTCCCTCCCGTTTCTGTAAATGCAAGATGACGATATCAAAGGTGACCCTATATGGACAAGAAAATAATCACAGCTCATCCTTCCATTCCAAAACATCGATCTTCCTCCTTGGTAACATGTCCTGTACCGACGGCCTGGGCTCTATGCTCTCCGGCCACAGCTTCCCCGGAACAACCTACGTAGTCTTAGTTTCTTGCTCTCTGTCCGCTCTCATGTCCTTTACTATCCCCGGTGTTGGGGCTGGAGTGGAGCTTACCCGTCTACTTCCAGTAGCACTTGTCAACTTCTGCTGCGCCTTTACGAAGTCGCGGAACTCGAGGCCGGGGCTGCTATCTATAGAGGACGAGGAGATGTCTTTCTTATAGCCGCGCAGGGTATCGCCGAACGCTGATGCAAATCTGGAGCGAGGACTCGCGGCCGGCTGGGCAGCGGTTGAGGAAGAGGAGGTTGGTGTAGGAGCGACACGAGATGAGCCGGCATCCAGAGAGTGGCGGACGAATGCTGTGGCGTCCGCGCGGGCTGGTGTTGATGTGCTGGGTCTCGAGAATGGTAGTGATGTCCGTGGCCTCTTCTTCTTCGGTGGCGTTTTTAGTGACTGGGTGGGTGGTGACAGTGGAGAATAAGGTCGTTGTTGGGGTGGTTGATACGAGAGGCGAGCATATTTGGGCTGCTGCATGAGTGGTGAAGGGGACTGGTGACTTGTGTGTTGTAGGTCCTGCCAAATAGGCGGCTGCAGCGGTGATGCTTCAGCTGCGATAGGCTGAACACCAAGCTCCTGCAGCGCCTTCAGTAGTACAGCTCTCGTCGCGACGACTTTTTTGGTGTAGATTGGGTGATCAATGGTATCTTTATAGAAGCGAATGTAAGACATTGGTTCTTCTCCAGCATCGATGCAGTCGCTCACGTAAGGTTTGTAGTCGGTCTGATTGCGGATGATGAAATCATCCCACATCGACTTGGAGACCATCTTGTCTTCGCGGTCGAGCCTCTCTATCAGTTTACACTGATTGGAGAAGTGTTTGACGGTGCCTCTATATTCGGGATACGCAGCCTTGAACATATCGGAGACTGATGTTGAGACGAGAACATCGACTGCTGCAGCAGGCGCCACATGCTCTGTACGTATCGAGGCCTTTGACTCTGGTTGTTGAGGTTCAGGCACAGACGCATGGACTGGTACTGGCGCAGGCGCAGAGGCGGGCGCCACCTGGGGTGCTTGGGGAGGCACTGACGAGCTTTTGGTCGGAGGCTGGATATTGGACGGTTGTGTTGTGATGATCGTCTCTGTAGCACTTTGCCTGGTGACAGTCGCTTCAGGTACCGCCTGCTTTGTCTGAGCTACACCAGCACTTGAGGGTACCGATGGAACTGCAGGCTTTGTTGTTGGGCGCAAGACCGGACTCGGTGGGGCATAAAGACTTTGGTGACGAGGGGACATTTCGGGCTCGACAACAAGAATGTTTTCTGTAGCCTGAGGTTGAGTTGGCATTCCGACATCCAGGTCTTCCACCTTCGTATCTGCCACCTGCTGTACGGAGTGGTCACTGACCGAGCCCTGTCTACTCTCAGCACTGGTAGTGGACTGCTGCCTGTCCTCGCCATCCTTCCTCATGAACAGCACTTTCTTCAAGTGCCTGGTCCTCTTCCTGCCCTGTCTGAAACCTTGAGGAGGAGTAGTTGGACTGCGCTTGCGTTTGTTTAGACTTGGGGTAGCGCACGTTCGTTGCATTGCCTCTATTCCCGGTTGTGGTGGCATTGTATGAACGTCCTTGTTAGGTGCCAGCGCGGCCTGTTCACCTGAACTCGAATCTTTGGGCGGCAGCTGTGCCGACATTGGCGCTGGTTCTGCTTGCAGCGGGTTTCTATCTTGTACGGCCTCTTGAGGGACCCTGGCTTCAGGACTACGGGTCAAACCTACGGTGACCGCAGTGCGCTGCACATCTTCGCCGTTGTTTTCTTGAAATACATCTAGTCTGGTCTCCTCGACAATAGCTGAGGAGCTTGGATCTTGGTATGTGCCTCGTACTATTGACACCGAGGATGAATTCTCTGACTGCGCATTCGAACTTTGTGTTGGCGGCGAGACGGTGACCACAGGCTGTTGCGCGTTCTTGCCTTTTACATATGGCGTTTCTGCCACCTGGACGACGGGTGTAGGTCGCGACTCAGCAGTGGGCAATTGACCTGGTCCCACCGGTTGTGATAACAAGTCTTCTCCCAATGCCTGAGGGACCGAAGTTTCCAGTTCCATGTCTTCGTCGCTGTCAGTAGCTGCCTGTCGAGCGAGAGGCGATGACGGTCGTAAGCCAGTCTCATGCTCATGAGATGAGGCAGGCAAAGACTGGTCCTGTGAACGATTGTGTCTTTTCGATGACTGCGACTCCACAGCTACTACACCATCCTGTGGCAGCTCAAGGCTAGAATCAGGAGGGAGACCTAAAAGTGAGAACGTGGGCCGTTGTGGAGGCTCAGGAGAGGGAGAAGTCTGCCAGGAAACTGGGCTCGTTTGGGCTTCGTCCTCTGACTCGGTACTTTCCTCATCTATGAGCTGGGGAGCGGAGTTGACAGGATGTGAGCTAGATGATGGGTTCGTCTCGTGGTAAGAACCCGAGCTGGTTGCACCTTCAAGTGCGGCGGCTTCATCTGCCATTCTACTAAGAACCATGAGGATATGAGCAGGGACTTCGTTGACCGCACGTTGTCCTGGTTCTGCTTTGTACCAGCTTTCTGGTTTTTGGAGAAGGAGAGCCTGGTCCTCGGGCACGGTTGCAGAGGCATGGTTGAGCTTGAGGCCTTTCATCCACGAACATTCGGCCGCAAACTTGTCCATTTCGCTAGCTCTGCTGTGTCTGGAGTCATCTTCCGAGAACGATGTCTTCTTCGCAGAGTGGTGGGTCGACGGCGAATCGATCTCGACTTCTCGTATCCGCTTTTTCCCCTTTTCGGTCGGGGTTTGGGTTGCTCCTGCGTAAGAATCCTCGAACCTCTCGCGGTTTGTTTGTTTGATAAGGGTCTCGCTAGATCGAGCGGGGTGCATCACACTGTGCTCGTTGAGCGCGCTGGGTGCTGTCGGGACATGGCGGCTCTGAGACTGCGGAGGCGCCGGCGGAGGCGCCGGCGGTGGAGCTTTGTTGATAAGTGAAAGGAGTCGGGCTTGCTGTCTGGCAACGTCGGAGCTGCCTGAGCGAGGTTTCAACTCGGCCCTCTGTGTGCTCCCAGCCAAGACCGGCTCCATTCGGTTGATGCCCACGAAAGCGACCTCGTCAGTGTCGCTGCGCGACCTTGGTGGGTGAGGCGACTGTGTGCCAAAGGGCAGCTGCGTGTCAAAGGGCATCTGGGTGTTGATGGAGGCATCTCGGTCGCGCGATTCGTTTGCGCCGGCCATTGTGTGGTGGTCGAGGTGATCCTCTTGCTTTGTTTGTGCCTGCAGGCATCGAGTGTCTTGTCGTAGGCGAGTGTGGTCGAGCCGTAAGAGGGTCGAGATAATGTCGTGGGAGCGGTTCAGAGCTTTTGCAGGGTCCACACGAACTTGGGCTATGGGATACAGTCCAACCCAGTCAATTTGTTCCAGCAGCAACTGGAGCTTGTTTCGCGGAGGGCCGTATGAGGTGTACCGTATAACGTACTTGTTGACAGCCCATAGGGTGCCGGCGGAGGGTCGGCGGGCGGGGTGGTGTGCGAGCAGGGCGCTGTGGCAGGCGGTGGTGAGAGAGGTCTCGCAGTGATGGTGGCCGTCTGTGATGACCAGAGGTTCAGTCTGGGTGGACTCTTAGCTGGCTGGCTGGCTGGCTGGCAGGCAGGCAGCGTGCGGAGCAGAGCAGCAGCATCTCACCTGAAGCACGAGCACCTGCTCTTGGGCGTGGGCCGAGGGCAAAGGGCCGATGATGTCGATGCAGGAGCCGTTGTCGTGATATATGCCGTCCCACTTTGTGTCGACGGGCGCCGAAGCTCTGGGGCGGTGTGCCTCTGCCTTTAGCTTGTGCTGCTCCTCGAGCCAGCTGTGGGCGAGGTCGAGCTGTGTCTTGACGGCGCCATGCAGCCAATGCTCCAAGTTGTCAGCAGCCATGCGTCGGACGCGTCCAAGAACGCGCCGGCCGTTGCGCGCCTAGTCGTTTTGGCGATGACGGGCGAACATGAACATTGACAGCGAGCGGGGCACGCAGGCTGTCGCTCATGTCAGGTTCAGGCTGCAGATGCAACCAGCAAGATGGGAATTGCAGGACACAGGAAGCAGGGTGCAGGACACAGGACACAAGATGCAAGATGCAAGACGCAAATGCAAATGCACGACGCAACACGCTCGACGCAAGACGGGAGGCGTGCCGGCCAGCTGCTGCGCCTCTGATGCACTGCACTGCGCGCCACGGCCACGGCCAACGGGCAACAGACGCAGAGGGTGCGGGAGAGGGCCGCCGCCGCCAACGCAGCCTGACTCGCAATGACGCGCCTGTGGGGGATCAGCTGGCTGGCCCATTGACCCTCACCCAGCTCCACACTGCCAGCACCACGACGACGACGACCAGCGCTGCCCGGCCTGCCTCCTGCGCCCACGCCCTCCTGATGCTGCCTGCCACTGAGCCCCGCCCGATGCCCGCGACCACGCCCGCGACCGCCAACCGGTAGCACCATAGCTCCAGCTCCAGCTGCTGCTGCCGCTGCCGCTGCCGCTGCTGCTGCACACTCTCACTCTCTCACCGCCGCCATGGCGAGCCCCGCGCCCGACTCGCTGCACGGGACGCTGCACCAGCTGCACCTCACCGCGTCGCGCTCCGACTCGCTCACCACCTTCGACGACCTCACGGCCCCGCCAGCGCCGGCCGCCGCGGGCGAGCCCAAGGGCATCGAACTGGTCCACGGCGGCCTGAGTGGGCTGTACAGTCGCATCCGCGCCTCGGTCGGCGGTGCGCGAGACGTGGCCACCGACGGCACCGACAGCCTCTCCTCGGGCTCCAGGCGGCGCAACAGCTCCAGGCCCAGCGTCCTAGCACGCAGTCCCGCCGGCACCCTCGCCTCGTCGCCCGTCACAGTCTCGGCCCCTTCGCCCCGCCTGCAGTCGCCCTCGTCGGCCGCCTTCCCAGACCTGCCCCCGCCGCCCTCGCGAGACTCGACCGTGTCCAACGCCACCATCACCAGCAAGCTCTCCCTCAACGGCTCCAAGACGTCGCTGCAGACCACTCGCTCTCGGCCCCCCATTGCAACGAGCAGCGAGCCTACCTGGTCGCTGAGAGACGATGACTCGTTCGCCCACAGCCCCGTGAGCACACACTCTCGCGTCCAGAGCGGCTCAGCCTTTGATCTGCCAAAAAATGGCTCTGTCAAGGACTTTGCTCCCGCCGCTGGGCCCTCTCGTTCGCCTCGCTTTGCGCCTGTTCGCGACAGTGGCCTGCGCCGGAAACGAAGCAACATGGACTATGAGGCCCAGGAAAGTGACGATACCGAAGACGACATGGTCGTTGTGGATGGCGACAAACCCGTAGACACGGCTGGCTACAAGTTCCCTTCAGACGCGGTCCGGGACAGCCCCAACAACTTTCGGTCAGAAGGTCCATTCCAGTCGCCTCGTCTACAAGCAGTCAACCCCAAGGACCAGTCCGACAACGGCTCTGAAGAAACAGAGAAACCGCACGTCACTGCCACCGCTCGAACTCCAGTCATCGCTCCCGAGCCACAGCGCCCACCTCTGGTCAAGGTTGGCCCTTCACATCTACCCGGCTTCCAAACTTCAAGAACGTCTTCCTCTGATGGCATAAGCTCTGTCATCACAACCTCGACTATGCGTGCCCCGACAGTCCCTCCCATCAAGGAGATTCAACGCCAGGCTCATGCGAGCCCTGCCGTCAACAACATGCCACGAAGTGCTTTTACTCAAATGCGCAGGAAGATACTGGACAAGGAGTTTTGGATGAGAGACGAAAATGCAAAAGACTGTTTCAACTGCGGAGATGCCTTCACAACCTTCCGAAGAAAACACCACTGTCGCACTTGTGGGCAGATCTTCGACTCCAAGTGTACCTCCATTGTCTCGGGAAAGCTATTTGGCCAGCCTGGCAATCTACGCGTCTGCAAGCCGTGCGAGAACATCATCTACGGCCACGATGATGACTCCTCCGACTACACAGACGACGGAGACCAGGCGTCCATCTACGACAACAGCAACCAGGTGGAAGATTTTGATGATGACGATGTCAGTCAACAGCAACATGACCACACAAAGATTGGCACTCCTACCATCAGTATACCCATGTCGCGCAAGACCGGTAGCGAGAAGAAGCGGCGATCGCACATCATTGAAGTTGGCACTCAGACTTTGGCCAGACCAAGCTCGTCACGGTCGTTGCGATCACTGAGTGGGAGGCCGCGCTCGTCGAGCCACAAACGCCATCATTCCAAACACCAACACATGCGTCACGTCAAACACGACGACCGAGCACCATTCCACCAACAATACTTTCACGACTCGACTCGCGGCCAATCCAATCTGCCAGCTTTCCACCATGACAACATCATCGACCCTGACCTTGCGCCCTTCATGTCAGATGACAACTCCAGCGAGGAGGAACATCCAAGCATCTTTGCAGCTCTAGATGCAGATGCGTCCACAGGTACTGGTCTGGAAGGCGACAAAAGTGGGTTTGGCAGTCTCTTTGCCGCCATGAAGAAAGGAAAGTCGCGGTCAGGTGAGAAGAATGGGCCTGCGCGTGATAGTGATAACATCAGCATCGCAAGCCGGCATGGTGCGCGACCTCCCAGACGGCGGAACATGAGTGTCAGTAGCATCACACATCGACCGTCCCCGCGAAGAGCTAAGAGCCAAAACCTTCTACGACCCTTCACGGCAGGCTTTGGTGCTGTCGGATTGACTTCGCAGTCTGGCACTCCACAGCTTCGCCCATCCCCATCCCCAACACCACCAGGCACCAAGATAACGCGCAGTGCTTCCATGCAGGGTGGTATCTTCCCCAAGGTCGAGCTCAACAAGGCCAGTCTCGACCATGCTCGCAAGCTTCTCACACAAATGCTGCGCGATGCAGGCGTCGCGCACGTTTCTAGCTGGGAGAAAGCTCTGATTCCAATTCTGCGACAATGCACGGATGATGTCAATCCAGACGTGGACAGAGGCGACGACATCGATGTCCGAAATTACATTAAACTGAAAAAGATACCCGGTGGCAAGCCTCGCGACACAGCGTACGTATCAGGCGTGGTTTTTACAAAGAACGTCGCTCTTCGCAGTATGCCACGCAACATACCGAACCCAAGAATCATAATAATCACTTTTGCAATCGAATATGCCCGACATCAGGCCCACTTCATGAGCTTGGAGCCTGTAATCGCACAAGAGCGAGAGTATCTGCGCAACTTGGTCAGCCGCATTGCAGCTCTTCGACCGCATGTTCTGCTGGTACAGCGTAATGTGTCTGGTCTTGCGCTCGAGTTTCTCGACCAAGAAGGTATTGCCGTAGTGTACAACGTCAAGCCCACTGTGCTGAATGCGGTCGCACGATGCACTCAGTCACGAATGATCTCATCCGTCGATAAGCTCGCTATAGATCCATCTCACTTGGGACGGTGTGGCAGCTTTGATGTCCGCACCTATGTCCACAAAAACGTCAAGAAGACATACATATATCTTTCCGGATGTCAGAAAGATCTGGGCTGCACCATCATCTTACGAGGCGCTGACGATGATGACCTAGTCAAGCTAAAGCGCGTTACCGAATTCATGAGCTATGTGGTGTACAATCTTCGCCTCGAGACCTGTCTCATGCGCGACGAGTTTGTCGATACACCAACAGAGTCGGTAGTTGATCCGCATGCTGTAGGCAACGAGAAGCACCCAGATCATATCAACACCACAATGGCCATTGCAGCAGGTATAGAAGTAGGGTCTGACGGCAGCGCAATCGCTGGGGATGCTGCGCCATCGTACTACAGCGACCTGGTAGAGAACCATCGCACAAAGGTCTTGTCCTCGTCGCCATTTGTCAAGTTCATGCAACCCTACCTTCTTGAGCAGGCTCGTCAATACGAGAGAAAGCTCCATCATCTCCGAAGGAAGAAAGACCAGTACAATGCTGACTCGGACAACGACGATGAAGCACCTAACCAAGAATTCGAGCTTGTACAGCCAGAGATGGTACATGGCGTTGTCGAAAAGGCCTCGAAGCCGGTCCGCGAGTTCCTTTCCGCTGTGCACGCATCTGAGTATGATAAAGCTTTGCACAACTACGAGACGCAGAAACGACAGTGGGAAGCCTATCTGTCCGGAAACACAGATCTGTACGATCCTTTCAATCATCAGAAGATCGCAGTTTTGTACAGTGTGGTCAACACCACTACCTCGACGCCTTGCATTGGCCCCGAGATCATTGCGCTTGGCTTCTATCAAGAGCATGACTACGATGACGGATTCACCCCTGACTGCACCCTCGGCCAGTACGTCGAGGATCTCTGCACATCCGCGGGCATTGTCTGCGAAGTCGATGGGTGCAACCGTAGAATGGTGGACCACTCGCGCCAGTATGTGCATGGCGAGGGACAGATGACTGTTGTGGTTCAAAAGCACGCCCCAAAGTTGAAGGGTTTGTATCAAGCAATTCTGATGTGGAGCGCCTGCAGGATATGCAGCCAGGAAACGCAACCAATCCCCATGTCCGAGTGGACTTGGAAATACTCCTTCGCCAAGTACCTAGAATTGACTTTCTGGAGCACGCAGTTGCATCCTCGCTCAGGCGTTTGCCCTCACGACATCCACAAGGACCACGTACGTTACTTTGGCTACAATAATGTCGCACTCCGCATTCAGTATGATCCCGTACCAATGTACGAAGTCATTGTGCCGAGGCCGAACATCACCTGGAAAGTGGACAAAGATCTTAAACTCAAGAACGAACAATACCTGAAGATTGAAGAGCGTTTGGACTGTTTCATGGCTTCGGTGCGCTCTCGCATCAAGAGCATACATGTTGAAAGTGTCATCCCTGAGAAGGTCGAAGCGTGTAGGGCCGAGGTTGAGCGTCTGATCAAACGTGTAAATGACGAGCATGAGTTCCTGCGGCACAAACTCCAGGACAAGTACATGAACTCCAAGTATTACGAGATTATCCCTCTCAACCGAGCTATTCGTGCGATCCAGGAAAGAGCTATCGCTTGGGACGAGACCTTCATGGACTTTGAGCAAATGTTCTTCCCATCTGAAAAGGACATTCGTAGACTTGCCACACTGCAGCTCAAGAAGCTGTTCCTTGAGCGCGACGAGTCCAGTACCTCATTGACATCGGTCGACGAGGGGGTAGAGTCAGGTGATGACGAGCCTGGATACGACGACAAAGACGATTCACTAGTGATGACGCCGATGCCGTCAGGCATGTCGCCCGAAAAGGCCACTGACATGTTGACATCTGTGGTCAAAGAAGATGGCGACCAGCCCCTTGATGCCGATGCTACTCCTATAGCAGAACGGCCTTCTACACCCATCAAAACCATTTCCGACCTGCCGATTCATGCACCTCGCGAAGCTGTGGAGCGGGAGGATGTCCGACACCTAGATCTTGCCGTATCATCAGATTATCCGAGCGTTGTAGCCAAGGACGATCAGCCCCCTCAGACGCCGACGACGTCTCCAGATGGAACTCTGCTCGATGCTGGATCTCCTACGCCGACAAGCCATCCCAAAATCAACCCCATCGACAAGTCTTTGGCCGATGCGATCGAGAACATGCAGACTTCGCCAACCCCATCACCAACGCCTCATATGACACTAGAGAGCAAGATTCCACGATTGGTAGAGACTATTCGCCGTGAGACTCCAGCAAGGCCCGCCACATTGGCACGTACTCAATCGCAGCCGGGCAATATTCCAAAGCGTCAGTCGACATTGCCACCCCCTGTGCCCTATAAACCAGAAGTTCTCCGCCCGACATTCAACGATTCGCAGAAGGCACTAGAACGTATGACTGAGCGTCTACGACTCGGAATATCAAAGCAAAGGTCTGCATCCAGGATCCCGCGTTCAGTGCCTTTCAAGACCCAATCATCCAAAGTTTCAAAGCTCGCTGAGCACTTTGAGCAGCTCTCGCGCGAGTTCCAGAAGGAGCGCACACGTGAACGCTTCCGTGCGAGGGACAGACAAGTGCGCGCGTATCCACTTGCATCATCGAAGCCTATTGTTGAGGTGTACAAGGATATCCACGAAGCGGTCCAAGAGAACACAGCATCTGATGAAGAAGTGCAGGGCGAGTCCTATCCACGAACAAGCGTGGATAATAGTACTCTTGATGATAGTGCGGTCACAGAGACGACAGACAACACGACAGCCCCTGAATCACCAGTTGATGACCGTCGTGGCAACAATCTAGCAGACACCCATACTGACAGCGAAGAGTCACCAAAGGCAGAGAGTCACCCCACATCTGATGCCGAGAACGACGGAAGTGATGTTGAGATAGCACCAGAGGATGTTCCATTGCCAGACAGCATCTCAAGCTCGCAATTGCTCAACATGAGTGACTCCCAGCTTGATGCTTCCTTGGAACTCCCCAGGCATGAGAAAACGACACTGCTAAAGATGCTGACCAACTTCTGGTCAGAGCGTTCTGCAAGCGGGTGGGCGCCTCTTGACTATCCCTTTGCGCAGATCGAGCACGTCTGGGAGGATTCCGATATCATCGTTCGTGAAGACGAGCCCAGTTCCATCATTGCACTGGCTCTGTCCAGCCCCGACTACCTGGTCAAGCTTCAGTCATTCCGTGACGATCCATCTGGCCTGGACATGGAGTCCATGGAAGGATCGATTGAGCGCAACCTGCTCCACGACAAGAACACCAACATCCGCTACGGATTTGCCAACCGCGGTGTCAAAGCGCAGTGTAAGATATTCTACGCACAGTCTTTCGATGCACTTCGTCGAAAGTGTGGTGTAGCGGACCGCTTCGTCGAGTCTCTCTCCCGCTGCTCCAAATTTGAGTCGAAGGGCGGAAAGTCGAAGTCGATCTTCCTTAAGACGCTCGACGACCGCTTCATCCTCAAGTCTCTGTCGCCAATCGAAGTCCAGGCATTCTTCCGGTTTGCACCTAACTACTTCGCTTTCACACACCAGAATCTATTCAGGCAATTGCCGTCTGTCATAGCCAAGATGTTCGGGCTCTTCCAAGTCCAGATCAAGACACCCACCGGCCGCGACTTTGACTGGTTCATGTTGGTCATGGAAAACCTATTCTACGACCGCGAGCCCAATCGCCGTTACGATCTTAAAGGCAGCATGCGAAACCGCAAGATCCAGTCAACAGGCGAGCGCGACGAAGTCCTCCTCGACGAGAACCTCGTCGACTTGATCTACTCTGAGACACCCATCTTTGTGCGTGAACACACCAAGAAGCTGCTCAAAGCCAGTGTATGGAACGACACGCTCTTCCTCTCCCAGAACAACGTCATGGACTACTCCCTAATGGCTGGCTTCGACGACAACGAGCACGAAATCATCGTCGGTATCATCGACTGCATCCGCACATACACGTGGGACAAGAAACTCGAGTCCTGGATCAAAGACCGCGGCAAGAACAAGCCCACCATCACATCCCCCAAGGACTACCGCAACAGGTTCAGAATCGCAATGGAGAAATACATCCTCCAGGCGCCAAACTGCTGGCACCAGTTCGCAGGCAGAATGGCCGCTGGTGGCGATAGGAGGAGACTGGCGCTCGAAGGCGCGACGCCCGTCGTTGGCCAGGGGCACCAGAGGAATGTCAGCAGCGCGAGTACAGTCGGCGGAGGTACGAGTGGCGGACACAGCAGGGGAGGCAGCCTGACGCAGCGGAGCATGATGGCGGGGATGGAGAATATGGGCGATGAGATTGCAAGACAAGAGGCGAGGAAGATCAAGTAGAATGTTTTCAAAAGCATAGCGAGGAGCAAGGCGTTCATTTCGGGGGTTTTGAGCGGCATTACTGAATCAAGGACGCATAACTAGCATACGAAGCAATCTACATATTCATCGTAGCTGGGCACTGGGGCTCGACGAGCTTACTGTGGTCACGAGGCTTGAATACACTTATCTTTATAACAACCCGTTACCCACATCGTCCCTCACCATAGCTTAAGTTGGTGAGGGCCAGACAATGCACACCCAGACGTGGACAACGACCCGACCAGACTTCCCACAGAACATCACAGTTTACATGTCGAGCAACACAATCTACGCAAAGAGCGACTCTCGAAGCCATAACTTCATTACTAACAACACTCGCACGCGAAGCAGAGGCAAAACGACCAACGACCCAACCCCATCAAAGAAGCCCAGGGCAGCGACCAAACCAACGCTTCGAAACAAATCCGATAACCGGGAGTTTGACGCACTCTAGCGGTCATGGTGGGCGACCTCCTTGCGCTCCTCGCGAACGACCTCCTTGCCATCGATGCCGACCTCGTTGATGGAGCCGTGGCCCTCGCGGTCGGCCTCGATGTTCTTGATCATCTCGGTGATGCCGAAGAGGTCGTCCATCTTCTCGAGCGACAGGCCCTTTGTCTCGGGCACGAGGAACCACACGAAGAAGAACATGCCGAAGCAGAAGCTGCCGTAGATGAGGAAGGTGCCGTAGCCGTTGAAGCCGACTGTCGTCATCATGTTTGCTGCATACGAGTTAGCGAGGAGGCTCTTGGGTGGTGAACTGGGGAGAGGGGGTATTTACGCGTAGCTGCACGTCAAAGTTAGCGGAGATTCTATCAAGTGGGGAGATGGGGATACGTACCACGGGCGACAACGAAGTTGAAGAGCCACTGGGTTGCTGCAGCGATAGCGACGTTGAGGGAGCGCAGACGAGCAGCAGGGATCTCAGACACGTAGATCCAGCACACGGGACCCCAGCCGAACTGGAAGAAGCCGGCGTACAGGAAGACGCAGACCAGGGCGAAGTAGCCGGCGGCTGGGACGCCGCCCGCGCCGGCCTTGAGGTCCGGGGGGTCGAAGCGCATGTACAGACCGATGTAGAACATGGCGAGGCCCTGGGCGATGGAGGTCCACAGGAGCGAGCGGCGGCGGCCGAGGGAGTCGGCGGCGAAGATGAGGAAGGCGAGACAGGCGATCATCTTGACGATGCCGTAGATACCCGTGGCGAAGAGCTTGACCTCGTTACCGCTGAGACCGAGGGCAGTGAAGATCTGGGGCGCGTAGTAGTTGATGGCGTTGGTGCCGGTCATCTGCTGGCAGATCATGAGACCGATGGAGATGAGCGCTCGCTTGCGGTTACCGGGGATGGTGAACATTTCCTTGAGGAGATCCTTGACCGAGGCACCGGCGATGAGCATGCGCTCGTGCTCGAGCTGGTCGGCAATGTCCTTCAACTCGGCAACGACGTACGGGTGCGTGGCAGGCAGGTTGCGGACACGGGCGAGCACGCTGGTGGCCTCCTCCCAGCGATCCTGCTTGGCGAGGAAACGAGGAGACTCCTTGTTCAGGGCCATGGTGCAGAAGAGGAGGACAGCGGGGAAAGCCTGCATGGCGAGGGGCACAATGTAGACACCGGCGCCCTTGATGTGTAGCAGCGAACCGTAGTTGACCCAGAAAGCCAAGCAGATACCGGTAGCGATGAAGAGTTGGTACAGACCGGTGAGACCGCCGCGAATGGCACGAGGAGCGTTTTCGGAAATGTAGAGAGGGACGACCATGGAGGCTTCACCGACACCGACACCAGCGACGAGACGACCGACGTACATGGCTGCGATGCTACCAGAGGCAGCGGCCTGGATGACACAACCGACGATGGTGATGAGACCGGCGACCTGGAGAGTCCACTTGCGACCATATTTGTCGGACATCCAGGAACCGATGAAGCAACCGATGAAACATCCAGCTTGGAGGGTCGCGGCAATGTTGGCGCTGAGATCGGCGCGCTGTGCCTTGGTCTTCTCCTTGAGGTTGTACTTGCTGCCGTGCACGTCAGTCATTGTGGTCATGTGGCAACTGTCAGGGGGGGGGGGGGGGGGGGGGGGGGGGAGGACGCACATCTGGAACTCGTTCAACTCGAGAACGCCTCCAATGGTACCGATATCGAACCCGAAAAGCATACCACCAAAGCAGGCAGAGCCAGCCATGGCAAAGGCACGCCATCCGTAGATCTCTGGGGGATCCAACTTGACGGCATCGTTCTTGACGATGCTCCTGATGATTCTCGCACCGGTAGAGGGACGGCCGCTCATGTTTGCGGGTGATGATGGTTCGAAGACTGTCGTCTTGTGCTTCAAGTCAACCTGTGTTAGACCCTGGTCCAGTGCTGGTCGACGATCGATGCCAGTGAGTGTGAGGAAAGAGAGAGGAGCCTCCACAGATTGGATGATCCTCGATAAATGGAAACCCCCCCGATATCTATATAACTGCATGTACAGCGGCCCAAGCTCGCAGTCAAGACGGGGTAACCAACGCCGCGGTCCCATGCCCCAGGCCATCCACCCCGGACTCCAAACTCGATTGAACCATCCACACGCACGTTGAACAGGCCATCCACATCCCGAAGCAGCTTCGCTTGACGATCCAGATAGCGTTTTTGTTTGTTCCGTCCAGTGAGATGCTGCTCACGTTCGAGTGCTTGGCTCCCGATTGCAGACAAGTTGCTTGGCTCGGCGCAAACCACCACCCGCCATTTGTGGAAGAGGGAATATGCGTCTTGGACGAGCCAAGCACAGCGTGAATTCCCGCCAACAACGGGAAGACGTGGCGTCCCCTCCTCATCAGCGATTAGCGGGCGAAGCAAGTCTGGGGATCTTGGCCTTCCCATGAGGTCGGCTTGGCCAGGCCTTTGTTGTCCTTCACCGCACGATCCTGCTCTCCACATCGGCGCATCGGCAAATCTGGGGTAAGGTTGGCTCGAAGCGGGACCGCTAGCATGCAAAACAAGATCCTGAGGCGACGGCGGGCATTTCCCGTGCATTTATCCGTCCATTAACGCTTTGTGCACATCCCCCACATCCAAGCCAGCCATGGTTGTACTATGTAGTAAGATTTGTGGGATTCCATTGTAAGACATTGTGGGCGTTAGCCGAGTTGGTGAGCCTGCCTCCGCCCGCAGAGATAGAAAATCGTTATTACGCGGTGGGTTCCCACGCTTTGCACATGGAGGGGCACCATGGCAATGTGGTTGGTAGGAACAGCGATCTGCGCACAATTCTGCCATCAATAGCCCGACACCCGACGGTTAAAGGGCAATATAAAGGAAACGACCAATGTCTATCGCGCGCACGTTTGAACGGTTGGGACAAGCAGCCAGTGACATCCAAACCCCCTGCCACTCTAACATACCCACACGCATTCCGGCCCAAGACAAGCATTTTGGCAACCCTCGATCCGGCACCCGCCCTCAACGCCCAAACTCTTGGACTCGCTGGGCTCCCGGCAATTTTGCTGCACCATCGCACGCCACGAATAACAGCGCATGTCACTTGAACTGGGACTGCTGTCTATGACGACCACGGACCGAACGTGACGGAAATTCGGACGCAATAATTCTTGCGAAGAAAGCCCTCACTTGACGCCTTGCAAGAGCGCCCAGCAACGGCAATAGTGTTTGTAGGAAATATTGCATGACCGCGCCCGAATCATGAGTGCCGCCACCGCAGACGCCAACCGCGCGTTTCCCCTCCACGCTTTCTCCACGAATCCGCTGCGCGACAGAGATGATGTTGTCAAGGCTGTGGCATCGCTGCTCGATCCGCTCTTGGCGGGCTTCTCCGACTACAGCTCCATGGTCAAGGTTGGGTCGACCGGCACCCGCTTCGATGAGACTGCTGCCCAGGTTGAGGGCTTTGCGAGGCCGCTCTGGGGTCTTGCAGCGTTGCTGGCCGGAGGCAGTGAATATGCTGCAACTGACAAGTTTGTCCAAGGTTTGATCAATGGCACCGATCCTGAGAGTCCGGGGTTCTGGGGGTTCATGGAGGATATTGATCAGAGGATGGTGGAGGCGTGTCCGATTGGATTCACACTTGCTGTTGCTAACAAGCAGTTCTGGGACCCGTTGACTGACAAGCAGAAAAAGAATGTCGAGACCTGGCTGGGCAGTATGAATGGTAAAGAAATGCCCAACACGAACTGGTATGTCATTCTTTTGTTCATGTCAATCGTTCTGAATTTACAGACACTGACCACCCTGCAGGTTATGGTTTAGAGTATTTGCCAACCTTGGCCTTGCGAAAAACGGAGCAAACTGGAACAGCAACCTTGTCAAGTCAGACATCAAACAGCTAAACACCTTCTACCGCGGCGATGGCTGGAGCAATGACGGCCCTGAGCATTACCGGCAGATGGACTACTATTCCGGCTCTTTCGCTATTCAGTACCTGCAGCTCCTCTACGCCAAACTCGCCGCCGACATTGATCCAGAGCAAGCAACAGAGTATAAAGAACGTGCACGACTCTACGCCCAGGACTTCGTGCACTACTTCGACCCCGAAGGCCGCGCCATTACCTTCGGTCGCTCACTTACTTATCGCTGGGCCATGGTCGCCTTCTGGGGTTCCCTAGCCTTTGCTGATGTCGAGCTCCCCGCCCCCTTATCATGGGGCGTCGTAAAAGGCATCTGGCTACGCAACCTGCGTTGGTGGACAACCCAAAAAGACATCTTCCAATCCAACGGCATGCTGACGCTGGGCTACTCATACCCCAATACCTACCTGGCTGAAAATTACAACTCACCTGGCTCGCCATACTGGTGCATGCTTGCCTTCGCGCCACTGGGCGCCTCGAAAGACCACCCCTTCTGGACCGCAAAAGAGGAACCGCATCCCTACGCCAACACGCGCATTGTCAGACCACTCCCACACCCCCGCCACATCGTGATTCGCAGTGGCGGCCACTCCTTCCTCCTCAGCAGCGGACAATCCTGCCACTACGCCATCAAAAACTCCAACGCCAAATACGGCAAATTCGCATACAGCTCCGCATTCGCCTACTCGGTCTCAACCGGGTACCAGGAACTCGAGCAGTTCGTGCCCGAGTCCTCTCTCGCACTGTCCGACGACGGCGGCGAGCTGTGGAAGATGCGGCGCGCGCACAACGGCGACCCGAGCATTGAGACAATAGACGGCGAGCCGGTGCTAGTCAGCTCTATGAAGCCCTGGCCCGATGTCGAAGTCCAGACATACCTTGTTCCGCCTGCGGAGTCGAGTCCGAACTGGCATCTGCGCGTCCACAGGATCACGACTGGACGGGATGTGTTGACCGCCGAGGGGGCTTTTGCGGTGTATGGCGCGAGGGAGGCGGATGGGCGGGCATTCACCGGCTTCGACGCACAGCTGCCTGAGGGTGGTCGGGAGGAGGGCCAGAGCTCGCTCGCTGCGTCGCGGTCAGGCGCTGTTGGTATTGCAGAGTTGACAGAGACGAAGCGGGCGGGACACGTGCTGCAGGCTGATGCGAATAGCAATCTTGTTGAGGCGAGGAGCGTGGTGCCGCTGCTCAAGAACGAGCTCAAGGCTGGCTCTACGACGTGGTTTGTCACTGCTGTGTTTGCGCTGCCGGCGAGTGTTGATGGGTGGAAACAGAGCTGGAAGGAGGGGTGGGAGAAGAAGCCTACAGTGCCGAGTTGGGTGCAGGAGAAGATTGGTGGGAAGATTTAGAGAGGTGACAAAGGTATTGTAGCACTGTTGAAACGAAGATGTGATTGAGTTGATGCCTTTGATCTTGCTCAGGTCGTGCTGGTCGAATCAAGTCGACCAAGACGGGGAACGAACATCAGGGACGGAGATTTTGTGCTCTTGCTTCAGACAATGGTTGCGGTGCAACAGAATCGCGCTGTAGCAATAAGACAAGCTAGAATTAGGGATAGATGTAGGGTTTCCTCTGGGGCACTGTTACTTCTTGTGCACATCAAGCGCTGGGATGTTGGCAGCCTAAAGAAGATTTGAGGACAGATCCAAAATGACTCGACGCTTCAGTCTTAGCACAATGGCGTGTACACTGTGCTTGCAGCTTCTTGATCCAAGGTCTGGAGTCACGGGCAAGATGGACTAATCAGTGAAGAAATACATGCCAATGTCTACAACAATCGTAGAGCTTGCAGCTTGCCATCATAACGCTGTTTTGTATTCTTTTGATTACAACCGAAGAGCGATTGATTTCTGAAAGCAAAGACGCTCGAACGAATCACCTCCACACAGCCATCACATGCCCCGGACGTGACAGTGGCCCTACACCTCCTTCAACGGGTTCTCGTCCGCATCCAGAATGCCCTTCTTGATCAACTCCTCCGGGTCGGGGCGGCTCTGCAACCCCTTCTCCAGACTATCCGCTCTCATGTGGTGTTCGAGCTCGCGCTGCTTCTCCTGCAGTGCAGGCGCCGCATTGGACGCGGGGAGGATGTTGCGCTGGATGAGGTCTCCTCGGTCGGGGCGCGCGTTGAGGCCCTTTTTGAGGTTGTCTGTTGCGCGCTGGCGCTCCAGCTCGAGGGCCTTGGCTTGCAGGGCGCTGTGAGGGAGGGAGTCAGCTGATGCGCGGGAAGCTTTTGCAACGGGAGGAGTTTACGGAGCTGTGGTGGTGTCGAGCAAGATGTGTCTGTTCTTCAGGTCCTGAGCTTCCGGGCGGTGCTGCAGATGCTTCTCCAAGCTGTTGCGGCGCTCGTTGCTGCGGACGGGCGAGATGGGCGTGGCGTCGACGATGTTAGTGCTTTCAGAAGCCATGGTGGGCAGTGGTCAGTGAGATCAATAGAGTTGCGCAGGGAAACTAGAGTGCAGATGTAGCTGGAGCTTGCGCAGGTTGCATGTACTTATAGCAGCTCGTGGGAGGTGAGATGAGAGGGGACACGGCGGCTCGATGCGTCGAAACAAAGCTGCTGCGGCTGCCAGGAGCTGCCAGGAACCTTGGGTGCGGGGCCAACGACATCCCTGCGTCTGGCAACTGCCTCCATCATGTGCGAGTGTCTCGGTCAGGCACGCGTCTCACGAGCAACAGAGAGATCACTGCGTTGTGATTCATGATGCCATGTTACCACTTTCGCTGCTGATGGCGCGTTCACTGGCTGCGACTGAGCGGATTGCCAGCCCAAGCTCAGGCAGATGACGTATGGGTTCGCCCACGCAACACAGCTTCAGGGCAATGAGCAACCGCAACAAAACAAGGCTGTGCAGCTGCCTAGAATAACATGTTTATTCGAACGCTCATTTCATCAAGAGCTCGGTCCTAACTCTCCTGCAATTCAATTCCGCCGCGGCATTTCTGTTTCGGTTTACTCACAGACCCAATGCTCCACCGAATAGCTACAGCTACAGCTTCAGAGTTACTGCAGTTATATCAGCACATATGATCCCCAATATCAACGACTACTCACCCGTAGGCCTAGTATATCTAGTAACGGTCTTCGTCGTTGTCTTCGGCGGCGGATTACAGCTGGTCACAAATGTTGCAGTGACACCCGGATTATACTTGACAGTCCGGCACGGCTACATACAATGAGTACCCCCTTCAATAACGCATCATCCTTAGATTGACTTACGAGTCCCACGCCGAGTCTCTCGGTAGCCAGTGTGCAGCCGATGCCGCAATCAGTATACGATGTCAGGGTGACGGTCCTGGCGTAGTTTGTACAGGTCCTCGCGAACGACGGATGCTTGAGGATGGTATGGGTGCAGGTTGGTGCTGGTGTGGTGGCCGGCGATGGGATGCCAGGTTGTGCGAGGGGTGATGAGAGCCTAATGTTGAGGTGAGTAGCAGGCAGGATGAGTACAAGTCAAGGGCGGAGTTGTTTGTAGGGGACATACACCTCAGCGGACAGGACGGCTAAAACAGCACTGACGATAATCGAACGCATCTTGAACTGCCAAAAAGATGTGATCTGTCGAACACAATGTGCTCACTCGTCGTACCCCCACGAACATCTTAATGCTTATTTCCATTAAGCACATCTCCCTTCTTGGCCAGGGTCAAAGAGGGCCTGTACAACATACAGGCCATGCAGTTGAGCATCCGACCAAGGTATCAGCAAGGAAACTGGACCGATTGCCATGTGCAGAGATCAAGGGATGCGTGGAACGATGCACGAACATACATTCCTCAAGACACGTCACTGTAGCAATAGGAACCTAGAGGATGGAAGAATGTCATTCATTACCACATTAAACCATGTACCATGATTAGGAGCAAATGTCCCGCATTAATTTACAAGATGCCTCTGCTCCTTTACTGAGCCCTCGAGGTTTATAAAGAGATCGTCGAAGACGATATAAATGGCAACATTCTCAGCCACCATTATATCGTCAACACAGTTTCCACCAGGGACGTTGTTGAGCGTAGCATGTCCCACTTTGCAATTTGTTCGAAGCTGTAATCCGGTGAGGTGTGAGTTCGATGCATTTAAGCACCGTCATCGTCACCAAGACGAAGAGCGCCCTCACGGTTGAGGCCGTTGGCCCAGAAGCCGCCAAGGTCAACATCAGTCTCGCGGAGCTTAGCGTGAGTGATGATCAACCAAGTACCAAACACGGGCTTAGCAAGAACGTCAAGGATGGCATAAGCGATGATTTCGCCGTCAACACCGACGCGGCGGGCACCGTCAGCGAAACCCCAGACACTGCGGATTGTTAGTGGTTGCTTTTAGTTGGGTACGGGCCTAAACTTACATGGGGTAGGCAGTCCAGAGGACAAGGGTGTAAGTAGCAATGGCAAGGAAGAATGAAGAGACATTCTGGCCCTTGGCCTGGACAGCAGCACGGCCGTTGACAGCAAGGTGCCAGACGACAACGAGGTAGGCAAAGCAGCCAATCGTGTACCATCCCCACTTAGCAGGGGTGCCCTCGGAGCCGAAAGCAGCGAAGAGACCAGTCAGGACCATAACGAGGTCAGCAACGATGGCCAGAGTGAGGTGAGCACCGTTCATGCCAGCCAGAAGACCAAGGTCGAGGAGCAGGAGAGGAGTGGTGATGGCCCAGTCAACGTAACGAGCCCAGAAGACCTGGCGGTTGATCTCGTGGTGGGTATCAGGGACGTGGTCGTGCTGCTCACGGATGTGGATGTGATGAACAGAAACACCCTGGCCGGTGGCCATGGCGAAGTAAGAGATCGCAGCAGTGATGGTGATCAAAGTTGTGATGACATAGAAGAGACGCTTTTGCTACGAGGCCGTTAGTGACCTGCGCGTCGTTGTGCGTTTCAAAGTACATACCACTGGGACTCTCCATGCGAGGCCAGAGAAGACACCAGAAGAGATCAACATGATGATGAAGACCACCCATAGTGTCTTTGTGCCTGTCTCGCCAACGAATTGGTATTCGGGCGAGTCGGGAATGACGGAGGGGATGGGTGAGACGCCGGTGGGCGAAGCAGTGGGCAGAGCAATGGCCGAGGTCTTCCTCAGAACCTCTTCAAATTGGTCGACAATCATGATGGCGGTGTTGCGGCTGTGAATTGAGTGACAACGATGATACTTCAATTGAAGACTGAAGCGTCGGGAAGAGACCAGCGGCGGCTGAGGTTTTAAAGAGGAGTCGCAGGCAACAGCTCGCAGGGCATTATGCTGTCACCTGCCCCGAGCTCTTGCAGGAGCTGTACAAAGTAGGAAGTCACGACGTCATCTCCCCTCACTGCATGCAGACACCATTGGCTACGGTGACGGGACGATTGGAGCTGGATCGCAGTCCAAGCGCCGGCCACCAACACGATGCAGACGTACAAAACCCCGCAAGTGGTGTCTCTGTACAGAGGTACCTCTTCGTTGATAAGAATTGATGCGTTGGGAGAGCTGTTGAGATGCGCTGCGCTGCGATGCTGACGCTCGGGGAATTGGCGGTGCGCACAGCCATGGAGAACCGAAATGCCATCACCGATCTGCACGATGTACCCCACAGTACCAAGCACGCAAAGTCTCAAGGATCGCGCTCTCGATGTCTCGTATGACAGCCACGTGACATCAGCCCAACCAATTCCAGCCCGCTGTTGCTGCCAGGGTGAGGCGTCTCGTCCGCCTTGCGCAGCTGCCAAAAACAGGGTTCTTAACTCTACTGACTCTGACATCCCATCAAGCAGCATGTGCCAAGACGTACCATTGGGCGTGACACTGCCTGCAAGCACGCGCAGCAATTATAGCCACTGAGCCTCCTTCGTGTTCTTTTGCATTAATATAATCCCACGTCCGGCCCTGTCGCACATCAAGAAGACTGCGCAATGCCCTGGTCGACGGGCCAACTCATGCGAGACTGGGCTTTGTCAGGAGTTCAGTCCTGCAGGTTACGTACCTAAGACGCAATAGCTGTCGGTTACCTAATATAATGTATCGTCAAAGGATCTTTTGTTGATTGCCAATTCGCCAGCGTGCGCATACGCAAAGAAGGTTTTGCTCGGTCGTTGCTACTCCTTCGTATCCTTCTCGCGTCGTTACTCTGCGCTTGTGCATGGTTATTGCAGTCACAGAGATACCCACGAGCTGTCAGAAACACGAGCAATCCAGATGCTGGTATGCAGCATGTCCGTACAAGACAATCGCATAGTCGCTTAGATTCGCGGGTTTGATGCTGCCTGGGTGCCACGCTTGCCATTCTCCGTCTCGGTGATTCCAGACATTTAATCTCGGTCGTCCACAAACGAAAGTTCCCCACCGAACTACGAAGTTTTCGCGATGGCATCGGACTGAACCGAGACGGGCCCCATCGTTCCCAAGAGCGCTCGGCACGCCAGCCGAGAGAGATGGGTCGTAATCGAACGGGACTGCGCTGGCCTAATTTTGTGTTGAAGTATTGAGCACTCGATGTTTGCTCCAATCACACAAATTTAGAGTCAAACACAAAACCAAAAAAACCAGGTCGGTATGGAATGTTTGGGAACAACCAAGTTCAGAACACTGGCTGGGATTAAACAGCCTCGGACATGCGGTGTTCGAGTCCCTCCGCAAAAAAGTCCCACGCTGATTCGCTGCTCAGCACGCATTGTAGCCAGACCGAACATGCAACACCATGCGAGCAAAAGCTGCGATATAGTAAGGCCGCCCAACGAGCGCGAACATGGCGCCGTCTATCCATTTGCAATTGAGCGAAAGGCTCGAACGGCAGATAAGCAGCACTCGGAGTCTGCGCCATCCCTGCTCATTTGCCCACTCTGTGACGGAAACGGCGGGTTTGGCTGCTTAGCGTAGACATCAAGGTGCTCTACATCCGTGGTGATTCTGCCAAATTTTCAAGCTGCACCGACCCGCTGCATTAACTCCTTCCGCGTGTCCATCACGGTACTGAATTGCTTGTTTCCCTCGGCGCAATAAGAGAAGCTGCACCCCAAGCTTGTGTACTCGCAGGACAAGAACCACCAAGCTGGGATCGACTAAACTAAGCTTTGTGATCTGTCAACCCACACGCCTGGATCACGACAGTCGTCATTGTCCTGGGTCGAGCCCGAACAAGTCCAAGAGTATTTTTGTACTATAAGACAATCCCCCCGGGTCGCTATTTGCCTTACCTTGAGTCATTTACTACTTCAATATCTTCAGCATGGACGCCGCAGCTATGGAGGTCGCACGCCTGGTGTTACGGCAGGACGCAGGAGCTGAAACAGAGACGACGCCTGTTTGCAGTGGATCCAATGACTATGATGGACGCATGGGCGTTCGCATATCGTCAATCTTTGTGATTCTCGTGGGTTCGCTATGGGGTAAGTCACATCTCTCTACAACATATACATCATCCTTCCCTTTGCATATATCCGTCTGTGCGCCCGCAGCCTTATCTGCTCAAGCCGTATAACTTGACCGTACCACATCATATCTTGTGTACTAACATTTTGAAGGCGCTGTTTTCCCAACGTTTGCCAAACGAGCAAGGACCAAGCTGGTCCCTGCCTGGACTTTCTTTGTCGCCAAATACTTCGGTTCAGGAGTCATCATTGCAACAGCTTTTATCCACCTGCTGGCCCCTGCGAACGAGGCCCTAGGCAATGAATGTCTTGTCGGCCAGGCCATCTCTTCAGACACGTACCCATGGCCTGAGGCCATTGCACTTATGACAGCCTTTGTCATGTTCTTCCTCGAGCTGATGACCATGCGCTACGCCAAGTTTGGCGGCGGCCACGACCACGGCGACGGCCACTCTCACAGCCACTCCCACAGTCATGGCGACGAGCACAGCCTCGAGGACAAGCGCGCCAGCCCCGAGGAAGCACCGCCCAGGGCCTCCCACGTCCGCGGCGAGGACCATCTCGGCCACCAGCGCGACCACGTGGACAACTCTGTACTCGGCTCCGATTGGGAAGCCCAAGGCTTCGTCCCAGAGACGTACGCTGCTCAACTGACCGCCGTCTTCATCCTCGAGTTCGGCGTCATCTTCCACTCCATCTTCGTCGGGCTCACTCTCGCCGTCGCGGGCGACGAGTTCATCACTCTGTATATTGTCCTCGTGTTCCACCAAACCTTCGAAGGCCTTGGTCTGGGCGCCCGTCTCGCCGAGGTCCCATGGCCACGGAGCAAGCGCTGGACCCCGTATCTGCTTGGTCTCGGCTACGGCATCTCAACACCAATCGCCATCGCCATTGGTCTCGGTGTTAGGACCACATTCGCCCCCGAGAGCCAGACGACGCTCATCGTCAACGGCGTCTTCGACTCCATCAGCGCAGGTATCCTCATCTACACTGGCCTGGTCGAGCTGATGGCACACGAGTTCATGTTCAGCCCGTACATGCAGAAGGGGCCCGTGAGCCGAACACTGAATGCGTTTGGGTTGATGGTGCTGGGCGCCGGGTTGATGGCTCTGCTGGGCTACTGGGCCTAGGCTGTGAAAACGCACAGTGGATTGGTTCTGGTTCTGGTTCTTTCTTCTTAAGCGTGTGTATAGATGACAATACCCTAGATTGTGGCGGCTGCGTGCTTGCATTGCGTTGTTTTCAGGCAGGATGCGTATGGGATACGTAATGGGATATGAATTTTTACGAGCGTGTTTATATGTAGAAGAGGACTGCTTTTTCATGCGGTCGGGAATGTATACATGTCACTTTCACACTTTGCATGCGATGGAAGCGTGATGTCTTCCTTCCGTCCGTCAGGAGCCTACTGAAGCAGGGAGTGCGCCGCGAGCATTATTCTTCACTCTCTTCACATCGCATCATGTTCATCTGCATTTGGGTATCATTGCCATCATAGCTCCCACCCTTCCTGCAGGGCTTCTCAACCAGCTCCACCAGCAAAGAAGAACGCCCGTCTCTTCTCACGCGCCTGCTCCTCTGAAGGCTGCAGATCGGTCTTCGGCCGCCCCCTCTTCCCCCTCTTCTGTGCAAGCCTGGACCCGCTCGTTTGCCGGTCCAGAGGCGCCGGTGGCGGTGGGGGCGTCGACGCCGTGGACTTGACAGCCTCTTTGATCGTATCGCGCGAGAGACAGAAATCAATGTGCGCGTTGAACGTGGCGTCGTCGGGCGGTTGCGGCAGCGTGCAGATAGGACAGGTCCACTGCTCCTCTGCGACGGGTTGTGGTGGAGGGGTGGTGGTGGTGGTTGTCGCCGTGTCATCTCTGATCTGGGCGCGTTCGTACTCCTGTGATAGTTGCTCGAGCTCGTTCATGTCGTCGTTGCGTTCGCGGGCTGCGGCCTCTTCAAAGTCCTGTTCGGGCCAGACTTCCCATTCGCCGCCGGTTCGGTTGACCCTTTTCTTTGTTGGGGCGTCACCGGTGAGTCTGCTGCGGCCGAAGAAGTCGATCCCTGGCTTCTTCGTGCTGATGATGTGCGTCACCCTCAGACCCATGAGCCGTAATTTCATGTTTGGGATTTCTTTCATGAGCTTCTCCAACATGGGCAGACTGTACTTGTACAAGTCGTCTGCACGTTGTACTGCGAATGGTGGTGTCGTTTGGCGAGTGTGGACTTCGTACGTAGCAAGCTTGATCTTGATACAGAGGGTTCTGCCTTTGTACTCGGTGCGCTTCAAGTCGCCCTCGAGCTCATCGGCGACCCACCGCAGCTTCTCACGCAAGGCGTCTGGTGTCCCAAGTTCTCTAAATGTTGTCTCAGTGCCAACACTCTTGCGATGTGATTCTTCGGGCTGTTGTATCTTGGTGCGTCCGAGACCCAGATAGCACTGCATCAGAAATTGGAATGCTTTCTGGCCGAATAGCTTCGCTAGGTAGCCTCGATGTGCATAAATGTCTCCACAGGTCTTGACGCCAATCGCGTCCAGCTCGCGCTCAAACACACGCCCGATACCATTGACTTTTCTAGTTGGCATTGTCTTCATAAACTCCATGATGGTCTGTCGATCACTGGGAAGGAAGAACTGTCCATTGGGTTTATTCTTGTTCGAACCAATCTTCGCCAGCTTAGCGTTCGCAGCAATGCCCGCAGAGACAGTAATCTTGGCCTTGTCAAAAACATCTGCTCGCAGCTGGCTCACAACCTCCTCTGGGCTCATGTCATGGTCTATGCAGTATTGTGTAATGTTGAGGTAAGCTTCATCGCAGCTAGCGCTCTCGAAGTTTGCATCATACAAGGCAATTACCTCACGCACCTCCTGAGCTTTTGCCATATATTTTGAGAAGTTGAGCGGGACGCAGATGAGCTGGGGACACAGCTTCATGGCGACAAAGCCAGCCATGCCTGAGCGACAGCCGAACTTCCTTGCGTGGTAGTTGCATGTGGTCAACACACCTTTGCCCACGGCCATGGGAACGTCCTTGAGCTCAGGTCTGTCCAGCTCCTCCACTGCGGCATAGAAGGCATCGCAGTCGAGATGCACGACGGTCTGGCTCAAGTCTCGACTGAGTTCCAGCTCTGCAATGTAGTCGTCTGCGCGACGTACGTCTGAGGAGAGGTCAAGCTTCTCCAGCTGAGCCTTCTTTGCCAAGATGTTTGCAATCTTCTCGGTAAGATTTTTGTCCTTGACCTCTTCGTTGTTGAAGAACTTGGAGCCTTTGGAAGCGTTGTAGATGATTTCTGAGACTTTGTTCTGGTCGACCGTGTCTTGGCCCGCTTTGGTGAGCGAAGGCCCTAGTAGATGGTACTTGAGTGAGTCATGCTCGTTGTTGGTCACAGTCGCCGCCTGTGGAGTTTCTGGGATATGGGCTGCTGCCCGCATGGCTCTGGTGCTCTGGCGCAGGTCGGGCGGCGGTGCAGGGGTCTCGGTCGCCGAGTTCATGGTGGGAGGCGCCGCTGCCCCGGACGCGTCCGCTGGCTCGGTGGGGGCATGTTGGGCTGGGGTCGAGGTGGTCGAGGTGGTTGAGCGAGATGGCGGGGGCGAGGGCAGCGGTGAAAGGGTGGACCCTGGTGCACTGCAGGTCATGTTAAAGGCATCGACATGGCGACGGCGGCAGCGATGCTGATGTTGCCTATGGAGCAGGCATGGCTTGACGAGATGACGCGCTACGCCATCGCACGAGGCGCTAACTATGCAGGGCAAGCGGCCGAGGATTCATCAGGGATCAACCAGATCCAAAGGACGGGATTCATCACACCACAACAGACACAGTCCCCGCCCAAGGACCCCCTCTCCGACTCCTGGGAGCAATGGACACGGCTGCGACCGCACCAAACACTCCTCCACTGTCCTTGTAGCGCGGGGTGACGACCTGCGCCGCCCACCGCCGTCCAAGTCTGCGTCCACCGCCTCCGCTTGCAGAAACACCAAGCCAAACAACCGACCATCATAAGCACCGACCCCCCAGCAACCACCTCATTGCCACCTGCTACGGCCATGATCCGTCTGTGCATTGGCACCTCCCTCCTTACCTAACACCTCTCCACCACCTGGAGGATGCCCCTCGACCGCAACACCCCAAGCAACCCGCGGCCTCTGAAGCCCACGCTCGCTAGCACCCGAACCGCCGCAAACGGGAAGACTCCTGTCACTCCCCGCCTCGCCCTCGCGCCCTCTACCCCCTCCACCACCTCATCACAGTCAAGTCGCACCGTGCGCAGCGCCAATGGCGTCGCTCCGAGGCTTGCCGCCCCCATCAAGGAGGACACGGCCAAGTCGCTCCTCAGCGCCAATGTCACCCCACGCACCGCGACGCGGAAGTCGCGCGTAGGGCTGGGCAGCAACTCTTCTACGCCAAATGTCTCGCCCGCAACGACCCCTATCAGCTCGCGCCCCTCGTCCACGGTCGATTTTGCGCATAGGGAGCACGGTTCTGCTCAAAGTGGGCCTGCAATAAATGCGAACCACAGACCACGGAGCACGGTGGGGAGCAACAGCCACAATACAACACCAACACCTCGGCTGCCGTTGTCGAACATCTACAACCACACGCCACCCGAGACAAGCCAAGCAAGAGATGCTTCGCAAATGTTCTTCCACGCGAACAGCGTCAGGTCGCCGAGGGAGCAGGCGCCCCCACCGAGGCCGCCGCAGAAGAAGCCCGCCGTGTTCTTCCATGCAAATGGTGACCAAGCAAATAGCCCGCAAAGACCCATGGCTTCGTCACCACCATCGTCTGCAGTAAGCAGGCCGTCCTCAGCAGTCGGCAGGCCATCATCGGCAGTTGGCAAAGCATCTTCAAATGTGGGAAAGGCGCCATCCACTGTCGGCAGGATTCAGCTTGAGAGCAAGTTTCTTCATGCCGATTCTTCTACTCCAGAGATCAGGTCTGCGCCACTGCTGAGCCCGGAGCTTGCTGCGGCTGTGCCTGATCTGCCGTCAAACCCAATCGCCGCCCCGCAAGGACCCATGGTACGGGCCGCATCGCCAACCAAGGACTGGGGGCACCTGTCGTACCGCAAGGGCGCTTCACAGGTTATTCGACCAAACCTGCACACACGCAATTCGGCTCTGTCCGTTCTATCTGGCATCAGCGTGGCAGAAGAGCCTGACAACTCGCGCAGGCGATCCAGTGTTACCTCGTTGCTCAGCAGACCGGGACACTACAAAAGTGCCAGTCTTTCATCAATCGACTCGGTCGCCGATTTGAGGAGAGTCCCCTCCCGCGAATCACAAAGCCCTACGTCAAGTTCGAACATGCACGGCCACCGCATTGTCAGCAACGGCTCATCGGCCGCCGACAACACTGCACCTACACCTTCGCCGCTGGCTATCAGTCAAAACGCTCTGCCCTCACCCGGACTCGCAAGCCCTACGAGACCTGCTGGAGGCCAAACACCGCTCGAGATGATGAATGAGCTAGCTGCGAATGCTCGACGAGAGCGGAAAGTCCTCGATCTCGAGATCAGCAACTCGTCGTTGCTTGCCATAAATAGGTCTCTGGAGAAGGAAATGCGCAAGCAAAAGGCCGAACTCAAACGTCTTCGCCGAATGAGTCGCGCAGGTCGCTTCTCGATGGACGCTCTTGGCTCAACGCTGGATACTTCTACCACAAAAAAATCAAGCGACCTCTCTGATATGTCTGAGGTAGAGGAGGAAGACGAAGAGGAGGAAGAGCCTTCTGAGGAAGAGCCGGAGAGTAGCGAATCCTCTTTCGATGAGAGCGTCTTGGAGAACAGCGTCCAAGCAGAGCGCGACGAAGTCTATCGCCTCAAGGACGAGAAGCGTCTTCAGCTGGACCTGGCCAAGCACCGCGACCTGCTTATGGATAGCCAGAAGATGAATGAGAGCCTGAAGCGATGCCTCGGCTGGACAGACCAACTCATCAAGGACGCCCAGAAGGCCCTCGATTATAAAGTCAACATCAGCGACGTACGACTTGGCGGACGTGTGCTTGTCACAGAAGACGACGAAGATGATGCAGTTGCCCACCAAGAATCTAGGGGCCTTCTCAGCCCCTGGAGCCCCTCTCAACACGCCGCCGATACCCTTGACCCTCCCGTACCCGACTTCGCACGGGCAGAGAACCGCGATAGCGGCGTCGACGTTGGCCGCGTAAAACACGATGGCCACGATCTGCCCGACGAGTTCTCACCCCTTGGCTCACCTTTCAGTACCAAACTATCCTACCTTCATGCCGCTATTGATGCTCTCGAGACATGATAGCCCTTTGGAAACACAACCATTTCATTTCCTTTGTCATCTCTCGCATATACCATGGCGCTCATTACCCGGCTCGGCGTTTCATGCAGCTTTCTTCATCCTTGTTTTTGTTTTGCATTGCGCTCTTGGATCTCTCGGCGCAAACGGGTCCTCGCCACTCTACACGACGACGAATCTCTTTCTCGTAGCGATACGTACACCCCGAGTTCGTCGTCCTGATTTCCTTCAAGACTCCATGCCTGCATCTTCCGTTTGACTGTTAATGTATCATGGGCGAGTCACTGGGATGCATGTTGGCACTGCTCCGCACTGCACTAGTATAGCACTTCCACCTCAAGTTTGAGCTTGGGCGTTTGGCTTCGACACCTGCGAGCCGCATGCGCTACGTAGACTGCGCGGCGGCTTACCTTTTACCACCTTTCCAAACCCCTTTACCGCGCGGTGGGTCCGCTCTCCGCCCCGTTGTCACTGTGTGTTTTCATGAGATACCCCCGATTCAATTGTCCCTTTCTTCTGTAGTCTGGAATGCTATCCTGCTTGGCTCTGCTCCATCAGTTCAATTGATTATGCATGTAGTGTGGCGCGTGAGGTGATCAATGTGATTTCGAACGTGATTTTGCATGCTAACGAGAGATCGGACGCTATGGACAACACATTTCCCAAGCTCGAATGATTACTTTACAATAACTATACATACTATGTCTACAACCACCTCGAAGCAACGTCCACAACGAATATCATACATCTCCACACCCCTATCATACACACCACCCCCTACCTCAACTACATCTTAACAGCCAACCCATAAGTCCCCCACTGCTCCTCCGTCGGCCGATTGGGACTCCTAACCACCGCATCCTCTCCACTCCCACTCTTCGGAAACGCAATCACATCCCTGACACTCTCCTTGCCGCACATGATGGCCATCAACCTATCCCACCCCAGCGCAATACCACAGTGCGGCGGCGCGCCCGAACGCAGCACATCCAGCAAGTGCCGGAAGTCCTCAACGCGCTCGGCGCGCATCTTCAGCACGTCGCGGAAAATAAACTCCTGCACGGCGGCGCTGTGGATGCGGCGGCTGCCCCCACCCAGCTCTACGCCGTTGACGACTATGTCGTAGTGTGCTGCGACTGCTTTTTCGGGCGCGGTGAGCAGCAGGTCCACGTCTGCGGGGGTTTTCGGGGAGGTGAAGGGGTGGTGTGTGGATGCGAGGCCGGCTGTGCCGCCTTGTCCGGGTTCCGAGTCCGTGGAGGGGGAGAAGAGGGGGAAGTCGTGGATCCAGAGGAAGCGGAAGTCTGTTGGGGAGGGAGCGTCGACGAGGCCCGCGGCGATGGCGGCTTTGTGGAGGGCGAGGCGCAGGGTGCCGAGGGGGGTTGAGCCGCCCGCGAAGGGCGCGTTGGAGCGCGCTTGTAGGATGAGTAGGTCGCCGTGCTCGATGGCGAGGGACGAGGGGCCCTCCATTAGGTATTGGTACCCCAGGGGTCCCAGACCTTGCATGGGTGCGGAGTGGTCACCTACAAAGACGCCAGGCTGACCGTGTGGGTTTTCGAGAAAGGGGCGGCCGTCTGGGCTGTCGAGGAAGTCGGAGATGAACTTGCGGGTTACTTTCGGGTCGGAGGAGATTGAGATTTTGAATGCGTCGACGGCGGGGTCATCGAGTGGGGTGATCTTGCCGATGAGATCTGCAGAGAGGTATTGTGTGATGTTGTGTATCTTTGAGTCGTAGCGTAGATCAGGCTTGTCTGAGCCGTACGAGGCCATGGCTTCATGGTAGGTCATGCGGGGAAAGGTCTCGGGCACCTTTTGCTTGAGAACCTTGTACCACAAGCTTCTCAGCAGCCTTTCAATCTCGGCCATGATGTCTTCTTCTGCAGCGAATGACATCTCCATGTCGAGCTGCGTGAATTCTGGCTGCCTGTCGGTTCTAAGGTCCTCGTCACGGAAGCAACGCGCAAACTGGTAATACTTGGTGAATCCCGAGGCCATCAAGATCTGCTTATACTGTTGCGGACTCTGGGGAAGTGCATAAGCTAGTCCCTTCGTTCTCGTAGGCACAAGAAACTCTCGTGCGCCTTCAGGTGTGGACTTGAAGAGAATAGGAGTTTCGATTTCCTTCCACCCTTGTTCTGCCAGCTCTAATCGCGCTCTTTGCATGGCCTTCTGTCGCTTGATGATGTTGTTGCGCAGCTCAGGGTCAGTGCGTAGTTGCAAGTGTCGCTGCTCCGGGCCAAAAACGGTATCTTGCTTGATGATGATATCACTAGGGATCTCGTTCAGAGGAGTGACGCTTGTCAGCGAAATCTCTCGGTCGGTAAGCAGCTTCATTCCAAGATAGGTGTCGTTCTTGGCTTGCTTTCTCTCCAGCAGCCTGCCTCGGATGACAACAGGGGTCCATTCTCTCAATGTTCTGAGGCGGACGTGGGCCTCTGCTTCTTCACCTTCGACGTTGCCGGTCGAAACGACCTGAATGCACCATGTTTGATTTTTGCTGCGGAGCATGGTAAAGGACAGCTTTTGATTCACATCTCGCCGTGCACTCAAATAACCGGTGATTTCAACCTCGCGACCAGCTCTGTTCTGACCCAATGTTGCGGATCGTAATGCGCTCCAGTCATCGTCAAGATGCTTCCAAGATGAGATCCGAGCTGTGACTCGTGAGCAAAGCGGATATCAAGACAGTCAATGAGCATACTTGATTCTTTGAATTCATCCAGCGCCTTACGAATCTTCTGCTGTGGTGACAATGATTGTGTGTCGGGCTGTGAGCTTGCTATAGAGCGAGTTGCTACCCGTGAGCATAGTGGTGTACGATCGAACATGATCCTGTGACGTTGTGTTCGAACAAATCGAGAGATCTCGACGTACGAGCTGCGAAGACATGCGCCGCGACCTACCGCACGCCGCGAAGCATGCACCAAACTCATGACTAAACAAAGGACAGCTCAATGGCAGCAACGCCTGACTTTGATGTTCTCGAAGACAATCCATCGACTGGCAGAAAAGTAAACGGGAGCATCTCGCCAAGACCTGGCCCATGCGCGACTGCCACAAAAGTTTCCGCGCCTCCAAACCTCCACTTCTTCTTCATCCTTCCAGTTTAACTACTGTAAGCCCTCCCCACGCACCCTCCTCCCACAACGCCAACTAACGCAATGCGCAGATGATGAAAGCTCGGCGTGTTTAATTTGAGCAGCCCTCCTCACCTACCTTCGAACTCTCCCTTTACCGGGCTCAAGTGGTCCGTTGGTGGTTGTGGAGGGGTGCATGAAACCCGCGTTCGGCACACCCTTCTTGTTACAAGAACGGACGCTGTACAGCATCTCTGATTCCCAAACTGGACGGTGTCTTGTCGCCTTTGCGCGATGCTATTACGATCGATTTTGAACGACGAGTCGGATGGACCTTGTACATACTCCCCATATATCAATGCATCAGGATTTTCGAAGCGACATGTGCATGATACCCTGGAACTGGAGAACGTGGTTGGGGTGTTGCGCTCCGGCGCTGTCTTGAGCTGCGCTTGAGGCTTTGTGTGCTCTGCATACCTATCATCGCTGTATACATTTGAAGTTGCGAGGCTATCTACCTTCTGCTTCTTAACGGAACAGCGGAAGAACAACTTGTAAAGGCAGTGTCTATTGTTCCTGGTCCGCTTCTATCGAGACCCGGAACGTAAAGCACATGCCACATACTAGTCTTCATGTATGGCGATTGATGATGAGTGCTTCATCTCAGCTCTCAACTTTGACTTGCAGAGCTTGACAGCTCAAAATCAACGGCTACAATATGCTTTTAGTGGTGGTCTTCTTAAGCACTGGGACGAGTAAGTCTTTTAGGATGGACGTCTGCATAGATGACCGTGATGTCGTCGATTGCAAAGTTTGGCAGAGGTTGGCCGTCAAAGGCGCATCCTTTATGTAACATGCAGTGATTGCATTGCTAAGATGGCATGTGTACTAACCACATGTCAGAGCTCGTAGTGCAACGCCTGTCTACAGCTTCACTCCACCATCTTCAATCCTCTTGAGCTCACTTGTCGTAAATGGGACATATGTGCCCTCGCTCAGCCAGTATAGGGCGTCGCCTGCTTGCTCTACTGCCTGCGGATTGATCCCGTCTTTCTGCAGTACGTGCTTTTGCTGCTTGTTTGTCCCCGTTGTCTGCAACTGCTTTGTAACCCTGATCCATAGCGGCCTGGCAAAACTGGGTAGCTCTTTCGTCACATGTGCTGCAAGTGACTTAAGCACATCTTCTTTGACTGCGATACTCTGCTCTGTTTTAGCAGACATGGACAAGGCGGATGGACTCAAAACAACGGCGGCGCACCCAGCGCGCCCATCGTGACCTGGAATCTGGACTCCGTAAACAGCTGCTTCGTCGACCGCGGCATGCCGCCCCACTGCGTCTGCGACCTCTGCCGTGCTAACGTTCTCGGATTTCCAACGGAAAGTGTCTCCGATGCGATCTACGAACCACCACCTCCCTTCCTTATCCCAGCGAACCAGGTCTCCCGAGCGGAAGTATGCATCTCCCAGTTTCTTCACGTTCCTGACGATCTTCGAGCTTGTGGCATTGTCATTGCCAAAGTACCCTTGGAATCGTAATTCGATGTTGGTGGGATCTAGCTGGTACAGCAGCTCGCCAGGCTCATTCCAGTTGCACACCTGGCAGAGCCCACTGTCTTTGCTACGTAGTGGTTGCGCTCCGTCAGCGTCAGGGTCTGTACGCACGACGCACATGCCCCTGCCAAGAAGGAGTGTGGCCAGCGTTCCATTTCGTCCAATGGCACCGGAGGCGAAGGTATTGTCGCTGCGGTTCCACATCCCTCCAGGCGCTTCTGTGGCGGCGTAAAACTCATAGATGGTAGTTATGCCGAAACGTTCCTTGAATGGCTCCCAGACGTCAGGGCGAAGACCGTTGCCAAAGGCGGCGCGGACATGGTGCACCCGATCAAGCGCAGAAGGAGGAGCTGATAATAGGTAGCGGCAGGTCTCGCCTACGTAATGAATAACTGTAGCTTTGCTCGCCCTGACCTCGGGCCAGAAGGTCTTGTGGCTGAATTTCGAGGACAGGCAGATAGTGCCACCAGCGCGAAGAACGGCACAAACACCCAATACTGAGGCGGAAGAGTGATAGAGTGGCATCGAGGTGTATAGCACGTCATTCTTGATGTTGAGCCAGCTGGACACATATTTCGCACCACCGTTACACTTGGCCCAGGCCATAACAGCAGGCTTCGGCAAGCCGGTAGTTCCGCTCGTGTAGATTAGCATCGCCATGCTGTTGCGCTTTTGGTTGGCGCGGGTGGAGTCAGGTTGCCGGATTGGTTGGAGCATGAGGATTGAATTCTGCAGTTGCTTATCGAAGAAGACAATCTCCAAGTGTCTCTTTTGCGGCGTTGCGGCGACGCCCTGTTGTTGTACTTCTGCTAAAATCTGGCTCTTGACGGAGCGAGGTACCTCACTGTGGTCCATCTCGAATTCGTATTGAGCCTCTCTGCTATCCGCCTTGGTCTCATATCTTGGCACAAAGCCATGCTCTGCCATGATAACGTCTGAGAAGTTACTTTTGTTCTCTTCATCAACGAGCACCAGGCGTGCTGTCGATGTCTTGATGGTGTGTATAAGCGACTTTCCCGTCAAGTTGTAATTGATGAATGCAGGCTTCGCACCAATGCTCCACAGCCCAAACCAGATCCATATGAACGTCTCTGAGTTCACAAAGTCCATGGCGACAATTTCGCCCGGCTGGACGCCCTTGCTTGTGAGCCATGTGCCGTATCTCAAGACAATGTCGTAGGCCTGCTTGTATGTCCATGTTTGTCCGTGGAAGATGATCCAAGGGTGGTCTGCTCGGGGGCCTTGAGCAAGAGTTTCGAGCTCGTAGAAGACGTTGAGCTGGTCGCGGCGTTCAGCACGTATGATGCCAATGGTCGCTGGGATGAAGGAGGAGAGCATCGGCCAGTCATAGCTGACACCGTGGCGGGCGTTGAGATACGCAAGACCTGCTGCGGCAGCAGGAATAGCAAGGGAGAGAGCTGCGCTGTATTAACTTTGCTTTTCATAATGGCATACGCAAATCTGACAATTACCTGCCATTGCTGCAGCGTATGGAACAATCGCGTATGTAATGAGAACTTGGGGTATCACAGCATACACAAGAAAGAGCAGAAGTGTGCAAGGACGGAGATATCAGAGCAAAGGAGATGTGAGCAGAACAAGAAGACCACTACGTATGCTGATGTCGAGTTGCAATTGAACAATGGGCAAGGGCAGTGATACGCGCTGACGTCGCTACCGCGAGCCGAGGCACGTCAGCATGGCCCTTCCCACCCCAGTACCTTCGGCCTGCAACGTCCTCTTCGCCCCCATCGCAAAGACCTGGGCACAGGATGGCTGATACAGGTGGCACGCAATGCGAGCGACGAACTTCAAACCTCATCACCGTGACAAGCGAGGGTTGATGTACGATGCGCCTGCCGACCAACGTATCAATCCCTACTCGTTACTCTCCTTTCTTTGGCACTGGTCATACAGCTGCCGGCTGGGCAAGACTTACTGGGCTAGTCATGGAACCACGAGACGGTTCTGTGGCTGAGAAGCGAACTGCAAACGGCACTCAGCATGAAAGAGATGCCTGGCACTGCATGTCCCTGGCTCTTCACAGTCTTGATTCCTCGCACGCCCCAATATCGGTCGCCTCAATTTTCACTGTTTCAGCTCCGGCAATAGGCGTCATGGTACACTGCATCTAAGTTGTCTATCCAACGGTATTGAGAGATCTCCAGAAATCGCGTACCCTGTAACACAGCAACTCTCAACTGCATGGCCGCCATGCAAGGCCTAGCGTTGAAACACGACAATGGTGACATCCGCGAGTTAATCGAGCGCACGGTCGCGATTGACTTCGTGTGCTGATCACAAAGAGAAAATCTGCCGCTTCACTGCAGAGGCGTAACTGCAAGGAGCTGTTTGCATCAGGGATACACCAGGGCGTTCTATTGTGTGCCATTGTTCGCCTCCAAAACAAAGAGATTGATGCGCCGGCTTGTCTGCTTCGATAGAAGGATGCTCATATCTCCACCAATCTTTACTGCGTTGCTTTTGCCCAACTGGTTTGTAAGATTTGTTTGCTATTCCTGCAGAACCTTGTACACATCTGCCCATCTGCGCTCTACGGTCTTCCAGATTCACAGATTCGACGGTGACGATGACGACCAGGCACCAGAACCGCATATCCACTTGGACCCCTGAGCTCAGTCTCTCAGACTCAGAAGACTCGTATTCATCCAGCGACGAGGAGATGCCAACCCGCGAGGAGACGGATCAGCTGCTGAGACAAGCGCACCACTACGTTATCACGGAAGGCGGCAAAGACTCAGCCTCACTGTACATGGAACGCATCCAGCGAATCAACTGGAGTCTTGTACATGAGATTTCGAGACATGGCTACGACTGCGATCCAAAATTATATCGCCGCGTCAAACAAAAGGTCGACCATGTACTGCGTGAATTCGAGGATGCAGTAGGTGTAGACTCTGGTATTCATGACTACGACGAGATGGTCGAACACTATGCCACTGCACCCGAAGAGACTCTTCGTCGCACAGGCTCTAGTCCCGTAACTCCTAATAGCCCATCTGCTAGGGTTCACACAAAGCGCGGCGGTGATGACGACATGCAGAGACCATACCTCTACGGAGGCTCTGACAGCAACCCAGAAATCTGGCACAAAAACTCTCCAGCATCTTTACTGTTTCCGAAGACCATTCGCATGGCTGAGTGGGAGAGCTTGAAAACTAGATGGGACATTGCAACTACAGGTGACATGGAGAGTAAGGATCCTGTTGCTTTGAACGGCGTGTCGTACAACCATCCTGACCTTGAGCATCTCAACTACCTATCTCAATTTGAGTCAGGCTCGCGCTTCACGTTACCTGTAGTCGATCCCACGGTTGAAGCGAAGGTCAACGACTTTTGCACACTCGCTAAGCTCACTAAGGCTGTGGATGCCTTTAGTCAAAGTAATGACTGTAGAATACCCGACGGAGAGTACGAGTATGCTCCACGTGTCTTTCTTGAAAGACTAGAGGTCGGACAGCAAGCCAGCCCCACAGATCGTCAGTCACCTCAATTTGTATCTCCGGCGTATGCCCTTGCTGATCGAACAATAGTCATAAACGATGTCCGTGAGGCCTTGAATACTACACCAAGTAAGCCTAACCAGGCCTCCTCGTCTGTTTTTGAATCTGATCCCTCATCTACTGCTGAGGTCGAGGAACACGACAATTGTCCCCTCGCCATCTCTCCACCTGTCAGTAAGCCGCCGCAGCTACTTGCTCCAGCTGCCAAGCCATCTCCACAGAGGTACGGTACTGCTTCAGCAGCAATCTGTCGCATCAAAATTGCGACTGAAGCATCCATACAGACATCCGCTCTTCCGCAGAGCCCAACTCTGGTACTCGAAACGTGTCAACCACTTGCTATAAAGAAGGCTTGTGGCGGCCCGCGCGCGAACCTACTTCCAGTCTCTCCACAGCCAAACCCACTGACATATCAGAGAACTGCAGTGGGAAAGCGTAAGAGGCTCAGTGTAGATGTTCTTCACGGGAGAAGTCCTACAGAAACTTTGGCGGATACAGTCCCTAGCAAGCGTGCGCGAATCGCGAAAGAGCCAGCCAGGCCTTACACACCCATCCTGACCAGGCAGCCTGACTCTCTACTCACACCCGTAACCACTCCTGCACTATCAGTGGGTTCAACAACAAGCAGCTCCGTGGCTTCGACACCACCAGTCGCCAAGGCAAGGACCGCAGGCAAGAAGCAAAGGATGATCCGCACGAAGAACGACTTCGAGGAGCGCGTTACGCCAGAGAAGTACGTAGAGATCATGTTGCAGAGGAAGAACGCGCGTGAGCAAGGCTACGAGAGTATTGAAAGGGGGAGCATGCGAAGCGGCAAGCGGCGTGCCATGTAATTTAGATCTAGATTGTCCTACAGCGTCCGCTCGGTCATGTCTGACTTTGTAGCATTGGAGATGTACACTACCAAATCAGTTCAGCCCTCAATGCTCTTCCACCCCCCTCTGCCAACATACCCTTCGCAACCTTCGTCACTCTCGACGTCTCGTGCCAGTCGGCCAGTGACTACGCTTCTCTCGTGATCCCGTCCCCGCACCACGAACGGGCTGAATCCGCCCAGCTCTCCATTTGGAAGCACTCGTCTGGACCATATCCCGTTTTGGCGCTCAAATCCGCTGCTTTTTCGATCGAGCAGCACGAACCACCGCCGCTGATGCACTGAACCGATGCTGTTTGTGGACCCAGGGTATGCGTTTTGGGAACGCATGAGGGCGTCTTCTTCAGAGTCGGTGTCCAGGTCGTCGACTTCTGCTCCATCTTTGATGGCTGTAGTAGCTGTGGTAGATTGCTGAATTTTGGCGGTCATGGTAGGTGTGGTGTCTGAATCAGATGAATTGATGTATCGCTTTTGGCTTGTGATGGGTCTGCTGCTTCTGCGTCGTGCAGCTGCCGGTTCAATGGTGTCGTTATTTGACGGCAGGCGAAGAATGACAGTGTAATTATTTGTAAGACGTGTTCCATTCAGGCGCAGGCGGATATGGCGGGCTTTGAAGGCTGCAATGAGTTTCTCGTTTTCTTTGCTGCTGTCTTGGAATCCTTGGGCGCTTCTTTCATCTTCATCAGCTTCGTCGTCGGTGGTCTGTGGGCTGGGCTTGTCTATTTCATCCCTCTTGTTTGAAAGAATGGTATACGTCCCAGTGTCCCAGATGAGTAGTGAACCTGTTTTCATAGATGCAGATTCGATTAGGTTGTTCCATAAATTGTGTACGCGTGTCTCGATAGCCATGCGTCCTAATTGCCTGGAACGTGGGTTGCCGGGGAGCCCTTTCGGGAGAGCCCAGGAGACGGAGCTCGTCGTAGAAAATTGAAGACGGAGGTCATAGTGCACGCCAGCTTTGGGGTGGTTATGCTGATGAATGACGAAATGATGGCCATGCTGGTGTTGATTGCCCTTATAAAGACTAACGAAGCCACTAATGGATAAACGCGGCACGTCCAGGGACGTATTTCGGGATGCTTTTGTCAGGTGGTGCTTAAAGTATGTTAGATGATCTTTGATCTTTGCCTTGCCAGCCTCCAAGGCTGCAAGTGTTGTATCATTTCTGACGTCAGAGCAAGGCTGCGCTCTTGAAAAAGGAGGAGAGTTGTTGGACAATATCCTGCTTCTGAGTGCACGTGGCGGCGATATGTCTCTCGACAAGCTAGACAGCATATCCATGAGGTGGGTGGTGTGGCAAATTCACTGTCAGGCTTAGGCGCACGATCCAGGTCCTCATGGTAGTGTTTCAGAGTTGTACTTGTCTGTGTGTGTAGTGACGGCGCAAATCATCCCAATGTGGTGAAAGCTAAGAGACCTGCAACTACGTGCTGGTGGAGAAGTGGGAAGGCGTCTGTTTCCAATGCGGGCGCGCTATTTTGGCGCCAGTACCTCACGAGCCGCGGAGTCTCTAGTTCTTCTCTTTCGCAATCCACCCGGTGCATGTCTATTATCGTGTAGTGATATTCTCCCTCTCCCTCTTGTTTGATGTCCATTTGAGATCTATCCTGTGCATCACACTGGGAATCTGGGAGACCTGAATAACGAAAGCCGCATCATGGCGTGGGTGCACGAACAAGTCATGGGTGTGGCTGTCGATGCTTCTATCCATCCTTCTGAATTATTTTGAAAGGTACGGCTCGATCAAGATAGCATCTCGGCTTCTACGAGAAGCTGCCTAAGAAGTCTGTCGTCTGACAAGCTTGATAAGCTGCTGCTGTTGCGCGGAGGAGCGTATTACGTGGGGCCAAGAAGGCGAATGTAATTGAGCACTTCCAAAAGGAGCATTGACTCCACCTACACTCGCTGTCAACGGTATATAATTCACAATCTTGTATACGAGCTGCGCGGCGGCCTGATGTTATTTCTATTGTGTTCAGCCTTACGCCCCTCGCCTCTAGCTGCACGAGCGTGGGGCGGTTCGGCTACCCAGCCCTGAGCACTCCAAGGCAGCGCGATGCTCAACACCAGGCGTATTTGATGCAGACGACACACCGATCAATGACTGTTCTCTTGAGACATCGCCACATGTGTTGTTAATATTACAACATCGGGCTCGTACAGGACTAAGTCTTCAAGTTGTTTGTACGCTGCCATCCGCACAAAGGGTAGCACAGTCTCGCCGAACGTAACAGCGAGGATCTTTCTGGCACAGTTACTTAATTCCCCATAATAACTGAAGGCGTTTAAATGGCGTCGCTGAATCACTGCTATGACCGCACCTTGACGTGAGCTGAAGTTGGGGCGTGCGGCGCAGACATACACCAAACCGTGTTTGGCAAACGGGCGACCAAACAATCACTAGAGCTTACCACGAGTGGAACAAGCTTCTCACGCAACACCAAATTTACAACAAACAACTCAGCCGACATGCGGACGGCTTGCGGCTACACCGTGCCCAGGACCGTGACCTGTCCAGTGGAGGCGCTGTCAAGGCTGGACCTATGAGCGCGATGGTAGTGCGTAAATGTCTCCAACGTGCAACATTCATTAGGACATTTGTGCACGGTGTATAATCCTTCATTTTGGCATCTCAGACCGTGCCTTCGTTCGACCTCAGATTGGTATTGCTGTGCCACTCGGCCATCACATCAGCAGTCATCATGGCCCACTTCTCTCGCGGTTCCCTCTCTCTATCCCCCGTCATTCTATTCTTCGTCTTTCTTTCATCTTTTTGTCACCAGAAACATATCTTTGCAAGCGCGCAACTTAATCTTACAATGGCCAACGAATTCACATGTCCGTCGGGTGCTGAATGGTACGTATCTTCGGAGTGACTTGGACTGATAGTAGTTCGAGATCAATATTAACCTCCACAGGTACGCTTGCCCATCAACGCCGGGATCTTCCAAATTCGTAGGATGTTGCGCAGGAACAGCGGATCCATGCTCGACAGGATGTGCCCAAGGAAACATTCGCGCGGCAGCCTTTCCTGCGGCGAATTATGGAAAATATCCCGACGCAACTTGCGGCACTAATAGCGATTTCTTCACCTGCGCTTCAGGTGATAACACATTCTGGGGATGTTGCAAATCAGTGCCCTGCTCTTCGAATCCACCAGTATGCCCTGATGGCGACTTGGTGCCGGCATTTTTAGATCAACCTGCGCAAATCAACTTCTATGCTGCTAATAACTCATTACCCGATACAACCCCAAGTGGCAACGAAGGTGGCGTATCGAAGGGCGCAATCATTGGTGGTGCGGTTGGCGGAGCAGTCGGTGTCTTTATTATCGGCCTTGTCATCTTCTTGCTCTTCCGCCGCAGGAGACGAAGCCAGCAGACCTCACGTGGTGAGACCGTAGAAGCAGCAAGCCCGATGATGAATGGTGGCAAGGCCTTCAATTCTCACTCGCCAAGCTTCACTGCCCAGTCACGTAAGTGCCCCTGATAAGGATTGTAGCGCGTCCCTTACTGATCTTAAAAAGCGCCACCAACATACTCACCCACCAGCGGCGAGTTTTACCAGGGCATGACACCAGCCGGCAAAGTAAACCCCTATACTCAGAGTCCTTACTCGCAGGGACAATGGGCTCATACTGCAGATGGCCCTCAGGAGATGGAAGCAGACGTTGGCCCTTCCAATAGGTATTCAGAGCTTCCTGCCGAGGCTTCGCGACCCGGCACACACCACAGGTATTCCGAGCTCTCCACTGGCCCAAGCTGCCGAGTGTCGCCTCACCATTCGCCAAAGCCGTCGCAAACAGAGAACACAGTTGAGCATAAGCCGCAGGGACTGGGTGTGGTCAGCGAGGATTTGAGGGTATAAGATATGCTGAGCATAGGTTTTTGCTCTCGCTGTCTTGGAACGCGTAGCCAATGGCATACAGCATCACTTCTTGTAAATATGTTTGGCGAACCTGTGTGAGTGTCTTATGTTTTCATTTAGTGGACCTAGTTTTACCTTCATAATATACTAGAATTCGCTCCATGGACCACGTGGACCAGGACAGCTCATCGGCGTGGCAAACACGGCACCTTATTCAAAGAGTAGGAAGTAGCAGGTGATTCAGCTGACAACCCATTCTGACGCTGCTCTCAGACTACGAAGATCGCCAAAAACAGCCTGAGCTGATCTCAAAGCGATTCATGCGTCCGTCTTACACAGCCGTGCGCTCCGGAAATCATGGTTTGTTATCATGGATATGAGTTGGTTGTTTTATTGAGCAGCCGTACTTTCCGTCTGCAATAAGGCCTCCTTTAGCTTTGGCTTTCGTATTATAGGCTCTTCTTCTTCGTACACTTCTTCCACAGCCACCTTTGGAAACGCAGCCCTCAAGGCTGCTGCCAGAAAACGAATGCCCCACTCTTCAGTCGTTCGATGTCCAACGCAGGCAACCGTCAAGCCTAAAGCGGTTGCGGCCAGCATGCCACTTTCTCGAGGTTGACCCGTGAGATACAGCACATGCCGCCCTCGAGCCTGGGCGCTCGCATCTGGTACTAATGTGCGCTCTTGTGCCATGTCTAGCACACGAAGCACTTCTTCTTCGTTGAATGCGTTCATTATGGCAATCACGCGTATTTCCTCCGATTGGCCCTTCTGTATCAACTCGGTTTGCCCGAATTCGGCTTGTATGCGTTCGAGAATAGTGTGCCGTGATATTGAGACAGAGCCCACGATGCCTATCTTTCTGTCTGCGTCACCTTTGTAGCCTTTCACGCAAAAACAATTCTCTTCAGCCATCCCCAGCCGCATTGCCAATGGTGGATTCCATCCCACAGTGAGATTCTCGTCGAAAGACGTGTGACTCGAAAGCACAAGCGTATCTCCGCGTACTGCGCGTCGATCAAGCTGCCAAGGTCGGTGAAGGAAGCATAAAGTGCGTGGTGGGTGGCGATTATCGATATGTCCTATGTACGGATACAACCCTGGCGTAGGAGTTATGGATAGAACGATGCGATCGATGAACGCGAGCTCGGCATCATATCGGCGCCTTCGGGGTACGTGATACAGGAGGGGAACATCGTTGTCCTTTAAGGGTAAAAGTGAAGCCACAAAGCGGGTCACCGCCGCGTGTGTCGGCAATGGCATGGCTTGCAGCAATGCTGGAGTGTTGGAGGTCGCAAAGCCGATATGCGATTGCCATATCCGCCGCTAGGTATAGCTACGTCATGGACGAATGACTAGCAGTGAAGATGGGCTGATCGTGAATGTTTCCAGCACGATTCTGGAAGCCGTGTTACTTTTCCAGAACATCGTACATGATATTTCTCCAGGTTAAATGTCGCAAAAGTCGCGCGGTTCCCATACCGCCGTTTCGTGATTGGCGGATGAGGGTTTGATCTAGGCCGGCCCAGTCTCAGCCACTCTCAATTTGGACGGCATGGTATTTGCACATAGCCATGGATCTGGATTCATCGCGTGTCCTTGTGGTATCCCGAGATCGTGTTGGGCAAGACATATCCGTAGAGGGTAAAATTGTTGTCGCAGCTAATGCACGAGCCAACACACGACTTACGTTTCGGATCATGCCTTCTTGAGTCGTTCCGACTTGATAAGACTTGCACACACCACCAACACCACGCCTTGAGCACATCTCGAAGACCGCGAATATGGCGGTAGCTCCTGAAACGTCGATTATTCCGCCCAGCATCGTGGGCGCGCTGTCATGTCAGAAAGATTCATATCTGCAGACACTGGAGACCGAGGTTGTAGCGTGCGATGAGTACATCCCACCAAAGAACACTCAAGAAAACGGTAAGATGAAGGCGAAGGCAAAGAAGCTTACAGGTTCATCCAACACGAATGGCAATCTCGAATCGGCAGTACAACGGACATGGATGATTGAGTTCGCCGACTCTGTACTTTTCCCTGAGGGTGGTGGGCAGCACAGTGATCACGGGTTTATTAGTCCGCTTGGCGTTAAGGGAATGAGCGCAATACCTATTGAGAACATCCAGCGCCACGGACTACGATGCATACATTTCTCTCAGACACCCTTGGAAGTCGGGACAAAAGTTAAGCAGACGGTGTACTACGCAAGGCGATGGGATCTCATGCAGCAGCACACCGGCCAGCATTTGCTCTCAGCCATCATGGACGGCATGGACCTGCCAACGCTGGGCTGGAGTATGGGGCAACCAGGAGAGATGGATTGGGTCGAGTTACCACGCAAGCCTACCGACGCAGAGATTGTGAGGATCCAGCAAGAATGTAACGCAGTCGTACGCGAGAATTTGCCAGTTACGGTCGAGACACCAGAGGGGAAAGGATCGTCTAAGTTGCCAGCCGACTACGACGGAGAGCAAGGCGTGATAAGATTTATCAAGATCGGAGACCTGGACTACAATGCCTGCTGCGGCACACATCTTAAGCAGACATCACATATTGGTCTGATCTTGCTGCACCACACACAATCCATTCGAGGAACCAACTGTCGTCTCTTCTTCACCGCTGGAGATCGAGCTATTACTATGGCCACTGAGTCAATCAACGGTCTTCGCAACATCGCTATGTCACTCTCGTCCAGCGCCGCACCTGTAGAGGTTGCAGCAAAGGTACAAGGTCTCAGCGAGCAGGTATCAGAGGGAAGAAAGAGGGAAAAGAGAATGCTCTCTGAAATTGCAAAATCCGAGGCTCAACAGATTAAGGAAACGTTGCAGTGTGCTGTGGGTGCCTTTTCGCATCGACCGGATGACGGGCTAGATTTCATCAACCTCGTTCTCATCGAGCTTCGGGAAACGCTGAAGGGCAATGGTGTCGCTGTTTTATTCACGGGCGACACGAAAACAACTGGGTCATTAGTAATCACCGGCAAGGCAGAGCTAGTGGAGAGTCTATCTAAAAAGGTGATGGAAACGATCAAGACAGTAAAAGGGGGTGGAAAAGGAGGGAAATGGCAAGGCAAGGTCACCGAATGGCAAAAAGGCGAGATCGAGGCTTTGAAGACGGCAGTAGAGGAATTATGAGTGCATAAGCAAAGCGATACCCACACACCAAACCACATCTTAACACTTTCAGGTTCCATGCAGCAGTTCCCAGATTCACACGCTGTACACTTTCACAGAATTGATCAACCAGTAGCTCTACTCCAGGTTAGCGTATTACAACAAGCCCATGGCAAGCGAGGTACTCACATCGCCAAATGACTGCGGCTGACCCGCCACATACGCGTTACAACTCGGATTCACCCTCGCACAAGATGTTTGCCCCCAGACACCCCCCGCCCAATCCCCACAAAACGTGATATCAAAAACGATACTCAAATCCCTAAACTTTGCTGCATAATCGCATCCAGGTCCAAAGTTGGCAGCCGGCGTCCCCCACGAACTCGGATCGGGATTGCCGTTCCTGATATTGGCGGGCACGTCGCGTGCCGCAAAATACCACACTTTGATACCAGTGTTCGTCCAGAGTGTGGCGTACACGCCGCCACCATTTGCGTTGAACGCGGTCCCGTACGAGGTTGGATGCGTGGACTCAACACCGCACCCGTTGAAGCCGGCGCCGGCGCCGCAGTCGGCATTTGAGACACGGCGACCTGTTTCGCCGCCGGGCCCAACCGAAGGTACACACCCCGGTGAGCTGTGAAGCGTGGCTTGATTATAGGTGTTGAGGTGTACGCCCTCGTAGATGTCTAATTCACCCTGGTTTGGCCAGTTGGGGCCGACCATCCAGCTGCTCGCATGTCAGTGAGTGGAGTATAGGGGAGATGAGACGCACAATGCTGGCCACGAGCCGCAGTTGCTTCCGGGGACGTGGGCGAAGTCGGCAATCACGAGGGCTTCGTTGTAGGCGCGTTTGCTTTGGATGCGGACACTCTTTCGTCCGGGGCCGTTGGGGTTGAGTACAGATGTGGTGTCTACGCCCATGTAGACTTGACTTCCTTGCGTTCGGAGAAGACCTAGTTGTTGAGCCTGCTGGGCTGTGACATATTCGACAAAGCCATCTGCGGGTATCACTAATACGTATCGGAAGGCGTGTCAGTGAGACTTACGTGTGGGATCAGGAATCTGTTCCCGTGTTACTTAAAAGTTCATTCTTCGTGTTCAGCTACTTACAGCCTGGACGTTGAACATGTTCAACCAGTTCGAGCCATCATATGTGTCAATCAAACCATAAGCTGCAGAGCTGAAGTCGCCGTCAACAATGTCTGATGACGTGCCGTTTGGCCACCAGCCAGGCCCAGCCGGAACAGCTGTGACATGGAGCCAGAGTAGAGAAACTGCCGCGATCGATTGTATGAGAGCCATGACTGTGATTTGTCAGTAGTGTAAGAAGTTGTGAGGCCGTACAGCGAGGCGCAGTCTGGCGCGGATCTTATATGCAAGTTTCTGTACCTGCAATCGAAGGCCCCGCGTGCATACCGTGATCTTGAGCAGACATTGCTCAAACGGCGGGCCAGGTCGTGAATTCATGACCGTTGGACATGCTGAGCCCCGTGGGTAGTGAGTTAGTTTACTATTGGACACACCAGGAGTAATGATATGTTAGAGTCGCATCGCAACTTGAGCTGAGGGTGATCAGTGTTTGGCGTGATAGACAAATGACTAACGATCAGCTCGAACGGGTATCTGGAAAAGCTTACATTATCGACATGAGCACGTCTCCTGATGACAACCTAGCGCGCGTGCCGTCGAGGCTGACTGTGGCCCTGCGTAGCCTCACGCAGGAAATCAATATCTTCCAGCATAAGCTGCGAGTGTTTAGACTCTTGGCTATGAGTGATTAGGAGGACTTAATTCTTGATCGTTTCAAAGTCTGGCTTAGTGCATATACAGTTTGTATGGACCCAGACATAAACTACACCAGAGCGGCTTCCAATCGACCACACAAGTCTCCCTGGTCTCTGAATTGGACGTGACACTGTCCAGGAGTCGACGAGCAGCTTTAGTAACGAAGACTTGAGTGGAACAAGTCGAGCGGGACAGGAGCGGCGTAGACTCTGCGGAGGGCATGTCATCTCAGACTACTTTCGTGGTGACTCGCTCTAAGATTCAGGTCTCTCGCTCTGTTTGGAGCATGCAGTCTACCAGAACACAGAGGATTGGTGCCAGCCAGTCATAGTTGAACGGCCTCCCATATCGTCCGTATACCGACCCCGCACATCTTATCTCCCCACTGCGGGTGTCACGTCGCACGGCGCACGCGAGCTTCTAGGACGATCTGCCCAGTCGGTGATTATTCTTGATATGGGTGGGTGTTCGCACGAGGGACGCTCGCGTGTCTTTGCAGCGCTGCGCTCGTGCGCGTTCTAGTCATGCTGAATGTCCGGGAGCTCACATATCGGTGCAAGACTCAGATTTGGACGCGGCGCAAAAGATTGCTTGTGCAGCGATGTTACAGTGGAGGGTCGTAGACGATCAAGAATATTGTGTAACACACTATACATCCTTGAGCTGAAAGGAGAGGGGAGGCTATCCCATGTGAACACTAGCGCATAACGCACCATGTGCCTTTCCGTCTCCAGTTCTCAACACCATGGAGTCACCCAAGCTGCTCACAGAGCCACTAATAAATTAACTGTGCGAGGTCCGATGACGAATTATGGCTGCAACCATACTGTGTGTGCACAATTGAAGGACGTCTAAGATAAGGAAGCAGCGCGTGTCAACGAATCTCGGGCGAAGCACCCTTCGTGCGAGCTAGCTTTGAAGCTATCCACGTCGACTTTAGCATGATCCGTCCCGTTCTACAGAACTTCGACTTGTAAATAAAGTCATGAGAGTGAACGAGCCAATGTCTTCTCTTGCAACCATCAACACCCGAATATCAATCAGATAAACCACCATCACACCACACCCATCAATCACAATGAATCTTCAAAGCGACATTGAAGGAACGCAACCACAAGGCGACCAAAACGATCACCTAACATCCTCGAAACCCCCTGATCTCACCTCCCTCATGCTCGCCCGCCACTCAACCCGTTCCTTTCTCCCATGTCCCGTCCCCATGCCTCTCCTACACAGCGCCCTCTCTCTCGCCCAACGGACCCCCAGCAACTCGAACCTGCAACCCTGGCGCCTCAAGATCGTGACTGGGCATGCACTGTACCGCCTCTCCGCCGCGCTCCTCGCCGCGGTAGCCTCCGGCGCCGCACCATCTACAGCCCCCATCCCAGACACTTACCGCCACTACCGCTCTGCATTGGGGAGGGAGCTGTACGGACCGAGGGGATATGCGGTGTCGCGGGATGATAAGGAGGGGATGGAGAAGGCGCGGCGGAGGAATTATGAGTTTTTTGGTGCGCCTTTGGGAATCATTGTATGTATGGATGGCAGGCTGGATGAGGTCGATGTCATGTGTGTGGGGATGTATGTTCAGACGCTTTGTTTGCTATTGGCTGAGCGCGGGTTGGGGAGTTGTGTGCAGGTTAGTGTTGCGGGGTATCCGGGGGTAGTTAGGGAGATGCTTGGAATCGGGGAAGAAATAAAGGTGCTCAGTGGGATTGCAGTGGGGTATGAGGATGCAGGGGTGGGGTTGAACGCGTTGGAGGTGGGAAGGGATGCGTGGGGGGATTGTGTCGAGTTTTTCAAGTAGATGGGTGTTGAAGGGATAATTACCTGGCAGAAAGATCAACCTGTCTTTTGCTTATATATGTAATGACTTCGTTGCTCGGATTTGGGTCCTGCCGACTACCACGCAATCCTTGCGAGCACACCCTGCGGCCATCTCCTGACACAGTATTTCCTCGCTTCGTCGATCATCAGCCAACCGAATCCAAACGCTGCAGGTAAAAACCAATGCTCAACCGGTACTTGACGGGTATCAATAGTGTTCTGCAGGCCCGGAATGTAACAGAAGATAAACACGACAACGATCCCAAACAGCATACCGGGGAAGAGCAGCCAATTCTGCGTCTCCTTGTTGAATAGTGGCGGCTGTTGGAAGATCGACAAGCGGCGTGTGCGCGTAGCAAGCAAATTGAACAACTGCATAACCACTAACGTGACAAAGTAGATGCTACTTGCGGTATTGACCTTTTCGTTGATGAGATCTGCATTGAAGGGCTCCTCGTACTCGCCATACTTCAGCCACATGGCATTGAACGGGATGCCTTGCGTTTCGAGGTACCAGAAGGCCATGGTGAAGGAGAGGAAGCACTGCAGCAGGCCAACGACAAAGTAGGCATGGAAGATGAGGCGGGTGTTGACGAGGCGGTCCTTGCGCGGGTTGCGGGGCGGGCGGAGCATGAGGTCGGCTTCGGGCTTCTCGTAGGCAAGGGTGATAGCTGCTGCACAGTCGGTAAGACAGCAGATGATAATCTAGGAATATTAGTCATATACTCTCAAATGAAATAATATCGGCAGCGCTTACCATGAGGAAGGACGATAGGATCTGAGGAATACCGAACGCGACGTTGGTAATGACAGGCCATAGCTCAGAGAAACTACCAGCCGGAAGCAGGTACACGATTGTCTTCTTGAGGTTGTCGTAGACGAGGCGACCATATTGGACCGCCTCTACAATGGCAGCAAATGAGTCAAGGAGTACCATGTCGGCAGCTTCAATGGCGATGTCCGATCCGCTGCCCATTGCGATACCAATATCAGCGGCCTTCAATGAAGGTGCATCGTTGACACCGTCACCAGTCATGCCGACGATGTTATCGCGTGACTGGAACTCCTTTACGATACGAAGCTTCTGCTCTGGTGTGGTACGCGCGAAAACAATTTCTTGGTACTGGCAGAGCTGATCCCACTGTGAGTCATTGAGAGTGATCAGCTCTGGTCCACTCAAGACGATAGCCTGCCTTGTTGTTCCGATCTTACCGTCACGGCCAAGAGCGCTGATACCGTCGACGAGTGCTGAGTTGGAGATGATACCACACTCCTCAGCAATGGCTTGCGCTGTGAGCTTGAAATCTCCAGTGACCATGAATATGCGAATGGAGGCACCACGGAGGATGCGAACGACGTCAGGGATCTCATCACGAGGAGGGTCGACGATGCCCACCATACCAACAAATGTAAGGCCTTGACGAGCGGAGACCAGGACTTCTTTCTCGTGGTTGGCAGAGAACGGGGCAATGGTTGGCTTCTGGGCAAGGAGAATGACACGCTTGCCTTGACGAGACCAGTCATCCTTGATGCGTTCGATGCGGGAAAGTTGAGCTGGTGTCAGAGGCACAGCTTCGCCTTTGTCGTTGAGAAGGGTATCGCAGCGATCGAGAAGGATGTCAGGTGCACCCTTGATCATAAGGGTTCTAACAAAATCAGCTCCTATTTGACTTGATGCTGTAATGGATCACTTACGTGTTGTTGCCAGTCGCGTTCTGGTTAGCTGGGCTCATGAGCCTGACCATAAACTTGTTCTTGCTATTGAAAGCAATCTCAAAGACCTTCTTGTAGTCGCGGCGGAGCTCAGCCACCGAGCCAAGGCTTTCAGAAAGACGAAGCAAGGCTTGGTCGGTGGCATCACCGTTAATCTTGCGTTCGGCGACGGGCATGTGCATCGTTGCGGCATCGAATTCGCCAGAATTGCAAAGTCCAGCAAGCATGCGCAGTCTGTCAATGACATCGTCCCTCTTCTTTGAAAGAGCGGCAAGGTTATTCTCGGATCTAAGGACGGCCATGAGATCGCGAGCTGCTTTGGGGGTGTACTCCTCGCCTCCAGCATAGATATCGGTGACTACCATGCTGTTCTAAGCAATCGTTAGCAACCAAACAGCAAACACAGATGGATAAGAGCTCACCTTGGTCAATGTACCGGTCTTGTCAGAGCAAATGACGGAGACCGAGCCAAGAGTTTCGACTGTCTTTAGCGACTTGCACAGGATCTTGTTCTTCCTCATGATGTTCGCAACGATCGTCAAGCTCGTGGTTAGCGCGATAGGGAGACCTTCAGGAATGAAAGCAACAGCAGCCGACACACAGCTAACGATGAGAAGAGGAACGTCAATCCAGTCTGGGTAGTCTTTGCGTAGCCATGCTGCCCTGTGGGATTGTTAGCAAGATTAATGTCTGCGGTGACCAGCCAGCATACCAAAGGACTACGATGACAACAACCACCACAGTGATGAAAGTCGAGATGATGAGAACGAAGCGAAGAATCTCCTTCTGTAGAGGTGTCATGCCGGTCTTGGGATCTGATGTAAGCTTCGCAATGCGTCCAAAGACAGTGCTGTCACCAGTGGCGACGCAGACACCGATGCAGCTGCCGGAAATGCAGTGCGTGCCTTGCATGCCGATGTTGTTTGTCTCAAGGTAGTTGTCTTCGGTAGGCTCCACAGTAGCATGCACGGGTTCCGATTCACCTGTGATTTGTTAGTTTGTTGCACTCACTGAAGGTGGTAGACCTACCGGTCAGAATAGCGCGGTCAAACATAGCATCGCTGGACACTTCGACAAAGCGAACGTCGGCGGGCAGTTTGTTTCCTTGCTTGATAACGATGATGTCTCCAGGAACGAGATCTAGTGCGGATACGCTGGCCTGTGAACCGCCGCGAATGACGATGCACTGGTCAGGAAGCATAGTACCAATGGATGCCATCACACGACTGGTAGACCAATCTTGCCATGCGTTGAAAGCGGCCTGAATCAGCCAGACTGCAATGAGAACGCAGGCGAGAGCCAAGTTGGCAACTGCTGGTGGATTTCCGAGAGGCCTCCATGCGATAAAGACGAGGATACCAGCGCCGAGAAGGATACTACCAAAGCCACCAAAGAAGTAGCCCATGATCTTGCCAAGGAGGCCTGACGGAGGGGGCGACATCTTGTTCCTGCCATATTCGGAGATGCGTCGCTTTTGTTGGTCTTCAGAGAGACCTTGGTTGGTATCGACGGAAAGACGGCGGCAAAGCTCGTCAACCTCGAGAGTATGCCTAAGGTTGTCAGTGGGCTTGGACCAGAGAAGCTGTCAGCTAATAGAACATACCATTCAAGACCAGCCAGATCAACAGCGCCTTTTTCTTTCGCGCGCCTGACCTCGGACTGCTTCTTATGATTCTCCTCATCGACTTCGATCGAAAGCGTACGGTAGGTGATGGGCAGCGCAGTCCCAGGATCTACATTCCGTACGCCGCCACCTGCGCTGTGAATGGAGAGACTGCCAACACTACTACGGCGACGATGGCGCTGTAAAGCGCGCTCATTTGCTCCAGGACTTGATTCCTCGTCTACAGCATCAAAGCGAATCCGCTGAGCTGGTTTGTCCTCTTTGTCCATGTTTGACGAAGGAAAGGGAGCAAAGTCGCACTGGGAAGCTGGCTGTTACACAGCAGACCCGTAGGGTTGAGAGACGAAAAGGATTGAAACTGTAGGGCCGAAGAGAGGAAGAGAGGTAGGAGAGACCAAGAGAGCAGTAAGACTGAGCGATTTATACAAACTCCTCAAACGAGAAGTGATATTCCTACATGCCATTCAACCGGTCCAGGAGGGCCCTGCGGCTGCGTCAAACACGTGCATCTCACGCATAACCCAGCTCTGGTTGCTTCCGACGAAAGGCCTAAGCGGGTGCGTCGCCATCGAGAGACTCCCCGACGCCACGGTACAAAGCGGTGTCGAGCCTTTGTTGCGGGATTCGACGAAAAATGGCTCAAACATGTCAACCAGGCAGTTGCAATGTGTCAATTATGCTCGCATCAGGATTACTGCCGTGTATCTGCACGTGCAGCGTAATTTCCTTGTGTCGATGTCATGTTCGTAGCTGTTGCTGGTTAGCGATGAGCGATTTAAGACGTTGACACGTGATACACAGCCACCCCGAAATGCGACCACTGACAAGCTTTTTTCGGTCGTACCAATCACAGTGTTTCCCGCTTGACCACAACTCCTGTACGACAATCACAACTCCTAGACTACCGCGTTTCAGATCAAATATTTTTGTGGCTTCAGAGCGTTGCATTCTGGCAGCGCATATCTGCCGCGTCCAGATCCAGTATTCCGGGCGGTAGGGCGAGTCGCTATTCGCGCTCTGACACTGCAGATTGCAGATCGACCCCGATTCTCGTGTCTACACTGTCCGAAAGTATACACACTGGATTCGATTTGATAATGACTTACTTGAAGACACGGGATGAAGCTTGTGCAGAGTAAGGACTGACGTTCGTCATGCACGACTGCTTCGATGGATAACATGTTTGATGAGCACCATGCGAGATGGTTACACACTTTTGCAGTTGAAGTGCGCGCTTGTAGCAGCAAGCGGGATCCAGCCCGGGTCGTTGTGCAAAGTCATTGCGCCCTTGCAAAATTTCACGAAGCTAACAGACCGATGCTTCGAGTCAATATGTCGCTCATTGAGCGGGAGCATCCGTCATAGACCCTGAGCTATGCGTTGCTCCACGAGATGGATGGTGCGTGCATTGCATAGCCGAGTGGAATTGCAGCTCGGTACCCGCGGGTGGGAGCAGCATGGCCGTATGGAAGAGCGCCCGTACATCCGTATGGTCGATTACTTTGACCCGCTGAGTACCGAGAGCTGAGCGGGCTGCAAGTGATCACTGTAGGGGGTGCTTGTGCCAACATTGGCTCGCCTTCATCCCGCATACCCTTCCGCAGTTCGCTCGGTTCGTGCATGTCGCAGGTACCGTTCTCCCGATCTGTTGGTCCAGCGTGGGGCCCTGTTTGTTCTGCCAGATCGACCAGTGGCCCGGCTGCAGGGCGGGTTGTTGCCGTTGCTTCTTCCCGCCATAAGCGTCCTCGTCATGCTGAGAAAGCCGTGAATGTAGCCTGTAGCTTGTCTGTAGACTAGGACGTAATGAGGGCGTCCAGCCGAGTTTGTCCTCGAGTGCGTGTTGAGCAGGCCTCATTCAGGGCGGTTCGCAAAAAAGGTACACCGTATCAAATTAAGATCGCTGGCGGTCTGTAGCCGCAAAGCATTGCGGCAGAATTACGAAAAGATGGGTCGACACACCGTATTGGCCATGTGCCATGTCTACAGACCACAGCCTCACAGTCGCCATGCATCACAGAGTCTATGCGAGGGCGACTCTGCTCTCAATTATTCACTGGTGTACGAATGACGCTGTAGCAAATCAGCAGAGCTTCACTCTGGTGAGATATGCTCACAGTTTCATGGACCGCAATCGGCGGCGGGACGATAAGAGAAGAAGATTAGTTTTGGGCACATGGTACGCAACTCACAAACACAGACATTGCAGGACGTAGTGTGGTCATTTCAAATGTTGACATTCGCAGATGCTTCGTTATGTTCCTCCAGGCCGTGGTAAATCTTCCCGATTCCCGACAATTCGTTTCTGGTGACCTCGCCGGGTTCACTTCAGTCCAATATCTTAATTTACATCGCTCCGTTAAGAAGCTCAGACATCGATCGCATCGACCGTAACGCCCTTGACCCACGAGTACTGCATAACGCGAGCAACCTCAAGGGCCGAGTCGTGGGAAGCCAGGGTGCCAACCAAGTAGAGGCTGGCATCGAGGCCGGCAGTGACACCGCCGGTGGTAATGATGCGCATACCGCCCAGCGGCATGGAGGCACGCCTGGCGATGGACTCGCGGCGGCGAGAGTCGCGCCAAGCGTTGCTGCCCTTGCGAGCAATGGACATCCTGCGTCCGTTCTGCGTAGTGGTGCCATCTGGAACGCCGCCCGAGCGATCCTTCCTGATGATGTATCTGCTTGTGTCAGTAGCTGTTGCCCAAACAAATGTCGAGTTTGCTCACGGGTTATCATCGGGGTTCTCGCCCAAGTCGAAGCGGGCGTTGTTGACGACGTAGCGCTCCTCCATCACGTCGGTACGCATGGACATATCACGCTTTGCGGCGTCCTGGCAGATAGTCTCCAGACGCACGTAGTAGTCTGGGTGCGTTGTAGCGGCCAGACCCTCGAGCATGCCCTGCTGGGCGAGCAAGAGAGCACCGACGTCGATGGCAAGGACGGTTCGCTCTTTGGCAGGATTCTTCTCCTGCAGTTCAACATACTTGGTGAGGAGGTTGAGGGGCTCGGTCTTGTTCTTGAGAACATCGAAGATGCCCTCGCCGCCGGGGACGATGATGACATCGAAGTCCTCAAGCTCGTCATTGGCATCGTCGTAGTCCATGTCGGCCTTGATAGTGAGACCCTGAACAGAAGTCATGGCAGCTTGAGGACCAACAAACTGGCACTCGAAGGCCTTGCTGGCTGGATTGTACGTCAGCGGGGATCCAGAGAGGAACACATTTGCAAGGCAGTATTGCGAGCAGAGTTCGCAATTGGGTTGGAGGGCTTACACTTGTCCTTAGGGTTCTCAAGGGAGCGGCTCAAGACTTCGAGTGGACCAGCGACGTCGAGCGTGTTGTAGCCAGGGAAGAGGGTGAACAGCACCTTGACCTTCTCCTCGGGGCCATTGGTGCTGTCAGCGATTGCACTCATCTTGATTGATTTGCGGTGGGATTTGTAAAACGAGAATTGGGGTGAATAGTGGAATGGTGAAAGAGTAAGACTGTAAGGTCGTGTGAGGAAGATGAATCAAAGTCGCAGTGCGAGGGGCAGCGCTGCTATATCTACGGTCAGCTGAGGGCCCCTCGTGCCATGGCAGTCGCGTCACTGTGAGCTTTCCCCAGGAAACGGGCGACGCACCCCCGCACGGCAAGAGCCACCTAAAGCTCAGAGCGCTGCAGTTCTGTGGGGCGGCGGGCCACGGGCCAGGTGAAGGGCCGCTTAAATTAGTGCCTTAATGCAACCGTTCGGCCCGTGCTGCCTGAGGCAACATCAACGGACGTGGAGTGGACAATAATACATGGAACACAGTGTGCTTTATATACGTCAAGTCAAGGGCTGGCCGACGCGAAGGAGCGACAGAGACTACAGCTCGGTGCTGTGAACATGCTTCCTCCATGAGTTCTACTCCCAGTTCCAGGGCCTCTGAAGCGGCGTCTGGCTGTACTCTCATTCTTCTTGCCCCCTGCCCGTCCGAACGTTTTGGTGTGACATACGTGTGACCATCCGGGGTGCATGGCGCGATCTGGGCGATGATGTTGTCGCAGCTGGAATTGACAATGGAGCCTTAAGCAGGGGCAGCGAATTGGACTTCCATTGGCTTCGTTCGTTGAACGCCGCTTCTACTCGATAGGTAGAATTGGCTTTGTCTGTTTCATATGAAGACAATAACAAGAGCTCCTGTATTCACTCTGATCGCAACTCTGATGGAGTTGACCGAGACAGTCGAGTGATGGTGGGATGACACGGCCCGTGCTCTAGCGTGCATTTCCAACGAAGCCCTGAAGTTGACAGCAGACACCCGCAACATGGCACCCTCGAATACGGCCGACGCGTCGCCCGCGTCTGCACTGACTAAAGAGGCCTCTGCCACTACTACACAAGCCCAAAAGGCACGGTCAGCGCCTCCGCCGGAGTCGACAGAAAGCAAATGGCTGCGACGCGCCGCCATTCTCTCCTTTTGGGCCGTCGTTGTCTTGCTCGGATTGCCGGTATGGTGGAAGACCACGGCCATTTACAGGGCAGAGCTCCCGCTGCGTGACATGACGGACTGGGCTGAAGGAAAGGTTAGTGCTTCTCAAGCTGTTCCCTCCATAGAGCTCATGCTGACCCTGGCCAGGTCTGCAAACCAGTCTTCCCTCTACGCATTGCCGTCGAAGCCCCAGTTTCTATTCAAGAAGCCACGCAACTCGTACGACTCACACAGCATGCTATTGACGACCGCAACGAGTTTCCTGCGCACCACCTCCGGCTGATGCCCGCCGGTTCACCCTATACCGCAAACGCTACTCAGGAAGTCATCATTGACGGAACCAGCGTCAGGAGTGATGACAAAGACATTGCCCTGGTGATCCGCATGATTCAAGTCGAGACAGGAGAGACGCCTCGATCGCATCTGCAGCCATACTTGTCTACTCTTGACGTATACTACTCTGCGACCCAGCTCCCAGCGCAGTCCTCGACAAGCTCTCCGCTTGCGGATTTCATTGCACAGGAGCTGCACACAGTATTTGCCGAAGAGCAGGCCCAATTGGCGTTTTTGCTGGCTGCCCAGCCTGGAGCGCAAGCCGCAAGGACCGGTTCACTCACTCCTGAGAAGCATGCCGAGCTTGATCGCCGGTCGACGAGGGTGTTGAAGTATGCACCGACGTACCACCTCACTTTTTCGTTGTTCAGCCCATCATACGCGCCGTCCGCCTGGGCCATCGATGTCGCTCTTCAGACTTACCTGCGCCCAATACTAGAATCTTTTTCTGGTATCAGCAACTTCACCGTTGATTCACAAGTACAGCTGTATGCTACCTTCTCCCCATCCATTCACCAACCCGAGTACGACGCAAACCTGAAAGCGTGGGTGCTTCGTAAGGAAGACCTCAGCGGTTTTGTCAATGCTGCTGAATGGCCGCTGAGCCCGAGCATTGGTGAAGGACCTACCGTGAACTTCATTCTCTATGTACCAGATGCACAGCAGTCTCCTTTGCTGGTCAAGGAAAGCGCAGCAAACAGCTGGCTGATCCCACAATGGGGCGGTGTCCATATCCTGAATCTTCCAAGTGGCTCGTCTACGCCCAGTGTCTTGACCGCCGAAGACCTTGCCCCAGCCATGCACACATTCTCGGACCAGCTGACATCGTTGTTCGGCTTGGCGCAAGCTCCAATATCACTACCTCTCCGCATCTCGACACTGGAACGTGTGCGAGCCGCATCACTCATCTTCTCGGCATCATCTACACTTGGTGCATTGGCCCAGGTGTACCAAAAGTTACCTTCTATTCCTGTACCTGATAATGTGGCCCAATCTGTTGATTCCGCACTTAACCACCTACAACAAGCTTGCGATTATCTCCGAGATGGTCGATTTCAAAGTGCCCTGGAATATGCTCGAGTAGCAGAAGTAAAGGCCGAGAAGGCTTTCTTTGAACGCTCCATGGTGGGTCAGGTCTACTTCCCGGATGAGCATAAGGTCGCTGTATACCTGCCTTTATTGGGCCCGGTTGCCGTGCCTCTGGTGATGGCTGCGTTGAAGGAACTCAAAGGTGCAATTGCAACGCTGAGAGGAAAATGATGCATTCATCCGCTTCTGGGACAATGATGAAGCAGACATCTACTGGTATGAAGCTGGAATCGACGCTTATTCAGCTTCAGCCAAGGCTTAAGGACAGTCAGTTCCTGACAACTCACTACAATTCAGACCTCGGATGTAGCGGAGCCTATCCCAATCGCTGTGACTCGACGAGGTACCGTTGTAGTGCACGGGTGGCCATAGCTTGATAGCTCCAGCCCGTATTCAGCTTACGCTAAGCCCCACTGCGGGGGTTGGAGGAATGGAGCTGAGTGAGACCCCGCAGAACAACACAGCCGCGTCAGACATGTAGCAGTTTACATCGCAGGAAGGCCAATTAATTTCCTGTCTTGTCGACATGCTATGCCGTCTCGGTACTATGCTGTTGTCTGCTTTGCTAGAAACACTAGGTGGCGTTCTGCTGACTGCTGATGTTGTTAAGTAAGAAGGCCGATGGATGGTACTGTGTCAATATGGTAGCCAAGTAGGCTGCACAAGTGGCTCGAGTTGACGTCTCGGCCCTGCCGTCAGCCGCTGCCGCACTACATAAGTACTCCGGCTGGTCCCTCATGACCAGCTGTTGCTGCGTAGCAGTCGAGAGACAATTGATAATTATACAATACCTATCCTCATCATACCCAATATGTCATTGTCAAACCAAGGCGTTCAGAGCGTCAAGTCCCTCTTGGATGCAGTCACCAGCGAAGGTCCAGCAGGCTCACCTGGGCTTGCATTCCACGCCGTTGACAGATCCGGCAAGACCCTCGTAGAGCATCAGGCAGGAAACCTGGGCATCGACAGCAAGCAGGCCGTCAACGAGGATACTCTCTTCTGGATCGCATCATGCACGAAACTTGTTACCGCCGTTAGCTTGCTTCAGCTTGTCGAGCAAGGCAAGATCAGCCTCGATGACGCCGAGGCTATCAAGAAGTACGCCCCTGAGATCAGCAAGAAGCAGGTCTACGCCGATGGCGTCAATGGCGCCGACCAGCAGAACCAAGTCACATTGAGAATGTTGCTCGCCCACACAGCTGGCTTCGGCTACGCATTCTTCGATCCACGATTGCAAGCTGCTGATCAAATCGAAGGTCGAGGCGGCGATGTAAATGATATCCTCAATGCACGCCTCGTCAACCAACCCGGCTCAACTTGGGAATACGGCGTGTGTCTCTATTCTTCTCGAACAGCGAGCCCGTACTAACAATGACCAGATCAACATTGACTGGGCCGGCATAATTCTCGAGCGCATCACCGGCAAGCGGCTGGGAACCTACTTCGCCGAGCATATCTTTGCGCCTCTAGGCATTGATACGAAAGGTGCTACCATGTTCCCTCCCTCGTCCGCACACTCCAACCTCGCGGAGATCCACCAGCGCGACCCAGGCACAGGCGAGCTGCGCGTCCGCGACCACTTCTATGGAAATCCGCTTAAGCAGGACAGTCCAGAGAAGCAGGATAAGTTCTTCCAGTCTGGTGGAGCGGGACTGTTTGCGAAGCCGAAGGAGTATGTCAAGATTCTCGCAGCAATATTGAATGAGGGTACCAGTCCGACGACCGGAAAGCAGATCTTGAAGCCTGAGACAGTAGAGCTGCTGTGGGAGAACCAGATCCCGAATCAGTATGTCCATCCTCTTTTCCCTTGAACTCACTCTCAACGACATCTATCAACTTTGACACGGAACATTATACTCACCACAAACTTACAGACCCGACTTCGCGCGCGGCGGCCCACCTCCAGCTAATCCTGAACTTGTCAACGCCAGCCCCGAGTTCTATCCTCAGCCCGGCAACCCGCCACAAGGCTGGACTTACGCTGGTTTCCTGACCATCGAAGCCGGGCCATCAGGACGCGGACGCAACACCATCTGGTGGATGGGGCTGGCCAACTGCTTCTGGTGGATCGACCGCGAGAGAGGCGTTGCCGGTTTCCTGGGCGGACAGGTCCTGCCTAACGGAGATCCCAAGGTAATTCCGGCGTGGTTTATGTGTGAGAAGGCGATTTACGATAATCTGGAGTGAGATGGATTTACGGAACGGAGAGAAAGGGTATTAGGTATGCAGCAATGTATTTTACCGACATCTATCTCGTATTCCCGCTTATACTTCATTTTGCTTTCAAATGGTTTCCTAACTCCAAAGCCACCCCCTCTGCATCTGCCAACTCCTTGCCGTCCCCCGTTTGAACCAGATCAGCAAGCCCCTGATACACTCCTGCAATCTCCCTGAACACCCTGGCACTCTCCCCAAATCCACCCTGCACCGAGAACGTCTGCCCAATCTGATGCATCTCCTCAATCCATCTATACGCCTTACCCGTACACTCAGGTATCCCTCTCTCAGCCCTCTCCCTAGCGGCAGGAGTATATTGATCGAGATAGAACCTCAAGTCCGGCAGGACGTCGAGAGCGTTAGCAGTGGTGTAGGACTGGATAGCAAGGGCCGTGAAGCCCTTTGAAAGAGCGGCAAAGCACGCTTTCAAGCCCGAGGCGCTGCCAATTCGCTCGCCCAGGAATCGCGAGTTGAGGGTTTCCGCAAGGATGTCACCAGCAATGGGAGCTGAGGCTAGGCTGTGCGGGCCTGAGAGGGGGATCCCGGGGCGGAACCAGGTGCCGTCGTCTTTTGTGCGAGGAGGAGCTCCGATGATGCCGCCGTCAATGAATTTGACGGTGGGTGCTTCGTGGGCGAAAAGCGAGAAGAGCTCTGTAACGCCGTCCGGGCTGCCGGCATTGAGATCGAGGAACCAGAGGGGTTCTTGCTTGTTGTGTCTCACGTTTTGGCTTTTCAGCGCGGTGATGATTCGACGCGCTGTGGCTGGTGCATCTTTGGGAGGCACAATGCTTAAAACGTAGTCTGCTTGCGCCACCAGCTCGATGTCGGAGTCCAATTGCTCTACTCCTGCAATTCTAGCTCGCTCTTGTGTAGCCGCGCTGCGATCAGATACATTTGTTATCACGCGGAAGTTGTGCGCAAGGAGGAGGGTTGCAACGCCGAGGCCCATCTGGCCGATCGAAAGGACGGCCACAGTCGCGTGGGGAGATGTCATGGCGAATACTGGCTATGGAAGTGGAAAACGTGTAAGTCTGAGAGCCACATACTGACGAGGGGTATGGCGGGGTGTACGTGCTGTCTTACGTGCTTGCGGGTGGAACGGTGGCTTTAACCAGAGGAGGTTAGTCAGTACGGGAAGGTGATAAGATGGGTCGACTCGCCCGAATTTGATCTGACCACTGTCTTTCAGAGATAGGATTCCATAAACGCTACCCAAGGTGTTTTTTCTTTCTTTTTGTCTTGTGAGCGGATGAATATTTGCTTGAACTTCAGGAAAGCGAGGTGAAAGGTGTGACTCAAGTTGTTTATGACACCGACAAACTAGACTCAATTAAATCCCTGGATTATGATCACTATACTCTCAGCAGATGATCTGTGTTTTACCATTAATGCTTTCATCATTCCCGATCAATACCTAAAGGAGAATAAAAAGATATGAGAAACTGACCATCCAAACTCCGTCGGTGCCGCCCAGATAGATAGCTCATCGTGAAAACTATCGATCATCATTGAAGTTGGCGTGCAATATTCAACATTGCTCTTCTTCATTGGTGACATATCAGACCTGCGACCTGCCGAAGAAACGACGTCGACTGTACCCGTCAGCCTGAACACTTACACTGCAGAGCACAGCATCAGACTTGACTCACCTTGCAGGCGCAGGCGCAGGCGCACCGTCCGTAGCAACAGGTGTACGCGCCCTGCTCCACGCCAGAATCCCGACGAGGAAGCTCGCGAACCAAAACACGGCTGCCAGAAAGCTGAATGCCTGAGCCGCATTCCACTGACCGCAGAAATTGTTCGACACGTCGATACCTTCCCAGCTCCAGATGTCGCCGCACCGTATCTCATCGTCGTAGTAGTCCTGTAGCAAACCGAACACAGCAAACCATGCAGCGCAGAGTATGAGGTCGGTGCCGAAGTGGACATATGTTGCGTGCGGGAGAACCATCCAGAGTAAAGCAAGCCAAACTGAAATGGCAGATATGATAGTGCTGTATACGAGCCGTGCAAAGGGACCATGTCTGTACTTCTCGTAGTTGTGTAGGAAGTAGGCGCTCAGGCCGAGGACGATGGCAGCGCAAAGGAATTGCGCGAGGCGCAGGGCAACCGAGATGATGCGCGCGAGAGCCATGTCGAGTGAGATACTGTTTGGTAGTGCTGTCGTTGGAGTTGCTTTTTTGGCTGCAATAGTTTAATGGAGTAGAAGTAGGTTAAATGAACGCGGCAATTAGTGTGAGTGAGATCCGTTTGACAAACGCAGCTTCCGGTTCGTTGTTGGAGCCCTGAGAAAGTCGCCTGATGTGATTTTGCAAACGGCCGTATTAGTGTTGCCTAGAAGCTATTCAGGAATCGCGAATGGGATAATATCACCTGGCTTTAAGTCACGGCAGTTGACGTGGCACTCGCCATGAGCCTGATGGGCCAAGCACAAACGACTCCTGTTTGAACTGGGCAGATATGCGATGGATTACACATAATGTTGTACCTAATTCATTGGTGCTGCTATCATATGCGCTCGTACCATGGCGCTATTCTAGTGATACCACTGTATCGCTGTTCGTTTTTCAAAAGATTAAGATTGATGTTCTTCAAGACACTGAGCCATTTGCTCAGGAGGGATACTAAGATACGATCGAGGGATTCGATTGAACAACGAAACTATACTGCAGGTCGTGCTCCACGGAATCATACCAGATTCGCACAGAGCCTGTACGTAACACTGTGCGAGATAGCTCTGTTCGGTGTGACATTGTGACATGGCAGTCTTGTCCCGCCTCCGATTATCTTGGATGAGGCAATTGGAAGTAAATGAAGGCGAATTGACTCGTGTGGCGTTCAAAGAGCAAAAGCACTACGGTAACCAACTCCACTTATCATCTAACACCTTTACCTTTACTACCATGGCTGAACGGTCAGTGTGTTCATTGCAGTTGGTTTGTGGAACCTTGGCATGTGGTTGAAACCAGGACGATAACAACGACAGCAGCGTCTCTGCTCTAATCATAGAGCTGATGCCCTCATAGAGAAATGAGCTTCTTGGACCTTACGCTATAGGCAGTACGGGGTGCGTGGAAGTATGGTTCCGAACTCATCAAGTAGCGGAGATATTTGAGAGATCGCTAAATCTACAGACAGTTTTTGAATCAACAACATGAATACAAATTTGAGCCAAAACTGAAAACATGGAAGCTGACTGGTTGTAGCGGTACATCAAACTAAATCATGGGTGGCAATTTCAAGCTTGAGTACCGAAGTCGGCCAGAGGGTGCTAGTCGCTATACAGAGAGCGGGGGAGCGCACAGGCGAGTATCGATCTGCATTAGTAAACAGGTTGACAGAGTATGAGTTTGAGGGAGTGCACAGCGCCTAGATATCTGTTTTGCTCCATGAATTGACTTTGGGTATTGTTGTTGATCTAGTTGGTAGGAGATGACGTCGAAGGCGATCAGCAATGAAGAGCCATCGAGCTCTGAAAGCAGTGGCAACCCCAGGGTGATTGAATATGCAAACAACTATCCCCAACATACGTGAACACAAATTCGGTCGTGATGAGGATGCCAGTCAATAATCAGTAATAACTCCACTAGTCTGCCCACGGTACCGGAGTCAGTGGGGAGCAGTGGTGGCGCAGGACTCCGGGTACAGCCTTGTGCTTCAAATTGAGGCTGAGTGAACGGTACTGCTGCAGTCAAAGAAGATCTTAATACTGCAGTCAAAATGGTGTTGGCTTTTGACCGACGCTAGTACAATCACATGCATGTTGTGCGCAACCTCTTACCATGGTAAGGTAAGGCGAGAACCATGGTACTGACAGCTCTGTGAGTGGCTAGAGTGTTCATGTTTACCCTGCAGTATAAGATGTCACTTCTGTCTAGCTAGATATATGTAGCCAATCAGAAGCCTGTTGTCAATCGGTTTTATATAAGGGGTGGTCCATATACTTTGTCAAGCACTACAGTGAGTTCTACGACGCTTTCCAACATGCTACTTCGCTGATTTGGCCTAGGTTCTGGCTGCGTAACTAATCGTTATTTGACTTTTGTAGTTAGCTACTACTCGCATTTGATGTTGGTATGATGCTGCTGAGCAGGAATGTGTATGTCGTGGCGTGGACGATGTTGTCGTCAGTACCGGTCACGCAGAAGACGGCCGTCCGAGGCCCTTTCGGGGAGCTTCTGAAACGGGCAGATCGAGGTGGTGTGGCTGTAGTTGCCGAGGCGGGCTGTTGGAGAGAAGGAATGGCCTTCATGGAGGGGTTTGAAGGAGAGTTATCTTCAGAGACTGAGTACACAAGCACACATAAAGGATATTGATCGAGGTGAACAACTGTCTTCAACAGAGATTTCCATAGAACGCTTTTTAACTGTCTGAGGTCCATCGGGTCTCTGTTGACTACATTGCATTATCAACATCTGACATCCAATATTACTGAAACGGACAGATTTCGATTCCCACCGATGAATGCGGGCCCTGAAGCATTCCCGAAGCCTCTAGGACGCACCAAAACCACAAACCGTCAAGGTCTGTTGCAGATCTGTTAGCTAACACCAACTAGAACATAACATCTATTGTTACCGCATCAGGTAACTCCTAACTCCTATCGATTGCGGTAAGTGGTGGATGACTCCAAAGAGCTGGTTGGACAACCCAGTCAAGCTAAAATCTTGAGGGACTGGTGCCTACAGTGAATGATCCCCGTTATCCCCTTAGAGTTCGTTCTCACGTCACCAGGCTTGCGAATTCAAGTTTTCACCCAGAGCGAGGCGGGATAGGTTTGTATACGGTTCTTTGGAGGTTGGAGTCCAACTACTTGGATGGTCGTTTGGATGAATTGTGGATGGATGTCGATTGTGAGGGTTCGCTGGTGCATCGTAGGAAACTTACTTGCCAGGTCGGCCAGCGGAAGCCGTGAAGAGCAACCTCGACTGGGTGTTTAGCGTTATCGCCAAAGCAGTGAGAGCATGCATGGGCTTCCATGCTAAGCGAAATTTAAGTGATAGCCATCAGTACAATGTACTGGAATACTCTATTGAAAGCCCTGCCACCCCATCTATATATATTATGGCATGCAGGATCTACTGATGCATCACGTACGCCGCACGCATTTCAAACAAAGGAAAGATTAGACTATTCGACTCTCTTCTTGCCCTCCTCCAAGCCCAGAAGTCTGGCATCGCTCTTGCCTCGCTCGTGCTTCGTTCCAACCAAAGAGCCGACGACGGGGTTGTGAGACACCTTGGTGAGGCTAGATTGGTAAGCCTCGACCTGGTGGGGGAGACGGTTGAGCTTCGGCCAGTTGACCTGCAAGTACTTAGTAAACGACAAGGACCGGAGAGGTGGGCGTATTGACGACTTACGTAAAGAGTGCCATTGGCCCACATGAAGTTCAAGCAAGCACCCGCGGTGGCAAGACTAAGGACAAGGAGAAGGCGTAACGGCCAAACAGCAGCGTCAGGTGCGCGGCGAGTAAAGGTACCAATAAGGATAAAAAAGATGCTCGCAGCGAGAATGTAGGGTATCGCTTGAATGAAAACGGGCCTTCGGTCGGCAAAGAGAAGCTGGCCACCAATGGCAGAGTCACTGGGCAGGTAGGTACCCAGAAATAGGTCAAAAGCATCCTGCCTCGGCCCATCACTGAAGTTATTGAGGCAGTAGCGTGTGATGGAGTTATTGAGATCCTGGAGCGCGCCGCCCTTGGTTCTAACTCCAAGACGTGTGAAATCGGTCTTCAGCGCGCCGGTGCCGGAGTACGACTTGGAAACGACATCCGCGTTGTCAGCCCAAACATTTCGAAAGAGGAATTCAAAGGCCTTGTCCTCCTCTGCGCTCTCGCCTTCACGCATGAGGCCAAGATCGATGAGCATACGCGACAGGATGAATCGACCAATCATACTCTGTACGACGTTTGTGCGGTCGAGACAATCCATGCAGTTTGTACGCACAACAGCGGTCTGGTGGCGCCTGACTTCAACGCGGCTGCCATCACCAGGCATATCGATGGATCGGAAATAGCCGTGCTTCACAACATGGGGCTCCAGCTGATCCATCAACAGCTTGGCTCGGTCCCAGCGCAGACCCTTCGTTTCGGTGTGGAAGTCAAAATAGACGTAGTGAAGGCGATCCCAAACCGTCTGGGCATTTGTGGGCTCGACGATGTGGAATTTCTCGTCAGTGACCTTATCACCTTCAACATTCTCGTTGGGCGAGGTCACCAAGAAGTTCACCATCTCTTCGTACGCTTCCTTGACCCGCTGTTCACGGCCCTTCTGATTTACCAAGTTGACCATCCAGTTATCGCCGTACAGACGGATCTGCTCAGCAAAGTGCTTCTTCGCCGCGGGAATAGCACTCTCGACGCCGCGAACCTGCAGCTTCGGCGTATATTTGAGAGTATTGATCTCTGCCCAGTACACAGGCACGCTGCCACGGGTCTGTACATATGCGAGGACCTGCGTCTCTTTGCCTGGTGTTGCGCCGGCTGCACCATTTTGGTTGGACCCAAAGCCTCCTGGTCCACCCGACGCGCTGTCGTTGAGGATGATTGCCTGCTCCGTCTCGTTGAAGTTGGAGACATTGCCATTCTCGTCGATACCGCGTGAGAAGTATCGTGTTCCAGCCTTGAATCGCGACCTTCGTGTGATCAGAATGAAGGTGAGAGGTGTGCCCTTGATCGAAGTGTTCTTGATCTCCATCATGCCGTACATGACAGGCAGAATGTACGGGTCAACATCTGGCGACTGGCCACTTGAGTGTCTTCCATAGCCAGTGCTCAGCCCTCCACGGAAGTCGACCAAGTCGCTGGACACGAAGCGATTCCAGTAGAATCGATCGTCTGCGCGCTTCCAGAGTGGTGTTGAGGGGTCGAGGTGTGCTTGTCGCTGGAAGCTGTTGGTGATGTCGAATGAATACGAGAAGAACAACGGCGACTGTTTGATCAGCGTCTTAAGCAAGGAAAGGTAGTTGTCTTCGTCAGGGTCATGCAGGGGTCGTTCGCGCAGCGGCAGAAACTCGGTAGCAACGACCTTGTAGATCATATGGCCCTTTATCCTGCCCATAGGCTGGGCCTTGGTGATGACGATAATGTACTTGTCTTCACATACATCAGCCCGCCGGTTCATTTCATACCAGCTTTGAGGGATATCTACCTAGTCGCAGCTTGATAACACCCAGGATACCAGCAATGCTGGACACTCTTTTCGAGCCCAGAAGCTTTCCATCATGCAGACGAACGTCACCTGTAGGTCGGTCTACGACCAGGGTCGGTGCAGTCGGCGAGGATGGAGAGGAGAAGGCGTAGTGCGAGGGGGACGAGTGCACGTTGATGTCGCGGTATGGCAGGACGGCGCCCATGGCGGCGGTTATCTGCGTAGCAGAAAGTGTTGCAGCGTCGAATTTAGTCTAAGTAGTGGGTGTTGGTGTAGGTGAGTCTATATCATAGCTTTGCTATGCCGGCGAGAGTTGCTGCGCGGTGTTCAAAGCATGCGATACTTTGCGCTACATGCTTCGTGTTCAGAGCATTGGCGTCATGCCAAGGCTCGAGGGAAACACGGAGCGGCCGGCCATTGCGAGCCGTCACAGGGCAACAACGACTTGATCACTCACGCCCAACAACAGCCAACACACCCACCTACACCGCCGCCCTGACAGCCTTTACATATTCGCGCTCGCCGCTCTTCTTCGTCTCATACCGATCACCAACCACGACCTGGTAGCGCCGAATAGCTCTAGCCCGCCATGTCGCAGAGAGTACAGCAAGGTGGACGCCCTGGTGGTTCCCGGTTCGCACAGTTCAAGCTGGTGCTGCTCGGTATGCAAGGGTGTATCCAACTCATGTAAAAACAGTTGGCTGACTTTCTGCAGGTGAATCCGCCGTTGGAAAGGTTCGCGGCCCAATCAAGGCAGCCATGAAATGAGCTAACATCCATGCAGTCGTCCCTGGTGTTGCGCTTTGTGAAGGTCGGTATCTGACGATTCATCTGCTGGCCCGCGTTGACTTGGAGGCAGGACCAATTCGACGACTACAGAGAATCGACTATTGGCGCCGCCTTCCTCACCCAGACCATCGCCCTCGACGAGAACACAACAGTCAAGTTTGAGATCTGGGACACCGCCGGCCAGGAGCGCTACAAGTCGCTGGCGCCCATGTACTACAGAAACGCAAACTGCGCAGTCGTTGTTTATGACATCACACAAGCTGTACGCATCATCGGAGACGTCGATCCGGGCATTTGTTAACATTCTACAGGCATCGCTCGATAAGGCGAAAGCGTGGGTAAAGGAGCTCCAGCGCCAGGCAAACGAGAATATCATCATCGCTCTTGCCGGCAATAAGCTCGATTTGGTTACCGAGAGCCCCGACAAACGCGCCATCACCGCTGCCGATGCCGAGCAGTACGCCCGTGAAGCCGGCCTTCTTTTCTTTGAGACATCGGCCAAGACGAGCGAAAACGTACGCGAACTCTTCACCGCCATCGCAAAGAAGCTGCCACTCGACCAGGCTGGTCCGCGAAACCTGAGGCCTGGCCAGCAAAGACAGGGTGTCAACCTCAGGCCAGAGGCGAACCAGACACAGGGACCTGCAGGTTGCAACTGTTAGTAAAGGGTGTTGGTCATTTGATTTGTAGGTATAGCGCTCATTATGCGACATTTTACAAGGAGCGATACCATGCCGTTACACGTTCCTCGTATCAGTCGGTCTGATCTTCACTTGTAGGGTACCTTTGGAACCAAGGCGTTCCGGATCTGATTTGCGTTAAGAGATGAGATTCGGGGCCACCTGAGAATTTTAATTATAATGATTTACAGCCCGTTTCTATTGTTTTACAGACAACGATTGTTAACGCCTGAACTCCAACGCCGTTGTTATCTGCGTTTGCAACGCAGATGTTGTACCATGTCTTATTCTCATATACGTCCCCCATCACCTTGTGGAATTTCAAGCCACAGCCTGCTTCCACTCGAAAACCCACGCCTCAGACCTTTTGTACCAGTTTCCCAGCTCGGTCACTGTCATATTGCCCATTTTGTCATCCAGGCTCGTCTTGCTAACCCAGGTTGCGGGCTCACGAGCTCCAATCCTCAGCATCACTCCGTTGTGATTCCACACCCGTGAGATCTCCACGCTCGACATGTCGGCTCCGAATCGGAACCTCAACCACTCACCGGCGACCTGCATGCAATTCATCCATGTGTTAGGGTCGCACAGCGCGCCGCGCGTATGCACGAAACAACGCGTGGTCCAGCGCTTCGTTGGGTCTGGGTGCATGAGTCGGAGGTTGAACACTGCGCGTGAGAAACTGGTCTCGGGTTTATTCGCGGCTGCTGCCGACGGCATAAAGGCGTCGAAGCCGGTGACTTGGAACCAGGGTTGGTCTATTGAGGGCGCGAGCGATACGATGTTGGCGGGCTCTGCGGCACGCCGCTCGAGCATGTTGGAGTTGGGTGTGCTCAGCGTATCTTTGAGCAGGTTGCCGATGGCGAGGGGAAGGATTGCCAGAATGGCGGCGAAGCGTTGGAGACGCATTGTTGCGGTTCTGGTGTTTTTTGTCTTGAGGTGTTTGCTGGGCTTGGGCAATCGAGTGCTGAAGGCTCTTGATGGGCGTTGGAGGCGCCGCCAGGTCCTGCTCCTTATACCCAACTCATTTTCGCAACGCCGCGGAATATCATTACATCCGGGCGATGCGCGTGCAACGGCCTGAAGTCGATTCGGTAAGTGGCTTTCAGTGGCTGAGGTATGTTCTTGTAGTTGTGCTGGTCCAAGCTGCTATTCTCCCTCCGTATCCAGCATTAGGTCCGGTGTGCACGTCACTTGAGATCAAAAATCTGGCCTTAATCTGGGCTGACTTACAGTTGTAGCTGAGCTAGCCATGGTATCGTACCGGTCTCGCCTTCCAGAACTAGATCCCCGGGAGAGCCGCATCGAACATGACCTGTAGTTCTGCGATACCTGAGGAACAGGTCGCAGCCTCCCATGGTATCAGTCAGTGTTGGTTGGGTCATGGGTCGCACACTTGTGTTCACGATAGCCGGTGTGGTGTCACTCTGCCACGTGCGCGCCATGCAAGGCATTTGTTCAGGTGAGGCTGATACAGCATCGACTGCCCATTTAGAACAGTAGCGAGGTACGGATGTGACCGAGCGACACAAGAACCGAGAATGACTTCAGTGTTTGAGGCTGTGTCTGCCGCTCTGCCGTAATGGTGCGGTGCAACTCGCGTACCTGCATTGGACTTTTCTTCTTGTAGAATTAGATAGTACCAGGTGGCCAACCCTAGTGCGCAGACCTTGTCATCGATTATGAGTGCCCGGCTGCGGAAATCTCTCCTAAGGGCTGGCAACAGCTCTACGTAAGGTGGAAGTCCCAAAGCGGAGGTGCAGTCTCAACATATGTAGCAAGACAAGTAATGTGGTGACACTGTACAGCTATCAAGATCCAGCGCAATGGTACCTATGGAGATGATGGAATTTATCATCCGATTGTGTCACCGTATCGAAAGCTGTGTGAGCTCGCGCTTACTGACAATACGAACGCGGACGCGAGGTGCCGCAGGCTATGGAGGCATGTTATGGAGAACTCAGGGTTGTATAAGAAAAGAGTTATGCCTGAGGACGTTGTACCACCAAAGGCAAGATTACAGACTTTAGCAAAAAACACTTCAGGTAGGCATGGCTTCTTATAAGAAATTTACCCTCAGCTGTAGCTGGGTTTGCATTAGATAATGCACGATTACTATTTTGAATTCTTAACACTAATTCATCTAACTATTAATCTAGAAAGTCTACTCTTTCGCACTTATTATTACCTAAGCCACTCGCAAGCACCTGTAACTATAGATAGACCTTAGATCTAGCCTCAATAGGCTGTATTTGTACCTTCACCTTGCACCCCTACTGCTCGATAGCACTAGCTTTAGCGCCTACCCAACAGTAGCTATAGGACCTCATTAGCACTAGTCTCTTATCTTGAACAGCAGACCCCGAGAATCGACTGCCTCAACTCTTCATCTCAACTTCCCTGCACTTCGCTAGTATGAAGTGGGAACATCTGACTATAGCGTCGTGTTTCCTAACACTTTTAGTAGCTAGGGTGGTCCTTCTTTCACCGCGCCATGAGATAAACGCCTCATCTATCTTGGCTTTTCGACCAGGCGATGATTCGAATCAGTCCCTACCCTTTGCAGTACTCGCAGCAGGCGATGACCCCCCAGCGATCCAAAGATCGGAGACGTGGCAGAAGTATACATGCCGCGGCCAGAAGCTCTGGCAAGCGATGACCAATAAAAAAGATAAAGCTGTGGACTACTTGACGCCCATCGATACTCTCTTTGATGGTACACTCGAGGAAGAGCTTGAGCGCTGGGGATACATTGAGCGCAATGACGATGCAGACGATTTGTGCATGTTCGACACGTACCTGCGTCAGCCACTCGAAGCGCTGGATATAGATCCTAAGGGCAGCGTTTTTGGAGGACCAAATGAATGTTTCTTCTTCCAGCATTACGATCCAAATATGCAAGACGAAGACGGCTTCTTGGTCCCGAGCTACAACCAAGAGTATGAAGTGGACGGAAAGACCTACCGAGTAAGTGACCCGATGCTGTACACGTTCATACCTGACGCAGATTGTAGGCAACTCAAGCTAAGGCAATCATTGGCGCCAACGCAGAGAGTGGAGTGGTTTACTTCCTCGACGTCGTCTCTGCTGCTGAGGGCGCAAAGAAGGCTTGGGGGTTGAATACGAACCCACCTGCTGACCAGCTGCCTGAGTTGAGGCGTATCTCAGATATGGCATGGGGAATATGGCGCCGGGTACACTCGGATGGTGAAGATCTGCACAATATCAATACCTTTCTTGTGCACGACATTCGAAACGACATCACAAAGCAACTCATTGCTGAGGCACTGCGATCTTACAAGGTTCCCGACGGCCAGAGGCGAGCGACCACAGTGCCTACATGGCCCGGATTGACATTCGATACGAATACCGAGGAGGGGGCTGCTTTATTGGGTAAGTATAGTGTCACATCCTTACATCTTCGCGATCGAACTCCTCACATCGTTTGCAGGATCACCAAACGGTATTGCGGCTGGATACTTCCTAGCGCAGCACAAAGTGCAGCTCGGCGGTAACAAGTACACCTCCAGGGTTCAGATTTGGGTGGAATGGGCCGGGTACGACCCGTGTATGATTTTCCACGTTAACGATGCACCATAGCTTCCTTTGGCGCCAGCTCCTTGACAGTACCCTGCGGGAGACACCGATGTCGACTGAGTGCATACACAACTGTATGGAGACACACCAGCCACTGAAGAGATCGTGAAGTGCAGTGAAGTATTTTAGACCAGAAAGTGCGGGCATAACATCTCAACTCAAGTCTAGATTTGGCGGTCCGACTTTATCGGTATGGTGAAACTCACAAAGGAGAGCGCGTCACCCTAATCGTCCATCGCTTTAGGGCTCAATGTGTCCATCTTAACTGAGCTAGTTAGAGCGTTCCATCATCATCAACAAAATCGAGAACACATAATCTCTGTTCTGTCAGCCGTGGCAGACTCCATCCGATAAAAATGTGGATCATCCTTTCCATCACAAAAAACCATATATCAGAATTATTAGTGGAAAGATGGGAACTGATTTTATTTCGTCTGGTCGACCTGCAGGTAACGGACGCAAGTCGTGCCTTTCGTACTAAATATGAGAGTCATGGGCGTACAGCCTGATAACAATTGTCATGTCCGATGAAATGTGTGGTTACACTTCTTTTTCCCGCGGAAGGGCAAAGGAACAGCCAAACCAGAATGCGTACGACTGCTGCTGCCTATAACAGCCCTCAAGATTTCTGGCAGCAGAAAAACAAGAAGTAGCAGAGTTTGCACCAGTAAATATGGCCCAGGGCCAGGAGACAGACGCATAGTCTCCCTACTTAGACCTCAACAAGCTTTTACCAGCACCACCCAACATCGACCCCATACTAGGATCCCACCGTCTCAACATGCCACTACGAACATTAGCCATCCATATCCGCCATCACTCGTCAGTAACTCACCAGACTAAAAGGCGCACCCCACGCCATCAAAATCCCCACACCCTCCTTAAAAATCTCCGTCCCAACAGCCACTTCAAACGCACTCATACCCTCCCACTGCCTACGCACCACAAAGCTCCTGACCCCATCTTGCTCCTCAGCCCAGCCCGTAGACAATTCACCCTCACCGACATCCCGCGCAGGCCCTCGTTGGCGGTAGATAGCTTCGAAGCGCGCAAAGTCGGCTTCAATCTTGGTTTGGAACGCGGGCGAGGCGTCACTGGCCGGGAAGTCGGTCTTGACCCATTCTGTGAGCGGCAGTGTGGCGGACACACTCGAGGACGGGAAGGTCTTGAGGAAGGCGATGGTTGTTGTTGGGACTGAGGAGGCAAGGTCGTGGATGGTCTTGGAGAGGAGTTGGAAGTGCGGAGACGCTTGTAGTGCGCTGGGGGTGGGGGTTGATGGCCACGAGGAGGTTAGCTGGATGGTGGTGGGGTCTTGTACTTTGGTTCCGATGATGAGGGAGGGCTTCTCGTCTGGGTTGTCAAGTGCTGTTAGGCTCTTGATGATTGTCGTGATGGGCGTTGAAGATGCGAAGGAAATGATTGCTGTGACGACCATGTTTGCGAATGACGGCAGATACTGGGAAGATAAGTTGAGGTTACTATGGAGTCTTATATGAGTAGCAATGTATTTATTCCATCCTCTTCGGCGACGAACTCCTCGGCCTCCACGTCCTGACATATAAGCATGTGCTTTGTAATCGAGTAGGATCCAAACACCGAAGCCGATATGCTTGGCACAGTCTCAATAATCAGTTCAGAGTTGTACAATGAGGATTATACGTTTTTGGACCTATTGTGCGGTGTGTATGCCCGCACTCAATAGGCCTAGCAAGGGTAAGTGCCTGTCCTGCCCTAAGTTGTAGTAATTGAGTCATTCGACAAATCCACTTGCTCTTGCGAGCCCATGAAACAGATGCTGGCTCCTGGTAGCTCAATAAGATCAAGAGAACTTTGTAAGTCTATGACCGTTGCTCTTCGGCACCGCATCATGCATTTCCTTTTCTTCTGTGAAGGGAACGCCCTGATTGCCTCTTGTTCAAGAGACAGCTGTAAATGGTATCATGTTTCATTGTTTGCATATAGCGTAAGTTCACTCGCCCTGCAGGGGCAGTCCGTTTCCGCCCATCGTGACCGTCTTTGTTGTCATATACTCCTCGATTCCCAGCAAACTGCCCTCACGACCGAATCCGGACTCCTTGACACCGCCAAAGGGCGCGGCAGGGTCTGAGATCAAGCCGGTGTTCACGCCAACCATGCCGACCTCTAGCGCTTCTGCGACCCTGTACACCCTCTGGATGTCCTTGCTGAAGAAGTAGCCGGCAAGACCAACATCAGCCGCGTTCGCGAGCTTGACGACGTCAGCCTCTGTGTCGAACTTGAACAGCCCGGCGACGGGACCGAATGTCTCTTCTTGTGCCAGCTGCATATCGGCGGTCATGTCTCGGATAACTGTAGGCTGGTAGAAAGAGCTGCCCAAGTCTGGGAGCTTCTGCCCGCCGATAAGGACCTTGCCGCCCTGCTTCACAGCATCTTGTACATGGTCGTCAACCTTTTTTGCGGCGCGTTCATGGATGACCGGGCCGTGAGTGACGCCTTCCTGGAACCCTGCACCGACCTTGAAGCCTTTGACCTTCTCAGTGAACTTTTCGGCAAACTGATCGTAGACGCCGGATTGGACGTAGATCCTGTTGGCACAGACGCATGTCTGTCCCGAAGAGCGGAACTTGGAGGCAATAGCGCCAGTCACTGCACTTTCAAGATCAGCATCGTCAAAAACGATGAAAGGCGCGTTGCCACCCAGCTCGAAGGATAGCTTCTTCAGTGTTGAGGACGATTGCTTCATGAGCAACTTGCCGACGCCGGTGGAGCCTGTGAAAGACACCTTCTTCACCGTCTTGCTGGTGGTGATGACCTCACCGACCTCGGGCGTATTCTCCAATGCTGTGACAAAGTTGACCACGCCCTTGGGAATGCCCGCGCGGTGTGCAAGCTCAGCCAGCGCTGCTGCTGTGAAGGGCGTCTCGCCAGGAGACTTGGCAACGACGGTGCAGCCAGCGGCCAGCGCAGGGCCAATCTTTCTGGTAATCATAGCGGCGGGGAAGTTCCACGGAGTGATCAGACCACAAACACCGACTGGCTCCTTGATCGTGAAGACTCTGTTGGCAGCCACGCTCGAGGGGATCGTGTTGCCATAGACCCTCGGCGCCTCCTCAGAGAACCATTCGAAGAAGCTTGCCGCGTATGTAACCTCGCCTTTTGCGTCCGCCAATGGCTTGCCGTTCTCCCATGTAATGAGTGTCGCTAGATCGTCGGCATTCTCGGTCATCAACTGGTACCACTTTCGCAGCAAACGTGATCGCTCGCGGCCGGTCAACTTGCGGAAGGAGGGCAGCGCGGCGGCGGCGGCAGCAATAGCAGCTTCGGTGTCGGCACGGTCCATTTCAGGCTGGGTGCCGATGAGCTTTCCGGTCGCAGGATCGTGGACCTCGAAGGTCTTGCCGGACTTGGCGTCTATCCATTCACCGTTGACATACGTCTGGCTCTTAAGGAGGGAGGGGTCCTTGAGCTGGGGGCTTGTTAGCGATTCCAATACCACTAGCCATAGGTAGGCGGGACGACGAAATGTGTGAGACATACAGCTGGTACATTGTGGCCCATCTTGCTCGAGTATCCTCTCGATATAATGGCGGGTAAAGTCTGTCGCTGGAAGCTGCTTTGGGTGGTTCGCTGGCGGGCAATGGATCGTGTTGCTGCTGCGAAAGAGCGCATTATGTGGGGTGGCAACTGAGTCAATTGCTTGACGATAAAGGACAGAGACTATGAGTTAGCCTCGGTCCGTTGATGCGCACGTCAACCTCTCGTCAGCTAATTAGTTAGGTGGACTAGGAGCGCGGAGTGCTGGAGCTGTGACGTATGTAGGCTGAAGCTCTGACCACTGGTTGTGGTAGTCTTCACGCTCGATTAGTCTGCGACCAAACAACACAAGAACAAGAATATAGACAATCAATGCGAGGACTTACAGCAGCTTTGAGTGTCGAGCTCTGCGTGTTTTGCGCCGGCGAACGGAGGTCACGTCGGATTGCCAAATACTGCAGCGCGTCTGCAGCGCGTTTGGAGCGTCAGCAGCGTCTATCACAGGACTCCGTTAGTCGCGAATATCTAAACATGAACAGAAGGGAACCAATCTAGCATTTCGTATGTACGTAAAGGGTATCACTGAGTAGGTGCAGGGGAGGAAAAGTGAGAGCATCTGGTGTGACCGAACATCGCGACTAGGATCAAGCAACAGGCCCTATCCACCAAGCCCACCCGCCTTTTGCTTTGTAGAAGCTCGTATAGAATCCAGCTGTCGAGCTATCGTTGATTAGATCTTAATCGCTTGCGCATGATCAGGTTACATACCCGGCTTTCCTCTCGGCGTCTTTCGCCTTATGCCATTCTTTCCACCTCTCCTTCTCGCTCAGCGTTGCGTCGCGCCACTTTTCTTTGCCAGCGACCGGAGGCTCGCGTCTTGCGCGAAGCTTCTCACGCCACGATACCTTCTTGGTCGCGACAGTGTCTGTGGTCGCTGGTAGGGAGAAGCTGCGGGTCAATTTCGGAGGCTCTGGCTTCTCGACGAGGGATGTGGTTGACGTGGTGGATGCGGGTAGAGGCATGACAAGTACTAAGTTGTGGAGTATAAGCTGTCGCGATTTATCTGATCACTGCATTGAGCAATATGTCTGCCTTTAAGGTCACTACAAACTGTTCCACTCGTGCATAGCCTTGTGGCTTGTAGCCCGTGCCGAATTACCGGTACGGACTTCATGCACAGCCGCAAGCCGATCCTACACAGCGCGAGGCTTAGACAGTGTAAGGCGACCATCTCGGGTTTCGTCAAGCCTCACCCAAAACGATTGTGTGAACATGGCAACAAATAGACTTTATTCGACACTACATATGGCGGAGCTGTGCAGTACTATTCTGCCAGATCTAAGTCATCAAGATTCTTTCTGACGAATTTTGATGCCTCCTCAAGACCTTTCTGGATAATGTCCGTCTGGTTGACAAAGCCAATTCTTACATAGCCCTTGAACTCGTCGCCGAAGCTTTGTGAGCCAGGCACGAAGAGCACGCCGGTCTTCTCGAGCAGCTTCTTGCAGAAATCCACAGAGTCCACAGGCTTGCCTTCCCTGTGGAACTTGATGAAGGCTGTTGTGCCCGCCAGGGGCTTGACCCACTCGCATTCATCTTCATTCTTGATAACGAACTTCTCGAGAAGCGCGAGGTTCGTCTTTGCAAGCTGGATGTTGCGAGCTAGCACGCCATGAACTGTGCTCGGGCTGAGGGCATAGGCTGCTACTTGTTCATCTAGGCCAGAGACGGAGATAGTTGTATAGTGACGAGCAGAGGCGATTTTTTCAATGATATCCGAGTTTCGCGAGGCAATCCATCCCACGCGAATTCCAGCTAGAGAGTATGCCTTGGACATGGAGCCGGTCACAATGACGTTCTTGTAGCCTAGAGAGAGCAATGATGGAGGAAAGTCCTTGTCGATAGGTGAGAGTGAGTGGAAGATGGGCCGGTATACTTCATCACCGAGGATGGTGATGTCTTTCTCTCTCGCAATTTCGACAAGTTCCTCGAGGAAAGTCTTGCCAAGGACAGCTCCAGTTGGGTTGTTGGGGTTATTGATAACGATGAGCCTTGTGTTCGGCTTGATGAGAGCCTTCAACTCCTCCAGGTCCGGTATCCAATTCTTCTCTGCCTTGGCTTTCCACAAATCAACCTCTGCACCCAACGACTTTGGTACATCGTACAACGACTGATAGGTGGGGTAGTGGCAGATGACGTGGTCCCCTTCGCCAACCAGAGAGTATGCAGTGAGGTAGTTTGCCTGGATGGCACCAGGAGTAGTGAGAATGTTGTCCGGACTGAGAGGCGACGTGACCTTGGCTGAGTAAAGGCGAGCAAGGTTATTCCTCAAGTCTTGTGCGCCCCGAATAGCGCCATAGGTAAGCACTTGGTCGGTCTTCAAGACCTCGGTCGTCTTGTCGTCAGAAAATTCGCGCAGCTGATCGATGGAGATGGAGGCACAACATGTTTCTGCAAGGTTATATTTGCAGTGGTGCTCATGGGCGTCCATCCACTATGGCTGTTAGCCCAGTACAGCCCAGCCCGCCTTGTCGTCGAGGCTAAATGCGGGGCAGAAACGTACGGATTCGACGGCGAATTCGTTGATTTTGACCATGTTGATTATTGTTGCGAAGGCAGAAACTATGCTTGCAGCTCTGGCATATGGGCATGTGAGTGTTGTACTTGGTTTGTTCAGTGGGCTTGATCAAAGTTTTGGCACCGAATGGCATACATAGGGCGCACGCGGTGGATCGGAGAGGGTACCAGTCCAGTACGCCGTACCTTGCGCTAACATTTGGTAGTGTGCTCGAGCTAGACAGCTAGACCCCCGCGGGGCATTTTGATGTGATTGCGGCCGCTGACAGCCCTGTTTTGCGCTCACATGCCTCACTGTAAAGCTGATGGCAGCTGGACGGCAGCGCGACGACCGAGTGTCTTTGCGCTCTGGCTCTCGCGATATTCAGTCGCGACAAGCGATCGATGATGCAACGTGCAGCCCCGGCTGCGCTTGCCTCGGTTGCAGTAGCCCTTCCCGTGCGCCCAGCCACCCCCAAGGACGGTCCCAGCAAGCGTCATTCGAGGACCAGGACGATAGCACAGCTGGCCACCTGGACCGCACCTCCACTCTTTGCCTCTGCCCTCCTACGAGCTCTTGTGCTCCTGCGCTGCCCTCTGTCGCTCTCTTCCATCTAACCGTTCAGCAGCTCGACGCCCGCCTGACGCTATCAGCGATACCAAAGCTCGGCACCGAGCTCGTGTGGAGCTCTTAGGCCGCCGCGCCACCTGCGTTCACGATGCGCCCAACACCATGGACGGCCTCGTTGGTGGCTCTGCTGAGTCTCGTCGGGCCCTCGACAGCATACAAGACATACGCCAACTACTCTGTCGCTGAAGCGCCCGATTCTCTCTTCTCCATCTACGGCGACCGTCCCGATGGCTGCCCGCCGTGCTTCAACTGCAACCTCGAGGACTTCAAATGCCAGCAGTTCGCCGAATGCAGCAAGGCCAACGGGCGCTGCAGCTGCACACCAGGCTTTGGAGGCGAGGACTGCTCAGAGCCACTGTGTGGTTCGCTGCCCAAGGGTAAAGACAGGTCGCCGAGAGGGAGCGAGACGGAGTGCCAGTGCGACGAGGGTTGGACTGGCATTAATTGCAATGTGTGTCAGACAAACAATGCTTGCAACGCCATGATGCCCGAGGGCGAGGGTGGCGTCTGCTACAAGGATGGACAACTGGTCAAGGAGAACTTCCAGATCTGTGACATCACGAACAAGAAGATCCTGGATCAGCTAAAGGACAAGAAGCCACAAGCAACGTTTTCATGCAATGCTGAGACAGAAGAATGCAATTTCCAATGTAAGCTCACTACTGCTCCTGCGTAACAACGCCCCCGCTAACATCTGCAGTCTGGGTCGATCAGCGAGAGTCGTTCTACTGCGCCCTTGACACATGTACCTCCGACTGGACTGCCGAATCGGACCGCAACACCACCCGCTACCGCTGCGAGAACATTGAGTGCGCTTGCGTACCGGATAGGATGCTGTGTGGCGAGGCTGGCTCAATTGACATTGGAGACTTCCTAAAGGAATCCATTCGTGGGCCGGCCGAGTTCAAGTCCATTGCATCAGATAGGAGTGGCGATTCTGGTAGCTCGTTTTCAGAGCCCGCTATGAATGACCTCATCTCCAGCATCTTTGGCGACGAGAGCATTCTCCTCAGGTGCGACACTGGCGAGTGTCTGTATCAGAACCAAGTCCCAGGCTATGAGCGACCTATCAAGAAGATCAACACGCCACTGATTGCGGGAGTCATTGCTGCTGTTGCTCTCTTGATTGTTGCAGCAATCCTTACCATCTGGTATCTGACACATCGCGCGGATAGGAAGTACGGCGCTATCCACCTTTCTGACGACGAGGAAGATGACAACGCAAAATTGTTGGCAGACCACAAACCCGCTGCATTGATGTTCGAGAATGTTGCCTACAACCTCAAGGGAAAGCAGATTCTGTCGGGGATTTCCGGTGCTGTTCATCCCGGTGAATTGCTGGCGATCATGGGAGCCTCGGGTGCTGGTAAGACGACATTCTTGGACATCCTGGCACGCAAGAACAAAATCGGTGCGGCTGCTGGTGATTTCTATCTCAACGGCGAGAAGGTTCGCGATGAGGAGTTCAGAAGCGTCACCGGTTTCGTCGACCAGGAGGACACCCTGCTACCTACGCTCACTGTTCACGAGACAATCCTCGACTCTGCGCTACTCCGCCTCCCCAAGGAGATGAGTCGTGCTTACAAGGAACAAAAGGTGGAAGAGGTTGAGCGTCAGCTGGGCATCTATCACATTCGCCACCAACCGATTGGCTCTGAGGAGACTGGTCGTGGCATCTCTGGGGGAGAGAAGCGTCGTGTCGGAATCGCTTGCGAACTCGTGACATCCCCCAGCATTCTCTTCCTGGACGAACCTACCAGCGGGTTGGATGCATACAATGCGTTCAACGTCATCGAAAGTCTCGCTTCCCTGGTCAAGAACTACAACAGGACCGTTGTCTTTACCATTCATCAACCGCGATCTAACATTGTTGCGCTCTTCGATCAGCTGGTCCTTCTCGCCAAAGGCAGAGCCGTGTACTCGGGCCCCTTCGACAGCTGCCAAGCCTATTTTGACAATATTGGCTACACGTGCCCGCCTGGGTTCAACATTGCTGACTACCTCGTTGATCTCACCATGCACGCCAGCGCCGTCCATCGCCCGATTGACGAGGATAGCTCACTCTTTGCCAGGGACGGTGTCCACACCAGCGCAAGCAGTGCGATCGCAGTCAAGTCAATCCCCAGCATCACCAACATGAGCGCCAGTGACCTAGCTACAAGCCCAGCCACCTCCAGCATACGCCCAAAGGGTAAGCGGAGGACGTCGATCAAGCAGCAGCAGGATCGTGAGCTTTTCACGCGGAAGAAGGCTTCTGCTCCCGCAGACGGTACGCAGTCCCCCAAGACCGACGACGAAGGCCCATATGATCGTTCGGAAGCTGCAAAGGCACAATGGCTAAAACTTTCACGTCAATCAGGTGCACCCCCGGCACAGATGCTCGATGATCTGGATGAGCTGCCTCCGCCAGCCGACGGTGGCACCGGAACGAACCTAGATGCTCTTATCACTGCGTATGCGACTTCAGACGTGGCGTCTGGTATCCAGGAAGATATCGCCAAGTCTGTTGCCAGCGCAAACGAGGCCAACGGGGCAAACGGCCACCTTGAGACGAATGGGTTTGTGGTAGCGGGCAAGCTCAAGGGGTACCGCAAGGTGGGCCTGATTGGACAGTTCCGCATCTTGTCAAGACGGACGTGGCGCAATCTGTACCGCAACCCGATGCTGATGCTGACGCACTATGCCATTGCTATTGTGTTGGCAGTGTTCCTGGGCTTCCTCTTTTACGGACTCACGGACGACATTAGTGGTTTCCAGAACCGGCTGGGGCTCTTCTTTTTCGTGCTTGCGCTGTTTGCGTTCAGCAGTCTTACGATTCTGACTGTATTTGCGCCTGAAAAGCTACTTTTCACGCGCGAGCGGGCCAAGGGATACTACTCGCCGCCAGCGTACTTTGCGGCCAAGGTCCTCTTTGACATTATCCCTCTGCGTCTGCTCCCTCCCATCATCCTCGGGGTCATTGTCTATCCGATGACGGGGTTGATCCCGGCGTGGCCCAACTTTTTGAAGTTTATTCTCTTCTTGGTGCTGTTCAACCTATCGGCGGCGGCCATTTTCTTGTTCATTGGCACTGTGTTCCGCAATGCCGGTGTTGCGAATCTGGTGGGTGTGCTTGTGATGCTTTTCAGCCTGCTTTTCTCTGGGTTCTTCCTGAATAAAGGAAGTATTCCGCCGCTTGCGAGCTGGCTGCAACCGGTACGTATTCCCCATGTCTCTGAGCGATTCCTGTGGCGCTGACGGAGTGACAGTTGTCCATTTTCCACTACGCTTTTGAAGGACTGATTGTCAACGAAGTCAAGTACCTGTCGCTCGTGGACCACAAGTACGGGATTGACATTGAGGTGCCTGGGTCGGCCATTCTGAGCTCGTTTGGGTTTGATGTGATGGCGCTGTGGACTGATGTGATTGGGCTGGGTATATTTGCGGGCGTGTTTGTGGTCCTCGCCTACCTCGCGATGCACTTTTTGCTTGTAGAGAAGAGGTAGAGGGGTTGTACAGAGAGGACCCAGCGCTGGACGTGTGTTGTTCTGTAGCAGGGTGTGTGTGTGTGTGTGTGTGTGTGTGTGTGTGTGTGTGTGTGCATTTGCGGCGTTTGCATGCCCATGGGTTTTGATTGGGCGGTATATATATTTATCTATTGACGGCAATGTCGGTGTTGGCAAAGACAGGTGTTGTTGTGCGCTGTGCGTGTTGCATGCTCGGTGACGGCCCATCGAATCGGTGGCCGAGGAGTGGACGCGTTAGGCGCGGCCCTATCCGCCCCACAGCGACGCAGGGCGGCAGGCAGGCGACACGGCCGACCGACTCAGAGCGAGCAGGGAGCAGGGCTGTCCCGTGGCGGTACCCACCACTCGCACGCCCGTCGCTGATCGTCGCCCCTTTGCACTCTCGAGCCCCTCTCGAGCCCCCCCGCCCTCGTCTGCACACCGACCGCTGTCTTCACCACGGCGTCGCCTGCCCCCGCCCGCGACCGCTCGCCCTCGCCGCCGCCGCCGCCGCCGCTCCTGCGCATCGCCAGCCAGCTCACGACTGCGGGCGCCGAGCTCTGGAAGTACAGCGACCGCCCCCCGCGCGGCAGCCTCAAGCCGGCCCTCGCTGGCACCGTTGCTGTCCCCTTCCGCACCGAATCGTCCATCTCCGTGCGCAACCTCGGCGACGGCGAGGCCCTCCCGCCCACCATGGACGCGCGCCGCAACCCCAGCAGCTTCCAGCAGCTTGAGAAGCTCGGCGAAGGCACCTATGCCACGGTAGCCCGCGCCCGCCCCCCGCGACTTGCTGCCCGCCCGCCGCTGACGACTCGCAGGTGTTCAAGGGCCGCAACCGCCAGACGGGCGAGCTGGTCGCCCTCAAGGAGATCCACCTCGACTCGGAGGAGGGCACGCCCTCGACGGCCATCCGCGAAATCTCCCTCATGAAGGAGCTGCGCCACGAGAACATTGTCCTGCTGCACGACGTCATCCACACCGAGAACAAGCTCATGCTCGTCTTCGAGTTCATGGACAAGGACCTCAAGCGCTACATGGACTCGCGCGGCGACCGCGGCGCCCTCGACCCCCCCACCATCAAGTCCTTCATGTACCAGCTGATGCGCGGCATCGCCTTCTGCCACGACAACCGCGTCCTGCACCGCGACCTCAAGCCCCAGAACCTGCTCATCAACAACCGCGGCCAGCTCAAGCTCGCCGACTTTGGCCTGGCCCGCGCCTTTGGCATCCCCGTCAACACCTTCTCCAACGAGGTCGTCACCCTGTGGTACCGCGCCCCCGACGTCCTGCTGGGCAGCCGCACATACAACACCAGCATCGACATCTGGTCCGCCGGCTGCATCATGGCCGAAATGTACACGGGCCGCCCCCTGTTCCCCGGCACCACCAACGAGGACCAGCTGCAGAAGATCTTCCGCCTCATGGGCACCCCCTCGGAGCGCTCCTGGCCGGGCATCTCGCAGTTCCCCGAGTACAAGAGCAACTTCCCCGTCTACGCCACCCAGGACCTGCGCCTGATCCTGCCCCAGGTCGACCAGGTCGGGCTCAACCTGCTCAACACCATGCTCCAGCTGCGGCCCGAGATGCGCGTCTCGGCCACTGCGTCGCTGCAGCACCCCTGGTTCAACGACCTCCCTCAGCGCCAGCAGGAGCACGCCCAGGCCATGGCTGCCGCCCAGCAGGCCCAGATGGGCGGCTACCAGCCAAGTCAGTACTAGTGCCGCTATCATGTTGGACTGAGCCTCGCAGCGCCAACTGCTATGCACGTCGTCGTTTCCTCTACCGTCCGGTCCCAATGACCCTGCATTCGCTCACGCCTTCGATGCGTCACAGCAGGCCGATCTCGTCGAGTCTCCACCTGCCGGCCCCCTGGGTCAGATTCAGCCATAGAATGCATGTCCGGTCTGGTCGAGGCAACACGCCGATTCTCTCGGTGCGCAACAAAGTTATGATACACGACATAGATTTCTTTCCAAAAATAAACACAAGTGTTGATGCGCGCAACTGCAGTTCTTCTATCTGTGATTTTTATTACCATCCCGCGATCCGTCGTCTCCTTTTTTATTTGGATCTGTCGCTATGGACAGTAAACGAAAAATTATTTAAAAAAAATATGGTAATACACACACGTGCGAACCGAACCAGAGTCGTTCGTCGTCGTCGACATCCAAAGCTGCAACGCAACGAGTGGACCCTGCTTTTTTGCCCTCCGCAATCCCCCCCCCCCCCCCCCCCCCCTCCAACACCAACCTCAACACCAACCTCCAAAAAACAAAAAAATTTATCAGTCAAGTAAGCTAGATAGATACCAAGAAACCACCGTTTTCACAACACACCACCCTCACACCACCCCCCGCGTTCATACACAGCTCTCCCCCTCTCCCGCTCCCTCTCCCTCCTTACAGCAGCAGCAGCAGCACCACCACCCCTCTCCTCATACCCAGGCGGTTTACTAGCGTACCCCGGCGGCGGCGGACGACTCGCGCTGCGCTCTCGCTCGCGCTGCTGCATCGTTCCCACGGCGTAGCCTGGTGGGCTGGGGAATCCCATTTCGACGGGGCTGTAGGGGTGGTCTGCTCTGCTGTTGTCGCTGTTGTTTCCGTTGCCACCGCCGCCGCCGCTGAAAGGATAGCCTGCTAGATCTGTGCCGGCGTCGCTGAGGACTGGGCTGCGGAGTGGGCTGCGCGGTGGGGGCAGCGGGCGGGTTGCGTAGATTTGTCTTTCTCGCTCGCGGTCGCGGTCGTGGTCGTCATGGGCGGTCGCGAGGCGGGGGAGGGGACGGGTCGCGTACTCGTGCTCTGCGAGGCGGTGGTGGTGGTGGGTGTCTTCGGTGCGCAGGTGGCGGTAGTCGATGCCGACGTCGTTTAGGCGCGGTGCTTTAAACTCGCCGGCCATTACTTTTTCGTTTTCGCGGCGCCGCTCGTACTCTGTGCGCAGCAGGCGTGAGGCGTTGGCTGTCATGGAGAGGGCGTCGATTTTCTCGCCGATGCGGATGATGTCGTTTTGCATCAGGGTTGCGCCGTCGAAATCTAGTGGTGCAGGGGGCAGTGGGCGTTGGGGCGGAGACGAGGTGTTGTGGGCTTGTTCGACGCCGCGTAGTTGCGTGTTTGAGCGTGAGCGTGGGGATGGTAGGGCGGTTCTGTCGGGCAAGGTTGTCGCCTCGAGCTCGACGGGCGCGGCGCGTATCGGTGTCGGGTCCCAGGCGCGCTGCCAGCACCAGGAGCGCTGCGGGATGGGCTCGAGGATGGACGTCTGGCCGTTTGTGACCCATTCGGGGCACCGCTTGAGGTCGGTGCAGAGGAAGTACCGCACGCCGTCGACATGCTTGAGGCTGTGGACGTCGACGGACAGGGTGGACAGGACTTGCAGGATGCCATAGAGAAGCACCCACCGGCCCAGGCGGGCTTCGCGCGGTGTGAAGTTCTTGAGGTCAGTGGTGAGCTCGAACTGTTCGAACCTATCTATCAGCGTCGATCCTAAAGCAGTGTGAGCAATGGATTGGCCAACGTGGGAGTCGCCTTACCGTTAAAGTTTACGTCCAACTTCTCGATATTAGTAGCGTCGCTGAACACGATTGAAAGTTGTAGATGTGCTTTGGCGTCCTTGGTCACATCATTTGCCTTGTTCTTCTTCAGTGACGAGAAGAAGCTCTTCTTCTCTTTCTCTTTCGTCAACGTCGGAACCTCTCTCGGGAGTAGCGGGTACGGGTGCGGTATGTGGACATATCCAGCCTTGGCATCATACACCACAAGCAAGTCGGTAATCCCAAGCTCTGGCAGGTCTGCCTCGAACTCGTCAGTCCTGCGGTGCTGCATCTCCCATTTCCTGCTTGCGCGCTCCTCCCTAGGGTTCCAATAGACATCGCGGTTGACAAGGTAGTCGTAGAGCGACCCAAAATCATTCTGCATCGCAAGAACAGTCTTTCGATTGAGCCATGTGCCGTTCGAGGGCGGTGGCCATGTTCCGTATATACGTCCGTAGTGTTCGACGAGGAACTGTCTAAACGCTTGGTAGCTTTGATAGACGGGTCCATTCGTGAGCTTCGGATTGCTCTTCCAGAGATCGGCGAAGTCGAAAGCAGCCAATTTCTCCTCTGCTTCCATGACCCTGAGTTGCAGTGTCTTTGCAGCGATGCCGAGATTACGTCTAGTCACAATCGACAGTCGCTTAAACTCCATCATTTCCTCGGTTTGTGGTGTCATCGACCCTGCAAGATGAACAAAGCATTCCAGATAACCTTGTCGCCACTTAACACTATCGTGCTCAGCCCATGCGAGCAGTGACAACGTATGTCTAGTACCATGGCGCACATCATCAATGCCATACTGTCCCAGATAGTTTGTGATCATTTGAACGCTGCGTTCCGCTGATGTTGTTGACTGAGCACTGGTGTCGAGGTCGTACATGACTTGAATCTGCGCTTGCAGTGTGCTAAGCATATCGAAGACGTCGGCACCGACAAGAGGCTTGCCGTGCAGTATTGCCAGGAAGTTGCGGATAGCAACATGATGAAGTCTCTGGGCTTGTAAGGTCCGCAGTTCTGCTGGGGCTGTGAACCATATCTCGTGGGTAGGATTTCGTTGCTTGAGAAGTGCAGACGAAGGCGAACGCTCTCTGTCAAGTGTATGGTTTTGTGGAGTACGAGAAGCGGCGCGCGACGGAGCTCTGAAGGAGACATGATCGATGTCCAATGGCGGTGGTGACATGCCACCAAGCGCCGTGGGACCAAGCATTCTTCTATCACGTCCATACTGTTGCGGTGGCGCCATGAAGTCATCCGCAGCTGTCAACGCCCAGTCATCTTCATCATCGTCAAGATGTCCCATCATGAGCGCGTTGGTCAGCCAACTTGAACCCGAGCTTTGGAGGACTTCTAATTCGGCACGTATGGAAGGTACCGGATGATCTTCGTCCATCTGCTCTTCTTTGAAGTAAATGAGCACACCTCCGTTGTGCATGTCTTCGTCCTGGAACATGTCAGATTTTGTTTGCAAGGTGAGCACGGCATGACTTACAAAAGCGAATCCGCCATAAGGACGCAGTTCTTCTTTGGTTCCATCCCACACTTTGAAGTCTAGCCATGTCTTTCTGTGGCTCGGCAGACGAGGAGCAGGTGATTCGCTCCGAAACTGTGGAGGCACAGGCACAGACGCGACTGTGGTCTTTATAGGCACACCACCGCCTCGTCCTCGAGGTGCCTTCGTCTCTTTCCCTTTTGCTTGGAACTTGGTTTTTTCTTTCCCGTGAGCTGAGTGGTCTGACACCGAGGCTGCGCCGCTTGCAGAACTCTTTGGCGGTCTTCCATAGCCTGAGGATTCGTTTGAGTAAACGGTATTCAGACGTGATCTGGTCGCGCTGCCGCTGCTGTGCGAGGTTCCGTGACTGCGATTGCTCACAGACCGGGTAAGTCCAGCATTACGTGACCCGTTGCTGCTCGGCGTAGCTCTCCAGTCGGTAAACGCATCATGTGCTACTGGGATTTTCCCTTTTACAGCTGCTGTCTTATCTTTCTTTTCGATGTCTTTTTGCTGGACCTTGCGACTCCGAGCTCCTCTTGCCGACATATTTTCCGCAAACTATCAAAATGAACTGTGTTGGACGAATAGATAAATTGCGAACGTGCACAGATGGATCTTGCTAGATGAGACTGCGTATAATCAAGCTTGAATCATCTCAGCCTGCTAATATTCGTGAATGCAAAAGCGTCGCCGATGGACTCGGAGTCAAGGGTTGTTGGTTACCGCCTATGAGCTGCAATTCTAACATTGAACAAGCGAGTGTAAGGGTTCGACCAAAATAAACACGTAGAACCAAAGGGCTGGGAAAGAAACGAAGAAAGAGTCGCAGGCGTGCAGACCCCAAAACACAAGGGATGGAAAAAGGCCAGAGCACCCATCACTTCATAGCCGTTAACTTTCATGCCCATATAGGTTCTCGTCCCTGAGACCCTGGTCCGAACGTCCCGCCCTTCGGGTTGTGTGGAGATCAGAACGTCCCAAACGGGCCATGGTGGACCGTGTCGGCGGTGTTGTACTGATAAGCAAACATGCCTGTCCTACCGGGTGTCTACCATTTGCCTGCTTTTTCACCGAGCGAATGGTAGATCGGCCTCCACATGGAGATCACGCTTCAGCGATCCATGCGGTGCAACGCTGGGGACGTGACAGATGGGTTTGGGGATGCGGAGAAAGAAGATGCTCAGACGGGGAGGACGGAATCGTGCAAGCGGGTGATAAGGGATGCCCGAATCGTGTGATTCTGGGCGTCAGCGATCCCATCGCCCGGCAGACGAGATGAGTTGGCCTGTTCATTTGACGGGACGACGGCGATGCAGCTGGCTGTGCCGCACGTGTTTGGTCCAGGAGAGTGTGATTGACAGCGGCCCGGCGATGCAGTCAGGGCCGTTTCTCGTCGGAGCTGGAGCCAACAGCGTTGGGTGGTGGTCAGTGCTACAAATCGCGCCAGCTCTTCAGTCGACTCCTCGCGGACAAGTCAAGGAGCAAGTCGCCTTCGCACTTTGCAAAGTCAGAATAACAAGTGGGGACCAGCGCGCTGATGTCGCTGTGCTCGTGGTAGTTCGCAGATCGAGCAAGTCTGGAAGGACCGGTTCGACCAAGGCAGCTCCAACGTCAAGCATCTCACTGCAACGGAACCCTCGCCAACAACACCTGCACCCCAATCTCACCGGGCGATTCCAGCCAATGTCGCAACACTCGTGGTATATATCCCTTGGCCCGTGTCGCTGATTCGCACAAACATGGTGCAAAACAAGGTCCCAAAGCAGAGGAGGCTGGGTGTTAGCCACACCAGCCTCCCCGCAATTCGCTGAGCATATGTACGCTGGCGCCCGACCCACACGTCATGGTGCTTCCACGAGTCGTTCCTGCACTGCTGCGTTGTACTGGGTGTCTGTCAAGATCGCACACGCTGCATCCTAGTCGCTGCCTTTAAAAACCTTGCGCTGTCCCACGCTTTGTCCTGTGCCCGGCTGTTTTCCCACTCTCCGTCGCACTCTCCCTCGTCGTGAGCATTTCGGCTGCTTTGCGCTGCATTGGCATACAACACCGCTCTCCGGACAAGAAGACAAGAACAAGACCTTTGTTCCGGGTCAACCCAACAGTAACCGGCCAGCGACACACACGCACACCCGCCGCCAACATGTCCATCTCCGGCCTCTCCTTCGTCTTCTGGCGCATCTTCCAGATCGTCACCCTGATCCCCACACTGGGCATGCTCGCCTGGTTCGTCTCATGGTACGACGACCGCAACTTCCTCACGCCGCGCTCGATCCTGGTCCTGTTCATCGTCTCCGTGCTCGGCGCCGCATGGGCAATGGGCACTTTATTCCTGTACTCGCGGGCGCGCCACTCGGCCAAGTTCGTCGCGTTTATCGACCTGCTCTTCGTGGGCGCCTTCATCGGCGGCGTGTACGTCCTGCGCGGCATCACAAACGCAGACTGCTCCAGCTGGTCCACCAACGGCTCGTACAGCGCGGATCTGGGCCTGTTCAACATCTCGGGCAACCGGTACAGTCTGAACATTGACCGCCAGTGCGCCATGCTCAAGGCGTCGTTTGCATTTGGCATCATGTGAGTAGTCTTTGTCCCGACAGCAACAAAAAAAAAAAGTTCTAGGAAAAGCGGCGGTATACTAATGTTTGTTGGGGGTTCTAGGAACTGCGTTTTCTTCTTCATCACCTGCTTGCTGGCGCTGCTTGTTGCCCGTCACCACCGCGACAGCCGCGACCGCGTTGTCGTCAAGCGCGAGGTTCACCGCTCCCGTCATGGTCACCACTCGCGTAGCCCGCGCACCTCGCACTCGCGCCACAGCTACAGCCGTCGCAGCTACGTCTAAGACGGGCGTGTGGCGATGGGAACATATATATATATAGAGATACATATATTACGGTGGAACGATGTGTATAAGAGTTACGATTTCATGGCACGAGTAATTGACGAGTCACCTGATGGCAGATTGGACATATATGATGGATACTGCGTGGCTACGCATGCTACGAACGAGGAAGTGCTACGACTTCATGATTCCCAGATGGGATGTTACATACCCCGAATGCTCGATTTTTTGTATATAGTTTAATGAATCACGACCCGGTTCATCGTCTCCTTGGGAACTCCGGGGACCTCTTTGATGCAACAGAGCTTGGGTCCGTCTTGTTTTGTGATGCTACGTCTGTCTGCAAGACATCCCGTTGTCTCGTTCATCAAGGCGACTGTGCTTGCACGCTTCCACGTATTAGTGGGCAGGGTACCGCCAGCAGTATGGCATCTGGATTAGCTGCATATCCTCGATTCGATCTAGCTTCAGCTCTCGACAATGGCAAGACACCAAGCCTGACAACCCCACTGCCCCGCTTCGGAGCAGAGAAACGGACAAGATTCTGTGTAGGTGCCGTATCTCCTTACTGCCAAGAGTGTGTGAGTTTTGCACTGAGCAAAGCTGTCTGCGGCCGGAGTTCTGTGCTGATAGTTACAAGTTCCGTCCAAACCCGTTCTTAAGTGGATGCCTAGGGATTTCCTGGGGCGGTCACAAGACTGTAGTGTTGCTGAATGTCTGGTTTTCTACGTTGTTGTTGTCATGCTACTTTCAGCTGCTGTTGCCGCCTGCCGCCCAAGCAAAGAACCCTCCAGGTTTTGGCTGATCGGGTCTGGTAGAAGCACGAGATGCCTTCCTACGGTGCATCTTCCGCAGTTCTTGACGAACAACGGCTGGATATCCAATCACAGCTTCGTCAGAATCGTTTGTTGAGTCGTCACCTGGTGTTGCGCGGTGATCGACGGCTACGTTTACGCGTTGACTTTGAGATATTGGAGAACCGCCCATAGGGCTACCAGATCTCCGACCCCCTTGTGACGCCAAAGAGACAAAACGATCACGATTGGTCGGCGGTGAGATTCCTCCTTGGAGCGTAGCCGGGGCCGGTCGCCAATCGCTGCCCATAATTACATCAGCGGTAGTGAATGGCCTCGTAGACAAGATTGAAGGTGCTTTCATTGTCCCGGACTTCTGATACCATCCCGAGGCGTCAGCTAGACGATCTATGAGTTCGCCCCGTTGCTGCTTAGTAACACGCAGTTCATCGTTCAATATGGCCGTCTCGGCTCTTAAGCTCTTGATCTTTTCCTCTCCTATGCGCAGCTGCTCCCTGTGCATCTCGGGGGAGACGTACTTGAGGCGACAGCATTCACCAAAGACCGACGATCCCTCGGGCTCCATCATCTCATCGGCAAGGCTGAGTCGTCGGAGAAGGTCTTGGGCAGTGGGACGGAGGCTGGGATCCTTTGATAGCATTCCTCGCACTTCTTTGACCAGATGATGATCCCGCGGCGAACAAGCATCCGAGAAGGGAAGCCACTTGTCGAGACTTTTCAGGTTTGCATGAAATGCAGGGTTGGGATTCGGTCTATTGTCTCTTATACGCTTGAGAGTACCGTGGGCATGCAAGACGATGATTTCCAGGAGGACACAGCCGAGCGAGAACATGTCTGCTGCACGTCCATTTTTTTGCCAGTCAGCGACCTGATGGGTTAGTACAACAGAATCATATACATGTGTAGCTACACCATACCTCCGGAGCAAAGTATCGTGGAGTCCCACGCTCATTGTCCGTCGCGCTCTGTGATAGGAGTGAGAAGTCGGTAGCGCTTCCAAAGTCGCTCAGCCATAGTCTATTGGGAGATAAAAGGATGTTGGATGGTTTCAAGTCCTTGTGGCGGATTTCCTGGTTGTGTAGGTATTCGATAGCAGATACCAGACAGCCAATCTGGCGGTAGGCAGGCGAAGCCCGGGACGATGATCCTGGGAGTGGGAGGTAATTGAAAGTGGTGAGTCGACTTTTCTGCTCTTCATCCGCGCCCGTAGTCCAGTGCGCTTCGACGTCCTCGAAAAAAGTGCACAGGTCACATACGGCCACAGGGTAGAGTAAAATGCCAAGGGAGAGTTGGTGAGTGTATGTACCGACGAGCTGCACCATGTGAGCGTGGCTCAGCTTCTTCAGGATTTCAACCTCCTTTCTCTGGTGTGAGATCACTTTACGCTTGGCCATTATCCTTTTCCAGGCAATACTGTGGCCTCGTATAGTGGTCTCGAAAACATCACCCATGGCGCCTCTACCCAGCATGCGACCTGTTTTGACTGATAAGCTACTGACGTAAAGACAATGATTCAATTCACTCACCTGGTATCAGAGGAACGGACTCGTGGACTTCAAACTCAATATGCTGACCTCTGCCAGTCTCAGACCAATCTCGCATTTCGTCCAAGATAGAGTCTTGGCGAAAGGTCTCGCCATAGCCGCTGGCACCGACGGTGAAAGATTCAGGAATCGTATACTTGTCAAGGCGGGCGCCGTCAGGTTCAGCGTGCTGTCTTCGGCCCAGTATCTGCCTTTTTTGTTGAAGACTGGTAAATCTAACGACTGATCCATTAGAGTTGGTGTACCAGTACAGTTCATCGTTACTCTCTGGCGACATGCCGTGGGCGTCAGTAGCCGACATGGCACCGTCAAAAGACGAGGACAAGAGCAGGCACAAAGGGCACCCACGACAGCGCAAGCGAAGCTGCAAGAACGTGAACCAAAGTGTGACGAAGGTGAAGTGTCGAGACGTTCAGCCTCGTGGTTGCTGAAGGCGGAGCGCTAGTGTACGGCTGAGCCCCGCCGCAGCAGGCGCGTACGAGGGATCCAATCACGCGTATGGAGGCAAGGTTCAATATGCACAGTGTGCGCAGGATGCAGATAGACAAATCGTTGGGTTTGCATTACAGTCTTGAGTGATGCGCATGGTAGTTCATAAAAGTCATTACACCTCCGCCTCTCGTCTTTCCACCGAACTACCTGGGCGGACCTCCTTCTTCTCTCTTGACCCTGAAGAAGGCCAGCTTCGCGAATCGTCCCAGACTGCCCCAGAAATATCTCCCGGCAGGATGATCCATAATACTCTCTAGCAGCTTGACGACTGCGGCTCTGACATCCTGCCGGGGATGGAACAGTCCTAGGCTGAGGTAGAAGAGGCCCGTGTTGGTCTCTGGTATAACACACAGCAGCTGGAGAATGGTATCGTATTGCAACTTTGCGCCAGGTCTCCTTTCGGGGTCGTTTGCAAGTGTGAGGTGTTGTACCGCGTTGGGCAGATCAGCTTCGGAGCCGGATGCACTTGCGCTGGGGCTGCCTGCCTCCTCGACACATCTTGCAAGTGCCAGATAGATGGCTGCGGATTGATCGTGTGTGAGCTTCAGACACCTGAGCTTGTCGTGCTGGTGGTTCAGATCAATGCCGCGGACAGGTCTCCTCTTCCAGTGTCGTGCAAGATCCTGCACGCAGCTGTAGTAACTGCGGGTGCTGCGCCAGCCTTCGATACGGTGCACGTTAGCGGCAAGTTCGCGGAGGCGCGAGTGCTCATCCGGCCAGACGTAGCCGTGACCTGAGACGCCATAGGCGCCAGCATCGGTCTCGTGGGAGCCAATGTACAAGGCTGTGGCGCCGTAGACAGTCTCTTCAAATGCGGCGGCGATGCGGGTGAACTTGAGAACCCAGGAGCGCCACTTGGCTCGAATGGCATTCTCGCCATGTCGGTTTGCGATGGCTTGGAGCATGCTCTCCATGAAGACGTTATCACCGGTTGTATCTACGCCGCCAGGTTTGTCAGAGCTCATTGCACTGCCTGCGCCGCTCACGGGAATGCCATGTTGTTGAAAGTACGAAGATCCATCGGTCGGTGAAGCTGCTTCGATGCGGTTGCTAATTTTGATGCGACCAGTGGGAAGATCACACAAAACGTCCCACCACTCGGGCTTGAAGGAGAAGGTGGGATTGGTAACGCCGGCAATGAAACCGGGGACCTTGAGGAGATCGTCGACTTTGGTCAAGTCGGTGTATGGGAAGGCATGGCGGACAAAGCCGCGCAGAATACCACCAGATGCCAGTGCGCAGGCTGCCAAGACTGCTTCAGCGACTTCGCTGGACGGGCGATTGTGACCGATGAAGATGATGCGCTTTTGCGTGAGTAGCGCGTTGACAAGGACGATGATGGGATGGGTATAGGCACCGCTTGTGGTGAGATGTGGGTGGAGAGCAAAAGGCTGCGGTTGTGTCGCGTGAGGGATGGAGAAGGTCTGGATGAGCTTGATGAGGGAGAAGTCGCCTACGGTTTCGGGGCTCAGGGCAGACGGCACTTTTACGGGCACAGGTATGCCATTGTAGTTGACTTTGGACTCAAACTCGTGCGTGTCTCTTGGAAGCAAGTAGGCGATCCTCTTGGGGTGCAAATCTGTGGACGACAGGGAGGTCCTCTCGGCGTCGGCAGCCTTTTGTTGGCGTATCATGTGCTCAAACTTTTCGATAAACATATCTTTGGCGTCGGTGGCGTGCAGCACAAAGGCCTCTAGCGTTGACAGCCGTGGCAGCAGCGACAGGTCCATTGCATTGAGGGAATTGTAGAGCGAGGCAAGTGTCTCGATGACGGGATGTCGAAAGTATTCCTCGAGGGCTAGCAGGAGGAGTGGCTTGTAGATGTGGAGGAACGAGTGTCGCGTGCAGATGGCCATGGCCTTGACAATGGCACCACGCTTGACCGTGTTGTCCTGCTTGGTGTTGACGAGGTTCAGGACGTAGACCAGCGGGGGCCCGTCGGGGTCCTGCTCGTCGTCGGTGCCCTCGGTGTCTTGGTCGCCGTCGTCGTCGTCGTCGTCGTCGTTGTCATGGTCATTGTCGTCGTCGTTGTCGTTGTTTTCGTTGTCGATATGCGCCTCAGCATCAGGGGCGTCAGGGTCCTGGCCCTGCTTGCGCCGCCTGCGCTTGCGTCTGCGCTCTCTCCGTGCCTCCTTCTCGTCCTCTTCGGTGGTGGTGTCCTTGTGCAGGAAGAAGATGGTCCAGTCCTGGGCGCGGGAGTGGACCTGGTCGGGGAGCATGAGCTCGGCCAGGGTGGTCTCGTCGCCACTGATGGCGGCAGGGTACTGGTTCTCCATGACCGACCCGCGGTCAATGTCGAAGGAGGCGACCAGAATGTACTCGACATGGCGCTCGACGGCGTCGGCGGGATACTGCGAGCGCAGGGCCGTCATGGCGGGGCTGAAGGGGTGCGACTGCGCCGAGGTGCGCGACGAGGGGGCCGTGTCGTCGACGTCGTCTGCCTCCGCCTCAGGGACCACGGGGGGCTGCAGGGAGCGCGCCTTCCTGGCATCATGGCGGGCCGAGGGCGAGCGCGAGGGGAAGGACGAGAAGGACGGCTGGCGCTGCAGGCCGCCAGGCTGGGCAGAGCTCGACGGAGGGCCGGGTCTCTGCGCAATCACGTCGGCCATGGGTGTTTCCATCTTGTCCACGATGCCGCTGTCGTGCGCGCATGGCGTGGATCTGCCCTATGTCGCGCTAGGGGCCCCACCAAGGGGGGGTAGCGCTGTACGGTAGCGTTCCGAAGAGGCTGAGGGGCGCTGTGTCTGTGTCTGTGTCTGTGTCTGTGTGTGTGTGTCTGCGGCAACCAAGCTGCTGTAGCGCACATGTCCAGGCCCAGCGCCCCGTGCAAGCGTGCTGGCCGTAGAGTGTTGGGCGCGACAGGACTCGAATTGGCGCACGGCGACGGCAATGCGCTCCTCCTGTCGAGTGCGCCGGCGACCGTGGACCCTGACCCTGGATGGATGGGTGCTGGCCGAGGCCGGGACCAAGCGACGTGGCCCGTGGGCGGTTGCTGGGGAACACAGACGCCAGCGTCAACACGGGCTAAACAGACGACATCATCGCCCATGCCCATGCCCAGGCCCAGGCCCATGCCCACTGCCTACTGCCCGTGTTGCCCGTGTTGCCCGATTGAGCGGTCCCTCAGCGCACCCACCAGAGACACAACATCATGGTATGCATGCAGGCGGCGCTCCTCCCTTCGCCCTTCGCCCTTCGCCCCGTCCCAGGCTAACACGCTGCAGTCGGCGCCCTCAGACTCGAAGCCGTCGCCCCTCTTCTTCAACAGCGCCCGCGGGTCGCGCCAGTCGCCCTTTGGCCGCCCTGGCTCCATCAGACAGGGCTCGCCGTCGGCTGCACGCCCCTCGACGCCCACCAGCTCGCCGCTGAAGCCAAAGGAGACGCCCACGGCCCTGTCGCCCGCACCGCTGCGCCAGGCCACCACCAGCAATGCCTCCCAGAACGCCCCGCCCTGGCTGAAGACGGCAGGCACCGCCGTTGCTGGAGACCCGCCAAGCTCGCCCGCACACCTGCGCTCGCCGTCGAGGGGCCTGCCATCGCCCTCACGAGAGCTGCGCTCGCCCTCGCGAGAGCCCCAGTCTCCTGGGCCGCAGTTGCTGTCGCCTGCCCGCGACCGTCCAGACTACACGCGCAACACGCCCAGCTCCACAAACGCCACCGCACGCCCACTCAGTACCGCCTCACTCGCGGCCATGTTCGATGGCGGCCGAGAACGATCGAGCACCCCACCCCTCGTCCCCCGAACCAGCACACCGCCTGTCATCGAGAAGGCAGTCGAGGCGATTGTCGATGAGCCTGTCGAGCAGCCTGTCGAGGAGCCTGTTGTCGAAGCTGTTGAAGAGCCTGTCGCCAAAGCTATCGAAGCTCCTGCCACCAAAGCTATCGAGTCTCCTATCGCCAAAGCTATCGAGGCGCCTGCATCGCCCCTGAAGCCTGCCCTCGTCGACACCAAACCCGCAAAGCGCGCCCCCGTCCGACCCCACATGATCCGCCAAACCACAAACGACGCCCTCTCAAAGCTGCCTCCACCGCTGCTGCACAGCATGCGCGAGTCCTTTAGCGTCATGGACCGCGACGACGATGGCCACGTCAATGCCGCCGACGTCGCAGACATGCTCTCTCAACTCGGCCTCTCCGCCACACCCTCCACACTAGCAGCCTACTTCAACGGCGCACCATCCATAAATCTCGCCACATACCTCAACACACTCTCCGACCTGCTCGGCGGGCTCTCGCGACCCAACGAGCTGAGCGCCGCATTCGAGGCCTTTGACGACGGAGACGACGGCCAGATTGACCTAGCTGAGCTCAAGGACGCCCTGCTGCATACCGCTCCAGAGGCTGGCGAGCACCGCCTGACCGAGCGCGAGATCGACATGGTGGTCGAGGGCTTCAGCGGGCGACGAGCATTCGGCAAGGCTGGCAAGGGCCTGGGGCGGGGTGAGGTGTTTAGGTACCAGGAGTTTATGGCGAGCTTGACCGGCGGCGGCGGTGGAGAAAACGGCGCTGCGACAGCCCCGGCGTGAGCTGTCGTACATGTGACGAGGAAGGAGGCTGGCTATTCAGGACTGGAGTTTGGCGCAAGTGAACAAACGATACACCTCCATTCATCGCATTTCCCATAGTTACAGTCTATGTTTTGTTTATACATCAGCCCAACTCGTATCTAGAGTGCCGTTATTGGATTGTGCTAGACGCTGCAGTCATTCAAAAACATCAGACATGGCGCAGAGCAGGGAGGCTTTGGTTAGATTGTTAGCGGTTTGAATGATGAGTGAAAATGTAGAACAGACTTGGACTGCTGTTTAAATATTAACAATTCTTTTAGAATATTGAAGAAAACGCACCACAGAATTAGACCGCCCTCACATCTGCATGCGCGAGATTCGCAGCTCATGGCAAGCACACGACGTCGGTCAAGCTACTGTGTAATTGGCTACCTGGCCCGTGCGTGCTGACGCAGCTGTCGGTCGCAGCTACCGAACTAGACACGAATCCCTCTCCCATCACTCGAGAGCTCCGCGTTCCCTCTTTTGCAAACGTCAACAATGAAGCTCTCTTTCGGTTTCGTGTCTTCGCTGCTGCTCTCGGGCGCCTCAATTGCCTCGGCAGCGGCCTGGAGCTTCCAAGATGCCACCGTTTCCATTGCCAGCAAAGGCGCTGGCGTAGGCGGAGCTTCCAAGGACAAGTGAGTGCTGCCAATAGCAGCCGCTGCAAGACGAGTGTTGACAGTACCCAGGCTCAGCGCTACTACACCCCTCGCGAAGACGGTATCTCTTGGCGCCACCGATTCGTTGAAGCTCGATCTCACCACTGTCGACGGGAAGACGGCGAAGCGGCCGCACCAGGCCTTCCTGGCCCTGACTGACCCCGTCAGCGGGCTGGAGGAGTTTTTCGTGCTCACTGTCAAGGACAGCGGCAAGGGCAAGGTCTCTCTGGTACGCGCATGGTTCAATTGCACCTACCACAACTAATCGTTTCCACAGACACAAAAGGACCTCCCTCACCAATTCCTCACTGCCTCCAAGCCGATTCCTGCCTCTGTTATCATTGGAGCATTCGGCTCTTCCACTCCCTACAAGCAGAAGGTCTTCGACCTGACCGTCACACGCGACCCCAACGTCCCCCTCGCCGTCCCTGCGGCGCCGCTGCGCTACGCTCCCGAGGCCGAGATCCACCACATTTTCCGCGACGACCCCAAGTCGCCCCCTAAGATCATCACCATTATCTTTGCCGCCGCGGTTGCCGCTTGCCTGCCCATCTTGCTAGGTCTCTGGGCTACCCTGGGTGCCAACGTCAGCCACCTCAGCAAGGCTCTCGGTGCGGCCCCGGTCTCGCACGCTCTCTTCTACGGATCCATCATCGCTATGGAGGGTGTCTTTTTCCTGTACTACACAACCTGGAACCTTTTCCAGACACTGCCTGCTGCTGGCGTTGTCGCCATTGTCGCCTTCCTGAGCGGCAGCCGCGCACTCTCCGAGGTCCAAGAGCGCCGTTTGGCTGGCCTGCGATAAGCTGAGGAATTGCTGTAGATGATAGAACTTTTGTAAAAGTACGCAATGAGCGAACCTGGGGGTTGGAAAGAGAGGAGGAGCATCAAGCACCGGATATACCGCAAGTGCTGGCGTAGGAAACGTCACCAAAACAACACGACGATGAAATGAACCAAATATTGACGTCCGTCATCACCAAAACAATACGACGATGAAGTGAAGTGATAATGACGGCCGTCATCATCCAGTGCTCTGCTAATGTGATGCTCTCTAACAAGTGATTCCGGAAGTGGGTACTTGAAAGACACCAACGGTTGCTCAACATCTATAGACGTTTTTATATCTTCCTCGCCGGCTTCACAACACCAACGCACGCTCCAAATCCAATGCCCGCACTCCCGTCACCAACAACAGCTTCGTAAGTGACCTCATCTCCATCGGCAAGATACCTCAACTCACTCCCATCGCTGAGCTTACTAGCCTTCTTCCCATTCTTTGTCAGTTCAAGCAAGCAGCCATGCTCATGCTCCTTCTCCCCACTCACAGTCCCACTCGCTATCAGATCGCCAGTCCTTAGCCCGCACCCACCCACCGTGTGGTGCGCGAGCATATGTCTGAAGGTCCAATACATCGTCTCAAACCCCACCTGACACGTCGTTGTCTTCTGCCCACCCCTCGTAATCGTCCCCGTAAGCTGGATATCGTAATTCACCGCCCCCTCGTCGTCCATGAACTCAGCCACAGGCCCCATGCGCGGCGGCGCAGGCACCTCGTGCGCCTTGAGCGCCTCAAGCGTGACGATCCAGGGCGAAACCGAGGTGCCGAAATTCTTCCCATTGAACGGCCCCAACGGATTCATCTCCAAGCCCTGGATATCCCGCGCGGACCAGTCGTTGACCAGCACCAGCCCAAACACATGCTCGTCGGCGTCGCGCGCATGCAGCAACGACCCAGCGTGCACCGGCCGGCCCACCACAGCGCCAACCTCGAGCTCGTAGTCCACCGCCCGACTCGCGCCAAACACAATCCGCTTCTCTGCTGCCCCTGCGTCCTCGACATACTGCCCCAGCGGCCGCGCAATCGCCGTCCCGCTCACCCCGATGCTGGAGCACCGTCCTGCGTACCCGACCGGGAACTTGTGGAACGCAGGCGGGAACGAGCGCGTGCCCATTATGGCTTCGCCCGCGTTGAGCACGTGGTTCGCCGACGCAGAGTAGTCTGTAAAGTCCCCGATGGAGACGGGGAGGTGCAGGGTCACTGCGCCCAGGGGCTCGGAGGAAGGGGTGTGTTGGCCATTTTTGAAGGCATGTTGGATTGCGGTGCGGACTGCGGCTTGGATGTTGCGGGGTTGCGCGGCGAAGGCGTTGAGGGTGGGCTGGGAGAAGAGCGTGGGTAGGGCGCTGCTGATGGAGGTGAAGGGGTCGAGGGTTGCGAGTTCGGCGAGGAAGATTACTTCGTCGCCGATTCGGGTGGCGGCTTGGGGTTGCGGTCTTTGGGCTGAGCTTGCGATGCCGTAGGGGATGTTGTTGATGCTGAAGTGCGAGGTGTAGGGGTCGGCCATGTTGGGTATAGATTATGTGAATGCGATAAAGGTAAAGATGAGAGGAGCGTTGCTACAATTGACGAGTTTGTATCAGCCTTCTGAGGTGATTGCCATTTCTTTCCCATCAAGACGTGCATACATGTTGTCAAATCGCGTGCGGGATCATTGCGCCCTCCACATCGGGAGAAATATGCGGGGCCCCGGACGGCGGCATCGGTGGGCGCTGTCAGCAACCTTCCGCCGCAAGGGCAGCTGTAGATTGCGGCTCTGTGAGCAAGCGTATGAGGCGTGAAGCTTGGTCATGGCTCGAGATTGGTTCAGCAAACGAACGGCATGACAACCGTTTTGCGGGGCCGTTCTGCTCGGGGCTGCTGCTGTCGTGAAGTGAACTACATTCTTCCCGGCACCAACAGACTGGAACCCTCGCAATCTCTCCGCACGCTCACATCGTACGAAGCAACGGAATTCTTAAGCACCGAAGCGCGAGACAGCCACTCCCTGGCCCCGCAGTAGCCGCGCGCAGGTGCATATCGGCAGTTAGACCCTGACATGGCCTCCCTCCACATCGGAACGCAGTACCAACATGGAGGAGGTCTCTGAGCAAACCTCCAAAACTTTCAACAAGACGAAAGTCTCACATCCCCTCTATCCAAACCTCCAACTCTGATCCAGCCAAAAAAAAAACATCACCCTCTCCACTTTCACCCCCCCCCATCAACCATGTCGTCCCGCCCAACCCTCGAAAATAAGCTGCCCAGCCTCCAGCGCTTCATCACAACCCACGACCCCACCACAAAACAAGCCATCTTCTCCGACGCCATCGACGAAACCCTAAAGTGGGACCGCATCCCCAGCGCCGCCTTCGGCCTCCCCTACGTCACAAAAGGCCACCCCGTCGACCTCAACGCCGCCGCCGACATCGAAGTCTACAAGCCCTTCCTCGCGCAGGCCCCGGGCCTCGTCACCTCCGGCGGCACGGTCCTGCGCTTCGTCGACATGGAGCCTGGCGCGCTGTCGCCCATGCACCGCACCGTGTCGCTGGACTATGGCGTCGTTATCGAGGGCGAGGTGGAGTTGCTTCTTGATTCGGGCGAGACGAGGGTGTTAAGGCGTGGGGATGTGGCGATTCAGCGCGGCACGATGCATGCGTGGCGGAATTTGAGTAGTGAGAATTGGGCGCGCATGATGTATGTGTTGCAGGAGAGTAAGCCGGTGGTTATTGGCGGGGAGGTGTTGGGCGAGGATTATGGGACTATGCAGGGGGTGCCTGCTTCTCATTAGGGTGGGGATTGTTGTTGTTGTTATGGAAGTGTAGAAAGTCTTAAATTAAAGTGTGGTTGTGTTGGTCATGTGCTATTTGTTGCTCAGGTTGAATTCAAAAGTACTAAGATCTCCAATCTTGTCCACCCTCTGAATCTTCACCATGTTGAATTACCGCAAATAAAGCGTCGCTGATCGTTCACGAGTATTATTCCTGTTCTTTCCCTCTACTTACTAATGCCTCGTACGAATTATAGTGTGTTGACCATCTCGGACGGAGGTCCCCCACATCGGACGAGGACCCTGACCCTCGTCATTCACAGTCGCGTCGGCGCCATCGGAGCCCACACGCGAAGCAGCTGCCAATATATACTGAATCTCGCCAGTAGTAAGTCTACAAGCACCTCCGATAACATTGACACGACTCTCACAATGGCCGAGCAGCTAGAAGTAAAAAAGGCACACAAGGTCGACGAGACGTCGTTCCCCTACATCTTCGAAGAGAATGCCGAAGTCCAGTTGAAGACCAGCTCGCAAGGCATTGTCCGAGTCAATGTCTACAGGCCAAAGTCGACAAAAGAGGGCACAAAGCTCCCTGTGCTGGTGACTTATGGGCCTTACGGAAAGGACATTCATTACAAGGAGCAAGTACGGAGGCGCAATCTGCGTAGTCTTTCACTAACGACTACAGTTTCCACCCCAAGTCTTACTCGGAGGTTAACCCAGAACACCACTCCGACCACTCAGCATGGGAAACACCAGACCCTGGGTTCTGGACAAAGCACGATTATGTCGTGGTACGCGCCGACGAGCGCGGACTGGGCCAATCGCCGGGCTTCCTCGACACTATGTCGCGCGGTACGAGCGAGTGCTTTTTTGATGTAGTAGAGTGGGCAGCCGAACAGCCCTGGTCTTCCGGCAAGGTTGGGCTGCTCGGTATCAGCTACTATGCTGGATCGCAGTGGCGTGTCGCTGCCCGTAAGCCGAAGGGGTTGGCTGCCGTCATCCCTTGGGAGGGCATGAGCGATTACTACCGCGATCGCTGCAGACATGGTGGTATTCTGAGCAACAAGTTCATCGACTTCTGGTGGTGAGTGTTCCTGCGAGTCCAAGTACGAGATAAGGGGCTGATAGTGTGACAGGAACCGGCAGGTCATTACCAATCAGTATGGGCGACCGGGACGCGCAGCACGTAACTGGGGCCCCGATACCGTCGACGGTGATCTCTCCGAGGAAGTCCGAGCGAAGAACCGTCAGGACCAGACCATCGATACGAACGCATCCAAATATCGCGATGAGATCTACTACGCGAGCAAAGAGTACGATATGAGCGATATTGAAGTACCTTTGCTGTCGGTAGGCAACTGGGGCGGCATCTTGCTTCACCTTCGTGGCAATATCGAAGGTTACACCCACGCAGGATCCGAGTTCAAGTACCTGCGCATGATCACTGGCCGACACGATCTGCCTTTCTTCTACAAGGAGGAAGTCGAGGTCCAGCGCAGCTTTCTCGATGCTTTCCTCAAGGACGACGATAGAGTTGGCTGGTCTGTTAAGGGCAAACTCCCACCAGTCGACATCGTTCTGCGGAAAGGCGACGTTGGGTTTGACAATTCAGAAGCTGAGAAAGTCTTCGAAAGGCGGACGGAGAACGAATGGCCTATCGCACGCACACGATACACCAAGTTCTATCTCACACCAACCAAGTCTCTTACGCCAGTCCAGCCAATCACGAACCGTCCACAGAAGCTCTCTTACGAGGCTCTGGGCACACTTGACGATCCCAAGTTGATCCAATTCACCACCGCTCCTTTTGAGGAAGAGACCGAAATCACTGGCCACATCGTTGCGCGCTTGAATGTGTCACTCTCACCCCAAGTCACTGGCGCCACACCATCCGACATCGACCTGTTCCTCACACTGCGCTACATCTCGCCCTCAGGTAAAGAAGTGCACTACACCGGCACAGCAGGCGACCCCATCCCGCTCGCCAAAGGCTGGCTGCGCGTCAGCCTGCGAAAGATCAACCCCGACCACCCCAAGCACCGCGAGTACCTGCCGTGGCGCGACTACTTCAGCACCGACGTGCAGCCCGTTGTCCCAGGAGATGTGTACGCTGTTGATGTCGAGGTGTGGCCCACCAATGTTATTGTGGAGAAGGGTGGTAAGATTGTGTTCGAGATCAGCAGTGGTGATACGCAGGGTAGTGGCATCTTCCAGCACAACCACCCTGAAGACAGGAGCGAGAAGGTGTTTGCGGGGCTGAACCATCTGCACTTTGGCGAGAAGTTTGTAAATTACGTTACGTTGCCTATTGTGCCGCCGAAATAGAGGCGGTCTGGTTGGAATGTCAAATAGATAGTTTGAATGTTATAGATCATGTCAATTCTCTCGGTGATTAATTTGAAATGGAAGTAACTTGCTCGTGTAAGAAGGGTACCATACCGATAAGGGTTTGACCATGGTTCGACATCTAGAATAGGGGTCTCCGTTTAAGCGCCTCAGATATGCTTTTCTGCTGAGAAATTTCAGATTGAAGACATAAAAAGGAGCGCCTATTCGGAACCCATCAAGCCTATGCATATTGAATAACGAAGGATTACATTACTCGAAATTCTTAGGGCTACCACTGGTTCACACTGAGTCGGGTGTTACAATTATCCACGTCAAAGTACATGAGATAAGTAGTGGTCATCGAGAAACGCTTGGTACTTATTCAACTACATGTGTGGAATAGCAAAACAGCTACAAAGCTTATTCAAAGAGAAATTCAAGCCTTCTGACTCCACCTCCCAACCGTGAACTGACTATTACACATGTTAACCAACTCCCAATCCTCGGCGCCCAGCACACACCCCTCTCCAGTCCTTGGACTCGCATCCACGACACCAGCAACAAAACACGCCGCCATATAATGATCATCCGTAGCATGCGCATCCCTAAACATCGGATGCTTCATCAGCCTCGTAATACCCCTCGTGACGGCGCCCCTCGGCGCCCCCTTCCTACAGCTCCTCACAAACACATCCTCCACGCTCTGCCGGAACTCCAGCATCGGCGCCTCCGGCGGGTACGGCTGCGCTAGGTTATCCGAGTACCGCAGCATCTGCGCCCAGTGGTTGCGGTACAGGTTGTGCACCGCGCCGCCCGTGCCGATGATGAGGTATCCGTCTTCGCGGAAGGGGGCCAGGATGGCGCCAACGCGCGCGTGCAGGTGCGGGTCGAAACGGCCGTTCATGCTGATGATGGTTGTGGGCGGGCATTTGGCAGGGAACATGCGGATCAGGATGAGGTATGTGTCGTGGATCCAGTCGAAGGTGTCGTTGGGGCGGGCGTCGATGCCCTTTTCTCGGAGGGCGGCAATGCATTTCTTGCCTGTGGCGAGGTCGGGGTGCAGCTCGTAGTCGACGTATTTCTTGGGGTGCACGTAGGCCACGGGGGATTTGGCGGGTTGCGGGTTCATGGACACGTCGATGCGGTTCACGCCTCGTGCGTCCCAGTGGGCGCCCATCATGATGATGCCTTTTATGCCGTGGCGGAGGGCTTCGTCGCCGCAGGCTTTCCAGTAGTCGGCTGAGCGTGACTCCTCGCCCAGCATCATGGTTGAGCCGTGGGAGAAGAAGTGAACGGGCGGGATCGCCATTTTTTTTCTTTCCACAGTGGGTGTCGTTTGAAGTCGTTTGGTAGTCGAAGAATTATCAAATGTAGAGTTTCAACTCTAAATTACACTTGGTAGGATATGAATACACCTGGCCGGGCTGTCGGCTGGAGACGTCAATGCTGAAAGGAGTAATGCTCGCTATCAACTCAACTGCCGAAAAATGGAGATTCGTCCGCCGAAATCAAGATCAAAAGAGGGGAGCCAAGTGGACACGCAGTCTCGGTATTCGGCCAACTATTCAACACAATGCTGAGTGGTAGTCGAGCGGGTGACTTCGTGATGTGGGGGACCGGCCCAGCCTCGGCTGCAGTCCGTTGCCGGACCGGACGTGCCGCGCATGATTTGGCTCTCGTTCTCCCCACAATCCAGCGTTCCCCAGATTCTCCTCCACCTCCCTCCCCGAAGCCATTGTGCCACTATCGTTCGACGCATTTGCAATGCAGGCAAATGCGGCACCACCTCAAGATCAATTGAGAGCCGCTATACCAGATTTGGAACAAGAGAGACTCTTCCAGTGCAGCACGTGCAAGAGATCCTTCACCAGGGCAGATCATCTCACACGACACGTTCGAGCTCGTACGTATTACATTTGATAGTGCAACCCTTTGAATATTCGTAAGGTGTCTGCGATTGCGTGACGCGAAGTCGGCATCCATCTTGTCTACAAGGCAGACCTTCTGAGCACACTTTCAGTAAGAGGCAATCGTGCACACAATTATCGCACCGTTTCTGGCTCTCGAATGCCGAGCACTGACCTCCATATTCAGATACAAAACAGAAGCCGTACATTTGCCCGGTATGCTCAAAGGGCTTTGCTAGGATGTACGTGGATCCCCCACTAATCCCGTTCTCGAAGTTCTGACCGCGTACAGAGATCTACTTAAGAGGCATGTAACAAACCACAGCGCCGACTCTGCAGCCAAAAGGCAGAAACGGGAGATCGCTCGCGATACCCGAGTCGTACAAGCGTGCGAAGCTTGCTCTCAGAGCCATCTACGCTGTGAGGACGAAAAGCCATGCAGTCGTTGTAAGAAGAAGAGTATCGCATGCAAGGTACCAGAAACCTTCACAGCAGATGACGTAGAAGTCAACGAACTTGATGCAGTTCATGCCGCTCAAGACCTGCTTGATTTGTCGAACGGATTCGACTACGCATCTCCAATGCCACCGCCTGACAACAGTCAGACCCTGACACCACAGGTCAGTGACGGTGACAAGGACGAATCAAACTTCCTGCCGCCAGCTATACCAGTAGCACAGATGAGATCTTCGAGTGGGTCGCATACGGGTGAGCGGGAACGATCGCTCAGCACCACCAACGATAATAAGAACACTGCTAGCACACTAGCAATGGATCAACTATACGCTGGCGCTGACAGTACGGACCTTGCGTTCTTTGACAACACCATGTCAAATTTCGGTGATGCCCCCAGCGTCGATCCTTTTCTACCAGACTATTTCCGGAATATGCCACCGTTTGAGTCTTTCCTATCTGGTCATGCTACTCCAAGAGGTCTCTTGGATCTCAACTTTGACATGGATGTCGGACTCACAGATCTTGATCTTGGGTTATTGGATCAATACAACTTTCAGGTACCTTTCACTGCAGGAACACCCTCCACTGACGCGCAAGGTCTCGAGCCACAGCCACTGGAAAGTGACAGCGCGCCAGTCCGTACGGAAGCCTTCAAACAAAGTATATGGCGCTACAATCCGCGCCGTGATAAGGATCACAGCGGGATGGAACAGTCGAACCTAGCTTTCCCTGGCTCTGAGAAGGACAGTACCCGCCGTGCGCAGCTCCCGCAACGTCGCGCCATCAATGAAAGACTTGGCCGCGTAAGTCGTGATCAGGTCATGGCTCTGGTCCTTGGTACGTGTAGTCCCGAGAATGTCAAACGCATTGCATCTGCGTTCCCAAGTGTCGAATTGCTTGATGGGCTCATACAATTTTTCCTGACCTCACCGGCCCTCGATGTGCAGTCTTGGTTCCACCTTCCGACTTTATCACTGGCCAAGATGACCCCCGAATTACTTGCTTGTGTTATATCAGCAGGTGCTGCGTCAACGCCAGATGTTCCCCTGCGTAAGCTCGGGTTTGCTCTCCACGAAGCGGCTCGAATGGGTCAGGCGAAGTCTTTCGAGGAGGACAACTCATCAATCAGAGACTTGCAGCATGTGCGAACGTTTCTGCTACAGCTTATCGTAGGTATGTGGTCTGGTGTAAGTCGCAAGATGGAGATCGCAGAGAGCTTTCTACAGCCACTTGTAACAATGGTTCGGCGAGGAGGCCGGCTGCGGCGATCAATGTGGAAGGATATTGCCCCAACTGTGGAAGAGGAGGGTGCAGCCCTGGAAGCGAAATGGCTGGACTGGGTTCATCAAGAGTCGTATGTTCGCCTAATCTATCGTGTGTTCGAGCTTGACAGACAGTCGTCAATGGCTCTGCTCAAGCCACCGTTGATGGCGTACTCAGAGATGCAGCTCCCTTTGCCCAGTTCAAATCGTAAGTGATTGTTTTCTGCCTTTTCAGCTTCAGAGCTTTCCGAAACATTCAGAAGTACGTCCCACTGACCTTGACTAGACCTCTGGCTTGCAAAGTCAGCAAGTGCATGGAAGAGCGCGTTCTTGGACACTTGGGATGCGAGGAAACGCCCATCAGCAGTCGACTGCTTTCTGGACCTAGAAAACCTTGGTAAGCACGAAAGTGCGAGCACCATCTTTCTGTATATGATGTGGGGCCTTGTTTGGGAATTCCGGCAGATGACCTCGCTCGGGTCACGCTCGCCCAACAAAGGCAACACCAGCCTCATCATGTCATCGCGCTATCAGGAACTCACGAAGCAGATCGAAGACTTCCATGTCAGCAGCCCGCCAATGACTAAAAGCGCTGAGATCGCCATGGAGCTCATGCTGGTCCATCTCAATGCCCCCCTAGACGACATTCAGCTGTTTGCTGGGATCGAGGGCCAGGAAGAGGCGCGTTCTGCTTACCCTTCATTACGCGACTGGGTAAAGAGCGTTCCAGCCCGCCAATCGTTGTGGCACGCCGGACAAATCCTGCGGGCTACTGAGAATCTCCCAAGAGGTCTTCTTTGCAATTTCAATGCGATCGCCGTGTATCATGCGGGCTTGATATTATGGGGCTATGGATTGCTGAAGCGATCTGCTGCAGACAAGCCATCACCTAGCGATAGCTTCCAAACCGCAGTTCTTCTCAACGGAGACGATGTCTTGGGAGCACGAAGATTTGTTACGTTAGATCGAGGTTGTCCATCGATACGAACGGCAAGGTCGAAAGACGCAATCCCCCTCAGCAACGTTGGGGCTGTCATGGATGGCTTAGTTCAGCTATTGCTGGCTCCCTACGAAGCCGTTGAAGGGTCTTGCCCACCACTAGTAGGCAACCTTGTGCAGTTATTGGAAGGCCTTCGTCCAGGCACCAGATAGTTATCAGAAGTTTTGACGCCTTGTAGAGTCCTTGCAGATCGATGCTGAGCGGTCCTGTTACGCTTGAGTAGATGGCTTTTGACGGTCCTAGAAATCAACGGAACCGCGCCCATCAGAGGCACAATATCAAAACTACTTGACGGTTCTCGGCTGCAAAAGTACTACCGTCGTGGAAATATCTTCGTAACATCGCACGTCAAAGCGTACATCATGTCGCACTACTGCACAGTCCACGTGCAAGACCACTGTTCCAGCTGGCCGGTTCCCATCTACAACAAGAACTTCGGGACTAGTTCATTGTGAGTCCCCCGCGATACTTGGCGCTTATTGGCTGTCTTATCAGAGCGGCAGATGTTTTCGGTTCACCCCCGCCTATCTTGCTCGACTTTGTCCTAGTGTGATGGCGGACAACCTCCTCCACATCGGACAACCCCAACCATCCCCACAAAACGGTAGGCCAAGCTGGGGTATTCTGAGTCAATGCGCCATCCGTCGCGTCCAGTGAATGTTGCCGAAACGCACGCTTATTCGCTGCAATGCGACCGAGTATGTGTATTCGCCCTCCACGACCCTTGCGAAGATAGTCTATATAGTCTGAGGATGCATCAACACCATCCAACGTCCATCTCTTTAGACTCATTGCAGTGTTGAAGTCCCCTAAGGCTCACCTTTGCCAACCATGACATCCTTCAGGCAGGCGTTCGCCTTGTCGAAAGACGAGGTCAAGAATGCCACACCGCCAGGCACAGCTACGCTCGTTGGTACGTTAGGTCCGTGAACCTCCAACAACAACCTGCTCATTGTCCTTCAGAACATCTTGAATGGACTGCATCACAACAAGGCCATGACGAGATTCGTCTGGTCCCACAACCCTCTTCAGATCCTGCGGACCCCTTGAACCTGCCAATGTGGCGGAAGCTGGCCATGCTGTTCTGCATGTCCGTTCATCCCTTCGTGGTCAACTTCACCAGTTCGTCCTTGTCGAGTGCGCTGCCTATCTACGCGGCATCGCCCATCTTCGGTCTACCACCCAAGCCCTTCTCCGATCTCACCTACCTGGTCGCGGTCAATATCCTCATGTTGGGTGCCTCGAACCTGTGGTGGGTGCCGTTGGCAAACTCGTTTGGCCGCAGACCCGTCATTCTCGGCAGTCTTCTGCTCCTCACCCTCTCAAGTATGTGGGCTGGGTTGACAACCAACTTCAACAGCCTTCTCGCAGCTCGTCTGTTCATGGGCATCGGAGGAGGTCCTGCTGATGCCGTATCGCCCGATGTTGTAGGCGAGATCTTCTTCGTCCATCAGCGTGGACGCGCTATGGTAAGTAAACTCAAAATTGACTCTCCGTAGCGACCCTAACATTTTCCCAGGCCATATACACTGTCTTCTTGTCCTTTGGCTCAACCGTCGGAGGCGTTGCAGGCGGCTACATTGTATCAAACCTCGGCTTGGTCTGGATCCACTGGATGAACGTCATCCTCTCCGCAATAACCTTCGCACTTTGCCTCGTATTCCAAGCCGAGACCCTCTTCGACCGACCCCAATGGCTCAACGACCTCGAAGGCGAAGACGGCAAAGACCACACCGAGCACAAGGAAGCTATCTCCAGCGTGCAAACCCCTCCCTCCTCGTACCCGTCCTACTCTTACATGAAGTCCCTGCGCCTCATCACCTACCGCCCAGGCATCGGTCACAAGTTCCTCGCTCCATACAAAGCCATGCGCCTCCCCGGCGTCTGGCTCATTGCCGCCTGGTATGCCGGCCTCGTCGGCCTCATCGTGACAATCAGCACCATCGGCCCGCAGCTCCTCGCCGCACCGCCGTATCTCTGGGGCAGCAACGTGGGTCTCATCAACATTGGCGGCATTATCGGTGCCCTACTCGGCTGCATCTACACGTACTTCATCGCCGACTGGACGACCAAGCGCAACGCAACGAGGGACTCGCACGGCTACGCAGAACCAGAAGCCCGTCTCATCACCGCCCTGCCCGCTTTGTTCATCGCCACGGCCGGCGCCCTCGTCTTCGGCTTCGTGGCCCAGAATCCCTCGCCCACCGGCTGGGTCGGGCTGCAGTTCGGCATCGGCATGGTGGCGTTTGGGCTGATGCAGGCGCCATCCGTGGGATTCAACTACCTGATTGAGTCGTACACGAGCGTCGCCGGGGACTGTTTCGTCGCTGTCACGAGCGCGCGCGCTGTGGTGAGTTTTGCCTGGACGTTCTTCATCGGCGAGTGGGTGCACCATGATGGGCCGGCCGAGGCGTTTGGCATTTTCGGGATGCTGATGGGTATCTTTACGCTGATGACTGTGCCGGTTCTGATTTGGGGGAAGAGGCTCAGGATTTGGACCGCCAAGTGGGTGCCAGAGGGTTCAGCGCAGTAAGGACTAGGAATTTCCGAGAGGTGCCTATATCTCATGATATTATCGAGTAATTGGATCGTATTGTTAGTTGTAGAATGCTGACTCGATGCTTCTGATTATGGATTCTGACGCTTCTTGCCAAATGTGCGAACTATGATTGTATAGAAAGCCTGCGCTAGTTCGACACATGTCTGGTGCCAGATTACGAATTTCTCACAAACAGACAACAGGCTGTGGTCCCCACCCACTCGGTGTTTCCATTGGTCCTGGGGTGTGAGCTGATGTACACATGTAGCGACCGAGACTCCAAGTCTTTGAGGTCCGCATCCGCGCAGCACAGTTTATCGAAACATATCACAATGCAGACATTGTGAATCAAGAGATCAGATTCGCTCCATTGCACAAGGCCGCTATTCAATCCTCCTTACAGAACTAACATCACTAACCCCGGTTCCCTCCACAATCTTCGCCTCCACAACCTCATACACCGGCACCTCTTGCAACCTCGCAATAACATGGTGTAGTGTAGGCAGTGCCTTCCAGTCCAGCGCATCGAACTGTACCTGTGCGTGCTTTGCTTGCAGTGTTTTCGAAATCTTCCTCTCGACCGTCTTTGCGTCTTCGTCGTTGGGCAGGAAGGCTGTGTACGATACGTCCGCTTGGCCGCGCTCCTTACTGCCGGTGCTGCCGGTAGTGGGGATGTGCTTGTGGAAGAAGAGACCCTCTTCCACAGGTGGCGGTGGCGGCCCATGACCCTGCGGTTGAGATTGAGCTGGAGGTTGTTGGGGCGCGGCGTCGCCGTTTGTCAAGTGCTCGACGGGTTCGAAGACGGTCAAAGTGGCGAACTTGGAGCCCATCCAGCTGGCATTCAATGACCATGTGTCACCATTTTGCTGGACATCGAGATCGGCGAAGAGCTTCGGGAAGCCGAGCTCTTCCCTCCCGCTGAGGATGGGGTCTGCGAGATTTTCGAAGAGCACGGGGAGGTATGTGCCCACCACTGTTTCTCCGTTTTCTTTGGTGTATTGCACGCCGTGGATATACAGACCAAAGTGTGAGTAGCCGCGACCGCCTAGCCATTCGAGGTTATCGAGCTGGGTTACCGCAAAGGTGGCGTGGGCGATTGTGTCTGGAGAAGCAAACTTGAGCTTCTCCGTAGGGAAGAGGTTCTGCAAAACGGTCCTACTCGACTTGAACTTAACACTTGTAGTCTTGAATGTAGCTTTGCTTCCATCGCGTGGCCGGCCGAGGAAGTCTTGTCGTGGTCCTGGCATAGGGCCGAAAGATGTTGGCATCCTCCAAAACAGGCCATTGTTGTTCTCCCACTCGTGCTTCCGCAGCATTTGACTTGAGTAGTCCCACTCGTCATGGCCGAAGTTGTAAGCAGTGAAGCGAGATGAGTCCAGCGGCGGACCTGAGCCAAGATCCATACCCGCAATGCGGGAGATCTCCTGGATGTGCGAGGCACGTTCAAAGCGGCACTTTTGATACAGCCTAAGACGCTCTGGGATTGCGCTGAGTGGAGTACCCCTCTGCAGCATGACTGCAAGTGACGCAGCGTCCTCAATCGCCTGGCCTGCACCTTGACCCTGATCTGTTGTCCACTTTGTCAGAGTATTCCTTAGATGAGGATGAATGTCGGAATGGGCGTCACTTACGAGGTGTGAAGGGATGTGCCGCGTCACCGATGAGAACCAACTTCTCATGTGTCCACGTGGGTAGCTGCTCCATATCGAGCAATTCCCACACCTTTAATGTTTCCTCGTCCGCCATGCTAAGCAGCTTGAGCACAGCCGGCTCGAAATCTTTGTAGATCTCAAGCATCTTATCAATATTTCCCTGGTTCTGCCAATCGCTGCTGCCTGGTTCATTGGGGTTGATCTGAGACTCTGACGTGGGGTGGATGTTGACAAAGTTCAGCAGCGTGTTGTCTGATGTTGGATATACCACCACACGACGGTCGCGGCCGAAGATCATGATGAGGTGACCCTCATGCTCAGCGAACTTTCTTGTCTCTGGGACGGCCAGAGCTCGCTCCCTCGGAATGAGGAAGCGGAACGCACTCTTGCCCGAACCAAAGGTCTTGAAGTTCTCCGCGCCGGGAATCTTTGGTCTTGTATTTGAGTGTACGCCGTCAGCGCCAACAACGACGTCGCCGTGCACTACCTCACCAGACTCCAGTGTGACTGTGCCTTCTGCAGTGTTGACATCCACGACCCTCGATCGAGTCTTCAGGATTGCGGGTCTGCCTGGACCGTCCTCAGCGGTCGCCAGTCTCTTCAACTCTGAGTGCAGGCCGACACGATGAGCTAACTGCCACGGATGCTGCCAACGGTGGGCCTCGCGCTCAAGTGGTATGCTGAACAGTTCCTTGCCATTAGGCAGCCACTGACTCAGCTTCATGCATACCACTGCGCCGAGCTTCTCTGGGAAAAGCCCCATGCGACGAAGAAGGCCATTGGCATTGGGGGCGAGATGGACAGCCGCACCCAGCTCGTTGGCGAAACGCGACTGCTCGAGCAGAGTTACGGCGTGTCCTTGTTGGCGCAGGAAAATGGCAGCAGAAAGACCGCCGATTCCAGCACCAACTATTGTGACGTTGAGCGGCCTGATCTCATCGTGTGGCACGCTGTTGACGCCGTTTGTTTGCGTTTGTGTGAAATCCATAATGCCGCTGATGTATGATACTGAGAATGAGAAGCAAGAAAGGAACAAGGTAGACTCGACAAAACAAAGCTTCCGAATGGGCTGTCAGATATTGGTTTCAATCGAGTTCCTCTCATTGACGCGAATTAACCGCGGTCTACGGGATGTGGAGGGACGACAGCTGACCTGCCCGAAGAGTTGGGGTCCGGGGTCCACGCGACAATTACTCTCGGTATCCGTAGAATCCATAAGGCGGCATAGTTAGAATCATCGCGCATATCGGACGACGCTTCGCACGAGTCGTTGTGGAACGGCAGTTACGCGACGAAGAATGTGGATAGCGGAGAGAGGGTGATAGGCTCTTGCCTAATACGGAACAAGCGCGTCATCATAGCTCCTCGATTCAAAACCGTGCATGGCTTCAGATACGAGATAGCATCTTGAAGTCTATAGTGATATTGATTTATTGTTACTAAATCGTCAAAAACGACCAAAGAAACCATCTCCCCAGAATTGCAACCCTGGTGCCTCTCGAGAAACCCACAACCCTTCTCCCATCACCACTCCCCCCCAAGTTTATACCCAACACCCCACACCCTCCCCGCCGTCGCCCTCCAAACTTTACTCGCCGTCTACCCTGATTAGCCCGCATCACCACCCGACATCTCACATACTCACCGATTGCAAAAACACCCCTGTGAACATTGTCCCAATAAACGCCCTCTCGATGGGATTCTGATACACGCGCCGCTCGCTCTGATCGAGCTGCGTGTTCACGGGCCGGTACGCAGGTACGCGGCGGTGGTCGGTTGGCCAGTCTGCAGGGTTTGGGGATGCGGAGGCGGGTGCGGGGTGCGGGTTGAGGGAGGTGTCGAGGTTGTCTTCAGAGGAGGAGTGGGTGAGTTCGTAGTCGCGCAGGACGGCGGCGGAGGCGTAGGTGAGTGGATTAGAGGTTGTGGTTACGGACATGGCTGGTTGATTGCGAATTGGGTGAAGTAGGAGGGTGTGAAAAGGTAGGATGTTGGGCTGGGTACAAGACGGTAGGTTGTAAGCTGCGCTCGTACAAGCCCAGGCTCTCTCGGTGGTCGGCGCTGGTGGGGCGCGAGGTGAAGCTGGGGTTGTGGCGTGAAGCGTGAGGGTTCCCGATGTGGAGGCGGATGGCCCGAGAGACGTAGCGCCAATAGGAGGACGTCGGATTCCGGGGTATGTACGAGAAAGTTGAGCTTAACATCTGGGTCGCGAGAGTTCCTGCTCTATGTATTTCTTTCTGTTCGATTGATTTTCGACTCCTTTCTGAGTAGTTATGGCAGACTCCGCAATTGCACAACTCCACGCGACCGCCCTCACGGCACGCTGCCACAATGCTTTCTTTCGACAGAAGCAGCTCAAAGCCCTTCATGATGGTTTGCGTCAGGACAGCAATACCCTTAAAGATGCCATCAAGGCAGACACGCGGACTTCAGAGCAGGAAGCAGTGACTGAGGTCGCGCTATCTTTGGAACTCGTAAAGGAGCACTACGCTTCAATCAACACGGCGAAAGAGCTCGAGGAAGAGTACCGAGTTGCAAACGGCAAAGATGCGAGTGATCAGAGAAGACCGTGGGGGGTGGTCTACATAGAGCCACTGCAGACCCACACGCCCCTGTTCTCGATCATCGCGTCGTTGGCTGCGGCGCTGGCTGCTGGAAACTGTGTTGTGCTCAAGGTGAGAGAGGCTCTTACCAAATCTACACACCCATTTACTGATTTCGACCACAGCTTGAGAATAGCCTGCGCTCTCTCCCGACGCTTTTGCGCGCGCTTCTTGTTCAGGCTCTCGAGCTAGACACTTTCGCCATCGTATCCTCGGCGCCATCACAAGACGCATTGGCGACATGTCTGCAAGTTCTGCAAGAAACGCACGTCCAACAGCCGTCCTACACACAGCTTGTTTCCCCAAAGAACAAGGTCATCGCCATTGTGGACCGCACCGCCGATCTCGTCTCTGCGGCAGAGCACCTAGTCACAGCACGCTTTGCCTTTGGCGGCAGCTCGCCATACGCGCCTGATCTCATCTTCGTAAATGAATACGTAAAGAAGGAATTTCTTGAGCACGCCCTGAAGTTTGCGATCCCGTACCTTGCTTCATCGCAGAGCTATGCATCGAACGGCTTGCCCAAATCACCAACACTTGGTGGGCAGAAGAACTCCTCGCGAACAGCAGACGCCCTGCAAGCCCTCGAAACCAACAAGTCCTGGCGGACAAACGTGGTGAACCAAGGCTCCAACGGCGCCATCGTCGACCTGACGGATCTCTCTGCCATGCCCGCAAAAGCCAGCCACAGCATCTTCGCCGTCTCAGCCATAACCTCCCTCGAGCACGCCATCAGCCTGATCGACGACGAAGCTTCCTCAGCACCAAGTTTGCTAGCGGGCTACTACTTCGGCACGCCCGCAGCAGGCAAATACCTCAGCCAATTCCTCACCGCCGACGCCTCATTCATAAACCACATCCCCTACAGGCTCCTCCTTGGGCCCGCAGCACCCGCCCACCACAGCATCGACATCGCCGCACGGTATACGACAGCGCAATTCACAGTAGCATCTCCGGCGTTCAGTTCGCCCGCGGGCTCGCACGCTGCACTTGCCAAGGTGCTGCAGGGTAAAGAGTCGCGGAGAGCGGCTGCAGAGGCGCTGGGTAAGGCGAGTCAGGAGATCAAGGAGAAGAGGCGGGCGGAGTGGATTGCGATTGGGTATTTCGAGCAGGGCATTCTGATCGGGTTGGGGTTGTATGGTGTTCCGTTGTTGGCGTGTATTGGAACGGGGTTGTTCTTTGGTGTGAGGGCTGGGTTGAGGAGATTTTCATTTATTTGAGCGTTTTGTTGGGGATGTGTAGTGTGTCTCGAGTATTGCAAACCGCATTTTGATGTTGAATTGTAGAGGTGATCTTTGGTAGTGCTGATTACAACTTTTCTGACATGCAAGTTTGACTGATTTGCGTGAGGTGACGCGTCGAGTGACCTGGCACTGTTGCTTTACAACGAAGCAATACCTCAGAATCGGCTCCACTTCCTGCATTGTCGTGATGGGCCCCGGGGGTGAGATAGGAACGTGTCATATTTCTACAAGTGGTGGATGCCAGAAAACCTCCACATGCACCATCTTAACACCTATGCCATGACTTCTATTTATTCATACAACATGTGTTACAACGCCCGAGCTGTGTGGTGTCGCCACATCAGCTCGTCCCCATGTTTATACATTGAGCGTCTCTTCTTGACTCTCTCCTTTCCTTTACCACACCCTACACAGCGCCATTCCGCCCAACTGCCTCTCAACACACTCACGCGCCTCCAAGATACCTCGGTCTGTTGTAAGAAACATGCACTCGCCTGGATGTGTGAGGCCCTTGACGTAGCTCGACTCCCGTGTCCTTGTAATCTTGTTCAAGTCGTTTGATGTGAGCCATATCCGCCTTGTAGGTTTAGAAACCAGCTTCATGTTTTTGAGCACGGGCTCGTTGTTCCAGTATTTCAAGCCCAGCCAGAGCCTGCGCCGCGCAGGGTTCTGTGGCACGCTGAGGTTGTCGATCTGCTCCCGACCCAAAGCCAGCTGTGTCTGTTCACCACCCTCGACGTTGTAGGCCTGCCATGGCTCGTTCTTCAAGGTCTGCGCCATGTGTTCCATCTCCTCCGGGTTGGGCTGCGACTGCAGCAGGAATGGCTTTGGTGGTGAGACGCCGCCAAGGGTCACGGAGGAGAGAAATCCTTCGCGCTGCAGACCGAGAACGAGATTGACGTGCAGCTTGGAGACGGGAATCGATGTCAGGCCAAGGCGAGCTTTTGATGCATTCTGCAGGTGGGAGCACACGTGTGCAAGGTTTACGAGCGACATGGTTGCGGTGTGGAAGGGGCAATTGCCCTCGAGGGCCAGCGGCGAGGTCGGAGAAGATGAGTCAGCCCCTGAGTATGTCGAGCAGTCTTGGCGCTGTCAAACGAACGTGCTGGGCGTGATGCAGGCGGGATGTTATGCTGCAATGGCGCGTGTGGTCGTCGACGGCTGCATCAGTAAATTTCTCGGAGTCGCGCCTGCGTCCAGCGGAGGTCAGTTGGCCCAAGCGCTTCGTAAGCTCGCAGGACCTCCGCTGGCGCTTGCCATGGCCCTAGCCACGCGGGCGCTTCGAGGACCAATACCACCCTCAAGCTCAGAACGGCTCCATCGTCCTAGCGTGCGCATGCTCAGACGCTTCTATATATTCCTGTGGTCTCTTGCCGTGATTTCTGCATGCTAACATTCTCTGCCGTGAATTGCGCAGCCTTGTAACTCGTGATATTCCGGACTACTTGAGCTAGAGGAAGCTGACAGTCCCACGCCTCACTCCCCACCACAATGCCTCCACAGCAAGGCGAGGTGTCGTTGACGACACTGTAAGCGGTAGTGGTCGCTAGGGGTCTCATCATGAACTGACAGGGCGGCAGCTTCGCAGACGTCCATTACTACTTCTCCCCGCCTACCCAGCAACCCCCGCACCACCGCTTCGACAAGAGCTCCTATGTCTACCTCTATCACAACCCCATGCGTCAGACTGGACGTATAGAGATTGCAAACAATCCAGGAACTCCAGCCCAAGATGCCTTTGCCGGTCGTGAGTCTCTGCAAGTAGACCCCTGTGCTCGAGGCATCAGCTGACCTAGGCATTCATTCAGAGCTGGACACGGTCAGGATTGAGCAAAGCTACAAGCACCCATGCTTGTTCACATTGACTGTCGAGGCGTTTCGCGGCCAACCTGGCAGCCCAGCTTCGTCGCCTCAGCAGGACATGTCACAATGGCACCTCCCAGTGCCCGATCCAAACAACCAGGGCAAATACTTGTACAAAATCCACACAGTCGACATCTACCTCTGGACACCGAACGATGCAAGCATGCTCCTCGACTCCCTGCGAAGGGTCCTGCAGCCGCATCAACTCCAGATCGTTGCGGATCCACATACTATCCTACCAACATCGCCGCACCACGAGCACAAACACGACACCATGAGCCCAGTCATCGCAAACCTCGAACGTGCTGCGATATCACACCAAAGTCGCACGCCGAGTATAGGCAGCACACATGCTTTTCCTGGACCTCCACAAGCAGCGTTTCCCGGTCCACCCGCTGCTCGCACCTCAACTGCGAGCCCTTCGGCCACAGACGCAGGCTACGCACCAATGGCTTACAATCCTGCCGCTCCTGCTGCACCAGAACCCATCGCTCACCGCGAGAAGACACCGCCGCCGCCAGACGCTGGAGAGGGTACAGGTCTCGTGGGGGCAGCTGTCCACGATTCGCAGCCACAGCAGTATAGCAACCCTCTGCAAGCGTCATTCACTCCTCAGCCAACCTCAGGACCATACACACCGGGTCTTCCTGCACCTGGCCAGGGCTTCAGTGGACCGCCGGGTGTGCAGCGCACGAATACAGGGGGCTCAATGCCGCCTCCACCGCAGAGTCCGCCATCGTTTGCGGGACCACCGCAGAGCCCACCGTCTTTCGCAGGGCCACCTCAGTCCGCCCCTCCCGCAGAGACATACGGCCAGACCAGTCCACAGCACCCTGGGGTCCAGCGGCAGTCGTCGATACCTACCCAGCAGTACGCTGGCTACAACAGCACGGCTGGGTATACTGGCGGCCCTCAATCGCCCGGCCTGCCGTCACAAGGCGTGCATCAAGCGGCGCAGCACCTGGGCTACGCGCAACATCAGTACGGCAGCACAGGACAGCAGGCAAACGCAGCCGACGTGCACAAGCAGTTCTACCGTCCGACTGAACAAGAAGCCGGCGTGAGCGATCACAGCACAGCAGCAGCGCCCAACTCGAACATGGGCAAACGGGTCGTCAAGGTGGAGAAGGGCGTTGGGCGGTTCCTCAAAAAGCTTGACAGCAAGTGGTGAGCGTTGCAGCGTCTTGTTGTGCTATTCAGCGTCGTGATATATACCCACTCATTAGCTCAGAATGTATGATTTGTATAATTTGTATGTACGGTGCGAAAGCAACGGTGATGACTCGCTCGGACAGACGCTGCCATTCAGTACCAATCAGTGATAAAAAAAAAAGGACCAATCAGTGTCAAACAAAGGGCCAATCAGTGCCAATCAAAGGACCACGCTAGCAGCGCGGGAGCGGGCCTAGCGCTGGCCCCAGAATAGCAGCAGGTTTTGGGAGATGATGGATTATTGCGCTGTGCCAGGTGGTGGTGGTGGTGCTGCTGCTGCTGCTGATGTGAGCCGCGCGGAGATGTTGATGAGCAGACGATAGAGATTGACAAGTACCCGAAACGATATTGCAAGGCCATCTCAGTCACGGTGACCGAAATCGTCTGGCCTGCTGCGCGAGGCTCGTCCAGGCTGCACCGCCCCCAGCCACAGCGGGCACATCCACCTTCAGCCCTGCAGCTCGCATCCCGGCTTCAGCCTGCGCCAAGGCGAATAGCAGGCTGCGCTGCGCCTGGATGCTGCTCCCAGCTCCTCCCATCTCCACAGTGCTTGTCCTCTCGACGCCGCCGCAATCTGGGCTCGCAATTGCGCTGTTGTGTACTTCATTTTGGCCCGTTTCCAGTTGATCGATTTGACGTCGCTTGACGTTGCTAGCGTGTCTCGACGGACCCCGGGAGCCAGCTCCACTTACCAAGTACTCCAGGCGGTGATCTCATTTTCCAAGCAATTTCCCCGTCGACGTTGGGTTGGAGAGCTGCGTGCGCTTGAAGGTTGAACCACCGACACTGACACTGACGCTGTCGCTGGGATTGTGCAGCTGTGCAGGGTCCTTGGAGCTTGCCATGCTGCTGCCCACGGTGGAATTGGCGGCGAGGGCACCTGCCCTCGAGAAGAGGATCACCAAGCAGAACAGAAGCTTTGTAATCGTATGTGCGCCCGCCGCCCGAGGGGTTGTGAAACCGAACAAGACCGCTCACACGCCGCAGATAGCAATCATAGTCATCTCCGTCTTCGCCATCCTCGTCACCACATATCTTCTCACCCTACGCTACCGCCGCCCGTTCTCCGCACTCCGCAGCAACGACAAGCCGCGCGACAACAAGCTCCCCTCGTTATTCTCGTGGGGACGCCTCCGCAGAGGGACCCGCCATGCCTACTCGGATTCCCTGCAGGACGCCGAGCGCCGCGGCCCCAGCGTGAGTGGCAGCACGCGCGACCGCGAGATGAGCGGGGCCAACGACCCGGAGCGCCAGAACGGCACAGCAGGCGTGGACCGCAACACGTCGGTCCGCAGCGTCATGACGCTGCCTGCCTACTCGCGCTCGGTGCGCGAGAACGAGCGCGTGCTGGGCCGCGAGGGCGAACGAGCCGGCATGGACAATGTGGTCGAGCTGCCCGAGACCCACGACGAGGAGGAGACGCAGCGCAACGACGAAATGGAGTCGCTGTACCAGATCCGCCTCGCCCGCCGCGCCGAAGCCGTAGAACGCGAGGCACGGCGCCAGGCCCGCCGCGACGCCCGCGCACGGGGCGACAACATTGCCCTGGCGGAGATCCGGCGGCGCGCCGAGGAGGCCGCAGACATGTCCGTCAGCCAGATGCTGATCGCAGAGCACCAGGGCCGCAACCGCGACCGCCGCGTCTCGTCGGTCCAGTACGGCGACCTGGGCGTCGCGCGCCACGACGGCACCCGCGTGCGCGCAAACTCGCACGACAGCGACCACCGCCCGCTGCTGGACAACGCCGCCTCGATATCCGGCATCAGCGGGCGCGAGCGCGGCCTGACGACGACATCGACAAACACACTGCACACACACCACCGCGGGCTATCAGCGACGTCCATCGCGCGCACGTCCGTCGACTCACGCACCTCAGGCGACGACTTCTTCCCGCAATCGCGCTCCCACTCGCGCTCCAACTCGGCCCACGACATCGCCGCCCACACCCTCCACGACAGCAGCACAAACAGAAGCAGAAGCAGAAGCGGCAGCCCCGCCCCCCACATCACCACATCCACACCCACGCCCACACCCACAGCATCACAACCACACCCCCCGTCCGTCCCAACAGGCGAACAGGCACCCGCCTACGAAGACCCCCCGGACTACACCAGCCCCGTCGACCGCCGCGCCCCTCAGCTCCCTCAGCCACCACCCCCGTCGCTGCCTCCGCAGCTGCCCCAGCTCGAGAGACTGCCCAGCATAACCGTGGTGACTACCGCGCCGACGCCGGTGGATACCGAGCCGCCGTCTTCGTTTAGGTGATTGTTTCGAGATGGGGGCGCGACGGTGAAGAGGAGGGCGAGTTCGATTCTGTACACATATTTTTTTTTCTTTTTTCCTGCGAGGGTTTTGGTTCGGTTGGAGGGGGTGTTGTGTTGGCTGTTGTTGTTGCTGTTGTTTAGCGTTCGTGGTGGGGGGTTATCACCTCATCATCATCATCATCATCATCATCACTACAATCTTTAGAGCGACGGACGGACAGACGGACCGACGAGATTACGATAGCATAGTGGAGGGAGCATACCGGCGCATTCGCGGGAGTGAGCACTGCTGCAGAGCGAGACGTTGGAGTAAAGCAATGTCTAATACCATCAATCATTTCTGGATCAACGTCGTTGCATTCGCTGTCTAAAGTCTGGCCGAAGTGTGGTCTGATACTGGTTCCCGAGAAGGCTCCTTTATATCGACCCTGAGAGTTCCAATGGCACCAATGTGATTTGCACGCTTTTAACCTACTCATGGAAAGCGTAGAACCCCCCAATATTGCTCAAGCTCTGCCCGCCAATGTCAATCAAATGGCCATGCTCCGTGTTCGCCATAAAATAAGCATAGCGATGCACGTCGCTTGACGCATCGAGCCACGGCAGCACCTCGTCCAGGAACGCCTTGACCTGGTCGTCGCTCCCTCGGGCACGAAATTCTGTGATCCAGATAGGACGCCCGGCAGCGACCTTGCGCGTGTCCTCAATGTACTTCTTGAAGTAGGCCGCGTTGGACGCGTCATCATACCTGTGCCGGTCAGCGAGGTCAGGTGTATGGGGGGAGGTACATACCAGTGCACGTTGATGAAGTCGATAGTGCAGCCTGTGCAAGCCGTCATGAAGTAACTGAGGTAGGTAAGGCCGCTTGGACCGTTAGTCACAGCTGGCGACCCGAGATACATCTTCTCCTTGAGCGACTTCTGGGGCTCCATGTGCTCTTTCCATGCAGCGACTGCGGCGGCAAGACTCATGCACGCGCCGCCCATGCCCGGCCTGCTGCTGTCAGTGAAAGACAATGGTGCTCATAGGGGTACACGCACTCGCAGTTGTCTGGCTCGTTGAAGCCAAGCAAGTGAGTAGGTGCATCCTGGCTGGCGAGCGCAGCGGCTTGCACCCTGGCAGCCCACTTGCTTGTGTGGTCGGCGTGGTTGGAGTGCAGCATGGGGACGAACTCGTACCCGGTACCAAGGTCACCCCCGGGGCGGGAGTCCCAGTTGTAGGCCCTGACTCAGATTAACGTCTGGGCTTTGCTTGTCAGAGGGGGCGAGAAATACCAGGAGACGTGCGACCCGTAAATATCGAAGAACTTGACGAAACTGATGTTGTTGTAGGCGACGCCGCGACGATTACTTCCTGCGGTCTCAGACGGAGCGCGGGTGGTGAGCTTGGTGAATGGTGTTGCAGATGCCAGGTGGAGAACAGCTACAGCAACGAAGAGAATGAACTGAGTGAGTGACATCGTCACTTGAGAGTGTGCAAGGCAGACCGTGGAGGCGATGTGAGTAGCGAGACTTCAAGGGAACCTGGTATGGTACGGCTTCGACTGAGTCTATGGGCGTCAAATACGAGTGGACAGACTGAGGCGGGGGTTGAGAGGTCTTGGTCGGCAGAAGGGGGGTTTATATAGCTAGAGGTGGCCGCGGTGAAGGCAAGTGGACCCCGCTATTTCAGCACGAGTAGCGACGACCCGGAGTGTAGATCGCAGATCCCTGAACAATTTAGTCGAATTCTCAAGGTATCTTCCTCCTAAGAGAAGAACGAAGACGAACACTGTCGTGAAAGAAATGTGAAGGTCTAAGTCAGGCGCAACGTAGCACAATCGTACATTGGTCGATCCAGCTTACGAGATGCTCGACAATTAAGCTTAGAGACTTTCTCTCTGCCTGCATCTTGAAAGTGTGCGATCTGATGACGTTGCAACGCGAGGGAAGTTACGCAGGTGGGCCTGCCTTGTTCGCTCCGTTTGGCAGGTCCGCCACGTGGGCTTTCTGAAGAATCGAACAAGTGCGAATATATTCACCATCATTGCTGGACTGTCCACCTTATTCCAATTACGTATCGAGTCTCTGGCACGTAACGATCGATGATCAGAACCTCATAATCAGGAACCAGGCGTCCCAGGGCCGTGACATGTAAAGTCGAGCACTAGTAGTGTGAATGGTGAGTAAGAAACTTCCGTGCACGGCGTACCGGGCGACTTTCTTTGTTCACGCTGTCTTTGTGATAGGTATCCAGCCCGGTGTATCTCAGTCTCAGCTTTGAGTACCTTACCTCTTTGTTCCTTTGTGACACAAGGAGCACCGAGTATAATGGACCGATGCTGATAATGGTCACAATGTGCGGGTAATTCAGTAGCTGGGAAGTTACTGTGAGATTGTAATCGTACTGTCATCAAAGGGTCGCACCATACTGATTTTGGGGTCTCTTGCGTCATTGAACCCATTCTGAGGATTTAACAGCTACTAGACTATCTCAGAGAATTAAATGATAGTGTAATCTTTCTCTGTCTTCCTTTCCATCTTTGCTGGCGGTTCCAATCTTGGATGAATGCTGTCCCTTGTGCCAAATACTTTTATAATTAGCTACGCTTTGCAGTTTGTTTGAAATGAAGAAGATCATCTCGAAAGGGTAACATCGGTAATTTTTAGCAATGGGACAGTGAGGAGCATTATTGGATAAACTTGATAACAGCTATGTACTTGCATGGCCTGGGAGATTGCATGGCAGAAAGCCAATCAATTCTCTATATCGCAGGGTCCTGAAAATTGCTTTGAGTCTCTTTGATTTGGAGAGATTGATGGACGAGGTTTTAGCTGATAAGACCAAGCCACGACATGGTGCACATGTAAAGAACATCCCTGTCAAGTCTCTTCTTGATCTCAATTATCCCGATTCGTCTTCAACGTATAGTTCTCATGCTCGAAGGTATACAACAAAGCATCCACTCAGCTACGGATACAATGTCGAGTTTCAAAATGTTCGTTCATGATGCCATGTGTCGCTTTGTTCATTCTCGTCAACATACTATCTTCGATACATCAAGGGCTTTCTTGCATTAGTGGAGCATTGTGAGTTCACATGAAAGCTTTAATAATTTTCATAATGATAGCGATGGAAATTCCCAACCACGTGAAGAAATCAATTCTTTTCTACCAAATATTGCATAGTTGCCAAAATGTCTCCAAGAACGCGACGGACAAGTCAAATTATCATAGCACGCAGCAAGCGAACAGGCGAAAAGTATGTCACCCGCACATCAGGTCTTTCGGGATACCATGGTGACCGTGGCCTATATCTTCATTACACTGACAGCACTCGCTTGGAAATGTGCCGATGTGCTGTGCCGCAAAGTCATGAAAAGTCATATCCCCTGAACGACGTCGACACGAATCTGGCAATTGCTGTCAAGCGTTACATGGAAAAGTTCGACCTCGAATCATGTCACCAGTCAGACTTCTATCGCTACCGAGAGCGGCAGAAGATTGACTGGGCTCTTAGAAGCGTGCATGCCGAGCGCTTTCACTACATCAGTAAGGAGAAGAACATTGTTTGTCGGTGCAACAGTTCCGGTCACTTGACTTGTCGTCGAGTGCACAACCCAGAGATACAAGAGCTGTGTGCCGAGTTCTTTCTGCTCGAGGCGACAGAAATCATGTGCACACGAGATGAATGGCAAGCCACTGAAGGAAGAGCAACGACACCGAAAAATCCAAGGATCTCACGTACAGACTCCTTTGAGCTGGTTAGTAAACAATGTAGGTCGAATGAAGGTTTCGTCAAGTATGACAATGCCTCAGACGTAGAACCATTGCAGGTTCGAGAGGCTCGATCTTCGAAAGCCCGCAGACATCGGTCCGACCCGTCGGTCGGTCGAAACGCCAACGATTTCTCATATAAAGAGGAAGATATGGCCTTTCTGAGGAATGGACCTAATGGCGAGGTAGACGTTCCAGAGCATGTGTGGCGAGTAAGTCGTCCATCAGTGTACCTCGGACAAGATCAGTTCGAGGAGTCACTCATGAGCACCCCGATTGGTACTGCTGCTACCCCATTGCAGCAAGAAGGCTTTCATATTGATCCCATGTCACCGAAGCGTCGGCCTTCCACTCTTGTGCTCGGTGCTACAGCACCGGGGGTTGATCAGTATGCCGATGCATACAGCAACGTCGCGCAAGGTCGATGCGTACATAGTACCACCAAACATCCAAACCCTCATCAATCAGGGTTCTCACAAGGTGGTAGTAACTATGATAATACAGAGTGTGATATTGCTGGTTTGCAAGTGAACTTCACCGGAACACCGCAGTATCCAACGTCAGATTCTCTGACAAGTCCCACTCACGTTGCAGAACTTCCATCACTCGAACTAGCCATCGAACTCGAGTCACCCTCCATACAATATTCAGTTATGACCCGCCGCACTCCTTCTACAGCCGAAGTGGAAGCAGCTGGCAGGAAGCATGTCGCCGAGCTCAATGGTCGAGCTTCAGGCGCACCTTCAAAGATGTCAGAAGGAGAATTTTCATCTCGCCGAATTACCTGCCTAATTGACCAATCGTGGGCAGATGCGAAGCTCCCGTGTCAGGAAGATTTTTTCCTCCAGTGGGTGGAAGTCTGCTCAAGCCGTCATCCAGCACCCCTCGGCGACTGCTCTGTATGCCAGAACTGCCTTCATGCACCCAACAAAAGCACGATTCGTCTCACTTGCGGACATTTTGTGCATTATGAATGTCTGGTAACCAATTTCCGCGTCCAAGACTTCGAGTATGGAAATTGTCCTGTCTGTGGCATGGCTTTGTGTGAGCGCACGCTGCACGACCGTGTTGACACAGACCGCGAAGCAATCTTCGGGCTGTCATTCACCAGTCTCAAAATCGAAGAGCGGATTGATTTCGCGCAGCGCGGTGAAATTGTGCTATGCTGTTCCGAGGAAGAGGTTGCAGCGGCTCAACTACGCTTACTCAAGGACTACATTGACGCTCACGCAGACGAGCTGTACAGACAATGGCAGCGAACAGGCCTAGAATGTGACTGGCACACCGCCGTTGTTACACCTGTGGTTCAACTGTTCAAAGGGTGGAATGTGCCGACTCGGAAGTGTAGATACTTCGCTGACCGTGACGCTTTTTATGAGCTGGTTGTGTGGGCTGAGCTGGTACGACTGATGAACACAATTCGTGTTGGAGTGAAGACGCTTTATGGGGAGGATGCACCGTTTCCGCAGCTTAACGAGTTGCAACGTAACTTTATGATGGCTAAAGAGCGGTACGAGAAGGAAAAGAAGACATGGCCGACGAATCGGTCAGGGGTTTTGATGTGTGAGAAGGTCGCGCAGGATGCGTTCAGTATGGCTGTGGGCACGCACCTTGGAACTCATCCCTAATGAACAATTAAAGTTATGTGGACATTCAGGAAACCGAGTTGACCAAACTTCTCGTGCTGATCATTGCCTACCTGCTTTAGCGTGGCGCTGTCTTTCACCTTCACCGCGTCTTGCTTTATATAAGCTTTACACCAGCTTCTCGTGTTAGTCTCACCTCTGGAACTACTATACCATAGTTATTCTTAATCTAACTGACTCTACCAACTCATCCAACCCGACCTCGATCATGGTGGCGCTTTCAGACGCGGTGCCTACGGTACGCGACACATCCGCCTCACATCTGACCGAACATGCATCAGCCGGTCATGTTCAGTTCCTACCATCGCAGCAAGACTACCTCCAAAACCTTAGACCATCCAGTCCCGACTCAAGGGCAGTAGTTCTGGAAAAATCGAATGCAGATTGTGGCATATGTCTAGAGGCCTTCGCAGAAATTGGTCCGCAGTGTATCGTAGATCCATCATGTCAAGACGAAGTCATCGTCACCCTGAATACCTGCAAGCACATGTTCCACTACCGGTGCATTGCTCGGTGGCACACTTCCTCGCGCCCTGGACGCAACACTTGTCCTAACTGCCGACGCGAGATGTTCGTTGCCGATTCACTTACGGAAGAACAAATTCAACAGCTGGCACGCGGGACGTCTCCTAGGCGTGAAGATGTCATCCCCATTCTACAGCCAAACGAAATGTTAGTTCCTTGGGACACAGCTGTGGTGGAACTCTACGCGCGACAGGGTGTGGTCCATGTGATTGCAATTGCGCGCAGATCGCGCTTCCAACAGCGAGTAAACGGTCGCACCTGGATCGCACTCTGCCATCTGATCCGTGAATCGCTACTTCCTCAAGGCGACACGGTACGTCCGGTGCTCCAAACTCACGGGCATGATTTCATCAATGTGGTCATTGCCGCTGCGGTGCTTTGCCGCATCATTCGATATCTGAGCGCTACACGCATGTCTGCTCTTCGGGAGCTTATCGATTGGGTTGATTTGTTGATAGACACGATCGGCGAGGGAGAGTTTCAGACTCTCTATGGAGACTTCAGGCGCAATGGCCTGTTCGAGACTGACAGGATTTGCGTGGTCCCTGTTACCGATGCTTACGTTCGTTTCTACCTTCGTGAGGTGGCGAGGCTTCGGCTGGTCTCAGCTGAGATGCGGGATCAAGTCCAAAGGCCAAAGTGGAAAGAAACTCTCAGATGTATCAAGCACTTTGCTGTACGTAATCTGGAGCCGGCACATGCGCGTCGAACCAACAAAACATTGGCCAATGTGTTGGGAAGAATTCCTGATGGAGGCTTACTTCACTGCCTATCCCGTACTCCAGGGCAACGATCGATGGGGAATGGCGCGTTGGGTATTGCCTGGGATAATGTGCTGATGGTAGAGACTGAGTCTGGTCAAGACGTTCCGCTTGTCATTTGATGACACATGCACACGCTTGGGCACCATTTTAAGGAGCGGTCGCGCGATGACAGGGAAATTTTCTCTTGATAGACATTGAGCGTTGAGAATTGAATCTATTCGTGTTGAAAGTACTGTCCTTGAGAATTTGAGATTCGATTCAGTCAAGTTCGAGCCGCACCGACATGCGCGCCTGCGGATGGATTGGCTGAAACTCGTATCGTCCCTGCTTCCAGCCCGCGTCCAGTAGCAATGGTTTGAGACCATGATTGAAATTAAACAGACACAAAGTGGCGTTCAAGAAGGCCAGGGTAGCCAGTGTGATCGAGAAGCCGGCAAAGAACAGCATTTCGTTCTTCAATATAGTCTTCGACCGTAGACTCTTCGGCACATCGTTTAAGATGAGGATGCGGCTGATCAGATATGCCATCTCGCCAAGTCGAAGCACCTGTGCATGTTTGTGAGTCAAAACCCTAGTTTAATGATTGGCTGCGGGATACAACATACAATTGCTGCGATCGCCCCAAATTTGTTCTCACGTTTCGTGAAGTAGATTGTCATGCCGAGTTGAATCACCAATAAAGGAATGATGGCGATTGTCAACGGGAACTCTGGAATCTCGTAGTGGACGTCGATTAAACCATAGATGACAATAAAAGCGGTAACAAAGTAGAAGTCCAGCTTCATTATGACCAATAGAACCTTACTGCGATGAGCTTGTAGCACGATAAACAGCAAGATACACTTTACCTGATAAGTGAGATATTTTCGCCGAATCGACAGACTCCCGCTGATATGCCGATAGATTGCCCATGCAAACTCACGGTTGAGTCTAAATGTGAGCAGAAAGGATGACACCATACATGCACCAACAAGGACAATAGATGCTATGAGTGCTGGCTGGACTTTTGGCCAGAAGGCCACGTCGGCTTTGACGAAAGGTCTGTTGCCTAGGGCATAGTTAAGACCCAGATCGGCCGCAGTATCTTGCGTCTGCCCGTAACGTATGATGCCAAAGACGAAGATGCCCAGGTTAAAAGCGCAGATTCCAAATAGCTGAAGATTGTTCCGTGCTCGCAGGGCGTCGAATGCCAGACCTGCGAAGTAGACGTTTCCGAGAACAAATACAGCAAAATTGACTGGTAGAACATATGAGCGTGGTACCTGCCAGACAACTGGATTGATCCAAGAGAAGTATCGCACAAGTACTACTCTGATCGACTATCAGTATGCTTGACTGTCTCTACCAATACGGGCTTTAGCTTACATGTCAAGTATGCTTGTGCCGATAGCTTGAGTAGCTGTGATTGCAAGGAAAGCCCATTCTACCCCTGTCCGAGGTCTATACATAACCAGAGTCCGTGACGACACAGTTAAATTGAATAATGAAGGATACGGTGTTGGCTCTGTGATGTCAAAATAGCCCTCCCCAACGGTAGCAGAAACAGGACATCGACAGTCTGAAGGCTTGCACCGACAGCTCACCAGAATTTTCGGCTCGTGCTCCTAGCGCGAAACAGTAGTTCTCGGCGTGCTCGTGATCCGAAAATAGATTCATCGCTGCCCTTGGATGGTAGGTCTGCATACGTTCAGTACAGGACCGAACAACAAGCACACGTCCACACCGACTGCGATGGAAGTGGCGCGACGTCAGAGACTCAGCGGAGACCATGCTATACAGGTAGACGTTCTAGACAAATCAGATCCCGGGATTTGCGGCACATTATTTCAGAAAAGCGGGGCGACCGCTCTCGGCGCATCTGCTCTTCTTGCAACTCCACCGAGCAAGCAAAAATATGTCACAGTCTCAAGGCGCGAGTCCGTCTGGAAGAAGGAGAAGAATTGTTCTATTCTTTACTTTTGGATTCGTTACATCGTGCTTGGCTAGGCCACCAACAGATCAGGCCTTAACAGTGTCCTTATTACCATCCTGCACGGCAGCAGACGGGAACTCACGAGAATCTCTAGCGTCATCAGGAATCTTTCCCTCGATGCTGGTCCTCGCTGCCAACTGCTCTGCAGCTCCGGGTGCAAAATCACGATATTCGGCGCTGGTTCCGAGTCTGAAGCCAAGGTAGATGGTCATGAGGAAAACAGCACAAAGCATTCCGAATACAGTCCAGTTCCCCATGGGGTAGTTTGGCCCGTCAGTTCTGGGGAACAAAAATGGAGCACTGATGCCGCCACAGTTAGAGATGGCGATTGTTACACCAGTCGCCAGCGCCGTTGCCGTGGAACCGGACACCGTAGCTGTGCGATGGGCGAGGAACGGCATGACCGCCGAGTTTGTGCAAGCGATCAAGAAGACGGCGACGTAACGGCCAATCCAGTTGGTGACTACGGCCAAGATCAGATATCCTGAGCCAACAAAAGCAACACCAGCGAGGGCGTGGCGGATTCGTTCCTTCGAGTAGTCGGAGTGAATGCAGTTAGTCAGGATGATGATCAGACCAAACACGTTCGGTGGGACCGTAAGTAGTTGCGCAGTGTAGCCCGAGAATCCTAGGTTGGCGATGATGGTCGGTGAGAAGTATGAGAACGAATTCAAACTGTTCACCATGAAGAAATAGCTGAGGGCGTATACCCAAAACAGGGGATCCAGAAGTGTTTGCTTGGCAATCTTTGCGTTGAAGGTCTTGTCTTCTTTGTTCGGTGCGAAAGGACCCATGCGAGCGACTGCGAATGCACGTTCTTCTTCCGTGAGAAACTTAGCATCCTGCGGGTAGTCGGGCATCCAGACCCACACAACGACACCGAAGAGAACAGCAGGAATACCAGTAAGGATGAATAGCCACTGCCAGCCAGCCATGCCGGCTTTGCCGTTCAGAAAAGAGATTCCAGTCGCTAACAATCCACTAAAGGCGCCAGCAACCGCAACGGAACCGGCGAAGATGGCAAGTCGCGTTGCTCGCTCGGATGGCTTGTACCAGTAGCACAAGTACATGACAACGCCTGGAAAAAAACCGGCCTCTGCAACACCAAGGAAGAATCGAATAGCCAAGAGACCTCCGAAGCTTTTGACGGCGCATGTGCAGATGGTGATAATGCCCCAGCTAATCATGATACGACCAATCCACACCGAGGGCGAGAAGTATTTCATAGCGAAGTTGCTGGGCGCTTCGAAAACGACGTACGGGACGAAAAAGACGGCGACGGCAATGTTGTAGCGATTTCCAGTAAGGTCAAGCTCGTTGACGATGTTACTTGCTGGGATGTCATTGTTCAGTGTGCGAGCGTTTCCAAGATTGACCTTTATGACATCAGTAAGTGGCTTTGCTTTGAGGCGTATGAGACTTACTCTGTCAAGAAAGTTGATGAGGTACGAGATACAGATGAACGGCAATATGCGCATATCAATCTTGCGAACAATGCGCCTCTCCAGAGCTTTGTCGTTCAGGTCCGGCACATATGTTGATCCAGCGGCCAAGTCCTGCTCGACATTGCCTTGGTCGGCATATTTGACGTCCGTGGTGGTCATAATGGGCTTGTTCAGTCACTGTACACGAACTGAAATCAAGCTCAATTGTAGCGCGCAAAGAGCTGCTGCAAATGGAGTAACGGGTAGGCACGATCTATTTGGTCGAGAAATCGATGCTTTTTGAACTACACAATGCAACTACAGAATTCCTACATACGCCGCTTGCTGAACGAATTGTTATCTTGGTGAGAGATAACAAGAGATACGGCTCCCAGAGAACAACTCTAGATGACAATGCATCGGCATTGTTATCAGCCTTTGGTGTGGGGACCGACCAATTACTGCCCGTGGGGAAAACCGCCGTCCGGTATATGACAGCCGGGCCGACATCGGTTAAGGGCCAAGCGAATCCGCCTCTGCTGCCGGGCGGAAATTCAAGGCGCGACCTCGTCTCGACCCACCGGGAACGCTGCAGCTCAGTCATTTCGTTTCGTCAGAAGGTGAAGCATCTCCGAATGCTATCTTCAGAAGGCCTTAAAAACGAACGATTCCTTCCGAGGCCCCCGCGTTCACACGAGAATCGAACGAGCGCTGCAACATCACTCTTGTTGGCTGTGAAAAATTCTGCAACTTTCGCGGCTCATCGGCACAATGTCAAAGCAGACAGATAGCTGGCTGAAGGCAACTAGCGACTGTTCTTGTGTGACTTTGGGTCAACGCCAATGGACGCGTGATGGGGCGTGTGCACTTCCTGCAACTACAGTTTGCTTCGTCACTACCCATCACTTAACAAAAGAAAGATTGCAGCTAAGTCCAGGTTTCGTAAACCTGGCTAATGATGCACGCATATTGATACGGTTCGCATTCTGAAGAACGCCATTGATTCCATCCAACTTTTTCGGACTCTCAAAACTACAGTCTGTAAACACTGTAGGACAGTATTGCGAAGCACAACACTAACGACAGTGCTTGCCAAATCGACGCTTGGGTTCAAAGTCGCTGCCACGGAAGGTTCGCAAGCTTGTCTTGTGGATCTCTAACGAGATGTGATCAATGTTGAATTATGTGGTGTGTTCTGTAGTCAGTAATGATTTCGTACGCACCGTCAGCCCTTCCCAATCCAGCGCCTCTTGCTGCTGCTCAATTGAGGCTTGAAGAACATAGTACGACACATAAAGCCACTTTGTCCTTCTTTCACATCGACTTCAAATCAAAGTATAAGCCTCGTAGGTGGTAGTTATGTGTACAAATCGCTATCGGATATCAATCTCCGTCGTTCTTGGCACCATGATCACGCGTGCGTTTAAGGCACTTATCTTCGTGGCTGGCAGAACTGTTACTCGAGACAAGTTGTCGAGGAAACCGTCGTGAAAATTCGACTTCATTTGGCCCTGCGAAGACATCGCGTTTGATGTTTAAACGTGGAGTAGCGGGTCGAACAGGCAAGCACGGCAATCTGCACAAACTTTTGTCTGATCGCTGAGTGCGCAAAGCAATATTACACATGTGTCTCATAAGACTTAGACCCAGACCATACTTCAACTCGGTTCCTTTTCGGATTAGCATCCGGCATCTTATGCTTAGCTTGACACGTCGATTTTTGGCATTCAGGAGCTTGGCAAGAGCGTAATTTCTGTTTTACAAGTGAGATCGTCGACCTGTTGATTTGAATACACTTGCGCTCTAATTCCGGTTACCTAAACCTTTGCCCATGTAATCTCTCAAATTTACATGTTGGTGGTCTGCCACCAGAATGTCACCAGATGAACGCGTTTTGCGTTGTCTTTGTCTTTTCTGTCGCTAGGGATAAATTTGTTTGACAATATTATTGGCCTTTTGACCACGCAGGCGACAAGCACAACTTTAAAAGTCGGCCCGCTTTCATTTTCCGCGAACTCATCGCACTCACAGGCCTGTTAGACACTGCGCCGTAAATAGAAAGAACAACGCGCCCCTCTCACTTCTTTGCAGATAGTTCGCTTCGGCAGTGGCTGATAAGAGGATTCCTCCAAGCACACATTCTGCCTTCGCAAGACACCTGTATCTCCATGGTTAATCGACATTATAACCATTGTCAACACTCTCTTCAACTCCTCGCACGTCTTCGACAATCAAGCCTGGTTCGGCGTCAACGCTACCTCGTAGCACATACACAAGCTCCCAATCATAAGGTAGTTCAACAAGCCTGTATTCTAATATTCGAAGGTTTGTGACTAACGATGTAGCACACCCAAATTCAAGCCGTAATCAAAAATAAAAACAAGCCACTGCAGACCATGCATGTGCAAGTGTAAATTGCGGTAGCTTTATCGTCCGTTGGCAGAAGCCCATATGTATTTTCCATTGACGCCCTCAACACCGCTCCCATTGGCGACTACTAAACCTTCTCTAGCATCTTCATTAACTTTCAGCACCTTCCTTGAAGACGGCGAAGAAGAGCAAAACACCGCTGCCTAAACTCGACCTCAAAAGTATGGCATAGCCCAAAGGCGAATCATTGCACCATATCGCAAGATTGCAGACTGCGAGCTGACAACGATGTCATTGCGCCTCACCACGCGGGTGAGGGAACGGCAATTTCTAACTGGATCAAGAGAGGAGCAACGTGATATCGCTGAGCAGCAAGTCAAAGCCAAAATGAACATACTTTGTGTATATTCGATTGCGCGCAGATGAACGGGGAGCTCCATCTCAGAAAGAAGAAGGACGTCAACAAGTCTGAAGCAGTCGTGAGAGAGCGAGACAACCATCGGCACAGACGAGCTTCACTAAAATTCAAGCTCATTTGGAGAATGTCTGCGATACTCTCTCTACTTCTATCTATCAATACTACACGCACTAATGCTTGCCCAGCTAGATTATGGTCACTCGTGCTCACCTTGGCGGCAACAAACATTTCCAGTCAATTTCTCGGCCAATACTTTAATATCTTATATCACTGTGGATCTCTATAAAACTGTCAGATTAGCATAATACATATGCTATATCCAACCAGTGATGATTTTACAACCAGTTTTACTGTACAAACGCGAAAAACATCGAAAGTAGACCAGTCAATCGTCACGATAGCGAGCAATACGATGCAGCATACCGTAAGCTCAGCGATGACACCAGCCTGTCATACCTTCTGCGGCTCAAAGAACTCTATTCCGAGTACCGTGCAGTGGAGTCCACAGCTGGGACCGCAGACAAAAGTGGCTCTGGAATCCTGCGCAAGACTCCACACTGCTTTTCCTCAGAGAAGGGTATGATCTTGGAGTTATTATACGGCATCTATGGTGCGATAGAAAACTCGCCCCTGCACTTGACAGCTGCTGGTTATGCTTCTATGTGGTCATGCTACTCATTACTGTGCATGTGCATATCCAAATACGGCCTTTGTTAGCTGGAACACCAATCAATTAGATGATGATACACGACATCCATCTGGTTTACCGAGAATGTAGATCAGAAAGCAAAGATCCGTCTATAGCGCGGTGAAAGAGCGGATTCTATACGGCGTCCGGTGAGCGAAAAGAACGAATATCGTTGTGCTGCCAAGTCTCATAATGGACGGCGATACCTCCTGTGTCTCACTTAGGGATTGGGGTGGAAGGTAAAAGGTGCATCGTTATCAACGAGTTCGACATCTCGTGAGTGTTAATCACTTCATGGTGGGTCAAGGTGAACGGACCTGATAGTGAGTATTGTGAGCCTCGTCAACGTACGCCCCCCAACCGCGTCAACTACCCAGGAGACTTGCTTCCTGTAATTGACCGCCCGTTTGACCAGCTCTCAGACTTCGAGACTATGCCAAACAGCCAGTATCCATGCGCGCTTGTAAACTGTAATCCGCCATTGGCGTGCTGCATGAAGAGTTTGTCGAGCGACAAGAAGGTCAAGGCGATTCGAAAGAGTGTGGCGGCTTGGAGGGGCAAGATTGAGCGGTCGATCGATAAGGGGAATGGTAAGAGGTACAAGAGGTGGGAGGATCGGCCGTGCGATGAGCTAAGGGAGAAGTACAAGGGGCGGGGTGCCGGTACGGACTGGAATACGAGAAACCAACTGTTGCCTTCGGGAGTAAAGGTTGACGCTTTTGCGTGAGATAATTGGTACTTGAGCAGTTTACGGGTAGCTCGTATTCCAGTCCGCACCGGCACCCCCCTTGTACAAGCCGGAAGTGGACGGAGTGTAGGGTAGGGATGGTGCATGGAGAAATGCGTCCGCAATACAGGGGAGGATGCGAGCTTTGTGAGCAACCCTTGAGCTCTGATAACACAGTCTCAGCGACTGTGCGGGTATGCATCATGCCCAGGCCTTGCACCCGGCGTTGAGGTCAACCCGCCAGCGAGGGTACCGTAAAAGCCTGGGGAGTGTGCATCGTATCCTTCAACGACACGGCACTGGAATAGCTCGCGCGATGCAGAGGCAAGTATTTTCAACCTAGCTAGGGACGGTGGGCTACCAGCTGTTGCAATTACATCGTTCGAGGTTTGGGATCGTGAGAGGATAGATGGCGAGCTTAACCGTATACTGAGAACAAGCACTGTCGAGTTAGCAGGAACAGTGCCTCAGCCGAAGCCGTCAGTATGACCCAGAATCTCTCATCTGCCTTCGTTGCAAGCGACACTGGGTTGCAAAGGCGAGCTGCGGCACCTGATTAGGGAGTTCTACCGAACAGGCGAGCCAGTGCTGCAAGACGTGACAGGAGATGGAAAGCTCCTGAGTCCAAAGAATGAAACCGGTCGGACGGATTGGGAACGATACTGCGGCTTCTTTGCAAGTAACAGCACAAATGGTGAGAAGACACAAGCCGCTGCTGGTTTCCTACTGGGGGAACTCCGGTCATTGGGATCGACTTCGATAAGCTGCTTAGGGATGCGTGAAAGGATTCAACAATACGAATGTGACTGGTCAGCAGCCATATTTGCGTAGCGTGATGCAAGTTAGTAACTTGTTTTTTGTAGCATCTGTGGCATTCCGCCAGATAGAGCAGTGGTGCGCTTGGAAAATTATTAGAGTGAATGCTGTAGAAGGTTAGCGAAAGTGATGCAAGAGTATAATCAAAGTCTCGCTGTTGGAACCCAGCACATGACGTCCCACCGTTGATCACCCCTGCCAATGCAACGTGGACTGCGGCCCGCATCACATTGTGGGGACAACTGGTCCAGATCACAGCATCGCTGACACTGCCGCCACGAAGGAGCATTTCTCGGCATTTACACGTGTTTCCAAGCAGGATTAACTCCCACCATCCAGCCGCGTCATCATAGCCCGCCGTGAACTACCCAGAATGGGCGCCGATACCGGAAAGTGTGCAGATGCGATGAAAAGTTGGACCGACGTTGTTGCGAGTACTGCCTCACAAGTCGGGTGAGAGAAGATCGCTAGACAACATCCGAAAATCAATAGTCTGTCTGGTTGAAGCGGTGCAAGGAGGTGAGGTTGGTCGTTGATAGAAGGCCCCCGACGCTCCCCACATGGCGTTCTCTAGCGAGGAGGCCCATGCACAGCGCCATCTGATGTCGTGCAATGCTCTATCCGTCATCCTGCATCAAATCTCGACCTTGTCACCTGCATCTTGACTCCTCTTTGTGATAGACGCTGCACAGGCGTCAGATAGACAGCGTGCAGTATTGCGACATCTCCCTATCTATTGCGCATCCTTTCACCCGCCAACATATACGGACAGTACCTACGGACTCGCCCCGATCGGTCATCATTCCCAGTCGCGCCACAGCCCGATATCGCAACCATCGTTAGCTCAGCACTGCGCGCGCACCTAAAAGAGAAGGTATCCGGTGTTTGTGAGATTGTCGTGTACGGTTCGATCGCGCATAGCGGCCTATCAACAGCGTTTTGAATCCAATCTACGCGGGAGCTAGGCGCAGGTTGGAAGGTGCCACTGCGAGCAGCTGCCGAGAATAGCGACCAAGCCAACGCGCAGTGCTGCCGGCACCCTGCGTTACTACGTGCCGAGCCAATTGTCCTGGTGTTGTATTTGAAGTCGCGCGAATAGGATTGAGGATCGTGACAACGCGGAAGATTTTAAGCGCGCTGGTGTGGGGAAGCTGGATCTATAGTAAAGACCACTTTGCCTCCCCGACTTGGTTTTGATCAACGGATCTGCCTCCCTTATGCGCAACCTCCACAGTAGCAGGTACGGGTTGGAAACTGGGATGGATTCTCCGCCGCCACCAACGTCTCTCTTGGACTTGCCTGCCGAGATCGTCCAACACATCCTCAGCTTTATCTCCCTATCAGACCTACTTACTGTCAGTCTGGTTAGCCGGGCACTGAACGAGCACGCACGGCAAGACACATTATGGCATCCGTTCGTGCAGGAGCAGGTCCCAGGGCACGATGTACCCAAGCCAAAGGATCAGTCATGGAAAGAGCTATTCCAGCAACACCACCCGTACTGGTTCCTGGCCAAGAACAAGCTTTGGTTCGCCGACACCGCACACACTGGCAAGCTTCTAGTCGCACGCTACGACCACCGTATCAACGCAATCGAGGCGTACGCTCTAGTCGCCGAGCGCAAGCAACCTGTGATGCAGACCTGGGAATGGAACCCTGAAGCCATCATCCACACCTTCCAACCAAAGGTCAAATTGGACATGGTATCACCGATCATTCGCTTGAATGGCACCTCGTACGAGACTGTTCCCCGCGACCGTCTTCAGAACGAGATACACATGGATGTACACCATATTGCACCGCTTGCATCGGCTGGTATTCACTCACGGCTGATGCTGACCCGGCCGTGGCCTCAGGATATCGTCACAAATGCAACCCCTCTGTGGCCACCTCTGGTCCTCCCCAGCAAGGAACGCACCCGCAATGACGCCTCGCCGTCCAATTTCCGCCACACAGCCAGCAAACCGGGCCGCATCCACGAGCTTAGCACCTCCACTTTCCGGATACGCAAGTGGATGGAGTTCGCTTCGCGGGCAAATGGGCTCTCGATGCGCATCGGAGAAGACATCACGACCTTCGCCACGCTGCCAGCAGCATGCTACACGCCCACGGCGCAGAAGCCATGGCAGGGGATCTGGGTCGGCGACTACGCAGGACACGGTTGCGAGTTCCTGCTCGTCACACAGCCGGATTCACCGCGCCCTCTGCCCGAAAGGGCGGAATGGGCAATGCGCGCCAGAGAGAGGGAGGGCAGCGTCAGTTCAGCCGGTAGCTGGAGCACTGCGCCCACAGATGCGCACTCGTCCTCGTCTTCGGAGAATGAAGACGAAAGCCACTTTGAAACAGCCGACGATCTGGAAGACAGCGTCGCCACGCTGCAAGGCGCGGATATCGCCGCCGACTACGACATGCTGGACGACTCGTCCTCTACCGATGACATAGTAGACGACGACGACGACCCGGCTCTCCACGATGAAAACTCCATCTACCGTGGCCGCATCGAGGCAATCAAACTCACCGGCGACCCCAACATCCCCCGCGGCGAGTACACGTTCATCGCGCCAGACATCGGTCCGGATGGCCTGATTCGCGTCGCGACCGAGGACATGTTCAAGGGCGCGCGCATCGTGAAGAGCGTGGGGCATATTGCTGCCCGAGGCTTCAGAGAGGGTACGTTATCGACTGTCGCAATGGACTTTTACATGGTACACAACTGACACGTGGCAGATACATACATGACGTCGCAGCTCCTGCTTATCTCGCACGACCGGATCGCGCAGTATTGGGAGACCTTTGGACATGTGTCGTTTTATGAGCGTGTGAATGTGGATGAGTTTACAAAAGTGTGAAGTGACGTTTTCGTACCGGGTTGCTTGCGGAGTTGGGGTACGGGGGTATTGTGCTCGGTCTTCAGGATTGACTGGAAGAATTGCTCGGCGATTGTGTTCTTTGCTGTACAATACTGGTATTAGCGTTTGTCCTGCGGTGTTGACTTTGGCGTCGGACTGGACAACCTATCGTCATTCCTGAATGTATCGATATCGTGTCCGGAATACCTCGTGCACGCTGGACGAGGGTTTGATAGACTGAAAGACAGGTTGCAAGTGCGATCGAATGAGAAGATGAGAATTATAGCTCGCGTGAGAGAAGAGGATATGTATATCTGAATCGCAACCTGATCTCCCCCTCCCCCGGTCCCTGTCTATGTCTAGACACTCTACCCGTCTCTACCAAACGCCTCGCTGATGCGTTATCGTATATCGTACACTCAACCCGGCCAGAGTTAGAGCCACCCCTAAGTCACCAAAATCCCATCACTCACTCCTCCCGTCCGCAATCTAATCCAACTCATCATCCCCATCCTCCTGCGGGGGCGGCTGCTTAACGCCATGGACCTCCTCAAACTCCTGCTCTGCGCTCTTGGCGCCCTCAGCAACCGCCTGCTCTGTGGGACACAGCTGGATCACCACTACGAAGAGCTCGGTGTTTGTTGCCTTGTTCTTGAGCGTATATCTGAGGGAGTGCGGGCTGGTTAGTTGCGGTTCATGTCAGCCTGCCTCCAACAAAGAAAAGTTGCTTCTCTTTCTCTTCAACGCGTCGTCTCTGGGTGGGCGGAAGGGGGAGAGATGGGGACAAAAGTTGTGAAGGAGAGGAGGGGGGATTTCAAACGTACCGAAGTGGCTGCCCGTCCCAATGCCCAATGATGCTGATGTTTGGTAGACCGTAGCCGATCTTGAGCGCAAACTCGTTGAAGTCCAAGTACGGATTGAAGAAGTCGCACTGGTACTCTCTCCCCTTCTCGAAGGTGAAGTTCTTGCGGTTCGCCTCGGTGAGGAAGAACTTTTGACGCGCCGCCGACGCAGCTGGGATACTGTGTTCTTTGCGGACCTCCTCGCCCGTGCCGTCTGCACCCTCGGTGTACACGACCGCCTCGCCCTCTTCGCCAGCCTTGACGTCCTCGTCTGCGCCGTCTGCTTTGCCGTCCTTCTTCTCCGCCTCGGCGCCGTCCTTCTTCTCTCCAATTCGCAGCACGTTTATGCTCGATAGAAGCGCCCCGTACAGATACGGCTCGTCGCCGTATACGTCGCCGTCTAGCCCGGGGTCGATCCACCACTTTACGATGCCAAAGGCTTTGTCGAAGAGAGGCGGTAGGCGGTCGCGGATCGGGTGCTCGAAGTCGTTGCCAAAGACGAGGGCATCGCCGGCGATATCGGTCTTGGGGACGAAAGAGAAGGAGATGGAGTAGCGATCGTAGGGGTGCTGAGGGGTGGAGAAATAAGGTGAGGTTGAAGGGCAGGACTTGGGAAGGCCTGTGTAGTTTTACATGGTTAGAAGGGATCTTTCAAGATTTGAAAGGGGATGATCGGTACCCCTGAAGTCTTTTACGCGGACGTTGATTTGCGCATCGATTAGATCTGAGGAGATGTGCAGCGGTTTCTCGGTGTTGACGAGCACGTCACGGTGCTTTGTGCGGTCGTAGGTCGAGCCGGCGGTTACGCGCAGCTCGTATTTTTCGTGCAAGGGCGCCATGTTGGAGGGTCTGGGGTATCACTGGAAGGCTAAAGATAAAGGTTTAGAGAAAGGAAAGAAAAAGTGTTTGGTATTTAGAACAAGAGGGACGGTTTCGTACAAGGCGTCGGGATGACGTTGTCGCGCTTTTTTTGGCCGAATTTAGCGCGGGGAACGCGATCGACGACGCTTCTTGAGCTTATCTTGTTCGCCATCACCATTACGGGCGCGTAGATCTAAGCGCTTTTGTGGACTTCACCGGTGGTCCTCTGAGCAGTGGGTTTTTGTATATTTGGACATTTTTAAGACAACGAACTGTGGTCAGCAGCGCACATGAAAGCATCGATGGGCAGGGATGACTGAATCGAACTTGACGGGAGCTGAAAGGATATCCAGAAATTTGGTTTGCGATGTGGTATCTACACTCTACAGTCTACATTTTGTGGTGCTTGAAGGACCCGACTCTTACAATCGCCTGCAAATGTCGTCAATGATGTCGTTGGTCTTGCCGTTGCCACCAAGATCAGGCGACAGAAGCTTGGCCTCCTCCAGATTCGCATCAACGGCGGCGTAGATGGCAGCGGCAGCCTTCTCCTCGCCCATGAACTCGAGCATGAGGGCGGTCGAGCGGATGGTAGCGATGGGGTTGGCAATGCCCTGGCCCTCAATGTCGGGTGCAGAGCCGTGGCAGGGCTCACCGATGGCAAAGTCCTTGCCGACGTTGGCAGAGGGGACGAGACCGAGAGAGCCAACAAGCGCAGCAGCGCCGTCAGAAAGAATGTCGCCGTACAGGTTGGGGGCGACAATGACGTCGTAGTCCTGGGGCTGGCGGAAGAGCTTGTACACCATCGAGTCGACAATCTGCTCCTCGACGTTGACGAGCTGGTACTTGGGCTCGGCGAGGGCGCGACGGGCCGTCTCGCGGAAGAGGCCGTCGGTTTGCGAGAGGACGTTGGACTTGTGAGTCACTGTGACGAGCGGGCGCGAGTGGATCGACGGCGCACCGGCGTCACGCACGCGCTGGCGGCGGAGGGCAATGTCGCCGGCCATGGCGGAGATGTTGTACGAGGCAGTCTCGGAGATGCGCTTGATGGCCTCTGCGATCTTGCTGCCGTCGGGGGCGGCATACGTCTTCTCCTCCTTGACGTACAGGTCCTCGGTGTTCTCGCGGACAATGACGAGGTCGACGGGCCTCTTTGCGCCGGCGACCGACTTGACAGGGCGCACGTTGGCGTACAGCTGCAGGCGCTTGCGGAGCGCGACAATGGGCGACGAGTAGCCCTTTGTGGCTACAGAGGGCGACGAGACGGCACCGAAGAGGGCGCCATCGCAGTCCGACTTGAGGGCCGCGACCGTGTCCTCGGGCAGCGCAACGCCCTGCTTCTGGAACGTGTCCCAGCCGGCCTCGTGGTGCGAGAAGCTGAACTTGAGGCCAAACGACGACGGGAGCGCCTCGAGGATGCGGCGGCCGGCGGGGATGACTTCGCGGCCAATGCCGTCACCGGGGATGAGGCCTGACGCATCAATTAGCTTCTACCGCGTGCAGTGTTGTCATGGACAATGTCTGTACCAATTCTTAGCGTGCGTGCCGCCATGTTTTTCGAGCTGTGGTGTTGGATGCGAGCTGTGAATGGATTTTTGGCAAGGCGCCATCGCCGAGGACCGGAGGAGCTCTGGCACGGCAACCCGAGACGAGCGGCCATGACCCACTCGACAAGGATGAGCTACCACCACAAACTCCACAGCGATGAGCTACCGTCACCAACTCCACGGAGACGGGCGGTCCTTCCCCACAACACCGCCTAACGTCACCAAGCCATCGCAGAGGGCCAACGTCATCGCGAGAAATTCATATCTGACTTTTCTATTTTCTGCAAACAGTCCATCCACAGCCTCTCCTCAGCCATAAAAGAAGCGAGGCCAAGCACTCAGCCGCATCCAATCTACTTGACTGCCGAGCCACCTCATTGGCACAGATGCTGGAAGCAGACCTGGCGCTGCACCGGTTGTCAGAACATCCGACCATGTCTTCACCAGCTCTCAGCCACCTTCTTCAAAGCTTCTCATTACACAACTGCTTTGCACACAGTTGACAAGCCTTTAGGCGAACTCGTCAACGTTACTCAACACACAAGCGAAGTGGAGCTGGAATACGACCTTCTGGTAGGCTGCTTGCGTTCAGCTGAAGGCGCATCCAATTTTGTCTGCTCTCTGCCTGCTAATCATAGGCACTGCATCAATCAGGCCAATTATGGCAAGCCATTGACCCTTGCACCGCCATGTACTTCTGGTTTAGACTTGCCTGAGATGCGGGAGCTTTTAGTATGTATATGAAGAGGCACCTCACCTCGACGTTTGACTTTGCACTAACGATCGAACTTGCATCATCTGCAACTAAACAATGATTATGTGGTGGGACTGCACAGGCGTTCATTGCGGCTTTTGGAACAACGAGGGTAGGCTGCAGGCAGATTGACGAGCTTCGGCTAATCCGAGCTACAGACAACAGCTCTATCTCTCGAGGAACTCTGACGCTTCCAAACGAATGGGGCCTTATTCTTGGCAGTTTCTTTGCCTTGTTTATCACTCTCTCTGGCGGCTACCTTTGGAGCACTGTGGTCTTTGTTGTTCACCAACTCAGTGCTTCGAGCAAACCACAAGACGACTCGTACCATCAACTACAGCTAATACTCCGAAACACCGACAATGAGCAGACGTTCATCAACCAGCTCAGTAAGTTTGCGCGGGCACACAAGAAGAGGCGAACCAAGGCCTGGTATAAGAGCATCGCCCTCATGCTGTTTGCTGGTCTATTCGGTCTCGGCTTTGCTCTGGCCGGTGGCTTCTCGACGAGTATTATCGCAGCTCGAGATTCGAGCGTATTGAGTGTTAGCCGGCACTGCGGATGGTTTCAGGAGCCTACTGTTCAAAACAACATCTCCAACCCCATCGACCAATTTTACTCACTCAAAGATGAGCAGTTCTACGATTACGTCAATGCAGTTTCTGTAATGACACGTAACGTCTTCCGCAGAAGTGCTGCGTACTCTCGATCTTGCTACGGACGCTTTGGCGACAATTCGACAGCTTGCGGCAACTATGTGCGACCGTCGCTGCCTTACAAGATCACGCGGGATCTTCCATGTCCTTTTAATCAAAGCGTTTGCAATGGCCCCGCATTTTCCATGGACTCGGGCGCCATTCGATCTGACACGGACCTGGGTGTGAATACACGGTCCGAAGACGCAATATCTGTCAGGAAAGTCCTTACATGCGTCCCCCTCGCTGGAGAGGCCCACACGGATGGCTGGCAGCAGCTTCCACCAGAGTACGCATCTGGCCTGGAAGTTCCACTAGGCACACAAATAAAGGGCTATACTTTTGGATCGTACACAAACTGGGCATCAGATCCTAAGTTTGGCAACTACACCGCTGGCATGGACGAAATTGAATGGAAGAAGGGGAAGGAACCATATAGTCTATTGTAAGTTCGGCCCGTCCCTTTGCCTTTGCGGTCGTCACGCTAGATATAATTTGAAGACTCAGAAACAACATCTGCTGTCTAAGTTATGAAGAAACCAACGATCTGTGCGCTTTCAAGCCTCTAAAACTTAAACATGAGCCGATTATGGCATTTGTCCTTGCGTACAGCATGTACTGATATACGATAGATGGCGAAATGCAATTTTGGACCTGCCATTCAATCCAAGCTGGGAGCATTTCACACCGAGCCCAGATGTCCTCAATACATCGGCAGACACCACAATCGTGGGTCTCACGAACAGAATGAATTACGCCACTGCTATCACCGATCCTTGGTTCCGCGCAGACAACTGTACTACCACTAATTGGGTAATGGTTCCTGAACGCTGCAAAGCAGAAAATCCACTATCTTTTCTTGGATGCCAGGATCAATATCAATTCTGCAAAGCAGAATCTCTCTCTTCTAACCAAATAACCACCAACTCTGTGTGTACGCCCCTGACAGGTCTCTTCAAACTGTTCCCAGACATCTTTCTCGCCCGGGGAACACCCTGGAATGGCACCGAGCTGCCGAACCTCAACCCTACACAAAAGGCAGTCTACAATTTACTCGCGAAAGCGATAGCAGGTAGCCAGCTCAATTGGCAGCTGGGATTCATTGGTCAAGAGAACCTCATAGCACAGGACTCCCTCTGGGACGGCGGCGGCGGCTTCAATTTCGAAATGTCTGCGCCCCTGCCCTCCAATCAATGGGAGATCGAGGTCATGAACTGGATGAACGTATCACTTGCCAATACACAACGCAGTATTGTCGCATATGGGCGCCGCAACGAATATGATGTTGGTGGCGGCGTGTCGAGCCTCCACTACATCGATCAGCCACAAGACCCAGAAATGCGCAGCCTCTGTGACAAAATGAAAGTACGGAGCACAAGACATACGTCCTTTTCTGTCCTCGCCATGGCGGCGACTATTACCTTTGGTCTCTTCTGCATCCTGTCGAATCTTGTGGTCCGCAAACTCTTCCGCTGTCTCCAGCGCCGCACCGGCCACGGCAACTACAAGGCCCAAGAATGGTGCGACGCCTCCGTGTTCCAACTGCAACGCATGGCTGCCGAAGGAAAGGGGATTGGGCCCTGGGTCGGGAAAGAGAAGGACGTCCCGATCCTGGCAGATCCTGGGCTGAGATTCAACCTAGTCGCTGAGTCACGATTTGGCCATGTGGAGAGAACGTCATATGAAAACGACCACAACGACGACAGGTTTCGGTATAGAGCTTTGCACAAGCATGCCGCGCACCACGAGGAAGAGGTGGCGCTACGCACCTTCTCAGCTTGACTGTATCACAAAGCACGGAACGGTGTGCAACCTACAAGATCGCCCACAGGTGGTAGTAGCATGTCGTGACATCCTGACGGATCGTCTTTGCAGAAAAGTGCAAACAGTTCCACACACAACTTCCCCGCAAAATCTGCAAGAGTCCCAATATAGTAAGGTGGCCTTGGGTAACGTTTCGCTGCGCCGGCTTCATCGCCCGTCTCATGCTACCGATATACCTTCTACTCGCGACCGCACCGAGCTTCGCAGTATCACGACAGAACGTTGTAGTGCTGCAAGTAGAGATATTCCATATAAGCCACAGCACGAACTGTAGTGAGTAAACTCAGTAGGAGAAAGAGTGCACAGCCCAAGCAACAAGGTGTTGAGCTTGAGCACGAGCCAGGACGACAGCCTCCGCGCACGACGCACAGTCTCTGGTCTTGCAATAGCTTCTTGCAGATACTCTATGGAGTAGTAGATTAGTTCTTATAGCCTTAACTTCAATGTTTGCTGTTAGACATGCTATTTGCTGTTTGTAGTTCAAGAATCTTGTTAGCCCTAGTGCAGCTGAGATGCATATCCGCCATGCCCTCACGAGGCCTAGTGCAGGCTGTCCGTAAATTCCATCAATGTACCGAGATACTGTCTCCAATCTTTTATGCAAAGTTCCATCGCACTTTGTCAATTTCGTCAATGGTATTGCCTTTCGACCGCGTGCAACAATGCCCAGGACAAGCTAAGATTTCCCACAGAGCTTCAGGCAGATTCCTATTTATATTAACCTTGATTAATCTTTACGCTTAATTACCAGATACTAGTAGTTGACAATGTCAAGCCCGTCAGCTATGAGATGTTCTCAAGCGGAAAATTTACAGCCGCACACATCTGTCTAATGTACATCAGCTATCAATGCTTACCCACCAGAAGGTGGCGTAGAGGCGGCTGACGTTCGCGTTCTTCGCCCTTTTGAATACGTTCGACCTTTACTAGCAGCAGAGTTACCGTCAGCGCTGCATATATTGCAGCGCGTACAGTAGGCACAGTCCAGCTCTTGAGATCACAACTCTACGAAATATGCCTGCAGTCAGATGTCACTACACGTCAGAATTACCATAGCGCGGTACGGTATGCTTCTGCCTTGGAAGATACATGCACAGCTTTCGGCACCGTACTCAGCGTAACTCATCATAATTACAGGTATTCACCTTGGACATCGATGCCCAGAATGCGACCACGCTAGCCAGCAGCGCTAATGTCGTGACGGTGCCGCAACACATAATAAGAACATTGAGGCGAATCGTGTCTCATTCCGCGCGATGGCCGCATAATATTGTTAGCCAATTCCAGCATAGCTTTGGCCACATGGTTTTGGATCGCTTCACTGAAGTCCGCGGAAATAGATTTTGGCAAAATCTAGAACTAGAGCTGTCGAGCGTCTTACATTGTACACTATGCCATACAGGACTGATGTCCATTTGTTTCTCAACACACTGTAATGTGAACGTCAGTCATGACGTGACTGCAGATCTATGTTGATACGAATCACTGCTGGGCCGTCCTGCTCGATGCTGGTGATAAAGATCAGTGACAAAGTTGATGAAATCAATTGAAAATCCGTGCCTGAGTACCTGATGCCCAAATCTCGAATTTCCATTAATTGAAACATGTGTTGGACAATTTGGTGTCAACCTGCAAGACCCCAACATACTGCGAGGTGCTTGAATCCCGTGCACATGGTGGCCAATAACAGACGTAACATTACTTCAAAATGGCGATGGTTGCTCGCAGCTAACGACTACTCAAGCCTTGGTCGTCAATGATCTGCCAACAGAAATGCATTGTGCTGCGCCCAACGATCCAAAGGCACGAAGATGCATACCATCTCATCGACTTACAAACAAGCGATCATCGGGTCCAGAATCTGTCATGAAGCGCTCTAAAATCACAGTTCAGATGTCATATCCCGAAGGATATTGTGCGCTCTTCCCTCCTCCACCAAGAGCCTGGCAGTGCTGCGGGTGCGGAGAGGAATTTTACAGTTTCGAAGGAGAATGTTCCGTCTGCGCGATGACCTACTGCAAAGATTGCAAAAAGATCCCTTGGAAATGATCAAACTTAGCTTAGATTCTTCCCGATGAGGATCACCGGATATAAAAGAAATGCAGATATACACCGATGAGCCAGGAGCTGTAATCTTATCCTCAATGGTCATAGTGCAGCTGCAGAACGTACGTGGTAGCAAGCTGATCGCGTAATTTGGGAGAAGCATCCCCGATCCTTGTCTTATAGACCCTTTGCGAGGCCTGCAGGATGCCGGTACCACCCTGAACTAGCGCGATGTTCGGGCCCGCTTTGTACTTGATTTGAATGTTCCTAAATGTCTCCGCGGACTGAGCTCACGCCATTTGTGCTTCTCTTTCGTGAATCCTTCGGTACAAGCATATTTTGGTCCATTCGCACCGTGCTTTCGTCCGGCTGCAATATCGGTCAGTAACCTGCACAATATGTGCACCCCCTCTTTGGGGCGCGAATTAGCAGTAACAGCTTTTAGTATACTACTCACATCGACTTAGACAGAAGGTAGCGTCTAGGAGGCATGCTGCAGGGTAGAGCTGCAGACTCTAAACACTTACAGACCTGCCTGCCGTTGGTACTATAGTTATCGCCTTACTGTGCCATAGTTAAAGGGTTGCGCGCATTTTTGTATGTCATTATGATCCTCTTGTACATCAGAACATTTTTGAAGTGAGACGTAACAGAAGCCTGTACCTCCACCTTGAGAAATGACTATGATCCGTCTTTTGGATGTTGTCTTCCTCGAGGACCCTGCGTTTAGGAAGCTGCTTCCACTACCCGACAGACTGGTCTCTTCTTAGTAGCTTGCTTTCTCGTCAGAATAAGATCATGCGAAAGAATGCTCTCCAATGACTATGCTTCGTAGGCAAAAAAGCGCTCAAATATGCCATGTTTCGTGGATTCATTGATCCTGCGTCCAGCCGTACCACGACCCGGTTGAGCAAGAGCAATAAAATTATGCTTTGCTGGTGGGATAGACTCCAACAGACTGTGTCGAGAACACATCAGAAACCCTATCAAGCACTTTCACGGCTTGGCGAGCGACCTGATCATCCATGATGTGCAACCAGTGAACTATCTTCTTGAGGTAACTAGAGACCGGTACTTGGTTCCAGGAAAGTGATATAGGGCTTGAAGAACTTAGCAATAGAATCGACGCAGCTTGCGTCAAATGATGAACAATGCACCACCATGAACACTGGCCGTACACAAAATCAACACTCGGCTCGTCTGGAAGCAAGTCAACGAGGGTTTTTGCTGCCTCCACGCAAATCACACTCATCCGCCGAGTCTGTTCGTTTCTCTGAGCTCTGTCTGGAGACCAATCGTGGACGATAGCGTACAGAGACGGTTGAGTGAGCAGCATTCGCGCGCTGCTCAGTTGAGCGCCGAGTAGTATGCGTTCTCGAGCGAACAGAGAACCTGTAGAATGGCTCATCTCCCAGTAGTTGAAGCTTGGCGGGAGCGTCGCCGACCACTGGCTAAGACACAAATCTAGTCGTGCTGTGTCCTGCTGTAATTGTTCAGGCGATTTTGTTACTGCAGCTGCAGAATGCAGGAATGTCAAGATGTCTTGAGTGATGATGCTCAATCGAGCCACAGCTTGGAAGAATGAACCGGTGTCTGCTGCTAGCGGCTTTAGAAAACCATCTCTTTCCGGAAGATAGCTTGAACCTAGAAGATCGATCTCATGCCTCTTGCAAATCAGACCTTCGAGTTCAGGCCTCGGCAATGGGACCGTATGGTAGATGTGTCCGATCATACTAGGTCGTCCGGTAATGCCGCTCAGTAGAGTTTCGAGATGAAGAAGACTCCACCACACACAAGCAAGCCTTTCACGCTTGGCGATCGAGGCAGAAGGGTCCTCATTACGAAGATGGAGACCGAGAGCGATAGCCGCACGAAGCGCCAGTCCTTGGAATGCCCATGCCCTTCAGTCGTCAGCGCATACTGAATGATTAAGAGGTCTCTGAACTCACTGATTGATCTTTCCGATGCTGAGATAATAGAATGCAAGCAGACCGTAGCCCTGGACGGACGGTATATCCGGAGACCCCTTCGCATGGGCAGTGTCAAGGTGCAGGGACCTTGCCCTCATGTGGAAGATGTGATGGCTGTATTGATCAATCCCGAAAGCCTTATTTGTCTCTAACTTCTTGATACAACCAATGGCGAACAAAAGGTTGAGGATTGCCTGCCACTTTTGGCTCAATCTTGGAGGGTTGCCTTGCCGTACAGCTGTGTAGTAATTGCAAAGCTGGCGCTCAAAGTTAGAGCTAGATATGATAGGGAACGAATAGTGCACGTCGACTATATATCGTCGTAGAAGCTCGATGGCAATCTCGTGAGCAGGAAGCATGTGTGGATCAACAGTTTCGACACTGTTCCCGTCCTCAACATCAGTCCAGTAGCAAAAGGAGCTCAGTGGCTCCTTTGCTTGGATTGGTGAATCTTGTGCAACAGAAGGGTAGTCGTCTGTTGAAGAATTGATGCGCCTATCTGCAACATCTTGCAGCCATCTCACTTCTGAACTCATTCCAACAAAGCCAATATTCCTCGCACGCATGTCTGCGTGTATATTCTCAAAAATACTCTCCAAGCGTCTTAAATCATCTCTGCCTGAGACTCGTTGCACCTCGGTACCTTGTTCGATAGCAAGGCTAAGGCTGGTGCTGTCTTGTTCAGACAAAGTTACTGATTCTCTGCGGTGTTCCGTAGGTTGATCTGCTTCTTCCTGCGTGTGTCATCAGAGACCGAAGAATGAATCGACTCAATCTCAAGCTGCTAAGACGCTTACTTCTTCAAGCAATTCCATGATTTCATCAGATTCTGCTGCAGACGCATAACTTCTCAATTTATGGAGAAGTACAGCCATTCGTTGAGATCTGTCTCTTGCGCTAAGAACTTTAGCTCTTTAGGCCTGTTCGTACAAGAGCGGGCAAACTTACTTCCTCAGATTATCTGTCCGACTCATAGTGTAATTACATTCGGTATTTGTCTCTTCGCACCGCAGGCAGCGCGGCTTATTGCCTGGACATTTTACCTTCCGATTCCGACACTACTTATAAGAACCCGTTAGCCTATGGACCCAACAGAGTTGGCTTGTGTGCGAATGTTGGATAACTTCGAGAGTTTTGAGCCCGGAGCAGATTGTTGAAAGTGGAGGAGAGCTCTTAAGCAGGACATACGGCTGTGCAGGCATGGCGGACCCTGGTTTTCGAAGTGGTCATGTTTTGGGCGGACCCAATCCTCTTCAGTCGGGGAATTGCAACTCTGTGCCGGCCAGGGTATATATCTGACATCGAGTAGTGTAAGGTGGGCGTGAATGTGAACCAAAGCGGGCAAATCGTAGCGGGTTCCAATACCAGTCGCGAAAAGTTCGCATCGAGCGTAGATCTTTGCGCGCCCTCTTATAGTGATAGTAATGTACATAGCCATACGCAAACATAACCGAAGTTGAATCGTATCGAGCACAGTGCGGCCCCGTTGCTGCACAACGTTTCTGCTGTGGGACCAGAGAAAGAAAGCAGTGGAAATAACGGCACAAGATTATAGCGACAACGATTTGTCGTAGATCGAGCTGGGGAAGAGTCCAAAAGCTGAGAACAAATTAGCGAGAACCGTAACGCCAACTACGAACCTCGTGCATCTCGATCGTATTGAATCTTCCCCATGCCAGTCACAAAAGCCGTTAATCTTTATTTTTGCCTCTCCCTGTACCCACAGTTCGATTGGGAATATCGACACGAAGACAGGAACTGCATCACTTTGCGCGTCATTTTTACGCACTCGATGCACAAATGCTTGTAGGAATCCAAGTCAGGATCCATCCGCCGGCGCTTCTTCGGCCGCTAGGCTCAACTGTACGAACCACAGGCGACGTCGAACGTGCGGAGTAATTCGAATCAAGAAAGGAGGCTACTCCTCTCTTTCTTGTACAATGAGGCGCTATCAGAGCGGCACACCGGCTCAACATTTCGCTGGCATTGCCGCAAATCAGACCTCACGAACAATCGTATAACCAGTGGTTCGTCGAAGCTTCTCACACGCATAATCGGTGGCTGCAGCTGTAGGTCAGATTCGCCCCGCTTTTGCTCCTACTTGCAGTGAAGATTAGTGGGGATCTCCGAGTGTGAGGACCAATGCGAATCCGCCATATGGTGTTGCAATCACACAAAGCTACATTCAGAAGACTCACCGATCAGATAGTGCCAAAGATGATATTTGCTATGTGCTGATGTTGCACTGTATTATGGATCACAAGGACCAATCTGAAAAGGACGTTGATCCTCCCATCTAGGTCAATTTGCACAATCAACTCGAGTGTTCACGGTACGCAGTACGGGGTCTATTTCAGAGCACCAAAGGGTCCAGAAGGGAGATACCGACCGACCGAACGTACAGGGGACCACATAAGCTGCCAAGATTAACAGGGTGCTCATTGGGCGGCTCTCCTCCGTAATCGCGGCATGGCCAACTTTGTAGTAGCTCGGCACTACCGTTGACGCTTTCGCTTATTCTCTCAGCACATCATGAGGCGGCGAAGGCACCTACCCTGGTGAACCAGAGCTCAGAGATACCCACTCGCTGTAAGGTGCCATTTGCACTGGATTGGATCAGAGCCCCTGGTCAGTTGAGTTACCGTAGAATATCACCGGACAGTCTGGTTGGAGGTGTTTGAGCGTTGCAAGACAGTAGCGGATCCGGCCCGGCTCCCGGTTTACAGGGGCAGGTATCCACCCACAGACCCCAGCTGCAGAGCGGAAGGCGACTTGCGAGTCTCTTCCGACCAGCGCATGCGGTTATCCGAAGAAGAGCACCCTGCTGACAAAAAACGAAGGATGACACTGGTGCCAACTAGGTTTCACTGAAAGGGAAATTACACCTGAAGGAGCACAGCTAGACGTGTTATCACCAAGTAATGCTAACTACCTGCCAATTGGCTAGTTAGCTAGACTTAGGGAGAAATACCATATTCAATCAAAAAAACTACGGCCCCTGTTGGTCTCTCCAGTCACAGAACCTATGCCAGATAATGTAGTATGTCACACTCCAAAGGGCTGCTTAAGCTTAAGATCAAGCCCTGATAGCAATGTGAACTTGAAATCTGGATTGCAGATGTCTTTGTAACTTAACAACATCCCTTGAGACGTCATAGCCGGACTACAGATGCAGATTGGCGGAACATAAAAAAAGCAGATCCTCAGCCTATCTCGGTACGTTCAGTGACGATGAGGTCTTGGGTAGGCGTTTAGCTCGCGGATATCACCACGTTCAAAGCAAGAATACATGAATCCAATCCGACATACTTGCAGAGCACCCTGTGGCCCCCCCCCCCCCCCCCCCCCCATATCCCATCTTCAGGCTGCCACAGAATGCAGTAGTTGCGTCTCAACAAATCCCACAACAGCCTCAACAGATATCTCAGCGCAATCGAACCCTGACACGGGCAGAATGCCAATGATCTAGCTACTCGCGCGCCAGCCACGCTGAGTCTGCCGACGCCTCTGCACTTCAACAATCCTGTCACGACCAGCAGTATATGCCTTCACATAGCCGGAAGAGGAAGCAGCAGACCTTAATCCCCCCGAAGTCGAGAATTACTAGCGAGGTCATCTGCGTTGCTGCAATGCAGAGTTTCTTTGGGTGTGCTGACCCCTCCGTATCTAGTATACTGGCCAGCAAGATGTTCGGCATCTCCTAATTCCGGTACGCTAGGCCGGGACTTACTTCCGATTGGTTGTAAGCAATAGTCGGCCAATCAGGAGCGGCCGTTAATGTGTTCTACCGGATCAAGGGGGGTTCCATGCATTCTGCCGGTCACCTATACCTTGCGCAGGTGCTTGCACGGGATTACCTTCACGTCATACAGCTACTAAAATATGTATACCCCTAGAATAGACCTCTCTACGTGCATCCCTCTCTACGATGAGGATCCCATTGGCCTGTAATATAGGTATCAACACTACACTCGGTAGGCAGCTGTAAGGGTGTAATTTACGACTCAAAGATATCCAGTAAGTATCAACTCTAACGCACATCGCAACACTCTTGCCCCTCCCACCCAGCACAAACTTGTCCATACTAACCAGAATGTCCAGGTAGCAATCTATATACTGACGAATAGGCATCCCTACAGGAGGGAAAATTCAGCACATTCCCAAAGCTACAAAACTAACACCACGCCCCAAGACCCACACCACCAATCCCAAGTCCCTACAGAACCACTTGAGAAGTACTCGCAACAGCCCCGAAGAACCCTCACGCGCCAATCCACCGGCATTCTAGCGGCCGAGAAACTAGATCTGACCCTTAGACCTCGCCGTGCCACTAACCCCACATACTCAACCTCTCTTCCCTTCACACCAGCACACCGTCGCCTCTCCTGTCTGGTACACTCCCCCTTCTGTCCGCAATCCGCCTTTCACCTGCGGGGTCGCACGTTTGCACCCTCCGATCGCTCGACGCCACTGCTACTACCACCTTGTCCATGTGGGGCTTCCACGACGCTGCCGTGCAGAGGTTGAGAGCCGATACTGAGAGATGAGGTGGTAGAGTGCGGTTCATGCGGCTGTTGCATACTGCGAGGTACAGCAGGGAGGCGGTGAGGTTGTGCTTTTCACTCGTACGGACCGGTAGAGCTGCTGAGCTGGGTGTTGAGATGGGGCGGTAGGTATGCGGTCTTTTTTGGAAGACTGGGATGGACTTGGTGCGTATTGTTTGTGTGAGAGGGGTTGTGGAGGAGTGATTGGTACGTGGGAGACAGATGCGCTTTGAGGTGGATGTGGTGTTACGACTTGGCGGATGGCATTTGCACTATATGGGAGGGTCTGTCTTGTTCTACAGAAGCGGTGCGGGTGTGGCACTACTTGTCGGCTCTCAGACCGATGTTGAACCAGACGTCCACTTCGTCGCCCTTCCCACTCTCCTCTTCCTGCTGTTGTTCCTCCTCAGCCTCCTCGTTCAGAGCCTTCTGTTTCTTACTTGCAAGCCTCTTTGCGACCTCATTAGCCTCCAGCAGACTAACCAACTTCCTCTTCTTGCCTGCTCCAACCTTACTCTTAAACTCCTTACACACATCCCACACTTTCTGCGTCGCATTGCGTGTGTCCTTCTTGTCAAGGACAAACTGCTCGACGCTCTTCAGCAGGATTCTGCTGCTTGCGGGCTGGCCGAAGTACCTGTTCGTTTGCTCAGCGGCAATAGAAGGCGGGCCTTTGAACACGTTCTGCGCCAGGTACGCGTCTTCAGCCATTTCGTAGGGCGTCCGACCGGAGGCGTTCTCCCGGAAGAGGAGGTCTGGTCTGCAGTCCAGCATCAGGCGAAGGACATGGTCGGCGCCGTAGCGCACGACTGCGTGGAGCGGCGTGTCGCCTTCGCCGTTGACGAGGGCGAGATCGTCGCCTTTGCTGAGGTCGAGAAGCAGACGTAGAATGCCTTGCTCATCGGCGACCTTGAAGTTGGTCGGGTTGTTGTAGTGGTTATTGCGGTAGCCGTAATGGCGGTTACTATTCTCTCGTCGAATCATGGTGTAGAGCCACTGTGCGAGGGGCGTTAATGCACCAGGGTGGGGGCTGGACCGCTCAGTGAACATGCCTGTGATCAGACGGCTGTCTATAAGCTCAAGCAGCTGGCGGAGCTTCAATCGAGAAGCTTCGTCGTTGGACATGGGGAAACGGAGTGCTGAATGAATGAGGTTCTCATTGCTGTGGTTTCGGCTGGTCTGGTCCGCGCCGGCATCGATGAGAATCTTTGCCATCTCGACCCGGTGCAGTGAAAAAGCGAGCTGCAATGGTGTCAGGCCAGTAGCAGATTTGTGAGTAATCAAATCCGGCCGCGTCTCGCAGAGATGGCGGAGAAGCTCCAAGGACTCGTTGTCGGTCTTGCTGAGTACCACCACATGGATCAGCAGCTTTGACCGAAGGTTGAGCCACTTATCAAGGGAAGCTTGTAGACCACCCTTCGCTTTTGCGAGACTTTGAATACGTATATCTTTCTGGTTGTTCTCTGCAAACTCAAAGTAGGCGTGAGATGCAGCTTCGCTGAGAAACCACTCGATGCTGTCGAGGTTGGTCAGACGTGCTGCATGTAGTAGTGGGGGATGTTCCTCGCGAGATGTCTGGTAATTTGTTTCTCTTCCAGCAGCGGCCCAGTCTGCCCGCTTCTTGCCGTGAACAGAGAGGCCTTGGTAGTACTTAGGCTTCTTTGTGATCTCCACACCACTTTTCTTGACAAGGTCGTCCAAAGGAATGCCGGCACCGGTGCGCTTGACGATTTGATTCAGTAACTGTACTCTGCCCAGCTGAATGGCATAGTGGAAGTCATTATCATCAAAGCTGTAGAATCTGGAGGCTGGCTCATTGCCGGTACCGCCACGGCGAATGGTATACTCTTCGCCGACATCAAGCAGGAATTGCAGCAGGCTTGCATCGTCCAGGAATATCGCAACCTGGAACAGATTGCTTGGCTTCGATATCTCTCGATAGGTCTCCTGCGTAAGAGGCTGTGCAACTCGGTATGTCCGCCCATTCACAGCATCCTTCAAGATTTTACGTGGTGCTCTACCTCCATAGGACTTGCCGCCAAGGTACGGAAGGCCGTTGAGGGGAGTTGCGTAGTCGATCATGCTACTATCGTCTTCATCCAGGAATCGAGAAGCCGGACATTTCCAAGAAAGCACGTCCAGCGCACTGTGTTTGCTCTTAACCTGGCTCTGCACCTCTCCGATATTCTCGACTGTGAACTTGTCATCGACGACCTCGTGGAAGAGTCGAATCTGATCTGTCTCCTCTGCGTCCGAATCTTCGTCATCCGAGGTCCCAGTACTCAAAGAGTATTTTGACTGGCCCGTCTTCTCTTCAGGAGCATGTTGGACATGTGCAATTTCGAGCAGCGCCCTGGCCAGCTCAAAGTGCCGTTGAAGCACCGCGATCGAGAAAGGCGAGAATCCGGCAGCATCCTGTGTGGCGACCTTCAACGGAGTCTGGTTTTCACCCCACACGGCGAGTGTAAGCTCCTTGACGGTGTTGAGATCTGCCTCCCAGCAAGCCTGGAAGAGTTTGATATACGCTTCGCTTTGTTCGTCAGTAAGATCTGGAAGGCAAAAGCTCAATTTGGGCACCCATGGCCGAGGAGGTTCTCGCTTGCGGTCATGGGATTGTTGGGGTTGATGCTGCTTATGTTCGACGTTCGAATACAGCTCTTTGAAGGTCTTGGCTCCGCGGTTGAGTAACGCTGCTTCCAGAGATTCGTATTCTGAAAGCAACGATTTGACGGCAGACATCTTCTCCTTCCAACCCTTTACCTCTTTTGGCATGGCTTCAGCGGCCTTTTTGTAATTCTCTAGATCTTCTTCATACTTGCGCTTGGCCTGCTGCATTTGCTTGACGACTGTCCAATGTGCATAAGTTCCCTGCATGAACCCTTCAAGGTAGTGTGCGTCGTCTTGGAGTGGGGCAGGTGGATCAATGGGAGTGCAGTAGCCCCAGCTTGTTGTTGTCACAACGTCCTTGTCCTGCTCTTCTTTCTCAGCCCAGTCTGAGAGTATTTTCGCCTTTCGGCGAGTGGCGTCTAACAAGCTTCCGGCAAAGTCGTAAGAAGCGACGTTGCCTTCGTGCACGAAACGCCAGGCTCCGGGGCTCAAGCAATTCATATCGGCGCCGGCATCAAGAAGCTTGACTACCACTGATGGGAGCTCGTGCTCGATAGCCGTGAGGACAGGTTGCTGAAAGCTCTTTTGGAACGCTTGCTGGTTACCTTCGGTAGTCCCACGAGCTTCCCATTTGGTCTTGTATGAGCTGATATATGCAGCAAAGTCGATCTGAGGCTGCGCGCCAAGCTCAAGCAGGGCATCAACACTTTCGACGTTTTTGTGCACGATCGCCGACTGCAGAGCGGACTGGATACTGGAATTGTATTGCCAGCCAGACATTTGCAGGTGATTCACAGCTCTCTTTGCAGCAGGTTGATTGGCCGCGATCATGGTGGTGAGCAGGTCTGCATGCTTGACTGCAAAGTAATGCAGAGCTGTGATATTGTCCACATCAGCTTGCGCTGAAGATGCTCCAAGTCCGATGAGGGCCTTGGTCATTTCGTCTGCCTGCTGGGGCTCGAGCTGCAATGCGAGTACGAGAGGTAGGATGGCTGCACGAGGGGACTTGTCATGATCATTCAGCAGCTTGACGGGTAGTAGCACGTCGGCGCCAAACTCCTGAACGAGCATCTTCACGACTTCAGTATGTCCGTTTGTGATAGCCAAGTGCAAAGCGGAGACAGGCGTGTCCCATGCCAGCACATTGACGTCGTAGACATCTGGCTCATCTTTATCGTCGTCATTTGGCATGTTGTTCTCTTCCTTCTTCTTCTCGCCACGGATATTGACGATTGAGCCTTCGGTAGTGGTGTCGCCACGTTTGTCGTCGCTGGTGTCATCAAGCATGTCAATGTCGTCGTCGCTGTGGGACCCATCAGATTCGGCGTCAACCATGGGAGCATCGGCAGTGCCAGCTGCATCAGCGGTAGTGATTGCTTCCTTCTCGAGAAGACGTTGCTTGCGCTTTGCTTCTTCTTTCTTTGCTTCTTCTTCCTCATTAGCTTCGCTTTTCACGAGGATAGCTTTGACTATCGCAGATTCGCCCCGCATCGCAGCGAGATGCAGAGCAGTCCTACCATCGACCATACGAGCTACGATTCGAGCACCAGCATCGATGAGGATCTGAACAATCTCAGGGGTTGAGCTCATCACGGCGAGTTGGAGTGGTGTTCGACCAGTATAGTCTCGTTCGTTGGGATCAGCACCTTCTTGGTTCAACCAGTCCTGCACGTGCTCCGCGTCGCCATCGACAATAGCTTGACAGAGTCGTGCAGTATTGCCAACATACGCCATCTCTGTCCAGTCATCGTCAGTCAGTGGGTGGAAGGAGCCAATTGCTTGTCGACCCGGGTCATCTTTGATGAAGGTGAGATTGCCAGACACATAGATCCTGTGCTCAACCTCTGCGATCTCCTCATCTTCGGGTGTTATAGGCTTGGGGCAGTACCCGCAGCAGTCACCAATGATGTCTTCAGCGCTGCCAAAGAAGGCTGGGTGGCGGTGCAGAGTCGTCTCACGCTCTTTAGGCCGATTCCACTCCGCATTTAGTAACAAGTCCTTTGCATAGAGCAACCGCTCGATCTTCTTGGCGTGGAACTTCGGTCCGTATGGGACGGTGAATGTATGATAGTCGCTGACTTCTTCATCATCAACCCAGTCGGGGACTTCGTCATCGTGGTCGTCTTTCACATTGCCTTTTAGCTTGTGACGGCGCATACGCCATCGATCCAGGGCTGGTCTGTGGGGCAATATCAGAAGGGTATCATTGAATCTGTTGAGGGCACTTACCTGCCACGCTCTTTGCGCCGCTGGTCAACATAAGATTCCCGATCGGTAGTTTTGGGTAATTTCTCCAGCACCAGTAGTCGAGCCAAGCCTACAGTACGACCAAATGAACGCTCAAAAATTGTTGGGTCGATGCGGGAGCGATTCAGCAAAGGCCAGAACACTTCAAACCCACGATGCGAGTATTTGGAAAGGCGGTTCTCGTAAGAAGGCGATCGCCGCGTCAGGTCGACGGTGTTGATTTGGGTCATGTATGCAGCCACCGCACGCGGACTAGCATACACCTGCTGCCCATCGAAGGCAGCGCAAGAGCAGTCGACATCAAAGCCAGTGAGGATCTCGGAGATGGACCTGTATATACGAAGCACAATCTGCACGTGTCGGGTTGGGTACTGAGAGGCAATGGTGATAGCGTTTTTCGTGCGAATCGTTGTTGTCTCCGTCAGAATAGAGTCTCGAATGCGTTGTTCAATCTGCTTGATCTTCTCGACAGCCTGTCCCTCGGTGAGGCCATAGAGGAAAAGATCCACATCGGAAGCAGGAGCAAGCTTCTGATGGTAGTACTCTCGCAAAGCACGTTTTGATGTATTGTACTCGGCTGGTACAGGAAGGAGCGACGTGACAACAGCACTGCCGGCAACCACAACGTTGGACCAGTCCATGTCCACCAACGCAGATTCTGAGAAGAGCTGGAAATTGGTCTGGAACTCCTTGAGTGACTGCACAATCGCTGGTGCGCCATCCGTCTTGCGATTGGCTTCGTCAAGAGGCATGAGGTAGCGCTCTCGTTGCTCGTCAGATTCGCTGGCAACATTGCGGGCGCGGATTTTGACATCTTGTTCACTCCCGGTGAAGAGCGGAACAACGTTTGGCCTTGTGATTGCAGGATGAGATGGCTGTTGTGCGAAGACTTCTCGCAGCCTCGCATCGTATTCTTTGTAAGGAGCGAGCAGCTCGTGCATTGATGTGGTTGGGTGGTTGGAGACGTGCGAGATCCATTCTGCATGTTCGACTGGGAGCTGCGGAAGAGCAATCAGCTCGGCAGTCTTGGTTGGTTTTGACATGTTGTGATGATGAGCTGTCTAGCAGTGAAGTTGAAGACGGAGGGGGGAAGGAGTGCTGGTGGGATTGTTTGATCAAGGGGGTGTGGTAAGGAAGCAATATGAGCCTGGGAATACTTATAACAGCCATCACCATGGAGTTTACAACCGCACGACCCACTGCAGCCTGTGTTTTGTTTAGCATTACATCTAAGTGGGAAAGAGCGGGACGGCAGCCTTGTGCCAGTCTCCACATCGAGCACCAGCTTAGGCAGACGCCAATCAGAACGCTTCGCCAAGGCCAGTGGCCGCCTGGAAGGAAGCGCTTCAGCGAAATGAGCGACGCTGTACATTTTATTTCCTAAGCTCAGAACTTGAAACTGGCTCACGTTGATGGCTAAAAGGCGTGTGTTGAAATGGACTGACCCAATTGTCGCATCGGCATCAGTAGACTAGGCGGCTTGCCCTGATCAAGTACAAACTTCATTTTGGCCTGGGGTTATTCCTTCCTAGATATGAAACTCCAAACGCTTAACCATCGTCAACCCGTGGCAGTCAATCTTACAAGAGAAGTAAAAGGAATGCTCGACGCTGGAGCAGCGCACAAAGAGATACGGCTCAGCGCTTCCTCTTCTTTGGCTTCTCCTCCTCATCTTCCAGCGTGCTCTCTTTATCCTTCTTGGCCGCCTTCTTCTCCAACACATCCCAGTCCTCGCCTTCGGAGAACTCGTCTTCTGAACCCTCGTCACTCATCTCCTCAGATGCGTTCTCGTCGAAATCACTCTCTTCAGAAGACTCGTCAGAGATAGCAAGTTCAGACTCTGAGACTTCGAAAGCGGACTCTTCCTCTTCCTCATCGCCATCCTCATCGTCCGACTCGGTGGACAAGAACGACCAGCCACCGTCAGCGAAGAACTGATGCGGGTCAGAGGTGACGGTCTTCATGATGGTGGCCCAGTTGAGGTTCAACGGACCCTCGCTGAAGGGGATGTCGACGGAATCGAGCCAGTCCTTGACAGGATCGAGAGACTCGACGGGGATAGTGTTGATGTGAACAGGCGGGCGGTTGTAGTCCTTAAATACAACGACCATATCGAAGTTTCGCAGACCAAATTGCACACGTTCGAGGTGGACAATCTCGATCTCAGAGAGAGTAAGACACGTGAATGGTGGTTCGGTAAGTTGGACCAGACAGTCTGTTGTTGGCTGAATGAGAACCGAAGATCGGGCAGGGACACCGTTGAAACCAAGCTCGCGGTAGGGGATGTCAACGCTGACATTTTCGTTGCGTGCGGCATCAGCAATCTTCTCGGCAAAGTTCTTGAACTCCTTGTCGAGTGCCGCTCGTCGCCTGCGCTCTTCCTGTTCCTGCTCGAATTCCTCTTCATCGCCGAACTTGTGGCGGCGTTTGCGGTTGCCTGTGTCGTCGAACTGCATCTCTGTGGCTTCGCGGACGAACTGTACATCCTTGGTCTTCTTCTTACCCAGCATAATCGGGTTCTTGAGATGGACGTGGATGATGACAATAAGTTCGTGTTGCGACGGCTGGAAGAACAGGTGCTTCATGTTGCTGAAGAGAACATCGATCTTCGCGCTGCCGCCGCCATGGACATAGCGCAGACCGTTCTGGTGGATCTCGATACTTCCAGGAATGCGCTTGCCGTCGAGTGCGGGGCGGATGAAGATGAGATCGAGGGTGAAGGGCTTTCTGGTCTTCACGGGGATGAGCTTGTCTTGCTCGACGACATCCTCCAGCTGCTTCTTTTCCTGGTCACGTCGCACAACCTCCTTCTTCAGTTCAGTGATATCCTTGGTGATCTGATCAATGCGATCAATGTCGTGTGAACGGAAAGTCAAACTGCGGATAAAGTGAGCGTTGGGGTCTTCGAAAGGCTGGTCATCCTTTCGGCCAACACCCTGACCTGGGGAGAGGAAGTTGATACGAAGTGATGTTACATCGGCTTCGGGTGTGTGAGAGGCGTTTTTGATTGTGTGAATGTGGAATGGGACTGGGCGACCCATGATGGGCAAGATGACGGTCTGGGCCTTCTTGTCCACGACAATCTCCAAGTTCGCCACGTTATTGGGAAGCTGGTTGTCGCGCTTGTACGATTCGAAGCGCTTAAACTTCTTTTCCTCGGTACCGTTGAGAGCTTTTGCGCCCTCACTGTACTGCTCCAGACCCTCCTGTTGCTTCTTCTGGTGGAGCTCGCGCTGATGCTGCCGCCTTTGCTCTTCCTTCTCCGCATCCTGATTCGTTGTTCTCTCGTGTCGTGTGCGGGTTTTGGTGATGTTTGTCTGTGCTATGGCTGGTGCACGCTCCTTCTTGACCTTGGGCTTCGCCTCTTCTTCCTCGTCATCAAAGAAGAAAGAAACGGCGTCGAGCTCGGAGGTTGTGTCCTTGGTGAAGACCGAAGCGTCTCCCTGTCCCACACGGACGGTATCCACCAGAACCAGGGAGTAGGTCTTGCTCTTTTTGTCCTGCGGTTTGCTGTTCTCCAGGTCCTGCAGACCGGTCTGTACGACAATGGTCATGCCGTCCTTCAGCACGCGTACGTTCTTGCCGCTCAACAGCAAAGTGTTGTCCTTATTCTCGGTTCCAATGCCGTAACCGACGTTCTTGGGGAAGTGCTTCTCCCACTCGGGCTTCTTCGATTTCAGATGCGACAAAGCCTTGTTGTAGATGTCTTTGGCGACTGCGCCGTCCTTGATCGATTTGATGACCAGATCGTGCACAGCCAACAGAAGCTTGTAGGCCGTCTCTTGCTCCTTGTTGGGGCCGACCATGTAGGTTCGCCCGACCATGGCGCCGTATGTCTGGTAACGCAGACCAAGGACAGAGATAATGACGCCGGGGTGCAGATTGTTCTCGTCCGGTTCGGCAGCAAACTTCAAATCGTAAGCGCCACCGCTTTGGATGGTGGGCTGCAGGCACCAGTCGAGCTGCATGGCATCGAAGTTCTTGGAGACCTTCTGCTTCTCGAAAAATTTGGTGTCGTCGATCTTGTTCGCGACCTTGTCGGCGAGGGCTCGGTGGGTGATTTTCTTCTCCGAGTCAAGAATGTCGGACATTTCCTCAACGAAGTAGTTGGTCATGAGGGCGCTGGATGCACGGGAGGCGTCGCGGATGGTGCGCTGGGGAATGTCAGCATAACTCTGAACGTCACTCTGCCATTGCTGCCTACCAGCTCCTTCTCGTCCTTGATGGAGAGAGCGGCCTGCGACAGGATGGGCGCCAGATCGACCTGGTCCTCCTCCTTGATGCCGGCCTCTGCGAACGCCGCCTTCCACTCGTCTGCAAAGCCGCCGGTCGAGTTGTCCTTCTTAAGCACAGCGACCTTCTTGCCGGCGTTCTTGAGTGTGTCGATGCATGTCTGGAACTGCTTCTTGTTCTCCTCGGCGTCCTTGCCACGCACGAGGATCTCAATGGGCACCTTGCCGCCCTTGAGTGGCTCCAGATACGAGGCTGCGCGCATTGTTAGCAGTGGCTGCGGCCACGTTGGGCCGTGGAGGACGCACCCTTTTTCTTGGTTGTGACGATCTGGAGCAGGTCGGGCGTGAGGATGAAGAGCGTCGCGGGGAACTCGTAGCCGAGCAGCCATAGCTGTGGGTGCGCTGTTAGCTATGCGCTTGGTAGCCTTCATGGGTGTTCTTGGTGAGCGTACCTGGAAGGCGGCAGGCTTCAGGTAGCTGCCAGGCTCGCTCGCCTTGCCCACGACGGCGGCGATGGAGCTGGCGCCCTGGAACACGGCATCGCCAGAGCGCTTGTCCGTCTTCCACTTTGCGACAAAGCCGCCCAGGCGGTCGTGGAAGAGCTGCTTGTCGATGACAATGTCGTCAGCCATGGTTGCGAAAGGCAAGCGCGGGGGCCTTTGGCAGCTGGACAGCGGGCGGGGGTGGTGTTGCGGGGCGAGAGGGCGGCGATGAAGGAAGAGCGTCGTCGACGTGCTTAATGGGCAAACGCGAACGCGTTCCGCGCAAGGCAGTCAGTGAGGCTGGCCCAAGCTTCCCCACGCACCACGCGGACCCACCGCGAGCCTTGAGTTTGACTTTGACTTTGACTTTACCGCTTGGCGACTTGGACGTCTGGATCGTGATTGTGATTGTGATTGTGACCGTGATCCTGATCCAGATCCAGATCCTGATCCACTGCCAGAGGCCAGGGAAAGCACCGGTGATTCTCCGACTACGCCCTCCGCAGGCCCCCCCCCCTTACCAGCGACGTCCACCGAGGCACCACCTTCACCCGCCACCCGCCGCTCTACCGCTCCACCGCCAACTCCACAGAGAGCCCGCCCCTCTCTCACCTCCCACTATGCGATGACAGCCAGTCCCAGTGCCCATGGACGCACTGGAGTCCTGCCCGTCACCCTCCGCGGCGACAGCAACGATGAGCTCGAACCACAGAAGCCGAACAAGGCCCCGGCCACGGGCGTGCAGGCCGCCGGCATGCGGGCGGTGGCAGCCCGCATGGTCGCCTTCTACTTCCGCGCCCCTGTGAAGGCCTTCTTTCGCGGCCGCATCGACTACATGGGCTATGCGCGCGCCATCAACCCGCACATCTCTGCCCAGGCCCGCTGGAGCTGGCGCATGACGACGCCCGCCGTGCTGGCACACGCCATACGCACCGAGGGATGGGGGTTTATTCCAAACCAGGTGCTTCCGCCGCTGCTGGCAAACACGTGCATAGGCGCCGTGCTCTACACCGTCTACCTCCACAGCCTGTCCAGCCTCCACGAACCCTCCTCCTACCAGACAAAACGCGTCTACCCGCCCCCGCCCCCGTCGACCACCTTCACCGCCGGCCTCATCGCAGGCGCCTTCCAGTCCATTGTCGCCGCGCCCTTTGACGCCCTGCAAACCCGCTTCCGCACCGCCGACATACTCGACGGCAAGTATAAAACCATGTGGCACTACGCCGGCCACAAGCTGCGCTCCATCGGCCTCCAAGGCATCTTCGCCGGCTGGTCTCTCTCCCTCTGCAAAGACGCTCTTGGCGCCGCCGTCTTCTTCAGCGCCTTCGAAACTGTCAAGAGCCAGGGCTACTACAGCTTCGTGACCTGGGCATACGGCTCGCGCACCCGCGACAGCCTCCTCAATACACAGCCCCTCAGCGTCGACGACATAAAAAATGCCCCCCACGACGACCGACCAATCATCAAACCGCACTTCGCCCTCGAACCTACCTTCCTCCTGCTCGCAGGCATCAGCGCCGGCGTCTCAAGCCAGCTGATCCAACACCCTCTCACCGAAATCCAAGACGTTCATTTCCGCCGCCTCGAAGCACTGGACTTCCAAGCCCACGAGGAGCGCAGCAAGCCCGGTCAGATTATGCGCCGCTACTACCATGCCTACCAGGAGTCGTTCAAGCAGTGCACCACGCTGGCCAAGCGCGCAGGCGGGTGGAGGAAGTACTTGTACAAGGGCTTCTGGGCGACCACGATTAGACAGGTGCCGAGTACTAGTGCGGGGTTGATCGTTTTTGAGCTGGTGAGGAGAAAGTACAGTTTCGAGAACGAGGAGGATGTGACGATTGATCGGGTGAACGAGAAGATTTTGCTGAGGTAGGGGGGTAATATTGGGAATTCCATAGTTTCCAAAGAAGAAGGGAGTGTTGACGGAGCAAAGGCTGTCGTTGTACATGCATCTCGCATTTGATACCCGCATAGAACAGCAGCAGCATAGCATACACATAGCACATGCATAGCATACGCACCGCAATGCATCACCGGCGCACAAACACGCACACAATAAAACATCCCCGCCTCACTTCACTGCGTCATCATACTCAAAGAAAATTTAATTCAATCAACACTGTCTATACCCCAGCACTCCCATCATCCACTCTCTCGCCTACTTACCCAGTGCACCCGCCTGCAGATCCACCGGTTAGTCAGAAAAAGGCAACCCGTCCCCCTCCTTTCGCGCGTTCAAACACGCTCCCCCATCTCTCACGCACCGGAATCAGGGTGGATCGAATTCAGGCTTGTCAAAGAGGGGGCTAGACTCCCGCCTCAGCGCTGGAACTGACCTGGGATCGCGCTCTCGTTATCGTGCTGGTACGGCGCTCAGTAACGAACGAGGTGACGATTATGGTGGTGGTTGGCTCGGGGGAGCTAGTGCCAGGGGTGTCAGCCTCTACGGTTGCAGGATCAGGCGCAGCAGCGCTGGAGGAAGCCGACGTCGAAGCCAAAGCCAAAGTCGAAGTCGAAATCGCCACAGGCAGCACCTCACTACTTTATACACACACACGTTAGCAAGCCGCACCACGCAGCCTCATCTCCCATCCCCTGCTTGCTTACCTCTCTGAAACCCGCTCCAACTGCCGCGTAACCGTCACCGTCTGCCGCACCTGCTGCGTGCTCCTGACCGTCGTCCAGGGCGCGGTCCGCGTCCGCGTCTCTTCAACCTGCACCTCGGTCTCGAGGCGCAGCGTCTTGCTCAGGCTCACAATCTCCGTCGTGCTGTTGATGTAGCTCGTGCTCGAGTCGAAAATCAGCGCTCCAGGCCCTTGCAGCGTTTCTGACAGCGTCACGGGGAAAGACGTGGTGAGCGTCGAGGTCACGGGGAACACTTCCCACACTTCCTGGTAGCGCTGGCATTTCTGCGATGAGGATGGCGGCGGGAGTATGGTGCAGATTTTCACGTCCACGGAGGAAGGGGGCACGCCTGGCGTCAGGGATTGCCAGGGTGCGAGGTAGTAGGTCATGAGGCTGTGGACGGTGGGCGCGGGTGTTGTGAGGGCATTGCTGCTAGCCGTGGGAGTGGAAGTGGGAGTGGGAGTGGGTACTTCGAGGCTGAATCCGCACTCGCTCGAAAATGTTATTTCTTGGTCGCATTCCGAGACGGTGATTTTCGAGGCCAGCCCCGTCAGCGTGGTGGCGCATACAGTAGTCGTCGTGGTCGAGTACAAGGTGCTGCAGCTGCTGGTGCCGGATAGATACTGCGTTACGTTTGCGGAGCCGTTCGTAAAGGGGCCTCCTGCGATGGAGGAGAAAACCAGGGCGGGGCCCACGCAAAAGGTCGCTTCCGGGATGAAGGAGGTTACGACTTGGCTTATTGAGGTGACTTCTACGGGAGCTGCGTCGGGCGATGGGTAGATGACGGTCAGTGTGCTGATCGGGGGAGGGGGTGGCAGTAGTGTTGTTGTCTCGGTGGTGGTAGCTGTAGATGTGTCGGTGATCGTGTTCGTGATCGTGTCGGTGATCGTGTTCGTGATCGTGTCGGTGATCGTGTCGATAATTGTATCCGTGATCGTGTCAGTGATCGTGAAGTTCACTGTAACAAGGGGCAGAGACGGTGGCTCAACAGCGGTGACATTGTAGACTTCATGTGGGAGCTGCTGAGCAATTGCCAATGAACGTGGAAGCTGAGAAATGACTGAAGTGAAGCCACAAAGCAGGGTCAATGAACGCATCTTGGCTTATTTGATAAGAAACGAGCGTGAAATGAAGCAAAAGAGATAAGGAACGGTGGCTTTGAAGGCTGGGTCGGCACAGGAGAGCCAGTTGTCGCGGTTTTAAACGGAATGCTGGAAGCGTGTCGTACACCATCCCTTACTTGTAGGTTGCGTGGCTATCAAGTATCATGCGAGACCTCGCATGAACCTCAAACTCTCATCTTATTCTGAGACCCCTACATTGACCAGCTGAAAATACCGTGTTCACTCACTGTATAGCGCAGCTACGGTGAGATACTTCTGGAGCAGCAGCACAGAGCGGTAACATCAGAGCGAGACAGTGTAGCCATGGTACGACATTTCAACATCTTCGAGATATGAGCAAGTAGTAGTATCGACCAAGGACTTGCTACAAAGGGAAAGCTGTCAATCAAGGACGCTGATACGTTGTTGACCGTCTGGAGACGTGAGGGAGTTGCGATTGCGGAGCCCCACTTCACCCCACTCGAGCCGTGCGACGTCATGAGCCTTAATCACACAGTCCTCGTTCTCCCAACAACTGTTTGGGCAAGACACTCGCGACTTTGAAAACGCCATCCTCGAAGCGAGTGACGCTATCAAGATGGTGCATAGTAAGATGGTGCGCAGTAGCTGGTCTCGAGGATCGTGGGCGTCTCGGTCAATGCCCACCTACATCTCAATTGCCGCGCTAATCATCCGGAATGGGTATATGTTCTCCCAATAACCTCAGCCGACATGACTCTCCATCCATTTGACTCTTTCTTACCGAGAACACCAACATGGCACCTATCAAGCTCGCCGTCCTTGACGACTACCACAACATTGCCCTAAAGCACTTTTCGCATCTTCCAAGTGCACAAGTGGAAATCACAGCATTTAATGACACACTGCCATCCTATGCCCACCCCAAAACTACAGATGTAGAACGAAAGGCCTTGGTGGAGCGCCTGCGCCCCTTTTCAGTGTTAAGCACAATGCGCGAGCGCACGCCCTTTCCCGGCGAGCTCTTGCGCCAGCTGCCGAACCTAAAGGTCATCTTCGCGACAGGCGGCAAGTTCGAAAGCTGGGATCTTGCGACTTTGAAAGAGCTCGGCATTACCGTCTGCGCTGCGCCTGGCAAGGGCCGCACAGATGGGAAAGGAAGCGGGCAATCTCCCCGCTCGCTGCCGGTGAAGCAAGGCGGTGGCCACCCGACTACACAGCATGTGTGGGCTTTGATTTTGGCGCTGGCGAGAAATGTAGCTGCTGACGATGCCGTGGTGAAGGGTAGACGGGGGCCGAAGGCGTGGCAGACTGGTCTAGCTATTGGTCTGCAGGGAAAGACTCTGGGGCTTGTAGGGCTAGGAAGAATCGGATCGCATGTAGCAAGAGTGGGCGTGCTTGCTTTTGGAATGAAGATCGTGTGTTGGAGTGCGAATTTGACACAGGAGAGAGCGGATCAGCTCGCCGAGGAGGCTGGTCTGCCAGTCACAGGAGGCGGCATAATTGCTGACGCAGAGAAGACATTCAAAGTGGTTAGCAAGGAGGAGGTTTTTGCAAGCGCAGATGTTGTCTCATTGCACTATGTGCTCAGTGAGCGATCCAGGGGCATTGTTAGTACGCAGGAGCTGGCGTGGATGAAGCCGGCTGGACTGTTGGTGAACACCTCACGGGGTCCGTTGGTGGATGAGGCAGCGCTGCTCGACACACTACGTCATGGTCGCATTGGAGGAGCTGCGTTGGATGTGTTCGACATTGAACCTTTGCCAGCAGACAGCCCATGGCGCAACGAGGATTGGGATGCAGAGGGGAAGAGCAGGGTTGTACTGACGCCCCATATGGGATATGTGGAGGAGGGCACGTTGAACATCTGGTACGAGGAGACCGCAGAAAATTTGGAGAGGCTTCTACAAGGGAAGGAATTATTGAATGTTATTTAACGAGTAATGAAACGAGCTGTAGACAGTTATACTTTGGATGTGCAAATCGAGCATTTACCCAATGCGGAATGACTATGATTAGATATGAAATTGTGCAACCTCGGAATCTTTTCTGATAGTCAAGATCCACGATTGCTCAAGATGAGTCTACATGTTGCAATGCGGCAAGTGGGGCACTTGCACAGGTGCACTTGCCATAAGAGTTGCTTACCTCCAGGCTCCAAACCTCAAATCCAACCCAACGTATCACAGGCAAAACAATGACCTCCAACGAAGCAGGACAGCAAGCAGAGATCGATATCGAGGAAGGAATACCAACAGCGCCGGAAGGCGAGTTCTGCGTTTTCGGCACAGTACGTTTTTTAGAAATCCTTTTGCAACAAAGCTGAACTTTACAGGTCTACGCACACCCTGAGCACGCAGACACTCTGGAGGCAGTTTACGCAGAGACAACACGTCTGGCTGCTTCTGAGCCAGGCACAATTTATTACTGCATATCCCGTGACAGCGACGATCCAACGACGTTCCACTTCTTCGAGCGCTACACCGGTCGAGCAGCATTTGAGACGCACAACGCACAGCCAATTATTCAGAAGCTCCTTCGAGATCGACTATTCAAAGGGGTAAAGGCGAAGTTTGTGGAGGCGATCAAGCCTGCGGGCTCATGACGGCGATACAGGGCTGGAGTGCAGACATGGTCTCCCTCTGATGGGCGACCATGTCCGTCGAACAGGAACCGTGATCCGTTTCGTCAATTGAGTTCTGGCAGCTTCAGGTCCAAACTATGATGGAAGAATCCGAAGTGGACGGGACACGCGCACATGCAGACGCGTGGCAGGGGTGAGACGAGGATCTCGAGGCTGTGCATTGGTGTGGCTTAGACTAGGCTGGACCAGGTGTGGGGAATAGGCTGAACTGTATCATAGTAGCAACCTCGTACCCAATAGCTAGCAACAGCACCAGTATCACACATGCGGATGATGTTCAGCAATACAAGATCGACCTCCTGCACACACGTGAGCTGGTGGAATCGTAAATGGGAGGCTGGTCGCGACTGCCGCGCACGATCAAGGTGACGAAATGAAGGCCGGCTAGCTCGGGCTAAGCTTCATCTCGCGTGCAGGGCTCGAGCGAGGCCTGAGCCCGCCATCTGCAATCCACCCACCATCATGCCATGGTGCTTCGCTCCTCCACCATCATGGTGCGATTCACGCCGCTGCGCCTGCTGTGCGCAGCCGTGATCTTGTGCGTCCTCTACCTGTCCTCGTCGCTCCGAGACTTTGTCCCGTACGTGGAACGCGGCTATGACATCCTCCAAGACCGGCCCACGCCCGCGCGCCCAGCCCAGACCAAGATCAGCTTCGGAGAAGAATGCTCGCCGTTTAGGAGCGGGGTTATGGAGGGGGTCACAATAGTCCTGAAGATCGGTGCTGGCGAAGCTGCGACAAAGCTGCCGGCGTACCTCAATCGGCTTGGCCGCTGTAAACAAGACCTTCTCATCTTCTCTGACCGCAAGGCTAGCTACCAAGGATTCGACGTTGTGGACGCCCTCTCCCACGTTCGACCCGAGTACAAGTGGGAGAATACCGACTTTGACGTATACGACAATATACAAGTGGTGAACGAAACGCTGGACAAATCGCCAGATGGCTGGAAGCTGGACAAGTACAAATTCCTGCCCATGATGGAATGGACTTCCTACCTGCGCCCAGACTCACAGTGGTACCTCTTCATTGAGACGGATACCTACGTCAACTACGACAACTTCTATCGCTTCCTGACACACTTCAATCCCAAGTCGGCGCACTACTTTGGATCGCCCGTCTGGCCGAAGAAGAAGGCGCCGTTCGCACATGGAGGAAGTGGCTTTGTCTTGTCTCGTGGTGCGTTGGACAAGCTCATGGCACGCGGCAGGATGTTTGCAGAAAACCACCATTTTCCCGGCACGCATTTCTTCGGCGAGGACGTAGCCAAATCTTGTTGCGGAGACGAAATGCTGGCGCAGGTACTGAAGAAGAGCGGGGTATCTCTCCGCGGATACTGGCCAATGTTCAATGGCGATAAACCCACAACACTGCGGTTCGGGTCAGAGCAGTGGTGCGAGGCTATTACAACGATGCATCACCTGCAAGAGGAAGAGTTCACTGACCTCTCTCAGTGGGAGGAGGCTCGAAGGCATCCTGAGAGAGCGCTAATGTTCGAAGAGCTGTTCACTATGATAGAGCCGCGGCTTCAGGAGAAGGCAGATGACTGGACCAACATGTCGGAAGATAAGATTTACACCAAGGGTGTGCCCAGCAAATCTTTCGATAACTGCGAACGAGCCTGTTCGAAAGATCAGAAATGTCTGCAGTACGAACACACCGGCACCGAGTGCAGACTATCACACAGCATTAGGCTCGGTGAACAACGATTGTCACGCGAAGACGAGAAGCATGTGTCGGGATGGATGTTGGGTAGGATCAAGGACTTCAAGAAAGCGCACTCACCATGCCAAGGCGCACACTTTGTCCACTCGAACCCATGAGCAGCCATGCCTCATGATCATGACTATGACATGACTTTTGTTTTGCGATGCATGAATCCTTGCATTAGAGGCGTTTGATACCCACGGCGTCACAGACGCCGCCTCCTGTACTTATTGGCGACTTCTTTTCCGTTACTTTTCGCATTGCGTGGCAGTCACGTACCACCAGAACTTCGGCCACAAGACCGCGTCAATCTATAGAGGCTGTCTTACACGATTGCTTCTTATTTCTCGCAATTCGCTTTCCTGGCTGAGGCCACATTCATACTGTAGCGTAAATGCGCGACGGAAACCTTTAGACAATTACGTCACTCTTTGCTGACGGTCTCACTCCGTAGCAAGTCCTAAATGCGATTCGGAGTTCAAGAGCCAGATCACGCACCAATAAGCTGCCATAATTGCTTACAAGCGACTGCTCCTTTTGGGATAGCGTCCGCTCGCCAAGAGATTATCTATCAGGACTATATGTACCTTTGACTTCTGCCTGTGGTCTGCTGGCATCAGGACAACTCAGCGTCTGACGTTCGCCATTTGAGATCTACTGGGTAGTCTTGGATTACTTCAGGGCGTACTCAAAGATCAAGCTATGACTTCCCAGCCTCGAGAATTCATTAAAGTCCCTATGATAGAGGGCACTCGAACGACCATACCAGTCGACGAGGCAAAACGACTAGCAGCGGCCGAGATCAGGATCGAACCCGCAGAAGAGAAAGATGCTCTCGAGATCGTAAGCCGGTTCAGCACCTACCTTTCACCACTCTATGCTAATTCCACATCAGGCTGAAGGAACATACAAATGCTTCAGCGAAGAATCGATAGCAAAAATGGAGCCACCACACCTCCGACCACCTTACGAAGTCCGCCTCAAATTGATGGCCAAAAAGATCCAGCCCTCCATAACTCAGCCCGGCATGCACTGGCTCAAAGCCGTGCACATTCCCACTAATACCATCATCGGCGTGGCCGCCTGGGCCAGCCCTTCCCTTCCCTTATACAATATTTTCCGGCGCTCAGCAATCCGTTACTACGGCTGGCAGTCACGTATGGGCTGGACAGATGCCGAGATCGACGAAATGTACGCGCATGTTGACGACGAGACGTACAGCGGCGGCCATGCCAAGAACGACGAGATCAGAGATACCGCAATGAACGGGCAACCACACTGGTATCTCGCGCAGCTCATCACGTGGCCGGAGTGGCAGGGCAGGGGTGTGGGGAAGAGATTGCTGGATTGGGCGATTGAACAGGCTGATGCAGTGAGCCCACCTACGCCGATGTATCTCGAGGCTAGTGCCATGTCGAGGGCGGTGTACATGCATGTGGGATTTGTGCAGCAGGGGGACAAGAATTTTGTTAGGAGGGGCCCAAGGCTCGTGAACAAGGTGGGGGAGGGAAAGGAGGGCGAGAAGGGGAAGAAGGCTGCGGAGGCTGGTGTGGATGCTGTGGCGAGCGAATTGGAGCAGAATGCAGCTCGTTAGACATCTCGATTTATACAACGATCTGTATGGCATGTTTTTCCCTTTGAAAAGTCAATGCTGCTCAAACACTCGTCTTCGGTCTCAGTATTCGAGACGACCGGACGACAGTGGCACCTCAAGGACTTCTCATTTCCAGGGCCAGCGGAACTCACAATACTCAAGGCGCTACAATTCAAGCACTGCGATGTGGTGTTCGCTGATTGGCTGCTCAGAACAGCGTGGGCGCTTCCAGCGCCCCCTCGTGCTCAAGTGAACGATCCTACGGCGCGGTTGCGGCACCGTCCGTCCGTCCCATAAAGCCGCATGATTCCCAATCTGTGAGTTCTTTGTCTCCATCTGCTGTAGTTCGTGGAGAAAACAACTTTGATTTCAAACGCATAGTTCAGCTATCTCTGCACCTCCAAGATGGCGTCCAAGCAACCACCGACTCCCCGGCCAAAACTCTTCCAATGCCAATTATGCCCACGCCAGTTCGCTACCGAAGCAGCCACGAATGCTCATAGCCGGGATACCGGCCATCTTATTCCTTGCACCATCGTTGGGTGTCAACGAGGCTTTGTCTCGCATGCTGCGCTTACCGCGCATTTGGCAACAGCGACCCATCCACTTCGTAAAAATGTAACGAAGAAGACGCCAAAGATAGAAAAGACAAAACAGGTAAATCCTGCACCTCAGGGTTCTACACATGCGGAACCCAGCAAGTTGCTGCGTCATTGCACAGCACCTGGGTGCATCAAGAGTTTCAAAACTCACGGGGCGCTCTCGCAGCACCTAGAATCGCCTGCTCACAAGGAGATCAATCAAGCAACTACACAAAAAGCTGTACAGGATGTCTGCCCCGCCCAGCAGAGTGGAGTACCTTGTCTCCCTACGGCCGCAGAGCCCGCAGTTATCGTGGGTGGGCAGATTAATAAGGGCAGAAAAGTTGTGGGTTCGAAGGGTGTCACTGTTCCAGTAGGGGAAGGTGGTGTGCGTCGTGAAGGGGTCAATCATGTTCCCAAACCCACAACACAAACTGGCAAGAACGCAGTGCGGGCCAAAAAGGCTGCGCCACCACCAAACCTCGTCCAGCCTTCACCTGTGGGAAACATCGAGCCTCCAAAACGCGAGCCTTTGTTTCGATGGGATACAAGATGGTCTGGCATACCTACCACAGCTCGCGTGTCTACTTTGATAGCTTTGAAAGCTGAAGTACCCGCCCCCGAGACCTTCTCCTCAGCCAACATCAAAAAGGTACCCCAGATCTCCAACCAGAAACGTGCACCTGCACAGGCACCAGGGCTCCAGAAAAGTCTCGCTATAGCGCTCGACTGCGAAATGGTCGGAACCGGCCCCAAAGGCAGCATCTCCTCGCTGGCCCGCCTCTCAGCCGTTGACTTCCTCACCGGCGAGCTGTTGATAGATTCACTCGTGCGCCCGCAATCCGCAGTCACTGACTGGCGCACAAAGTACAGCGGTATCACTGCGGCAGCAATGTCCGCAGCTATACAGTCCAACGATGTCCTTGATGGCTCCGCCGCAGCGCGCGCGGAACTGTTCAAGTACATGGACATCCAGACCGTGCTTGTTGGGCACGCGCTGCACCACGACCTCGCGGCCCTGGGGATCAGGCATACAGAGATAGTCGACTCCGAAGTGCTGGCGAAGAAGGCAGTGGGAGGGCAGAGCAAGCGCGGGTGGGGACTCAAGACGCTTTGTAAGGATTTGCTGGGCGTTGTTGTCCAAGATGGCGAGAAGGAGGGGCATGATGCCGTAGAAGATGCGTTGGCAGCGAGGGAGGTCGTAGTGTGGTGTTTGCAGCATAAGAAGGAATTGAAAGAATGGGGCGCGAGGATGAGACAAGAGGCCTTTGTGAACAGAGCCAAGGGGAGGAAGAAACAAGGCGCGGCGCATCGTGTGAAGGCGCGGCAGATATGGTGTGATTCTGAGGATGAAGATGATTATGAGTATCGAAACATGAGTTTGAGGGAGTTCAATGAGTTATGTGGCTACCCGGAGTGGTATGATAATTGGTCAGATTGAGTGGCTATGGTTTGTTCTCCTTTAGCCCCTTCTCAGAGGGGTTTTTAGGTGTACTCGTGTGTACTGATCTAGATCTCCAGAATTAGGCCGGCCAGCCATACATAGTGGTTGATAGAATATATCCCAAAGCTTATAGGACATCGCGACATACGCTATTACCAGAACAAAATGCACATCATACTGGACATCTATTCTCTTCCAGGAGGTGTCAATAGCATAGATTCTGGGGAGACCAAAGCCGCTTTAGATGTCTCAATCAGACCAATTTCAACTACCTGCTTGGAACGGTAGATACAGCCATTGGTTTCATTCAGATTTCAGGATCTCCACAGTCCTACACTCTTGAGCTTGTCCACAAGCCTGTCCACATTTTAGGTCTGATTCGTTGTCTACTTCGCAAGTTATGCGTGACCTGGGGTAGGGGAACTCTATGACCCAGGTCCAAGGTTGCCCCTAAGGATTGACGTGCTCTGGACGCTGCAGAAACGACATCAACACGCCGGGGTTCTTGGGGCCTGCGTGATCATGGTAGTAAAAGGCATCTCGGCGCACAGCATTCTAGTGAAGTAGTGATATGTCTAGATCGACGACGGCCTACATACGAGGTTGAAGTTTAAGTTTCAGGTCAAGCCCCTAACTTGTTTTTCAACTCTAAATCACAAATACGTTGTGCAATATAATGTAATCATGGTTGCTGCACCCGGAACCTGTCCTGCTAATGGAGAAGTTGATAGAGCTAAACCTTTTGCGGGCTGAATATATACTACGGTGCAAATGTAAGTACGAGATAAATAGTACTACTGTTCATCTTGGCAATGGCTAGTCCAGCATAAATTCATCCAACATCATCGATGCGTGTATAGTCGCTTTCGTTTCTAAGATTGACGGCCCAAGCTTGGATGTTGTATGTGGGCGCCTGGCAAAGGTTTTCCAGGCAATACCTTGTAGCACTTGAAAGGAGAGAAAAGGTTGAAAGATGGCCCTTAATAACGGTATACTCCTTGTAGTGCAATCGAGGAACACCAAACAATGGTGTGCGAGACTGCTTGTCGTGTGATGATATGACGATCTGCCTGGAGAGGAGCTTGACTTCTCAACCTTATTTTGACAGATGCATTTAATGAAGCCTTAAGGATCACTAACAAACCATTAACTTTAGGAAGTGCAAGTGAGAAATCTATCCTAATCGCTATATTTATCGTTTCTTGCTCAGCGAAGTGTTCGAAAAATAATATTGACTGTTGAATGAAGGAAATGTAATGGCTCGACTGGGCACGTGATATCGTGATGACGCGCATCTTGGCAAAGCTTAATCAAGATCGTCACTCTCACACCAACACACGGGCACATCGTGATGGCTGATCATCAAAACAACGAAGGTCCTTCTGGGCCTCCTGGTGTTGCCAATGGAAATTCCTCGTCATTGCATCCACCTTCATACTCGTTATGGCGCACCGGCGCTCATCTCTATCTTCCATTCGTTACCGTTACCTTATTCATGATCCTCGGATCGCCTTTTGAGAGCACACAAGCGAACATACTCTGTGTGATTCTCTCCGCAATTCCAACAAACTGGCTGGCCTGCTTCTTCTACCCCGCTGATCGGCCCGAACCAACCGCCGAGGAAGCCATACGCTTCTCTCGCAAAAGCGACATCTATCGCGCCGCTATCCTCTACACGTACCGCTGGCTTTTCGGCAGGCCATTCGATCTCTCCTTCTTCATCATCGATTTCCTCATGACCTATCCCTTTGGTTCGCTCGTAGGCGAACGACCTGCAGGCGTAAAGCAGCGGCGCAGCGAATTCGGCGTGCACTTGCTATGGGCTGCGGGAAGCCTTGCCCTAGTATTTCTAGCGCCCTCTTTTCTGAGCTTTGGAGTGAATCTGGCGGATAGAGTGATATGGAGGGTAACATATATCGCGTTGGTAGACGATATCGTGGGCATACTGGCAAGACCAAACTTGAAGACGTGGAAGGGTAGAGTTAGACTGGTGCTGACTCAGGCCTTCGTCATCCTATTTGCGTGCTGGATGTTGCTTCGCTGGAAAAGGGATGCGATATTGGCGTATCAAAACGATGAAGAGTACCAGGCTGCGCTTGCTGCGTTCAAGGGTCAGCAGGACTCTGTCGAGGCGGAAGAGCCACTTGAGGATGACGGCGACCGGTTTCTGCGCGAGCTTTGAGCATAACGACTACAATGAAGATGATACGAGGCATCTCAGAGAACCCTTTATGCCCATGACGACGATGAACAACCCAAGACCCACTCGACAGCATCAGATCAATAATCGCCTATTAATATGCGCTCAGCAGATGTTTCTTGGGATACAAAGCACTCTTCTTGTTCCGTCAGTCATCCACTCTTGTGGCTCTGGCCATTGTGTATCGATCCAAACTTATTGAAAGAGAAGCTCATGCTTTTCTCACACTCTGTCCCATGCCGCCTCACGTTCTCTTACGCACTACTCTACTCTGCCCGTTCGGACAATATCAATTCGTAACGGGATGAACGCAGTCGAAGCACAGCAGTATCACCAATCATAAGACTGCCAACCGTAGAGTAAGCACGAAAAGATTAATGAGATTCTGTTCTAGAGAGTGCAGGATAGCAGTCATGCACTATTTATTCTTTGCTCGTGGCCTGCCATAAACAGTCTCCATATTAGTAGAGTTGTCCGTCGTGTTGCTTACATCACGTGAACGTGGCAAGTGGTGATACCAGTAGATCAACGTGACAGCTCATCTTGCATGCGAATTGTGCTATAGATACAAGATTCGCTCTCACCGCCTTTCCAGCTTAAGTTTTTCCGACCACGCCATCCTGCTTCCCTAGATTGAACTGGCACCTTTCACAATATTCAGCAACACGGTACACATGTCCATGAATACTAAATTGCTATTGCTAATCTTGTGAACAGCAAGCGAAGATGGTTTCCTTCGATGGGCGCGTTATTTTGCCTTACGAGACGCAACTGTGCCTCTACTTTTTTGCGTCTACTGTTCTTTCAGTAGCACTCAGTATCCTGGTTCTGTCATTCGTGCTCTGGTTCAAATTGCAGTCAGTCATGCGGTGCGATTGCCAACGACTGGAGGGGAGAAAGCAGCGCTAGAACAAAATATTGCAATAGCCGCAGCAGCGACAGAGCGATTCGTCATGGTCATAACAATGAGCGTCGCTCACATACCACACGTTTACAACCAATGTTAAGGATCTGGTCGTTTTCCGTCTGTGGAGCCGTCCCAACGCGCTAGACAGCGTCCGCGCGCATGGGCCCAGTCTCGCCACCTCCCTGGACCCTCACCGATGTTTCGAGCACAGTTGTCTTTCACACCACAACCTACGACGTCCTGTTCAGCCTGACGCGCAGCTTCTGTGAAGCACATTGTCTCGTTGCGTACTCCCCTATTACTTGCCGGCCAGCCATTGACTTGTGTGTGGTCGAGCGCTCGTCAATCGACAAATTTTGGTACTTCAACGCAGGCGATCCGTGCCATCTTATCTAATCAGCTCAGCGATGGGCAAACTCCACTTCCCACCGGCTGCCGACCTTACAAACGCAGACAAGCTAGTCTTGGGCCACTTGCAGAAGGATTACGAGCAGTTCAACTCTGAATCTAAGCCTTTGCCGGTCGATGCTGCTGAAGAGTCTGATGATTCTGCCACCAAGCGTACAGAATTTGTGTCCGCCTCTCCCGAGGGTTAGACCAGATAAAATCAAATACACCTGAACCTCAGCTGATAATTGCAGACACCCAAGAAAGCGAGCAGCAGACAATTGCCTATCTGAAAAGCCTCAACAACCCAAAGTCGGATGCTTTCGAAATCACTGCGTTCAGCACCTGGGATCTCCCGGACATCAAGAACCCCATCCTGCGGAAATGGATTATCGATCCATACGTCCGATGGGCCAAAGGTGTCGTCCGGACTGAGACCGATGTAATCATGATCACGCACCTCCTCACCTACCTCTGCACTAGCATCCCGTCAGCATTGTATCTGTTCTACAATTTCCACTGGTGGCATGGCGTCCTCCACTCAGCCGTGCAGCTCTACTACATGGGACCCTACACGCTGCTAATGCATCAGCATATACATATGCGCGGCGTGCTGAACAAGAAATACGCTCTCGTCGACACTATCTTCCCGTACATCTTTGACCCGCTGATGGGCCACACTTGGAACTCGTACTTCTTCCACCACGTCAAGCACCATCACGTCGAAGGCAACGGGCCCAACGACCTCTCTTCAACCGTTCGATACCAGCGCGACAGCGTGCTGCACTTCTTGCACTACGTCGGCCGCTTCTACCTGCTCATCTGGTTCGATCTGCCGCGCTACTTCCTGCGCAACAACAAGACCAGCCTCGCGCTCAAAGCGGGTGGCTGCGAAATTGCGAATTACATATTTTTGTACACTATGTACAGGTTCCTCGACTCAAAAGCCACCATCTTCGTCTTTCTGGTCCCGCTGGCGTTGATGCGCATCGCGCTGATGACAGGCAACTGGGGCCAGCATGCGTTCGTGGATGAGGTGGAACCAGATTCTGATTTTCGGTCAAGCATCACGCTGATCGACGCACCTGTACGTCTTTCCTTACTATCACACTCCCAACAATCCGATTACTGACATCTCACAGAGCAATCGCTATTGCTACAACGACGGCTACCACACCTCGCACCACCTGAACCCCCTGCGTCACTGGCGTGACCACCCCTCCGCGTTCCTATCCCAGAAACATCAGTACGCCGACGAGCACGCCTTGGTCTTCTACAACATTGACTACTTCATGCTAACCGTCACCCTGCTGAGCAAAAACTATGCGCACCTGGCGCGCTGTCTGGTGCCGATGGGGGCGCAGCGAGGGTTGAGTATGGCGCAGCGAGAGGAGATGTTGAGGCGGAAGACGCGGGCGTTCAGCGAAGAGGAGATTGGGAAGAGGTGGGGGGCGAAGTATGTGAAAGTGCAGTAGGGGAAAGCAGGATCAAGGAGCCGGCGTGTGTCGAGAAAATATTGGAAGAGGTTGTCTGTCTCGCCAACCTGCATCTACCACATAGGAATTTCCAGAAGCTGATATCCGCACTGCTATCGCGACATCAATCATCCCTGTCCCGCTCGCCGATCTCAATGCCATTCCCAACCCGCCCCTCTGCTCTTGCCTGAAGCAGACAAATACCCGCGTTGCTGGGATCTGGGTCGGTGTTCTAGAACCCTACCCCCCGTGCGATACAACCCGATCAACCCGAAACAACGGCGAAGGTGAAACGCATTACATAGGCCCGCCCGACAGGTGCCACAGCTGACGCATCCGTGCAACACAGTGTTGTGACGCGCGGCGGGGCGCCTTTCTACCGTACCTAATCCACTGCAGTCGCTGCTGCATTCTAGATATTCCCGATCTACAGTACCCCACGACTCGCAGCTAGGTTGCTAGGCTGGCTTGGTAGCATCGCTGCACAGGTACTATCAAACTTTACCACCAAGCATTACTCTCGCGATCACGATCACGATCACGACCACAGCTACAGTTGTACTGTCCTCGATTCATCCCTTACCCACTACCCGCACCCTCCTCCATCTGCGCGCAGCAATGGGCAACAACCCCCCACCCCCCCTAAACCGAGGAAGCCAAGACGAATCCACGATCCTCTTCCTCTTCCTGACATTCGGTCTCCTCATCGTGCTCATCCTCATCCTTCTCTTGCTGGGGTTCCAAATCTATTTATCCTGGCGGATCGCCTCGGTGCTTCTTCTCTTTGAGCCGGAGCCCGAGTCTGACTATGGTGCAGACTATGGTGGGGAGAAAGGGAAGAGGAGGGCGAGGAAGCAGGCGTTGAGAATGCTGGAGAGAAGGAGCAGGGGGGGTGTGAGGGCGAGTTGGGGCGGGAGCGGGAGTGCGACGAGGGTGGATGAGGAGATGGGGATGAGTGGGGCGAGGGGGAGTAGTGTGGTGTTCGATCGGATGAAAGTCACACATGGAGAGGGGGAGGGGAAGAAGCCGTTTTGGAGTTTGAAAAGGTGGATGTGAGACACGACTTTTCCTTCTGCGAAGAGCATGGTTGAAGATGAAGAGTACAGCTATCTACAGGGTTGGAGGCAAGCCTCCGTTGAAAGGTTGAGGTATCATAAGGGATAAGTGGAGGCAAAACTGATGGGTTAAGACACGCACGCCCTCCATCGCTTCTCTGATTCTTGGCCCAACAACACCCCCTTCAGGACCTCGAACTCCTCTCTCAAGCTGCACAGCTGCAACCTCAGCGTTTCGGTATCGGTATGTAAACGGCTGATATCCTCGCGCTTGGCGCCTCTGCATACCCTTGTCTGCCTCATTGCTACGGGTTGTTGCTCGTCAGGAGCCTCGAGATCGCGCTGTCCGGCGTCGAAACTGAACGTCCTTTCTTGGGTGCGGGAAGGGCTTTGGGGCAGAGGAGTAGCGGTGTCGGCTCCTCCGTCTAGCGCGGTCGAATCACCACGGAATGTGCATGGTCTGGTCTGGGAGTAGAGACTGCTTGAAAGGTCGTGCGACGACGATGCCGCAGCTGTTGGTGTAGGGGAGATGTAGCGTAGTCCTCTTTTTTCGCTAAATTTCTCGGATCGTCCCTCGGAAACCTCGAATACGAATCGGTCTGGCGCTATACTAGACTCGTCTTTCGGATTTGCAGATAGGATCTGGGACAAGGAGCTAGCAGTTACCACAGGCTGAGATCTCTCAGCTACGAACAACCTCGATCGTCTTGCTGCGGGCGTAATCATCACTTCTGGCTCTTGATTCCTTGCTTCCAACAACACCCTCTCCTCCATCCTGCCCTCCTTTAAGGAAGGCCACCGCGTGGCAGGCGGCGTGAAAAACTCTTGTTCTTCTGACCTCTCCTGCCTCGACGAACAGCACGCCGACCTCCGGCGACGTTGATGGCGACTCCTCGCCATAGTAGGAGCTGCCTTACTTCGGGACCTTTTGCGCAAGTTCCAGATCGCTTTGCCGGTGCAGACTACTGGGTCTTTGCTGAGGGGAGAACGGAGCGGGGGACTAATAGAGAATGTAGTTGGCTGGTATGGTGGGTGGGTAGAGCAAGTTGGTAAAGTCAGTGGCGTCCGTGTATGCGCGTGTAGAGGTTGAGGTGGCGGATACATGGGCTGTGAATATCGAGAGATGGCTTGCGTTCGGACTTGATCCGCATCCTTGAAAGATTCTGTGCGTTGGTTGACCAAGACTCGTCTCTGCAAGACATCTTCTCGCTCAAGAGGCTTTCTTTGTTGCTCGCAAGGCCGTGAAACCTCACCCTCAATATCACCAACCTCTCTTATGAGCGACATGATAACAGGACCCGGCTCTGGCGTTGACGCAAGATCCCGAGCCAAAAGCATCGAACGTGCAGACATATCGCCGACCCATTCGATCGATACGACAGGCTCTTCCAAGTCGATTCCATGGAGTGGTCTGCCCAACATATTAAATAGTAGTACCTTACCTGCTTGCGTGCCAACCGCAACATGAGCCTCGGCTGCTTCTTCAGCCTGGCGATGATCTTGTGCTGTGTCGTTATGTAAGGGCACCTTAGTTGAAGCGATGGAAAGCGCACTCGCCGGACTCTCAACGTGCCACGTCCTGAGGATTCTTCCACCGCCCTCAAAATCAAGAAGTCTGCATCGCCCATCGTGACCAACACTGACGACCCTCGATCTAGATCCCGGTACGAATTTGACTGCCGACACACCGCCTGTGACTGCTCTGTGCATTTTGCCCAAGAGACCTACTTTGGTAGTCTGAATGCGCAGATCCCATGCACGGGCTTTATGGTATGGAGTATGATATTCAACAAGCGGAGGCAACCCCAATGCATACATCGCCACCACCCCGTCCACAAACCCCAGCACAAGTCGCGTAGTCTCTGTGATTACCACATCCGGCGTGTTGAAAGCCGCGCACGTAACCGCACTCATACTTTCCACTTCTTTAAACCCCACTGCCGCTAGCCCGGCGATTCTCAGATCCTGTATCAGCACTGCAGGCGGTGATGCCGAAGCCGAGAGGAGAATATCGCCGCTACTTGAGATTGCCAGCACAGTTGGTGGTGAGGGATGCAGGTGTGATGTGGGAAGGAGGGCGTTCGTTGATAGTGAGAAAGCGTCGATCGAGGTCGCGAGGGGAGTGGTAAAATAGAGAGTCGAACCGTTAGGGGAGAAAAGCAGGACTCGTGGTGTCTGCTTAGCGTGAGTGGAATCGGAAGCTAAACAGCGGTGGTGGTAGGTCGTGAGTGCGAGAGTAGGGCTATGGATGTGACATAACCGCAGACTAAGAACTCACCTACCCACCATCCTCCTTTTCTATTGCCGTCCCTCCCGTCTTCAAAGCTTCGCACTCTTCCTCGCCTGCCATTCCGTTCAGTCTTTCTGTCCTCATCCCAGGTTCCTAGTATGGCAATGAGAGCTCGTTCGGCGCCGCCACCGCGTCGACGACGACTGAGGTATCCCCAATTCTACTACGGTAAAGGAACTGAGTCTGGGTCTGAACGAGCCGAACCACTCCTCCCCTCACCACGGCCAATAAATTACTCTCATCCGGCGCCGCTACTGCATTAACGATAGGTGCAATTTTCCTGGCCATGTGAGATTCGTTCTGGCTGCCCAACTCGCCGTAATTCCGACTCTGGCTTCGACTCTCACCGAGCCTCTTCCTCGTGCAGTCTAATTCTTTGCTGCAACTCCGGCCGTAGGACTGATACACAACCCTTCCTTCGACTGTGATGCAGGTGCTGGCGTTCAAGCCGGAGTAGGAGACCGCGTACCGATGTACAGCATTGGCGGTGGTGACAAGGAGATTTCGCTTCCGTTGCAAGACTGTCTCGAGTCGTGGTAAAGGGCTGAGAGGTAGGGACGCAAGCGCTGCAGGCGGCGTGGACTCGTCTGTACAGTGCGGCAGGGGTAGTGGGTACGCTGCCTGGTGTTGGCTGGCGGTGGCCATAGCGAGAGAAAAATGAATGGGTGTGCCTGTGCGTGTGGGCGTGAGTGGGAGCGTGTGCGCGGTGGAGGTTATGCCTGCGTGACCAAGATAAGAGATGGGGATGAGACGATGTGAAATGAGATTGGACGAGGCAGATGGCAGGTGGAAAGGGCAGTCACGCCCAGTATGTGGACTTTGGGAAAGGACATCAACCGACGAAAGACGCACTTGCTCAACGAATAACGATGGACGAGGGACGTGAAACAATGTAGATATGGAGTGGGAAATGGGCAAAAGTAAGGCATAGACGAAATCGACTTGAGATATCTACTTACGTATGACTATGTATCGAACACTATACTACCAAAATACCCGTTTCCCCAAGCCCACTCTTGTTATCGCTGAACCGAATTCCAATTCCGAACACGCCGCGCTATGCAAGGAAAAACGCACCCTAGTAGCTACAAAATAGGCGTAGCAAACAACCCTCGGTCTCAATCTCGAAGATCAATCATCAAGTCGTGTAGGAATGGTATGTATCCAACAAAAACCCCGTGCAGAAACTTACAAATTATCGCCAAAAAGTAGGGTGAAAACAAATTGAGGTACTGTGATCACCGTTAACAGCATCAAAACACACGGCTCTTAGACGGCAATCTAAGCCGCCTCCCCGACTTCGACACCATCAGCTTCCTCCTCGACGCCCTCATCAACTCCAAATCCACTGTCCCACTGCCTCTTCGCCACCTTGCGAGCACCCTTGCTCTTCTTGCCGACCTTGACTTTCTCGCTGATCCTGCCGACCTTGCCCGTCGCGACGCGGTGCAAGTCTACGCCCTTAGTCTTGACCTCAAGACCCTGAATCTTCATAGCGCGGACAGCGGCAACAGCGTCAGCGCCGCGCTTCTTGAGGTCCTCGGCGAGCGCCTCGTTCTGCTCCTGCAGCATGCGCTGCTGCAACGTCATACGGTCGATGGTCTCGCGAGTGTCTTGCTCGTACTTGGCGAACTCCTGGACGACGTCGAGGCGGGCGGCTTCGACTTGGACTAGTTTGGCGGCGCGATCGTCGACAAGGACTTGCAGCTCCTCGATCTGGGCGTCCTTGTCGGTGACAATGGTCTCGTGCTCGGTGGTAAGGTTGACGTTCTGATTCTGGAGCTCGCTGATGGTATCTTGTTGGGTGGCAATGACGCTCTTGAGAGCAATAGTCTCGTCCGCGTGGGAATCGGTGATGTTGAGGAGCTCGATTGCCTCGCGGCCAACACGGTCGGACAGCGACTCGTTTTCCTTACGATATGCTTCGTTGTCCGCCTGCGCCTCAGCCAGGTCGCGCTCGAGGCTCTCGATCTTCGTGTCCAGTGCAGACCGCTCCTCTTCGTACGCCTGCTCAGCCTCAATGAGACGCTCAGCCAGACGCTGAATCTCGGCCTGCTTGCGGGCGTTCTCATTGGTGAGGTCCGTGATCTGGGCCTGCAGCGAGGTGATCTCCGACTCGGTTGAGCTCTCGAGCGCGGCACGCTTGGCTTCTGATTCGGCAAGCTCATTCGTGATGTTGTTGACCTGGATCTCACGATCCTCCTCGAGCTGCTCGCGGGCTTGAGTCATCTTTGCGAGGTCAGCCTCAGAGACCGCAAGTGTCTCTCGAAGAGTAGCGAGCTGTTGTTCAATCTCGGCAACGACCTGCTGCGCACCTTCGCGCAACTCCTGCTCGGCAGTAAGCTGTTCGATAAGCTCAGCCTCACGCTCTTGATGCTCAGCTGTGAGGTCAGCAATCTCCATCTCCTTCTCCTGCTGAACTTGGAAGAGCTTCGAGCGAAGCTCGTTTGTCTGAAGACCAAGCTGGTGAACCTTGTCGTTGAGCTCCTCGATCTTCTCATTCGCCTCATCGAGAGCAGCCTCTGTCGTCTCGCGTTGCCCACGCTCAGCAATGATATTGGCCTTGGCTGCCTCGAGCTGCTCGGTGAGGTCGTTGACAGTCTCGGTAAGGTTCTCGATCGTGTTAGTGTGCTGGTATACCAGACCAACCTGCTCGTCGCGCTTGGCCTCGGCGTCAGCACGGTTTGCCGTCTCGGCCTCAAGCTTCTCGCGGAGATCCGCCAGGACTGTCTCGATAGAGCCAAAGTCTGCCTCCATCTGGTCGACACGACCCTGCAGCTCCTCGATGAAGGTGGTCTTCTGGATCGCTTCGTCCTCAGCAGCCTCACGACCTTCCTGCTCAACACCAAGCTGAGCCTGGAGATCGGCGACGATGTCTGCATGTTCCCCTTCCATGCGCGCGATGCGCTCCTGGTATTGCGTCTCGATTTCGGCGGTGCTCTGCGTGAGCGTCTCGACGTCAGTTCGGTAGGTTTCGAGGTCTTCGCGGAGGCGGTCGAGGTCAGTGTCCTTCTCTCCAATCTGCTCGACCAAAGTGTCATTCTGAAGGTCCTTTTGTCTCAGCTCAACCTCCTGATCTTCCGTCAGATCTGTGAGGGTTTGAACACGCTCCTCAAGGTCCACAATTGTGCGCTGTTTGTCCTCGTTGCCCTTGTCCAGTGTGTAGACCTTCTTGTCGAGCTCGGCCTTGCGCTCCTCGGCCTCGCCAAGCAGATCTAAGACTCCCTCATACTGACGACGCAGGAGAATCTCAGTTTGTCGCGCACCTTCGACAAGCTCGGTCTTTTCCCGCAGCTCAAAAAACACGCCACTGAAAAGCTTGGGGATCTTGCGGAGCAGCTGCTCGTTCGTAATACCGCGAGTCTCGTTGGGGAAGAACTTCTCGACGGCAGCGCGGAGGTCGGCAAAGCCAGTGCGGAGGGCAGTGAGGACATCTGCACTGTTAGCACCTGTCTTCAGGAACCCAAGGTTTTGGATCTCGATCGAGATGACACGAAGAGCGCCAACAGACTCGGCCATTTCCTGCGTCAGTCTTTGGATCTCGCGCTCATATCGCTCAACAGCCTGGTCAGAGATGGTCTGCGGCGCGTCCACATCGTAGTCGTCTTCCAGTGTGTCTATGCGCATTTGGCTGATTGAAGGGAGATGTTCGAGTGTAACCTCTTGCGATAGCTCTAACACGCGTGACGCGTAAGGACCATTGGGTGCGTACTCCATCTCAAGGTCCTGCGAAACGTGAAGCTCGCTGGGATCGACGAGCATGAAGTCGTCTTCGTCGTCGTCATCGTGGTCGAAAGGCTCAGCAGAACCATCGAGCTCGCGGCTGAGGTCACGGTCACTGCTGCCCCCACCAATGTACTGGGCGCTGTTACGGAGTTCGTCCAGCTCCCTGCGGGCGTCCTCGAGCTGCTGTGAAAGGTCGTCGTGGTCGGCATCGCTCATCTGGATGTTACCCATCCGGTTCGCCTCCAGGCGGAACTCGAGATCCTGGATCATCTCGTCACGCTTCTTCAGCTGGCGGCGCAGTTCCAAAAGCTGCTTTTTGCCCCGCTTCTTGTCGTCTTCGATCTCGTTGACTTCTTGGCTGAGGTGACTGCGGCGCAGGCGGCGACGGGTGCGACCATCGAGCACAGCTGTGAGGGGAGCGTACTGGAAGCGGTGTCCGTTGATATCAGCATCGTCGATGCGTTCGATGTGCAGCTGGGCGGGCATGGACATGCGCTCGCGACGTTGGCGGGCGAACTTGCCGCGGGCAGCACCAATGCGGTCGAGATGTGGTGTGAGCCCGGGAGCGGGCTGTGTAGAGGGTCCAGCGAGAATATCGTCATCGTCTTCTTGGTCATCATGGGCGCCTACGACAGGCTCTGAGTGGCGGCGGTTACGACGGACAATGGGTGATGACTGAACTTCGGTGGGGATGGTGTCGATAGGATCGTGCTGGATACGCGTGACCGACTGCCTGAACTCGGCCTCGAGCTGCAATGAGCCGTCATCGTCGTCGTCTTCCTGCTCTTCAATGATGGTCGCTACACGCTTTGTGCGCTTCGTTTGTGTCTGTGACGTGAGCGGCGAGGCAGCACGCTTGCCTGTGATGGGCGTCGTCTCCTCCTGGGAGCCCTGGGAGCCCTGGGAGCTCCTCGACGGGCGACCCCGCCTGCGTCGCGGCGCGTCACCTGGCCCCTCGTGGTGATGCTCGCTGGGAAGACCGCTAAGGCGAGCCATAGCAGCGTTTTTTTTGTGGTGTCGTCGTCTTCGCAATGGTCAGCTCCAACACCAAGAAAACACCAAACGCGTCGAGAGCTTACCTATCCAACAAGCAAAAAGTGCTGCAGTTGCACCGTGGCCGCCTAGCGCCCTGTGTCTGTTCTTCTGGCCCAAGCGCTGCGCGGATGCGTGGGCGTGGTGGAATCGTAAGGGCAAGTGGGGGCCGTCAGCAGGAACCGCAGGAGCTGCGAGGTGGTCGAGCAGGTTTTGTATGGGAATTGTGAGAAGGAGCAGGAGGTGTCAAGGGCTGCCTGTTGAAATCACAGCGTGGTCACTGGGCGCGGGCTGCTCGTGAAATCGGTGGCTGGGCCGTGGAGAGGTTTTCCTACGTCAACCTGCACCAAGAACCAGGATGTTTGCTGGCGGAAGCAGGGGTCACGACGCGTCTTTCACTCACGCGTTTTCGTGTCTGGAAGTGCTTCAACGGTTGTCCTTTTCTCTTGCAGGGGCTTTGTAGGTGTTTTGTAGCTGCGCAGATGTTTTGCAGCGTCATGCCGCCCTTGTTGATAATTTCGACGTCATCCACACGCGCTGCAAAAGCACGCGTGGACCATCTGGCGACGTTCGTTGACAGCTGAGCTTGCGCCAATCAGACGTGAGCAGTCTCTCAATCCAGGCACTGCCCAGGCCTTGCAGGGGCCATCCTGCGACAGCGGAGATGATCTCGTTGACGCGGCGATCTCTCATTTCGTAACGGCACAGATCTGGTTCTTCCATGGTAAACCTTTTGTGTAGCTGTGGAACATGACGACGAACGGCTGGGCGCTTCACATGATTACAGCGCGAGCCGTATATACTTGAACCGCACTGCAGAATGCAAGACCCTCATTGCCACCAGTGGCTTTCTGAGACGGGCATGGAATGTCTGAGCCCTATCACATGCACGTCATTCCTTTTGCTCATGGGAATACTTCTGTGGCGCTTGCGGCTCCGTGGGCTTACGCCGCTGCTTTTAGCACTGCTTACATACAATAGTCCAATTTTTTATATTGCACATCAATGCCGTATCTTTGAACCTGCACGAACAGGAAGGTAGTGTTCATGTTGGGATTCAATGTGGCGTGGCGTATCGTACAGAAACCACTGAAAGACCCTGTAGGCCCTACCGACTGCTAAACGGGCGCGCAACATGAAACCCCTCAACTTCCTATTTTTTCAGCAAGAAGTCGCTCTTGACCAGGAATCCCTTCGTCGCGCTCGCAACCCCGTACAGCCCACCTAAGGGCCAAATGTCCCAGAAGCTATTGTACGCCCACTCGCTCCAACCCACCTCCCTCTTCTCCGCCTTCCCACTAGCAACACCCTGCAGATCCACCTTGACCTTATCGTACACTGACGGCAGGCTCTCTGCATGATACTTCTTCCTCAACTCCATGTACTTGTCCTTGTCGTAGATGTCCCAGAACTCTTGCTCGGTGTAGTACGCATGCGCATACAAACACTTCATACCTCCAAGCTCGGTGACTTTCTGCTCGAAGTCGCGATTCAGGCGGATGAAAGCATGTGAGTCCTTGGGTCCCATATCCCAAATCCCTACATCAAGAAGGATGTCGTCTTTGATATTGTTGCCCTGCGAGAACGACCGTTGGTCTAGCGGGGCTGACTTGACGGGGCATAGCCACAACGGCCATATTCCAGTTCTCTCATCTGTCCACTCAATGAACTCCGATGCGGAAGCGTAGGGCACGGCGAAGTCCTGGATGATAGTTTGCGAGGCGATGCCTGAGCGGTGCAAAGCGTGCACCATCGTCCGGCTGTACATGAATGGATCGAGAAGATATCGCGTCAAGGCGTTGAAAGGTGTGACGAAGTACTTGAAAGCACGGAGCCCGGACCAGAAGACGCCGCGGTCATAGCGGAAGAGGTAGGTCTTAATAGGCACATATTCTTTGTGGGTGGTTGGCCTGGAGAATGCTTGTGATGTATGTGCGAGTGAGTTCAGGATAGATTCTGCGTGCATGTAGAACCAAGGATCTGATGCTCGGTCGAAGCGTTGGATGGGGCCGGACGAGGTCTGGTTTGTAAGGCGGCCGATCATGACCACTCCTTTGGATGGAGAGTAGAGAATACCATCCATATACGCGACATCTGACTGGTGCTGGTATTGCTTGAGTTTTGCCACGCTGTCTTCGGTGCTGGTGACCGGAATATACTCCAACTCAACGTGACTTCTCGCATCGATCAGCTCCATCTCCAGTAGCGTGATTACTCCAAGACTACCGCAGCTTCCAGCAGCGGTGTAGAACAGGTCCCGGTGCTGCTCAGCAGATGCCCAGACAACGTCTCCGTTCCCCAGGATGATCTCAATCCCTACAATGGTGTTGTCGAAGAGTCCATATCTAAAAGAGCTGCTTTCCCCACTTGTTCCTGCGAATCTGTGTGATTTAGCCCATCAGTCATGCTCTCTCTCATACGCAGATCTACGAGAAGAAGGATATCAACGCAACCGTCTTTCGCAGATAGGAGTTTGGGCTACTTACCCTCCGCCCACCGTGATGTTCGGCAGCTCCATAACCACCTTTGGAAGCAGTCCTTGAGCAAGCGTAGCATCTACAAGCTGATCCATGGGAACATTAGGCTCAACAAGCACTGTCTTCTTCATCTTATCGAACTTGAGAACATGATTAAGCGAGCTGACGTCGATGATCTGATTACGTTGGCGAGGTGAGTTTCGCGTTGACAGTGTAGATCCATGATATATTCTGAACTGTACTTTCGAAGCGCTGAATTGCTTGACCTGCGCGGCAAGCGTCACAATTGTGTCCTTATGTTCTTCCATCTCTTTGCGTCCTTGCCTGATGATAGCGGGTAGACGTGACAGATGGGGAAAGCAGGAATTGGGAAAGAGGGGAATGAAGTCGAGGAGGAGCACCTGTTGACCGGATGTTGTTTAAGTCTGAAATAAGCGCGCAGGGCTGAGCCTACTCCACTCCCGAACTATCGAACCCTCCTTCGGTCTGATCGCGAGACCTTGGCTGCGTAACGCGTATTTGAACGTATTGCTTTTATCGCGCGACACAGAGCTCTTGCAACCGATTCAATTTCTTGACCGCTTTCTCCTTCTCTCCTTTCGCAATCGAACATTAGCAGTTATACCTCTCAGTTCCTTCGAACACGTTTCGACGCGTTTGCGTGCCTCAGCGACTTGCCCTTGCCGGTAGATCCGGAGCAGAAGCCCCACAAAAGTCGGTGACGTACGCCGACAAGACTTCACAGCCTCGTTCCATTGCACCACATATTGTGAAGGAAGAAACTGGGATTGGAGCATCCCCAAGAAACTTTGTAATTTTGAAGCGAAGAAGATATATCTGAGCTTGCCTAGGGAATCGAGCACACCTCGTTACTCGCGTCTCCTGAAGAGCAGGCACGACCCTTTAGCGTAAAAGCCACCAACACCAGCCACGTAGCAAATCACCAAGAAGTCGAAAAGGAATTCGTCGGAACGTCAACCCCAGCATCAATCAAGCAATTGTACGACTGTGCACAGAATTGGAAGCATGGGCAACACAAAAAGTCCTTCGCCTGGGCGTGCACTTCACGACCAGCGCGTCTCGATCCTGCTATCACGCGTTGCACATTTCCACAGCACTTCAACACCGTTTCGCATCTATCACGGCAGCACAAACAGCACACGCCATGCATCTTTCGACCCATCAGCAATTGTCGATGTCTCATCCTTCAATAACATCCTCTCCATCAATGCATCGACCCAAACCGCACTCGTGGAGCCAAATGTACCCATGGACGCCCTGGTTGCTGCAACCACAGCCGAGGGCTTCCTACCGCCGGTGGTCATGGAGTTCCCAGGTATCACGGTCGGAGGCGGTTTTGTCGGGACCGCAGGCGAGAGCAGCAGTTTCAAGTACGGCTTCTTCGATCGGACGGTTGTGAGAGCGGAGGTCGTGCTTGCTGACGGAACACTTGTCAATTGCTCAGCATCGGAGAATACTGAGCTGTTTGAAGGCCTGAGAGGTAGTTTCGGTACGCTTGGCGTGCTTACTTTGGTCGAAGTCATGCTTGTGCCGCTGAAGAGCTGGGTAGAGATTACGTATCGCCCGACCACATCGAGTGCGCAGGCGATGGAGACTTTGCAGCAAGAGACGAAAAAATCAGAGAACGACTATGTGGACGGCGTGATCTTCTCGAAGAACTCTGGGATTGTCGTGTCTGGGCGCTTAGTATCTGAACCGTCTTCACCCCGTGTACCCGTTCGCCGCTTTTCACGGCCTTGGGACGAGTGGTTCTGGATACATGCTCGCAGTCTGACTTCGTCACAGTCTTCCACCACCGAACTTGTCCCTATAGAAGACTACCTCTTCAGATACGACCGTGGCGCGTTCTGGATGGGCATGTACGCATACCACCATTTCTTCGTGCCTTTCTGGTACATTTTCCGCGTGCTCCTTGACTACTTCATGCACACCAGAATCATGTACCATGCGTTGCACGCTTCCGGCTACACCGATCGATACATCATCCAGGACATTGCATTCCCAGCTGAAAACGCAGAGGCGTTTGTGAATTATGTGGATGACAAATTCGCGATCTACCCACTGTGGCTGTGTCCGCTGCGAAAGGACGGCCGAGTATCGATGGGTCATCCAAAACAGTTCACTGGCACTGTGGGTGGACGCGTACAAGCAGGGCGGGCGTACGACGGCGAGTACATCAATGTGGGTGTCTGGGGGCCCTATCCATCATCAGAAACCGAATACGTCAGCGCCAATCGTGAACTGGAGGCGAGAACTAGCGAGCTCGGCGGACTCAAGTGGTTATACTCAAGAGTCTTCTACACCGAAGACGAATGGTGGGAATTATACGACAAGCAGAAGTACGATGCATTGAGGAAAAAATTCGGCGCGACTGGACTGCCATCGACATGGGAAAAGGTCAGAGACCGAGGCAAGAAAAGGGAGGAATATAGGTTTGGTGTTAAGGGACTGCTCAAGAGATTGATCCGGAGTAGTGCCTTGCTGAGCGGCTTCTATGGAATCTACAAGGCGGTGCGAGGTGGTGACTACATGCTGAAGAAGAAGAGTAGATAAAGACGCCCGGTGAGCGCTGTTTCGTGCGGAGTGCAATTATGCTGAACAACTCTACTAGAGCCCCCCAACCATGGCCATTAGGGCTAGCCCATGTCATGCGCAACGAAAGTATCGCACTGAAAAGTTACACACACATGCAGATCCGGCCCGTCGTATTTTGAGTGTGAAGAATATTCTCCCTTGGCACAAGATACCGTCACGTTCGCGCACCAACGCCGTACCATCTCCAGACGGTGCCACAAACAAGAGTCGCCCACGCGTACGAACTCGCTTGTCTTTCGTTACGCGTGTCTGTGACACGTCCACAGAGCACGCGTGCAACACCGCAGAACCAACATTTGCCAGCTGATAGTTCTCTGGAAGGTTTGATGAGAGGTGTTTAGTTGACTGCGAGTACCTGAGTTAGATCATGTGCGCGTAATTTACCGTTAGCGCATGTGTGATGTGTTGGGTCAGGTCGGCGGTTGTGCTTTGTACAGCTGCAGGACTTTGTTTGTTGGAGGCGCGAGAGTCTGCCACGGCCAATCACTGGTGTGCAGGTGCCTTGCAACCTCCGGAGATCGTTCTCTCGGCTCTCCTTCAGCCCTAACGCTCCAGCAAGTCACTGTCAGCCTGCGATCTCTGCCACTGGATGATCGGCTGCTCTTGTCTCGGCTTGGACGGGACAAAGAAGACGTTGCCACCAGTGAGCGGTCGATGACGCCCGTCTCCTCGCCGAGCCTTGTCAATTCCAAATGGCAGGTAGCCATCAATCACACTTCTTTAAGGCTACCACAAACAACGATCCATCGAAAGGACTCCTTCAATCTTAGTGAAGGATGCGTTCTTTGTTATGTTCTCGGGGGGTCACGATTCCGCTGGTAGATGCGGTGCCCAGTAGTAGCGCAGCGTTGTCTCCGACAAGGAACTCTATCCCGCCCATGCAGCAAGGTTGTGCGCCATGCAGTAACGGCAACACCGCTCCACTTCCGATGCTCCTCAGAGGCAACATCACGATAATTGAGTCTGCAAGGTGTCGGTCAGGCACCAATAAAGAGAAGGACGAACATGACGCAACGTCTACTGCTTCCTGCGGTAACGACAAGCACGACTCAGCCTTGATCACAATACATCACATGTTCCCCAGATGAGCAGCCTATTTCGTTGTACACCAAACCACCACATCTAGATGTTCCTGGTGATAGGTCTGGTGGCTATCCGTGCCGGAGGGGTGGCTAAGGTACGCTAGATGCCTAACTATTGGTACTAGCTGCGTCACTACCGCTACTATCTGGAAAGAGTGATGATGCTAGCCTCCCCTGAAAGGTACTAGGATTAAGGAAGCGCTGTCTGTGTGAGTGCAGGCATTTTGACAAAACCCCCCCGGTTAGGCACTGCTGTTCGAATTTGAAATGCTGATCAATACTGTAGGATCAGCGATGCAGATACCGGCACTGCTCGGTACTTGCCAATAGATGGTTCCACAACATCCGTTCGGACGACCCAAACGCTGCGTTGGCTCGGGTGAACAATGTTACGCGCCGAGCCGCATCAATTTCAGTTGGGTCCGGATTCCAAATGGCGCTTTGACCTGCTTCAAAAGCAGCGGAGAGTGGTGATTGCACCTTAACATTGTGGACTAGTATCCTTTAGCTGCAGCTTAGGTGATATTGCAACTTAGCTGCAGCTTCCTTCACCATGAATACCTAGGTACTATATATTACGTCACGCCGCTGACGACAGCATGGCTCAACCAAATGGTCCTTATATTATAGCCCCAGCTATCTTCAACTTGTCTTCTTCTGAACACCGTTACATCCGTTACACATAATGGCACCTATCCTCAAAGCACTCGGTGCTTCGCTCTTTATGGGCTACGCTGCAGCAAGGCAGTGTCAGACACTCAGCATTCCCGTCGATATAACCTCCCGACAAGGCATCTTTAGAGAGGTCCCTGTTGAAGGCAACCTAGATGTTGGCGCTTTTGCGACTCGATACAACCAGATATCATTCAACTACACCGCGGAACTCTTAACTGGCTTCCAAACTCTCCAGAAGAGCATCGAGATCTCTGCACAATACTGCAAACCCGATGCAGGGGGCAATGGCATCGCCCAAATCTTGACCCACGGTATCGGCTTTGATAAGACGTACGGGCTACCAAAGTGAAACAAATGAGTTTGACTAACCTTGTCAGATACTGGGATCTATCTTATGACAACTACAATTACTCGTATGTCAACGTAGCTCTTGAAGCTGGTTACAGTACCCTTGCCATTGATCGCTTTGGCATTGGCAACTCCACCCACGGTGATCCCTTCAACGAAGTACAGACCCTTGCCGAGGTTGAGGCTCTCAACGAGGTCACCAAGAAGCTTCGTGCGGGTTCGATCAAAGAGATCAACTGCACTTTCGAGAAGGTGGTGCACGTTGGTCACTCTTTTGGATCAGTCCAATCTTACTGGCTTTCTGCTCTGTACCCCAACAATACTGATGGCGTCGTGCTTACTGGATATTCTGGTGCTGGACAATTCCTTCCCTACATCGTCGCTGGCTGGAACCTTCACAGTGCTCGTCTTAATCAGCCCTTCCGCTTGGGTAATGCCTCTTCAACTGCAGTGCAGACGCTAGCTCAGCAGTACGGCGTAAAGAGCGATATTGTGCCTGGCCTTACTGAAATCCTTAACAAGATCGGTGTCGATGTTGACACTGATGAGGTCTGGAACTATATCGCCACTACGGAGATCCTCGATTTAAGTAATGGCTACAACGCGACAGTGTTTCCCTACAACTACCCTTCTGGATATTTCGCAAGCTCTGACTTGACCACTCTCCAGTACGCGTTCCTCTTCCCCGACCAATACGACGTAGGCTTGGCGCTGGAAGGAGAGAAAACCAAGCAGCCTGTCACAGCTGGTGAACTCTTGACCATTGGAACCGCACCGGCATCATCACCCTTCACTGGCCCCGTCCTTGTGATCACTGGGCAGCACGATGTTCCCTTCTGCGGCGGCAACTGCTACGGCACGGCACAGGGTATCGATGCTGCGAACATTCCCGCTGGTGTGACGGCTGCCTATCCCGCTGCGTCCGTCTTCGAGGCTTACATACAGCCTAACACAGGTCACGGTCTCAACTTCCACTACAATGCGACAGCTGGATACCAAGTCATCCAGGATTTCCTAGGTAGCAATGGTCTCGCTGCATGATTGCGGTACAAGCGGGCAACGCTGATGTGCGATGACATACTTTATTATATCCAGAAGTAATGTAATCAAATTATGGCAAGGCAAATCTATTGTGAAGTCGCGCGCCTGAAGATTGTGTATGGTTTGGAGAACTTCGGAGCAACGTGATTCAGGTCATGATGACTGATCCCTCGTCAGCCGCAGAATCGCCCCACTTCTTTGAATCCTTCATTCCTGGCGCCATTTGCCCACATCTAGCATGAATCTTTACCCATGGAGATTGCAAACGTATTTCCGTTCGTCAGTTTTTAGCTTGGTGTATATTCAGCTATCAACGACTAAATGCGGACAAGCACGAGGCGATGCGGCTCAGGCAGCTTGTTCGCTCGGGACGCGCCGCGGCGAAATCGCATTATTCATCTCTGATTAAACAACCCGGAAGCGTTGCCCCGCTTTCAACGGCCTGACCTGCATAAGCTAACGTATACATGTCTCTACTGACTGCGTTGCTCGGAGCGACTAGCTCGTGCTTATTAACAGAATAGCATGCTTACTTGCATGAAGATGAGCTGGGGTAGCATTAGGCCTGCAGGTCGAATAGCTTAGGCGAAAGGTCGATCCCAGGTATCACGGAGCACAGTGAGCTTTCCTGTACAGTCATGGCTTATCAAAGACCGCATTTGTTCCGATGCCATCGAAGTATAGCCCGCCCAGGCTTGCCTAAGACTCCACATGACGACCGGTGCGTCAATGGCAAAGCGAACCTCACGATCACTGACACGCTAATCGATCGTTGCACGGCATCTCCCCTAGTGAGACCACCAATTGGAAGTCTTGATCTTGGAACTTCGCTCCTTAGCAAGTTAGTAAGTTCTTCGAAATCAGTCTTGGGGCTTGCTGCGTGGTCGGTGAGACCTACGATGCAATCTCTATGCATCTCCACTCAGACAGACAACAATAGCATTGCACGGTTACTACTCGATTGGGCAACAGGTCTAGGTATCGTCGGAGTAAGAACGTTTGCAGGCTAGTCGGATTTACAGGTTCGGATGTAGAGGGTGAGCCGTCGCTGAAGGAGAGATTGTCAAGTATAAATACAGCTTCATGCGGCTGCCATCAATGTATCACACCACCCTCACACCACCTCGATCTGAAATCCTCTAAGCCACCAGCTACCAACCGCCGTTTGTCAAGATGAAGTTCGGAGCTAGCATTGCATTCTTGGCTGCCAGCCTTTTCAGTGCCGTCCGTGGTGATGGTAAGTTCTTCGGATAGAGGACCGTGATTTTCGAACAGATCTGACAAGTATTAGCTGTACCATGGGAGCGTATTGACAAGAACAACTCGGTTCGTCTTTGAACTCTTCATCCTCCGCCGTCTGATTTGATCCTAACATGTGTTGCAGCTCTTGCTCATCCTCGACCTCCAGGTCGGTCTTTACCAGCTTGCTCGTGACTGGGATGCTACTCTCTACAAGGAGAACATCATGGCCCACGCCGAGCTTGGCAAGCTGTTCGACCTGCCTGTCATCATGACCACGTCCGCTGATACCGGACCAAACGGCCCCCTGCCCAAGGAGATGATTGAGATGTACCCCGATGCTCCCCTCATTCGCCGCCAGGGTGAGGTCAAGTAAGTCACATGTCGCCGCAATTCTGATAACCACTAACCACCACCCCAGCGCCTGGGACAACCCCGAATTCCGTGCCGCAGTCGAGGCCTCCGGCAAGAAGCAGATCATCGTCGCCGGTATTGTCACCGATGTGTGCACCGCTTTCCTGGCTCTGTCTCTCCGTGCCGAAGGCTACTCTGTCTTTGCCAACATCGAGGGTTCCGGTACCACCACCCAGCTCATCCGCGACACGGCCAACTCCCGCATGGAGCGAGCTGGCGTCCAGCTCGTGAGCCTGTTCTCAATCGTCTGCGACCTTATGCGTGACTGGCGTGCTACTCCTGGTGCTGGTGAGGTTCTGCCCTTCCTGGACAAGTACCTGCCCGTCTATGGTATGCTTGCTAGGGGCCATGCTGCGGCCATCGAGAACGGAACTGTTATTCCCGGCGAGGCTGGTTTGATCACCGGTCAGAACGGCACTGTCATCATCTAAGGAGATAATGGAATCTTCAGTCCTCTGGATTCGAGGTGACCTCTAGCTCGGAAGAGGTTCTCAGAGCGGCACAACCGTCGCTTGCAACAATCCGAATCAGTGGTGAAAGTTGGATAAAGTGGAAAAAGATGTTGCTGCGTAATTATTTGGTGGATTAAATTGTGAGACGAGGGTAATAGACAATTGAGCAGTCAATATCTAATAATATCGCTGTAACTAAACGTGGGTACCTGACTCCTGCGTGCAATTCACCCTTGGCCCACTTCAACCCTAGCAGCGCATAACGGCTCCTGGATAAGCACAAATGCGCGACACCGCCACACAAAGGTACGCAAGTCTCGCAAGCTTTTCCCAGTCTCAATTAAGCTACTTAGGAATTCTGCTGTCCAACCGCCGGCAGTGACCCGAAACGCATGTTTCAGGCACTCTGATTGGTCGGCGCTCTTAGAACACGATAATACGCACCTCGCGTATTCGTGTTGGAAGAGAGGTGCATTCGAGGAAATTGCGACTGAGCGCGGATAATGCAGCTGCGCCATCTTGGAGGAGGGTTTAAGTATCATGGGTGCCTTCTTGTTGGTCTGATACTCAGTCCACCTCCAAACTCTACATTCTCTACTTGCCACATACTACTTCGATCGTTGCTCGTCGCGACCAACGAGATGTTACATCAACTATACGCACGCAAAGATGGCTACGCCGACCAAGATCTACTACCATACAATCCCTCCGAAACAGCAGCATACGCTTTCACAGCTTTGTTTGCGATCGCTGGTGTGATTCATCTGGTACTCATGTTTCCCTACCGAGCATGGTTTCCAATCCCAATGATCATTGGTACTGCCAGTGAGTACCCTATAGACTACTTCATGATATCAGACTAATGAACCCGCCCAGTGGAAGTAGGATCGTACTACCTCCGTTCCCAATCCCACGACAACGTCCGCCAACTCCTACCTTTCATTCTTTCCACCCTCCTCATCATGGGCGCTGCACCCATGCTCGCAGCTACAATTTACATGTCGCTCAAACGAGTTGTCAACGCCCTAGACGCCGCACACCACATGCCTATCAGCGTGCGCTGGAGTTCCAAGCTATTCGTGCTCTTCGATGTTGCGTGCTTCATCAGCCAAATTGCAGGTAGTGTAATGCGCTCAGATGCGAACACGGCTCAAAAAGGTACGACTCTTGTGATGGTAGGACTGGTCACTCAAGTTGTCATCTTCTTTATCTACATCGCGCTCACGGCATGCGTGCACATGCGGCTGATACGCAATCCGACAAACCTGTCAGAGCACCCCGAGTTATCATGGCGACGAGTCATCTGGAACCTGTACTTTGTCAGCGTTCTCTTCCTTATTCGAAACTTCATTAGGATTATGGAGTTCAAGCAGGGCGATCATGGGTGGTTGCTTAGCAGTGAGGCGCCGATTTACATTTTCGATGGAGGTTTTATGTGGGTTATCGTGGTCATGATGGCGCTCAGCCATCCGGGGCGACTGGCGAGAAAAGCGGCTAGAATGGGGAAGGAGGGTGGCATGGAGATGAACTGGCGGGACAGCGCGAGGGAGCCGTTTAGACCTCTCGCGAGCCAGGTGTAAGATGTTTCATTTGTTCATATTGTCCTTTGTTGTCCAAATTAGCGTCCTTAAAGCGTGTGTTCTAGAGTAATTTGGTTGGTCTTTATCACAAGTAATCAACTCGTTGTTAGAAGTCAGGGAATGTAAAAGCCCTTTACATCGAAAAGTAGACCACACACGATCGCAATTCAGATGGTTGTCCTCACCAGCTCAAGTCGAGACACGGCATGCCTGAGTATTCTCTGATGACAACTACTCCGCTGTCAGTCACGTACATCCCACCTGTCAACACCAACAGGCGTCACCGAAAGTAAGTCAGCTACACGTCTTCACAATCCACGCACGAAATTGTAGCACTTCGCCCTTCAACGCACGTTAAAATACCCGGATGCCGATCTTCAATGCATCGACAGTCTTTTCTGACAACGTTGATAATACTCACATATCAACTTACCAACGGCAAGTGCCAAACAACGCAGAAATGCCAAACAACATTCCAGAGTTCCAAATCGCCAACTTCCTTACCAGAAACACCAAACCTCTTTCGTACAGCAGTGTGCTACTACAAGACGATAGAACTACAGAGTGCTCCATCTGCCACATGCCCTACGCTGACCCACCGCAGAACTACGTGCATCCAGACCTTCCCGACGGAGAACAAGAGTATGCAGTGCAAGTCCAAGATCGCGGCGAGTGCAAACACGTCTTCGGTCGCCGATGCTTAGAGCAGCACATACGTAGTGGCAACCCGTGGAGCCACACCTGCCCGCTCTGTCGAACAGAGTGGTTCCCGGCGCCAAACAGCGGGAGACGTGACATGCTTACGGAGGTCGAGCGGACGTTGATGGTTCTCGCTGCGCTGGACATGGCCGACGGGCAGGCGAGAACGGAGCTTGGACAGGTGGAGGTGGCGTTGGAGAGGATTAGAGAGGCGTTGTATGGGTCGCGCTGGATCTAATGCGTTGGTGATGACGTAGGGGTAATTTTCTTTGGAAGGGCGTAAGTTTGCAGATGGCCACACAAAGCACTACCAATCTCTTAAATTACCCACGAGAACACCCTTTGAATAAATGCAGAAGCGACTGCAGACCGATAATGCTTGTCCCAGCAGAGTGAAATATTGGACAGCAGCTCGACCGCGCATGAAGCTAAGCCTATCAGGTATTAGCGCATAAACTCTTTCCTCCAGCGCGACGCGTCTCGAAGTAGTCTCCATCTGTTCAATGCCTTTTGAACGAATCCTGGCTCATAGAAAAACATAGTAGACGCTGCAGAGAATCGTTGCCCTCTACCATACAGTCCGCTCCTAGCAGTAGCCGATAGGCTCATTTGTGTAACGCAATCCAAAAAAAATCGGTCGACTCTACAAAAATGACAGATTTCCAGACAGCTACCGAACGCTTTCTAGACTGGTTCAGGTCGGTAGGCGGCGAGTTCAGGGATGACCTCCTAGAGATCCAGGATTTGAGATCGCAAGGCGCCGGCCGAGGCATTGGTAGGCTTGTGCGCTGGCTTCTAGGGTTGAGCTGACATGAAGAAAGTCGCGAAGAACGATATCCCTGAGGACTGTACCTTGTTCACAATTCCTCGATCTGCCATCATAAATGTTGAGACTTCGGAGCTACCCAAGAAACTGCCAAAGGTCTTTGAAGCTGCGTTTGATGACGAGGATGAAGACACTGAGCCTTTGGATCCATGGGAGTCTCTAATCCTGATTCTATTATATGAGAGCCTGCAAGGCGATCTATCGCGCTGGAAGCCCTACCTAGATGTGCTCCCTACCGCATTTGACACGCCTATGTTCTGGGATGAATCCGAACTCAAAGAGCTCAAAGGCACTGTTCTGACACAAGAAAAGATTGGAAAGCAATCGAGCGACGACAAGCTTCGCACACGCATTGTTCCTGTAGTTACGCAAAACCCGGCAATTTTCTACCCTTCTGGCCGGGACCCTCTTAGCGAAGACGACCTGCTGGAACTAGCACACCGGATGGGCAGCACTATTATGGCCTATGCGTTTGATTTGGATAACGAAGAAGACGAGGCTGAAGACGAAGAAGATGGCTGGGTTGTTGACAAGGACGCTCAAAGGATGTTGGGTATGGTGCCTATGGCTGACATCCTCAATGCCAATGCCGATTTCAACGTAGGTCTGACACAAAGAAGCTGTGAATATGTACTGACTCGATTTCAAAAGGCACACGTCAACCACGGCGAAGCACTTGAAGTCACTAGTCTGCGGTCTGATATCAAAGCTGGGACTGAGATCTTGAACTATTATGGCGCTATGCCGTCATCTGAAGTGCTGAGACGCTATGGATACGTCACACCTGAGTACCGCAGATATGACGAGGTCGAGATCCCTCGTAGTGCTGTCGCGAAAGCCCTCGGATCTGCAACAGGCCTGTCGTCTTCCGATCTTATCGATCTGGCAAGCAATCTTCGCCATCCTATGTGTATATCTGTACTGACAATCTGACAGGGAGTTCAGATAGACGCAGAGGAAGATGGCGAGCCGTTCATCATCGAGCGTGATTCAGGCGCACCCAACGAAGAGGGCCGTCTCGTTGAAGAGGCGAAGATGCACGAGTTCCCCGAGCTCGAGGAAGAGCTGAAGGATGCGCTGAAGATCATCAAGAAGCATAAACCTAACATAGTCGCAGATAAAAGGAAGCGCGACGAAATCACAAGCACGGTGATCACGCAGGTCCTGACCGAGAAGCTCGCGGAGTACCCGACATCGGTGCAGGAAGACTCCGCTCTACTGAAGAAGTCCGATCTCCCGAAAAGGCACCGTATGGCGATAGAGGTCCGACTAGGAGAGAAAGTATTATTGGAGGAGGGACTTACTATGTTGAAAGCACAGACCGAGGCTGCAACAAATGAGAGTGAAGAGAGGCCAGCGAAGAAGACAAAGCGCTAGGCAAGCTAGACAATCCTAGGTCGCAAACCGTTCATATCGAAGGCCATCTTGTCTCCGCAACGCCCGATCGATTGTAGAAGTCTCCCAAAACCTGTTCAACCTCTTCCAATGATTTACCTACCTCATCGCTCCCGTCCTTGATCTCGAGTTTGTCGCGCACACGTTGCGTAAAACTAGCCAGGTGTTGCGCATAGAGTTCCTGTGATGTGCTGCTCTCGCCCCATTCATTTTGTGGGCTCCTGGACCTGTTTTGGCCGGTGCTCCGTAAGAGAGGCCTTGAGCCAACGACAGTCTGGCTCTCAGGTTGCGCTTGCTGCCGAGAAGTGATTTGCGTTTGCTCTGCCTGAAGCCTGGATTCCTGAAACCACAAAGCACGACAGAGAGGGCACCGTCTTTTCCAAGGCCCTGAAGATCGTATATGCGCCTCCAGACATTGTTTTCCGATGATATGACCACAACATCGCCTTAGCCCCGAGGTCTCTGCCACTAATTCCACCCGTACCGCCCACTCTCCTTGTTGGTCTTGTTGGGTAGCAGCAGGCTGCGAGGGCTCAATGTACGGCTCCAGGCAAATGCTGCATACTCGGTCGTTTGGCGGAATTAATACTAAAGGCAGTGGCGTGGTAAAGAGTGCGCTTTGCATATTGCAGAACTGGTACACGAATGGAACCTGAAGAGTGTGGAACGAGAGTGGGCGTCTAAAAGACACGATCTGGACCATGGATGACAGTTTACAGCAGACCATTCACATATGAGTTTTGTGAAGCCCTATGAGCAAAGTTGCCAACTTTCAAGAACAATAAATCGTTTGACGCAAACCACCATCTACACGATAAGCATGGACCAGCGAAGGCTCGCACATTGCCACGAACGACAAAGTGACACACTTGCACTTACAGCAAACGCGCTTGGTAAGATGGATCAGTGTCAGTAATGCACATCGCCAATCTAATATTTAAGGCTGTGCTGCAAGCTCCCCAACAGCGCGCTTCCAGACTGCTTCAATGTCGTTGCTGTAGATCCAGGACAAGTCTACTCCATCGTCAGAGATGATTTTGTTCGCCACTCGTTCATCAAATGAGGGATTGCCAATCTCCTGTAAATTTTTTGCGCGTCGCGCCGCCTCAGCGGCTAGGAAAGCATACATGCGCGCATAGTAGGCCAGACGGATCTGATCAAACAGCGGCAAGGCTCTGCTGAGATCGTTCTCAAAGTGTGCCAGAGATTGGGCGAGGATCCAGCCGTCCTCCATAGCGAAACCGGCTCCGGATCCAAAGGCACCAGATAATGCATGGGATGAGTCGCCAACTAGGACAACCTTGTCATCCCATCCAGTCAACGTGTCCATTTCAGGACCTGCAAATGCAGCAAACTCGCGCCAGCCGCCCTGAGGGACTCGTGCAAGAGCTTCTCGGATTTGAGGCGTGTACTCCTGCGTTGACGTTAGCGTTTGTAGATTCATAGCCACCATATCACTGACTACAAAATGTGATTCAACGTGTGCGTTGTCAACTGGTACACCCCAGCTGACCTTGCTGGCGCTGTGTACGGCAGGATCATGCCACGCTCTCGCAGCAATCTCCCATAACCCTTCACCTACAGGCGAAAAGTACACATGTGTAGTGGGTGTATGCCACCATGCTGTAGTCTTGAACCGTGGATCCAGATCTTTTACCTCGTCCCAAGTTAGCAATGTCCTCCATATCGTAGTACCGGTGAACTTGATTTCATAGTCTGGCCAGACTGTGTCACGGACTACCTGCAAGATCGTCAACTTTGTTTCTTAGGTTGAGATGAAACTACTTACCGAGCGGATTCCATCAGCGCCAACTACGAGATCGGCTCTTGCTGAAGAGCCATCTTTGAAATGCAGCTCTACACCTGCGGCGCCTCGATCTTCGATCTTTGACAGCTTCTTAGACAACTGAATTGTCCCAGGTGGAATTTTAGACAATAGTGCAGATTGCAGCTTCGTTCTCTGCGTTCGGATGGGAGCGCGTCCGGAGCTTGTCTCTGGCTTCTCACGGCGGTGCAGCTCTTCGCCTGACCGACCATTCCTGTCCCAAATGGTCAGCTCTCAATTCACGGAAGATTGATGAGCTTGGACTCACAAGTTGAGAATCGTCCAGGTTGGGTGTCCACTGTCCACAGCTTCCGCAGCGCCCAGTAGCTCCAAGACCTTCCAAGAGTTCGCTCCTATGCTTATTCCTGCCCCTACCTCCCGCAACACGCTTGCTTGCTCGTAGACTGTGACATCGATGTTTGGTATCTTTGACAGTGCAATGGCTGTGCCCAGTCCACCGGGACCACCCCCGACGATGGCTACTTTCAAGGGTTTGGGTTTGTTATCGACCGTCATTGCAATCGCACCTAGAAAAGACTCCTAGATGTAGAGATGAGCGTCGTAGAGATGAATGTTTCATACTCAAGGACCTCGTGGCTGCGCAAAGATTGCGCGCGTTGTTGACAAAGCAGCCTGTCGTCAATTGTCACGCGAATGATGTGCGAATTGGTGAGTTTCGTGGGGGTCAGAACACCAATTTGGGAAAGCGCCAGCCAGCACCGTACCTCTTCAACGACACTATCAAGTGACCCGTATAGCGTATTTCGGCATTCAAAGCGAAAACTTTCTCACCTTTATCAGAGTCGAATTGTCTGCATTGGCGACATTTACAACAGGTCGGCCTAGGTGACGTCTGATCAACGATATTGGTACTTTATCGATGCACCATGGCGCGTGAGAGCACAACCTTGTTCTTGCTTCGTCTTTGCAAGAATCTGGTTAGTATGTATTCTCACGCACGATTTAGCTTTGTGGAGAAACAAATGCACGCAGTGCGATAGCGAGGTGCCTTTCGCAAAGATCGACCCACTTTGACTTGCGGTTCATCATCCTGTAAATTCCGGCGCACTTGAGGTACAAATTCTTCGTCTTTGCAATTTCTACACCCCAAATTCACCCAATCACTGCCCGAACCGCACATAATTGGGCTCTAAGCTCAAGACGCAACAATCAAGTGAGGCAGCGGAGAAGAGCTCACTGCCGTTAACGGCCGCTAACGGCCGCCGCTTTCCGTTTTCCGTTAAGCACATTTCACCCCGGGGGTACATCTGCCACTATGCCAAAAGAAAAAAAGATATTGAGGTATAGTAGATAATAGATTGAAGGTGGATGGGAAAAGGAATTCGGGGTCTGTCGATGCGTGGATGTTCCCGCCGAAGACATTAGGCAATACTCAGGCTACAGTGTATGCTTTCGCTGAGAGGGCGGCAGAGCTGATTAAAGAAAATTGGGCATAGTTCTGACAGAAAATACCTCTGGCGGGCAGCCAGCGGATCTACCTGCGTGTTGCATGGTGTGATCTGCACAGAGGGTTCTTGCATGCAGGAGTACATCATACCATCCGGGAAATCCGAGATTTCAGTGCATACTTCGGGTACTACAGGTGCATCCCTGACAAATAGACCATGCAAACAGTCATTGATCAAAGTGTGTATGTACATACTGGTACTGCTACCTAGGTTTGAACATCCATTGTCCCGGTAGCCCTTTGAACAAGATCATATCTCGCTTTACATAGCAACGCCCGAGACATCAGTATCAATGTACAGACCAATCCAGTAGCAGTCCTTCGGCATCTTCTCGGGCAGGCCAAAGTACAGCAATCCGCTGATAGACTGCTTGCGACTAGGGCAGACACCAGCATACTGCCATCCCGACTTGGAGGAGCACGAAATCAAGTTGTCGCCAGAGCACTTGATATAATCCTGCTTACGGCCAACTGCGCGGTATTCCAGGAAGTCCCACTTGCCAGCAGGGTTAGGCGAGACACCAGCCATGTTCTGCTTGGGCGCAATCTGAATCAGCGAGCCGTCCTCACCAAACTGGAAGATGGAGGTCTGAGCCTTGTATTCGATGGGGTTGAGAGCAACAGCAGCACCTTCACCAGGAGAAACTGCAAGCCAGCGCTTGTCCATGACGGTACCGCTGCCATCTGTCTTGATGCGGAAACCGCGCTGGGTGGGTGTGCCGACATAGCCGTTGCTGCCAGCGATGACGACGTGGAAATTGCCGCGCCACTGACCGTCGTTGACGTTGACCTCGGGGGAGATCTTGCTGCTCCACCATACGCATTTGATGTTCGTGACACTTGGAGGATCCAAGCATGAAGGATCGTTGGGGTCTACTGAGGGGTCACGCTCGAAGTAGATGTTGAATGAGGTACAGCCGTCGATGGCGTTACACTTATCCGCACAAGTCTGGACATCGTAGGTATCCATGAGGGTGAAGCCTTGGTAACCAGGGGCGTTAGGAGATGCCTTGGTGTTGGTGAAGACAGCGTTGAAGCCCAAGGGAGTCTTCGCAGAGCCAGCCTGTTTTGCGAAGTATTGATCGGCAACGAAGGCTTCCGCGGTGTCGGAAGAGGGCTTGTAGGCGATGCCATTGGGCTGGGGGTAGCATATGTTGCTTGTGCGCTTGAGTCTTTGAGCCCCAGCAGTGGCCTCAGCAGGCGCAGCCAGAGTGGTTGCAGTAACGAGTGGATCGCTCGGAGCCGTTTGGTAGACCACGGGAGGTCCGGGGTAGGTCAGTGTTGGAGCTGCAGAAGCAACAGCAGCGAAAACGGCACCTGCCGTGAATACGTTGAAGAGCATATTGGGAGGACTGAAAGCGATCTGAATGCTTTGAGAGCGTTGTGTCGTTCTTGTGTATCTCTGAGATGTGATGAGGCTCCATATTATATGCCTGTTGCTGGCGCGCTTCAGCTGTTCTAGGTCGCTCCGATGCTGTCGAGAGAGGTACGGCTATAGTCTGCCAAGCACGTAGATGCTGAGCTGATTCCAGTTTTGCCCTGATAGATCGCGTCTCTGCTCGTAGTGTGATGGCTGGACTGAACCTCGATGTACACTTCCGGTTTGGCCAATCATACTACGTGCAGTGTTTGCTTCCGATTGGACATCTTTCGTGAACGGATCTGTTTGAGCTCCAAGATCTGACAACACATGCACGCTGAGAGACCAGGCGCAAGGCTGCGGTCGCGAGTTGACACGAATGTGTACTCCCTACACCCTAAAGGGGTAAGACCATGACGAAAGGGGTAAAGCAGAAGGTTTGTTGCCTATGATACGATCGGGCTTTATTGAAGGCGTCAAATCAAGCGGTAGCGCCAATGTTAGATCTTGCACCGAGGCCGTGAGCCTCAAATTGTGAATTTGGCTCGGCGGCTACTCCGACTGGTTACCGAGCAAAGCATTTCGAAAGAAACGCGAAGATGTGCCTGACTAGGCGTGACCCTCGGTGCGACTAGTGGACGCATTTGGCATGTTTGCATACTAGACAGCAAAAGGCTCATCTCACAAGAGCCAGGTGCGCAGCAACAGCTGTGACGTCGCGATCAAGCTTGATGTTGTTGAATTTGTTGTTAGTAAAAGAGAGCGTTGTATGGTAGATATCCGCTACATCACAACAACTATTTCGCGGCGGGCACGATACTAGCCTCGGGACCTCGGGACCGAGTAGAGCAATCCAGATGACTTACACGGGTTGGCAGCATTGAAGGAACACGAACTGCTCCGGCTTTTGCTAAGGCAGTGTTACCTACCGTCCCAGCGACAGCAAAGATTTCGCGCAGTAGTTTTGCGCCAAGTTCGAAGTGTCTGTAAGGACAGCTGAGGTTGGCGAGGCCCGCTGACTTTTCAGGGCTGTTTCCAGGGTTCGATCAGGGTCAGGCTGAACCACGGTTGCGCTTCGCGGACGCACTCCGAGTGGCCTGAGCAAGAACCAGTTACCGTGAAATCAGGCCATATGATAAAAATAACTTGCCTTCACGAGCACCTCAGATGGAAAACCCTCAATGTTTTTCAGGTCATTTCAACTGCCGCATACTCGTTCGTGCCCCTCGACTTTCTTTTAGCTACACACTAGTTCCGTTTCGGCCGGTGCGTGGAAAATTCCAAAGCGGAGAAATAAGATACTAGCTGCGTTTATGGCTTGCTTGCTCTCCAATATGGGAGCGTGATCACAGCCAAGAAGGCGGCCAGCCCGGTCCATAATCTGAAAGCTGGAGAAGGTAAAACCAAGAGCGAGTGCAAGTTTTGCTGTCGACTCGTCATGTGATTGCTGCATTTCGTGGTAGTGTTCAAGCTTCGTAGGGGCGTGAAGACATTCGCAATGTTGCAAGGCTGGATCAGTATCTGGTGTTGGAAGAGCACTCGTGGCAGCACCGGCGCCGGGTCGACAAGAAACACGCGTGACTGCGAACTACACGCAACAAGTGCGCAACCTAAGATGCAGCACAAATAGGTAATGCAACACAAGGATTATGTGGTTGCGGCAATGATCCTCATCCGCCGGCAACTTTACTGCAGGCCTATATTTTCCCCTTCTGTTGAGACAGCGCTGGCGTTCGCAACGGTGAGGTCATCTCTTAGTTGTTGCCAAAGGTCCCGTTCCAGCTATCTCTGTTCATCTTCTCATCTTTGAATCAATACATCAGACGTCATGTCTGACAACTGAAGGGACTAAGCTTATTGCTACTTACTAACCAAGCCAACGAAGGTATCCACATCTTAACAGCCGTATACTATACAATGCTGCTCCCGACACTCCTAGCGCAATAATATACCTTGTGTCTGGTCATTGGTTTCGCTTAATCGGCAGAAGCATCGCACGTCTCTTGTAGATTGCTTAATCTAGCAACGCGGCTGCAACACCATGCGGCTCGCAGAATCCGGGATCATTATGGCAAGTCTCAACTTCAGCATCCAATCAGTCTGCACAGTCTGGCGCTTGGCGACGTTCAAGTACCCGATCGGAGTGGCGCCGAAGCTCTGTGGCGACACTTTGCTTATTGCGAGAGAGTGCTTGGTGGCCTTGAGCGAGTTGGCCTTGGGTTCGAGGATTGCTGAAAACAGCCGGTGGGAGGAGCGTGTATATAACGTGTGGACAACCTGCTCGAATCTGCTCAGCAACAGCGAGACAAGCATTCATCAAGCATCAGACTCAGCATGAAGCTATCTACACCTCTTGTCATTGCCGCCGCGGCGTCCTCGGCTACTGCACATACTATCTTTGTTTCCTTGAATGGAGGGAAGGTTGGCGACGGTGTCCGCGTGCCTTCATACGATGGTGTATGTCTACCATCTCGCTTTCCAAGCCGACTCGAATAATTTTACTGATATCTCGCAGCCAATCACTGACGTGACGTCCAACGACATCGTCTGCAACGGCGGCCCCAACCCAACCACCAAGACCAGCACCGTCATCACTGTCCAAGCCGGCTCGCAGGCAACACTCACCTGGCGCCACACCCTAACCTCCGGGCCCAGCGATGTCATCGATTCGAGCCACAAGGGACCCGTAATGGCGTACCTGAAGAAAGTGTCTGACGCAAAGACCGACTCTGGTATAGGAAACGGTTGGTTCAAGGTACTCCCCCGCCCCCTCCCTTTCCCATGTGTCTGCAGCCACTAACAGAGCACAGATCGCCGAAGACTCCTTCGACGGCACCAAATGGGGCGTCGACCGCCTGATCGCCAACCAGGGAAAGCAAATCATTACTATCCCGGCCTGCATCGCGCCGGGCCAGTACCTGCTGCGCGGCGAGCTGGTCGCACTGCACTCGGCTGGCAGTTATCCTGGTGCACAGTTTTACATGGAGTGTGCGCAGATTAACGTCACTGCGGGGAGTGCGAGTAAGACGCCGGCTACGGTCAGTCTGCCTGGGGCGTACAAGGGGTCGGATCCGGGGATTACGTATAACCTTTATGCTGGGTCGAAGACTTATACTGCGCCTGGACCGGCGGTGTTCAAGTGCTGAGTTTGGGTTGTGGTGGTGCGCTTTGTGCTTGTGTTTGGGCGATTGATCAGGCAGCCGATATAAAGATGCTTTGTAGAGTGGAGTTCATATAACGTATATTGGGCTGCTTATGACTGTTCGCCTGCACCACAAACAGCCGCTATTTCCCTTGCGCGGCCTGTGCAGTTTCGCCCTTCTCCGCCTCTTCCTTTTCTTCGTTCCTGATCCACCGCCGGAATGCAATCGTCATCAGACCACCCATGCCGACCTGAAACGCCTGGAAGATGATGGCGGGAATCTGCATCTTCGACTGCTCGATGGGACTGATGTTGATATACATGACGCTTGTCAGCGGGACAACCATGGCCAGCGCCTTTGCCGGACAGCAGTAACAGCAGGCAATAACATCCCGCTTGGGCAGCCATATGATACTCGCTGTGAAACACAGCGCAGTCCACAGGAAATACAGCGCCGCGCAGATGAAGACGATGAAGACAATATTACTCTTCTTGACGCTCTCAAACGCTTTGCTCTGAAACGCCTGATCAAACGTCTGCCACACGAGCGTCAACAGCGCCACACTCGACAGCTTCATGAGCTTCCACTCGACAAACACCCTCTTACACACCCTGGGGAAGAAATACTGCACCACCTGCCCCACGGCCATGGGCAAGAACAGCGACAGCCCCAACTGCATAAACACACGCCGATAAATCTCCCCATACCCGCTCCCCTTCTCGAGGACCTGCGCGTACCACGCACCAGAGCCGAGATACATCTGCACAATGATGGGAGTGAGGAACGGACACAGAAACTGGCCTATGACGCTCTGCACGACCGTGAGCGCCGCGTTGCCATGCGCCTGCCGCGTCATGACGACATTGCTCGACATGGTTGTCGGCGCGGATCCGACGAACAAGAAGCCGATGAGCAGCCACGGATCCATAAAGGACGTGTTTGTTGCGCATAGCGAGACGATGCCGAATGTTGCGGCCGAGCAGACGAGGTAGCACTGCAGTTGCACGAAGAAATGCAGTTTCCAGCGCATGTAGTTTTCGAGCAGCAGCTGGGTGGGGAGGGTGCAGCCGTTGATGAAGAAGATGACGGAGACGGAGAGGTAGGTTATTGCGGTGCGTTTTGTTTTTTGTTGCGAGGCGGGGACTTGGATTTGGGATGAGATGAGGATTATGGCGCCCATGGCGAGGAGGAACCATTGGTCTTTGAGGAACCAGAGGAGCCAGCGGGTGGAGGTTCTCCATCTGGAAGGTGTGAGTGTGGGAGAGTGCTGGGCTTGTGTGGCTGTGGGTGATGGGGATGTCTGGTCGAGTCCGTTTCCCATCTCTTTCGAGTTCATGGTGTCCTTGCACGTTGTATCGACGACTACATCCTCGCGCTCGAGAGGGTTGATGTCGTCTTTGGACGAGTTCTCAGATACAGCTGCCATTGCTGCTGCACGTGATACTGCTGGTGTCGATGGATTTTAGTACAGTGAAACAGCAACGCAACGATAACAAATAAGTTTGCGGCTATACGGCGGGTATAACCAATACGGCAGGTATGAACAATACGACGGGCAGCATCAAGAGTCACGGTGCAGATGAGACGATGCTTCGGTTCCGGCCTATCACGAGGCGCGTAGTTCCGGATAAGGCGACCATGACGGAGGGCGCTCCCGCGGGAGTGACGGAAAAGTAGACGTCACGGCACGCTGGCCGAGCTGCTACCTACTGCCATGCTCTCCCCTATTGATGATTAACAAATGGAAGAAGGTGATTCAGGATATTGTCGTCGAGGTGGGGAGGTGACAATGCAACCGTCCAGGACGATTGGCGAGCACCCCGTATTCTCCGCCGCGGGGCAGCACCCACGCGACATGACCTGTCGTACTGCTGTAATGCGCTGCCACCCACCCACATAAAGGCAGCCTGCCTCCCCGACCGCGCCCACCTCCCCAGAACCTCACCGCCAGATAGCCGCCATGACCGTCCCTGCAGGCGCCGACTCGCCACGAAAACTGCTATGGGCCAGCGTGTACCAGCAGCTTCTTCGCTGTGCAGTCCCCGACTCGCGCTTCAACTACGACTTCCTCAAATTCACGCCCGACTTCCGCGGGTCCTCGGATGCAGTCGCGCGCGTTGCAGACTTGCAGTGCTACAAGGATGCGGACACGATACTGGTCACGAGCGATAGCAGTCTGGAGGCGCTGCGATACCGGGCGCTGAAGGACGGGAAGAAGCTGCTCGTTGGCACGTACAGGCTGAGGAGGGGCTTCGTGCTGCTCGACCCGAAGAGCATAGGCGAGAGCGGGCTGCAGCTCGCGGCGTGTTTGGATGGTATGGAGAAGTCGGGCATAGGGAGGCGCCTGGAGATGGCGCAGCTGCAGGAGCAAGGGCTGCGTATTTCCATGTGTGCGCTGGGCGGGCTGGTCTTCAATGAGCAGGGTGTCGTGGTGTGGGAGGGCGCGGCGCTGTTCGAGGTCCAGTGGGCGATGCTGCAGGATTTGGGCGTACTCGATGCTGCGGCACCGGTCGTTGCTGTTGCTCACGAGTGTCAGGTCGTCGATGAAGCGCAGTATGGCATTGACGCCATCAAGGCAGACAAGAACGGCGAGGTGCAGTGCGACTTTGTCGTCACGCCTGATCGAACACTAGCGGTCAAAGGTGCTGTGAAGCCTTCAGGTGGAGTTGACTTCACCAAGGTCGATTCAGACGCGCTCAATAACATACCGCCGCTGCAAGAGCTGAAGGGAATGCGCATGATGGAGCAGATCATGTCGACTTCCGGCTTTGGCACCAAGGAGAAAAAGGAAGAAGAGCGCAAAGGACCCTCCGCAGAAGAGCAAATGGGTATCGACATTGTTCAGCGACTAATGAGAGGTCTAAAGAGCTGAGTTGTGTCCTTCATAAGAAAAACACGTAAGACCAACGCCGGCGCTATGCAAAATTATTCTCGCACCACAAACACGACGATAGGAACAAGCCGCTCGTCATCTTGCCACCTCGTCAATACCGCAGCTCAACCGCGAAACCTTCACCAGCCTGCCTCCAGCGAGCAGTACGCCCTTGTCCATCATGTCGAATTCAACCAGCTCCTGCCTCCCCTCAATGCGTGCCGAGCATGCGACCCTCCAGTCATTCTCTTCAACATTTCCTGGTAGCAGCGACAGCGATGCGCCCGATTTGACTGCCACAATCTCCAGGCCTTGGATGTGTAATGGGTCGTGGTCGAGCGATAGTGTCTGGCCAACGATGATCTGGAGATGCTGGGCTGTGTCACTTGTGGGTAGTTGATTGGATGTGGTGTAGTGTGTGGTTTGTGGGCCGACAATGCGGAGGTCGACTGTAGCCAGGCCTGATGATGTCGAGGTCGGTATTGGCACCGATGCTGCGAGTGCGAAGAGAGTTGCGACAGTCGTAAACCATAAGGAGACCATGTTGAGACTGGAAAGTGTGTTTTCAATTTCAACACAACGTAGAGGGCTTTGGGGGAGATTGCAGACGTCCCAGTCAATGAGTTGTATGTAGTGTGGATGTTGTTGTACAACAAAGTGATCTGTACTACACTCGAGGTGCCATCAAGCTTTATTGCTCTTGCGTTTGTCTGCGCCGCAACGCCCAGCGTGAGGCACAGCGACCCGGCGGCTGCAGGTGGATCCGCGTGCTATGTATAACAGCCTCGTGTTGGCGCCCGGCATGTTCCCCGGTTAGGCGCTGCCGGGCGCCTCGAGCAGCCGTTGTGCTGATCACCACGAGCATCGCATCTCGAAACATTCACGTCTTACTCATCCATATCTTCACGTCTGGAGACGATTCACCCGACGTACCCTCTGCCCAGAACACCAAGTCCTCGGTTGTTGGTGAGCAGGCCCACTGTGGCTCCCACACGTGCATTCAGCGACCACCCGTCCCAATCACAATGGCTCGTCGGACCACGCATCTCGACCAATATCGACAAGTTTCCTCTGGCCCATTAGAACCAATGCAATTGACATCTCGACCAACGATGAATCTTGCAAATTCGCCGTACGGCGGATGCGGGCATACTCTGAAAGGCAATTGGTCCGAATCACGTTTTCCAGTGATTGGCTGACAAGTTCACGTGTGACCTCGCCCGGCAATCGTTTGCCAATGGCCGTACAGGCGACGGAACAGCGACGGAATTGTACATGTTCATAAGAGACGGCATGGAGCTTCAAGTATTGACCTCGTCGTTCCCTCTGTACAACACCACACTCGTCAACATGATTGCGTCATCGCTGCTGTACGGCCTTTTGGCCGCTGCCTCCATGGTCGACGCCGCCTCGCCCAAGAAGCAGATCAAGTACGAGGTGGTCACGGGAATCTTCCAGCAGGATGAAGCCAGTACTGACCCAGCGACCTTCGACTTCATCAAGTCCAACTTCGGTCTGATCAACCGCACATACCCAAGCGACCCAAAGACCCCAGACAGCAAGTACGCCACCCAGTGGCAGCGTCTGGATAAGTATGTCAAGAGCCTGAACAAGGAGAAGAAGACGCGCTACTCTCTGCTGTTCATGGGCCGCCACGGCGAGGGCTTCCACAACGCCGCGGAGTCGTACTTCGGCACACCCGCCTGGAACTGCCACTGGGCCCAAGAAGAGGGCAACAGCACCGTCACCTGGGCCGACGCAAAGCTGACCCAGACCGGCATCAAGCAAGCCCAGGACGTCAACGACTTTTGGGCGCACCTCCTCGCCGACGAGAAGATCACGCCCCCAGAGAGCTACTACACCAGCCCTCTGTACCGCTGCCTCGACACGGCAAAAATCTCGTTCGCTAATTTGGCGCTGCCCAAGAAGTCGCCTTTCAAGCCCGTCGTCAAGGAATTCCTCCGTGAGGGCATCACATCGCATACCTGCAATCGCCGGAGCGACAAGTCCGTCCTCGCCAAGGACTTCCCAACCTTCAGCTTCGAGAAGAACTTCCCAGAGAAGGACCCCCTGTGGAAGGAGCTGACAAACGAGCCCTCAGCCGCTCAAGACATCCGCTCCAAGGCGCTCCTGGACGACGTCTTCAGCAGCGACGACAGCACGTACATCTCCTTCACGGCGCATTCCGGCGAGATCACGAGTTTGCTGCGCGGTATGTAATTCTTGCAAGGTTTCACTGCATGAGGTACATGGAAACTAATCGGTTTGCAGTCCTCGGCCATCGCCCTTTTAGGCTCGCGACCGGCTCCGCTATCCCCGTGCTGGTCAAGCAGACGACGGTTGTGGATGGCGAACCTACCAAGACGGTGCCGTGGGAGTCGCAGCAGACGTGTGCGGTTCCGCCGACGATTCGCGACTCGAGCTGCAATGACTGTTCGTGCTGTTTGTAAAAAGAAAAAGCGTAGTGTAATGTATACTCTGAATTGTAATTTATCCGGTTGCTGGTCTCTATTGCTGGGATCACTCGGGATCATTCGAGTCCATCTCGGCGTGAGCCTGTTCTCCTCATTCTGTCGTGCGTGCTGAACTACCACATTCAACATGTTACAGGTGCCTCTTTCTCCACGCTACAACAATTGATACGCGAGCATACCGCATCAACGGAACGCCGCCATCGTCCGCCGCCTGCGCAACAACAGATATCGTTTCCCCCTTCTTCGCATCGCTCGGCACCTTCACAGTGGCTCCACCATATGCTTCCTCACTCGCAGCCCCTCGATACCTGCCCTCCTCGCAATACTGCCACCACCCCACCGCCACACGGTCACCACCCGAACCCCCGTCTCAGCCCTGACCCTGACCTCCCCGCCAGCCCATGCCCTCACCTCCCTCAACCCCATGATCCGCACAACCAGCGCGTGACTCCCGCCGCCAAGGAGCAAGCATCCACTGCATCCTCACCACAAACCCATTCCACGCAGCTGCAACCCAGCAGTCTTTCGTCCAGCCCCGCACCGCGCTGCCAATGGCGCCCATGTCCACAACCCACCCAGCACCCACAGGTTCGGACGCGAGCTGTTCTGCGTCTGCCTGCCGCCTACGTTCGCATCCTGCAGCCCCGTCGTGAGCAGCGCGTTGGATGCCACGTCGTCCCCCTTGGATAGGAAGTCGTGCTCAGACATGGGGTTTGCAGCAGTCGTGCTGGGCGCGCGGCGGGTCGTCGTCAAACAAACACGTCAAGCTGGTTGCTGCTGCCGATTGTCGGCTGCCTGTCTAGTCATGAGCGGTGCAGCGACGCTAGCGGGCTGGTCTGGATGTATGTCTTGGTCCAGGTACCTTGGTAGAAGACGTTTTTGTTGTTGTCCGGGAGCCCGCGCACGTTGCCCTGTCCGGCATTGCAATTAGAGTCCCACGTGCTGTACGCGGCAGAGAGGTCGTCGACGACACGCAGTGCGGGCCACTGTGGGGCGATGTACGCCGTGTATGTGTTGTCTGGGCGAGGATGACGAGGTTGGCGCTGATGGCGGGCTTGGTGGAGGTCCGGTCTCGGGCTCTGGAGTGCGTGACTGTGATGGATGACAGTGCGCGTGTGATCGTGTTGGTGCTGCCCCTGGCCTGTAGGGTGCGCGGGTCTGAGTCGAGGATGAGGGACCGGATGGGATTGGATCTGGGGGTGTCTTTTGCCATTTCGCCATCGAAGTTGATGTTGTCGATCTTCGTGATGGAGTGGAGGTGTTCGGGCGTTGGGTATGTGGGGTCGTGGACCAGCAGGTTGGAGAACACCTCCGCATACGCCTTTAGCAGGTGGTCTTCGATTGTTGTTGTGCCTGTCGGGCGCCACGAGGTCTGTGAGGTGTTGTACTCGCGGTCTGGGAGGAAGAACGACGTGGTCTTGTGATCGCTTCCCAAATGCGATTTACTGGATGTGCAGATCAGGCCTTAGTTCTCGAGCTCGTTAGCTTACAGAACGTATCAGACTAGCGAGGTCAGGTCCTGACTCCATGTCTGTCGTGACGACGGTGCGGATCTTGGTGGCTTTGTTGATGGCATGGCTCGGCGTGCTTGGGAGAGGTCGACTAGCAGCCCTATTGTGAGAAGTTTCAAAAGAACCTCTCGCGCAGAACTCGTCCATGCATTGTCGGCTCGAGGCTCAAGGCCGTTACGTAGCAAGCATCATCGATTCGCTGCGATGGCCACTGGTCCCCACCACCTGGTAGACCTACATACAAGGTCAAGAATACCAGGAACATGACGATGACGGCAGTTGTTTCTCTGCCGTGGTTTTGTGGGGTGCACTGGGAAAACCGCCGAACTGTGGGGAAGCATCCCCGGAAAGGGAATTTAGGCACTGCGCCTCGACTAGCGGATGAACCTGTCACTGTGACTTATTCTCGAGCTTATCAGACCTCAACGACATCCGACGAACGAAAGGAACGAATGAGTTGCTTTTGGTGTTTCCATACATACCAACCTCGATGTCGATGGCTCGCGGCAGCATTATGAGTGCATTTCCACTACGCCTTCAGCACTTTCCTTTGCCGCCCAATCCACCACGACTTGGGACTATATGGAACACGATAACAATCCTCAGCCCGCGACTGCACAGGTTATCATGGTCGAGTGCACAGAGGGCATGGGTATTAGAGGTGATGTAGAGATGGAACGACTTCACAGCTCTCTATCCCGAGCGCTAGTTATCGATAGCTGGAAACGTCTTCTACCAGGACAACTGGCTGTGTACCAAGGCGTGATACTTTCTATTCTGCTCTCTCAGCCCAATAGTCTTACATTTTTTTTATCTCCCATCTGCGCCAAGATATTGTTGTTATGCATGCAACGTGCTGGAAGCTGACTGGCTTGGGCCCGCGGGGTACATGCATGTGGTAGGAATGCGACTACGATAAAGGTGTGGTTCCCATTCAACTTAATCTTCTGGAATAATTGATTCCTTGTCAATCTACTCCCATATTTTTCTCAAATCCTCAGCCGCACTCATGAAGAAGAAAGATAAGATGAAGAGGCGCATGGTTGAAGAAGCCGCCCCTGAGGAACCGCTCCCACCGCCAGAGGAGCCACCACCGGAGGAGCCAGATCTCGAGGAAGTAGAGGATGTGGAGCCAGCTGATGATGAAACTTTACAGCAACCGTGGACCTCGTAAGTCTTCTTTGCCTCCACACTAAAGTAATGAATTTGGAGCCCTGATTGTTGTGTGTAGTCCATACGCTGAAGCTCCTGCAATTTTACACTTTGGTACAGCAGAAACTAAGTTTTATGTACCTCGGCATTACTTACCTTCCAAATGGAACGAGTCCGATACAGTAGAGGAATTCTACTTCCCAGACGTAGACTCACGAACTGGCCATGCTGTGGTTCACTATCTGTACAAAGAGACGTTTGAAATACCCGCCTTCCACACAAAGTACATAATCAACCGGCTCCGATTGAACCTCAAGGCAGCGATTCTAGTCTTCATTGCGGCAACCGAATACGACCTTGCCGGGCTGCAGCTTCTTGCAAAACATGAGATAAACGACTCAAGTAGGGACCTAAGTCTTGCAGTGATACTGAAAGTCATCGATGAAGACTTCTCGCGTCTTGGTCCTGATAGCTGGGTCCACGAGTTCGTGCGTCACAAGGTCAGGACTGCTTTCGAGAGCAATCGTACAGTCTTCGCCAATGAGACGTTCCTGCAAGACGTCAACGATACAGCTCTAGTCAAGTTCGTGATGCGATGCATCATCAATCTCTACAACGCCCAGACTGCACAAACATTGGATATCAAGGAATCTCCTACGGAAGTGCAAAATGAGCCTGAGACGGAAGACGCACCTCCTTCCGACGATTTCAGCACAATTAGCTGTCCAGAACCCGAGGCTCCTACCGCGTATGAGCCTATTGTCGACTCGGGCTGTGGTACTGCACTAGATTCGCCGCCCAGTACCAGCTCGAGAAAGTGGGGAAAATCAGAGCCAGAGCCAGAGCCAGAGCCAGAGCAACAGCCAATTACCTACGTTCCGTACTCCTGGAGACCTTTTATTTACAAGCCAATAGCGGGACATGCAGTTGTAGAGGAACCTGCAGCTGTAGAGATGCCTGATCCTATAGAGGAGTCTTATCCTGTAGAAGAGTGTCATCCTGTAGAGGAGCCTGACGCTGTAGAGGAACCTACAGTTATAGAGGTGCCTGATCCTATAGAGGAGTCCTATCCTGTAGATGAGCCTGCTGCTGCAGTCACTGAATATCATCGAGCAGAGGATATTTACGCGTCGTACTGTCCATTCCAGATTCGGCATGTACTCAAGGGAGATGGATGGATGCACTGTCGGCGCTGTCGGGCGGTTGTAACGAGGTTAGCGGGGCAGGTCTCATAGGCCAGCATAGGGGGTGTGGGCATTACTCTTATTTAATTATCTTACAAGATTTCAATACTCAATCCATAGAGTTGACTGTTTGCTCCGACGCTACACCAATGACCTGCTGTGTTGCGCAATGAATGACACCTCCACACAACGGCAGAGCCCGTACCTGCACTGGCCGAACCACCCGATCAGGACAAAGCCTTCGAAACAAGTCTAACGCCTTCTCATCGGCGTTATCATCTCCAAAGTGAGGAAGAATCACACCGCCGTTGACGAAATAGAAATTGACATAGTTCGTCGCAGGCGCCTCGCCCGTGACCGAAGAGCCAAGACAACTCGGATCCGGCTCGTCCACGGTGTGGATCTCGAACTTTCTTCCTTTGGCATCGGTACTTTGCTGTAGAACAGCCAAGATCTCATCATGAACACGCTGCCAATCCCCGGAAGTGGTGGGATGCGGTCGCGAGAGGACCACAACACCAGGTCGGATGAAATTGACTTCTGCATCGACGTGCACATCGGTGACATCAAGACCATTCTTTCCAGGGAACCAGATAACTTTCTCCACACCGAGCGTTTGGCCAAGCTCAGTCTCGACTTCCTCCCGAGAGAGATTGGGATTACGGTTGGGATTTAGAATGCTGCTTTCAGTAGCCAGGAGGGTGCCTTCACCGTCTACAACCAGCGCGCCGCCTTCCAGAGAGAGTGTTGAGTGAATTCTTGTGACTGGAGAAGGGTCTGTGTCTGCTATGATGACGCGTTGTGCGAATGTGGCGTTATCTCGCAGCTGCTGGTGGTCCAGCGTTGGCCATTCAGGGTCGTCTATCGCGAAAAGCTCGTGCTTATGGCCCCATTCTCTGAAGTTGAAGTCAACAGCATACCGAGCTCGCCGATTTGCCTCGTCTGTGTCATGCACGTATACAGGTCCCGTATCGCGAACCCAAAGGTGGTTGGTGGCGAAGGGGATGATGCTGATGTCGTGCAGGCTGTTACGAAATTTCTGATTAGTCTGGTCGATAAGGGATTTGGCCTTGTCCACATCTGAGGGTTGAGCATAAAGTCGCACGGGCTCGAATTCTGAGATAGCGACGGCTAGGCTTGCGATCTCGTTGCGCGCGGGTTCGCAGAATCGTGCTGAGAGGCTTGCCCTTGATGGAAAGCCCAGGATGGTTGCACTATGGCGCGCGAAAGCCCCTGGAAAGAGATACGGCTTCGGAGGCATGTTATATGCAAGTGATAGCAGCGATTGCTGGATAAAAGTCACAATTCAGCGCCACCCTTGGAGTACTTGAATTTTGGAAACTGCATCCAGGCAGCACGTAATACGACAGATAAGGTAACTGCCGGAACCCGCGGGATTGGGAGTGGCTTTTGCGATCTACACAGTTACACACAGACATTTGTCAAGCTCTTTGACTGCCTCACACGACCTTAGACAGTGAAGTGATAAGCGGACTAAATAGTCACGAGTGAGTAACATTAGAGGCTGTCAAGCTTAGAAAGCTTAGTCATCTGATGCGGGTGCCGCGGACGGCGTCTCGGCCAAGCGTCCTATCCTAATTGCACAATCAATATAGCTACGAGACTGTTGTAATTTGTCGTATTCTTGTCAAATACTTTGACCGATTTTAACCTCAATAGTACCTTTCCAGTATGCCATATACATAGGTATATCTACACGAAGACACAAAATGGCTGACGGCATGTCTACATCGCGCCGGCAATATGCCAAGCCAAGGGTCTAGCGGCCTCGACCAAGTAGGTGGACGTCCATCGTCATTCCAACCATCCTCACTAATTTACAACAGTGCCAAGTTGAGATCGCACCTCCCGACAGATTTCACTGACGACATGTCGGCACATGCGCTACTACAGAGGCGGAGCAAACCTGTCGCGTGAGTTGTGATCACACATACAAACCGAGCAGGTACATGCCTGACCTTCACAGCTGTCGCAGGTGTCATTCGCGTAAGGTTAAGTGCTCGGGGGAGCGTCCATGTTCGATATGTCGTGATGCAGGTCTTCACGATGAATGCGTGTATCCAGCACGTGATCGACAGGTTAAAATTAGCCAAAAGTACGCTCTTCCCTAGAGTGAGCTCAAACAGCTAGTACGACGCTGAGTAGCGCAGATCACTCGAAGCTCTCATCGAGGAAAACAGTCGATTGCGAAACAGTAATGCCACGAGAGGGACATCTTCGGCCGCTGTCTCCCCTGACACCGCCACTGGTAATGACACGCTTGAGAATCCGCTTTTCGATGAAAGGCCTTGGTTTCATACTGTCTCTTCATCGAATATTCCCATTCATATTGGCGAGGTCGCAGATGCCGCTTTTGCGACTAGATTCCGACAAACCTTGGCTACAGTATACACTACCCATTTACCGCGAATGAGTTATGTACCAGACGCACCGCTCACAACGCCGGAGGCATCTCACTTCCGGTGGCCAACCCCTGCACGAGCGCGGTTTCTAGTCAAGGTTGCATTCAGCACTGTTTGTCGACACTTTCATCTCGTTCGCAAAACTGTAGTCCGAGACAGTCTAGATGCAGCTATCAATACTAATGGCAAGGGTGAGAGGCTGATGATTGGCAAATTGTTGGCTTTGTTTGCTTTGGGGGAAGTTTACTCAGCTAGAGCTGCAACCCAGGAAACAGCCTTCCCAGGGTTGGTCTATTTCACTCAAGCAAGGAGCCTTGTTAGTGAGCCGATGGAGCGGCCACAACTGGATTCTGTCGAGGTCACACTTCTTCTTGTAAGTATTCTATGTTTCACCTCTGCTGCACATAGCTCATCAACGTCTGTTGCAGGCAATCTACTCTCTCACGCTCAATAGGCGGCACTCAGCATACCTCTTTGCCAGTTCTGCGATCAAGCTTGGCCTTATCATGGGTATGCAGTTGAACGTTCCAGACCACCTACATCAAGACCGGCCAACCAGAGAACACCGTGTACGTTTGTGGTGGACCGCGTATATCTTGGACCGAACATGCACATCTAAAATCGGGCTTCCTGTCTCTGTTGCCGACGATGACATCCAAGTCAATCTCCCCAGTGGTGATGAAGCAGAAGGTCTTGACCCTGAAGATTTTGTAGAACTCGAGTATGAGCTACGCAGCGTTGGACTATCAAGAATCACTGCATTTTCCACAGAACAGATATATAGCAGGAGGGTGTACAGCAATACGTTCTCGCAGCGAGTCCAGACAGTCCTGAAGGCTTTCAACGAATGGATGGATGAACTGCCAACCAGATTCCATCTGAGAACCCAAAGCTCGTCCCTATCGCAGGAAAACCATATCGTTCATTTACATCTTAGATTCAATCAGGTATGTGTGCTACCTTCTACACTAACAGAGAACTGACAGTTTAAGGGCATTATCCTCGCTACACGACCGATTCTCCTACACGTTCTCAGCATTCATCGACAGGCATGGACCGACAACACCGACCCGAAACCTCTTGTGCCCGATACTGCAAACACTTTAGTGGAGACATGCATCCAGTGTGCTCGACACTCTTACCAGATCATCACCGATGCCTGGGCTCACGGTTCCTTCGCCACCTTCGACTACTTCCACACACAATACCTCTTTTCTGCAGCGACGGTTCTTGCCATTTCCAGCTCGCTTCGCTCACCTCAGAGTGAGAGCGACAACTACAAATTCGAGAACGCTGTGGAGCTTCTACGACAATTGGAAAGGAGCGGAAGCTTTGTAGCAAAGGAGTTCTGTGAGCATATCGACGCGATGCAGAGCAGTATTGCCGCCATCGACTGCAGCTTTGTCTTGGGTCAGAGTGTACAGGGACCGGAGCAGAACAACGAATCAGAGGCTGTCGCAGCATCAGTCGGTACTGGCTTGACTGCAGGCATGGCACTTGCAGAACCATCATTTAGAGATTTCCTTGCGGAGACCGATCTCGATACCCAAGGTTTCGACAATTTCGTATTTGAAGACTCACACGTATTGTACTGGCCTGAAACGTAGGATTATACGCAAAATAATCAGAGCCGATGTCCGCCATTGCTCTGATCGAGCTACCGAGATCCACGATCAATACTATCCCTATCATCAGCTACTAGAAGGAAAGGCTCACGACCGTGCAACTTGTAACTCGGCTGTATACCAATTCTGTATCGCCCGTATATCATAACTGAGCGCTACTGTATCAAAGGTCTTCAGATGTTCTTTGCACAGAGCTCCATTGTTCGATAGTCGGCCAACCCATTTGCCATATTTCCTGGCTGCGGCGACGATCTTCTCGAGCGCTTCCGTGAACTCGGGCTCGGTGCCTTTCGCTGGCACATAGCCAAGAATGGATAATGCGAGATCATTGGGCCCAATGAATATCATGTCTAGAGATGCATCAGCTAAGACCTGCTCGAGTACTGAGACCAGGAGTCCTACCTACGCCCTCTACAGCACAGATGGCATCAACGTTCTGAACACCCTCCTTTGATTCGATCTGGACACAAGTGATCAGGGTTTCATTTGCTGTTGCCAGATATGCAGAAGTAGTGAGACCGTGGGCGATACCCGGAAAAGCTGATCCTTGACCTCGAACTCCTTGTGGCGGAAACTTCGAGTAAGAAACGACAGCTCTAGCCTCTTCGGCAGTGTTGATTTGAGGTACAACAATGCCACTTTCATCCAATCAGTACCACACTATAGTTGTAGAGGACTCACTTACTGTGCACCAGCGTCTAACGCTCTTTTGATGAGATCTGCATGTGTCATCCTCAGTCGAACAAGAGGGGACACGCCTAGAGCAGCCACTGCAGCGGTTGAGGTATGCATCGAATCATCACTGATATTACCATGCTCGCAGTCGATAATGATACCCTTTTGGGATGTTAGCACTACCTACACAGCACCAGAAGATTTCAGCTTACGTCAACACCAGTTTGAGCCACGATCTGAGCTGTGCGGAAAGACGGGAGACCCAAAAAGGTCATAATCGGTTTTGAACTGGCATGGAGAGCGTTAAGTAAACGTAGACAAGGATTCCTTGTGGAAGTTGTCCTTGCGGACGGATATCGATATGCCATGGTGCACTCGAGAATAAGTCGATCTAAGACGCCTCTAGGTATGGGTGCCGTGGAGAGACACCAGAGTAACAATGTTCAAGAGAATAGACAGTTGCCGCGAGTTATGAAATTGGGAGGACTACGCAGTATCGGTGACTTTCAATCTTGCCTAGTGTGAGGCCAATAGCCAATGATCGACGAGCTCGTCAGCCAGATCTCGGGAATAAGTCATGGGGTTTCTGAATCATTTATGCAACTCTACAAATTTTGGCTGATGGCCATTAACCTGTAGGATGTATTTAAGTTCCGGCTGGAACTGACATTCTGGCCGGCGTCCACCCGGGCCTCGAAGAGGAAGACGAGCACGTAAACTTGACGAGGCCCTGCGCTACATGATACGACAGCAATTGTCCATTTGTACTCAGCATGTCCTACGAGATAAGCTCTGGTCAATAGGAACGATTGAATTGCATACACTCCAATCTGCAAGTTAGATCTCCAGACTTGAGATGCAGAGTCAGTCGTGGCTTTTGGCTCTTCGCATGTACAATGCGCGTGTGCATACATGCCCTGAGAGTTGAGACTACCGCGTCCCGTGGCCGAGGGCGCTGTTGTGATACCAATCCCGGGTCCTCTCCTTCTTGCGTGTACCTTTGATTTAATATCTCTGGCGTCCCAAGTAAATTGTCCCGTTGCAAGTCCTTCTCGAGATGTGTGGCGAACGGAGTCGGAGGCTTTCCGTTCGACTGGTTGGGGGTGCTCATGCTAACGCACGGACCGGGGAAAGCGCAAACGCCGGCTGGTACCAGACGGCGAAGTGACTTTTTACCGAACGTCTGAGTCGAAGTTTTGGGGTTTCCAGGAATGCTATTAGTTAAGTTCTAACATGTTTGTGTTCAGCCCGCACATTGCCTCTGCAACCTATCACTCACCATGGCCCTCACGCACGCAACGGTAACTCTTCAGGTCCAAGGAGTTAAGCTGGAGCTGGCAACTGTTCATAAGCCCAGTAATGACGCAACCATCTTGTTCCTTCACGGTTTCGGGTCTTGCAAAGAAGACCTTGCCGATTTGACTGTCAATCCGGCCTTCGAACACTACGGGTATCTTGCTTATGACGCGCCGGGCTGCGGGCACTCTCAGAGCGATGACCTTTCTGCCACGAATATCCCATTCCTAGTCGCAACGGCCGAAGCAGTCCTTTCGCACTTCAATATTTCGCGATTTCACCTCATGGGCCATTCCATGGGTGGTCTTACAGCACTGCTCCTTGCTCATCGAGAGCCCGAACGAGTCTTAAGCTTTGTGGATATCAAAGGCAACCTGGCACCAGAGGATTGTTTTCTGAGCCGGCAAATCTCCCTGTTTCCATCGGACGACCCAGAAGCATTTATGGATGCATTCATCGATCGAACTTGCAACGTCAAATCCTACGGCAATTTTCTATTCGCGAGCACCTTGCGTGCCAGGGTACGCACCAATGCTGTACGCCCGATCTTCGAATCCATGGTAGACCTTTCGGATAGAGAAGACCTATTGGGGTGGATGCTGGACTTGCCATGCCCGAAGATGTTTATGTTCGGAGAGGAGAATCGTGGTTTATCATATTTGCCGAAATTGGAGAAGGGAGGGGTTGAATTAGCGCAAATCCCACAGTGTGGACATTTTCCGATGTACTCTAATCCAGTAGAGATGTACCGCCGAATTGCGGAATTCCTACAAAATGCCCGCGGACCCTAGGATGATGGTAGTGGTAGGTTCCTTACATTGGCAACCTCCAAGCATATTTTGTCCTTGACAAAAGAGTCGGTAGTATGTAAGAATCAATTTTGTGAGATTAAAATTTGAGCCCCCGTTATGTCGGTAATTAAAGCTACACATATTCCTCTCTACCACAGCTATTGATCGGACTATGTTGCTCAGCATTGTGTTGCTAGCAGCAGCTTTTGGAGTGATGATGGCGGACGCGTAAGACCAAGTGCTTTGTCCTGTAACAGACATGATTTCATGCCATGTCTGTCAGTAATTGTGGTGTTGTAGGTAATTCAAGCGTTGCGTAGAAAACTTCTGTGACTTGTCTCTACTTAATCACTCTACAGCATTAAGCAATATCATCGTATTTCAATCAAAGTGTACGTTTAATCTAATTACCAGTTGCTTGGACCTACATATGTTATTCTTAAGACAATTAAATTTGGAAACTTCATGGTAATATGCAGCGCCAGCTAAGCACCGGACAAAAATACAAGTGCCCGTAGCGCTTACTCTACGTTAGTGATCTGATGAGCCACTTGACTCATTGCATCTGCTACGTATCTGACATTGCCTTCGTTCAATCCGCAAATACTCGCCCTCCCGGAAGGTAACAAGTAGACGTGAAACTCAGTCCGCAAGCGAGTGACCATTGCTGCATCCAGGCCGGTATAGCTGAACATACCAATCTGGCTGTCTATATGAGACCAGTCGCTCGATGTATCATGTTCTTCTAGGTTGCTGCGAAGAGCGGACCTCATAGCTTTGATCCTCAACTTCATCGTCAACAAGTCTCTCTGCCATTGGGTTCGGAGAAGATTATCCGTCAAGATTGTCTCGACAATCCGCGCCCCAAAACACGGAGGGTTGGAATACTCTGCCCGGGCTAGGAGTTTCCACTCTGACAAAGCGCCCTGTGGAGAGAGGTGCTGGGGTACAACGAGATGTAAGGCACCGACACGCTCGCCGTACAGGCCAAAGTTCTTAGAAAACGACTGTGCTACACAAAGGCCTGGACTTTCGGGCTCGTGGTCGAGCATCAGTTGTTCTGTAAAGTATCGAATCGCCCATGCGTCATTTTCAGGGTCTCCAGTCGCAAAGCCTTGGTAGGCACTGTCGAAGATCACAAAGAGCTTTTTTCTCTTTACAACATCCGCCACCTGCGCCCACTGAGCTCGGGAGAGGTCCACGCCAGTGGGATTGTGAGCGCAGGCTTGGAGAATCAGAACGTCGTTTGGCTCTGCTTGGTTATCAAGTGTTGACAGCATCCCATCCAGCTCTAAGCTCATTGTCTTCGGCGTAAAGTATGGGTATTCAACTCGGGACACGTTGGTCTGGGCCCAGATGGAATGATGATTGACCCATGTTGGAGAAGGTATGAACACACGAGCAGGGCGCATGTGGCGTGCTAGGAATACTGCGATGATATGATTTGCTCCAGTGCCAGAAACTGTCTGCATCGACGCCATGTTTTTGTGGAGCTTGGAGCTGAGTTCCGTGCCAAACGTGAGTAACCGAGCCGACTCAAGAAATTTTGGGGAGCCTGCTATATCTAGATACTCGTGGTCCTGGTGCTTCAAACGGGCCTTGGCCTATAGTGTGGTCAGTCTCGCAATTAATCAGGGATAAGAGTCTACACTACGCACCTCTCGAACACTAGGGAGTATCCAAGGAGAACCGTTCTCGTCACGATATGCTCCTGCAACCAGGCAAACTTTGTTTGGATGCATATCTGCGTCATAATCGGCCATTAAGCCAAATGCTGTGTCCGCAGGGACTACTGAGAGACCTAAGTATTGATCGCACATCCTGGATCTGCCGCGCCTGTCTCATGTAGGGTACAACAATCGTAGAATAATGTGACAGGTTCCGCGATTTAAACAAAACAATCAAAGCGCGTAATGCTCCCAAGCTCTAGCAACGACTAGTTCGTCCGACAATTGGCGTCGGCAAGTTGATCTGACCCCGGATACACAATTGAGAGTGAAAAAAGGCGCTAAAAGGCATAGCCCGACAGTTCCTCGCTTTGTACGAGGACACAAAGAGTTCTAATTGAACTTGCTCAAGACGTTTGGCAGAAAATGTCCGGAATCGGGAATCGTGCAGTGGCCTGACGCCTCCACGGCATCAGAACGCCAATGCCGAAGCGTACACGGGAGATGACCATCTTCACCGAGAGCAACCATAGATAAATATTTTTGTCAACAGCTGGCTTGTGGTGCGAATGTACGCTATATACATAGAAACTTATTTTCTGTTCTATCACCTCAACACAACATGTCCGTTGCAAAGTTCGTGGACCGCCTATCCAGACTTGATACCAACACAGTATCCGATGCTCTCGACTTCCTTGGTCTGGAGGGGGCCACCTTCGGCCTGCGACCACTGTGGGACTGCCCAAAGATTGTTGGTCGTGCCAGCACAGTGCGAGTGGGCCCAAAATTGGATGCCACCCCATCGACGCATCTTCTTACACCGGTCATAGATGCGATCGCCACAGACGATCGCGTTCTCGTTATCTCTGGCGGCACTGCCGGCGTTTCTTGCTGGGGAGATATCCTTGCCAACGCTTCAGTCAGAAAGCAGATTCGTGGGACTGTCATTGATGGAGTAAGTCGCGATATCGATGGCAGTCGTGAGGTCGATTATCCCGTCTACGGCCGTGGTGTGACTATGATCAGCGCGCGCAATCGTGTTGTTCAACTCGAGTCTGGCCAGCCGCTGGAGATGTGTGGTGTCATAGTATCACAGGATGACTATGTGATTGCCGACAACTGTGGCACCGTATTTGTGCCAGCCGCACGCATCAGTGAGGTTTTGGATCTTGCTGAGCGGATTCAACGCCGACAAAATCTCATGGTGCAAGCCGTTCGAGCTGGCAAGCCAGTGTCTGAGGTCATGCACGACACTCAATTTGAAAGCATCAAAACCGAGATGCACCCGCACTCTGCTTTGCCGGATCTAAGCCCCAGCGCTGAGGATCAAGAGTTGACCGCGCTTTTCGCCAATTTGGACACACCTGGAGTTTCGGATGCTCTGGATAAACTCAAGATTCCAGGCCAAGCCTTCAACATCATGCCTTTGACCGATTACAAGAAAGTCCACGTCGGGCCGGCCTTCACTGTGCGCTATGAAGCTGCCAGCGATCCAGCAGGGAGCGTGGGGGATTTCCTCGACAATGTTCCCCAAGGCGATTTCGTGGTTATTGACAATGGCGGTCGCAGTGATTGTACTGTCTGGGGTGATATCATGACCCAGTATGCTGGACTACGGGGTATCGCTGGTACTGTCATTGATGGTGTTTGTCGCGACGTGAATCGTGCGATCGCCGACGGCTATCCCTTGTTTACGGTGGGACGATGGATGCGAACGGGTAAAGATCGCGTGCAAGTTGGAGATATCAACAAGCCCGTCACAATTGGACAGGTTCGTGTTGAGCCTCGCGATATCATCGTTGCAGATGCGAACGGGGTTGTCGTTGTTCCACGAAGTCGCGCTCGCGAGGTAGCCTTGTTGGCCAGCAACATAGAGAAGAGTGAGGAAGCGATCCGAGAGATGATTAGCAATGGGACTACTATTGCAGATGCCAGAAGAACAGTAGGTTACCATATGTTACAGCGCTCTACATAGCACGTAGGAAGGCTTTCGTCGATTTGATTTCTGTTTCACGTGATACTATCGGGCTAATTGATGTTGAGCACGCGAAGGAACAAGGGAAACAAGCTTGTGGATTTTGATGGCAAAGGGAAGAATGGACGGAATGGTGGAAAGGTGTGATGCTGATCTTAACAAGGTGCTTTACGTAAAATGGTCAGCGACATCCCATTACACTACTCATATTGGCCTTTACATCCCGTTCACGCTGGGAGGGCGAATGCATCAAAAGCGCTGGCTAGATCCCTGTCATCGCGCTGCTCACAGATCGTGTGAAGGCAGTTCGTGTCAAGGTACATTACCCGCGTCTAGCCCGGCTGCCACCGACATGCGTGTCGTGAGCTGCTTCTCCGTTGCGCCTTCCGCAGATGCTACACTCAAGGCAGTGACAGGATGAATCAGTTTAACCATTGTGCCCGGAGATGCAGCGATGTAACTCAAAGAACTAACCAATAAGTTGCGGAAGGCAGAGGCCGATGTGTGCGGAATAGGACAGACTAAGTGATATCGTGCATAATAGCCCCTGTCAAGCGGCTGGCAAGCAACAATACCAAACACCAGAGCTTACCCTGCTGCTCATAGCAGGGCCAAGCCGGCTCACACATGTACATGCGCGCAAGACCTCCCCCCGAAAGTCGTTGGAGGACTCAAGTGCAGAGTAAAGCATTGCGACCATCAATCGATAGTATGACACCGAGGTTGAGCACACGGCTTCAGCTCACACACCGAGCTACGACAGATTCATCCGCTATAGCAGGCCTGCATATACAAAACTCTCCGAAAGGCAGGTGTGATAGCGCATGCATGTGATACGCGCAGGGGTGCGGATCCGCTAGGAGTACAGGATCAGGGGCGCATGAATTTGTTCCTTTTGTGTGTGCCGGCAGTCGATAGTCGATGCCAAAGGCAGGAAGCAGTTACCGAATCGATGATGTTTAACGGTGATCGTATAGGCCTGAGCGAGTATGGTGCCTTTTCAAGTCGAGACATTTGCGATTGATAGGATTGCTGATCGTTGGGTCTGGCTTAGAAGCATACATGCAGGCACATGCACAAGAAGTCACTGGTACACGGCGGTGCTGTTGCGTTGTGAGGTGGGTGAATGGGCTACCGAACCGGTCTCTTTCTGACGTCGAGTGTAGGCAGTACTGTGTGACGACCAGAAAACCCCCTGACGCACATGGGCTGCGAGGAACGTCAACCTGATAATGCGTGCATGAGCGTTCATCCCAACACCGACACCCACGTGGATTTTGCCGTACGCATGAGGATGGCGAGCCATCAATAATCCAAATAGCTGACTTAATACTGTGCCAAGCGCAGATCTACTCATTTTCTTATGCCGTATGCAAACACCGCTCGCTCGTGATGTACAGCGAAAACCTGAATCCGTAGCGGGAGACTGGTGATCGACATGGCTTGCGCTCGTAAACTGAAACACGCAACGGTCGGAAACATATCATCGTGCATAACCTCACCCACAACTCCCGCGCTGCCGAGCAATGTAGGCATTTGAGAGAGGGGTAGATCGCGTCCAAACAGACCGTCCTGGAGTGGCGAGCAGGTGAATGTCCATATGCTACGGCTGAGCTGCATGCATCATACATCCCTGCGCGAAATACACATGTTGTCTCTTGAGCAGGGATGAGGTTGCGATCAGGCAATTGGCTGCACAGATTCAAAGTAAGCGGAGGCTTTCTCCGAGCTTGCCGCACGTTTGCTGCAGGTTCGTGGATAGGGACGGAGGAGCTCCGAACCACCACACTTGATGGTCAACGGGACAGTATCGACCGCAAACAGGGGATCGCAGGTCTAAATCACTCTGCTGCGTGATCCGCCCAAACTATTGTTTGGGGATGTGCGAATAGGCGTTCGTGGCGTTGAGGTGCGATGATGAGGAAACATGCTGTCGTCGAGACGGACCGCAAAACACAGAGCCACTTTCCATCGATACTCAGCAAGCGGTCGGAATTCTGCCGTGATCGACCGTCAGCAGGAATTGCCGGCCCTCACAATATCGAGACTCGCACTCCACCGATCGCAGCTCCGCTTCAATAAGATGATCCAGTTCATCGTCATCTGTGCCACAAGGTTTGGCAAAAGCTCGGGCAGTTCAGGGCAAAGTTCCACCTTGTGCATCATGACAATCGCGAGTGTCGTCGCGCTCGCATGAACCGAGCACGAAACTCTGCAGCCAGGTTTGTTGGGCCCGGAAGCTTTGTGACGTTATCCAAGATATTTTCGCTCAGCTGCAAGCTTCTAGCCAACTGCCGTAGGGTGAAACATGAATCACGAAACACGATTGAGCGCCGGAGGTCGACAAATGCTGAAGTGCTGAAGAGTCCAGGTGTGGCGGTCCGCCTGCTGGAACGGCCTTAGAAGGAGAAGCCACGTTATAGTGGTAGAACCGCTGCCTCATGAAGTGGGGAGGAATGCTAGTGCTGCGCAGACAGCCGCAGGCCGCCTAATGTCGAGATCGACTTTTGCCCGTTGGTCCAATCAGGGCGCGTGCACTACATGCTTATGGCTGGCACAAAGTTTGGACGGCCTCAGAAAAATGTAGCTGTCGTCGGTCTGCGTAACATGTGCGCTGACCTCCGTACAGCTTCACTATCAATATGAAGGCGCTTTGAGAGAAAGGGGTTGCAGACAATAAACCAAGCGTTCGTGTACAATTTCAAGAAACAATGCGTAGGAACAATCGAGTTGAGGTATACAGCAGCTACGCAGGGAGGGTCGCTGAAAGAGCCGGGATCGCTACAGGGATTGGGACCGAGGCACTGGGTGACGTGCCACTGCTCGACGGCCGCAAGCTCCCGCAGCGTCGACACCGGGGGCGAATCCAGCGAATCTCTGAAATGACATGCTCTCGCTTACCTGTGCACTTCTCGTGCTGCGAGCAAGGTGACGCTCGCTAGCGCAGAAATCCCAGACTCTAGCCGCTTCTCTCACAAGTCAGCACGTGGAGCCGTGACCTGCACTGGAAGCTACTTCCGTGCCTTCCTCCTAGCGTACTTCCTTTTTAAGTATAGTCAGATTAAGTTTGAGCACGGCTTGTGCATGCATCCTGCCGTGTGCCTTGCAGCTAGAACGATTTCTCGACGGTGTGTCCGCCACAGGGCGTCGCCGCTGGCAGCTCCGACAGCGTTGACAGGTCTGGTGAGCGTCGGCCAGACGTGAGCGCCAGCAACGGGACATTCCCATCTCTTGCATTGAAATCGTGGAAGCCCCGGGTAAGAGAGATGTCACCAAGACTGGTTGATTTCCAGGCTCCTCGGTAAGGATGTGCGGAAGAGACCCTCTTCAGGGAAGATGGCACCCTGAAACGGCCGGTCTTGCATGTCGAGGAACCATTGATGGGCCCACTTCACGTGGCGAGTCCCAGCAGGCCACGGTCGAGGTCTCCCTCTGGTACAGTATAGAATCGACCTGACCCCTTTGGTGGACCGGTCTGGCTCTGGGGTTTCCCACTTCTTCAAGGTCCATGCGACAGGCAACCTCCACTGGACACCATCATGGCGATCGATAACCGTGGACCCGAACTCATTGGAGTGAACATTGCTTTCCTGGTTACAGCGATCATCGCCAACGCTTTGCGATGTATAGTCCGAGTGAAGATGGTAAAGGCCTTTGGTGTCGACGATTGTCTCATGGTTGCATCCACAGTGAGTGATATCGACGTGTACTTCTTGACGCACTCACTGACACACTGAAGATCTTCTTTCTTGGATATGGTCTTTCCTCGACAATAGGAGCTCACTACGGAACTGGCCGGCATCATCGTGATCTCGAGGTATGGCAGATTGAGAGAGCACGCAAGTGCTGGTTCTACTGCTACCTCTTCTACTGTTGTTCTATGATCCTGTCAAAGATCTCGATTGGCTGCTTCCTTCTTCGCATCTCGGTCCGACGCCTCCACTCCTGGATCATCTACGCCGCCATGTTTGTGTCGACCTTTGCCTGCACGGCTTTCTTTTTCGTCACGCTTTTCCAGTGCAACCCTGTTAGATACTTTTGGGCAAAGGCTCAGGAGGACGGGACTTGCATCAACAACACCGTTATCATCGCCCTAGGTTTCGTTTACAGTATCTTCAGCATCATCGCGGATTTCACCTTTGCTTTACTCCCCGCTTTCTTGGTCTGGAATCTGCAGCTGAAGAGGAGGACAAAGATTGCACTTATTCCGCTCCTCACCATGGGCTGCGTTGCCAGCGCCGCCGTCATTGCACGCCTGCCATTCCTTACCAAGCTTCACTCTCCCGACTTCTTGTGTAAGCCTTACTGTCGTACAAAGTCATCACTCGTGCTAACATGATTCAGGGGATACTCTCGACATCGCGATCTGGTCTACCGTCGAACAAGGTCTTGCCATCACAGCCGGTAGTCTCGCAACCCTCCGCCCTCTCTTCTCTCTTGCAATGCACCATATGGGCCTCTCAACACGGCCTACCCAAGGCGGTCGTCCATCCAACTACGGCATGCAAACCCCACCCGCCAGCCAACTGCTCAGCAGCCGACGCAAAGGCAGCAAGAACGACCTAGACATGTACAGTGTCTCGAAAATCCAAGAGACCCGCATCTCCGATGACTCTATCGTCAAGGATGCGAGTTTTCCCAAGTCACCCAACTGGTTCAACGGCAATGGGCCGCAGCCCGTCTTGACAAAGAGCCAGGTCCGTGCCGATAATGAGAGCGAACGCAGTCTCAGGCTGAAGAGCTCACGGAACAGTAGCGAGGACCAGATGCACATCATGGTGTCGAAGACGTTCTGGGTCGATGAAGAGAGAGCGTCGATAGGGTCGCGCGGCCAGCGGTTTAATTAATAGCGGTCATTTCCGCATACGACACGAATATACCCAAACATTAATGTTCACACCATCATCCCGTCCGTAAAGACTTCCATCCCTTAGCTCTCAGCATCTCACCTTGATTCATACCAGCAAATGCCATGTCCATCACCCTAATCATCCCCCTGCACAACATCAACCACACCGCCACCCACACACCCCAAAGCAGCCCACCCGTTACGGTAGCAAATTGCGCGCGGCTTTCCGCCTGCCCAATGCGGTCTGACATGAGCAAAGATGTTGCGCCCTGCCCAACATACTGTAGGCGAGGTCAGGCGTGCCGCGAGGAAAGTTTAACGCCACAGCACGTTGCGCGCGATGTGCAAGTCCGCAAAGTAGACGTACGCCAATACTGGCGAGCTCGCAGAGGGCATTGTGCGTGGACGATGTAAGCACTACAAAGCTTGGGTGTGTTGGAGGGAAAAGGGTCGCTGATCGCAATGCAATGCGATGCAGTGCAATCGAGATGAAGCACCGGCCCTCTCCGTTGCGTACAGACTCACTCCACCGACACTTAGCATGGCACACTGCGCTCCGTGTTCACGGGTCCGCATCCTCAGGAGCCGTGGCGCGAAACGCCCGATCCTGCATCCTGCATCCTGCATGCTCCATTCCCCATCTTGCGCCCTTCATCATCCATCCTCCATCTTCGCTCTCAACTACCGAACCAATATCCCGCGTCCGTGCCGTGCCCACTCCAAGACTTCCCACGCGATCTCCACGTGCAGCAATACAAAGTGCGTGTCCCGCGACGACCCTTGTCGGGAACCTAGTGCGCAGAGAGCCGTTTCGCGGCCTGTGTGTGCGTCTACAGGCTCATATTGGAACAGGCCCGGGGGAAGGGGGGGTAAGCCTTGTCCGAGGAGGGAGAGGTGGGGATGTTTGAACACGCGCAGACAGTGGTCATGCAACGGTATAGCATTGGTTCGACATGTGTGTATTTAGCACGCGAATCCCATATGTGATTAGGTGTGGTGCATGCATGCTGAACAGGGGCAAACCTCGAGGACGAATCAGACGCACATTGCGAACCCCCCGGTCTCGGCTGTGAACACCTTACCTACAGCTAACCAATGAGCGCAAAGAAGGAAAAATACGTGCATCCTTCGTGCATCATCCGCAGCCGACAGCCGCGTCGTCGCAGGAACCACCATCTGCAGCGAGAGATGGTGCCCCCCAGGCTTCACCGAGGCTCAACCAGCTCACCTCGCTTACTTACGGCAGTTCCCACACCAAGCCAGATGAAAACAAACCACCACAGCGACACATTGCTCGGCCAGGCCGTGCGCAGACTCAGCGACGGGGCCTCGATTGTACACAGTCAGCTGCATTGTCATGGCAGGGCAAGGTGCCAGCATACGACATGAGTCGCGGAGAGTGCGTGTGCGGCAAGAGCAAGGTAGGGGCGCGACATGAGTCGGCCGGAGGAGAATCACGTACGGGGGCTGACACATCATGATTCTGGGAGGAAGAATAGTGGGTGTTTGTGGGTTATTGGTGCACGTCAAGCCGCAAAGTAAAGCCATATTCTGCATTTATTTTATTTTTCTCCTGCGATACAGCGCTGTGAAGAATCGAAAACGTGTCGTTGGCTTGCTATGCAGCAGTACTGCTCACAGTGCGCTTCAACAGAGCTGGGAATATGGCTGTTGTGCTCTGTTGTGCCGTTGCGAAACTGCTAGCACCATTAGGGTATACTGCGCCGCACCGGAGAGCCGCGCACGTCACGTCCTAGTGTACCAAGATCTGGCTGCGCGAGTTTTGAAGCTAATGGGTGGTGATTAATTAGAGGTGTGATGAGCTCTGTTGCGTCGAGGAGGGGTAGGGGAGATTAGATCCAGATACTGCGTTCCTGGAAAAATTCGACTTCTGAAGAGAACCAGAGGACGGGCGTAGTGGGTATCTTTCTATTCTCTGGCAGGCGCAACTTATTGTGACGGTGCCTACTGCTAGGCCAGCGTCTCCAAGCGCGTGCAGTTCTGGAGTGTGCACTTCTTGAGTGTGCACTTCTACTGTTCGCAATTCTAATCCAAGCCGGAGAACTTCAAGATGCCATGGCCCTTCTGCTGCTTGCCCTTGTTCTTCTTGCGCTTCTTGCGCTTGCTCTGCTGCTCCTCGTCGCTGCTGTCCGAGTCTGATTCGCTGGCAGGTTCTGGCTCGCTCGAGTGGTCGCGCTTTGTGCCTGCCTGATCGACGTCCTCGTCGTCCTCATCGTCGACGTCGCTGTCGTCTTCGTCGACCCATCCGTCTTCGTCAGCTCCGTCGTCTTCGTCGTCGTCAACGCCCAGCGCACCCTTCTCGCCCCACACCTTGACTGTTCGCCCTCCACCGCTGATCATGCGCCCCGTGACATCAAAGCCTAGCCCAATTACAGCCTCTTTCTCCAGCTCGTCGTGCTTCAGCTCCGCAATGACCTTGTTCTGCTTAAGCTTCACGAACCTCAAGTCGCCATTTCCGAGACCCACAGCCACGATCTTGCCGCCAGGCCCAACGCCAGCGGGCAGCAGCGCCAGGGAATCGAGGCTCTCGCCCCCGCCCTTTGACCGATCGACCGTGATGCGCTCGTCCTGGTCGTCCCACACGCCGCGCTCCCACAGCGTCAGCACGCCATTTCCACCACCAACCAGCACCTTCTCACCAACATTCGACCCCTTCTTGGACAGCCCAGTCACAATGACAGAGCTCAGCAGCTCCTCCTCCTGATCCTCAGAGCGCACCATGACGCCGCGCCGCAGATCCGTCACGGCAAGCGTGCTCCCGCCCGTCGTGACCCACTGCTTGCTGAAGCCCGAAGTGCTTGCCTCGGAGGGCGGCAGCGCGGTGAGCGACGAGATGTAGTCGTCATGGGGGCGGTGGGTGGCCTGGGGCTTTGGTGCAGAGGAGGGGCCTAGAGCGCGGATGTCGTAGATGTGCAGCGCGGAGGAGTCGGTTGCGAGGATCAGGGACTGCGGGGAGAGGGCGTGGACGAGAGTGGGTGCGTCGATGCCGCCATTGGCACTGCGGAGAGTAAGTGTCTATGCACGTGATATACAGAAAAAGGGTTGAGAAGTCGGCTTGAACGTACGCATCAAGAGGCACCGCAATCTTTGCGCTGACCCGCCCCGTCGCCGCGTCCGCGACCTTGACAATCCCGTCCGTCCCCGCTGAGTACAATTGCGCGCCGTCAACGCTCCACCCCAGCGTGCGGCAACTGCCCTTGTGTCGCCGCGTCTTCCACACCGTGTCGATGTGTCCAAACCCGTTCTTAGAGTCGGCAATCACCTCGTCCTCTGCGCTGCCAGGCAGCCTGTAAGTCTGCACATGGCCTGAGGCGAGGCCGACGGCGACAATTGGCTCCTCTGGATGGATTGCCTGCGCGAAGAGGTCATAGTCCAGCGGAATTGCACACACGTTCTCGAACATGGTGGGTGGATGTTGGCGCTGCTGAAGGCGCTGGCACGTCGCCGTGACGAGAGCTTGCACTTTTCTGTGGGGCGAGTTGGCGAGGCAGGTGCAGCCGAGGCAAGTCGGCTCTGGCTCTCACACTGTTTCCACCGCACCCTGGCTCTTGCCATACTTGTACCACAGCTTAGCCAACGTATTATTAGAAAACTGAACATAGTCTGTCATCTCAAGTGTTTTTTTTTTGGCCGATAGCAATGTTCGACTCGTGCCATAGTCTGGAAATCGACAGAGTACACCGGGGGCTACAAAGATGGCCCAGAGCCAATACGAAGTGCACAATACCTCTGGACTGGGTCTATGGTAATTGGGCGCTTTTGTTTTATGATTCTTTCGATTACAGTCTGATTACTGTGACATCTACATCAATCAACATCAGCTGCGAGCAGGGTGCAATTGAGGAATTCGTAAGTATTGCGAGGAATACGCTTCGCAATCTCAGCCTTGACCCTGTCTTGTCACTGTGCTGAAGACGGGGTATTGTGTGTTTTGGGACTAGTGTAAGATGGTGAATAACAAGGTCTGGAGCTCTTTGGAGGTTGTGGGTGGAGTGGTTAAGAAGGACTTAGCGGTGATTTAGGACTGATGAGATCGACTAACATGTCTGCATAAGCCTAGGTTCTGTATCCTGTAAAGCCTTATTCAGAATAGTATCAAGTCATATTCTGGAATTGAGGACCTCTCTCGGATGTCTAGCACGTGAGATAAGCGCTGAATGTCTAGCAGCTGTTCACCTGCATACCCCTCATGGCCTACCCCTCACGGCCTACCCCACACAAGATACTCCTCAAGACCACGGCGTTTGCCCTCGTAACTTCTGTTTGAACGGTTTTTAATACCATGATCGAGCCAACATGACGCGCACCTACAAGAGATGGATCTTTGCGAAGTCGTGCGACAACTCGCCTGACGGCAACCTTCGATTGGGTCAAATTCTCGCAGAAGCAAAAGACCCGGCCTACGTCCTCCAGCCTCAGGGACCTTTACCTTTTGTCGCTGAGGGGAAAGATTATGGCATTAAACCCGAGGTGACGAGCCGCTCCAACGTCAACCTGCACGATGCAGACACTTTGTCCGCACATTTCAGCTGCTGGGCAAACCTAGGCTATGTCCCTGTTCAATTCAAAGCTTCTTCAACGACGACTCGTTCCCACGATCTCTCGTGGCATTTCGACAAGCTTGAAAGCCAGATAATCTCACCGTCTCTCGATTATATCAAAGCCGCTATGCGCCATGGTGACGTAGAGGCGAGCTTAAAGAACTTCCAATGGCCATTCAGGCGCCGCGTGTACATGGTCACAGGCATTCGAGTTGTTCACGGCGCACGCATGAAGCGGAAGGATACTTCGTCCACAAGCAACACTGGGAGGGCCGAGGGCACTGCCCCCGACCAGTCAGTATCTGCTGGAGCAAAGTTTGGAGTTGCTTCAGAATCGTTGGAATCGGAAGAGTATGGTAAGGCTACTGACTTTGTGTTTGCGTATCGTCTAAACGAAGTGAAATATCGAGGCATCATAACGCATAAGCCGTATACCAAGGGCGAGACTGAGTCGGCAGATCGCCCTGCTGGGCAACGCGGGCCCGAAACCGAGATAAATGACTTTGAGGTGTGTGGATCTGGGCTTGATGAGATCGACTTTCAAGATGAGGAAGACGACTTCGACCTTGTCGAGACACCGGGCTGCGGTGACCTGAAAAGCTACCTACCCAAAGATAACTAAGCTCGCGGGACGGGTTGAGTTGTAGGCATGGATACAATGTTATAGTCTCCAAAGCTATATTGCCAAATTGTACAATCACAATAGTGCTTCATTGAGCTCGTGCAAAATTGAAGGAAACCCTCGTGACAACAGATTCCATGGCCTCAGGAAGTCGTATCTGCCATCCATTGGGCTCTGACTATCCCCCATACATTTCCGCAGCACGATGCGCATATATGGTACTTCTCGCAGCCTGTACTTTTTCTTCTCCCACTCCTTCAGCGTTTCGTCCGGTACCTGGTGTTGCCTGAAGAACTCTGCGTCTTTGGCCGCAAGCTCGAGCAGCATCGCCGCAACACCCGCCACAATCGGCGTCGCGCATGAGGTACCACTCATAACGCTGTATGCGTTCCCCAGACAAGCTGCCTTTATGTTCTCGCCTACCACACTGATGTTGTGCTGGGCTACGCGGCCTTTCGGGCTAAATGTGGATCGAGACCCGTCGAGCTTCGACGAGAAAACGCAGATAACGCCTTCGTGCAAACGTGCCGGGTAGCCTATTTGTTGCGTCTCCAGACTCCGGTTGTTGCAAGCAGCAGCAAAGACCAGAACACGCTTCCGGGTTCCGTCGGCGCGGTGGTATTGCGAATCGATGGCCTCTTTGATCTCGTCGTGATCTTGGAAGAAGCCGAGAGATATCGATATTATATCGACATCGTAGGTTGAGATTGCATTCCTGATAGCCTGGCACCGTGGTCATCAGTCTGAGGTTCTATGGTATTTCTATGCAGCGAGTCGTACCTTTGCGACGCGCTTTGCTGACGAGCTGTCCTCATGACTTCCTCTGAAGACTCGAATAGGGTAGATTCTCACATATGGTGCTGTCTGGAGGAGTGTGTGGCACATGTGCGTGCCGTGTCCATCTGAATCGGATATGTAGTCTCCGTCGTCTTCGGTGACCAGATTCGTCGAGTCTTCCAACAGACCATACGCTCTTTGGTCCTTGAAGGCTTCGTGGGATGTATTAATGCCCGTGTCGATGACAGCGACCTTGATGCGTCTGTTTAGTTGAGACTTCTTCATGGGCATTCTCAATTCGTTGTACAAGTGTGTATGGCAATCGTGTAGTTTCTTGAACCAATCGCTGCTCTGGAGAGTACTTGCAATGTACAGATTAGCACGCGCACCGACTTCAGATTTCATCATCATCAAACTTACTCTGCTACATTCGCTGTGCAGATACGAGCATCCGATATGTCTGCAGTAATTCTGCAGGGTTTAGTCAATGTATCCTGCGGGACGCCCTCGTCGATCCGCGAAGCTTCTGCAAGGATTGGCCGGTACCGCTTCTGGGTACTCCCATTATTTATGTCGTCTTGAACCGGATGTTTGGTTTTGTCCAAGGCAACAATAGCACCTGCACTGAAGCGCTCATCAAGCTGAGGCGGAACTTTCCAACTCGCTTGTTCCCAAGTCCACCTTCGGCCAACAATCAGATCGTGCTCTAATGGACATACAATCTTATTATAGTAGAGCTGCGCAAAGTCTCTGTCGTACTGAGCGGTGCCGTCGCGCAACAGCGGACGATAGGTAGAGAAGGAGAGAGGGTCGAGGCAGAATTCGATTGACTTCAAAACTCCTTGCGTCTCAAGGCAGTGATTTCGGCAATTCTTCAGAAGAGCATTACCGACGAGATGAGCCACCTCGCGCTCATGATTGAGTCCCCTATACACCCGCTCTAGCTTATCGCCTAGTTGGATACTTGCAATCATGATACCAAGAGCTTGGATTGCTGGAGCCGGATGGCCATAGCGCGAATTTGGGCGGTGCATTCGTTCAGCATCTTTACGAAAACATGTCGAGACAAAGAGCTGATCAAACAAAGGGCGCCATTCACCACCACCAGTGGTGCAAAGTATTGAGACTCTATCCAATGTCAAGGATGCTTCTACCCATATACTCTTTAGCAAAGGAAGAAGCGCTCTCGCCAGGATGAGTTGTAAGCATAGCTTATGCTGGACATATAATTCGCTGCAAGTAAGCAATTCTCTGATCGTGAGGAGTACGCAGGCAGAAGTAGCGCGGCGCACTGAAGTTGCTTTCTCTTCAACATCTCGCAGACGCTCTGCAGCGTTGACGAGGTAGAGACACCAGCCTTGGACCTCGGAAAACTTTCGAAGGCAGAGAAAATCTAGTGTCGTTGGGCTGCTATTCCGGACTCAGTTTAAATGATATTCCTGGTGAAGCAATAGATGTGACCTACCATGTCGGCCCTACGTATATTTTGCATTCTTGATAAACCTTCTCGTTTGATAGAAACACAGCAAACTCATCTCCTTGCACACCTTTCGTTATCCAACGTGGATCGAGCTGCATGTACGCATGTGTGCAGTTTCCCAGATTTCCCTTGTGTATATCGTGCGCCTTGTCACGCTCTGAGCACGGCCATTCCTGATGCAACAACTTGTGTAGACGTTCAGCCATTGGGTGTACTTTGGGAGGTATTATAGCACAGTCGAAGGGCGTCTTAGAATGAGGGCCATTGACATCTGTATCGCCTTTAGTTGCAAGGATAAGTTGGTGGATTTCATGTTGTAATTCTGCCATAATTGGAGTCAGCGCAACAAGCTGTTGCGCTGCATCGCGACGAATGACTGAGACTTCTTCAAAATCGGGCGGTTGCTTCTCCAGGACAAGGTATAAAATGATGAGGGCCGATGGGGCTTGCGAGAAAGCATCAAAAAAGTAGTCCCTGAAACCTTGCAAGTAGGAAACATCGATGATACTTTCCATCCTCGAGGAAACATCCTCCATGTACTCCACAATTAATGGGGTTGAGAATGTTCCGCTGAATTGTCTGTAAAGAAAGATTGTGTGGAAGTATTGTTTGAGCAAGCGAATATCCTTTTGTGTTTTTACTGGACCTGTCGCAAGGGTAACGGGGGTGTTTCCAAAGCAATACGCATCACTGATTGCGTGGAATCTGTTTTCCTCGGTCAAAGCTCGACTGACGCATCCGGCCACAGTAGGCAACACTACGTGCAAATCTGGAATGGAATCCATTTTGCTATGGCGGGTGAGATGCAGAGAAAAGTCAGGGAAGTTGAGGATTGCTCTTCGGTCGTGAACTGCCCTGTGATTGTATAGTAAGCACTAGTCCCCTGTGGCGTGAAGAGCTGAGATACCCCGCATCACAACAGAGTCTATACACCATCCCAGCCGCATATCAGAGCACTTACACACAGTAGCTAGCACCCTCAACCTTCATACCGTCGATGCACTAGTTCATGTCAGACGTATGAGGACCATACAAGCTCAAACAGGTCATTGCCTGAAGTTGTTTGAACAATGGCTGGTAGCAAGCCAAAATGGCACGTCTGTCGCAAGAGCGAACAACGACTCGTTTCGATTTAATCTATGGGTCGAACATAACTCAGTGAATTCGAAAGAGCAGGATTCGTTAGATTTTCGCCTTCGAAGATCTACAGTCACTCTCTCTATTATTTTAGATCTACTCGAGGACCTTGAGAAGGCCATATCTGGTATGTAATTGCCCGCACCACAACACAGACCCTGATACGTCTCTCAAAGTTCAACTCGCAACACCTGACAACAAAGGATCACTGGATGATCCGTCTCTGATCCTGGATGAGTTATTTCAATACTCACGAGCGATACGACAGTCCGGTGCACTTAGACGACTGGAAATAGCCCCCGACTATGTCGAAAAAGACTGGGACGGTCTGGACCTGACGAAAAAGTTTCGAGAAGCTATGGAAAGCTACTTGTCGTTTCGGCTGAGACACGTGAAAGAAGTGCTTCGCAACAGGATTCTCGAAACTATCTGCCTGCGGCAGCGAAGCTTTGCATTTAGGAGATCACGACTTAGAGCTGGCAAAGAGGGATCGCTTCAAGGCTACGGATATACAGAGAAAACGCTGACACAGTCCTCCAAAAGTCTTCATGTCCAATCTGGAGATAGAACACCGTCTTCTTATGTCGGTCCGTTAACAAACATTTTGAACTTACTTGAGGCATTACCAGAAGCTCTCAGAACAAGGTTGCCAGAAGCTCTAAGGGCAAGGCTACCAGAAGTTCGAAGAACAAGAAAAATGACCACAACTCTGGAAAGCAATGGAAGCACTTTCAAAATTAGCACATCACAGATCTTAGAGCCAGACCTCGCTCACTTAGACATGAGCTTATCTCACGAAGAGCTCCCTAGCAGGCCAAAAGTATCTCCCGGAGAGAAGGAGCAACAATGCCCGTACTGTTTAACTGTTTGCCCGGTATCAGATTTCAAAGATTGTCGCTGGCCGTACGTAGTCGTTCCAGCGAGATTCGAGCCGTTGTCAAAACTAACCCCTATATAGTCTACACATAGTTCAGGATCTCATGCCTTTCATCTGCATCATGGAAGAGTGCAAGGTACCAAACGTTCTTTACCAGTTTAAGGAGGCTTGGTTGTCACACATGGAACTATATCATGCCCGTACACACTGGGTGTGCATGGATCTAAGCCACGACTTACCTCTCCGATTTGAGCACGAACAAAACTTCGAAGACCATATCAAGAAGGATCATGAGAATAATGCGTCGAATGAAGATTTGAGTCTTATTGCCAACGAATGTCTACAAAGCGTGCGAGGCGCTGACTTGATTGTCACGTGCCCGTTTGGATGCGAAAACGATACCGAGGCTATGAAAGGCCAAGAAATCATCGAGCATGTAATGAGGCATCTGCTAGCCTTATCCCAGTGTTCACTCTGGGGTTACGATCCGACCGGACCTATAGACTACGGCTCCGCTGCTGAGATCACTAGTACTCTCAGTTATAATGGCTTTGAGAGCTCGTCATCTCCAGGCAAGACACAATTAAGTACTTATGGAGATGATCCTGACCAAAATGATTCTGCCGAAATCATTGAAGAAACATCAAGTCCTGTTCGTGTAGTCCCGCCCGACGTTGATGACTTGCCCAAGTGGAGCCTCGATTGTGAAAGTATTCAAGACCGTAAATCATCTTCTGCACAGGATCACACGCTGGAGCGCTTCGGCAAGTCCTATCTGACCAGAGAGCAAAATATCAGTACAATACAAACCGTCGATACTGGAACTATATTCGACATTGTTTCATTACAGTCTCCCGAATCAATTGGTTCTACAGAAGGATCACCTCGGGACGAGAGGGACAGTACATCCCGCGACCTAGCTTCAGCTCATGAGTCCGCCGGGATTGCCAAGCAAATCGGGGAATCTCCGAATCAGCAAGACGATGAGAGTTGTGCGCTCAGAAGGCCCAATATCATCGGTTTGCAGCTAGGCTTCTTCTACACTTCGCACTACGAGTCAATGAAGAACACCAATCCCAAGCGTTTGCCGAAGACTTGTTATTGGTTTTTGGAGCATGCAAGATTCTTAGAATGGAACTCCAACGGTCGCAACGATGTCCTCTGGCTCTTAGCAGACCCGTGGTGTGGCAAGTCAGTCTTGTCGCGTGCTTTGATTGACGAGGAGCTAGTCGGCAAAGAGAACACCACCTTGTGCTATTTCTTCTTCCGAGACAACAGGGCACAGGATAATGCATCTGACGCTCTTTGTGCATTGATACACCAGCTAATCTCCTCCAAAAAAGGTCTGGATCATGAATTCACCACTTTGATTCACAAAGGTCTTAAGAACAACCTGCAGGCATTGTGGCGAACCTTGATAGCGGCTGCCACAGATCCGACAAATGTTGAGGTCGTTTGCATTCTGGATGGGATTGATGAATGTAGACAGGCCGACCGTGAATGGCTAATTGATCAACTTGATCGCTTCCACGCGGGTTCTTCCCACGCACCCAACCCTGGAGCTAGGTTGAAATTTCTCGTAACAAGCCGTCCATATCATTACATCAGTTCAAAAGTCTCACCTACGATAAGATCAACTACGAAAGAGCTGTCAGAAATGATCACCAAGGAGATAGCGATTGTAGTCAAGGCCAAAGTCAAAGAGTTGTGCGAACGATATAGGCTCAACGATGTTTTCCGAGATTCACTGCTACAGCAACTCTTCAAGGCTCCGAACAGAACTTATCTCTGGGTTATTTTGACCCTACAAGATCTAGAAGCAAGCATCGAAAAGGGTGGTGCAAACAAAGAAGAGCTACGTCGCTTGCACATGTTGTCGACCATGGTTGAGGAAGCATATGAGTCAATTCTCGCGAAATGTTACAATACAGATGAAGCTATCAGGACGCTACAGATTGTACTTGCAGCACGACGTCCGCTATCAGTACAAGAGCTCGATGTTGCTTTGGGAGTGCTCCCAATCTTGACAGATATCGACTTCCACTACGCATCCAGATGTGAAACCATTCGGTCCAACTGCGGATTGTTCGTCAGCGTTGTAGACTCTCACGTGTATTTGATTGACCAGGCAGCACAAGAGTTTCTGATACGGAGGAACACGGACACCACTGTACCGCAGAGATGGAAGCACTCGATTACCTTGCGCGAAGCGCATCTCGTGCTTTCAAAGAAGTGCATTGACTATCTCCTGTCTCACGACCTCTCAAAAGTTTCGTCCGCAGCCAGCTCCAAGCTCTTGCAGGAGCCTGTATTCTTGGATTACTCAGCGAGATACTGGGTCTCCCACGTTCAAAAAGCGAACATGAATGACCCGTATTGGGTTTCGAGATCGGCACAACTTTGCGACATTGGAACTGCGGGGTATAGCTTTTGGTTCAAAATTTACATCGAATCTGCTCCTTGGCTGCGCCAACATGCCAAATCAACATTGACAGCACTGCATTGGGCAGTCATTCTAGGTCTGGTGAATGAGACTGAATACCTTCTCAAGAACTATTCAAGAGACCATACCCTCCAGAATATTCTTCTAGACGCTGTGAAGAGTTCTGAATACGGGACACAGCTGACTGAGGTGTTTTTACGTCTACCTGAAGTCAATATTGCTTTGACAGATGAGGTGGTTACAGCTGCTGCTGGGAATTCTGGCAGCGGCAAAGGAGTCATGGCACTGCTACTTCATTACCGCGGAGACGAGGTGTACATCACTAGCAACGTGGTTAGAGCAGCTGCTGAGAACGAACACAGCGGGTGGGAGATCATGCTGCTGCTACTTGGTCATCAAAGCGGTGTTATTCAGGTCACCAATGCCATGGCATGGCAAATAGTCAGCTCTTTTTACGACCATGTAATGAGGCTGCAGTTGGGGGATCGTGGCGAAAGAAGCTTTTTAGATTGGAATGCAGCAGACTTGATCAGAGGGAATCTAATTCACAAGGCATCTTGGGATGACAAGGAGAAAGACGTAAGAGTCTTGTTGGACCAGAAAGCTGATTGCAACTTCGTCTCGAGTACCGGTTGGACGCCGCTTGCCGTAGCAGCTTATGAAGGCCATCTTGGGGTGGTGAAGGCCTTGCTAGAGAATGGGGCCGATCCTTCTATTGCCGATCCTTCTAGCTGGACTCCGCTAGACTTGGCGTCTTTCTGGGGTCATCTTGAGGTGGTAAAGCTGCTTCTTGACAACGGTGCAGACATCACGTCTGCCACCGACTTGGGGATGTCCCCACTTCACTTAGCATCGACATCGGGTCACGCGCAAGTGGTGAAGCTTTTATTGGAAAGAGGCGCCAATCCATCAATTATCGATAACATTGGGGAGACGCCGCTACTTACAGCAGCCATCAGCGGGCAAGTCGAAGTGCTCCAACTACTGCTTGACAAAGGTGCAGACATCGCTTTCGCCGACATATGGGGATTGTCACCACTCCACGTAGCCTCGGCGGAGGGGCAAGTTCCAGCGGTGAAGCTGTTGTTGGAAAGAGGTGCTAACCCATCGATTACCGACAAACTCGGGGAAACGCCCCTTGTTTTAGCGACAGGAAGCGGACAGGTGGAAGTAGTCCAATTACTGCTCGAGCTCCGAGTCTACGATGATGTCAGCAGCTTATACACCAGCTATGGGAACATCGCGAATGCCTTCGCCTATAAGGGCTACACTGATATCCTGCGACTGGTTCAAGACCGCGGTGAGGTTGATTTACATGCTGTGGATAGTCACAACCGAACGTCTCTGCACCTCGCCGTAAGGGGCGGACATGTGGAAACCATAAAATACCTCGAAAACCAAGGACTGAAATTTACGCCATTGGATGCAAAAGGAGACGGGCTAGTAACCTATGCCGCTTCCTCAGGGTCTCCAGATGTTCTTCGTATGGTTCTGAATCGCGGACTTGAAGTTTCCAACCGGCCTCATCATTGGAGCGCGTTACACTGGGCTTGCAGAGCTGGTAACTATGAAGTTGTGGCAGTACTTTTAGCCCAGGGGGTCGTTTGCGAAGCAGTCATAATACCCAAGCTAGAGGGAGAGTGGTCACCTCTTGATATTGCAGTCTATCACGGCAATGGAAACATCCTGGGTAAGATGTCTGGACATAACCAAGCCGCGCTTGAACGTAAAGGCATGGTTACTTCCAAAAAGGGCCTCTATCACGATGGAGCATGGTGCAGTGGGTGTCTCTTTGTAAGTAATAGACGCTCGACGTCGTACCATCCTCTGATCATGGACAGGACATATATGGGCCACGTTTTCGATGTCACACCTGCATTAATTTTGACTACTGCTTCATGTGCATGTCATTTCTGGCACACTTGCATGAGGGTCATAAATGGGAACGAATCGAGTTGGGTGAGGCGTAACGGAGTAGGTGTATCAGCTACATTCACACCAATACCATCTATTGAATACAAACCTCCAATCTATAACCTTTTCCTCTTCCCCTTCTTCCTCTCCACCTGCCCGCCCCACTCCAAGTAGCTCTCCAAAGTCCTGACACTCAGTCCACTCTCCCTTCTTCTTGCCCCGACCCCGTGAGCAAGAACCCGCTCCACCGTCGGTGTGCCAGCCTCGACAAGCGACCTTGCAGAGTGTTTGAGCATGTGTCTTGCCTTCTTCATCTCACTGTGGCCGCTGCTAGACGGGGACCAGGAGACGCTACAAAAGGGACAGGTCTCCGCTGTTCCTGAATTCTTCCCCACATCACTATCTGGTAATGTAGCTGCACCGTGATACGAGGCTGAGACCAGCCCGAACCGCTGCACTCGCGCAGGGTCGAGACGGCGCGGTGGCTTGAAGACTGGCCTTTCCAGGGACTTCTCAGACGTGCCGTAGGGAGTTCGCGGGGGAGAGTGGAGAAGAGGTGGTGAGCGAGCAAGGAATGTTGAGGGTATACCATCCAGCCAGGAGAGAATACGAGGGTCCTTACGTTGCTGATGGGGGTGAAGGTCTACAGAGGAGCGGCGGAAGAGCGCATGAGCCATCTCTTTTCCAACAAGGCTGGGTGGCGGAGAAAGGAATGTCACTTCTTCTACTTCAGACTCGTCGCCAGCTCCAGGCGAGTCGAGCAAGACAACATCCCAATACACATCGTCATTGCGAGTCCAACTCTCCTGTCCACTGAAAGACACCAAATCCCGTCCAGTCAGTAGCGCGAAAACTTTCTCCGCAAGGCAAAGGTCCCCCTCGCCCTCAGGTGGCGGAGCACAGGGGAGCACACCGCTTGGGTATAGCACTGGTAGTCGGTTGGTGAATGTGGTCCACGCGTTCTCTTTGCCAATAGATAGAGCGAGAAGGCGGAATCTGGCAAAGGTAGCAGAGAGACCGCGACTGAGAAGGTCGTGCTCGATGGACGCGAGTGTCGGCTGTTGATGATTAGCTCCAAGACAGCTGTCGTTGTTTCCAGGCGACGAAACGGATTTTCTGACTCGAATCCTAGCGGGCGGTGCATCCACATCCACCTCACCACTCTCCAAATTTTTCGGCACTGCGGAACTCCACAAAGGATCCGCAGTCGTGGGATCCGCCCACGCTCCTTCTCGGGCCCAGAAATAGTAGTGCGGCAGATGGCACCCCGGGAAGCGGACAAAGAACAGCTTTTCAAGCGTCCTCCCATCCTTTCCCAGCTCACAGTACGATCCCGGCTCCCAGTCTAGAGATGCGGGCATATATGCCAGAGCCAGTGGTCGCCACTTGCTGGCCTCGTAGACATCAGCCGTTCTCTTGCGCTTGAGTGCAAGGCGCTGGGAACATCTTTGCTGCCTATCGAGCTTTATGTTCGAGATGCCTGGCGTAGGCTGTAGTAGTAATGCGTTGTCGATGCTCCATTTGCTATAGACGAGATCAAGCGAGGTGTCTTCTGCGTCGTTTGGAGGGAGGGAGAAGTGCATACATCCGTTCCAGCCGGAAATTATGGTTCGGGCTGCCCAGGACGTTGCGGATTCGATTGTTGCGCGGGCAAGGAGGCCAATTGTGTGGCCGTGGCGTGCGGCGAGCCGAGTCAGGGGGTCGAGGATGGGGACGAAGTCTGGGGGAACGCCTATGGGATACTTCGAGCCTGGGAGTGTAATCTTCTCGTTTGTGTGGGTGGTGAGCAGTTTCAGTGGTGTGTAAGGAAGGGGTGTGGGGAAGCGTTCAAAGCGGGGACTTTCTGGTGGATAAGATGATGGCATGGTGGTGTAGGGCCATTCGAACAAGCGCAGCTTGCAGCTGGGCTTGATGCGAGGATTCACGGAACGGGTAGATGATTCCGAATCTGTGTCTTCCCGCGACTCGTCGCTGAGAGCCTCACCGCCTGTCACTGTGAGCTTGTGCGCATCAATTCTGTCACGTTCTTCAAAGTCCTCTGTGTCGTCAGAGTCGGAGCTGACGTCTTCTGCATACTCTCTCCTCCTACGCCTGTGCTTGTTGCGCCTTGCCCTGGCTCTGCGTCGAGTCTGTACAGCTCCAGCTGCGTTCAGGGCCTCGTTCTGCTGTTGTTCTTCCTTCTCCTTTCGCACTTGGAGAGCTCTCGCCCTGTCGATCATCATGTCTTGGTCATGGTCAGCTAATTTCCTGGCCATGACACTCTTTTTGTCATCCTTGACGTAGCAGCCGGCATCCTTGGCTGCTGTAACGAGTTGTTCGCGGGTGTAATCATCATATTTGGTGTGGGTTAGGTCTTTGTCCTTCACGGAATGCTTGCCGCCTCGACGAGATGCCATTTCATGCTTGATGAATGTTCGTAAGTATTTGCAGCTCAGTCAACTGGTTACGCTGATTCTGAGATATACAGCGTATATACCATAAAAGTGTATTCTGCTATTGCTGAGTGGGTTTGAGACCTTATGAGACTCACTGTAAAGGTTCTTGTTTGAGATGATAAATTTGTCCAAGACCCTTTGTCTCAGTGGACGCCTCGGATCGCAGATTCAATTCTCCACAAAGCCTGATGTCTTGTTAGGGAAGGTTAGCACATGTTGTCTTTGTTGACACCGTTCGTCAGCTAAGAGGCGCTTCAAAGGCTCATTTCCAAGAGAGCATCTTGATCATTGCCGACTAGTAGATGCACATAGTACAGATCGTAAGCTAGGGTATCTCGCTGCCCAGGGTTAATTCGAAACCAGCTCGATTGATGAAGACTACTTACAACTCCGACTTCTCCGCCACCGAGTCCCGCCGCTTCTCTGCCTTGAAATCAAAGAAGCCCTCCAACTCCATCCACTCTGCTGCAAATGCGGTGACTATCTTGGTCCAGTCCTCCACTGTGTCCATATGCAAATGCTCCCCGTCGTCTGTGATTTCGTGCCACACTCTTGGGAATGGTGACGGAATGATGTGGAGAATCTCCACGCCACGTGCCATGAAAGGAACATGGTCGTCCTGTACAAAGCCACCAATGAAAGAGTTATCGGCTTTATTCTCTTCGTACAGGAAGTGCGGTTCAGCGCGTGGCTTCTTGTTTTGCCGCTTGGCCATGCGCTCAGGGTGGTTGGGCGAAGAGCGCATTAGCTTCAGCTTACGCAGGCGGTCTTCGACATTCGCCATGTGCTTGTAGGCCCAGTGTGTCGTCTTGAAGTATGAGGGTACCTGGGGGCCGGCCGAGCCTAGCAGGTCGAGCAGGACGAAGAGCTCCATTGAGTCGAGAGGCGTGCGGTAGGTCGAGGCGGCCGTGTGGAAAGTCGCCTCCCAGTCTTCGGCCAGAGCGCTGTTGATGTATTAGCGGTCCGTCTACCACAGAATAGCCATGTAGCCCTACCGTGCGCCGTAGAGACTGTCCGAGTCGGTCCAGCTGTGAAACGCCTCCTCACCATCCAGCAGCAGGATCTGCACGCCCTTGTGCTCCGCATCGAAGTCATCGTCTATCGCAGCCGCCCACTTCTTCGTCAGCGCTGCGTCCAAAGTGCGCGCAGCGTGCAGTAACATGGCGCATGGCGCGGCGCTGTCGGTTGCGCCGATGAAGCCCTTGGGCGTGAGCTTGCTGTCGTAGTGGGCAACTAGTGCGAGGCGCGAGACATCGCCGTCGCTGGCTCCAGGCGGGTCGCGAGTCGCAATGAGGTTGACGAAGGGTACCTGCTTCCCTTGGCTCAAGGGCGTGGTCGAGGTGGAGTTGTGCAGCTCAATGCGCCATTCCGGCAGGTTTGTCTTGAAAAAGTCGAGGAAATGTTGTCGCACAGCCGCATTGCCTTCGGTCCCTGACACTCGCGTCCGCAGAATTGGTGCCAGGAGCGCTCCGGTCTTGATGTCGAAGTCGTCGCCCGGGCCGGGGAGGCTCCTAAGTGTATCGTCGCTGAGATCGTGATAAGCACACCCAAGTGAGACGAATGCAAAGAGCGACAGCAGCGCAGAAGCAAACAACATGATGGCAGTCACGTTACATTAGACTTTACACCCCCGGAAAACGATTGCAAGAGATCCAACTTAACCAAACAGCATGAACGTTAGCATGAGCCAAGAACGTTAGCATCTCGGTCAGTTGAATCGTGGTCTCATCTCAGGGTCCATGGCCGTCATGTGACAGCGCGCTGCAGGGCAGTTCTAGCCGAGAGAGATGTCCTTCACGTGTTGCCCAGCTCACGTCTCATCAGACACCGAATGCGATGCAGCCGCGCCTCTTCACATTATCGGCTGCCGTTAGAGGCTCGGCACCATGGGCACGAAGTGTGCACCAGGTCCCCACGCTGAAGATTGCTCAGTTCATCTGCAGAAGCTGTCAACGGAAATTTTCGACGTCGCCTGCGTTACGCGCAGCCGCAAAGAAGACAGAGAAGGAGCGCAGTAAGTCGATATCATGATTATTGGTCGCCTGTTTAAACGCGTAATTGACAAGCTCCAGTGTACAAGTCGAGACTGTTGATCTATGATGCCGGCGACACGCGCACAACCTGGGTGTCCTTCTGGAAAGCCATGGCCCTGTTGCAGTTTGGCACGACGCTCGTCTTCGCTGTGCCGCCGTTATGGAATAATGAGAATCAGCCTGATCCCAATCTAAGAAAGGCTCAGGCTGTGCTGGGTAAGAAAGAGCCCTTTATTTCACTTCTTCATGACTTCGTCTTGCCATCTTCACCTGCCTACGTTTGTCTGCACCTTCTGAAGTATCGGCCTTTACATGCACACATTTATTGTCACTACAACTGCCGATGCCTTTCTATTGAACAACTTTGGAACCTCCTTCTCTGAATGTTTGTCAGTCTGTCTACCTCACTTTCGCCTTGAGCACTCGCAAACACGATCGCTATTGCTTCCCAACCATCCAATAACTGCAAGCTAACCAAGACAGTCGGCATCCTCGGCACAATACCAACCCTCACCATGGCCTACGTGACTGCCCCATTCGTACATCAAGTGTTTCTCCAAATCCCCGAACACGCCCGGCGCTCACGCCACAACCTTTTGAACTTTGCGCGCAGCTTGAACAACCCGGTCAATGCTAGCGCCACAGTAAACACCAAGCTCGAGTTTGTGACGTTGCGCATTTTCCCCTTTCGCAAGAACACCACTGCCTTCCTTCACGAGCTGCGCGCGCTGCCGCCTATGAAGTTCCGCCTGGCGAACCTCGAGATTCCGAAGTCCGCGGAATGGGCGCAGCGCCAGCGTGCGAAGGGTGTTTGGAAGCGCATGCTAGAAGTCATCGCCGAGCCGCGATTCAAGTTCTTTGTCAAAGAGGGCAAGATGTTCACGGCGAAGACGGGTGTGCCGGGCGTGTGGGAGGAGGTCGCTACGCGGATCAAGGGACAGACAACCCGGGCTGGCAAGGAAGAGGCAACGGCTGTGACCGGGCCGAGAGGCGCTATCAGAAGGCCAGCTGTTCAGAGTCCGGTGGTGTTGAGGAGACCGATCAAGCAGGTCGAGGAAGCGAGAGTCAAGAGGCAGACGGCGAGGAGCGCCAAGTAGGGGTCTGTATATAAAATTCTCGGTATGACTTAGGTGTAATAGTAGAGACCGACGCAGCGAGGTGGACTTGGCGGAATATCGGTGTTGCAATTAGAGGGTTTCATCCATGCAAAAGTCATCAAGTTTAGCCAGTACTATGGTGCTCAGATCATAGCAACAGACCTTTCGCGCTCCTCCACTTTTAGTCGTCGTATACGCTGCGTTGTTGTTGCTGTCAATCCCACGTAAGCGAGGTATTCTTGCGTGATTCCGCTAGAACATTGCGGGCCGCGCCTTCCCTTAACGCCACGTCGAGTCTCCATCTTCAACTCCATCACAGCCCATCAAGTCATCGCCAACAATAAGTACATATCTAGTGCGTAGGTCTATCTCTATTTCCTCACTTGTCAATCGAAACGCGCGTTCTTCAGTCATTGCCAGTACTCTCGAAAGTCTGGCTAGTGGCCGTCCAGTTGTTGGCTACCCAATTTGTTAATCAACAACGGGTCCGAGGCGGAAACCGTGCAAGAGCTGTGATTCTCGATTTAAGTTGCGCCTTGAATATTCCTCTTTATCTTGGATACTCGGACTACATCAACGGGCAGCATTGCACATGCGCATTAACGCGTTCAATTGAGCAGATTAACCCCACTAAGCCCGATTAGTCTACCAGCAACTACCGAGCACCCTGTTGTCGTTACCATCTGACAGCACGTCAGACACTCGGCAGACATGCGGGGCACATCAATCGTCTCAGTCCTGTTGGGCTTCTTCTTCTCTTCTGCAACCAACATCCTCGCCTTGGAGCAACAGCCTTTCGAATTTGGAGAAATGTCTGTACCACAGTATACACTGCCGCCGCTGCCGTACGCCTACGATGTAAGTCACAACCGTTCGCTCATGACTAGTAGCAAGAGACTCGCAATCACAAGTGTGTGTTGACAATTTAGGCGCTGGAACCCCACATCTCCGCCCAGATCATGGAGCTGCACCACAGCAAACACCACCAGACCTACATCACCAATCTCAACGCCCTTTTGAAAACCCAAGCAGAAGCTGTGCACACCTCAGACATCACATCGCAGGTCTCGATTCAGCAGGGTATCAAGTTCCACGGCGGCGGCCACATCAATCACTCCCTCTTCTGGCAGAACCTTGCGCCCACAGACTCGCCTGATGCTAAGAGTGCCGCTGCTCCCGAGCTGGTTAAGCAGATTAAGGCCGTTTGGGGCGACGAGGCGAAGTTTAAAGAGGCGTTTAATGCCGCGTTGCTCGGTATCCAGGGCAGTGGATGGGGATGGCTGATCAAAGTTGAGACAGGAAAGGAGCAGAGGCTTGCTATCGTTACGACCAAAGATCAGGATCCGGTGGTCGGAAAGGGCGAGGTTCCCATCTTTGGTGTCGACATGTGGGAGCATGCGTACTACCTCCAGGTAATTTGGTCTCGGTTTTGGGATGTTGATGGTGGTGCTAACTGGCGATAGTATCTCAACGGCAAAGCCGCATACGTGCAGAATATCTGGAACGTTATCAACTGGAAGACGGCGGAGGAGCGTTTCTTGGGCTCGCGCGCAGATGCTTTCAAGGTGCTGAAGGCATCGATCTAGATGCAGCATTGTAAGCAATTAGAAATGGCAAGACCTGCTGCTGCTATGTATGCGAAGTTCGTTGCGGCGTCACACTTTCTCGGAGTACCGTAATGGGCGCTAGCGCAGGGGAGTGACCAATCAGGTGCTCATCTGAAACTTGCTCAAAGGCACGCATACACACTCAACACAGAACAAAGGCGCGTGATCTTTTGCAAATGTTCATAATTACGAACAAATCCTTTCAAAGTGTCAATCATCCTGTCAAGTTAAGCTACCTCCCTACATACTCAATCGTCGCCGTAGCTCCCCAATCAGCCTCCACTCAACACAGTCCCCATCTGTCCATCACAAGTTACCATTCACCATTACTCAACATGTGCAACGGTCACTCCACTCGTATTAGTCAAGGGGGTTCAATCGCGGTGCTGCGCCCAACACAACACCTTCAACGGTCCAACACCGATGAAATTACACTATTCTTTCACAACCAGTTCTCCACGCCTGGCACAAGCGTCGAGCTGCAGGGGTGGGACGACGACGCGCAAAGAGATCGACACTGGGTCGTGATACAGTATGTCATCCCCCAACCTCGCACCTAACACAAATGTTGATGTTGGTGTAATTGTTATTGACCCACCTAGTCGCGACGGCGATCTTTCCTCCACATCACCCACAGCCGCGCAAGCTCCGCCCTTCTATTCCTTCTCCCTGGAACAAAGTGAAGCAGCAACCATGCGTCTTCCACAAAGACTAGATTTGGGCGTAGGCGATTCTGGGATCATCGGACGCAGGGTATCGGTTATGACAGGGTCGAGGACGGGGCCGTTGACGATTGCGGAGGGCATCATTGGGTGGAATTGAGACGAGATAGAATGAATTTTAGCGGGAGCTTTCGCCAATCGATACTTTTTTCAGCGCTGTGTCCTTTGACTTCTGATTGCGGGTGTATGTGTCTTCTCGTTCCGTGTGTTGATCTCAAATGACCATAGGATGCACCTCGGACAGGTCTTTAGAGCCATAGTGGAAGAATCTGGGAGCGCTTAGGACTCGGACTGCTGCTCGAGGTAGTAGTCAGGGTGTTGCTTTGACTGTCAACCCCCATGACATGTCATGCAGAGTGGATTCAGATTGCTGGTGAGGATATGTGGTCAGATTCAGAGACAAGAACGAGGTAATTTGAGACCCGCTGATAAAGCGCGCCCGATACAAATCTTTCTATGACGTTACAGCAGAGGAACAATGTTCTGCACAAGACGCACATCTCTTCTCTGGCCTTTGAACAGAATACAGAAACCACGCTATTCCAAGACCTATTACCTGAGGTTATTGTTGGTACCCACGTGTACTGCATTGCCGGAATGCAAGACTGACAACTAAAGAAAGCGGGTCGCGAACGGAAGCAGTCTCATCTTGATGCGGTGATACCGGTCGAATTGAAGATCAAGCTACATTTCTTTCTTAGTCAACAGGGAAGAACCTTTCCAGCTTCCCGAGGTGGAAGCAGAGTCGAACAGCAGTACGAGGTGCTGACAAGGCTGAGAGAACAGCGCAAGGCGTTATTCTCTCCAGGTTCCCGCTCATCCTTGGGAAAGATATGCATCGACAATGAACGGGGAAGTTTTCTTCTCACAAAACAAATGAATAGTTAGGCTATAGCTGGAGTACATATGCCGAGATCGGGGAAATAGTTTCTGTGGGAATCCACTGATTATTGAACCCCCTTCTCTTTTCCAGTGGTATAATGACGGAGAGTGTAGTATTGTTGCCATGTAAGTGCACGGCAAGCAACATTCGCTTTCGCTGCGAGCAACGTGAGAGTGGGACTAAATTCTAGCTTGATGTCGCATACTACTTCGTGATGAATAGTCACACCGCATCGCACATTTGCTGTAATTTTGATATGCCATATAGAACAAGATCACAATTGACTAAGCTGAATGATCAAGCAACGCTGCACCATGTCCTTCAAACGAAGTACAGTGGTGCTTAAGCCAGCAGGTAAGCTACACCTACGGAAACAGGAGGCAGAAATCGCGTTCACACCATCTCTTGGACTGACTCGAACGCAGCCTCGAGGGTATCAACGGAAAGCTCTCGCCGCTTATTCAGCATAGTCTTTGTAGGTCCTGATAAAGTCATGAAGATCCTCAGCAGAGTCCGATGGGACGGGCTGCATATAACGACAGCTTGAATCTTGTAACTGTGAGATTTTTAAGATCGTTTTCGCCAGCCACCAACACTCTCCAGAATGCTTCTCGAAACCCTCATGTGGCCCAAATCTGTTTTGATACTTCTCGTTGATAACGTCCCAAAGGTCTTTCCATCGGTCTAGAGCGGACAGTATAACGGCAAAAGTTGCTGGTGCCAGGAAACTCATCCTCGAGGTGGTGATCATAGACTGTATCGCTACAGAGATTCAGCTACAATCTCAGTAGCTGCTGCAGGAAATTACATACCGCAGATAACTATCAACATAGTGGGTGCTGACATGTGCTCTTCTGTAAATTCTGAAGAACCTGACGATGATGGGAAGACGAGAGACGGTATGATCTTCGACAATGCAGCTGCTCGCAGCCTACTATGTTCCATCCGGGCTATGTGTTCGAACTCGAGAGCCGTTTCTGCTTTGAATAGATTCTCTTCACAAGGAAGATCTCCGGTCATCTCAGAAATTGCCACCAGTGGAGGACTGTTGAAGAAGAGCGCCACTGTACTGTCAATCAAGAAGGTCCACGTCGCTAGTCTACAGATTGTGTCAGCAGATGCCAACAGGAATATGAGCCTGCCTCTAATACCTCACTCGAATCTCATCTGATATAAAGAGCCGCCAGCCAGATTCGTCTGAGCTGGTATCAAGATCTCGGTGTTTGTATGCAAATAGTCCTGAAGCCCGTACCGTAGCGATTAAGGACGGTAGCCTCTGAAGTCGAAGTCGCCGTCGTGTTATAGGATCGTTGCTATTGTTTTGGAGCATGATAAACAGCAAGCCCGCCTGGAGAAGCTCAAGCTCGGGATCGGTGGTCCACGTTTCACGTGGACCCCGAAGCATATGCCTCGAATTCATTTGGTCGAATACATGCGCCTCAACTATATCAAAGAACTGTCGTATCGCAAGAGAAATGTCCGATGGATTGCGGGACATTGATCCGACTAGAACGATTGTAAGCAATAACAGCAAAGACACCGTTCTAATATCAAAGCTTGCTCGATGGAGTATTGGAAACTGATTATGGAAATGGTGGAAGTACGCCCAGACAAAGTATTGTATGTTGGTCGATGAAAAAACTTCACTCGCAAGTGATGTGTCAGGGCTGGTGTGTGCACCAATGTTGCGTTCTTGTACGGAAGGTTGCTGGCCAAGTATTTGAGATAGCATCTCCTTTGCGCGGACCTCGTACGTGGACAATATCTCGGGGTCTGCTGATAGATTATTGATCATGCCGGGATACGTTCCTTCGTGTTCCCCTGCAGCTAGAAAGGGTGGGAAGTAGTAAACAGAGAAAGAGTCGTCTGTGTTGGCGAAGGACTGATCGTGGAAACTGAGCGGGTCTTCTGTGTAAATTGGTAGGATCTGTGAGTTGATGTCATGTCCCACGATGTTCAAATTGGTAGCTTCTGCGGCAATCGTTGCGGAAGGACGGTCGCCAGAAGGATCGGTAAAATTCAAGAGGAAGTCAATCGAGATGCGTGCACCATTACCACTAGCAGGAGCCTCAGCTTTGTTCGTCTGTCTGGGATTGGGGCGCACAACGACCCCCACACGAGAGGTAGCACACGACGAGGCAATGTCCATGCGCTCATAGGTACATCTTGTGCCATCCGAGCAACAGCGCATGCATGGTCTCTTCTTATCACAGGAAAGTTTGCGTCGTGAACAGCTGTCACAAGACAGGGGTTTTCTGCCACGCTTTAAAGTCGGCAAGGTAACCTCATAGCCTTGTGCAGAACAGGCGTGGACGTGCCGGCGAGCCAGGTCTCTGTAGGTATCTCAGTCTCGATCTGAGACTGGTTGTGACGGGGCTACGCACCGTCTTGTGAACTGCGCTTGGCACAGAGGGCAGGTCAATTCCTGTCTACCGGTATCTGATTACAATTTAAATGCAAAGTTCTTTGGGTGTTTGCTCGGTTGCTTACGGGTCGCCTCGTGTCGGCGCAGGTGGCTATTGGTTGAGTAGGCTTTGCCGCATACCATACACCAGTGCTTTTTGGGAGCAGCCGTCTCGAGTGGAGAAGGCATGTTCTACGAGCCTGAACCTGCGGGAGGGTAGTGGGTTTTATTCCGCAGAGGCTCGTAACCATGGGATCCGATTGGCCATCTGTGGGAGGACAGGGAGATGATCTACCGAGTAGGTCGGGCCGAAGCTAGTCTCGCGGAACGTCTCGGACGGTCGACGACATACGACATCATCACCACTTTGTGCTGGCATTGAGTCCCTGAACATGCTGATGCAAAACTCGTCATCACTAATAAGACAGTAATCACTTGCGAGGCTTCTTTATCGGTACAGACCATACTTATTTGCACGAAAGAGAGGGGCATGCTGCACGGTTGGAAGTCCTCGCCTGTCCGTAAGCATCTCAGGATTTCAGGCACTTGTAGATCATGACCAGCGCATCACATCGTCCTTTGTTGAACATACTTAAAATAGCTGAGTAGTACAATATGTTGATCCTACTTCGTACAACGATTTTATATTGTGCCAGTGAATCGTGATTTAATTAATTAAAAGTTCTAGCTTAGTACTGGATGATCTTATTTATAATATAAGAACTTAGCCACCTTTAGAATATTTAAGAGAGAGCAATAAGCTAGAGTGCATAAGATACTTCCTAGCATGAAGCCTTTCTGGTACCTATTAGGAAGAAACTTCCCGCCCGTGTAGTTGTGGCGGCCCGTGCCTAGTCTTGCCGCAGAATACCCGAGCACGGGGTGCGGAGATTCAGCCTGCTTGGCCCCACCCCGGTTCTCCCAGTATCACAATCGGAGATCGAGCTTATTGCGTTCATATGGCGTGATTGTGCGACAAGTTTATATTATATTTGAATTAGCGGCCATACGGCTTAATTAGCAAGGACCAGGATTCGAGTAACGCATGAGCTTGGTGACCTCTCGCGCTGGCCACAGACCGCTTCTTGAGATTCCTACTATGCACACGCTGGAAGGCGAAAAAAAGGTCCCTCTTACACATCAAGAAGCTTGCAGTACTATCTTGTCCACCCTTAGATCCATACTTTGTCAAAGACTTCCATGACAATGCAAACAGTCACAGCTATGGTTTGCCCATCTTCAGGTCTCTTAGGCATCTTTCTTGCCAGAATCTCCGCTTAGAGCTAGATCTTACATCAAGAAACAAAAACTAAACTTGACTTACGACTACGTTGGTGAGTGGCCATTAGATAACAATACGTTCTGTTGGCTCTGCCCACGAACAGACGAGAAGTGCTTCTCTAGTTGTCCGTGGAGGAACTGCTGGACTGGTCATAGCTTCTAGTACAAGCATCGGTTGTAGTCATTGCGCTGGTGGCATCTACGACCGAGACAATGGCAATCGGTCGGTGGTTTTGTACTATGGCCTCGTTATGCCAGTATGACATGCCCTTTTTGTTATCTCTCTCCGGATCTTTGTACTGATTAGCTGCATAGATACTTGGAACGACTGAGGACTACCTACTAAACTCGCTTGCGGATTGGGATATCATATCCACGCCACGGATTGCACTCGCAGGTTTATAGGATCTTGTTCAGCGAGACAAAACGAGCAACGGCGGTTGAATCTACAAGCGGCGGCCAGAGATATCTGAATCTAACAAGGGAGGAGGTCATCCTATCGGCAGGTGTTTTTCCATTCACCTCAGCTTCTGCAACTATCAGGTTAGACTCCACAGCTTCGTTAACCTTGTGAAACGCCCTGATTGTTGTAGACATCGGACTAGGACGTGCTTCGCGAATATACCATTGACCTTGTCTCCGGTCTCGGTGGAGCTGGACAAATCCTCCAGGACCAGAACTTCTTCAACGTTCCACGCGGCATAAGTGTACCCAACACCTGTAACTACCTTACAACGCCTGGGCAGCAGGTGTTTCCGGTCTAACAATACCTATGAAATGCAACAGGCCCATATAGAGCTTTGCTGGTGGATATTTGTCATTTGAGAAGTTGCCAGCAAGCAGTTGTAAAGCCATCTCCCTCCGGACCTCGGAAATTCTCGCAAGTTAACCTTCAGCCTGGCCATAGTTCGAGTAAATCGCCTCTGGATTCCCTGGTGGCTTCCTCAGTTTGACTAAGATTGGCGCAATTAGTGGCACGCTGTTGATATTATCGTCTAAGGGTGATATCATCATCGAGAGTGCTTTTGTTACTGACCCACCAGTCATCAACCCGAGCTGACCGAGTAACCCAAGGGATAGAGAGCCTCTAGCCGCAGCATTCAGGCGCGTTCATGAGAATTGAAACAGCAAAGCCGTTGCTAGTATTGTAGTCAGACTCGAGATCACGCCTGGTGAGGCTGTTCAAACTGATGCGCAAATCTTGAATTCTATCCGAAACTCGGTACAGAAAATCTGGAATGCAATTTCGACTTACGCCATGGGCAAGCCCGGACAGAAGAGCGTGGCGGTCGACTCAAAAGCCAGGGTCTTCGACGTTCAAGGGCTGCGCATTGAAGACTCCCCAGCCTTGCCATTCAGTCTGCCCTATCAGATATGGAATCCTCACCGGGGTTGATGATGGTCTCACCACTGTATGGATTTTGCACAGCGACAAATGCTCCCTGTCAGCTCGATGGTTCGTTCTTAAATTCCATCCGCATTCGAACAAAGTTGTAGAGAATCGGCAGGCAAGTGAAGATGAAACTGAGCCACATCTCATCGAGCCTGCTATTGCCAATAACAATCGAACAGTACGAGCATGCTTATATCGTACATCCATGCGAAGTTCTGAGCCATTCCGTATGTTCCATCTCTTGGCACGATATTCATGTCATAGACTACTTGCTCAAGCCGGATCATGCTCACGATACAAACACTAGAATATATCACTGCTGGAAGCTTCTGGGGTAAAGGTCTGACTTACGAAGATCCTGTCACAAGCAGCAATGCAGCATCGATTGTCCGGCATAGAGGAAGCTGCAGCTTGCGCAAAATGAAAGCATGCAGTTGCCAAGAAGTAAGGATTCAGGTCGGTACATCTACCGGTAGTGGTGGTAAAATCCCAATAGCGCTCTATAGGCTCGCAGACCCAGGCAAAGCCAGATACACTGAGCGTACTGTTGAAGACCGAGACGCTGATAACAGCATAGACAGCAAGTTGAAACAGGATTTTGAATGGTGATACCCGTAAGTAGAATAAGCCGAGTGATACCTTGGTAAATATGGTGGTCAGATTGAATAGAATAGGTCCAGCAATGTCCCCATCCTTTTCCCGATTGGCTGATCGAACTTCCTTTTCTGTACAGTAATCGTGGAATACGCTTCATCAATGTGTAACATCTCGCCGAGGGGTAATCTCAGGTGTATACCTAGACAATGGGTCGCTTCTTGACTTGGCTCGTACCGGCTTTTGTATCATGGTGATTTGCGTGCATGCACTTACGGTAGCCGACTTAGAAAATGCCATTGCAGATATTTTCGTGATCTCAGCCAAATGCTACTCGTGTCCAGTCTGATCCACACAGAGTTTCCAGCATGATTGAGTCTATACAATAGATCAGTATAATGCCTTTTGAAATGTGCTGACCACCTAAAGTCTGGTGCACTCGGATGTAGCCTGCTTCTGATTGGTTGTAACGTGTTTTCAACTAATCAGAGGCGGCTCTTGACATGCTCTATCGGAGGAAGGGTGGTCCGCATAATTTGGCACGCACCGATATACTGCTTTAGTATAAGCTCTTTTGATCATGTATCTACTAGTCCAAAAATTTCAGTCTTCCAAAGTTTTATAGAGGTTGGAAAGTAAACTATAGCTGCGATGAACTCTTGCTGCCTTACCGGAGTGCTTAAGCCTAAATATGCCGTGCTGGTGCGTTTGTATATTGCACAGTTTCGAAGATCTTTCACATACGACCATAGGACGTTGAAAACAAGGCTTCCCGTTCGCTCAGCCCTATTTAAGCAACGTACCGGCGGATTAGTAGTTAGGTGGGTGACCACTAGCGAATACCCGCTGTTGTATGTTTTTTTTATTCTTTGAGACATGGAGGGATCAAGCTGCAAAGTCGCAATACTCTCTACATTCGATCTAGTCTCGCTTCGTGAATGTAAGCTGGCACCCATCCTGTCATCTGGTCAGCATGAATCCAGGTACATGATCTAACACACTCACCGCTGGTACCATGCTGGCAACAACCTTCATCTCTTCACTTCTCTCCGTTGGATGATGCACCCAATCTACTTCCAGACTCGCCTTGCCAATAAGATGGGTCAGCGTAAGTGTCACGAGTCTTTGTGCGAGGCACTTATGTGGGCCCGCTCCAAACACTAGCCAATTTTTCTTCTTGCTCGCGGCGTCACCCGTAAGCCAACGCTCCGGGTCAAAAGTGTCGGGATTGGGGTAAGCCACCGGATCATGCAGGGCTGAATAGAAGGATGGAAGTACCATTGCGCCTGACGGAATGGTATATTGGGGCGATACAACAAGTGGTTGAATCGTTTCATAAGGTATCATGGGTACTGGTGGGCGGTAACGGAGGACCTCTTTAATGACAGCGTGTGTATACACAAGAGATTTCTGCATCGCCATATCGAATGATCTGTTAATATTGCCGCCTCGGGCGGTGAAGTTCTCGTCCCGGATACGATGGAGCACGTCTGGTCTGTGTGCGAGTATCTGGAAGAGCCATGTTGTTGCACTGCTGGTTGCCTCCAAAGAACCGAAGAGATGACCGAACATGACGCGACCGACTTCCTCATCTGTGTAGTTGCGGATGAATTTCCGAGGCTTTTTAACTGTCCCGATTCCTGTGTCAAGTTGCTGCTGGTAAGAATCGCAGGCGAGCATATCTTGGACCCATTGATCGATCATGCATGTCGGCTGTGCGCCGGCAGACATCCTGGCTCGTGATTTCTTAACACTTCTAGTAAAGGTCTCTTGAGTCGCGAACGCTGCGCGTCTTCCTAGCCAAGCTGTCGTGAAGGGTATGTACTTCGCCAGCGGGATATCAAATAACCCCACAGCAGCCGTGAAGTGATTGAAGTCTCTAGCGACGCTCTTGATATCCTCCTCAGTCATATAGTCCCCAGCAAAAGTTCGACAGGAGATGGTACAGTTAAGTTCTCTAAAGATGGCCAAGAATGCAACGGGTTGTTCGTTTCCAGGTGATGTCGTGTGCACAATGCTGTGCAAAAACCGAGTAATCACTTCTTCTTGTACCGGTAAGTAACTACTGAGCGCTGTCGGACTGAAGTGTGAGGACAAAGTCTTGTTGAGTTCGGCATGCCGTTGACCCTGAAGTAGAGCGATGGTGTCAGGGTAAGTATCTTTGATAACCGACGGAACAGCTAGAATTGCATGAGACGGAGTCTTCAGCACCTTATGTGCGGTATTTCGGTCGGATGTAATGACGATGAACCTTCGAAATGCGGTTAGATCGAAGATTTCAAACTGATCTATGCACCTACTTGTCCAGCACAGACATGCATGTGAACGAACTGGTAGCCCATTGAGTCTGGAAGGTGGCGAAAGTCAAGCTTAGTGACTGTGTGAGTGAGCCCAAGAAAGGAAATCTGACTGCAGCTCCAGAAATTCTTCCTTTTTGCCGCCTGTATTTGTCTGCAATCATCAGCGGACGTCACATATGCTTGACAGCGGCACATTAAATATACATTGGTCGTAAAGAGTGAGAGAAAGCAAAAGAAAAGTAGCAAATCTCCAAATATGCTGAGTATCAATGTATGACGTGATGACACCGGACCGGAATGGCAAGATGGCTGGCTGATGGAAAGAGGCTGAGTAAAGGTCAAGAGTCGCGTTCTTCATGATCTCGATTTACCAAGGTAGCTCAAAAATGAAAAACCTTAACCCTCGTTTTGGTTGCTGATTTAAAGGCGCATCTGATAGCCACTACTTATAGTGACACTCGCTGCCCGAATCCTGTGATCATGACCGTAGACCTTTTGCCGCAATGGGCACGAAGCATCGAAAAACAGTCACTGGGGCAAATACGACGTCAGTACGCTTTACGTCCCGCTGCCATTAAGCAGCATCTAGCTGTACCTGGTCAACAGACGTACGGCAACCCATCTTACAGTCAACACTTGTCTCAGTTGTCTCGAACACATAAGACGGGTAAAGACCAATTTCCCCTTTGGTGCCGTCTTGCGGCCTTAGTGGTAGTAGTAGCTTGCGCCACCAAGCTATGATTGGGCGTCCGACATTGAACTGCGTGAGTAGAATGTTCAAGTGCTAACGGCGTCGCATGCACGAATGTATCGAAACGGTCGGCCGTTGAGTCAAACAGCAGAGAGTTCCGTTCTTATGAGGACGAAACTTGAAAGAATTCGTAGGCTTCATGATAAATACCTGGGAGGAGCCTGCTGGGTTTGCAGAATGGCTAGAAAAGATTGAGTAGCTGTCCGCACTATTTAAGACCGCGTACTCAGGTATCTAACATCCACTTTTGCTACTGAGGTTGCATCTTGAGTACGCTTACGGGCTACGGGCTACAAACCAGGATGTTGGGGGTGTGAAGGATTCTTTGCTGACCAAACCTAAGTCCAAGTTTTATTGTAATATCGTATGAGGCAAGAACTTGCGGACAGGAACGCCTGATGGTTAGCGAGACCAATCAAGTCGTAAGCATCTGCAAGCCACAGCGATAGGAACATTGGCAAGGAGTTGCTATTGGCAGGGTGCTTCCCAGCCTACCGCTTATGTGCATCCTCAATACGTCTTGACAGAGGAAGTTTTCGTTGCTAGAGTCTTTTAGGGAGGAGCCTGCGCGGCGGTTGTATGGGTACGACATCTAGGTCGATAGTGTCCTCAAAGACACGATGACTTCGCCCGATCAAAGAGATCCTGGAAGTACCATCATACACGCTGAGACGTCTTAGCGTGAATGAAATTTTTCTGGGGTCGTGAGTTCGAAGTGCACTTGGTGACCGAAGTCAACGGCAAAAATGGCGCGACGTAGCTGCTACAGCGATATCCCGCGCAGAGTTTGTGGGAAGTCGGTTTTAGAGCTACAATATGTGAGAGGAAGTCTACCGAAGACTGAAGTGCCCCGAAACAGTAATTTGACACGGTGAATGTGAACCAGGGGTGGAAGGTAGTGGGCTGCCTGCGCTTGCGGTGTAGACGGCAGCTAGATTACTCAATCAGAGATTCGGGTCATCTTCCAACTCAGTTAGAATATAAATCATAGCTACATGTCGCAGCAGGGCAGCCTGTTTCGTATATCTCTTCTTCGCTGCGAAAACCATCGCGGAAATGGGGCACGAGCAAGGCTGCTAGCGGCGCGCGGGCGCTAGACCAATTATAGTAAGGCCTTGTCTCATTGAATATCTTTGCATCAGGATGACCATACATCTCAACTTCATCTCACAAGTGCGCATATACACACAATGCCACCTTCAGGCGCAGCTTACAACATCGACTGGGTGTGGTCTTTCGACTCCAACGCCCATGTCGCGACCCACCGCGACTGGTTTACAAAGTTCACTCCTCTCACATCCCAGATCACGAGCACGCACGACAACACTACATACTCCGTGGAAGGCATTGGAACAGTCGAAATTGAGGTGCGCAGGATCATTGGAAACGCAGCGAAAAGAAATGTTGGCCCCAAAAACTCCAAAGTCACACTCAACGAGGTGCTGTACGTTCCGGACTTCATCTGCAACGTGATGGGCGACCCTGTGCGAAAGGATTATGACATCTCCATAGGCGCAGAGCGCTGGATTATGGATAAGAATACCGGTCGGGGGATTGGCATCCTGGACAAGAACCCAGCAGGGTTAGTGAAGATCTTATTGAAAGGGCAGGCGAAGGGCGAAACCGGATTGAAAGGAGATGTACCAGAAAGAATTACTGTCAAGTGGCCTAAGCCCGAGACTGGGTAGAAAGACTAGAAGCTTTTTTTGTTGGTATGACCTGAAACGTTCTCTATGCTACCAAGTTTTTCAGGGATTAATATTATACGACAGAATTGACATGTCATGGTGCTCTGGAGATACTATGGGCCATACCCAGCCTGAAAATGTGTTATGATGAAGTTTTTACAAACTGAAGCCCCTTAATGTCTGCTTTCGCGATTGGTAGCAGCTCCTGCAGCATAATGTCACAAGTTTGACGGTGTGCATAATCGACCTTGCCCCACTATGGATTGGGCCTTGCTCACTATTTACTGCGGTATATGCAGGATTTGCTTACATTCTGGTGCCCCGGCCTTGTTGCAATCATTTCTTCTGTGACTGTGACAGGCACACACCCATCCAGCGACTCCATGCACGGTGCATAGTCAGCCCAATCGGACTGACTTCGACAATGCCTAGATTCCACTTATCAGACGCCACTAGAGCATACGAAGCGTAGAATGGAGCGTAGCGACAGTCTAAGCACGTGAAAAGTTGTCAAAGCCTCTTCAAGAAACATCCACTTGAAGGATTTCAGACGCTACCACTCGATAAGATGCCCGCCGATTCGCGCCACTAGCTATCACACAGAATAAAGGAGACAACGGCAGTACCCCTTCTGGATACTGTGACAGCACTAGAAGACTGACCGTCGTTACCGAGAGTTCTGATATGGTCCTGGTGTGTGGTTTTGTGTGAAGCCATCGTTGGTCTTATACTTTCCGCATACGCTAAAGCGATAGACACTCATTATGACCATCAACTGTGGCACATTTCTGACCTACTGAATCCTTGATGAATGGAACAAGGTGTGTAGGGAGCTGAAGATTGGACAAAGACCGGGTTTGACCATGCACTCTGTAGCTGAGCAGCAGATTTGCCATGCGGTATGAGTTCCAGAGCCGTACCACGACATTGATATCATGAGATGTAATGCTGTCACGTCAATACCCTCTCAACTTGCAGTCAGTGGCTCAACCACGAATTGCTAGTAATTCGGAGACCTGCGGCGCAGTTGATATACTTTCACTCCAACCGTGGAGTTGCGTTCATCACGGCAAGCGGGTCAAGGATTCATTGTGCATAGCCGACAGCTAGTTCGCCAGTCTTTGATGAATGCGCTGATGCTATACCGTCGACAGCAGTCCGTGTATTATAGAGCGGCCAATGTCTGGGATTAGTGGCGCCCCGACCTCAGGCTATCAATACACATGACATTGGCGACTTGTGACTCGACCGACCAATGTGTTTAGCTGCAATCAACGCAATACTAGATCGCCAATGTGTGCTTGATCCGGTTGTCTGATGTACCAAAGGCTCTATAGCAAGACTTGTTATATAAGGGTCAGGTCGGCATTTACAACTACTGGAACAGACAGTGCACTGCTCGTTTTCGTCAATGCTTTCGGATATGCAAGCTTGGTTCCAGCCATCAGACTCGTTTGGTTTGTTTCCCCCAGGACCACGAAAGCGAAATGGCCCGCACGGTTGCAAAGCAGAGTACCATTCTCTCTGCTCCGACTGTAACGGGTCTGGAAGTGAGGCAAAACACAACGCCCAGGAATTAGCTTAATGCTGGTCTGGATGCACGAGGTAACAAGGCCAGTGCACACGTCTGCTGAACTGTGTTGGAAGCTCTAACAAACTGCTCTCGGTCTAGTGCCTCTACATATCTGGTCGAGCAGGTAGCTTTCGGAGAAGCCTTGTGCGCAATACATTTGTAAGCGCCGGGTTCAGGTTATTCAAGTCCTAATATTTCGCGTCTTCAGGTTCGCTTCAAGGCGTTGAGACATGGAGGCGTTCGTACGTTGGTGGGATGTATTCGTGACGCTGAACGAGGGCAATCTGCAAAGCCAACACCCCTGATGGGATCAAGTTTACAATTACTTGGTGAGCATTTCCACTCGCATATGCACACTCGCCGGCGAGAGTGGGTACGAGATGGTGCTCCTGAGAACGGCCATTGGTTGTGTGAGACCTCAGCAAAGATTAGTTTCTCCCATCTGTGAGTACGCAAAAGACTGCGATTGCAGGTCTAGGATAACGTCGACTAATCAGTAACGATCAATGGCTCCTAGCCCATGCGCAGTTGTCTGTGCCAACGTATCTGTAGCTAAGCATGCCAACGTGCTTATACTCACCTTTGATTCTCTCGATTTGCAATCCCTCGAGTGTGGGCACGCGCATCTAGCCTCTGGTAACCGACACACCTGCGGCAATAAAGGGATAGGTCTGTTGCAACAACCACCGGCCCTGGTCGCGCGATCTCGAAAATTCATTCTGCGGGAAATTCATGGCGGCGCGATCTAGAAGGCGTGTCTGGCAGGGTGAAAATGTTGCTTGGCTTTTAGTATCATTGGGGGCGGCCTTTTGAACCAGTCGCACGCGCCGGCCGGACTCTGGAAAAGGTTACATGCTTTTTTTTGTTAAATCCAGGCGCTCGTTGTGGCGTGTCTAGACGGGTAGGACCGAGAGCAGTGACCAATGCATCGTTCGCCGTGCATAGTCATGTGTCTTGCGGCTTTCTGACGTCGGGCTCCGCCTGATGTTATGCAAGGTCATCGAGAAGGGCGAATCAGCCATGTTGATAGACGTCTTATCTCTATCGCTGATCCCTTTTCAGATATGATGCAAGAGCTAGAAGATAGTTGGAATGCTGCGAGCGAGGACAGGCCCATGGACTAATTTAACAAGTGTATGGTTTAGTCCAATTTTTATGCTTGACCTTCATAAGCTTCCACTCCAATTCCGCAATGCATTTGTCAAGATGGGCATGTTAGCTGTAGTCAACTTGGATGTGACGTCGGCCGACTGCGATCGCAGGGTCGATACGAGTGATAGATTTGGTATCAGTGTCAGATAGCGGTCGTTCCACAATTTCCCTAGCTGCATGAAAGAGCCTCCTCACACCTACTGTCGGGCCAGATTTCTCAGCAGTCCCCCACGTGGTGCTCCTATCAAGATCCTTCCGAGAATCTTATATTTGCTTCAGAGAAAGCTCAGACAAAAGTCGTGATTTGCGGCCAGACGCGGTACTCCACCCCCGCATTCCCCAGGAACGAGAACGGCGCTGCACTCGGGAGAGGAGAACTGCAGTGTAGAAGTGGGCCTTCCAGGATCTTCTGTGTAGTGATAGGGACCCGGACCATCTGATGTGTCATTGTGGAGAATCCCAGAAGAGGCGGCGCTGTCTAGAAGCGATGGCCGTCTGGCTGCGCTCAGAGCCTTTCCGAGAGGAATCTGCACTCGGAAACGCCTTCCGATCCGAGTCACTGTTTGCTATCGCCGCGGTGTCAATTGCAGTCCCATTCTCAAGAGCTCCAGCTTGCAAGTACTGCAATAGTCTTGTGTTGACAACGATCTAAAGCATGCCGAGGGCGAATGAAAGATTCCATGTGAAGTGCGAGACTATCATAGGGAGGAAGAGGTTGCGGGAAATTCTTGCTCTCGGAGAGACTGCGGGCAATTAGCGTAACCTTGCTCAGCCTCTTCCAGGATCTGCGCGGACACTACCCCCGCAAGAAACGCTTGGCCCTACTCCACCCCCAGGACACGGCGCGCCCGCGTCAAGACTTGTCCGCACTAGATCGCTGCGTATGATGAAGTCGGGCTCTATCTTCAGAGTGAGAGCACCATAGACTCAGTTTTACATCAGTCTGTTGCACCGTTGGTTTGAGCTGTGAGTAGGTAAACCCCGCTCAGATCTCCCCCAAGCCTGATGTCACTATCTCCCAGAATGCCTAGTCCCATCTGAAATCTCTTAGTGATCTTGTTTGCTGTGGCTTGATCAGCGCCTGGGCATTCGTGTGAACGGCTCACCTTCAGCAGCCCATAGAGATGAACGGTCCGCTCCGGATGTTTGTCGCCGCCGGCTGATATTGCACACTGCTGCTCTTCCCTGTGTGTGAGGCGTGACGTAGCCGAAGTAAGAAATCGCTGCACGCAAGGGTTCACAAAAGTCGGATGCGCCTCCGATGATATCGGGACGGGGTCCGGAAAGTATCACCAGGATTGAAGCGGCAGATGCTCGGATCGGAGAATGACCAAACGTTGGGACGAAAGCACCGTCCAGAGCGCAGAGCGTGCTTTAGCGTACATGCGATCGCTCGGCATCATCACAGATGTGGAATAACGAAACGACATGGCCGCGCAAGTCCAAACCCCCAGACATTACGTACTGATATCTGCACCCCAGGAATGACAACCGAAGATCTAGAGATGGTTCATAAACGCCTAGCTTTCCCCAGTTTCTACCTTATTGTATTGTATCGTCTCCACACTTGGTCGCACGACACTCTCAATCGTCGACCCAATCGCTCGAACTCGACCTCCTCTATGCTAGTCATAGTGAACTGACTCCACAATGTCTTACGAACCGAAGCACGACCTTGAGCAGGCCCAGTCGGCGGACAATAAGCATGATCTTGGTCTTGAGCCCCAAGAGACACGTCGCAGAGGGAGCGTTCTTAGTGTGTTGAGCCACAGAAGTGGTCGTCGCTTCAGCATTAGCGACGAGGTGTTTGGTGAAATCACAGAGAAGGGTCCTAACTATCGCGATGTATGTCAATCAACCGCCCCCGAAGTCTTTTATAAGCTGACATGCGCAGGTTGGATGGATGGGTACTGTGGTCGTCATGGTCAAAACCCAGATTGGTTTAGGTGTGCTATCTATCCCATCTGCTTTCGATGCGCTCGGTCTTATACCCGGTGTGATTTGTCTGCTGGCAGTCGGTGGTATCATCACCTGGGGCAATCACGTTGTTGGAGTCTTCAAGCACAACCATCCTGAAGTGTACAGCATCGTAGATGTTGGGGAAAAGATTGGCGGAAAGATCGGAAAGGAAGTCGTGAGCGTTTTGTTCATGTTGTGTAAGTATCAAATTCATCGCATGAGAACTCAATCTGACTATCAGCAGGGTGGATTTGTGTCGCAGCCGCCGGCTACTCGAGTATCTCTACTGCTTTCAACGCTCTCTCCCTTCATGGAACCTGCACTGCCGCATTCGTGGTAGTAGCTGCTATCATTGGTTTCCTGACTGGCTCGATTCGGACACTCGGGAAGATCTCCTGGTTGGCGTGGGCTGGTGTAGTGTCTATCATTGTCGCGCTACTTACTTTGACCATCTCAGTTGGTATTCAGGATCGTCCTGCGGAAGCGCCCCAGACAGGACTCTATGTCTCGGACTACAGACTATTTGGCAGCCCTACTTTCACACAGGCCATGGGCGCAATCAACACCTTCGTCTTCGCCTATGCCGGAACCCCGGCCTTCTTCGCCATCATTTCCGAGATGCGCGAACCCAGAGACTACAACAAGGCTATGTACATCTGCCAGGGTTTCATGACTTGTGTCTACATCGTTGTCGGTATCGTGGTCTACTACTTCTGTGGCTCGTTTGTCTCCTCACCTGCCCTTGGGTCTGCTGGTCCCCTCCTCAAACGCGTCTGTTACGGACTTGCACTACCCGGACTGATCGCTTCTACATGCTTGGTCACACACTACCCGGCCAAGTACGTTTTCCTGCGGGCCTTAAAGGGCTCTAAGCATCTGGTATCTAACTCGAAGACCCATTGGCTGACTTGGCTGTCCTGCACATTTGGTGTGACTGTTGTCGCCTACATCATCTGCTCTGCCGTGCCAAACTTTGGATCTCTCATCTCTCTGGTCGGCTCGCTGCTTGCTACGTTCATGTCCATGCAGCCTCTCGGAGCTATGTGGTTGTATGACAACCTCAAACGGCCGACAAAGGGCACAGGGTGGACCGTTGGTGTTGCTTGGTCCTGCTTCGTTATTATCATCGGCACATTCATCATGGTAGCTGGCTCATACAGTGCCATCGATGGCATTATTGCCGACTACAACTCGGGGAGTTCAGGCGCATGGTCTTGCGCCGACAATTCAAACTCGGTTGCAGACAGCTGAGCAGAAACTCACGTAGGCACGACGGTCACTCTATACCGGGCGCTAATTGCGTATCACTAAAGCACCGGTTCTGTAGTTGAATACAGTATTTGCAAACGAGACAATATGACATCTCTTTGATTTCGGGTCGATCCAGTAGCTAAGGCTATGGTATACACAGCATGACCTGCATGGTTTTCGAGATAAGTGAACGATGCTAACAACTTGACCGAGTTGACAGAATCTGCACCTCCGAATCATTCGATTTCTGAAAATTATAAGGAGATGCTGGTTAATTTGCTTCAACGTCATCTTCAATCTGGTCGTGACGGCCTGACCACGTGTCAACATTTGGTTGAACAATCGGTGATAGAGCTTTGCGAAGGCAAGAGAAAAACAGCTGAGATTTCTGGGTTATATCAGGGGATTCATACCTGGGGTTTCATAATTCTCACTGGTTGTACTGCAGAAACTTGAGCGAATTTTTAGTCACCGCTAAACTAGATCAAATTGCAGCTCACGCAGTGCTACAGACTTGAGATTATGGCAGTCGTTAAACCGATTCTTTGCACTATGGCTAACATGGCTTTCCCTCTAGTGTTCATTGTTTAGACAAACAAAGGCACGCAAACGCGCGAGTACGGACTATTTGACGAACAAAACCAACTGGGCTGTAACAAGCAGTTACTTGTTCAAAATATTATAAAAGAAATTTTTGTTACCGAAGCCATCCAATTTCTGGACCCGGCAGAGACTAATCTGCTACTCGCATTTGCGTTTGGAAGTCGAGTTTCGGCTGGTATCCTTCTTGTTCTTTTTACGCTCACGCAGATCTAGCGCATGCAAGGATGGTATTTTTGAGCTGTTGCTGTGGAATATTTGACACAGGTGTGGTGTACTTCAATGTCGTTTTGTAGAGTCGGATGCATTTCAATTCTGACGTTCTGAGTGAAGATGAAAACGAAGCTCCGAGAGCAGTACAATCTGAGGTGTGAAATTGCAGACCGCATGGAACCGTGCGATCTCGTGTCCTGACGACACTACATACAATGTGCGACGTCTTCCACGCACAATGAGTCTACTCTTTGCATTTTCACTACCTGCAGACCTTCAGGACTGGTATATATACTTCTCCAGCTCATCGTCTTCTAGATCTCTATCCTTGCAATACCCGCTTTCAATTCAACAGGTTTGAACTAACAGAGCTCAATTCTACCAATGGCAGTACATACCATTCCCTACGAGCACGCACCAAGCTCTCGTTCCTTACCAACTTGCGACCTAGATCTCGCCTGTCACCAGACCATGGAAGAATTTCCGACTCTTACTACTATCCAAACTGGAGATCAAATGACTATGCGGAGTGCAAAAGATGAAGAAGTTGGCAAGGGAGCTAAGGATCCCGAAATGAACTGCACCGGCCAAGTAAGCACTCTTAGTGAAAGCGCAGAAAACTGGCGTCGTTTCAAAATTCGGGCGACGACATTCCATCGCTTTCTAGATCTGCCCAAGGAGATTCGTGAGTCGATCTGGGACCACAGCCTCCGCGATGAGCCTTATCTGGTCTGCGGATATGAACAACGTCACTTCACGGACATTGTGCACCTGCGCAACTATAACATAAACGACAACAGTATCTTCCCCTTCTTACCCGATATCTGCCGGCTGTCCCGTTCTACGCGTGAGGAAGCCATTCATGTCTTCCTCCGTGGTTCGACCTTTATGATATCGTCGTATCACAACAACATATACTTTTCCGCTTTTCTACAAGCCACTGACACTTACCGTTCAGTCCGCAGTCTTCACTTCGAGAACTTCCAATATTTCAATCGTAGGCGCAACCCCGCCACTACCACCACCACCACCACCACCACCACCACCAATGCTGACCTCGAACTCGCTGCTCAATGCACAGGTCTCAAGCACGTCACGCTACGTATGCGTATCGGCCAACTCGTTACGTGGACTGATCGGAACCAGAACGAGTACGTGCCTATCCCCGTGCAGTCGCTTTGGGACCGTTATGTGCTTGATCGGCTGATCGCGTGTAGTGAGATCACCACGGTTACAATCATGCGCAAGGGTGCTTTCACTGATTCTAGTGATCAGGCGATTGCAGCACTTGTGGCTAAAATAGAGGAAGAGTTCAAGGCTGTTGGCCGCACGGTTGTGGCTAAGGATTTTGGGTATTATGGTTGGTAGTTTGCGGTGATTAAGGAATGATTCCTTCTAAATAGAGCTGGCTCTCGAATAAAATTCGCTACTTGTGTAAATCCAGGTTACTAATGTCATGTGCTTGTGTTTTCCATACCAAATCAATTGCATGATTCTTGTTAACAATGGTTCAGATACGTCCGCAAGCTCTTCAGCTGAGCTTAGTCACCTTCTTTGTTATCAACAAGTATCACGGGTACAAGACCAAATTGTGCCAGCAATTATCTCGATTATTTTGCCACTTGGATACACTGCTCCCAAGAAGCCATATTCTAGAGACGTTGGAACCAATCGCGAGATTAAAGTACAACGTCGCAGGTCAATGGATCGATTGCAGTAGGCGCCGAAGTCACAGCTGTTGCCTCGAGCTCGAATGTGAGCATTCGAGTCCAGTCGGTAGCAAGCCTTATGGCAATAAGATGTGGGAACTTAGATGGTTCGTCACAGCGCGGAGTATGAGCGTGCGGGAATCTGAGGTCTATTGATCCGATCCAGTCCGTGGGTTCAGAGACTGACAGCACCACTTCGTTGACTTTTCATCGACAAAGACCCAGCTCAGCGGTTCACCAAGATCGCGTCCCACCGCTGCGGTGGTCACATGGGATTCTCCAATCCACCACAATGCGCGTGCAAGCACGTGCTGGATATGTTCTGACTCACCTCAACGTCGCTTTCGACGCCGCGTTGTTAGACGCACCCCTCATGCACCAAGTCTCGATCCTGGCAGCATAGCAACTCACTTATCGCCAGTCATGTCCTGTAGAAAGCCTTATAACGGCAACATTCGTATGGTGTGTCTAGATGCTTCTTCAACTCTTCATCAGGATTGAGGTTAGACAACAAGAATCGAAATCTCGTCCACAGTGTATTGCTACTCGAATCTGCGATCAAAAGCAGAAAAGCCAAAAGTGAATGCTACCGCGCCCATACCGTCAGTTCCCTATTTTGCTATGCCTAGAAAGTTACCAGCCTCTGTTCCAGTCGCGCTATCCTGCCTGGTAAGTTCCTCGCCTTCCTTACCTGTCGCAGGCGCCACTGCAGCCAGGATATCAAGCATGCCCTGTTGTACCTTCTGTCCGGCAAAGCCACCTTCAAGATCATCAGCCAGGTCTACAACTCCTTGAGGGAAGACGCCGGCAGCGCGCCCGTGGGCAGTTTCGTCGGCACTGAAACGCGTGACTGCCTGCACGACACCATCAAGCTGTGCAGATCCCATTGCTTTCATCATAGCACCAGCCTCGCTGGCTACGAATTCTTCTTGTGCTGTCATCGCGGTGGGGATGAACCAAGGTGCTACGAGGTTGACGCGAACCGGAGGATTGGCAGCACCAGCACGGTCTCGCGTGCCATAGAAGAGTCCACGAACACCAAACTTCGACATGCTGTACGTCGCACTCGATGGAAAGCCGACATAGCCTGCAAGCGATGCAATCAGAACGATTGAAGGAGCGAAAGACGAGTCTCGGGGTAGGCGGAAATAGTGAAGAGCGAGGTAACAGGAATTGAAGACCCCCTTAAGATTTACGTCCATGGTGCTGTATGATGGCTCTGGTGGTTCACTATCCAGGTCGGGCGCTTCGGCTGGTATCATGTCCAGCAAGTTCTGCTCAGCGCAGATGCCCGCGTTTGGAACTACGACGTCGATCTTGCCCCCACCAAATGCTATAGCTTTCTTGAACAGAGCAACTTGTGACGAGTGTGAGGTCACATCGCTCTGCACGAATTGGACCTTGAGGCCCTTCGATGTCAGCTGCCGAGCGGCAGCCTCTCCAGTCTCGACACGAACATCGGATATCGTGACAAGCGCGCCGGCCTCTGCCAATTTTGTTGCACACGCGAGACCAATGCCTCTCGCTGAACCGGTAATGAGGACGGATCTTCCTTTGAGGCTCGACAGATCTGGAGCTTGACCGAAGTCCAAAAGTGTGGACTTCAACGGCAAGGAATCGGATTTAGTGGACATTGTTGTAGACAAGACAGATGCGGTCGAGACTTCGGACGACAAAGGTCAAGTCTACGAAGTCATGTAGTACTTGTACTTGTACTTTGGTGCGATTACCCCTCCCGTATCCGACAATGGCTGGTGACGCCGACGGTGTCGTGACTAGCCAATACACACGCAGGAACTAGTAAGTTACTGCCAATCGGCCACAATACAAGAGTCGTCGGATCTGAGTCTCATGGTCTGTGGGGCGCCTTGGCGTGGCTTTGGTGGAGATGCAGCACGAAATGCGGGGTACGGTAGTGTGGTCTGGGGAAGCATCCGAAGTGTCCGCAACACCAGACCTACAAACAGCGTCAAGCTGGGAACTGGAGCTAGAGGTTCGTGGTCGTGTGCAACTTGTCGCCATCTCGAGGAAAGTTCTGCCAGATGGTCTCAAGACTGCTGTCCTCATCCAAGGGTGAAAGACCAATCCCATTCTCGGAGCACATCTTCCCAGCATCTTCGCGTACCACCTTCCAGCCTTGGTCGCCAAACCTCCTTCAGCACCTTTTGAACACTGTCAATATTTTCGTAGCGGTTGCGATCTGATATATCCTTAAGCCTCTTCGTCAAACGGTCGATGGCCACATCACTGTCGAGCTCGGCACCAGCCATGAAGATGGGATACAGCAGACTCGATTCGGCCGGGCTGCCAGGAGGTATCCTCATGATGAACTCCATCGCACGGGCGGCGCATCCCGGAACCAAACTTGCATGAGCTGCCGAATTTCGATATAGTTGGATCAAGGCAGACAGACGGTATGATTCGGCCAGGGCGATCAGGTCGAGCGCTACGGGTAAGTCCACTCCAGACGAGAATGGGCTCTCGTAAGTCCAAGTCTGAATGCCAGTTTCAATCGCGTTGAAGGTTGCTTCTGTTAACTGCGGGAACGCCGGATCCGGGTTGACAACGTATTGAATCTTGCTAATTAGATCGCACATCTGATATGCAATACCCATCAATGGATCGATCGTCAGCGGCATTGCGACATTGAGCATTGGCAACAGATCGCGTTCGAGCGATAGTGCTGGGGCCGTTGCAGAAGCCGAAACCTGAGACATGACCGATGCCATCGCGTAGTGGTAGGTAAAGTGCCGATGCAACGAATCAACCTCGATGCAGTCGACAATACTCTGCTCTGGAGACAAAGTGTCCAAGATTTTGCGTACGCACTTGAGCTGCTGAATCCAGGTCGTACTTTTGTTTCCCTTGAGTGCTTCCAGGCCCACCAAAAGCAGAATGATTGCAACGACTTGGTAGGTATCACGCAAAGGTTGACCTGTTGGTGATAGGCGTTCTTTGATAAACCCACTGCATAGCCTTTGATGGCGCAGGGAAACAGATCGAAGATGCACCGCACGATCCTTATCTTCGGTGCGCCTCGCAAGCTGAGCTGATGACAAAGCAAGAATGGCATCCAGCATGCCCTCTGTTTGAAAGGCCCATGGCATATACAGCGCTGTGTAGAAGCTCGTGGGAGTTGTTGCTACCGATACACTGGGTACAAATTTCTCGATATAGTACTGCAGCAGGTGCTGTCTTTCAGCTCCAGCATCGCCAGGAAGCAGATCCCAGCACCCCAGTGAATCTGGCACACTCTCGATGATCTCTTCAGGACTTGAGCTTGAGCTCGTGGAATTGTTATCTTGAATAAGTTTTCGCTGCGCTTGCCAATCGCACGAGAGGTTCAGACGGGTACAATTCTCGCATGTCGGCCGCCGATTATCGCAGCGCTTTCGCCTGGCACGGCATGTCAAACACCCTGTCCGGGAGCGTGGGGCAAATTTTCGTTGGCGTGGCTTCGACTCAACCATACTCGGCAGACAATTGGAAAACCTTATCCCGGGTTTGGTCGGATAGTCAATTATCCATGGGCGAAGATGCGTGCATCACCGACCGGGCGTTATTGGAGAGCGTAGAGGTGAGAGAGTCAGTGTTGCGAAGCGAAGATGCGCGACAGGCCCTTATCGTCAGCGCACGTGGACACGGCCAATCGGGCCGTCTTGAAGAGGCGATAACACCGAGGTCCATTCCAGCCTTACCGTCATGCTTCATCCTGTCGACTTCACGATAGGCAAAGAAGAGGCGTGATGGAACAATGCTTCCGCTGCATCAAGGTGGCCATGAAGTCGGAAATACGAAGTGACCTGTCTGTCGTCCATTGAGGCCCACGTGTTCGAGCTGCCCCACAGACATCCTTGTCGAGTTGCCCTCTTGGGACACAACTGCCAAAGCTCATCTCCGAGCGCACATCACTGGACATGGGCATAGCACGTGTATAAAGAGCAGATCTGGTGTCGACACAGGAAGTCGTATCACAGCACCGCCAATCAGCACTTCAAAATGGGACGCTTCACCACCGTCCTTGCCGCTGTATCAGCCATTACAACCGTAGCAGCCGACGAGTTCAATATTCTGCGACATGTCGGTGGTAATGGGCAATGGTTTCCTGGTATGGCCACTATGGTACAAATCCTACTATAACTTACAGCAATGTAGGACCGGAGGTAACTGGCATCTCGTCTGAGGTACCAGAAGGATGCCACGTAGATCTTGCAGCTTTCTTCTCTCGCCATGGTAGCCGTTACCCTGACACTGGCGCCTACAACGAGTGGCTCAGTCTCTATACTCACGTGCAATCTGCCTCAAACCTCACTGTGAGTGACAAGAGCTTGGAATTTCTCAAGACATGGAAACCGGTGCTGTCGGATCCTTCCAACCAGATCGGCCAAATTTCTACGACTGGTTATAAGGAGCTTATCGAAATGGGCGCAACCTGGCGGCTTCGTTACGCCGACTTATACGACTACAACACCCCATTTACCATGTGGGCCAACTACTACAAGTCGGGCCCTCGCGTCCGTGACAGCGCGCGCCTCTTCGCGCACGGCTTTCTCGGTCCAAATGCCACCGATCTCGGCACCATCTATGCTCTGAACAGCAGCGATCCGGCATCCTGGATGAACTCACTGGCAACTAGTGACCTGTGCCCAGCCTACAATGACGAAGGCGGCAGTCCGTACAAAGATGTCTGGGACAACATCTACCTGCCGCCCATTCGAGCTCGCCTTAATGCACAGATCCAGGGAGGTTTCAACTTCACCCAGCAGGAGGTCAGCATCATCCCATACTTGTGTGGCTTTGAGACGCAAATTACCGGTCGTCGAAGCTCTTTCTGTGACATCTTCACCGAGGAGGAGGCTTTGCAGTACGAGTACGCACAGGATCTGCGATACTGGTACGGCAATGGTCTGGGATCGGACATTGAGAAGTACAACATGCTGCCAGTAGTCGAAGGACTGGTGCAGCGTTTTGTCGACGGCCCGAACGCAACATACGCGGTTGGCAACGGCACCTTCGTGCCGCCCAAGGTCATCGCCTCGTTCTCTAACGACGGCCAGATCAACCAGTTGCTTGCTGCAATCGGCGTCTTCGACAACGAGCCCCAGCTTCCTGCGAACAGGACCTTACCAGATCGCAAGTTCAGGGCCAGTCGTCTTGTCACGATGCGCGGCACCGTTGCGTTTGAGCGCCTGGCTTGCCCGGCCGCCACCAGTGGCTACGCCTCCAGCAACTCAACGGGCGACGCATATGTGCGCATCCGTCTGAACGATGTCGTTTACTCAGTTGTGGACTGCACAGACGGTCCTGGGTCGTCTTGTCCGTTGTCGCAGTACCAGAACATCATCAAGAGCAAGATCGATACGGTCGGCGACTTTACAAAGATATGCAACACGACCGACTCCAGCTTCGCAGCCAGGCCAACCGCGACGTTCTTCAAAGACAACACGCTGTCGTATCAGCGTGTGGTGAAGCCGTAGAGCCGATATTCCTCCTAGATACTGTCAGTTATGAGTAATTGAATGTCAAGTTACCCTGCCACAAATCGCAGGACTCTCACAAAACGTGCACCTCATGATGAACATACGAAAAGCGAGTCATAAGTGCATCTCCAGGCAATAACAACAACAACTCCTCATCACGGCAGCGATATCGCCAACGAAATCCTCGTTTTGACATGTATAGGGCGCACTCGGCACCTCCCACCCACGCCATCGAGTACTAACCACTAGTGTCAACACGCAGGGCGCAACATGTCGACACCACGGCGTTTGCTTGCATCGCTTTTCTAATCACCCACAAAATAACCCCTAACTACGCATCTGACTCATAGTACTGTCCGTAACAAGGCGTCATAGCAAGCGCATCTCACATCTCACGCCCACACCATAGCAGTGTAGTCAGCCCCCTCCTCCCCCGGTGATAACCACCTAGTCAGCCAGACTTACAAACCAACAGCGGCTTGTGCTGATTCGCCAATTCCACTGCTCTCTCGCGTCCGCTTTCCCCAAAGCGCGACCAAGTGGCTTGCGGCTCGGCTACGGTGGACGCTGATTGGCTGCGCTGCCTCAAGTCAGCTATGGCGAAATGACGGGGGATTTTCGACACGCAGGGCGTGGTGAAGCGCAGATGTGGATTACGGGGTCGCAAGGCTTGGGGGGTTTTTGTAAGCTCAGGGCGTGCGGACGACATGTGGTGGGGAGTCATGGCGGTGGTGGTGGGTGGATTCCGGTGTTTTGATGCCGTGATCGGGAGAGGTTCATGGTCGGCGGGAGTGGTATAAGAGGGTGAGGTTGTCGCTGGCGGAGGAGCACATCAATACATCACTTATATCTCTCTCCTTTGCCGAATTCGTCAGGTGATTCGAAAACTTACAACGCACGCTGCCGCACATCAAACGCGTCAGACGATCGCATCGCCACGTCTGCTCTCCAGCCCAAGCATTCCACGCATCTTATCCCGTTTTGGACACCAGCGCGACCGCACTCTCACAAAACCTCACGTCACTCACAATCGCGAGGCTCAAAGATACACCATCCTCGCAAGCATCTGCTGCAGCAGCCCAACCGCGCACACGCCTTGCTTGCTTGCGCAGAACCCATCAGCACAGCCATCTATCCACAATGTCCACCACATCCACGCCCCGCTCCTCCATCTCGCTCGCCAAATCAGCACTCATCGACGACATCACTCCCCTTGCGTCTTCGTCTTCCACGGCTTCAGCACGTCCCTCGCAATCAGCGACACGCAGGATCTGGGGGCGCGTGAAGAGGCACGTCAGAGAGCACCATGAGAGCGTGCAGGCCGTGTATGAGAATGTGTATGGGCAGAATGTCGGCCGGGTGGGGAAGGGGGGAGAGAGGCAGGAGGTGTGGGTGTATGAGAGGGGGGTGTATGGGGCGCGGTGAGGGGCGGTGATTTTGGAGCGAAGGGGGGAAGGGAGGAAACGGGAAGAGTGTAAGAAGAGTGGATGCGCGGGGAGTTTGCGGCGTTTCGATACCATTCTCTTTGTTCTTCTGGGTTTATCGGGTTCGCTTCATGGATCGGTGTTTCTGTTAGAGAAATTAAAGATTAATACCAGTATACATGTATAGCTCTGCTGTGCTTCACCACAACTATCCTCAGTGCAGGAGCTTCTCGAGCCCCTCTCGCACCGCATGGGGAACACGCCCAAGCCCTTCCTCAACGACCGCATTCTCATCCGCCCAACTGAAGCTAAGAACCAGACAGCCATCGGCGCCTGTCACGGCGCTGAGACAGATTGGCGCGCCGGCTTGATTCGTGCTCTGCGAGAAGGTCATGCGTCCGCAGCTCCACTTGCCATCACTCTCATCCACATCCTCTGCAGCAGCTGATTTCGAAGAGCTGTGACCGCGCCACACTCCTAGATTAGACACCTCGCCACTACACTGGCGCTGCTGTCCGCTCATACCGGAAAAGAAGTCCTGGATATCGGACACGTACTTGAGCAGTGCAATGGGGTTGTCTGCGCCCTTTTTTGCTACTTCGCTCTGCAATTCGGTTTTCACTTTTCGAGCTGTGGACCAAGAGAAAGGGGCAGCGGTGAAGCTGGAGACATGGTTTGATATGGCGTTTACCATTTGCGTGGTTTGCGACGAGGGAATGGAAAGAAAGGGGCGTAAAGAGATGGGCATGCCTATCTTGAGATCCTTTCCGGGCGCTATGGTGGAGGAGATTGCGGCGGCGAGGAGCGTGCTAAGGGCTGCTGTTACGCTTGTGTTTTCCGCGCGGCATTTAGTGGCAAACGCTTCTGTTATCTCGGGTGAGAGGCATGTCGTGGTGATGCGAGCTGAGAGCCGTGTTTCGGCCGTGTCGCTCAGAGGTGAACCGGTCCATAGGTTGGGTGGGCGAGGCGCGAAGTATGATGGGAGGAGGGAGCCAGCGATGGCGCGAAGAAAAAAGGGCCATGAGGTCGTCATTGGGTGGAGTTCTTCGAGGGATAGGAGGAGGGCATTTGATGGCGCTTTGACTATCGGGCTGGGCTCATCCAGAGCCATAGCTGCGTTTAAACCATCGAGAAAACTCTGGTGGAAGAGCATAGACGATGCACCGTCACTCAGCGCGTGATGGAAGATCCAAGAAGCTGAGAAAATTCCTGGATTCTTTGGCGACAAGCAGATGGCAAGTCGCCAGTATGGTCTGGACTCGGCGTTGCCCTTGAAGTTGCGACTGTGCTGTTCGCGCAGTAGCTCATCGAGCTCATCGTCAGCCCCATCACCCTGAGGGATCAGTGTCTCCCGGGTGTAAAATTCCACGCATTTTCGAAGATCGATCTCAGGAAGGAGCGCAAAGTGGACGTCAGGATAGGACTTGTCCTCGTTCATTGGCATGGCGCTGAGATTGGGGTGTTCGGCAATAACGTGATGAAGGGCGGCGAAAACGACATTGTTCAAAGACTTAGTCGATGTTGAAGATGTTCTGTAAGTCGCTGTTAGAGCGACGTTATTGAAGAATCCTAGATGATGGCGAGCCGTGCTATAGGTTTCGAGCCGACCGCACAAGCGAAGCTTCTGCAACTGATCTGTGTCCATCGTTTGTTCTTGACTAAGAAGCTATTGGACTGTAGCTGAGGAACACTTGAGTATCTGACAAACAAAGTCGCCAAAGTTGCTGCCTTGCGGTCGTTAACAGTGGCTGTGTACCTGAAATGAGCTATGCAGGAACCGAACCACAAGTGGGTCCAGCATGACTCGCAACGTCGGTAGAGTGCCAACTCCGAAACCGATCGCATATGGCAAGACGTCAGTAGAGATTCGTAAGTCGTTTCATTGTCACGTGAACATCAGAAAGCTACATAGACCAGGCTCAAGTTCCCAACTCTTCCCGCCCAGGAGGTCTCCAATCGAACAAGTCAAATGCTTCAGTACTCCAAGGGCCAATATCTTTGTCAACGACGGGACTCACCATGGGCGACTCAATCTCTCGAGCGGGTGGTATCGCCGTTTCCACTGTCAAACTCTGCGTTCTGACAAACTTCCTCTGCGGGTCTGTTTTCTTGATGAGCGCGGCCAGCCCGGACTTCTTCTTGGCTACAAGCGCTGCAGTTGCTGGTGCTACCACAGATGCAACAAAGTCGTCATCAGCAGCAGCTGTAGTGGTAGCTTTTGGTAAGTTCCTCTTCTCCCAATCCTCGCTCGTGCTTGGTATAGGAGCATCGTTCTCGCTGCGTACACGTCTGAATTTGCGATTTGGCGATGTCCCTGTAGCATCACCTCCGTCCTCAATGGGGTCGGCAGAGGCTTTCGACTTCTTTTTCGGTTGCTGCAGCATGGCTGCAAGCTCTGTCGTGGTCATCACGGGACCTCTCTTATTGGCGCGTAGTGGGTGTGGCGGCAGAACGACGCTCTCATTGCGAGGGGCAGCCCGGGGCTTGTCTAGTGCTGGAGTGATAGGCTGAGGCGCTGCGCGCTCCGGTCTTTTGCAAAATCCGCCTGTTGATAGTGCAGCAAGCTTGCGAGGTGATAGCGACTCTGTCCGCGACCGCGAATTCGACGCCGCGCTCATAGCAGGCGAAGCGGCTCGACTTTGTATCTCTGCTGCTCTGGCCATAGTGACAGCTGGCGGAGATGGTCTCCTCACTGCTTGGGGTTTCTCAGCTAACCCAATGTCAGATCTTGCACCTGTTGACACCTGGACTGGAGGCGAGGTTGCTGTGACAGAGTACGGCTTTACATTGTGTGATCCAGGCAAGCGGGCGCTCTGCACTATGGTTGTGGGTGTTCTTGACCGGAACATCACCTCCTCTGGGCTGTCAGGCACCAGTATAGGTTCTGGTGGCGGTGTTCCCGAGACCAAGAGTTGTTGATCCATCAGACCATGGACCAGCTCCGGGTCATCGTCAAAGTCGTCTAGTGAATCCTCGGCTCGCCATCTCGCACGCTTTCCTCCCTCTATGTCCTCCACCACGGCTTTCCGCTTGGATATTGGCGCTTTCAGTCCAGTGGACGTACCTTTGGCAGCATTCATAACTGATAGGGTAGGGATCGAATCTCTGGTCTTCGACTGCGCTTCACTGGGCTCTCTTGAGCGTGGCAGAGCTGGTGGAGGCTGGCATATCATCAAAGTACCGCGCTTCACACCTCTCGACAATCGCAGAGATTTTGCTTTGGGGTTTCGAGGTGGCGACACGGAATGCTCGTCAGCTGGTGGGGCCGAGGGCTGCTTTGACGGTCTTGCAATGGGCGCTTTGACCGGTGTGGGCTGCATAGCGAAGTCGATGTTAGTCAGGCGATTCGAGGCACTGACTGGTGGCGAGGAAGGCAGTGCTGGTGCTCGAGGCGTCTCCAAGGCCTTGACGCTCGGTACGGGCACCTTCCCTCTAGGCAGCCTGGGTGTCTGCTTGGTTGGCTTCGCCGCGACTGCAGGTCTGACGGGCTGCGCTGGTGTGACGACAGGCCTGGACGCTGTCTCGAACACGGCAGGCGGTGTACTGGGAAGAGACGGGGGCGAAGACACATGGGCGACGTCGTCTAATTCGTCCAAGGTGATGACAGGCGTGTCTGGGGGTAGAGGTGTTGCTGGCTTTCGTATTGTTCTCGCGGCTGCTGATTTTGTGCGAGGGAGCTCGCTTTCCTTTGGAGCAGGACTGATCGCTGGAGCTGGGCTCGACAGTTGTAGAGTGGCAGAGCTGGTCGAATTGTTCGCCGTCTTCTGCCTCTTCGCCGCCCTGTCCACTGGGAAGTCATTCTCCTTCTCCTTCTCTTTCTCCTGCCGTGCGTCATATGGCGACTTGATGGGCACCGACTTTCCAATCGGCCCCTTTGGTGTGCCCAGCAATGTGTTCAGCGACTTGTGGCGGGGCTGTTGTGAAGTCGCGCGGGCAGCGTTGGAGGAAGGCGCAGGCTGCGGGCGAGCGACCTGTGAGGGCGGCTGGAAGCGTCGAGGCGGTGCACTTGGGGGCGGGAGAGCCTCTCTGGGCTTCTTCTCGAACAGCGGCTTCAGGTCTGTCTGGGTGACGCCCAGGGCGTCGGCGACCTCGACCATGACGCCCTTGTCCAGGGTGAGCTCATCGCCCTCGTGCAGGGCGTCGCTGTCCTTGTAGTAGGTGTCGCCGAGGAAGTTGCGGGCCTGGTCGTACACCATGACGCGGTTGTTGAACGAGTGGAACTTGAGGAAGCCATCCTGCCACTTTTTCTGCTTCTTGCGGACGTCGGGCGTGTAGAGGCAGCGGAACTCGGCGACGGGGGCAGTCTGCGAGGCGGGGAGCTGGGAGTGCGGCATGCCTCGGAGGGGGGCTGTCATGGCTCGTGGATTCGCAGGCGACGCGCCGACAGAGCGCTGCAAGACATGGGCGGCGGCCGTTGGCGGCTACTACGATGTCGACGGCGGCGATATATGGCGGGTGACGGCATGACGGAGACGCGTCCGCGGCGGCGGCAGCAGGCACGACCGCGTCAAAAAGCACGTGTTCAGGCTGGCGCCACAGCGGCCAGCGGCCAGACGGCACGACGTGCGGAAACACTCAGAGCAGCCGTCGCTGCACTCACCGGTCGTCACCGGTCGTCGCAGCGAGCCAGCAAGCCAGCAAGCCAGCGAGCAGCCTGCGGCCGTCCACTATTTGCGTCTCCGCCCGCTGGCCATGGCCCACGGCTCGCTCTCGTGTCGGGCTGCCTGGCTTGGGTCGTGCCGTCCTACCCACGGCGCCCGCGTCCTGAGCTGACGAAACCCCAACGAGCCCCTCCTCCAGTCCCCTTCACTGACACTACCGCGAACCGTTAGCTGCCACAGCCACACCGGGCGCAGTCGCCAGCAAACTCGGGAGATCGCCACCCCTTGGCATCTGTATGCTCGAGTTTGGTTTCCTGCCCACTGCACCTCCACCTCACTGTTTGCCTTGCAGTGCACGCAATTGCTGTTAGCCTGCCTGCACCATGCAGCGCATGCAACGGCTCACTGGGCGCTTCCTGCCCAGGACGCCCAATGAAGCCGACATTGAAGCTATGCTGCGCGACTTCAAGGATGCCGAGACCATGTTGACAAAGGTACGCTCGCTCCTGCTGCTTGTGCCAAAGCAAATTGTCAAGTCGGAGGGAAGCTGCGAACCAGTGGGGCTGGCGTACCAAACAACGCGCCCCCGTCTGCCCGTCCAGCCCTCACCTCTCACGAGCTTCACGTACAGTCCCCAGCTGACCAAGACAGCTTGAAGAGTCCTCGAAGCAATGGCGCGATGCCTGGACCAACATTCTCAACCACCAGCTGGCCACCATTGAGCAACTAAACACAATCTTCAAGCCATTGGGCGCTGAGAAGGCCGGCCTCAGCACACATGTCGCCGTCGAGACCCCCCAGGCCACCTTGGAGCGCGTTGCAGCGCTGCAAGACGCTTTCTCAGAACTCAAGACGGACATGATGGAGGAAGTCAAGGACATTGACAAGAAGCTCGTCATTCCAGCCAAGCTGGCCAAAGACGCCCTGAAGCCCATGCACAAGACAATGAAAAAGCGCGAGGATGCAAAGGTGAGCTAACACGCCTTTCTGCAGCTTCCACTATACCAACTGACTCGCCATCAGGTCGACTATGAGCGCTACAAGAGCCGCTGCGACGCGCTGCAGAAGAAGAAGACCCGCACCGACCGCGAGAACGTCGCCCTGAACAAGCACGAAGCCGACCTCGAGCGCTCGCAGCAGGCCTACTGGAGCGCCGACGAGTCTCTCCGCAACTCGCTTCCACGTCTCAACGAGGCCACCTTCTCCCTCCTACCCCACCTTCTTGCCAACCAGATTGTGCTACAGAACAACCTGATTGGCAATCTGTACACCGTGCTACACCAGTACTCACATGAGCAAGGTTATCCAGACCCGCCACCAGAACCTGAAGAGGTCATACCTGAGTGGGAGGGAGCCTTTACGCCATTGCGGATGGAGCTAGAGACGGAATTCACCCTGATTCGGACAGGCAAGGCGGTCCATCAGCCAATGCGGTTGCCTGACAAGGGCGACACAGTCACAGGACTGGGCATCAGGAACAGGGTGCTGCCTGGTCGTCGAGCGAGTAGCAACGACACCGTGCCCACCGTTACCGGCGGCCGAGCATCAAGACCGTCGACAACACTCACTTCGCCCGACGAGGATGGCCCACCCCCACCATCGTACAACCTGGCCACGAAGCCCTCGATCCAATCTCTCAATGCTTCGAAGCCCAAGATCTCCAGTTCGAGTTCGCCGATGCTGACGCCTTCTAATGGCGACCAGTACGGGCGACGCGCTTCGTCGACATCGTATACATCGACGTACTCCAATGGCACCACCCCCGGTGCCGAGAGCAGTACTGCAGGGCGTGACTACTTTGGAAAGATACCATCACGCACATCGACCACGTCAACGCCCGCATACACGCCCGGAGCTGTGTCACCAAATCCTGCGGCGGGCAAAAAGAAGCCACCGCCACCTCCGCCCCCGAAGAAAGCATCGTTCCAGTCCCAATATGTCACAGCCATGTACGACTTTGACAGTCACACTGCAGGTGATCTGTCGTTCCGGGAAGGCGACAAGATCCGCGTGATAAAGAAAACGGACAGCTCGCAAGACTGGTGGGAGGGCGAAGTCAACGGGCAGCAGGGCAGCTTCCCTGCCAACTACTGCAAATGAGTGCGAACCTGGCGGCATGATATCCAAAACTGCATTAGAGGAGCTGTATGGAGTCTCAGTTGTTAATGAAATGGCTTCAACTCAAAACATGAGCATTATTGTTGCGGTCTTGAGTGTTTATTTTTAGTCGCGCTCGCCTCCACCTTGTTCCTACTTCCCGCTTTAGCGTCCGTGTCTTGTTTGCGGGGTGGGGTTCCAGGTGAGCTCCTCAGCCTCAGCTGTCAGCCGCAGCATGCAGCAAGCCGCAGCCTTGCTCTTCCTTATCACGCGCTGCCTTCCTCACCATGCCACTGAGTTTTCACCATGTCTGCCAGCGACTTGGACAGTATGGCTGATAAGACGGCAAATCAGCATCCTGTGCGTTCAACCGCCCTGGTGCCGCGTCCATGACTGACTGATCGCAGACACCCAAGCTTCGACCTCCGTTTTCGCCGCGGCCTCCTCCACATGCGCACACGACTTCCGTGACGGCATCGCCAACCTCGTCTCAGCATGCCAGCGCCACCTCGAACAATGCGCAGCATGTCGTCCTGGACACAACAGCATTGTCGCCGCTAGAATCGCTACCTACCATCGTCGGTCGCCGGAACAAAGCTTACCTTGCAAACAACGACATCGCTGAGTTCCTTAAAGAAGACCTCGATCTGACGCGTCTCAACTCGATACATTCGTACCTCTGGATGGCCGGCCGGCCAATGCGCGGGCGACCCCTGCACCGGTACAAGATGTACGGCTACGAGATGCTGGGCACACATCAGATGGACCTGCATCTGCTGAAATTCTCCAACAAGATGTTTATCAAGCCCCTGCCCCAGTACCTCATCGACACCTCGTTCTGGGAACAACATCTCTGCGGTGCAAATGACAAGGAGCTGTGGGAAAGCGCAACCGGCTGGCTGTTGAGCTACGCATGGCTCATCACCAGCCCACTCGACCTCAAACTCGCCCACGACGACGCGCTTGTCCCTGCCGCAATAACGTGGCCGTGGTGGAAAGACTTCGTGACCGACTTTGTCACCCACATCGACATCAACACCCTCCACGACGTTAACAAGCGCTACCACTTTGGTGATCTGCGTCTCTCGCGTATCAACACCACCTACCGCATCCGCCACTTCAACACGCACTTTGTCCGCGGCTACCTGTACGGCTACAATCGTTACGTCGTCTTCTTCGAGCGCAACTTTTCATGGATCCTGATCCTTTTCGTGTTCCTCAGCCTTGTGCTGAGCGCCATGCAGGTCGGCACTGCAATTGATGAGCTGAGCAGTAGTAGAGTATTTATGAAGGGCAGCTATGGTGTTGTGGTGCTGAGCATGGTTAGTGTGGCTGTGGTCCTGGGTCTGGTGGGCGTGCTATTTGTCGTGGTGTTCTTGTTCAACATGGTTAGTGCAATTAGGCACGTAGCGAGAGAGGAGAAGAAGAGGAGGAAGGCAAGGAAAGAAAAGACAGCAAGCGGCAAACAAGTCTAATATTCGCATCATCTGGATCTACGGCTCTCCGGTATTCTCCTCCAACCGCCCAGCCGCTTCAACCTCCCTCTCATGCTTGCGCTTCACCAACCTTAACATCACAGTATTGTACAGCAAGAACAATGCTGCTGCAACAACCGAGCATGCTGCAGTGACAACAATGGTCACCTTGGCCGTCACGGAGTATTGGCCTGCCCACTGCATCAGCAGCACGCCTCTGCGAGCCCACATCAAGAAACAAGCACCACTTACCATCCTGCGCCGAGTACACATTCACAAGCGTGCTCACCAATCCCGCAACACTGTTCAACAGGCTTGGCAGAAAGATCCTATTAATGACCCATACATAGTTCTTCCTGTGCCGCCACCACAGCCACACACACCCAAGCACACCCAACCCACATGCCGCCGCAGCAACATACAGAAGCGGTACGTTGCGCGCCGTAGCCAGGGCCTGCGCTTTGAGTTTCGTATCCGCTTTCTCGTCCAGCGAGGATTTCTGCAGACTGTTGAACGTCGCTGGAAACACGATGTAGCCCGCTAACAGGACCCACACGAAGAGCGAGGCGAGGATGTTGTGCAAGGGCGGGACAGTGTCGAGACCGAGCAGCATGTCGATGTACCGCGTGCGTGCTGTCGTGCGGCGGCGGTGGAGAGCGGGGCGTAGGCTGCCGCCATTGTTGCAATTCCCTTGGGAGGTGGCCGGGGAATCTGAGGTGGGTATACGATGTGAAGTACAACAGGTGTGAGTACAAGGCGTCGTGGATTCAGAATCAGCATCTCGCTTTCCCTCCTCGTCTATCGCAGCCGCTCCTCGCGTTCGAGCAGCAAAATCCATTATATCTCCACTTGCCCTGTCCCAAAAAACAAAAAAGGTCAAAAATCAGAACATACTCATTAGCCCTAATCTCACCTGCTCCTCTCCCTTCTATACCACCCACCACCACCATGCAAAAAAAACCTGCTTCCCCCCATCCCCAGCCCTAGATCCTTCGCCGCCACGACCGCCAACCCCGAATCCTTCGCCACGCCAACTCCACCCAACCACACAACACCTCCACCCCAAGCCAGCAAGCAACGAATCCATCCCCACTTCGACACAGCAACAGATAAGCCAAGCCTGTTTCTTGAGACCCCCCCCCCCCCCCCCCCACGCCTGTGCGCAGCAGGTACGGTTGCGCGCGGGAAGGGCAGATGCGGAAGCAGGAGCAGAGGCAGAAGCAGAAGCAGGGGTATTATGTGGGTTGGCGAGGCGAGGGGATTGCGTCATTGAACGGGGGATCCTGCAATCATCTACGCGTTTTAGCCAGCCCTGATACCTGGCTAAAAGCTACATTCATACAATACTTTACAACGTGCAAGACGGCTGCATCCAAGATTGCGCAGGCAAGTAAGTGCAAAGAGCTGCTGCAGAGTTGTCTGAGAGCTGCAGTGCAATCGTCCGAGGTCCTTATTTCTCTACCCCTTGCGTTCGATGGCTTGCCACGGCCTGTGAGGTTGAAGATACTCTGTGGGTCTATGTTCCGTTGACATGGCCGTAAAGATCGCAAAGATGGTCTCCTAACCCTGCGTGTTTCGTGACTAGATATATGAAGATGATTCCTAGCATCGGGGCCTGTACTTTCCCATATCCTGCATTTCGACTTTCAGGTAGCATGGCCGATGACTGGTGAGATGACCATCTTTAGTGTCTCGCCTGCTTCTTAGTAGACTAGTACACTACGAAGGAGACAGTAGATAGCGAAGGAAGAAGGACGGTATTTGTGGGGAAAAAATTGCGGGAGCACGACTTGCGGAATAAGCGCGAGCTGTGAGGGTCAGAAAAAGTGAGGAGTCTTCCTGGGGGACGTCAAGATAGGGTGTAACTCCGTTTTCTTGCACATGGCGGTTGTGTACCTTTTTAGACTAAATTAATGCGTCTGGAGATGTATGGTTGTGGTCGGTGGCGATCAGCGTACTATGTGTTAACGACAATCGCTGTGCGCGATTTAAAACTGATCTTGTTCACCGTTGTAAGGAAGAGATGCTGCTCTTGCCTAAAGCTGTGTCAGTGACACCGATGAATTCTGTCGCTTCCAGATTCAACAGCAGGAGGATCTTACGTTCCGACTTCGGTTGGTGTTGATCACGATTAGTTGGCTCTTCGCGGTTGCAGTGTCTTGCAGAAAGAGTCATGTACGGTCTCAAGTCTTGCTCGTTAGCCTCGACGGCAATCTCCCAGGCACAACAGGATCATAAGGTTCGCAGCTGCTTAAATAAGATTACAGGGGAACCAGTGCGTCGCAATACGAAGTGGTAGCGATATCCAGGCACTAAGTACCCGCCCCCCCCCCCCCCCCCCCCCCCCCCCCAACCGGGTTAGATGCAAGCCAAATAGTCTTTACACTTCGGTTGAAGCGGTGTTGGGTTGAACAGCCAGATAATCACATGGACACTGTCGAGGTTTGTAAGAACTTCCGCTTCTGTATATCGCTTGTGTTCATAGTGCAGATGGCAGGGGTAGGCTCGTGCTACGTCATCGCGCATAATTGTGAGGTGCAGCACGACTGCGTGAACACCACCAAATCACCGCTACAGCAGCCGACAGAAAACAAAACGGCACAAACGATGAGGACCCATGGCCGACTGGACGACGAACGCTGCTCGGTGATGATTGTCATGCCATGTGGCCTCTTAATCTATTCCGTGGATTGGGAGCTGCCGACAACCCCGCGGTTAATATGGGATGCGGAACCGTGATGCGAGATGGCCAAATCTGGGGAAGAGGACAGGTACTCAAAAACGCAACCCCGGGGGTATATAGTTTGCAAGTAGTCTTTTCGATTTTATGTCTTTCGATAGCATTGACGTTCTTGACCTCGAATCTGTTCCCAGACTGAACGTTTCCGCCAAGTACATTCTATTGATCAAATCAGTACAATTCCCCTCGCCTTAAACATGAAACTCCTCTCGGTCCTCCCGTTCATCGCAACAATTGCACTCGCATCGACAGACCCGTCCGCCCCCGATGTCGGCGCCGGCGCCGCCATCCCCCCCTCAGACCCGACCCCTGTCGGCGCACTCTGGACGTCCACCTGGAACGCCACCTCTCTAACGCCCTACACGCAGTCCTGCCTATCGCGCTCTACCTACACAGCCGCCATCTACAAGCTCTCACAGCTCTACCCCGACCTCGAAGACTTCGCGCCTCAGCTCAAAGTCTTCTACAACAAGCAGCTCTACCCTGGCTCGTGGGCCGGCGTGGACAAGCACGGCAACGACCGTGAGCTGCTGAAGATGGATATGACGGACTTACCGTGGAAGGTCAGGGAGTGGATCAAGAGGGAGAGCACGCAGAGACACTACAGTGTGCATGATGATGTGGTGTTCTTTGCGCCGGGCGCGATTTATCCCGTGCTGCCATTGTGGGTTGAGGGGAGTGAGGAGGCGGGGTGCAATGGTGAGTCTTCGGTCCCTTGGTGGAAGTATTGTGCAGATAAGATGCTGACTGAACAGGTGTCTTTGATGGCTTGGAGCAGTATGCTAATGAGCCGGCGGATGGGAAGACGATCGGAAAGCTGAGCCATAAGGTGGTTGGGGAAGGTGAGGTAGAGTTTACGGTTGAGGCGTTGCAGGTCAAGCTCGCAGCGGGTGGTGAGAGGAGTGAGTTGTAAAGGCTCGTCCGATGGTGCACGTGTTTGCATTAATAACGGCGTTATGGAATGGCCCCTATACATGTTAGTCTGGACAGTCTCCAGCTGCTCTTGTTTTCTTACATTACCTTTATGGTTGTCTTTCGCTCACGCCAAATCACTTCACTTATGTGTCAGTTATAACCCAAAGTCTTCCTACAGCGCCCACGAAACAGTTTGAGATGTTGAGTCCATCGGTACATTGCGCAGTGCATTGGATAATCAATGGTAGCACTGGAAAGACATGTGGGCGCCAATTAAAGCAGTGCTCACTTATAGGGGAAGTGACTGTAGTGAGATATCGAAAGCTTACTCGAGAGTTACTGTATGATACTGTAACGCTGAAGCTTGTGTGAGAGTAACACAAGAAGAGGTGAGGGTAACAGGAAGAGACGCTGAATATAGAAATATGTATTTGAATTGTTGCACAGGAGCCTGCCTAGAACTAAACTTTTATAATCCGACTCCACTCTTGGATTGCACTCGCTGAGATAGTATAGTCCGGAGTATTGTTACCAAAATTGGAATAATGAAAAGCAAACGCCGTGAGTTAGAGCATGATCTCGCTCATGTGACACGCCTTGAGAATGCAGGTAATGTTCAGAAGACAACAAATGTGAAGCTGACCAAAATATTTACACCAGACTTTTTATATCCACTCCCACGCTCTTCGTCTTGTTGACCGATGGTACTTCAGTAATTCCGCTCTGTTCTGTGGAGTAAGCCTAGCTATCGCGCTGTTCTTGCAAGCTAAGCTGTGGCCCCACACCAAGAAGGCTGGCATCAGCGGCAGCGGATGTTGTTTCGGTTGGGCGCTCTTCGTCTTTAGTGGCGGGTCGATCGTAGTGTCGGAAAATGACGTAAAAGATGATCGTGGTGAGGACCATGGCACCAGTCAGTGACCCATAGAAGATAACCATCAATGGGTCGCGCGCAGCCGGTGTAAGCGCCATAGCGATGGCTGAGCCGACTCCCGCGATGAGAAGACTGACAGCTTGAACCACGGCCTTCATGTCTTTCGGCGAGTGATCGTAGGCATATTCCATTGCGGTGACCATTGCGAACACCTCGCCGATCGCGAGGAGGAAGTACAGTGGGGCTTGGATCCAGACGTTGATCTTTGCATTGCCAGCAGAGTAAATAAAGTGCTGAACAATAGTAGCATAAAGCATAGATGATGCAACAAAGCAGAAGCCGATAGTGATGCGAGTCACTGGTCGAAGGTAGATGCGGCGGCGATGGAGGAACGGGTAAAGTATTTCCTGGATGAGCGGCGCAAAGATGATGCAGCCGACCTGATTCATAGCTCCGATTAGATCATTTGGCGTACCGTGAGTTTCCATCTGAGCATTTTGAGAAATCAAGTTGTTCTGCATCTGGTCAAAGCAGACGTAGAAGACAACGAATGCAATGAGTACCCGGCAAGCCTGCAGACCACGCGTGACTTCTGTGACTAGCTGACTGGTCCATGGAACAGTATGTTGGCGATGTGCAAGCTGATAATCGGGCTGAGCGTGATCCATCTTGAACCCATTGCGGCATGCGCACATGATGATTTTGGATGCTGCGGGCAGTACGTTGCCTTCATGTGGCGGCTTGATGTACCACTGTTGTCCGAAGACAAGCATGAGAGCAGCAACAAGTATAAATCCAAGACAGAGGGCATAGGCGGAGGTGAATCCGGTGTGTAGTTCGAGGTAGACGGTTGCAAACCACGATAGAGACCCTAGATTGCCAACCCAGAAGTACAGGTTGTAGATGTATTGTAAGGTGAGTTGTCGATCAGTGATGACTTCCTCGCCTGTCTTGAGAGTCTTGACAGTCACCTCTTCCTCGGTGTATTGGTCAGCGATAAATGGTACCATGATGGCGCGAAATCCGCCACCTCCCAATGCAATGAGTGCCATTGCGACGATGAGACCAGGTAAACCCCATCCTTTGTCCAGTTGACTAGGTATGGAACTGACGGTCAGTGCTGCGCACCCAAGACTGTAAACAATGACGCTTATAACTAAAGTCATAAAATGTCCCAGCCAGCTGTCTGCAATAATAGCAACAAGAGTTGGTGTGGTGTAGTACACAATATAGAAGGCGCAGTAGATCCTTGTAGCCATTGACTGGCCAAGATCAAGAGCACCAGGTGTTTCTCCGTTTTCATAGTGTGGAGGATGCTGCATGTAGTTCTCTGCATTGAAATTGTCAGCATTAAACGATAAATGAGTAGAGACGGAGCTTACGCCATGGGCCAGTTATGCCCCAGAATGCTGCTCGTTCCCAGAAAGCGATGATTGCCACCACCCATAGCTTCCACGGCATATCGTCTCGCACACGCCGCATGGCAGTAGTATCGACAAATGTTCTTGATGACCGTGCACTCGTAGCTGTGGAAGTGCTATGATACTGTGAGCAAAGTTTCATTATGGTGAGACAACAGATACGTACCCGCTGCAGCACGAGATGTCCGGCGATGATGCTGGCTTTCGCCTGCTATCTTTGTGGTCCATTATTGCCGGTGATCCTTGTTGCTCTATCAAGGTAAAAGAAGGCACAGTGTTGAAAGTAAAGCAGTAGGTTCTTCGGTTTGCCTTTGTACCAGTTCGTATTGACCGTATCTATCTCTAGGCGGTTGAGACAACTTAGCGGTGCCAGTCCTTGCAGTAAGAAGATAGCAATGATAGACAGAAAACAAAGTTCATGAAACGAGAAGCGCAGCGTTAAGTATAGAGGCGTAGTTAAATCCGTAGCAAGTCAAATAGCTTGAGATTTCAGGGCTGTGTTGAGATTGCAATTAGATATCTACTTTCAATGCGGCGCGTCCGAACTAGTGCTAGGCAGGTGTGGTTGATGTTGTTCCTGTACATTGCAACAACCGTTCAAGACTACGTACAGGATGCGGGTAGCAAATACCACCCAATATGGTGTGTTACGCAGATGCATAACCAGGTATATCCACAATGGACTGCGCCCACGTGCTACAAAGGCCGTTTTCGATGTGCCCAGCCATGTCGGCCAGCCCTATTACGTGAATGTGAGGCTCTGAATGGTCAATGTGCGTCCAGACAGCCAGCGACTGCCCACAACCAGGCGTATGGGCTGAGATGGCGGCTGAACAGGCGGCTGAAGCGAGCGATGGGGCTTGATGCTATCCACGGAGTTGGGTCCGTATTACTGCTTGCGTGCGGGCGCGCCGGTACACTGTTGTCTTGGTGCTTTTCAGCCAAGCGTGAAATACTGTAAGGCATCAACGCGTGGTCGCCTTTGGCTATCAACGGGCTGCGCCTTGAAGCCTGGAGGCCAATGAAGCGCAGCCGAATCCTGTCGGTGGCTGCCCTAGGTCTTCACCGCTAGCTGAGAGAGACTGGCGCGCAGTGATGGACAAAGCTACACCAGACGTGCAGAAGAGCCAGTGTAGGGTGGATCATTGCAGCTGAGCGGTGGTCAAGTGCTGCGGATTGCTGTCTCGTAGGTCGTGACGATCCACGCTGTTCGGTCTGCAAACAGAGACTCATACGCATGGAAGGTCACATGTGTGTAACGCATTTCAACTAGATTGATGGCGACCCGCGTGTCGTTTCCCAGAGTTACGGTCAAAGACAAACGAAGTTTGGGCGGTCTGGGGAATTACAATTGAGGCTGAAGATCCTTGGTTGTGGAGCCTGGAACACTGAGGCCGAGATGGTAGCTGGAGATGGCGCTACTGCGGGGCACTAACGGTTTGCGTCATCGAGGTCAGCGACACCCCATCAGGGCGTGCTGGAATCTTTCCTGTCCACTTAAGCATCCCAAAGGCGCCTTTCATGCATCGTCGGCGATTTGTGGCGCTGCGGTATGGCTTGCTGGACATAACGCCCCAACATGCCCATCGATCCCACAAGTTTCACGTCTCACGCATGACCAGATCTGAAGGCCATGCAGATCCGCCTCAAACCACCTTACTTCTGCTTCTTGCCACATGATTCAGATGTGCATGCAGCAGCGGTAGAGGGAATCACCCGTCGTTGTACAAGATCTACCGATGAGTGTGTGGCTGAAACAGGAACACAGTACCGGTATATGAGTCGCACAGCTAGCCATTGTAACGCTCCCACCAGGTCGGGCGACAGTAACGTACTTTCAATCAAAAAAAGCTATCTTTAAAATTGATAGACTGACTTCCTTCTGGCATATCGAATTGCAAATATGCAAGGTGTTTCGTATGCCAGAATTAGCGCGAAGCAATCAGGACACGATAATGCTGGAAGATGGGGCGGTATGGAGGTGCATTATTTGAGGCCACTTCTCTATTGATTTTGCAATATTCTGGGGCCGTTGCAACATATGTATACATTGCAACATTTAGGCATCATTGGTATGACTACTTTGCCAGGAAGTGGGATAACGTCGAGCACAGACTGAAGACACGAAGCACGTGAAACTTCATACTGACCTCAGGCATCAATGCACAGGGTCGAAACTACATGCCTCGTATTGGAGATGTGACAATCGTTGTGGCAGGTAATACGCCATCAAATGTGTCTTTCAAAGAATGAGAGTAAGAAAGAGGAAGTATTTCTATCACAGCCAACCGACAATCAATAGTCAGATTAATCAAAGGGATCCATTCCTTTACTGTCTGGGTTCGAGATGTTCTTACAACACTACTACAAGCTTTGGCTTCTATTTCCCATCCAATGCAGACTGGGGCGGTCGATTTTAACCCTTCATTTACCCGACTCAGAGCAAGAGCGCGACCACCGACCCCTTACATTTGGTACAGACAGCCAAGCATATACCATCCAGGTGACTGTATCTAACCTCCATGGGGCTGCAGCTGCGAAGTTCTTAGAAATCGTGGTACAATGCAGTCACCAGCCCAAGGAACATATCTTTAGCCATAGCTATGGCTAAAGCGGAGGATCCCTCCGACCTTCGAGGCGCTGGAAAATACTGATGGTGTTCAGGATGAAGGTTTTCCAATGCTTCAGAGCCTTCCCATCTCTATGTCCAATAGAGTCTCGGCACGTGCCCTGTCTGATCACATTCTTCATACTATTGTAGAGCAAAGTCAGGATGCATTCCAGTTCAGAGATTCTGGTGACTAACACGCTGAATAGCGTTGAGAAGGATTTCTTTAATTAAATTACGCTTTTTAGTATTCTTTTGTGCTCCTATAAAGACTTGAAGCACATGGGAAGCCAATCCGTTCGGTTAGTACACCAACGCGTCGTAGAAAGAGTCACTCCAAAGAAACACTGAACATTTCTAGATAAAATATCCCTACTATAAGGATGGTATTCAAGCGTGCCCGGTGGCATCGCGAGAGGCTTCCTGATTGATATTTGACGACGACTTCCCACCAAATCCAACGCAATTTTGATACAGCCCTTGTCGCCCTTGAGTTGAGCAAACCTTACTCGCGCTCAACTCTCTTATCTCTTTTCACCGTTCTCATCATACTTCTTATCATAATCCAGACACTTCTTGCATTTCCAATTCCGTTCGACCTGTCTGGTGCGAAAGTCGCCGCACGATCCGAAAGCCCCAAATTTGGCTCTTGTGCAAAGCTTGTTTGTGAAATCATAACCGAACGTGCAGCCACACGAGTAAGACTGATATGTTCGTACGCACATTGCTATAGATTAAGAATTATGTCCTCGTAGATGTTTTGGGAAATAGCTGTGAAATCTCAAGGGACAGCAGGAGTGCATTTATACAAGCTGCGTCGATCGCGGACATGGTGACAAGTAAAGGACCGCAAGATCTCGGGCATGGCTTGCGGGTGATATATGAACTTCAATGGTGGTATGGGTAGAATGTGAAGACAGCCGCAGTTTTCCCTGCGAATTCACACGGTTTACACACATCCATGAGTATCATGGCATGTTTTGAGAATGTATTAAATTGAACACAAGACTTGGAGGGCCTTATATCTTCATCGAACAGAGCCGTGACATGCAATTTGGACAACACTCATACTATCGCGCCTGCTGCCACGCCCGCTTTGCAGAGATACACAGTACTCGTCATGCAGGCAAAGACGACATTTACGAGTATCTGGTCGACATGGAGAGACTGATCAATGAGGATCAACGTCCTCAAATCAAGGGGGAGGAGGCTAGTCACTCCAAAAACTCGATCCCAAAGATCCAAGCATGACCAACCCCAAAGATCTATAACATCTCACGCACGCTCCAATCTGTGCATTTTTTTCAAGACTGCCATGAAAGACGGTGGCAGAATACGGCTCAAGTAATTCAAACCTTGGATCAGTTCTGAGATGACTTTATTTCCAAGCTCGGCAAGTCATTGTTGACATGTGAATTAACCTTCTTGCCGATACCACCTCTTGAATGCTCCAGACTCGTTAAAGTACTCAAGATCCACTAGCTGTGTAGACAGCTTCTTTAGTCTATCATCCACCTTCGGATGCCCCTCCCCAGCATTCAACCATCTCATACATCGCGAGCGGTCGTGCAAAGGGTCTTGGATGCATGTGTGGACGCATACCGCTTGTTGATATATCATATTCATTAGTCCAACTTGATGATTACGCTCATTGACGTTTGCCTGATTTATGCATAGAGCGTCCATCCAAAGCCGGCGAACCTGGTGGAGGCGTAAGTGGCGCAGGGCCGCCTTACAATTCCTGGTGACGTGCGGTGACTTCTATCTATGTCTACTCTCAGTGACTTAGGTATATGAGACAGTGTCGTAATCTGCATGTTGTAAACGTAGATGACGAGGATGCAACATATGGGGTCATCACATTCGCCAGGCTCGAGAATTATCACTCGGGTAGTCTGGTCTCGCTCCAAGCATCTCAAATCAGTATACAGATATTATTGCTGTTCTTCTGCACGTTCGGCTGATGTGGGAGTTCCTCGAGAGCAGGCTGACGTGGAGGGGTCGAGAAGCGCGCCTCTCCACATGCAAGGCAGCTTCGCAGCCCATCGAACTCATGCACATCGGCATGACGACAGGTGGTTAATGACATCGAGGACGAACTTTGGATTGCTAGAAGCTTAGTAAAGGTGAACGTATGCTCGTGGGAGGCTCAGTCACATGTTGGTGAGGCGCGACGCAGAAGCGTACCTACCTGCATAAGGCGGGGCAGTGCATCTGCAGTAAGAACAGCCAAGCCATCACGATGTCACTGTGATGTGCATCATACTTTCGATAGCCAAGTTTACATATTCAATCCTTCTCAAGTGTTGCTAAACACGCAATTTTGTTGGTTCGAGGGGAATCACATCACGTGCCTACTCTTTCACCTTTGCCCGTAGTCGGCACGCGCGCTTACCCTTCCATGGTTGGTAAACTGGCAGCCTCATTCCACTAATATATACAGCACGCAAAGACTACACTGTCGAGTCGGCTTCTCTTTACTCGAAATCCTGCATATCAGAGGGTGCATCGTTCAGCTGTCAAATGTTTACGCAAGTACGTTCTGGGATACAGAAAGGTTTTGCTGTAACGAACAGCAGGTATAGTTGAGACTTGTTAATTTCAGGATGCGAGAAACACAGTCACGAATATGGAAGCTTGAGCTCGTGTAGCCTTGCCCTACGTTAGGCGACACAGCCCCGCAACCCGCTGTTCTTCTACAACCACACACTCGGACTGCTCATTCCACAACTTCCCCACCTAGCATAATCTTGAAATTTGTGATACTTTCCCATGTCTCTAAGGACTTGTCAACATACCGACGTTCGAGAGTTCTCTGATGGGCTGCGCAGCTGCCTTGCTTGTGGGGAAACCCGCTTTCGCGAAGATCCACTGTCAGACCAGGCTGCCACGGAGCACCGCGATTATATCTATACCGATCTACGATGCTTAGAGCGTGGGCAAACAATTCGGCTTGTTGTTCTCGCGCCAGGAAATGATGATGATCCTATTCATTGCACGCTCGTGCTGTCTGGAATTCGGCATTCAGATTATGAGGCTGTCTCGTATACTTGGGCGACAGAAGACGGTGACGATTCTAAGACGCAAGAGGTTCATATTGATGGTAGTGTGCTCAAGGTCACGCAAAATTGTCATGCGGCACTCTGCCAGTTGAGGCACCCTGAGCGGCATCAGAGGTTATGGATTGATGCTATTTGTGTCAACCAGCTCAACGTGAAGGAACGCAATCATCAGGTTGGCATGATGGATGTCATCTATCAAGCAGCACTTCAAGTACATTTGTGTATCACCGACCGCTCCCACGACTACTCGATCGCGATGAGCTGGCTGTCTGAAGCAAGTGACGAACAGTCTGTGACTCAAGTTCCGTGGCGCATGCTCGAAGAGCTTTGGAGCTGTCGCTATTTTAAACGTGTATGGGTCATACAAGAGATAGTTCTGGCTAGGTTCATCATTCTTCACGTCAACGACAAGCAAATAGCAATCACCAACGATGTGTTGCATTGTCTTGCTGGGGCGACCACGATACCAGGTCCATTCCGGGCAAGATTGTCTCCACGACATTTCAACAGCCTCCCTGTGCAGCTCGAAATCTCAATCCGACTCTCATGTTCAGACCCGAGAGATCACATTTACGGCATACTCAGTTTGCTGAACCCTGAGGTCAGGTCTATAATTCCGGTCGACTACACTCTGAGCGTGACACAGCTATATGCCAACATTGTCACAGCATACATCAAGACCTGCCAAAACCTACACTTACTTGCTTATGCTGCGATAGTGGTCACAAATCAAAGCGTATCTGTCACCCGCTCCTTTACTGTCGCCCAACTCCATGACTATCTCTTACAGGGGAGTCCCCTGGAACGAACTGACGCTAACTTCAAGCCACAGTGGTGGAGCAGCTCAGTATTGCTATCTTCACAGCCCGATGCCGTCCATGCGCTACCAGGGCGTTGTTCTCAGGTCCGTACATTACAGGCACCCCTAGCCGATGATCAGATCCTCACTGGCTTTGAAGTACGCATTTACAGCAATCAAGTGTGCGAACAGTCGGACGAGGCTTATGATTTTCCTGATGTTGACCTGGACAAACCATTTTATGAGTCGGAATTCATGGCCGAAGTCGTGGTACCTTATGCAACTGCAACCACAGGCAGTCGAATCGACGTGGGCAGAGCTTTCAATAGGCTCCTGTCTCGGACACAGTTTGGCTTCAATCTGTTCAGGACCAGTGACGGGTTAGGTCGATCCTGCTTATTGGGTCTACCAGGAGATCGCCTATGCCATGTAGACGGAATGAGCACGCTGTTGCTCATCCGCCGTAGCGAGAACGGCTGGTACAGAATCGTGAGCGCCTGCATATGGGAGAAGTTTAGTCGTAAATATCGACTGCCAGAGTGCGCTGAAGTCGTTCACCTATATTAGATCTTACTTTGAAATGCGATCAATTACAAACACACGCAAAACGAGCACTTGTAATATCGCATTCCTGCTCACGATGAACATCAATGCCGTCCGACTGTCGTACCCCCAGAGCTATCTATGGCACCACCTCACACTGCATTATGCATGCGCCGACACCTCAGGAAGGAATACCATCATCACATCACAAACCGCAAGCCCCAACCCAACACCCCTTCCCTCCCCCACGCAAACAAACCTATTCGATTTTCACATCCCCACAGCCCACCACAACCGTCCACACACGCACCAATCCCGCCCAGCTCATCCCCAGCACCATCCCCCTCGCCTCGAACCTCCCCACGATCCGCACCTCAACTCATTTCCACCACCGCCACACAGAACCACCTTATCTCACTTCAACGCCCAGATTCCATCCCCACCAACCCATAACAACAATCACCATGTCATAGCAAAGTAATGGTGCGAAAAGGGGAGGAGAGAAGCTCGATCTGTCTGCCTTTGGTTTTTCTTTTTATGTTCCAGCAGAGCAAACAGAAAAGAGGAAGAGGTGGGTGGTGAGAGAGCGGGCGGGAAGGGAAGGGAAGAGACGTCGGGGTGGGGAGAGGGAGAAGCGCTTTGTGCGGAGCGGTGGGATGCGATGAGTAGATGGATGGGAGGGTAGAAGGAAGACTGGGGGTGTTGCGTGGGTTGTATGTGAGGTCCAGAGTAGCACCGGTAGAAGGAGTGGACGCATTGTCGAATGTAAATGAAATTTCGATTTGGCTATGTTGTCGTTTGCATTTAAGCTTCACCACCTGCCTGAAAATAATATTTTGCTCCCCTCCATCTCCTCTAAAATGTCTCATACTCCAGCTACACCGTCTCATACTCGGGCGGCGGAAATGCCTGCGGTGGCCTGACCTGCTCCTCGCCATGCCCGTGCCCATCCTCTGGGACGCGACTGAGTGTCCACGCGCTAACAAACTGCACCTTTTCTTTACACACAATGCCCGACCACTCGTTCCCCACACACTCGCCCCACATGTCGACCTGCAGCTCGTGCTCGAGCGCCATGCCATAACTGGAGAAACTAGGGATGATTCTGTCGTCGCCCTTGGGGACGAGCAGCTCCCCAAACTGCGACAGGTCGATGCCGTCGTGCAGGGGCTCACCGTCGCCGGCGCTGAAGCGCTTTTCGAACAAGAGGGTGGTGCGTTGCGCGCGGTCGATGTGTTCGAGGGCGCGATTGACGGACTTTTTGGGCTGCGGAACAAACGTCTCGTAGGATGAGATGATTTGGACGCGAACGCGGCGGATGAAGAGGGGTGGCGGTGTGGGGATGGAGGCTGAGCGATCGAGTTGCTGCAAGGTAATGTGGATGGGAAAGTTGGAGCCAATGACTATCACGCGTGGTGGGGTTGCGAGGACATTGAAGCGGTAGAAGGGGATTTCGCTAAAGGTCTCTAGGCCGAAGAAGAGTTCTTTTTCTACGAGGAAGTCTTTGACTCGGCCGAGTTTGCTGGCTCGTTCTTTGGTGGTGCTTGGCAGGAGTTTCCGTGTGCGGATGAACTTGTAGCGGCATTGTTGCTTTGGGAGGGTGGTGCCGAAGTCAAGATTAGGCTGTAACAGCAGCAAGTCGTATTCTGGTGCTGGTGGCATGAACTTTACTTCCTGTCGGATTCTCAACGTCGAGTCTGCTCTTGCTTCTAGGTAGTAGCTAATCCCTGGCGGCACTGCCATGTCGGAGTTCATCAATGTGGTGCATGTTGGCGGTAGTAGGAATCCGGGTGAGTGCTGGAACCGAGGATGGCCATAGGAGTCTTTGGAGTAGTGCCAATTCCTCTCTGCTGGCGGTGTCTGAACTGCTATGTGGGGAAAGGTGAAATCAAAGTGAAGCTCGACTTTGCCATCTTCTGCCGTGCCTTGGCGTAGGATATCGTAGTTCTCTCCGGTACCGGACGAGGCGAAGAGCTTCTGTTCAAAGCGAAAAAATTCGGTCTTGCATCCCTCCAAGTCTTTGTCGTATAGAATTGAAATGCCCTTGAAGACGATGCTTACGTTCTGCGGCCTTGCAGTGGGATCGACGCGGACTTTGCCATGTACAATGTCTCCAGCCGTGTAGACATGCTTTGCGTCTGAGAACACATCGATATACAGCTGGTTCTGCGCCAAGTTGGTGTGGGAAGCACCCGCGATGGAGACGCTTGCGGAACGCATAGCTGCTGCGCTGCAGGGTGGAATTCAAGGTGAAGCTCGCATTGCGACAGCGACAAATGAGAGGTCAAGACGGAGCGGCGGCTGGCGCTATCCGAGCAGGCTGGGGAGTGCGGGGAAGAAGGCGGAGGTTTACCTATTATACTCCAAAGGATGCGCAAATTAGGCCTCGAAGTAGGCGGTCAGGTGCAGCGCGTCTAAGACGATTCGGCACGCGTTGTAGCATCTCCGGACTGCTGTGTTTGCTTGTGCTGGCACCATTATTGGCCGCCTTCTGCTTGTGACAGCAACTGTTCGGTAGTCGAGCGGCTCCATATTCGACTGGTACGAGCCAAGCTGCTGCGCCTGCGTGAATTAGTGGATCGAGCCACGTGCATGTTGAAGTTTGTGATGTTTGTGTTGTTTGGCGACGTCGTGGTGATGCCTCGATTGGGGCGGGCGAGTAGTGCCGGGGTCTGGTGAAGTCATCGATCTTTGCGGGAAAGTGCGACGCGACTTTTTGACATTTGCAGCGCAGCACTCAACCCCATCAACCACCACAATGTCGTCCAGCTTCACCTGCAGAGCGTGCTCACGAGCACTCACAAGGACAGGCTCACCTTGGCTGCAGGTAATATTTCTACGCGCCTCAAAGTATTCCGCTTACATGGTCAGTCGAGCAAGACAACGCTGCGCCGAGCACGAAACCTATCCACCACCGCGCCGAGCCTTTACAACGCATCGCACAGCCTCAGCGCGGACGTCCGGCCAGAGGCGATCAAGAAGCCATATCCCAATGTCCAGTCGCGCGTCTCTGGACTCGCGCAGAAGCTGCGTGAGAAGGCGCCGTTGATGACAGAGCCGTATATTGCGTATGGCGCCACACGAGACCTGATTAAGGAGTGTGCGAGGCCGGGAGAATACAAGATCCCGCAGGCGCTGCAAAAGGGCGCCGAGATCCCCACGATTGAGAATGGTGTGCACTTGGGCGAGGGCGAAGGATGGTGGTACGAAAGTGGGTGTCCCAAGCGATTACCGCACTGCTGCAACCGCTCGACGATGTCCTGCTAACACGATGCAGCGCTTGGCCTCAAGCCTACCTTTGCCAACTGGACGCAGATCACCTTCCTACACATGTACATGCTGCAGGTGCGCTTCAGGATGCTACCTGAGACGCACGCCGGGACATGGATCCAGCACCTGACGAACCACGCCTTCTACGCCGCCGAAGACCGGCTCGTTGTTTGGCACAAGTTCAATGCCAACTCGCTCCGCCAGAAGCACCTCAAGGACATGTTCTCGCAGTGGCGTGCGGTGCTCCTGTCGTACGACGAGGGCCTCATGAAGGGCGACGCTATGCTGGCTAGTGCCATCTGGAGAAACCTCTTGGGCGCCAAGGAGGACGTTGACTTCCAGAAGCTCGCCCAGATTGTTGGGTACATGAGGAAGGAGCTGAAGAGGCTGGAGAGTGCAAGTGACGATGAGGTGGTCAATGGACAGTGGACGTTCAAGGGCGACCCCGGCGAAGAGGCCAGCCTGGTGAAGCAGTCGAGCAGGATGATGCAGGAGAGCACCAAGGCGTGAGCTTGAGATGGAGTGGGGGTAGTTGCACGGCCTATGTTGGACTTTTGTGTGAAGCGTTGTATATTATGTACTCCACCCTGTAGATGGTCAGAGATACCAATCGAGTAATTATCAGCAAGCTTTGTTCGTGCAGCAATGTCGTATTAATGGCGGCGTTGATATTGAGTATTTATCGACAATCTCCTTTAGTACAGCAATGTACAGCAATATTGCAATGACGGCAGCGTTGATATCGAGTAATTATCAGCAAGCTTTGGCGTTCATATCAAGTAATTATCAGCAATTGCTCCTTCCTTCAATTCCAAGCAATGGCGTAATAACGGCAGCGTCCCAATGCGGTAATCATCAGCAAGCTCCTCCAGCACAACGATAGCATGGTCCGGTAAAATTGGCGACCATGTTTTTTGAGCAATGCTCGGCGATCAGCAGCAAACTGCGGGAGCACCCGGATCATGTGCACTTTGCTCATTGGGCTAGTTGTAGCGAATTCGACAAGTTGTTCTTTGTTCTCGCAGCATGAAACATGGTGGCAGCACGCCGAGGCAAGCTCCAGGCGTTGGACAAAAGTTTGCTGGACGTAGGTACCGGTAATCGACAGCACGCGCCTTTTGTCCCGTCATGGAGGGTGCTGGGGCTGGCCCACTTGCACTGCCATGGTCTGTTCTGGCCGCAGAGGGCCCGGTGAGGTGAGGTGAGGTGGACAGCAGCTACGTCAGACGTAGTGGTCGGTGCAGTGCAGCGCAGTGCAGTGCAGAGCAGAGCGGTGCAGACATTGCTGTTCAGCCCTGTGGACGGGCACACCGACAATCTCGGCACAGGCCGCTTGTCTGAGATTCAGAGCCACGAGCACAGCGGGCGTCGACGTCGGGCGCGGTCATGAGACAGGCACCAAGAGACGAGCGTTTGAAGAAGTGCAGTTGGGGCGCTAGACTTGGGGGGACCCCTGGCGTGGTGGTGGTGGTGCCTGAGCGGCGGCCGCGAAACGCGCAGGCAGACGGCGAGGCCAGCGAAAAAAAAGTGTGCAGCGCGGCGGCTGCGCGCCCTGTCGCGACTCGACAACAGCGCTGGAGGCGCGCTGGAGCGGCTGCAGGGGCGCCGCTGGGCTGCGGTCCCGTGAAGACGGTGGTGTTCAAGGCCGGCGCCCAGCTTGGCAGTGAAGCAGCTAGCAGAAGCCCTGGATGTCATGCCCAAGTGGCAGCGTCACCTCCTGCGCCGTCGCCCTCGACGCTCGCTGTACACTGTCTGTGCCGTGTGAGCTGTACGCAATCCTCCGGCCCATCTCGCCCTGTCCTTGTGCACATCGTGTGGCCCTCTCGGTAGCAAATTGCCCCTGGTTCGTTGCGGGCGACGTTGGTTGCGTGCTTGACCGTAACTCGCCTCGACCTCCCTCTAGCCCCGGTCGCCGACGACACACCAGCGGCCCTCACGCCCCCCTCGCGCAGCACATTGTGCCAGCACTGCAGCACTGCCGCACCGCGACAACGACGCCGACGCCGACGACGACGACGGCTGCCGGTACCTGGCGCCCTTGCCTCCCCCGCCCCTTGCACGCCGCGGTTGTGCTCGCTGCAGCGTCGCACCGCGCCCTGGACCCGTCAGCGCATCTGCCGCCGCCCGACGCCTGCTGGAGCGAGTGCTGAGTGCCGACTGCTGAGTGCTGAGTGCTGGAGTCTTGCAGTCCTGCAGTCCTGGGGTCCTGCGCACCGCTCCGCTCCGCTCGCCATGGAGCACGACGACGGCTACTTCACCCCCCAGCGCCCCGGCCCGCACAGCGCCGCCGCCGCCCAGATCGACTCGGACACAGACATGGCCGCCTCGGCCGTCGCCTCGTCGTCGCGCGCCGCCATGCTCTCGTCGCCCGTTGCGCGCGCCCGCAAGCCCAGCAGACTGTCGCGCTCCGGCGTGCCCCGGCCCATCATCACGCCCACCAGCCCGCTGTCCGCCTCCCTCGCCCACAGCCTGCTGCCCTCAGCCCCCGCCTCCCCGCCGACCCCCGCCCCGAGCCCGACACCGACCCAGCGCGCGCCTGACTGGAGCACCGCCGCCGAGCATGAGGACTCGCACATCAAGGCCATCCGGGGCCACTTTGGCGACATGAACCGCGCCGAGCGCCTGCGGCTGCTGGGCGAGCTGCTCAATCTCTGCGACAGCCAGGAGCTGAGCTTCGTGGCCGAGTTTGTCAGCCCGCGCCTGAAAAAGGACCCGTTCCTGGTCCTGCCCACCGAGCTGGCCTTGCGGGTACGTACCGCACGCTGATGCCTAAGCTAGCCCTGCCCTAGTGCTGACACACCTGCAGATCCTCGAATGCGTCGACGACCCCACTACCCTCGCTCGTGCATCACAGGTCTCCAAGAAGTGGAGAGAGCTAGTCAACGACGACGGCGCCTGGCGACTGCTTTGTCAGAAATACTCATTCAGACAGCTACTCCCCCACGAACGCAACGGGCCGGACTCGCCGAGCGACGACATGGACACAGAGCAGCCGTGGCTGCTCGAGGCTGACCGCGCATCAAGAGCAGACGACACACCCACCAACAAGCATTTGGACGTCGGGTCGCCGGCCACAGCGACAGCAGAGCTGCGCACACGCAGTCTGGACCGCGACGCAAAAAGGACGACGTCACAGCCCAAGGCCAAGGCCATCACATATCGCTCCCACTTCAAGCAGCGGTACATGGTCGAGACTGCATGGCGCAACGGCGGCGTATGCGACGCCCGACAAATCACCCCAGACCAGGGCGTCGTCACCAGCCTGCACCTGACCAAGAAGTACATTGTAGTTGCTCTCGACAACGCCAAGATCCACGTTTTCGACACAGTAGGCGACCACCAGAAGACACTGCAGGGCCACGTCATGGGCGTGTGGGCAATGGTCCCCTGGGGCGACCTGCTGGTCAGCGGTGGATGTGACCGAGATGTGCGCGTGTGGAATCTGGCTACAGGGTGCGTTGAGAACTTACATTCCTGCAAACATACACTCTGGAGATGACTAATAACCCTGCGATAGATACCCGCAGTTCACACTCCGCGGACACACATCCACAGTGCGATGTTTGAAGATGTCAGATGCCAACACGGCAATATCTGGCTCGCGAGACACGACCCTCCGAATCTGGGATTTGAAAAAGGGCATCTGCAAGCACGTCCTGATCGGGCACCAGGCCAGCGTTAGGTGCCTGGAGATTCACGGTGACATTGTAGTGTCCGGCAGCTACGACACCACAGCAAAGATCTGGAGCATATCCGAGGGCAAGTGCCTGCGCACGCTCACCGGCCACTTCAGCCAGATCTACGCCATCGCCTTTGACGGCAAGAAGATCGCAACAGGCAGTCTGGACACGAGCGTCCGGATCTGGGATCCAAATGACGGGTAAGTTATTGGTATCACCCCAACGTCCTTGTACTCACGCGTGACAGGAAATGCTTGGCTGTGCTACAAGGCCACACCTCGCTCGTCGGCCAACTTCAGATGCGCGACGACATCCTCGTGACTGGCGGCTCAGACGGCTCAGTCAGAGTCTGGAGCCTGGCTACCTACCAGGCCATCCACCGACTGGCGGCGCACGACAACAGCGTCACCAGCTTGCAGTTCGACAACACCCGCATTGTCAGCGGCGGCAGCGATGGGCGCGTCAAGGTCTGGGACCTGAAGAAAGGCACGCTCGTCCGCGAACTCAGCACCCCCGCCGAAGCCGTGTGGCGCGTCGTCTTCGAAGAGGAAAAGGCCGTCATCATGGCCAGCCGCGGCGGGCGGACAATAATGGAGGTACGCTCAACCAATCGCAATGTTCCCAGTCATCTATTGGGACCGCTCTAACACAAACCAGGTCTGGGACTTCTCCCCTCCCCCAGACGAATACCTCGACACCCCCCGCTCCGGCAGCCCGGCAAGCATGCCCGATCACCTGGATCTCGAGCACCCGCGCCCGCAGTCCGCTATCCTCCCACGCACCACGCCGCTCGTCCAGGCAGACGACGCCGCGGGTGATGTCACCATGGCTGATGCCGGTGAGGTATGAGGCGTGCCTGCTGAACTTTCAACTTTACTATCACATTTAATGCTTTGAGCGCTGGCGGCGAGTGATATGTGTCCTGTCCCGAGGAAGAGGGACAGCGCGCGCTGGATAGCGCTGCGATCTGATAGATCCTCGGCCGTGGCCTCATGATATCTGCGCAGCTGTCCTGCATTGCCACCCACCATTATACCCAACCCGACCACCGGCGCGAAGCGTATCCACAGCCACAGAGCCGACACATCGACCTACCATCGCATCGCGTTGTTGTTCCCCAGCGATGGCGGACGAACGTGCCACGGACTGTGCTGCATACACTCGCATTGCGCTCCAGGCGTACTGCATCATTTACTATCATTTTGTCATACTTTGTCACATCATGGCATGTCCTGGCTGTCACATTGCTGCATCTATCACCACCACCTATCATCATCATCATCATTATTATTACCTATCAACACCACTTGTCGCCGCTCACGAATCTAGACCGAGGAACAAAAAGGCCCCTAGCCTGCGATTGCTATCAGCTTGCGGATTGCAGCTTGCAATCTGGAACGTCTGAATCAGAAACTGGAAATTGGAAACAAGCATTGGGCGCAGGAACTGCATCATCATCATCATCATCAATAAACCCCACACTCAACCGCATCCCGCATACGCCTCAGGCTCAAGCCGAAGCCAGTCCGCCACACGGCATGCACGCAGCGTCGCGCCAGCCGGAGTCCAACACCCTGCTGTGCGCTCGGCCGCTCCGTTCTGCGCGGCGTAGGTGGATACGGCTGTGCGCGAAAGAAGCGGCCCGCGCGAAGGGGGGAGTCACTCACCAAGAGTCCTGGCGCAACGTGTAGCCGTAGCTACAGAAAAGGGAGACTGGAAGGCGAAATCTAGACTTTTTATCCAACATATTCTTTTTTTTTCTCTCCATACACAACTTACTTGCCTGTTTCGCATCTCCCTCCTTTCCCTTCTAACGTCAATAACCCCGCTCAACTCGTGTGAAACGTGCCATCGAAGCTGGTTACCTCAGTGTTCAGGGTGCACGCGGCGCCGTCGATCCATGGATGGTAGCGGGTTGAGCGCCCTCCGCACACGGATTGAAAAGAGGAACTACAACGTCTCGATGTTTATTCTCGGCGGTATCGCTACTGCTCCTCCCGACTCAGAAGCACGCGCTGGGGTCGTGTTTACGGGGATTTAACTCGATGACAAGGATACTTTATCCACGGGGCAGAGGAGGCGCAGTGGGCGGTCCCGAGATTATAATCGCTATTGTTCTGGACAGAGAGTCGTGGCGTCTCGTTTGTATACACACACACACACACACAGAGAGAGAGAGAGAGAGAGAGAGAGAGAGAGAGAGGGAGAGCATAGCGAGAGAAAGATCCATGCAGGACAGAGTTTTCTCTGCAAAGCGATTGTATTTACTGGAATCTACATCTCGTAGCGTGTTGTTGGTTGAGGTCTTTTCTGCTCCCTAGTTTGTTTACTCCAGATTCACACACGTGGGCATAGCTTCACCCTGTGCACTGGCACACTGTGCTATGTATGTATTGTTCAGGCATGGCGGGGAGGGTAGACACACAATGCTGGGTGCATGGTGCGGTACAGAGGTGGTGGTGGTGAAAGGCGGTCCACCACCTCTTTAAAGAGGGACCTCAGATCTCATTGCTGATGCGGAATTAGATATCGTTTCTCAAGAGCTTCTACACGCTGTTCCGCACACCATGGATCCATGGCTCGATCTATGCCTTCACTTGACGAGCGTGACTGAGAATGATGTCGGCGGTCTCACGTACGAGGTGCTGGAGGAAATGTGGATCTACCTGGACGTGCTCAGTCACGATGAGAATGCGTATGACTATGCTGTTGCGGTGGGGGGAGATGTGGAGCGTCAAGAAGATATGGGACTTTCTTGGCAAGTTGGTTTGCAGATTACCGCTGGCGGTAATGCAGTGAGCACGTTGGAGGGAATCGTTCGGGCGCTGCCGTACCGCGAGGACGAGTGCGGGATGCCTCTTGATTGTCTTGCTGCGTTTGAGACGCACTATGATGATATGGCGTTCGAGGAAGAGATCTATGAGTCCTTGGTCGAGTTGAGCGTGGACCCCTATAGCCTCATCATCGAAGGCCTCGACGTGGACTTTGACAGCTTCATCTCCGAGGATGACCCTGTTCCGCATGTTGATGCGGAAGAGTTCGTCGCGAAGCTCCAGGTTGTTGACGTCGCTACTGTCCCAGCTGACAACATGACGTGCTTCTACTGCTGGAGCAGCTTCGCGGCGGACAAACACATGGTCGAACTGAGCACTGGCAGAGTCATGGCCGATCATATGCCCGTCAAGATGCCGTGCCCTCATGGCCACCTTGTCGGCAAGATGTGCCTGATGCAGATCATCGACGCGAACATTCATCGGTGCCCCGTGTGTCGCACAGATATCGTCGCGCTGGTCGACTGAGCTCTTATGTAGTCGTGACTTCCCTGAGGACCATCTATACATGGATCCTAGCTGCAAGAATGTAGAGTGTTAATTCGATACTTAGCGCCAGCGATTCAAGATATCAATCGGACTAGCATTTTCGTTTCAACATACTGCAAATTAATTACATACCTCACATCGTCAAGTTTCTGCGTCACGACTTTCTGTCCGCTATGAATCCTTGTGTCATCTCAAAGCTTAGCAACCATATACAACCCTGAACCCCTGGACTGGCGACGCTGGTGGCATTACGTTGGAGAACTCCCAGTAATTTGGCAGCTCTGCCCCATCGTAGGTCATGCCCATCTGGAATGTAAGCGTGTCGTTGCAGGCTGTCTCGCCAATTGCTGCTACACCACCAACGCTCCTTGTTCTTTCCAGGGCTTTTGGGTCTCCGTTCACGCGGCCAAACAGGTCTGCTCCATCATTGCCTTTGAACGTGTTCCACGTGGCAATTGAATTCGGATCGCGATCAACCTGGTAAATATTGAAGGTGGGGTTGTTGCCAGAGATTGTTTGCAAGTTCTCGTCGGGTAGCACAAGCTCGAGTCGACATGTCGAGTTGGACTGCTTTGATGGCAAGCCTTGGAACTGCACACGTGTGGCAATCTCGCCCTCGCCGAGGAGTTGACGCCGCAGCATGAAGAAACGTCTCGCTTGGTGAAGATGGTCGACATCGTAATCAGGATAGCGAGAGTTGACTACGGCCAGGTCGGCAGGGTAGGTGTACTGGCACACGTAAGGACCTCCAGACGGTGTGGTGAGAGTTGTGTTTGTTGTGTCTGTGACATTTGCAAACAGGTAAGGAGCTGCATGAACTTGTCGTAGAAGAACTGCGACAAGTGTGGCAACCGATGCTAAACGCATGGATGGAGGTGATGGCGGTAAAGCGTTAAGACGAGTTGTGAGAGTCTAGTAATGATAGTATAGATTGTAGGAGGAGATGGTTTGGATCTGTGCTGTAGGTCGATAGTGAATGAAGTGACGTGGAAATGCGGAGCTACCTGCCGACGTTATTGTTGTCTGCTGTGCACGTGGCCTGACCTGTGAGGGGAAGGCACAATGCACCTTCACCGCATCACGAACACAACCAGACCACGCTCATAGCGACGACAACGCTATTTCCGCAGTTTACTTCGAGCAGTCCGATCCGGAGTCGTAAACCTCCGCTTCTTATGAACAAGTGGCAGCAGTCCAAGCTACAATAGGAGCTGATATTACGATCCCGCGCTTTCATTTATTCGACCTCCCAGCAGAGTTGTGGTGTATGATGTACCAGCGCCTGCCTGTTAGCACGAAGCGTTACAGGACGAATTTCGAGCATATACGCCAACGCGGCAGAGACAGAACCGTACAGGCCGCAAGTTACACTCTTCATCGTGACTCTGTACCCGCCGATCGGTATCAAGACCTTTGAAGGTTGCATGGCTGAGAAGATGGGGACGTCGCAGTACGTATCTCATCAGCCTAGGTGGAATACAGGAGTGGCAATGTTTCAAAAGGCACAAGTAAAATCGGTGGGACCATGGATATATTGGATCTAGAGATAGGACTACAAAGCAACCGCAACCACTCATCGGTGATCTAAGCCTGAAGCGAGTCAGCAAGAGCTCGAAAACGAATCAACGAAGTATAACAATGTGTTGAGCAAATCAGACATCCAAGGAAGACATTCGTATTGCGTTCAGTGCCTCTGTCTAGGTTCAAGTCGAGACTAACGTGGAAACTGCGAATAGTGGAATATTTCATCATGAAAGGGTGCGAAGAAAAGAGCCAGAACTTACAGTCGGAGTGTTGCGAACGCGCGGTAGCTGTTGTTAGTCAAGAGTAAACATTGTGAGCATAAATAGATGCTACGTCTTAGAAGTTCAAAGGCGAGGTGCAGAAGCTTGAGGCAGCAAATGCGACAACTTTTTATTATGGGTCCGGCCAATTGTTTGGCCGGCAGCGGAGATCTGATTCAAGGTCGAGGCGCCGTTTCAGCCCTACGAACATGCATTTGAAGCCTTGCACGCGCAACATGACAGACCAATCATCAAGCAACGTCAACGTCATGTTTGTGAAGGCACACTCAGGCTTTGCCGCAGCGTCTACAGATAATATCAGAAGTCTGCAACTGCCTCCCTGAACACCGCAGGCTGCGGACAACCGACACCGCTTTAGCCTCGGTACATGTGCCAGTTCCGACCATCCTCCGTCAAAACACCAAGACCTCGAAATTTGCAGATCCAACGACCCTTTGCCGTGACAAGATTCAGACAGGAAAGTCGACATGGCTCAACCCGCACCCATTAACAGGGGTTCACCACTCCAGCCCCGCATCCTCTACCTAACACTCTACAATCTCCTCTTCGCCAGCCTTTGGGCCTCCATCGGCCTCACCACAATCCGCCATGCATCAAGCGGTCGCTTCGCTGTCTTCGAGGCCGTGGAGCCTCGAGCGCGCTGGGTACAGACCTTGACTCTGATTGAAGTCGTGCATGCTGCTATTGGTACGTCCCCGCTCCCCAAATAACATACTCTCGCAACCCAATGGTTGTAGTCCTGTCGCTAACGCACAATAGGCCTCGTTAAATCCCCCGTCAGCACAACAGCTATCCAGGTCTTCACCCGCGTGATCCAGGTCTGGATGATCTGGTACTGTTTCCCCGCCAGCACGGCGTCGTCGCTCGCATTTCCTGTGCTAGTGGGCGCGTGGGCGGTGGCGGATGGGATACGGTATATGTATCTTGCTTTGAACCTGCATGGGAAGGCGCCAGGCTGGCTTGTGTGGCTCAGGTACGTCCCAGCTTATCGCTTGATGGTTTTGACACGCATTTGAGCAGTGGGGCTGATTATGAACACAGGTATACGATGTTTTACCCGCTGTATCCTGTCGGGATTGGCGCGGAGTGGTGGTTGATGTATCAGAGTATTGGACCAGTTGGGGAGGTCAGTCCTGTGCTCCCGCCAGTGTTCTACTTTTTGTTGGCGCTGTATGTGCCGGGTATGTATTTGCTCAGCAAGTGTGTAGTTGGAAGCTAACTTGAAACTACAGGTGCCTACACTATGTTCACGTACATGGTTAAGCAGAGGAGGAAGACTTTTGGTAAGCAGCAGAAGAGGGGTTAGCTTTCGTTTTCTTGTATATGTGCCTTGAGTGAGGATGATTGATCTGGTAAAATTCACGAGCACTGGATACTTCGTTGTCCACGCAAACCGATGATCTGTCAGGTGTGTTCCAATCAATAGTGGATTGTGGGCCCTCAGAACACAGTAAATAGTCCCTACACGCATGTCTGTCTCTGTCAACGGTACCGCGTCTTCATGCCTAGAAACATTTAAATTGCCTGTGTCTGCAGCAACAAGCCATCAACCGTTGCTGGTCTTTGTCGTACTCGGACCAACCCGAGCCTAGTAGGCCGCTTGCAGGCATGACATCACCGGTTGCGCCTCGGCTATGGAGCGTCGTCATTACGAGACATCATTGCTGCTTACCAATACCGCAAAGGATTGAGTGATAGTGGGGTGGAGGGGTATGCATGGTTGTCCGCCATCTCACGCTAAATTGCGAAGCTTGACCATATTTCTTCACCCCTTATCAAAAATAAGCATTGAGGCTTCGTCTACTACATTTCACGTCTGACACAATCAAACATGTCGAACAAAGCTGCGTATATCACTGAGGCCAAGGCCAATCCCCTGCAGGTCAAGGACGCGCCGTTTCCTTCTGCAGGAAAGGGCGAGGTCGTGGTCAAGAACCATGCTGCTGCTGTTAACCCCGTTGATTGTGAGCTCGATCGATGCATCAATGCTCAAGACAATTTGCTGACGCAACGCAGGGAAGATTCAGGACTATGGTCTGTCAGCCTCAATGCCCATTGTGGAGCGCAATTGACTTTCGCAGGCATCTTCCTCCAGAAATACCCCAACATCCTGGGTACCGACGTGGCGGGCGAAGTCCACGAGGTCGGTGAGGGCGTTACACACGTCAAGAAGGGCGACCGCGTCTTGGGGTACGTCTGATCACTCCCCCAATAAGACCTACGCTTATCTTGAGCTCCCACAGCCACGCCTTCTCCCTCCTCTCCAACAACCCCGCCCAGGGCGGCTTCCAACTCTACACCGCGCTGAACGCACTCGTCGTCTCTAAGATCCCTGACTCCCTCTCCTACACCTCCGCCGCGGTGCTGCCCCTCGCCATCTCCACAGCAGCCACCTGCCTTTTCAAGAAGGAGACGCTTGCGCTCCCGCTCCCCAAGAGCAGCGACCCCAACCCGCCCGCGTCTGGAAAATCCGTCCTCGTCTGGGGCGGCTCCAGCAGCGTCGGCGCAACTGCAATCCAGCTTGCAGCGGGTGCGGGCCACAAGGTCATCTCTGTAGCGTCGAAGCGCAACATCGACGGCGTGAAGGCGCTTGGTGCCGCGGAAGTCTTCGACTACAACTCTGCCTCTGTCGCGGACGACATCGTGGCTGCGCTGAAGGGCACTGAGTTCGCGGGCGTGTGCGACGCAATTGGTACCCCGGAAGCGGCGAAGGCGTGGACCCCCGTCTACGAGAAGCTCGGCGGGCGGTACGGGTCGGTCATGCCTGGAGCGACGGGATTGCCAGCGGGGATTGAGGGCGCAAGTGTGTTCGCACCCACTATTGCGCTGGACGACAAGCTCATTGGTGACGCGGTGTGGGCCGAGTGGGTACCCGCGGCGCTGCAGAAGGGCACGTTGAAGGCAAGCCCGGAGGCGATCGTGATCAAGGGCGGATTGGACGCTGTGCAGGAGGGCCTGAATAAGCAAAAGGCTGGTGTTAGTTTTGGGAAGGTTGTTGTCGAATTGTAGACGTCGGATCTACTGTTACCTCAGGTTGCTTGTATGGGTTCAGATACAATAGTGTGGGGTAATTGAGCACCAATTAGTGTCACTACAGCTCTACGCTATCTAGCAGCGATTGCAGAGACGAAGATACCAATCTGTGGCGCATGGGTAGGACCGGTAGAGCAGAATGATGAGCAGTGCGCTTGGAAACACAAATGACTAGGCTAACGATAGGTTCTCTTTCAGTGTTTTTCCGACAGTCTCCAGAGAGTATCGATGACGTTGTTGCTCTTCTTTTGTCCACTTTGAGAGTTTCATAATGACTGCAAAGCAGATATATCTTTGGGCTGTGGGAATTTGAGCTAAATTGACATATCAATTCCAATGGGACAGAAATCAGTCTGAGGTTTGAATTCGAACTGCGGGTCGAAATTGAGACGATGCTCCTAAATCGAAGTAAGAATTTGATCAAAGGCCTACCTGCTACTCAAACCCAAGGCGTTGTTCAGGAAGAACACATAGCTACACGGAAATTAGGCCAATTTTGTGGTCCGACTCAGGTCTTCTTCTCCCGGTCTTGACGCTGTCTCGAGCCAGGCCCTCGATAACTGTCGCCCCGTCCACCCCTCCTACCACGCCCGCGACTCGAACCTCGATAATAACCTCTGCCTTTTCCCCTACTGCTAGAACGATCTGCACGCCCTTGCTCTCTGGGACGGTATCCTCGTACATCGTGTTGATCTCGACGACCATGTCGCTTCTCAACACGTTGATACTTGTGCGGTCTGTCTTCAGTGCACTCCGTCGACTCCCGTTCCAAGCGTCCACGTTTGTGTCTCGCTTCTGGCAATCCTGGCAGAGTAGTGTCCAGAGAAGGCCGTGCACTTCCCAAACTCACATCCTCCCAAGACGCTGGAGGCTGTGCTGGAGCTACAACCTTATCGACTATCGCTATTTCGGGTGTTGATGGGAAGTTTGACGGGTCTTCAGTCGCAGCCTCTTCACCATGGACTTCCACGGACTCCTCAGCTTGCACTAAGGATGAATCGACGACTTCGACCGAAGGAAATGCTGTATCGTCGTTGTGTTTGTAGAAGCAGTAAACTCCCTTAGGGCAAGTTACACGCAACTCTCCATAGGAGCATGTCACTCCAACTTCCCCGTGCGAGAACCAGCAAGCATCTCCTTTCTTGCATCCATTTACTGTGTTAATCATGGAGCACAGCTTAATGGGCTTACTGGCAGCTCTCTTCATCGTTCGATCAACTCCACTATGATCGAAGGTACAATTCGCGTTTTGACACTCTGCTCTGTGCTTGCATGCCTTGACTTTGGTGGCACCAACGACTTTGAGACTAAGGGCAAAGTCAATACCACTGGCCCAGAAATTGAGGTCTACAGCGTTACCAGACTCTATCAAGCCTAGAGATACTCTGAAGGTGGAGTTGCTGAGTAGCTCTGACAGAGCCTTGATCAAGGCAGCAGCTTGTGGTGTCTTCACCGTAGAGCACGCTCTCGCAGCCAACGGCACGCTTGGTTTGTCTGGACTGTGGTTTAGCTTTTCTTCCTCCGGTGCAGGCTCCTGGATGGTCTCTTCAGGCTTCGATTCATCGTCGGCGAAGATGTCTGGCTGAAAGTCCTCGAGATTCACTGAATGTATGCTTTCATTTTCATTTTGGTTGCCCGTATTGATCTCGATGTCTGAGTCATCGTAGTCGACCAGATCTGCCTCTTCACTTTCATAGAGTCTGAGCTGCAATCCATCTGTATCAGATCTATGCATACTGTTTCACTCGCAGAAGAAGTACGTGGTCGTCCGCGTGACTAGGGTGGCGCTGATGGTAAGAGGATCGTTGTATGAGCACTGTATAATCAAGAGAAGCCTCCAAGGCAATAGTTCCCCTTTTTCTAGATAATACGGTGACAAAGAAACGCTCGAATGCCAAATGCTTTTTCCATATTGATGAAAGCATCTGGTAAGGTCTTTGTTCAATTTGAAGACTTATGGTCGCTTCACACCAGGTAAAAAAGCACGTAACCACGCAACAAAGAACGATACCATTTAGGCCAGGCCTGATCAGCTCTGAGGAAAGGCGCCAGCCATATACAGGTACAGAGCAAACCCTGTCAATTGCCGCTAGTCCACGGTTAGTGTGTGTTTGAGTTGCGACAAAACGACGTATCACAAATCGGTCCGCATTTGTTTGAAACAACAAAGGACAATTTGTCTGAAACAACAACGAGATGGCCGGGATGAAACGTGACAGCATGTCTGCATGAACGATAACAGTACTTGCCAACTCGACGGAGTCTTTGTCTATCTACTTCGGTCCGATTCTACTAAACGTTCGAGACGTCTGTCCTCAGCTGCTGAAAAGAACACGCATGGTGCCAATACCATTGCTTGGTTCTTCTACCCTGCGCGCTTGCTGCATTAGGCAATTAAATCATGGACCAGAATGCTTCGCATCAAGGCTTAGATACCCAGCATTGGCGTTGGCGTGGTTTGAGAAGCTGTGTCCAGTAGAGTGCATGCAAAGCGACAGTTGGCAAGAACCTGGCCATCAGGTATAAGTATGTCGCTCAATATTGCACGAAGGATTATCATCATCATCTCGATCAACTCTTCTTTCATCAACAGTCTGCGACTTCTTCTGCGATACAAACCAGCCGGACTGTTTTTACTTTCAAACAAATATTACTTCAATATTCACCATGCGCTTCACTACTACTTCAGCCGCTGTGTTCTTTGGCCTTCTTGCATCTGCTGCAGCCGGACCTGTGGCTCTGCATCAGCGAGGCGAGCTACTTGCGCCAAATGCACGGGACTTGACCTTTACTCCTGGAGTGGCTGTCAAGTCACTTGCGGAAGCCTTGCAATGGAAGCGAGCAAGCAGCAACGGAACCGAAAGTGGTAACAACAGCAATGGCCGTGACGGATCTGGAGGCAGCAATGACGACGACTGCGACGACAACGGCGACAACGGCGACAACGGCGACAACGACGACACCGACGACTCTAGCTCGAACGGCTCTGGTAGCACCAGTAAAAGCAGCGTCAATCTTAGTATTTCTGCCAGCGGTTCTAGTCGCAATAAGCATCAGAGCGACGAGTCGAACAGCTCCAAAAGAGACAGCGGCTCCAGTAGAAGCTCCGGCGGAAGCTCTAGCCAAGGCTCTGGCGAGAACAACGAAGGCTCCGGCGAGAACAACGAAGGCTCCGGCGAGAACAACAACGAAGGCTCTGGCGAGAACAATAACAACGAAGGCTCTGGCGAGAACAATAACAACAACAACAACAACGAAGGCTCTGGCGAGAACAATAACAACAACAACGAAGGCTCCAGCGAGAACAACAACGGTGAGAACAGCAACAAAGGTTCTGGTGAGAACAACAACAACAACAAAGGCTCTGGTGAGAACAACAACAACAACAAAGGCTCTGGTGAGAACAACAATAACAACAACAAAGGCTCTGGCGAGAACAACAACAACAACAACGAAGGCTCCAGCGAGAACAACAACGGTGAGAACAGCAACGAAGGTTCTGGCGAGAACAACAACAACAACGAAGGCTCTGGCGAGAACAATAACAACAACAACGAAGGCTCCGGCGAGAACAACAACGGTGAGAACAGCAACGAAGGTTCTGGCGAGAACAACAACAACAACGAAGGCTCTGGTGAGAACAACAATAACAACAACGAAGGCTCTGGCGAGAACAACAACAACAACAACAAAGGCTCTGGCAAGAACAACAACAGTGAGAACAGCAACAAAGGTTCTGGCGAGAACAACAACAACAATAAAGGCTCTGGTGAGAACAACAATAACAACAACAAAGGCTCTGGCGAGAACAACAACAACAACAACAAAGGCTCCGGCGAGAACAACAACAGTGAGAACAGCAACGAAGGTTCTGGCGAGAACAATAACGAAGGCTCCGGCGAGAACAACAACGGGCAAGGTGATTCAGAGAATGGCGGCAGCAACAACCGTGGTTCCTCAGATGGTGAGGATCCAACATCGGGCGAAAACGACTCTTCATCTGGTGGTCAGGGCGCTTCATCTGGTCGTAACAGCACCTTAGCTGGCAGCGGCAACTCATCATCAGGCGAAGAAAACTCATCATCTGGTGGTCAAATCTCTTTGTCTGGCAACGAAGACTCGTCATCGGGTGAAGACAACTCTCCGTCTAGAGGCAATGGGTCTTCTCATGATAGCGATAACGACTCATCTACCGGTAGCGATGGCAACTCCTCATCTTCTGGCAAAGGCAATGGTGGATCCAGCTCGGCAAATGATGGCGACCGTTCCTCCAACAGCAATGGAAGAAACAACAACAACGGCAACAGTGATAGTGCGGAGGACGACAACTCTGGATCCAGTGGCAGCTCGAGCGGTGCGGATGCAGGATCCGGCCGTGGTAGTAGCAATGGTGATTTGGAGAAGCGCGCTTTCGAGATTCGAGGCGCCACTAGGAGAGCATAAATTAGCTCTCACTGCAGAAGTAAAGGGACCGATGGTGTGACGGGTGAGAGGACATCGAGTAAAAGCGCGCGCGGGACACGCCAGGGGTTTGTGAGCTCAGCCTGAGATAGAGTATACTTAACTACCAAACGTCAATAGATGTTTTACATTCCAAAAATTGTTTTCAAAACTAGACCGTTTACATCTTAAAGTGTGAAAGCTCAGCTGGTGGGTGTTAAAGAAGGGCCTGAATACTTTGGCACTTCATGTGCTGTTTCCCATTATGGAGCAAAATACATAGGAAGAACGCATGTGCCTCAATTGCACTTACATTATAGGACAAGTCTCATACGGGCCATTGCTATGACTCAGGTACACTATCAAATGCCCGCGCCACTGACGTGCGGTGGATGCGCGGAAGAGGTTAGTGTGGTGGCTGGAAACGCCGGCTCTTTCAGGGTCTTTGCAGCACAAGTGCCGACCACTCCTCCATTTACTCAGGAACTACGATCAGCAGAAGAACATCACGCCTAGAAAGTGGACATCAAGTCGCATCAAACGCTGAAGGAGGCGGTTGGAGAAAGGTCAGCTGTGCTACTCGCACTTATTCCACTACCGGTTTCCACTTTTCTGAGCTGCAGAGGAGGTACATACCTCTAACAACTCCTTTGAACCTCACTACGCAGGCCATTACTTGTTGTGGACTGTTCTCCGATCACGTCTACTAGTCGGCCAATTGTAAAGTACGCAAATGTCATACTATCGACTATGTCGACTAACGACCATCAGATAGGAACGCTATCGACAGACATGATGCGTGGGACCAGGTACGTGGGAACCGAAAGATGTCGTACTGTCCAAGACAGGAAATGGGTGCGGCTGGACTAAGTGTAAACCCCACAAAATGCTCCCGGATGATTCCTCCCCGGAGCCTATCCCGATACTAGTGCAGATCGAGTTTGCGGGGATGAAATTCGACCAGTGTAACGACCGTGGTGCCGCGGCTTTTTCAGGTATTTGTAAATCAGGCTATACCCTTTGGAGACCTGGGTGCGACTCTCCCATCAGACTGTCTGCCCCTTTTGCTTAAGCAGTAATTGATCATCATACTATTGCATGCAATAAGGATATTTCCGTAGGCTAGTTTTCTAACAAATATTCTGATTGGCCCTCTCACCACATGACCCGTCAACACGTCAGAAACTGACATTATCGACCTTTGTAGGTTTCCACCGAGTAGGCAACGAACGGGAGATGGACAAGACGATTCGTGAAAGCGTGGCCAGCACCCAAATTTTGGGGACTGGTATAAGATGTAGAGAAACTGCTGTTGAACTCCAGTCCATCACAAAATTTACAATTCAAGTCTCCAATTTGTTACGATGAAGCATACAACACAATTCTTTCTAGCCGTCCTGGCACCCTTCGCCCATGCTTTCCCTGCGATGATGTACGAGGCAGCAGCCGCTGACCCAGCTCTCGAGGCTCGTGCTGCCGAGTTAGCTAAGAAGCTCGATGCTCGTCAAGCTGGAGCGGACGCAGCAACCCTTCTCTTCGAGCCCATAAATACCTTCAACGCTGGAAAGCAGATTATCAACGTAGGACCCGGCAGTGGTCACGAGTATGTACCACCAGGTTCCGGAGACCTCAGAGGTCCCTGTCCAGGACTCAACGCATTCGCAAACCACAGTATGTGCACCTATAGCATGACATGCCTGACTGCAACTAAACACGCGTAGACTTCATCCCTCACAATGGGTATGCCACAATTCAGCAATACATCGATGCAACCCAGAGCGTTGTTGGTATGGGACCGCAGCTAGCTTTGTTCCTTTCAGTACTTGGGGGTGCACTCGACGGTGACCTTCTATCGTGGTCGATTGGTGGCACTCCTTCCCTTGCACAGGGTGGCCTGACTGGCGTGTTGGGCAATGGCCTCATCGGCTCTCACAACAAGTATGAGGGAGATGCTTCTCCCACCAGGCCAGATCTGTACGAAGCAGGCAACAACTACAAGACTGTAGCTTCGCAGTTTCAAGAACTCATTAATCGCTCTCCGGGTGGTCAGGTCACTCTTGATTCTTTGACGGCTTTCCGATCGGATCGCTTCGACACCCAGATCAGGAACAACCCCAACTTCTTCAACGGTCCTTTCTCAGGCATACTTGTGCAGCCCGCCGCCTACACCTTCATCTACCGCTTCATGGCAAACCACAGTGCAGAGCACCCAGAAGGTCTTCTTGACTACGCGACCATTCAGTCCTGGTTCGGTATCGATGGTACCAGCGGAAACTACAAGGCCGCGCAAGGCGCCGAGCGTATTCCCGCGAACTGGTACAGGCGCGCGTTCGAGTATCCTTATGAGGTCGACTACTTCCTCGTGGACGTTCTGAACGCTGCCAAGCTCCACCCGAAATTCTTGAACGTCGGTGGCAACCTCGGCAAGACCAACTCCTTCGCTGGTGTTGATGTCACAAACCTCAGTGGAGGGTTGTTCAACTCAGCAGATCTTCTCAAGGGAAATAACCTCGGTTGCTTTGTGTATCAGCTCTCAGCGCAAGCTAAGCCTGATATCCTCCTTGGTGCTCTCAACAAACTCACAGATGCTATCGGCAGTATCATTGGGCCTCTCGGATGTCCGCAGTTCAGAGCCATCGATACCAAGCAACTGCAGCAGTTCCCTGGCTACACCCAGAAGCCCGTCTACGGTTAGAATTTCAAAAAGCATAATGAGTAATGATGAGCACGAGTACAGTTTATAACTAGTAGTATAATTGACAAACTTAACGAAGCATGTTTTGCATCATTCAAAAGCCTTTCGTCTCTGTAGCAATAAGACCTCAACTTAAACATGCTTATCAAATCTTTCTGCTTTTAACAGCCACATTGTAATCTGTCTAAAAGAGCTTAGAGCTGTACGTCAGAGTGACAAAATTTCGGCATGCTCAAAGTGTACTTATCCTTGAGGCTTAGTTGCTCGAGCACAGCGACTTTTCACTTGAATTTGGTCTGCTAATGTATATGGACGGTCTGAACATGCGGTTCGTCTTGCACAGCCTCTCCGTCCATAACGCCATGTACGTACGCATCGCCAATCAAGGCGAGTTGTGGACAGCCCCCCTTATCTTCATCGATCTTCTTCATGACGAAAGGAACATTTCCCCCGTGTAATATCCATACTCGATCACCAGATGTTGTCTGGGGTGGTCCGATACCGATATAACCAGTTTTCGTGATGAAGAAAGTCTGGTTCTCCATCATACCAATGAGCGACTCGTAAAGCTCCTTGAATAGTCCGCTGCCTTGTCGTCGAGGACGCCAACCGCTATAGTCCGCTGACATTTCGGAGAGTGGCCGCTCGTGATCTCGATGTAATTCTTGTGCACGTTTCCTGGTCTGTCCAGTCGCTTGCTCAGGATCTGAGGCCTCCTCCACGGAGCTCGTGTCGGCATCGGAAGAGCTTTCAAAACTAACATCGGAGTTTGCACCGTTTGGAAATATGTCACGTGCATCCAGTGCTCTGGCTTGCCTGCCCAACCCCCAAATTTGGACAAATCTCTCGGAAGTGGAGGTTGTCTGGGTGTCGAGATCGGCACTACTCTCTTGAGGATGCTCCTCCAAGACATCGAAAGGATTAGGAGAAAATGGAGGAGATATCGAGCCATCTGAAGCTGGGTCTCCTAAAAACACCGGCGATGTCGGTGAATAGCTGGGAGACGTTGGTGAGTCGCCACGGGATATTGGCGAATAACAGGTCATCAACGATTGAACAGAATCTGCTGGCGAACAAGCAACATAGTCGAAATTAAGGTTTTCGCCTAGAGGAATTCGTGTCTCGTAGAACAAATCTTCAAATTCGGCTCTTAAGCTTGAACGGCCGTGGGATGCGACTCTGCCGATGGGCACTTCGTCCATGATGAGATCACCCACCAGAGTTCTACACAATGCAGAATGCCATGAAAAGCCATCTTTATAAGTTTGGAAAGGCTGGGCAGAACATTGGTAATCTTCAAGAAGCCGGAAGATCGCGGCCAGAGGATCGTGGAGGTCCTCAACTTGGATGGGGTCTTGAGCGCCTACACGAAGAAGCTCAACTGTATTCTGCACTTCGTCTAAATAAACGCCTTTCAGGCTCAAGAGTGTGTTTTCAAGGAAAGTGTTGATCTCTGAGACGCAATGCCCGCTGGCGGAAAACTCTTTATATCGATGCGAGTGACCCCACCACTTCAATTGACGCTTACCAATGTGGTTGCACTGCGCGAAGTCGATAGCCCATGAAGGAATATCTCCTTTTGGGTTTGACATCTCGCAGGCGCCCAACAATGGTCTCAGGCCCCTTTCGTGCCTGATAAGATCACGCGTTACCTGTGCAAATAGTTGAGGCACAGCTATTGTGTAATCGCAGTATCTTGCGCTCGGTATAGCCTCCGATGAGATCATACCGAGCAAAGCGTAGACCTTGTCGCGAGGATCGGTGAACCATCTATGACGCCAACGCATAAGCAGATTTAGCGCACCATCAGTTTTCGAGTGATTGAAGCCATGCACAGGGTATAGAAGTCGCCGAAGTAATTCGGTGTAGGCGCGGCGGCTAGCGACGAACCCCTCGGGTAGTGAAGGCAGGCTGTTAAGATCGCGGAGATTACGTGCCGCAGCTAGGACAGCCTCGCGTGTAATGGAGAGTGGTCCCCATATTAACACGCCTGCTGAAGGAATGATGGCTTCCTGTACTGTCCAGATGCGTGACCACCATGGGTTGCCATACATAGAGAAATGCCCAAAGGCTTCTCGTGCAGCTTCCCCTTCTTCTGAGTCCTGGAACAGAATCGGTAGGCTGGTCATTGGAACCGTCGCTACAGCAGCTACTTTATTTAGAAAGTCGAACACAGCCTCCGCATCACGGATCGGAACTTCGATGCTGTCTCTTGAAAGTTCGCCCATCCATGTGACGCATCTTGTGCACTGTTTGTAGATGTCTCTCATAAGAGCAACCTGGGCTGCTTTCTCATCCAGATCCCATTGGTTGATACAAATCTGGTCAATCCATAGTGTGCGTGTAGCTGTTGGATGGCGAAGGCGTAGCAAGCCAGCATGAAGATTCTTTGTGACTTGTGTGAGATTGCCGGATACCTCGATAGATTCCTCTCCAGTACGATCTCCCCAGACATAAGATACCGTCTCAAAATCAGGCTGATCGTCAAGATTGACCACACGAGTTGTACATCGAACAGCAGCATCTCCTTCGCCAGGCAGGAGTTGTAGCAAGCGGATTTCACGCTCCGAGCTGCGCATGATAGCGGGGTCGATGCGGGGAATGACAGCTTTCGCTCCACCCCTAGGTCAACTCTCAAAAATGGTCGTTGGATCGAGAATAGTATATTGGCGAAAGAACTAGCAATCTTGGTACGATTCGTGACCGAGGGTTATCCAGATTCAAAGAGCCGTGGGGCGGTGTGTGGCTGATGAAAGGAGGGGCAACGTGGCGGCCACTTCCCTGCCGTAGCAGCAACCATGCAATGCGTAGCATCATTGTTGCGCATCTTCTTGATTTTACAGCCATCGATGCGACTACCGTCCCTTCAACAGCAATTTGACTCAAAGGGATCAGATATTGTCGTCCCTTGGGACTCAATCATATAAGCGCGAACAAGCTGCTTTGGCAGACATGAGGTAAGCCCTTGATTTCTGACCAGTCACTCGAAGAAATCGGTGGTGCACACATGAACGGCGTACATGTAGCTGTAGGCACCGCGAGCTGATTTCGAGGAGGCTTTGCGCCGTCGAAGTGCTCCCATGATCCATTCCCTTGAGACGTGTCATCGGCAAGTGGAGATAGCAGATGACGCCCGTGGGACCTTTTGGCAGGCCTCGATTCAAGCGAGCATCAACAGACAATAGATCTACAGGAGTTCCTGACGATATCTCGGCGATTATCGATGCTGGACGATATCGCGCTAGATCTACACCACGCGCCGATCCTGCCTTCCTGAAAGAGATGGTCTAACTTTCTACAGAAATTCAATCTTCAGTGACGTTAACCTAAAATCTGAAAGAAATTCACTGCGATTTTCAATGCAAGAAGTAGATCAGTGTTAAGACCTCTATCCTTCTTCTCCTCGGCGGTGGTTGACGCGACATCATCAGAAGCAAATAAGGTCGTGCACGCACGCTGTCTGGAGATCCGAACTGAGTGGAATTATCTCCGCCCGCGTGACGAACGAGCATTAAAGATTTCTGTCTTCTTAAAACCACGAATCATGTGACCTCGGTCTAACAGAGGAGCTGAGTCACACTACATCCCCGATGTTGCTACGGGACCTGACATCATGGAAATATATGTGGTGCCCCGCCAAGCTAAGCCTCAAGTGAAAGCTTAGTAGCCGCAGATCGCACTGCATCGCTAGCCTCCCAGATTATTATACCTCGGCGAGGCTACAGGACCCAATTTCCTCAACCGCCTTGCCATATATGAAATTGCATGTCTTTGCCTTATGCTTCTTGTTGACTAGCCTGCGCAGAATCCCATCATTGATCGGCAAAACACCATGAGTTGGTACGACTTAGTATTTTACCAGTTGTGCCAATGGCATGTTGCGCCTACTTTCCGCAAATCGATATGACGGACGAGGCGTGAAAGTAGCTTAGGGGTGAGAAGCCAGCTCCGAGGAGGCATTATCCCAACAGCCCTTCGTGATATATGACTATTTAGAAGAGCTACATGTTCGTTCAGACTCTCGCTATCCTGTTCAAGAAGTCAACTCTATCGCTCCCACCCTCTCGTCATCTAGTCATTCTACTTTGGTATCTTCATCAGCAAGTTCCTTCGTTACGATAAAACACATCTTTCATTATGAGGTGCTCAACATTCTTCGCCTTTTCTCTCCTTTCCCTCTCCTCCACGGTGCTGTCTGCGCCCACCCCACAACTTAAGAACATCCTTGGTTCAATCACCAACCCTTCGGCTGGCAATAATAATGTCTTCGAGGGTAACGGCAATGCCAACGGAAACAATAATGGCAATGGGTTCGTACCAGACATACATGCACTAGCAACCGCACACCACCACTAACAAACCCAGCAACTCCGCAGGCAACAACAACGGTAACGATAATACCGCAGGCTCCGGCAACTCTGCAGGAAACGGCAACACCATCACCTTCCCGTCCATCTTCTCGACCCGCACCGTAACAGCGCGCGGCCTCCTCGACGGCCTCTCCGGCATAACCAACACCATCGGCTCCATCACCAACCCCAGCGCCGGCAGTGGCAACAGCTTCCTGGGCAACGGTAACGGCAACGGAAATGGGAACGGCAACGGCAACTCCGCAGGAAACGGAAACGGCAATGGCAACAGTGCCGGCAGTGGCAACCAGGCAGGCAATGGAAATTCAATCAACGTGAGTCCCAACGTTAGCCCCAGCATCGCTTTGCCGGACATCGAGCTGCCTGACATTACCTTGCCTGACATCTCGCTGTGATGTGTGGGTTGTGGAAGGTCAGTGCAATGGGCGGAGCCAGAAACATCGTACTAACGATAAGATAGTTTCGTGCTTGAGCAGTGACTATTAGCGACTTGGAGGCGTTTTGGTGCGGGAACAAGGTTTTTTTCAGCAGTTCATATCTTCCTGTGGTCTGGCAATGGCTGCAGCATATTCGCACGATAATCGTAATGAATGTCAGATTGTCCACTTGTCCAAGGTGCACTGCAGTGTCAACCCTGGTATTATCAATCTAGATGTTGTCCCTCGTGTCGATTATGGTTGATCATGCGCAAGCGAAAAATGCGAGTGCACTCGATTCTCTGATGCTACACAGCTCTATTTTTTCTAATAAGATTTTGTTTTGTTTTCTAACATTTCACATACGACCATAGGACGTTGAAAACAAGGCTTCCCGTTCGCTCAGCCCTATTTAAGCAACGTACCGGCGGATTAGTAGTCAGGTGGGTGACCACTGGCGAATCCCCGCTGTTGTATGTTTTTGCTGTCCTTTTACACGAGTCTTCATCTTAGGCTTGAGGCTGTTTTTTTTCCTCCACTAAATTGCGGGATCTAGCCGCATTGTATTTTGCAAAGACTTCACCGAAATGAGGAATGTGAATGAAGCGTATGACTACGGTGCTTCATCCTACAATGCCACGCCCGGCGAGCAGACTCTACGTGAGCGGGACGTGCTGGATGGTTTTGCTGTTTTTTTTTTGAGAGAGCGTGTTGATCTTTTATAATGGCTGCAGAGATATGCAGACCCCTCTGACTGTAGGACGGTTACCACGTACTGTAGTACCAGCAAGTAGGCAGCTATGTAAATTGCTGGAGACTACGCTTTTACCCTGCAGACTATCTCCTAGACTGTTACTTCTGTCTATCCAGACCCACGTAGCTGGGTAGAGGCTACTGTTGTAGATCAGTTCTATAGGCGAGAGGGTTCATACATTTTTGCAAGCACCAATAATTCTTGTAGAGAAGCGAGTTGATAGAATTAGGATTAAAGCAGCTGTTGGCGCTTCGTATTGACAAGTTTTCTGATGTGTGGGTTAGGTGACAGCTCTTTGTAATTGTACAGCTGAGGAGGGTATTGCTCGAAAGCAGGTACTTGGATCAGATCGCGGCATATGCGCAGTCCGGTATGACGAGTCAGCACTGCGTGCTTTCTGTGAAGGAAAGGGCAGATGCGTATGTAGATTAGTACCAAGTCCTTAGGGGAAACAATAGCTATAACTGTTGACACTCACATGGAGCAAGTTGTTGCAGCCCAAAACTCGTCACCTAACAGCTCGCAGTGTTGTCATGTTCAAGTGACCGGCTTTCCAGCCCTTTAGCATAAGGGCTAAAGACCTTCTTTATTCTTCTCTCCTCTTCTTTCACTAAGAAAAGCAAATAGCTAGAGCATAGCTGCCTTACTATATAAAGGCAGCTGCCTCTGGCCTTCTTATTGCTCTCTGTCTGTTATTTTGTATTTACTTTACTAATTTACTTCTGCATATAGATTGCCCTCTTTGTTAAGTAAAGTCTGCTCCTTATAGCTAGAAAGACGCAGAAGAAGATTCTATGTCTAATGCAAGTGCATTATACGCAGGTTCTGCAGAGGATAGTAAGTAATTGCTTATCTTATGCATAGTATTTGCAATACTAAGGAAAAGTAGCTGTTCTGGTAGTATAGCTATCTTAGTAGTGCTTGACGTTGTAGCTGATTTGTTAGACTATATCGTAAGAACTGTTATATAGGCTAGATACTATAGACAAGGAGGCTGTTCTATTCTCTTAGGGATTTTATAATAGTATTAGAAAGGACTATAGTCTAGACAAAGCATTTAATTAGGGGAATACTTAACTTCGAATACATAACGTACTATTAGAGAGACATCTACTTATTAATGTAATGCCTAGCAAGACTGTTAATGCTATTAAACAATTCTTTAGATTGACTCTCTACTTCGATAAAGATCCGCAGAACTCTCATTTGGTGATCCGTAACAACTTCTAGTCCCTTTCAGGCAGTTCTTTAAAGACGACTTAAGAGTTGCTTCTACCCACACTAATATCTGATTCTCTACCTATGCAACATAATACTCTCTGATAGTGTTCGCATGCTTGCTGCTATTGATTGACATTAGTTAGGGTGGCATGCAGAGTACTGGAGTTTTGTAAATATCTTTCCACTTCCGATTCGAGCCACAGAGTATATCCCACAATGTGTTGATATTACTCAGCGTCCTGGTATCCGCGAGCATCTATGGACCTGGCAATTTATTCTACATTAGAGCTGCAGGGCACATCACGAGGCACAAACAGTCAAGCGAAACGTGTTGCTAAGGTAGTCAGGAAGAGCTACACAAGTTTTCACATTAGTAGCCTAACAGAATCACTGCATATATGGTAGGCAATGGCAGTTTCAAAGTAATCACCAACAGGACCTCAGGCTTAGGCGATGCAATTTTGGGAAGGAGTGAGATAAGAGGACCTAATGGTACCAAATATCAACTCGACCAAGTAGAAAACTTAAGTAGAAGCCGTTCAACCTCAAATACTGTGCAGGTTGAAAAGCAGGAAGGCTGAGCGAATCAATAGGAATGCCAGCCAACGGGCATAAGGGGGCAGAAGACACTATAAGGTAATGAGCTCTATATATCCTTAGAATCCAGCTCTATCCACATGACTATCACAGATCTGCCAATTTGGACGTCCTTTAGACCGACTGTATAGGCTGGGTTTGGTTAGAGGAAGCCACCGAACTGCCAATGGAGTCCTGTTGGAGGGGTGAGTGAATCAAGTCCTTTACAGCAGGTTCTCAGATGTCATGATGGATTGGACAGACCGAAGATATCCAGCTATTTCAAAGCTCGATTAATCGCTTTTGCATACATGTCTGTAATCTAGCTTAAGTTTCGAATCCTTCTAGAACGAGAAGATAAACACAACGCCAAGACATGCCACGTACATGCATCGCTAATAACGCTGACCGCTACGGCCAAATCCATGGGAAAGGGGTTAAGAAGTTTGAAATTGTTGTCAAGAAGCCACCATCTGTCTGTACGAATCTTACAGCAGATTTCACTCGAAAGTGATAGCCTGATGTGTGGTGCTTTGTGGTGCTACTCTGGGCCCCAAAAGACCTGGTGATCTGAGAGCCTCGATTAGCAAAGAGCCCCCAGCCCCCAGAGAGATATCAAATACATGCATTTAGTAGAAGAGCATGGCTGCCACATATCGAAGTCAGTGAGGAGGGCTTGACCTATTGTTAAGATCCGGTATCCGGCCATGCTATATTGCCGAAGAAGAGCGTTGGGCTGGGTATGTCGATGGAAACTCTGACCATCTCAGGTGTGTCCATATCGTCTTCACAGACAAAGCCATAACTAGAGTCATAACTAGAGTCGTTCGCTTCGAGATCGCTTTGACTGATTGGTACTCTCGGTCTCCTCGTGTAATACCTTAAACCGCGGTACCATGCGGCGCCGAGGGAGTTTTGTGGGTGGATACTAGCAACAGCAATGATGAGGCTGAACACGCTAAAAATGCCGAAAGCCACTTGGAGTCTGATATTAGTCAAATCCGTAGAGTTGCTCATTGTCTGATATGGAAAGAAACGGTATTTGAGAGAACAAGTTGCCGATTCGGTTAAAACAACTTCGGTAATCAGCGGGAAATATACAATAGAGACTGCTGCTTGTTGGGGTGCAAGACTAATGCGTTGTCGATTGCGGGAGGGACTATAACTGAGCGGGCCATAAACTAGATGGCTGTGGTTTTGTTGGTTTGACATGTGAAAACAGGTTCATGCTAATGTATTATCGATAAGAGAAGATGTCCTGGTAGCGATTCACAAAACACATCCAGAATGTACATTGCAGATACAGAAAGCAGTATAACGATAGCCGTTATAGAGGTGTAGTATGTCTTTCTTTTTTTGGCCGAACAGCAGCTTAAGCGAATAGGTACAGGTCAGTCAGCCTGCTTTAACCCAAAAAGCGCCCAAGTGTTCTTATTTCAAGCGTAGCATAAGCACGTAAGCAGAGTAATATTTGTCTTCTCTAACCCTACACACACCTGCTGTCCGTTCGCGTTCGGCCAGGAAAATGAATTTCCAAGGAGGTCTTCTCAAATCTAGTGCAAATGCGCAACACAATTGGGCTAAGAATTTCAAGGCGATGTGTAAAACGTGAAAGCACGTTCTACAATGCCTGGCATATGAAAGGATTTTTAGTTACGCAGTAAATCCCTTGATGTTAATTAACAAGCTACACAGGAGTCTAGCCACTGCCCGCTACTGTATCCGTGCACTGAGCCTTGAACAACCCGCGTTACCTAACGATGGCTCTGAGGCTCTGCCAGCTTAAAAGTGCTGTGTAACTTATAGCGCTGTCAGGTTATAAACCATTAGGACAGAGTTTCTTCCACATACGACCATAGGACGTTGAAAACAAGGCTTCCCGTTCGCTCAGCCCTATTTAAGCAACGTACCGGTGGATTAGTAGTTAGGTGGGTGACCACTAGCGAATACCCACTGTTGTATGTATCTTTTTTTTTGCAAAGTATCGTTTTGCGGTAGTCGCAGGAGGCTGCAGAAGTAGGGGAAACGTGGTGCAGACGTTCAGTGATGTGGCAGGGTCGCGAGCATAGACGAAGAAAAGAACCTCGTTTCGCAACACGCTTGGTGACAACATCGTAAGGCAAAGTGCTTCGCAAGATATTTTGCGAGAATTTCCAAGGGGACAGCGATGTGCTTAGGAGGATATAGACAGCGTAAGTTCACGCGGACCCATGCAGGTTTAGTCGAAGGGCTTTGGGTAGTAGTTGCCTTTTAAACTTTTTCTTGAATGACCGGTACACACGGCATAGCAAGCAAAGATGTATGGAAATCGTTTTTGGAAGATTTGACGGCGGGTTATCGCTACTGATGATGCTAATTGAACATGCTGAGGGCTCCACAAGCGTCGCACATTCACGTGCGTTCCGTCAGCTCCTCAGTACTCTCGCTCTTCCAGCCCCTGAACTGCCTCGCTTCCAACTTCAACTCGAACATGCGATCAATATCCGCAACACTGCGGCCCTTCATCTCTGGAATCAAGTACCACGCGACAGCAGCGCCAATCAGGCTGGTGGCGGTGTAGGTGAAGCCTGTCTTGCCTCTGAGATTGCCCTTGTCGGGGTTGAAGACGTAGGGTAGTGCGATGCCAGAGATTGCAGTACCGAAAGCGGAGACGCACCAGCCAAGGCCTTGGGTGCGGGCGCGGAGTTGGAGGGAGGAGGTTTCGGCTGCAATGGCGAAGGAGGCGGGCCAGACGCCAACGCCGGCGACGATGATGGTGAGCATCATTGAGGCTGCAGTCCACCTGTAGATAGTCAGTCAGTATTGGATGAAGAAGGGAACGTGATACGTACCAAGTGACGCCAGGGACGATGGGGAAGCAATTGGCAATTCCTGCCGAGAGCCAGAGTACAGAGATGACAAGCAGACTGATTATGACTAGTGGTCTCCGACCGACGCGAGCCACGACCCAGACTGATACGCAGTTGGCGATCAAGCCCAGTACGATTCCGAGAATGAGAAAGATGATGGAGATATTCGGCTTCATGTTGATGAGCTGAAGGAAGTAAGATGCTTTCGCAAGCAACGGAAGACCAAAGATGGCAGTGAGGGAGTTTGCGAACAACACAATGAACGTGCGTCTCAGGTTCCTCTTGTGGAAGCACTCAGCAAATGTGACCTTCGCAGACTGCTCTTCATGCTCGATGTCTGCAAGAAGCTTGGCGACAATGGCATTGGTGTCGGCGCCTGGTGGGTCAAGTCGGGCTTGAGCCGCATGAGCCTTCTCCATCCTACGCTTGCGGACGAGCCAGGCAGGGCTCTCTGGGATGAGGAAAGCGACAATGATAGGCACGAACGAGAAGGGCCACTGAGAGCCAAAGGCAATGACGTAGCCGTTGTCAGCATCGAGTGCGCCGTAGATGACCAGGGCTCCAGTGAGTTGGCCAAGAAGAGTGAACACCGGGAAGAACGCCATACCGGATCCTCGAAGTGCAGGCGGTAGGATCTCAGACATGTACGTCTGGCACGCGGCCATGACAGCACCGACGGAGCCACCCTGGAAAAACTTACCCATCAGGAAAGCAACACGTCGTCCGGTGATGTCGGCCGGAAGATACGAGACAAACATGATGGCAACTGCGAGCGCGGACAGGAACGATGAGATGGCGAGTGCAAGACGGCGTCCGATCTTGTCTTGCGTCCACCCCCCAATGATAGAGCCGATCATAGCACCTATGGGCGATGCAACGTTCCAGAGCGCAAGCCAGGTTGATGGTAGAATCCACTCGTCGTTGTAGAGGATACCAAAGTCTTTCCTGGTTCGCATGTCAATGCTAGCCCTTGCAAGTCGAGCTGCTATCCGTGGACCACCTACTGGAAGACTGGCATGGCAGAGACTGTGCCAACAACAACATTGTCGTATCCATAGAGAAGAATTGCTGAAGTAAGGCCAAAAGTGACATATGTAACCTTGCGGTACTTCTTGATGTTTTGCCACAGGGTCTGTGAGTTATCGCTCGCCTCATCATCGGCCTGGCTGTAAGCGCGGCTATCGACCTCGAAGATACGCTCTCCTGTAAAATTGTCCTTTGCATCGCTGTTTTGCGATTTATGAGAGGATGTGGAGGTCATGGCGATGAGTATCGCGCAGATTTCGCGCAGAGAAAGGTGCAAAGGCTAAAGCGCAAGTCACGAAGGAGACCGTGGCGAGGGCAAGGGCTCGATATGAAGCCTTGTCAGGCCAAGGCCAAGCATTGCATCTGCGGGGGACGGGGCGTGAGTAGACTCGAAGGGCGGCCCTGCGGTAGATGTGATAGGAAAGGTGGATCGACAAGCGCCTGCTAGTGGTTGTGATGTACCGTTCACAAGATGCACGACGACGGCTGAGGCGCTATTTTCCGTTGGTACCCCACTCGAGTTGCGTTCACATGAGTGGTGGGCCTCGGTGGTCGCGAGCGGCCTCGCCGCTTCATTTCGCGGATCTGTCTCACACCGCGACAAGCTGTCAGGGTTCGTATCAGTACTCAATCAGCTTGACAAGATTGGTTTGCTCGGTATCGATTAAAGGTAAAACAAAGTTACAAAATCCTCCGGCCCGCCAAAGACACCGTGCAATGCAGAACTATTTACGCTTAAATGCTATATATACCCAATCAGTTCAGGGGTCGATCAGATTACCATTGAGAAGGCCCGAGGCACGAAATGAAAACGCCTGACATTTGTCGGTTGTTGTTCAGCCAAGGAACGACTTCACAGCGCCACCAACGTTGTCCAGGTCTAGCAGGAAGGTGTCGTGGCCAAACATACTCTTCTCCTCACCGAGTTCGATGTGTGTAACATTTTTGTTCCCTGTGCGCTTCAGCGTGGTTGCAATCTCACGCTGCTGCCACGCAGGGAACAGAATGTCACTGGCAACGCCCAGCACTAGCGCTGGGGTACTGGCCAACGGTCTAAGACCTGCGACCAAGTCGGGAGGCGGCTCGCTCCCGTCAGTTGCAGGGACCTTGCCCTCATCGAACTCCGCTGGCTGCTCCTTCTCTTCATAGGGCTGCTCTGGGAGGGTCAAGCTACACGCGTCTGTAGTTGCAGACGACTCGATGCCTTTTCCATCGAGATATGCCTGCACTCTGCTTGCATTTGCAGCTCTGCGCTCATTAACGCGATTGCGGTGTTCCTGACCCAGATCGAACATGTCCATAGCCTTCGAGACGTACAACAGGCTGTTGGGGTCGTACTCCAAACACCACTTCTCACCGGCGTGATCCAGATATGTCTCAACAAGGAAATCAGGGCACAGGGCTGGCGGTCGCGATGGGTCTGCACGGCGGCGGCCAAAGCGCATCTCCCACTCCGGTCCGCTGCGATAGGTGACGGTCGCAATTTCACGAGCCAACTTCATACCACCATGTGGCGGAATGCTGTCATAGTAGAAGCCGCGAGCCCAATTCGGGTCCATCATAAGCGCTGTTTGGGGTGTCAGCAATGCACATCACTGCGAAAAGGTGCCTTTGAAACATACCTTGCCGCTGTGTGTGCCTCATAGCGATGCTGTAAGGGTGGCTGCGGGCGCAACCGCTGATGCTGACAATACGACCAACCCGCTCGGGGAAAAGGTTACCTGCAGCGAGACTTTGCATGCCGCCCATGCTGGATCCAACACTTGCGTACAGCTTCTGGATGCCCAGGTTGTCCAGCAGTCGAAACTGCGCCCGTACCATATCTTCCATTGTCAAGATTGGGAACCGTGTCGCATAGCGCTCGCCACTGGCAGGATCGATCGATGAGGGTCCTGTCGAGCCATAACAACCACCCAGGACGTTGGTGCAGATGACAAAGTACTTGTTGGTGTCCAGCGGCTTGTCGGGCCCGATAAACTTCTCCCACCACCCCGGCTTGGGATTTGTCTCGGTGCTATGCGCATGGCTTGAGGCTGACAGACCAGTGTGAAGCAGAATCGCATTGCTCTTGTTCTGGTTCAGACTTCCCCAAGTCTCATAGGCTATGTCGAATTGTGGCAGTATGCCGCCCCAGTCCAACAGTATGGGCTGTGCTGAGTGGAAGACCTCGGTGTGGCCGGACGTATACGATGGCTCAGGGCCTTCAGTCGAGCGCTTTGAGAGCGTCGCAGATTTCGATTCGAGCGCATCGAGACACGGAAACGACAATGCTGGGTTTAACGATTCACTCTGGACCGTGTCTTCTTCAGCTCGGGCTGCAGCATTTTGCTGCGCTTTGAGCGGCGATTGACCGTGTATGCTTCTGGTTGCTTGAAGAGTCGATGGTCGTAAAGCTGCCCTGGTGTAGCTTCGAGCACTTGGTGTCTGTCGCCGCGCGAGGGCAAACAGCTGACGGTGGAAGCTCATGGCTTGGTAGAATAAATGGCGGCGCTCACCACAAGACTGTCACCATATACCAAAGTGGAGAAAGGATCTGAGAACCGCATTATGACGCGAGGTCGGATTATTAATGGTTCTCGACTCCGTTAACAACCGTCTCGAAAAGTTGAGAACACGACCTGGGCCAATGACGTCGCGTCAAAATTGCGTGCTTCCTCTCCGCAGTCGGCGGTTCACCTTTTGGGTAAGCAGCTTGCTGGAGCTTGGACGTGTTGCCCCTCAACACCAACATCTCGCAACCTTGAACTGCATTCTGGTATCAGACACGAAAGCAGTAGCTGGTGTTGCTTGTGAGCAGCTAGTTATGCGGTTGAGATTGATTTCTCTCCATAAGTGCCGACACAACCAATGTCTAATATGGCCAGTGTTCTATTTAATTGCAATCGCAGAACGACAGATGTGAACGCAGGTGTTACGATTGCCCTTATGGCGAGCGACTTCGATTCATGCTCGTGTGAAGCCTGTTCAAGGGCGCTTATAGGCAGAGTGTATAAGACCAGCACCTGCAGTCTATATCTCCACATTTACTCATCTTGTGTCTGACTTACCCTTTTCTCATCCACATTACTCGGCGATATCGTTTCGTACAGTTTTCTGCACAAGCCTTGTAACCTTTCTCTTGCAACACAATCTCGTCCCGTGAAGCACCTCTCTCCTTGAACAGGCACTTGTGAGTGGCACCTCAGCAAGTAGGACGATCTTGTCGTCGTCACCATCGCTGGAAGTACACCTCCAAGGGCCAACAAGCCTGCTACTCCAAACCACCCAACTTTTCCCCGAAGAGGCATTCTTCCATCTGTCTTTCCCATCCCCTCCACACGCACCACTTGCCTTCCTCCTTACAAAAGCCAGCGAGGTACGGGCCCTTGGACTCAGCGCATCTGCTACTACAATCTCGAGAGACCCCAACGGCTGGCTGCAGACCTGCGACAGCTCACACGCGTCCTACTCACAGCGTGACAACCCCCCCAGAATCCACTTCATCTTACCCCGCAGCTCGTCAAGACGGCAGGTCAACATCCGAGTCCACACCCCGCTTCAACGAGAAGGCTACGTCGACCTTTCGTGTCGTGGACGCTGGGTTGAGCTGCATCGAGCATGTTCCACTCGCTGCTCAGTACGTGGTTCTCAGTCATGCATGGGCCTGGTTGCTAATGATGCAACTGCGGGAAGAACGAGTTCGAGATGCTGGCTAGCGAGGGGGGTTTTGGGCAGGATACGTTAAGCACTATCGTGGATCATCACAGATGCGATCGAGCTCCTGCGGTCTCTGGGTATCTACCTCTGCCTGGTCCAAGATAACCGTGACAATGTCGGTCTTGGGATCAGTATAACGAAGGCGAAGTGGGTGTAGCACGGCACGATGTGGTCTGGCGGGGGTTGTACTCGTGTGTTTGTGTGTTTGCATTAGTCTATATAGTCTTTGTCTCGTGTGGGTGTTGTACAGAGGGGTTCTATGGGGGAGGGTATGTGTAGTGTGTATGGTGGAGATCAGGTGGAGGAAGCGGGATGAAGAGGAGCAGCAGGAGCAGCAGCAGGAGTAGCAGAACCGGACGGCTCCGTCTTGACTTCTTCCGCCAGCTTACTCGCTTCTCCCACGCCTACAGCAGGCTTGCCAGCCGGCCTCGCGCTCATCTCCAGAAACCGACGTGGCACACCCGCTGCGGGCGGCATCCCCAGGAACCCCTTGCCGCCCATTTTCTCGAGCGGCTTCGCTCTCCCCCCAACGTAGCACCCTAGCTCGCCGGCCCACACGAACCCGCCGCCTACTACCCCCCTCAGCACCCCGAATGCCCGGGCGTCACGGTACGCAATACCTGTCTCCGGGTCTCTGTAGCGGGCGACTGCGTTGGTGACGGCGCAGAGCTGCTTCGGCGGCTTAAGTGAGGCGGCGTGCGCAGCCTGCGCTTTCTGGGTGCGTGCCTGTGCGCCTGCGAGCATAGTAGTGACAAAAGCGGCGGCATCAGGCGCGGACCAGCCGAACAGCGTGCGGGTGAGTGTGATGAGGGCGGAGCGGTCGCGGTCTTTGAGCTGCGAGGCGACGGTGCGTGCGCGACTGGTGGTGGTTGACGGGGTGTCGAGGTCAGGGAAGGAGGAGAGGATGAGCAGGTTGCGCATTGCGCGGCGGATTGTCTTGCGGCGCGGGGGCTGAGGGGGGGAAGGGGCGTGTTGGGAATGTGAGAGCAGCACTGCGGGGCCGATGGAGGTGCCTTGGGCGAGGAGAGGGTCGGGCAGGGAGGAGGGGGTGTAAGAGGGGAAGGGTTGCTGGGAATAGGGATTTGGAGGGAGATCGGGAGGGGGGTCTTGTTGCTGCTGCGGCCCGGCGTATTGGTCGATGCCGAAGAGAAAGGAGTTTTGGTTTTGTGCGGGCGCAAACACAACGGCGTTGTTGTTGTTGCTGCCGCTGCTGTTGTTGTCGTTGGTAGTGGTAGTGGTGGTGGCGGTGGTGGTGGTGGTGTTATTGTTATTGTTGTAGGAGGCCATGCCGTGCGAGGAGCCCATAAAGACATCGCCCCCCATGAAGACATCGCCGTTAGCGGCCTGCGACCCCGCTGCCCAGGGCAGTTGGGTGTCGTGTTGAATGGACTGAGATGCGGGGATGGAAAACATCTCAGGCGAGCTCATGGGGGGTGGTTGCTGGCTTGTGCTTTCACCGTGCGGTGTCTGGGGGCCTGCAGCGGCGGTCGTTGTCTGCTCAGCGGATTCCGATTGCAAGGGGTGTGTGTCTGCCGTAGGCTCCCTGTTGAGTTTCTCCTCCAGCTGCTCGAGAGTAGGAGCATCCTTCCCTGTGTACTTGAGCTTGTCGTCGACGTAGATGGCCGGCCCGCTGTAGTAGCGTATAAAAGGACCGTCGATCTGACGGTTCTTCAGCGCGTCAATCTTAGCCTGTCGGTCGGCTGCTCGCGCCTCTTCTGCCTCCTGCCACCTGTGCAGTGTCTTCTTGTTGATCCTCTCCTGGCGCGCAGCTTCGGCGAGCCGCTCTCCCTGGGTCAAGGGCTTGGGCTCGTCCTTTTTCTTGCGGGCCTCGGCGGCCTTCATCATGGCCAGTGTATCGTCGCGCCGCTTGTCCTTCTCCTGCAGCTTGGCCAGAGTGCTCTCCTTGTTTGCCACCGTCTGTCGGCGCGAAGACGTTCGTATGGGGCCATCTTCTTCTGTGGGTATCCAGGAGGCTCTCTCTGACTTCTTCTTGGGTCGCACGGGGGCAGACGGCGTAGACTCGGTCGCAGACAGGTCCGTCCTGACTTTCTTGCGCGCAGCGAAGGCCAGGCGGGCGGCGAACGGGTTGGTGGCCGTCTTGCGCTTCTTGATGCGCTCACGGCGCTCGGCCTTGCGCAGTTCCTTCTCGCCGGTATCGTCGTCGTCGGCGGCGGCATCGTCATCTTCTTCCGAGGATGAAGAGTCCATGTTGTAGTCCTCAGCCTCGTTTACATCGTCGCCCTTGAACTCCTCTTCGTTGGCGACCTCCTCCCACTCGTCACCCCACTCCTCCTGCTCAGCCTGCTTGGCGAGCAGCGTCGACATACGGTTGCCGGCATTGGAGCGCCGAGCCCGCGTCGTGACCATAAGGTCGACGGGCGTGTCGTGGTCGCTCTCCTCTGCGGCGCTCTCATCTGCGCTCGATTGCTCATGGTGGTCGACCGGGGCCGCACCGTCCAGCACCATGGGCTCTGGCGGCTCAGACATGGCCGTGGACAGACAGAGGACAGGGTACAGCGAGTGCGGGGCGAGCGCGCGTTGACGGCAGGACAGGCAGCGGTCAAGGGTCGGGCGGCGGCTTCTCGAAGGCTTCCATGGGCGCGGGGGCTGTCTGTGCTGCGCGTTTCACGTGCCGTGATGGGGTGGAGCGTGAAGGGGGAAATGCAAGGGTGCAGTGTGCAGTATACAATGTACTGCGTAGGGCACGCGCCTGTCGCTGCTTGTCAAAAGTGCAATGACGCGCCGGCGGTTCAGAAAAGGCTCGGCCAGGGCGCGGCGATCGCTTGGTCGGTCTGGTAGCGTCAGGCTGAAGCCCTTGGACACTTGAAACATAGCGCCAGTCTGGGATTGACAACGGCCAGATGCCGGCTAGTCTGCTTTGGTCTATCTGGAGACTTGCGACTGGGAGCTGTGGCATGAAGCCACGCATGCTTCGAGAAGGCCATGTTTCAATCGGCCTCCTGGGCGTTGTGTGTGCGACACGCTGGAGAGTGTGTGAGCGTGTGAGTGTGAGTGTGTGAGCACGTGAGCGTGTAGCACGTGAGCGCGTCAGCACGTGAAGTGTCTTGGTGCTTGCCTCACTGCGGGCTACCGTCAGCCATGTACACACAGACAGGACAGGACAAAGCAGAAACTCTGTTGTCGTGCACCGAGAAACTCCCTCGGCAGCAGCCTGCAGGGGCCCGAATCCCACCGCTGTGATGCATTTCAGGGCGCATTTTAGCAGCAGCACGCCAATAAGGACACATGGCAGGGCACAGCCGTGGGTGTCCACGTCAGATTGGAGGTGCGACGCGCCGCTGAACGTTTCAGTACGGCCTGCTAGCCATGCCCGCGGGCCAACCAGGGCGGGCCTCACAGGAGGACGCAGCGGACGCAGCAGCCGCACGAGAGGCCGCAGACTGAGCACGCAGAGGGCCCCTTTTGCTGCCGCCATGCTGCGGTACGCAGTCGTCACAGCAGTGCTGTACGGCACAATGCCGTCGACGAGGAGCACTGGCAGCATCGTCGCGGCGGCCGCCCTCGATCGCCGCCCCAGTGCACGCACCGCTGGCACGCACTGCCTGCTCGCTGCTCGTTGCTCACTGCTCACTGCTCATTGCTCGTTGCTCGCTGCGTGTGGAACGTGCTCCCGCTACTGCAGCTGGAGGACGGCCCTCTCTCGCAAGCGAGTCCGACTTTCATCACCTCACGCACTGTGCTGCCCTTCCTGCCCTCTTGCCCGCCGCCCCCTCTCCCCCATCGCTGCAGCTGCCGGACCGCCGTCCTCATGAGCCCTTGTGTCTAATCAGATCCCCCTGCGTAATCCCAATCTGTCCTTCCCTCTTCTCCAGCACCCTCGGCGTGCCTGTTTATTGCACCAGCGCCTGGCCGGCACCTCGACGACGCGCTTCGCTGCCTCCCGCGCGCTCCAGAGACACTCCTTTCGGCGCCCCTCGCCTTGCCCATCGCCCCAGAGACTGTGCTCGCCGCCGCTCGACTCGCTGTGAGCTTCGCTGCCGTCCTCCGCGCCCCGCATATCGAGCTCCAGCCGCGCCCGTCTTCGCGGCGACCCTGCGGAGAGCACACATCAACCGCACGCACGCTCGCCTTGACCGGACTGGCTCCCAAGGGCGCTCTGCTTCAAACGGCCCCTTGCACACGCCTGCGCCGAGAGCGATCCCCTCGTATCTGGCCGGCACCAACCCCCACCCCACCACAGCGCCCTCACCTCGTCTGCACGCCCGCACGCGTCTAGAGAAACCGCTCTTGTAATCCATAATGGCTCCCTCCCAGCGCCCCGAGCACCACATCAACTTGGCCTACCTGCCCCAGCTGAGCGCCAACCCCCCGCACTCGGCCTCGTCCAGCGGCGCCGCCTCGCCCGTCGAGCCTCCGTCTGGCGGCCGCTTCCCTGCAGCCACGTCAAATCCATTGGGCGCGGCCGCCGCCGGCGCACGCCTCGGCTCCGGCTCCCCCTCGCATGAATACAGCGGCCGCTTATTTTCCAAACGGTTTGTCGCACTCGTGAAACAACGTGTCATGCTGGCTAACCTGGAACGCCAGTGCACGCGAGATTCAAGCGCAGGAAGGCTTGACTCCACAAATGTGGGGTCCCCCTACCAGCGGCAACTCGACGCCATTGCGTGAGACCATCCCGGAGTCTCCCAGCGCGGACAGCTTCCCTGACTTCAACCACGCCATGCCAGAGACCGCGTCAGCCTCCAACACATCTACCCGTCGTGCCCGCGCTGGCACTCTGCCTTCACGCTTCTCTCCCTCGGCAGCTCCGGGCGGCTTAATGTCCTTGTCCTCGTCCTCCCTCCTGCCCAAGACCTCGCGCCCTACCCCCTCCACGAGCCCCTTCAAGCCTGCACCAGCCACACCCACCGACACCACCGGCGCCTTTGCTGCACCCGGCTCTACCAACGCTGCCGCCAAGTCGGTCCTCCTCTCTCGCCTTCGTGCTGGCTCAATGCCTCAACGTCCTGGATACCTGCCTCCGTCCGTCTCGCCCTTTGGCAACTCCATCTTCTCGAGTGGATGGCAGAGCAACCGCGAGCGCAGCAGCACCCTGCACAGCATTGCCTCTCAGCCCTCAAACGGCCCTGGCTCTCCTCAGTCACACTTCTCCAGGGATTCGCTAGCTGATACCGACGTCAAGACCCTCGACTATCTCGGTCTGGTAGACACACCCCAGCCTGTTCGCGCTCAGCTGGCACCCTCTGACATTGAGCTCCTGCTGGAGAGTCAGAGGAACGCCAACGGCCAGAACGTGAACAGTGCCAACCGCTTCCGTTCGTACTCGGTAAACGCAAAGGAAAAGTATGCCGAAGACGAAGATGAACTCGACCAATTTGGCAACTATAGCGGTGCCATGACTCCAGCTGAGGCCAACGCTCTTCTGATTCACGAGGCTGTTCGTCAGCACAACCTCGAGGTACAGGCTTTTGCCAACTACGCGTCCAACGCCCGTCCTCGTGCCAGGACGGCCGGCGTCTTGGATGCACCCCAGCAGCGCCTGATGCGAAGCTACATGCCCACTCGTCTGGGAGCCTCCGAGCTGACTGAAGACGCCGAGTACAACCTAACCGAGGCTGTCAAGAACCTTCAGCTGCGTGGTGCTCACGAGTCAAGCACCAATCTCGGTGACGATGGTACCCTCGAGGGCCCGACGAGGTCTCTGTGGCTGGGCAACATTCCTTCCTCCACGACTGTCTCATCCTTGAACGTCATCTTCAGCACATTCGGCTCGATCGAGTCCACTCGTGTTCTGACCCACAAGAACTGCGGTTTCGTCAACTTTGAGAACCTCGAGAGCGCTGTGCAGGCCAAATCTCAGCTCAACGGAAAGGAGATCTTCCCCGGAGCCGGACCTGTGCGCATTGGCTACGCAAAGATCCCCAGTGCAGCTGCCACGCCTGGCCACAACGGTGTCTTCCCTTCGCCAAGCCCAGACCCGCTCTCCAAAACCCAGGCCGAGGGCGCTGCTGCTAGCAACACTCTCAAGGCAAACACTGCCAGCCTAGCTACTGCCAACGCACCCCTGGTCACCCCTGAGCTGACCGACATCCGTGGCGATATTCTCCAGATCGTGAGAGATTTGGGTGCAACGGACGAGGATCAGGGCAGGATCAACACGCAGGTCGAGGCTGCCATTCAGTACAACAGCTACGTCGATGAGATTCCTCCTGTCGAGGAGCCAAGCCACACTCGAGTTCACGATGCACCAAGGCTGCGAGAGATCCGCAAGCGTATCGACAACGGATCCTGTTCTACTGAGGAGATCGAGTCCATCGCTATGAACATGCTTCCCGAGATCGCTGAGCTTTCTTCCGATTACCTCGGCAACACGGTCGTCCAGAAGCTGTTTGAGCACTGCTCTGAGCACACCAAGGAGGCCATGCTCCGTGAAATCGCACCTCACCTGGCTAAGATTGGTATCCACAAGAACGGCACATGGGCCGCGCAGAAGATCATCGATGTCTCCAAGTCACTCAACATGCAGAAGATGGTGGTAGAAGCCCTTCGACCATACGCAATGGCTCTGTTCCTAGACCAATTTGGCAACTACGTCATGCAGGGTTGCCTCAAGTACCAGCATCTCAACAACTTCATCTTTGAGGTGATGCTCGGCCGCCTCTGGGACCTTGCCCAGGGTCGCTTTGGAGCTCGCGCTATGCGCGCTTGCTTGGAGAGCCACTTTGCCAGCAAGGATCAGCAGCGCACGGTCGCTGCCGCCATTGCTCTTCACAGCGTCCAGCTTGCTACCAACGCCAATGGCGCGCTGCTGTTGACTTGGTTCCTTGATACCTGCACTTTCCCCAGGAGGCGCACTGTCCTTGCTCCGCGACTCGTCCCGCACATTGTCCACCTGTGCACCCACAAGGTTGCGTACCTCACAGTGTTGAAGATTATCAACCAGCGCAACGAGCCAGAGGCTCGCGACATCATCCTGCAGGCCTTGTTCTTCTCGCCCAACGACCAAGTCTTGGAAGAGATCCTCTCCGACCAGAACTGTGGCGCTACCTTGATCTTCAAGGTCCTCACCACTCCCTTCTTCGACGAGAAGATTCGTGCCGAGGTCGTGCAGAACGTCCGCAACGTCCTCGTACGTATCAAGGCTCAGCCCCAGCAGGGCTACAAGCGCCTTATGGACGAGGTGGGTCTTTCCACTCGTGGCGGACCAGGCAACCGCGACTCGTCCACCACCCGATCAGCATCCCGTGATAGCTCGCAGATCGAGCCTAGGGCTTTCTATGGAGCTCCCGCTCCCGGCTTCGACCCAATCGCTCTGCAGCGCACCTCCAGCATGGACTCCAACGGCTTCGACCAGTACGGTATGGGACCCGGTGGACCCATGTACATGCCGAGCATGCAGGCTATGAACGGTCAGCAGCAGCTCCAGTACCAGCAGTTGCTCGCACGCCAGGGCCAGTTCTACCCCCAGATGAACGGCTTCCAGCCACCAGTAGACGCCTACCGCAACGCTTCTCCGGTCGCGGCTCCGGGCTTCACTGGCTCTCCCATGATGCAGCCTGTCAACCTGGCAGGTCAGGGTATGCCGCCCGGTATGGGCGCGCAGATGTACCCTTACGGAATGTACATGCCTCAACAGCAGCAGCAGCAGCAACAGCAGCAGCAGCAGGCTGCCGGAGGCGGCCAGCGACGCGGTCGGGTAAGCAGAAATGCGTCCCCAGCGCCTGGCGCTAGACGCTAACGGCTCTCGCAGAGATAAGCTCTCCTCGCCTCCAGCTACGCGTCGCCTTCCGCGTTGCCCTCGACGCATCGCCTCCTTCTTGTCTATTGTTTCGTCATCTCTTCTCTTGCGAGCGGATAAAGCGGCATAACATCATCATCATTGTCATTGTCATCTCATCTCATCTCCTTTGTATACGACCTCCCAACGTGATGGAGAGAAGGGAGCCGGCCTGCCTTGTGTCTCATTACCTCACGACGTGCATGCCCTCTCTCTTCTCTTGGCTTCACACTCGGCGCTCGCTCACTTTCGCTACCGTACCCTCGCTTGCTTCCCTTCTGCATGCGCATGGCCCTCCGGGTTGGCTTGGGTTGGGTCGGGTCTCAGCAGGCGTATTTTTCTCTTACTTCGCAAATCCACATTTCTTGTACTTTACCTTCGAGACCGTTACGTGCCAAGCACAAACGCTCTCGCGTGCTGCATTCCGTTCGCGCCAGCGCCGCCCGTGCGTCGCCGCGAGGTCGGCTGCCCACGTGGCACGAAATTCTATGTATTGTTATGCTTCGCAACGATACATGTGCGGTTAGTCTACCTTCTGTCCGGGCACAGGCATAGAGGCAACCGAGGGAGGGCGCAAAAGTAGTTCACGATCTTGTCCTTGGGTTAGGAGCTTGGTGTTTTCTTTTCCACACACGTGTTGTTGTATGTTTTGATTCATCTTCGAAAGGGAAAAAGAATCTCACAATCCTCACGCAAGCAGAGGCATAGATAGAATTTAAATAAAGCATATGGTTCGCTTGTTCCCCATTCCTGCGCTGATGGACTAGACTCCTGTGACCTTGGAGTATTGTGATTCGCCTTCTCACCATTGTTCCCCAGTCCTACAGAGAGGGACACATGCAGACCCTATGCTCTTACGCTCGGCCGACCTTGCAACGCTTACAGGAGCTTAAGAGGCTCAACAGATGTCAGTTCCACTGTGATCCGAAGCTTGTCGCCGGAAAAGATGCTTATCGACCAATCAGGTTTGGTGTCGACGAAGCTTCCCCGGCTGACGTCACAGCTGCAACGGAAGCAACGGAGACCAGGATTGCAACATTACCGTCATTGTGGACTGGGAATATATATCTAACACAGCTCTGCAATTCCTCCTGCTTCAAGTTCTAGCACCTTTGATACCCCAGTCCCCTTTCAGCCTTTTTTTTCATTTTGCAACTCGCGACGCGCTGCGCGACGTCACTGATAACCACCTCACGATAACGAGCAATTGAAGCTCCGCTCACGACACAATGGCAGACAAACTCGGCGCACTGAAGCCCAAGCAGAAGATTGAGCTATACTCGGGCAACTACTTTGCAGCATGCACAATCGGCGGCATCATTGCGTGCGGACCCACGCACACAATGGTCACACCTCTTGACTTGGTGAGTACCAACCCACGATCGCACACGCCAATCCAATCCCCTTCTAACTCTACAGGTCAAATGCCGCCGCCAAGTCGATGCCAAACTCTACAAATCCAACGCCGAAGCCTGGAAAATGATCTACTCCAAGGAAGGCCTGCGCGGTGTCTTCTTCGGCTGGTCGCCCACCTTTGTCGGCTATTCGTTCCAAGGCGCCGGCAAGTACGGCTTCTACGAGGTCTTCAAGTACCTGTACGGCGAGCAGCTTGCGCCGGGCGCGCCCAAAACCCTCGTCTTCCTCGCGGCCTCGGCGTCGGCCGAGTTCCTGGCCGACATCGCCCTGTGCCCCCTCGAGGCCATCAAGGTCCGCATGCAGACTACGATGCCGCCGTACGCACACTCGCTGAGGGAAGGGTGGAGCAAGATTGTCGCCGAGGAGGGCGTGGGCGGCCTGTACAAGGGCCTGTATCCTCTGTGGGCGCGCCAGATTCCGTACACAATGGTCAAGTTCGCGACGTTTGAGGAGACGGTCAAGCGGATTTACCAGTTCCTCGGCAAGCCCAAGGAATCGTTTAACGGACTGCAGCAGACGGGTGTTTCGTTCTTGGGTGGTTACATTGCAGGTATTGGCTGTGCGGTTGTGTCGCATCCTGCGGGTACGTCTTGCATTCCAAAGCCTGGGGCTTTTCCAAGCATGTTGTCGCTAACTTTACGCAGACGTCATGGTCTCGAAACTCAACAGCGACCGCAAGGCCGGCGAGGGCGCTGGACAGGCCATCACCAGGATCTACGGCAACATTGGGTTCCGCGGCCTGTGGAACGGGCTGCCGACCCGTATTTTCATGATTGGCACTTTGACTGCATTCCAGTGGCTCATCTATGACTCGTTCAAGGTGTACCTTGGTCTGCCGACCACTGGTGGTCACTAGACTGGAGTATATTTTTCGACGACAGTGTAATGTTTAGCTCGTAGGCGTTAGGACGCTCCCAAGGAGCCGAGGCGTATGGGTGCTCATCAATTATAATTCATGATCTCGGAACAAACCTCCATCCATCAGCTTTCAGATATTATCCGTTTATGGCATCAAGTGAATTCACAGCTAGCAGCACATCCAACAAGTCAACTACACGGCCGAGAAGCTGCCACTCCAAGACACAGCAAACTATCGCACGTTTTCCTTTCGGTGCGCCAACACCCAGAAGAAAGCCCTAGTTAGATGTCTTGATATCAACTAACAATAAACTTAAAAAGGGGGTGTGCAGATCCCAGTCAGCGCCTGAGGCTCGGCCTCTCCACCTCCTCGTCCTTCCTCTCTTGAGTTCGATTCGTGCGTCGCACTCGATTCTTCCCCGGAGGAGGCGCACACTACCACACTGCCAACAAGTCATGGCTAACAAATCAAGTGTGGCCAGTTCTTTTCGCGCCTGAAATCTGAAGCTCTCAGGCGCTGTGGTGTGTACAAGGTTGAGTCTTGAGACCGCTGGAGTGCAGATGGTTGCGTGTCGGATGCCTTGTCCTGCTGTAGAACTTTTCGAGCCCGCCTACGGTTCTTGCTGGGAGTGGTTCTGGTTACTGTCATGTAACAGTGATGCTCATACCAAAAACGATGTAGTAAAGCATACCGCAAGACGTAAACATGATGGACATCCACAAACCTCGCGGCGACAGACAAGATCAAGACACAGTTAAGTCAGATCGAAGACTTCAGAGACTCCAACGCTGACGTGCACATACTGCCCAAGTCCACACATCATGTCCGGAGCAGAGTAGCCATCGCGGCGAAAACACCACTCTTGTTATGTCTCATAGCCTCGGCGCAAAGAATGTCTTCCTCCGCCTTGCTCGACTGCCGATAGCAGTGTCAATCTGGAGATACCACACCGTGATCGGACGCTCGGCTGCGAGAAGAAGTTTGGCGTCCTTGGCGGTGGTATGTCAGGGCGTTTGAATGCTGTGGGTTTCGATGGATGCGGGGGTTTGCTAGTCGTTTGATAGAATGCATATGGTCTTATTCTTGATTCGGTGGCATGCACAGCTGGGAAGTTCTCGAGTCGTCTGACCGCCTGGGAGGTCGCATGTTGACAGCCAATCTGAACAATACCAAGCCTGTGGAGTTTCAGTAAAACGAACTTGGCCCCATGCGCTTTCCATCCACCATCCACGACGCAGAGACATATGGAACATTCGCCATTGAGGGTCAGAAGATGATCTTCTAGCTTGCCAACATTCTGAACGAGATGAATGAGGGTGAGGATCCGGCGCCCAGGTCAACTACACTGAATGGACTCAGACGAGCGACAACATGCTGGTGGTGATATCATAGCGCCGCCCGGACGGGATGGTTCCGGGTTATATGGAGACAAGACCGAGCCGAGCACTCCTCGACAATCAATTCGACGTACTCGAACACCACTGCGGTCTATGAGGCGATGGCGGCGCTCGACGACTTCAAAGCCTCGACCAGAAACGCACAAGCTTCACCACCGAAGTCCTCGGCATCGAAAACTGCAACGACTCCAGCTCGCTCACCGTCTTGTCGATCCCCTAACATATGATCTGCGAGTATTGTTATGGCAGACGTGCCCGCTCTTGCTATCACTCACTGGCATGGTGTATTTTGTATCCCTACCGTGCTAAAGAAATGCTGCATTCCCTTCCTCACCACTCTTGAGCCTATAACCTGCATCAAGACCAAGAACTATGTCCAGGAGAATACAAACAGGACGCGCCAGTACCGCCCGTATGATCAAGCGGCAGCTCACCACACGAGCAAAACACACCAATCCCTTACGTCTCCCTCTCACTAACCCATATCTCCAACTCACCTCCTCGATAGCCCCTGTAATACCGACCAGATAATCCCTTCTCATCTTGCCCTTACCTTTGCCGGGGTAAGAGATTTCCAAGGGAGCGCGCGGGAGCTATATAGCGACACAGATGCTGCATCGATGCATGTGCATTGGCCTTTCAGCAATGGGTCGCGTACGGAGAGCAATCAATACCGAGAAACCACAGGCTACGTGTAGCAGTGCCAAGGCTAGCAGAGCGCGGTGGAAGTGCTATACGCGATCGTTGTGTCAGCGTGCGGAAGAGAAAGTGAGGAGGATACAAGGGAATGTTGTTACTTTGGAGACGATAGCATGCCCTTGAGATTCGAGGTCGCGCTCGCTCCCTGCTGCTGTCGGTGCCAGCCAGTATGGGCAGGCCCCAGTCCCATCTTTGCTCTCATCGTAGAGCAGTATGATCTAGGCTGAGGCCCTTTCTCAGGGTTTGGGAAAGCGGGGTAGGGGGGTTTAGGAAAGAGCGCGATCTGGGGAGGAGAAGCGCCGGTCGCGGTATACAACTCCCCCGCTTGACGCACCAATGATCCCAGATAAAGTGGCCAGGTGAGAAGCAAACGCGATAGTCGATGGCGATGTCGGTGTCGATATCAATTTCAATAGCAACAACCACATGCAAGAACCCGACTTGTCGTCCCCATGAGACACGACCAGCGAAAAAAAAAGCCTACTCAGGACTCAGAGCCCAGGCCAAAAGTAAGCACCAAAATACCGTATCTCAGAACACTTCCAGTGGAAATCCTCTCTTTCTGCAGCCGCGGCAGCCGCGGTCCGGATCTCACTCGCTGTTGCTGCTGCACTGACAGGGATGCCGCTCCAATGGACACCCACCACGCTTCCAGCAGCGTCCAGTCGCGTTCAAAAGCACTGGCAGTCCAACGGAAGTGCGGGACGTCCGAGCCGAGCCTTCTACGAGCTTCCATCTGTTGCGTGCCGTGCGTCTATTGGGAGGGAAGTACAAATTCTAGGCCCCCCGGGGACTAAGTTTCTGTTCCTTAGCTGATCGCCTTTGGGAGTGTAGGGAGACGAGGGGTTCGGGAGCGAAGAAGGCTACGGGGACGAAGATAGCGCAGGTGTCATTAGTGGTGGAGGTTGAAGGACTCACGGCCTCGGCGACGGTGGAGCGGGATCGAGCGACGGAATGTGTAAAGTCATGCATAAAAGTGATGCGAAAGGCACCCAACGCCATTCATCAGAGGGGGGCCGAGACCCCGCCGTCTGTAAGGCGAGAAAGCGGCGGAGTGCCAGCCGCAGCAAGCGTTGATGAAAGAAGTAAGTGGTGTTTGGCGACGACGTGTAGAACGCCCAGTGTCTGGCTGTGGCATAGATGGCTCGCAAGTTGAGGGTGTAGGGGGGCTGACATGTGCTGAAGAACCAAGCGGTCCTTCTGGAGAGGGAGAGGTAAGTGCTCCGACGATGTCTTCGGGAGTGTCTTGCGCGAGTTGCAACACTGGATGCCAATCGCAGCTTGGTTGGCTGCCAGTGTGTAATGTCTGCCACAAGACATGGTGCGCGGAGTGCAAGTATTTGCATCCTATGTACTGCAAGGGTGCGGTATGACGTTACGGAGCGTAGCGAGTTCGGTCTGGGTAGGTATGTCTGGTGGAGAAAGTGGAGGACGGGTCGTGGATTGTTCTGCTGTGGGGGTGGGTACCAGAGATCTGGATAAGAGCTTGGAGGCTTGAGTGAGCGCGGGGCAGCTCAAGCTTGGTGACGATGGATGGAATTAGTTATTATTTACTCTACTATAGTATCATACTTCATCGTACTCGGAAAAAATGTTGCTAGATCCGTCAACGCCGTCCCATAAAGTGCCCTATACTGCAAGTCGGCCTGATGGCCAGTTGCGGGCGGAAAGGTATATACTATACATGCATGCATGTCATCGTGTCGTGTCGCGTGCGTGCCTATGTACACCGTCCTACTCGCTCTTCCTTTTACGCTTGCTTCCTTACTTTCTTTCTTACTCCTACCTTCTAACCTCCCACACCAAGTACGGCCCGATAACCATGGCCGCGGTATAGATGATCAACACGCTCTCGATGAACAACACATACGGAATCTTCCATACCGGCACGTCCCTCGCCCGGCACAAAATCCCGTAAAAGGCCACGCTGAAGAAATGCCCCACGAGCACGGCCGGATTGCGGATCAGCCCGCTCAGCAGGCCCGCGGGCTCGGAGATGTGACGGCCGCCCAGCTGGAAGTAGCGGAAACACCCGTTCTTGAGCGCGGTCAGGTGCGTGCTGTTTGCTGCAAAGAGCGAGTACAGCGCCATGGCGAGGATGTTGATGACCGAGGAGCCGGACTTGCGGGCCCAGTGGAACTTGCCCATGGCGGCGAGGACGGCGTTGGTGTCTTCGAGATTGGGGACGGCCTGGGGGGATAGGAGGGCGGTGAGGGTCACGACGTCGTTGAAGGCGACGGTCATGCCGCCGCCGGTGAGCGGGTGCCGCATGTTCATTGCGTCGCCAAGCATGATCAGGCCGCGGGTCTTCTGCGTGGCAGGGGGCAGGAACGAATTTGGCATTGAGCGCAGCTTGCCCTGCTCGAGGGCGCGTTTGAAGGCGGGGCGTACGCACTCGGGCAGGTTGGGGATGACGACGTTGGTCATGTGGTTTTTGACGCCGCCGGCTTTGACGCTGGCGCTGGGCAGGCCGTCGGGGATGTCGATCAGGATGCGGGTCTCGTGGGTGCCGATCTGGTAAATGAGGATTGGAGGTGCGTCGGTGAGGATGACATGGCCGTGGTAGGGCAAGGGGAGTTCGGCGTCGATGAGCTCGAGGGCCCAGAACTTGCTGCGCACCTGAGGCGTGTTGGGGAGGTATTCTTTGCGGAACTTGGAGTTGTAGCCGTCGGCAACGAGGGTCACGGCGCCGAAGTAGTAGTCCCTCTCGCCCTTGGTCTGGCACTCGACGCCCAGCACCTGGCCAGTGTATCCGTTCTTGACCATGTCGGTGACGGTGGTTTCGACAACGGTGACGTTTGGTGCAGCCTGGGCGGCGGCGCGCAGCTTCGAGATGAACTTGCCATGGTGGAAGGAGCGGCCCTCGGGCTTCTTGGACGGCTTCTCGGTGATGAGATTGTCGGGGTAGGGGATGTGTACGGGTTCGTTGTGGTAGGAGACCTGGTAGCCGTAGCAAGGGATTGCGTCAATGCCCTCGAGGCAGTCTGTCGCCGAATTGTCAGCACACGCTTGTGAATTGCAGTCGTCACTCCAACGCACCCTCCATGCCGAGCTGCCTCAGCGCATTCACGCCGCCCGGCTGCAGCAGCTCGCCGACAATCCTGTCCGGCTCCTTCATGCTCTTCTCCAGCAAAATGACACTGCGGCCCTGCTTGCCAAACGCAACCGCCGCCGCGCACCCAACAATCCCCGCGCCTACAATCACGACGTCTGCTTCGTGATGCACGCGCCGCCGCTCCTCGCGCAGATCTTCTGTGTACGTTCCCACGGCGGGGGGTTCAGGCGCGGGCGTGCTGCGGCGCAGCGAGGGCGAGGCGTTGACGCCCGGCGGCAGCCTCATGATCTTCTCCGAGTACATGGTGAGCATCGACATGGCGGGTGGTGGGTGGGCCTGTTGAAGGACCCAATTATGTGGTGGTGGGCAGGCGAGACGCGGTCGTCCGATGGCCAGAAGGAGGCTCAGATGTTGGGTGGAGAGGGACAGTGCAATTACGGGAAGCAGGCGTTTCAATCTGCAAACAACAGTAGTAACAGCGGTGGTAACAACAGTGATGACTACAATGGTATTTTTTAACAGGACACAAGGGTCGTAGTAGTCGCAAGGAAAGTCTTCAACGTCAAGTCTGTCAAGCCGCCGTCAAAAGGGTTCAGTCAATTGCCAATTCACGGTAGCGGTGGCGATCGATTGATCTTAAACCCGCCATGGAAATCGCAGGCGGTGAGCCCCGCGCCCCTGGCAGAACACCGCCAGCCAGCCAATCAACCACCAACCAGGCCCAGTGGGTGGCGTGAAGCTCATCTCATCTGAAAATGGGTTTTGCATCGTACGTTCATCTGCAGTTTGCAGGCCGCATTTTCTGCTTGGAGGATGGTATGCTTCTTGTCTGGCAGGTTCGGCGGGCTTGCATGTGACTGTGGAGACTCCAGATGGAGCACGCGTGCATGTGACAGCTCAAAATGTAAATGATATGATCAATTGTTTGTCTGTTCAATAGTCACATCAAGTGCAGCCAATCAGGCGTGCAAAGAAACAAATATTAAATAACTCTAAATGTAGGGACAGTTTGAACATTTCCCATGGTTCGCTTCGCGTTTGCCTACGTGCCCCAGTCCCAAGCCCAAGCCCCAAGCCCCAAAGTCGTCGTCGTGGCACGTTAACGCGTCCACTTCATTGGAAAACCTCTCAGTCCTGTTGCCTACCCATGCCCATGCGTTCCTCTGCCATTATCGAATCGAAGAGAAGACGCCAATCGCTGTGCAGTGCCGCCAAATTCAAATGCTAAACGTAATGCTGGTGCGCTACATGCTGCTCTACATGGCGTGCCCAAACGACTTGTTTGGTAGTGGCGACGGCACGTGTGTTTCAGCCTCGATGCTTGTGGATTGCCGGTCGACTACGACCGCGTGCGAGTCGTTGCCGAGCATTTGACTCTGGCGCCAGTACGCATCGTAGAATTCGCTGAGCCGCGCCTCTTTGACGGCTCCCTCAGGGAGCCCGAGGAGATGGCTGGGCGCACGTGGGGCTTTGACCGAGGCAGAAGAGTTGGAGCGGTCGAGGGCCTGGTATTGCGAGTATGACTGGTACGCGCTGTGCCTGTTCTCGCTGTACACGCTGCTGGCACTGCTGCCGTCACGCTGGTGTGTCGGAGCTGGAGTCGCGTCTGCCCTGTGGGAGGCCTTGTTGGGCTCAGAGTCTTGGGAAGCTGTCAGGAATCGATGTCCATGGATCGTCTATTGCTTGCTAAAAGATACAAAGAATACCAAGAAAGTGGCTACCTACGCGGCTCTTCCACACGAATGGCGGGTGGTGACGGTGTCCCTCTCATGGCCGAATACGGTAGGGTAGGGAGGCGAGTTGTGGGTGCATGACCAGGAGATGGCGGTGTGGGCGATGGGCCGGGAGATGGATCATTAAAGGATGCTGCTTGCGATCTGGACGTCTCTTCGCCAGAGTGATACGAGACGCGGAGGGCGTCGGGCATGGGAATCGATGGTGCTGGCTTGTATGATTGCGGGTTAAAGTCAGCTGACCGGGGCGACATGGACCGAGGAGAAAGGACATCGTCGTTGTCGCTGTCGGAACCGCCAAAAGTAGGGGGCTGTGTACGGAAACCGGGGGAAGGGGGCACGTTCAAAGACATGTCTACTGCGGCGTCGTAAGGGTTATGCCTTCCGTTCATTTCAGCCTCGGACGGTCTCAGTTTCTGAGGAGGGGAGGGCCTACGGTCTGGGAGCGTCTCTGAATCACGGTTGCTGTTCTTCCCAGCCAACGACAAGCTAACGGTGCTTCCTCCCTGTGAATGCGGCTTCAGCAGAGGCGAGTTGGGGTTTGCGACGAGCGTTGAAGAGCTCATGTTGGGGTGGCCGACGATCGATCCTGCTCTTGAAGTTGGGCGCGACTGAGCGACACCAGCATAGAAACCAGCTTCAATCGCACGGATGCCGAAGAGGTCGCCCTCATCCTTCTCGCGCTGGTTAAGCTCTACGGTGTCTTCCCTGGTGGCCGCGGCCTCTGCGTCGGTCTTGACAAACTTCGCCAATCTAAACATTGTCAGTCCGGCACTACCCGGAAGAGGAAAGTCCAACTCACTTCCTGTGGTTGTAGTAGACCTTGACGAATCCAGCAAGCATTGTCAAGGCGAGAAGAGCCAAGAAGATGACACTGCCTGTGTTAGCTTGTTGTTAGAACAGTCCCAAGTTGTCCACCTTACATGTACTTGTACGCCAACTGGAGGTCACCGAACCAGTTCGACATTATGACTTAGTGTGGGATAGTATGAAATGAATAAAAGCAGTGGCTCGAAAGCTGGAATCTCAGACCGAGGATTGATTACTCGAGTCTAGCAGTCGAACGTGTAGTAGCAGACGCTTTCCAGATGCTGAAATAGAATTTGTTATCCAGGCGACAGTTGTTGAGGCGGTATGTTGAGCAAATCCAAATACGGAAGGCACAATAGATCAAAACGAAAGGACGTGTGATTGACACACACTGGTAAAGAGTGACTGTGGACGCGAATGTAAACACCTACGGACCGAAGAAGCCTGAAGAGAAGTGCGAGGACCTCGAGTTAAAGGTAAGCTATTGCAGGCGCCGCACCTCCTTCTGTCTGGCGCCATACGAACGGTGTCGTGCCGGCACGTTCGATACGATCTAAAAGCGGAATGACAGCCTGGCTCAGGATCCCTGTCCTAAAACGCAAACATGGAGCCAATGGAAAAGTCTTGTGCTGAGGGTACTTGCTAAAAGAGAAGCTCAGCTCGCGTGGTCTAACTCATTTGGTCATGGCAGCGTTTTAAGCTAGGTTCACGGCCTGTCTAGAGGAGGCCAGCCTTGCAATCTGTCGGGCGTTTCTGTACGGTGTGGTCGTGGGCATCTAAGACAAAGTTTTCCCGACGACTAAGAGGCCGAAGATAGCTCCGCTCAAGCGTTGTGACAGAGTCAGGTGCTGTCGCAGTCTGATTAAGGCCACTGAAGAGGACTCGAAGACTGCTGTCAACCTGCCATCACAAGCGACAATGTTTGCGTGGCGAGCATCAGGCGTCTGGTAGAGTCTGGTTGAGGCTCGAGGGTGCTGTGATTCGCTGTTCGTCCCGCCATGCCCCTGAACCCATGCGGGGGCGACGCAGGAACAGGACTGGCGGCTACCAGAAACCCACTCTCGCGTGCTTGGCAGGGGAAAAGAAAGACATCGCGCACCCACTCTCGGATAGGTTGAGCAGCAGAATGGTCAGTGCAGCAACTTTCTCGACTCCGGCGGACCCAGCACGGGGGCCTCGAGAGTCTATTGCCACGGGTTTCCGGTGTCAGTCCGCACCCCAGTCCTGGTGTTTTTCGGTGGGCTTCCCTGCAGCATAGCATAGGCGGATTCATGCCGGCTACCAACTGACATGCCGGCTCGAAATAATCGCTTGTCTGCTAAGGCATGACATGACAGGCTTCACGCGTTAGCAGAAGACGTGCAGCCAGCTGTGCCCACTGGATGCTATGCTGTTCTATGCCACTTGCTTGAAAAGGACGTGACAGGAGCAGGAAAGCACATTAGACGTCGCACCAGAGTTCAAAAGGCACACTCCCGCGAAAACGAAACAGCGACTTGTCGTCTGACTCTGCATCCTGCGGGGGAGCGGATTCGTGTCAAATGCCACCGGAGCGAGCCTCGATCTGGACAAAGGCAGGCTCGCAAAGACGCCGTACAACTCATGCTCACTCAACGTGCTCGGTTGAACGCGCGCGCCGATGACGTTCTCCGCCACGCATCTATCGTCGACTGTCGTTTTTGGCAAGTGTTCGCTTTCACAGATCGCTGTCGATCTTCATCTGGCGGTGAACTCAAAAAAAGAATCTGGATTGCTGGCGGTAAATGATGGTCCGCGTTGGCGCGTATCCACGGAAGATTATAGCGAGGCTGCTGAGTGTTGAAGGCCACTGGGCGCTTCGTGGAGTGCTCGGTGCCTCGTATTTTGGCGCTGGTGGGTGCCGAGGGCCTAAACGAGCGTCAAATCTCGACATCGTCATGCAAGCAGAACAGTCTGTACCCGTGAAATTGCGATTGCAGTTTTTGTCGTAGAGCCTCCCTATCGGTAACGAACCCATGGCAGGCCGCCTAACACTTGATGCGCAAAACTATTGATTCGGAACTCTCGAGCCCGCCAACAAAAGTGGAGAAAGGAGAGGATCACCCATTGCGCAGACTGCCGCTCAGCCTTGCGGCCGGCCACGCCATCGGGTAAGACCTCACGTTGTGGCTGCTCGTACCGCTGCCTTCCGTCACCCCTTGGGAGGCTGGCTGAGAGCCAACGGCGTTGCAGTTGCGCGGGGTCTGAAGGTGCTTACGATGCTGGGCAGCGCCTAGCTGCACCTCGACCAGAACACAGTGGTGCAGAAGGTCAAGTATATCGCGTCGCGAACGTGGACTGCATAAAGTTGTAGAAGTGACGGTGATATGCAATGGTGGTGGTTGTGAGGATGGAGAGCGGAGTCTTGGCGACTCGAGATGTCTGTCGTCATCGACCTGTAAAAGTAACTGCACACAAGTGATCAACAACCAGCTACACGCCATCGACTCGCTCAGATCAGCAGCTACACTTAGCCACCGCAAACGGAAAGCTTACCACAAAGCGGAAATATTGTAGTAAGAGCTATTACAGGACACATCATGGGTTCAAGCAAAGCATCGTCCAATCCCTCCAAGGTCCTTAAGACGGAGCCACTCGTCAGTCCTACTTCCTTCAACTGAGGCGCCTTGAGCCTGACCATGCTCAGGACTACAAAGACGCTAAATGGGCTACTCTTGTCTCGTATGCGCTGCCCCCCGCAGAAATTCATGATATATCCACCCACACTTTCCTAATAACTACAGCATCACCTTTCGTGACCCCGAAGGCAAATCCCGCCTCTGGGAGTCCGCCGAGCGCCTCACTCGTCCCAAAGGCTGCGACATCGATGCCATCGGCGTGGCCGCGATCCTGGACGACCCCTCCCAGCCAGATCAATCGCCACGCATCGTGCTGCAGAAGCAGTGGCGTGCGCCGGCTGATGCAGTGGTAATCGAGATTCCAGCCGGCCTGATGGATCCCGGTGAATCGGCAGAGGAGTGCGCGTTGAGAGAGTTGAGGGAAGAGACGGGGTATGTAGGAAAGGTCATGGAGGGAAGCTTTGGGGTGAGTCCGGTGATGTTTAACGGTATGTTTTTCACCCCCTGTTGGCGAAGGTTTGCTGCTTGAGCAAGACTGGGATTGTGATTGAAGTGGGTGGGTGTGTTGCGTGTATTGACGATGTCTAGATCCAGGATTCTGCAATACGAACCTCAGGATGATCCAGGTCAGCGTCGACATGTCGCTGCCGGAGAACCAGAACCCGCAGCCCAATCTCGAGCCGGGGGAATTCATTGAGACGTTTACACTCCCACTGACAGATCTGTATGAGGAGTGTGTAAAGTTTGAGAAGGAGGGATACGCGATTGATGCGAGGGTGGGCACACTTGCGCAAGGCGTAGAGTTCGCAAAGAGATGGAAGCTGACTTGAGCGAAATTTAACTAGAGTGGAACCCAGAAAGGTGTTCAGATATACGCTCGAAGAGCAAAGGACGAGAGATTCGGACGTGCGAGTACTCGGGAACACATATATTCCTTCACATGCAAGACATTCAGTCGCCACAACGTAACTCACACAATTGAGCTGGGACTTGCATCATAACTTTGACTAAAATATAAGACTATCCCTCTTGTCGTTCTTCTCGCCCAGCTCCTCTTCCAGAATCTCCACAACCTCGAAATAAGCCTTCGCAAAATCCCGAAACCTCGTCCCATCAAACAGCAGCCGGCTCCCAGTGGTGCCTCCACTCTCGCCACGAGACGCGCATATCTTGTGTACCTTCCGTACCGCATCGCTATGACAGTCAATGTAAGATTTCAGCCGGCAGTGGCCTATGATCTGGAATTTCTCGAGCTCTTGCAGCATTTTCCATAACAAGTTAACGGAGGCTTGGTCGGGTTCGTGGGCGCTGGCGATCTGCTCGAGGAGGGTGAAAAGAGCAGGGGCTATGAATGTTGGGCCGGAGGGGGTAGCGAGGTAGGTGGTGAGGGTGGACATTGTGCACAGTGTAGATGATCGTCAGAACCAAATGTTGGTCTGTGGCTTGTTGGCCAAGAAGAGGTGGTATTATACGAAGTGAAACAGTCCATTGTGCGTAAGGGTGTGTAAAGACAATGTTTGCGTGTTACTGTGAGACAAAGTGTGCATCAATTGCTAAGTTACGTTGTGAAAGCGCAGCTCCTCGTTCAGACAAAGTCAAGACGCCCTTGACGCACAATACAATTCAGTGAAATCTCGTATCCTCCTATCCTAGCCATCCCGTGCCAAACCAAAACAAAGCTTAGATCAATTCAAATTACAACTATGCCTTCCCTGGCCGAGTTCCGTGTCTCCTACGAGACATGCAAACACTCCCCTCACCTCACCTTCCTCTTGCAAACTCTTTCACACCATTACCGTCCTCACTCTGCTGCAACCCATCGTCCAATGACCCCATAAATCCGCCTTGTATGGTCTGTATGTCATGGTCAAAGATCTCGAAAGTTACGGTATACATGAGTACGAGAGCACCAATTCATGCGTGCGTGGTATAGCGAGACCGTGCTGGCGGTCTACGAGGCGTTTCATACCGTCAGAGTGGGGGTATTAACATGGGATGGAATTGGATGATCTGGCCTGGGTCAGGATTAAGGGATGTATTAGGGGCTGCGATTGAAGTCGTGGCGGTAGAGAATTGGTATTCTAATAGTCTGTGAGTGGGTGGATGTGGACTTTTGTTCAACAAAACATCTCATGTGCTCCTAATACCAATTGTATACCATGACAATCCAATAACACCGACTCTCCATGCTTTATGTATATGAATCTACACAACCTGCTCCGTAAGATTGAACATAACCGGCCTGGTTTCCCTAAAACCCTCCCGCTCATCCAGCTCCTCAAACCATTTCGCCAACCTCGGCCACTCCTCCTTCCACCCGCGTCTCATGTCCCCAAAATCTATGAAGCCGATGGTACACACAACCGCAATATCCGCAATCGACAACTCATTTCCAACCAGATAGCCCCTCCCCTCCTTCTCCGCGGCCTCCACATAGCTGTTAAACGCCCCCATAGCCCCCTCCACCTTCCTCTGCTGCCGCGCTATCCACTTCTCACTTCTCACTCCCTCTTCCCTCCTCCCCTCCCACCTCAACAACACCATCGCATCCATACAACCCACTCCGAGCATAACAATCTGTTTCGCAGCCAACTCTTCATCCAAATCGTGCGGCAGCAATCGCGGTCCACGGTCCGCGTACTTGGCCACAATATAGTTCTGAATATGCGCACTTTCGTAAACGGGAGGTCGCGGGTCTGATGCGGGGAAGAGCAGGATGGGGAGTTTTTCAAGCGGATTATGAGTGGGGGTCTGTGTGGTGGATTCCCAGGGGATTTCGTTTTGTAGCGTGAAGGGGATGGACTTCAGGGATAGGGCTATGCGGGCCATTCGCGCGTAGGGCGAGGGGGTGGCGGAGATGAGGGTTAGAGGTTCTTCGGACATGGTGGATGTTGCTTCTTTTGGATGTGGGGGTTGAGTTGTCTTATGCCTCTGAGTGTGTGAAGGTCTAATTAGGTAGAGGGTGGGTACCGTTGAGCTGGCTGCAGGGTTTACTGTTATTTGTAGTCCACATACACTGTTACGTAGTCCGTTCGGGTATATGCGGCCGGTTATTTGCCAGACGTCATCGCGGCGTCTTTTACTATTGTGGTTGTTGTCGCTAAGGCGCGCGGAGAGGTTTCCGTTAACGCTGGCGTACCAGCATCGTAACTATCGTTACTGGAGGCATTGTGCGACTTTGATGTTGTCGTCCTGAACGAACAATAAGCTAATAGAAATGCTTCGAGGCAGAGGATATTGTATTTGGCCAGGAGGTATATTCTTACACATGAATGACAATTAATAGAAAACCAGACCTGTGAATCGTGTGCGACAGCTGTAGTACGTTATAATGACCAGCAAAATGTACGGACCTCCCATAAGTCTCGTACGCTAGGCTATGACTTACTTCTGATTGGTGGTAAGCAATGGTCACGGTCACCCATAGTAAAGACAAGATTTTTTACACACTTGATAAGATCATAGATGTGATCTCTCATTGAAAGTGCACGGAGCTTGAATCTATGTACACGCAGACTATCTTGCCGATCACCCCGATTCGAATGGACAAACGCAACCAGCCTCATCTAGCTAGCTACTGTCGATGGTGCATACCTTTATCTTAAGCATCTTGTCTGCGCAACGAAGCAATGGATGTGGTAAGAGTGAACTCCTCAGGTAGTGTGCTGTTATTAGCACCCGTCTCGACAGGTGCGGCGGCGGAGGAAGAATCGACGAGTCTCTCAGATCTTAGCAGCCGACCCAATTCGACACTTTGCGCAGGTAGATCTCCATTCAAGGCTGTGTGATTGAAGCTATGGTGATTTGAGATGTCAGCTGCCACTCGGATTGAGTCCGAGAGCGACGGCTGGGACAAAAGTGGGGCCGCGGGGAGACGTCCTTCGCGGCTCTATTACTTGACCTCCTGGCATCACCTCTGGCGAAGTCAAACCTCCATCCAATATCGACTCTGGAGTTGGCGGTAAACAAATCTCTTCACGAATAGCAGGTGCCATGTTTTGTTCGTTCATTCGGCAGTGATGCCATCGATAATACGTGACGGCTCTGCAGAGCTTGAAGAAGACTATTTCAGGGATCCCTCTTCAAGCGACTGAACAAGTACTCAGCGTTCTTCCATTCATAAGCCCTGCTAATTTTCATCTTGAGTGTCGTGGTTTCGCATTTGTTTCTTTTGTAACACGACGTCGATGTCTTCTTCATCACGCTCTCTCTGTGCAATCCTTTGCATTCTCTATTAGTGCTCTCTACTCCTCAAATCCCCTTGGTCTTGTTCAGTCTCTTTCGTCGCTAGTCTTCTGTTTAATAAATATCTCGCTGTGGAAAACTAAAGTGGGCGGGTCTCAGATACTGTCTCCTATGCCCCACATGTCCTTCAACACAAAATCAGCACGGTGGTGCAGTACTCCTACTTTGTCGGAACAATTCCATACAACTACAGTGAAATCTTTCAATCTCTTCTCAATCCCTTGATTAACGCGTAAATCGGCACTGATGCGTATCTTAAAAGGCTTGACGTCACTGCGGCGTTTGCTCACTTCACCGTAGCCTAGCAACGTTACGGCGCTACAGATCTTGGCTATCCACAAGCACGTGGCCTCGTTCCACATCAAAATAGATAAACATGATATTCCGCCCCAGAACCAAGCATCTGAGATCAGGTACGACCAACGCCCTTCAGCCCGAAGAGCTGTACGAAGTCAGGGCCCGACGGGTAGGGCTGTCTGATCCAGTATGTCTTCCAGTATGTCTGACAACAGCTATAGCATCATGAATATGGAACACTACAAGATCGATCCGGAGCACAAAGCTGCTACAGGATCCCCAGATACTTCGGGTGACGACCGAGCTTCCAAGCTCTTATTCGAGTGCCAATACTGCGGCAAGTCGTACAGCAGCAAGAAGAAACTTCATGTAGGCGATGACTTCGTCTCAAGCCTGTATTTTACTGATCCCTTTGAGCGCCACGCCAGGGATACTGGTACTGCAACTGCATGCGCGAAGCAGCGACTCTTTCAAAAAGAGTTCCCACCGAAACCCAGATGGGCCTGCTCTCGCTGTGGAAAAGACTGTACCACCACCAGCTCCGTTGAGGTAACATATGAAACGAAGCTCCGTAATATCTTGTTGACGCTAGGATTAGCGCCACATCAGCAAATCGTGCTGGAAGTCTTGCGATGGATGTGCCGCCGATGGAGCGTCTCGTTGCGACAGCACGACAAAGACTGGAGCGTGCCGTACCTGCGAAGCCTTGGAACGACCATGCACAAAGCACATCGCACCCATTGCTGGCTCCAAACCTGTGCCATTCACCGGTCCGCAAGAATATGCCCGGAACAAAACACCCGCAGATGCTGAGGTTGACTCCACTACTAAAGAGAATCCAGGAAAGCGCAAGATCTCCAAGAGCCCGGAAGTAAGCGTAGAAGAACCACACAGGAGTAAGCGTAACGTTCCGACTGAGTACAGCCCTATCGACTATGGTCTGAATCGTGTGATCGATCCTCTGGGAGGCCAAGCCAGGGAGGCAGCTATGACAAGCTGGTTGCGGAATCTCACCCAGTCAAGGAAGTGTAGGTCAATGTTACTGGATCTTTTCGCTTTGTTTACGAGTGTTTTTTGATGGTAAAATTGGAACATTGCTGATCTGGTCAAGCTGCCCCTGAAGCTCCAAGTCAACAAGGACAGCCTCAAGACCTCTCGCCATCTGTAGCACAGACTGGCTTACTTCAACACCACCAACTTCGCCAGCAGGCCCAGCAGCCTTTCGGACCAGCAAACGTTGCGTCCGATTTTCCGACTGCAAAGCCCTACTTGCCACCTCACAAGAGGAACGATGTCGCGGCGCGGTACTTCCAGCAGCAAAATTCCTGCCCTAAGTCTTCCCACAACTATGAACCTGCGCAACCGCGACTTTCGGGCCTTCCGCGGATAACTCAGTACGGCGATGCATCGTCATATCAGAGCAACAGCTTGCTAGGCAGTCATCAACAAAAGCTCCGCCAGCAGCATGAGCTTCGCCAGGAGCAACAGGCTCTCCGACAGCAGCAGTCTGGTGTGCTGACACAACTTGATACGCGTAACGAGACCAGGCTTCTTCCGTCGTTCAGTGTTGGTGGTCCTCAAGGCTTTAATGAGCTGAACACGAGTCAAGCTCAGAACGTTCTCAGCAAGGTCAGTATCTCTCGTGGCCTCCCTGCCTTCGCATTGATCTGACAGCACTAGCCATCGATCCTGCGAACGTCTCGCCCCATCCTTAACTCAGACGACACCATGCTCACTCTCCGCATCGACAGCAACACTTACGACATACACGGCCACCCCATCTTCTCGATGCTCCACATCCGGCGCAACGAACCCTTCGGCCCCCGCCTAAACGCATACTGCATCCACCGCGGCAAAGAATACGGCCTACACTGGATATTCATCTACCGCTACGAGACCAGCACCCACGACGACTCGAGAAAACACAAGCACATCACACTCACGTGGGACATGACCCCCGCAGACGTCAAGGACAACACCTCCCCCGGCTCCGCAATGCGCACCATGGACACCATCTACGTCACGCAGGCCAAGCCGCCCACGCACACCACGAGCCCCGACTCGCTCCCGGACGCTGACCTAACGCAGAGCCCCGGCCCCCGCGTCCCGCATGCCACCTTCGACTCGCTCCGTGGCGACACGCTCGTGTACCAGCTCCCGGGGGTGAGTCGGCAGTGGTACAGCGCGGTGGAGCAGGATGCGGCGCAGCTGCGGGCCGCGTGCGGAGCAATGCAGTCCACTATTGCGCGCCAGCGGGAGATTATCGCGGGGCAGGAAAAGGCGCTCCGGGATCGGGAGCGCGTGCTGTACGATGTTACGGTGGCGAGCGAGAGGTTGCTCCTGCGTGCGCAGCTGCCGGCGTCTGATATGCTGGTGCGGGAGCTGGTGGAGGCGTGCAAGGAGGCGAGGGGGGGTCGGGCCTCCACTGTTCTTGGACGGGGGTATCAGCAGGGAGACGCGGGGGGCACTGTTGATCCGAAGATGTTGGTGGTGGAGGGAGTGGAGAGGAAGGGGGTGTGAAAGAGCGGGGGTTGTGAGATGGGTTGGGGACTACGATGTTCTTGGTTCTTGCACCTGGATTTCTAGTGTAGTACTCATAAAGTACAAGTATATTAGAACGAGAATACATAATGTGTTGGAAAAGAATATCGTCTCCCTGTCATATTAACAAAAACACGCTGCACGAATGTATACGCCAAATACGTTCAAGGCACCGAAAGAGCGTGAACAAACACAACGGCCACTTTCCCTCCCACCCACCACCTCAAAAAATCTCCAGCCCTTCAAAATCCACACACAAATTCCTCACTCCCATCATTCCACTTCCAAACCCTCCACCGCCGCCATTCCTCTCAAACAAACTCCCCCCAAAATTCGCCGGCCGACTCGCATAGACTCCCATCCTAATCGCCTTGTCTTCTACTCCCCAGAAAAACCACGTCACCTCTCTCAATTTCTTCCACCCCACCATCTCATCCTCGTACCACAGCCACAGCGCATACCCAATGCGCTCCATCTTGATGCGCAGGTGCTGGTGGTGTGAGTGGCACGCAGGAAGAGAGGTGAGGGACCAGTCTGCGCCGTCGTGGCCAGCGACGACAGAGGTGGCGTGCGGTGCGTTGTTGCAGAATTCCAGGCCGAGTTTGACCCATTTTGAGGCTGCGGGTGGGGGGTAGGAAGGGGGAGGGGTGGGGGTGCGAGGAGAAGGAGAGGTTGGTTCGAGAATGGGGATGTGCGAGCTGGAGGGTTGTCTTCTATGGTGCGTGTCTGAGGCTGGTGTGGTCATGTCGAGCAAGATGGGCATGACGGGTGCGTCTGGAGATGCTGCGGATGGTATTTCGGTTTGGCCTGGTGGAGCGCCTGCGAAGATGACGAGCCCGCCCTGGTCCCATTCTAGTTCCCAGTCGGCAGAGACAGTGACTTCGGCTGCTATGAAAGGATTGCGCAAGGCTGTGTAGAGTACAGGTGCCGTTGAAGTGTCTCGGGAAGGAGGTTTCCGCCAAAGATCGGTATTTGGGGACGCGGCAAGCGTAAACGATCCCATGTATTCTGGTACGACATCGCTTGCGATATTGAGAGGTGTGAAGGATGAGCTGGCTGGCGGCATCTCTAAATCGCTTTGTACCTGATTTGTTTGTTGAGTCGGCTCGACGCTGCAAATGCCTGATCCTCTGCTCGGAACTGCAGACGATCGGTCAAGCCTGCAGCACAGCTTGGAACAAAAAGGTAAACCACGTTGCAAGTCTCGGCAGTATGCCTCCGCATACGGGTTGCGTCGATCAGGAATGGTCGTTTAGTTTAGGTTGTGTCACCTGGACTGAGTGGTCATTCGCTTTGTTGTGGATGGTTGCAGCAAGGCCACATGTAAGCTGACTTTGAAATTACAAGCGCACCAGATCTGCAGGGAATGATCGTGAAAGGCCAGCGCGGATCTTGTTAGGCCTGGTCCGTTGTCAGCTTTAAGCTTCTTATACCGAAGCTCACAGCGCGCCGTCCTACGCTTCGCCGCATGACACTCAACGCCGCACTTTGCACTGGTCATCGCCGCCACGCCGCACGAGGCGCACTTGATGTATGTGCGAAGTAGCTGATGCTTACCTTAAGCTTAGACTCTATTATGCGGCAACGTTGGAATGGCTGGCCCACAAGCGGCGCTTGAAGATGCTGCAACGCGACAATGACACACAGCTATCATGACTCTCGTGTCAACAAATTTCGCATGCTCATTTAAGTATTTGTTGTTGCAAACGACGATGGCACGGTCCTTGGCTGCAGCTGTGGTCGCCACTGGTTGTTGCGCGTTCCTGTCGAGCTGAACGCTCCCGCCACCAGCAAGCGGACGACAGCAGTGGATCACCTTCACGGAGGCGCGACGCGCCAGCTCCTCGCATCGCGCGGTTGTAGCGCCGGTGGGCCTGTGAGACGGCGAAGATATGCCTTCTTTGAGGACGCGAGTGTGCCGCGAGGCGAGCGAGGCGTTAAGGTGCACCCTGTCAGCAAGAAAAGACTCGTCGCCGCACGCAGCCGCTCAGCCGCTACAAAGTAGGCAGACGCCGTAGCCCAACAACATCGGGAAAGCGCCATCTTCACTGCAGTCAGCCTCAGGACAATGCTGGGAATCGTTCGAGCAGGGTGTTAACGCGGTTGCATGAGTGGTGGTCGAAAGACCGACGCTGTGCCTCAGGAGAGCGGTTCCCGCCGCTCGAGAAGGACTAGTTACTGCTGAGCTGTCGTCGTGTAACAGCGAAAGAGTTCTGCAGGCGCATGGAGTTTTCTTAGCAATGCAGCAGTGACGTTTTTCTATTGGCTAGGGTTACTATAGTCTTCTCGATTCTATTTTCCAAGCACCTGATGAGGCAAGGACGTAGGGTCGACACGGAATTGGCTGGCTTTGTCGTTGGCTCATTGCCTCGAACGAGATCTACTGCATCTCAATCACCACAATGAGGATAGCGGAGGAGAAGAGCGCGACGTGCAGCGAGAGTCGGTACTTCAAGCAGGTACAGTACATACGCCGCACATGGGTTGAGGAAATGAGGTCATTGTTGATCATTCGTCTTAGCTGCACGTCGATGCTGTGCTATATTCGTGATCAAAGTAGCTAATTGCGCGCTATTGGTTTACCATGACCCTTGCAGGCTGTGAGCATAGAGATCGTGCTTTGAAAACGATCATCTTATGCTTTAGACCTTGGCCCTATTCATGATCGGATATGCCCTAAACTACGCGTCGACGCTATAAAGGCAGCCGGTAACTCCTATGCTTGCAATGGCTATCTGTGCCTTGCAATGGATATGGCGTGGTTGCCGCGTTACCTTCAGTCGATATGAGCTCTGCTACTTGGTCTGGTCGTTATGCCGTACCACACCAACGAGCATATTGTATGGCGACTAGAGGGTCACTCAATACCCGTGAATCTCGCAGAACACCGGCGTACAGGTGCGTGTCATGAGACACTCATTCGGCAAGTGAGTGGATCAACTTCCACTACATGGTAGAACTATCATTTATTGGTTGCTCGAGTGAATGTTCGAAGGCCGTGCAATGCTTCGTCGTGCGCTTGGCAAGCTGGTGTGTGGATGACGCGAGCGCTGATTGAAGGAGAGGCGATATTGCACTACGACAGGGCTCGACGATGCTGCCCGTTCATACTGCGAGATACGCGTGGTATAGTCACTATTTCCGTGGCTGTAGAATGAGCCATGACTATGGTTCTTGGATGCGTACATGCGTGGTCTTGGTCGCTTGGAGCCTGAAGTCTACACACTCGGTCAGCGGTGCAAAGCCTAGCTCCTTCGCGGTGTCGTCAGTACAGCCACTGTATCTCCTCTCGAGCGGTGCACACGTATACCAGCAACTAAAAGTTTTGATTGTAGGGTCGATCATCAAGCAGTAGGCGCCGTTTCGCTGGATAGCGTCGCACTGCTTGCTCACTGCTGTGCCACAGAGTGCTTGCTGCTGTGTTAGCAAGGTTCGGTTTGCATTTTCCCGCAGTAGAGGTTTCAACAAAGGAGGAGTGGACAGCTGTTTGCTCTTCCATCGGGAAGCTGAGAGTGCTCGAGCACAATCTGAGGCGTTCCCGGTGCCGGTAGCCGTCGGTGGAGATGTCAAAGTCACAACATTGCTCATTAGGCTATAGCATTTTCGCAGGCTGGTAGACCGGCCGCGGTTTGATTCTTGTTGAAACCGAGGCTGCTCAATACATCAGTCTTCGCTCACCGAGGCTCAGTGGAGCTGCTGACTCTGGACCAGCAAAAGTCCAAGTGTGCGAAGTATGTTGCGGACGCCAGGCGTTGCTATTTGATAATGATTACGGATCAAGCAGAAGATTCTGCTCCCTGTAAGCAACCGTTTGAAGATGTGGCAAGGCAAAGATGCAACGCAGTCGTTTAACATGCACAAAGCCCTAACAATTTGCACACGTCTACGATTGCTGCTCGACAGCCGACATCAGAAACGATCGGAATGTCTCTCGATCGATATGATAGATGGAGCATTGACAGGTACTATTTAAGACACTGTGCAGCCAGAAGGAAGGCCACCACCGGCTGGCACTGCTCCACGTTCGTTGGCTCATTCCGTAATTCATCTCCCTGATGACATTCCGTACACGCTTGGCCAGGAGAAGGCTCTGATGAGCAATTGACATCACGTGGAATGCGAGGACAGTCAGCCGTCGAGGATTGATGAGAAGTGGGGGAAGCCATCGGTGAGCCAAATCAGTACGGTATCACGGGACACTTTGCACCCGGATAGTGATGCCCACGCAATGCTGTGGAGACCGGTGCAAGTGCATCACGACTACCTCGTCCGGGGATGTTTGTCCATCCTGATGGTTTTGATGATCAGCGTTCAATCCTGGCGGTTCATGAGTCGCGGCCCGCCCCAAACGAGACCGTTGCATTCTCACGTCAATGAGCTTCATGATGTACTGCCCAGAACATGGTGAACAAAGGCTCTCCCTGCTGCGTCATGGTGAGACTAGCAATCGATACTTGCTTGCTGCGACGATATGCACTGCCAATACACGCAAATCTTTGTGATTTTCCTTTTTTCGGTGTTGGCTAGATATTATCGTACGATGTACAAGCCGTGTTGAGCGTTCGAACCCGCATGGTTGGATATGATAGGCATTGCGACCAGGGAAGCCTAGCAACGGTGAGCAAAGGCCCGAAACGGGTCCAGCGTATGGGTACCTGCCCGACTGGTTAAACGAAAAGGAACCTAACAAGGATCCGGCGAATCACGGACGAGTCGAGACATGCCACACTCTCCGATAGCCACCACATCCGACGGCAAAGAAACTTGGATAATATCGTGAACAAGTAACGTGCTTGAGGATCTGGCTATTGGTCGAGGCACTTCGCACATGAATTGCAAACGTGCTATTCATGTGCCGAGATTCTAATCTCCACTGGATAAACGGCAGAACTCCGAGGCCACAGACCACCTAATGGTTATTTCTACCATCAATCGGGGCCAGATCGATAACGTTTGACTCCAACGGGGTTGGATATATCTGATGCAGATTGGAGGTCGACTGGACTGCGCCGTTGTTATGTCCACTCAAGGCTGTTCTTGGTTCACGGAAATGGCGCTCAGTGGGTCTAGAAAAACGAAAGCGGCTTACATTTTTCGAGGATGTTTCGAGTGATGTTGTTGGCCTAGTGGACAGCTCTGAAGCTCAGCCTTTGCGATAGACATTGATACGTCGTGGTAATCCAGTGGACGATGCACAGAGTTTCATACAGTGCTCTGCCAGTAGACCATCGAAAGAGGTTTCTGGCCGGTAGACCAACTTGTTCAAGTTTTCAGCAAAGTGTGGCGAATGGTTCGGGCGGACGGCTTTCTCGTAGGAGTCCCAGTTCTGCAGCTCGATAATCAGATACCCACCCGAACGGAGGCAGGCCGCACATTTGCTGAAGAAGGTCATCAGACCCTCGTCAAGATGCTCCAGATGGATCCACTTGATCACACTGAGGGCCAGAATCACGTCGTATGGGCCAGAGATTGCCCGGTCTGCCGATGCGACCCAGTCTTCAGAGACAAAGTGCACAGAAGGCCAGGTTGAAGCTGCTGATGCGGGTGACGAGTTGCGGGAGACGTTGCTCTTCGGCTCGATGCGGTACCCATGTGTGAGGATTGCCGATATGGGATAGTAGTCCACGATGTGTTCTGTACCAACAGCTGGGGGACGGGCACGTGAAGAGCGCAATGCCAAAAGTTTCTCGGCCTGGGCCACTAGGTTAGGATCGATGTCGACGCCAGTGACTGATGCTGCATTAAAGTCGAAGGCTGTAACATGGGTCAATATGGGAAGCTTGGAGGTATAGTCGCTTAGAGCAGGAGCCGGGGGGACCCCTCCACTTACCAAGCTGGCACGCAACGTTACCAGCGTTGCAACCAATGTCTAGGCAGGTCTTTGCGGTGAAGATGCCCGGGACCAGAGCCGTGAGCAGGTCTAGGCGGGCATCTAGGACATGCGTAGCTGTCCCAGGGGCTCGTGATGGGCCGGTGTAGTCTTTGTGGCGGGCATCAGCATGTGAGCAAAGATGGCGTTGCGGATGATGCAGATAATCTGGAACGCGATGCAAGCCAATCCAGGGGGGTGAGGGGGGAAGAGAGCTTACCGGTGTAGTTGCCCCAGTTGGTTGCCATTTTTCGCCGCTGGACGTGTCGGTTCGGAGGCAGAATGCAGATCGTGGGCGGGGGGGATATCCTCGGCTGGGCTCGCAGCGCAATCAGGACTGGACTGCAGAGAATTGCGAGCTGGTGGGCGACTGCACGCGTGGGATTGGGTGAGCGACGGGTGTGTCTACTACAGGCAGAGCAGGGCAGGGCAGCAGCAGCTGTCGTCGTCGTCCAGAGAGGGGCTGCCGTATCAACTCACCGTTCACCCTCACCGCCCGTCTCAGACAGCACAGCCCATCAAGCCTTGGACAAGCCAGCACCGGGCCAGCGTCTCGCTAGTGTGCACCACACCCGCCAACGACGGGGCGCACCCATACACATGGCGCGTCCCAGGACGGCAAGCAGCAAGCAGCCTTGCGCCCACCGTTGCACCAGTCGCCGCTGCGAGGCGGTTCCATACGAGCGGCAGGGCCAAAACCAAGAATGAAGCCAAAGCCAAAGCCAAAACCAAAACTAGAATTAGAATCAAAATCAAAATCAAATGCAAAAGCACAAGCTCTCGTCATCTCGTCATGGCAAAAGCCCTGCCGTCCTGCGCGTTGTGGGCCGCTGTCGCCCTGCGCTGCGCTGGTCGAGCACATATGTACATTGTCCATACTACATGGTACATGGCACTGTAGCACCACCACACATCAAGCACCCTGGCCCTCCGGCTGGCGCCAATACGCTAACGCAGCTCGCCATTGAGACTTGGAGCAGGTCCCTGGATGTGCAAAACATACGGACAGCAGGCAGCGGGTGACCCTTTGCTTGGTGCTTTGTTCTTGGTGCTCTGCGGCGCCAGCACCGACGAGTCCTGCTCCGCTCTGTGCTACATCAAGCGGTTGCATTCCCAATTCGGCTCCTTCTCTCATAGACATGCATCACCCTGCTCGCTCACCTGCGCATCTGCTGCCCGTGATGGCCGCGCTCGCCCACCTGCAGCCAGCCCGCCGTGCTGCTGGCAGCACACGGCGGACGAAAATTGACAAGACGCGGCGCCATGGAGTGCCTTGTGCACAATGCTGGCCGCAACATGTCGCTCGCAGCCTCGCTACCAAGATAGCTGACAAGCGCAAGCCACAAACGAGCCATGGCGGCCGTGTCCGTTGCAAGCCAGAGTCCGGCATCCAGGTGAGGAAAGGCTGTCTCATGTCATTGACGGTGATGCATGAGACCGTTCTGCACGTCGCGCAGATGCATCCGCCGACCAGGGAGACGGTTAGGATTCTGAGTGGCTCTCCGCGCCGAGCGAGCAGCGCCGCCGTGCCCCGTCCTCTCGCGCGGCACAGGGAACTTTGGAGCGATCGACCCACCACGACTCGCGCTGCGGAGAGCGACGCGACCACCTGTCGCAGGGCAGTGGCCGTGATCACCTTAGCCGCAGCGACCGAGCCTGCCATTGGGCCTGCCAGATCAGGGTGCTTTTTGGTCCAGGTGCTCATAGGCTTGTAGGCTCGCAGTCTCGCAGGCACTGACCGACCGTGGCCCTGCTGGTCCGCTGGCTCCTCGCCTCTGGCTCCATATGGACGTTCACCGTGCCCTCATGCCAGCCGTCCTCGCATGCGTCTTGCTGGGCAGCCCGCTTCGCGATGCTACCTCCGCTCGACAGTGACCATCAACCGAGTTACGTGGTAATTGGCATATTGCGCCAAATTGGCTGTGGCCGGGTTACAGTGTGCAACAACCTGGCCGCCGTGATTCGAACAACACCTCACTTGCGGCACCCTGGACACGACCATTGTTTGTCTCTTTTACCCGGGTGCGAGCCTATTCGGCGACGCCCCACGAAAATACAGCAAAGCCAGCGCGCACCCGGCAGCGGGCTAGAGACATCTTTCTTGCCCGTTGGACCACGAGGGGATCTGCTCGAAGCAATCAGAGCTGGCTGCGCTCCCTAAAAAGTCCACTTCTGCATGCAAGCCAGCGCAATTGAGAGCAAGTGGATGCTGCGGCAACACATGTGCAGCGACTAGTCTAGCATCACCCTGGACCTTTTTTCACAGCCATCACAAACCCGCGCCCCTCTGCACAAACAAAGCCCAGAGCCATACCTGCATGATCCAAGAATTCCAAACATGTTTACGTCAACCGCTTTCTGGCTCCACTCTCTTGTTCAGGAAAGTGTGGCCTGCGTGCCAAGTTCACAAGCTCACATATCGCCGTCTCCCCCCCTGCTGACCCTGTCGTCTACCTGCTCCATTTTATACTCCGACCGGGCGTTTGTGGAAAGATGGCGGCAGGCTTGCTATTGACAAGGTACATGGCAGGCCGCCCTCGTCTGCATCCTTTTTCGCTCCCGGCTGCCCGTTGTCTTAGCATGGAGCGCCTCCACCCAACGTCGTTGTAACCGAACTGAAGCATTCGGGCGGCGATCTGGCTGTTGGCGATCCAGATACGTGCAGGGTCGCCTACAAGGGGACATCAAACTATAAACTTCTCACGCCGCCACACTCAAGGCGGTGCCCGCATTCCTGACGTTCTGTCCAACACTGCACGACTCCCTGGCACTCCCGAAGTGTGAAGGAACCTCCGAACTGAACACAAGCGTACAGTAGTGAACCGCCCGATTCGGCTCCGTGCATCGTGTCCTGGTCTGAGCAAATGATAATACACGCATGTCCCAACCACCACATCCACCCTCTTCGCTGTCGTCTCTTCCTTCGTCAAACACCTCTCCTCCACGTTCAGACATGACAGAAACTCAAAAGCTTCCTGTCTTCCAGCCGCCGGGGTTCTTGGACTTCAACCAGAGACGACTGCCCCCGCCCATTCAACTCAAACAGCTAGAAATTCCACCCGACGCTGTACCACCGCGGACGGACTACCATTTTCGCTCGCCCGTTGGTCATTTGCCCTCCATCCACGCAGGGCCACATCCACGGCACGAGCATCAACATACACCCACAGCACACTACAGACCAGCAGTACCTTTAGAAAAGCTAGTCCACCACTCGCACCCATACACACCTCCCAAGTCGGAAGCGCCTTACTCGCCCAAGAATTATGGGCCGCAGGTTTCTCCCCGTTCGCAGTATGACAGCAGAGAGCCACGAAGGTTGAACGAGCAACGCTATCCTCCATATGACGAAACCCGACATACGCACCATGCACCACACGAGCAATCGTACTCGTCCCTTGCGTCTCCGGTCGAACCCTCGCAGCAGAGACATTATGCTCCGCTCCCGTCACCTGGATACACGCCGAGCTACGCCTCGAGTAGTACATTCCGTGGATCGGTGGGCTCCTATTCGCATTCGCAACGAGGATCTGTCGCAGCTCCCTTGGGACCGGTAGCCTACCCTGAAGCGAGCGCACCTGGCCCTCTACCGCGGAAAGATGTTCGTGCAATCCCGTTACCCGGATCCATACCACAGCCGGTGTACAACGAGCAACTGTGAGCTATACCTCGTGTTTGGAAGCATGTGTGAAACAAGACTGACATTGTTAGAAACCTGAACTTTGAACTCCGAGTGCGACAGCAACCCATCGCTGCAAGAGCATGTGGGTTTGGTGAACGTGATCGAAGAGTGATAGACCCCCCGCCTATCATCCAACTGCTTGTCACGGACCCCAAGACCGGTGTAGCCGAACAGGAGGAGCTTCGGTACTCGCTTAACGTGGTGCATTGCACGTTGTGGAATGCGGATGGGACCAACGAGGAGACGGCGCTGATCCAACCGGATCGCCGCACCACGCGCAGACTCATGGGCCAACTCGTTGCTTCGCCCTCGGTGGCCAAGGACGAACATGATAACGAAGGGTGCTTCTTCTGCTTCCCTGACTTGTCGTGTCGCACGCACGGCAGGTACCGTCTGCGGTTCGTTCTCATGCGTATCGACCCTATGAACCTGCATGTGGGAGGGTCGTCGCCGATACTCACTGAGGTGATGAGTGATGTATTCACCGTGTACACAGCGAAAGACTTCCCTGGCATGCGTCCAAGCAGTGCACTTACCAGGGCGTTGAAGCTGCAAGGCTGCAATATTCAGGTCAAGAAGGGCAATGAGAAGGCTCTTGCTCGCAAACGACTTACTGCCAGCCAGGAGCACGACGAGGATGAAGAGATGAAGCGGCGACGCAGGATGTGAGGTGCACTCCAGCACCTCTAAAATGGAGCTTTCTTTGAATGTTGTTATGCGGGCATTTTCTTCGAGCACTGGGCGGCACAGTCATATTCTGGATACCTGGAGCATTTTCTGCGGACATGAATTGGCATTTGACGACATGATGAAGGGTGGTGGTGTTCTCAGTTCACGGGGGCGGTACTGCCGTGACGAGGGGCGTGTACAGCTGCTGTGGAGTAAGGCATTTGCGCTTAGCAGGGACATTGCGCACGATACCATTTGATAGCCTGACTTCTGCGGACAATAGAACTGGTTAACATGGACTGTCCAGCGGGGATCCAAGGATGACGGTTGCAAATGCGGTTGCAGCGCCCTCGCTCGGCTCACTTGACTGCGTCTCGACTAGCTCCGGTGGCCGACATGCCCCGCCGCTACCAAAGTGGGCGGGCGCTACAAATTTCTTGTGACGCGCCGCGGCCTCGAGATTTCTTCCTTCCCTTCCCCAAACCGTAGCCAGGGCACTGAAAGCAATCATGAAATACGTGCTTGTGTCAGGTGGTGTGATCAGCGGCGTGGGGAAGGTAAGCGCGTAGAGAGAGTGAATTGTGACTGTAGAACTGACGCAGCATGTAGGGCATTATAGGTAAGACTCTGAGAGAGCCAATGCAGTTCTCGCGTGCAGACACTCACGACGCGCCACAGCCTCCTCGACGGGCCTGCTGCTCAAGACGATCGGCCTCAAGATAAGTGCCAGCGCCGCAATGCCGCCCGGCTTTACTGACCGCCGCCGCACGTGTCCTCGATCAAGATCGACCCCTACCTCAATGTCGACGCGGGGACCATGAACCCCAAGGAGTACGCCGAGCCTTGTGAGAAACCTCCAGGCTCCGCAGCATACTGAGTAGCGCGCAGGCACGGCGAAGTCTTCGTCCTCTCCGACGGCGGCGAAGTCGATCTCGATCTCGGCAACTACGAGCGCTACCTCAACATCACCCTGACCCGCGACAACAACATCACCACCGGCAAGATCTACCAGCACGTCATTGAGCGCGAGCGCAAGGGCGACTACCTGGGCAAGACGGTCCAGGTCGTCCCGCACATCACCGACGCCATCCAGGAATGGGTCCAGAAGGTTGCCCGCATCCCCGTCGACGACACCAACGAGGAGCCAGATGTGTGCATCATCGAGCTTGGCGGCACTGTTGGCGATATGGAGAGCATGCCGTTTGTGGAAGCCCTCGCTCAGCTTAGAAGGCGGGCGGGCCGCGACAACTTCATGCAGGTCCACGTCTCGTACGTGCCCATCATCCACGGCGAGCAGAAGACGAAGCCTACACAGCACGCCATCAAGACGGTGCGCAGCAACGGCATGATTCCGGATCTGGTAGGCTCTCAACATCCACCACTTTTTGACCGTGTGTACTAACAAGCCAGATTGCCTGCCGCTGCGAGCGTGAGCTGGAGCCCTCGGTCATCGAGAAGTTGGCCAACTTCTGCCAGGTCGAGCCCGAGCAGGTCGTCGTCGTCAAGGACATGCCGTCCATCTACCAGGTGCCCATGCTGCTCGAGCAGCAGAAGCTCGTCCCGCTCGTACGCCAGTTCCTGGGTCTTGACAAGATCACCATCCCCCAGGCCATGACACACAAGGGCGACAAGATCTGGACACAATGGAAGCAGCTGACCGGCAACGACACGCGCTTCCACGACCCCGTCACTGTCGCCCTGGTCGGTAAGTACGTCGAACTCCAAGACTCGTACCTCTCGGTCGTCAAGTCGCTCGAGCACGCCGCCATGCGCTGCAGACGCAAGCTCGACATCCGCTGGATCGACTCGGACCACCTCGAGCCAAAGATGCAGCAGTCCGACCCAGCCAAGTTCCACAACGCCTGGCATGAAATCGTCAAGGCCTCCGGCATCCTCGTCCCCGGCGGCTTTGGCTCTCGCGCCACAGAAGGCATGATCTCTGCCGCCACCTGGGCGCGCGAGAACAAGAAGCCCTACCTAGGCGTGTGCCTCGGCATGCAAATCGCCGTCATCGAGTATGCGCGCAACGTGTGCGGCATCAAGAACGCGACATCCGAGGAATTCAACGGCGACGCCGCAGACAAGCTCATCATGTTCATGCCCGAGGTCGACAAGACCACCATGGGCGCCAGCATGCGTCTCGGTCTCCGTCCGACCCTCTTCCAGCCTGGCTCCGAGTGGTCCAAGCTGCGCGCGCTGTACGCGGGCTCGGACCAGATCCTCGAGCGCCACAGGCACCGCTACGAAGTCAACCCCGCTTACATTGAGCGCCTGCAGGAGGGCGGGCTGCACTTTGTCGGCAAGGACGAGGAGGGCGTGCGCATGGAGGTCGTCGAGATCAAGGACCACCCGTGGTTTGTTGGTGTGCAATTCCACCCCGAGTACCTCTCGCGCGTGTTGGATCCGAGCCGTCCGTACTTGGGTTTCGTGGCTGCGTCGGCAGGCATGCTGGATGAGGTTACGAGGGAGTACCAGAGCGGCGCGGCGCTGCCGGCTGAGGGCGTTGCGAATGGCATTGCTGGATTGAAGATCAACGGCGAGTTCTAGACAGCGGAGGCAACGACGAAACATTTGAATAAGTAAGTAAACGCGTGAATTGCACGAACGCATGGATACGAGATGGGGATAGAATAAAAAACTGGGCATGAAACTAAGACGCTCATCTGGAGCTGGAGTTGAACTGGGTGGTTTGGGCTCGCCTTGATATCTACAAAAGAACGCCGTACCCGGCACCCCGATTTGGATTGTATATGATACCTCGAACAAGAAAAACTATAGACTACGACATGAAATAGAACTACCTGACTCTCTCTCTCTCTCTCTCTCTCTCTCTCTGTCTGTCCTCCTCCCACCCACTCACCCACCTAACCCCCACAGCACTGCTCTCTCCACACACACACGCCCTCCCTCCACCACCCTCCCCGCACAAAAACCACTCCCACCCCCCTGACTCGCCGCCCCCCCCTCCACAGCGCCGACCCGCACCCATTCCCCCCTCTACACATATATACCCCCCCTCCCCTCCGAAAACCCATCAACAACCAATCACAGCCACGAAGCAAAAGGAAGTCGCTTTAGCTCACTTGGGAGAGCGCCAGACTGAAGTCCAACTCAGTCATTGTTGAAAAAATACAAAATCTGGAGGTACTGTGTTCGATCCACAGAAGCGACATTAAGCTTCCGTGCTTGGTCCTGGAGGGCTGGGGGTGCGCGAATACTCGGTTATTTTATTTTTTTGGGGTTGGGGTTGCTCCTTTCTTTTTTGGGGGGTGAGGGGTTCTCTCTCGGTGGTGTTTGTTGGAAAGTTGGGGAGGGGGGTCTTTTGGTTGGGGGGTGCGAGAGAGAAGGGGGAGGGTGGGCATGGTGGCTGGTGATGTAGATGTGGTGTTGGGGTGGGTTCGGAGAAGGGGGCCAAGGGGGATTGGAAAGGTGGAATATCGTGCCCTTGTTTACTGTTTGCTATGCTGTGCTATGCTGAATGTGCTTTGGTTTACTGTGAAATGTGTTCTGGTTTGCCTGTCCCCATCACCTCCTCTTTCACCACACTTCAGACCTCCACTACCGCCTCCGCTTCAACCACACCTTCAAAAACTCAATCTTGTCGCTTACATCGAGCCCGACGCGCTTCACCCTCCCCAGCCTCGCAAGATCCTCCGCAACCCGATCCAACACCCGCTGCTCTTGCTCACTCACATCGCCCTCCGCCTCGCCGGTATCGACCTGCATCCCCGTCTCCCGCTCCAGCCCATCCCCCACACCCCGTAGCTCTGGCGTGTCGAAGATATTGCTATCATACCCCGACGCAACCGCCTTCTCCTTCTTCCGTGCGGGGCCGTCGATGGTAGCGCTATTGTACACGCGCATCGCAACACGGACACGCATTTGGTGGGAGGGCTTAGAAAGGAGGCGGAAGAGCCAGCTCGCATAGCCTCCTGACACAGGCGTCGTGACGTCTTGGGGCGTGTAGCGCAGGTTGACGGGGTAGATTTTCGTGGTGCCATTTGCACTGAGCAGGCTGGGGCTGAGCGGGAGAATGCCGCGGCCGTTGGTGGTTGTGCATTCGGGGAATACGCAGATGATGCTTTTTGGATTCGAGGCGATCAGCGAGGCGAGGGTGACAAGGTTGTCGTCGTCAGGGGGGAGGATCGAGGGAGGAGCGAATGCGAGTAGGATCGCACGCAGGAGACTGATGCGCTCGACTTTGCGGGTGTAGGGGTAGGAGCGAGTGAAGATGGGCTGGAAGATACCGGCGAGGTAGAGCGGGTCGAGTGGCGAGGTGAACGAGGAAGCGATGATTGTGCCGGCCTTGGGGAGGTTTTCTTTAGCCGCCGAGAGCTGGCTTTCTGTTCGTTAGCCTCGTTTGTTGCATGCTTAATTGGGGATACGCACCCGCGCTTCACACCGTCGACTTGGAAGTCCACCCACCACACACCGGTCACGCCCAGCAGCGCCCAGAGCACCACATACTTGACTGGGCCGCCGAGGGGTAGCCATTCGACGATGCCAAAATAGAGCGCTGAGAGCCCGATGACGAACGGTATGCGGCAGAGGAAGAGAAAGGCGTAGACTGGCGTCCAGACGATGCTGGCCGATGGTGGAGGGACGGGGAGGAAGGGCGCTATAGCAGTACCTGCACATCATATCAGCCTGGAAACGTCTATACCTCAAAGCACAACGGCTTCACACCTTTGTCGCGAAACTGGCTGTATTTCTCCATGGCTTGAAGGGACGCGGTGCTACCGTTCCATGAATTTTGTGGGAGCGACGAGCAGTGGAGCCAGCAGAGCAAGCTTATACGACTGCTTTTCGATTGCCTGTTTTCGCCAGCTGCAGCTGTGGCAAAGTTTGGAGCTGGTCGTGTGGGTAAGTTTGGCTGCTTGACGCGGGGACGAGAGATGAGTGGCTGGCCTGTGCGAGAAATGGAAACATGTGAACGCCAAGAGTTGAGCTCCAGCAACGTCATGACCCGAATAGACAGCTGTGGTAAGTTTCAGATTCTACTTTTTAGTGTGCAGGGGGCAAAGCTTGGTTCTACTACTGCATTTGGTCTTGGAAGCTGCTCTACATGCCTGATTCACCCGTGATCAACAAGAGAGTAATAAGGAAATGCATTGATGCAGCCCACCCGCCGAAATGCTATACTAGAGTAAGGAAAAAGATAGGTACAAAGGAGATGGTATTCGACAGTGACGCTCGGAGAGTGTACATCGGGGTGGTGGGGGGAGGGTATGTATGAATAAACCAGTATTAGTGTTTCTTTTCCCAAACTTCGAATCATTCCAACACCAATGCCTGCTCCGGATTTTTGCGTAGAAAGGGTATTTGAACCGCAACAAAGAAGCCCAGCGATGCAGCGTCCGGTGTGATGGTTGTTACTTCTTCACCGGCCACCAGGCTGCCCGCTCAGCTCGTCGTATGCAGATTACAAGACTGATTACAAAGTACAAGCTCCGAATCGAAGACTCCAGGAAGATTATGTCAGACAGGAAAACAGGGTATGCGCGAGGGGTATTCTTCGTCTCCGCTTACAAAGCAACATCGAGCACCAAACTAACGTCGCTGACTTGGTTGCCAGCAAGGTCTTCGAGTACGGGTATCAGGTCGAGGAGTTCGTTATCGTGGGCGTCAGAGAACCAGCTGCTGATCGGGACGGCGTGTTGCGGGTGGAAAATGTACGAGGTGGGCGAGTTGTCGATAATGATGGTGTCCTTGAGGTCGCGACCGATTTGCGAGAGATCCTGATGATTGTGAGCACGAGGGAAGACGGAAGTGCGGGAAGACGACATACCTTTACATAGTTACCCTGGTGGTTGTAACAGCTTTCGCGGAAAAGCCTGTGATGGACAACACCGTGGATATCAAGCTGGTCCAGGAGCGGATCGCCGTACTGCGCTTGTTAGCATAGCTATTAATGAAGGTGATGTGGTCAGGACATACTTTTGATACCGATGCGGTGAAGACAACGACCTCGTACAGCTCGCCAACCCTCTTCATAAACTGGTCGACGCCAGGACGCTTGATAACGTATACGTTGTGGTACTGGCCCTCGATCTCGACCGGAATGGTAAAGTCGGCCTGGTGCAGTATCTGTGGTTGTTAGACAGTGAAGTGGATGCACATAACCTGGCTTGGACCTACCTTAAAGCTGCTGTGAACCAAAGTCTCATCGAGATCAAGGACTAAACACTTCTTGCCCTTGAATCTAGGCTCGATTGGGCCGAGAAGATACTTTTGCGGCTCCGAGGCTTCTGACATGTCCGAAGTCTGTTTCTGAATGGCGTCTTGCCTCTGTTCAAGCGGCGGCGGAGGAGGAAGATCAATCTTGGGCTGCTCGGTGGACGCGACTGCGACGTTCAGATCTTCACCTTCATGGGGCACGTCGTTGCTCGACAGAGGAACATCTTTCATCTCGATATCAGCATCCAGTGCCTTCTGCTCCTCGGTCTGGTCTTCGATGATTCTTTGCTGCTCTTCCGAGGGTCTGCCAACGACAGGGGTAGTGCCAGGGGTCGGGGTCTGAACGTTGATCGCAGGATGATCGGTCTGCAGAAGGCCAGGCTGAATGGGTGCAGGGGGCTGAACGGCGGCGGACTCGTGCTGTCTCTTAGACGAGCTTCTTGTGACAATCTGAGGGGGGCCGTCGTGCGAAGGTCTGACGGGCTCAGCAGTACCATCACCACCAGATCTGGTCTTCTCGACAGCACCTTGGCTGAAAGTCTCGGCGTGTGCCTTCTCGTCAAGCGGTGCCTTTGCATCGCCCGTGCTCGGCTCGGTTGCGGCGACCGGGTATTGTTTCTTGACAGGCGTCGATTGCGAGGTGCGGCCTTCTGGGATCTTTTCGGCCCGCTTGACATTCTCCAGGGGTGTACCCTCTTCCCGGATGTCCTTTGGCGCGAAGCACGGCAGGCATGAGAGCAGTCCGCCAGTCTTCCTCGCCTTGCTTCTTGTCGAGCCCTCGCGGTGGGCGGCGGGCGTGGCAGGTACCGGCGGTGCCTGGGCCGTCTTGTCAGGGTGGTTGGTCGGCTGTCCAGAGCGCTTGCTGCTGGCAGTGCTGGCGGCCCTCCGCTTGCCCATGAAGCTGCGCTTGGAGTGCTTCGAACCCTTTCCAATGCTTTCGGCGTCTGCGGCAGTGATTCCACTCAGCCCAGTCCCCGAAGGTGCCTGTGCATCGTTTGCGTTGAAGGGGACGTTTAGCTGGGGCTGTTTGCCCTCGGCGGTGGACGAGACGATGGTGTGCGAGCCTGGCGTCATAGTCAGCAATTATCCTCGAGCGCAGTCGTGCTGCGGCGGTGATGGTACTGGGACATACCGTCGCTGTTCGGCTGTGCGGTACCAAGACCTGCGGCGGTCGATGATGCGCCAGCAACTGGCTGGTTTGGGTCGGCGCTCATAGCTGCGCGGCAGATGCCTCAGACGGGCACGGCGCAATCAAAGGCGAGAGAGACGTGCAAGATGTGCGAGACGTAGTGATGGGCGGGCGGGCGGCGGCGGCGGCGGCGGCTGCAGATGTTGTCGCGTGCAGCAGCGTTGGCCTCGTGGGCGTGGTTGGGAGGGCGGTGGTTGAGCCGGGGACCAGAGCTCCGCGAGTCGCTGCTTCCTAATCGGGCAATGGGACTGGGATTGGCAGGCACAGCACAGCTGTCGGCAGGCGCACGAGATGGAATGAGCGGACGCGGCGTCGCGATGAAGAGCGGTGGTCGAGGGTGCGCGCGAGGGAACAAGAGAGGCGGCGTAGGGAGCTGCGAGGTCAGGATCGGTGCTTGGGATGAGGCTGGTTCGCTAACGCGGGCGGAAATGAGACGCCGTCTTTCACCGTCATCAAGCGCCAATACTCCACCCAGCGAATTGCCAGTCTGGCTGCGGCACGGGATGCGCCCTCGAGCTGCTGCGCTGCGTTTGCGTGTGGTTTTGCGGACGCGGATGCGTTTGCGGCCGCGCTCTCAGACTGACGTGGGATGCGAGACAGATAGCTCGACTCGCCGCAGGCTTGCTCTGGCACTGTGTCTCTCAGTCTCTGGGGCTGTGCGGACGGCCTCTCAGCGACAGGGGCCTCTTTATGGAGAGTGCATGTCTGCAGCCGTCTAGCACAATTGGGTGCTAGCCGTGCGGCCGCTGCTGCGCGGCCCAGGCCCCAAACTCGCTCTCCTCCCATCCTGCGCCGTCTGCTGGGTGCTGTGGGCTGCTGCGCTCGCCCCTCTGCCCAATCGCAGCCCGGCCTGCGTCCTGCGTCCTGCACCAGGAACCGGGCTGTCTCGAGAATGCGCAGCAGCACATCACTCGTACTGAGCATCTCGCGAGATTAAGCCCCACGGCTGCCCAGCGCTGGGCCCTCGCTCAATAAACCTCGAGCCCTGCATGCGAGTCCTCGAGGCCAACAGGCCTCTGTTCAGCCGGCCGCCTGGCCGAGCTAACCTCGCAGCTAAGCGCCGTAGCACAGTTGGAGCACCACAGCTGCAGCCTATCGCGCCGCACCTCAGCCGTGCGTCCAGCAGCACCGCTGCCGCCGCATCCTGGGTCCGTGTCGAACCATGTACCATGGTCCTGTCGGCTTCACGGCGGACCTTGCAGCTTCGATAGAGTTCAGCGAAGCTTTGTGCTGACCAGATTGACTACAATCCCAGGACGCAGGCATGCATTTCTGTTTGCTGCGAGCTGTCACATGCCAGATGATGTCTTGCGTTCCACGCAGTGGCGAACCAGGTGCATCACCCTAACGGCCCGTCGCACGTCGAGATCATCCCGTGCGGGTCTGCAGACGTCCATTCCTTGATGCAGCATCATTGTCACAAGGTCTCTTGCGCGGACACCTAAGCGTGTGCTGCTCCAAGAGTCAAAGCCTGAGACCGCCACAGATTGCGGGACGGCCCAGCCACCCCGCAATGCTGTGTCTGCGGCTACTCCAAAGGGAAGCCTGCTGGCTGGCGGGAAGAAGCAAACAGGTGACCGTTCGATGCTTCACAGAAACGGCCTCCGTCCCGCCCGAGACAGCTACCAGAGTGTCAAAACAGCTGCCAGACATGTACCACCTTCTGGAAGCCTACCAGACGAATTCCATGTGACAGATTATGTCAGGCTAACATTCGATTTCTCAAGCTGCTAGATATCAAGCTGACGGCACGGCATAGAAAAACTGAGGAATCGCCAGCAACAATCGGATCGTGTTCTCGAGAGTGCGAGCTAGCTCAGGTTTAAGGCTTTGATTCTGGTAACTGGAGTGAAGGCTACACAGTAGTCGCTACTATGTCGACACCTCAAGATCTCGGAGCTCGTTCCAACGGAGGTGGCAGTGTTCACAAAGCGTTCTTAGATGTTACAAGGAACATGTGGTGCTTCCTAATCGCAGTCTTGTTTGGTTCAGCCCAGCGGGCTGTCACTGACAATCGCCGCGGTGCGTTACCCCACCCCGCAGCTTGGAGACCCTTGTTCCTAGCTCGAGCTAAGCTTTCCGCTACGTAACTTCTGCTTTGAAATGTCCACCATTGTTGTCCTCACTTTGTGATAGAGCTGCGCAGCAAGTTTATTGCCCAGTACCGGCGTCTTCGATCGCTTCTCACAACCGTTCACGCTCCGCCATGGCTGAGCCAAACGCTGCCCCACACGTCGAGCTTGACCCCGCTGCAACTAACGCTGTTGCGCCAATCGATGAGGGCAAAGAGGAGCACGACAAACCACGAGATAGCAAGGGATGGGACGGCAAGCTAAGGGTAGAAAAGTCGGTCGTGGTCAAATATCCAGCAGATCCCAACGCAGAAGTCCAGAGCGATGCGGAAGAGTCGGAGGACGAAGGGCCACCGCCTGATGAGATTCAGGCAGATGAAGATCTCCTGGACGACGTGCCAGACGACGAAGACGAGATCGAACTCGTACACTGTAAGATCGCGGATATGTCGAAGCTGAAACTGGAAAGGTTCAAGCAGATGAAGGTACATGTACCGCACCGACACTAGGCTGATTTCAACTGACCAAAGTAGCGTCTCTGTCTGCGGCAAAATCGCATACAGACCATTGAGATACCGAACGACGCTGCCGCAACGTTGACCGAAATCGACTTATACGACAACCTCATCTCGCACGTAAAGGGCTTCGATGCATTCACCGAACTCACCTCGCTCGACCTCTCCTTCAACAAAATCAAACACATTAAGCGCTTGGATCACCTGAAGAAGCTCAAAGATCTGTATTTCGTGCAAAACAAAATCAGCACGATCGAGAACCTTGACGGTCTGACCAACTTGCGACAAATCGAGTTGGGTGCAAACAGGGTACGCGAAATCCAGAACCTAGACACACTCACGGGCCTGGAAGAGCTGTGGCTAGGCAAGAACAAGATCACCGAGATCAAGGGCCTCAACACCCTCACAAATCTCAAGATTCTGTCCATCCAGTCGAATCGCCTACGAACGATATCTGGGCTCGACAAGCTTGTCAACCTGGAGGAGCTGCACATTTCGCACAACCTTTTGACCTCGTTGGACGGTCTCGAACACAACACCAACTTGCAGGTCATTGACATCAGCTCGAACCCTATCGAGCACCTCTCAGGACTCGGAACTCTCACGCATCTGACGGAGTTTTGGGCATCAAACTGCAAGCTCAGTAGCTTCGCCGAGGTGGAGAAGGAGCTCAAAGACAAGGAAGAGCTGGAGACAGTTTACTTCGAAGGCAATCCACTCCAGCGAGCACAACCTGCCCTGTATCGTAACAAGGTGCGATTGGCCCTACCTCAGATCAAGCAGATCGATGCCAGTAAGTTTGCGAAATTATTCATGTACGGCACCGTCCACTAATATCAGACAAGCATACGTGAAACAGGTGTAGTGTACACAAGGTCAAAGTAGAGACAAGGAACCCTTAATCAACAAGCTCAGAAAAGAGACGAGGCACAAGACGAACGGCGTGCGAAAGCAAGAGGAACACTCGGCGTTCAGAGCTGGGCTGCTGATCTGATTTACCTCATCTTGGGCCTGAATTTAGACGTTCGGATGGTCCTAATCTTGCGCCGCGGGGGGGCCAACATATGCATATGCACAGCAAGGCGTTGGAAAGGTAATTGTTACTGGCATCGACCGCGAATACCATGATATGGTTGGAAGAAAAAAAAAAGTGCAAAGACATTGTGCTTTGTCTCACTATATTTTGTTTGCCAATCACAGGCACTTTGGTATCTTCCGATATAGATTTAGTATCAACGATAAGTATAGAACTTACAGCCGCAATACAAATGTGTCGGGCGCTTGTTGTTCTAATCTTCACGGCGATGGAGACGTGTGGCGCTATCGGTAAAGTGACAAGGGTCCTGTTTGTTTACTACTTCGCTTGGCAGCGGACCGACACAAGTACGCAGCAACAACACCATCTTCAACCACGCCCTTATGTTTTTGGCTGTGACGTAGCATGTCCAGGTCGCATTGTTCGCTCTTTCGATACTAACAGGATACGAAGATACATACACAACATGGAAGACGTGGTACGCTTTGCAGATTGAGCGGTCCTTCATGCGCCGCAACGGCTGAGTTGACTTTTGCACACAGGACGTCAAGAAGGCTTCGGCCCTCCCCAAACCCCTCTCGCGTCTCCCTCAGATCTCTTCGCCGCCTCGCGCTCTTGCCGAGCTTCAAAATGGCAGCATGAACGCGCGCAGTGGCATACCCCCACCAATGACGAGCGCGAAGCACAAGCCCTCGAGCTGTACATCATTCCTGCCCATGTAATTCGTGATAGACAGGCCACTGACATATCCAGTACCCGAGCCGGCGACAAAGGTACGACGGACGCTTGCCGACAGGGCCGGCGACCCGGTCAATCGCAAACCTACAGCCCCTTCGAGCACACGACCGCTATCGACCAGTGTTAAGAGCACTGTTACACGGAAAGAGCGCGGCTTTTCTGCATCGACGTCGACATCTCGCGCTGGATCACGGCCCGCTTCACGAAGTGCTACGACTTCAGCGTTCAGCGCCAGCGCGGGCACAGCTGCGAAAGCATCAGCAAGACCTCGTTCGGCCTACGGACAGTACGCTGGTACCCATGTGCGCAGCAAATCTCATCACTCGACTGCTCGTCCGGCGACATCGATGTACCGTCGCGATGAGGAGGAAGACGATGAAGAGGAGAGAGGTGTGCAACCATTTCTTATATCTACAAACCCTGGTGAGAGCTTCAAAGCTCCCAGGAAGACACGCTCAACCCACCAGAACCGCCCGCACTCCGTCAGCATACCAGCACAGCAAGCGTACTATTTGTCACATGCACGATCGATTTCATCCCCTACATTCCGTCCAATCACGCCAGTACAGGAGGAACCTGCCGATGCCGACTGTGAGGAGGTCTGTAGGAGTCTGAAGGCGCTGAAACTGCGCGCTTCAGACGCAGACGATCACGATGACATCGGACGTGGTATGCCCTGTGCTGGTGATGAATCAAATCCCTTTCTCAAGCCATTGCAGCCTTCGCGACTTCCTTATGCAACGCCTACACGTCAACCACCAGCTCCGAGTCCCACTCGACCCCCTTCCTCTACCCCTCGAAACGCACGCAAGCGTTTTCTTAACAGATTCACTAACGATCAATGTCCAGACTTCTACGACGATCGAATGGAGGCTATGGAGCGGCAGTTCACAGCGTTCAAGGAGAAGATGGAGACGGACATGCAGAAGGCAACTGATCAGAAAGAGAGCATCCAGCAACTCCAGAGTCGAGGTACGTTTGCTTATTATGGAAACCACTTGAACCTGGTTCGAACGTATTATGGACGGTTTGCTAATCCTCGATTCTGCAGTCACGGAACTCGAAGCTATCCGTGCGCGCCTGGAGAGCGTCAACCGCGACCTGGAGACTGACTTAAAAGACGCCAAAAGCTGCATGAAGACAATGGAGATGGAGATGGAGATGACCAAACGGAACACAGCGTTCGAAGCCGACGACATAAGACGCAAGCACCGCAACGAGGTCGACGACCTCGAGAACAAGCACCAGAAAGCTGCCCAGAGGTGGCAGTCCGAGAAGGAGGCAGCAGAAGAAAAGGTCCGCAGGAATTTTGAGGCACAGATTGACAAGCTTCTCAAGGAGCACAAGGAACAGCTGGACCGATTGAACGCGCAGCTGTCAAAGGAGACCGAGGCTGAGCGAAACCGACAATTGCAGAAGGAGCAGGAAGTGGAAGCCGAGTATGCCTCAAAGCTGCGGGCAGCGAACATCGAAGCCGATGCTAAGCAGCGGGAATTGCAGCTCGTCCAGGGAGACCTGACCAACGTCAAGTCAGAGCTGGACCGGGAACGGGCCTTGAAGACGGCACTCCAAGGTCAATTGACAAACGCGACAACCAAGAACCTCGCACTGGAATCTGCGAACACGGCCATGAAAGAGAAGATCAACTTCCTCGAATCCGACAGCCAGGCGCAGTCCTCAGCCTACAACGATCTGCACAGGCGAATGCAGGAGGCCATCGAGGCTGCGGAGCAGGCTCATGAGAAGCTGCGACAGGAAGAGACGCTCAGGCGAAAGCTCTTTAACCAGGTGCAGGAACTGAAGGGTAACATCAGGGTGATGTGTCGTGTCCGACCAGCACATGCAACTGAAGCAGATCCAGCCAAGATCTCTTTCCCTGACGCCGATACTGATAGCAAGGAGGTTGCTATTCAGGGACCTGAAAAAACCAGCGCGACCGGCAAGGACATCACCGCCGCATACCAGTACTCGTTTGACCGTGTGTTTGGACCAAAATCACAAAACATCGAGGTCTTCGACGAGATTAGCCAGCTTGTGCAGAGCGCACTCGATGGCTACAACGTCTGCATATTCTGCTATGGTCAGACCGGCTCCGGCAAGACATACACGATGTCCTCTGCAGACGGCATGATTCCGCTGGCGACAGCACAGATCTACGCAGAGGCCAAGCGTTTAGAAGAGAAGGGTTGGCACTACAAGATCGAAGGCTCCTTCGTCGAAGTCTACAACGAAACGTACAATGACCTGCTCGGCCGCTCAGAGGATCTTGACAAGAAGAAGGTCGAAGTACGCCACGATCCAGTCAAGAAGCAGACCAACCTCGAAAACACTGTCAGTATGGAACTCGATGGGCCGGACCGAGTCAAGGAGCTGTTGAAGACGGCCGACAAGAACCGAACAGTGGCCGCTACAAAGGCCAATATGCGGTCGTCTCGATCGCACTCCGTATTTATTCTCAAGCTTGTTGGTACGAATGATATCACAGGGGAGAGAAGTGAGGGCACACTGAATCTGGTCGATCTTGCTGGCTCTGAGCGTCTCGAGCACTCGAAGGTGGAAGGCGCCCGCCTCAAGGAGACGCAGAACATCAACAAGAGCCTAAGCTGTCTCGGCGACGTCATCAACGCGCTTGGGTCGGCAAAGGAGGGCACCCACATCCCGTACAGAAATTCGAAGGTACGTACTATTTACATGTGGCATGTAGGGTCGATGCTAATAAAATCACAGCTGACATACCTCCTCCAATACTCACTCGGCGGCAACTCAAAGACTCTTATGTTTGTCATGGTCAGCCCGCTGCAGGCCCACTTGCAAGAGACAGTCACCAGTCTCAAGTTCGCAACAAAGGTCCACAACACACACATCGGTACGGCGAGGAAGCAGACCAAGACTGCGTAGTTGCCATCTTGAGGGAGGCTGTCCGGTACGAGGGAGGTGGAATAACAGCCATTGTGTTAGTCGTGTACGTATTTTTCCCGCTTCGGTTCTTGAAGTGTTCGAGGCCGGTTGCTGTCATATCTGTTTGTCTTTTGCGGGCGTGTTTGAATCGAGATCGAGCTTTTGCGGCCCATGGCTGGCTCCATCTTGTTGGGGGCGTAGAACGTAGGCGTTTGGTGCGCTCTTTGTTTAGCAATGCATGATGACCCACACATACTCCTCCGTTGTATTCTGCTGTGAAGCATAGATATGTCACTGTTCGGAGGCAAACAGGCGCATGTGCTTTGTCTTACAACCTCGGTGCAGCCGCTCAGCAGTCCTCGCAGAAGAATGTCCACGGATTAAACATGCTAGCTACCATCCTCATCGCCATTCTATTCCTCACCCAGATCACGTTGCAGCACCTCGCCACTCCTCCCCTATCCACATCCGACTTCTCCACCATCTACCTGCACGCCACTCCTCCCAACTTGACTCCCACCACCACGCCAACGCCAGACCCAACCACCTTCTTCCAACCCCCAGTATTCCACCTTGCAGACCACAGCGACGACTCCATCACCGCCACCGCCACTAGAACCGGCATCAACGCCGCCTGCCCCCGCCCTAAACAAACCAATCCAAGTCCCAACCACCCACCTTCACCCACCACAGCCTCGTCCAAACCCCCCACACCTCAACCAACCCACCCACCTGCATCACCAACCCAACCCAACACATTCACAACCACCCCCTCGACCCCCAACCTCCCGTTCCCGACCGCCCTCCTCTCCCAACTTCCCAGCACATGGCCCTACACCACGCCCGGCATGGGTCGCGCGCCCGCGACGCGAACGTGGGACGTGCGGGACCAAGCGGGGACGAAGGTCGGCGAGGTACGGCATTGTGTTTTGTTTTGGGCGCGGCCTTTGAGGGGGAGGGGGGGTCGTGGTGGGGGGGTGTATGATGGGGCGGGGTGGGGGAGGAGGTTTGTGGTGGTTGGGGGTGGAGACGGGGGTGAGATGGAGTGTTGAGCTGGGTTTGATGTGTGGATTTTGCGGTTTGGGAGCGTTGGTAGCAGTACTCGATCGTCGTGCTATATCCCATGGAATGTAGTAGAAGTAGGTGCCGCATGTTCTACCGCATGTATTTTCTCTCTCTGCCTCTCTCTCCCTAACCCCTCCACCCTATTCCTGCACCTCTCCCTCTCCACCCGCCTCTCCCCCTTCCACCTCCCCTGCCCCCTCTTACATCCCCAACCCAAGGCCCCCTATCCTCGCCCAACTCAACAACCCCATCCTCTTCATCAAACGTATACCTAAACTTCCCCTCCTTCTGCAATCCCCTCCCCCTCCTCACAGCCTCAGGATTCCACTCCCGACTCGTCTCTCTTTCCAACTCCTTGATTCTCGACTCGGCGATGGCGTCGCTGACAGGCAGAAAGAAGAGTTGCGGTTTTGTGGTAGTGGAGGCGAAGAGGTCATGCAGAGTCTTGAAAGAAGCAGAGGCGTCTTTCTTCAGCTCTGGCGTCGGGGCTGCAGGGCCGAGTGATGGAGCACGGGGAGGGTGGGTGTCGGTGGTGGCTCTGGGGCCGCGAGGGGCGTGCAAGGGAGCTCCACCACCAGCTGCAGCGCCAGCGCCGACCTCCTGGTGTGTAGCTACGATGCCGCCTTCAGAGGACGTCGTGTACGCGACCTCGAACCGCTTCGCGGCTACAGGGCGCCCGGCTGCACGAGCTTCCTTTTCAGCTGCGAGCGCCTCCTCCTCCTTCTCAATCCACTGCCCTACCGATTCGGCTGGGACAAAATCCACCCACAATTCCTTCCTGTTCCCTTCAGGCGGCCAGACGGCGCCGTGCAGGGCGGCGCGCACGCGACTCGCGGCTGTGGGCGAGGAGAAGAGGACCAAGGCGTGGGTTTTCATGTTGTCGAGGAAGAGAGAGGAGATGACGGATGAGTCGGGGGAGGACGAGGAGGAGGGAGGCGAGGCGAGAGAGGTGAGGTGTGTGCGTAGCTGGTCGGGGCGCAGTGGGCGCATGAAGTTGCGGATATATAGGGCGGGAGTTACGGAGTGGAGTGCTGCAACGGTGGAGCGGTCGTCGGTAGGAGTGTCTGAAGGCTGGTAGGAGCTGGGCTGTGTGAGGTCTTTGTAGCGGCGCATATCGTCCTTCTTGTCCTGCTTGGGTCCGGAAGGCGAGGCTGGTCTTGGTTGCTCCATGACTGTATCGTCGTCTTCTCTTAGATGCACGTCTGGCGCCGAATCTTCACTGGGTCGTGACTTTTTGGCCTGGACCTCTTTTGTAGCAAGATCTGGCGAGTTGCTCCGTCTCTTCCTCTTTCTCGTATCCGCTTCAAGCTCCTCAGTGTTGAGCCTGGATGTCTCGGCGGTCGATCGCTCAGGAATCGGCAAGAGCTCAGGCTTCTCGACCGTATCTCGCTCGTTCGGGGCCGGCGAGGGTGTTTCGACCTCCATGGCTGTGTCCTGAGTCTCGTCTGGTGTGTCCTGCGCGAGTCTCAGGGCCTCAGCAGCGGGCCCTGGAGCTTCAGGGAGACCGTCTTGCGCCGCTTCCTCCTTCTCCTCCTTCGCCTCCACCTCCATTTCTTCGTCCGTAGGTTCGGTGATCTGCGGTCCGACCTGGTCGTCCCCCAGGCCTGCAGGCGCAGCTCTGAAAACCTCTGTGGGTTGAGGGCCTCCGACTTCTTCCTGCGCAGTGGTGTCCTCGGCCGGTTGTTCGATCGCTTTCGTGTCGCTTGGAGGAGGGACGTCGCTCTCGATGTGCGAGATGGTCTCCGGTGAGCGGTCGGCTGTCGGCGCAGGCACTGGTGTGGGCTCTCTTTGCGCTTGTACTTGGGCGGCTGTTTGCTTGGGTTCTAAGCTTGCGTCAGCACATCTATTGGCTTCAGGAGAATCGCCTCACATACCTCCAGCTTCCCCAAGTGGTGGACCAGGTACTTCGTCTTCCTGTGGACTTCCATCCTTGCTCTGCTCAACTACCTGCGCACTGGGCGCATCCTCCTCGGTCGCATTGTCGGTTTCTGGGGGACCGTCGCCAGCCGCATCTGCTTCCTCAAGCTTCTCGATGATCTGAGCTTTCCTGGTAAGCCCAGTACTCGGTATACCTCGATCTTTCAGCAGCTGTCGCAGGTTCGCGACCGTTTGTTTGCTGTAGTCGGCCATTGTGTTCGAGTATGGGGATTGGCGATGGTCGGGTTCTAGGGGTAGTGCAAAAGCTCGAACATATACAAGAGAATCAGTATGTAAGAGCAGGCGACAATACACAAGAAGTTATAGTTTGATGGGTGAAACTTGACGTTTGCAGCTCTCAAAGCGCACACGCGACGAAATGACGCTAAGTGGCCTTGGCATGCATCACATCAGTGTACGCCACGTGCGTGGGGATCAACGGCGGTTGTGGGGCTTCAGCCTTGTCGGCGCATTACCGCCATGGAAAGCTGCCGTAGCACGCAGTAACGCCAGAACAATAAACCAGCGAATACCATCTTAATAGCAGTAATATTCGCACAACGTCGCTAATCCAAATCTCCTACTTTTGGCCCAATAGCGGATGATATACTTACAAAGCCTCCCATCTTGTCCTTACAATGTCAAATATCCTCTCCTTATCTATGTTTGGATCCATCGCCGTAGCCAGCGCCGCCTGGTCGATCATATCTGTTATGTGTAGATACTGGGTGAGTCCAGCAATCTCATCCCTGACATACAATATGCCACGCTTAAGCAAGGCCAGCATGAGCGGAGGAGTGCGGTCAGCCTTGAATTAAATCAGGACCTGGCCTCCTCAAGCTCAAGCTCCAACTGCCTAATGCGCTCGTCCTTCTCGCGCGACGATGGGTCCTGTGCCTGTGCGCTGGCCTTGGTCTTCAGATGTGTGACCTCGCGAATGAGCAGTGCGATCTGATCCGACTGGTCAGCCATGATCTTGTTCTGGTGCTCGAGCTGAGCTTTGATGTCGCCAAGGGCGTCGCGCAGGACCGAAGCGGGACCGCCAGCGCTGACCGCGGGTGATGAAGCAGGCGCAGCTGCTGCGGCGGGCGCAGACTCGGTCGGCGTAGTGGTAGCCTTTGCCTGCGGAGGGGCAGACGTTGGTGGCGGTGTGAACTTTTGCTGCTCAGGCTCCTTGGTGATAATCGGGCTTCTCGTCTTCTCCTCCTGCTTCGCAGCAGTGACGGAAGGGCGCGAGACGGGCTTTGCTACCTCCTCGAAGCTGGATTCGCTCTCCTTGTCCGATTCTCCGTCCTTCTCAGCGAACCTGTCGGCCTGAGAAGACAAGGAAGCGTTGTCCTTCAGCTGGGGTGGCGGGCCACGTGACGCAGGTGCGGGCGTTGGCTCCGGTGCAGGCTTCGGTGCCTCAGCCTTGACGGGAGATGGCTGAGCAGGGGCCGCCTGAGGTGGTTTGTAGTCGGACGGCACCTCCTTGGGTGTCTCGCCATTGTAGAGACTCTCCAGCGAGATCTTGGGCGGCAGTGCGGTCTTGCCACCGAACCACTCATCAGCGGTAACACCAGCCTTGAGGCCGTTCGTAGGCGGGAAGATGTCGCTTTGGAACATCTCAGCACGACGGGGAACAATGAAAGACACGGGCTCGATGAAGCTGTCGTTGACAGTCTTGAAGCAGCGCAAGACCTCGTTCTCGTGAAGGTTGATACCGCGCTTGGGCATGAAAGCAACACCTCGCTGAGGGTTAGGCGAGGAGTACTCGGACAGGTACTCGAACTTGTCGTTCTCGTATTCGTAGTAGCGAATGTTGCCATCACTGTATGCGTCAGTTTGCAGACTCGTTGAATTGTGTAATGATGCTCACCCCTTGCCCGCAAGGTACAAGCACTGTGTGCCGTCGTCCCAGAAGGGCATGCAGACACCAGAGATGGAGTCGAGGATCTGGAAGCCACCGATGGGCTCACTTGGGTTACGGGGATCCCAGAGACCCAATTGACGGTCGCTCATGCGGGAGAAACCAGTGGTCGCAATACGGTCGGTCTCGCCCATCCACACAGCACGGCTGTTCTTTGCGCCGGGGTGGCCAGGGACCTCCTGAGCGGGCTTCTCCTGGCGCACATCCCAGACGCGTAGCTTCTTGTCTCGGCAGGTGGTGACTAGCTGAGAGCCATCGGCGCTCCAGGAGAGCGATTGCACGATGTCGTTGTGTTTGAGGGTGAGCTTGGCTTGACCAGCCTCGACGTCCCACAGTTTGACAGTGTAGTCACCGGAGGAACTGGCAAGGACACTCTCGGCAGCGGGGTTGAACAGGACATGGCCAACTTTCCTGAACGAGTATTAGCGGGCTTCAACATGGACTCAGGAGTTCATGTACCTCATGTGCCCGCTCAGCCTAGCTACGGGCGAAACGTCAGCAGGCTCCTCGCCGTCGCTCTGCAGGGTGAAGTTCTCTGGGACCTGCCAGATAAAGACCTGCGCATTGTGAGCCTTCTGAGGGGGGCTGTAAAGGGTGCGGTAGGTCCTACCTTGCCGTCGTCCGAGGCAGACGAGATCAACCTGTCGTTGAACGGACTCCTGCAGACTTGTGAGCGTCCTGTCCCTTGGCCGTGCCGAGTGCGCGTGCGTACCAGTCGGTGTCGAGAACGGCGGCCGTGTGTCCGCGAAAGAGGGGCATCAGCTCGGGGGCGCGGCCGTTCTCATTGATGGGGATGACGGCGAAGGCACCTCCGCCACTTGCTTCCCAGTTGACTGAGATGTACTCGGGGTTGGCCTGCGGGGGTATGAGCGGTCATGTTGGGTGGTCGCGTGCGAGGCTGGGCTGACCTTGATCAGGTTCGTGTCCCACGCGTTCTTGGAGATGCGGATGTTGTCGTAGCATTGTTCCTAGCAGGCCGTCAGCTCCGCGTGCAGCGAGTGTGCGTGTGCGTGTGCGTGTGCAGTCCTCACCTTCTTGGTGCCCTTGCCAAAGACGTGGCCTGGTTGCAGTCAGTCGCATACGCTCAGCTGGGGAGGCCGCAGGAGCACGCACGGTACTTGGAGGCTCTCACGAAGCGGCCGGCCATGGTTGCGGTGTGTGCCTGGGCGGGTGGGTGCGGGAGGGAAGTAAGGGAAGATGAGTGCAGCCCCTGAGGTCGCAGTGTCGCAGTCGTGTAGGCGCCGGGTGGTCAACGGAGGGACGCGACCTCCTTCCGCGACGTTTCAATGCGCTGCTGCATCGCCATTGCTTCGCTTGGCGCCCCACTCGACCATGTCATTTGCGGGCGCTAGCGAGCCCATTGCCAACGGTGCCCCTTGTGCTGCTCTCCACCCTGCTGCAGTCCTGCTCCCCAGTCTCCACCACCCCCTCAGCGCTACTGCGAACACCGGCTTGCCCACCGCTAGCCCCTACATACGGCAAGGGTCTGGTTGATTGGTGTTGTTACTACAGACGGACTGTTGTGACAGCGACAGTACCACTACATGCACAGCTCGAGGCACAATCAGAGAGTCATTGATGGTTGCCTCTTCAGCTTCAAACTTCAGCAATAATGTGAAAGATCAGCATGCTGATGTGCATTATGACAGCACCCTCAGAGGTCTTCTTCGCCAGTCTTTGTGATCCAACGTCTACCATCCACACCGTGACAGACTGACCGTGCAGCTACCGTATCTCAGCATGCCAAAGATGCCATTGAGGTTGCCTTGTATAAAGCCTTGTATGATACTAGGATCTTGGTCAGGCAATGTCTACACGCAGACATCAACACGGACATTTTATCTACACCCAAATACAGAAAAGCCTCGTTCAGTCCCCTCCCCCATGCGATTCTTTCCTCATCCGAACTACACGTGATTTCGTGCCACACAAGATACCACTTGTTAGATGCCTTCTTGCCAGCTCTTTCTAGATCTTTGAACAGCTTCGTGGCAGTCTTGAAAGCTTCAGATGTCATGTCCCAACCCCTGCACCTGCTAGCTTTACCGCGTGTCGCTTGTAAAGTGCATGTGTCTGTAGACGTTAAAAATCTTAGTTTGCTCGACTGTAGCTGGCGTGCTATAGGCCACCCACAATTATGATCGTCGCGAGGACTAACGCAGCAGAACGCCCTCCTCGTCAGCCTGCTCCGCGACACTTATGCGCAGTTCAACACATCATCTGGTAACTCCGTTTGAATATATCACTCGTGAGTATAACGTAGTAGAGCGAGTACGAGGACCGTCGCTAACTCTTGAAGCAACCGAGGCTGCATCCCAGTAGACGTAAATCATCTGTAACCACCAATCAGAACTCAGCGATCTACTAGCACTGAGCTGTCGACTAATCACATCACTCCAGATTGACCATTTCTCTCCACACTAACTGACTGGAGCCGAACCTCGGCCCAGCGGCATTTGCGGAGATCAACTGAACCCCCGCGCATTCCTTATCCTGATTCTAACAAACCGTCCAGCACTCTTCCATATTATTAAAATCGACCTGCAGCATGTCTGAAGAGGATACCAAGCCTGGCGCTCCTGCGGCGGAAACTGTCGCCGAAAAGGCCGAATATCTCGAGGATGCTGGCACAGCTGTTGAGAAGAAGCTAGAAGCCATCGAGAAGAAGTTGGAAGTGCCAGTCAGAAAAGCCCCGGGTAGCGCACTGAAGCTATTGAGCAATGTCGACAGGACAGTGTTGCGAATAAACAAGTATGCACATATTCGCAGTAGTGTTTTACAGCACATCAGACTAACCATGAGGTCATAGGCTCCTCGCAGCGCCGGGTGGTCTCGCATCTTTCCTCTCCACATTCAATTACACCCTCTACATCCTCGCATACGCGCAGACCAAGTCGCCTCCCCTCACCTCGCTCTTCGGAAAGCTGTTCTCGCTCCTCCACACATCGAGCGCCGTCACAAAGCCCAGCACCGCAACCCTGGTCAATGCAGGCGCAGTACCGCCGATTGCTGCTCTGGCAGTCCTGATCTCGAAAGCGCGCACAACACTGCGCCTCTTCGGCACCTTCCCGCTCTACGCATGGCTGCGCACACTCCTTGCCGGCCCTAAGCCTGGCGCCGATCCGATCCTGCACCGTATTGCCATCCTGCAAGCGAGCAGCTACTTCACCTACCAAGCCCTCGAGAACATCTCGCTGCTTGCCGACTCGGGTGTCGTTGGCCCTGCGTTCATCTCCTCAATCAACCGTGGCGACTCAAAGACTGCACGCGTGTATTTGTGGGCGTATCGCGCGTGGCTGGGTGGTGTGTCGTGCGACTTCCTGCGTCTGGCGAGGGAGTGGCAGCTTGAGAGCGGAAGGAGGGCTATAAGGGCAAGGATGCAGAGTGAGGGCAAGGCGGTTGCTGAGTACCAAGATGAAGAGGACGCGAAGTTTGATCAGAGGTGGTGGACTGATGCGATGATTGCGAGCGCATGGTTCCCCATGGCGCTGCATTTCAGTAGCTCGACTGGTGGAATCCCAGGCTGGAACTTGGGATGGATGGGGTTGTGTGGTTTGGTTGCAGGCAGCACCAGGATAACACAGCTCTGGGCGAGCACGGCATGATCGAACAAGGTGAGCTTGGTCATGTTTCGATGACTGTTGTGAGTTGGTTGTTACATGTACATTTATCCGCTGTTGAATTTGACGCAATGGACCATATAAAGAACAAATCTTGTGCTCTGGGTGAAACAAGGCCGAAGAAAAGCTCACAGAGATGTCTCGATAGAAGCAAGAACTTACATCATGCCTTCGGATAGCAACAGGACGTCGTCACTAACGAGTTAGCCAAACACGGCAGGTCCTGCCGATTTGCGATAAGCGGGGAGAGCATCGCGTTCACCACGCCGACTACGCCGACTAGGCCGACTTCATAGCACTCCGAATCACTACTATTCGGAATCATAATGTGCGTTCCCGAAGGCCAAGTGTTGCAGATATAAGCGCCTTAAACGAGAGCAGTATAAATTCGGCTCCGTTCCATACGAATCAAATCACGCTTATCGTGTCGAGCAATCACTACATCATGGTCGGTCTCTCTCATGGATTGCTGATGATTCTGCGTGCTGAATGATCGCAGACGAACACTTCCCCAACTAAAGATGGCTTCAATATTGTCGAAGCAGATATCTCATCACACCTGGCCGCACTTGCTTCTGGAGCGACCATGTCAACATCACTCGTTACCAGCTATCTGAACCGTATTGCAGCATACGACATTGCCGGAAACCTGAACGCTTTCACAGTCTTCAACGACAAGGTCTATGAAGAAGCTGCTGCGTCAGATGCTCGACGAGCTGAAGGTTTGCCGCCTCGGCCGCTGGAAGGCATACCCTATACCATCAAGGATAGCTACAAGTACCTCGGCCTCAGCATCACCGATGGCTCGCCCGCTTTGAAAGGTGTGATGTCGAATGAGGACTCGACACTTGCGAAGAGGCTGAGAGATGCCGGTGCAGTATTGCTGGGAAAAACAAACATGCCACCAATGGCTGCTGGCGGCATGCAAAGAGGACTCTACGGGCGTGCCGAGTCGCCCTACAACAGCAAGTATCTTACTGCAGCATATTCTTCGGGATCATCCAACGGAGCGGCAACATCGCTAGCGAGCAGCATGGCAGCTTTTGGTTTAGGGAGCGAGACAGTGAGCTCAGGGCGGAGTCCTGCGAGTAACAATGCGCTCGTTTGCTATACGCCTTCGAAAGGCACGTTGAGCTGCAGAGGCCTTGTTCCACTGTACGTGACTTGCGATGTACCAGTACCATATACACGCTCAGTCAGTGATATGCTGGCTTTACTCGATGTCATTGCCGTACCGGATGAACAGACGAAGGGTGACTTCTACAGGGAACAAAAGTATGTTCCTATCCCTGGGCCACCAAAGATCGAGTACGCGTCTTTGCATAACTTGAACGCTCTGCAAGGAAAACGAATAGGTGTGCCGAAAATGTATGTAGGCCAAAAGGACTCGGATCCATATGCAAAGCCTGTGTACGTCTCGCCCGAAGTAATCGACGCCTGGAACCAAACAGCCAGTGATCTCAAATCTCTAGGAGCAGAGGTAGTCTACGTCGACTTCCCCCTCGTCACAAACTACGAAAACGACTCCATCTCCGGCGAAGCCAATAACGTCGTCGGCGCACCGTCGAACTGGAACCACGTAGAGCGCGGCATTCTAATCGCAAAAGCATGGACCAGTTTCCTGGAACAGAACAGCGACCCAAAGATCAAAAGCCTGAAAGACATTACAGACTCCGCTATGCTCTTCCCGAAGCCCACACCATATATTCCCGACACCTTCCTCGAAGTGCGCAACTGGATCGACTACGCCGGCCTTCCTTCACTTCTCCAACACACCGCCGGCGAATCCGTCTTCGACGTCCCCGGTCTCGAAGATGCCGTCAAAGCGCTTGAAGCCCAGCGCAAGCGCGATCTGGAAGACTGGATGACAGAGCACAACCTCGATGTCGTTGCATTTCCTGCGCAAGGCGACGTAGGTCTTGCTGATCTGGAGACCAATCTCGAAAGCTCGCGGCACAGCCTTCGGAATGGAGTCAAGTATTCTAACGGAAATAGGGCGATCAGGCATCTGGGTGTGCCGACCGTGAGTGTGCCGATGGGGGTGCTGGAGGGGAAGGGAATGCCGGTCAATATCACATTTGCAGGGAGGGCGTATGAGGATCCGAAGCTGTTGGAGATTGCGTATGCGTTTGAACAGGCAACGAAGAGGAGGATAAGTCCGCCGCTGGCGCCGCTGGAGACAGATATTGCTCGCGATTCGCTCCAACGGTATCGTAAAACTGGATTGGATCTCTCGGTCGAGGTCCGAACGACAGATATAGGGAACGGCAAGGTCATATTCGAAGTCAACGGAACGGTTTCTGGCAATGGCGCGGTTAATGAAGTTCAAATATTCGTTGATGGGAAGGATCATGGAAGGAGGAAGGCGGCGGGTGGATCGTGGAGCGTACAACTGGAGTATGTGCCTGTGCGGCCAGAATGTTTGGGCTGGGACTTAAAGCCGCTGCCGCCAAAGAAGGCTATGTTGATTGTCGTAGCACGAGGTGAAGGTATGGCGGACCAGGCAAAGCTACTATGGGTGGCTGCTTCTTGAAGGAGATATGATTCTGGTATTATGAAGTCAAAACAACTAAGTATAAACCGACAATTACCATCATGAAAAGTGTAAGGCGACACTGTAGCCTACACATGTTCACTTCCAATCAACCAAATGGTGACCCGCCCAACCAATCTGACCCAAACCTCCAATCCTAATCCCGATGACCAGTTTCAACCCGCTTCAGTCGCCACCGCATCGATATCCGCTCTAGTCTGCGTCCCCCGATCGTGCGTCACCACAAATCTCGGTAGCACCCTCGGCACCACCCTCACCCCATCCGGCAATCCCAACCCCAACCTCCACTTCGCCAACCAATTCACATCTAAGTCCCCGACCTCCATCTCCATCCACCTCTGCCCAAACCCTACCTTGATCCACACCTCCAGCCTATCAATCAGAAACTTCTCAAACCACCTCCCACCCTGTCCAGCATACACCACAGACGCAGGAACCACCACCACCCGATCCACACACCGTTCCAGAAAGGCACAAAACCTTCCATACCGTGAGGGAGACATGAGCAACCTCGCCATCGACATGCGCTGAAACTCGAAATCCAGCTTCACGCGCGGATTCCTCGCAACAAAAAGAATCGCATCCCGCACCTCCGTCTCCTGCTCAGCAGCGTGCATACCAACCTTGACCCACGCCACGTTCAGCGGCTGCACGAAAACCGCAATATAGGCCTCCAGCTCCGTGATGCGGATGTGGACCGGGACTTTGGCGCGAAAGAGCGGCAGGAACTCGGCGCGCAGCTGGCGACAGGTTTGTGTGAGGCCCAGACAGGAGCGTCGGAAGAGACGCCAGTTGCGGGTTAGCATTTGGAGGGCGCGGGTTGTGGGGGCCGGGCGGTGGGGGTGTGCGAGACCGGGGAGTGTGGCGCTTGTGAGGACGTCGGCGAGGGCGAGGGCGTAGATTCTGTTTCGGAGCTCTTGTGTGGGGGTTAGAGAGGGGAAAGAAGTTGGAGGGAGAGGGTTGGTGGCTTACCTCCAGGCAGAGCTAGAAGGTGTGGAATCTTGGGGTCAACCTTTGGTGCTGCCTTTGGGGTGTTTACTGCTTTTGTTCGGATTGGTATTGGGATGGGGATGGGCTGAGCTATTGGAATGGGTTGGGCCATTGTACGGTTGTGTTACTGTGGACTTCGCGGTGGTAAAATCCTGTGTTGTTTGGATCTCAAGCGTTTGGAAGAGAAATGGTTCAAGATTGTTACGCGGGCGCGTCGCGTCTCATCGTGAGGCGGCATGTCGTTTGTTAACAATGTCTTCACTTTCACTCGGTGAGATGAGCACCTGACACTCCTCAGATTATCCAGGTAAAACTGTGAATTCTACTCTCGGATAGTATTAGGCTGAACATACCCCTCTGGCTGCTGAATTTGTATGAGACCACGTAGGAGGGTGTCATGCCTTCATTACTGCCCGCTCTGGACGAGGTTGTGGAATATCCTACGCATATCTTCCACGGCCCGTTTGATGTGCTCGATGGAATCCTCAGTCCTCAGCTCTTGGGGCGGACAGGTAGATCTAGGGATTGAGATTGCGGTTTGGATCGTCCGTGGTGGCTTCGTAGACCCGGTCTCGTATCTCTGGGACAGATAGTAGTCGAAGTCACAAGCATGCTACAAGCACACACCTGCAGAAATCGTGAGTAGCTGCAAGTGCTGGAGAGACCCAGGTGGAAATTTGGTCTGCCGTCTTGCCAATCTCGAATATAGCTCTCATGAGATTGAGGACGAGAGTCCATTTATGCAGAAGGTAAGAATATATGCACACTGGAGACGCTAGGTTCATCGATTCTGCACCCATCTTGTGCTACTGTGTCGTCGAGGGAGTCTGCGGGTTCCTTCAAGAGGACGACGGGGGCATGAAGTGTCCATTGAAGTTCGTTCGCTTGCAAGACTCCTGTGGGACTTGCAAACCTCGTCACGATCTCACCCTTCACAGAAGCCATAGAGCAATGAACACTACTATGCTCCGAACCAAACTTTGCATGTCTCCTCACAGCCTACACCCGCGGCATGAACGGACACCTGATCCTTTTCCGCTCTCTCAAGCCCAACGCATCCTCCCACTCCCCTAAGCCTGCACGCCAACTCTCAAAATCACGAGGTTCGCGCATCCAATCTTCCACAAACTCCTCTTTCACGTACAATATACACCCCTGAGTGAGTGGATACGCCCAAGGCTGCTGGTCCCGCTCCTCATCAGAGGCTTCTTCATCAGCCGAGTCCGGGCATAAGACAAGATAGTCGTCGTCGAAGTGGATTTCAAGCACTACGCGCGAAGCCTTGTTTGAGACGTAAGTGTGGAAATTCGGCCATCGGTTGGTGTCAAGCAGGATGGACATCATGTCGCTTTCTTTCTCTGGGTGCGTGAACGAGAGATGCAGGTTTGGTGCGCGGTTATGGAGCAGGAGTACATCTCGCAGATCTAGTCTGCATGGAGTTGTGATGTCGATGCTGATATTACCACAGACTGACGTTGAATTATGGCTGTTAGAGCTAAGGATTCCAAATAAGTAATCTTGTAGATTGCGGATGTCGATGCGGATTCTGGTGAGCTGTCTGTATCTGGGTAGGAATTCTTTGCGAATCTGGGAGCAGGCTTGCGTCAGACCGTATGCTTGTCTTTGCAGGCCGGCCCAGTCTTCAACGTGGGTGGTACTTGTAGCATTGTCGAGGTTCTTGACTGGTGTCAGAAGAACGAGGCTTCTTGTTTCGATGTGCAGCTGGCTACAAAGAACAGCCTCATATATCCGATTGCGCAGCTCTTCAATGAAGTCAGATGGCCCATTAACCAAGTTCAAACCTCACCTCCTGGTATTGATAGTAGCATGTCGGTTGGTTTATCTATTTATTCATCGTTGTGAGCTAAACAGCATACGCGGCTGACACAGAGGGATCGATCGATCGAGGGCTGAGATATGATGACGTAATTGAGGGGTAGTTATACGCGCTTTGACGAGGGACGAGCATGACTGTCGCTCTCAGAATATTGATTTTAGAGACCACCTTCCTGGTTGACTAAGAAGATACTACTAAGGCCAAAAGATTGCATGTATTGTGATGTTCTCACTGTGATCACTACCCATCTCAGGTGGCATGACAAAGTTGTATCCATTGATACGGACATCCCTCAATAATTCTACCTTACAAGGGCATGGTTCATTATATATCCCTCTTGTGTTCCATCATGCCAATAGTTGCCAGGGATTCCATTTCCTCGAGCCATTCGTCACTCCCCACTTCATTGGCCGCTGTCATGCAACCAGCATCACATTCGGACGAGGTCTTGATTAGAAGCCCGTTGAATTAGACACTGTGTGGAGAATATGTATCAGGCAAGTAATGCTAGAGTACGTTAGTAAGTCGTCGAGAAAGACGCGGATCTAAATCTTCCAATGTAGGCCCAAGAACTCTGTTCGAAGCTGCCGGCAGACTTGAGTGAGACCAAGGTAAGGTCGTTTAGATTTATTTTAGTAGTTGAATGTGTTCAACGTTGTCGAAGGCAAGGGACGTTCAGGTTTTGGAATGTAGCAATCTCATTCTCCCGCTGAACAGGGTCTGTGATGACGTCTTTTTCTTGCCATGCATTGACATCTTCCACAGCGAGGTAGTAGATGCGGTTAAGGTTTGCTGTATCATACCTGTGAGTAAAGCATTCCCTATTATACAAGAATTACTTCACCTCCAAAAACTAAGAAAGCGCGGTGTCTGCACACCGGGAGTAATGCTCACAGTGACATTAGCTGCTGGAACTCTAGCATAGTATACTTCTCAAAGACTTATCGAATTTAGAAAAAAATAAAAAAATACCATCGTTTATTAACAGACCTATTCAAGTGATGTCAAATCTTGAAAAAAAAGTTTGTCGTTTTAAATGGTGCCGTGAGAAGATTGCAGATGCACCAAACGGCAACTTCTGCATCTGCGTTGCCAAGGTCACATGTCGACGGCAACGAATGTCTCAGATTGCTTGCTTTATAATGTTCTTTCCTTTGGTAGTTCGTATCCTAAACGAGAAAACGAGCTTGCCGTGTGCGCCGCTGTAACGATAGTGGGGCTCAGAGTGGCTGTGCGAGGTAAGAGCCTGACAGAAGTAGCAAGTCTGGCGTCATCTTTGAGAGCGTAGCAGCTGCACGTCGTGTGGACTGTAGGGATCCATGTCATAAGAGGGATGCGATCAACGCTCAGCGCTGACAGGTGGTGACAGCGGCTGCTAAGCTTCCCAAGAGTTCCAAGCCGGCGCCAGAGGGCTTGACTTGGATTTGACTGCTGATGGCGTGGCGCAGGGCATGCAACGTCGATCTCTCAGCATGGCCGCCCAACAGCGTCCGCAAGCGCTGCGGGCGACGTGCGGCGACAGCGCCGAAGAAGCCGTCATTGGCCTGCTGATGCTAATTACGAATCTTGTGAGTTGCATGAGCGCAACTCGAGACGCCGCTCGGCAGGGCTGACCCGTGCTGCAGGGACGCAATGCGCGCTACCGCGAATCGTCGTCACCAGGCGGGCCGCTGAAACGCTCATTCCTGACCGACGCGCAACGGTCAAAAGGATTGCATCGCCCGGCGCGACAATGCCTTTCTCCTGATGCTGCCTCAATGGCTCTTCTAGACCTCCCCGCCCCCAAACAAACGTAGAAAGAGCGCCTCCGCCCAACACCGCAAATCGACTGCGCTTCCTCGCGCATCTCGCATTCCCGAACCGCCAATCTCCGCTCGCGACCGATGCTGAGCTCGCAGCCCACACACCATGAATATGGATCTGTGGACACGCGGTGGGGGATTTGACCCTATGCCACACCTAAGCAGGCGGGCAGAATGCAAGAGCGATGTATACGAACACGAGACAAGTGAGCATCTGTGAATAGTCAGGGTGCAGCAGGCATTGACCAGGCACAGTCATGGAGAAGCCACTATGGAAAGGCGTCACATTTCACCACTTTGGCCTCATTCTTTCGGCGACATTTGGCGCAATTGCTGTAATCATTGCTTTCTTCCTCATCATACGGCATGCCACACATTATTTGAAGCCGTATGAGCAGAAGCAGTATGTTCCTGCCCCTCCACATTAGCACAGCAGCTGACAAGTGCAGCATCATACGAATTCTCGTCATGATACCCATCTACGCCGTGGTTTCCTTCCTGAGCTACCTGTACTACAAAAAGGCAATCTACTTCGAGGTCCTGCGAGACTGCTACGAGGCCTTCGCCATTGCCAGCTTCTTCACCCTCATGTGCCACTACATCGCACCGAACCTCCACGACCAAAAGGAGTATTTCAGAAGCGTCGAGCCAAAGAACTGGGTCTGGCCCATCACTTGGATGCAAAAGTGTACAGGTGGTGAGCACAAGGGATGGCTGAGAAAGCCCAGAAGCGGGCTGACGTGGTTCAACGTACGCACACATGGCCCTGACTCACGTGCTAGCTGACACGACCTTAGGTTGTTTGGATTAGCATCTTCCAGTATTGCTTCATTCGACCCTTCTTCACCCTCGTTGCTGTGGTTGCACAGACTCAAGGCCGCTACTGCTCGAGCTCCAAGGACCCCCGCTATGCATACATCTGGGTCACCGGTTTTGAGGCTATATCGGTTACAATCGCCATGTACTGTGTTATCCAGTTCTACATACAATTGAAGGAAGACCTTGCGCCACACAGACCGTTCCTCAAGGTGTTATGCATCAAGCTTGTCATTTTCTTCTGCTTCTGGCAAAGCTGGATCATCTCGCTGTTGACGGCAGAAGGGGGACCTTTGAAAGCAACGGACCAAATCGCAGGACCTGACCTACGTATCGGTATCCCTTCGATGCTCACTTGCGTCGAAATGGCCATCTTTGCGTTGCTACATCTGTTTGCCTTTCCATGGAAACCCTATGACCTCAAGAGTCAGAGCCCATTGGACACTGCTAGCGACGGATTTTCGGCGCAACCGTCGAAATACGCGAAGGGGCCAGCGCGTGCTATCCTGGGAGCTTTGAACCCCTGGGACATCATTAAAGCTTGCGGTCGTGGTTTCCGTTGGCTATTCTATGGCGCACGACACCGTGAGACAGACGCTTCTTATCAAACGAAGCTGGATCCCGTCACCACAAATTCTAGCTACAATGGACCGACATTTGCGGGCAATGGCGAGCCGATCGGTGCGCCTGCTAGCACTCAAAAGAAGAACGAAGGGTTTGGCGACTCAGACACCACAGGTCTACTAAGTGACGCTCAAGCTAATCCGTACATGCAACAGGGTTCGAGTTCGTACGACAGCGCGTACGGACCCGGAGCTAGCACGTACGGAAGCCCACCGAACCCAGACCGACTTCCGCAAGCGCCGCTTCCAGGCCAGGAATACGACATAGCAAAGCACGGAGACGGCAGATTCCAGAACTTCGAACAGCAAGACACCACATATCATGGCGGCGCAGCAGATGTTAGCTACTATGAGCGTCCACGATATTACCAGGGGGAGAACGCTGCAAAACCAAGCACCGACTGGGACATGTTTGCTGGAGCTCAGAGACCACAAGGTGGTAATCACCAGCCAAGGTGGATATAAGACATTTCTTTAATTTGGCCGCATACGACATGCGAGCAAGATGCATTTGATATCCCAGGTCAGGCGTTTGGTTTAGTTTCGTGGCTTGGTGCCTCGTACTACACTAGGAAGGAGCCACGGGCGAGCTTCTAGATCACCACCACTGTATTACGTTTGTCCCCTCTCTTCTCTTCATGTCCATCTCACGTGTGTGTATTTCGCCGTCGGGCTCACATCGCCATAAGCCACAACGTGCACACTTTGCCCAGCTCTCTTGCGAGTGGTCGGGCGTGGCTCACAGCATATTACGCTGGCCACATTGATCTGTGCAAGAGGTGTGCGAGGTTTGACAACTCGTCCATTTGCTACCGTTTATGATGTCAGCGACGATTCAGTTCAGCCGTGAGGAACCTTAAACAGCAGGTCCATGTGTTCGATCTCGAACGTGAAGACGCCTAAATTTGGCAGCAGATCACTATATGGCGAATTAGGAAGGGCGTGTTTACTATCCATAGGAAATTTGTTTCTATCTTCCTGGTCTATATGGGGCATGCACGGTCTGTGTTGCGGCGCTAGTCGCCTCAAACGTCTGATCGACTCCAGGTATCTCCTTTACCTGTCTTTGCCTTCCATGTCACCTACATATCCAGTAGATGGCTATTGCATTCGACATATATCCAATGCAACCTTCTCCACGCGGCCGCCATGAATTTAAGGTTTGACAGCTGTTGTTTAGCTCCAGAATGGATCACAAAAAAGCATCGCAGGTCCTCGAGATCGACATACATGGCACATACTCTCCGCCCCACAATCCCAACACAGTCAATTCCCCGTCGCCAAGATCTCTTGATTATTCCCACGGCCCGGTGCTCTTGTTTCCAAACAGCTCTAAGGTAAGGCCTTGAATGAGCAAGGAGAATTATTGCTTGGCCTTGTCTAATGCTATACGAGTTGCGCCGTCTGTCAAGCGCTCTATAAAGATGGAAGTGACAACGAAATCCAGAGAACACTCCTTCACCCTTCGTTTTGCATTGTATTCCTCTGTTGAATCTTTCCGTTCGTTATTCATCTCCTTGGTGCCGGCGCCATCGTTTCTCTTCGAACACTGTATAACCAACGCACTGAGCAGCTGCACTCTTTCAATATGAAGTCCACACTTGCCATATCCACCCTTATCGCCGGTGCTCTCGCCGGCGCCATCCCTGGTGACGTGCACACCCACATTCAGCGTCGCACCGCAGCTCCTGTATGTGCCTTCGAGCCCAAGGCTTTTACTTTTGACGACTCCAACGCCTGGGCCAACACCACCCCTTCGAAGCGCGACCTGTCTCAGAAGACCTGGAATCCGCCTTCCAACCTCAAGAAGGGACTTGACGCAGTTTGGAAGCACCAGGTCGAGACTTACTCCAACCCCCTCGAATTCAAGAACTTCGGCTTTGACCAGGTCATCGCCGGTAAGGGTAAAATCAACTACTGCGTCCGTTGGGAGGGTGACGCCACTGTGACACTTGCTCAGCGCCAGAAGGTCGAGGCTGCGCTGAGGAAGCAGTACAACAAGTGGATCAGCGTGCTTGCCGAATTCGATGGCTTCCCGTACAAGACCGTCGATGTGAACGTCGTTGGCTGGGCGGTCAAAAACAAAAACCAGCTCCAGGGCGATGTAAGCAAGATCCAGGTCTACACCGATGTTGACCAGGATGGGATTCCTCAGTGCGCGGAGAGCTGTGGACGCTTCTTCCACCAGGATGGCAATTATGCTGGTTGCAAGGCTGGTGCGGCCAGGCACTACGGTACGCCCTTTTATTCTTGCCTTGTACGTTGATCGCATACTTACGCACCACAGATAACTCCCTCTGGCTCACTCCCGGCTTCGGCGGCGGTGCAGGCGGCGACTGGGGCCAGCGTGTCGCGCAGGAGTACTTCATGCAGAACGTCGATGCGGAGAACATCCACATCTACCTCCACGAAGTCGGCCATACTTTCGCGCTTGATGACTTCTATGACTGGACCCCAGAGGGCGTTGCCAACTTCATCATGTTGGCGGGGAGCTCCATGGAGATCACCGAGTTCGATGCCTGGATGGCGAGGGATTGGTGGAGGCACCTCAAGAGCAGGTACAACCTGTAAAAGTAGGTACTGCATCAAGAGGCACATGTTGAATGCGCACGGTGTGAGGGAAGGTTAAGCTGCCGGGGTTAAACAGTACGCGAGGCCATGCAGGGCCGCTTCTTGTCCATAGTTATCTTACCAATATATACTGTTTGCGGGAGAATCCTTGAGTATCATTATAAGTGAGGTGTGGTTTCGTATGCACCCCCCTTGGCAAGCCACGCTAGTCGCATCAACAAGCATGCATCGTTCGCCCCTGCACGTACTGTCTATACTCTCTAAATGTACGACTTTGTACATCATTCACATGGAGCACCGGACTCATTCTAGCCTTACCTCTCTTACGCGACATTTACGGCCGAAACGTCTCAGCGACATGGCTCCTACCGAATGCCGACTACGGCGGTTGCAACATCGGGATGCGCCGCTCATATTCTACCGATGATTAGCGCAGACTATTCGAGCCGTTGTCATCGGAACCGGAACTGTCAAAATTCTCGAGCGAAATGATGTAGCCTTTAAGCGCCCTCTTGCTTATTCCCTCCACATTTGTCGGCCGAGTCTTTGGTCTCGACGCGCGTACGCCCTGGGGTACATGCATTCTGGCCCATTTGAAACGTGGGGATCGCGCAAAGATAACGCGGCTTCACAATTGCTACCGGCAGGTGAAAAACAACACATCGGCTGCACTGTGCCGATCGTTCAATCGCGGCGGTTGCGGATGAGGTCACAGCCGCAGGACCAAGCTTTTCGGTGAAGCTTGGGTGCGGAAGGCGTTCATAGCCGCCACGCAACCGCAGTGACCACTAGAGGCATCCCACCCATCACGTCGCGACCAGTCGAGTTTATGTACATTGCTGATCAATCGGGATGGACTGGTTAGCCACCGTGTCAGGGATCAAGTGCCGAAACTCGTTGCCAGCGTACAACGACCCACCCAGGTGATCGCCAGTGAAGCAATGTGGGTTCAACAAATAAGTACAACCCACCCGCTACTACCGTGCGTGGCTGCCGTTTCCTTTGTTCGGGATAGTTGGCGAGATTGCAAAGTCTAGCGATGCCATCGTGACGAAAGCCCACAATTATCACTGTCCTAAACCCCATGGGCCGCGCTACTAGCTCCTGGGGACTCCACAGCTATCCTGCTACCCCGTGAACCCCATACGGTTGGTACAAGAAGCCGGTTGGGCAGTTATTTCGACTTCCATCGAGCCATCCTCTCCTGACATCTGTACTCTGTGCCAGGCCTCGGACGATTATGGCTGCTGCGGCTGAACGCATTCCGAACGACAAGGAGCTTGTCTCTGATGTTCCCCATTTCAAGGAGGATCTTGAGCATGCCAATACTCATGGCACATATCTTGACGCTGCTGAGGCCTCTCATCTCTCGGAGGAGCACCGTCAGTATTTGATCCAAAGACATGGAACGCTGGATCTCGACCCCATGCCCAGCATGGGTGATGCAGACCCTTACAACTGGCCGACTTGGAAGGTAGGGCTCCCATGATACATATGGACAAATGCACTTTGGAGGCTTATCAAAGCACAGAAAATCTTGAACTTGGTCTTCGTTGCGTTCCATGCTTGCATGTGTGCATTTGCGGCCTCAGCCATTATTCCTGCATATGAAAGCATCGCAGAAGATCTTGGTGTCAGCCTGCAAAGAACGTCGTACTTGACCTCTCTGCAAATCGCTATTCTTGGAGGCGCGCCACTGTTCTGGAGGCCGCTATCGACACGCTACGGCCGACGACCCATCTTCATCATCTCTCTGATTGGCAGTCTGGCATTCAACATCGGTTGTGCGAAGAGCACCACCTATGCATCTATGGCTGCTTGCCGTGCTCTTCAGTCATTCTTCATTTCGCCACCAAATGCCATTGGTAGCGCAGTCGTCGTCGAGACCTTCTTTAAGAAGGAGAGAGCAAGATACATGGGCGTCTGGACGGTGATGATTACACTTGGCATACCTCTTGCACCACTGATCTTCGGTTTTGTAACTTACTATGAGGGCTACAGGTGGATTTATTGGATCTTGGCGATTGTGAGTTGTTCTATTCCTACCGACGAGGCAAACATGCTAACACACTACAAAAGATCAACGGTGTCCAGCTGGTTCTTTACACTTTATTCGGCCCCGAAACGCGCTTCATTCGTCACGACAACGCTAAGCATGCTGTATCTGGATTTGCGGCTTTCAAGGAGTCTTATCTCAAATTCCGCCGTATCGACCCTACACCCATCACTGCTTTGGAGTTCATCTCACCTCTTCGATTGGCGAAGTATCCCTGCGTCATGATCCCAGCTTGTGCGTACGCAATGGTTTTCCTCTTCGCTTCCGTCCTCACAACGGTTGAGATCCCACAACTGTTCGCTGAAAAGTTCCACTTGAACTCCAAACAACTTGGTCTGCAATTTCTTGGGTTGATCATCGGCTCAATCATCGGCGAGCAGATCGGTGGTCACTCGAGTGATATGTGGATGCGTGCTCGGGCAAAGAAGACTTCGCCTAGGAAACCAGACCCGGAGTTTAGGTTGTGGCTAAGCTACATCGGCATTTTGCTCTCGATTTGCGGCCTTGTGGTTTTCTTGATCCGCATTGAACAAGCCCCTGAAGGTCGCTGGAATGTTACTCCTATCATTGGTGCTGGCATTGCGGCAGCAGGCAACCAGATTGTGACAACTGTGTTGATCACTTACGCTATTGACTGTTACCCAGAAGAAGCTGGTAGTATTGGTGTCTTCATCACTTTGGTCAGACAGACTTGGGGATTCATCGGACCGTTCTGGTTCCCGGATATGTTCACTGACGTTGGGCTAGCTCCCAGTGCAGGCATTGTGGTTGCTATGCTGGTAGTGGGGTCGTTAATCCCTATTGCGTTTTGCCACTGGAAGGGGAAAGCGTTGCATGGTAGCATGAGCAACAGATTGTGAGGCTTGTATCATTGGGCTCTCGAACGTACTCGTAGAACTTGCATCGTACACAGCTCAAGGCCTTTCCATCTTGAACTTGCAATAGTATGACATGAATACTTCAATGATCGCTCAGCAATGTGCAAAACATACAACATACATGTGGTACCATTGTTTCAAGATACTCACACCTTTACCACCAATCCCTCTTCTTCACATAAGTCTTCAGCCTGCTTGACCACATCCGTCCCATATACCATCGCCTGCACATCCGCATCCGCCCACTTATCCGGCACCTTGCCACCCCCCAACTTCAGCGCCGCAAATTGCTTATCGCGCTCCTCCTTCGCCTTACCAGCACCAAGATGCATATTCCGGCCACTCTCAGCCGCAAGCTCGACCAGCGCCTCGGCTCGCGGCTTCCTCAGCTTCTCATACAGCTTCAGCGCGCGGTTGATAATCTGCGGATTCCCATCACCCAGCCGCGCAGGCGCGAGCACAACTCCCAACACCGCGCCATCCTCGATTGCTTGGGCTGCACCCTGCGCCATGTGCGGCAGCGTGGGATGGCACGCATCGCCCACCAGCGCCATGCTGTCGCTCACCCATGTGGGCAGCGGGTCGTGGACACGGAGTTTCCACTCGACGACCTCGCCCTCGGGGACCAGGTTGAGCATGTCCTGGATCATGGGGCAGAACTCCTTGTACACGTCTAGCATTGCGCTCTTGCTACCTTTGGTCGTGTACTGCGCGTCTGGGGCGCCTGCGAAGTTGACGTCGGGTTGGGCAGTGGAGAGGTTGTAGATTTGCTTGTTGTGGATGCTGTAAGCGATGATGTGTTTTTTCTCGCCGATCCAGCGGGTTACTGTATCGCTGTCGATTAGCTTAAGTAGCTGCGGGTAGGGCGCCATTTGCTCGCGTGTCAGCATGATGCGGTACGCGGCTTGGCCAGAGTCTTTGACTGTGGCTGTCTCGCCGAGTTTCTTGAGCATGGCTACGCGGGTGTTGCTCTTGACGCCGTCGCAGCCGAGGAGAATATCGCACTCGATAGTTGAGGTCTCGTCGGTGGTGTTGTTAGTTAGCTTGAAAGAGGGTGTGGTGCCGAAACGGGCGTCGGTGATGGTGCTATTGAATTTGAAGGTGATACCACTCTCCCTCTTGCAGCCATCGTAGAGACCGCCTGCCAGTGAGGCGCGGTGTCCCACCATGTGAGGGTAGTGGTAGCGGTCCTTCACGTAGCCGAGGTCAACGAATCCGAGCTCTTTGTCTGAAGCCCCTTCGCGGATGGATGTGTTTGCACATTGCACTGCTTCGGCGGCGATTTGCTGCCATACGCCCAACTTATCGAGTATGGTGGCCATGTTAGGCGCCAGCTGGATGCCTGCGCCTACGAAGCCGAGGCTTGAGGCGTGCTCATACACTGTGATGTTTTTGTGCCCGGCTTTTGCAAGAGAGAGTGCTGTGGCCAGGCCGCCCATTCCTGCGCCAATGATGGCTATCCTCATGTTGTCTGCCATGATGTGATCCAACTTTTGTCAAGCTATTGCGTTGTTGATTTTCGAGGTTGGGAGCAAGCTTATGCGGGGTTAGTCCCCGCTTGAAAGACTTCGATGTTTGGTGCAAGAATTGAGGGTGTTGCAAGGTGTGCAGTTGCAGATATATCAAACTCTCAAAACCCAGACAGTCCCTTCAAGTTTCTATATCTTTCAACGATCTGTGATCTTCCGCGGATACTCTAGGTCTCCTGATACTCTTTTCCTCCGGTGTTCAATCTGTCACCGATGTATGGAAGAACACTTACCCAGCCTCAAGTCTGCGGCGGTGTACGTAAGCAATAATTGATTATGCAATGCCACGACGTAGTAACGTGACATTTGGTACCGAACTCAGAGGTTGTGGCACATGAATTCTAGAGATTCTTGAAGAGTCGCGTTTGCGAGGATCCTGGGGTTTGCATCTGCCGAAGCGGGGTAAGAGCACATTTCAGTGTTCAGTCAGCTGCCTGTACTAGTGAATTATTGTCGGCCGAGCGTCCTGTTGTTCCTGCGTCTTTACGCGTTTAACATCGAATCTCGACGTCGGCACCGACCATTATTGCAATACAAAATTTATCGCAGTCTTAGACACTATTTATACGATCACTTGTAGAACCTGGGCTTCGTGCAGATGAGCGGAAGGAGTCGCTAAGCCTCCGTCTCGGCGGCACTGCGTCGGTCAATATTCGTACGACCAAGTTCCGGTAGGTAATGTCGGGAGAATATGAACTTGGACCACATCATCGACCAGCGAATCCATGCCGTGAGGGCAAAGCCGTGGATGAGCACCAGTCAGTTGCACGCTCAACACGGCGATGGGCCTGTCGATCCTTGTCTTTTATAAGATTAGCTGCGTCATCAGCAGCTATTGCACGTGGAAGAACATGTTCTTAAGATCGGAAACTCCTGTCTTCCTAACCTTTAAGTCATTCTCAGAGCCGTGTCTCGGCCAACAGCATGAAGCAAGCTCTAATCGGAAGTGCTGCGCTCCTAGGAGCTGCACAAGGGTTGGACTACATATGTACGCCGAGCGCTATCCAAGCTGCACTGCCTGCAGGCGCCAGTGTCAACTTTGCATACCCTGTTGCAGCGAATGCGACATTTGAGGTGCCTGCGAGCGACACTGGCTATCCCGACAGCCCACCCAGCCTGCCAGCACTGTGCGCCGCCTCGATCCAGGTCCAGTCGATCAGGAACACCACCTTTGGATTCGGTATTTTCCTTCCCGAAGACTGGAATGGCAGGTTTTTGGCCGTCGGCAACGGCGGGTTTGCGGGAGGCATCAATTATGTCGATATGGTAACTTCCATAACAGCTTTGAATCTTGCATCTGCTAACGTCATTCCAGGCTGCTGGTGTGCGTTACGGTTTTGCTGCTGTGTCAACAGACACCGGACACAACTCCACCATGTTTGATGGTGCCTGGGCGTACAGGCAACCGGACCTTGTTGAGAACTGGGGTCATCTTGCTTTGCACGGTTCCGTCGTTATTGGAAAGGAGATCACCGCTGCGTATTACAAGAGGAACGCGACGTACAGCTACTACAACGGTTGCTCTACCGGCGGCCGTCAGGGTCTCAAGGAAGCAGAATACTACCCTGAAGATTTCGATGGCATTGTTGCTGGTGCTCCGGCGTGGTGGACAACCCATCTGCAGCCATGGACTGTCCGCATTGGACTGTACAACCTTCCAGTAACAGCGGACTACCATATCCCGGTCGAACTGTTCCCGGTCCTGAACGCAGAGATCATCAAGCAGTGCGATCCTCAGGACGGTGTTGTGGATAATATTATCTCTGATCCGCTGGGCTGCAACTTCCAGCCTACAACATTGCTTTGTGGCCTCGACAGCACTAGCGCCGCCAACGCTACATCCTGCTTTACTGGGCCTCAGCTAGACACGGTTTATAATATCTTCAGCGACTACGTTGGCGAAAACAACACGTTTTTCTTCCCGTCCTTCTATCTCGGCAGCGAAGGTGAACCCGCCCTTATCTCAGGCAATGCGCCCAGTGTGCTTGGCACGGGCTACGTGCAAAACGTTCTCAACAAGGGGCCAAACTGGAGCTTCACAGAGTACAACGACGATATCATCGCTCTTTCAGATGCCGCCAATCCCGGAAACGCAACTGTAGGCTTTGATCTGTCTGCGTTCAACGCCAAAGGTGGCAAGATCCTCGCGTACCACGGTATGGTCGATCCCCTCATTCCAACTGGCACGACTCCCTACTTCTACGATCACGTTCTTCGAACTTTGAAGCCAAAAGGTATCAACGTGGACAATTTCTTCAAGTACTTCCTTGTACCTGGCATGAGCCACTGTTCTGGCACGCCGGCTAGTTCCAATGCTCCATGGTACTTTGCAGGTGGTAATCAGCAGGCTGCCCTTGCCGATGATGTCTATAGCGTGCCCGGATTCGAAGACGAAAAGCACGACGTGCTCAAGGCCGTGATGGCTTGGGTTGAGGAGGGTAGGGTACCCGAATACATTGTTGCTACGAAGTATGTCGATGATACTACGCACAATGAGGTGCTGCGACAAAGGCCGATTTGCATCTACCCTAAGCAGGCCAAGTACACCGGCGATGGTGACGTTGATGACGCGGCGAATTGGGAGTGTAAGACTGTGTACTAGAACACGTGACTTGTTGATCTTTTGGAACAAGTACATATCTCACTCCAGATCTTACGAATGCAAGCTTCGTCTGATGATGTCAATGGCTGTGCTCGACTTTAATCGCGTCTGGACAAGCGGCAAAAGGGAGCTTTCTGTTGTTTTGTACGACCGCAATTGAGGTTGATGGCAACCGACTGTGGGCAACCGTGAAAATGCGTCTTCAATGTACCAGTTTTTGTACGAAACCCGCGAAATGTTCGTTGTACGGAAGTACTTTTGATGCCGTCTTGCAGCCGATGTCAATTCCGCGGGGTCCAGGAGGCCCCGCGCTAGCAAGTGAGGCTGTTTGTGGGTTGCCTCAAGACGCGTCTACTGTCACTACATTTATACTGACAGCAGCTCGTTTCGCTCACCCTTTCCTGGAAAGAACACACCAATTAGCGCTGCCTTTTCACGCAAGTAGCGGACACCTGTTGCCTAAAGAGTCGTTAGTGTGCGGAAAAGCTTTCATCCGGACCGTACAGACAGCTGCTACATCGACCACGCAATTGAGCTGGGGCGTTGAAGAACATCAGGATCATTGGTGTCGGAGTCACATTGAGTGCCGTTCTGTGCGATCTACATCATTCAGCGGAACAACGAGTCGGGCGGTTGCAACTGTCAGCAATCCATCAGCCGTACTTTCCAGATTTCTTGCGACAACCACAACATCCAAACGGCGACCCCATTCTACTACAAAAGTTAGAAATGGCTAGGAGAAATTCATTCGACGAGGCATCTGTGGCCTTCCGCCAGCATCTCCACGACTTGACCACACCTCGTTTCACAACAGCCGCTCAGCAGACGGTCTACGAGTATGTAAAGGACATGCAAGACAACCGGAGGCCGCCATGGCTCTACGACTTGACTAAAGTCTGGGAGACGCTGCTTGCTGAGCCATACAAGGGCGTTACGAGTGATGGTAATGTCAGAGACGGTTTGTACGAAGCTCGAGATGAAGAGTTTGATACGAAGAGTGTTGTCGAGAAGATCGATGCGCTGTATAGCGAACTGGACGAGGACCAGAAGGAAAAGTTGTCATATCCTATCAATGCGCGAGAGTGGAGAGCATGGAGCAACCCTGAATTCTTGCTACGACCATTTGGTATTCGACTAGAAGAGGGTACGTACACGCCTCCACTCATCTCAAGCTGGAATCTAACCCCCCATAGTTCCTGAACCAATCGCACAATCCATTCTTAGCGTCATCCAAGCCTCCCTGTCTCCGGAAGGCTACACTAAAGCCCTTTCCGCAATGCGCATAAACCATTTCCTTGGCGAAGTCGTCAAGCTGCCTAACATCATGAACAAATACTCCTACAACTTCCTCGTCTTCGGGACGCCTTCTGACTCTCCCTCCTCGCCCTGGGGCTGGCTTTTGTACGGCCACCACCTCGACATTGCCTGCTTCTTCAAGGGTACCCAAATCATCCTCAGCCCATCCTTCACCGGCGCAGAGCCAAACATTATCGACGAGGGCGAGTGGAAGGGCACCGAGATCCTGCACAAAGAGGGGAATCTGGGGCTGCAGCTGATGCAAAGCCTGACTCTCGAACAGCAGGGCACTGCGCAGGTGTTCAAGACCCTGCGCGATCCGGGGATGAAGCAGATATACGGGAACTCGGATAATGATGCCTCAAAGCGTCTGGAGCTCGTCACTGATACGTGGGGTCCGGATGATCAGCGCCACCGCTGCGGTGCATTTAGGGATAACCGCACTGTGCCGTACGAAGGCGTAGTTGCCTCGTCGCTTACATCAGCACAGCAGCAGCTTATTCTTGATATCTGCAACGAGTTCCTGCTGTACCACCCCACCAAGTCGAGGGCGCTCAAGCTCGAGCAAGTCAAGAAACATTTCGAGGAGACTTATTTCTGCTGGATTGGGGGCTACGGTGACGACGATGCCTTCTACTTCCGCATCCAAAGTCCGGTGATTTTGGTCGAGTTCGATCATCATTCGGGTGTGTTTTTGGCAAACAAGGAGCCTGCCAAGTTTCATACGCATACAATTCTCAGGACGCCAAATGCTGGGGATTATGGACAGGCTATCAGAGAGGGTGAGGAGAAGTTGGAGTGACGGCTTTAGATGTGATTTACGCGGTTGGGTTGTTGATCAACGGAAATAATTGGACTAGCGTCGAATGACTGTAAATTGAACTTGAAGAAGTGCGTAATCGGTCTGGAGCGTTATTAACTACATAGACTGTCCCTCCGCACAGATGCCACATTCTTATCAAGACTCTACTGCTTTGCAAAATGCTTCTTGAGCCATGGCTCAATCCTCTGGACAATTTCCTCAGGCGCCTCATACGGTACCCAGTGCGCTGCATCAATCAACTCAGACTCTTCGAGGTGCGGGAGCAGCTGCGCCTTGTACGCCATCATGGTCTCCGGTCTGCACACTGGATCATCTGTGGTTCCAATATACAACGCAGGCACCTTGACCACCATCCTGTCGCGTGGCAGCTCCTTGTCGCTCGCGCTCTGGTAGTTGAGCGTTGTAGCACGGTACCAGCACTGTGGACCCTCAAAGCCATCTCTCTTCATGCGGTCAATGAATGTCTTCTTGAACGCAGGGTCCTGGGCGTAGGGACGCAATTCATGCTCGTGGCCACCTTCAGTGAGATATTTTCTGGTCGCGCCTTTGATGGTCCAGATTTCGGCCATGGTCTTGCCTACGCCATGTTGCGCGCTGAACACACGCTCGAGGTTGTCAGAAAGGATCTTGTGGCCGTTTTCTTCGGCGAACACCTCCCAGTAAGAAAAGACTGCTGCGCCCAATTTCTCTTTGGTCATGGCGTTGAACTTCTCCAGATCGAAGTGGTCGCCGGTTGGAGGTATGTAGGTCACGTTTAGGTTGACGAGACCCACGACCCTGTCGGGGTAGTGGTTGTACAGGCGAGAAGCAGCGCTGGACCCCCAGTCATGGCCGATGGAGACCACATTCTGCGCGCCTTCGGCATCGGCAATTTCAATGATGTCCTTGGTCATCTTGTGAAACTGGTATTCGGCGGGATCAGTTGGCTTGTCTGTTCCATCGTACCCGAGCATATCAGGTATGATCATGGGATGATTTGTTGAGCGAAGTCCTGTGGCAACATCCTTCCACATCGCAGCATGGTCCGGCCAGCCATGCTGGAGGATGAGTGTTGGTAGTGATCTATCGCCGTCGGCTACATAGTAGGTATATGTATAACCCCTCGATGTCTTTAGGGTTTTTTTAAGGAAAGCGTCCATGTTGTGCTATTGGTATGCGAACTCGATGCCCTGTCACAGAACTGCGCAATAGTGGGTATAAAGGTGCAGTCGGTCTTTCAATCTTTCGTCGAACTTGATGCGTCCTTTTCGATACGTCAGGTCAGGTTGAGTTGAGGTTGCGAGATGGTAGCGGTGTGTAAATGTCAGCAATGCAGCTGCTTGTTATAGCCATCTCGGGTGATGCGGGGCTGTCTGAAACCATCCAGACCGTTATGGTCGAGTAAGTCTCGACTTGGAGGATGTCATAGTGGATCTTTAGATGCCCTGGAATCGGACCGGAGGCTCAGCCGTCTATGAGTGGAGTTCCGCGCGCTAATGTAGAGTCAGAGCGCCGTATGAAGTAAGCGTTACGATGGAAAGACCAATTGTGGCCTTTGCCGAGGAACTGCCTCGGCTGTGACCGAGTGTACCCAAAAAGACTTTCTTGGGCACAAACGTCTCATTGGTATTTCGACCAATCCCAATTGCAGACCTTTGGTTTTGCGAGTGGAGCTTGAAATGTGTGGGATTAGAAATGCGCGGAACTTGGCGCCGTTAAAGTCTGAGAGTGGGCCCACTTCACGATCAACGTCAAGCCAAGGCCTGTACGGCCGTACGAGGTGACAGACGCACATAGTCGTGATCAACTGGCCTTCCTGTTTATGGAATATGTTGAAGGTAAGCTGATATGCGTCGTAAGATCTATCTCTGCAGAGCTCTGTCAGCAGCAGTAAACTTTTAACCAAGAAACGTGCAGATCAAAGAAATGGCCAATAGTCTTGATGTATATTGACGCATGCAACGCGCTCTATAGCTTCGCGAGCACTTTTTCCTTCTCTCTAATCTTCTTCACATATTCGTCCTTCAGCTCCAATACTCTGAATCCTTTCTTAGCCCACTCGTCTTCCCATCGAGGCAGCTCGTACGCCTCAGAACCATCTGCCGGAGGCCCTGCAATATTCTTGAGCGTATTGAAGTACTCCTCGAAATCCGGTGCGATGGTGTGGAAAATGTGCGTTGGACCCAGGCGTTTGACTCTGTCGTCTTCCCACTTTCTCTGCTCCGCAAGAGCTGGCAAAGTACCACGACCAGCAAGGACACGTGCTACAGCGACTGCCTGATACTCATAAGCGCGAAAAGAGAGCGCTGCACGAATCTGGCCTACCACTGCAAGCGAGTGGTCAGCAACGTTGAACGTGTGCTGGTAAAAGCCCGCCAATCTGTTTTTCGATGTGACGGGGTTGGGCTCCAGGAACGGATATGATAGCCTGTATCCTGTAGCAAAGTAAACCACATCGACGTCAGCACCGGACAGCCAGCTTCCGTCACTGAACTCGACCGTTCCACCATTTTCAAGCGTGAAGCGCGATATGGTCGGTTTTTTTGCCACGCCCGGTAGTTGCCACACATTATCGAGCGCCGGGTTCGCATTCTCACCGCGCTGCGCTACGATCAGTGGCCCGCGAACAGATGTGTATGTATCGAGTACGAAATCGCTGGCTGAGACACTGCCTCCAACTACGATAACTGACTTGTCGACATATGCGTCCCGACTACGGAACTGCTTTGAGTGCTGAAGGCGTTCAGGCCAACGCTTGTACCATTCTTCAATACCAGGAATCTTGGGAATGTATGGCACACTATAGTGGCCTGTTGCAACAACAACAGCATCAAAGGTCTCCACCCACCAGTAATCATGGCCCTTGCCTTTAAAGCGCACGTCTGCTTGTCGCAGCACGATGTCCCATTTGTCAGTATGTGGGTTCTTGCGAACGCTTTCGACGGTGGTGTTGAATGAGACCCGGTAGAGATGTTTCGCAAAGATATCCTCGAGGTAGTCCGCAACAATTCTCCATGGCCGAGTTGGATTTGCGTGGCCGAAACGTCGTACTGATAGAGCCGAATTGATCTTGGGAATTGATGCATAGGTAAATTCCATCACAGCGGCACCGACGTTGCTGTCAAGTTTCTGGTACAACCCTGTCCTCGATGTTGGGTCCTCTAGTGCAGGTGGCGTGAATGTAGGCAGTTGCGAGGGGATCTCGTTGTGCTTTGGTGATCCGAGAGTCGAGCTGAATGTATCGGGAGTCTCGTCGTACAGCCTGAAGGTAATCAATATGTAAAGCGTTCAAAAGAAAAGCTTCGATTGGATTTTTCGTACCAGGTTCCACCGACTTTATCTCTCCGTTCAAACACACGGATCGTGTCGAATACCTTCTCCTCATCCAGCGCTTTCACAGCAGACAGACCAGATGGCCCAGCCCCGATAACCGCAACCGTCCGGATCTTAGACTCTGAAGACATATCGAGTAAAGCAGAGTGTGCTCGGGTCTAGGAGTTGGTATGCTTACTTACAAAGTGTGACTGCTGCTGGTCGTGAATTTAAAGCTCCCACAAGCGGAGCAAACAAGCCTGACGCCATTATGCACGACATAACGTATGCGTGGTTAATTCGAATAAGGCAGAGGTGGTGGAGACGCAGTGCGAGGGTTCAGGTTTTGTCGTTGGTTGAAGCAGGCGAGGCTGTCACGACATCTTGGGATGCAATGTGCTCATCACCGAGATCGCTTTGATAACAGCTGTTTGGCAGCGGGATAAGCTTCGCATGCTTTAGAGCTTCGAGCAAGGCTTGCGCATAGTTTCCACTAAATACGAGATGTGGGCTTTGCTGAGATTGAGTAGCTTTGCTGTTGGTGAAGGCTCCAGTTTGCTCGTTGCATGCATGACTCGCGCGTGCACGTTGTAGCTCAACGCCGATCCCGTCTCAAGATGGACGTCACCCATCACAGGCTATGCAGGTCCTGCGCATTGAACTGGTTTCGAATATTTCGACAGCGACAACCCCAAATTCTTGGGTGTCCACAAGGTCGCCGAGATGGTTTTGGTACCTTCGATAAGGCGCCCCTCTGTCCACTTTCGTAACTGCAGTTTCTGTATGTAGTGACAGGTATTGATAGGAACAGAATCGAAGAAGTTGTTACTGTTTAACTGTGGAAGAGATGCTTCAGTGAAAAGAGTGGACTGCTGCAGAACGATAAGGGCTTGCTGAGAAACGACAAGACCGGAATAATCTTGTGCATCAGGTGACTGCGCGTAGCTGTGTACTCGTGAACGCGTCTTATATCCCGTCCTTGCGTGTTCGCCTTGGCTTGGCCTCCAAGTGCCCTCGCATCTCCCAAAGGGCTGCCTTGTGCATATGCGAGAAACCTTGCAGATCTCTATGACGAGTGCAGGTGCGGCTGATCCCCGCACCAACACAGCCCCTGCCAACATCATTGTTGTGTATCCAACACCAACAGCCCAGCTCGGTACCTGATCGGCTCGACGGTTCCAACATGTTACAAACCGTTTTGAGCAGCGACAACGGCCCGTTGGAGGGCACACGGGGATACAGTGCGTTGCCATCGCCGCGGATGCTGCTTGCACCTGCCTATTGTGGAAGGTACGCATAGAGTGCCGAGATCAGATCAGAGGTCGACGATCCCCACACCAACAGTAAACCATAGTGTTGTTGCCGGTTTCGCTGCGTGGCTGCATACTGGAACAAGTCCGGCTGACCCTATCACTTGGACTTTACCTAGGTGCTGATGTCACGCTAATTCGCACCTTCCAAACGCATCGGATATCAGGCCGGCTGGACTCACAGACTACCCTGATAGTAAAAGACGACGGCAGGTGAAATGCAGCTGCGAAACATGTTATGAGCGCCTTGGCTCCCTTGCTTTGGATCGCGCGGCGCCTAGCCAATATTCACCTGTAAAGGGCAGAACAAACGTGCAAATTGCAAACTGACAAACAGCGCAGCATTCAAAAAGGCCTTCTACGCCATCCTGGTGCTAGGTAAGAATTGATATGAGCATGAAGGTCTCTCTCTTGGTCAGCCTCGCTTGGGGTGTCAGCGTCGCAGCTCACGCGCTTCACGTCGACGATGTTTCTTGTGGCGTACGGTACCGTGGTATTGAGCGCGATAGCGTCCAGTACTTTTACGGCATCCCGTATGGACAGGACACGAGCGGCGAGAACAGGTTCAAACCACCACGCCCATACGTGCCACAGCCCGGAGAAGTGATTGATGCGACCAAGCCTGGAGTCGCTTGTCCGCAGCCGCTTGGGAAGTCGTCCCCGCCATTGGGACAGGGCAACATCACTGAAGTGTCAGAGGATTGCCTCAACCTTAACATCGTCAGACCCAGGCTCCGCGGCGCTGACGAGTACAAGAAGTTGCCAGTGATGGTCTGGATCCATGGCGGTGCGTGAAGCTTATTATAAACATCTTCGCGGTTCTCTGACAACAAGCAGGTAGCTTCTGGTGGGGTTCGAACATGGAGCCAACCTTCAAGCCTGATGGCTTGGTCCGTCAGTCCATCGAGGGAGGCAGCCCAGTGATTCATGTCGCAATGAATTACCGCTTGGGATTCTTTGGATTCGCCCAGTCAGACTCACTGAAAGATGAGGGCAGTGAGAACGCCGGACTTCGAGACCAACGCCTTGCCATCGAATGGGTTCGCGATAATATTGATATTTTTGGGGGCGATCCGAAGAATATAACAATCTTCGGGCAATCATCAGGCGGCCTTGCCATTGGAATGCACATCCTCGCATATGGAGGAGCCAAACCGTTGCCGTTTCAGAAAGGCATCGCGCAGTCGCAGTCCCTCGAGCCTGGTATTACTGGCAACTTCACTAGAGACGCGATGTCTGCATTGATAGAGTACGTCGGATGCGATACCGCCGATCTGCAAGCCCCGGAGACAATTGCTTGTCTGCGTGGTATGGACACTGATGTACTGTTGAATGCCTCCATCACCACATATGCAAGCGACATCAGCCACAATGTCGGCGACATTTGGCTTCCCGTGGTTGATGGCGACTTCTTGCCTGCGCCGCCAAGTCAGTTGATTAACGAAGGTCGGTTTGGCAACGCGACTTTCATGTCCGGATTCACACAGGATGACATGAACTTCTACACAAACATCAGCATCGCCACAGCTGAGGACACATATAATTTTGTTCGCTTGTACCTTCCGGCGATGCCAGAGCAGTCCTTAGAAGCTCTGTTGCAATTATATCCAGTCGCCGAGTTTGCTCCACCGTCAGGGACAAACCTGACAGCAGAGTTCTATAGAGCAGCGCGCATCTTCCGAGAGATCCTGATGGTGTGTCCATCGCTCCATTTGGGCGCTGCGATACATGAGGTCCATGATCAATCTGTCTACTACTATAACTTCAACCAGACCGTTCTGGAGCCAATCCTGGAACATACGGTCAACGTAGCGCATCTAGGAAGGGTTCACACGTCTGAGTTTGCGTATGTTTTTGGCAATGTTGAGGCATACAACAGCTCCGGAAACCCAATCGACCTGACAGAGTACGACCATGCTCTGCAGCAACGCGCAAGTCGGTCGTGGAGTGCCTTTGCAACGACCGGACGTCCGACCCGGGAGAGTGTGGTCACTGTTCAAGGCTGGCTCGATGCGTACAGTACCCCAAAGCAGACACACGTCATGACAATCGGTGGGCCTTGGGAGGGATGGTGGTCCTTGGACGGCGCTGGTTCGCCAGAGGTGGTGCTGCAACAAAAGCTGGTGGAGAGATGTGCGTTCTTCAACAGTCCGGATATTATCCAGGCCCTCCAGTACTGAGCGGCGGTTTTGCTCCCTTGAGTCAGGGTTCTAGTCCGAGTGTGTTTGGAGTTCAGTCTCCGGGTGTAGATCTCATTCGGCTTAGGAAATGACTAAAGCAATGCTGCAAAGCGACACGATGGAGACTTACATTGCGTGAGAGCTTCGAGAAGAAGTTGGCACTCTGCTCTCACGACGTGTGGTCCGCGGTTGACTCGGCGCTCTGTTCGCTCTTAGCCATACCAAGAATGAACTCCCACTCTTCCTTGCGCACACGGCAAACACTCAGCCTCCCATTCGTGATAAGCTGCATGTCCTTCAACACCCCTCCCTCCTTCGCATTTTCCTTGATGCTCTTCAGATCCACTACCTCCCCAAACTTCCTTACAAACTCGACCCCTACACAAAACCACTTCGGCTTCTCCCTCTCACTCTTCGGGTCGAAATATGGATCCCCCTTGTCAAACGCAGTCTCGTCAACCTTTGCCTCCTGGACTACTCGCAACACGCCCACCACCCCCGACGGCTTCGCATTGCTGTGGTAGAAGAAGCCCAGATCCCCTTTTCGCATGGCTTGCATGTTGTTCCGCGCTTGTGGGTTTCGCACGCCGCTCCAGGGCTCGGGCTCGCTGCAGGCAGCTAGGTCGTCGATGGAGAAGGCGACATTGACGCCGTTTTCGTAGCGCGGGAGGGGCTCAGCTTTCAGGAGCCAGAAAACTTGTTGGGCGCCGGTTGAGTCGCGGTTCGTATCGTTTGAGGGCGTTGCGGGGGTGTTGCTCGAATGGGTGGGCTTGGAGTCGGAAGCAGTGGAACTGGGGGTTTGGAGTGGTTTTCTGGCCTTTTTGGTGGGTTTGTGGCTTTTGCAGTGTCAGCTTAATGTAACAAGAGGTTACAAACCATACAGAAGTACTGACGTTTCCGCACCTATGTCGTTCTTGGCATCTTCTTCTCGTGGGCGCTTCTGGCGCGTGGACTCCTTCGCATTGCGCTTTCGTCCTGGCTTCTCAGATGCCGATGAGCTGTCTTCATTGTATTTTGGGGCTGTCGCAGCTGTTTGTCGCGTCGAACGACGCGTTGCTGCCATTCCAAGTGTGTTGTGTTGTTTGTTATTGGAATTGGAGAGGGAACGGAGGCCCAGATGCTACCGGTATGACATGATTGGCTAGACCTGGTTATCTCATGGTCCTGTCCAAAGCTGGTCAGCTCCATCGATACTATCGTCATACACGACACTGATATTTGCAAGCATTGGACACGAAGAAACTTTCATCTGAATTCTGATTACCTTACAAGCTGCTACAAGACGTGGTAAGCTTGCAGGATATTGCTCCGACCCAATAACCACTAATTCTCCTCTCTACAGACAGCAATGATAAGAACACATGCAACACCAAGGATACAGATGATTCATAGAGAGATGGTGACTAATGATCACTGCAGTCTTCTACTTAATCTTGCCAACGTCAATTTGCTTCCTCCAGAAGCTGCCTTGTGTCGTCACGATGGACCTCAATCAGCACAAACATGTCTAGTTCTCAGCAATGGCACATCTATGTTCCATGATCGCTTACATAACCTGGAGAAAATGGTATTCTGACGGATCGATCTTCCAGTTGTCAACCAATGTGGTCATGGCTTCGCGAGTCTCAGCATGCTGCGAAGGCCATACGAACATCTGCTTTGCGTTGCGCGTCCGAGCATCGATGGCTGCGAGTTGCGACCGAGCAGCGTAGCTGTCGATAGATCCGCAGATGCTCGACTAGGAGGGTCTTCGGTACGGTCAGTAAGGCTCTACGGCTGACGCGATGCAGAGTATTCTCAAGCTCCCTACTTATAGCCCTGCATCTGCCTGGCTGCGTCTTACTTCTTCAATGCCTGCCTCATCATCATAATCAAATGCCCTCGGCACCAAGGAACGATTGGAATCATATGATTCACGATCCCAAAGGTCTTCTGCTCAACGGCCAGGAGTATGGCCAGCGATACCAAAGCCAGGAGGTCTTCCGCACTTTGCACTTTGCTGAATGCGGGGGTTGGCTGAATTTGTGCCATAGCAGCTGCAAGTTCACTCCCTGAGTTCGCCAGTAGTTCCCACTCTCGTTTTTCTTGATTGCTGACGGTTAGCATGAGAGGTGCCATGCTGTGGTGAGATGAAAGCAAAGACTGGTTGGCCTTGCTGAGAGCGTATGCCATCAGCCACCGCCCCAATGTGTACTCCGATAGAAAAGTACTCAAATTCTGCGAAGCTCTTCTTAGTCAGATACACAGAGTGTTGGAAGAGAATCGCACCTGGGTCTGCTCCAGTAGCACGTCTCAACCCAGCAAGTGACTCAATCTTAGAAGTTGGTTCTGTGCGTAAGTCAAGGAGTGCTTGTGCTGCTTCGAGCTTGTCGCTGCGCTCGAGCTCCGTAGTCTCGTTTTGTCGTGCTTGAATAATCTTTCTGAGCATTCGGGCTATTTGACCACGGCACTCTTGCACGATTGGGATGCGGTGATTGTACGGGCCACCCAAGAAGCGCTGCGAAGCCAAGATGACGACAAGGCACAGCAAACCGCAGAAGTCGTCTTGATTGCGCCACGTCTGGAAGATTGGGTACAAGTTGATCTCTGCCATCACTGCATCATGCGCCATACTGGATGGTCTCCAGTCTACGTCCAATTGCTCCTTGGTGTCGAAACAAAACCAGGTCATTGCTGGCCGAACGGTAGGATCGGCTACGAGTACGACATGGAAGTAGATGACAATATTTGCATTATGGGGGAGCGATCCAACAGCTACCCCCAGCGGTACAATGGCTGGGTGCCAGGCCCTGCGGACGCGTATTGAGAAATTGGTATTTTGGTGAATGAGTGCAATGCCATTAACGCCGATGTAATCATATAGAGCTGCTGCTGACTCTATACTTACTCGTAGGGTTCCCTGCAGCTCATTTCGATTCTCCGCTGGATGATGAAGAATCTGCTGAGCATTTTCCATGGTAGTTTCTGAACGACCGGCAGTGGATACAATCTTTCGAGCTGCCTGCACCATACTCGCTCGCGGAAGTTCGCTACAGGGCCCTCGATCGACGTTGTTATTTACGCGGCGTGCAGCTACAGAGACAATGACGGATTCGACATCGGTTTCGTCGTTGTAATCGTTGTCCTTGTTCACTAACATGGGAGCTTTACAATTGCCGGATCGTATATTCAGTGGAGCAGATCTAAGAGCGCGATTAGCGACTCCACCATCCACCCGATTCGATTGCCCGCGAAAGTTCCGACGGCTTGACGAAAGAAAAAAGGAGTTCTCATCATCTGATGTATCTTCAGCGTTGCATACCAATTTCCTCTTCACGGATCGAACGGTACTAAGCTGATCTGGTGTGAAGGATCCTTTGAGAGGAGCTCGAACTTTGGAGGTCGTGAAGATATCGGTCACACGAGTATCATTTTCTGTGTGCGAACCACGATTGAACCCATGAACTGGTTGTTTCCAAGCTTCATCGACTTGCGTTCCAGATCTAGCACCAGTATTTATTGTGTTAGTCTTTTCCGAAACGTCGTCGCTGCCGGCTGCCACAATTGACGCAGGACGATTCGAGAAATGCAGGCCGCGAGGACCCGATGCCTCAGGACCGTCAGAAATAGCTTCTTCTACATGGGCCGTATTATTGCCTTGGACGCACTTCATCAGTGCTTGCTTGAGGTCTGTAACATTGATTGATTCCTCATCGCCGCCATCTACACCAATCTCAACAGCATGCAGTAGAAGCAAATACTGTATCAGAGCTCGGAATCCACGGTTGAGTCCTCCGCTTGTCTCCAACCTCCACTCATCAACACCTCGAAACGGGACGACCAGTTCCACATCCTGCAAGGACTCTCGACTGTTTTTCAGCGCCTGCAGGCTTGGTATAGCATCGCGCGCGATTGTGACGATGGCGTCTAGCCGGGTGAAGAGGTAGACAGGCCGATTATTGCGTGTGCCGATCTGGACATGGGGGTAGTGCACTGCGAACGGCCATTGTGAAGGTTTGAAAGTATTGAAGGTAAGTTGTTTCAGCCAGAGCTTGCTTTTGGCCTTTATTTCGGTGTCTTCCGTCATGAGTTGCGCGTACAGCTTATCCAGACGAAGCGAGGAGTTGGTCGATCTGAAGGTACTATTCATGTTGGGATAGGCTTTTTGTGTAGTGCGCAGTTGTGATTTTACTAAAGGTTGTGAACGAGATCGGTGTGGAGAAGATGGGTAGGAACTCTGGGAAGGCTCTGTTTTATGAGTGAGTGGCCACAAGACAGAAGGTGAGAGTGAAAGTGTCATCTTGAATATCATCACAGCATTGGCCCAATCTCCTATCTCCAATTGTCAACCTACAACAAGTCCTCAACAATGATCATTGGGATAGGTGAAAAATACTTTCTCTCTTGCACTGGAACCAGAGGGGGGCAACAGATGCGCACAAGAGCTTCGTGTCTGTTGCTCAAATTTTGCGTAACTTCGCAACTTTCAGCTTCATTGTCACCTCCACTTCCAGACTGAGATCATGTGGCGGCGTTATGGTCTTAGCCGTCTATACCTTTCTTGTGTGCAGTCTGTCTAATCTGGAATTTCAGTCTACATGCTTTGCGGAAGGCACCCTAACATATAACCATTATATCACAAGCCAGCCGTGGGACTGGCGTTCAACATCAGCATAAAAGAAGTGCGACTCTAAATGCGGAGTTCTATTATGAAAAGGTTCATCTAGTCTATTTGAGATCTAATTAAGTAACGTATCTAGCCTAACAAAGAATGCCAAAAGTGCTGGTATTAAGGTATCAAGCAGGATAAAAGATCAAACCTCTCTCGACTAATCCACAGCAGTCAAGGACCCCACTCAACAGCATTCAAGCTTTTTCTCTCCCGCCACTCTTTCATCCTTTGTGCATTCGGCCCATACTCAGTCTGAATCCACGCGTCCGTAACACCAAAAGCATCAAAGCGATCCCTCAAATTCAGACTCATAGACCTCTGCATATTGAACCAACTGCAGTTCATCGGAAACGACTCCACGGCTTCCGCTTCACTCCAATATAGGCCATCCTTCGCAAGTCGCAAAGGTGAGTCGTTACTGTAAACATATGCACCAGTCTTGTGGCGGTGGAATCGCTCTAGCAGGTCCTTCTGGTCCAACGGATGGAGCTGTAACAGCACAAGCTGCATACGGTAGCCAGCTGCTTGTTGAACAAGGGGCTTGCCCATGAAAGTCTTGTTTGGCGTTGGCATGAATTCCGAAGTGCCGCACTTCGAGTCCATGTAAGCTTTTGTCTCGCGCCGAGAGCTCATCTGCAATGGAGTCGGGTCTTGCCATTGATGGATGCCGATCCGGATTGTGGATATCATCTGGTGGAATGGGGAGAGCAATGATTCAAGGGTTTGTAACTCGCTCCATATTGTTGGGTCATCTGTCATGGATCGCTTGTTGTTGACTAGGATTGTGAGATCTCTGACCGATGCGAGTAGATTTGCAACATGCTCAATTGACGCTGGCTCGGCGTGCATGATTACTGATCCTTCGACAGCGTGACACTGCAGGTCGGTTAATGCGGCAGTCTCGTGATTTGTGGCTCGGGTTGTTGAAACTATTGCTGCAAGGTTGCGTAAGAGTCGCGACTCTCGGTATTCCTCATACAGGCGTGTGCAGGTCCGGAGGATTGCTGTGATTGGAGCCTTTGGGACAGTGATCGTAACGCAGTGAACATCATGTTTGTTTAGTTCCCATCTGATTTTTGCGGGTCGGTACAGATGAGAGTAGATTTGGTCTCTGATTTCACGGGGTAGACTGAGAAGGTGTAGATTCTTGGCCTGGCTGCCGTCCGCTGGGCTGGAAATCGTCTTTGGAATGATAGGCGAGCAATCAATGTTCTCGTACATGACCTCGTTCTGATGCGAATCGATTCGAGCAAAAGCGGGCCTTGCACCTAGTAGTCGTTCAACATGTGAGACCATCATCTCCGTTTGCATCGAGAATAACAAAACCAGCAAAGGTGCGCATTTGACTCGAGATAAGAGTCTAGGTCACGTGACGCTTGGAGCGTGATAGGCGGTGAAACACTCATTTACCCAAAAGGTCGTGCACGCTCGCCATACTTTACCTTACCAGTCCAGAACCAGCCGAGCCAGGTACAGGATCGCCCGAAGCCTCAACCCCGATTCTTTCGAGCAAGTGAGCCATGATACAGAGCTGAGGACCGGAAACACGGGGCTGAGTAGTTACCATCTTGAATCTACTCTGCTCCAATCCTCGAGTATGGCGTACATTTAGGTGAATAAGATGCAGGTCACCGGTAATGAGGTCGAGGATAAAACCAGGATGTCTGGTAAACTATCCTGATGCCGTCGCAAGCGAAAAGTGGACAAAGGAGAGTTTCAAAAGGTGTTACATGCAGGAAAGTGCCGGGTCGACGGTAACAATGGATGGGGACGACACCAAGAAATCAACGACACCGCTCTTACCTGTCGCCATTGGTAGCATACGGCCTCCGTCTTCTCCAGACCCTTGCAAGTCTTCACCGTTGTCAACGCCTCTTCGGCCGCGAGCCCGAGCGTTGTGGCAGGATACCGTCTGTGCACCCATGTCCAGGCGAACAACGGCACCCTGCCACAACTCGTCGCCAGCGCACGACGAGGTCGCGATCGCGATCGACATGAAAGGCTGTGGGCTGTTTGTGGAGTTGCAAGACTTGCGCAATCGACACAGCCATCCTCCCATCGGTCAAAAATAAGAACAGCGCTATGATCCACTCCTGAGACCCTGCATAACGAACCCTGCAGCCACTACGTGGCCTCGGTTCTCGACAACAGCTCGCTCCGACTCTTCCGTTGCATGGACCGCGGAACGCGACCTCTGTCTCAGGTTGCCTGCCTTATTGGCTAAGTTGTGGCTGGTGTGGACTTGATGTGATGATGGACCGCAGCTCGACCCCACAATGTCGCCGCGGACAGTGGCGGTGTCGGTCTGTTGCTGAGACAACTTTCGCATGATGCGTACGATGACATCGCGTATTATGACATGGCAGAGAGGGGCATTGTGGGTAAGTATATAAAGACATGGCCTGATGAGGCGGGGGTTCGCTGCGATTTTGCAACTTTCACGCGTTCTTAACCCTTTCATTACCATCCCAAATCCTCACTATGTCTTACAACCAAGGCGGTTACGGCCAGCAGGGTGGTGGCTACGGTCAACAGCAGAACCACAGTGAGGCTGCCGAATTCTACAACCAGGGCGCCAACCAGGGCGGCAATAATGGCTATGCCCCGAACAATGGCTACGGCCAACAGCAACATGGCGGCCAGCAGTATGGCGGTGGCCAGGGAGGCTACGGTCAAGGGCCACCCCAGTATCAGCAATTGCCTTCTGCTGCAGCGCACTCTTCCAACTCTGGTCGCAACTCTCATAACCAGGGCTACCAAAACCAGTATGGCGGCGAGGGCGACCCAGAGGGTGACCGTGGTATCATGGGCGGTATCGCTGGAGGTGCCGCTGGTGCTTTCGGTGGTCACAAGCTAGGAGGTCAGGCCGGTCACGGTACCGCAGGCACCATCATTGGCGCCATTTCTGGTGCTTTCGCGGGACACAAGGCCCAGGACAAGGTGTCAGACTGGAAAGATGAGCGCGACGAGAAGAAGAAGTGGGAGAAGGAACAGGAGGAGCAGCAAAAGTACAACCAGCAGCACCACAGCAGCTCACCACCCCAGCACCACCACCAGCAGCGCCGCGATAGTGACGACCAGCGCGAGCGCGGCAACTTTGGCGGCAACTTCACAGCTTCCTCGAGAGATATCCGTCTCGATGCCCACGGCGATTACGTCCTCCACGCCCAGTGCGCCCGCACAGACGGCTCATACCAGTCCAGCTCCATCAGCTTGAACAAGGTGATCGAGAACGACAATGGCAGTTTCCGCTGGTCCCAGGGCAGCAGCAACGGCTCGCAGTCATACACAGTTCAGCAGGGCGACACATTGCGCGCCATCGCTGACAGATTCTCCCACTGCTCGTTCGAGGAGCTTGCGAGGCACAACAACATTGCCAACCCCGATCAGATCTGGCCCGGCCAGAATCTGCAGATACCTGGTGGTGGCAGCCGTGGCGGAGGTAACTTCGGTGCATCGGCAAGGAACGTCAGGTTGCAGCGTGGTGGGCAGGAGCTTGTTGCTGAGCTTGGCCCATCGTGGCACACAAGGACACTCAACCTTGATGAGAGGATTGGCAACAGGAATGGATGCTTGGAGTTTGTCTAAGTACGTGTAGGAAACAAGAGTAGTCGTCACAAGATGACAGTGTATATCAATGGCAGCGAACCACTCGATAATCACTCCGACAATTATTGTCGTGCTGAAAGTTGTCTAATCTGTACAGTTTCTCTGGCACATGTGCTTGCCGATCATATCTCTGTCTCATCCCATGTCCAACGGCAAATTGAGGGCAGTCAGTCCTCCCTTACTTTCTACTTGACCTTGGAGCCTTTTGGCTCTACTCGATAGTCCGTTACTACACCGAAATGCCGAAAGTCAACGAAACTGAAATGCTTCAGTCCATGTATAAGCTTTCCCTCAAAACTTTTTCCAGAGAGAGCATGGAGTCACCTCAGGCTTTATCTCATGCTCAGTTGTAGTTCCTATGGAAGCCCAAGATCACGTCTACGTTGAGATGCAGCGTTGTCAAAAGAACACTCTTAGACCCACATCATGGTTCCGCTGGCTGCTCTAGCTTCCGTCTCGAAACGAAGTCACCTCGGCGAATATGAGGCCCAAAGATGCAGCTTCTAGAGCGATTAACTCTGCTACTCTCTCTACGTGCCAGCATTATACACATAAAGAAACTTTCAAATTACTGAGGAGCCAACGTTTGGGTCAAAAGTGAATTCCTGTTTGCTAAGGAGACCCCCAAAGCTGATCGCCGTATCGATCGACATGATCCCCTGCCATGTCTCTTAACAATGCAAAATATACAAATAGCCTTGCCAGAAGTCCGCATTAATTGTTGTAGTCGCCCAAATGTATAACAGCCATAATGCTATCTCTTTCTCTGGACCCCGCCACTCAAACAGCTCCCTTTCCAGCTCATGTCGGGTCTGCCTCGTTGCTCACGCAACGAATGAACTCTCGTTGGTGTTATGTTTATTAGTCGTGCCTCAAGACCATGTCTAGCCTCTCCTCCTACCTGAGTGACAACCAGTCACCCTACACACCACAGTCAAAAACATCCTCATCGTGTGATGGTCCTCGCAGTGTTGCGTTCGCGAATGTCGAAATTGCCCACGTATACCTTCCTACTTTCCGGCACTTTGGCCGCTCGTCTATAAGACTTAGAGTGTAGTATCAGTATACGCCTTGAATGATCTGGCTATGCACGAGGTCTGAACGTGTTGATGAGATTCCTTATTGTCAACACAAAACGCCGCTAATACGACGGTAAAATGAGCACATTGGGATCTGCAGGCTACGAGCAAAGATTAATGATGTGGAGACCAGGGTTGCGAAGGTGGAAGAAGGAGGTAATATTGCGATGCGAAGCCTTCAACTTTATATAGGGCTATGAGAAGCTGCGATAAGATGGATACGAGATTTGGGGTATCGTAGAGGAAAAACAACTGAAGTGCAGAACCGAGCGCGCATCATGATATCATGTAACGGAAATGTACGCCTTGTGTCAAACAGGAGGCGTAACGGACTTGATCGAGCGGTGGCCAAGGCCCAAGAAGATGGATGAAGAATACGAGCCATAATGAAGCCCAGAACCAAGCGAAACTGTGAATGGTCGACAAGTCTAGTACCAACGAGCACCACCACCGTCTTCCTCTTGTACGCGGTGCGGTATCAGCGGCTCTCTGATGCCGTACGCTTCGATGAACGTCCGCCAGGTTGGATAATCGATACTGAAAACGGCCTGGTGTTTCTGCGCGCCCTGGTCTCGTTGTTCTGTTACACCGCGAGGTGCGGCGGGTGCTACGATGTGTTAGTGTGATGCTTGCAGTCAAGAAGCAGTGAGCCTACCAAGTAAAGGCAGACCATCATCGTCCTTGACAATCTGCGCATTGCCTTCTCTCACCAGAAAGCTGATGTAGAACAAGTTTTCGATCGTTTGCCCGAAATCGCGCGGGTTGATGGCGAAGTCAAACAGGTGGACCGCAGGTTCGTCATTCGCAGTTCTAGCAACACGGTGCCTGGCAAATGCAGCAGCTTCGTCTTCCTCTGTCACTGCATCCTCTCCCACTTCTTCCACCAGTGCGTCAATTTCGGCGGCAGCGGCGTCCGCAGCAGCTTCTAAATGTGTCTCCAGTCTTGACTTGATGCCCTTGACTAAATGAGTGAGGTTTGAATTTTCAGACTGCGTGATGTCGCCTTCTCTGACCTCCTGCGGCCTAGTCGCCGGGCCTACAGGTGCTCTTCGCTGTGTTGCTCGCCGTTGCGTGGTCCTAACTTTCTTCTGGACTGACAAAGGGCCAAGGAGGAAGCTCGATGTAGGTGGTCGCTTGTTGCTAGGAAAACACGCTCGACGTCCGAAGAGAGCCCAGTCAAGACCATCACCAGTATCATCCTCTTCTTCATCCTCTGCGACTGCAATCGCTGGCGCATCTTCTTCGCCATGCCTGTAACCACCGGATTTCATGAAGAAAATGCACTTGGACACGAATTGGTCAAGATCGATACCAGCACCACCATTGCCGTGTAAACTCTGTTGCAGCTTCTTGTTGGCTAAATCTGTTGCAGTAACCAGGAATCTGGAGTCGACTGTTGCGTCTGCAGTCTGTCGCACTTTGCCGAACGTAGAATCGTTCTTCTTAAGCAGCTCGAAAAGGCCGTTGTTTTTGGCTTGGACAAATGCGTCGCGATTCTCTATACAGTATTAGCGTGTATGTACTCCTGAAGCGCCTCGACTGACTTACCCTCGAGCTGGCGGTGGTGGTCGCGCAGCTGGTACCGAATTTGCCGCCGCTTCTCAGGGTCCTGGTTGGGGTTGTAGAGCTTGCTTTGGTTGTCCTCGTCCTCTTCAGGCTGAGAGGTTGCCGCCCTTCGCTGGCTAGGCCCTCCAACATCCTCTTCGTTGTCTTCATACTCCCCTACTTCGTCTTCGTCTTCGTCTTCGTCTTCGTCCTCGTCCTCGTAAACTCCAGAAGTGCCGTTCAAACCATAATTGTTGGTCCGCCTCCGTTTGTTGCCAGCGCCACTGGATGTGGATCCTGTGTCGGGCGTAGGGATACGCCCAGACGCGTTGCTGAGGCCCCTTCGTTTTGCTGGCTGTGGTGTGCCTTCGCCTGACTGATCGTCGATGTTCTCCTTGTCAGAAGATTGCGACGGACTCAAGACCGAGTATGCCGAGCCACGCGCATTGCTGCTCTGGCGAGGCGCAACAGAAGGGTCGCGGTATAACGAATCGACCGTCGAGGCTCGTCCCTGCCGTGTAGCTGAAGTATGTGTATTGAGGCGCGCCATGGCGGCTTCTCTTGTGTGGATGAATTGTATGAAGAACAATATAGAGATTCAACGTTCGCAACCAGACGCGGCTGCCGGGTGCTTGTCTTAGCGCGATCTCGCGAAGAAAGTGCGGAGCGTCATTAGTCACGTGCGAGCGCTTGAACGCGTACCCCTGTCGCTCAGTGGAGCAGGTGCGCCTGTGCACCCAAGCTCAAGCGTCGCCCCACGTTCCGGCCATCTGGTGGAGTGTCACTTGGACAGTGGAGAGTCTCGTCCAGTATTGTTCTTGAGCAGACAAAGCCTTTGCGTAAGCTTGTCGATGTCGCGCGCCTATGGACAGCGGTAGCGCACAGCCTCCTCACCGCTCAAGATGGAAGCTTTCAATTTCGCGACGTCACTCGACTTGACCGAGTTGGCGGTGCATGTGAAGATGTGAGCGACCGCAGCGCAGCGACTGACGTCGGCTAAGATGTGACAGAGACCGTCTAGATGGAAACCAGAAGCAGATACCCTATTCAGTGCTCCTGAGGCGTCCAGACCTTAGACATCGAGCCTCAAACGTCAAGTGAGAGACCTTGCAACCCCAATGGAACAAGATGACTGATGCTGTGCAGTCCCTACTTCGAGCTCTACGTGACCGCGCAGGTATGGTCGGACAGCAAGCCTCTCACAATTCCGGTCCAGACCGCCTATAAATCTTTCAAGAACGCGCGTATATGGAACGAATGGCTCGAACTGCCCGTCACATATGCCAACCTCCCTGCCTCTGCGCAGCTTGCCATCACGTTATGGGACCTGTCACCGCTCGAAGACACCGACTCGAACATGCACGCTGTTCCATTCGGTGGAACCACCATACCGTTGTTTGACAAGGACAACACTCTGCAAAAGGGCCGGCAGCGTTGCAGGATACATCGTCACAAGGCAGCAGATGGCTTGTCAAACACCACAACTCCGTCGGTGATCCCGCCAGCGCGCCGAAATCGAAAAGCTCCCGTGGTGGAGGACACTGTTGATGAGCAGATCGCCGAGATGCAGCGACTGGAAGACCTGCTGAAGAAGCAGGAGATGGGCGACCTACCCACCAATACCTGGCTCGACAATCTGGTCTACAAGAAGATGATGAAGATCCGTAACGACGCGCTTAAAGCTGAGGCAGCTGCTTTGAATCAACGAAAGGACACAAGTGGAGACAGTAATGGTGCCAGCGCCCACGAGGACGATTTGGAGCTGTTCTACCTCGACGTTGAGTTCCCACGCTTCGACCACGCTATCGTTCATACAGACGTTGAATACCCACCACCGCCTATTTCTGACTTACGACTACCCGCAGAGTCGGATGTTCGTCTACGTCCGCCACCTGAGGTGTCATTTGGTCCTGGCATTGATGTTGATGGCGTTGGATACGGGGATGCCAATGCTGGCCGTCTTATTAAGATCTATGACCCCGAGGTTGGGCGAAGGGTTAATCCAGCTGAGGACAAGCATCGAGAATTGATGCGTAGCCAGCAGACGGACTCGCTGGACCGCGACAGAAAGCCTAACGTGCACGTTCGCGACAAGTTGAATTTGCTCATGGCCAAGGGTCCACTCGAAGAAATTACGTCGCATGAGAGAGACGACATCTGGAAGTTTCGATACTTCCTGCTGCGCGATAAGCGCGCTTTAACCAAGTTTGTCAAATGCGTGAACTGGAAGAGCCCCAGAGAAGCACGCCAAGCGGCTCCTTTACTCGACAAGTGGGCAGAGATTGACGTGGATGATGCGTTGGAACTTCTTGGTCCCCATTTCGACCATCCAGTTGTGCGAAGCTATGCCGTTGAACGCCTCAAGAAGGCAGATGATGAAGAGCTGCAGCTATATCTTCTCCAGCTTGTTCAAGCCTTGAAATATGAAGCAGCTGGAGAGGGTGATGACTCGTCCCTTGCACGATTCTTGGTCACTCGAGCTGCGAGCAGCTTTGCATTAGGGAATTTCTTTCACTGGTATCTCATGGTCGAGATTAGCGATATGAGCTCTGATCAAGAACCCGAACATCGTGACCTCTTCGCTAAGGTTGAGTATGACTTCATGGTTGAGCTGGAGAAGACACCGGAGGGTGTCGAGACACGTAATACCTTCCGACGTCAAGGCGAGCTTCTCACCATCCTAGCCAAGATTTCGAAAGATGTACGCTTCGGTGGTGGAGATCGACCCACGAAACTGGCACGCCTCAAGAAAGCTCTTGCCGATCCCAAGAACGAGCTCACTAACTTCGAGTCTCTTCCACTTCCACTAGACCCTTCCGTGTATATCACTGGCATCGACGCGGAGAATTGCAACGTACTGAAGTCGTCTCTCCTGCCCATTGTGCTCAACTTTCGCACCAACCACTCTCAGGATTACCCCATCATATTCAAATTTGGCGATGACTTGCGTCAGGATCAGCTCGTGATTCAAATTATCACCCTCATGGATCGACTTCTTCGCAAGGAGAATCTCGACCTGAAGCTTACACCTTATCGTATTCTCGCGACATCCACGTCCGCCGGTGCTTTCCAGTTCGTGCCCTCGATGAGTATTGCAGCTGCATGCCAGAAACACAAGGGTTCACTACTGGCCTACCTTCGCGCCAATAACCCAGATATACACGCCGACCTCGGTGTCAAGAAGGAGGCTATGGATACATACATCAAAAGCTGCGCGGGCTACTGCGTCATCACATATCTCCTCGGAGTCGGAGATCGCCATCTAGATAACCTGCTCATTGCACCCTCCGGTGCCTTCTTCCACGTTGATTTCGGCTACATTCTCGGTCGCGACCCGAAGCCATTTGCGCCCCAGATGAAGCTGTGTCGAGAGATGATTGAAGGCATGGGCGGCGCTACACATCCGAACTACCTCAGCTTTAAGGAGTATGCGTTCACCGCTTGGTCTACACTGCGCAAGTCGTCTAACCTGTTGCTGAACCTGTTCGCGCTCATGCAAGGCGCCAATATTCCAGACATCAAGGTTGAGCGCGAGGGCTCAGTGCGCAAGGTCCAGGAGCGCATGTGGATGGGCAAGAGTGAGGGTGAGGCGGCCGAGATGTTCGATCGGCTTGTGGAAGAGAGTATGGGCGATTGGAAGGCAGGGGTCATTGACTGGGCACATGAGTTTGTGCAGACGTATTGGCGGAAGTAAAACATCTACACTGCCTGTGGTCCAGGTATGAGAGGAGGAACGAACATTCATACAATAGATTAGTCTAGCATCGCCTTGCTTCGAAGTATAGAGGACGAGATGATTGCTTACTTTTAGATTCAATCACAACAGTCGAGCCGCTAGCCATGAATACCTCTAGTATGACCGATGGGTCGAAGGGCGGGCACCACAAAATAGGTTAACACTGTCGCTGGTTTGATTTCTAGAGTCAGACATTGGCTGCGTGTGATAACATGTCGTATGGCGAGTGAAATATTTGTATTAGACGTGATATATGTACTTGATAGCTCAGAACTAGGTAGAGGGAGACGGGCAATGATAAAAGTTACCTTGCCGCCATGACGTACGAACAAATTGACTATGCAATTGACATGGCAGATAGTACTGTCATAAACTCACACGTCGCCAGTAGAACTTATTCGTACAGCGGAAAATCCCTTCGATTGTGCAGTCTTGGCCTCGGCAAGGCGGTGCAGAATTTACTGGACATACGAACCTGAGGAACTGAGGCTGGGCAAATTCGTTTTCTGAAGAAGAGGTCAATTTACTTTAGGAGCACCATATCGTGCAGCTGACAGCACATACTCTAGCATTGTAGGTTGACTGTGAATGAATGAACAAATGACGTCTTGTCCTGTGCGTCGCGCATGAGACTTGGTACAACCAACGGGATCGAAGTGATATAAAGGCGGGTATCTTGTATGATTACGTTATTGACCTGTGGTATACGTATATTAAAAGGTCCTCAAAGCTACATTATGGTTCTCATCTCGGGTTTGGCTTTACTTGCAGGAGTTCTGGACCTAATCGAGCTAAAGCCCACGGAACCACCACAGACCATGGGTACACGCGACTTGACTGCGCACGCGATCGCATTAGCACGTAGATGTCATCTAGATAGCGTTTGGTAGCCCGAAGGTGTGACCCTTGATGTTCATCTTGCTCTGTTGGGCTTCGGTGATGGTCCAAACAGACTGCAACCACTTCTCATTCTCTTCACGAACCGGAGATAGGCCTCGAGCGCTTCGAGATGCGACGGGTACGTTCGGTCCTTGTTCATCCATAGCTTGAGATATTTGCTGTCACTCTGCCCTCTAAGAGCACAGTAGTACTCGCCCTCGTGCTCGGAGGATCGCCGAAGAACGACTTCGAGTCTTTTGCCCTTGAGGCCTGTGACGCTGCTTGCTTGTCCTAGCATGTATTAGTTGTGAGCAGGACAGTAAGACGAAGCGGCCTACGTAAACATTCAGCTTTTAGCTGTGCAATCCTGTCAAGGTCATCGATCGACTCAGTATCGCTCATTATCCTCAAAGAGGTCGCTGTATTTCAACTGCGATCGGAAGAATTACTGAGTGATTGCAGAATGATATTCTTGAATTGATGCGAATGGTTCCAAGGCCGGGGCAGGAGTCGATAGAAGTCTGATCGGATGGCTTTCATGTTCGAGTCACAGCATTGAGTAGCAACCTGTTCGCAGTTCGAATGCTTCGCACGCCCAAACACGGGCCATTGTCGGGTGGTAAGGCTCAGAGACAACGGAGATCGACCACTGAGCCATCCGTGCACGACCCAAAAGCCGGGATCAGGGGTGTGGGGAAGAGGCTTCTGCTCCATATACCGTCATGTTGGGCTTCTCGAGACATCGATGGTTCTGGGAACATGTGTGAAAGGGGTTGTTGGACCGCATGCTTGGGCTGCACATTTATCTCACGGTCGGTGCCCAGGCATAGTAAAAGGGCCGTTGCAGGGAAAGGGCAATTCGGCGTTGCAGAACCCAGTGCTCAACATCTTTTGCGACCCTCAACGTCATGACGAGTATGTCGGGGGTGCGTTCTGGGGTGTCGGATACAAATGTGGAATCGAGAAAACGCGACCATGACGCGTGTCTTTACGCTAGCAACGACGGGCCGAACTTTCCTTGGTCTTTCGTCGACTCGCTCATAATCTTCCAGCATTCTGGCATTGAATGGTCAAATTGTTTGTGATATCTCTGGTCGTATGTACATTTTGTAGATCGAGAGCTAATATAATTCTACCCAAATAATAGTGAAGCGTTTCGTGGGTGCTGCAGCGGTAATCTATGCTGCAATGCTGACTGGCTTGATGCCGACCTCTGTGAGTTTGGTTGCCTCCGGCTCCTTGATCTCAACTTCGACGGGATCAACAGTGTCTGTAAGACCCATATACTTTAGACTTGCGGACCAGCCCAAGTCTTCACCAAAGTAATTCTGCATCACCTCAACGCCATACTTGATGCCATTCTTGGGATCGTACGTCAGACACTGCTTGCCTATCGCAATGCCGATAACAGCTTCCCATGATGGAAGCTCGGTTTGTGCATGGCGGTCTGACTCTGGTGCGGTCTTGGGGAGCTCGGAATTCAGAATGGACGAGTAGATGTTTTGCGCAGCAGCTTGACCCATGACCGTGGCGCTTCCAGCGCGCTTGATACCTGTCCATTGGATGACGTCGCCAACGCCGAAGTGATATGTGGAATTAGGGATGGTATCTTTGAAGACGAGGTTGTTGCTGACTATAATCTCCTTGTCTTCATTCAGGCAGGCGTCAGGAAGGATATGTGTCGTGGGCTCGCCTTTTCTTGTCGAGTCAATGACGAAGTCGGCTGAGATCTTCTCGCCGTTTGCCAGAGTGACCACAAATTTGCCATTTGGCAGCTCCTCGATCTTGGCTCGGTTGCCAAGGACAACGTCGACACCCTCCTCCTTCAGAATAGTCACTACGCGGTCCTTGAGCTCGGAGGGCAGCGGCTCCGATGACAATACTTGGTCCCGAGAGTGTACCAGTGTGACCCCGATCTTAGGGTAATACTGCTTGATCTCACCTGCGAATTCGATCCCAACAGCGCCAGCGCCGATGATGACTACTCGTCGCCCTTCATGCTTTGACTCGTCGCCGCCTGTAATCTTCTCGATGAACCCCTTTCCATCGGTTAAATACTCTTCATAGCTACCGGATTTCGGCACTGCTGGCCAGTGCCTCTTCAGCCCAGTAGCTACAACAAGGTAATCATACGCCTGCTGCTGAGTCTGGCCGCTACGATCAGACCATTGCGCCACCTTAGCCTCAGGATCGATGCTCTTGACTGAGCCGTGCTTGAAGGTTAAGTTTGGCTGCTTCAGTTCGTTCAGGTGCGAGAAGCGCTTCCACATGTGACTTGTGTACTTTGGTGCCACATGGGCAAGCGGAGCTCCCACCGAGTGGACTGTAGAGTACCCCGGTTAGTATGAGATCTACCGCAGAACAACCCCAAGGGCATCGACTTGTCGAAGCCTCGGTTAGTGGGGCTAGGGAATTGATGACGCACAGTATCCATCGCGTTCGTCAATAACAGTGACTTCGACGCCACGCCTGCTCTTTGCTCCCTTGAAATCTGGTCCGGGGTAGATGGGTGCCCTTGCCTTGCCGTTGGACAACTCGAGAAGGTTGACGATGGCTGCAATGCCTCCGTAGGCGCATCCAACAACAAGAACACGGTGAGGAGTGGATAGCGACATTCCGCCGAGAGCATCTGTAAGGTTCGGCATCTTCATTGTAGTGAAAAATCGATCTGATAGTGATTGTGAGAGACAAAAGGAAGGATGGGAGATGATGGGCAGAAGATGATCAGATTAGATAGACAGGGCGGATGCTCTCGGCGTTTTATCGCGCAAGATTGCTCAGACCGCTTTCAACCGGTATCGGTAGCGGGCTCTCCGGAGCAGTCAGTCCACATATCGTGATTCGGCATGTTTGTGGCACCCACATTGCTGTTTTGACGGTACCGGCTGCTGTTCTGGTCTTGCGATTGGCGCAAACCGACGGCATTATCAGATCCGCTGCAGAATTTTTATCAGATGTCACTAGCGCCCTTGGCCGCGAAGCAGGAGTCCCACAACCAACGGGGGCGGCCTGACGGTTCGGCTTCCACACGATCATCACAATTCAGTCGCCAAGGGGTCGTACATATATTGGCGGCAAGCTTCTTTGGACGTGTCCGTCTGCAGCTACCCTGCGTAGACTGCAAGGGCGGAGCGTTGTTCCGCACATGCATCTGTTGACTTAGATCCTGCTCGATTTGGTCCCGCAATCAACAGAGACACAGACACAGCCATGCGCCGGCTCAGAGCTTATGTTCAGGCTGTGCTTGTGTGAGAGTGCCTTCTCTACTTTGCATCGACATTCATTTTAGCCTTCTCTATCAACAATATCAACAGCAGGAAGTTACAATGTTCAGTTTGAAGTCACATATATTGTGTAGTAAGCGTCGAGATCCAGATGGCTTCGGAGACCAGATTATACCTCTCCGTACTGCTGCTGCACGTGATCAAGCTATAAGCCATCTTACAAAAGTAAGTTGAGAACACTCATTACGCTCCGCCGCCAAGCATTGCACTTGGTCAGCAAGCTGAAGCCATGCTACGCCATCAAGGTTCTTGGTTGGTGCGGAGCGCGCTATACGAGGAATGCGAACTGCGCTTACAGATCTACCTGGCGGAATTCCGCTGCATATCTTGCACTATGTCAGTAGCATTGCTGCTGCCTGAAGTCTTGATGTGATAGCAGCCTATCGATATTGATTTTATGACGTGACAAAACCACCTTCGCAATGCTCGCACTCAGCAGCTTACGCATCCATATTGCACTCACAGGAGAGCAACGTCGAGATGAGCCGGACGAGCTGCGATAATACACGTACATAAAGCGAGGGTTACAGGCAAGATAAAATCCAATCCATTTCACAACACCGTACTCCACCTCCTCAACTCCCAACCATACCATGTCTCAGAAACTCATATCCGTCTTTGGCGCAACCGGCGCCCAAGGCTCTTCTGTGCTCCGCAGTCTGGCTGCCAACACCTCGAAGCCTTTCACCTTACGTGGTATAACCCGCAATCCCTCAAGCAACTCAGCAAAGCTGATCTCCGCTCCGGGTGTCGAGGTTGTGAAAGCCGACGGATGGGACAAACAATCCATGATTGCTGCCTTCAAAGACTCATGGGGCGTTTTTGTGAACACGAACAGTGACGATCCTATCTTTGAAGACCCCGAGTTCACAAAAACTGAAGTCGACCTTGGCAAGGTGATTGTAGATGCGGCTATCGAAGCTGGCGTTGAAGTGTTCGTGTACAGTGGGTTCAACAGCGCGAAGGAGATCACTGGTGGCAAGATAGCGAACCCTGCGTTCGATGGTAAGTACCAAGTGCTTGCATTGATGCTTGTGCTGACTTTTACAGACAAACATGCCATTGGCGAGTACGCCAAATCCACTGGAGCTTTTAAGAATGTTGTCCTCGCAAGCCCAGGCGACTATTTTGAGAATTTTACCCACCAGGACTTGGCTCCCGTCTTCGGTGGCTTCCCTTACATCCCATCAGAAGACGGCACGCTAGTCTTTCGTTCACCCAAGTGGGGTGGCAAAGAAGAAGTTCCATTTATCGCCATCGCGGATGACTATGGCGACATCGTGCATGGCATATTTCTGGATCCGGGGAGATGGGATGGGAAGTTGGTGCAAGCTGTGAGCAATATCAAATCGTTTGAAGCGGCCGTGCAGGACTTCGAGCGAGGTTCGTACCCACATCATACGGTGTCCCTACCCGCTAACTCAAGACTAGCTACCGGAAAGAAGAGTCGCTTCGAGGAGATCCCAAACTGGCGCGACTTTGACACATTTGGTGTCCGGGCTCTAGAGACAATCAAGCTTATGTTCGGCTTCTGTCAGGAATCTGGTGGGCGTTACTACGGTGATGAGACTGAAAGATCTACAGCAGCGGCGCTCAAGAAAAAAGCGGCTGAGGCCCAGGGCAAATCCGGTCATGAGACTTCGCTTCTGACACTTGAGGCATTCTTCAAGAGGGAGTTCGCGGGCCAATGATAGTATGACGCTGTTTTGCTATGTGTGTGTGTCTGGGAGATATGCTGCAGCCCACTAATACAAAATCTTTTTCGTACTTGGACTGAGCAAAGTTGGCTGAAACATCTGCTTTGCAATCATGGAATTGAGACTTAGATTCGAGCCAACCCTATGAGTCGCATTGCAGTCTTGGAGGAATTACTGCAACGCACGTGGGCGTCAAAACGCTTTGTTGCGCATCGAGTGGAGTCCACTTAGAACAAATCGCGACTTTTTGCTGATCCAAGCGCTCTTCCTCTCGAATTTGATCTCCATCGTGCCTTCTGTGAAGAGTGCCGCCTGCTAGAGTTGTTCGGAAAGCCTGAGCAATTTCGGTAAAGTCTTTGTCGACAACCATTGATCAAATGAGCCTCAGGCTTAAGTGTCTCAGTTGGATGGAGCCTAATTTTTCTTTCGTGTTCCCAACTAAGTATGTACTCAATAACTGACCACACGCTGAATCTGTGGGACCACTGAGACGGATCTAGACGCAAATCATGGTTTTGAGGCGTTGTGATGATGCCGAACTGAGACCTGCTATCACTGCCGTAGGGTCTCATAAAATATAATACTGCAAGTATTCGCAAGTGTTTGACTTAGGCTTTTGGTGCGAACATATAATCCTGGCATCCAGCTTCCATTGTCGTTCTTTTCCTAGTTTCCTTGCAGAAACGTCGCGTGCACCCAACTTCATTGCAGCCTGCAGTATGCGTATGCTCGGTTTCGTGTCCCTCTAACTCCGTCTTTGTGAGCAGTCGACCATCAGCGCATACTGGACACTTGTATTGAAGCACATGAGCGACAGTACTAGCAAGACCGCCCTTACTGGACTCGATGTTACGCCAACGAATTTGTGTTGTCTCACCGATGAATGCGTCGTTGCTGGTGTCCGGGTCGGTCGAAGGTCTAGATGTTGTTGGGAATCGCACCACTGCAGATGAGCCTTGGGTGTTCAATTGGAAAGGGGAATACACCGGAGTTCCGGTATTTAACGGAGATTCAGTCATTGATGTTGACTGAGGTGTGTTGCTCTGAGATCTACTCGCAGCGCTCGTTGGTTGTGTTGTTGTGGCGGCTGTGTTGAACTTGGAGATGTCGACGTGAGGGAAGTCGAGCAAGGCAAGAACAAGACCTTGGTCAAATTGATAGTTGGGCAGGTTGAGTCGTTTTCGTAAGGACAAGGTGAGTATAATGTTCCATCTGTCTGACTCGCTTATTTTGTTGGCTGAAGCTGACTTTGTGATTTTAGTCAAGAGTCGGTCGCTCATCGTTGCAATGTATGCGCGCTGGAACGCCGGCTGAACATCGATCGGAACCATCTCGTGCGATGACAGTTGGAATTTGTCCTCTGGTTTGGTCGATGCCAATACCTGGTGATAATCAGGCTGTTCAGGAATCGGAAACAGTCCAGCTTCCCATCTGTAAGTCCTACCATCTTTGGTCACGGTAGAATGTCCTCGCATCCTTTCAAGCATAGCCTGGAGGACATCTGTGCGCACAGGCTCTGCTAGATTAAGTGCCGCAACTGTATAAGGCCGAACTCCGTCACCGTTCTCATGTTCGGGATCTGCGCCACCGTCGAGCAGCTTCTGCGACAGGACCAAAACGTCTTCAGCCGAAGCTTTCTCGATGCATTTTCTCAGTGGTGTCATGCCGAAATCATCGATGGAATTTGGGTCGACACCTCGAGTCAACAGTACCTCGATGTCGTCAAGTGCTTCTGCACAGTGCCTTTTCACATCTGGGCAATGCCCGATTACTTCATGAAGCATTATTGTACCGCTGACAGGAGCATCCTGGTCGTAATCGCGCACGACTTGCCGCGACACGTATGGAGGGGAGTGCCATATAGCTTGGTGGATGAAAGTGTTGCAAGAAGCAGCTGCACATGGACTGCTAGTAAACCTAGTTGCCAGATCAGCGCCCTGCTTGACGAACAACCCCAAGCATTCCATCTCTGCCCAGCTGAGCCTGAAGTTCCAATGGTTGTTATGGTTCCAAGGCTCGATGAACTTTTCGAATGCAGTTGCAGTGGATCCTTCAGGTGGCGGAACATGGATGTTTGCACCCGCACGTAGTAATAGTTTCAAAATCTCGTTGCACTTGGACTGAACGATCTCATCACTATACTCGCGGGACCGTCGTTCCAAGCATAGCTGCAGAGCTGTGTGCATTCCGGGCGAGGGTCCAGCGTCATCCACTCTGGCTCCACGCCTGAGCAGTATGCTAACAATTTCTGGCCCGGCGCAAGAAACCGCTTGCAGCAACGGGCGCCAGCGTTTGCCAGGTATACCATTAACTTCTGACCGACCAGGGAGAAGGAGTCCCTGCAGCGTGTAATTCCGCCCGTTCTTTATAGCGTTGTGTATCGACAGATCTATTCCTAATGGGTGCGTGGAGCTTTTTGCGCCGTATGAGATAAGCACCCATACAATAGGTCCATTTGGCATGGCGCTTGCAATATCTAGCAATGTTTGATGGGAATGTTGCATGATGGACATCTGGCTTAAGGCTGGGTGGCCGGCGAAGCGGCTGTTAGATGGATGGAATGGTAGCCCAATAGGATCGTTTATTTCGTTCACATGCGCCATCAAGAGCTCTTCCAGCCTCTCGCATTCATTGTTCAGAATGCGTTCTAGCATGTCTTGCACAATGTCTGATGCGACAGGCGGATCTTGCATCCATGCTGGAGTTTCTACGGAAGGTTGCAAGCTGGCTGAAGTCAGTCTCTGAAGTGTGCAGAAGTGCGAAAGATACCCACTTCGGAGTTTGGCTGAGCATACCCATAAATGTGGGCTGTGCATCTATCAGCTCTCCACTGCTTGCGACTTGCCAATCACCATGTGTTGTCTGATGCTCAAGGGTCTCAGAATCCACAGACATGGGGCCAGCTGTCACTGAAGGTGCTCTTGACTTATCATCATCCGCGTCAACGGACATATCGGTATGGCTCTGCTCGAGCCGTGACCTTCGGCTCTTGTGTCGCATAAAGCCCCATTCCTTCAGCTTCATACGGTATGCTCGGGTTCTGCGGTATGTGAGATTACGCAAGCTTGAATCTGTACAATCTCTTACGAAGCTCTGAACTTGTATTTCCGTTCCATCAGTTCTTTGACCTCTTCGAGAGGTTTCTTCTGGTTAAAAGAGAGCTCCTTGATCTCATCTTGAACAGCACCCCAGTCTTTTGTCATGATCGCGACTGCCGATAGTGCAATTTCTCGACACCTGTCTTGCCTTCGACTACAGTAAGAGATCAGCCTGTAGTTGCTTGCTGATGCGAAGTAACGTGTGACAAATCGATACTAATAGTCAAGGTTGAAGACTGTGCGTGTAGACAGGGAAATGCACAATTGGCAAGTGTGAGTGCAAGGTTATGAGTGCAAGATTACGAACCAAATTTGCACTCCGGCAACGCTAGCCACATCATGACAAGCGAAAATGACATCACCAACAGTTCCTGACACAACACCAGCATTTGCATTGTCTTTATGCGACTATTACAGCTGTAGAAAGCCAATAACACACAAAATCGGTTCCTGCAATAGCCTGGCAGCTGTATTTCCTCCCTTACCTGCTGCGACCTCAGGCTCGGCACAAGTCGCATCTCACCGTCCACCTCCGCCAGCCTTGTCTCATATGTGCCGACATTCCCTCCGCCCTCCTTCTCCTCCGCAATAACAACTTTCAGTTCCTCCAGCTCCCCGCTCAGCTTTCTCAATCGTTGCCCTTCTTCTTCCCAGAAAAACAGGAAGTTGATCAGCTTCTTCTGCGCGTGGCTTGTGATGCCCGGTACTTGGTTTGCGAAGTTGCGTGTGATTTTATCTGTGTGCATATATGGTGGCTCTTGCTCGAGCACTCCGTGCTTCAGAAGCGCTTTGTAGATCGAGACTGAGATTTTGGATTCGGAGGTAATGCCGGCGTGGGTAAATACTTGTGGAGAGAGCACGAAAGGGTTGTGCTCGTTTAGCTGATGCAGGAAAGCAAGGTCCTCTTCACGGCTTGTGAGATTGATGCCATGAGGTGTGCCAGCAATGTTTGGCACTGCATTCGACATGAGCTTGGTGAAGCTGAACTTGACATTGCCAGCTTCTGTCTTGTACATTGTTGTGGTTGGGGATTGTGATTGACAGTCGAGGAAAGCTTGAGGTGAGCCACAATGCTTGTCAAGTCTTATTCATCTTATCTGTCTCTGTTAGTCGATCAGGTGACCCAGAGGGATAAGTGTGTCCGTAATCAGAGAAGCTTTGTGTACATGGTAAGCTACATAGCCCCGACACGTGGGTCTTCCTGTATGTGCAATTGGTCACTTTGTATTTACAATACTAAATCTGTAAGTTCGTCCCACCCTCACTGATGCAGTCATATCATGAGGTTGCGAGTTAATCTTTCGAGAGATGCTACTGCGAGGTGACGCTGAATCTTCCGCCTTCCCCCTCGTCTTCCAACCTCCGGAAGTGCGGCTGCAGCGACCCGGATACGGAACATATTCCAGGTATGCGATAGTGGACTCCGACTTTTGCCTATGCAAAGCATATCTCTTTCCATCCGTGGACTTTCGAATACAGAGACCACAAGTCTACCGCTTCCAGGTCTTCCAGTCGTAGGACATGTGTCAGGGGTTTCAGATCCAACACGCCAGAAGAAGATACGGCAACTCTCTCGACCTTGCTGCTGGGAATGAACCATGCTTTCTACCCCTCAGAGGCCCAACAGACAGATACCGGTGGATTTCATCGCGTGTCTTTGACGTTATGGATTGGACAACTGGATGTCCAGCGCTCAGAGAATTCATGTGATATTTCAGAGACTGATATATGGCAGATCCAAGTGGACATTAATTGTGGACTAAGCTGGGAACAGAAGATGGGCTTATGAAACACCTTGGATGGGTGGTAGAATGCAATCGCTCACGACATCCATCTCGGCATTATCGAACTCTCCTAGGAGCTCCTAGTAGGTAGGAAAGACAGAAGCGGCCCCGGAATATCGTACATCTTATACCAATCGCAAGGATGATGCTGAGTCTCGCGCTGAGAGACCTCAGACGCTTTCCCCAGTAACATCCATTCGCTGTGCCAGCCACATGAGAGGGCGCCTCCGTAGTTAGTAGCAGTCTCCCGCGGGACTACGCCCTGTTGGAAACGCTGAGCAGATGGCCCAAAAAGGTCTTGTTTGGTGAGCTGTCAAGGGAAACTGCTCTAGTTGATGAGTAACCAAGAAGATTCTCGCTCATAGTTCTTGACCATGTGGGAGGCCATGAGTTCATGAGGACGTGGGTGAAGGGGCTGTATGGGGAGGTGCACAAGTTTGTTCGGAGAGCCATACAAACCGAGAGCAGTGCCACCGGAAACTGCAATAAGACTATTCCGATGACGTGCTACCTCCTGGATGATAGTCCTCGTTGAGACATAGGGCTAGATGACTAGTTCGGCGGAAGACTCCGAATGCTGGGTGTTCACGTGTTCACGAACGTTTTGGAGTCTTGAGGTTGGGAAGCGGTCGTAGTACATATACGGAAAGACAGATACAGTTAAGTTTCTAAAGCTGGCAGCTTCCAGGACATCCACTTCGTTCCATTGCCTAGTGCTGCTCGTTCCACGAGGATATCTTGGTGGAGATAGTCGTAGATGTGGAAGCGGATCTCACGTGGTAGCGTCAACAGGTGGGGAGTAGCTGACCCTGCGACCATTAGTTGTGGCGCCGCACCATGGCGGACATACTTGGTAGACAAACACCTTCTGCGTCATGTTGACAAGCTACACGTACCATGGTTGGAGAGTGATGTCATGCGTGAGTTGCAATCCCGGAAGACAGCATTGTTGGGGTGAATGGATGAGAGGATTGAGCAGCAGAAGCTATAGAAAGTCAGGAAGCAACAGCGCACGGATGCCGCACTACCCGTTTGGCACGTGGAAGGGAGGTGAAGGTGACCTTTACAGCTCAAGATTGACGTGTGCCGAAATCTACACACTTGATATTTACTATGAATTGATTCAAAGAGTGCGGGAATTACTACTGTTCATAAGCCTAGTGCAAATTGTAAGAGCTCGTGAGATCGGATAAAGCGCTGTAGCTGGCGGTCCCTACGCGGACCTACGTGTCACTACACAGAGCGAGCAGGAAGAGAAATTGGGGCGCCAGTGAATCAGCGAGGCAATGTCATTTTTGGAACAGGGAGCGTCCATAGACTAAGCAAAGTTGCTGCTGCGTCGGTGACGACGACGACAAACTCGTGACCCAGATCCTTCGTCCACCATCGGAGAACCCTCACAGTCGAACCGAAGGTGTCTATTAAAAGAAGAAGGAGGTTCGGACTCCATCCAGAGTCCCAAGGCCTTCCATAAACATAATATCATGCTGGTTGCTTGCGGTTGCCAACAGACGCCCGCAGCTTTATGAAACCGGACCAGACAATCTGCCTGATTGATTGATTAACAGGGGGTTGGACCAAAAAGCACGCTTGAATGAGTCGATTGACGGTCAGATACCTCGCGAGTAGGTATGGGAAGCAACAATAAGGGTTACAAGAACGTAAGCGTGGCGTCAAAGCCCCCCTGCAGCAGCATTACTCTGAGATCGTCAACACCGTCTCTTTCTCCATCAACGAATCAACACTATCCCTCTCTTTCCCCGCCCGCCCGCAAACTTTTAGCAAAAAAACATCTCCAAACAACGCCGACACAACGTCAAACGCCCCCCACCCCCTCCACATTACTCTACAACCTTCCACATAATCTGTCTACGCTCCACAGCCTCGTCCCCTAGCCTCCCCACCTCCTTCTCTTTCTCCAAGCACCCCTCCTCCTCCACCCATCCCACAACCTGCTCGCGCTTAGGCTTGAACTCGATCCCGCTCTGCTCGCTCAGAAAATCCGTCCACTCTATGAACCCGACCGGCATCTTGCCGTACACGATATCATACGCTGTCCACCGGTCTCGCACGCCGTGGTGCATAGTATACAAATGCGTTCTACACTGCGAGACGACGTGTTCGTCGCAGGTGGGGAAGTTGGGCTCTGAGACGCGTCGTGTTGTTATTCGGCGGCAGTTTGCGCGCTGGCGCAGGGGCAGCGAGGCGATGGTGTCGGGGAGCAGATTGAGTTTGTCTTTTGAGGTCCAGTCGGCGTGTTTTGGGACGGGTTCGTTGGTGTAGAGCTGCAGGATCAGGCATTCTGCGATGCGGAAGGTGGTGAGTTTTGGGGCGAGGCGGGTGAGGGCGGTCAGTAGGTCGACGGGGTCGGCTTTGGGGTTGTCGCGGTCAGGGCTGTAGCGTAGTGTGACGCTTCTTACTTGGAACAAGGCCGCTTCGTCTTTGTGCACCGTTGCGGCGTCCTTGGTCCAGTATTCTTCGTCATTTCCCTGGTTGCGATTGAATATTATGGCAGCGAGGTCTTTGGTGGGGCCAGACTCCTTGTATTCAGCGTTTAGTCTTGTGCAAACGCGAAACACGTTTGGATAAGGTGCCTTGGTGACTCTGACAAAAACCTGTGAGTCTCCTATCTTCCTGATGCCACGCAGCTCCAGGTCTCTATAAAGGTAGCGGTAGATTTGATTCCTGGTTTCCCGTGGGAGAGAAAGAAAACTCGACTCTGAATTTTCTAACTGCATGGTGGCTACAATTTTGGAGAGCGGCGTGAAAGAACTGATATATACCGTGTCCGGGCAAGACCCATGGATAGCCGGTACCATAGTAAGGATCATGTAGGGTCTTATGTAGAAAGGCTCATGCATAATCGATTTCCTAAAGCGCGCTCAGCACATGATGTGATGAACTCCTGATCCGACTTACCTATACCAATCTTTCGTAAACTACTCAGCATTTCGGTAACGAGTCGTGGCGTGCACTCGCAATTCTGCGACTTGCAAACGACCGCTTGATCCCTGGCACCCAAAAGAGCATCCGCCCCTCTCCTTACCTGAACCAGTTTCAGATCTGACGCAAAATGTACATAAATACTGTGGTTACCTCTCCTCCACCGTCCGATCCCTTCAACCACGGGTCATTGCGCCTGACCCCGCCCCTCAAAATCCCACAATAATTGGTCTCCAAGTCTACGACCCGGCAAAGAGTAAGTAAAAAACCAGGCGTATCTAGGTTGAGTCTCCGAGAGTTGCTACAAATCGAAGCAGTCAGTTGTTTTCAATCTCGACTAGGCGACATCTCGTATGCGAACGAGATCTCATATGCGAAACGGTGCTGAGCAAAACATGAGAACACCACCCGAGCCGTGTGCTGAACGCCCGCAATCTGCGCTTCACGGCCCATGTTTTGTTCGCACTCACCGTGCACTTCCCGACTAACGAGTCTCAGTAGCAGCAGCAGCGGCGCATCTCCGCTGTTGACGAACACATGATGTTGATCACAATGCGAGGTATGTTGCAAAGTAGAGGTCGCGGTCGCCGTCACCGTCGTACATATTACCGTGGAGCTGGGAGACCAGTGCAGATGCATGAGACGTGCGTGTAGAGGGTGCAATTCGCGAGGGCTTGACAGCTTCGTAGCTGCGGCGGGGATCTTGTTCAGGTAGCTGCGGTCGGCGGAGACCCCTGTCCCCAGGCCACCGATTCTCGCTCGACTCGTAGTCAGACACGCGCGTTTGAGTGAGAGCAGAGCGTGCTGAGGTGATGCTCTTGACAGACGTTGTGGACTTTTTAGGACGCCGCCTGGAAGCCGTGGCAAAGGGTGCTGAATTCTTGGAATTGTAAAGACGCTCATGGTAGAGGATTGCATGCTTGGAACGCTCAAAAGCTCAATCGCTGCGTTGCAGATTCATTTATTCATCCATCTTGGCTTCGCCTCAGTCCCTCCCTCGACTTCTGCTCCTACTCCGTGTCGGACTGGTAGTGCGCTCGCCCTCGCTTCTCTCCCCAGGACTCCTACTGCGCCGACGATCCCTGCTGTCATAGCTTCTGCTTCTGCTCCTACTCCTCGTCCTGCTGCGGCTCCGACGCCTGTCCCTGCTATCATAGCTCCGACTCCGACTCCGACTCCTGCTATCGTAACTCCTGCTCCTGTAGCTCCTCCTGCTCCCCTCACTGCCCACACTCCCTTCCCTCTCCTTCACCCTCGCTCTCTCATCCTCCTCGTCCAGCATATCCACCTCTCCATCTAACGGACTCTCTCTCGGCTCGAGCAAATCCAGATCCTCGAGATTCGCCCGACTAGGCAGCTTCCACAGACTCGTCGCGCAAATACGGTCCTTGGTGAGCAAGTCATCCACAAACTGATCCACGTACGTGAGGCTGAAGTTTTCTTTCAGCCGGCGCTTGATCTTGCGGTAGTCGGTAAGGAGTGGCTCGAGCGTGGTGTAGATCTCGACGGGCTCCCAGGCAAGGCGAATGTAAAATGCAGCGAGGCAGCGGAGGTATTTGAACATGCCGAGCTTACCTTCTGCGTTTAAATCGCTTTTTCTCTCTTTCCCCTCGTTATCGTCGCCGTTCTGTGGTTCGCTCTTTACATCCTCGCCCTCTTCTTCCTTTTCTTCTTTCCCCTCTTCCTCCTCGTCGTCATCCCCCCTGAAATTCAACATCTCAAGCACAATCCGCTTCTCCGGCACCAACTGCAGCATCTTGAACGCCAGACACAGGAACGGCGTCGGCCGCCCTGTAATGCCCGACGTGCCGCCAATGAACTTGAGCTCGACTGCGCGGTCGCACAGCGTCGCGGCGTTGAGGCCGAAGCATTGCTCTTTCCAGTAGTACGACTCGGTAATGCGCTCGCGCACGCCCTTTTCGAAGAGGAGCGCGGGGTTCTGCCCGCGGATCAGAAGGCCGTTGTAGCCCCGGTCGTCGAGGAGGGCGGACGCGTCGGCGCGGTCGTAGGCTGGCTTCGACATGGGCGTTGCTGTGTGGGCATGCGATTGGGATGTGTGAAGAGCGAGCGTGGCTGTATGAGTATGGAGGAGGTGGGTGGGCTGTATGCGCGTGACGGCGGTTTGGCGGTGGTGGAAGCTCGTCGCGAAGTCGCGAACAATTTGAGGCTAAGAATCCTTGCTCCCTTTCTTATCGATTGTCTGCGCCCCGTTGCCCCGCGCAACCATGGCCCCCAGCACTCAGCCCTATGAGCGTCTGGCCCGCAGAGCAACGTCACACGCGTTTCTGGCTGACGCTTGCTTGCACGAGCTGCATTCTCCTGATCGCATTGTCGGAAGCAGTGGTTTTGCAGTGACTCTATCCTGAAATAGATTGCAAGATTCCAATACCCCGTCGTTGCTGCACAGTGGTTTTCGAGCATGGGCAGGCTGCTGCTCAGCAGCGGGCAGGTGTCTGTCATCCTGTCCGCAACCATCGGTATGCACATGCACATGCACATGCATATCCAGACAGTACTTCAACATCACTGACGCCGTCGCAGTCTTCGCATTCACATTCGCCCTTTTCCTCTCTGGCTACGTGCTGCAACAACGCTATGTACACAACCTCCAGGCGGCGATAAAACCGCGCACACCAAAACCCCTACCTGTCCCGAAACCGATTGTACCGCCAGCGCTCGATGAGAAGTGGGCACGGCCGGCGAATGGGCGTCCGAATGCGGAGGACACAATGGCGCAGTACATGAGCGGGCAAGAGCTGGACTGGAGCAGACTGGGCTATGTGCAGGTTGTGAGGGAGCATGTTGAGCTGTGCAGTGCAGTAATGCTGCTGTCGGACCTGCACAGGATGAAGAGTCCCGCGCGGAGAGTGCTGATGTTCCCCAAGCTGTGGCTGCAGGAGGCGGATGCGAAGGGGTATAGCGCGGAGATGGCGACGACGAGGAGACTGTTGGGCACTGCGGCGAGACGATATGGGGTCACGCTGATTCCCATGGAGCCCATTCTCGACGGCGCAGATGCCACGTTGCCGTCGTCATATTCACTGGCGACACTGTACTCACTGGTCGACTACGAGCGACTCCTCTACCTGCAGGGACCAGGAGTGCTGCTCGATGCATCGTCGCTGGACTCGCTGCTGGCGTTTTCCAAATCAGAGCCCATGGCCGCGTACCCAGCGACCCCAGCGAGGAGAGACATGTCTACGGCGCTGCTGATGATCCACCCGACGCAGGCGAGCTTCCAGCAGCTCAAGGCGACGCGCTCATCCAACCCCTCCTCGGACCTCGAACTCTTCAGGAAGACGTTCCATGCGCCGGAATCGCTCATCTCGGAGTGGTCGCTGTCCATGGGCAACGTTGTGTACGAGTCGCAGGCGCTGCGCACCGTGGGCGACAACTTCAACGCGACTGCATTCGAACAGTCGACGACGTTTGTGCGTCTGTCGGACCCAGAGTTGCCGGGCCCAGAATACGACGTGCCGTACTCGACGCGGGTGAAGCTGCGGCCAGCGAACGAGCAAGCGCAGGAAGCGTGGAGCAGGCTGTACGAGCGATTCCGGCAGCAGCGAATGGAGGTGTGTGGGCTGGATCTCGAGTACTACTCGCCGCTGGTGCTGACGGGGCTTGGGGCGGGTGGTGCGAGTGATGAGCTGTGAGAAGGGGGGGAGAAGAGAGAAGAGAGAAGAGAGAAGATACCCAGGCGTTATGGTAAAGTCAATGTACATGTGTTTGGTATGAGGGATGCTGTGTGTGACTAGATGTGTTGATATAGTGTGTAAATTGCATGTGTTGATGTGTGAGTAGTCGTGTTGATGCAGTGTGTGAATCGCATGTGTTGATGTGTGAGTAGTCGTGTTGATGCTGTGTGTGACTAGTGGTGTTGATACCATGTAACTAGATGTGTTGATGCTGTGTGCGACTAGTCGTGTTGATGGATTGCACGTATTGATGCTGTCTGCAACTAGACGTGTTGAAGCTGTCTGTGACTTGACATACTAAAATTACCTGTAAGTAGACATATTAAAACTAGCTGTAACTAGACATACTAATACTACCTGTAACTAGATAGACTAATACTGTCTATAACTAGGCATACTACAACTATCTATAAGTAGACACACCCATACTACCTGTAGCTAGTCATACTAACACTATCTACAAGTACATGTTCACAATGTCTGTGTGTCGCTGATAGCAGTCTCTTGAGGTCTGCCGTGCAGAGGGCCTCGACCGCACGATCGGCGCATGTACTCGCGGGTAATAGGGCATGACGCAACCAATCCAGGGCGGCCAATCCGCGGCGCAGGGCTGGGTGCAGGCCGGGGTGAGCTGGGCCGGGGCGAGGTGGGAGCTTGGGTGGAGGGCTGCGCTGGCCGAGCTGGCTGCGAGCTGGCGACGACTGACAATGTGTTTACTGAAGCATTCTCGTTGCATCCAAAGCGTGCAGCGTGGAGCGTGGAGCGTGCACGGCATTGGAGCGCCTCGGCCATTCGCAGAGTGACGCTGCACTGCTGCAAACGCCCAAGCCTGCGTGAAACAAGTGCAAGTGGACTGCAGCCCGCAGGCCGTGGACCGCAGCTGCTCCAGCCTCACCCGCCAACCCCTCACGGCCAGCCTGCCGCGCTCCCAGCTCCCCCAGCTCCAGCTCCAGCTCCCAGCTCCCAGCTCCCTCGTCGCCCTCGCCCCCTTCGCCGCACCCCCCAGACGCCCGCCGCAACCCGTCGTCTTGCCGCGTCTCCTGCTGCCTGTGCCTGTGCCTGTGCCTGCGCCTGTGCCTGTGCCTGCGTCTGCGCCCGCGCATTCCGCCCACCCGCGCCCGCCCAAGGCGCCGCCGCCGTTCCCGCCGCCGCCCCAGTGCCAGCAGCGCGCCCAGCACCCCCAGCGCCCAGCAGCACCGCTCGCTCCCTCGCGCAGGGCTCGCAGGCACCGCCAGGGCAGCGCTTGCATTCCTCGCGCCGCGCGCCCGCAGCTCGTAGCATGCCTACCCTCGGCTTCCTCAAGAAGAAGCGGACGAAGGACTCGGGCGGCTCCAAGGACCTCGATTCGCCGACGTCGCCCATCAAAGAAACATCGTCGGGCTCGCCCATCACCCCAACCACCTCCAAGAGCCGCGCCTCGGGCTCCTTCCACCTGACCAAGACGCGCACCAACGACAGCGCCCTGGGCCACGCCGCCTCGCAGCAGCACTCGCACCCGCAGTCGCAGCACCAGCACCAGCAGCACCACCCGCAACCCCCGCCCTCTGCATCGCCCCCCGCCTCGCATGCCCCCTCGGCCGCGCCGCACAAGCCGACCGACTCAATGAACCCCGCCTACCCCGTCGCGAGCCCGCACTCCAACCCCCAGCAGCCCCCCCACAACGTCGCCAGCATACAGAACCTGATCCACCCGACCAACAGCGCCGCCCCGCCCTCGACGCAGCAGCAGCACCAGCTCGGCCTCGCCAAGAATGGCAATGGCAATGGCAACGGCGGCGGCGGCGGCGGCGTGCAGTTCCAGGCCCAGCCGCTCAACCAGACCCGCGTCACAAAGGGCAAGTACTCGCTGACCGACTTCACCATCCAGCGCACCCTCGGCACCGGCAGCTTCGGGCGCGTCCACCTCGTCCAGAGCAAGCACAACCAGCGCTTCTACGCCGTCAAGGTGCTCAAAAAGGCCCAGGTCGTCAAGATGAAGCAGGTCGAGCACACCAACGACGAGCGCCGCATGCTGCAGCAGGTCAAGCACCCCTTCCTCATCACCCTGTGGGGCACCTTTCAGGACAGCAAGAACCTGTACATGGTCATGGACTTTGTCGAGGGCGGCGAGCTCTTCAGTCTGCTGCGCAAGTCCCAGCGCTTCCCCAACCCCGTCGCCAAGTTCTACGCCGCCGAGGTCACTCTCGCCCTCGACTACCTGCACTCGCACAACATCATCTACCGCGACCTCAAGCCCGAGAACCTGCTGCTCGACCGCCACGGCCACCTCAAAATCACAGACTTTGGTTTCGCCAAGGAGGTGCCCGACATCACATGGACCCTCTGCGGTACCCCCGACTACCTGGCCCCCGAGGTCGTTGCTTCCAAGGGCTACAACAAGTCGGTCGACTGGTACCTTTCCCCCTCCCTCCCTCTCCCCTCCATACACACCCCTGTGCCTTGTATTGTACTAACGTCTCCAGGTGGTCTCTCGGCATCCTCATCTTCGAGATGTTGTGCGGCTTCACCCCCTTCTGGGACGGCGGCTCGCCCATGAAGATTTACGAAAACATCCTCAAGTCGCGCGTCAAGTACCCGCCCTATATCCACCCCGACGCCCACGACCTGCTGCAGAAGCTCATCACCCCGGATCTGACCAAGCGACTTGGCAACCTGCACGGTGGCAGCAAGGACGTCATGAACCATCCCTGGTTCGCAGAGGTAACGTGGGACAGGCTGCAGAAAAAGGACATTGATGCACCCTACGTACCACCCGTCCGCGCTGGCGTCGGCGATGCCAGCCAGTTTGACAAGTATCCCGAGGAGACGGAGGCGTACGGCCAGGCTGGCGACGACCCGTGCGTGGCGAAACCTCCTTACGACCTAGAACATGTGCTAAAGTGTCCCAATAGGCATGGACATCTGTTCCCAGACTTTTAGACATACTTCCCGCCCCTGCGCCGTATGAAGGTCCAAGTCTTCTCCTACCTTACCCAACCCAACCTTACACCCCTCTGTACGCCCTCCCAGCGGCCATGTTCGAATATCGATCCGCTCTCTCCTTGCCTTGCGATCCATTACCAATCATCACACCCTTCGTGCGGCATTGTGTTCCGCCAATGTACTTCTCTCCTTATCTTTGTCCTCTACGTTTCCTAAAAAATCTTTCTCCGTACGCTTGGATACGCGCCATCGTCGAGGCGATCCGATGGCTGTGCAGCTATTTGTTATTGTTAGGCGGATCTGGATCCGCGTTGTGCACGCACTGCACTGTCGCCAGTTGGCAATCACAGAGGGGGTAGGGTAGTAGTCTAGTGCCAATGCAAAAATAACACGTTTTGACAAACAACTCATGCTTTGACATTTGCCATTTGCCATTGACCATTTGTACCAAGAAGAAGAGATTGAGACCATTGTGTCTTGACGATTCATCAACATGACGTCATACTCCCCCCAGCACCATCCCATCCCATCCCATCCCGTCCGAAAACGGAATAGCCGGCGCGCGCCCAGAAAGCGGGGACAACTTCGGCAACGTCTGCGACTCAGTGCAGCGTTGCGAGCGTGCTGTGAAGGTGTTTGTTCCTAAGGAAATGGGAGACGGGGGGTGGTTAATAATTCCATGATTTCAGGGGTTGATCTGCTTTCGTCGTCTGTTGGTCTCGGGGTCTGGTTGTTTGTGTTGTCTTCTTCTTCTGTGTCTGCTTTTTGTCTTCATGTGCGCCTGCCGTCTTCGTCTTCGTTGGGTACCTACCTCTGCGTTCCTCTCACTTTCGTCTTCTCTTCGTCCTCATGTGCGCCTTCACTTCGTCCTCATGTGCGCCTTCTTTACGTCTTCATCTGCGCCTTCCGTCTTCGTCTTCGTTGGGTACCTACCTCTACATTCCTCTCACTTTCAATTTCTCTCCTCTCCGCTCTCTGCCACCACCTCTCCCCTCCACGACCCTTCCTTTCCCTTCACTCCACTCAGCACTACCACCCTCAGCCACACACACATAGCTGCACCCCCTACCCCATCCTCGGCCTGGCGTATGTCGCGCCCATAGCGCGTGATATTGCACTCCGCGCTTTGAAGAAGTAGGATAGCAGGATAGGACTGGGATGGTATGTTGTTCATGCATGCGACGGTTGTGGTGGGTGTGGGGGTGGGTTGTTGCCTGTATTGGAGCTTTCTTCCGTGAAGAGATGGAGTGTCTGAGAGTTGTGTGTCAGCGGTACTATACCCAGATGCGAAGCCTGGACTTGTATGTGATGACAAGATGCATACTCTACTGCCCAGTCAGTCAGCCAGCGGGATGGTGATCGTTCTGATCATCCTGCACCTGTCGCAATAGCCATGCGTCAGCAGACGATCGACACGCTTTCGATGTTGACAAAGTGGTAGCAAGGATAGAGGAGGATACATGGAGAACGGTGCGTTCTGCTCATGCATCGTTGTGTAGTGGCGATGCTTCCTTACCCGTCAGGAAAGCCGCAACGTCGGGGGCGTGCCTCCACCTCACCACCCGGATGACCCAAGCTTAGAGCTTCGAGCCCAGACGCTTCGTACCAATACCTCTGACCTACAGGTAGTGTCTGGGCCACATGACCTTACCTCCGCTTTACGAACCTTTGGAGGTTTCAATGGCCTTGGTATCGGAATTCAAGAGGAGACGCCTCGCCAAGGATCGTGCCTTTTCGGGCGTCTTAGTCATGAAGGCAGTGTGGGCAGCATTGAGGCGGACATAGACTCGTCTTCAAGGCAGTGTCGATGGGCGACATGGCACTGCCACTTCGTTGTTCCTCAGTGAGAAAGGACCGAACGATTCTACCATCAAACACAAGCGGTCAATAATTGGAACTTCAACAACATACCCACTCAGCAGTATCAGCAGTATCAGCAGTATCAGCAGTATCAGCAGTGTCAGCGTGTTCTTGAGCTGTTGTTGCGACATCTCCTCGGACAGTCCGGCACTGCTGTGACTCCAGCGCGGTACCCACCGCCAAGAGCAGCTTTGCGCCCAACGTTCTGCGCCATGCATGTCCAGCTCGATTTCTCCTGATACCGATAGAATTTTCTCGCTGGCAGCGGGTCTATTGCTGCTTCTCCGGTGCTTGCACAGTCCGATGTCGCGACCAGCCACGCTCACATGTCTGGACCTTTGTGGACGAGGCCAACAACGCACCACGACAGCCACAGAAGACTATCGCCGCGGGATACTATTTCGACAGGTGACTGGAGGCTCGTGTCTGTGATTTGAATTTCTGCAATTCCAGCCATGATGATATCGATACATCACAGTGCTGCGGTAAAATCAACTCGGCGAGACCATGACGGCAGCCGAGCAGAAATTGAGTTATTATACTCCTCCACGGCATTGGAATGCCAAAAAATATCTCGAGGATCATCAGTCAAGTGTGCTAGCCCGCACTGCTGGTGCGAGATAAGGCAGTGTTGATTGGCCTCATTGGCCAGGAAGCCGTTCGCCAGGAGCTTTACCCCGGATTGCACGAGCGATCACAGAAACCGCGACAGATCTGGAGTAAGTACTGGGCAACCAAGACAATACTGAGACCTGTGTGATCATTGCCATCGTTATCAGCGTTGTGCTACGCGAAATTGATGCTTATCGGCTGGTCGACTGCACAGGAACAGCTAACCACATCTTTGCACGACGATCAGTACGCCTGGAGAAAACAAACGTTAAGCTGGCGTCGGTCATACCTCTATGGTTAGGAATTTTCTGCGAAGATTGTCTCGTCTCAAGCATTCCTTCCCAGCGACGATGCTATCAATAGCAGGTACAAGCCATAGCAACAATAATCACTCGTATCAGCCTGTAGACACCTTCAAATTGTCAGCAGCACCGCGGAGAACCTACATCTCTTTTTATCTGCTGCGGCTCTGATAAGGTCGTCTCAAAGCGGTAGGGAGAGAAGTTGCCAAGAGATAGCGAGAGATAAGAGAACGCCTGCTCCGCCGCCAGAGAAGTTCCCGGTCCCCACCATCCCACGTTCAGCGTAGAATCAGCGAATCGCAGTCGTCCGCATCAACGTTACGCCGCAATTTCAGCATTTCGACCTGACATCCATGCTTCGCGAGGCTCTACCGAAACGTTTCCAAGAGCTAGAGGGCGCCACAGCGCTGATCGGAGACGCACCGAAGCTGCGGTCGACCTGTGCGCTCTCCCGCATTCTGGTCGTAAGCGTGTTGGACGCCAACGTAGATAACGAAAACGCCAAAGCCTCCAGCTCCAGCCCAAGAGCTCAATTATCACCCTTGGCACCGTGGATGATGTGCAGCTCAGGCTTAGATTAGGAAAGGCCTGCGTCACAGTACTCGACCGCGGAAGTAGTGAATTCACTATCTGTGATGCGGAATATATAACTTCTTGTGCCGTATCTTCTCGTCTTATCTGTAGGCATACAGCAGCTCCTCTCTACAGTAGGACCCGCATACACCCCAGTCTCTCCACCCAGATTCCCCAGACCTTCTGCGAATCATCCTGCACAATGGGTTTCGAACTGAGGCAGCTCTGGTCGGCGCCAGAGATCAACCCCTACAACAAGAAGGCGAAGTCGATCCCCATCTTCAACATTGTAGACAAATATGGTCGTGTCTTCTTCTTCAGCTATCTCGGGTTCTTCATCGCGTTCTGGTCATGGTGAGTGTTCTCCACAATCCACAATTTCGCTCCACAGTGTGCTGACAGCCTCCAGGTACGCGTTCCCGCCTCTGGTATGATGACCCACAACCCCACCCAATCAACATTCGGCTTACATCGCTGCAGCTCAGCATCAGTATCAAGAAGGATATGCATCTGTCCCAGAATGAGGTCGCCAATTCTAACATCATTGCGCTGACTGCGACACTGCTCGTGCGAGCTATCGCCGGCCCCATGTGCGATCACATTGGTCCTCGCAAGACTTTTGCTGCTCTGCTCTTCATGGGTGCCATCCCCACTGCGCTTGCAGGTACGGCCAAGAATGCCATGGGCCTGTACTTCATCCGTTTCTTTGTTGGTATCCTTGGCGGTACTTTTGTACCGTGCCAGGTGTGGACCACTGGCTTCTTTGACAGGAACATTGTCGGTACTGCCAACGCTCTGGTCGGTGGTTGGGGCAACTCTGGTGGTGGCATCACCTAGTAAGTAATCTTGATCGCAACCTGTTCGACCCGACTAACAATCAACAGCTTCGTCATGCCCGCCATCTACGATTCGCTCCGCAATGACCGTGGCCTGTCTTCGCACGTCTCGTGGCGTGTCTCTTTTATTGTTCCTTTCATTCTCATTACCGTCACTGCGACTGGTCTCCTCTTCCTCACTGATGACACACCCACTGGCTCTTGGGCCGACCGTGGTGCTGTTGTCGTGCGCGGCACTCACCAAGCCAATGTCGTTGCCACCACTGGCGGTATCATGGACAAGCCTGCAGCAATGAACGGTTCCATCAGCTCATCGGACGAGAAGAAGAGGGAGCCCGAACGCGATGTCGAGTCCGCTTCTACTTCCGATGACGGTCAAATACTCGACGAGGTCCAACACGAAGTCGTCGTCAAGCCCACCTTCAAGGAAGCCATGAAGGTTGTAGCCTCACCCCAGACCCTCATGCTTTGTGCCGGCTACTTCTGCTCCTTCGGTGGTGAGCTCGCCATCAACTCCATCCTCGGCTCCTACTACCTCAAGAACTTCCCCTACTTGGGCCAAACACAGTCCGGTCGCTGGGCCGCCATGTTCGGCCTCCTCAACGTGATCACCCGCCCACTCGGCGGCTTCATCGGCGACCTCATCTACAAGTACACCAATGGCAGCCTGTGGGCCAAGAAGTTCTGGATTCACTTTGTCGGCGTCATGAGCGGCATCTTCCTCATCGTCATCGGTCAGCTCGACCCCCACAACCTCGACACCATGATCGGGCTCATTGCGCTCATGGCCATCTTCATGGAAGCAGGCAACGGCGCCAACTTCGCGCTTGTGCCGCACATCCACCCTCACGCCAACGGTATCCTGTCCGGTATTGTCGGTGCGACGGGCAACTTTGGTGGTATCATCTTTGCTATCATCTTCCGCTACCACCCTGGGCAGTATGCGCGGGTGCTGTGGATCATGGGTTGCATGGTTATTGCGCTGAACTTGTGCCTAGCATGGGTCAGGCCGATTCCCAAGGGCCAGATTGGTGGTCGCTAGGAATTGCATAATGCTGTAATGAACTTTTGTTGTCTGTAATTTAGCGCTTGTTCCGAGATACCTTACACTATGAGATTGGGATAGATCCAACTGGGATACAATCAATGTATTACTTGCCCCTTCTGAGACTTACCTTCACTTCACCTGTTTGTTGCCGTGTGGGGTCTGGGCTCGTGCTCAAGCTGCCCTTTGCTTTGCTGCCTGCTTAGCTTTCCACCTGCAGCTGCTTCCTCAACCCATTTTCTTTTACCTTTCCATCTGCAATTTCAACTCGCTACACACAACACCAACGCATCACGGATTCACATACATCTAAGCGGGCGCACCATCTTCGAGTGACTGAACGCAGTTGCGCTGTCGCGTTGAACAATGGCCACGACAACCGCGCCGAACCTTCTTACACTCCAGCGGGAGATACGCGATCAAATTTACGGCTATCTGCAACGCGAGGTTAATGTCTATGGTGATGAGCCTGACACAATGCTCTGGTATAAGGTGGTGCTGAAGAACGCCCCACTCGTTGCAGTGCTTCTGACCCACTCTCGACTTTACGAGGAGTACATTCAAGCGGACTGCTTCAAGAATCTATCTGCAGATGCTGATATCATTTTTCACCCCTTACCCTTACAATTCCAACCAAGCGCAGCAGATGTTGATGCTTGCAGTCGCGTGCGCCATCTCACCCTGAGAACCTGCAACATGATGACATGCAAAACCACGATGATCGGAGAGAGACTGCGGTCAAATTTTCCTAACTTCTATACCCTGCGTCTCCTTGAATTCTCTTGGGCTGGTAGCTTTAACACAGATGAGTTGCGTTTGGAGCTCTCTGCCTATGCCAAACCGAACCCTGGATCGCCACCCAATAACCTGGCTGGGCTGAGGTTGATGCAGAGCGCCGGTGCCTTCAAGTATCTCTATTGGGCACCGGAAAGCCTTCATCAACTTTACCGGATTCAAGTCTGCACGTACGCGGAGATACCATGCGAATTCTGGACCCCTGAGCAAGTAGGTTTTTACAAAAACGACAGGGAGTACCCAGGACACGTTCTCGAAGCTCTTGAACGGCAGCGGCCCGGTATATCAGCGCTGCTATCTGCGAAGCTCTTGGGGTGGACGGATATCAGAACGTCCTAAGCACAGGGATGTGTCGTCCGTACCTGGACAAGTCACCTGTTCACTATGAGTACATGCGCAACTGACTGAGCGAATGGAACAAGGAGAGCCTTGAGCTCAAAGTCGGGCTATTGGATCGAAGGCTCGCTCCATCTCAAAAACGTCAGAGAGCTCAAAGTCACTGGTCTTATCCCAACCTGCTTATTACAGTCAAAGGGAAATCAGAACTTCAGAACCAATTGCACCTTCCGTCTCTGTATTCCATAGACATGACCTTACTTGCTCTGAGTCAAATTTCTACTTCAATCCCTCAAGACATCACTCCTCTACCGTGCCCTTCCGCCCCTGACTTGGCCTTAGCTCCTCTGATGCCATTGTGACCCTGCCGAGACGTTTGCTCGCCGCCGCTTTCTAATCTCGCGCAATCAGATTCCAGTACGAGATGCGCTCCTTTGGAACATCATAATGTTGTCTTAGAGTCACGCAGTGGCCAGCTCTTCGCATTTGATGAGGGTTTAGCAGCGAGTACAAGGAAGTTCTGGGCGTTGCACTAGTGTGATTGCGTCACATGGGGAAGGAGGAAGTGCACTTCGTCCTCGCGCTCCCCTGAGCAAGGAAATGAAACACCATACCCACGATTATGGATGCACCTATGTTCTCTCTTACACACATATTGCTTTGATGTTACCAATGAGGGAGAATGATACCGATTGTGTCAGCTTGGGAGCTTGCTGCTCGATATCGGGAGCCTCTGTTGTGCTTCGGTCCTGCCTTCCTTTTCTCTCCTTTCACTTACTTCAATTGGTAGCAGTGGCGTCATTGCATCTCACGTGAGCCCCACCCAAGCTCTACGCAATAACAGAAGGGGCCTTTTCAATCAACACCATTACACCTGCACTCTCTTCCTGCAAAAACGACCAATTCTGCACCCCGTACCCAGCAACATGGCTTTGCCCAACGCCTGCTTGCGGTTGTTCTTACTGCTCTTAACGTTCCTCAAGCTAGTAGCTGGATGCCCGCCCCCGTACAATGATTTCGACTTCCTAGGTAACGAGACTCACACAACCGCCGATCTGGTTCGCATCGCTGTAGATTCTTCTCCATACTCGCCAGAAACTGCATGGGTGGAAGTTGTCACCTCGGTACGTCACGCATCAAGATAAGAGTTCCCTGCATTCAGTAGCTAACACAAGCAGAGCGGTAGGGTTCGTACGCCCTGGCCGCGAGGGGACATTGTATACTGCTTTGCCAACCCCCGTATACGCCAGATGTACGAAACTATTGTCCTGGATGCCTGGAAGCTTTGGTCGGACCGCCTCGGAACGCCTGGACAGGCGAACGGGTTCCAGTTGAGGTTTCGAGAGTTCGATTATGGTCAGCAACAGTGGAGGTACTGCTTCCTGGAGCAGAAACCTGGATACAGCTCCTCCTTACTTTGGTAAGTCAGCTCCAACTGGTGATGGTCTCAATACTCATCTTCTGGCTTTCAAAGGAACCCGTATGTATCAGCAGACGTTCTGGTAATCGATGAGCACCGGCATCCGGCCCCTGGCATGGTAGCGTTCGCCACCCTTGGCTATATACCAGCAGATTTCAAGCCTTCGTGGACTGTGAGAGAATTGCAAGGACGTCGTGCAATTAAGATGGTTCCAGGCGGAAATAACGGTATCAGTAACCAGTGGTGGAAAGCTGCTATAGCCCACGAAATCGGTGAGCTTAAATAGTCGTGATCACATCGAAGTATACAAATTAACACAAAACAGGACACGTCTTTGGTCTCGAACACGAACACCAGCGAGGTGACCGTAAGCGACTCAAGCATATTAGCATGGAATAATAATGACGTTTGCATAGGAGACCAATACATCCGGTTCAATTGTGAAGCTTTGACAGGGTATGCTGAGGCGAAGCGGAAGGTCAGCGCGGATCCACAGTGGAGCATTGCGGATCTCTGCGTGGACGGCGGCAAAGCCTCATACTACAACTTCGACGCGGTTCTTCAGTACGATAACCGTGACCACTTCGACCGATATGACGATAATGGCAATCCTTGGTACTTACGCCAGCTGTTTCCCCTGGTCTACGACGGCGAATCCCTCATGCACTACCCATCTCATACGCCTAACTTTAACGATCCGAATCTCAAGCTTCGTACAGATCTCACGTTCTGGAAGAACAGGGGGCCGAACTTCGTCCCACCAGCGACTGTCACTAATGACGACTTGGAGTATATTCCGATACGGTACTGGCCAAGTGGCCAAGACATCGAAGGTCTGAAGCGGATCTACCCTTGGATGGGCGGGTGGCCATGAAGAAAGGTAGGCTACCACGCGACTGAACACTCTAGTTCGGTAGGGGCAGAAAGCTCTTTTACACATTTGAACAGGGAAAGGGTTGTGGAGGTGTCAGTGTGCGGGTATGACATACCAAAGAAGTAGCAATAATACTACACGCGCGTGAATATGCGTGAACTTTTGAGAATGAAATGAACGATTATTTGGTGTGATGTCCATTGATCAGTATCGTCAGAGGGGAGCTAGAACGCTTTCGACACGCGGAGTGGGGCCGTAGGGCTTCCTGCAGCTGTATTCGCGCTCCACCTCTGCATACCTTAGAGCGCACCCCGTAACAGGACGAACAAAAGCAATTGGCGTCCGGTGCACATTTTTATGAATACGCTCATCCTGATCGCACGTCACGTCTGCGTATTAGTAGCATGCTGTTGACCAATTCCTCTGTCGCCTCCTTTACGCGGAGCTCATCATGACGACACGATGCTGGACGTGTCCCTGGGCGGCTGCGCAAGGTCCAAGTATAATAAGGGAAGCTTACCATGGGCATAGCATATCGTACTATACATCTTCATACAGCCTGTACGTTTAATCAAGCCACAACATGGATACGATCAAGAATGCAATCTTTAGCAACACGTTCGATCCAGACACCGAGATCCCAGATCTTAGCGGCAAGGTCAGTTACGCTCATCATATTTATTGTTGCACATGTTGACATTTGTAGGTATATGTAGTTACTGGTGGCTCAGCAGGCATTGGTTTCGGCATCGTCGCCCACCTTCTCCAACACAATGCTCAAAAGATCTACCTCCTTTCACAAAGCGAACAACACGCCGCCGAAGCACAAGATGCATTGAAGCACTGGGGAGACGCCAGCCGAGTCGAATGGAGACAGTGCAACCTTGAGTCCTTCAAGCAGACAGACAAGGTTGCAAGGGAGCTGTCGAAGGAGCTGGACAAGCTCGATGCCTTGATATGCAACGCTGGTCTTGGTGTCGGTGTCTACAACGAGAGTGAGGACGGCTTGGACACCCACATGCAAGTCAACCACTTTGCACAGGCACATCTGATGCTCACTCTCCTGCCCATCCTGCAGAAGACGCCAGAATCACGTCTCGTTGCGCAATCCTCCGATCTCCACCGCGCCGCAAGCAGCGACTTCAAGTTCGCTTCTATTGAGGAGATGAACCAGGATATCGGCGCAATGCAACTGTACAACCGCACGAAGCTTGCACAGGTCATTTTCTTCCATGAGCTCGTCCACCGCATCAAGGCCGGCCAGTTCGGCCAGATCACTGGCAACACCGGCTTTCCCTGGATCAACGCCACGCACCCCGGCGGAGTTTCTACCGATCAGCAGGAGCAGGCCATTGAGGCATACGGCACGCTTGGCAAGATTGGTGTCGCTGCTGTGCGACCGCTCATGAAGGACCCTGTAAAGCAAGGCTGTCGTCCAATTCTGTTCGCTGCAACGCATCCTGACATTGTCAAAGATCAGGTGCAGGGCAGCTACATCGTGCCAGATCGTAAGGTGACAGAGCCTTCCGATCAGTCGAAGAGTCCGGTCTTGGGTCTGAACCTGTGGAGGCTGACCAAGCAGATTCTGGAGCAGAAGATTGGCAATCTTCCATACACGATGCAAGACGACGAGGTTGGTTCGAGAAACCTGAAGGAGTAGGGTCTTGTTTTGTAAGTGCTGAGCAATCCAAGAGATGCACAACCGTGCCGTAGATCACCCTAATTGATGTAATGAATCATGACTCGACACTTCAAATTCAGCATACAAGACTATGATCAGACAGCGCCGAATCTCAAAACGTCCGCGTTGTTAAGCTATTCATTTCCTACAGCCTCGAAACTTGCAGTAACATTGCGTCGTGGAGAGACTACCAAAGCGCTGTTTACTTCGCTAATCTCGATAACATACGCCTACTGTTTTTGCCAATATACGATATGGCTCTTTGCTCAGCTTATCTATAGCCGTCGGTTGAGACGTACATGTATCTCGAAGGGCGCAGTCCTCTTACCCCGCAACGTCATTCTACGCAAGAGTGGGGCAAAGGAAGCGATGATCGTGATGAGTGCGCAACATGCGGAGCATGTCTTTATAAGTATCCTTGCATTCTACAATGTATGAATGATACTTTTGACTCTTGAAACCCTGCCCCAGTTTGACAAACACACGCACTTAGTCACATCGCCATGTCCAAACTCACAGACTTCAAACTCCTCTCCTTCGACGTCTACGGCACGCTCATAGACTGGGAACGCGGTGCCCTCACAGCCCTCGAACCCCTGCTCCACAAATCCTCAAAACTCGACCTCGATCAAAAGCACATCCTCGAAGTCCTCCACGAAATTGAGTCTTCGGTTGAAAAAGTGCACCCAGACTGGAAGTACTCCCAGATCCTAACCGCCGTACACCCTCAGCTGTGCTCGCAACTCGGACTCGAGCAGCCCACGCAACAGGAGAGCGAGCAGTTCGGCGCGAGCGTGGGGTCTTGGCCCGCATTTCCCGACACAGTAGCGGCGTTGAAGCGGCTGAGCAAAACATACACACTTGTCGTGCTATCGAATGTAGACAACGACTCCTTCGCTGCAGGCAATGCGCACGGTCTCGAGGGGTTTCAGTTCGATGCCGTCTACACGGCGCAGGACATTGGGAGCTATAAGCCGGATTTGAAGAATTTCGAGTACATGCTGAGTCACGTGAAGACAGACTTTGGGGTTGAGAAGGAGCACGTGTTGCAGACGGCGCAGAGCCAGTTTCATGATCATCATCCTGCCCTCGAGATGGGAATTAAGAGTGCGTGGATTTATCGGCCGGGCGCGGTCATGGGGAATAGGGACGATCCGGTTTGGACGTGGAAGTTTGACACTTTGGGTGAGATGGCGGATGCGGTGGAGAAGGAATTGGCAGAGGAGAAATAGAGATTTCATGTTGCATTGTTTGTATTCGTTATGTGAACATCAAAAGTGCGGTGAATGCTACGATTACTTGTTCAGCCTCTTTGCTCGCTCCTCGTCCCGCCACCACGCGCACTGCTCCATCCTGATTCCCTCGGCCTCGGCTTCCATCCGCGGGCCACCCTGCTCTGGAGGGTTGACAACGAGATGACTCCCTGCCGTTCCAGAGTATGTCTCCCATTTGCCGGCACGCGAGTCAGCATATGTGTTTGGGTCGCCGCTGACGACGAAGCTGGCAAAGTAGCTGCTGTAAATTTCCGCGATCTCGGGGTACTGCGTGCCCGCCTGGCCGTTGAAGTAGCTAGCATCGCTGGCGTGGGGTACGCCTTGCCATGTCGGCGCCCAGTTGGGCGTGTTGAAGCGTGCTTTGTAGACGGGTGCGCCAGCGGCTGCAAGCCGGGACGCAGTGTCTTGGACGGGGCAGATGTAACTGTAGTCGCCATATGCGGCGCTGATGCGTTGGAACTGTGGGCTAACGAAGTTCTGGACAACGGGTAGGAATGGTGACTGGGCGCCGTAGGCGCTCGGGTCAGGATACAGGCGCTGCAGGTCTTCGATGTCCTGGTCGTTGAGACCTGGAGCGAGATTCTTCCAGAACGCAACAAACTCGGCGTTGGTGCGTAGATCTTGCGGCGCAAAAGGGCTACCGTCGTCGGTTGCTGAGGAAATAAGGATCGGGATCTTGAAGAAGGTGCCGTCCTCGCCTGAAGTGGAACCGCGCTTCTCAATCAGCGGCCCAGGAGAGACAGGCTGCCAGGGCCAGGTGATATTATACTCGGAGTTGGAGTACATTGCTGATGAGATAAATTGAATGTCATCAACCTCGGCCGCTCGCAAGCAGGCGAGAGCAGCATCGTTAGGTGTTGTAGGGCAGTTGACGTAGTCCATGAACTCCGCAAACTGTCGCTGATACAAGGGGTAGTCAACCCCAGGGAACGCACGTGCCGTTGGCGATCCTGACGCCAGAATGGCTTTGCTAAACAACGGCTTGCCTGCATCTTCACCGTAGTTGTGGAAGAGATGAAGGCCGACAGAGTGTCCACCTGCGCTAAGACCACCAAGCGTCACTTGGTCCTTGTCGCCGCCAAAGTACTTAACATACTTTTGCACAAACTCCAGCATCTGGCGCTGGTCACGAACACCCAAGTTCAAGCCATCCTCCTCTTCCATCAGCTTGCTTGGGATGTTACCAATAGCGCCGAGTCGGTATTGCGCTGTGATGACCATTAATGGCTGGGCGCTCTTCGCAACAAACGCGGCTCCGTCGAAGCTCCTGCCAGTACCACCGACAAATGATCCGCCATGGAGAAAGACAAAGACAGGTAGCTTCTGGTCAACTGGAATTCCAGACGGACGGTAAACGTTCAGATTAAGACAAGCCTCTGACTGAAAAGCAGATCCATAGACGTTCTGCCAGCATGCTGGCCCGTAGGAAGTGGCGTCTTTGATACCCTCGAACGCTGCTGGCCAGGTTACCGGCTTGAACCGGTCTTCGCCAATTGGCTGTGTCGAATAGTCCACGCCAAGCCAAGCATCCACAGATTTGCTGAAGGTCACGGTCCTGAGAAGATTGGCAACGACGTGTGTGCCCTGGAACGATCCATATCCGGGAAGAGTTACGAGAAGCTCTCCGTCTGTTCCATTGGAAGGTGCATCTTGAGTTGGCCGCCCGAGTCCAGTCGTACCAAACACCCAGAAGAGCAACGATGTAGTGCCAAAAAACAACATGATGACGGGAAAGCGTCTTTTGAGCCACCTGAACGACCTGCGTTTTTGCATCGGGGCTTCGCCTCCATTTAATAGCGGCTGATCCAGCGAGTCCGACATGTGCAGTCCTCGACCGGGCCCGGCAAATCTACGGCAGGCTGTGGGCGCAGCAACAGCTAGACGGCGGTTCGGCGAAATTGGAATGGCGCCGTACCCGTGTAGCGCAACGTCGGTTCCTGGCTTTCGCGATACGATTTGGACGTGTGATGTTCAGAGACTGGACGTAATGCGGGGATGGCTCAAGCAAGTGCCCAGACTATGTCACAGACGGTTAGCGACCTGCCAAGTTGAGTGTGGAGCGAATGCAACACAGCGCTCGGATATTTGCCGTGCATCGTGGTGCCTTGTGGGGTCAGCAGCAAAGCTGGCCGGCAGATGACTCGGATCCACTTCAATCACCGCTACATGTCCGCACCAAGGCGCCAGATGACGAGTCTTCGACTTGAGCCTCAGTGCTTGTACCATGTAAGTTGACAATTCGGTGTTGTTCCTGCCAAGACCTTAGTCCAATGACGACATTATCGAAATCATCATCCACGATGCATACCTTTGTGCCGCGTCGGGTGCTTCTTTAGTGCCAGAGCGGGCCGTGGAAAGAATGTGAAGGGAGCAGTTGCAGCGGTTGGCACGTGTGAACGAGCTGATGATCAAAGTGCGTATTTGGGGGTATATTCGAAGAGGCGGATTAGCGCAGAAAACGGCCCGGAAATGTCCAAATGGAGGCCGTGGACAAGTGGCTATAAAAGCCGCGTACAATGAGTGATCGTCGCAGAGAACGTCTGCAAAAGCCAGCTGGAGCCCTGTTCATGCCCAGCACCGGTAAGACATGAGATTTTGTTCAATCTCATACGCTAGGGTCGTCACTGTAACACCAAAGGAAGGGACAACCAGCCTTTATCAGATAAAGCGGGCTTTGCGTGGCGATTGTACTCTTGTTGTTTGGTAGAATCAAAACGGAATTTCGTATACCTGCCAATTGGCATTAATCGCCGTGATTAGCAGAGAAGAACGACTGACACGGTGACCACGTGGAATGGTCATGCTGATATTTGAATACCGTACTTGATCCCGTGGGGTTCAAGTTTGGAATAAAATGCTGACAATCACGTTGAGCCCTCAAATTATCGCGATGCAATGGATGACTTCACCTGCGCCAGGACTAGCTTTCATGACATTTACGCACCATTGATACAAATGTCACGTCTCTCGACGGTCGGCATCGTACTGGATCCTTACCAATGGTGAGCACCAGAGTAGCCCTCTTGACGATAATGCAGCAGCTTCGTCCTCTAGATCGAGATGTGGCACGCGCATAGCGATATAACTGTGCAACGCATTCGAATAGACTAGGGCTCCTTGGCTTCGACGTGGTATCAGCGATTAGGTATCGCACGACTATCTCATGCGTGGCTATCGCATTAATGGAGGTTATGCTCACTACCTATAGTGTTTGTACACGTGCTCCAAAGTCTCCATTACCGGTATATTGAGTTCGAATACCCAGGCCAAAACCTCAAGTATCGCAAGTCAAGGAGAGCGCTGATGGCTTTCATCGAGACTGATAGGAGACCGAAATTGAACGTGAGACCGGGTCTCTTGTAAACTCAGCATTGTGACTATGTAGAGTTATTTCCCATGCCACATAGCTGTGTTCTCTACTTATCAAGCTGTTGTGGAGCACACACCCAACTACAATTCACGCTGCATTATATTCAGCTGCTTCTTGACCCTTGTGAGGCTCCGGACTCAACTGCTTTCCACTCAGTAAGCTAATATTGAACAAATTGGTCCCCAACACTGAAAGCTTTCACTGCAATCCGTAAGACTCCGGATTACCATTGGTTTATCCTGTCGCTTACTTTCAGGCACAGTGACGACGACGCGCTGGACGAGGAGATCGTTCACATCGAAGGATAGGGCTTACATGAACAGGTCAGCTGAAGCTGCGATGGCATTTGAAGCATCCTGAGATTCGGTTTGGCAAACGCGAACAGTGTTATGGCCTCCATTGTATGGACAATACATGCGCCATGATTCAGGTAGCGACCGCCACTGGGATGATCTCGCATTCGGTCACACTTACAGAGGGTCACATCATTCATGCGTTCGACCCCTTCACAAACAACAACGGCATGGTGCAGCCAGGCAAGCTCCAGCATCGTAGTAGCCATAATTAAAGTTGCAAGATCATCTGGCTAACCAAAGTCAACCCGAGCAAAACGGCTCTTACGCAGAACCGGGATGCTGTCGTCAGCAGCTCGATCAAATCCACAATGATGCTTCGCCAGCAACCCTATTGTCTCTTCCATGAATTTCTGGTTTTATTGGCGCTACTTTTGATTGAACCTGTCTTCGGTTCGAGTATTAGTACTGTACATTTCAATGCGCTCTAGTATCTAAGAAAACAATATCTGCCACAAACGAACCATTCTCATACGTGATTACCAACACAAGTTCGTTTCAACAATGTCTCCACATTATACTCCGCTTTCCAACAAAGAGATGCCTTCACAGGTCTGTTTCATCACTAGTCTCCCCTCAGGGTTCAAGCCAAACACAATCGACGTTCATTTCAGGACGAGAAGCATTGCAAGAATATCATGGAGATTTTCACTCATCTCAAACATAAAAGCAGAGCGTAGGTTCTCTCTTAGTCATCTGTTGCCCTGTTCAAGCACATGCAACGGCGCCTATCAAAAAAGATTAAAAGCACTCCAAAAATATCTCCTGCCAGCACGAGATACCTCCCTACTTTGCCTTAAAAGTCAAGGAAACATGAGCGCTGCACCGAAATTTCTACTTGAAATATCAAGAAGAAGGAAATGACGCTCCCTGTTACAGGGCTGAAGTTCGAGATGTTGGAGAAACATCTTCACAAGATCGGCCCCCACGGTCTTGACCACAATACCACGCATTTCCGGAACGATTTCCAGTAAGAGGGACGCCGAAAGAACTTAGGTGGATATCAAGAACATCGCCATGCATTGTGTGTATTATACAGTTGCTCAGTCGCTGGATGATGTGTGAAGTGAGTAGGATAATGAGCATATGCAGGATGACTAGGCAAATTTGACATCCAGATTTGAGTATATTCAGCCTCTCTTTGTCCCTATCAACATACCATTAACGTATCCTTACATAGAACACAATGCGTGTACATGTAATGAAGACAAGCGCAAAGCATGCTGTAGCCATCAAGATAGCCAGTGAATGGGCGTTCAACATTGTTGATCCGAGACGTATTATTTCGCTAACAGTGTGTAAATTGATGTTATTAGGTAGGCTCAATGATACTAACTCCATGAGCTGGCATTGTTTCTCAACAATTGGTTCCTACAGTTGGCTCTTTCACCAGGCTTCGAGCAGACACTTCCCTGCACAAATATACTTTCAGCACCATTGAGTCAGTCCCAGAAGATCATCTCACTAATACAACCATATCATCTTCGCAGCACCACTACCAAAGGAACGCAAATACAGTTGTCAGCGTCAGCCATCAGAGTCCCTCCTATCCGCAGATCTGGCATCCAGGATGGCTCGAATGAAGCGCACAAATCGCTGTCGGAATCAACTGACTCTTCCAACGCCAGTTGCGATGGCTCCATTTGCAGACAATGCTAAAACGCTCTCTGAAATCCGGTACGCAGTCGGCTTCGATAATCTTTTCAAACTACCTCGTCTTGATCAGCTAAAGTTCGCACCCATAGAAGGCACTCGATCAAAATACTCCCTTCCGGTAGCTTTGCTCTTTGGACACTACCGTTCTTCGGACCCTACATCGGGTTTGAATGGCCTGCCGATCTACATATTTGTCGATGACACTACTTGCGAGGCACCTAATGTGCATATCGACCTTATTTGGGACAAGTCCTTTGGAATTGTTGTCAATCACGGTCGGGATGGCATATATATCAATGGTGGAACGTTAAATCCCGGGTTTTTCGATGATTTTGACGTTTTCTTGGAGTCTACGGTTCCCCTACCGTGCTTTGCAGCCATGGTAGACTGGTCAGAACTGGTGTCACAAGTGCATTACTGCTATCTATTAGCTTGGGAATGTAATATGGGGGCTATGTTAAGCCAAGGTGTCCCAACTGATCGCGACATTGCGTTGATTCTGAGGGAGATGCTGAACCAGGGCGACTCAGATGTGGGCAGCGTAGCTACGGTTGTCAAGCATAAGCCATCAAGCAGCTTCGATGCAGATCACTCGAACTCATATCGCAAGCGTACCCGTCAGGACAGTGGAGCGCAGGAGTCACAGTCTGAAACTGAGTCAGAAATTGACATGCTCCGCGAGTGGCCTGAAATCATCGCGCGCAGCTTCAGCTACCAGCGCAAAGTGATACTTCAGATGAAGGTAATGCACAAGAAGCAACAGAGCTTGACGCGGGATTGGCGACGCACGCGTGATCTTTCCAGCACAGCATACCAGGAGTCTCGCCAAATAGATGGCATACACAAGAAGCAGCCGGTCTTGACACAGGAATGGCTGAGCACGTATGATATGGCCGCTTCTTGGTATCAAGATGCTAAGGGCGAAGTTGACCAAATGGCCGACAAGATCGAGGACATGCGCGAGCAGTTGAAGGTGTGGGATAGTTGGGAAGAGGATAATTAGGAAGCAAATGATAGGTTGGCGTCAGAGGCGGATAGTGAGTAGTAGACCACAAGTTTCTTCACTTTTTGAGCTCACTCTGGTAATCATGTATATATGAGGGCGGTCTCATTGGTTGATAAAGTCTTAGCCGATGGATTGGGGAAGCATCATGTGCTTGTTGGAGATTGAGATGGGTTGTCTAGACGGACACTGTTCTCATTCTATACTCGGATTCTACACTTGAATGCATCTCCATTAATTTATAAAACCTCGCACACTTGACTGTACTTGACGGTAACCATGAATTACACAAGCAATATCGTGTCCACATATGTATCTCACTGGCTTCTATTGCCTCTCACAGAACTTTTCTGTCTATCGCTATGTGGCAACCATTTTAGTCAGAGGTCAGCTTTCCCAACGAATTTACACTAAATAGGTTGTGGTCGCCAGACTCTTGGAAGATAACTCATAACGTCTGCTATGAACTGTACTCCTTCTGTGAGAAGGAGTTTGACTGGAGATATGTCCCCCCAGGCGTTCTGCGAGGAATGAATCAGCTTGCGATATCTCTCGCGGACATCGTCCACGTTAGCTCCGTTGTAGTTGACCTCACATCTAAACGCCAACTCGCGACTCAGCCTTTGAAAAAACACTCCCCAAGCAACTGCAAACAGTCTTGAAAGTATCGAGAATCTGGTGTCGAAGATCCACATATGCTCCTGTTTTTTACAGTATGCCCGGAGCTGGTTTGATTCGCCCTGTCACTTCTCAGACGCGGTACGATTGCACTGACAAAGAGCGCTCGCTATGTACAAAGAGCATTGCTGATATTTCAAGGCAAATTCCATATCGCAAGGGGGTGAGGCGCTTCCCATCCTGAAGTCTCTCAGGGGGTGGTCACTGGTATTACTTGTACAAGCCTTCAACATTCCTATCTTCTGATAGGGTGTCTAGCGGTTATCGTTACTCTTACCGTGTCTTCATCCGGTGGTTCTTTACTGAGTAGTCCGTGAACTCTTTCACAGAGCCGTCTCGTTCCTAAACAGCCTGAAATGTATGTATCTCGGCTTCGTTGTAGGATTCAGCGTCGAAAATGTCTTGCAGGTCGAGAATTTGCAAGACGACTGTTGTCTAGTCTAGGTAAGGGACTAGTGCTGTAGTAGAGAGGCAGGGAGAGCCTTAAATTCCGCGGGAGGGATGCAGGGAAAGAGGCCTACCTTAAATATGTAAGGATAAGCCTGGCTCTACTATTCTATACACAGGGGCTGGCTATATTAGATGGCGTGTACATAGGAGCTGGCCACGTCAGGTTACATATAAGAGTGACCTAACCCATCAGAGTGCTCAGGTGCTTTTTATCGACAATCTGTTATGCGTGACTTTCTATCTGGCCTTGAAAACCGGTGATCTGCACATTTTGGACGGCACTGATAGTAGTAGGTGCTAGATTGGTTACTAGGAAAAGAGTAATGATCAGGGGAAGGCACCCGAGGTGGGGCCAGTCAACTCAACTCATGTGCAAATGACTTCCCCGATGCCTCCCTTCCGGCGGTCGTTAGCGCCAAGGAAAAGTACTATGATGCTGTCCAATGTGATACACGACCTACCTTCCAGACATGTCTCAAACTCTCAGTGCAGAGAGTAGCTGATGTGTCACAGACAGATGGAAATCTCCTTCAAGCACGCTTTGAACGTAGTCGACTTGACTTGTCAACATGACTAGCCTCAAATAAAGTCATTTGTCATTGTTATGCTATTCCGCAATAAGCTTCGTAGCATATTGTAGTCTCCAAAGCTTTCACTTCCCTCTTCTAGAATCACACCTAATCAACGTAAGTATGTCGTCAATTGAAGTCTTGCCGCGACATGGTGTAAGTGAACAATCATTGCTACGACGTATTTCTCGGCCCGTACAATGCCAGAAGACGATGGGACTGAAGGTGCCGCTAAAGCTTTTCCGGCTTGTCAAGGAGGCACTTGGCTAGTTCTTTACAGCGATGGAAAAGATAATGAGGTCTTCGACCTCACTGTTGGATTTAGAAGCGCGTGTGGATTTTCTGTGAAGGCCTGAGTAAGGAAGGGAATGTGGCGTTATGGGCGATGGTAAAGTCATAGCCATGACGTTGCTAGGCAAGACAAACATCTGTTTTGGGTAGAGCTACCATTTCTTCGAATCACACGAGTCCTTATTTCTTTTCGTCTTACCGTGAGTCGTGATCGTGTCATTACACCCTTATTGGATATGCAATCGGGAATCTCAGACATTCGCAACATGACTGGCAGGGAACAGACCTGCCATGCCGCAATATATGCCCCAATACCACTCCCCATTAACATCAGCCGCTTCTCTTACCTCCGCAATCTTCGGAAACGCAAGCTCGTCTTTGACGCCCTCTTCAGGCCAGTAACCCCATCGAGCTTGCAGCCTGGACCCAGTACCACCATCTGGCGGATATCTTTGCGGCGCTCTTGACGTTGGCGACCTTGCTTGTTCATCATCGTCCTTCAGTGCCCAGCCACCAACAAGATCTCGGACAACAATGCGTAATTGTCCTCCGTCGCGATCCTCGAAGCCTACAATGACCATACGATGACCACGGAAGCATTTGCGCCAGCCGTTGACACCATTCTCTTTACTAATTCGATTCGAGACCACCAGCTTATGATAACAAGCCATGCATACATCATAGTCGCCGGCATTGCATTTCAAACAATGATAGCGCGTGTTCGATGGCGGAATTGGGTACCTGCAGATGTTGCATAAGGTCGTGAAGGTGAGTGGGCGGAAAGTGAGGTTTGCTATTGTGAAGAGGATGGGTCCCCGTATTAGTGAGGCCGTCTTTGGCGTCAAAGGGGGGGTCGTAGCCTCATAATCGTGGTCAGGCGGCGCGAGAGAATCGGTGTTGTTGTGAGGGGTTGAAGGAACTGCCACTTCAGAGTTTTCTGACGAGTCTTCCTGCGATTTGTGTGCCACGGGAAGAAGCGGATGCGTGCAGTGACGACCCTGGTTGACGCAGTCGTTACAGTACCCCCATTCTCCTTCGTTGCAATAGTCGCATTTCCAATAGCATGCGTTTGCGAAAGCCTTGCAGATGTCGCAGAACACACCTGATTCTTTACGCTGCTCGGGATTATGCTCGCTCATGAGCAGATGTGGAGGTGTCGGAGATTCTAAAAGTTGCGCGAGTGGCCTTCGATGACGATGCCCGGTCAGTACATGAGGATGCTCGCTGTTGGGTGGGTAGCCTCCTTGAGGAGCCTGGCGTTCATAGCGCAGCCAGGCAGCCCAGCCAAAGCCGAACCAGTGCTTGCACCCTTTGCCAAAACGGAAGCAGCGCCAACAGATGTTGTAGTCGCCACCGTCGCATCGTGGACAGTTGTAGTGCAATTCGTATTCAATATGATCCTTGCTGCATGACTTGCATGAAACATGTGGTTCCGCATAGAGGACAGGTGTTGAAGCTGTCGAAGTGGAAGTTTGTCGTGAGCGAGCCTCGTTGACATTGGGGTCAGTCGTCGAGCGAAGAAATGAGGGTGGGGCGATGAGCGGTGGGGTGCCTGTGAGTGAGACGCGTGACGGTCTTCCACCTGCAGGATCCGTAATTCGACGCAGTGACGGAACACGGATGGGTGGTTCTGCTGGCGTTGATGACGGGGATGAGTGCAGAGGCGAGGCAACCGTCGCCAGGGTACTTGTAGGGCTGTCGCCAGTAGACATGTTGAAGCTGGTGGTCAACGGTGACACCGGACTCGCAGCAGCCATGCTATCATAGATGCTGCGTCGAAATTGCTGACGTGCCTCAACGTTCCCCGATTGCTGGTTGTCTGACTGTCGGCGTCTCGGTGCTGGCGCATTGTCCGAGGCCGAAGTACGCTCTTGTCCACTGCCACTTTGTCTAGAAGACGACACAGCATGAGGTGCTGAGCGCTCTGCCCTTCTTGCTGATCTTGAGCTGCCCTGACTTGAAGAGCGTCTATGTTGTCGGCCCCCGTCATTCGCTGCGTCGATCAGACCAGGACGTGATATCGGTGGCCCATGCCTTGTGCCATTCTGTGGTGTTGAGGTTCTACTCTCGGGGCGACCTTGGCCTCGTCTTCGCGATGTATCCTCGTCACGTAGGGGCGCACTGCGAAGCGGCTGAGGCAACGAGGTTTGGGACGAACTCATCAAGCCTTCCCTTGCTAACCTTTCTCGTCTTTCGCGCCGCTCACGTTGTCTTTCTGAATGTCGTTCTGACTGCCTCTCGGCTTGACGTCTGCGCACAGCTTCAGCGATCCGTTCAGTAATTTCTTCTTCCTGCGTAGTGCCGATGTCGTTCAAATCGACGCCTTCGGCGAGCAACTCTTCCAGCACGTGGCGCACGAGGTCTTCGTCCACTTCATCTGCGCCCAGGTCTGATGCGCTCAGCAGCGAACGCAGGCTGGCTTGGTGTTCGATGGTTCTTTGCGGCACAACAGCTCGTGTTGGCGAGATATTACGACTCGTTGTCCGCCTCGAATCTCTGCTACCTTCACGGCTTCTTTCGTGCCTCCTTCTTTCCCTTGGTGGCCCCAGAGAGGTGTTGCTGCCGCTCGGGATGCCGACCTCCCTTAAGCTGAGCTGCTGCACCTCTTCAAGAACCCTACGGTCGCTCTCGTCTTCAGCGCCGCCTCTTCGACGAAGTCTGGGCAGCACATTGTCACCTGGTTTGTACTTTTCTTTGTCTGCTTTCTTCTCATCGTCGCTCTTCCCTCTCCCTGGGTTCGCCTTTAAGAAGATGTCGAGCAATGTGGTGACGGTCGCGTTCGGTTGGGTTGAGCGCACAGAGGCACGACATGACGGACACGTATACGGGTGGATCGATGTTGCTGCAGATGCCTGGAATGCAAACCATTCCTTTAAACAAGCGCCGCAAAAGGTGTGAAGGCAGTCGAGGAGCGTGAGCGGCTGGTAGAGAAGATCGGTGCAGATCTGAGCATTGTTAGCAGGCGCATCCCCGCTCATGGCCACAGAAGCACCGTGGAAAGAGCGATTCTAGCATGCACGTTCTTGTACACTCCTCTCTCCGGTCTTCCCCTCTGTTGCTGCGACGTTCCTTCCCCGCCCTACTGTCCAACACCGACCTTGAAGAACAAACGTCAACTTACCGAACACGTCAATTCCTTCTCAAGATCGCTCTGCACGCCGCTACCTCGCTCACCTTCTGCCATTGCAGCGTGACGATCGCAGCAATCCTAATCAAGGGCGCTGTAGGCGAGTTCTCTTATTAGCGGTGACGAGCTAGCTGCTGGTACCGGTATGTAGTCAGCGACTCAAGCGCTTGGCGGCTGCAGCTGGGGAGGCGTCATGAGTTGCCAGCTCATCACCAGCATGCATACGGTCTTCCTCGCATCGCTCGCCAGGCTTCGGTGAGACAATGCAATTGAGGTTCCGAGTCTGCAGCCTGTCGACGTGTGCTGCACGGTTACGTGAGGGGCACGCACGCGTCACGCGATCTAGGGCGATCCAGGGCGATCCAGGGAGCCAAGTTCCCAGCTATGCCCTCACAGCAAACACAACACGAACAAGCAAAGTCTACACTCACGTGCAGCAATCTGAAGCACGGCGCTACTCTGAGAAAAGATGCGCACGACAGTGCGTCTCAAGTGACAATCCGTGCATGGACGACACTGAAACCTTGTGGCCTGCACAGCTACTCTCGCTGAAACGAACGTGATCGACGCTTCGACGATTTCAATAAGCAAACGGGTTGACGGGTAGGTCACTACTCTGCTCGAGCCGCACACGAGATGCTACTTTGGGGAGACGTCATATTAAAGTGAGCGCACTATTAAACTAATGAAAAGGAGCACCAGTAGATGGACCTCACTCGGTACTCGAGCCCTTGCTGCTTACTGAACTCTTTGTAATCTTCGCAAAGGTTAGTAATTTACATGTGGTAATAACTTGCGTATCGAGTTTGTGAGCTACCATGGGATGCGTCAGCAGATCAATATCTTCTGCCTTATGAACCAGCAAACATCATACATATGAGAACTCCCACCCGTTCGATCATTGGCAGTACTTTCAGAACACGCAACTCTAGTGTACACGTATGTAGTCTATCTATAACCACATGGGCAGCTGTTTTCAGGTCCTCGAAGCATGTGCTCTGGCGTTTCTTCAGTATCTGGTATCTTAGAGCGTCTAATGAGTTTATCCAACGCCGCCTGCTATTTGCTTCCCGCTTTCTTATACATATCACAACAAGAACGCAAGAGCGTATGCTGTTTGAGGCAAAGAATAATTGTCAACGCATACTCATCACTGCGCTATAACATTTGATTTTAAGCCTATCGTGGTGATCCGTTCTATGCGTATCTACCTTGAATCGAGAAACCCAGGATGTCGCGCTTTCACCTCCTTAAACATGAATTTTTTACGTATATCAAAATGTAGTTGTCCTTCTGATTGTCGGTTCCACTTTACCTCAGAACGTGGTTGTCGAACGAGACCGGATATTGCATCAGCATGTCTTCAAAGATATTCAGCTCTTGTCGGTAAGCGAGGAGCCAGATAATCTACTCGTCATCTGGGTTTGGTACATAGAGACTGCTACTTTCACGCTAGCTCACGTATCCGTCCTGTCCTTGACTAGGCGTTGTGGGTTTATGAACTATTCCATACATGCTGACATACTTTTTACTTTCAAATACGTTTCGCTGTTGACATCCCTCGCAACTGGCTACTCGTCTTGCAATTATAACCAAATCGATCTGAAGACCTTCAAGTTGCTCCATGGGACTACTTTTACTACCGACCAGACGCTTTGCGTTAATATGAATGAATCTTTTGCCTCTGCGCCACGGGCGACCTGTCTGGTGACTTAGTCTCGAAGTGTCATGTCAAGCGACGCATATGCGCCTTGTCATCATCGGTTGACATGACACTTCGAGACTATGTACCTTACATTACTGCTCCCATCACTGGCTGCAATCCTCAAGTAGTCAATAGCGTCAGTTGGCAGATGCGAGTAAAGCAACTGATCGTCTTTCCATACGTGGGCCTTACCATATTCCTCCTTTTCCATTATATAATTGTTAAGGAAAATTCACAAGTTGAATCCAGCTTCACAACCGGTTCCTTCTGCTACACTGAAATTCCTGTCTACTTCCCACGAACGCATTCGCGAGATCTTCTCACCAATCTCTGCTTCAAAAAGCACGCCTCATCATTCTCACAAAGATCCCTGGTAAACAATTCAAGGTAGATTGCGACACTCAAACCAAGCTCTCCCCAAGTTCTGAACATCATACAGGCTCAAAATGTTCCATTCGGCATCAACGGTGTTGCCGGGTTCAACCCTGTAGGTTACAAGTTAAGCCCAGTTCTGAACTCCAGCGACTTACGACTCTAATATTCTTGACGTCAACCAAGGCCAAGCTGTTTAGTGGCTTTGGTGTTTCTCTGTTGGCTCTACGGCACCCGATCGAGATCAATCAGTAGGGATCGATCGTAGCTAAGAACTCAGAGCTTCTCCAACGTCTAAAGACTCCGAAGAAATCTTCAATACATCCCGCTGCAACATTCTATTGTGTAACGAAGACTCCATCCAACATTTCTGACTCAACACCTTACCTTTCACAGCCTGCTATCTAACACGTATAGCTCTGCTCTCTGCATCATTCTGTCCTTCACCAGATTCCTACTGTTTATAATGCTTTGGCGTTTAACAAAGGCTACCGTTCACCACACTCTATACTTCAAAGGACTACATCTTGTGAAGCTTTCCATAATTTACACAATATACACTTCCCAGCGCCCCATGATTTTCGATGCTCCGCCTATGTGAGGCGTACATGTCGTCAACACTAAGGGTGTGGAAGCAATGGCTAACAGTAGCCTTAAATAGTTGGGCCCAAAAAACATCGCGGTGATCATAATATCTGCACAGGGCCAGGGGGTGGGCCATTTTGATGCGAAGGACATAGAACGAGCTATGTATCAGTGACACCTTCGTTGCTTTCCGCCAGACTTATTTTTGCTTCGCAATGAGGAATCCTTGCATCCGCCTCCCAATTAAGATCACACTCTACAGAACACAATACCGTCGACGTAAGTAAAACGTTATGCAGCTATGTGACTATAACAGGTGCTACTCCATGCAGCTTGCTAGGTGGAACTGACGAGTAAGACACCAAACCGCAGCGACAGAAGTCAGACGAAGCATAAAGTGAGGTCTGAAGCTGAGGTTCTTATTGATCGCTAGAAGCGACGTAAAGCAATTGCCGGCTCATTCACTCACATTGCCCCGGAGATCCGAAGCGGTCGTCCTTGTCAGTTGAGAGGTCGTGGTGCACCGTGTCCATTCACATTCAACCCAGCTCCGATCCGAGAGTGAAGATCGAAGTGAAGTTCAATTGGTCGTTTGGTGCAGCTGACTGCATCTGATTGGATGAATATCGATAGTGTGTCATTTCCAGCTTGACACAAGTATAGGTCGCAAGGAGCTCCGCCCAAACTCCGCCCAATATGACTCATATGAAGGGTATCCACACGCGCGTGTTGGCTCGATACGTCTCGTAGTCCTTGCCGAAGAAATGAATAAGGTGCTTCTCTTCATCTATATCTGTATTAGCATGGCTTCTCTGAGTGGACAGCATGAATTTGAACGTACGGTTGATCCTCTTCATGAAAAAGTACCACAAGACCCCAGCGTATCCTAAAGTGCAAACAGTGTTCCCGATCATGAGCTGTGTGCCTATGCCCCACCAGAAGAAGCCAAAATAGGACGGGTGACGGAAATACGCGTATAAGCCATGGGTCACGAGCTCATGGCCGTCGTTCTTCTTCGATTGGACCTGGTGATTGAAGTTCGTGCCTGCCTGTGCCATGGCAGTACTTCTCACCACCTGTCCCACCAACACCATGATTATGCCCACAAGTGTAGCCACCAACGAGTGGACCTTCAACTGCCATCCAGGGAAGAAGAAAGATGTAACGATAGTCTCGAAAAAGGCCACACTGTGCGCGATACGGTACTGAGCACCATTCGTGAGCAGAAAAGAGCTGACCTTTGCATCGGGGGTGTTGTATGCAGCCGTGGTGTAGAACTCGAGGAAGTGGAAAACAGAGAGTGTGCCCAGGAACAGAGAGGGACGCCATAGGTGGCTACCATGGTATGCAAGCTGTGCCGCGCAGAAGAAGCCCAATATCGCAGCGTTACCCAGAAGGAAGGCCCGCAGTGCGATGCCAGCAAGTGAGCGCTTTCCATTCGGAAAGTACTCTGGAGGGACGTAGTTCACCGGCATTACCGGTACATTCGATGCCTCTCGTGCGCGCAAGCGTGCATGAAGCTCGGGAGTCCACTGACCCTGCTGTGCTGGACGGTTCATAGGGAAGGATAGGTCGTCTTGTGACGCAGTTGCTGAGCCGTTTGACACCATGTTCGCGGGAGATGCAAGGAAGGCACGGCTGAAGAAAGGTGCATGAAGCTCACAGCATAATCAGAAAAAGAAGCAGAAGCACAGGCAATACCTGCAAGTTTATTCGGACGAAGACAAACAATATCAAGAGCGCAAGGGCTGTTCTGCCATTGTTCACGCGCGTTTCGCGAACAACGCGGCTGGATCTCACGCTTGTCTAAGCCGAATCCAGACTAGGCTAAATTACATAATCCGCCAGCCGCGGCCGCCCCGCCATCTGTGGCGCCTTGTCCTTGTCCGAACAATGTGGAACCTCTAACATCCTCCCATTGGCACGATCTCGGACCGAATGCATCTTGTTCGTGTTGTACACATATAAGCTCTTGCCCATTGCCCCAGGCTTCTCAAACTTTGATACCAGGCACCACCCTTGGTTATGGCACTGTCCGAGAACAAGCAGCGCATGGCTCGTGGTGAGCTCTACACAGCGTTTACCCCGGAACTCATTGCGGAACGGGCACGCTGCAAACATGCATGTGCTCGCTTTACAAATGCCGGGGAAGTCTCGCGTCGGAAACTGACTGAGCTGTTCAGAGAGTAGGTCCCCGGTCATCGCCTTATGTTGGCACTACTCTTTCTGATGTTCTAAATAGCATCATACAGGACAAAGCTCCTATGCCGACCCAAGCAGCAACGCCTGAGGAGGACGACAAGCTGTTCGAAGACGATCCTTGGATCGAGCCTCCCCTGGCCATGGACTATGGCTACAACGTGCGTCTCGGCAAAAATGTATTCGTAAACTTCAACTCAGTCTTCCTGGACACTTGTCTAATATCCATTGGTGATCGTACGCTTGTCGGTCCAAACGTTTCGTTCTACTCTGGCACACATCCATTGGACCCAGTCATCCGCCAGGGGACTCGCGGCCCCGAGCTTGGAAAGGAGATTCATGTTGGGCAAGACTGTTGGATCGGAGGTAATGCTATGATTCTCCCTGGTGTCACGATAGGCAGAGGATGTGTCGTAGGCGCTGGCAGTGTTGTGACGAAGAATGTTCCCGACTTCACTGTTGTGGCAGGCAATCCGGCTCGTGTTGTGCGAAAGATCGAAACTCAAATGGACCCCACACAGAGTGGCACCGAATGGAGCGGTTGGCCCAATGGACAAGCGGAGGGCAATTGATTCGCCTTTCCAAACCGACAATGGCAGACAAATAGGAGCGACGATCGTGTTCCAAAAATAGACTGGATTTAAAAGGGATGACAATGCGTCGGTAGCCTGGCGATTTACCACAAACATCAAGATGGACACAGGGAATTTTCTTTCTGGGATGCATTCTGGTATCAGTCATACTACAATGGTGTAGCTGTTCCATTTTTGCTAACGGAGTCTGGCTCTGTCTCACCTGCATCATGATCGAAGGCTAGGTGAATACCCGGGCGACAGCTCATACCGCACCTCAAGCTGTATACCTACGTACGACATATTGAGAAGCATGACATCAGGGTGAGAGCCGTCTCACAACGTTGTCCCTCTGGCAGATCACGACGGAAGGAGATTTTGTTCCAGCTTTGCCATTGCCGTTGCAGTGCTCTTCGGTCGGTCCGTGCCCGGACAGTCCATATCCTCCTCCAGCTGCACTCATGCCCCCAAAAAGCAATTCGTTCGATGGACATGCGATCCAGAAGCTTTTTGAAACAACAACGAGGTTCTTCGTACCCTCCCGTTGTATGCGGCTCTCACAATAAGGTTTGATAGTTGCGCATTGTTCGACATGCAACATCTGTCAAACTACAGCAAGGCTGAGAACAGAAGAATTGCACCCGTCGGAATTGGAATATTTGCAGTCCGTTTTACAATGCGCATTGACCATCAGGCGAAGCTAAGGTTTGAGACAAGACTTGATGATCTCCGGCAAGCTTCGCGCGCCAAGACATACGAAACGAACTCTCAGACGCCATCAAAACATTGACATCGGAACACAAAACAGGTTCAGAAGCTGCACTTGCTGTTTGAGCCAGGTGAACCCAGCGAGATCCCGCCTTTGTGTCTGGAGATTTAGCCTTAGCACACGTTCCCCGCCAGAGTTCGGCATCACAGAAGCGGCCTGGTGCACTGCCTGGTACACCACGAGACCGTTACGTCGAGCAACACTCTGTCTCGAGAACGGGTGCCAAGTCTTTGCAAACGGTGTCGTTCCAGATTTCTGGCCAGCCTGACTCGAGGGATGTGCTTTCACGGCGTGTTTATGCGCTCGTATGACGGTAACAGATCAATGTTCACCGAGTACAAATACCCCGACTGCCTGCACCCATAAGCTCATCATCGGACAGGTTCCACATTCATTAACAGGCTAATAACTTCTATTCAGCATCTTCCAGCTTCCTTTTAACCGGTTCTCTTTACTCTATTTCAAACATATAATATTCAAATCGGTTGATCCGACAATTGCACAGTCACCATGAAGTACATTCTCGTCGCCTCACTTCTCTCCTCCGCAGTCCTTGCTGCTCCTTTCGCTCAACAAGGCAACGGTAATGGCGTAACCAATGGCGGTGGTAACACCCAGCAGCAGCAGCAGCCGCAGCAGCAGCAGCAGCAGGGCGGAGCCACTCAGCAGGGCAACGGCCAGACTCAGCAGCAAGGAGCCCAGAGTGTGAATACCGGCGCTGGTGCTGGTGCCCCTGGCGCCAATGGCCAGACACCTACCTCCGGTGACCTCGCCACCGCTGTCTCTAACTGGATGGCCGACACCTCCATGGTCTCCAACTTCCTCAACACCGGCGCTAGCATCCAGAACAACGCTGCTTTCAAACAGGCCGCCCTCGTTGCCTATAACGCTGAGGTTGACGAACTCAACCACAAGGCGATTATTGATGCTGCCAATGGCAACCAGCCCAATGTCCAAGCCGCCAACTCTACTCTCGCCACCGGCGGTGCCTTTCAGGATGTCGTCGACAAGCTCCAGATCATGTCCGTCCAGGGCAAGGCCGCAGCGAACAACATCGACCTGATCAACCAAAACCGTTGCACCAACGTTCTTCCCAACATCGATGCCTACATGGCATCCACCGGCTCCAGCTCCCAGGCTGTCCGTCCCCAGGTTTGCGACCAGACCGGTGTCGCTGGTGGTGTCCAAAGCCAGGGACCCACTCAGCCCGGCCAAGCCGCTGGTACCCCCCAGGCTGCGTTCGCCGCTGCTCAGGCCCTTCAGCAGGGTACTGGAAACGGTCAGCTTGACCTTCAAACCAACGGTATCCCCGCTGTTCAGGCCGCCGCTCAGGCTGGTAACCCTCCACCAACTAACAGTAAGTTATATATTGTCAGCTTTCCTTGAACGAAAATTGACATGCTCCTAGATGGAAACACGGGAGCCACCGGAAACACGGGAGTCACAGGCAACACGGGAGCCACAGGCAACACGGGAGCCACAGGCAATGCGGGAGTCACAGGAAACACTGGCACCAGTGAGTCACATATTGTCAGCTATTCTCACACGAATGTTAACGTGTTTATAGATGGAAACACCGGAGCCACCGGCAACACGGGAGCCACAGGCAACACGGGAGCCACTGGAGCTAGTAAGTAATGTTTATTCCATTGTTCACAACAAGTACTAATATTGTGCAGCCGGCCAGCAGACGCAAGGACAGCAATCTCCCACTGGACAGCAATCTTCCACAGGACAAACTGCCCAAGGTAAGCCTTCGAAACTCACGAAGCGTTCGAAACTGACACATGATAGGCGTCCAGAACGGTCAAAGCACACAGACGCAAGGAGGTGCTGGCAACACACAGACTGGTGCTCAGGGTATCAGTATGCCATTCACATCCTCACCCTGAAGATCAATATCACTAACTAATTGCAGACGGCCAGCCGACCGGTAACACACAGAACACCCAGACCCAGGGTGGTGCTGCAAGCAATGGCAACGGTGCTGCTGCTGGTGGCAACAACAACTAAGCGTCTCCACTGGATGCTAGCGGAGAAGTGAGAGCGTTGTGACTGGTTCACGGATCACCTGCTTCGCATGAATGAGTCAATGGTTAATGCCCATATGTAATTGATATTGAGTTGCTTAATAGGGGAGGGAAAAGGGAAGCGTAAATATTCAAGATGCTGGATAGTTAGTTATTTCAAAGAGGTTTTAGCCTGCCTCAACTGCAGTCTCTTTTGCTCGTGATGTGTTTTCCCTGTTGCTCTCGTTCTCGCTATGTGATGTTTGGTTTCAAGCGACTCGTCTCAGGAAGGTTTGACCTTGACGGTTCATGTCGCGACTTGCCCCCTACTCAAACACAGGTTCTTAGGCACGACAAACAATTTCTCTGATGCATGCTCTGACGTCCTGGTATTGTCAGCAGTTCTTTTAATCGATTTGTCGTCACAATGATTCTCTATGTGCGTCGCGTGGCGGATCGAGTGCCCAATCAATAACATGAGTAAATGGTTAATATCCCTTGAAGAAATACAGTTAGCAATTGAGAACGCCGATACACAGGTCAATCAGCTTTGGGGAAATATCACAAACACCCTAGAGATCGTTCTGCTGAGAGTCCCCGCGACTACCCAGTCGAACTCTGCAACACCAAACTACCATCTCTTCAACCACACCTTGCGTACTCTACCCAACTCAATACAACTATCAAGAACAAGTCCTTCGAAAGTATTCTCGACTAAGGTTCAACCAAGCGCTCAAGTGTTGTTGGCGCCTTGCCCACACATGTGCTTGAAAATTCCGCATAAATCGCGTAGATTCAAGATGGTTGCTACTTGTCGCGCAATTTATACATTAATGTTGTCAAATTGAGCTCATACATGAGGAAAGTGCTTTTATCCTAGCAGGCTACGGTGTGGACTTTTGCTGTTTGGTGCAAGAAGTTTGCTTTTTTGGATTGTTGTTTTGTGGAGAAAATGGATTTGGTTCGTGGATGTAATGGATTGTTCAGACACGATGTAGTGTGTAAGGATACGGGGGATGAAGGCAAGGCAAGGCATTGCAATATTTTTACATTAAATGTTTCTCACGATGTGTATATTTGTTTGTCTTGAATCGTGGATCTACAAATCTGTCCAGATCCATGAGCAATCAACACATTAGCTCAACCGCATTATACTCGTACACAGGCCAGGCTATCAGCTTCTTAGCCAACAGTTCGCAGACAAGCTGGTCCTCTCGAACCGGAATTGAAGAAAGGTTTGTGGGCCATGCTATGCACGTACCACTGTACTGAGCCGCATATTGGCTACATGTTCAAAATGTTAAAAAGTCTCGAACCACTTCGGCGACGCAAAGTCTTGGTAAGGGTCCATCGGCCAGAGGCATTGATTTTGCATTCTTATCGTAAACATCGCCTCGATGCATTATTCTTACAACATATACATGATTCGCAGTCAATCTCCTATGCCGCTCTTGTCCGCAGCTGAACCCCATGCCACTGTGCGATTTCCTCCTTCAGCACCTGATTGACCAGCTTGTGCTGCTTGATCACCGTCAAGCCTTTGAACTTGGGTGACTCAACCTCGATTGCATACATGGAACCACAACCACCACTGATGTCTTGGACCTAGAGGATGAATTAGTGTGCCATTCGTGTATGATGTGTCAGTCGCCGACGCTACCGTTGCGGAGTTTGCAACGGCGTCGTCTACCTGCTGTTCGTATTTTGCCCAGTCCAATGCTGACCCTGGACAAGCTCAATGGCGGCATCGTGTTGGGTGATAGATGACGTGCATCTCAACACTTTCGCGTACACCGTTCGCGATCACTCTCAGGCCGTCTCCCAAGGAAGATGTCCACGCACCTCGAGTTTTGTGGGTTCCAGTTCCCCTCGTATCTTATTGAAAATATGTAGCTCGGCCTCATTCAGGAAGTCCGGCGGTTCTGGGGCACCCTCTGCCTGCGCACTGTATGCTCGCACGAGCACACGTGTGGTCTGGAACCGTGTGAAGGCTGTTGCGCGCATGCACTGGGGCCTAACTGCTGCCGCAGATATTGACATGAAGTGCGTGTCGGCGCGCATACGAATCTGGGGTTGCACGCATGCAGAGGCTATGCTGCGAATGAAGATTGCTCTGGAAGGCGCCATTACGTGCTCTGCATGTGTGTCAGAGAGTGCATTGCGGGGTGCATACTTCAATCGGGATCTCTCGAGGCTTACAGTAGAGTGCGCGACTATATGCCGAAGTTGGGATTTACGTGAATGGCAGTCGCGAAACTCCGTCATAGCTTCACGACGCCTAGCGCCCAATCACGTGTCGTGATTATTCAACTATGATTGAACTTGACATTTCTATCTCCGAGGCATCAGCAATTCATCACCGGCCGGAAAGCATTGATACTCTTTACAGACTCGACACTTCAAGCCCTCTCATCGGCACCTCAGAAGGCTTTACGATCCCAACAATTTATGCAACATAGGGATCGCACCACCAAACGCTCAGTACGTTTTTGGCGCAGCTGCATGCGTTTCCGGGGTGCAGAAGAAAGTTTACAAATTGAGAGGAAGGCGCGTTGCTCACCGCTAGTTTGGCACAGTGTACCTCCAAGTACATGGGCGTAATTCCTCAGACCACCGCTCACGGCCCCGCTGGTTCGGCCCATGGTATCACCTCCAACGAATGTTATCGTTCAACGAAAAGATGCTCACGCCACCGATGAATGCAACAAATCGGTGTTACCAAGTGAGTTTCAACGGTGCAATACCCACAGTTAGAGCGGGGTGCAGTCGGTTCTTCGTCGTCGCGAATCATCTCCGCCCATGGGCTCATCTCTTCGCTCTCACTCTTGATCGACAAAGCCCAGCAGAAAAGCCGGACCCCTCTTCTACAAAACGGCAAGCCGAGACTGTGATCAGCGCTATGACTAGATTCGTAGCATATGAAATACACAGGGTTCAATTCGGTGCATGGTAATCCGGATTGCTTCTACCCTTCATGCGCGGCCACAGAAGATTTTGAGAGCCGCAAAAGATCTGCACGATGAAGAGCGAGTGAAAGAGGCTGGACATGCGACGGTGTCGGTGGTGTGTCGCTGAAGATGACGCACATGCAGGACGCAGATGTGAGCGCTTGTTGTAGTTGCAGCCCGTGACGTATATAGTGCGATATGTGCGGTCTGCCAGCTTTCCAACCTGACGATCAGCTGTGTGGCTGGCCGATCACAGACAGCATGAGTTTCCTCGCACAGGACAGCCTGTTGCAGGCAAGCTAAGAGGCAATGCAAAAGTTGCAGCCAAGATGACGCAGCATCGCATTGCGACAACTGGAGAACTTCACTTCTCTACTGCAGCTACACTCTTCTTACTTCACCGTTTCAGGTAATCTGACCATTGATGTTGACAAGCCTCAAATTCTACCGAAAATTGCGATAGCTGCACGAAATGTAGCGGTGCCGGATATAGATAAGCATAGCAACTTGCGTTCGATCAGCAACTTGATAGGAGGAGACCCTGCTTCTGCTTGCCGGCGCGTATCATCCTTTGCACACGTCGTACCTTTTCGAGGAACGTCATGTTCAAGATTGACAAGCGCGCTGGTTTTCAAAAGATCGTGTCGCGCAAAGCGCACCATCTCAGCTCTTGACATGTCGAGACGTTCAATCTGATCTACCCAAGTGTGATGTATTGAAACAATTTCAATAATTCACAGAATCGAACCCACCAACCCTTTGCTATGCCTCCTCGGAGCATCTCAAATCGATGGGCATAGTAATCTCGGCCACTGATGCCGGGTTCACCACTTGCACGAACAGACTACTTGCATATAACGCTCATCAGCGAAAATCTCTCTTCACCAACACCCTCACCCAATCGTTCACACCGGACATCGCCTCTTCGCGACTACTTTCTAGCGTCTCACTCCCGCAGACTGGCCTTCAGACCACCGAAAGCCGCTGTTCTTATGTCCAGACCGCTCCGGTAGCTCATGCAGGGCCCACACTACCTCCACGGGGGAGTGACGGCTTGCATGAACAAGACGAGGCCAACAGCCTCTCGAGCCTCACAAACCAAGAGCTGCGCACCAAGCGTATGAGTCGCAACGACCCACTCTCAACAATGTAGTCGCCGCCGAAGACATGCCGTAGGCTCTCAACTACGCGCCTAGAGCATGGCGGCCGCGAATGTATGCAAAGCGGTGGAGAACAGACTCGGGAGCGAGCGAAGCATTGGGCATGTGGAGTGCGGAGATGGTGGTCTGTCTCCAGTTTTCAAGGCTTACGCGTTTAGCTGGAAGTTGAGCAGAACATAATCAAACACCGAGCCACTGACGGTGATCATCTAGCGTACTTGATGGTGAAGGTTGTGCACTTAGCAAGGTTAAGTGCAGATCTTGGAGGAACAGTCCAAGACCCCAAGCCATCAAGTGAAGAGGTCACTGATTGATCTCGCGATGAGATTCCGTGGTACCGTTCTCGGGTCGGCGTTTGGGATGCTGAAGTCCGGTATGCTCTGCCGTCTTGGAAGACCCTGGGCTGCACCTATCCGCTCAGGGTCTTCAAGCTCGTTTCATCATGTCGCTGTCAGCAGCGATAGCATGTTTGCCGCATGGGAGCAATGCTCATGTGCCTCGACTCCGCACCAAGCTCTCCGTCTGCTCACTCGCCTCCACACCGCACCCCAGTACCCAGGTTGCGTGCGCGTTCTTGGTCGGCTTTGCTTGTATGCACGCTAACTGCACAGCAACATCACATCACTGTCCAAACCACCTTCCTCTGCCCTGTCACGTCATGCCAACCCTTACGTCGCCAGATAGCATCATCTAACGGCCCGCATAATCGCCCCACCTCTATGGAAGTGCAGGGCCTCAACACGTCCCGAAGCAGAGTGTGGCTGTCGAGGATTCAGAAGACCCTGATTGTCGTGCCGTGCCTGTCATGTAAAACACAAACCACTGGCTGTGTGGCTCGTGTTGCGCGGACAATATCTGTTTGTTGGGACATTGCCACTCCGCATCCAATCGACCGACCAACCAGCCACGAGCCTCAACACCTAGTAGGGCAGACGATGTGGGCTTTTATTCCCGTGTGTTACAGAGCAGGAGGCGACAGTGGTATTTGCTGCTTACACCGGACTTTTGGAATTTGCTGCCACCCGCGAAGGATTACAGCATTTCGCAGGCGCTGACATACTGCAAGAGCTGTGGTTCTGGCCAGTGGGGCAACTGTGAGCTAAGAAAAGCAGGCGCGTCCGTGCAGCCGAGAGCGCTAGGCCGGTTGCTGCAAGTGCTTCCTTGGCGAGCGCCTCAAGGGTCTTACGAGTATGTATGGGTTTGAGCAGGGTTGACGGCTTGCTGCGGCCCCGACCTGTCAGTGGGTTCACGAGATGAGAAGGCTGTTAAGGCCGCAAGCCTGGGTATTGTTTTGACAAGCGCCGGCACTGAAATGAATATCACTACGACACCGATCTGGTGTACAAATGTCACCCTCACCATGGTGGGTACCGGGAGTCCAGCGCTTGGGATCGCACAAGGAAGCCTCGTTCGTTAGGCTCTACAATCTTCCCAGATGAACGTCATGCGCAGGACTGCTGCATGTTCATAAACTACTGGTAGCATCAAACACTGGCCGCACAAATCACTGATTATCGCACATGTCCGAATCTCGCTGATCTGATAAGGTGAACCCGAGAAGGCTGCCGGCTGTATGAGTTGTCACTTGAAGCCACGCAAACCATGCGTGACAAGACGATACGCGAGTCCAGTCAGCGGAGAACCTGGGGAGATATGGGGACTGCATGCGGCGTGCATACCCCATACATTGACAACCGTTGTCGGGATACTGAGCTTTATCCCTATGCCTATCAGGAAGCTTTGACACAGTGGGCAGGACTCCGTAACGAGCATTCCCAAATTCTGTGTGATACATCTTTATCGTTGCCCAATCACTCGCATGATACGAGACTTGTCGCTGCAAGTACCCCTCATCCTTCCCGTCTCACATCACCTCATTGCATGGTGTTCGCCTTACTGCACTCTGCATGCAACCTATCATCTGCTGAGCACGTTTTCAGGGTGATATTGTTTTCGCTTGTCATGGCCTCCAAACTCGGGTGAAGTCTGCCGAGTGGGGCTTTCGATTTGTTGGGGCGGGCATGCTTGTCGTGTACGCGGAGAAGGCGTTACGCTTGAGCACATGCTTGAGCACAACATAGGTTGCGAGAAGCTCTATGCAGCCAACATATTGACCGGCCAGGGTGATGTCTTAGGAATTTCATACATGTTATGAGTTCAGCCTCTGTGCAAGGCATAATGAGCTTTAGTGGCAATGCCAGATGAATCTGTGCATGTGAAATGCAAGACACAGATCCACGAATACTAACCCGGACACAGTTGCCAACTTCGTATGGTGACCAGACTGTGAACCGTCCTACCTTAACAAGAATCAGGCAATGCTTAATTACTGTTGACGGACCGGTCCATGCCGCCACCCACACCGTTCAGCGTATTCAGAGCGATACTTTGGACCCCGCAATAACATAACCTCATCTTGACGTGTTAATGTGCACAAAAGGGTGATCTGACGCGATGTGTTGCCACAATCTTATCAATCACGACTCACCTTGGGAAGGGCTGACATTCCACAACCGAGACATACGGCTGATAAGCAGCAGCGTCACCGGATGACAATCTGCAGAACAATGTACAAGAGTTTCTTGAGTCCAGCAGCACGCATGTCGTGTAAAGACCGGACAAGGCCTAAAACGACAGAATTGGTTACCGTATCATGCGATTATCTTGTATGCAGTGAGGACCATTTTGAACAGAGGTGAAATGCAATAGGTTGCAGTCTTGCAGCGCGAGTGAGGCCGAGCACACCGGCCCGAACAAGAGAGGCCGAGAATGCGCAGTTCGGGGCCGATGCTGATGCTGACGCTGTTTCTCGATGCGATCGTCCCGGCCTATCCATTAATCACAGTCCAGGCAATTCGTAAGAACCAATACAGCATTCTACGAAAGGCATGCCAGAGCTTGGCGGTTCGATAGACGTGTATCAAAGCTCTGGCTACCAGGAGACTGTAGCAACCTAGCGTAGTGTCTCGACGGTGTGTATATTTTCTGCTGGGACCCTTATAGCTTGTCACTGGTCAACGCCCAGCAAATTGTCGAGCAGCCCTTCACACGATGCTGGGCGATCCCGGTGCATAGCAATTCTATCTAGTCGAGTGATGCGCGCATCCAGGCCTCTGCAAGAGAGGATGCAGAACAATCGCCAATCTAGAAGCGTCAACGAGCCAGACTCATCTAAATCCCACGCTGAACCTCTTGTCCACTCTGTACCATAGTAAATGCAGAATCGCAGCCGTCACATCCGCACATTTGGGATGGATTGCACCCGTCAATGCCCCACCTGAACATCATTGATTCGTCGATCCTAAAATGCCAACAAACAAGGAAAGCAAACACTGAGAGCTGGGTTCTCCTGTCGTTCCACAGTTTGAGGGCCAGAGGTTCGGGCGCGCACCCGCAAGGACCCCAAAAGGATTGCTGCGCACGGTTAGTCTGTGCTGATCGAAGGGATGTAATATTCGACTAGCGGTGTAAGTGATCACCGATCGTGAAGATAGCAGTCAATGAGCATCCTCAGGTCTACAGTAAAAACAAATCTCGCCGTGCGACTCAGCGCAATGCGACAGCTCTCGGACAATACGACGGAGGGACCGGAGAGAGCCACGCGCTATGTGACATCATGGATCGTGAGAACCAAAATAGGTCGCCCGTACACCCCACATCGGTAGAGCAGATTGCTGTCAATGTGGAGATGCAGATGATGCATGGACCACTCCAAGCAACGTGGCCTGACGTAGACTGAAAGAGTACCTCCAGGTTCCAAAGGAGTTTCGTGGAGATGAGCTGCCCTTTGCGTTCCATGCAAATTGTGCGGTCTATGCGCTCGTGCACTTTTCTGCGTCAAGCCTTGCTATCGGCCTTTTACATCCCAGACACAGCAACGATCGCGATGGAAACCAGTTGAAGCGCATTTGTCTTCGTTACGGTGTGACGCAATTGATCTTTATCCAGGTTTGATTATGGTTGAGGCCGCGACCCGAAACCAAGCTGTAATGGCCTCTCCGGTAATGAAGAGCGCATTGACAAGTTGGCGTGGGCGTGGACGTGGGTGGTAGCGAAGTCGATTTGATTCGCGCATTTCCTGCTTTTTGGTGAACGTCGCAAGAGTTTCATAGTATTGATCCCATCACTCCAGTCACGCGATAAGGTGAGCAAGCCCGCTGCCCGTAGACAATATCCCAAGCCCAGAAGAGTCAAGGCCGTCCACGTTTGCAAGTGGTCCAGTAGGTATTCCTGAGTGTGATTCATTGGCGTGCGGCGCCTAAAATTCGTTGAAAGTCGAACGGGTCTGACTACAGCTCGACAGTGGGGATGAAGCAAATTTCATCGTGCGAACCCACTGCCTTTGACTCTGGTATCTGCAAGATGCGCGCTTGTGTGACTCTGCTTCCGCGTCACTGCCTCCCGCGCCGTGTTGTTCTTGCGAGGATGAGGCCGGAGCGGTTCTACATAGGGTATAGCTCCCGTACTCCTTGAGCCAAAGCTTGGAACTCAGATCGACCATCCGGTGGGGATCGCTGGTGGGCGACGACGGCCTCGACAAGGCTGCGGGTGAGAGAGCGGTCTGAGGGTGGGTGCGAAATGAGTGGTTCCCGCTGCCCTGTTCTGCCGGACAAAAACTTTCTCGCGGCTCTGTAAAGCGGGGCGTGTTCGGGACGCCGACCAGAATGTGGGATAGTGAAGCTTGGTCGTCCGGTCTGGCCAACATGAGGATGTTGGAAAACAGGCTGTCGAGATGCGTTTCATGTTGCGATAGGGTGAATTCCGCTCAGTCGCACTCACCGTGTTTGATCATCCTCCCAGGCAAGGCACTTCGGTGACCAGCACCCGCGTCGCTGCAATCTGGCAAGGTCTGCATCATTTGTCGGTGGCCGGCCGTGGGCTTTGCGGTTATCGGCGCCGGTGATAAGGATTCTACAGTAGTGTGTTGGTGTTTGCATCAGCTCACCCGCGATTGCGGTGTAACTTTAAGTGTCAGCCACGGATGCTTCGGTTCGCGAGAGGCCGGTCAGTCCATGGACAAATACGGACGCGCGCAAACGTGCGCGGCCGATTCGAGGCTCACGTAAAGAACGGGTCTGGCATGCTGAAAGAGAATACGCTCACTGTCAACAGCCTGGAACAGCATCAGGCGTGACTGCACCTCGATTCACAACGCGCAGACGGCGATGCAGTCTTCTACTCTAAGGTTTACTAGCGCACTGTCGAAAGAACCAGAGCGACGCTTGACAGTGCGGGGAAATTGATGAAGCTACTCGCATCGGCGCTTTCCTGGGCCAATGACTGATGTGTAGAGTCGCACTCCTGCAGCTGCGGTGAACGGGCGTGGTGTGTCAGCGGAGCATGTCCTAGCAATGTTGCAGTTTCATTTTTGCAGCCTGATGTGAGCGCAGGACGTGCCCGCGCCCACTCAGGAGATACTCCATGCCCCATGGAGGATTAGGACGGGGTTGCTGTGGAGCGTTGAAAAGCTGGTGCTGCTAGATTAGAGTTCTGTGACGGCTCGCTTGTTTGGGGCAGGGGGTAGGACCAGGTGTGGCTTAGCGCAGGCAGACAAACGGCAGCACCGACGATCCCACCCTCATCTGAGCAGTTGGACCACCGAGTTGCTTGAAAGAGGTGTGGCTGCGAGCACAAGGCTGCGCCCTGCTGGCTCCGATCATTCAGGTACCGCAGAGCTTCTTTGACGGTCGCTGGAAGAAAATTGCCAGCACGCTCAGCGCAGAGAGGCCTGGTCCCAATGGGTAGGAGAATGCAGCCGTTTGCATCAGCTCACGCCATTGCAATGACATCACCTCGCTCGGATGCTTGGCTTGTGCGCGCGCAGAGGCGAAACTCTCGTCAACGTTCGTGCGTGGCTTGGGGTTCAGGAAAAAGCAGGCGGCGTGGGAGAGCTCGCGCTCAGCGACGAGGCGTGGTGGCGTGGGCGAGCATTGCACATACATGTTGTCTACATTTTACATATTCCCAGCGGCAGTCACTCGAGCATTTCTCTGTAGACTAGACTAGCAGTGCAGGGTGATGTCGACGTTTCTCCTCCCACGCTCCACTCAGCCCGTGTGGGTTGGAGTTGCGTAGTGCGCGGAGAGGACGCAGCCGGCGCGCACTGGGCGGGCGAGCAGATGGGCAGCAGTGGTGAGAGAGGAATGAGCAGTGTTTGCAGGCAGCTTCACACGCGTCTGGCCGCCGCACAGCGGATCTGGCTCGAGGGCTGCTGCTGCACCGTTTCGAGTCGCGGCCGTGCCAGACGTGCCGCATCCGCTGCACTCGGGAGATTTGGTGAAGTCCGGCGCGGTGTGTGTGCGCAACTGATAAAGAAACTCGACGCCGTGCAGAGCGATGGCGCCACCGTCGCGTCTGCCCATCTCCGCTCCGGTACCAGCAAGTCGCTGCAAGTCCTTTGTTGCCCTCGCGCACCGTGGACGAGTCGACGACCCCGCCGACGGCGCCAGTGTTCCCAGTCCCAGCGTTCGCCCAAGCCTGCCTGCCTGCGCCTACGAGCTCGACCGGTTGCTGCCGCTTGGCTGCAGCTGCGCGCAAATCCTTGGTCTGTTGGGGGGTGGATCGTGCTGCGCGCTATCAGTCGCTTGCTCGCTTGCGCACTGGTGCTGCAGCTGCCCTGGTCAAGGCCGTGCGGCACATCCTTGGTGGCTTCGGCGGCCTGGGTCCAGCGATTTTCAGAGCACATCCCGGCACAGCGACTGCCCCAATAGTCGGCGGCCCTGCACCTCACCTGCGCTACCGCTCTCAACACTCTCCCCTCCCCCGTGTCTGTCTCCAACAATTTCTGGGCCTCCGCCAGCACCAGGACCCTCTTAACCGGCCCACCTGCAGTCATTGAGCCGTTTCAACACCTGCGACTCTCGACCTCTCGTCTTGACTCTGCACCATCGGCCTTGCCCTCGAGTCGTGCCTGCCCTGCCTGTCCGGCATCAGCCCACTGAGCCCGCGGAAGCCACCGGCCTCACCCCCAGCGCAGTCTTTTACCACCGAAAACTGCCGCACTGCCGCACCGTCTGCCTCGAGCCCTCCTCCCAGGTCCGAGCATCTCGCGGATTCCTCGACAGTCATTGCAGCTTTGACTAGCTGTGACCACCCACGTCGCAACCGCTTCCTACGAGAACGTGCACCGAGCCGTCCTCTCACCTACTCCTGTGAGTATTTGTGCACCATACCGCAGACAGCGCAAGCAGCAGAGCACCCGCACAGCGCTGCGTTCTGCACGCTGCACGCTGCACGCTTGCTTTGTCCCCAGCTTGCTGCATCTGGCACGGTCCACTATCAAACAGTCAACTGATACAACCCCAGACGACCCACTCCCGTAATAGCTCATTCTTCTAATGCGCCCACAACCCTAATCTCTACACATCTTCTTTCGTTCTGCTTCCACCGTCACCACGAAGCCGACCGAATGCCTTACACACCGCCCTCCCAGCGCTCGCCAGCTTCGTCCAAGCCGACCAGCCCTATTCTCACCCGCAACCATTCCTACGTCGACACACAAGCAGCTCTCTCCCCAAGGACATCGCAACGCCCGGCGCTGCCACGCTCTGTCTCGTCGACATCGTACCTGCACAAGCACCGTCGTTCGCCTTCATTCCCGACCGCTGCATCTGTCAGCAATGGAGCTCCGGTTGACGGCAGCATGGTAGACTCGCCGACGGACGTGCGCCGTAGCCGTGGCTCTGCAAAGACTAATGGTAGCATCCGCCCGTCTCCTCCTCCTGTGAACGATTCTCTGATACCGTCAGGTGCGATCACCACTCCTCCTGACTCGTCGGACGATGAGGACCGAGGCCGTAGCGTGGGTGACCTGAAGGACTTGGAAGAGGCACTGCAGCACATCAATGTCAAGAGGACATCCTCCCCAGAACGGAACGGCGCCACCACTACGCCATCTAACACACCTCAGCTCATGACCACAGCACGATCTCTCTCGGCTGAGGCCCGCAAGATTGCCCACTCTCGCTCCTCGAGTGAGATCATGCTTTCCAAGCACAACATCGAATCCCTTGACACCTCCCCGGCAATCACCACATCCTCGGACGACAGTGACGCGGAAGACGATGGTCTAAGGATGAAGCCGCCGCTACTACGCAAGAAGTCCGGCGAGCTAGTCAAGCCTGCTCTGCGACCCGCATCACGACGCAGGCCGTCGAGCATGCCTGGCACGCCCACATATTCTAAAGCTGTACACTTTGACGAGGAAATTGAGCAAGTTCGCCACTTTCTTTCGGTCGATCGACCGATCGCTGTCAGTGCTGGCTCTTCGCCTGTAGAGACTGCTTACGAGAGCGAGAACGAGTATCCCTTTGAGGACTCAAGGTCTAAGACGCCCGAGTGGGAGATCAAGCTGGCCAACTGGCCGGCGTCTGAATCCTACGAGCGACAGACCGCGCCTGTTCGTGTCGAACGTATTGCTCTTGCATCTGACAACCAGACGCTGGTTGGCAACATCGCTTGTGCCAATGTTGCCTTTCACAAATTGGTCGTGGCTCGCTTCACGCTCGACTACTGGAAGACAACATCTGAAGTCGTTGCTGAATACAACCACGATGTTCGTAAGAAGCAGGCGGACGATGGCTACGATCGCTTCAACTTCAACATCAAGCTTGCTGACCAAGCCAACCTTGAGTCCAAGACATTGCTGTTGTGCGTTCGCTACCAGGCTAATGGGCAAGAGTTCTGGGATAACAACAATTCCATGAACTACCAAGTTGACTTTACCAAGAAGGTCAAGCAGCAGCAGCAGTCGAAGCCTAGACGATCCAATAGCGGTGGCCTTGGTGCCATTCCCCGCAGCAGGCATTCCCCCCTGTCGTCCCGTCCTCGCTCGGCTGTGGCAATCGATGATGACTTTGGTCACGACTTGGAGAACAAGTTCCAGTTTGGTAGCTCTGGTCGCATCACTGGCGATGCGCCTACTTCGGCTATTCGCCTCAAGCCCAAGAGCAAGCAGCGCGCCCAGATCTACCCTGATCAGGGTGTCCGTCGCTCCCAGGGCCAGGCTTTCTCATCTCGCTACGACTTCGGCGCTTCGCTTTCAGCTGCTTTGACCACGGCACAAAGTGCTCTTGGTGATCGCAGTGGTCTCAAGGTCAATACCAGCACCAAGGGTTACTTTGATCGCCCGGTTCCTCTCCCCAGGTCACACACGACTGGCCCGTCAGTTCCTGGAACTCGACCAGATGTGCTGTCGTCTGATAGCAAGCCTGATCTCCAGTCCGCAGAGTACAACGAGTTGATCCAGAAGTTTTGTTTTGTACGTTCTCAACCTCAACAACCCGGAAAATTGGCCTAGACGGATACTAATACGGCTTCAGTTCGGCACACCTACCGGTAAAGGCTCACCTAAGGCAACCACGCCTCTGGTCAAGAACAGCCATAGCGACGGTGCGACCGAGTACATGAACAGTACCGAGTCGTCCGCCACTAGCAGCCCGCCCTCGCCAGCTATGCCTGTCATGGTAGATGGTGCGAATGACATCAAACCTTCTCGAACACCCTCACCTTTTTTGAATCGCTCTACATCTCCGGGACCTGTCACAGGATCCGGGCCTGAAGATATCCTTGCCTCCCAGTATCAGTATGGGTACAATATGCACGGTGGCATCTTCCCTGAGCGAAGCCACACACCTCAAGCATGTGTCTGAGCTTTGGCTTACATCTTTACGGGCCATGAAGGATTACCCTTTTATGCCTTACGAATCTTCTTGTACACGAAGCTCTGCTTACGACCTGACTGATTATGATAAGTGGAGCGGACGTTGCTGGTTCACCAGTGACCGAGCGCTCACGAATCCTGTTCTTTCCGGTACGAACCGTTGTTGCGAACCTGGCGATCCTTTTTTTCCTCAAGTCTCTTGTCAGGGCAAACGGTTTTCCAGCATTACCTCCGGACGGCTTTGTTTGCTGCATTTTCCGGTTGACCTTGTTGCATGTCCTTTAAGCTGGCGTTCGCGGACCCGCGACGGCGTTCCACTGTTTTCCTTCTTTTGCTCGTCTCCTTTTAAACCATAGATTGGTTCTAATTGCGCTATTGTACCGGCGACCCCACTCTAGTAACGGAGTCCTTGTCAGTCGTTTCCAACAGGTGGGAACGAAAAAGTCTGGCTTGAATCGCATTTTGTAGCGATTCCCTCATTCTTAAAAGACCTTCGAGTCTTCGTACATAGGCGGTAGGCGTACGCGTGGCAGAGAATGCGATTGTGTTGTTGCTGCGAGTAGCCACCAGAGACTGTTGTTGTTGTTGATGATTGTTACCGCGTTGTGTTGATACTCTATGTGTTCTTTGTGGTGTATTTGTACAAATTGCTCCAGTCAGAGTAGTGGTCTAGGTTTTGCCGGCGGGGATATCAGCATCTCGTATACCCGAGCAAATGCACAACACATGGCAAAACTCCTTATATACCTGTGCCGTATCGTGAGCAATCCCCACAGTAAAGTCGTGCCTCGTGAGCACTTTTCTTACCGCCCCACTGTGAAGCCTTGCGGTCTGGATCGTGAGTTCCTGTCGGCTGACAGCAGCAATGGGTCCGTGTCCCGTCCACCGCCTTCCTCTTGCAGACGGCTCTGCCCCACGACAACACGGCCATTGGACCCTGAACCATCGTAACTTCTTACACCAACTTCTTTTGGGCGTGACTCGGCCGTCGAGTCTTGAAAAGAACGCGGAGTATTGACCCCCGGACGAGCGCTCCGTGTGCAGCTAACATCGACAATACGAACCATGTCATTCTGGGGCAGCAAAGCAGCTCCCCCGCCCCCGCCGCCCCCGCCGCCTGTTGCAGCTCCCACAGGTCCGCAAATCGACGCTACAACAATCATCTCTTTGCTTGGAGTCCTCGCACTCCTTGGAGGAGCTTACGCCGCGGGCGTCAAGATTCTCCCACGATCGACCACGTTGAAGACGCGGATCCTGTTCGTCTGGCACCTGTTCGACGCACTTATACACTTTGTCTTCGAGGGGAGCTTTCTGTGGAATTGCTTCTTCGTTTCGTACGCGCTGCCCACCTCTTTTACTGCCCAGGCCCAGGCGACGAAGGTCACGCTGTTCACACCGCCCGATGTATACTGGCTGGGTCGACAGAATCTGTTGTATGGAGCGAATTACGGGACCACGCCATTCAGTCGGCTGTGGCAGGAATATGCAAAAGCGGACAAGCGATGGGGCGGCACTGATTTGACGGTGGTCAGTCTGGAGCTGTTGACGGTTTTCGTGGCGGGACCATTGGCGCTGTGGATCTGCTATCTGTTGAGCAAAGACGAGAAGAAAGGAGGGTTGAGGAAGTGGTTTTGGATGGCTGTACTGGCCACAGGAGAGATATACGGAGGTGAGTCATGTTTTCCGTAATTGCCCCTGAAAGCGTCGGTGGAGTGCGTGCATTATTTGCATTGCATTTTGATTTGGTGACGCGGATATGTGGGTCCGCCGAAGTTGCGAAGTTGTTGTCTCGCATGCGCTGGCATTGTGGGAGATTGTGAGGCTGACACGTGGTTGCCCGCTCCACCAGGCTGGATGACCTTTGCTCCCGAATGGCTGACGGGCAGTCCCAATCTCGACACTTCGAATTGGATGTATCTGTAAGTCTACGTCTCTTGCGTCTGGATCTTCTCATACTGGCGATATACTTGTGCGGTACTCCCTAGCACGCAGTCGCAAGCACAGACACCGTTCTGCCGTTTATGTGTATCTTTCTGATGGCATAAAATGTCGCGCGAGGATTTCCCGGATGGATGCGAAGAGGAGACCCTGCATCCGGATCACGACCGGATCAGCGCTCTCCCGTGGGTCCACTTATCCACCCCTCGGTGGCGATTCTCACCGGTCGATGCAACATCGGCAGGTCTCGCCGAGCACATCTCACTTCCACAATTATTATGCAGTTGATTTCTTTATGCCGTGATTACACTGAACCCAAGCTTACGTTCTGGATCTAGCTACCTCTACTTGCTTTTTTTCAACGGCCTTTGGGTCGTCTTTCCTGGTTGGATTTTATGGGAAGCATACCGCGCTATCAGTGCAGGTATGAGCCAAGCCGAGATGGTCGATCTCGTCAACTACCTGGGCAAGAAGGACAGCTGAGTGTGACTTTGCTCGTTCTTGCTAACATGATTATGCCTCGCAGCGTCTCTCGACAGAACTCGGTACGGTCCTAAGCATTTTCAGGAGCATGTGGGCATAGCACTGTATTCTCATACCCTTTATTTATCAGGTAAACTTCTAGAAGTCTTGAACTGTAGTGCGAGATTGGATTTTGCATACTGCAAGATCGTAGTTCAAAGTAGTCTAAACATGCGCTATTTCTTCTTATGCATGGCGGCTGTCTTCTTGCTTCTGATCCGGTCGCTATGTCACTCTTCTGGATGGGGGTTGCCGCTGTTCATTACCAGAGCGGTCAAGACATACGTGGTGCCTTCCCCCATAAGCGTTGCCGGTTCATAGATCTCACCCTCATATTTTCAAGCACGATTGCGTTCGGCTAGTTTAGTGAGTGAAGTTCCGTATGCAAAGTATGTCTTAGCCAGGGTCATCTCTGCAGCGGGTAGATCAGGGTCTTGAAGTATGCGTTTGGTGCATTTCAATGATCAACGGCATGAAATCACCATTCTCTAGACGGGGGACCCCTGCTCGACGGGAGCCAGCTTATATCGCCGACCATGGTTCTATGTCTGCACCTGCTGAGCGCTCCAATGATGGAAGTCGTATTCTTATTAATATACTATGCGTTTAATGCTGTTTCCGTTTAACCAGCATAGCCAAAATCTATCAGCACAACCTCCAACAAGACAACTTGCATACTGTTGCACACCCAAGCAATCTTCCCACTGAGACACAAACTTCGCTTACCCGCATCGACCCTGTTGGCCCGACAGATCTCAAGACAGCTAGAACGAAAAGTCCATTGCATTTGGAAAGACATGGAATGAGAGTGAGGATGCATCAATACGTGCTTGCTGTGATTTGGCCATCTCACCAACGATACGGTGGTCCTAATTCAGTCTTGTGAGGCTATAACAGCCACAGGCGATGATTGTACCGATGTGGCGGGCAACAAGGGAAGGGTGATATGCATGCACACTTGTGTTCACACAGGGGGCAAGTAACTTGATTATCCAGCCTGGTGATGCTGCGTTGGATGACGTTGCAAGCACCTAATACGAGAGATACATAAAACACAAACGACTAGTTCGAGCAAGTATGGTATTGAGACTGCGCACGAATATAGATTTAGGCTGCGATATGTCTGTATCCTACAGCTCCCCCGTTCGCTTATACGCCTTGCTCGCGTGCCTGCTGAATGTGATTGATATCGAAACGAACTCGCATATACAGTAGTGGGAACGCTAAAATCAACTCATATACGTGTTGCCCATGCACCTCACACAGATGTCCGAGTACCTGCGGCGGATAATTCTTGTGGTGTCCTTTAGCAGCGGTTAAGTCTGATCGGCTCAGGCCCTGGTCCTTGTGCTTCGCCTGGTACCTGCTGCAACAGCAGTAGGACTGCTGTTGTCGGTCTCGACAGCGCCATTCACCTTTGTTTTACCCTTCGCGACCGGCTTTGTTGCTTTATTGGCTTTAGCCGGGGTAGCAACTTTGGCCAGCGTGGCAGTCTGCCGTTTCGATGCCGTTGGAGATGGCTCCGCCGCAACTGTTGCCTTCGCCGCTCTACCTCGTGCGCCTCTTTTGGGAGGCTCAGGCTCTGGAGCTTCAATCTCTGCGTCGATTTCGCTCTCGGGTGCTTCAGCTTTGTCTTCAGCCTCATCGGCGTCTGCCATCTCGGCATCGTCTTCAGGTGCAGACGTTGACTCTTCTGTTTCTTCTTCTCCGACTTCCTGAGCTTCAGCTTCCTTGGCCGGAGCTGCGCTAGCACCGGCATCCTCATCGTCGCTACTGACTTCGACGTAGCTCTTGCCAACGTTACTCTTCCGCCCACTCTTCCTCTTTGGCTCGCTCTCGGGGGCAAGTTGCCCGTTGTCACTTTCCGCATTATCGTCGTCATCTTCGTCGGTTGTAAATCGCTTCTTCTTTGGTGTTTTGATTGGTCTGTCCTTCTTCTCTTTTCTTGGTCGATCGCCCTTCGCCTTCTTCTTCCTTGCACTCTCCACACCGTCAGTGGCCTTCCTTTTTTTGCTGCGGATTGCTTTGCGGACCAAGGGATCCAGTTCTTCAACCAGATCCTCACCAATCCATGTTTTTTTCGCAATTTCTTGAGCACGCTCGTGTGATTCGAGGGGCCGGAAAATTCCGGAAGGTAATCGCATCTTTCCAGGCCATGACTGCATCGTCCAGTTGTTCTGTTCTTCCCATGACCGTATGAGTGCTTGTGAGAGATCAGACAGAACGTAGAGATTCTCATCGGCCTGCTTTGACGGGGCAATGTTGTCTGCAACGCCTTTGACGCGTTGCGCGACGTGAAAAATAAGAGACAGATTGTCTTCTGTAGCAACACATTTGAGGTAAAACAGTATGTACTCGGACATAAGCTTGAGCGTCTCCGGTTCGGTATCAAAGTCGGGATGGTGGGCAAGTAAACTGAGCAATCGGGAGAAGACAGTTTCGAGTACTGTCTCCTTGCGAATTGCGAAAGCAGCGCGGCGGGAACGGATCCATGTAAGTGTGCTCTCTTTTACGCTTCGCTCAGGTTCATGAGCGAAGAAAAACAAGATGGTGTAGAATCGAGGTGGGAGGCGGTTTTGGCCAAGGTACTTCATCAGCCTCTCGGCAAAAAGTCTACGAACCTGAGGGCAAGGATCATGGGTGACCAGAGCCAACTGAACAAAGTCGGCAGGTTTCAACAAGGCATCCAAACGCTTATTTGTGGACAGCTTCAGGAGTGCATGAGCCGCCAACAGCCTTTGGCGAGACTTGTGCCCGACAGGAGTATCGTTCACCTCTGATGCTTCGCCATTGTTTTTGACGAGTCGATTGAGGAGAGCGTATGTGCTTGTCGCAGCTTCGTCTAGATCCGCATCGGATGGAAGAGAGCGCAGCCGGTTGACAAGAATCTTCAATGCCCACGTTCTGCCCAAGATGTCGTCGTCTGGGAATTCCATCCAGTCAACGTCGGCATCTTCAGTCGCCAAGTGAGGCTCATGGAGGACTTTCTTGATCGCTATTTCGACGATGGAATCCATGCTGTCCTCACACTCTGTCTGAGCTAGGAGGACCAATTGGCTGAGCGCAGCAAGTTTGGTCAGCCAGTAGTCACCATTGTACTTGAAACCTTTGATGCTCTTGTCCAGCATCTCCTTGGCGTGCAGCTCCTTCTTGTTGTCACTGTGCACGATAATGGTGACTGCGTGCTTCGCCGCCTGCGCTGGTGTACCATACTGCGCAAAGTTGAGGAAACTTTGTACCAGTTTGCGACCATCCTTCGTGTTCAGGGGTATGTCACTTGGAAACTTTTTCGCGAAAGCTGCGCATGCCTTTAGATCCTCTACTGCGCCTGGTGGATTAGGGGTTCTTGCCGTGGGCGCCTCACTCTCAAGAGTCCTGCATAGATCCTTGACGTGTGTAGAGAAAACCTTAGGGTGTTTAAGAGAAATCTCCTTGAGCAGTTCGTGTGCAACGGCGCCCAAACCCTTGTCATCTGTCCGAGTGTACTCAATGATCGCAGAAACGTGGCTTTTGTTGTAGCACAAAATAGCAGAACGGTAGAGCAAAGGATTAAGAACATCCAATAGCGCATCACCAGACCCGTCCTCGATTCGTTTGCGAAGCTCTTTCTATCTACATGTTAGCCTCAGACACAAGGGTTTAAAGGGTTTGACATACTATCGACTTGAAGACTCTGCGGTAATCGCTCGCAGGATCCATGCAGAATCGTATCAAAGCATACGCACGACGATCGTGCGCCTTGGCGAACTTCCATAACTCGTCAGTGGTTTTGGTGGGTTCTGGCAGCGTCCTGGCGTAGTAGGCGATAAGCCCGCCAAGCTTGCCTTTGACATCCTTGTCGTCTTTACTGACGACACCGCCATTGTACTTTTCACAAAGCTGGAGAAACGCCTCCATTGCCAGCACGTTCTTAACTTGATTGCCCTGCTTTGCAAAATATACTTTCTTGGCTCTTTCACTGAGCCCGCTGACCAGTACTAGTTGACGTTCGGTACGGAGCTTGTCCAATTCAGCTTCGGTGAAGCTCTGTTCACCATTTGCTTGGCCGTCCTTTGCCACTTGTGAGGCGCCATTCGTAGCTGTCCGCGGCTTCAATGGGGGATAGCCAAGCGGCAGAAGAGATTCGAAAAGTGCTGTATCGATCTGTACATTAATATCTGCATCATTGACGTAGAAAGCTTCTAGGATCCTCGAGGGGATCGAGCCGAGTAGAGCACTGACGGCTTCATCCCCCTCCGCAATCGCTCCAGAAGCGACGCCCCAGATGCGGCCGATGAGTCTGGTTGTCGCTGAATGTATAATGCTCTTCTTGTCCTTGACCCGATCAGCAAGATTAGAGAGGATAGAGCCAGACTCTGTCATGCCACCATTGCTGCCGAGCTTGCGAACGATGTCATCGAAGCTGAATAATTCGACTGCTTTCACCGCAGCCGCGCGTACTTTCTCGTCACTGTCGATCAAACACTCGGCAAAGGACTTGAGCAGACTCTGCTCCTCTTCAGGATCGAGTCCAATACCACCAGCTGACGTTGTTAGTATACGGCCAATGGCGGTTGTCCATGATGCTCGGATGATAGGCGACTTGTCGTTCTTGCGCTGCAGGAATGAGTGATAGGCCACAGGATGCTGAGTTGGAAATGAGTTGATAGAAGTTGGCGTCGTGAGGAAGTCGAACGGACGCTCTGCATCTGAACGCGAAAGACTTTGTGAAGGATATGCGGCAGGGTCCAATTGCGGTGGGGGAGGAGACCCGGCTGCACCGATGCCGGAGATCATGTCTCCTATAGTCTCGGTTGCCAGCTGGCGAAGCTGCACGTTCTCTGTACCGAGCTCATCCACAAGATGTGGAATGATATCCTGCAACACTCCTGGAGCACACTTCCAGAGCTCTCGCAAAAGCCTGTGTGCTTTTTTCGCCTCGTGAATATCCTCGTCAGAGGGCCCCTTGGTGCCATCGTCATCGGCGTCTTCGCTTCCGGCTCGGTTCCGCTTGAAGGATGGTCCTGAATTTGTGAAGTCGACAATGACAGAGCTAAAGTAGTTGCCGACCAGTCGAGCCATCTTATTCTGGTTGTTGTTGCACACGCTCTTGGCCATGTTGTACGCAGGTGGCGCCTCTTTCCGCCGCAGGGTGGTCTGCTTGGCGTCAACAGGGGCATTCTTCTTGCCCCTGGGATTGCCCAGTGTGATGGGATCTGCCCAAAGAAACTGAGCGACGACGACGTCTACTACATCGTGCGGGACGGCCGCAGCCTCATCAATGACAGTCGATAGGACGTCAGTCATGTTGTGCTCGACGTTCTTGCTTAGCTCTTCGGCGCTGTCGCTCTTGGAAGAGCCGGAGAGGACGTCGAAGCACGTGGTGAATAGTGCTGTGGTGAGGGCCTCGGCGCCGGGCAGCTCGTTGATGAGCAAGATACTCTTCCATTCGGCGAGCGAGCGCAGGACGTACATGTGCTGGCTGTTGTAGGGATGTGAGGGGTCGGCAAGGAGGGGCAGCAGCTTGGTGATGATGACGGTGAAGATCTCCTGATAGACTGCGTCAGCATTGGCATGGAGCGCAGCGTGAACAGCCACATGGCTATGCGCCTACCTTCAGGTTCTTCGCTGGGTAGGGCGCGTCGGGAGCGAACAGCTTGAGCATGTCGACCAGACAGCAGCAGGTCCAGGCGCGCACGCCGGCGTCCTTGTGCTGCAGCAGGCTGTGGTTGACCAGTTCGTTGGCGACGGGCCGCAGTGAGTCGTGATGAGCCTCCTCCTGGTCGATTGTGCGCAGCTCGTCCAGCAGCGTCTCGAGGCGCGCCAGCAGGTCGCCCACGCTCACCTGCTTGCCCGGCCGCCCGACCAGAGGCTGCCTGAACTTGAGCGGGCGCAGGCCTTGGTGTGCTTCTTGCTCCTCTTCTGGTGCCTCCTCGTGCTCGACGGCGGGTTCCTCTTCGAGCACCTCTGCTGCCGCCGCAGCGCTGCGCCGGCTGCGTGGAGCCATGTCGCGTGTTGGCGCGTCCGAATGTCGACTTTACTGAGCCAGGCTGGTGGCTGTCGTCGTCGTCGTCGTCGTCGTCGTGGCGGTGGATGCGGTGAGTGGTGTCCAGGTGCACGCGCGCGTGCCAGAAGGTCGAGGCGCGTTGCGGTGCTGATGTCGGAGAGCTTCTAGGGGAGCTGCTGCTGCTGCCACCGCCCAAGCGTGACGCGCTAGCGTACATGGACAACGCGCCTGCCCGTTGGACCTTCGCCAGCCCTACGACCAACGCCAGCTAGCCGCGGTCCGACCTTTCACCCTCGCCCTCCTTGGCATCCCGCGTGCGAGGCATCGCAGCTAACGTCGATCGTGCATCGCCATGCCCACACCGTGGTTAGATCAGAAAGCCGAAAGTAGTGCCGTTGTCATCTAGCATTCCTGAACTCGGACATGCAATACACCATCTGACAGCTGCATTCTCCTTCTATGCCATTACCATCAAGTTGCAACAATCATCGAACAGCGGCATAATGGAAAGACAGCAGGCGTTTCAGCGCGTAAGTCTCGTGTTCTCCCCCCCGTCTTGAACCTGTGCTCATCCATTGCTGCAGTTGAAGCAACCATGCATTAAAGTCCTGCAAGTAACAGCAACCCTAGCTCAAAGTCCTAATAGCAAGCGCCATCTGGTCCACGCTCTCACCGACTTGCTGAACACTCTTACTGCTGTCTGTTCCCGTCCTGATGCGCTCGATGCTAAACTGGCCGAGTATGCCTTTGTGCCTGTGTCCCAGGTTCTCAGGCTGTCACGGCAGGTGCCAGTACGCGCCCTCGAGCTCTGTTTGGAGTGTTTACTGATGCTACTGCACTCAGGCTGGGGCGGTAATCTCGAACCTGCCCTCTCTGGGCAGCTTTTGATCCTGTTTACTTTTCTAGCCAAGCCCTCGTCTGCCGAGAACGGTATTTCTGCAACTTCAGAAGAACTGCAAGCACTCGCATTCAGCTCTATCAGCGAACTTCTTACACAAGTGTCTTGCACGAAGGCCGGCAAAGAAGCCCTGACTGCTACCAACAACATCCCCGCCTTGGGAGAAGCAGTCCTGATCACGTTGGACAGCATGACAGATAGCAACTCGAACAGTATCAAGCTTGCGGCCGTCAACGTCGTCAAATCTTTGACTGTCGCAATTGTCGATGATGACGCGCTCGCCAGCTTCTTCCCTAAGATCGTATCGTCGCTCACAAAGGTTTTGACTCCAGGCAGTACCAACAAGGCCGGGTATCGTGTGATCGAACGAGGCCTTGAAGTGTTGTGTTTACTGTTCTCACGTATACTAAGTGACCGGAACACGAAAAACCTCCCAGAATCACCATCCACAGGAGCTGCGACAGACAGTAACCAGGTGTTGCGCTCCAAGTCCTGGCTACAGGCTACAGCTTCTCAAATCAAGATCGCTCTGGCCAACATATATAGAATGCGCAACCACGACAAGTCAGAGGTTCGACGGGCACTTTTAAAGACATGCTTGTGCGTTATACAAGAGTGCCGAGGATCGCTCTCGGACAGCATCAGCATGAGCATTGAAACCGTTATAAGTCTCATCGGCCGAGATGGCGCACACAATCACATCGAGGAAGAGCTGAGGATCATACTATTAGCGGACCAGAAGCTGGTTGATACACTACGCGAGAGCCTTCATGACTGGGTGGTTTCGTTTCCTCGTATTATGCGATCGCAAGATGACGACAAACGCCGTCTTATCATACATCAAGTCTCCGTCACATTGCGCTTACTTGGACAAGAACCGGCGATAATTGATGATCGATTGGCTGACGGTTTGAGGGAGAGCGTGTCTGCGGTTCTTGCCGATTCAAAGAGCGTAGAAGAACTTAGCCCTGTAGCGATGGGAACTGCGTTGGAGACCGGTCTCGTCTTGGGACCAAGTCGACACTCATCGTTCCAACCGTTACAGTTGCGTCTGAAGGGCCAACAAGATCTTATGGCTGAGCTCAAATTGCTTTTAACCCAGCTCACAAGATCAGAGTCTGCGGTCAATGTAGTGCAAGACATGATAAACACTATCGGTACTGGCACGCGAGAGATGCAGCTTGCTAGTCACTGGATCTCCGTCAACATGATAAGAGACCTGGCTGCCTCAACACCAGCTTTAGACGACTTCATCGATATGGGCATTATCAACCCACTGGAACAGCTGCTAGACGATCTATACTTGCGCTCCGTTGAGGTTCTTACAGGACGACATCTTCAAAAGGACTTTTCATGGCATCACTATGCCTTAGCTTTGGAGACTGTGGCTCTTCAGGCAGAGCGCTTCCAAACGGACTTCCGTGCTGAGCTGGGCGAGGTCCTGTATCCTATTCTGCACCAGCTTGGAAGCCAGAATCATGCCCTCCGTGAACACGCCATAACCTGTCTCAACATTGTAGCGGGCGCATCTGGCTACTCCAACGCTCGCGACCTAGTTATTGACAACGTCGACTACGTCGTCAACGCCGTGGGCTTAAAATTGGCTGTGGGTGATGTCTCACCTCAGGCGCCGCAAGTTCTACTGATGACGATGCGACTATGCGGTTCCTCTCTCCTACCATATCTGGACGATTTAGTTGGGAGTATATTCGAGGCGCTGGATCGGTACCATGGCTATCCAAAGCTTGTCGAGTTGCTCTTCACTGTCTTGAAAGGCATGACTGAAGAGGGCGTCAAAGCACCATTGATCGCCATCGAAACGCCGTTGCCTTCTCATCCAGTTTCAGTGGGCTACATGGATGTCTCGATGACAGATGTCGTTGCCACGCTTCAACAGATGAGATCCAACCAGCTGAACCGCGCACGCGATGCTGCAAAGGAAGTGCCTGCGCCTTTCCCACAAAAACCATGGAAAGAAGACTCTACCTATGAGACAGATAACCTCAACAATGAGCCGCCTCCCGAGAAGCCAGAACCACCGCCTCCCGCACCACGAACGTACCAAATACTTTTGACCATTTCAGAGCTCACGCAGCACTACTTGACATCGCCATCCCCATCACTGCGCACATCGTTGCTCGGTCTCTTGCAAACCACCCTGCCTGCGCTGGCCCATCATGAAAATTCATTCCTGCCTCTGATCAACACGCTTTGGCCAGTGTTGCTTCCGAGGCTACGCGACCCTGAAGCATATATTGTGTCAAATGCGCTTGAAGTTGTTGGTATGATGTGCCAGTACGCCGGAGCTTTTATGCGGTCACGTATTGAAAGCGCGTTTGACGTGCTAAAGACCCTACATCGCCGCTCCCAAGAACGCGCGACCTCAAAAGCGCAAGATGGTGATAGAGGGAGCAGATCTGTGCAGAGTAGTCTGAAAGTTGACAGCATTTCCACAGGCATATCCTCCCTCAGTATCTCTTCACCATCGCTACAGCTTGATCGTCCGGAGCTTTACACAAGCGCGCCCTCGCGAATGATCTGGGAGGCTCTCGTTGGCTGTCTTTGCGCTGTTGCATCAAATGTGGCGCTCCGGGATGAGCAATTCGAAGAGATAGTGGACATTCTTGATCCAGTTCTTGCACGCCCAGATGTGAAGAAAGCCTTGGACAAAGTAAATGCGGACTCGATTTGGTTGAGGTTGCATAAAACAAAAAGACATGACTTTGGACGCAAGGTATGGCAGGTGCCTGAAGCGAGTAGGCGGTGGAAGTTCGCTGTTGTATAAATATTTCATTTTACACAGACTACATGTTCAACCAGTGCCATTGACACACGTCTTTATGAACAGCATTGCCATCCTAAAATCAAAGCTTTCTCTTCAGCCTTCATCATTTGGTTATTTGACAGCTGCAACCCAGATTGCCAACAAGCATAGAAACCGACAGAGTTATCGAGCAATGAAGCAAACGAACAGTGCTTCAAAAAAAGCAAATGTGCCTGTCAAGGCTTCTACCCGCACTAATATAGCCAGACCATATGACGTTGGTCGCGGGTCGCCTTGCAATGAAATACTCGTCATTCCACCGAAGGGTGGGGGTGGAGGCACAGCTTGGCCGGGTGAGCGACGAATGCTGGACATCGTACAGTCAGCGAGAGATTTTAACGGCAGAGAGATCACGGATGGGAAAGTGGGCGCTGTTGGCGAGGGGTTCGATGAAGTGGGCAATTTTCTGGCTGACACATCAGTCTTGTTCAACGATTCAGCTGAAGCAGTAATAGGTCCAACAATCTCCGTGAATAGTGAACCAGTGAGGCTCAGCGGCGTAGGTAACAACTGGTACAAGACGCCAATTCTCATCAGATCCATCATCGCGATGCATAGGACAAGCTGGCTCTTGGGCTTAGGGATAGGGCCGCTACCAGTGCTGGTGGTAAATAGTTACGACGATGTCGAGGCCGCTATGTAAGTGGTGGTTTTCAGATACACCGTAAAAAGCTCCATATCGTCTATTGATGCAGGCGAAGCTACTGAGATTGTAGTCGTGAATGTGCGGGTCATGTAAGGTGTGCGCTTGGTCTTCAAAGTTCTGGACACTGGTTTGAGTGAGAGCGTGAAAGGTGCTGAGCAGGCTGGTAGAACGATGGTCGAGATAGTGGTCCAACGCTGGCAAGCCCAGGACGACATGAAAGACCTCGATACTGTATCAGCTATTGGCGGAGGAGAGTTTACCTTTGTTCCACATCTCACTTTCTTTCTTCTCGCCCGCTACGTCTTCGTGTCCAGGGGTGCCTAGTCTGGTTCTCCAGGCTGAGAGTCCTGGAGGAGTTCTAAACCAGAAGGTGTCATACTTGCCAAATACGTGGCAGCCTAACTCGCTCTAATATCGTCGATATTTAGCTTGACTGGCAACAGCCCCTTTGACCTGGGCACCAGCGATGGGCCAGCCCAGATTTATAATTCAGACCAGGATGTTACCCGCACGACAAACGTTGAGTGTACTGAGCGCCGACAAGCGGACGGATCTGCATTCATGCCGACGCAATCCGTATTGGGCGTGACGGTGTATGGCGCGGTGTCATGTGTCCGATGGACCTGCCCTGCATGTACTTGGCGAACTGCGAAGCCGCGATCTTCTCACGGATGCTTTTGATCGCGACTATAACATCGTAATTGCTTAGGTCAGCTTTACCACTGTTGAAAAGGTAGCCATCTTCACTGCTGACTGAGAGGCCAATCACGAGATTAGCGAGCTTCTGACCGTGCTGCTCGATTTGAATGCGGCAAGTTTGTTCTGTGCTCGTGCCTTACTTGATTGTCTGGTTGCGCCAGGAGACACCCACATGCCCAATAAGAGGTATCGTGCGCTGTCGAAGGGCACTGGAGTGTTGGAGAGGTTCTTAGCCAGCTGAAAGCCGTGGTAGAAGTTGGTATATCGCTTGACGCGCTCTGCTCGCTCCAAGAGGCACCATCGCTGAAGCTTGTATAGACCTTTGCTGCAGCAGGCGCCACACAGAAGATTAGCATAAGAATGGTTACGAGCACGGATTGAGAGAGTAGGCCAGTGACAGGACTCTGCAATACATGATATATAAGCCCCTTCCCGGGGTCTTCAGTCACACGCTGTACATATGAAGGCGGAGCCGTGATAGTGCAGTAACAATAGTGCAGTCTCCTTGGACGTAACTCAAATGGCTGGTGACCGACCACAGAGTTTAGTAAGTGTTGAAGCAAGGTCAGGGCACGAAGGTAAGGGCTGATGATCGCTCCCCGTCTGATTGGCTGCAGCACGGATGCCTAAGCCCAACGGAGACACGCACATGTCCCCGACGGAGCGATGACCGGACAGCCCCAGCGTCATTGCAGAATAAAAAGTGCCGGGCGCCTTGGAGCTTGAGGATGCATTCCGTCCGCCACAATGTCTCTCGCCCGCCTTGGAGGAGCGCTCTCTCGCGCACAGTGCTCGCCCCGCCCGCAATGGCAAGCAGCGTGGGTATATTTGGTACCTGCAATGGATGCAAGCTGATCTTGGTCACAGCCGCGCCCTCTCCAGCGCCGCCGCGCGCGCCGCCAAAGCCGACAATGAGCTCAATTCGGTCTCGAAGCACATCACACAGCCGAAGTCGCAGGGCGCCTCACAGGCTATGCTGTATGCCACAGGCATGAGCGAGTCGGACATGAACAAGGCGCAGGTCGGCATCAGCTCCGTCTGGTACTCGGGCAACCCATGCAATATGCATCTGATGGACCTCAACCACAAGGTCAAGGAGGGCGTCGAGCGTGCTGGCCTGCTGGGCATGCAGTTCAATACCATTGGCGTCAGCGATGGCATCTCTATGGGCACCAAAGGCATGCGCTACTCGCTGCAGTCGCGCGAGATCATCGCCGACTCGATCGAGACAGTTATGGGCGGCCAGTGGTACGACGCCAATATCTCCATCCCTGGCTGCGACAAGAACATGCCTGGTGTCATCATGGCCATGGGCCGCGTCAACCGGCCCTCTCTGATGGTCTACGGCGGCACCATCCAGCCTGGCTGCGCCAAGACACTCGACGACCAGAGCATCGACATTGTGTCTGCGTTCCAGGCCTACGGGCAATTCATTACTGGCGAAATCACCGAGGATCAGCGCTTCGATATTATTCGCCACGCCTGTAACGGCCAGGGCGCCTGCGGTGGCATGTACACGGCTAACACCATGGCCACTGCCATTGAGACCATGGGCATGTCGCTCCCCGGCTCGTCGTCGAATCCTGCCAATTCCAAGGCGAAAATGCTTGAGTGTCTCGCTGCTGGTGGTGCAATCAAGAACCTGCTGAAGGAGGACATTCGCCCCTCTGATATCCTCACCCGCCAAGCCTTCGAGAATGCCATGGTTGTCATCTCCATCACTGGCGGCTCTACCAACGCTGTGCTACACTTGATTGCCATTGCTGATAGCGTCGGCCTCAAGCTGACCATTGACGACTTCCAGAGCGTGTCCGACCGTATTCCTCTCCTCGCCGATCTCAAGCCCTCAGGCAAGTATGTCATGGCCGACGTTCACGACATCGGCGGCACGCCCTCTCTGCTCAAGTTCCTCCTGAAGGAAGGCCTCATCGACGGCTCACAGATGACTGTTACTGGTCAGACACTCAAGCAGAACCTCGAAAAAGTGAAAGACTTCCCTGCCGACCAGAAGATCATTCGACCCCTTTCCGAGCCCCTCAAGACTTCTGGTCACTTACAGATCCTGCGCGGATCGCTTGCCCCTGGTGGTTGTGTTGGCAAGATTACCGGTAAGGAGGGCACGGTTTTCACAGGGAAGGCGAAGTGCTACGACGCCGAGGATGACTTTATTGCTGCGCTTGAGCGTGGTGACATCAAGAAGGGCGAGAAGACTGTTGTCGTGATCAGGTACGAAGGCCCTAAGGGAGGTCCTGGTATGCCTGAGATGTTGAAGCCATCGTCTGCCATCATGGGTGCAGGTCTTGGAAAGGACGTCGCGCTTATCACTGATGGACGTTTCTCTGGGGGGTCTCACGGCTTCCTGATCGGTCACATCGTGCCCGAGGCCCAGGAGGGTGGTCCTATTGGTCTCGTCCGCGATGGCGATGAGATCACCATTGACTCGGAGAAGAATGAGCTTAACGTCGATGTCAGCGAGGCAGAAATGACAGAGAGGAGGAAGGGCTGGAAGGCACCAGAACTCAAGTACAGCAAGGGTACTCTGTTCAAGTATGCACGCTTTGTCAAGAACGCTTCGGAGGGTTGCGTTACCGATTCTGCATAAGTACCTAGTCGTCTTTCTATTTTGTTACTGATTACTGTACCCATTTACTGTCATCAAAAGTTGGGTCGAGGGTCAAGCTGACATGACCTGTGGGGCTGCCAATGTCACCAATAATACAAAAACAGTTTAAAGCCATGCCTTTACATTGATTTGCACGTATTGTACATTTCGATGATGTTCGCGTCTCCTGCACAAGATCTGGGTGCGATGCGTATGTCATACATAGAGTCTTTTAGCGTAGATATTGTGACTTCTAGGATGATGGGGACGGCCAAGCAGCGATGCGCACCTCCCTCTCCAGAGTTCCGAAAACTCGCAGCTTATTCCCGAACTCGGTCCAGAAAGCATCGTCGAATTCCGGAATCATCTCCATATCCTGTCTGGCAGGCTTCTTGATCGGCACCCAACCTCTCTCGTCCTGGACATACTCTTCATTAGCCCAACTCGTGTTCGCTACTGTCTCGTTTGTGTTAGACCACTCTGAGGTCCAAAGCGTGTCGTGTTCGAATTCTTCGTCTTCTTCCAACGACGAGGACACTTCCTGGCTGTCTTGAACACTGAGTTCGCGGAGTCTTTCGAAAACAGTCTTGGACGCGAAACGAGATGACGGTAAATCCTCCTTCGATTTAGTCTTGTTCTTGCGCTTTGTGTTGCGTTTTTTTCCCCCAGCCGCAATCGGTTCGCGCTCGACGGGCGGAATGGCGACAGGATGTTGAAAATTTTCCTTCTCATCAGCGACAAAGTCCACCGGCAAGCCTGTCGTGATTTGGATACCACCCTCTGAAGCTTGTCTCCCCAGTGCAGGTTTCGAAGACGAGGTTGCCGTGCTCTCTTGCTCGACATTGCCCTGTGACTTTCCTTTACCTTCAGAACCCAATTTGGTGGCAAGCCTCAGCATGATCGTTGCTGTGAGCAGACTATCATATCCCGCCTCATGGAAAGCCTCTCTCCCGTTGTACTTGTTATAATCCTCATGTGTGACAATGTTCGGCAGAGGCTGATGCTGCAAACTCTTTGCGATTTCCTCCAACGTCGGGCTCGCATTCAAATCACCCTCGGCATGCGTAGCAAGGTATTTCGTATCCACAATCTTCGGCAATAGTTCGTGGAGAGAAGCGTTGAATTCGGCCAATGTGTTGGGTAAAGGGCCCACAAAGGTGCGGTATAAGTATACAATATCCGTGAACATATTGTGACCCACTAGGACCGGGCGCTTCCGGTTCAAGCGCGCCAAAGCGCGGTCCAATCGGTCCCTTTGATCGTCGAACCCATCGTTACCAAGGATGTAGAGTAGGTCTTTGTTAATTTGGCCGCCGATGAGCGCTTCGAATATCCACCGGAAGCCAGTCTGTCTCAATATCTGCTCTTTGACGCGGTGCTTGATTCGTCGTGCATTGTCTGCCTCACGGACTGGATCGAATGGCAGGATACGAATACAGTCTTGCCGGCCTATCGCTACTGCGTTGGGAAATTCCGCGCGGACGAGTTGGTGAACTAATCGTTTCTCAAACCTGGAGATTGTGCAGTTAGCGGACACGTTGGGCAAGCCTGTTGACGATGTGATTTCGAGAGCCGTTGGTACTTTCTGTTGCCACACGAGAATGGCTTCCCGACACCTCCGCACGAAGTCAAGGGACTCCGTGTCGGTGTCTTTCAGCTGCAGATCCTCGATGTGATTCTTCTTGTCAATTCGGTCATAGGCCAATCGCTTCGCCCTCTCCGCCTCTTCTCGAGACAAATACTGCACACCCTTTGCAAACGGAGCACCCAGATCGAAACCACAGCCGAGCAGAAACGTGCATGCGCCGGTCTGAAAACATATTTCCCGCTCAAAGTCCAGACGCTCGTCGATGAGAGGGCTGAGGTTGACGTTGTAAGGCCGTAGCACGTACTTGTCTTTGATGTAGTCAAATTTGGCACATGTCAGGCCCATCTGAAGGATCTGGTAACGGTCGGCGCCCTCCTTGGTCTCAGCATAACGGTCTTCCAAGGTCAATCGTCCAGCACCTCGAGGCTTCTTATTGGGCAAACGACTGGGAATGCCAGAGAGTTCAAGATCAAAAGAGACGAAGTCGGCCTCGGAAATGTTGATGAGCAGGTTGAGTACGTGCTGTGGGAACGAGCGGCCATCTACCTCCATGGTGGCGATTGCGTTGGCTGTGTTCCAGGCTGTTTGCGGTGATGGCGAATGCTGTGGGCGGAGCGGGTGGTGAAGATGGGCCTTTCATAAGACAGGTATATCGAATCTGTATTGCGCGGGCGAGTGTCAGTGGGCAGTAGGCAGTGAGCAGTTATAGGTAGAGACAGGAGCTATGGCAGGTGAGTGAGTAATTGATTGTTAGCTCACGATCAAGCGAGATGGGCAGTTTGCTCTGCAACAGGACATTATGCAGTTGCGCCTGGGTGCTCTTTGGCGAGGATGCGTTGATTGCTGACGAGATTGCTGGCCCGAGCTGCAGGCGTACATAGGTCACATGAAAGCTGGTCTCACGTGCAGGCGGAAATTGGGTGTTGTTTTGAGGCAGGTTGTCGAGCTAGCAGGCGGTGACGGCTGCGCTGCCGAGGTTGAAGGGAGCTGCGCTCGGATATGTTGTGAAGCGGAGGCAGGAATGGTCCACGACCGTTTACCGTTGCTCCCAGCCAGCGTAGGCGTGCAGCCGGACAGCAGCCCCAGACACCAAGACACCTAGACACCTAGGCCCTAATTCATATACGCATTTTCACCAGAGGTATCGCAGCAGCGCATACTATGGCGGCGCTCTACGAAGACATCAGCGGGTCACGCTACCTGAGCAGCTCCATCAGCTCGCTGTCGGCGTCACGGCAGCAGTCGTCGCAGATCGCCAAAGCCTACCGCCAGGCCGCGCAACTGTTCCTCACGCGACGCCTGCCCGAGGCGCTTTCCACCATCGAACCCATCATCACCGTCCCGCCGCCCGCCGCTCTCGAAGATGGCGCGCACAGCCTGCAGGCTGCCTACGCGCCCGTCGCGACGGCTTCGCGGGGCACGCGGATCAAGGTGTGGAGCTTCTACCTGACCTTCCTCAACAGCGTCGTCGAGCTGGGCGCCGAGGAGGGCAAGCACGCCTTTGGCAGCGCCCGCTGGAAGCAGCTGGTCTCCAAGTGCCGCGACGGCAGCGTGTGGGACGACGTCGTGCGCGACGGGTACGCCGGCGTGGCCGGCGATGTCGACGCTGATGTTGTCGTGAACCTGTATGCACCCACGCCTCCATCAAGACTCTACCACGGCTAACAAGATGCAGCTCCACCCTCCTCCTCACACACTCACCCTCGCAGCGTCTCAACCAGGCCAAGCTAGAGACGTACCTTGCAGCCACCGCCCACCCGACCTTCGACATTGCCTCGCATCTCTCTTCGCCCTCGTACATGCAGCGGCGCAAGTCCCACACAGGCACCGACACCCCACGCGACCTCAACACGCGCATCAAGCTGCTTGAGCTGTACACTCTCCACGTCCTGCCGCGCAATGATGAGTGGGACTATGCCCGCGAATTCATCTCCATGAGCGAAGTCCTCGACGATGAACGCAAAGAAGCCTTCCTACTGGCCCTCCACAGTCTAAAGGAGGAGAAGGAGGATGCTGAGAAGCGCGAGGAGAAGCTGAGGCAGCAGCAGCAGGAACAACTTGAGGAGCGCCGGAGGGAGAGTGAAGCACGGCGGCTTGAGCAGGTCCGCCAAGATGAGGAACGGAGGAAGCGTGACGAGGAGAGCAGGAAACAGTCAAGGGCTGATCCTGAGCGGAATAGAGCCGATGACAGATCACGTCAACCAAAACCCTCGTCCACAAGTAGCCAGTCCAGTGGTACACGGAGGACGCCGGCAAAGAAGCCGTCAATACCGCCCCCTGGTCTGTACAATCGTGTGGGAGGCTTGTTTGCTGCCATACAAAAAGCTGTAGCCGACTCAGCAAGGCATGTAACGAGCAATCCCCTAGCCTTTCTCAGGACTATGCTTTTCCTTTTAGCCTTCGGACTGGCCTTTGGGAAGAGGGAATTGAGAGAGCGTATACTGCGACTGATCCGACAAGTCATGGACAAAGTCAGGAGAACAGTTGGGATGGGCGTGAAGGTATCTTACATTTAAGGCAACTACTTAGCTTTTTCTATTTAGTACTATATCTTTTATATTAGCTAGAGTTAGAATTCTAAATAAAGCTAATTAAATAAAGATTTTAAGATTCTAATTTAGCTCTCTAGTATATAGTACTATATTAATACTAAAAACCTAGTTTATAATAACTATACTTATATTATCTTACTACTACTATTATAAAAGTTAGTAAATAGCTTAATTATTATAGGTATTTCTATACTCTTAGAATATATATAACTTTTAGATAGCTTTATCTATAATATTACTAGAAATAATCTAAAGATATAATAGAACTAATCTAAATATAATATTCTACTTCTAATAATAATTAAGATAAGACTATTAGAAATAATAATAGATATAATATTACTACTAGAGTAATAATAATATAATAGTTTATAACTAACTAACTTATATATAACTATTATAATACTTTTTAAAGTACTTAACTTAGCTAAGCTATTAAAAGCTCTTACTACTAAAATTAAAATTTACTAGAGGTAATATAGTTATATAGTAGAAATACTATAATTATTAGAATTATATTCTAACTTTAGGTCTTAGTAGGTTCTAGTATAGAAGCTAGAGATTTTCTAAAATCTTCTATATAACTAGTCTTAGTTTATTTTAGTATTAGAGCTAAAGAGTTTCTAAAACCTTTATCTTTTTACTTTTACTAAAAGAGATAAATAGCTTTAATATAGCTAGCTTATATAAAAAAGTAGCTATATTTAGCTTTTCTCTTACCTTTTATCTACTATTTTTTATCTACTTTATTAATCTACTCTATATTTAGATTATTTTTCTACTAAGTAATATTTACTTCTTATATAATAGTAAACTTTATAAAGTAATTTTTACTTTCTTTAAATAAGCTTTTTTCTTAGTTACTTAGTATAGTTACCTTATAAGGTTACTATAGGTAGGCAATTAGATAGAGGTTTAATAGGTGTTTGTGCTAAAGTAATATAGAATAGATTAAGATAGATAAATAAATTCTTAAGGTATAAACCTTAAGGGTTTAGATAGGTAATATATACTAAGAGGTAGCTTATGCGCTCTAGGCTTAGCCTAGGTTATATCTAGGGCAAGTTTAAGAGGTTACAGTATAACTTGTAATAATAGCCCCCCTCTTTTTTATAGTTTATTCTAAACTGTTAGTTTTTATTTACCTCTAGTAGAGGTATTAGAGTTACTAAACTCTAGAAAACCTTCTACTCTAGAGAGAAAACTATGTTATAAAGAAGTTATGCCTAATACTAAGGTAAACCTCTAGAAGACTTTAAGTAGTCTCTTGCTTATCTAGGCGTAATCTAGTTACGCTCTAAGGTCCTAGTAATGTTATGTCTGTAGGGACCCTAAGTGCGTAAATATAGTCTACGCTCTCTAAGGTTAACTATTCTACTTTATAAACTTCTGCTGTAGAATTAACTCTTACGCAAGTTGCCCTAGGATATACTACGCAGTAAGAGTTCTTCTTAGCATATCTAGGTTACTTTTACTAGCAGTATTTACTTCTTAAAAAGCCTACTATATTTATTTATATATGCTTACTAATAAAAAACTCTAAGTATACAGCCTATATATAATAATACTCTAGCTTCCTTAGTACCTAATGCAGTAAGCAACTAGCCTAGTACTAAAGCTAGTTTAGCTTATTATACTATTACTACTATGCTATTACTAGAGTTAGTAATACTAGCCTTTAATATAATTAAGGTAATAGTTTACTGCTTTATATTATAACCTACTTTTACTAATAGCTGTATAGTGCTATTAGAGAGAGTGTTTGCAGCCTGCATTTTTGCATACCTCTGCAGTAAGATTACTAGTTTTCTAGTTTAAGAAGTTCTTAATTATAACTTAGGCCTTAGGTAATTAAGCCTAATTGTATTATAGGTGCCTAGAGGTAAGAGAGCAGTAATAGGTTAGAGCATTACTAGAGAGCTGCTAGTAGAGTATATAAATACTATATAGGCCTTATAACTTCTATATCTATAATACTCTACTACTTATCCTTATTATTCTACTACCTTTTCTTATTATAACTTCTCTTCCTTCCTATATCTCTAATAAGAAGATTACTAACTTTGTTTATACGCTTCCTAATAATATAGCGCCCTAGCCCTTACTTACTTACTTTTAGTACTGCGCTAGTATTATGCGCCTTATAACAGCATCTAAGAAGGCTCCTAACAGCTTAATTAAGTTGTTTATTAAGGTATTCTATTAGCTAGAGGGCTATAGTACCTGCAAGAACAACTTTAGTATCTGTAGTAGCTGTGCTAATACAAAGAAGAGCGCTTATATTAAGGTAACTATCCTATATATTCTTATTATTATTCTAGTACTAATATAAATAGCTTACTCTCTATTTCTACTATACTGCTAATATATTAGACTAGCTTATTAACTATACTCTCTGCAAGTTTAACTAAGAAACTATCTGCTGCAGTAATAATATAACTAATAAAGACGTGCTTACTATTACTTAGTTCTACTTCTAGACTGCCTTTAACTATATAAAGACCTATTGCTAGAGCTTTGCTAATTATAATATAGTGCTTTGCTAAAAGATTAAGAACTCTAGCTTAACTAAGATAGAGTATTATAAGGCTTATTAAGTATCTTATAAGTATAACCTTAAGTAGTATATAGTAAGTTAGACATAGCCTATAGTTCTAAGCTCTACTAAATAGTATAGGCTGCTATTAGTACTATTAGTTAGAAGGCTCTATCTAATATAGTAGTTAATAAGGCTATTAAGGTATACTTTAAGAAGGCTAGCAGTACTACTAATACTAAGAAGCGCTAGTACTACTATAGAACTAATATCTCTAGTACTGCTAAGACTTCTACTACTTCTTTTTAGCATATATCTTTATTTAAGTCTCTTACTAAGCAAGGCTTCCTAGTAGGTTATTCTAGTTAGGAGGGTACTCTAGACTTTAAGATAAGTCCTTCTAGGTAGTATATGCTTTTAGGCTTATTATAGAGATAGTTTTCCTTAGGTAGTACTTTTAGTAATAGGCCTTTCTATAATTTTATATATTCTTAAGTATATTCTTCTCTAAATAGTATTAGTAATTACATAGGTAGCTACTAAACCTTTATAGGCTATTAATATTCTGTTATAGATTAGCATTTCTAAGTATAACTTTAGACTTATAGATTAGATCTACATATATTTGCTCTATAAAGGTTTATTCTTTCTTCTACTAGAGATAGAGACTATATAGGTAGCTGCTAGACTTATAAAGGCTACTTAGTAAATTACTATAGGTTAGTATCTCTAGAATATAGTTCTAAATATATAGATTTTATTAATATAACTATTCTTCTATATAGTAGAGAATTATATAGGTAGCTGCTAGACCTATAGAGGCTACTTAGTAAATTACTATAGGTTAGTATCTTTAGAATATAATTCTAAATATATAGATTTAATTAACGCAACTATTCTTTAGGGCGCCTTTCTAGGCCTCTCTCTCTTCTACTTTAGTAGGTAAAGATCTATAGTTACTCTATACTTATAGCTTATAAGCTCCTTATAGAGTATATTCTAAGAGTCTCTATAGTAATCTTTAAGAATCTGTTTATATTAGTTTAGATTCTTAAGTAGTTTCTAGGTAGAGTCTTTATTTAACTACTTAAGCTACTTTATATAATACTTGCGCCTATAGGCTATAGTATCTTAATACTCTAAGATACTCTTAACTTTATACCTATCTATAGGCAGTATATCTTCTAGAATCTGTATAGGACCTAGCTAGAACTACCTGCTATTAAGGGGTTCTCTCTAGAGTTTAAGTAATATAATATTAAACACTAAGTGCACTCTATCTATAGAGGGCAGTAACTTAAGTTTATATACTAGCTTTCTAACCTTTTAGAGTACTATAAAGAGTTCTAGGTATCTTATATTAAACTTCTTAGAAGGATATTAGGTAAGTAGGTTCTTTATATAGAGGAGAACTTATTCTCTCTCTGTAAAGTATCTCTTTAACCTCTTTAAGTTATACTAGCAGGCGTTACTCTGCTGTGCATACTCTAGAGTTTCTTTAGCTATTACCTAGGTTTTGTGCTACTACTCTAGTTAGCCTATTACTTACTAGTGTAGTTCTAGTGCCTTTATATCTCTATTCTAGACTTTAGAGAGTTAGCATAACTAGTGCTTATTTAGCACTCTATTAAAGCCCTTTAGGTCTATTCTGTAGGCTACTTTAATAGAAGACTTACTATATACTAAATAAGCCTTTAAGTTATATATATACTCTGTATATAGCAAAAGATCTATCTAGTTATTCTATTAGTAGTTTATATATATATAGAGGTATATTTCTAGCTTCTAGTTTTACCTCTCTATCTACCTATTAGTTTATAGGTAGAAGGCTGTGCTAAGGTAGTGCGTAATCTTTAGGTAGTAGTAGATATTAGACTAGAACTAGCTAGTAAAGACTAAACCTTAATCTAACAGCAATATATCTAGTAGTCTCTGCTGCAGAAAACACTGTTTAAGTAGAGTCTTAGCAAGGCGCTATACTATAATTACTTTTATTATAGAAAGGTATTAGATATACTTACTAAACCTATTAATAAGAACTAATATAAAGTTATACTTATTCTCTTAGGTATCTCTTAATATAGGTAAATCTGTTATAAAGTTAAGAGAGAAGTAATACTATACTATATCTAGTATAGAGAGTAGTAATAGTAGTCTCTAGAGCTTATGCCTGCAGATCTTATTTAGTTAACAAGCTAGGCACCTGCAGATATACTCTTTTATATTCTTTAGTAACTAAGGCTAGTAGTACTTTTATTTTAGTAATATAGACGTTTTCTTAATACTAAAGTAACCTTTTATAAAGTTATTATAATTTCTTAAAAAGATACTTTAGTAAAGAGTTATATTATAGAGAATTTATACTTTCCTACTCTTATACAGGATACTATTAGAGTTAATTTTCTAATAATGCTGCCTCTTACCTGCTCTGCCTACCTTCTAGTGTATTAGTAATTTATTTACAGAATAGGCCTTATTCTGCTTCTAAACCTCTCTAATAAACTTAATAAGGCGTTCTAGAGCCTCTAGAGTATATATAGTATTACCTTGCATAGCTTCTCTTATAAGGTTTATAGAGGCGCTAACTTATCTATCTAGGCTATAAAGGAGAGCTTCTGTAATATTAAAGTCTGTTCTCTGCACTTTAGATAAGTTAGATAAGCCCTAATTATAGTAGTCTATAAACAGAGAGCTAAGAGCTAAGAAAGATATATCTCCTAAGCCTAGTTTATGCTAGGGGATATCCTTAGAGACTCTTTTAGAGAATTAATAGGTTGCTATTAGAACTACCCTAGAGTAGCTAGCACCTGTTATAGCCTGTTCTATATTCTTAGCTATAGGCCTCTAGAGAGCCTATATCTAAAGCTTCTGTTAGAGAGTTAGTAATATAGTATCTCTTAAGGCTTACTACTCTCTAATAATAAGACCTTATGCGTAATTAGAACACCTTAATAGGCTATTTACTGTGTTCTCTAGTCTAGGCTTATATTTAACTTTAAAGTTAAACCTTACTAGCTCTTCTACCTAGCGCGCTTACTTAGAGGAGAGTTCCTTTGTTATTATAAAGTACCTTAGATTATTATAATTAAAGAGTACTTAGATTATAGATAGAGTATACTTAAGGTAATACCTCTACTACCTAAATACCTTAATAATTGCTAATAGTTTCTTATTATAGGTATACTATCTTACTAATAGGCCCTAGAACTTCTTGCTCTAAAACGCAATAGGCTTCTAATAGCGCTCTATTGCCTACTTTATTATCTAAGGCTACAGCAATATTACTGCTATAGTAAAGTTTAATGCATCTATAAGAATAATAATTAGCTTTGCTAGGTTAAAGTACTAAAGTACTAGAGCTTTAGTAAACTTTGCTCTAATCTTAAGAAATACTGCATAGATATCCTCTAGCTAGCTCTATAGTTTATACTATTTAGTAGAGCCTTTAAGAGTTTTCTTTCTTAGTTTTGCCCCCCCCTCTTTAAGACTAGGTCCTTCTTAGTTCTGCTCTAGGTTCTAGGCAGCTATTATATAGTTTACTAGTAGTTATATAATACCTAAGTAATTGTATATAAATCTTCTATAGAAGTTAGCAAAGATAAGAAATACCTAAATATCCTTATAGCTGCAAGGCTCTAGCTATTTAGTAATAGTTTAGACCTGCTCTAGGTCTATAATAATACCTTCTAGTATTATAATAAACTCTAGAAACTCTACTAACTTAGTAGAGAATAAGTATTTACTTACTTTAGTAAACAGGCCTTATTTAACTAGATAGTTAAGTACCTCTTTAACGTAGCTGTTATAATCTTTCTTATTTTCTAAGTAGATAAGGATATTATCTAAGTATACTATATAGACCTAATCTAGTAGGCTGCTAAGAGCTCTATAGATATATAACTAAAATGTTGCTAAAGCGTTTACTAGCCTAAATAGTATAATAAGGTACTTAAAATGCCTATATTGTGTTTTAAACGCAGTCTTCTACTTATTACCTTTCTTAATCTAGAGCCTATAATAGGTATTGCGTAGATCTAGCTTAGTAAAAACTCTTACCTTTGCTAGTTAATTAAGCATTTTACTAACTAAGAGGATTAGGTAGTAATTCTTAATTATTACTTTATTTAACCTCTAGTAATCTACGCAGAGGCGCATAGTACTATTAGCCTTTAGAATAAATAGAATAGAGGCGCTAGCTAAAGACTTACTTAGCCTAATCTAACCCTTCTTCTATGCTGTGTTAAGGTATTCCTAGAGAATATCTAGTTCCTTATAGGAGAGGTTGTATATTAGGAGGTTTAGTACCTTTACGCCTTTCTTAATATTAATAGCGTAATTATATTCTCTATATAAAGAAAGTATACCTAACTAGTGCTTACTAAAAGTAAACTACTTATAGTATAGCTTAGGTAGTATAAAACAGAGTTCTTCTTTGTTTAGATAGTTGTTTTCTAGTAGAAGCTATAGAGAGGCCTTGCTGTAGTTAGCAGGCGCTTTATAGCGTTCTAGGATAAGTCTATTACTTGCCTAGTATACCTTCTAGATAGGAAGTATATATTTAGGTTAACTCTCCTATTATAGTAGAGTTATTTTACTATTATTTAATACTGCTCTAGTTACTACCTAAGGTAATATTAGATATCTATTAGGCCTGTATAAGGCCTATAGGTTAAGTAAGTAAAGTTATTTACCTAGGCTAATATTATTAAACAGCTCTTTAATACTAGTAATTTTAATCTATTTTATATTATTACTAAACTATATATAAGTTTCTATTAAGAATCTTATATATAAGTTAGCCTCTATAAGCTATAAATAGCCTAGTATAAAGTTATATCTATAGAAGTCTACTGCCTAGAATATCTTAGGGCTAACTAGCTTGCTAGTTCCTGCATTATTAATGCAGTCTAGCGTTAGCTAGTAGGACCTATAAATATACAGGTTCTTATTATCTAGAGATACTGCTCTTAGTATTTTTAGGTCTAGGTTAGGCCTAATACCTGTTCTACAGAAACTTACCTTATTAATAAGGTTAATTTCTGCTTCTAAGTTATAGAGTACTTAGAGTATTACTAGAGCGTTACTAGGTATCTGCAGGTATACTATTACTGCAATGCAGGTTTATTTCCTGTTAGTCTCTAGCTCTAGTTATAGTTAGAATAGGTTTGTAACTAGGGCTTTCTATTCCTCTGCTCTTTCTGCTAGTTTACGCTCTATGCTTTGCAGTTTCTCTAGTATAGTTATTAGTTATTCTCTTAGGAATTAGAATTTCTATTTTGCAGGCCCTAATTTTTATTATATAGAGGATTAGTGCAACTACTATTTTATACAGGTACTGCTATTAGGCAGTTATCTTCTAGTGCATAGCTAGTATTATTCTAACTTAGAGTATTACTCTAGCTATCTTAATACTTAAACCCTTACTATAGTAGTAAGGTAGGTCTGCGCTTCCCTCTAGAGTGTTAGTAGCCCTTTAGAGGTAGCGTTACTAGACCTACTACAGTCTCTGCATTGCAGAGGGCTTATTTAAATTTAGGCTACTTCTTAATATATTCTAGTATTCTATTATATTAGATCTTTCTCTATAATAGTATAGGTATTTTACTTTATATAAGAGTAATTTTAAACTTATAGTTCTTAGTACTATTATTAAACTTTAAGAAGCTGCGCAGCAGCACTAATTCTAGCTTATTTAGCTTTATTAAGAAGGCATTTACTAAGTTATTAGAATTCTAGCTAAGGTTAAAGAACTTTTAGTAATTCTTATAATAGGTAAACATAAGGTCTTAGATAAGCTGTTCCTCCTCTACGTAGAGGTTAGCCTATATCTAAATAGTCTTCTTATTAATATATTATTGTATTAGTTTATAATAGGTTCTAAAGATAATAGTTCTTATAATCTAGTAGGTATAGGTAACTAAATTATCTAATACTTATACATACTAGAATACTATATTAATATCTTTTACCTACTAATCTACCTGCTAGGTTATAGGAGATTAATACTCTAACTCTAACCTTAGTTTTAGTTAGATATTGTTTAGAACGCGTATAATACGTCCTGCTTTATTAAAGGTAGTGCAGTTACTTTCTAAGGCATTTCTGCTCTAGGTCTGCTATAGTGTCTCTACTGCGCAGTTAAATTAGCGTTGCTAAATATTAATTTCTGCTAAAGAGGCTCCTAACTTAGCATTATTTAGCACTTCTAGTAGATAGGCTATAGTAGTTTGCATATCTATTAGCGCAGGTAACTAGCCTCTGCATTATTATAGCAGAAGCGTTATCTCCTCTAGGTAGCTAGCTGTACAGCTGCTGTTACCTAACGCGCTTATTAGGTTTAAGGTGTTGCAGCCTACGCTGTTGCAACGCGTCTCTAGAGTTGTTCTAGAGGTGTTGCTAAGAGAGGATTCTTCTGCGCTATTATTAGCACTCTAGAGAGTGCAGTTTCCTCCTACTATTATATTAGTATAGCTAAGAGATTAATCTGTTATTGCAAGTTAACTACCTTTTCTAAGAGGAAGTATAAAGGATTTAAATTGTAAGGTTACTATAGGTAGGTAATTAGACAGAGGTTTAATAGGTGTTTATGCTAAAGCAATATAGAATAGATTAAGATAGATAGACAAATCCTTAAGGTGTAAACCTTAAGGGTTTAGATAGGTAATATATACTAAGAGGTAGCTTATATGCTCTAGGCTTAGCCTAGGTTATATCTAGAGTAAGTCTAAGAGGTTACAGTATAACTTATAATATACCTATACTATTTTAGGTTTATATATTATTAAAGCTAAAAGACTTTAGTTAGAAAATTAGATTAAGAAAGAATTTATTAAATTTCTTTATTAAATTAGAACTATTTAACTATATCTTTATATACCTATTTATTAAAGTTAGAAGGCTTTAGTTAGAAAATTAGATTAGAAGAGAATTAATTAGATTTCTTTATTAAATTAGAACTATTTAACTATTTTCTTATATACCTATTCTTAATATATATTAACTTTAAAATTAGATTATCTTACTCTCTAGTATAGATAGTTAATTCTTTAGTCTAAATAAATACTTTTTTAGAGTAGAATATAGTATAAATACCTTATAATATACTCTTTAAGCCTAGTTAACTATATTAAGCAGGTCTATTATTACTCTAAAATATTATTACAGAGTATATATACAGTAATCTACTCTAAGAAAGAGTATCTACTTAGACTAAAGAAGTAATTACCTATACTAGAAGATAGAATAATCTAATTTTTAAGTTAATATATACTAAGAACAGGTATATAAGAATATAATTAAATAGTTCTAGTTTAATAGAAGATTTTAATTAACTATTTCTTAATTTAATTCTAAATAAAATTTTATAACTTTATTAGTTATAAGCTTAGTATTTAAATATTATAGTTAATTCTACTATATTATTTTTATAGCTAAAGACTTTAAATTGGTTAATTAAACTCTTTAAATAATTTCTACTTAACTATAGATAATAATACTATTTTCTTAGTAGACTAAATTCTTTTAAAAAACTAACTAGATTAGCTATACTAGTTTACTTAACTTAAGCTATACTTTTAAGATAAAGTAGTATAAGAATAAATTAATTCTAATATAGAAATAGTTCTTCTAATTAATAAATAAGAGCTAAATTATTCTAAGCTACCTAAGACTCTATCTAGCTTAGCTATAACTAAGCTAGATAATAACTTAGATAAGATTAGTAATAAAATACTTTATTTCTAAATAACTATTAATAAAAGCTAATATAAAAAAGTAGTTAAAAACTATTTAAAAATTATATAGAAATATAAAGTAGCTACTATAAAATAGACCTAAACTTTAGCTAAATTAAGTAATATTTAAGATTAGAGTAATAGAATAGTTTTACTAGAATTAATAGCTCTAGCTTTAATAAAACTACTTAACTTAAGATAATCTACTCTATAAGCGCTAGTCTAAGTACTAAAAAATAATCTAGCTCTACCTAATACTAATATAATAAATCTAGTTAGATAATAGTATTAAACCTACTTAAATAAGGCTAGAAGTAGAAAAGTAAACTTAAAAAAATAGTTTAATAAATAGTAAGTACTCTATAAAAGAGTATAAGCCTTTTAAATTACTAAGATTAAGAGTTAGCTTATATTAATTAACTTTCTAAATATACTTACTCTAAAACTTATAATAGAATAGTTTAGATTAATAAAGTAGTCTATTAATATAGATACTACTTTAAGTTAATTAGAAATTTTAATAAGTAAACTAGCTTAAGTATTTATAATAAAGTTTAAAAAAGAGTAGTAAATAAATTAATAAATAAGTAATTTAAAGTATTTATAACTTTTTAAAGACTATTAGATAATAAAAAGTTTTAAAATTAGAGTAGTAACTAGAATAAGAAAAACTACTTATATAAAATTAATAGAATCTATTATTAGAAGCTAATTACTTACTAAAGGCTTTTAGCAGTAATTACTAAAGAAATACTAAAAAGATTACTAAAGTTTTTATTATCTAATTAGAATAGAAATAAAATTAAGAAATAATTTAATAAACTAGAGTAGAGTAAGCTTTAAGAATAGATTAAAGGTAATAAATAGTTATATAAATTATCTAAAAATAGGTTAGAAGTAGATTACTCTAAGCTAATAATTATAAATACTATTATTAATTCTAATACTCTTAGTTTTAAACTGCCTTAAGTATATAGTACTGCCTATTTAACTTACTCTTCTTTAAAGAGCATTATTTTAAATAGAAAAGAAGTAGTATATATTATTAATAATTATACCTTACTAGTTCTATTATCTTTTTAGCCTGCTAGCCTAAGAGAAATAATTAACTCTAAAACTTAATCTCTTCTAGTTTCTAGATTAGATAATAGATTATTTAAATTATTTCTAAATAGAAAGAAGAGACTAAAAATAGGGAATTTTCTAGTAAAGAATATTAAAGTAATTAATAGTTTCTATACTAATATCTTATTCTTAGTAGTACTTAAAAAAGTAGGTATTTAGTATCTTAGATTAGATAATACTTTTTACTATAAAGAAATAATTAGTTAGAATACTATTTTAATTACGCTCTATACTACTTATAATCTACTCTTTATTAAATATAAGAATATTAACTTTTACCTATAAGCTCTAACTATATAAGTAATCTCTAGTTTATATAGCTTATAAATATAGAGTAATAGTAAATTACTATAGTATTAAAAATTAGGTTACTTTAGAAAAAAAGCTCTATAAGTACTTATAAAAGCAGCTAAAAATATTTAAATAAATAGAATAGCTTACCTAGAATATAAGTACTATATAATATAATATATAATATAAGTAATCTTAAAAAGGCTATAATACTAATTACCTTATCTATTCTATAGAATTATATAGAATCTATTTAATATACTTATAAGTTAGTTAGATAAAGAATAGATAATAATTATTAAAGAGAATTATTCTAGAAAATTATTCTAAGAAAGCCTCTAGGTAAAATTCTTAAATAAGATTATAAGAGTAATTATAAGATTTAAATAATAAGTATAAAGAAAGTTTTAATTATTAATTATTAAAATCTATTAAGATAATAATATAGTAACTAAGCTATAAAGAGGTTAATCCCTCTATAAGAAATAGGTAGAGAAGAAAGAAATTACTATTATTACTCTACTTTTATATACTTATAAACTAAATAGAGAAGTAGAATAAATAGAATAGAAGTTAATTATAAGATTTATAAAAATATATATAAGTATAAATCTCTCTTCTAAGCTCTAGCCTATAGTAATTAGCACAGCTACTTACTTCTATAGAATAAGTCTACTAATCTTACTTAGATATTAATTACTAAATATTAAAGCTAGAAGACTTTATTTAGAAATTTAGATTAAGAAAGAATTAATTAGATTTCTCTATTAAATTAGAACTATTTAGCTATATCCTTACATACCTATTCTTAATACGTATTAACTTTAAAATTAAATTATCTTATTCTCTAGTATAGGTAGTTAATTCTTTAGTCTAAGAGAGTATTCTCTTAGAGTAGGTTACTATATATATACTCTATAATATACTCTCTAGGCCTAGTTAACTATATTAAGCAGGTCTATTATTACTCTAAGATATAAATATTTATAATTTTATCTTATTTTATTAATTTAGCTAGTAAATTAGTCTAATCTATAGTACTATACTATACTCTAATAGTATACTTACTTAATCTTATTAGCTCTTTACTAGCTTTATTTTAATCTACTAACTAGTTATAATATAAAACTTAATCTTAATATATACCTAAGTTTATATTATATAACTACACCTTATATATTTAACCTAGGCCTGTTTTCTAATCTACCTAGTAGCTTTACTCTTAAGAAGTTTATTAACTTAATTAGTAATTATAAGAAGATCTTTAAATTAATTAGTTTTTATAATATAGCTATATAGTATTTTTAATTCTTTTTTTATATTTTACTAACTAACCTTTTAGAATATTATCTTTTTAACTATAGTAATACTTAATTCTTCTAGTATATCTTCTAATTATAGCTTAGTATATAAGTAATTAAGTTATTAGATTAATTATTTTAAGCTAACTCTTTAATAAGCTTACTATCTACTAGTTAACTAATTTAAATTTAAAGGTAATATTCTATATAAAGATCTAAATTAGAGTAAATCTAATCTACCTAAGTATAGTTATTCTAAAAGTACTGCTTATAAAAAAAAATTAGGTACTTTTACTAAAACTACTTTTACTAAAGGTAAGAGTAAAGCTAATACTACCTTTACTAAAAATAAATTCTTACCTATAATCTTTATTAGTAATAAGTATTATTACTCTTATTATAAGTATACTTAGTAATAAACTAAGAAGAATATTTAGTTTTTACTTAAGTATTATAATAGGTTTTTAGTAATTTACTACTTAAACTACTCTAGTTATTACTATAAGTATAGCTCTTACTTATATATCTAAGATAATAATCTAGAGTATTATTATTTTTATAATTAACTAAAAGCTGCTTATACCTTAAGTAATATAAGTTCTTATTCTTCTTTTTTAATTATTTCTTTTTTCTAATCTTTTTTATAGCTTTATTAGATTATAATTACTTAGGTAAACTTAACTTACTATATTAAGATCTATAGAATTAAGTATAAGAATAAGGTAAAGTATAGTAAGAATATTAATTAAGATAATAAAGAGAATTATAAAGATAATAATAATACCTATAAGAAGAATTAAGATAAGATTAAATATTTATTTAAGTAGAATAAGTATAAAGGCTCTTTTACTTCTACTATTAAGTATCTCTATTATAATAAACCTAAGCCTAATTCTATCTACTACTTACCTTCTATTATTATTAGTTCTTAACTAGCTTCTAATTCTAATTATTACTATAGCTTACCTTCTATTACTTATTCTTCTTAACTAGCTTAAGATACTTATAATTAGATAGAAGTTAATTAGCCTTTTAGAGTTAATTAGAGTTAGATTTCTCTAATTTCTACTTCTTAGTTTTATAGTCTAAGTTTTAGATTATCTCTAGCTAATTCTCTAATAACTCTATTCTAATCTTTTAATTAGGCTTTAGTTAATTTCTTACTAACTAGTTTAATCCTATTTTAGGGTTAGCCTACTACTGCTTCTTTATACTAGTATCTACCTCTAGCTTAGCCTTCTAGCTTAGTTCTACCTTTTAGCTTTAGCTAAAATACTCTTTAAAGAGAAATAAACTAGTTTAGTCTTCTAACTTATACTTAACTTTATAGTTATTTAGCTAAAATTAAAAATAATTATAATAAATTATACTATATATTTGTTATAAATAAATCCTATAAGAATAATAAGTTAGACCTAATAGGGGATAACAAGGCGTCTAAGTATAAAATAGAGGATGCTAAGATATAGCATAATAAGGATTATAACTTTAGCTCTAAGGCAGACTACAACCTTATTATATAACTAGACTAGCAGGTTAGTTAGGTTAGTCTTACTAACCTTTACTAACTCTTAGAATAACGCAGCATATAAATGCGCTATATAGTATAGATAAAAACTCTATAGTTAAGAATATATTTTACTAATACTACTACTCTTATTCTATTAATATTATACTATTAGCAGAAACTTATCTATAAGAAACCTAACCTGCAATACCCTTCTATAATCTAATATACTCTATAGCTTACTTAACCTAAGACTAGCTACCTTTAGTAAAGTATAGAACCTCTATTATATATTAACTACTAGTTTAGAAGAACTATATTATAATAATAGCTAGACTTAGATCTAGTGTAGAAGGTAGCACTGCTACTATAATAACTAATAATAAAGCTATTAAGAAGTTAGTAGAATAAATATAATACTTAAAGACTTTTATAGAAATAGCTTAAGTAAAAATTAATAAGCTTATAGCCTAACTAGCAAAGCTATACTTAAAACCTCTTAAGCTTACAGCACTAGAGAAGTTTAACAGAACCTACTCTAAGCTTAAAGAATTCTTAGCTATAGCATCTATTTATCTAAATATTAATTAAGCATAACTACCTAATAAAACAGCTAAGGTATTATTTATTGCAGCTTACTTTACAGAAAGAGCTATAAATTAGTTTAAAACCTATTTTACTAAACAAATAAAATACTTAGAAGAGTAATAGAGCCTAGAAACTAAGGCTATCTTCTTAAGTTATAAGTATTTTAAAAGGAGACTAACTATCTTATTTAGAGAAGTTAACTAAAAGCAAGTTGCAGAATAGAAACTCTAAAACTTATACTAAACTAAGTTAGCTTTAGTCTATACCTCTAAGTTTAAATAACTCTTAATAAAGCTAAACTAAGGTAAAGAGGCTCTTATAGCTAGATACTATAAAGAGTTAAAGGATAATATTTAATACAAACTAATCTAAATAGACTAACTCTAGATATTTTAGGCTCTAGCAGAATAGGCTATATATATTAATAATAGACTATCCTTCTAGAATAAGAATAAAAAGAGATTCTTCTAAGGAAACTAGAATTAGTCTTAATACCTAAAGAACACTTAATAAAAAGACTCTATAGTTCTTAGAGCAAATTAGGAATATAAGATATATAAACCTAACCTTAAGAAAGATAAACTCTAAAAAAAAGGTACCTGCTTTAGATGCAGTAAGATTAGCTATATTATAAGAAACTGCCTAAATAAGAAGAATTCTAGCAATAATAATAAGAAAAAGTACTAACAGATATAGAAAATAGTAGGAAATTAGGAATCTAGAAAGGAGAAATCTACCTAGCTAGCTATAAACTAGAAGTATAATAGAATGCACTAAACCTTTTATACTAATAATATATATAAAACACACTATAGCAGTAAAACTAGTATAGGTTATTAGCTCTAGTAAGGAAGACTAGTAGCTACCTAAGAATAAACCTTACAAAAGAGAAAGAAACCTCTATAAATTATACTAGAAAACTTATCTATAGAATAGAGTTCTAATAAAGTTATAATAACTCTAGCTTCTATAATAGAAGGGGACAGCAGATTAGAAAGCAGCTTAGAGGAAGAAACCCTTGCCTACAGAGATTAGACTAGTAAGAGAAGATATATAGTAACTTATTAAGTTAGTAATACTAAATATACCTAGTAACCTAGTATAGTAGAAAAGAAAGCAACTCTAGAAGTAGAGAATCTTATATATACTAAAACTCTATAGTTTTATAAGAAAGATATAAAGGTCTTTATAGCTAAATAGCTATATAATAACTAGAAGAAAAGACAGCCTATAGGAACTATATTCTATATATTCTAGAAATAGGTAGAAAAGAACTTTATCTTCTAAGATATAATACTAAATTAGGGTATATAGAAAGAAATTTTATACCTAGTATCTAGACTAGATAGGTATAAATATAACTATACTACAGTCTGTTACTAGATTCTAGTATTCTAGAGAAAACTAGGCAAGATAGAACTATAGAGAAATAAGCTCTATTCTAGAGATAATAAGAAACTAGATTATAAGTATCTAGCTTACTATAAAATCTTCTAGGTATTATATATTCTAAATAGCTGTATAATCTATAAGATAGTAAAGAAGATATATAAGATATAACTAACTAAAAATAGCACCTACTTAATTATCTAAGTAATTCTAGCAAATAAAGTATATAGTTAGAAAAGAATTAAATAACTAAACTACCTAGGCTTTGTAGAGATTAGACTAGAACTACTACTACCTATTAAGTGTGTACTAGGATAACCTTAGTACTACTGTTCTTAGACAAAGTGTCTAAGACATATACAGGCTAAGATTAATACTAAGTTTTAGCTAGAAATAGTAAAAATCTAAGGTAATTAGAAAGAACCTTATAACCTTAAACTCTATATCTATATTAAAGGCACATATAATAAATAAATAATTATAGCCTTAATAAATAGCAGAGCTATATATAACTTTATCTCTAAGGATTTTATAGAAATATATAGAGATATATAGATTTACTAGAAGAAATACCTATAAAAGGTATAGATAATTAAAGAGAATAACTTCTAAGAACTTATTATAGAAGATATAAGAAAATAACTATAACTTCTAGAATAGAAGAGATATACTATATGCAATATTATATAAATTAGTAAGGAATAAGATATTATCCTAGGAATACTCTAGCTATAATAAGCTAACTCTATAATTAATTAGTAAATAAAGTAACTATAATATCCTGCTAAATAACCTAATTATATCTGCAGGATAGCAGTAATATAAAAGGTAGACCTAATTAAGATACTACTACTTCTAGATAAATACTAGGACTTAAAGAACGTATTTAAAAAACCTAACAGCAAACTACTAGAATACTAGTTCTAGAACTATAAGGTACCTCTTAAAGAAGGCGTAAAGCTAAGATATATACCTCTATATAAGCTTATAGAAAAGAAGTTAGAAGTATAGAAGAAATATATTAAAAATACACTAGAGAAGAAGTAGATTAGAAATTTCTTATCTTCTATAGTATACTCTATACTATTTATAAAGAAAAAAGAAATAACTAAGGAATAACTATATATTAATTATAGAGACCTTAATTCTAAAACTATAAAGAATTAATACCTACTCCTACTTATTATAGATATATAGAACAGACTTATAAAGGTAAAATAGTTTATAAGGCTTAATATAAAGAATGCCTACTATACTATCTATATAAAGGAGAGAGAAGAATAGAAAACTATATTTAAAACTAAATACAGACTCTATAAGTACTAGGTAATGCTATTTAGACTTATAAACACCTTAGCTATATTCTAAGAATAAATTAATAATGTTCTTAGAGAATACCTAGATATTTTTATAATAGTATATCTAGATAATATTCTAATCTACTTAGAGATACTAGAGAAATATAGAAACTACGTAAAAAAGGTACTTTAGAAACTACTAAATACAAAACTATACCTTAGCCTCTATAAGTATAAATTTTATATATAAAGTACTATATTTCTAGAATTTATTATTAAACTAGAAATCCTAAAAGTTAACCTAATTAAGATTAGAGAAATTAAGAACTAGCCTATACTAACAAATCTAAAGGAAGTTTAGTTCTTTATTAGATTCTGCAACTTCTATTATAAATTTATTAGGAACTAGAGCAATCTTACTAGATTGTTAGTAGAGCTTACTAAGAAAGATATCTCTTTTAAATAAATAAAAGAATACTAGAATATATTTAAGAAACTTAAGGAACTCTTTACTAAAGACCTAATCTTATAAATATTTAACCTAGAGAAACCTTCTATAGTTAAAACTAATACTTTAGATTTTAGACTAGGAGCAATACTAGTATAATTAGATAAAAAAGGAAACAGACGCCCTATATATTATTAGTTAAGAAAAATAACCTTAGTAGAACTTAACTATAATATCTATAATAAAGAACTTCTTGCTATTATAGAAGCATTTAAATAATAGAGAGTAAACCTCTAAGAAGTAAGGCACTAGACTATTATCTACTTAGATTATAAGAACCTTATAGGCTTTATGCTTAATAAGAACCTTACCCTAAGATAGAGACGCTAGGCCTAGTACCTTACTACCTTTAATTTTAAGATTATCTACTATAAAGAAATAGAGAACCTTAGAGTAGACGCCTTAAGTAGAAGACTAGATTACTAAGGAAATAAGAAAATTAATAGAGCTATCTTACAAATAGGATCTAACAGCTCTATAGTGTATAACTACTCTAAACTAGCTATAACTATAGAACTTTCTAAGAAAAGAAATAATTAGCTTAAGTAGATCTAAGAAGAAATATACAATACCTAGGAAGAAGTAGAAGATATTAAGAGTATAGTTAAAGAAAGAGATAGCCTAACTTTTATATATAGATAAGTCTATATCTCTAAGAAGATAAGAAAGGAATTTATCTAATAATTCTATAAAATACTAATATATAGATACTAAAGAAGCAAGAAAACTCTATAATAATTAATAGAATAGTACTACTTTCTTTAGGCTAAAGCACTAGTAGAATAAGTACTATTAGAATATATAGACTATTATTGCAATAAATTAGCTTAATATACACTTTATAAGGAATTATAACCTATAGAACTAGCTAAAAGGCTCTAGAAAATAATAGCTATAGACTTTATTATTAAACTACCTAAGTCTAAGAACTCTATAATAAAGGTTGCTTATAATATAATCCTAGTTATTATTAATAAAGCTACTAGATACACTTACTTTATTCTATACCTTAAAGTAAGTAATATAGAAGTATATTTATATATTATTCTTAGATAAATTATTAGTAAATATAGCTTACTAGATAAAATTATCTTAGATAGAAATGCAAAGTTTATATTTAAGTTTTAGCAAATACTTATAGCTAAACTTAGTATAAAACTAGGAATATCTATATTATTCTACTTATAAACTAACAGAATTACAGAATAAATAAATTAGATAGTAGAATAGTACCTATAGATATACCTAAACTATAAGTAAGATAACTAGGTACTACTCTTACTAATAGCCTAGTTTGCATATAATATATTATAGTATAGTACTATTAGACTAATACTATTCTTTATAAACTATAGATTTAAGCCTACTATAGCTTTAGTACTAAGAGAAGTTAAATTCTATAGCTAAATAGTAGAAGAATAAGTTAAATAACTCTAGTATATATATTAAGAACTATATAATAATATAAAGTTCCTGTAAGAAACTATAGATAAATACTATAATAAGAAATATAAAAAGAGACTACTCTTTAAGAAGAGAAAGAAAGTCTAGCTCCTATAAAAAAATATTAAGAGCTAGAGGCTAAGCATAAAACTTAACTATATTAAAATTAGCTTTTATAAAATTAAGAAATAGATTATACTAGTTAGCTACTAAGTAAAGCTGCCTATAATAATAAAGATCTACTCTATATTCTATATATTATTACTAGAAAAGGCACTATAAGATATGCAACTAGTAGCTTATAAAGCAGCAATATACAGATAGAATAAAGAAGAATAGAAAGTAGATAAGGTTATTACCTAATAATAGCAAAATAGACGCAATTACTATCTTATTAAATAGCTAGGAATAAATAATAAGAGAGAACTATAAGAAAATACTTAAGAACCTAAAGAAAATATTATAAGCTCTAACCTAATTAAGAACTTCTAAAGTTAAAGTTAACTAGAATAGACAGTAACACGCCTTACTATAAATTAAGAAAATTATTAAAGTTAACTCCCTGTGCTAATAAGCCTAAGAGAGGAGCGCTATTACTAACAGAGGACCTAGTAACACCTAAACTGCCTGTTGTAACTAGAAGAGTAGCCTCCTTAGCCTCTTTATAATCTAGCTTCTTATCTAAGGTAATAGACTAAATATCTACCTTCTTATTAATAAACTCTTTCTGCTTACATAGATAAGCTAAATAAGTATAGCTCTCTGCTAGCTTATTAAGAAGCTCTTGCTAAGCTCTCTTAGCCTTAGTAATTTAAGCTCTTAGTTTTATTTGTAAATAGTTAATAGCTTACTTTAGAACTATTAGAGTATACTACTAAAATTAGATTCTAGACTATATATTCTGCTATAGAAACACTAGATAGCTAACACTTAGAGTAATAACTAGATCTAATACAGCCTTTATAGTATTTACTGCTAAGTGCAATAATACACTATAATAATAATCTCTTATAATAAGAGTAAGGTAATATTTCTTTACCTTTATATAATATATAGTTAGCTTACGCAAGATGCTTAGCTTTAGATAAGAAAGGCATAGAGGAAAGGCATTACTACTTTATAAATAACAGGGGTTAGGCCTTTATAAACAATGTATTATTAGAATAGACTTATCTTTAAGCTAAAGGCTTAGAAAAGGGAGATAGTATTATAAATAAATCCTATAAGAATAATAAGTTAAACCTAATAGAGGATAATAAAGCATCTAAGTATAAAATAGAGGATGCTAAGATATAGTATAATAAGTTTTATAACTTTAGCCCTAAGGCAGACTATAACCTTATTACATAACTAGACTAGCAGGTTAGTTAGGTTAGTCTACTAACCTTTACTAACTCTTAGAACAACGCAGTATATAAACGCGCTATATAGTATAGATAGAAACTCTGTAGTTAAGAATATATTCTACTAACGCTACTACTCTTATTCTATTAATATTATACTATTAGTAGAAACTTATCTATAAGAAACCTAACCTATAATACTCTTCTATAATCTAATATACTCTATAGCTTACCTAACCTAAGACTAGCTACCTTTAGTAAAGTACAAAACCTCTATTATAATATTCTAGTAACTTAATTAAGGTTCTCTATACTTTAATCTTTCTAGTAGCTTTTACTATTTCTATAAGTAAGTTTATAGTAATTTAATCTTCTAAGTTAACCTTTTTTAGTTAACTTATAATTATATTATATAATTAATTACTCTTAGCTCTTTAGAGTTAATTTTTATAACTTTTATAATTTTAATTCTTAGTTAAGCTCTTTATAAGCCTCTTACTAAATTAGTTTTTAATAAATCTTTTTAAGTAGAGCTCTAGCTCTTTAGTTTAATTAATAATAACTCTTAATTCTAATTTCTCTCTCTTAATTTATATAGTTATATTATAAATATTAATTAAAGTCTTAAAGTTTTTAAATTATTACTAAGTAAGGTTCTTTATTAATCTATCTACTAGTATACCTTTTATCTTAGGATAGCTAATCTAGAGCTTCTTATTTAAGTATTCTTACTTAAGCTATATATTTTATATATTAATATACTAAAGTTATAAATTAATTTACTTATTTTTACTAATTATAAGGTAGATAGTTTACTAGTTATTATACTAGATATTCTAGATTTTCTTTATATCTAATCTAAGCTTATTAAAGAATTATTTTACTATAACTACTTCTTTAATAATATATTCTAAAGTAAAGAGTTTAGCTTTAGTTATTAAGGTAGTTACTATACTGTAATAAGTAGATTTCTAGAGTACTATACTCTTAAATAAAATAACTAGGTATTTATAAGTTAATTTTCTTATTTCTAGATTATTTATAAATAATATATTACTAAAAATTATTAGATTAGGTTTATTATATCTACTATATTTTATCTCTCTAAATCTAGTTCTATAGAGATATATAATAACCTAATTAATTACCTTAAAGTACTAAGGTTCTAAGTTAGTTAAGTAGTGTAATAGTTTTAATACTATAAAGGCTGTATTAGGCCTTAGTATAATTACTATATATAAAGCTAATCTAACCTTTTCTTAGTATAGTTTAATCTTCTTTTTTAATACTTCTTTTAGATTCTTAACTAGCTCTTCTAATAGAAGAGGAGTAATAGGGAAAGATCTATCTAGTAGATTAAACTTTTTTATAATCTTATTAATATAAGTATTATATACTAAGGTAATTATACCTTAGGTAAAATTATAAATTACTCTTATTCTAAGAAACTACCCTATAGAACCTTACTCCTTAATCTTATATTTTAATATAATCTTCTACTAGGTTTCTTTTGCTTTTTTCTTATACTATTTCTAGAATATAAGTAGAATATTATCTATATAGAATAGAATAAAGATTTAATAATTCTAATTAAAGAATAAGTATAGTTCTTCTTTACTAGTAATTAATCTAAAGAATATAAGTAAGCTAGAAAACTTCTTATACTAAAGTAGTAGAGACTTCTTAAGTCTATATAGTGCTTAACTTAGTTTTATATAGAGGCCTAGTTTCTTAAAACTATTTAGTAGATTGTATATAACTAGGTTTAATAATATAATCTTAGTATTTAGAAATACTCTAACTATATTATACTATTAGATTACTAGTTTAAATTCTATAGCAATTACTATAGCAGTTTAAAATAATCTAGCAGCTAGTATTACTATGTAAGTTAAACTTAGTAAGCTAGATTCTAAAAGATTCTCTCTTACTATAATTCTTACCTTATAATAATTAAATATTCTATCTTAATTAACTTTATAGGTTTATACTTACTTTAGAGAAAGTATTTAATTATTTAATTTACTTAGTTTAATCCTAGTCTAGGTACTCTTTTTTTTTAGAGTACTAATCTCTTTTTTTAATATAATTAAGAGAAGAAACTTTAAGAAATACTAGAGTATTTATTTCTAGGTTATTAGTAGTAGTAGTAGATTATTTTAATAAACCTTCTTCTTTACCTTCTTTTTTTTAAAATAATCTCTATATATAGCTGCTATAACTATAGTATTTATAGTTCTGTAGCTAGATTAGTTATTCTAGGTCTAGTTTATACCTAGAATAAGTATATTATAGATTTTATTCTAGGAATTAGATTTCTTTATAAACCTAATAATTACTATATTAATACTTCTATATATCCTACTTTCTATATAATTATTATAGTTTTGCCTTTATCTAAGCAGCTTATATACTAATATTAGCCTATTAATCTTAGGTAGTACTCTATAAAGATACCTACTTAATCTCTATAGTAGATCTATATTTACTTTATTTAGTTATATAGAAGTAGTAGATTAACTAGGTTAAGAGGTAAGTATACTTAGGTATTTCTGCCTTAAGTCTAGTAACCTAATCTAGTTACTAGAATAAGAAGAGCTAGCTCTTATAGATAGGTATACCTTCTATTAACTTTCTATTTCTATATAATTACTCTAATTACCCTCTCTATTTACTTACCTACTATAATTAACTAGTATTAGAGTTACTTTAGAAGTAGTAAAGCTAGTTTAATCTAATTAACCTATATAGAGCTTTAGATAGAAGCTAGCCTTACTTTTATCTTATATAGAATTATATTATTTATATTCTTATTCTATAGGTAAGCTAGCTTCTAAGACTTATAATTAAATAACTTTATTCTTAATATCTATATTATAGATTAATTAGTTCTTCTGTTCTTAATTAATATACTTTTTAAGGTTAGATATCTCTATATTCTAGCCTAAATTAACTAACTTATTATTATAGAGTATTTCTATAAGCTCTAAAGCTTATACCTTTAGTATTTCTTACTCTATATTCTTTTAATAGAATAGAGTTTTATTAAAAGTAATATTTTATTTAGTAATTACTTAATTAAGTATTAGTATCTATATAAAGTAAATGTTTAACCTCTTATATCTAATAAGGTAACCTATATAACTATAAGAATTAACCTTATATTCTTATTTATCTTATTCTACTACCTAATCTCTTTCTAGAGGATATGCCCTACAACTATAGGAATAGATTCTGCTCTAGTCTAGGCGTAAATCTACTAGAAAGTGTTTAATCTTTACTAGTTTCTACTATTTAAACTAGTTTATACTTTTAAAATACTCTTTTAGTATTTTATTTAGTAATTAGTATCTAAGTAAAAGTAGTAGACTTATTCTATAGAAGTAAGTAGCTATACTAATTACTATAGGCTAGAGCTTAGAAAGAAGATTTATACTTATATATATTTTTATAAATCTTATAATTAACTTCTATTCTACTTATTCTACTTTTTTATTTAGTTTATAGGTATATAGAGGTAGAGTAATAATAGTAATTTCTTTCTTCTCTACCTATTTCTTATAGAGGGATTAACCTCTTTATAGCTTAGTTACTATATTATTATCTTAATAGATTTTAATAATTAATAATTAAAACTTTCTTTATACTTATTATTTAAATCTTATAATTACTCTTATAATCTTATTTAAGAATTTTACCTAGAGGCTTTCTTAGAATAATTTTCTAGAATAATTCTCTTTAATAATTATTATCTATTCTTTATCTAACTAACTTATAGGTATATTAAATAGATTCTATATAATTCTATAGAATAGATAAGATAATTAGTATTATAGCCTTCTTAAGATTACTTATATTATATATTATATTATATAGTGCTTATATTCTAGGTAAGTTATACTATTTATTTAAATATTTTAAGCTGCTTTTATAAGTACTTATAGAGCCTTTTTCCTAAAATACTCTAATCTTTAATACTATAGTAATTTACTATTACTCTATATTTATAGGCTATATAAACTAGAGATTACTTATATAGTTAAAGCTTATAGGTAAAGGTTAATCTTCTTATATTTAATAAAGAGTAGGTTATAAGTAGTATAAAGCTTAATTAGAATAGTATTCTATCTAATTATTTCTCTATAGTAAAGAGTATTCTCTAATTTAAAGTACTAAATATCTACTTTCTTAAGCACTACTTAGAATAAAATTTTAGTATAAAAACTATTAATTACCTTAATATTTTTTACTAGAAGATTATCTATTTTTAGTTCTTTCTTTTTATTTAAGATTAATTTAAATAATCTATTACCTAATTTAGAAACTAGAAGGGATTAAGTTCTAGAGTTAATTATTTCTCTTAGGCTAGTAGGCTAAAAAGATCCTAGAACTAGTAGAGTATAATTATTAACTATATATACTACTTTTTCTCTATTAAGAATAGTACTCTTTAAAAGAGAGTAAGTTAAATAGGTAGTACTATATACTTTAGGCAGTTTAAGTAGGCTAGTAAAAAAGGTTAAAGTACCTTATATATAGTTAAGATTAAGTTAGAGCTATATAGGCCTTAAGGTAGAGTTAGAGCTAGGTTATATAGGCTATAGATTAGGGTTAGGTTAGAGTTACCTAGCGTAAGGTTAGGTTAGAGCTAGGTTGCATAGACTATAGGCTAAGGTTAGGTTAAGGTACCTTATTAGGTTCTTAGCCTAAATATATAATACTATAATACTATTAGAGTTACTAGTATATAATATATTAACTTTTATAAAAACCTTATTATATACTAATTAAATATATACCTACTTAGTATAAAAGTAGAAAAAGAGTTTTAAAGAGGCTAAAAAGTAGTCTTAAGAGGTAAAATTTATTATAGCTAGTTATTATAGTATCTTATAGGCCTAACTCTTTTTCTTAGATATTTTTAATAATATAATAGAGTAATAGCCTCTTCTTCTTAGTAAGAATTATAACTTTTAGTCTTACTACTATTAAGTTTATCTATATATATAGATAACTCTAGTAGATTATTTACTTTATTAAATAGAGTATTATAAAGCTCTTAAGATTACTAGTAAGTAATAGAACTCTTTAGAATTATTATCTGCTAAATTACTTAAAATAAAAGCTTATACTAGTAATTACTAAGAATATCTCTAGTAGTATTAAAAACCTATTCTACTCTAACTTAAGAAATTAGTACTGCTAGTATATTCTTAGTAACTCTAGTAAGGTTAGAATATATTACTTTATTTTAACTCTACTAAGTAAGTATATTAAACTTTAAACTTTCTTTTATATAAGGTATACTTAGGTAATTCTTACCTTCTATATATATTAGCTCTATAGATTTACTAACTAAGTTTAATCTATTAGAGGTCTAGCTAAATAAAGAGAAGCTAGTTAATAGTAACTAGTTAAAAGTAGGTAGCTTTTAAAACTATTTACTATTACCTAGATCTCTCTAAGGTATACTTAGTATTATAGAGCTATTCTAAAAATCTCTACTATTATAATAATTTAAGTAGTCTAGAAACTAATATTAATAAATATACTTATTCTATATATTTTATATTTTATTCTTTATTTCTATTAGTATATAACTATAATAAAATAATATAATAACCTTACCTTATATATAGTTAGCTTCTAGCTAAAGTCTAGAATAGTTATATAATTAAAAAGAAAGCTCTACTCTTCTCTAGTCCTTAAGTAATATTTACTAAGCTTTATCTAGCCTTTAAGTACTGTAAACTAAATAACTTTAGGCTATTTACTATTATTTAAAGTATTTAAATCCTTACCTAGCTTATTTATTATAAGCTTTAGAAAATAAAAAAGCCTATTATATATAAGCTAGATATATTAGATCTAAGGCTTTAAGTTCTTACTTAGAAAGCTTATAGCTTTTTTAAATTAAGATAGTATCTAGGTAATAGCTTTTAGGTGCTGCTACTTAGTAGATACTAGTTGTAATTTTTTTAAATCCTTCTAGTTAGCCTCTAAATTAGTTAAATTTCTAGAAGTATAGCTAGTTAGTTTAAGCAGAATCTTATTATACAGCTACTTATTAATATATAGTTGCAGTTTAACTGCGCGCTTGCATATATTATAGGTTAAGTTCTACCTTATTTTAACATCTTATATAACTGTTAGACGCTAATTTGCTAGTAGGTCTTTCTAGGTTATAAGGAAATATTTAAATTATTATAGTAATAAATTAATTACAATATAAATTACTTAGATCTAGTAAAACTTAATTATGTATTAAAGGTATATAATAAATATATCTTACCTTTTTTAGAGAATTAGGAATAGATATTCCTGTTTAAATATCCTTAATATATTAGCACTTAAAGAACTGTAGCTACTTATTATTAGGTAAAGCAGATAGCTTTAGATAATAGATAATATCCTAAATAACAAGGTTAATTACATAAGTAAGATAAGGAATTATATTCTCTCTAGAACTCTATAAACAGCCCTTCTCTTAAAGCTTACTTTCTAAGGTCTATAATAACATGCTGTTATTACTAGCATTATTATATATAATTACTAGTAATTTCTTTATAATTCTAGCTAATTTAAGAAGTTATAGAACTTCTTTTGCTATAGATAGGCTAGAATATCTTCTTTAGACTAGAATAAATTTAAGAAGCTTTTCTCTTAGCTGCTAGGCATTATTAATATAATAGCCTTTTACAGCTAGAAAGCTAAGATAATTGCTACTAGTCTAGGCGTTAAGCGTAATAGATAGTTTTATTATACTTCCTAGGTCCTGTAAAATTACAGCCTCTGCATTCTAAAATTGCTGCTTAAAAAGTTGTCTAAATTTATAACAGCTAATTATTATAGTATTAGGCTAAAGGAAGCAAATAAATTCTTAGAATAAGTATTATTCTACTATCTAGAATAACTAGTTATAATTAATAACTAGTTAAATAAGCTTTTCTTTATAGGCTTGTAGACTAAATAAAGTAGAAGATTAGTTTTATAGATATTTCTTTAGTAAAGGCCTAGCTTCTACTGCCTATTTATAAATTGCAATTTTAGTTTTATTATAACAAGGAAACTTTTAATAAGAAGCTAGGTGCTTTATCCTGCAGGAATTAATATTTAGGTGCTGTAGTATAAGGCTATAATTATAGCAGTATATATATAGGTAACTATTAGTTAAAAGTGCAGCTTCTCTATAGTAGCTCTAGATAGTTTCTGTGCAGTAAGAAGAATTCTATTATAGGCAGGATTTAGTTATATCTTTGCCCTATAAAGTATTATACTACTATATATCCTAGGCTGCAAGTAGTAATCTTTCTAACTTAGTTTTCTTAGATAAAAATTAAGGTTATTAAATAATTAAAAGATCTTATTCTCTTCCTCCTCTTATTATCTATAGAGCAATTAGCTTGTAACCCTCTAAGTTAGAAGGTAGTGTTAGTAATATAGTTTTAGTTAGGTTAATAGATACTATGCTTATAACTATAATAAATATATATAGTTATTATATTAAGAAAAACAATTTAAAGAATTTATATTTAAAGAAGAGTATAAAGTTAAAGTAAATATTTTAATAGAAAAATAATTATAATAAGGCAAAACCTATACTAGGAACACTAGATATACTAAAATAGGAGGTGCAGGGTAGAAGATTAGGAATAAGCTTTAGAGCTCTTAGCTGCATAAATTACGCATATAATATGCCTTAGTACAAAGTATATAGTTTCTAAATCTATTTTAGGCATAATAATTAGCTGTTATAATTAGCTAATAGCCTTAGTAAACTAGTCTACGCGTTATTAATGTCTATAGTGTTAGTATTACTAAGATTAGACGCGTCTTTATTAGAATCCTTCTTATCTTTCTCTTTATCCTCCTTATCTTTACTACTAGCCTCTTTATATTTATTAGGCAGAGAAGCAAAGTGCACCTAAACCTTATTATTATCTATCTTCTTTTTCTCTTTACACTTACTATTATTTTAATAATAATAGCCCTTGTTACTATAAAGCTAAGTATCTTAGTTATAGGTATCTAGATAGGATTTAGATACCTTAGACCTAGTTACTAGGTAAGTAGCTGTATATAATAATTAAATATAATAAACTTACTGCTAATTAGAGCTAGTAACTATTATAAGCTCTTCTGCTATAAGTTTATTATACTATTTAACCTACTACTTCTTCTTTTCTTTACTTTTAAATTTATTTATAGTAAGTAAAAAAAGCTCTCTTTTATATTCTTAGCGCATAATCTTTTTAAGCACACTACTAGAGCTAAAAACTTGCTTAGCAGTATGCTTGCCTTTTTCTAGAAAAGCTATTTTTTTTTTATTACTGCTAATCTTACTAAGAGCTGCTAAGTAATTTTAGAGGTTAACCTGCAGCTTAATATTATTCTATTTTTTATATACTACCTAGATCTTGCTATTTAGCTATTTAGCTGCAAAATATTAGTTAAAGTATATAATAAATAACTATGTTTACTTACTGCTCTTATAAGATTAAAAGCAGGTATTAGTAATCTTCTTTTACTCTTTTTTAAAAAGAGCTTCTTATTCTTTAGCTAAGAGAGAATTATAATTTTTACGCTTTGCTAATTTTTTACAAAGCTAGTATTTAGCAGAGTAGTTAGCTAAACTTACAGCCTTAATTGCCTTTTACTCTTTGCTTAGCAGAGCAGCTTAATTTTACTGTACAACAGCCTAATTACTACTGCTAAGGTTGCCTTTATAGCTAACTTTAAAATTAGTAGGTTAACCTTTTAAAGAACTAGATTCTAAATAGCTGCAAAGATTAAAAATAGAGTAAATTTTATTATCTCTAGATTAAAAGCTCTGCTAATATTAGTAAAGAAAGTAATAAAATACTATAATAATTATATTAATAAGTACATTTTACTTATATATATTAAAGCTATCTAGAATATATAAGCTAGAAAGCGCAGTATTATTAGGTAACTCCTTCTTCTTAATATAACTAGAATTCTATATAGCAGCGCTGTATTATAAGTATATAATAAAAAAAATAAACAACTCTAGTATAGTAGTATAGTAGTAAGGTGCAGGTAGAGAATTGCCTAGTAGGCAGCTTTTAGTAGGGGTAGCCTATACTAAGTACTCTATTAGCTGCAGCGTAACCTAAATTACTAGTGCTAAAACCTGTATATAGCTGCAGTACCTATAATTTTTATTATATTATACTATAAGTAGCTGTATCTAAAAGTATATATTATATTAAGTTTACTAGTAAGTTATTATATTTTATTATTATAGTACTAATAAGGTATTATATTCTAGAGTAGAGCACGCTAGCAATTAGGTAAAGCTCCTTTGCGCTAGGCAGCAGCCTTACCTAACTAAATATTACTAGCTAGCAAAATACTCTATCTTACTACTTACTACTATACTACTATTTACTCTGCTAACTACTGCTGCACCTATTCTCTGCTATTTGCCTGCTAATTGCTGCTTTACCTCTTTTCTGCTGCTTTGCTCCTACTACTGCAATAGCTGCTAAAAAAAAAATATAGCTAAATCTGCTAAGCACCTCTTGCTTAAGACTAGAGGCAAAATACTGCGCAAGGAACCTAGCTGCTAAGGCAGCTAGGAAGCAGCTAGCTGCTGCTACTTAAAAGCGCTGCTATAAGGCTAGCAGTAAGTTATTATAGATATTTATTATAACTATAATCTAATTATATACAGCTATTACACTCTAAGAGATCTGCTGCTACTAAAGGAACTTTAACCTACTACTGCTTAAGCTGCCTTTCTTGCGTTTATACTGCAAAATTCTAGGCTTAGTAGCAGAAAGTTTAAGTATCTGCTGTATATAAGCTGCAGCACTTAGCGCTCTCTATAAGGCTACTAAGGTATATATTATTAGCTTTCTTAAAGGTAAAGTTTTCCTCTCTCTTATAAATTTGCAGAATACTAAAAATTATAGATTATAATATAAATGCTATTTATACTAAGAGGGTTACTATTTAGAAGAAGGATGCTAATTTAGCTATTTACTACTATAAGAGATATAGGCAGTAGTTTTCTTCTTCTTTGCACCCTGCAAAAAAATATAAGGAATTTACAGTAATAACTAGTAATAAAATAAATTAATCTTTCTTTCTAATAATTTCTATACTACTATAATAAATATCTATAATAAACTTATATTCTGTATAAAAGTAACTAAACTAATTTTAGTTTAAAACAGCTCCTGTAATTAAAACTTTTTAACCTAACTTTAACCTAACTCTAACCTGCGCTATATTAGTTAACCTAACCCTAACTACAACCTAAAGCAGGGTAACCTAACTCTAACCCTCTTAGCAGCTGCTAGCTTAGGTTAGGGTTAGGTTAGGGTTAGGTAGTTATGTAACAAAACCTAACTCTAACCTAACCCTAACCTTTTTACTAGCCTAGAATACTCTAAAAGAACTATAAAGTATATATAACTATATATACTAAGTAGGTTATTTTATATAAACCTTATAAGAAGCTTACTTAACTATTCTAAAGAATTAGATAGGACCTATTTAATATACTTCTTAGTAGAAATAGTAAACTATAAATACTTTTAATTAAGAAGTACTATAGTAAGAAGCTCTTTATATATATACTATAAGAGAAGACCTAGACTAAGATTCTTTTTATTCTAATAAGTTTTTTAAGCTAAGTAGCTATCTAATATAAGCTCTATATTTGTAAAATAAGCTAGAATAGTAATACTACTACTTTACTATAGTAAGGAATCTCTCTATATAAATACTAGGCGCTTAAAGTAGGTATTAATATTAAATAGGTTCTACTATATATATATAAGCTAAATAGGGCTACTAAGAAAGGTAGATAAGAGATAATAACTAAGTCTATTAAGATAAAAAGTAGCTTAAACTTGCCTAAGAAGCTCTAGCCTAAAGTAGTAGTAGCAGCAGCTTAACTCTATAATATAAGCTTATTATATATAAATAAGCTATAGAGCTTTAATAAGTAGCTTAATTAGTAGTTTACTTAATACTTTTACTAGTACTAACTAAAGTAAGTAAGAGTAATTATAGCTAATCTAAGACCTAATTAGAGTAGAATATATACTTATAGCTACTATACCTATCTCTTAAATAAGAAATAAGTAGCTAAGTATAATAGAAAAGGCTTTAAAGTTACTTCTAGAGGCTATATTAGGTATTTAGTAGGTTACTAAGCCTTTAATATCTATAAAATATAGGTACTCTAGCTTAACTAAGTAATTATAATATATAATATAATCTTTAATAAGAAGCTCTTTTATAGTAGAAATAAGTCTAATACTATTCTAGTACTAAAAGTAACTACTATAATTAATATACTCTATAGAACTAGTAAGATAATATATATAGAAGAAGTAATTAAGCTCTTTATTATAGAAAAGGAAGATCTATTACTTAACTTACCTACTAAGTAATAGTTTAGAGGTAAACCTCTAAAAGAAAGCTAGGTACTAGAAGGCTAGTTTAGTCTTAAATAAGCTTTTAAGAATAAAACTATATAATTAGTTAGCTTAGCTAGTAAGCTAATAGAGATTTATATAGAGTAATAAGATCTAGGTCTTCTTTTACCTAATTTAATACTAAAACCTAAGTAGCTTAGTATAGAATAAGAGGCTCTATATAGTAAGCCTCTAACTAATAACTTATAAAAAGTATACTCTACTATTAAAGAAGAAAGCTTATTAGTAAGTATTAAGAATTATAAAGATCTACCTATAAGAAGACCTAGCTCTTTATTTATTCTAATACCTTCTTAAAGAGTAATAGAAGTAAGTAAGCTAAGTATAAGAAGTATAGGTTTATACAGAATTATAGGCTCTACTACTAAGTTAAGTAGGTAAATTTATAACTAGTAGTATAATAAGCTTAGAGAAGATAATAAAGAGAAGGAAAAAGTAGGCCTATATACTATAATTAGCTTAATTTAATTAGTAGAGTACTTATAGATACTTAAACCTCTGTTTAAGTATATAAAATAGTATAAAGAGCTTAGAAGAAACCTAATTACTATTTATATAGTAATTAATACCTTAGCTTTAAGAGCTAAGAAACCTATTACCTAAATTAAGTAGTATAAGTACTATAATAAGCTCTTTCTACCTTTAGATAAATAGAAGAAGCTTATATACTACCTACTAAGTACTCTATTTTATTAGGCTTATAAGAAGAAGATATTAATACTTATAGAAAAGAATATATTAGAAGAAATTAACTAACTAAGTAGCTAGAATAGGCTTCTACTACTTAAATAGGTCTTTATATATAAGCTTAACTAAGACAGCTACTTTATAAAGTATAAAGCTAGAATCTATATATATAGAGATCTATAAGCTAAGAATTTAATTAAGTTAACTTATACTATAATACTTACTACCTAATTATTTAGAACTATAGTAGTAATAGCTATATAGTTTAACCTAAAGCTCTATTAGTATAATATAGTAGGCGCGTTTCTTAATATAAGCTATAGAAACTAACTTTAGATACTCTATAAGCTGCCTAATAGATTTAAAAAACCTAATTAGGTAGTCTACTTACTATAAGCTCTATATAGGCTTTATAATTTGCTAATTCTATAGTATAAAGAGCTATCTAGTATACTTTAGATACTTAGTTTATAGTTATTAAAAGAAGAACTATATCTATTCTATAATAATAAGTAATAGATAGTATTACTCTTCTATATAGATAATATTTTACTTACCTATTACTATAATAATTAAGTAGCTATAGAATAGCTTATAAGCTTATTAATAAGTAAATACTAGATAAAGACTTATAGAGCTACTAAATAGTTTCTAGAAGTCTAGATAATCTAAAATTAAGCTACTTATATAATAATACTTCGGTATAACTCTTATATAGAGAAGCTTACTGCTAAATTTAAGGTTTTAGATAAAGAAATACTTCTAAGTATCTTCTTCTTAATAATTAAGCTTCTTAAGTATAATAGAAAAGCTTTAAAGTAGAAGATTAAGGCCTACTAGAAGTAAGTTAGCTTTATATTATATATAGCTATAATAATCTACCTAGATATAGTATATACTACCTTATAACTATCTTATTATTTAACTAATTTAAGAGCTGCTTACTCTAAGGTAGTAGCTTAAGTTCTAAAATACTTATACTAGACTAAGTACCTAAGTATAAGATATAAAGCTTATCTAGGCAGCTTACTCTTTATATATAGTAATACTTTATTTACTAATAATAGTATAACTTAATAATTCTCTTAAGGCTATATTATATAGCTCTTTAAAGGTCTAATTATTTAAAAGGTAGCTTACTAAGCTATAGTAACTACTTCTACTACAGAGGCAGAATTACTAGCTTTAGAGTATATAGTAAAAGAGAGTATAGCTTTAAAATAGTTTCTCTATAAACTATATCTTAACTTAGGTATAGTATAGAAAATCTTCTATAATAACTAGTAGACTATTTAGCTAGTAGTTAAAGAGAGTAAGTAGCTTACTACCTAGCTATACTATATAGATATATAAAATATATAGTTAAAATAAAAGTATACTAAAAGAACCTTTACTATTACTTATATAAAAACTAATAAAATACTAGCTAATAGGCTTATAAAAGCGCTTTCTAGGTAAGCCTATAAGCTCTTTCTAGATTATCTTAATTTATTTAATATCTAACCTAATATAAATAGAAAGCAAAATACTAATTAGATAATAAATATTAGCTAGAAGAATAAAGTAATTAATAGTAATAATATATAAGTAAATAAGTAGCTTAATTAGTAATAGTAAGCTTATAGTAAGTTAATATAAGTTATATATATATATATAATTATAAAAAGAGTAGGTTAGAAAAGAAGTAATAAATTAATTTCTAAACTAAGCTAAGAAGAATACTCTTCTCTTTTAGAGAAAAACTTAGACTAAGCTTACTAAACTACTAAAAGTAGCTCTTTTAAGCATACTACTAGCAGCTAATAAGCTTAGTCTTTTACCTAACCTATTTAGAGAATCTAGAACCTTTTAAGTATAATAGCTATTATTAAAAAGCCTTTTTACTACTTAAAAGGTATAGTATAGATCTCTTACCTACTATAAGCTTATTAGCTACTAAAGTAAAATAATAGTAAGAATAAATTACTTATATTATTAGAAATACTACTATTATTAGCTAAGATTATCTATAGCTTAATACTAAGAGGCTTAAAAGTAGGTAGGCTAAAAATAAGCTATTAGTATATAAGTTATATACTTATTTTAGAGTTACCTATAGAAGTTAGTATAAGTACCTAGTAGTATAGTAAAAGTACCTTCTAGCCTATTAGCTACCTAGCTAGTTATAGTAAAAAGCAGCTATACTACTTATTAGTAGTATAGCTATATAACTACTATAAGAGATAAGGTAGTACTTATCTATTATATATATAACTAAAGTAGAAGCTAGTAGTAGTAGTAGTACTAGTAGTATTAGTAATAGTAGTAGTAAAAAGAGGCTAAAGACTTTAATAGAGTCTCTAAGGCTAGTAAATAAAGCTTATTTAGCTAAAGCTAAACTCTCTAAAGTAGTAGGTAGAGTAGAGCTAGTATAGAAAGAAGCAGAGGCTAGAGTAGTAAGCAGCTTATAGGTAGTAGTAGTATAGGTAGTAGTAGCGCAGTTAGTAGCATAGTAAGTAGCTTTAGTAGTAGTAGTAGTAGTAGTAGTAGTAGTAGTAGTAGTAGTATAGGTATAGTACTAAAAGAGAGGTTATTTCTATATAAAGTTAGCTAATAATTTATAAAGAAGTACTAGTAAAGTAAAAGAAAAGCTTATTTAGATACTATCTAATTACTATAGCTGCTAAAAAGAACTATTAATAAAACTAATTAGGCTAAAGAGACTAATAAATAAGTAAATAGAATACTAATAAAAGGCTTAAAATATAAGAATAGAGTATACTTATAGCTATTATAGATATAGACTTAGAGATTATTAAATTTAGTAAGTAATACTATTTATATATATAATAGAGCTAGTAAAGGTAAAGCTAGTAGTATAAAGTTCTTACTATATTAATAGAATCTTTATATAATATTATATTACTATTTACCTTTACTTTTACTAAAGGTAGAAGTAAGCCTAATACTTACTAATAAGGCACTTAAAGTACTTAACTAAGTAAGTAAAGTAATAGTAAGAAAGAAAAAAGTAACTAGTATATAACTAAGCAACTTAAATAAGATAAATAAGCTATAAATAAGCTTACTACAGTACTATGGAAAGCTTATTTACTTATAGTATAAGAAGGTAAAATCTATAAGATAGATAGATTAAACTAATAGGTGCCTAAAAAGCTCTTTTAGAGAGTAACCTAGGTACTTAAACTCTTAGTTAACTCTATATAATTACTAACTTTGCTATAGAAAATTAAAATAATTAACTAAGGTGCAATTTAGCTACTCTTTAGAAAGATATAGAAAATAGCTAAGAGGTATATTATATAATTAAGCTGCTTAGCTATCTATATAGAGATTAGATAACTAGAGAGTTAGTAGTAAGTAGCTCTAGAGCTAGCTAGAAGCTTAATATATTAGTATAATAGAGATAAGCTACTTTAATATAGATTAGAGGCTTAGTTCTAGTAGATTATATAACTTATATAAATTTTATATATATATAATAGATAGCTTTTATCTAATCTTAGATAGGTACTAATTAAATACTATTAATTACCTAAGTATTATATTATAAATAAATCTTATAAGGATAATAAGTTAGACCTAATAGAGAATAATAAGGCATCTAAGTATAAAACAGAGGATGCTAAGATATAGCATAGTAAGGATTATAACTTTAGCTCTAGGGCAGACTACAACCTTATTACGTAACTAGACTAGCAGGTTAGTTAGGTTAGTCTTACTAACCTACTAACCTAAGAGTTAGTTAGGTTAGTCTACTAACCTTTACTAACTCTTAGAATAATGCAGCATATAAATATGCTACATAGTATAGATAGAAACTCTATAGTTAAGAATATATTCTACTAACACTACTACTCTTATCCTATTAATATTATACTATTAGTAGAAACTTATCTATAACCTACCTAACCTATAATCCTCTTCTATAATCTAATATACCCTACAGCTTACTTAACCTAAAACTAGCTACCTTTAGTAAAGTACAGAACCCTTATTATATATTAACTACTAGTTTAGAAAGACTCTATTATAATAATAGCTAGACCTAGATCTAGCGCAGGAGGTAGCACTGCTACTAAAATAACTAATAATAAAGCTATTAAAGTGCTAGCAGAATAAATACAACACTTAAAGGCCTTTATAGAAGTAGCCTAAGCAAAAATTAATAAGCTTACAGCCTAACTAGTAAAGCTATACTTAAAACCCCTTAAGCTTACAGCACTAGAGAAGTTTAACAGAACCTGCTCTAAGCTTAAGAGATTCTTAGCTGCAGCATCTATCTACCTAGATATTAATTAAGTATAACTACCTAATAAAATAGCTAAGGTATTATTTATTGCAGCCTACTTTATAGAAAGAGCTATAGATTAGTTTAAAACCTATCTTACTAAATAAATAAAATACTTAGAAGAATAATAAAGCCTAGAGACTAAGGCTATCTTCTTAAGTTATAAGTACTTTAAAAGAAGACTAACTATCTTATTTAGAGAAGTTAACTAAAAGTAAGTTATAGAATAGAAACTCTAAAACTTGCGCTAAACTAAGTTAGCTTTAGTTTATACCTTAGAGTTTAAGCAACTCTCTATAAAGCTAAACTAGAGTAAAGAGGCCCTTATAGCTAGATACTATAAAAGGTTAAAGAATAATATTTAATATAAACTAATTTAAATAGACTAACTCTAGATATTCTAAGCTCTAGCAGAATAGGCTATATATATTAATAACAGACTATACTTCTAGAATAAGAATAAGAAGGGATCTTTCTAAGGAAACTAGAATTAGTCTTAATATACAAAGAACACCTAATAAGGAGACTCTATAGTTCTTAAGGTAAATTAGAAATACAAGATATATAAACCTAACTCTAAGAAGAATAAACTCTAGAATAAGAGCGCTTGCTTTAGATGCAGTAAGATTAGCTATATTACAAGAAACTACCTAGATAGAAAGAATCCTAGTAATAATAATAAGAAAAGGTACTAACAGATACAGAAAATAGCAGGAAATTAAGAACCTAGAGAAGAAGAATCTACCTAGCTAGCTGCAAACTAAGAGTATAATAGGATATACTAGACCTTTTATACTAATAATATATATAAAACATACTATAGCAGCAAAACTAGTATAGAATATTAGCTCTAGTAAGGAAGACTAGTAGCTACCTAAGAATAAACCTTATAAAAGAGGAAGAAACTTCTGTAAGTAGTACTAGAAAACTTATCTATAGAACAGAGTTCTAATAAAGTTATAATAACTCTAGCTTCTATAATAAAAGAGGATAGCAAATTAGAAAGTAGTTTAGAGGAGGAAACTCTTGCCTGCAAAGATTAGACTAGTAAGAGAAGATATATAGTAACCTATTAAGTTAGCAATACTAAATATACCTAATAACCTAGTATAGTAGAAAAGAAAGCAACTCTAGAAGTAGAGAATCTTATATATACTAAAACTCTATAGTTCTATAAGAAAGATATAGAGGTCTTTACAGCTAAATAGCTATATAATAACTAGAAGAAAGGATAGCCTATAGGAACTATATTCTGTATATTCTAGAAATAAGTAGAAAAGAACTTTATCTTCTAAGATATAATGCTAAATTAAGGTATATAAGAAGAAATTGTATACCTAGTGTCTAGACTAGATAGGTATAAACATAACTATACTGCAGTCTGCTACTAGATTCTAGTATTCTAGAGAAAACTAGGCAAGATAGAACTATAGAGAAATAAGCTCTATTCTAGAGATAATAAGAAACTAGATTATAAGTATCTAGCTTACTATAAAATCTTCTAGGCATTATACATTCTAAATAGCTAAATAATCTATAAGATAGTAAAGAAAATATATAAGATATAACTAACTAAGAATAGTACCTACCTAATTATCTAAGTAATCCTAGCAGATAAAGTGCATAGTTAGAAAAGGATTAAATAACTAAACTACCTAGGCTTTGCAGAGATTAGACTAGAACTGCTGCTACTTATTAAGTGTGTACTAAGATAACCTTAGTACTACTATTCTTAGATAAAGTATCTAAGATACGTATAGGCTAAGATTAATACTAAGTTTTAGCTAGAAATAGCAAAAATCTAAGGTAATTAGGAAGAACCTTATAACCTTAGACCTTATATCTATATTAAAGGCATATATAATAGACAAATAATTTTAGCCTTAATAGATAGTAGAGCTATATATAACTTTATCTCTAAGGATTTTATAGAAATATATAAAGATATATAGATTTACTAGAAGAAATACCTATAAAGGGTATAGATAATTAAAGGGAACAACTTCTAAGAACTTATTATAGAAGAAATAAGAGAATAACTATAACTTCTAGAATAGAAGGGATATACTATATGTAATACTGTATAAATTAGTAATAAACAAGATATTATCCTAGAGATACTCTAGCTATAATAAGCTAACCTTATAATTAATTAGCAAATAAAGTAACTATAATATCCTGCTAAACAACCTAATTATATCTGCAGGATAGCAGTAATACAGAAGGTAGACCTAATTAAGACAATGCTACTTCTAGATAAATACTAGGACTTAAAGAATATATTTAAAAAACCTAACAGTAAACTACTAGAATACTAGTTCTAGGACTATAAGGTACCTCTTAAAGAAGGTGTAAAGCTAAGATATATACCTCTATATAAGCTTATAGAAAAGAAGTTAGAAGTATAGAAGAAATTGTAAAGTATATATGCTAAAGGGGGTAGATAGGTTACAAGTAATAAGAATATATGCAGCAGAGGAGATAGATTAATTACTACCTTCTAGCAGCTAGGTCTTAACCCCTACTTATCTAAAGCTAAGTTGCCTAGCCCTTCTAAGTATTAGGCAACCTAGCTTCTAACAGAAATATATTAAAGATACACTAGAGAAGAAGTAAATTAGAAATTTCTTATCTTCTATAGTATACTCTATGCTATTTATAAAGAAAAAAGGAATAGCTAAGAAATAACTATATATTAATTACAGAGACCTTAATTCTAAAACTATAAAGAATTAATACCTACTTCTACTTATTATAGATATATAGAATAGACTTATAAAGGTAAAATAGTTTATAAGGCTTAATATAAAAAATGCCTACTATACTATCTATATAAAAGAGAGGGAAGAATAGAAAACTGCATTTAAAACTAAATATAGACTCTATAAGTACTAGGTAATGCTATTTAGACTTATAAATGCCTTAGCTATATTCTAAGAATAAATTAACAATATTCTTAGAGAATACCTAGATATTTTTATAATAGTATATCTAGATAATATCCTAATCTACTTAGAGACACTAGAGGAATACAGAAACTATATAAGAAAGGTACTTTAGAAACTACTAGATATAAAACTATACCTTAGCCTCTATAAGTATAAATTCTATATATAAAGCACTATATTTCTAGAATTTATTATTAAACTAGAAATTCTAAAAGTTAACTTAATTAAGATTAGAGAAATCAAGAACTAGCCTGTGCTAATAAATCTAAAGGAAGTTTAGTCCTTTATTAGATTCTATAACTTCTATTGCAAATTTATTAGGAACTAGAGCAATCTTACTAGATTACTAGTAGAGCTTACTAAGAAAGATATCTGTTTTAAATAGATAAAAGAACGCTAGGATATATTTAAGGAACTTAAGAAACTCTTTACTAAAGACCTAATTCTATAAATGTTTAACCTAGAGAAACCCTCTATAGTTAAAACTAATGCTTTAGATTTTAAACTAGGAGTAATGCTAGTATAATTAGATAAAGAAGGAAATAGACACCCTGTATAATATTAGTTAAGAAAAATAACCTTAGTAGAACTTAACTATAATATCTATAATAAAGAACTTCTTACTATTATAGAAGTATTTAAATAATAGAGAGCAAACTTCTAAAGAGTAAGGTACTAGACTATTATCTACTTAGATTATAAGAACTTTATAGGCTTTATGCTTAATAAGAACCTTACTCTAAGATAGAGATACTAGGCCTAGTACCTTACTACCTTTAATTTTAAAATTATTTACTATAAAGAAATAGAGAACCTTAGAGCAGATACCTTAAGTAAGAGGCTAGATTACTAAGGAAAGAAGAAAATTAACAGAGCTATCCTATAAATAGAATCTAACAGCTCTATAGTGTATAACTACTCTAAACTAGCTGTAACTATAGAACTTTCTAAGAAAAGAAATAATTAGCTTAAGTAAATCTAAGAAGAAATACGCAACGCCTAAAAGGAAGTAGAAGATATTAAAGGCGCAGTTAAAGAAAGAGACAGCCTAACTTTTATATATAGATAAGTCTATATCTCTAAGAAGATAAAAAAGAAATTTATTTAATAATTCTATAAAATACTAATATATAGATACTAGAGAAGTAAGAAAACCTTATAATAATTAATAGAATAGTACTACTTTTCTTAGGCTAAAGCACTAGTAAGATAAGTACTATTAGAATATGCAGACTATTATTATAATAAATTAGCTTAATACGCACCCTATAGAGAATTATAACCTATAGAACTAGCTAAAAGGCCTTAGAGAATAATAGCTATAGACTTTATTATTAAACTACCTAAGTCTAAGAACTCTATAACAAAGGTTGCTTATAATATAATCCTAGTTATTATTAATAAAGCTACTAGATATACTTACTTTATTCTATACCTTAAAGTAAGTAATATAGAAGTATATTTATATATTATTCTTAGATAAATTATTAGCAAATATAGCTTACTAGATAAAATTATCTTAGATAGAGATATAAAGTTTATATCTAAGTTTTAGCAAATACTTATAGCTAAACTTAGTATAAAACTAGGAATATCTATATTATTCTACCTGCAAACTAACAGAATTACAGAATAAACAAATTAGATAGTAGAATAGTACCTATAGATATACCTAAACTATAAGCAAGATAACTAGGTGCTACTCTTACTAATAGCCTAGTTTGCATACAATATATTATAGCATAGCACTATTAGACTAACACTATTCTTTGCAAACTGTAGATTTAAGCCTACTATAGCTTTAGTACTAAGAGAAGTTAAATTCTATAGCTAAATAGTAGAAGAATAAGTTAAATAACTCTAGCATATATATTAAGAACTGTGTAATAATGCAAAGTTCCTATAAGAAACTATAGATAAATACTATAATAAGAAATATAAAAAGAGACTACTCTTTAAGAAGAGAAAGAAAGTCTAGCTCTTATAAAAAAATATTAAGAGCTAGAGGCTAAGTATAAAACTTAACTATATTAAAATTAGCCTCTATAAAATTAAGAAATAGATTACACTAGTTAGCTACTAATTAAAGCTGCCTATAATAATAAAGATCTACTTTATATTCTATGTATTATTACTAGAAAAGGCACTATAAGACGTATAACTAGTAGCTTACAAAGTAGTAATATACAGACAGAATAAAGAAGAATAGAAAGTAGATAAGGTTATTACCTAATAATAGCAAAATAGACGTAATTACTATCTTATTAAATAGCTAGGAATAAATAATAAGAGAGAACTATAAGAAAATACTTAAGAACCTAAAGAAAATATTATAAGCTCTAACCTAATTAAGAACTTCTAAAGTTAAAGTTAACTAGAATAGACAGTAACACGCCTTACTATAAATTAAGAAAATTATTAAAGTTAACTCCCTATGCTAATAAGCCTAAGAGAGGAGCGCTATTACTAACAGAGGACCTAGTAACGCCTAAACTGCCTGTTGTAACTAGAAGAGTAGCCTCCTTAGCCTCTTTATAATCTAGCTTCTTATCTAAGGTAATAGACTAAATATCTGCCTTCTTATTAATAAACTCTTTCTGCTTATATAGATAAGCTAAATAAGTATAGCTCTCTGCTAGCTTATTAAGAAGCTCCTACTAAGCTCTTTTAGCCTTAGTAATTTAAGCTCTTAGTTTTATTTATAAACAGTTAACAGCTTACTTTAGAACTATTAGAGTATACTACTAAAATTAGATTCTAGACTATATATTCTGCTATAGAGATGCTAGATAACTAATACTTAGAGCAATAACTAGATCTAACGCAGCCTTTGTAGTATTTACTGCTAGGTGCAATAATATACTATAATAATAATCTCTTATAATAAGAGTAAGGTAATATTTCTTTACCTTTACGTAATATATAGTTAGCTAGCGTAAGATGCTTAGCTTTAGATAAGAGAGGCATAGAGGAAAGGCATTACTACTTTATAAATAATAGGGGTTAGGCCTTTATAAATAACGCATTATTAGAACAGACTTACCTTTAAGCTAAAGGCTTAGAGAAGGGAGATAGTATTATAAATAAATTCTACAAGGATAATAAGTTAGACCTAATAGAGAATAATAAAGTATTTAAGTATAAAATAGAGAATACTAAGATATAGTATAGTAAGAATTACAACTTTAGCCTTAGAGTAGACTATAACCTTATTATATAACTAGACTAGTAGGTTAGTTAGGTTAGTCTTACTAACCTACTAACCTAAGAGTTAGTTAAGTTAGTCTACTAATCTTTACTAACTCTTAGAACAACGTAATGTATAAGCGCGCTACATTACATAAATAGAAACTCTATAGTTAAGAATATATTCTACTAATACTACTGCTTTTGTCCTATTAATATTATACTATTAGTAGAAACTTATCTATAACCTACCTAACCTATAATCCCCTTCTATAATCTAATATACTCTATAGCTTACCTAACCTAAGACTAGCTACCTTTAGTAAAGTACAGAACCTCTGTTACATATTATCCTATAAGCTTAAAGATAGAAGTTTAATCTACTAGATAGACCTTTCTTTATAATACCTCTTCTATTAGAAGAGCTAGTTAAAAATCTAAAGAAAGTATTAAAAAAAGAGATTAAGCTATACTAAAAAAAGGTTAGATTAGCTTTATATATAGTAATTATACTAAGGCCTAATATTACTTTTATAGTATTAAAACTATTATACTACTTAACTAATCTAAAAGCTTAGTATTTAAAAGTAATTAATTAGGTTAGTATATATCTCTATAGAACTTAATTTAAAGAGATTAAATATAGTAGATATAATAAAGCTAATCTAATAACTTATAGTAATATATTATTTATAAATAATCTAGAAATAAGAAAGTTAACCTATAGATACTTTATTATTTTATTTAGAGGTATAGTACTCTAGAAATCTACTTATTATAGTATAGTAACTACCTTAATAACTAAAGCTAAACTCTTTACTTTAGAATATATTATTAAAGAAGTAGTTATAGTAAAATAATTCTTTAATAAGCTTAAATTAGATATAAAGAAAATCTAGAATATCTAGTATAATAACTAGTAAACTATCTACCTTATAATTAGTAAAAATAAGTAAATTAATTTATAACTTTAGTATATTAATATATAAAATATATAGCTTAAGTAAGAATACTTAAATAAGAAGCTCTAGATTAGCTATCCTAAGATAAAAGGTATACTAGTAGATAGATTAATAAAGAACCTTACTTAGTAATAATTTAAAAACTTTAAGACTTTAATTAATATTTATAATATAACTATATAAATTAAGAGAGAGAAATTAGAATTAAGAGTTATTATTAATTAAACTAAAGAGCTAGAGCTCTACTTAAAAAGATTTATTAAAAACTAATTTAGTAAGAGGCTTATAAAGAGCTTAACTAAGAATTAAAATTATAAAAGTTATAAAAATTAACTCTAAAGAGCTAAGAGTAATTAATTATATAATATAATTATAAGTTAACTAAAAAAGGTTAACTTAGAAGATTAAATTACTATAGACTTACTTATAGAAATAGTAAAAGCTACTAGAAAGATTAAAGTATAGAGAACCTTAATTAAGTTACTAGAATATATAGTATAATTTATTATAATTATTTTTAATTTTAGCTAAATAACTATAAAGTTAAGTATAAGTTAGAAGACTAAACTAGTTTATTTCTCTTTAAAGAGTATTTTAGCTAAAGCTAAAAGGTAGAACTAAGCTAGAAGGCTAAGCTAGAGGTAGATACTAGTATAAAGAAGCAGTAGTAGGCTAACCCTAAAATAGGATTAAACTAGTTAGTAAGAAATTAACTAAAGCCTAATTAAAAGATTAGAATAGAGTTATTAGAGAATTAGCTAGAGATAATCTAAAACTTAGACTATAAAACTAAGAAGTAGAAATTAGAGAAATCTAACTCTAATTAACTCTAAAAGGCTAATTAACTTCTATCTAATTATAAGTATCTTAAGCTAGTTAAGAAGAATAAGTAATAGAAGGTAAGCTATAGTAATAATTAGAATTAGAAGCTAGTTAAGAACTAATAATAATAGAAGGTAAGTAGTAGATAGAATTAGGCTTAGGTTTATTATAATAGAGATACTTAATAGTAGAAGTAAAAGAGCCTTTATACTTATTCTACTTAAATAAATATTTAATCTTATCTTAATTCTTCTTATAGGTATTATTATTATCTTTATAATTCTCTTTATTATCTTAATTAATATTCTTACTATACTTTACCTTATTCTTATACTTAATTCTATAGATCTTAATATAGTAAGTTAAGTTTACCTAAGTAATTATAATCTAATAAAGCTATAAAAAAAGATTAGAAAAAAGAAATAATTAAAAAAGAAGAATAAGAACTTATATTACTTAAGGTATAAGCAGCTTTTAGTTAATTATAAAAATAATAATACTCTAGATTATTATCTTAGATATATAAGTAAGAGCTATACTTATAGTAATAACTAGAGTAGTTTAAGTAGTAAATTACTAAAAACCTATTATAATACTTAAGTAAAAACTAAATATTCTTCTTAGTTTATTACTAAGTATACTTATAATAAGAGTAATAATACTTATTACTAATAAAGATTATAGGTAAGAATTTATTTTTAGTAAAGGTAGTATTAGCTTTACTCTTACCTTTAGTAAAAGTAGTTTTAGTAAAAGTACCTAATTTTTTTTTATAAGCAGTACTTTTAGAATAACTATACTTAGGTAGATTAGATTTACTCTAATTTAGATCTTTATATAGAATATTACCTTTAAATTTAAATTAGTTAACTAGTAGATAGTAAGCTTATTAAAGAGTTAGCTTAAAATAATTAATCTAATAACTTAATTACTTATATACTAAGCTATAATTAGAAGATATACTAGAAGAATTAAGTATTACTATAGTTAAAAAGATAATATTCTAAAAGGTTAGTTAGTAAAATATAAAAAAAGAATTAAAAATACTATATAGCTATATTATAAAAACTAATTAATTTAAAGATCTTCTTATAATTACTAATTAAGTTAATAAACTTCTTAAGAGTAAAGCTACTAGGTAGATTAGAAAACAGGCCTAGGTTAAATATATAAGGTGTAGTTATATAATATAAACTTAGGTATATATTAAGATTAAGTTTTATATTATAACTAGTTAGTAGATTAAAATAAAGCTAGTAAAGAGCTAATAAGATTAAGTAAGTATACTATTAGAGTATAGTATAGTACTATAAATTAGATTAATCTACTAGCTAGATTAATAAAATAAAGAAAGATTATAAATATTAATATCTTAGAGTAATAACAGACCTGCTTAATATAGTTAACTAGGCCTAGAAGGTATATTATAGAGTATATATACTATAATCTACTCTAAGAAAGTATCTACTTAGACTATAGAATTAACTACCTATACTAGAGAGTAAGATAATCTAATTCTAGAGTTAATACGTATTAAGAATAGGTATATAAGGATATAGTTAAATAGTTCTAATTTAATAGAGAAATCTAATTAATTCTTTCTTAATCTAATTTTCTAACTAAAGTCTTCTAGCTTTAATATACTAGAATTAAGATCTATAATAGTAGCTTATATAGTAGCTTTCTTAATATTTATTTTAGAAGTATAGTAGTAGAGTAATAATATAGTAGAGTTAGGTTATTATACTAGAGTAGGTAGCCTAAAACTATATATAGCCTGAAAGTATATAGGCTAGCTTAAACTCTTGCTTCTAGTATCTGCTTCTGTAAGATATAGTCCTCTGTGCCTTAGCGTTTTATGTAGCACACGCTCTACATAACTGTGCACTAGCAAGATTCATCGCAACCGCAGCAATCGCAAGATTCGCCGCAGCTCACGGGCTTGGGCTTAATGATGGTCGAGATGGACAAGGCCGTGCTAGCAGGCATATTGGAACAGGTGCAGGTATCGTGGTAGCTGATTGATTAGTCTCCTCTTTTGATTGCGTGCTGGTGTCGTGAACAAAGCTTACAGTTGAATTGGAGAGATTCGTGGGATGAGACGAGTGCAGTGCGCAAACTGGTAGAATCGCGCACAAGACTTGACCCCCTCTAGGAGGAGGCTTCAAGTCCTTAAATGTGTTTGAACGTACCGTCCATTGGCACCAAGGTATGTACCAGGGCTATTGGAGCTTTCGTCATCACTGCCACCAGTTGTGGCTGACCGCGTCAGCCACCCGTATCCGCAAGATTCTGGCTATAGTTTGATGTCCTCCAGCCAATCCACTTATGCACCTCGGTGAAGCTGCATGAATAGCTGAGCGTCTGGGTCACCCCTCAGCCGGGCAGTGCTCCTATCAAGCTCACTCACCATCATTGCGGTCTATGCACAAGCAATGGGCACCACACACTCTCCGACCTTGCATATTGACTGAGGCACCCGAGGAAGCTTAACATATCAAGCTCCTTAGCGCGACCAGGCTCCATACAAAATCAAGGCACAAGCTTTGTCAAGCTTATGATTATGGCTTGGCCGTGAATGCGGCACAGCTCGTCAGCGCTAGTTCCTGCGTTTGCCCGTTTATTGTCAAATGACGTTGATACGCATCAGGCACGAGATTGTTCGTAATGAAGAACACGCGGCTGCTGGTAATGAGTTGTTTCCCCCTCATCTAGTTGGCAAGTGTTCGGTACCATGTGAGGTGCACTGCGCCACTTTGACAAGTTACGTTGGCTTAATGCCTAAGGGCAACGTGGCAGGCTCCACTGCAGACCGAAATCTACCCTCGTGCAATCGCCACACTCCGGAGTGTATACGCAAATTACAAAGTGGTAAACTTCTTCTGGTCCATCCATTGGATGGCGGTGGAGCTCTTGGGCGGGTCCCTGGACAGTCTGAAAAGAAAATAGTGCAGGCGCCAATGGGCCAGTTCCATATGATTGAGACTGACTCCCGTCATACCCGGTCGGGCACTATCACAGCAGGAAACGCTGCCGTCAGCAGTAGTGATGACTGTCTTACTTCTTTAAAGCCTGTGAACCGCGACCTGAATGGGGTGGCCGCGTGGTCAGGAGAGATGTGGACATGCGAGTTGCTCCGCGGCTTGAGTCCCGAACACGTGAGTCGGAGGTGCGCCTCTGGTACCGCACAGAAGGAACTACTATTCATAAAACAACTGAGGTTGTCATTGAATCTTAACAGATTCCATGTTCTTTCTACTTGATGGGGCGAGGCAGTATGCCTCGTTTGGTTCGCTCGCTGAAACATCATCTCATCACTTGTCTTTTATCTATACATCGCCATCCATCATGACCGCAGAGAGAGCCAGCCCATAATAGTTCCGTTCCCATTCAACCCAGGACAAATGCGACAGGAAACGCTTATGTTTTCATCAGAGACCCCAAACACAGGACAAACATGACAACATGCGATACAACGCCAGATAATGCCGAAACCCAAACGAGCATGCAAATGCACAAATAAAGAGATGGTGTACGCCAACCTTGAGTGACAAAAAGAAAATCGATCTGAGACAAGCCAGGCGCCTGTCGTTCTGTTTCGAAGCGTCAGGAGCTCCCTTAAAATCCGCGAACGCTTGACTTCATCAGCTTCTTCAGACTTACAGTGCAACAATCCCCTCGTGGCCACGTTCGTTGGCTAGCGGCGAACTCGCTCCACTTGCCAACGCTCGTGGTTGGATATAACGAAGCCGGTGACTGTAATTATGCAGCGGCGTGATCGTGCTCTGAGACATCCCCGTACCAGACCGAGTGCTATTTATTGCAAAGCATAATTTGAGGACGCCAAGAGTGGCTGGCGTCCGGGTGTTCACCAATACTGAGGGTAAATAACTTAGCCCCCTTTGCGATCTGACATGTTCGTAGGCAATGGCTCGCCAGCCGGCTTCTGTTCTGTCGCCTTCTTTTTGTGACTCTTCTTCTTTCGGCCACTTGAACTTTGCCACGAGCTGGTACTATTAGTAGCCGGGCCCGATTTCTGACTCTTGTCATTCTTGCTCTGAGCGGTCCGACTATTGTCCTTGTTAGGTATCGATGGCTTTGGCAGTGAAGCTCGACGAGTCTGCTGATGATGCTCCTTGTTGTGCCCCTTGGTGCTATTCGCCGTCTTGTGGTCCGAGTGTCTGTTGGCAGTCGGCGAAGGTGTGCGCTTCTCAAACACAGGCGAAAGCAATGGCAAGTTGGCAGTCTTGATCTCCTGAGGTGGGGCACGAGGCGCGTTTTTCGTGTCTAAAGAGGAGAGACCGTTAGGCAGTGCGGTGGCTCGCCAAGGGGGAAGGTCTCGCTTTGAAGATGTCTCGTCCACATGAGTGGCCTGATCCTGTTTGGGATCATAGCTCATGACATCGTTCGAAAGATTAGGGAATGGTTGTCGATCTGCACTGGCAACGCGCGCAAGATCGGTTGTGCCACTTGGAGATTTGCTTCTCGCCGACCCATTGACGGTTGAGCTGCTCATCAAGTTTGCAGCTCCTTGTCTCTGCATCTCTTCAAGCACAAGTTGCTGTCGAATTTGGAGTTCCTTGATTTGTTGCTGGGTGTTTTGCTGCAATCCTGCTTGACTAGCATACATACCCACTGGTGAAGGGGTAATGTGGTCCATTGCGGCAACGTCTGCCACTTCATTCCTGAACAGATCACGCGGGGGCGCAACGAATGATCCGTTCGCAATGACAGGCCCAAGATCAGAAGGCGGGCGGATGCAATCTACTTGAGCTCTGCGTTGGTCGTTTGGGGGCAACGATGGTGTGGACCCGGTCGAATCATTCTGTACGTGATCCCGAAGTGGAGAAGGCGAACGAGACACTCGCCGCAGTGCAGTGTTCAACAAGGGCTGAGTGATTTCTGGTGAAACACGCTTTTTGCGTTGCGCTAGTTCGCTAAATGACGGTATAGCACCAACCGCATAGTCCTGAAGTGAACGCGTGGGAGGCTGGTCGGAGACGTAATAGCCCAAGTACTCGTTTGGTGTGATGGAAAGTGCTGAGCCTGCAGATCCGACGCTGTTAGAAGGCGGGCTTGATTGCGTATCCGATGTGGACAGTGTTTCTGGTGCATCCCGAGATGATCGCAAAACTTGGTATCCGCCCGATGTGGCAGGGTCGTAGAACTGAGGCATCGGGGGATAACTAGCCAGCATAGGCTGCTGTGGCAGTCCACGGGCGGGTTGTGATTGGGAGCGATTCACGCTCGTATCGCTGGCATTCGAAGCCCGGTGAACGACTCGGCGCGCTCCTGGCATGCTGGTGCTTAGTGATGGAGAGGATGGATTTGTTCGCACCGAATCCTGAGTAGCACCTGGATGCTGTGGGCTGAAAAATCCAGGATATGGGTACATGTATCCTTGCGGAAGAGCGTTGGGTGGAATGCCAAGCTCAGCCAACCTGGGACTTGATCCTCCGTTGATGTAAGGCGATTTCTGAGGGGATCCATTAGAGCCATTAGGCGCGTAGTGCTGTGCTTGTGCCTGTGCAACTGCATGTGCATGCATCTGTGCTGCGCGGTGGGCTTGTTGGGCATGCTGTTGGGCAGCTAGTTGAGCGCGCAATGAGTTTGACTGCATCTCAAGCATCTGATACTGCTGGTAGAGCTGATCATGTAATTGATCATGAATGCCCCGAGGAATTGTGAAGTACTCCTGACCTGAGCCATGCTGAATCGGTGGACTATGCAAGAATCCCGGTCGCCCCTGAGTAAAAGGTTGGCTGCCAGATGATCTGCGACTGCCATTGCCGTGCTGCCCTTTTATGTTGAATCCGCCTCTTCCACCACGATGGCTTGAACCTCCTCTACTGCTCCGGATAGGTACACTTGACGTAAGTGTAGTCTTTTTTGAGGTCGGTTTCTGGAAGAGCAGGGGGTTGGGCTTCCCCTCGACAGGAAATTGGAACTGTTCGCACGCTTTGTCGAGCTGTTGTCCATCGGCGAGCAGGTCAAAAGCTCGTCGAATCTCTAGGTGTAGTCCTCGCCAAGCATAATCATCGGCAGAGTTCCCTAGGTTACGCTCGATGTTGAAGGGCTCTTCGACACAGAGTCGATTGGTGCCTTCCTTTTGCCCACCTCCCGGATGCCAACCCTTTTCCTCTCGCGGAATGCGTTTTCCTTGCCGAACCGAGATGACCTCCTTTTCGTAGTCAACCTCGTGCCCATATGTTTGGAAGAAGTGGAAGAGGAGTTGACCGATCGTCTCTTTGTTTTCGTCACCATATCCGCGAAGTCTATCGACATCGTCAGCAAAGCCGGAGTGTGACGTGTGGCCTGTAGTCCTGTCAGTTTCCCGAAAAGGAAGATTGTGCAGAGCCGGCAGGATCGGCGGGTTCCGCGTTTGAAGGAAGTTGATGATCAAGCAGATCCAGGTATACGAGCTGATCGTTCCGCCAATACCAGCGTCGTTGAGAAGCCGCTGTTTTGTCCAATGTTTAATGATCATGGCCAGTGGTCGCACACGGTCGTCGATTTGAATATACGTCCTGATCATGCGGGTGTTCTCAAGCGCAGCTACGTTGTTCACGTTCATATCGCAAGCAAGTTCCAGTTCAGGGTCCCAGACCTTGACAATCCGGACCTTAGCCTGCGGTATACAGACTACACGTTCCATGCCGTCTGGTTTGTGTGTCAGCGTTATGCATTTCCAAAGAGTCTGTGAAGAGGCATACACTTGTCCAGAGCCTCTGCGAGCGGATGCATTTCTTCCAGCGAGACCATTGGTGTTTGTATGCAGATATCCACTATAGCGTTTTGTCAGTACATCTGTTATCAACAACATGAAACCGCGAGAGTGTTACCGTCGCTATCGGTCGTATACAACATATTGCCCGATGAACCGAAAACGTGCACTTTGGACAGATTCCCCGGGAATTCGGCCTCGAGTATGTGTTGCACCTTCTGGACAAAGCGATCACGTTTACGAGTATTCTCCAAGCTCGGCTGTAACCGGTCATACAGCTCGCGCATGTCGCCGCTAAGTTTGTCGTCTTCATGAGGGTCCAGCGCCTTCTTAGGCTTCTCTTTGGCTTGTTCGAGGATCTCGGAAGATTCATATGGCATGCGTCTGCGCCCCAAGGAGCCAACATTCGTTTCGTACTTGCACTTGAAAGGTCGTCCCAGACGCAGCGTGGGCATGGTGCTGTTGGCCTCGGACGACACCGAGCGTGGCGAGTGGCTTCCCAAGCCACTATTTGGGGACGGCGAGCGCGAGCGCGATTCGTACTTGCGGGCGAGCTGCAGAGGCGTCGATGGCACCGAATTGGAGTGCTGCGAAACAATGGAGGGGCGCTGCAGGCGCTGGGGCGTAAGGTTGGCCTCATCCCGTTTGCTCGGCGTCGAGTTGCTATTCCGCAAATCATTTGGTGTCATCTTCGGCGCGCTGGTATGCACGCTGGACGGCTGCTCGCTATGCCCATGGAGCTGCTGACGCGTGAGCGCCGACTTGACAAAGGGCTTCTGCTTCAGAGAACGGGGCTCTTCCCGCTCCGGTGGCGGGCTGTAGTGCGGAGACACGGTGACGGTGGCAGTGGACAAGGGCGTGGCGGTCGAGGGAGGGGCTTGCACTGGGGCGATGCGCGCGAGGTGCACAAAGGGCTGCAGCGACTTGGGCAAGGGCAATGGGTGCGAGTCGCGGTGGTGGTACTGGAGCGTGTGCAGCGGGCTCAGAGGGGCGTACGAGCACGGTAGCGGGTACCGGCGGTGGGCTGGAATGGCCGGAGAGGCAGCGTGGGCGGCGGCGGCGGCAGGGCGGCGGTCGCCCATAAACGTGCAGGGCGGTGGGGTGCCAAACAAGGCAGGGCGGCGGGCGACAGGCGGCGGGCGACAGGCGGCGCGGTCGCTGTGCAATGCGAGAGTCGAGGTGCGAGGAGGGGCTCTGCGTGCTCGTGCTCGTGCGTGGAGAGTGGTGTGCTGTGCGCGCAGTGACGACGGGCGGTGGCAATGTCAGCAGTGTTGCCGGCGGGAGGTCGGTCGTCAGTCTCAAGCAGCGAGCGCGGTCGAGGCACGCGTGTGAAATGTCGTCGAGCAGAAGTGACTTGTAGTCGAACCCCTGCGGTGGAGTCGAAACGGTTCGGTCGCTATGATTCGGCGCCGCCTGAGGCTTGCTCCGGCGAACTCTGAGCGGCGTGGCTGCAGACAGACAGGGCAAAGCACGCAGCAGTCGGGGATGCGGCCAGCAGCACACAGGACCAGAGACGGAGCGGGTGAGCGAGCGCGGTCTGGCAGTGTCAGAGGGGACTATGGCACAATGGCGCCGTGGCACAATGTCACTACCGGTACGGCACTATGGCACTATGGCTATGTGGCTCTATGGCTCTATGGCTCTTTGGCTCTATGGCATTGGGACTACCGGTATGGAATTGGCCCAAGCATAAACGCACAGGGCCTCAGCTAGAGCAAGATGGGATGGGCGCGTCCGTCGCCTCCACCCCCAAGAGCGTGACAGGGGCGCCTCTTGGGCCCGAGGCTGGAGCAATCTATTCACAGTCGCCGCCGCTGCTGGACCGTCTGCGCACGGCTGGCTGCGTGGGAGCACAATGCAGCCCTTGACCACAGGCCGCACCACCAGCTGCCAATTTCCCCGCGCGCAGCCCTGAGAGCAAACGACCAACAACGAACAAACAACGACCAAAATGTAGCGCCACGCCGCACCGTGGTGGTGCTGTGCCCATTGGCTGTTCTTTCAGTATACACAGTAGACGCCCAGTAAATACCCAGTAGATACCCAGCACCCTTCGCCAAGGGGCTGTTGATTACTGTTTCTGGCTCACATGACAATGGCATGCCTGCTGCCGTCGTCCCCTTGATGTACACAGTACACATCAACTGCTGGCCCCACAGTCCTGTCGCTCAACCACTGCCCTTCACGGCCGCTTGATACACCTCCCGCGCTGCACGGCCTGGATGACGCTCGGAAATAGAAGTGCTGACCGACCACCCGGTACACGATGACAGCTGAGCGTAGCTGTCTCATGTGAATCCACACGCCCGTGCAGCCATTGCCGTTTCGGAGTAAATTGACCGCCTCCACAGTGCTCAGCGCAATGACTGAGGAGCAGTCAGCCCAGCACCTCAGGCATGGGCGAGCGGCTGCAGGGACGATACGTTGCTGCGTTCGCGCCCGTTGCTACCGCTGTACCGTTGGCCGTCCCTTGGGTGGGAGCGTGCACGTTGCAGCAGTCGCGTGTTTCGCCCTCCAATCAGCATGACACTGCTGGCTCGAAACACGCAGACAGATTGCGGCGCAATTTGAGCGTCTTCGCTCGCAGCGGCTCTATTTCCAAGCAGCCGTGGCGTGTATGTAGGCACGGGCCATCGGCTTCTGGAAATCGCTGCGGGTGCGCTTGCCGAGGCTTGTCACTACTCCGCATGCAGAAGGAAGCTTCACGAGCATCGCCATGTTGCGCCCTCTGCAGCCACGCATGCTGCAATCCTACAGAAGCGTCGACTACTTAACTCGCAGGTCAATATCCTCCACAATGGTCCAGCAACGCATTGGTGCGCCTCTCAAGTGACTCTCCTGGCCAAGACTAACAAGGACACAGCAAACCCCGCCCTCTTGTATACCTCCCACCGCCCACGTCTCATGCCTTACTGATGCCCTGTCAGTATTTGTGATCTGCAAGAGAAGTTTCGGCCCGCCATTCACGAGTTCCCCAAGGTTGTAGCAACCGCACAGAAGCTTCTGAAAGCCAGTACGCTACCATTCGGTCATCGCTCGGACGCATTGACTGGCCCCCGCCGCTGGTGGTTGCAGCTATAAAACAAGCACTCACCAGCACACACAGGTCAGATCCTCAACATACCCGTCTTTGCAACAACGCAGAACAAAGCCCGCCTTGGCGAGACATGCCCTGAGCTCCAGCTCGACGCGCCGGACGGCGTGCAGACGCTCGTCCATGCAGACAAGACGCTGTTCTCTATGATGTACCAGAACCATCTCTCCCTGTACTTCCACTCATCGCACTGACGGTCCAAAGCACGCCTGAGGTGCAGAAAGCCCTTGACCCCCTTCGCGCCAACGGGCCCATCTCCGCCATCATCGTGGGCATCGAGAGCCACATCTGTGTCACACAGACGACCATCGACCTCTTAAAGGCAGGGCACATCGTATACGTGATTGCCGATGGCGTGAGCAGCTGTAACAAGGAGGAGGTGCCAATCGCGCTGGCTAGGCTCAGGCATGAGGGTGCTATTGTGACAACGAGCGAGAGCTTCATTTACGAGGCTGTTGGAGATGCAGGGAGACCAGAGTGGGTGGACATACACATTCATCAGTGACTATGGATCTGTAGAAGCTGACAGCGACTAGGTTCAAGCATATCATCAAGGTCGTCAAGGACACATCAGCAACCACCAAAGAATCCCTACAGACTCTGTGCAAGATCTAGGTGCCAAGTTGGCTTTGGTACGGGCACGATAATTACATATATAATTCGATTGTTCATTCTGCCGGCGATACCCGTTTGATAACATGATTGTTAGTCCGAGGTCATAGATCGATATTACCCTGGAAGCTTTCGGGATGCTCTTGAAGATCATGCTTCCAGCATAGAAGACTACAAGGGTCCTAGGTGACTCCTACACTTCGAAGCATGCATTCAACAGCCTTCAAAAAGTTTCCGTTAGACCTTCGTTGCAACCCACGTTCTCGGCAATATGGAAGCCCTCGGTCATACTATCTTTTCCCTACAAATCGGTCCTTGTCGGCCAAAACCCCCCTCGCCATCTCCAGCTGCTCGTCTGTCTGTACCACCAGTGTCTTGTGCCTTGAGTTTGTCCCACTAATGTCTGTCACCACATCCTTCACTGACTTCTGGTTCTTGGCGGCATCAACCTCGAAACCTAGACACTTCACACCTCTTACCACCTCTTGCCTTAGCCTGGCCCCCTTTTCGCCGATACCTCCAGCAAACACTAGTGCATCCACCTTCCCGTCCAGTCTTGCAAAATACGGAGCAACATAGTTCCCAATGCGATCCACGAAAATGTCGAATGCCAACTTGTCCTCGGCGCGATCACTGGCACTGATCTTGCCAAAATCTGTGGTCCCGGTAAGACTTTGCCACCCACTCTTCTTGTTCAATATCTCCTCGGCCTGTGTGATGTGCAACTGTGTGCCCGAACTATGACTCGGTTTCCCAGCACTGTGCGTGAAGTGGAACATCAAGCTCGGATCGATGCTACCGGATCTCGTGGCACCGGGAAGACCAGCAAGAGGCGTCAGGCCCATGGAAGTGTCAATACTCTTGCCGCCGCGAATACAGCAAGCGCTGGCGCCAGATCCAAGATGCAGAGCAATGATGTTGAGCTCATCCGAGGGCTTCTCCAGATACGTTGACACGGCATGCGTGATGAAAGAGTAAGAGATGCCGTGGAATCCGTATTTCCGGAGCTTGTTCTTCTTTGCGACGGCTTGGTCAATGGGGTAGGTGCAGACGTGCTCCGGGATCGTGTTATGGAATGCTGAGTCGAAGTATGCAATGTTCCTCGCGTGAGGGAGGATATCGGTGACTGCACGCACGATGCTGAGAGCGGGTGCATTGTGTAGAGGTGCGAGGTCGCTCAACTCTTCTATGTGATGGTACGTCTCTTTATCGATGATTTGGGACCGTGGGTAGTCGCCGCCGTGCACAACACGATGGCAGGTGAAGTGGATATCTTCCTTGTTGTTCAGTTCGGACAGTCCCTTGTCCTGAGTCAAGTACTCTAAGATGTAATTGAATGCGTCTTCTTGGGACGAGATGCCTTCAAGCTCTTTACCCTTGATGACTTCATCACCACGTGTGTATTTGAGTTTTGCAGGAGGTGCTGTGAGTCCGTCCACTGATGCTTCCGCAAGCTGTTTCGGCACGACAGTATTGCCCTCTGGAGTCTTGTAGACGGATATCTTGACACTAGAAGAACCAGCGTTGATTGACAAAATTATCTCTGGCATTGTGGCCTTGTCGTAAGATGTTTGGCTGGGCTGTGTTATGGGTACAGAATTCTAGCTAATGTTACGATGCCTGGCGAGTGGGTGGACTTGAGTTACTTTGTCAATAGGCAGCTGCTGTTGAGTAGGATTTATGTTGCGCTCAGCCCACCCCTTGAGGTCGTGAAAGGTCGAATGATCGGAAGTCGCGGGATACGCGCGCAACGTTTCGATCCGCCACGAGCTACCCAACAAACGAACATTTCGTCATAGCCGCATGCCTGGACCATCGGTATCAGAATGCACGAGTGCTATTGTCTCGACAAGTCTTAGTGCTGCTCGGCTGTCTCTTCACAACCGCATTTGCCATGAACAGTGCAATGACGTCACACATCCTGACCAATCCACCTTTCTCAGCTACAGTTCCGATTCCTTTTGAGCGCAGGAAAGAGCAAGCAGTCTCGGCTAAGTGCCGCTTGCTTGCTAAGGGTACATGTATTCATAAGGTATACCCCGCAGCATTGCATTGGAATATCCGGTTGCGGGGAAGGTCAGCAAACCTCATTATAAGAAAGAAGACCCCGCAATTGTGTGAAGGGCATAGATATTCAACGTTTATCTAGAGCTTGTGCCTTACGTGCCATGAGTGATCAGCAGCAAACCTCCGCCAGGACAGCTTTTATCACAGGTACGTAGCTGATGACCTCGACGTGAAGCTATCACTCACTAGAAAGGAAAGGTGGTGCAAGTGGTATTGGCCTTGCACTCGCTACACGTCTTCTCCATGAAGGCTGGTATGTCTTTGTGGCGGACAAGAATGTCACAAAGGTCAAGGATACCGAAAGGCTGCGTGGGGTGCAGTGCGACACATCCTCGTGGGATTCACAAGTAGCAGCCTTTCGTAGAGCTATCTACTGGAGAGCGTCTGGCGGAGGGCGGATTGACCTTGTAGCACCCATCGCAGGAATCGGCGAGCGCCAGTGGATTCCGTTTCCAGATGTGAGCTCAGCAGAGAAAGCTCAGGAGTTCACCAAACCAGACTTGACTTGTCTCGACGTGGATGTAACCGGAGTGCTGTACACGATCGCACTAGCAGTGCAGCACTTCCGCCGTCAGACACGCTCCGAAGACGGTCTTCTAGGCCGGATTGCACTCGTCGCCAGTGTATGCGGTCTATACTGTGTACCAAGCCTGCCTGTTTACACAGCCGCAAAGCATGCACTGGTTGGACTGACACGAAGCTATGGCAAGTTGTTGGTGGAAGAAGGCATCACCGTCAATGCTCTGGCGCCGAATGTGGTTCAGACGAGCATCAGCTCGCCCGTGTTCTACGAAAAGCTTGCCGAACAAGAGCTGCTCACGCCTATGGACGGCTTGATGGATGCTTTCGAAACGATGATCGGAAGCCACTGTAGCGGGGAGGTGTTCGAATGCGGTCCGACGGGTGGATGGACGAAGAGAGGAGGCGTGGACTACTTGGACGAGAAAAGTGAGGAGATATGCAAATTGCTGCATGAGAGAGCATTGTCCTTGCACTACCCTTCCACATCTTCGTAGCCGACGTGGACCTCAGTTGTAGTATATTATTGCGAATACGCATACTAAAGTGTTGAAGAGAGTGTGACGCGCCAGGTCGCGGTTGGGTTCGGCTGCAGCTGCCCCGGCTCAACGCGTATCGTAACCTCGAATTGTGGAGATGATGATCTCACACAATACAGCTGCGCAGTCGCAATGTGGCTTTGCGAATACACAGCCAATATCTCTGTGTCGGCTCGATACGCACTGACTGGGCCTCCCTGAGATCCCCTCCGCCGCCTCCGTCGCCTCCGCCGCCTCCTTCGCACTGAACCGTGTGCTGTCAGCCGCTGACCCCCCTTATCGCGCCCGCAACCACCTCCGCAACCACCTCCGCAATTGCGATTGGGACCGACCTCGCTCTCTATATTCCTACAATGGCGCGCCTTCATCCCATGCTAGTCGCCTGTGGGTCGGCGCTCATAATCGACTGCTGCTCAAATATGATTGCGCAACGCTTGAAGGCATGGAGCGATGGGAAGCCGTTCGTCTTTGATCGCGTACTGTTCTTCCAGTTCGCCTTTATGGTCGTGCTGACTGCCCCGGTCAATTATCACTGGCAACATTGGCTGGAACGCACCTTTCCTGGATGGAAGACTGTCAAGCGCACACGGCACGCTACCAGTGAAGACGGCGATGCCGCGGAGAAGGCTGTCTTCCTGAAGGAGGATGGAGAGGACAAGCGTATGGTTGAGGAGGAGGTGCTGGAGCGCAATTGGTATAACATCTTCAAGAAATGGTTCACGGATGTATGTGGAGTGGCTACGGCACTGAAAAGCAACCGCTGACAAGTCGCAGTGTATCACAATGGGTGCACTTTTGAACCAAACCATGTTTTTGATCCTGATAGGTCTTTTGAAAGGCAAGACTGGTGCTCAGATCGCGCAAACATTCCACGACGTAAGTACAGCTTCTCAATCTTGCCCTGATCCATTCGCTGACAATCCACATAGGAGCTATTTAAGCTCATATGGGACTCATACAAAGTCTGGCCCATTGCCAATTTTTTCAGCACTACGTATTGTCCGGTTGAGCGACGCATGATCTTCCTCAGCTTCTGTGGTCTAATATGGAACGTGTACCTCTCACTGGTCGCTGCCAGAATCTAAGATAGAAATGCCGATTGAGGGTTATCTGCCCTGCCCTGTTTTCCAGGCTGTCAGAATCGCGTCCCAGTACCTGCCCTCATCTTCCCTCACATGCCCACAATGGGCACTTTTCTCAAACCTCACCATCGTGACAGTCCAGCCCTTGCGTCGCGCAATAGCGGCATGCTCCTCGACCTCCTCGCAACCAACCATCTTGTCTGCCCGACTGTATAAATATATCCTTGGTACGGACCTGTCAAACGCTCGCTCATCATTCATCTCCCGGCACAGCACCACCATCTTGTTCTCCCTCCTTCTCGCCACATTGACTAGCAATGACCCCAAAAGGAGCAGATGGACCAACAAGCCTCCAAACCAATTCCAAAACAACGACTTCGGCAGGCCGGCCGAGATGGCGGCGTGACTCTTCATCCACGGGCCTTTTGTAGGACTTGAATCCATGATCTGCACACGCATGGGTACTTTGCTACCAAACCTGCCTTTCCAAGCCTTGACAAACTCGTTGACCTGGTTGCCTCCACCATTAGAGAAGCTGTGAACCAAGAGTTCACCGCCGGCTTGCGTGTGTTGGTAGGTGATATCCAGTGCTGGAGCAAGGAGGGCGGGATAGCGTGCGCTGCGCGTGAACATGTCGATCGTGTAGCACCGGACAAGAACGAGCCTAGAGCTGGGATACAGACGCTGGTAGGAAATTGTATATTTCGCAATGTGTTTAGCGGCTGCGGCATTCCAAGCAAACAGAAGTATCAGAGGCGACTTGGAGTCAAAGGAGGGCGATGTCCAAACATAGGTGTTGTGGCCGATCCTTGTGAACTCCGAGAGAGGTTTGACGGCCTCCTTGGGTGTTGTTGGGGGCTCCATATTAGCTAGCGTCATTGAAGTGGTTGTCTATCAGGCTTTCCTCTGATGTCTGTTGCGGCATATATGTTGATTACTTTAAGCACACTGACAATCAGTGTCATGCTTGAGAAGCTGCCAAGTGGAGTACGTGATGCGCTAAATGTGCAGGAAGGCGCGGCCGAGGCATCGTCATCATTGGCTATTCGCAACCTCTCCCTAATCCAAACTACCCTTCGCAAACTGCCAGAATCATCATAAAACATATGTCCCAACTCTGATCACGCTACAGCCGCAACCTCCGGCGATGATTCATCCGACGGTAGCGTTTCGGCCCCACAACCATGCCGCGGCGGACGTCAGCGCCGCTCCAGCCTGCGCGGCACCTGCAGCAAGACTCGCTCCGTAGCCGCTCATAGCTGCACTCTGAGCTGTTGCATACAAGCCTCCAGCAGGCACGGTGGAGAAGTAAGACATGACAGAAGCCGCGGTCGAGCCTTCACATAAGCCACATGAGCATTTATTGCAAAGGAAGTGGTGTAGGACTTACCAGCTACGGGACCAGTAGCGCTGAATCCCATTGCACTCAGGAAGGGGACCGTCGCCGCAGCTGGTGTGCACATGATCACGCCGTTCACTATATGGAAGGCTGTCTGGTATGGGTGCGCGGCTATCCAGTCGACAATGGCTTGAGTAGCATTCATTTTGGAATAACTGTTCGATGAAGATGTTGATTAGAGATCAGTCGGCGCTCTAAAAGGCAGTGTAGGTGACCTCGCAGGTGCCTGCAGGAGGTTGAGGGTGGCAAGGCTGAGAGTGGGGTAGGCTGGATGACAAGTGAAGGTCGCACAAGCGGCCTTGACGTGTCACACCAAAATGGCGCTCATTATTGAGAGGTGTAATTATGGAGGTTTTAAGATTAAGATCAAGATCAAGCCATAATTATCATATACCACCACCATATCCGACCTATCCTGCGCACTCTATCATTATGCTGGTCCGGCAGTCTCTGTACCTTCGACGGACTGCACCACAACATCTACGTCTTTGGTAGCCCTGTCAGAAACGATCTGCTGTCCTGCATCGCGTGGTGTAATAGTGTCAGGATCCTGAGACAGCGGCTCAAAGTGCGCATTGCCGAGCCGCTTCTGATCAACGCGGCGCCTCCATGGTTTATACAACAAGACACTGAGACCTCCAAATAATACGAATGCGCCACAGATGGCTCCACCTTTGGTATCATTAGCGTCAATGACACAGATGTGGCCAGAACATCTTACCGACAATATCCCAGCTATCACCTAATCTCTCTACACCTTCCCAGAATTTTCCATCCGGCTCTGCTACGTTCAAAATTAGGTTCAAGAACTGCACAGTCCCTATGATGGTCGCCACGATGACAGTAATTACGGTGAGCACGATACTGTAATAACAAATCGCAATTGGATCTCTTGCCAGCTGAGTGCTGGTGTACAGACTCATCATTAGCGCGCCATCAGTCGTGTCCAGGAGGCACATTCCCGCGGTGAAGAGAAGTGGGAATATGAGGATTAGCCAGATGGATGTGCCTTTTGTTGCCTGGATGGAGGATATACCTAGTATAGCGATCTCAGACGAGGTGTCAAAGCCCAGCCCGAATAACACGCCCAGTGGGTACATCTTCCACGGTCGGTCCACGAGTTTGAACAACTTCTGCAAGATCGGGAAAAGGCAACCACCACCTTGGATCTTAAACTCTTCATGCTCTTGACCTGGCTCAGAAGCGAGGATCTTACGCATCTGAACGACCAACCTATACAAGATGTAGATGTTCATGATGCCCAGGAGCAGTAAGAATGCGGCGGAGACAGAGGTGCCAATGATGCCGCCAATGCGCTCGAAGCTATCAAACTTTGATGAAACAGCGGCTGCTGTACCAGCAACAATGAGCGATGTGATTACCACAATTGTGCTGTGGCCAAGCGAGAAGAACATGCCTACTGTCACAGGCCGCTGGCCCGCAGCGATGAGACGTCGGGTCATAAGGTCGATGGCAGAGATATGATCTGCGTCCAACGCATGACGGAGTCCAAGGGTATAAGAAAGGATTGCCGTTGATACTAGTGGTGTGTTAAAGTGCTGCAGTGGTGTTAGTGTTGCATTCAAATGCTTATGCGAGCGAGCGCGAACTTACAAGCACAACGCCGACAGCGGCCCAGACGATTAAATTGACGACGACGAGCGTTACAATGATGGCAATCGCCGGGAATGGAAGCTTGCTGATATACGGCACACGAGAGTGATATTCCGATGCTTTCAAGGATACATTGCTGAAGAAAGATGGCTTGGGTGCCGCTTCCTCACGATTACGAAATGGGGACGGAGAATTGGTCATCTTGATTGTCCGCACCACCACCAGTAGAACATAAGCACCAGAAATAAAGAGGTACGGGATTGCAGGAGTAAGAAACTAACCCTCACAATAGTAGTCGAAGTTCAGATGCATGGCGAGCGCTACCGAGGCCGAGCGAATGGCGCTTAGTGGGGCTATCATATCGTGCCGCGGGGCAGCTCAGCTCTGTGATTTGGAGATGCTATCGAGTCACACGAATTATTGATCTTCTTTATCAGTACTTAAGTTTCCGGCAGATTAGAACTATTTTGGACAGTAGCGCCCGCATCGTTGAAAGTCATTAGAGCTTGCGAAAGCAAAGAGAAGCATTGGTACCTCCAAAACCGAAGCTGTTCGACATCGCAACATTAACCTGTCGTTGCTGCGCTTCGTTTGCAACATAGTTACAGTTGAAGTCTTCCGCCGGATCGCCTGCGTTGTGCAGATTCAGAGTCGGTGGAAGTATGTTCTACAATTGTCAGTGCCATCTATATCTGATCTCAGAAACCCTACATTGTGCAAACCCAGGATGGTGAAGATCGCCTCCACGCTACCGGCAGCTCCAAGCAAATGTCCAACGGCACCTTTGGTGCTACTGACGTTGATCTTACTAGCGTGCGTCTTTCCATGTTCACCGAGCAGCAAGTCTTTGATTGCTCTATTCTCCGCTGCATCGCCCAAAGGAGTGCTTGTGGCATGGGCGTTGACATAGTCAACGTCAGCTGGCCTGATGCCCGCATGCTTGAGCGCCTTCCTCATCGCAAGACGTGGGCCCTGGCCATCTTGACGAGGAGCAGTCATGTGATGCGCATCGCTTGATAGACCATAGCCAGCGACTTCTGCGTAAATATGTGCTCCCCGAGCTCTGGCGTGGTCGAGTTCCTTTGTTGGGTCAGCGACGTCAAACGAATAAGAAGGTACTAACACATACCTCAAGGATGACAACCCCGGCGCCTTCGCCAATGACAAAGCCATCTCGGTCTCTGTCAAAAGGTCGACTGGCCTCAGTAGGTCGGTCATTGAACTCGGTAGCTAAACTTCTCGCTCTTGCGAATCCTGAGATAGCAAGTGGATGTATACACGACTCTGCACCGCCAGCAACCATAACATCAGCGTCACCCAGCTGGATCATGCGCGATGCATCGCCAATGCTGTGGGCACCCGTTGTGCAAGCTGTTGTGGCAGCGTGATTCGGTCCCTGGAGAAGTTAGAACGATCAAGTCGGACAGCACTGTGAGCCTTTCCTTGAAGCCGTAACGCATCGAAATATGGCCTGCGGCAAGGTTGATGAGCAAACGGGGAACAAAGAGTGGAGACACTTTCCGATGACCCTTGGATTGGTTAGCAGGAAGCTCATGCTCACGACTGAGTAATCCTTACGCCTTTATCGAATGCTACTGCTGTATCATATGCGTCGTCCAGGCTTCCGATACCAGAACCTATGTAGACGCCCTAAGTATGTCAACGATGGAACCGCAGGAGCACTGAAGGCGACCTACTGTATTCTCGAGATCTTCCTCTTTCTTAGGCGCCCATCCAGCATCATGCAAAGCTTCCTCAGATGCCACCATAGCATACTGCGCGAATCTTGCCATTCGGCGTTCATCCTGAGAAGATCAGCGCGCAATGACTATTAAAGAAGAGCTGGAAACATACACCAGCGCCTAAATACTCTTTGGCATTCCACTTTCCGTCCTCCTTTGAGCCCTCGGGTACGATTGCAGCCACTTGGCTTGGCAACGCTGCAAATGCCGGGCTTCTGTCCTTCGTAGATGTGATGCCGCAGTGGCCCTCTATCAAACGTTGCCATGTTCGTCGCACACCTGTATTTTCGCACGTCAGTTATGCTTGAGCTGCACGGTATTTACGTAGTTCACCTATTCCAAGGGGCGTAACAAGCCCTAAGCCTGTGATCACTACCCTTCGCATTGCATGTTTTGATGAATCTCGATGAAGTCGAAGGTCGCGACAGTTGGGTGGAAAAGAAGCTCGTGCCACAGTTCAGCCACTGCTGTGGCGCGCGCAAGGATCCGCTTGTCGCAGCGAACGTGGATATGAGCCTCAAGTTTTATCCTGCGTAAATTTGTATAGCTTGGTCTGGATGCGAGCCATTATTTTATTGCTATTGAATTGCCTATGCTGCAATCTTGATGACGGCACGTCCAACAAGTCTACCTGCGTCCATCTCTTTACAGAAACGATTGATATCATCTAGCCCACCGTGTGTCAGAATGGGCCGCACGAGACCTCGTGCAGTGAACTCAAGAGCTTCATCGCATTCTCTAAGTGTCCCAACCACACTCCCCACCACGTTCAATTTCTTCATGCACATCGTGATGGGATGCGCACCAGCAACGACTGTTGAATCCTTGGGCAGCCCAACACACACCATGGTGCCTCCAGGGCGAAGAAGAGCAGGGGCTTGCTCGTATCCAGCCTTGGTAGCAGAAAAGACAATGACGCCATGCGCACCGTATGATGTAAGCTTCATGACCTCAGCTGGAATATCGGTTGCGGTCGTGAAGTCAATGAAGGCTTCGGCACCGAGCTTCATGCAGAGCTCGCGTTTCGCTTCGCCACCATCAATGGCAATCACACGCATCCCCATGGCCTTCGCATACTGGATGCCAAAGTGACCAAGGCTGTCACACATTAGCAGCGACAGTAACCTACAGCAAGGAGACTTACCCTCCACCAGCCCCAGGGATAACAATCCATCCAGCCGGCTTAACACCGCTTCTCTTACAAGCCACATATGCTGTCAATCCACCACACATGATCGGTCCCGCCTCCTCGTCCTTCACGCCGTCTGGGATCCTAGTCGCATATCGCCCGTCTGTGAGTGCATATTCCTGGAATGTGCCTGCGATGGTAAAGCCCGAGTTGAGTTGTTTCGGACAATGGCACTCGTCCACGCCGTTGGTGCAGAACTCGCATCGCCCGCATACACTTGCGATCCACTTGATGCCGGCACGATTGCCGACCTGCCAACGATCTTGCATGTTGGAACCCACAGCAACGACAACACCGGCGCCTTCGTGGCCAGCAATGCCGTTGGTAGCAGGCTGCATGCCGAACGCCCATTCATCATGAAGCAGTGACTTGTCGGAGGCACACAGACCAGAGTAATTGATTTTCACTAAGATTTGGTCTGGGCCAGGTTGCTGCAACGGTATCTCTTGTACTGATACTGTAGCGGCATCGCCAGAGCCTTGTTTCACGGCTGCCTTGTAAGTCTTCGGAAGGTCCATCGTGGTCGTACTGAGCTTAGATCGGCCGAAGGGATGTATGACACGGTTCTTGGAACGAAAATCGATTGAAAGTCTAAAGGCATCTGCAGTGACTTAAGTGCTTTAACAGCCCTCACGCTTATGTGCGGGGTCGTCTTTGAGGATGGCCTGACGTGACGAGTCGCTGTCACAAGCGTGCGGAGGCGTTCGTTAGATCAAATGCCATCTCCTTAAGTTTGCCACAAACTGGTATTGCTTTACGGCAGTGTAAACTAGTCCTGCATTTGACACAACAAGTGAAACATCTCAAACCACCACTGAGTCTTTCGATGGAATCCGAAGAAGATCGCATGATTCAAGGGTCATGCTTGGTGGCGTTCGAAGGGTGCTGTTCTACTGCGGATAGCACAACGCGGGGTAAGTTCTTACCACAGACGATCATTGTAGGTTCGTCTCTGCTGACATCATTTGAAAAAGCCGAACATTGTCTTGTATGTTCGATTTGAACGGCAACCAAAGGGCGGTTTTCGCTTGCTTGCCCAGTTCTGCGGGTGGACTTGCACTGTGAACGATAAACCCCCCTAAGACTGAGACAATGCGGCACCTTCTTACCGCCGATGCATTGCTTTACATGATCTTATAATCCCACCTTCTATTGTTGATCGAGGGGTTGAACCTCAGCTCTTCTCATCAGAGCATATCCTATCGTACAGCTTTCTTTCAAGCATATGCCGAAAACTGACGCCAGACCATGCAGTTGTTACTTTAATCCATAACGCCACGCTTTAATGTAATTTGGAATCACCATGCGGTGATGTCGTCGACCTCGGCTTCACCGAAGGTGCTGGTCTTAACGGCCTCCATACCAGAGTCATTCGAGATAAGTTCAGGGTCTGGCGTCCTGTTCATGAGGTCTGGAAGATACAGGTTCAAAAAGCCCAACAAATGCCGGTTGACTTGGTCAAACTCTAAGAGGAAAGCATCGTGCCCATCAGGAGAGTCAATGGTCTTCAGGGATGCGTTAGGGATATACGCAGCGAGCTCCTGTTGCTCTGCGTATGTAAACAGGCCATCGGACTGGATTCCGAGCACGAGTGTGGGCTGTTCTATCAGTGACAGTGCGTGGTGTAGAGCAGAGACAGGATCCAGAGACTGGTCGTCTTCGCCCTCAGGATAACGATGGCGCGAAACGTCATGGGTGTCGAGCTTACGGGTGATGGCGATATAGCAGTTGGCGTCGAAGCGCTTGATAAACTTCTCGCCCTGGTAACGCAGGTACGACTGCGCAGAGAAGTAGTGCTGGGCCAGAGACTTGGACCTTGCGCTCGCGGTCGAGTCAGTGCGGCGAAGAGGCGGCGTCGAGGGGTTGGAGGCATCATGGAATTCGAGGTCGGCCGTCTTAGCTGCAGTGTTGAGTGCGGCGCTGCTGTTTGTGCGCGAGGCAGAGGCGCGCGGCGACCCGGCGTTCTTGTGGCCGTGATTGTGAATGGCCCAGTGCTCGTTTGAAGGCGTTGTTGGTCGCGGCACCGTGTTGATGCTCTGCTTCTTGGACAGGTCTGGCGTGTTGCGGCCGAAGCGTGATTCGAACGAGTCTCGGCTGCGGTAGGTCAGGAGCGCTGACATGCGGGCTGCGCCGAGGCCTGTGGAAGGCGGGTCCTCGAAAGTATAGTAGCCGTCGTCGTACTTGGGGTCGCTGTAGATGCTCTGGCGCTGCGCCTCGCCCCAGCTGATGCCCCAGGCGCTGTAGCGGGCAGAGGTGGCAATGGGGATGATGTTGCGCACGTAGTCCTTGCCAAAGTAGGCAAACTCGAGAACGAGCATGCCGCCCATAGAACCGCCAATGACGGCTGCGATCTGCTTGACGCCGAGGTCATCGAGGACCAGTCTGAAGATGCTGCATTGGGTAAGCAGAAGTTCGGCGCACCAAAAGGGACGCTGTGCTCACTTGACATCGTCGCGCACTGTCGTCAAGGGGAACTCGGGACCGTATCGCTCATTCGCGGCGTCTCCGTCGCGCGCAGTGACGGGGCTGGAGCTGCCGTATGGACTGCCCAAGCTGTTCATGCACACAACGAAGAAGCGCGATGTATCGAAGGCCTTGCCCGGTCCGCCCAGCAGCGGGCCCCACCAGTCGCCGACATCAGCACTTCCCGTCAGCGCATGGCATATGACCATTGCATTGTCTCCCGCCGGCGATAAGGCGCCATATGTCTTGTAAGCCACGGACACATTATGGAGTACAGCGCCGGATTCGAGTTCAAATTCGGGGATGATGGCGAATGTCTGGTCAGGAATCATTCCTGAATAGGGGTTCTCGGGCTGCGCTGTGACTCTCTCTATGTGTTTGTCAGCTCTCGTCAGTGGTTCGTTCAAATGTAATGCAGCGTGGCTGCCAATTCCTGTTTGCGGGGCGATCGAGGTTCCATACTGTATTGGTTCTTGCCATTGGCAGCTGCGACTACGTCAACAGAGGCGGCCATGTTCAAAGTATGCTATATGAATGTGTGAGAAACGATCCGTGACGCTGCCACTCCAACATTCTGCATCTTTTGCGGAGAGTCATCTTTTTCTAAGCCCCACACCCATGCGGCATGTGGTTCAGCCACTAGAGACGTGGGGTTGCCGTAGCGGAGCACGTCATTGCTCCGATGCATCGCTCGCCTGCTGATTGGTGGATCGATGCACTGCACTCGGACAAATAGTGAGCACCGTAGGCTACCAGTATGTGGGTGGAAGCTGTACACACATTCACGGGAAATAACCACTTGTCTGGCATCATGCAGATCAGTCGACTAAGTGCATATGGTCGAGGAAGTCTGGGTATCTAGTGCGGTGTCCAAAACGACAATAAGTTATGATTCCTTGCATCACACCTCACTCGAGATAGAGGCCAAATTGCATCGACTTCAGGCTGCCAGTGCTTTCAGTCCAATGATCTTGCACTGGATGGGGGATCAGCCTCAAACAACAACGGCCATATATGTCCTGAAAGACCGGCAGCAGCATCCCCCCGCTTCACGCCCAATAAGTGCTCCATAGTGAGACTTTTGATTCCAGGTATATCACTATATCAAGTCGAATGAAATGCCGCCCGCAAAATGCCCAGTTCGCAACACTACTCCATCTCTGAACCCTGCATCATTTGTACCAGCAACAAATGAGAGACTCTTTCTCGGCCTCGTCCAGGGTCTGCAATCAAAGCTATGTACATGTCGAGCTCCATTTCCATACTGTCGATGAAAACGTAGCACAAGGGATGGAAAGTGGGACTCACGTTCAAAGCAGCCCCTACTCATGAGACACGAGCTGTTCGAGTTTCTGCTAGAAGTTCAGCGGGGTACATCACACACAAGTGCGCTGCAGTCAAAACGAAGAAGTCAGTCCACGCGGTCATTTAATTCACGGCAACGAGTAATGCTGGGGATGGCCTTGATTGTACTTCATCATCGTCATTTCTTACTAGCTATCCAGGCTGGTACCGACCTACCCAAGTATGGTTTTCTGGGTATTGTACAAGAAGTAGAGAATCCTTAGACTTTTCCCGTGATCACCGCCCCATGTTTATGTACACGTCGTAATCATCAACCACATCTCATTAACCCCAACCAATGTTCCCCCTTCCGCTTGATGCTCGAGATGAAGTCATTCTACCGCCTGTCCCTCTCTCGTTCCACTCGCTCCATCTCTCTTTCCACATCACCCTCAGTCCTGACACCACCTCTCCTCTTCCCCGCGTTCTTCCTTAGACCGGCAGTGAAGAGGTTGGCAATACTGTTGTCACCACCAGCACCCGACTTCCTGCGTTTGTCGCGATGCGAGGCCGGTCCGGGCGGTGCCTTGACTTCGCTCTTGCTAGGGCCGCGGGGCACATCCTCAATGTCCACTTCGTCCTCACGCGAGCGTTTTGTTGACAGCGAGCTTCGGGATGAGGAGTGTATGCGCGAGTGCAAAGACTTGCCAAGTACGTCACGTTGATCGCGGTCTACGCGATCGCGACTGTTACGCTCGCGAGCGTTCTTCTCGCGTTCAGCGGCGTAATGGTCCTGGGACGTGGGCTCGGCGGGTGTGACTGGGTTGGACTGCACAGAAGAGACACTGCTCTTCCTACGGTGCTTGTCCTTTTCGCGATCTGCGGCAGGACCTTTGGGTGGCTGAAAACTACGTGGTCCCGTTGGAGGTTGCGGTGGCGGCATGACATTGGACTTTGAACGGCCTGCACCTTTGATAGAAAAGGTATTTGCCGAGGGGCCAGTAGGTGCGTTGAGGGGGGGCGAGGCGCCGCGCTTCTGCATCATCTTACCGACCACATCATCCTCTGCTGGACGGTGCACCTTCGAATCACGATCGTTCTGGCTCCGATCGTCACGGTCTCGGTCATCTCTGTCTCTGTCCTCCCGGTCGCGATCCTTGCGGCTCTTTCGAGATGATCGATTCCTATCGTCGTCATAATCGCGCTCGTCCTCCTCAGTTTCACGATCACGACGGCGCCTCTTTTCTCGGTCTTTGTCTCTCGACCGGTCCTTGTCGCGTTCATGATCGAAATCTTTTTCTCGGTCCTTGCGTTCGCGCCTGTCGCGCTCACGGTCCCTATCTCGCGACCTGTCACGGTGCTTGTCTTTATCGCTCCTGTGCTTCCGTCTCGAGCTGGGGTCTGACTCTCGGTCGCCATTGACATGTGCATCTTCGTCGTACTTGCTCTCCTCAGCTGGGGTGCGCGAGCGGTGACGGCGGCGGTGTTCCTTGCTACGATCGCGTTGTGAACGTGAAGAACGATGCTTTTCCTTATCACGGCGACTGCTACGGGACTTCGAGTCAGCTGAGGCACTGCGTGTTCTATCACCTCGACTTCCTCTGTCGTCACGATGACGATCATCGTTTTCGTCCTCACGACCATCGTGTCGTGAGGAGCGATGGTTTCGGTAATCCTTGCGGCGTTCATAATCGCCGTCGCCTTGTGGGGTCACTGAGCGTCCTCTACCTTCTCGTCTTGACTCGCGGTCTGCCGAGCGGGAACGTTCCTGGCGCTCACCGTGTCCTTCATCCCTCACTCGAGATTTAGATCGGGAACGTGTCGCTGATTTGTCTCTGGTGCGGAGGGTTTCGTCTCTCAGAGGTGAACGACTGTCCACCGTTAGGATTTCATTAGCAAAGTTGAATACGTCTTGTACTTACGATCGGACTCTGCGCTGTGGGCTGCGGGCACCGGTGCTCTGTGCAGGAGTCACGCTTTTTGGTGCTGGCTGATATCGCGCATTGCTCATACGGCTCGAGAAGCCAGTGTTCGGTCTTCCCTCGCGCATGGCACGTGGACCTGTGGGTGCACCTTCCACACCACGTCCTTGCGGCTCGCCTGTCAACACTGTAGCCGCGCCGTACGCGGCGTTGAAGCCACCTCGTGAACCAAAGTTGGTGTTCTGGTGATACCCCATATTCATGCTATGATCGAAAGGCGGATTCATTTGCATCTGATTGGGGAACTGATTCATCATGCCGTTAGCAAACCCCATGTTGGGCTGCATGCCACTGCCCATCATCGATTGATCGTAACCTTGCAAGTCCCCGTCTTCGGTATCAACAGTCTGTATCTGATTCAAACCATTGGACTGTTGTGATGCACTTTGGTCTCCTGTTGCAGTCGACTGCTTTGCGCCCTCGGTGCCATTCATGGTAGTATCTGCGGCTGGAGCTGTACTCTGCGCGCTACCATCGGCGTTGTTACCTTCTTCAGTGGACTTGACAGCAATGTCTTGCTCGCCCTCCGGCTTCGAGTCGATGGCCGCATCAGCCGATGCATCAAGCGACCGACCGTCACGCTGTTGGGTGCCAATAAAGTCAGTTGCTGGTTTCAAATTGTTTAGTGCCAAAGACAACTGTCCCGGCGGCGGTTTGTGAAATCGACGTACGTTTCGCGCAGGTCCACTGCGGCTTCCTGGCCGACTGTTGACGTTCTGCTGTCCACCTGGCCCAGAGACGGAGCCTCCCTGGCTGCCAGTTCTATTGTTCTGCTGAGGCAGAGCTCCTCCTTGATCGACAGGAAAACGATTCTGGTTCTGGGTTTGGAAATTGTTCTTGGGGAATTGGTTCATCATCTCGGGATATGAGCCAGATTGATTATATCCGCCCATCTGGTTGAACCCGTTGAAGTTCCCATAACCTCCACCTATACCATTCCACCCGTTGCCGTAGCCGCCACCGAAGTTCATCATGTTCATGGCAGACATGTCATTCATCATGCCCATGTTTCCACCAAAGTTGTTGTACATGCCGTTCATGTTGTAATCTGATTGGCTGTTAGATCCCGATTGTCGAGATATGAACATATCAGAGACATACCCATGGCATTCATATTGTTCCAACCAGCGTTGCCCATCATGTTAGACATGCCGTTGAAGCCCATGCCGTTTTGAAACCCGAAGCCCATCTGACCCTGCATGCCATTCATCATGGGGTTGATGCTCGTCATGTTTGCGGGACCATCCGTCTTGCCTTGCTCATTAGGGGACGGGTGGGCAGCTGATGGCTCTCCGCTCTGTTTTGCGGTTTGGGACACCAAGCTTCCGCGTCGTTTGGAATCATCGTTATCAGGTGCTGTTGAGCCCTGCTCAATATTAGCAAAAGCACGAGACGAGTTAAGTATGCTGCAGCCACCAGCACATGCAAGATCGATAGTGTTCATTATGTTTAGCCTTTCAGACTTTCCTGCCGTCCATTGTTTGTTCTTATGGAAAGTGCACACAGAAACGCGTGTGGCCGATGGAGATATAAGAGAACCTACCTCATTTGGCTGTGCGGAGACTGAGCCTGTCCGCAAATGTCCCTCTCCAGCATCAGCAGCAGCAGCAACAGCAGCAGGCTCAGCCGGTGCGTCAGCTGTGACCGGCACTTCCTCAACACTATCGATCGGCTTGTCCGGTCCCTCCGCCTCAGATGGCACTTCTGTCGCAGCAGGTGTGGTCTCCGGGGCAGGGGTAGCGGCCTGCGCGGCCGCCTTTGCCTCCTCTTTTTTCTTCTGCTTTTGCAGCCACACGCGCATGGTGTTGCGCAAGGATTTGTTCGGTATGCACGAATCAGCCTCAAGCGGCGAGTGGTCGCATGATGGACAGGTTGTGGGAAAGGTAAGCTTCGCTTGGCCTGTCAAGACATCAGCTTTCAGAACGACTCGTACCAGCCGCAGCTATGTACTTACATGGGGTGCAGATGGCCTTATTGCAGCACAGCAGCTTGTACGAGTCGATAGCAAGCTCGCTGCACAGAGCACAGAAGAACGACTTTGGGAAGGCACTCTTAGGTAAAGAGCTGTCGCGGTCAGCGCATAATCCATTTGCTCAACTCCGGTCCAACATACAGCGCAAGATCCTTCAGCTCGCCGGCGAGCGGCGCCGCTTTGGGGTCGGTAGCCATGGCGAGGTCGTGTGTGAGCTCCAAGCAGCGACAGGCTACAGCGGGCACGTTCCGAGACTGGGTTTCTGTGGGTGTAACTATTCCATCTGGGCGCAAGGCAAAGCAAGGATAGGGACTGCGAACGAGTCGCCAGGCGCTATACCAATGGGGGCTCGATTGCAGTTGTCGCAACCGCGTCGACAGTACGCTGAGCAGATGTCACGGACGGAAATTTAGAAGGCGCGAGCACGGACGGGCCGTTCTCCACGCTCTTAGAAAGTCACGTGGGAACGCGTTGTAGCACCCCTCCAAGGCTGCTTTACCGCTTTGGTCGGCGTCCTTCACTACAAATCTGGCAGAATTGTCACGGTCTGCTTTCCCCAGCGTTTTGCCTTTGCTTCCCGCATGCATTCATGTCATCCTCAGCAATACCCCATCGCATTGCAGCTAGGCGGTTGTGGCTTAGGCTAACCACTGGAGTGCTTGTCATCGTCATCAACCGAGCTGCGAATACCAGGGTCCTTCACGAGCAAATGGTCTGCCTTACATTGCGGCTCTTTCTCGCTTGCTCCCCACCACGATCATGATACTCAATCAGATATCGTATCTCGACTGCATTGCCTTTTTGGTCTTCCTGACGCCTCAATTGCTGATACAAATCGGCCTTGTTCCCGTCTTGAAATGGCTGATCCCGGCGCTGCCGTTCATAGGTGGGCACGCCAATGCAAACTATTCGTGTACTGATATTGACAGTATATCAAGTTGGCATCATTCCATTCCAGTTTGTACACGAACGATACTTTACCCCTTATGAGAAGCGTAGTCCATTTGTAAAAAAAGCAACACCGTTTCAGGACTTCGTCATCAGATGTGTCCGTTACGCCTTTGCAAACATGCCTGCCTTCATTGGCCGCGTATTTTTCTCCAAAGGTGTCTCGCTGCCGTTTCTGCGCTTTCGAATGTTGCGACACGGTATTGTAACGAGTCCGATCAGGTGGACTGAAGTGAAAAGGGTGCGTATTGCCGCACGTCATCACCAAACAAAGTTAACGGTCACAGCCTGACTTCAGAGGTGTTCTGATCAAGCACAACCAGCAAGAGCAACCTGATATCATTGTCTACTATGCTCATGGTGGCGGGTTCTCGATGGGGAGCTCTTACTTTTATATGGAGTTTCTACTGGCTTGGGTCGCACTGCTGAAAGCTATTGGATATAGGAATCCTGCTCTCTTTGCGCTGGAATACACCTTGGTTCCAGATGCGACTTACCCAACCCAGCTCCACGAGACCCTGGCAGGATACCGATACGTGCTTTCACTCGCGCAGTCCTCGACTAGGATAGTCGTTAGTGGCGATTCTGCCGGGGCGTCTTTGATGTTGAGTTTCCTGCTCTATCTGACGGAACATGCAGAATTTAGGCACCAGCGACCCGGCCTGGCAGTCATGATCAGCCCATGGGTCACCATTGTCTCAAGGAACAACCGCAATACCGCCTCAGACTTTCTCAATGACAAATCTCTCGAACAGTACGGCCGTCAGTATATCGGCAAGAAAGCGTCCGAAACCAATCCGTTGGTGTCGCCTGGCTACTGCAAGGACAACAAGAAGTGGCTTGATGCATCACCCGAGAAGGGGTGGTACTTTTTGTATGGAAGCGAAGAAGTGCTTGGGCCTGAAACGAGAGAGCTCATTAGCCTCCTTAAAAGCACGGATACGCACGTGGACGTCTGGGAAGAGAAAGGCGGCATTCATGCATGGCCAGTTGCAAGTCTGTATTTGGGCGAAAGCCGGGATGAAAGGCTTGGAGGGTTGCAAAGTATAGTTGGCGCCATCAAAGACAGAATACTTTGAGAAGGTTCCAACCCGCTTCAACAAGACCAACAATAGTCATCTTTTGTAACATTGTGGTGGCAGCTCGAAACCCAGCTCACGAGCGGCTTTCTGAAGCCGCGCTATCTTCTTCAATTCCTCCGAAGCCCATTGCCGATCGACTGTGAACACATTCGCGTCTTGCAATGACAACGCCTCTGCGGAGAGAGGTGTTGAAGTACCCGAACATCTGTTGCGGAGGGTGTCAGCAATCAAGTCCACGTTCAGAAAGAGACCACATACGAAACGGGCACTGCATTACCACCCGTAGATATTGAAGATGTGCGAGAAAATTGCGGAGATGTTTGCTTCGACGACATTGAGTGGAGTTCTTGATGGCGCGTGGGTTGTTAAACTGGACGATACACTGCAGGAAACAGGGAGGAACTTATACTCTCCAATACCATATGCCGCCTCCCAACACTAATCCCCCGACCTCACCGGACAACCCGCATCATCCCAATCACAACCTTCAACCTTCCGTTGTCTGCACATATAGTAAATGTAGTCGTCTCAAATAAGTTAGCACGAGCTCAAGACGGCTTAGTGGCCGCTGTCTTGCTACGATTCGCGATCGCACCCCGGCGTTCTCGGCTGCCTCAGAGACAGCTTGCGTGCACCAAAGTGGGTCTTTATTCTGCAAGCGTTCGTCAGGTGCCGGCATCTGACAGCGCTCATGAAGCTGGGAAGGTATGTGGGCCTGTCAGGTACGCTGGCACGGTTTTGTTGAGAGTGGCGATCGGGGTTTTATGACGCTGGATGTTCACGCGCACAGAAGAGGTGCATACAGGTACGGCTGTGCCGGGATATGAATGGATGCGGGTGTTGGTGTGGCATTCTGGGTGTTGAAGTGCTTTGGCTGGTGGACATTGTGGATGATTGTCTATGATGACATTCAAGGATGTTCGTTCAAAGCATCGCATCCAGCATTCCGGGATGATGGCTACAAGTATGGACTCGACACTAGCTTTGGCTTCGATGAATCTTGAGTATCTGTTCACCACCGCAGCGTGAACGATGAACACGTGTTGCAGTAGCTATGAAGCAACAACAGCATGCTGGTAGTGGACACATCTAGCAACATCATTTGCGATACAGACCTCCAGTCGCTTGAAGCCTATGCCTTTCAATAGCCAGTGCCTGTCACCCTGCCACTTTATAAGCTATGCAGAAAGGACGAGGCTCAACAGAGGGTGGAAGCCGGAGTCCTCTGAGGTTACTGACGACCAGTTGGTATTTTGTCAACACGACCCAGAACGAGAGCAGTGTCGATATGGCCTTGCATTCAATGGGCTTGTTGCTCTGCAGGTTGTGATTACAACGTGAGCACTTTATAGACACTGAGCAAGGCTCATCGTATTTCTTACAACATGGAAAAGGCTATCTAGCACCCAATTTAATTAAGAGTCCTCCAATCGTCATGCACAACATGTAACTCATTCGTAACACCAATCTTTCCTAGTTCGAGTGACCTCAATCTCGACTGACTCTCCGATCGCGATCCGTGGCCTTTCGACTTGTAGCGCTGCGACGACCCATACGAGAGAGAGTCGTCTCTCTCACATTTGGCCCACTTGAGCAATCTCGGGAAGGACGTAAAACAACCACACATGATCACAATTGCAATTTCCACAGATCCACACAGGCCGACAAGCGCAAGCCAGTAACTTTTGTCGTCACTGTTTGCTTCTCGGTAAGAGTAATACAGTCGCAGTGCTGAGGCTCCGCAGGCACTGCGAGTGTTAGTTCTTGGTCTTGATGTAGAGTAGAGAAGCGTTGCGTACACGAGACCGGTTGCGAATACTGCGATGACCGCAGATTTTTTCTTTCGGTCCATCTGCAGATGTGCTACACCAATCATAGGAAGCAACAAGACGGCAATATCGCTGATGAGGTTGGTCGTCCCAGATATGTAGCCAGCAGCGGAGTTGTGACATTTGCCAGGAAGAAGTGGATCCCAGGCCTGCGTTGAGGGTGAGTATGAAAGGTCAATCGATTGAAGAGTCAGTCCATACCTTGCGGACCGGCGTACACGAGAAGATTATAAATATTAACGTACTTAAGTACGCGCAGGTCACCAGGACGATGATCACCCAACTGGCCCAAAAGATAGACAATTTCCGCTGCTGTGTGATCTCGAAGATGTGCTTGATCTGTAGGAGGATGCTAAGTTTTGCCGCATAGACCGCAAGGCAGTACATAATCTGGACCGCATAGACGTACTAAGTTGCGTTAGAGTTCTGCTACACGCGTATAGAGAAGATGTAGCTGTACACGAAGAGCTATGGAGAGATTGCCGATAGTGACGTTCCATTGGTGCTTAGAGCCGCCGTACCCATAGGCCTTGAGTTGCAGACCAACGATGGGGATAAATAGAATCTGTTTCGTTAGTCTGAGTTGATAATTTGTGCGAGCGTACAAGATACCACTGAGGAGATGAGCAATGCTGAATCTGGGTTAGTGTCATGCATATGTTAGTCGTGCTGTCGATACTCACCATCCTCTAAAGTGAAGAACCCCTTGACGATCTTAATCCTGGTGAATGTGCGCAGAGCAACGCATACTGTAACCAATACGCAACAGGCAACCAGGATACCCAGAGAGATGGACCAAAGCGTTGGCGCATCCGGATCGAGAGGCAGCTCACCAGCTGGGGGTGCCAGAGCCGGACATGCGAGATCGATAGTAGTCGTGTTATCGGAGCACTCGAAAAGTAGCACCAGAAGCTCTGACGGGGTCATGATTTAAGGTGTCAGTGGCAAGTCTGCAAGCACGACAATGCGATACTACCAGTAGGCAGAGCTGGTGAAACATGCTGGAGGTCGTCAAAAAGGGTGTGTAAGGACTCAGACTGAACAAAGGCGACAATTCCCATGATTGCACGTGGCTGTTTGTAGGCTACTGTCATGGGAGCTCTTTGACACGTCGGTTGTGGCAGAGGTTAGTGTGAAGGCGATGCAGCACAAAGGGCATGAGCTGTTATGACGGCAATGAACAAAAGCACTGACACTCGAAATAGCACAACTCATTGAAGAAGGCTAGGGTAGGCTCATCCTAGAAAGGTATGTTTCGGCAATTTCAACATGGGGATCGCCCTCAGTAAGAATAAAGGTATGTATAAGCATTCGTAAGAACCTTCCACATGTCGCAACAACAAGTAACCTCAAGCACGTGGGGTAGGTTCCTCGACCGCCAACGATAGATTGTGGATCTGAGAGTGATCGAGGTCGCCATTTACTAGACTCGTGAAGGTCATCCCTTTCTCAACAGCGGCGCTAGTCGTAGCCAGAACACATCGACATACTTTGGTTATAAGTTCATACCATAGTAAGAATGCACAGATGTTACGGACGGGACATTGCATGTGCCCGCTGACAGGTCTCAACTGGGTATCTCATTTTTGATTGTGTCGTCGCGGTGCAAAGGGTCGGCTTAGCGCCTATGGTTGACGAACTCTCTCTGCTCACCTCCCAGCCTCGAAGCAACAACGCAGGCTTCCCTAATTGCTGTGGCAACCGCGTTCCTCACGCCGTCCTTCTCCAGTGACATCAGACCGCCAATTGTGCAACCACCAGGTGTCGAAACTTTGTCCTTCAGTACAGCGGGGTGCTCGCCGTTTAGCACCAGCCCTGTGGTTCCACGCATTGTCTGTGCAGCCATCTCGTACGCCTGCGCGCGCGGCATACCCATAGCAACCGCGCCATCGGCAGCAGCCTCAAGGATGAGCGCGAAGAAGGCGGGACCAGAACCACAAAGCGCTGTTGCAATGTCCATGTTCGCAGGAGGAAGTGTTGTGACGCGGCCAATGGAGCTGAAGACGAATTCGACGAGCTTGTATTGTGCCTCGGACAGAGGGGGATCGCTGGTCTCAATGACGCTCATGGACTCACCGACGAAAGACGCCGTGTTGGGCATGACGCGGACTACCCTGCACGCGTCTTGGACTTTGTCGGCGCCCTCAGGGTAGAGAAATTCGGAGATCTGCTTTTGTGTGACACCAGCCAAGATGCTGACAATGACCTTGCCTTTCAGCGCATCGCGCATGCCCTCCTCGCCCAGGATAGTTTTGAAGCCGTACGGCTTGCAGGATAGCAGAATGATGTCTGCTTGCTGAACACCCTTCAGGTTTTCGTTGGTCAGGGTCTGCAGGTCAAAGTTGTAGTGGCCGAGAGCCTTCTTGACGTTCCCTTCCGCAGGCTTCCATGTATCGCAGGCAACAAATCTGGAGACGTTCGGTGTGTCCTTGGGGGCAGAGGAGGGATCGATGGCAGCGGCAGTTTTGGCTTTGGCGAGCGAGGCCATAACACCGCCCATGATGGCGATGCCCATGGTGCCTGTTGCGGGAGATTAGCTTTGTCAAGGCTCTGAAGAGCAAAAGCTTGCGAGACCACGAAACAAGTCTACAGTATTGTGGGCAGCTCCAAGCAGTCTCGCTCCCTGGGCTCCTGGAGAGCACTCGTGGCGGGGTTTTTAAAGTGCAATTGGATCATCTGTACGTACCTGCACCAAGAACAGTCAATGTGAGAGGCTTAGAATCCTGAGACGCCATTGTGTATGATTTTGCTGTAGCTGTAGACAATCTCAAAGTGCTGGGTGAGCAGTTGTTCAGCGACTCCCCGTTGTCGAAAGAAGTCCCGGAGCCAGCGACGTCGGCGCGTCAGACGTGGGGCATGCGCCGATGATATGCGGGCCAGCCCTGCGCCCAGCGACTCCACCACCGCTTTCTCGTTAGCAATCTCGCGCCCTCCACCGAGCCAATCCACGCCGCCCACGCATAACCACGGCACCCGACATTCACGCCGCAGGGTCTCTGACTCGGCGCCGCACCGAGGCACAGTCACCAGCTGCCAGCACCGCACACCATGGCCGACCCGTTCGAGGTGCGTCAGCGCTTCACGACGCTGCTGTCGCATCTGAGCGCGTCGCACACGTCGATTCAGAAAGCTGCTTCCTATGCGCTTAAGAACCGCGACATGGACGAGGACCTGCACTCGTGCATCCTCGAGCAGCTGGACCGCACCAACATGAACACGCGCGCCAACATCATGTTCTTCATTGAAAGCCTGTGCGAGATGGCTGTCAAAGACGGTGGGCCGTCGACGGGCGAGGGCAGTGCAATGGGCTTCGTGAGGATGATCCAGCGAGATATCTTGCCGGTCGTCGAGAGCGTTATTGGTGTAGAGGGAGCAAATGTCAGGGTAGTGCGCAAGGTAGGCTCGTCCCGTAGTCATGAAAACAAGATTCAAACCATGCTCAGACCTGACAGGTCCTCAACACTCTGCAAAAGATCGACATCCTCCTCCCCGAGACCGTGACAGAGCTCGACGCCGTTCTCAGGTCCCGCGAGCCAGAGGACCCCTTCGACGCCTCACCCTCAAATGTCGCCTCGACTAAGAACGTCAAACTTGATAAACGCCAGATTGAGCACCGCATAGAAGAGGACCGCGAGCGACACAAGAGGTTACGTGAGAGCATCTGGGCGGTCCCAGGCGAGGGTGAGGAGGAAATGCACAAGCTATGGGACGAGGCAAGTGACATTGGGGAGGACGACTACATCATTGGGAAAGAGGACAAAGAAGAGAGGGAACAGGCTATCGCGTTTGGGTAGGCTATGGCATTTGAAGCAGGGCGACTGAGCATATTGAGGCGTTCTTGGGATTTTGCATTTCTATGGGCGTTGGATAGTGGAAATGATACCAAAAGGCATACCTCCATTATCAGCCTGGGGTCTCGGTCTCTATTGGCTGTACGGGCATGTTGATTCACCGCCGGCGAGCGCGTGCGCATCGGTTTACACGCGCTCAGCCTATGGTACTACACGTATATCGAAAACACTCGAAAAAGTTGGACCATTGCCATATGCCATACATATCTGTACACGCCACAGCTCGCTATGATACAGTGTTTGTCTCCATGCTGTCTTTCCACCCCTTCTGACAATCTCTTTACTCCATGATGGCTGTCGCACCAAGCGCCTTGAGTGTCTCCACAATCTTCTCTGCCTCCTCCTTAGGCACACCCTCCTTCATCATCTTCGGCGCACTCTCGACGAACTTCTTGCTGTCTACTAATGACAGTCCCAGCATGCTCTTGATCTCCTTGATGACCTTGGGCTTCGACCCGGCGTCGAACTTCTCGAGCTTGAGGTTGAACAGCGTCTTCTCGGCGGCTGCGGGCGCGGCTTCTTCCTCTTCGGCTGCGGGCGCGGCAGCAGCTGGGCCGGCGCCACCAGCGGCGACGAAGCCACCCATGGGCATGTCGGGGATATTGAGACGAGTCTAGCAGCATAATGTTAGCCAGCTGTATCGTGCAAATGCTGGAGAGATCTTGGATGCAGGAAAACGCGTCTCGTGGCGGTTTAATACTCTGCTGGACAGGAACTCCCTCGAGCGTGCGGCGTTTGAGGTGTGCCATTGACAGCACGTGACCATCAGTTGAGGCCCATTGCCCTCGGCGCGCACTTCACGTCTCAATTGGGGTCACAGTCCAGAGTATCGCACCCGTAGCTTCGAGAGCAGTACTCGTGCAAGACACCATTCATGCCAATGCATGCCACGATCTGCGCCCTGTTCGTCCATTGTATCCTAGTTGTACCTTCAGGGTCGAGACGAGGTCTGCTGTCTCGAGCAGCGTCAATTGGCTGATCTGGTCGACGATGGTCGCAATCTTGGGGTTCGCCGGCGCCGCAGCATCGGACTGCCACCTCCGCTGTAATCTTTGCTGTGCTCCTCCAACGGCCGAACGGGTTCCCATCGCGGGGCGGGCAGCGCAGACGCAACGCCTCAGGGCGCGAGATGCGGGGGCGGACATGATGTGCTGTGTGGATCGGGTTGTCGACGTGTTGGATGGCAGTCTGTCGTCGCCAGCCGCAAAATCGACCTACGGAAATGTACATTTGCGGTTTAGCGCCGCGCTTGTCGAGATGGAAGGTGCATGGGCCCTGGGCCCGCAAAAAAGTGAGTTCTGTCTGAGAAATGTACATGGAGAGAACTTCAACGCCACGACAAACCACGCCTGTTGTGTAAAAGCGTCGAAACTATGGGAAGGCGCCCCGAAATCAACATACAACATAGTTACTGCAAGACCGAACGGTAATAGCGCCACCATGGCCCCAAAGATGGCCAATATCAACGCGCTTGCCACGGAAGCCCTGAAGCCTGCCTCCACGGACGACCTTTTCGTTCAATTCCAGGGCTTATTCACCGAAGTCAGCGCAAGATGGATTCAGTCTGGTGCCCAAACTGAGGAGAAAATTGCCGCTTTCGGACGTATTCTCCCACTTGCGCCTCACCTTGCAGAGCACGTGGAGCGCTTCCTGGCGCATGTCTCGCAGTCAGCGTACTTTGGGTCGCAAACCCAGCAAATTCACAGCGATTCTGCGAGCTCGCACATTGTCGAACTACTGCTTGGTGCCTTTCGACTACTCAGCTACGACTGCCGGACTTTCGCCCAGTATGTGCGCCCAAATGCCATCCGACAGCTCTTCCAGAATCCAAACCATTTCGTGCGGTATGTTGCAGTCCGGCTGTTTTGTCTGTATGTCCATGCGGCGGATCACGCGACTCAAGAGATGATCAAGAGATATGTTGGGGAGGGAGAGGTAGAAGGGACGTGGGAAGGACAGAAGATTGACTACAGATTTCTCTCATTGTGGGAAGAAAAGAGGTGGAAGGTTGTGCACTCAAGGCTGCGACAGAGCACAAAAGATGTCAAGAGTGCAAGTACCCATCTGTACTCAGAGCTGTCGCCCTACACCATCAATGTTAATGGAACGCTGTTGCCACGACTTGATGGCGCTGCTTCCCAGGAACGGCCTGCGGAGCTCATCTCCACGCCCACAACTGAGCTCAATATGAGCAGCATTGCCGATGGACTGCTTGGCTCAAGTCCTCTCCTTCTTACTGGACTCGCAGGATCAGGAAAGACCCTACTGATACGACACCTCGCTTGGCAACTCAACAAGCTTGACAAGATGGTGACACTCCATCTCAACGAGCAGAGCGACGCAAAGCTGCTTATAGGCATGTACGCCACAGGATCAAAACCGGGAACCTTTGCCTGGAAGTCCGGTGTCCTGACCACAGCCGTTCGAGAAGGCAGGTGGATTTTTATCGAGGATCTGGATCGAGCGCCAAATGAAGTTATCAGCACACTCCTGCCACTGATTGAGCGTGGCGAGCTTCTGATTCCTAGCCGCGGAGAGACGGTACGCGCTGCGAGAGGCTTCCGCATAATTGCTACAATGCGAAGCACGCTCAACCCACGCGGGCAGGAGATTGTACCTCGACAGAACATGATTGGACACCGATTCTGGAACTTGATTAGAGTCCGAATGCCCGAGCTCAAAGAGTTTCAGCAGATCATTTCAGCTAAGCATTCGGTGCTGCAGAAACATCTTGGCGGAATCATGAAAACTTACTCTCGATTGTTAGAGCTTTATTCTGACGCGAAGTTCTCATCCGAGAACGGCACATCAATCCGCGCGATGACTCCACGCGATCTTCTAAAGTGGTGTGACAGGATGGCTGTGCTCCTTGCTCAGGCATCATCTTTCAGCACCGCCCAGATGGACGACATCTTCATGGAAGCATTTGATTGCTTTGCCGGCAGCCTGCGTAGCGACTCGGCACGACTCAAGGTGATGGCCTGCGTAGCGGAAGAGCTCCACATTGATCCACAAAGGCGCGATCATCTGCTTCGAGATCGCTCGGTCAAGCTTTCAGTGTCCGCTAAGTCGGTAGCGGCTGGAACTATACAAGTGGGACGCGCCAGGCTGTCGAAGCACAGATCTTCGAAGCGGACAACGTCCAGTAGGCCCTTCTCCACCAACGACTACACTCTGCGATTACTCGAGAAGGTTGCTGTAGCTGTCGACCGCAAAGAGCCCTTGCTTCTGGTCGGCGAGACAGGTACTGGCAAGACAACGACTATCCAGTATCTGGCCGAACAACTTGGCCGTAAGCTTGTTGCCTTCAACTTGTCCCAACAGAGTGAGAGCGGTGATCTTCTAGGAGGATACAAGCCTGTCAATGTTCGCAGCCTTGTTATTCCGCTCAAAGACGAATTTGATGATCTGTTTGATACGACTTTTTCGAGGAAGAAGAATTTACGGTTCATTGAGATGCTGGGAAAGCGTGTTGCAAAGGGTGAATGGAAGCGTGTCTGCACTCTGTGGCGAGAAGCGCTGAAGATGGTGGATGCGGCGCGTAAAGCACATGAGTCGCAGCCTTCTTCCCCAGATGCGGATGGCGATCAGCCCAGGAAGAAACGAAAAATGGACTCACTACCAGCAAACTTTCCTGGAGCGCGCTGGGAGAAGTTTGCGGTAGACCTGCACAATCTCGAGGCTCAGCTTGCGAGTGGCTCGGAAGCATTCGCATTCTCTTTCCTTGAGGGCAACATTGTCAAGGCTGTTAGGAACGGTGACTGGGTCTTGCTTGATGAAATCAATTTGGCTTCATCGGACACACTTGAAGCACTTACTGATTTATTGGGCGGCGGACCCGATGGCAACCCCTCGATTTTGCTCACAGAGACTGGCAGCGTGGAACGTGTCGTTGCGCACCCCAACTTCCGGATATTTGCCGCTATGAATCCTGCGACTGATGTCGGAAAGAAGGATCTTCCTCCTGGCATTCGTTCGAGATTCACTGAGCTTTACGTCGAGAGCCCAGACAGTGACGAGAAGAGCTTGCGTAACATCGTCGAGAAATATCTTGGAGGAGACGGTGTTGACCCAGCTATCATCAGGGTTGCGCGCGATGTCACCTGCCTCTATCTCGAGATCCAACAGCTCGTCAAGGCGAATATGTTGGTTGATGGCGCCGACCAGAAGCCTCACTTCAGTTTGCGGACTCTTACACGGACACTTACCTACGCACGAGAGATGGCACCCTTGTGTAACCTTCGACGAGCTCTCTATGAAGGTTTCCACATGAGCTTCCTCACTTTCCTGAACAAGACGTCCGAAGACCTTGTCGCAGCTCTTATCACAAAGCACATGTTTCCGCTAAAGGCTTCTCTAAAGACTGAGCTAAACAAACCACTTCAGCAGCCAAATGACGGTCGGGCATACGTAAGGCAAGGTCATTATCTACTTCGACAAGGCCCACAGCCTGTACAAGAAGAGCCCCATTACATCATAACCAACTTTGTGAAGCGCAATATGAACAACCTCATTCGAGCTGCATCGACTCGACGATATCCCGTCTTGATCCAGGGACCGACATCGTCCGGTAAAACAAGCATGATTGAGTACCTTGCAAAGCGATCGGGCAACACCTTTGTACGAATTAACAACCACGAGCACACGGACTTACAAGAGTACCTTGGTTCCTATGTGTCGGGTGCCGATGGAAAGCTCACCTTCCAGGAAGGCATCCTTGTTCGAGCCCTGCGAGAGGGTCACTGGATCGTGCTCGATGAACTGAACCTGGCACCCACCGATGTGTTAGAAGCCCTTAACCGACTGCTTGATGACAATCGCGAGCTACTCATTCCTGAGACGCAGGAAGTTGTTCGCCCTCACGACGATTTCATGCTCTTCGCAACCCAGAATCCCGCTGGACTCTACGGAGGGCGAAAGGTGTTGTCGCGAGCGTTCCGCAACCGTTTTCTTGAGCTTCACTTTGACGACATTCCTGTCGAGGAGTTGAAAGAGATTCTGCATCGCCGTGTTCAGATCCCTGAGAGTTGGTGCGCAAAGATTGTGCAGGTATATAAGGAGCTGTCTACGCTGCGGCAAGAGAACCGCATTTTCGAGCAGAAGAGCTTCGCAACGCTTCGAGACTTGTTTCGATGGGCGCAGCGTAAGGCTGACACCATCCAAGATCTTGCGGTCAATGGCTACATGCTTCTGGCGGAGCGTGTGCGCAAGGAAGAAGAACGCGTAGCCGTGAAGAACATCATGGAGACTGTACTGAGCAAGAACGGACCGAGGGTTACCATCGACGAGGGGCAGTTGTTTAGCCAAGATATCGTCAAGCAGATTGTCGACAGTGCTCCCGAGGGCACGAAGAAAATCGATGCTGGCGTTGTTTGGACTCGTGCAATGAGGAGGCTCTTTGTGCTTGTTCGCCACGCAATGGTCAACAATGAGCCCGTTTTACTCATTGGTGAAACTGGGTGTGGAAAGACAACTGTTTGTCAGATGCTGGCAGATGCATTCGGTAAAGAGCTTCACATCCTGAACGCGCACCAAAATACCGAGACCGGTGACTTGATTGGTGCCCAGCGTCCGATCCGTAACAGGGCCGCGATCGAAGAAACTCTCAGACGGGATGTCCTCGAAGCGTTCGAAGGCATACCCTTAGAGGTCAACCCTCATACTCTGGACCTGGACGCGCTCTTACACTTGTACGATCAAATTGAGAAGGAGCCTGCTGTCGTCATCAGGCAAGAGCTGCGCGTGTCGATCCAGATTAACCGCATCAAGTCTGGAGCACTCTTCGAGTGGGCCGACGGAAGCCTTGTCAACGCCATGAAGACAGAGCAATATTTCCTGCTTGACGAAATCTCGCTCGCTGATGACTCTGTCTTGGAACGTCTGAATAGCGTGCTAGAGCCGTCGCGCACACTTCTACTTGCTGAGAAGGGGCCTGTCGATTCACTTGTAGTTGCTGGCCCGGAGTTCCAGTTCCTCGCCACTATGAACCCTGGCGGCGACTACGGCAAGAAAGAGCTCTCACCCGCACTTCGCAATCGTTTCACAGAGATTTGGGTACCAGCCTTGTCTGATCTCGAAGATGTTCTGCAGATCGTCAAGTCGAAACTCAATTCGAACGCCACACAGTACGCGGAAGCTATCGTTTCCTTTTCCCAATGGTTCAACGACAAGTACAATACATCCGTTGCGTCGTCTGTGTCGATTCGAGACACTCTTGCTTGGGTCACATTCGTCAACAGTACTGTGCATGAAAATCCTGTTTTCAGTATTGTCCACGGAGCTGCCATGGTGTTTATCGACACACTTGGTGCTAATCCAGCAGGACTACTCGCCATTTCTGCTGCTTCAATCCACAACGAACGGAGGGCCTGCCTTGAGTATCTCAGCAGGCTTCTTCAACAAGACATTTCGCCATTGTACTTTGGGCGGATCGATCTGATTAGTTCAGCACAAACCTTTCAGCTCGGCATGTTCTCCATCCCAAAGTTCTCATCCGCAGCTACAGAAGCAAGCAACTTCGCTCTCGAAGCACCGACTACACGTGACAACGCTATGCGCATCGTACGTGCCTTGCAGTTACCTAAACCGATTCTACTGGAAGGCAACCCAGGTGTCGGAAAGACTACCCTTGTCACGGCTCTTGCGAAAGCAATTGGCAAGCCTTTGACCAGGCTCAATCTTTCTGAGCAGACCGATTTGATGGATCTATTCGGTTCTGATGTTCCGGTTGAAGGCGGCGCTGCTGGCACTTTCGCATGGCGTGATGCACCATTCCTCAAAGCCATGAAGAACGGCGACTGGGTATTACTCGACGAGATGAACCTGGCTTCACAGTCCGTTCTCGAAGGTCTCAATGCCGTTCTCGATCATCGCGGTGAGGTCTACATCTCCGAACTCGACCAAACATTTCATAAGCACCAGGACTTTCGGGTCTTTGCTGCGCAGAACCCTCACCATCAAGGTGGTGGACGCAAGGGCCTTCCCGCATCTTTCGTCAACCGTTTCACAGTTGTGTACGCAGACGTCTTCCGCCCCGAGGACTTGACCCTGATCTGCAGGAAGGTGTTCCCAAATATCGGGGAGGAAGAGGTCAACAAACTCATTGGATTTGTCGCACAATTGGACGAGCAAGTTGTCACTCACCGCGCATTTGGAAACCTTGGCGCGCCGTGGGAGTTCAACCTGCGTGACACACTACGTTGGCTCCAATTGTTGGCTTCTTCAGAGTACCCTGGTTCTGCAAGAGACTTCCTTGATGCAGTCTTTGTGCAACGCTTCCGTGCTGAAGGCGACCGTGCTCGCTTGCTGAAACTATTTGAGAATGTCTACGGCGCCCATAATCCGCGTATGAGCCTCTACCACAATTTCAGCTCCAAGTCTTTCCAGGTCGGATTGGGTCTGTTGCACCGCGATGTCGCTGTAACACATTCGAACTTGTCTTCCTCTCTCAGAGTCTCGCAACTGGGCCCCATGGAAACGTTGCTCATTAGCGTCAAGCAAAATTGGCCCGTTATTCTGGTCGGCCCTCCAGGTTCTGGCAAGACCATGATGGTCAATCAGCTCGCATCGTTCGTTGGTGCAGAGCTTGTCACTTTCTCGATGAACTCTGATGTTGATGCTATGGACCTCGTAGGTGGTTATGAACAGATCGATCCATCCCGTCAAGTCTATCAATGTCTGGCGCAGTTGGAGACATGGATCCGTCGTGAGGTTGCTCTCTCTGAGCAGCCATCACAGGATCTTATACAACTACTTGAGCATCTCCAGGCCGGTGTCACGCGTTTGACGGATAGCTTCTTCACTCTGCTACAAGAAATCGCTGCATACGGTACCGAAGTTGCGAACCTGGCGAAAAGCCTGGTCACCGTCCTCAGTTCCGTCAATCAGCAAATCGATGGTGCGCGTTTCCAGTGGGTGGACGGTATTCTTATTCGTGCGCTTGAGCAGGGCAAGTGGCTTGTACTCGACAATGCGAACCTCTGCTCTAGCGCTGTCCTTGATCGACTAAACTCACTCCTTGAGCCTAACGGGTACTTGTCCATCAACGAACACTCGACAGCCGACGGAGAAGCTCGCATCGTACAACCACACCCAGACTTCAGGATCTTTATGACTATGGATCCTAGGTATGGAGAATTGTCCAGAGCTATGCGAAACAGAGCTGTTGAGATCTGTATAATCGACTCTGAACAAGCTGCTCATCACACCAATGTTATGGAGTACCCACTCGAGTCTGCCATGTATCGTTTCCGCCAATTTCTCACCCATGAGGACACTCTGGATCAAACTCTGCAATCACGATTCGAAAATCTTTCCTTCACAGACAACACCCTGATCGAGAGCTTCGCGAAGCAAGCTCGCATGGGTCTTGTGACTCAAAGCGCAATGAATGGAGTCAATGGCCTTTCGTCTCACCAAACGATGCAGCTCGACGCCGTGACCCAGTCTCAGCATAGCCTGGACGCCAACTTCGCTCGCTTTGTAAATTTTATCAACAACATGTGGGCAAGGCAAATGAACACACAACTTGCTACTGATACCATGGCTGAGTTGCTTCCAATCCATCCTCTTGCTAACGAGCTGAGCCTCAACCGATCGACTGCCATCCAGGCGAACGCTTTCCAGTATTCACAAATGTACGAATTGACGCTCGATTTGTTTGATATGCAGCAGGCTATCCACGCTCTGCCTTCCGCTAAGTTTGAGCGTCGCAAAGAAAGGCAGAAACTGCCCGCATTTCTTCACTCATTTTGGCAGGCGTTGGTCAAGCTCACTGAGGGTATCTGGACTCTTCACGAAGATTCTCAATACATGGATCTCTCCTTTCTCAAGCCATTGAGGACCATGTTCTGGGCGTTCTACTCGTTGGCCAAAGGGTCTGCATTCGATCGGGCTACTTTCCAGACGTATCTCAAGATGCTCAATTCCAACACACCGGTGGTGACCAACGATTCTCACGTCATGGTGCGGACGTTGGCTACTTCATTGTCGAAGCAGGTTGCCACTTTCGGTGCCGACGTCCAGCTGACGACTGGACTTAGCATGGAGCCACTATGGCGTCACTTGAAACCAAGCACGCCCAAGTCTGTGGCAGAGTTAGGGGCAATACTTGGCCTCGAAGCCCTAGCTGACAGGCTGGACGCTATCATGTGGAAGTCTGATCTGAACGCAGGCGAGATGATCCAGATTCGAGAGCGGTTCGCAAGCTCTCTGCAGCTTGTCCGTGGAGAGAATGTCGCACCTGATGAGTTGATCACGATTCTGGACAATGCGGTGCGAGAGCTCGAAGAGAGCATAGGCGAAGACGATGCGACAATCACACCTTACTTTGAGGAAGAGTTCGAGGGGCTCTGCCAGTTCCTCGATGTTGCCGTCAGACAGGATGGTGTTCAATATGTGCCTGACAATGCATCGCTCTCACTGCTCTCTACCCGGGCAAAGGCGGCGCTTTTCGCGCGTCGCCCAACTAAGCTCGCCACCCTTGTAGCTGGCAAGTCTCAGAGCCCTCCCGATATCTTTGCTAAGGTGTACCGTCACATCGGCCTGGTCAAGGAACCCGCAAATGCCGTTGCCCTTAAGTCTCTTTTCCACATTGCCATGCTAGCAAAGCTCCATGGTGCCGATGAAGTCCAGCTTACACAGCTCGCGCGTTTTGAGACTGAACTTCAAGTGTTGTCCCAGCAGCTGTCTCTTGATGCTGAGAAGATCACAAGTGATCAAGACGAGGCTCTGGACACGCTCTACTTGGATCTGTGGCAGGCTATCGATACGAGCATCCCTGGAGTTCTCAACACCAAGATCCGAGCTGCCTCCAAGGCGACCGGGGAGGAATGGATCGAGCTCGCCTTGGTCGGTCTTGGCGCGTATGTACCGAATTACCCCCATGACCCAGCTTTGCGCCCTATGATCGAGCGGAAGATGTTCAACGAGCACAAGTCTGATCTCCTCCTTGCACTTGGCGCTCTCAGACAGTTCCAGTCCCAGTTTACGGGTCAGGATACGAGCCTACGCATTCGGCAGGTCGAAGCTGCGATGCAGAGCATGGGCGAAGAGCCGCCAGTGCCTGCCATTGCTCGCCCTGAAGTATCGCAGCTTGATGAGCTGCAAGGTGAATTCACCAATCTTCTTAGCATTATTCAGCCTCTACTTAACAAATCTATGTCGGGTAGCGAGGCAGCGCTTGATGTCACTTTACATCAGAACGTAGTCCGAGTCATTCGCAGGCTCGCTGAAGGCTACCGAGCCTACGACGATATTACTGACACAGTAACTGGCCTCCTTGCATGCCTCTATCTTGGACTTCTTCTGGCCAAGAAGGAACACGAAGATCAGGAGCAGACCAAATCTGGGAAGAGCTTACACTATCTATCCCGTGAGACTCCTTTCTTCGGCTTCCACAATACCAAGGTCTCCGCTACTACAACAGGCTTTCTTCAGGGCGCAGAAGCAGCTTTGACACAGAACAATACCACAGTCGATCCTCGCTGGCATGCTCTCTATGTTCTTTCTTTGGTAAAGAGCACGGATCCACTCGCGATGTCCCACCTAGCAACACGCGAGCTGTTACATGGTATCTTCACGTCATTTTTCACGGAATACAAGACGAAGCTCCTTAAAGATCAAGAGAAGGAAGCGCAAGATAGGAGCCTGTATTCCTTCCGCGGTATGGAAGAGGAAGAAAATGATGAAGAAGATCGGACACTGTTCCCCGATTATGAGGCTGAACAGGAAATCGGAGATCAAGCCGCAGCCCCGAATTCTCTCCGATCTGAAGCTCAAGCCACCTCACGCGATCACGCAATACGTCTGGCCAACATTCACACTGATTTGTTCCTTGAGGGTCGCGAAGCATCAGATTCGATGAAGACCCTGATTGAGTGGTCCGCAGCAGAGATGAATCGCGTTGCCGAGGGAAAAAGCCATAGTACTCACCATGAGGATGCATTGCCTGCTCTTTACTTGACACTTGAAAAGAAAACGGACGCACTGAACGGCTCTGGTACCGGTCCAAGCTACAACTTCTACTTTGACGCCAATCTCCCAGAAGCTAAGCGCTTGATCACTTTTGTACACCGCGTCCAGACCCGTTACCGTCAAATCCGCAGCGTCTGGCCTGAACACATGACACTCACGGACGTTCTGCGTACCTGCGACGAGACTCTTGCTTTCCGTCACGTTGATCCTGTCGCCAAGTTCATCACGAAGGCTGAGAAGCTATATGCCTACATGTACGAGTGGCAAAGAGTCGCTAGCAAACAGTACAGCACGGCTGACCTCTTCGATGACCTGACGAAGCTCCTGGTCAGTTGGAGACAACTTGAGCTCACGACTTGGGCTAGACTTTTCGATCTGGAGGTAGAGAAATGCCGTGACAGTGCTAGGAGTTGGTTCTTCGTCGCATATGAGACCATCATTGCGGCGTCAGAGAGCATCGAGAATGAGCAGGCAATGAGACTACATGCCAAGGAGTTGTTGAGGTCCCTGGAGGGCTTTTTTCAAAACACTACGCTGGGACAATTTGAACAGCGCATGAAGCTCCTCAGGCAGCTCCAACAACACGCTACGATGCGAATGCAAGACACTGAGTACTTCCGAATCATTCACACCGCACTCGATAATTTCGTCGCATACTTCTCGCGTCTTGAGAAGCCTGTACACGAAGCGGTTGCAAAGGGACGGCAAACTTTGGAGAAGGATGTCAACAATGTTATCAAGCTCGCAAGCTGGAAGGACACAAACATCGAAGCTCTCAAGCAAAGTGCAAAGATAAGTCATCGTAAGCTGAGCAGGCTTGTAAGGAAATTCAGGGCTGTACTCAATAAGCCAGTGTCTGGCGTAGTCAGCGCTGGATTTGCAGACAATGGTTCTCTGCACAAAGAAGCTTCTTTAGCTTTCATCGGCGCGGCTATCAACCCTGAGGCCCTTGCATGCTGCGAAACCAGCGTGCCTGGCTGGGCAGAGCGGCCGACGCGTTTCAAGAATTTGCCTATCACCATCAACATGATGCGCAACTTGTCATCACCAGGCAACGACAGCGTCGACGGAGCTGCTTACATTCAAGAGCTTATTAGCAGTATTACAACTTCGATTATTGAGCTGCAGAAAGCCACGCCCTCCACCCTTACCGAGGACAACAAGACAGAGGTCCAGCAACTCAAAACCCAGAAGCGCAAACTTTACGCCGACACAATGAAAGAATTGCGACAGATGGGTGTCAAGTCAAATCTGAGTGTAGACACTCTGGTCAAACAGGACGAGCTTTCTACTGTATTGTCGACACTACCTCTGGTCCAAAGCATGGATTTTGGTTGTGGCCGCGTTGCTGAAGGTCACCTGCATCAAGCACTTAACCTTATGCCGCAAGTTCGGGCAGTAGCAAGGGAACATTCGGGCGATCTTACCAGCAACGATGTAGCCAAGAGTATTGGATACATCGAAGGCCTCCTCTACATCTCGATTAAGCAGAGAGGAGTTCTTAGCCGTGCCAGTATGCTTCTTGAAGCTAGCAGGGCTCCACTAGCCGTTGTTGCAAACCTTTGGCAACCTGATGGTGCCAATCTCAAGACCGTAACTTCTCCCAAGTCAGAGGCAACCCAGTCTCTGCAACCCAGGTTAAGATGGCTTGTTGCTGCGCTCAAGACTGGTACCGATGTAATCGCTGCACAAGCGAAGCTTGGAAAGACGAATGAGCTCGATGCCTTACTGAGAGCTATGCGAGAGCAGACAGCCAAGTTCCAGAATCTGGCCGAGTCGTATGACAAGCTGCCCGAATTACCCATGAACGTTCGTTCAGACGCCCATCAGGCATTCGATCAGTCTGTGAAAGAAGCGGCGGCGGTCTTGCAGGTGGCGTTCGAGGACTGGAACAAGAACGAGATCGCCCGGACCGTCCTGAAACACATTGTACCCTTCATCATCCAGAACGCGGAGAATACTGCTCAACTGGCTTCGAACGAGCTGCAATACACGGCCGAGAAATGCTCCAAGGAGATATTCGGCGCCCTGGACTCTATCCTCGGATCAATGCAAGATGTTGAGGCCGCACTCAAGGAGACCCCAGCGTCGACTGAGGATGCTGCATGGTTGGTGAAGGAGGAACAGTCTCTGGCCTCTGCTATAAATGGCCTCCACGCAGCCCAAATCCACGATGCCTTACAGAGCGTCTTGGACAACATGCAACATCTCCACAGTAACGATCAGCTACGCGGTATAGCTGCCATGTTTGCAGCTATTCAGCCTATTCTGAACCAGTACATTGCCTCATTTCAGTATCTAGTCGATCGGTTTGATGCGCTTCACGCGTCGACGACCAATTTGCTCTTCCGTCTCTCAAAGTCGTTCATCCAGGTCGGTACCCAAGGCTTTTGTCAACCACCCGAGAAATCTTCGGATCAGCAGAAGGGCAAAGACGACAAATTGGAAGAAGGCACTGGTCTCGGCGAGGGTGAAGGTGCAGAGGACATCTCCAAGGATATCGAGGACGACGAAGACCTGGAAGACTTGGCGCAGGAGAAGGGCGAGCGGGAAGGTAGCATTGAAGAACAAGATGATGCTGTCGACATGGGCGAGAACGACATGGAGGGCCAGACCGAAGAGATGGGCGAGAAGGAAGATAAGGGTGATGAAGAAGGCGAGGAAGGTGACGATGATGTACAAAGCGAGGTCGGGAGTGTTGATGACTTGGGCCCAAGCGCAGTTGATGAAAAGATGTGGGACGAGGGCGGAAAAGATGAGGAAGCAAAGGACAAGGAAGGCAAGCAGGATATTGGTACTGAGGATCAAGAGGAGCAGGTCGCTAGTGAACAGAAAGAAAAGAAAGAGGAAGCCGGCGAGGAAGGAAAAGAAGACGGGGAAAAGGAGGGCCAAGAAGGCGAAGAGGACGAAGAAATGGAGGGCGAGGATCAGGAAGAGAATGTGGGTGCTGGCGAGACTGAGCAGATGGATCCGCATGCGAAAGAGGAAGAGACTCTTGACCTTCCTGAAGATCTGAACATAGACGGTCAGGACGATGAAGAGAGAGACAACGATGACATGGGCGATATGGACATGGGCGACGATCTTCCTGAGGACGAGATGGACCCTGACATGGGGACTGATGCTCAGCCAGATACCGTCGATGAAGAGGCCGGGCCTGAAGAGGAAGGTGAAGAAGAGAAAGACACGACCGGCCACGTTCAAGACGAGGAGGAACCTGCTGAGAACGAAGAGCAGGGAGCTGACGAACCGATGGATGACGATGTTGTCCCTCTGCCCGACGAGAACATGCCCGACGACGAGCTCCGTGAGCAGAAGGATACCGACCAGACCGACCCAGATGCAGAGGCAGGAGCTGGCACTGAAGCGAACGAGGAAGCGCACCAGAGCAAGAATGAGCAAGCCTCGGCTAGCGCTGCCAACCGTGACGAGGGTGAAGAAGGCGACGGGTCAGATCAGAAGCAAGATACTTCTGCCGAAGACGGTACGCTAGGCCAAACTACTGCTCCCGATGCAGGCGGTCGTGGCGAAGAGCCTGAACAGTCAAGAGAATCTCAATCCTTCAAGAAACTGGGCGATGTGCTAGAGAAGTGGTACAATCAGCAGAAACAGATCTCCGAAGCACGAGAGAAGGATGAGACCCAGGTTCAGCAGATCGACAAGGAGATAGACATGGCCGATGCGGATTTTGAGCACCTTCAAGATGAGGAGCAACAAGCTGACACTCAAGCGTTGGGCACGGCAACCGAAGAGCAAGCCAAAGCACTCGACCACGACATGGCAATGCCTATGAATGAGAATGAAGATGAAGACAAGATGCCTACTCGCCCCGAGGATAACGACCAAGATATGGCAGATTCACAAGATGTCAATATGGACGAGGGAGACAGCAAGCCTGAGGCTGAACAAGAGGAGCAGCAACCTCAACCTGGCGCCACAGATGGCCAACCGCAGGCTTTCGTCGGCGATCAAAAGCCCTTCGCGAACGATAACGATGCAGATATGGCCGACGCGATGCCACTCGAGGAGGATGTGTCTGATTCGGAGTCCGTGGCTGAAGTCGATTATCGACTCGAGACAACACATCTCGACGCTACCGCTATGGATCCTACAACCGCCCGCTCGCTTTGGCTCGCCCATGAATCGGCAACGCACTCGCTTTCTCAACAACTCACCGAGTCGCTCCGCCTGATCCTCGCGCCGACGCTTGCGACCAAACTCCGCGGTGACTTCCGCACAGGAAAGCGTCTCAACCTCAAGCGCATCATTCCGTACATTGCATCGGGCTACAAGCGTGACAAGATTTGGCTGAGGCGCAGTCAGCCCAGCAAGCGCAGTTACCAAGTCATGATAGCGCTGGACGACAGTAGGAGTATGGCCGATAGTGGAGCTAGCAATCTTGCACTCAAGACCTTGACATTAGTCACAAGATCGCTAGCTATGCTTGAAGTCGGCGAGGTCTCTGTTGTAGGATTTGGCGACTCGGTGAACGTCGCGCACGACTTCGACAAGCCATTCACGTCCGAAGCGGGTGTCAGGGTATTCGAACAATTCGGGTTTGATGCCGCGAAGACCAATGTCCGCGGACTTGTCGACAGGTCTCTAGATCTCTTCGCCGAAGCAAGACGCCAGGGAAGTTCAAACGCAGGCGAGGAACTGTGGCAATTGATGCTTGTTGTCAGTGACGGTATTTGCGACTCACATGCGGAGATCCAACGCCTTGTGCGAAAGGCACAAGAAGAGCGGGTCATGATTGTTTTCATCATTATTGATGCGACCGCGACTGCGCCATTTGCCGCGCCGGTACCGAAGTCGAGTGACGGTCCAGCTGCTCAACCTGAGGCGCCGAAGAAGGAGCAGGAGAAGACGAGCATTCTGGACTTGCAGTCCGTGGAGATCACACCAGAAGGAAAGGTGGTGAGGTGGAAGTACATGGAGCGTTTCCCGTTCAGGTACTATCTAGTGGTCAGGGATGTGCGAGAATTGCCAGGAGTGCTGGCAGGTGCATTGAGGCAATGGTTTGGGGAAGTTGCGGGCAGTGCATCATAGATATTTGCATTACTGGCGTTTGAAAATAGACTTTGCGCATCGCAGGAGTTGGGTGGAAAAGCACAGCGTTCAGATGTACAGAAGTAAATGTTTCTGTAATTAAAAAATACTTTCGAGTAAGGGCCGGATCGTGCATGCACAAGAATGATGATGCCTGGGCACGATTACGTGCTTGCGACCGTGAGCCGTCACGCTTGCCGGACCCAGCAGTGCGGCCCGATCCCGCTCCAAAGTTACCCACGACCACTTTCTTGGGAGGTAGTACATTTTTTTAAGGTTATCAGGTATAAGAAGAGAGCTGATCTTGGCTAGGATTTCTGTATTATCTGAGCTGGGCGCTTGAAAAGAAGACTCGTCTAGTTCGCTGCCGAAGCGCCAGCACCGTTGATCTTTGTACAATAGTAGTTCATCTCGTCTCCGCCAATGTGCCAACCGTCTGAATGGCAAACATTCAAGTTTCCGATGACCCTCTGTCTGAAATTAGAATATGCATCTGCTTCTTGTCAAGTAGCACATACCATCTCGCAGTCGGGGCACTGATCCCACTGCTTGTTTCCAGTGTTTCGTACTCTGTAGTTGCCGCATGCTGCCTTGGTGGCGGCCTCGTTGTAGACAGAGGCACCGCCCTTTTTGTCATAGCAGATAGCGTCCGAATGGAGGTCTGCCGCAACAAAAGGTGCGAGCAGGGTAGCAAGGAAGAAGATGGCGGATGTGGAACGCATCTTCGATGATTTGAGAGAGTGTTGAGGCGTAAAGCGAAAGAATGTGTTTGTTTTATCTGAGGAAGCGAGCGTGAAGACTGACTATCTTAAGTGCGATGATAGCTGTCACTGCTAGGCTGCGCAGGATACTTATCCTCCAGCACTATCAACAACGACTATCATCGCTCCTCCTCTGATGTGTATCGCCAAGCTGTAGATTGCGGATTGGGAGATTAGCTCGGTGCTAACGGTGAAAATGTGGCGAACATCGTGGGGCTTGAAACACCAGCCTCACCGCAAAAGGGTATCGTTCAACCGGCCCGAACTGGTGTTATTTCGGCTGTTCAAGCGGATACGAGACTATGAGCTTCACTGCGTAGGTGACCATCGTTTTGTGGAGCTGTCACGCTCATCCTGGAAGTTGGTTGCTCGTCACCTTATCCATGTCTTGAAACGTCATGTGCTTCGGCCCGAACGCATTACCTTGCCGCGACCAATAGAAAGAAGCGCCTAAATCATGTGCGAGAAACGGGAAGGTTGAGCCTCAATGTATCAGTCGATGAGGGGAAATATTTGTGATGATCAGCAGGATACCGGCTCAAGATTCAGGAGAGTCTCTGAGGGACATTCGATATTCATCAGGGCTCGGACCGATCTTACTCCTTCACCCCACTCAAGGTGCTGTGCCAAGTGCTGGTTCAAGGCGTGTCATGCGGTCGTGTTTGCCCTATCTTGTACAGGACTCAACGGTCATTACGATATCATGTCGGTATAAGTATACTTGATAACTTCACCGAACCCAACATCATCGCCTGGGCATCTCCGCACATCAACTCATTCGTTTCTTCAGTACTCATACTCAGTCATTCATTTACAATGCACTTCACTCAGATCCTCGCGCTCGCCTCCAGTGCTGCACTCGTTGCCGCAGCCCCAGCTCCCATCAACATTGGTGTCGACGATGTCGTCCTTTATAGCAAGGACGGCCGATACAAAGTGATGAAGCGCGACGATTTTGAGGAGATCAAGAAGCTCCGCGAGTCTGGCGTCACTCCTCCCAAGCCTGGCTATCTTGACGAGAGCCTCATCACCCTGTCTCCCACCAACAAGACAAGTCAGCCCGAGACTAAGCTCGACAAGCGTGCCTCCACCTTCATTGTTCCCTACCCCAACAACCGCTTTTTGGGCTGGGATGTACAGACCAGCCAGGTCGTCAAGGGTCAGTAGATCACGTTCAAAGGATGAGATGGTACTAACAACCCCCAAGGAGCCCCCACAACGATCGCCGTCACTGCTGGCTACTCGATAACAAACTCCATCTCCGTCAGTACAGGCGTTTCACTCACCCTTATTGAAGACTTCCTCACGGCAACCATGTCGGTCGACTATGGCACCTCCTGGACCACAACCCAGACCCAATCGTTCACCGCCGCTGTCCCTGCAGACAAGTACGGTGCTTTCGTCACCAACGCATGGACGAACCGCGCAAGCGGCAACGTTTGGACCGGAACCATTGGCGGTGAGGGCAGCTTGGCATACTACCAGGCCGACTCTTTTGAAAACAAGAACTACGGAGATATGACTTGGGTTGATGGTGTTATCTCGCTTTGTGTTGGTGATACAGTCCCCCTGAAGAGGTGTCTCGGTGAAGGTACCATGTAGACGAGTGAGAGCAGGCGTGGGGAAGAATGTTATGCGACTGGTCGAATTTTGCCCCTGTATGTTAAGTCACCAGGTAAATAATTTAAGTTTTTCGAGGCTCCTGTCATCTTTTTAGAAAACTGGCGAGCAAAATGTAGTGACAATGTGTCTTGAGAGTCATGCGCTTATAGCTTGGCTTGTACGCTCAAAAATTGTTCATTGACATATCTTCTTCGAACCTAGGTATACTATCGAATGACACAGTTCTGTTCGTTGAGATGTACAGATGGGTTGTGAGGAAGTATGTTTTATTCTGACGCTGTATGGCTGGGCACTATTAGCAAGCTCTAACTAGGGGCTCCATTTATGCCCGGTCAGATAAACTCAATTTGACTCTAAGAGCAGCTTTTTCCCAGAAGATGTACGTCTTTTGCTCGCCGAAATCTGCGACATGATCCACAGCCTCTATGTTGAAGGAGAATAGAGTCCTCGCAAGCGTGAGTTTCATGATAGCCCATGCCAGCTTTTGCCCAATACACTTGTGTCTTCCAACTAGGAAAGGTTCGTATATGTCGAGATCGTCAGAAGGAAAAGGTGTATTTGATAGAAAGCGCTCAGGCACAAACATATCGGGGTTTGTAAAGTTTGCTGCGGACCGGAAGGCCGGGTACTGATTGACAGAAACAAAGGTCTTTGCAGGTCAGTAAATCACCAGACAGTGGGTGAATCTCGGAGACTTACACCAGCAGGTACTAATTTGCCCATGATTCTAGCTCCTTCTCTCGGTACAACACGCGGCACGCCGATGCCAGCTGGAGGCCCCATACGAATGCCTTCTTTTATGGTAGCCGTGAGGTATTTTAGATTAGCGACACTAGCGACTGTGATTTCCTCCTCTTTGTTGAAGGTGGACCGGACCTCCCCAGAAGCCTTTTGCAGAGCATCTGGACTTCGAAGTAGTTCAGTCATAACTGCAGACATAGCCGAGCTCGTGGTTTCACTGCCTGCAAAGATCAGGAGCGTCATGTTTGCTTCGACCTCCTCTTTGGGAATTTTGACCTCGCCTTTCTCTTCGTTGTACGCCATGATGGAGCCCACATAGTCCTGTGCGGTTGCTTTGTGCTCCATACTTAATCGTTGAAGCAGTTTCTCGTGTGCGAGTTGCTTGTGGTATTTCATCTTTTCCATGATTGTCTTTGGCATTGCGAGCTTCAATATCATATTCAGTGGGTAGAAAAAGTTGATCGAGGCCATCAAGGCGATGCCCTTCCCAAAATTACAAGAGATATCGACCCACGGATGAGCGCGACCAGACTGAACACTGTTAAATGACTCACCGAAAGACAATGCACCCGAGATATCAAAGGTGAGCCAGTTGAACCAATTGACTATGTTGAGGACGGCAGGTTTGTTTCCATTGTCGGTGGCGTCTTTAAATCGCTGTATCATGAGTCCAACAAGTGCTTCTAGGATCGGGGAATGTTCAGCAATGGCATGCTCCGTAAAGGCACCGGTAAGGGCTCGTTTGTTCTTCAAGTGCGTTGCCTCGTCCGTGCTCACTATGCTGAAGGGGTGGTGTTTTTCCTCATTGCCTGTCCAAGTGGAGTTTTTTGGTATGTTACGATTCCCATAAATATCTTTCCAAGCTTTGGGGGCGATAAAGGATAACTCATTGGGAGCGACGCGAACGATAGGCCCGTAACGCTCGTGCATCGTGTGAAGTTGCTGGTGATAGTCACCCGACTGCATGGCACGCGCCCATGTGAGCCTTGCAGCTGCCCATGACTTTGGTCCTGGGTAGTGCCGAAGAGGGTGTAGGAAAAGATTATAAAGGAGTTTCGTAGTAACCTAGCGGACGTCAGTACCGCAATGTCTTGTAAAACAAGGTCAGTACGACACACCAGAGCAGTTCCGACTCCAAGATAGAGTACGATTACATTCAGAATATGGAACATCGTTGCAATATGAGCTTGACTAATAAGCTCGGCGTTTTTTCTTGTTGCTTTCTTATATTTACTCTCCTCGTTGAATCGGTCTCCTGATCCCGGGCTCTCGCTGTTCCATCATGCTATCATGCGGGGTTTGCATCAGCCAAGGAATCCTGGCATCATGGCAGACCTGACTTTAAGAAAGACATGCGCAGGCTCTCACATGATTTTGCGACTGATGCAGCGACCTTGCCGCTCTCAAACATTGCGACAGTCGAGAAGGATCGTTGCATTGCATGCGACGCGCCCGCGCCAAGTTCTGCTAGCGTCGGCATCACGGTGAAGACGCCGACCGACGGTCCTCCGAAACTACCCTTGAGATCACGCCCTTGTGTATAGCGCCGTGTGACCGACTTGCTTAAGATGAAGATCGTCTCACAAGCACTCGCAGTTGCCACCACTCTATCTCACTATCGCGGATTTCCCAGAATCACCTCGAATTGTTGTGCTGACCAATCCCTACATTAGGCAACATGAACAGGCAAAACTTTACGCCGTCAGACACCGTACACTATGTATGGTCAACCTTGGGGCTTCCGAAGGATGCACTGAATTCCCTGTATCTGCCAATCGACGCCGAATGCTGTCCTTCCTCCTTCAAGGTTGGGCATCTAGCCCAAGCCTCGATTGGCTTGTCAGCTCTTTCAGCAGCCCTCATATGGTCAATCCAGAATAACAAGCCAGTACCTCAGGTGACCGTACCAGCTGAGCATGCTTGTGCTGAATTTAAATCGGAACGTTTGTATGTGCTAAATGGGATTTCTGCGCCATCTTCCTTCGGCACCATTGGTGGTCTACACAAGACCCGAGACGGGTACATCAGGATGCATGATGGATTCCCAAACCACCGGGAGATGGCTTTGAAGATCTTAGGCTTGAGCACTGGCGCAACACGAGACGATGTTGCCCAAATGATGCTCCAGTGGAATTCAATTGATCTGGAAACTTTGGCAATCAGAGAAGGCGCAGTCATGGCAGCGCTCCGATCGTTCGAAGAATGGGACGCGCTTGCGCAATCGAGGGCGGTCACAAATTTCCCTATTCTGTTGTCGAAAATCAAAGAAAGCAAAGTACAGCCAACCGATAAGCCTTTACCAGCGCAATCTACCAGATGCCTACAGGGTATCCGTGTAGTCGAAATGTCGCGTGTCATTGCTGCCCCAGTGGCAGGAAAAACTTTGGCGGCTCACGGGGCGGTCAGTATTCAATCCTATTAATCGCAAATTGCAATTTGGGAAGTCACTAAGTAGCCGCCAGGACGTAATATGGGTCACATCTCCTTCACTGCCTGATCTACCAGAGCTGGACATCGACTTGTCGAGGGGCAAGCGAACTGTTCAACTGGACATCAAGCATGCTAATGATAAATCAAAGCTACTCAATCTCCTACGCACAGCTGACGTCTTCATACAAAGCTATCGGCCTGGTAGTCTTGCTGCGCAAGGTTTATCAAATCATGAACTCCTTAAGCTAAATCCATCTCTTATCATTGCGAGCTTGAGCTCTTATGGCCCAGACGGTCCCTGGTCCCAGCGTCGTGGCTTTGACTCGCTTGTCCAGACATGTTCGGGTCTCAATGTCGCTGATGCCGAGCAACGTGGACTCGATGAAGCGGCTAGGGTTCTTCCATGTCAAGCACTCGATCACGGTTCCGGATATATGTTGGCTACAGGAATCATGGCAGCTTTGTACAAACGGTGTCTTGAAGGCGGATCTTACGAAGTGAAAGTCTCCCTCGCAGGTACCATGCAGTACCTCAGATCACTCGGACAAGAAGACGGCTTCAATCGCCGAGACTTCAAAGGTCCTGATGAGGTTTTTGGCTATCTAGAAACACGAGCGACAGATTTTGGCGAGCTGAAGGCACTCAAACATTCCGCTAAAATCGAAGGGCTGCATGTTGGTTGGGAGCATATGCCGAAGACATTAGGCAGCGATGCTCCGGTGTGGTTGTGACAGCCGTTCGACACAAAGATAAGCCACACTTTCCGTTGCGTCAATTCTGGTCACCTCGTTTGATGCGTCGATGTCCTAGTACCAAGGCGAATTTGAGAAGCGTGTTTGTCGCCTTATGTTAACCTTGCTGCGCAAATTGACGAACACACGCAGCAATCGCTCCATACCAGCCCACTTCACAACATAATAAGATACTTCGCCGTCAAGCGTGAATATCGGCGAATAATATGTATTCCGCGATGCCATCACGATTTCGTCTGGTAGTGACTCCTTTCTTGAGCATTACGCCAGCTCCATAGCCACAAATGTGGAGCCTGAGGAACAAGTCTCTACCCGTAACGCCATCCGTCGGTCTTACTAGAGAAGCCCAAAACCCAAACATCGTACTTTTCACTTACGGTGTTATGTGCTTAGGTCTTTTTGTCATGCTCTTATGGTTGACAGAGCATAAGTACAGCCGCTACCATTGAGAAAGGAACAGGAGAGAGTCAAGTGTCCTGTTTTGCCCTCTCTTGCGCTGAAAATGTTCGAAAGGCTGCTTTCGATATCAATAGCTCCTGCAACATTGGGTCATGTTTCTACAACGTCAGCTGTATGTTTTAGCCCAGTAGTTGGTGCTCGGCCGGTCATACAAAACCTCAGACAAGCGTGCATAGATGCCCACAAGATCATCTTTCGTTATGTTACATCCGACAGATTTATGGATAAAGCCATTCTGTAGCTTGCATTCGATGACCGTACATGTTATTGATTACAAATCTCCAGATCTACAGCTAAATGCCTGACAGACTTATTCCGCTCTGCATTTTTGCGAAGCAGATCTGATCGCTTACGCAAGGCTTCACTGTACCCGCGCTAACGCCTCACCATAGCATAGAAGTAGTGAGATACTCTAGAAACGAGGTTGACTGTACGACCTAAATACCACATGATGTCCGAGCTCAAGACCCTTGTCCTACATAGATTTGATCAAAGAGTCGACCTTGCAGTCTGTACCATTGTCAATCTGCGACTCTCCAAGCAAGGTGGAACTCTTCTGGAGTCCGAAGTTAGCCTAACCGGCAATTGCTCCTATTCTGCTATCAGATCGCAATATTAGGGCCCAGGGAACCGATACAGAGTCTGGCTATGCGCCACGCTGTAGAGGTTGGACGCCTGTGGTCGGAATTGGCGCTGGGGTATGTCGCATGCACGGTCCACGTGACTGTGGGGCAACTAGTCGTCGGCGCTTATTGGTGACTACGCTGCATCTATTTCGAGGACCGACAGCTCACAGAGTATCTGACACTCTGTGTTTTAAACTCTTCAAATCGCTGTCCTACTCTTTACCATCACGTTTTGTCCAGCGAATTTCCTCGGGACCAGCGCACACAGCCCACGACCTGCGTCAATATGCCTTTCTCCGCATTACCACTTGAGATAATTCAGCAGATAGCTAACTATATCGAAATTGCATATCGGCCCAGCCTCTTCACCTTCAGCTTGTCCAGCAAGGCTTGTCAGAAAGCCTCGACGTTCCTGATCTTCCGGCGAATCAATGTTACAGTCCACGGTGGCGCAAATTTAGAGAGCGAAATCGATCACCTCGTAAAAGCTCTATCACGAGCAGGATCTGCTCGCTATGTCCAATGCATTACCATCAACGGGGATATACGGCCCAGCTCCAAAATTGAGGACGGGAGCGAACAGCAATGGTTGAAATCCAAAGGCCTTGACGAAATACTGCCCGACATGGGACCACAGAGTTGTTCCCGTCACTACGTGGTCTATGATGAGCCTGTGATCCAGAAGGCATCTGCGGAGGATTTATCTTGGGCTCCGGTTGTGAGCCTGATTCAAGGAATACCTTGCCTTAGGGATCTGGTATATAACTGCAAGAGTCAGTTCCCACCAAGCCTTCTCAACACCCTGCACAACCGGCATCCTCAGTGTCGGCTCCACCATCTTTCTTTTCGCTTTAGGACGTTACTATGGGGCATTCCATATCCATACGAAATGGAACTTGCCACATCACCATCTCTATACAAAGTGAAGCTGCTCTGTACGTACCGAGACTCGGATTACGATGATGACTTCAACGAGGAAGCCGCGATGGACCTAGCCGCGGGGCTTGCACCTAACCTCAAGGAGATTATCAGCGTTAACATTATGGCCTATCGTTCTGGAAGCGACTACCGCCTCAAAGAGTCGTGGCATGGTCTTCCCGGATCTCAGAGCAAGTCATGGGGATCCTTGTTGTCGTTGGCACTCGTAGGCGCGTCGCTGAAATCACCAGATGAGTTGCAGAGCTGGGCTGAATGTATAGACTTCACATGCTTGCAACACCTCAACCTCGGGCTAAGCTACCAATTCGACGCATGCACACTAAGTGGCGAGACAATGAAGTGGATGGCCCAGAATCACTCGTTCCCTCAGCTGAAAACCCTAAAGGTAACACTTAATCGCAACCACGTATTTCAGGACCGTCCACACTACAGTGAGGATGCAGTGTCATTTTTCCAGGCGCTGCAACCTCTTGAGCAGCTGTTTGTCCATGGGCCAATCGATACACGAATTGTAGAAACTATCTTGTCTCGTCATGGTAAGGCCTTACAGAAGCTCTCTTTGCACCCTATGGAGTCACCGTTTACTTATGGGTTGGGTCGCGACCCACAGGAAATTCCCATGGAGTTCACCAAAGATCATCTACTGCAGATTCATGCCCAGTGCCCAATACTAGAAGAGCTTTGGATCACGATCAGGCGGGACATGTCCAGCCCAGCAGAGGCTGCAATGTACAGGTGTTTCAGCAAGATGAGAAACCTGCGATCCCTCTTTCTCACTCTTGATTGTTCAAATTGGCGGATCTACCGGGATCCTGAGTACAACCTTCAATTTGATGGCGACGATCAACTGCCTGTGTATAAGCTGCACTATGAGCCGGAAAATCGCCTGAAGAGAGGTCACTTGAGACAAACTATCATTAATTGCGCTGTCGACGAGACGCTGGCCCGCTCTATCTGGAACGCTACGAACCAGGGAAAGATAGGTAGACGACTGGAGAGTCTTAGATTATGGACTAAGGGAGGTAGTGAATGTGGTCATCTAACATCTGTCTGTAGTGATGGTATGATTGTAGAAAACCTGAGCCGGTCATGGCTGATTGAGCGTGTTCCAAGAGAAGATCGCAACGACTTTACTATCAGAGAATTGGGCGGGCTTGCAAGAGAATCAAGAGATGCTACTTTGAGAGAGTCGCCTTTAACACGAGATAGTGAGTCCGTAGCCTGGCAGATATTCAGTACTATTTGGCCTCGCAGGGAGGGTAGCAAAGACTGGAGAGATGATTGGTCTAGTTTTCCTCTATGATTAGGAACTCTATCTACACTTGGACACATTCATTTTCGGTTATGTTCAAGCGATAATTGTAAAGGAAGTGTCTGCTTCAAGCAGGAATTGGACGACATCTCTACGTCCGCAGCAAAGGATACACAGCGAAGGATACACAACAAAGAATGAGAGCCAGATTTCCTGCTCGTTGACGGGTATGCAAGACTCCTACACATGGTAAAGCATCTCAAAGTGATATTGATGGCGTTATAGAGGTTCTCATGCTGTGTGTGTATCGTCGAGGTTTGCTTCGTTTGTACGATTTGATTAATTTATCATTCATCATACCAGCTAGCGTGGAGCGCTGGATTGGATTATTCCAGTTTTGTTGACAAAACTCAGCATGCCGTATCAACACTGGCATTTGGAAAATCGTGATTAATACTTTTGTGAGACAGTCGCACTGATGGCCACGTTTGCGATCGAAGCAATAAGGGAGATGTGAGACGCTGACGTCATAGCACCTGTAGTAAACACATATCGCACCCGCCCTTCAATTCTCGATCATCAGCCTCAACGCCTCTCTCTCTCCAGTTGTGTCTAACTCAATTTACAAAATCTAGGCAACGAAAGCGCAAGGATGGCTGCTGAAGCTGCAGCAGGTGCATACATCGCCGCCGAGGCGATCGAACATACAGTCGAGGCAGGCTATGCTGCGTATATCGTCTCAAAGCCAACACTGCCTTTGAAAGCTACCTTTACTCAGATTGCAACAACTTCAGGCGATCACTCAGGGTCAGTGTGTTCTCCATCGCTGTCGGCATCTGCTCACCTTACAAGTCGGTCATTGGAAAGATCACATCACACTTTAACAGTAGTCAATAACAAAGCATACATCTTTGGCGGTATCACATCAGACAATAGGCTGGCAAGTAACGATACTCATGCGGTGACTCTCCAGCACTCTGGCGAGCCCGAGATGGATTATAATTTGATCCCGGCCATCCCCTCCATTGAGGGCAAACGGGTACCAGACGCGAGAGCCGGTCATGCAGCCTGCTCGTTCCACGGGAATATCGTGGTATATGGAGGTACTGACGAGAAGAACGAACTGATGGATGAGAAGTCGTCATTGTGGATGTTCAGCCCAGAACGCAAGAGTTGGGAGCATCTGACACCATCGACTCTGGACCTCGCACCCGGCCCACGTCGTAACGCAAAGCTCTTCGCACAAGACAAATGCGTTGTGCTTTTCGGTGGCTACGACGGCTCTGGAGATCAAGCGAGCGACATCTGGCAGTTTGACGTGGCTTCGAAGGTGTGGTGGCAGCTCCCAACTGCACCGGTCGCCACTGGAAATGTGGCATTAGCCAACAATCAGCTATGGCTCATCTCTGGCAACGATCCTATGAGCAGCCAACTTCACCATTTAGACATCTCCTCGCCTAAGAATGAGATGGTATGGGATACCTTCACGTTCCCAACGAACCCAATTGCACCTGGGCCTCGCGCTCGACAAGACGGAGCGCTACTACCGATCCATACTGGCTACGGCCGCAACTACCTGATCTATCTACTCGGTGCCCGTGCAGGCGGACCTAGAGCAGCAAACACCTTTCCTGAAGACCCTCAGCAAGCTAAAGACGCGACACAATGGAGTGACACCTGGGCTTTACAGATACCATCGAGCGACCTCCAGATGAAAGCATCGACATCTTTCAAGGAGGCAATCAAGCCCGCAAAGATCAAGGACGCAATCAGATCCGCTCTCGGCGCAGATACACACGAATTATCCTGGGGCGAGGCAGTCGTCCAACCGCCCTCGGACAAGGACTTGAATGAGATGGAGGAAGGAAAGCTGCATCCGGGCCCGCGAGCGTTCTTTGGCGCTGATGTCATGCAAGATGAGAGGAGTGTAGCGCTGTGGGGTGGGGTGAACGCCAAGGGAGAACGTGTGGGCGATGGATGGATCATAAGGTTGGAGTAAATGGTTTCTGTTACCATGGCAAGCGCAACACAGAGTATGTCCGACATGCTCGATACCTGACAACCGAAGTGTGTTTGCAAGTCCATAAACCCATGAATCGGAGGCGTGGTATCGAACCCGCTAGATGGACACGTTGCGCGTCTACAGATAGTTTACCCCACTTGGTTCACAAAAGAGTAATCAAAAGCACTGAGCGAGCACTGAGGCCATCAGAGCCCAGTAAAAGCTTCAAAAACGTATATTTGCTGTTTCTAAACTCATTCAATCCCTCTGCCATATTCCTACAAGCCAGCATACTCTTAACAAAGCCAGACCCCAGGCCATACCAATGCTATCCCAGATGACGTTGAGCTTACTTCCCATGACCTCCTTCCACCCTATCGCAACCTCGATCATAGCAATGTCGGCGCTCTCAGCCAACATGAGCATTTCGACGTCAAAGATCCAGCCTTCGGAGTGCATGTAAGGCACGATGTAGGGTAGCGATGGTCGGGAGAAGAGCTTGAAGCCGCATTGCGTATCCTTGATGCGGGCGGTTGCGGCGGGGGTCATGACGCGGAGGAGAAGGTGGAAGGAATACATGAGGAAATTACGGAGCTTGGAGCGCTTGGTTGTGTTAGCCTTGACATCAAGATATGGAGTGTTTTCGTAGACATACCTTGACAACAGCTTCGCTGCCTACCAAATGGGCTCGGCTGCCGATTGCAACACCTCGACCATCAATGTCCTCAACCTTCCTGCAGCCCTCGACCAGCTTGCCCAAGTCGCTGAAACGACTCGCACCATCTGCGTCTGCGAAGACTATATACTGCCCTCTAGCGTGCCTCATGCCATGAACCACTGCACCTCCCTTGCCTCGGTTGACTTCCAGAGTGATGACACGGATGCTACCATGCGGAATGTGGGTTGAGTGTAGGGTCATTTCGGTGCCGTTCTTCGTCCATGGTCCAGCTGTTGGGACCGGGTGTTCGCTCAACTGATGTTCTTTAGCGAATTCCAGCGCCTTGTCAACGGTCCCATCTGTGCTGCCATCGCTAACGATCAAAATCTCCCAGCCCGTCTCTTTCCCGCTGCCCTTCTCGCCTGCGTGTGCCGAGCCATACTGTGTCTGCAGATAGTCCACAGCCTCTTCAAGCATACCACCCATTCGCTCTTCCTCATTGTATGCAGGCACCACGACAGTCATGAAGAGTTCTGCCTCTTCAATAGGCATCTGCGGTGGTATCACCACCGTGGTTCCGGGCGCCTTCGATGCTTCCTTCTTGGCTAGTTCCTTCTCAGCCGCCCATTTGTCGAGCCAACACGGGAGTTGCTTCCGTTCGCTTCGAGTGCCGTCAGGCAAGACTGTGACATATTGCTTCTCCGATGGTCGGGGAAGTCGGGGAGAGGGCGCAAACAGCGTAAGGGCGACATATGTCTGCGCACTTTAGTTAGCATTGCTATACCTGCCTTGTCGCAATCCGAACGTACCCAGAACAACAACGCGCCCACTAAGAAGGTCAGGCCCACGAGAATGGCCCAAGTTGGGGGCATCTCCAGCTTCTTCTGTGGGAAGCTCTCAAATCCATAGCCAGAACCCAGCTTCGTGGTATCGAAAGCGCGGTTCGACATGATGTAGTAACGATACCACGTGCGGGCAGAAGAATGCGTTGACTACCGGAAAATCTTCGCAGACATCTACAACGCGCCCAAACAGCAGATCTCGGCGTGAGAACAATAATTGCAAGGTTGGCGTGATTCTGTAGCAGTGCAGCCAATTGACTTGCGAAGAGGCAACGTGTTTGCTGACGTAGACCGAGGAAGCAGGTGGGACTGCGGCGGCACTTGCTTCCCAAGCCACACGCTAGCGCCCGTTGGCGTCAGGCACAGCCGGCGACCAAGGACTCCAGGTAATGTCCCCCACTATATTCGCAATGTTACAACGTTGGGATTCGGCAGCCCTTATGGCTTTGTGAAGTATAACTAAGGCGAGTTTGAACTTTGGCACTCCCCACATTCCAAGATCCTTGTAGCAACAGACTCATGATACAGCCAGAACTCCTGCCTGTATTCCCTGCACCTGGTAGAATTGCAACTCATAGAACGCTATACGATGTTCTAGGAACATCGAGGGGAAACTCCAAGGAATATTGATCGCTACATTCAGGGTCCACAATCAGTGCGACGCCACGACCAATTTCCTCCTCTGCTTGATCTTATCGTATACAAAATCGAAAGCGGACCAACGTCATGATGAGGCTATATACCATGCTTGCGACTTAAGACAGCGATGCCACCATACTTAATATTCTTTGACCATACCTCTTCGCAGCGCACTGCAGCAGGCCTTTGGCCGCCAACTTATGACGCATCGGGACCATCTCCTCTTGATCTGAATCGGTAACAGTGATAAAAAGACATATCTTTCTACGCTTAAATCTCGGCAAATGTCCGTCAAAGCGTTACATATGGTCGTCGATACTGTCCTTTCCGGCCACCATCAAGATCACGTTTGCACCTGTGCCAGTGGTGCGTTTGGGGTGGATCGTAATCAAGCACAACCTTGTTCGGGATGAGTGTCGTTTTCCGGTGCTGACATCTGTCGTCGTCTACACAGTACTTGCGCTTCAACGACTTCAAGAGTCACTCTTGAAAGACATAAATACGAGAAACAGATTTATCACTTGTATTCCTCGCTGTCTAAAGACCAGTTTGCGATAATGGACCTAAAGTATGCGTCCGATCCATCTCAGTCCACATGGGAGGCGCCTCCGATGCCTGAACTTGACGAGCTCCGAGCGTTTACAGCACAGAAGAGCCCAGTTGCTGTCACCCCTCGCGCTGAAAATCTCGCCCGTGCGCAACGCCAATTGAATGAGCTGTGCAGCTCTACGGCTCCTCGCGCTGGTCTTGAAGAATTTCTGGCCGCTTGGCAAGATCCACTCCAGCCAGACCACATACAAACGAATGCGTTGGCATGGTTTCAGGCTGTAGAACCACTTGCTAGAGCGATTGAGAATGGTCGTGAAGATGTAGCACGGATACTATTGGCCTATGGTGTGAAACCTAAGCGGCCAGATGTATGAGCAGCACTGGATATCTTGAATGCCACCGGAAGTAGGACAGCACTCGAAATGCTCCTAGATGGTGGTTGGGGCATAGATGAGCCTTTAAACGAGGATTCTTCATCGATTCTTGGGTGAGCGGTGGTGTCAAAGTAGTGACTGCCAAGTGTGTTAATGCAGATGTAGATACTTCGTCGATTCAAATCTAGATTTAGTCCAGTGGTGCCTGACGCTAGGTGCATCGCCCAACGCATCCAGTCCAATGGGAAAGACTGCCATGCACCGAGCAGCAGCATTTGGGTCCCTTGATACCTTGGAACTCTTCGTAAACCATAGCGGGCTCATTGCAGACACAGACCTGGTAGCACACGCAGCTCTGTCATATTGCAATGGTGACGAGAGCCGGCTAGAAGTCATAAAGTATCTGCTGGACCACGGCGCCCTCATAGATGCTTACTTCGTGGGTCACAGTGAACGGTGGAATTGTGCAACCAATTCCCTGTTCTTGACATATGGACGGCAGAATGCGCTACATTTTGCGATCACGTATGGTAGGAAAGAGCTGATTGAGATGCTACTTGCGAGGGGTGCGGATAGAACACTAAAGATGTTTTCTTTACGAACAAAACTCCAGCAAAAAGAGCCATGGGAGCTCGCTTCCCTACTTGGGCATGAAGATATCGCGATACTGTTGTCCAGGATAGTTCCCGCTGCTGATCACGGGTTCTAGGGTTAGACGTCTCTCCAGCCGTGGGCGGCCTCTTGAATCTCCTGGGGCCACTAATGAAACCAGATAGGAGGCCCTCTACCCAAGCCAAACGCATAAATACACCCGCGGGCTCCACACCCATTTCTTCGATAGCAATGAATCTAGGTTCCAGACTCCTGCTTCCATGAGCCGTATCTATAAATACTTTTTATGCAGCAAAATAGAATTCCCTTCACTGTCCTGAACACGAGAACCATAATGGTTTGTTCGCTCAGGTAAGATCTTTATGGCACAACGCCACGAGGCCAGCTCAGCCATGTTACCTTTGGCCTTGACTGAGAGCGGACAACCCACGTCAGACGTTACAGGGGAGACCCTGTCGCACAGATCATACTCAAACCTATTCGTATGGAGGTATCGGATGAATGTTACTGACATGCTCACAAGGCTACACTCTTATCTCAAAAGACGTTAGATTAAAAGAAGGCAAACCGGCATGGCAAATGGACCGTTGGCTGGACGAACCGCGCCGAGAGGAGATGTGGAGCATGTAAGGGCGCCCCCAACTTCAACGCGGCATAGCAACGGAATAAGCGATACGATTGATGAAAATGAATGAATTATCATGATGCTACATAGCGTCAATCCAAACGCCATGTAACTCTAACAGAGAAGGAATCGCTCTATATCTAATGCTCAAATCCAATACCCAAAGCACCATTGAGATCCCTGAAGTCACCTCTCAGAATTTCAATACCATCCCGCTGCACTTCTTTGACCAGTGCCTCGATCTTCGGCGCCATGACCTCAGGCTCGAAGCCGAAGTACTTGTAAGCCGTCTTGCTGGGCAAACTCTTTCCGAACCTGCGCATGGAGAAGGCTGCGTCGGCGTAACGCTCCCAACCATTCGCTGCATATGCCTCAATGACGACTGCAGGCTTACCAGCCTTGGACTTGAGGACCGACTGCTTGTATTCACGAGACTGCTGCTCGAATAAGCGAGGTACAGGGAACGAGACGACGCGTGCAGTAAGGTTGAACTTCTCCTTCAGAATATCGCGGGTCTGCATCGCGTACACCATCTCGGAGCCAGTGGAGATTAGTGTGACGTCAAATTCCTCCTCCTCAACAAAGACGTACGCGCCCTTTGCGAAGCCCTCGCGTGATGATTGCTGCCATTGAGGAAGAACCTGGCGTGAAAGCGAGATGATGCTGGGAGTCTCGGTGGCCTTGATGGCGACCTCAAACGCCCCGGCTACCTCCTCAGAGTCGCAGGGGCGCATGTAGAGGATATTGGGCATGGCACGATACAATGCTGCAAGGGCAATCGGTTGGTGTGTAGGACCATCTTCTCCAGTACCGATGGAGTCGTGCGTGGCTATGTGAATCTGTTGCAGCCCCTGAAGAGCACCCATCCGAACAGCTGGTGCCGCGTACAGGTAGAACATGAAGAAAGAGCTGGTTATGGGGAGGAATGTACCCCTATTGAATGCCACGAGACCGTTGGAGATAGCGCACATGGCATGCTCACGAATACCGTAGTGAATGTAGCGTCCAGTGTAGTTACCATCCAGTCCACAAGCAGTACGAAGCTCAGGGGATTGGAAATCGACCTTTCTGCCATATGCAACATTGCAAGAAGGGGTGAGATCGGCGGTACCGACGAGGAAATTTTTCATGTTCTCACCAAGAGGGTTTCCAACAAGGCCGGCGGATTTGCGTGTAGCTGTAGGCTCCTTCGGGAAATCCTCCTTCTTTGGGATGAACTTGGTCCAGTCTTCGGGCATTTTGCCGGCAACACGAAGCTTGAATTCAGCTGCCAATTCAGGGTACTTCTGCTCGTACGACTTCAAAGTCTGTGACCACTCACTCTCGAGCTGCTTTCCACGGGGTGCGACATCCGCAAAGAAGCTGTACATGTCTTCGGGCAAAACGTAGTGCTCCTCAGGGTTTAGGCCTGATGCCTTCTTGATGTTTGCAATATCATCCAAACCGAGCGCAGCACCATGCGTAGATGGTGTGCCGGCTCTTGCAGAGCCAATGCCGATGACTGTTCGAATGTTGATGAATGTGGGCTTGTCGCTGCTGCGAGCTGCGAGCAGTGCGTGAACAATCGAGCTCACGTTGGAATGGCCGTCAAGGATGTCGATGACATTGAAGCCGGTTGCCCGCATCTTTGCGTTCATGTCTTCACCCGAGTTGGCGACATCGGCAGTGCCGTCGCATGTGATATTGTTGTTATCGTAGATAATGCAAAGGTTGTTGAGCTTCCAGTGACTGGCAAGAGAAACCGCCTCCAAGCCGACTCCCTCCTGGAGACAGGCGTCGCCGATCATGCAGTATGTCATGTTGTTCACAACCTCATGGCCCTCACGGTTGTAGGTTTCTGCGAGGTGCTTAGTAGCCATGGCAAGACCAACCGCATTCGCAACACCTTGGCCCAGTGGACCAGTTGTGACCTCAACCCCATCGTTCTCGATCTCGGGATGTCCTGGACAGATTGAGTCGTACTTCTCGGAGTGGTATGACTTGAGCTGGTCGGTTGTCATCTCCTCGACACCAACAAGGTGCATGAAGAGGTACTGCCACAGACAAGCGTGCCCGTTGGACAAGACGAATCGATCGCGATTGAAATAGCTGCCGTTCTTTGGGGAGAACTTCATAACATATTTGTACAATGCCACGCCAATCGCAGCCATGCCCATGGCCGAGCCTGGATGTCCGCCATTGAATTGTTGGCAAAGGTCTGCGATGTATGCCCGGAAGTATTTGAGAACGAGATCATGTTTTTGTAAGTCTTGAAGCTCTACAGCAGCGACTGCTGGGACGCCGTTCACTTTAGCGGCGACAGCTTTAATCGGGAGCTCATGCGAGACCTCATCGTAATATTCGAGCGAAGGAGCCATCGTGCTTGATGTGTGAAGAGAAGGTGGGAAGAGAAGGCGCTGATGCTATTGCTTCAAGGTGCTCTTGATCAGTATTTATCACCATCATTACTGTCCTTGGAAACAAGCAAAAGTATCTCTCGACAGAGCCGCAACGATTGCTCGACGCGACAGGTGTACGCTTGACAGGCGACAACGGGAGGGCGGGGACTGAGATTGGTCTTGGCCGAATTCCATCGCTTGGAGCTCGCCTCGAGCAGTTCGGACCTTCAGGCCACTCTCGAGCGTCCCCGCTTTCTGTTCTCGATCTGGGGCCCCGCATCCAGGACGAAAGACTGATGAGTGCTTGAGCCATGAATATTGATTACTGGTGGTGTACTCTGATAGTGCTTATTTGGTGTGTTTGTGACATGCTCGCACCAGTGGCGAGGTTCCTGCAAGCGCGACTCGCTTCGAGCTCGCTGAAGAAGGCTCCGGCACTGCCGCTTAGCTGCCGCCACTCCAGACCTTCACAAGATCGTTCAAAATCGACTGTGAAGGAAATTTGCTGATGTGCAATACTCTGTCCAAGATTTCAAGGATCTCAGCTTGTTTCTCTTGACTGTCGGCACATAGTGCAGCTGGGAATTATCAGTACCACAAGTAGCGACAAGTTCATCGCGACTTACCAGCATACACAGCTTGAAAGCTGACAAACGCACTGGGCTGATTTTGAGATTGCTGCGCGGCAGCGATTCCACAAATCATCGTAGTACTTTCGCGAAGCATCTTGAAGCGGGTCTGGTAAACGTTTAGACCGCCTATTGAAGGCTGATTGAGAACCATGACAATCCGTGAGAAGTGATACATTTGTATTGCAGCAGCATGTGCAGGTGGATGTATCCATATGGGCGCGAGCGAGTATGACTCAGAAGCTGATCTCGGCGTAGAGTATGTGCCGGCGATACGTATCGGTTCGAACGACTGAGGAAGACACCGTTTCCAGGCATCTAGCATCCGCATCAGTGTTGCACCAGCTTCAATGTACTCTGTGATATTCTGTTCTTTCGGGGTTGCAGCAAATTGTACCTGGTATGCGTCAGCCCAGCAAATCGAATGGACACTGTACCTACACATTTGGCTGTGATATAGATGATGCGGTTGGTAAGTTCTTCATTCGTCAGCTCGGACATCGACCGTGTCGGCTGATGTATAGTCAATGCTGGGCGACCCGTGCGAAAAGCTGCCCATATATCTTGACGTAACCAGGAGAACCAGACAGCACGCCTGAGGCTGTCGGTAGATTCCCCGCTAGTATTTGAGTTACGTTGTATCCAAAAGGCTCCCCTAAATAGTGTTAGCCAGGTGACCTGTAATTAAGATGAGCAAGGTCCACCTCAAATGACGGTCCCATGCAGAATGATCAGGGTTTTCTGCTGTCCCGAACATCTCGTATGTCGAAATCATGATTGCTGTCACTAGTATCTCGCGAGATCCAGTGTATGTCTGATACAATAGGTTCTGAGAGAGATATTGCAAGGTTTCGAAATAGTATTGCTCTGCAAACTTTGCTGCGTTTGGCATAAGACTGTGCACAGACGCTGGTGTGCCTGGTGGAACATGAAGGATGGCTTCATTGGGATCAGTGTGGGCTTGCCCAAGAGTAAGATGTCGGGCTCCAACTGCCAGGATCGATTTCAGTAAGCCAACATTGCGCAACGCAAGGTGAGGAACAATGGAGGCGAAGTGGTTTAGCGGATCAAAGAGGTCCAGAATAGGCGCCACAACATTGATGTAGTGTTCCAAGAAGACCAGCTCCTCATCCTTGAGTTCGATCATGGCATCTGTGTTCCACGGCTCCGCCAGCAAATCCTGCGTCGCCGTTACCGGCCCATCGCCATCACCAGGATCTGCATCAGGGCCAACAGACTGCCGTGGCGTCTGTCGACGCGATAAGCTAGCATAATCAAAATTCCAGCGATTACTAGGGTTTTGATCCTGCATGGTGTCTATAGCATCTTGGGCCAAGAGATCGTACCACTCAATCCTGCATCAGATTTAGATTTAGATTTCCAAGACAGCTCTTGTGCACTCACGGGCCGAAAGACGGAGTCAGGGTGTCGCCGAAAGAAAACAGACTGTCGTCTAGAAAGAAACTGTCGTCCGGGAGTACGGTACCGGGAACTTGCGGTGGATCGATATTGAACGGGATCCAGGACTGCGTGACCTCTGGCGCAGACGAGCTTAGACCACCCGATGGCGCAGGGAGACTAAGAGATACCGTATCGGGTCCTGAGATGGAAGTACGCTCTGAGGAGATTGACGTTTCCTCGACGGTACGTGCGCTTAATGTGCAAGGCCGCTGAGGCGTCGCTGACTTTTGTGGGTATTCACAGTCTCGCTCAACCCTTGTGCAATTTTTGCATCGCGGTCTCGTTTCATCGCACTTCACTCTACGTTTGCGGCAGATCAAGCTGTGCAATCCTTAGCATGCGATCTTCACGGTGCAAGCCAAAGCATTTGCAAGCTCCAAATCCATTCACAATTGCTGTCATGCTTTGGAGTGACTTACCAGCCAGTTGAGGTCCTCAAGCCACGTGATTTCGAAGGCATTGTAACTCGTTCGAGGGGGAAGATTGAAGAGCTGATGCTGCTCGATGCGAGCTGCAGATTGTCTCCTTATGTAGCGCGGAATTTAGCCCCAGTCCCGCGAACAGCCACATACCCCGCTAGCCCCTCCCTTCAAAGCGCATTATCATCTGGCCATCTTTGCCAACACGTAAAGCCGTGAAGCTGTTCTCAATAAAACGATCCGGGAGGGCGAACGGCTTGCATGCCTAGTGGAGATGTGGAGTGCCTCATGTGTCGGCACCACTCACAGCCAAGGACAGTGCGAGACACGCAACTCAATGCGGCATAGCGGTCCTGACACGCGTCGGAAGAAAGGAACAGCGATACTGTAGGACGCCTAACTGCAGCCGCATATGTAGCGTGCGTGCGTTGCTGGTTGTCTGCGAGCGAGGTAGCGCGATGGCCCATGCACGGCGGGGTGTGGAACTGCTGCTGCTATCACTCTACAATGGTAACATAGCGACTTTCGATTTAGATACCAAAACACTATGTAGTTCTTTAGATCTCAAATTTCACTACTCACACAAGCTTGACGCAGATCGGTCGACTCTGCTGGAACAAATTAGCACTGACCCAGCGAGCAAGGCCTATCCGCCGGTATACGTCTCCTGAATTCTGTCTTTGGGTACGGATGAGAACTATTCCCATGACTGTGTCCGTACCATTCACTTGCTGCTCGTTCTTGAAGACGTGATGTACAAGAGACATCGAAGGCTCACCCCGAATCCGCAGACAGAACATGGCAGCATCGCGAGACAGTGCATCGTCTTTACTGTCACGGAAGAAAACACCGACTGTCCTTCCATTTACCCTCAAAGGTTCTCCACTCGACTCATTCCTCTCAGCCTTTGACATTGTATGCGGTATGTTCTTCATGATACGATCGATCAATGAATCGTTTCTTGACTTTACTTGCGGCTTCTCAAAGCAACCGAAGGACAGCTCGCTCGTCACTGTGCATCGAGCAATTCGGGCGCCTTTTAAAGTCAAGCAGACTCCTTGCTTGACAGAACCATACCGGTCTCCACTTGCCAGCTCTGCGGTCATACCTATCCATTGCATGCCACCGAAATCGCAGTCTGATAGTTCTTCGCGAATTCCCATACGGTCAAAACTATTACCACACGGTTCAATGCGCTGGCTGTCATACGATATTCGACCCTTTACTGAAGCCCAGGACCACGTGGGTGCTATGTATTGGGAGTATCTACGAGCATCCCTGTCTAGCGACTGCCATAGAAGTGTGGCTGAGCAATGGGCTGTAATGGCATTTGCTCCAGCATGCAGCTCATATCTCGGATGGGTTTTCATATGTGGGTAGTCGTCCAGCCGAAATAGGGGTACACGTGGAATGTGTGGTCCCCACATACCAGCAACATACTCGGCTCCGGGAAATAAATCTTGATACTTCCTGGCAAGACCCGCGAAAGCTATCAATTTGTCTTTGTCGTATGTCATCTTTCGGAGGGAGTAGTCTTCAACCAATTGGTACCACCGAAGTCGCGTGTTCGAGAAGATGCCTTCTGTTTGATCATCTTGCAGACCATCACAAAGTGGCCAAGGCTTCATCTCGAATACTTCATCAGGGAGCTGCTCGGCCCATGGCAGCTCAGTAGTCGCTTTGAGCATACGACATTCCCAAAGTAGCTGTCTGTCAGCAAAAAAGATACTTCGTTGCGAGAGCTCAGCTTCTTGCATGGTCCATGCTCGATATCTGAGGGGGCTCCGTATGATCTGGCCTGCTTCCTCCGCTTCTTCTCCGTATTCCTCGGCCCATGCTGTCGGCTTCTGGCGATACAATCTTACACTTGTACCATGGATAGGTACGTCAAGAAAGGAGTTTCCTGTACCTTTCCTGATATCACTACTCATGCGACATCCCTGACTTCCGTTCATGGAACTCAAGGCTGAGAGTGTACAAAAAGCACTGCTGTAAACGTCTCCCATGAGCGCCGCCTCTTTCTTCCAGTCTTCTTCGTCATCCTGTACAATGCACAAAGAATCAATCCAAAGATACTGCTGCCCAAGTTCTCGCGTGATGTTGACAGCGTCCAAAAACGTTTTTGAAAGAGCTTTTGCAGCGATGCACCGTTTCTTAGCTTCAAGGGTTTCGACCGTGGTCGTAATTGGTTGCTTACTCGAATCACCCCAGCAGTGGCTGAGTGCGAGATATGTGGGATATGGGATACGACTCCTGTCGCACTTGGACCTGATAAGTCTCGTATCCACAAGTCGGACGTCGGGGCTATCTTGAAAAGCCCGAACATCAATCACACGGCTCGGCAGGAAGGTTTTTAGGTAGATAGAACAATCAGTGTGCTTGCTCTGACATCGGTGAAGCCACGTCTGCATCAATTGTATGTTGTCGGTTGCAGACCCTACGTACGCAGGACTATTGCATAGCTTTTGTCCAAGGCTTTGACGAGTTGCAGCTGGTAAAGGCTCTACAGTATCGTCAGTAGATACGCTACATGCGCCTCCAGTAACTCACCCCACCACCACTGTGGCGTACGATCAAAGAACGTATGCGTAATGTGCTTTCGACCCTTCGGTCCTGTGCAGAGTGCCACAGCTCGGCCAGGGAAAGCTGGGCTCCTACGCAGTGTAATCATTGCATCCTCGTTTTCCACTTCGACTGGTTTGGGATAATTGAGTAGAATGCAACACAATTGACATCCTTTTGATGCTTCTTCGATCATCCGCTTGTAAGGCTGAAGCTCGACAAAAGGGTCTTGACTAAACTCTGGGCGGTCGTATTCGGTGAACCAGAATCTCGAACGACCTTTGGACAAGGAGGAACATACATAACAAAGACGAAAAGACATTGTTTAGACTGCAACGTGCAATTGCATGCACTCAAGAGGGTTCCAGCTCTTATGCAGGAGAGTTTGCGCTGTAGAAATGCTCCGGTCTTGTGGGCGCCACCGAAGCGCCTTACCTGGTAACCGTGCCGCACACCGGCGATGCGCCAGCAACATTCGGACTTGGATCCTCGATGCTAATTTTGGTCAAAGCTCAGCGCTTAGCGATCAACGTTTCATGGTGATTCGCCGCGAAGTCCTTGTCGTTGATTATGCCTGCTGTCTGCCATTCAAGGCATAGACGGCTTATTTACCGTGGGTGAGCATGCGACTGCATTGGCACGCCGGCAGTCATACCACAAAACATAGTGTGATAAGTAACGTTTGATTATGCTTATGGTTTTCTTTTCTAGAATAAACGTATATGCTTTTGGGAACGGGTCCGTAAGCAGTAGGCCTGGCGCGTGAGCTCGGACGCCATAGTCGCCCATCGAGATACCTCTGCCAATGGCTCTGTCGAGAATAACGATTCTGATTATGTCATCTCGCAGTAATAGGTCTGGTGAGAGTAGCACGATGCAGCGGATAGCGACAGACAACATACACGGCAAACGTTCTCGGCACAAAGGCTCTGGTACGAATTCTAGGCGTCATAAAGATTTTACAGGTTCGTTCTGAATAACGGAAAACGTATGTGTTGTCTTGTCAAATGAAATCCAGCGGTTCGACTGAGCACTTTGTTAAGATGAACGTTGTAGGAAGAATAGCGCACTTACAGTTGAGAGCTGATAGCCAATCCTAAGCGCTCTTTCTGTGCGTCGCTGCACAGTGCTGGCAAGCTCAAGATACCGTTCTTCTTCATCATGGTCTCTTTCAAACCACTTCGCAGGAAAGTACTCCTCAGTCCAGATCAGACCACGGACAAGGTAATCCTCGGGTAGTGGTAGCTCGTCGCAAGCTGTCTTTTGATCATTCTCCACAGGGAAGACAGTGCTCTCGGACAGCATCTTGTCAAAGTTTTGTGATTGGTTTTGATGGATTTCGGTTTTAAGTAGTGTGTTGAGAAAAGGTACAAGGTCAGCCCAGGGCGCTGAGTCGATTAAGTCGGCAACGTGTTCGATAGAAGCAAGTGTTGAGAGGAAGGATAGCATAACGTGGACGTGAGGAAGCACGTTCTTATCTCCAATGCGCCGAAGAACCACGGAGAACGTCTTGTTGGTCAAATCTACTGCTTCGCGGAATACCGATTCCATCGACAAAGCTCGCACTGCAGATGGTATCTCCTGATCTGTGATCTGTGGTTTATCATTGTGGAGCTGGCTGGGACCAGCTCTTATCTGCTCTTCAGTCAGGTGCTTTTGTTTTCTTTGCCTTGCACGGAGCTCAAAGATCAGGCGTAGAGTGTTAGTTTCCAAACCATAGTCAAGCCAGCCCGCGCTGTTTGTAACTGCAGTGTGGACACCTTGTTCCTTCCATTTTGCCGTCACACGGCCTATGTGGTTGTCGAGCTGCTCGGAGTAGTTGGCTCGAGCAACCTGATAGTTTTCTGTGAGGCTCCTGGTGTAAATATGCGCGTGAACCGTGATGAAGCTAGCATCAATCGGCGAGGATATCGGGTGTCCTGCTCGTTCATGGTGCACGAGTGGATCCAGAAGAGTCATAATAGACTCGCGAGCGCTTGGAAAGGTCTCGACAGATGCCAACGACCTACTGTAGTAGTACATCTGTTGAAGTGCGTTCGGGCGCGCCAAGATCGCAAGATGATGGTAAAGACGACCGACGGCAGGATTCTTGTCTGCCGCTTTCGAGTACCAAGACCTGGCAACACTTGCCCACGTCTCCCGATCCCTGATATCTTCGTCTTCAATGGCCATACGGTAACGGCCCAGATCACCAAGACACTCAATCCACGTATCTTCAAAAGCTGGGACGGTCTCATACAGAAGTGCCATCATCTGATAGGCCAGGTAGATGAATGCCAACATGTAATCGAGACTTTCAGGAAGTCTGTGCCGAAGTAATTCAAGGAATGAATGAATGCCGTGCTTCCACATACGTGCGGGCATCGTGTACTTAGCTGCCAATCGTCGAAGCGCTGCAGACGCCGAAGGGTGTTGTGTAGCTAAGAAGAAATCATGGTGCTCATGTAGAAGAGTTCTATGAAGGGCAATCAATGCTTGCCAATGGTCGGGGGCTAGCTTCTGACTCGGCTCCTGTGGAGCAGCCGCCTGAGCTCGATCTACTTGTATGCATTTCCTCTCAACCATTGTCAGGCCTGCGTAAATTTGTTTGACTTCTGAGGCAAGTTGTTCCTGTGAGATAGGGCGGCTGTCCGGCTGTAGCAAAAGTTTTGGGTAACGAGGATCGTTTTTCGGTTGCATTTCGAAATGTCCACGTCGGCGCTGAGAATCAGTGGACGAAGAAGTCCGTGGTTGTTTATTAGGTAATAAGTGCTGCGTTTGATTCGAGGTCACATCAGCTGATGGGTCACTGGAGTTCCCCGTATTAGACCGGCGGGGAGACCCGGTGCCCTTTCCTCCTTGCCGATGGTTGTACAATCGGGCATCTTGATTTTTAGATCGGGATTTGTTCGATCCCATTGTATGTGCCATATCCCTCGAGTAGTCAGGATCAGCTACAGAAATCTTGTCACCAGAAGTCCCCTTTTTCTGATGAGTGCCAATCTCATATTCGGCTGGTCGCTTCTTCCCCGAAGAAGGTGACGGTGGTTGCTCTTTACTCGAACCTATAGACAGGGCGGCAAGATCCGGTGCCCCCGCAACGCTTGCAACAGCTCCTGGAGAAAGTGACGATTGTCTGGGGGCAGCATTAGACACATGGCTGCACTTTTGAGGGATTTTAAGTCCTCTCACCTCGCTTTAAAGATTGCATTTCGTACATGCAAACGTCCTTCCTTATCATCTAAGCCTTGCACTTCTGAAGCGTGCTCAGTCCTCGCGTGGTCCAGCAACTGGTCGGTAGTCTGAAATATTCGACCATCATGTCCATACGGGCAAGGCAAAGGTCCGGAGAAGCGATTCTCAGCCTTGTTGCTCGCTTGACTCCGTAGGGCGTTGCCGAAACGCGACTGATTATCGACATGAGGCAAGTCCATCCCGAGCGCACTGCCTTCACGATCCGCAGCTCTCCTGCTCATCTAGGTGTCGAAAGTCGCGTATGAGTAATAGTGTAATACCGCTGGATACTCGTGACAAATGACGCAACATGAGCAAGCTGTATATGAATAATCTGTTGCGCAGTCCGAGCTAAAGTAGAGAGATTTGATGTTTTCCGACGGCTACCGGAGTTGGGTAGACATTAGAAGACGACAGATGATTCTTGCTTGAAGCTCGAGATGGGTGACGCGTAATCCCAGAACAGGCCAGCGAAGCAGGATCGGAGCAACTGCGATTTGAAAGCAGAACGCAGTAGATGCGCACACAATGACAAGACAAACACTCCCCTTAAGTAAATTATCTGTCGTCAGAGGGACCTCTAGCCTGCTGAAGCAGACTGGGGTTCCTTGCAGCAGCAGAGCCGCAAGCCTATCTGTTGTGTCTACGCAAAGGTGTCTACGCAAAATTGCGAACCGCCATAATCAGGCAAACGGGCCAACCTAGCGCGCAGGCAGCCACCTGTGCGCTCGCGGCGCCATACCGGAGTCCCGCGAACCCAGCGCATGCAGATGCACGAAATTGCACGACCTTGTTGACAACACTCCAAACATAATGGGCGCACCGTTGCCTTTATTCTTATACTATTTCCAGCGTGCGGCTCAAATGCGCCCCACATAGTCCGCAGCGCTATTCACTCTCCTACCTCGCAGAATTCAGGCCTCCAGTCTCTCCGGTGACTGTGGTACGGGGCGCGGCCAGAGCTTGAGCGCATAATTAATAGCTTATTCAAATTCTTAGTCTTGGTCTGCGTATAAATACTTAAGCTATCTGGAATCTATTTGCCCTACTGGGGCGGCATGCAACACGAGAAGCAGATTCAATGTCCCGAGATATGCACTCAGCCATTGCGTAGACAGACAGGCCTCCCTTTTCACTGAATAGTCCGATTGTTTCGTAGGCTGAAGCTGACATCCTATAGCGATCTCAACGTCTCAACCCTAGCTGTTGCCTTTCTCAAAGGGATACTTATCCGAGCATGCATGGACTCAACGTAGCCAGCTTCGATGCGCCGTAGATTCAACCGGATAGCTTACACGTCCTATTACACAGAATGTGCCCGGTTTGACGAAAGAGACATTGTTGTCATGCAAGCCAGCCCATGGGAGTCGCCTTTTCAGCCACCAGTCTCATATGGAAACACGCGACACCATGTGATTGGCATTAAACCTACTGAATGGCGTAAAGTACCACATGGATAGAGCCCAACAGTGTCAAGAGCCTGGAGTATGCTGGTATGCTTCGCATCAGTAACACAATTGTTGGGTGGTCCATTGAAATTGGGCAAATCGGTGAGAGTCATGCAAACAATGTTGGCAATAGGCTTTGATCAGATATTGGAGCCTATTTGTTGCCCCGCCAGCTTTCGTTTTCGGATACAGCCAGTATATGCTCAACCAGATGTCATCTCCGGCCCGTAACCAAGACTACAACGAGCCGAAAGCAGCAAACTTCGGCATATGAGTATTGCCGCTCCATCCTGCGAGCTGACACATCTCACAGATCGTCAGCATGATATAGGCGATGACGAACCTTTATTGTTTAGTTGGCACTGTCCTTGCCAGACTCGAGTGACTTCATCATCATGCATGTTGTTACATCCAACCAGGAAGGCAATCAACCCTCCCCATCATACGATTTGTGACCAACGGTACACCCCGCGACATCTGAATATCTTTCTATGGCTCTTTGTTCGGATCAATCAGTCGTGGGCGAACGTGTCAGACGCTCAGGACATTCAACCTGTTACCCTTGTAAGATCCCGAAGGTGCAGTTCACCGGAGATTATCTCCGTGACCAACTATTACTACAGCCCAGAATCTGTGTAGGCAATGGAGCCACCAGTGCCTTATTTGAGGCAGAAAGTGTTGCGCAGTCTACCGTGTATCTGATTCAAGCTGGAATCTTCTCACGCACATGTCAGACCTCTCATACGCAGTGCAACTGTGGGCATTTTTCTGCGAACGTGACTGGGCAGTCATGCTACAGCAAACAGTCACAGGCCGTAGGTGTGCGCAATCCTCCTCCGACGTCTGTAACACCTTGTTTCACCACTTATAAGGTTAATCACATAAAGTTTGCACAAGGCATAAGCACGATTTGGAGCTTTAAGAATGGCGACCCGACCGTTCGGTGGTGATTTTTCTACCTGCGGATACGCGTGGACGGTGTGCCGAACAGGACGCGAAGTAAGGCCTCAAAGTCATACAACATTCTTCGACTACATGGTGTGGTTTGAGTTAAAGCCTTTCTGCCTTTGCGGAGAATTTCTAAGCTCCCAGATGGATTACGCCAGTTGAGGCTCATCATCGTAAGGCAAATATTTGCCTTACCGCAATGGATGCGGGGAAGACAGTCCCGCCTATGCCGTTGTTGGTGTGATCGGCCAGGAACTGTGCATAGTGCAGGTGCAGGCGAGACGGTACGCGACTGTGATTGGTTGCAATTGTCTCAGTAAGGATTATCAGTACCTGCAACAAGGCTGCACAGCAACGACATGCACATTCAAGCATGACTAGTATATTGACGGGAAAGGGCAAAGAAAGGGCGCCGTTCGGGACAGTTGGTGTGAAGGACGACATATCCCAAAACATTGGTCGCTTTGGCGTCATGCACAATGTCTACGCAACCATCTCAATTGTCTACCGTTAAGCTAGGGTGCCGGCCTCCGCCCTCATGCACAAGACCTGAAGGCTGGGTTTACAGTGCCGTCACTATCACAACTTGATCTGGACTACATTGCCAAGCTACCAGTACACTGCGTCACAACCGCACGCGATAGGCCCCCAGAATCGAACATCTACCAAATCGATCGTATGACGGCAATACACTCGTCCTCTCCCTGAAGCATGGACTCTATACGTATCTTCCATAGATGAGGCATCCTACAGTCGTGTAATCCTTGCATATCGGGTGATGGACTTCTTAGAAGTCTGGCAGCAAGCGTCTACCCCGGTAGTATACTTGTGTCATTGTCACAAACACCACAACAAGAAGGGACCTTAATCAACCCACCTTCTCAACCGTGAGAAAGATATGCATTTAGCACATGCCAAATTGAACGCGTCCATCTCGCCGACGCGTTGATAGTGAATTCCTTGCATACGCACATACGACTCGTGAGTCGGTTCTAACCTTGCGAGCCACCCTGCATGCCCCTTTTATCAATATTGTCAGCTTGAGTCATCAAGAGGTGTCCGCTTACTCTGAATCGCATGTCCTTTACCCGAGACTTTTGACCTTGTGCTTACAAGGAACTTGCGGCCTCCAATGCCTCCAGCTGCTGACCTTCAAATGCTGACGCCACCCGGCAAAAGAATTGGTCAGAACCAAAATTTCATCACTTGATACGGCTGGTCTTGTCAATCGTGTTCGGTTCCAAACGGTTGCCTAATGAGATTTGACGACGAGCAATACCTCGGGACGAAGAACTTCAGCCACTGACTTCGTGCTGACTCTATACACAAGACGCCTTAAATCTCTGGTCACTGCCTGATCCGGTCATCATATTCGTGCCCCTATTTAGCCTGATGGACCTGCGCGATCGATTTGTATGGTTGCATCGGCCAAGAGGATGACTTGTCGAGGGCACAGCAATCGCCCAACCTTGATCACCAGGTCGGCGATTCCTGAAATCCACAAGCAACGCTACAAGCGATGAGAGGCTTTCTTTTGTTGAATAGGTACTGATAAATGTGCGGAGTGTGCACTGCAAATGCTAGTGTAAAGATGCAGTGTGATGTGGTAGATTGGGGCAACTTCTGTTTGGCTGGCACTGGACAGATAGTTACGACTACCTGCAAGGCTGAAGTGTACTAGTCCTCCCTTACAAGTCTAGATTCAGGACTAGAGATCTGTGGGGGCTGAGATCGCATGTGGCTGCAGACCAGGCTGGGAGAAAGCCTCAAAGAAGCCAACGATGACGTGTATAGGATTGTTGTGGGACTCATTTGCAGAGCCTGCACAACGTTGTGGAACTGAAATCTGTCCGGACTGAGGATACGCCCTCGTTACTTCACATTCTCTCATATCCTGCTTCCCTTGGCTGTGTCGAATAAGTCCAGTCAACCCCTTGATAGATTGAAATTCAAGGACCGGTATCGATATTGCTTTGGAATTTGATAGAGCTGACGTTAACTGAAAGCCTTTCATTGTTAGCTTACTCCTCGATGAAGCCGTTTTTCTATATTGTCTTCGTCACGTACTGTGAAACTCATCAAAGAAACATCCTTCCAGGACTAGTGCAAACCATGTCAGGAGGACTTTCCTGAGCATTAGCATCAACTTGAATGGTAGACCACTACGGCAACTCTATCTCAGCAAAATCGTATTACGGAATGCTCGCTACCAGGGTCTTGAAACCTCCAAGTATTACATCGCCAGCCTCGAACAGAAATTGTAAACCACATCAGAACGTCAGGGTCATAAAAAGAAGTGACGTAGAGGACGAGGTACCTAGGTAGCTCCTGACACGGAAAGCAGGCAGTTAAACGTTCATCCGGGTAAAATCAACAACAACAACATACAACAATCGAGACTTCACGTTGTCGCTATACCAAGGACTCCGAAAAGTGCCGAAAGGTGCGTGCTTGGGCGTCAATGGGGAGGCTGCTGGGCCGCCTAATCTGCCAACACAAAACTTAACGTCACTTTGTGTAACAGATATCTCGCGCTTGTCGCGTGGGAAATAAAATGCAAAACATCTGCATGATCTCGTCGCGGCCCGCCCCGTGGCAATGACACGCGCCCACGATGCCACGCATCAGGAAGTCTCTCTTACTGCATGGCGCTAGTGGGCGCTTCACCCGCAAGCACATGGTCTACTGTAGGATAGTTGGACACTGCTACAAGGCATCCTTCAAGCATCGGAGGTCCAAAAGCTGCAAGAGAGCACGGGCATGTTGTCACGCGTAGATTATGCGATGTCTTGAGACATTGGCGCATTGGTGTTCTAGTGAGGCTGAGGTCTTGCGCACCTAGGTAGTCTGAGCTGATCGTTAGACGATGTCAGTGGCTGTAAACGGCGATTCTTCGGCCTTTGTAAGACATTCAGATCATTTCGGCAGTCGATAACATCTGCGTCAGGAGTCGGTGAGCCGGAAAGGACGTAATCACGAGGCCAAGCACGGTGGGTGATCCGAGGTGGCTCAGCGTACACGCATCTTCGCATCGCGTCGGGCATGAAGTCGTTTGCCTTTTTTTGCAATCTGCCTCGGATGCCTCGCTTTCAGCGGCCGCTACTGTGTAACCCCGAATTCCAGGGCCATGCTCTTATGGTGTGTTACGCGCAGTACTGCTTGTCCGGAAATCGCCGACATCGTGATATTGTGCACCGGCTGATAGACACGACCGTGACTTCATTGCTTTGCTAGTCTAATAGAGAATTGGAGTCGTACTTTTTCATAGGAAGTCTTAGAAGATATGACATATGAGATTGTGCAATTTGCTTTGGCGAGTTTCTCAACATTGGCTTGTGAAGCAAGGTGGAAGGCCTGATGTACTCTTGTGGACCTGTCAAAGGCAATATGACGGAGTATGGAGGTTCCAGTACTGTTCAGGGTGAGTATGACCTGGTCCTGCGGAAGCTTCAGCAAAGTCTCCAGTTGTCGAACAAAAGTTCCGTGGATATCTTTCACATGCCTTCATAGATTGCCTGGCTATATTGGTGTACTTTTCTTCAATCTGGTCAATCACGTTAGACGGTTTGACTTACCGTAGGAGGCAGCGGAAATAGTTTTGTGACCAGAGGCGAAAAAAGAATATTATCGGACAACTGAGATAAGATTACGTGGTAACCACGCAGCAAGATCTTGGTCGAAAATGAAAAAGCTTTGCAACTTCCAAACAGAGTGGAGGAGCACAAAGACGAAAGAGTAAGAAGTTGAATCGAGAGACTATGTAGATGCTCGATCACTAACGCAATAGGCATCCTTGTTACACAAATGACGGATGATGGAGCTGCAGCCTAGGGCAAAGCTTACCTACCATATAAACATCAGTCCTGCTCTTGCTGTATTCTTCTCCCCAATACCAGAGTTACAGCTTCTGGACCCCAGTGTCACAAATCAACAATCGCTGATAAGAGGAGCTCTCAGCTGACCTCAGAGCCTAAATGAAGCCGCTCGTCTGTGTTTACTACGCGCCTAGCCACCCCGCATGTGCGATGAGTTTCAGGGGCCGGAGAGACACATTTCGGCCATAGAGAGCACAACACTACCAACGCGTGGCTCTATATCACCCATGCAAAAGCAAAGAAGCTGACAGGCTTCGACAAGAGGATATGCGGTTTCAGCCCCACGAATCGTGGGGAACATGTGCTAGCGTCGGACTGACAATGCGGCCGGAACACCGACAATGTAGCGGAAATCACCACGTCATGATGGGAATCTTTATCGGTATTCACGCGTGGAGTGCCAACAGATGCTAGTGTGGTCGAGCTTAGCGGACCAGATGTCGCGGACGAAGCCGTGACTTCTTCACATCCCTTCTCGAGTCTCAGCACAAACGCCGTGGCGCGGTAGAGCGTGGCATTTGGTAAGCAACAATGCGACAGTACTGAGCGCATGCTGGATGGCAATCACACCAGCTGCAACAAACGAGCCGTTGCAGCAAGGTGTTTCCTGCTCCGCCGCCGCATTCCAGGAATTTATGCTGACGCGCATCTTAGTAGACAGCGATGCTTATGCGACAGTAAACACCCGCGCCCCTCGATCACATCTGTGCTATTCCGGCACAACACCACAAACATACGATGGCGGACAACACGGATTCCGCTTTTGTCGATGACAACGACCTTGACCGAGCGTTCCGCCAACGCCCCAATTCAGCTGGGTCGAACTCGAAAGTGCCACTCCTAGTTAAAAGCAAGAGTGGCACAAGCTCGCCCGGACTCGATAGCGATGATGAGAACACTCGACTCCTGAACTCTACGTCAACCGACTACCAGAGTACGAATAATAACTCGGCTGATAACGGTGAACCAGACTGGTTCCGTGAATTTGATGGCCTTCCCTGGTGGAAGCGACCCTCGATTTACTGGCTCCTGCCGCCGTTCCTCCTCTTCACAATAGCTTTCGGTGGCGTTGTGGTCCCTAAGATCAACTTGATCATGGACCTCGTATGCGAAGAGTACTACGCCTCTCTCGATGGCAACGGCGATCCTATTTCCGGCCCCATGGACCCAGGCGCAGACAGATGTCAGAACGATGCCATATCCTCTCGATCCTCGTTGTTTCTTTTGTACGGCAGTCTGTGCTCTGGCATTCTGGCTGCTGTTACAAGCCCCAAACTTGGCGCACTGTCAGATCGGTTCGGAAGGAAGAATTTCATGGTCCTCAACACGTGCGGTGCACTCTTTGGCGAGGTCCTTACCATATTGGCTGCCAAGTTCCCGGAGACTGTACACGTCAACTGGATTTTGGTCGGCTACGCACTGGAGGGTCTCTCCGGCTCGTTCATTGTGGGTATGGCTTTGGCGCATTCGTATGCCAGCGATTGCGTGGCGCCACAGAAGCGGAATGTAGCTTTCGCCTACTTTCATGCAGCCTTGTTTAGCGGTATCGCCGTTGGACCTGTTGTGGCTGGATACATCATCCAAGCACGTATGAAGTACACGAGCAAGATGGATGCTGTGATTTTCATCTTTTATCTGGCGCTGGCTGCTCACGGCCTTTTCATTGCGTTTCTTCTGTTCTGCATCCCGGAGTCACTGAGCAAGTCGCGCCAGGAGGCTGCACGAGAGAAGCACAGAGAAGAGTTGGAGCAATTGGGCCCCGAGTCAGACTTGATCAACCAACTGCGACACATCAACCTTTTCCGACCTCTGAAGATCCTTTGGCCAACTGGTCCCGGCTCTTCCTCTGCAGTCCGATGGAACTTGCTCCTTCTCGCCGCTACCGACACCATCATGTTCGGTGTCGCTATGGGCGCCATGGGCGTGGTGCTTGTTTACACCCGCAGGCAATTCGACTGGCAGTCGCTCGAGTCTGGACGCTTTGTCAGTATTGTCAATGGCTGTCGCGTTGTCGCACTGCTCGTTTTTATGCCCTTCCTCACCCGTCTCGTGCGAGGCAAGAAAGGCGCAATGAAACAGCGCAGTTCTGGTACCGATCTCTTCGACCTATCAATCATTCGCGCCGCTATCTTCTTCGATACGTTGGGCTATATCGGTTACGCTTTAGCACCCAATGGGGCTGTTTTCACTCTGTCCGGTGTCGTCACTGCCGTAGGAGGCATCGGATCCCCAGCACTTGGAGCGGCTTTGACAAAGCATGTTCCGAGTGATCAAGTAGGACAGCTCCTCGGTGCGACTGGACTGCTGCATGCCATTGCCAGGGTGGTTGGGCCCACCATCTTCAATGGTATCTACAGCGCAACTGTCTCGGGATATCGACAGACAGTGTTCGTCATTCTAGCGGCGATGTTCGGCCTTGCATTCTTGTGCAGCTGGTTTGTGCGACCTCATGGTAAGTTCTCCGGTGGTATGCACGACAAATTGTTTGCTAATTATGTATAGTTTATCTGGAGGACGACACAGAGCCTTTACCAGGCAACCACTCCACTGATGCATAACTTGTATCTCCGTTCCCTTAATTTGCGTAACACTTATTGTAGCCTTGTTCACTTCGAGCACATGAATATGTATACACAGCGACGGCGTTGGGAACATGCCTTGGATGCGCCAAATACGAGTATCGTCTTTGTCCACGATGTATATACCACATGAAAGAACATAGTAATTAAGCCCGCTGTAACAAGAGCAAAGACAAACATCACCAAAGTGAACAAAAAGAACAATGATTTAGCACACGCTATTATCGTTCCCTCAGTGCTATAGTCTCTCATCTGCAAACTAGATGCGCAAAAAGATCGACACCTGTGTGATTCGAACACACGCTCCCGAAGGAAATGCCTGGCTATATATAGCAGGGCATCGCGTTAACCACTCCGCCAAAGTGCCATCTCAACGCTGATGAGGTATCTGCAAATATTTTGTTATATAGCGTCAATTTTTAAGATGAGAGCAGGTCCAATTTCATCTAGGAGCTTGGTAGTGCACAAACGACTATCTAACAACATCTCTCCCGCATTGACACTAAACCTCAGGCCTCGGAGCAACCCCCACGCGATCCACCCGAACACAACTGCTTTGACCGCCTTGCTCTGCCCCCCCCCAAAACCACACAAAAGGCATATGAACACGAATGCGAACACGAACTCATCAAATCGTCGTCGGCCTGGTGGGACTCGTCGTCACAGCAGTCGTGCTACCTATGTAGCATCTACTTGTGCATCCGACTCAACGCCCTTGACCTGCTATAACGCGTTCCCTGCTGTCAGCTGTTTCTGGATCGAAGTTCGTTGCGTCCCGGCGATGTGTTGACGTGCGGATGAAGGGGGAATAACACTCTTCCTTACCTTACACCTCATCGACGTGCTCGCGGTTCTGGTCTCAATGGAGCCCATATGTGCAAATCGATCGAAAGTCGAATGTCATCATCAGACGTGGTGAGAACCTTTGGTATGTCTCGATGATATTGTTTTACATGTGCGTTTGTACCACGCTTCTTCGCCTGCACTTCGTAACTTAGGTCGTGTAACAGCCATCTGCTGCTCGAACTTATCCTTTAGTGTCAAACGCTACAACACTGCCCAGACTTGTCATCTCACATGCCCTTACTGTCGAGATATTCCTGTACCCGCTCAATGAGATCCGCCTTCTTTCCCGCTGTACCTTTGCCCCTTTGATTAAGATATGTCTTCAGTATAGCAACAGTTTGCTTGCTAATCTGGCCCTTGTCATTCAGCATCGCCATTTGCTGATCCGTCAAGCCCTCATTATCCTCGTCCTCGCCTTTTCCCTTTGGCTCAGCCTTGACACGCTTGGGCGGCGGCTTCTCTCCATCTTCGGGCTCAGCCGTCCTCCGCTTCGCAGCGGGCTTGCCACGCACAGCTAGCGCGCCGCGTGCCAACTGTGCATATTCCTCCTCGAAAGCCTGGCCGTAGGCTTCGATGTACTCGCCGCAGCGCTTGTCGATCTGCTTGTAGCGGGGGACCGTCTTGTCGATGGGATTTTCCGGGATGTCTTCTTCCAGCGCCATTGCTTGCAGCATGCGGTAGAACCACTGCAGGTCAGGGTTGGGGTGTTTCGAGGGGTCATAGATGCCGCCTGGTAGCTGGAGTTGCTCCATGATGATGCGCATTTTGTCTGTCAGGGCGTCCGTGGTTTTTAAAGGCGCGTCTGGTTGTTCGGGGTATTGGCGGATGTCGTCTGCGTAGGGGAGTGGAATGAGCCAGAGACCCGGGGGCATTTGTTGTTCGCCTTCTTCGTCGAGTTTCTCTTCCGAGGGCAGTAGGGCGCAAAGGGTCGGCGATGCGTTGCGGCGTGCGATGAACCAGACTAGGCCCATCTTCTTCGACTTGATGAGTTTCTGCTGTAGTGCTGAGAAGACACGCGTAGAGCCGATAAAGTCTGCCTCAGAGGGATAGATAAAGGTGGCTTTGTTAGTATTCGCCCAGAGTGGAACGCAGGAGATGGGCTTAAAGCCAATGATGCGAATCACTGGGTCGCCGAAGCACTGTCGTATCCGTGTGATCTCGTCTGGCGTGAACGTGATGGCGTCCCCACCAAACTTGTAAGCTTTGCGGAGTTCGGTTTTCTCGACGACCCGCGCTGTATCATCGGCCATGTGTGATGTAGATTGCTGAACGATCTGTGTCTTCTCGCCGCCAACCCAGACATAGCAAGACTTAGCATGCTCCTGCCGCTTGAGCAGAAGATACCCTTTCACACCTATTTTCAAGCCAGGACCGAGCTCTAGTGGTAAAGAAAACAGTGCTCGGCGAGCAGCCGCTTTGGAGTTGATGGATGACAATAGTTGACGCAGCAACGATATTCCTTCGCCGCTCTTAGCGACTTTGGTAGTTGAGGGGATAGCCACTGGGGCATCCGGATCTGATGGAGATGTGGGGTAGACTAGATCGTCATAGAAACGCGTTCGGTCGAAGCTGTGATCACGACGCGAGATTGGGAACAGATCAATGGTGCAACCCAAGTCGTACAAGTCGCGCGCTCGCGTCACTGCTGCATCCTTGTCCTGCTTCACCTTCACGGGATAGTCGTTGTCCGTGACTAAGAAAAGGCGCCTAGAGGAAAAGTTCGGAGCTTTTGTGGTGAAGATCTGATTCGCGCAGAAAAGGACGGTTGCAATGCTCGCTCCATCCTTGTTTGGCTTTAACAACTTCTCTGCCTCTTCCTCATCTTCGACCAAATCCCTCAGCCGCTTGACGTCCTGTGCAGACGGTACATCGAGATCTGACAGTAGGTAGCAGTTTTGAAATGTGCTGTCGCCGTCTTTGAGGTCAGTCTTCTCTGTGCCGAAGAGCAATATGCCCATCATATCTGTGGGATTTGAGATGATGCGCTGCTGCATCAATTGGTACGCGCATTTGAGAGCAGCAGATGTTGGCGAGTCGCGATCTGCCTTCTTGTCGTCTGTAGGCACAGGGCGCTCTAACATGCTAGGGCTGACATCGATGGCGAAGAGCACGGCATCTTTGATCGACTTGTAGCTCTGTGAAGGGTCAAAACAGATACTTGTACGTGTTCGAATCCACATCATACGGTTTCATCAAGTTCTTCCTCTTCCTCGTCGTCGTCTGGCTTGCGATCCTGCGCGTCAGCCATTGTAGTCAACTCTTAGATGAATGGTGCACTATCGGGTTGTATTGGCTATTTGAACGATAGGGCTTGGTCGTAGTTGAAGAATTGCTGCGTTAGACAACGGTACTTTTGTATGAAGCATAGAAGCAACTTGGATTGAGTTGCCTGGCACTAGCCGTTTGCAAGGCAGCAGTGCAGGGGGACGCGTTGGGCAGGCGCGGTGTCACGAGGAAGGAGCCTAGCGTGGTCGGCCGCAGCTAATCGCCGGTGAGGTTCTCGCCGTTTAGGTTCGATCCGCGATCCGCAATCCGCAAGCTCGATCGTCATCACTGCATTCAGCAGGCTTTCATTGGCCAGAGCTTTCACTCGGGCGACATTATTCACATCGGCTGTCTGGCCACGGCTGATCTTCTCATACATTCGCTCGACCGAGGTTCTCCTTCTCTCCTTCACATACTTTTCAATGGCTTTACGCACACCTTTGGCGCACGCCGCCAGGCGTGTTACACCGACAGCGACCGCCACACCTGCTTTCTCGGCCTACAGCGCGCAATGGAGGAGAGGGAATGCCTCTGTTGCCCCCGTTACACAGAGCACTGGGCCAAAGAAGGGCACTGCTATGGTTTTTATGAATATGGGAGGTCCATCGACAACAGACGAAGTTGGCAGCTTTTTGAGTAGATTATTTGTATGTCAGATCACACGTCATTGACAAGAGTAAGAGCTAACAGATGCAGGCTGATGCTGATCTCATTCCTCTCGGCCGCCTCCAGAACTACATTGGACCTTTGATTGCACGACGACGAACACCGAAGATCCAAAAGCAGTATGCTGAAATTGGTGGAGGGTCGCCCATCAGGAAGTGGTCGGAGCATCAAGCCGCAGAAATGTGCAAGATTCTCGACCAGACCTCGCCGGACACGGCACCTCACAAGCCATACGTTGCCTTCCGCTATGCAGATCCCCTGACGGAAGATGTGTACAAGCAGCTGCTGGCCGACGGCTATGGCGGCGGAAACGGCGGCAGGGCTGTCGCGTTTACCCAGTACCCTCAGTACTCGTGCTCGACCACCGGATCATCACTCAATGAGCTCTGGAAGTGGAGGACAAGACTGGAGGGCAAGAAAGGCACAGGGGAGGTTGAGTCGGCGGGCGCAATTAACTGGAGTGTCATTGACCGCTGGCCGGCGCACCCAGGTTTGGTTGAGGCATTTGCGGAGCTGATCGAGAAGAAGCTTGCTGAGTATCCTGCCGAGCGAAGGGACAACGTCATCTTGCTGTTCTCGGCGCACAGTCTGCCCATGTCGGTCGTCAACCGCGGCGACACGTACCCGGCGGAAGTTGCAGCCACCGTGTACGCGGTCATGCAGCGACTGAGTATGAAGTACAAGTACCGTCTGGTCTGGCAGTCGCAGGTCGGCCCTCAGCCATGGCTCGGTGCGCAGACTTCAGACACGGTGAAGAACCTGATGAAGAAGGGCCAGACAGACATGCTCCTGATTCCTATTGCGTTCACCAGCGACCATATCGAGACTCTGTACGAATTGGACAAGGAAGTCATTGGCGAGGATGCTGAGGGCCACGAGGGTGTCAAGCGGGTGGACAGCTTGAACGGCAGCCCGACATTTATCAAGGCGCTCGCAGACCTTGCCAAGTCGCATCTGCACAGCGGCGAGGCCTGCAGCCCTCAGATGATCCTGAGATGCCCGGGGTGCACGAGCGAAAGGTGTCTGGCGCAGAAGGAGTTCTTTGCCAGGCAGTCTGGGCAGAATAAGCAGGAGGCCGCAGCGGCGTAGACCGGGAAAACACGGAATGCACAGTTGTATGATAATGTACTTTATTTTGCGGAATAATAACACGCATTGATTGTTGTACGTCTGGATTCATTGTGCGTCCAAGCGAGTGAGGCATGTTTTGTTATGTTTGTATGCATGTGGTTTGGGACTCGTGTGGATGGAGGCTGCGTCCAATGCTCGGAGTTGAGGACTGCACTCACTCCCGGTGCCTCGCGGCGTACCTTGTGCGTGTTGCATTCGCCAAGCGGCAGACAGCTTTGCAGCAGGCTGGACAGCGGTTTACAGTACTGTACACACAATGCAACTGGCCTGGCCGAGTGGGAATTTCGCCTGCCTCGATACTGTAATTACAACAACATAGCAGTCGCGCCCGTCGTCGCCGAAGCAGCATCGGAGGACAAGGCTGTCAGGGTCGGCGTCCGGTCTGGCATCGTTGAGGTGGATCCGTACACGCTAGCGCAGTGGTGATCCGCGACAGCTCAACCTTTTTGCATCGCAGCAGACGCCCTCTCCCACCTCCCCTCCCCGTCACCACCCCGCCAAACACCTCCCGCCGGCGCCACCATGCTTTGCAGGTCCATCAGGAGGAGCATTGCCTCGCCGCTCCGCCAGCGCTTCGTCGCTCCCGCCGCGCGCCCGGCCTTCAGCCGATTCGTGACGACCGATGCCGCCTCGTCGCACGCCGACCGGGACCAGGTCCCAGAGGTACGCCGTGCCCTGCGCGTGCCAGCTGGGGCTGCCGCGGCCGCAGAGATGGAGCAGTGATGGCTGACACCCCGCAGTCGGACGACCAGCCCTTCGAGGTCCGCCTCTCCGACGAGGCCTTTGAGACATACGAGCTCGACCCCCCGCCCTACACCCTCGAGACGACCAAGAAGGAGCTCAAGCAGATGTACTACGACATGGTTGCAGTCCGGTACGATTTCTCCGCCCGCACTTTCCGCCCCCTCGCACTCTGACATAGCACACAGCCGCATGGAGATGGCCGCCGACAGGCTGTACAAGGAGAAGAAGATCCGCGGTTTCTGCCATCTGTCCGTCGGTCAGGAGGCCGTTGCCGTCGGTATCGAGCACGCCATCGAGCGTGCCGACCACCTCATCACCGCCTACCGCTGCCACGGCTTCGCCCTGATGCGCGGAGGAACCGTCAAGAGCATCATCGGTGAGCTGCTTGGCAGGAGGGAGGGTATCGCCTACGGAAAGGGTGGCTCCATGCACATGTTCTCCCCCGGTTTCTACGGAGGAAACGGTATCGTCGGCGCCCAGGTCCCCGTCGGCGCCGGTATCGCCTTTGCCCAGCAGTACGAGGACAAGAAGCAGGTCACTCTCGCCCTCTACGGTGACGGTGCCTCCAACCAGGGCCAGGTCTTCGAGGCCTACAACATGGCTAGCCTGTGGAAGCTCCCCATCATCTTCGGCTGCGAGAACAACAAGTACGGTATGGGTACCGCCGCCAACCGCTCGTCTGCCATCACCGACTACTACAAGCGCGGCCAGTACATCCCCGGTCTGAAGATCAACGGCATGGACGTCCTCGCCGTCAAGGCCGCCGTCAAGTACGGAAAGGAGTACTGCGCCGCCGGCAAGGGTCCTCTTGTCTACGAATACGTCACCTACCGTTACGGAGGTCACTCCATGTCCGACCCCGGAACCACCTACCGCGTAAGCTCTTCCCTTGCAATGATACTGCGCGCAACAGCTAACAGCCCCAGACACGTGAGGAGATCCAGCGCATGCGCTCCACCCAGGACCCCATCGCCGGCCTCAAGCAGAAGCTGCTCGACTGGGGCGTCACCACCGAGGAGGAGCTCAAGTCGCTGGACAAGCAGGCTCGCTCCGACGTCGACGCCGAGGTCGCCGAGGCCGAGGCCATGCCCGTCCCCGAGCCCACCGGCAAGGTACTCTACGAGGACATCTACGTCCGCGGCTCCGAGCCCGAGTTCCTCCGTGGCCGTGTCCCCGAGGAGAACTTCTACTACACCGAGCACGACATGGGCAGCGAGAAGAAGCCCGTTGCCAGGACATCGTAGATTGCGACTTGGGAGCAATGGTCTGAGGAGCCGAACGAGAGACGGAGCGCGAAGAGAGAGTTTGCATATGTGTAATTCTACGGTTTTGGGCGTGTTTGCCTAGAGAGGATAGGCTTCCAATTACATATCACCATCTTCACTGCTTGTTTGCACGCGACGCGACGCGACGCCCATGGCTCCATGACACTTTGAATCTGCGCACCCTCGCGGGAAGCCCCCTACACAATGCTCATCACTGCAGCTTTGCGAACGGCCAGCCCGTTCAAATGGGGTAATCAATCGTTTAGTTTCCATTCGGAATATCTGCTTCATCAAGCTAGCTGCCTAGTTATCACTAGCATACCCCTCGTTGTCCGAGTCGTCCTGCTCCCACTTGGGCTGGGCCGACTTCTTCTTCAGCCCTTCCTTTGTCGCCGCGACCCCGCCAGAAGTGAGGTACAGGAACGTCGTGTCCTTGTAGTTGTCGAGGTGCGTGAAAAAGGTGTTGAACCTGCGGTGCGTTTAGCAAGCGTGTCCCACGTTGGACATGGTGTGTGTGTGTGTACTTACTGGTTCCCCTGCGCCTCCTCGCGGAAGATACGCTGGTAAATCTCCCTCTCCTTGAACTCCTGGATTTTATCATTGTACTTTGCAAAGTCAATCTTCTCGCGCCCGTTCGCCTTGGCAACCTTGTCGTTGTAGCTGTCAAACACGGGCCTCTCGAGGAGCAAGCCCAGCCCTGGCGCCTTCGGGATACGAACGACGTTGTTCTCGAAGCTTTCAAGCATAATGTTAGGGTCTGAGCCGCACCGCACTGTCAGCGCAGCCATGCTGACCATTTTGCGAATCTGGTGCATCATGAAGCTTTGTCCGTGGACTTTGAGGCTCAGCCACTCGGTATCGTTGATGATGATGGGTTTGGGGGCCATTTTGAAGGATTTGATGTACCGCTTTGCGCTCGAGTCGGTGAACTTCTTCTGGATCGTGTAGTTGTGGTAGCGGCGGGTTCCAAGGTAGTTGTTCAGTGCGGCCTGAACGCGTTCCTGGCGGGCGGGGCTGATGCGGTAGGCGCGTTTGGCGTCCATGATGGCTTTTTTGAGGGCTTTGACGGCTTCTTCGAGGGCGGGCTTGTTTACAATACCGGAGGGGAGTGGGATGGAGCCGTCGGTTTGGTCGTCGAAGGTTGTTGTGGGGTGCTGGGCTTCGACCTGACCGACGGCCTGCTTGGCCTCGCTTTCTGCTGCGTCCTTTGCGGCCATGGCATCCGTCTCGTCTTTCAGTGCCTCGTCGATCGAGGCTTCGATAACAGGGTCTTGGTCCTCGGGCGCGTCTGTTGCGTCGGCAATGTACAGAGCCTCTTGCACAAGAGGTCGAATTGAGTCGTCCAGTGTCTCGAGAATGGGCTTGATCGACTTCTCCTCAACCTCCGCCCAAAAGTCCGCGACCTCGGCTTGCCTCTTGCTGTACTCCTCAAGATCGCCTGCCTTCTCGGCCTCCTCGACCAGCTTCTTGCCCATGAAGCTTGATGGATGCGGGGGGAGGAATGAGTGCGTTGGGATGAGGTACTCGTACCATCGTGAATCGCACGCCTGGTAGCAGCTGAAAGAGCCCGTCGTTCGCTGGATGCCCCATACCCGAATCTGCTCAGACAAGTTGGCGTTGATCTTATCCACGATATCTTCGTCCTCGATGATCAGCTTCAGGGAGATGACGTTGCCAGCAGCGTGGACGCCTTTATCGGTGCGTGCACAGCGCACGAGGGCAGACTTCTTGGGATCGTCGGCGTTCGCTTTCGAAATTGCGCCGGCCGCAACGAAGGCCTTGAAAAGATCACCCTCGATTGTTTTTTGCTTGTTGTCGATCTGCATGCCCTTGTAGCCAGTGCCAGAGTAGCCCACCATGACGGCGACTTTGCGCTTCGGTCTGCGCTCTTCCGCAGCAACCTCCTCGGCAGAAAAAGCTGAGGGCAGCGCGGGCTTGTCATTCTCGCCCTTTTCTTGAGCTTCCTTGTTGCGTGCCTGCTGTTCGGCGTTGCGACCTCGCCTATCTAATTGCTCGGTGCTTGCTTAGTTAGAGAAAGACAGGGAACAGAAGCAAGAGGACTCACGCGTGCTCCTTACGGCCCATATTTCTCTTCTTATTCGGACGGCTGCCGTGGTGCATGCTGCCACCTCCGCGGCCTCGCCTGCGGTCGCCGCCGTTGTCCCATTTCCGCTTGGCGTCGCGATTCGACGAGCCGTTGTCAGCCATAGCGAGAGTGGGAGACTGCGCGGAAGATGTCTCCTCTGAGAGAGCAAGAGCATAAGCAAGAGAGTGCGGGCTGCAGGTAAATGTGGGGAGCTTCGATACTATCGTGGAAATTTCGCGGCAGGTACGCGCCTCACCGCCCGCGCTACCGCTCTAGTGGTTATCACGGCTGCCTTAAGTGTCTCAACGTCTGCCTTCTGACACCACCACACTGTCACGTCAACTTGCTCGCGGACAGTAGTAGATCCAGTGGACCAGGGACTGAGAGAGCTTTGGAGTATAAGAAAAGGGTAGCCTTCGCCACCTTAAGCAGCGATCGAGTCCGGCGCATGCAGACAAAGGACGTATCTGCCTCCTCGTGCTGAGGAGACTATATTCATTCTCGCCATCGAGCGTATCCCATCCATTCACCGCCGACATGGGTAAAGATCCTCTAGAGACGGCGAAGCAGCTCGTCAAGATAGTCGTCCGCATGTTCTACGAGACGGAGCACATTGTCCTCCTGGATGCCCTCTGTTACCATGGCGCCTTGCATGTGTCAGACATGGTCCAGATTCTCGACGCCGGCAAGAACTCAAAGTATGTCGGGAAGCTGGTGGGTAGGCTGAAGGAGGCAGGCTTGTGCACAACGTATGTACAGTCTGGAGAGGTAAAGTCGGAATGTAGAAAGCTGACAGACACAGCTACACCGAGCAAGTGAAGCGTGACGGTGCGACAAAGCTCTCGAACCGCGAATGGTACTACATTGACTACCGCCGTGCCATCGACTCTACCAAGTATCGCATTCACAAAATGCACGAGCGGATCAACAAGGATGCCAAACCCACAACCGAAAAAGCAGAGCTTTCGTGCAAGCGCTGCAAGTCTCAGTACACCATGATGGACGTGCTCGACAATCCCGATCCTCAGGCTCGGGCGTCAGGCTTCTTGTGTATGAAGTGCAGCTTTCCTCTTGACGAGATTGATGAGGGAAATCAGCATGATGCGGATGACACTCCAGCGAGATTCAACAAGCAGTTCAAGCCGCTGCTGGACATGATGAAGGTCATCGATGAGCTCAAGATACCATTGATCGAAGGCAAGGATGCGGTCGATACGAAGATCGATCTACCTCGCGACAAGATCATCGATCCCGGAACGAAGCTGGAGGTTGTAGACACAAACTACACAAGACCTACAGCTGTCAAGGGTCTTGCTGCAGAGCGCGAGAAAATCAATGTCCAGATTGCGTCCACAGCGGAAGAGAATGAAAAGCAGGCAGCAGCCGACAAGGCTCGCCAGGAGAAGATCGCCGCACAGAACCAGCTGCCAACCTGGCACACTGAATCCACGGTCATTAAGGACGCTGGCGGAGCTGCTGCAGGTATCAAACAAGACACCAATGGCACAAGTGGGACGACCATCAAGACAGAGCAAGCCGATGGCATCACCACGACGCAGAATCTGGATGATGTCTTCGCTCAGATTGAAGCCGAGCGTCGCAAGAAAGAACAAGAGGAGGACGACGATGAAGACGAGGATGAGGATGAGGATGAGTTTGAGGATGTAGCTGTCGGCACTCCAAGTGACTTTCCTGACGCTAAGCGGGTGAAGGTTGAGTCGTCTGCGGCAGCAACGCCTTCCAACGTTGCGACTCCCGTCTCGAATGGCAACGGTGGTGAAGAGAGCGAAGAAGACGAGTTTGAGGATGTTTGAAGAATCACATTGCATAGCGCCGGCGTTATGGTTCGTATGATGTAGAGTAATGCTCACGCTCGGCGTTGGGTTATCAAACCCGGATGGGAAAACATGTCCTATATTTCCTGAGCAGCCCACAGAGAGGCCCTTCTTCTTTGGGGAGTTGCGCAATAAAGTTTGTGAACGCTATCATACCAAAATTATATCTTGTCAGGCATATTTTCAAGCATACATGGTGATGCCACAGTAGAACGGTAGCGCACAAGCCACACCAAAGAGACAGCTAGGCGACATCCCACCTCTCCCCGCGTGCTGCACCGCGACCTCCGCATCCACCCCGGCCAGCGCCACTCCCAGCCCCTTAGACATAAGATTGCGTCGCGGATGGATACCAGATAAGGAACGACTTTATTATGGCCAAATCACTTTCAGCGCTCCTCGCGCAAACTTACATTGAGGACCACGACGAGACTCTCCGCGCCGCCAACGCCGAGATCAAGAAGAACAGGAGCAATGTAGAAGCCCAGCACGCCAAGGCGATCGCGCTGCTGCATCTGGACGACTTCGAAGGCGCGCTGAAGGTGTTCGAAGACGTCAAGGAGCTGCAGCAAAAGGCGCAATTTGAATACGCATACACTTTGTACAAGACTGGCGATGCCACGAAGGCTGTACAGATCGCACAAAGCTCGGGCGCAAAGTTGGATCGCAAGACACAACATATCCTTGCCCAAGCCGTAGGTGATTCATTTCGGAGATTGAGACAATAGGGCTAACACGGCCAGGCATACCGGTCAGAGAACTTCGCGCAAGCAGCAAAGGTGTACAAGGAGCTGGCGAGCCACCCTGTCGAACAGGAAGCTTTTGACATCAACATCAATGCTGGCGCTGTGGACGCTCAATTGGAGTGGACAGGACAAGGCGAGCTGGCACAGAAGAAGAAGCCTACGCGGGAAGATCTGGAGGCTTTCGAGACGGCTTTCAACGCAGCATGTGGGAGCATATCGCGTGGGGAGTTGGCGCAGGGAGAAGTGTGTCTGAAGAGGGCCAAGGACCTCTGCAATGCGGTGGAAGACTTCACCGAGGAGGAGAAGAAGGCCGAGATCTTGCCCATCACAGTGCAACAGGTGTATGTGCTCACGCAGATGGGTAAGATTGACGAGGCAGAACAGCTGGTATCGAGCATTCCTTTCGCTGAGTGAGTCCTGACGGCCTTGGTACCAATGGTTCTCACTAACGTTATGCAGCATCAAGGATCTCTCCGTTCGCTACATCGCGCAAGTCAACAGCATCGCCGCGTCAAAGGAGCACTCGAACCCGTACCTGTCCCACCGCCTCTTCCACTCGTCGCCGAAGCCACCAGTCACCAACCAGCACTTTTCATTCCAGGCAAATATCTTGCAACAAGATGAATACGTTATTTCGCTCCTTTCGCAAAAGACTGCCGGTGTCGCCTCGTCGACCGAGAAGGTCATCAAGGCGTCGCCCTCTCCATCTTTATCACCCGCCGTCAACATGGCTGGCGTCATCAATGCTGCAGCTCACACACGGAACGCCGAGACTGAGAAGGCAGCGCTGAAGGAGATCGTGCCGCTACTGGAGAAGAGGCCAAACGATGTTGGTTTGATTCTCACCATCGCGCACCTTTACATCCTTACCAACAATTACGCTGCCGCCACCCACCTGCTGGAATCATTCTTCAAGCGCCTCGAGCAGAGCGGCTCCGCCTCAGATCTCGATGTGCGGTTTGCACCAGGCCTGATTGCATCGCTCGTTTCCCTGTACACACAACAAGGGAGGCCAGGTGCAGCGAAATCCGAACTCGCCAAAGCAGCAGAATACTGGAGAACGCCGCACAAGTCCAAGACAGAGGCACCATCGAAGTCTCTCATGGTTGCCGCCGGCACAGCTCTGCTCGACGCACACAACCTCGAGAACGCAAAAGCAGCCGGCGCAATCTTCCAAAGCCTGTACGAACAGGACGATGAGGACCGCGCCGCCATCGCCGGCCTGATCGCCGCACAAAGCATCTACGACCCTTCCTCCATCCCCGCCGACCTGCTCGCCTACCTCCCCGAAGCCAATCGCCTCGTTGCGGACGTCGATGCCGCAGCCCTCGAAAACGCTGGCGTTCCCACAACCACCACCCTCGTCTCTGACGCACGCAAGCGCAGCATCGCGCCCACAAAGGCCGTCGCGCCGCGCTCGAAGCGCTTGCGCAAGGTGCGCATGCCCAAGGACTTCGACCCGAACAAGAAAATCGACGCCGAGCGGTGGTTGCCGATGCGCGACCGCACGTACTACCGCCCGAAGGGTAGGAAGGGGAAGAAGAGGGCCGAGGGCTTGACGCAGGGTGGGCCCGTCGCCGAGGAGAAGAAGGTCGAGGCTAAGAAAGAGCAAGGGAAGAAAGTGCAGCAGAAGAAGGGAAAGGGGAAGAAGTAAAGGGGATTGCAGAGAATGGAAGGCGCTATGTAGCATTTAGCTATGAGTGTACAAGATATGGAAAGATTCAGAAGTTGCTTTGCAACGAAAATTTTTGCGTCCTGCGAATTATATGTGTACATTATTCTCAAAGGCTCTGCATGGTCTTGAGTATCTGCAGAGTTCCTCTCACGCTGATGATTTTTACACTTGTCTTTGCGCCACTGAAGACAGGGCAGTCGGAACTCGTCGTGTGAGATCCGCAACCTACGACTGCTGTACAGTGCTCGAGCAAAAAGCGACCTCTCGTGGCTTGACAGTGACTGCAGACTCCGATTTACAATCCAGGGTTAAGCACTTTATTATTACGAGAAGTCCTCATCGCGCACCTGGGGTTCAGTGATGGACATTCACCCTGCTGTCTTGACTGATTCAAAACCCGACGGTACGATGTGCTTTTCATCCCCTGCAACAAATGATCGCAGTGATTTTGTGTGAGACTCGACCCGACGTCGAGGCTCTATCGGTGCTTCAACGGATGACTTTGCGTTCACGTACGCGAAAGGGTGATAGTGGGGACTTGTGCAGGATGTGTAAGATGGTGAGACTACATACAACAGGAGCGTGTGGGGTAGGGTATTGGGGCTGGCCTTCTCTGTAACCCATGGCACAGTTCTCTACACAAGCTACTTGGAGGAGCCGCAAATCGATCTCAACACGATACACTTGAGAATTCGCCCAAGGTCCAACCAAAGGCTAGAGGATATAATATGGAATGAAGGGTAACACGTACCAAGCACCCACCGTTGAGCTACTATGAATACACGATATAACCTCGCACCTTTCTCTTCAATCCTTATCCCATTCCAATTCCCAGTCCAGGCATAGCCCAAAACAAAGTTATCATCTCATCATGTCATATCAACAATGAAACGCCAAAGACCGAATACAACAACACGCGCCCTCTTCACTTTCTTGAACTCGCCATCTCGCCGTAACGACCGCGCTCCTGTGTCGTGTCGTACGCCTGCAGCACGCGAGCCTGACTCTCATCTGTTTGCGAGAAAGCGTAGCCGCGCTGCTTGCGCATGCGCTGGACTTGGCGGACTTTGCGGATGGCTTTTTGGAATTGCTCCATTCTGCGGAGAAGGTATTAGCTGATGGTTCTCTCACTAAAGCATTGAATCGTGCAGCAAAGGAATAACGTACCTCGGTCTGTAGTCTTGGATGTTGTACTTTTGGATTTCTTGTACGTGGTGGTAGCTTTGCGGGAAGTACATGCGTTTGGCGTACTTCCAGGCAAAGTCTCGGATCAGACAGAGTGGGGGCAGTACGATGACCATCGCCCAGAACCTTGGGTCAGGGAACAGGCGCTGGATGACGCCAATGTACTCGTTTGAGATGTTGGTCATGGGCGCCACGGTCGCGTATATGGGCATGAGAATGAACCACAGAACAAACGAACCAGGAATGGCGAGGACTGTGTACTTGGTCCAGATGTTGGTGATGAGACTGGCTTTGAGAAGGACGGTAGCTAGGTTAGCGGTGTATGATGCCGCGCCCCACGTCCAGTGGCCAGCGTTGCGGCCATCCCATTGCGGCCAATCCCAGAGAATGAAGGCTTGCGAGCCGAAGTAGAGGATCAACGAGTGGTAGAAGCCGTTTGCTACCCAAGACCAGAAGGAGTGCATCTTGAAGAAAACACCTTCTTGACTCAGGCGGTAAAGTTGCGGGTAGCGGTCGAGGAGACGAGCACTAACGAACTGATCGAAGATACCAAGGACGAACGGCGGAGCCGCGGTGAAGAAGACGTTGTAGAAGGTCAACGTCCAAGATTCGTAGATGATCTGACCAGAAAACGCGTTCTGGAACGAGTACCAGAATTGCGTCATGAACATGGCAATGTTCTTGTAGAAGGAATACAAAATGACCTTGCTGACACGCTGGTAGCTCCAGGCTCCGTGGACGAGAAGCAGCTTACGCAGATAGCGGAACTGGCCAATAGAAATATCGGCACTTCGTGCTGCCTGCAGACCTTCCATTCCACTGATACCAACACCAACATGGGCGGCTTGAATCATGGAAACATCGTTCGCACCGTCACCGATAGCGAGGAGAATGGCTTTGAGATGGCGCTTCACAAGCTTGACGACAAGAGCCTTTTGTAGAGGGGAGACACGGCAGCAGATGAGAGCCTTGCACCTGACGGCTAGGTCAAGGAACTCCTTCTCAAGATCGCGCTCCAGGGCGTAAGTAAGGGATTTGCCATCGATGACCAGAGCCAGTACGTCCATCTCAGCACCTCCCTGACCTTGGCTCATGATAGCATTGTACTTCTTAGCGATGTTGTCTCGTGTTGCTTCCTTCGATTCTTCGTTGATGATGAGCAGACTCATGTCTTCGCTAATCAGCTTGCAACTCATGCCGATGTTAATTGCAGTTTCCTGTCGGTCACCAGTCAAGACCCAGATCTTGATGCCCGCAGATTGCAGAGTCGCAATCGTGTCTGGCACACCATCCTGTAGTTTGTCCTCGATTGCGGTTGCTCCAAGCAGCGTAAAGTCATGCTCAATGAGCTCAGCAGCCTTGTCCAGCTCGTCAGCACGGTTACCACTGACTGTAGTTTGCGCCGTGTTGAAAATCTGCCACCATTCCTGGAACTCGGCCTCGGAGACCTCGCGCATAGCAAGACAAAGCGTTCGTAGACCTTCAGCAGCATACTCTTCGAGATGAGTCAGTGTGGTCTCGACATGTGGGTTGTTGTCCTTTGCCAGACGTTCAAGTATGACAGTGTCAGCACCTTTGCAGAAGCAAACAATCTTGCCCTCAGGTGTGCGGAAGATAGTCGACATGCGCTTTCTAGTTGAGTTGAACTCGCAGACAGCCAAGAGTTCATACTCTTTCTGCTGTCCATCGACTTCCATGATGACAGCTCGCGGTTTCCTGGCTGTGAACTTGTAGCCAAGCAATACCGCACCCTCCACCAGAGCACCTTCGTCAGGAGACGCGGCTTGGTACTTGATTACGCCCTTCTCGCCCCCTCGTTCAGGAATGACAGTATGACATGTCGAAAGAAGAGTCAAGAACTGATCGATGATGTACCTGTTCTGGTGCGTCTGTCGGTTATTCTCCAGCTGCTTGAAGTCGTGAATGCCGACCTCGAGTCCGTCTTCAACAGTAGCTCTCCTATCCTCGGGGATTTCGTCTGCGTATTGGATTCCAGCAATTGATGCTTGCTTAAACTCCATCACGTTACATGTTAAAGTGCCTGTCTTGTCAGAGAAGATGTACTCGATTTGGCCAAGCTCTTCTACCAGCGATGATGTTCGACAGTTTGCCGGAGTGTCTGTGGGCTCGTAGTAAATGTCGAGATCGGAGTCGATCAGCGAACCAGTGTAGTACTTGACGATTTCGATCGTTACGAAAAGAGAGATGGGTACCAGGTTCGAATACAAGACCCAATACGTCAGCAGATCGGAAAAGAACTGCTTCGCTCCATTGAATTCACCCAGTCGAAGATACTCGAGATTCTTCGCTCGAGTTGATCGAATGATCACATCTCCAACAGAGCTGACAACACTGAGACCAACAAGAATTACAACAAGCATGAGAATTTGTTTGTTGACCATTCGCTCCACGGCTGTCGTCTTGATTGGCGTTGCGGTGGCGTTCCTCATGAGTTTTGTTTCGTGGCCCGTGAACACAACTACACCGTGAATCCACTGCGTATTGCGAAGGGTAGCCCCACGTAGCAAAAGCTGGTCAGGCTGCAACGGTAGTTCTTTTTCTCCACCTCCGGCTGCGATGGTCAAAGTCGCTTCGTATGTGTACAAACTACTGTTAGGTTGTTCTGATCGAATCTTGCCGCCTAGCCTACCAAGATCGGAAGGACTAACATAGTCTGCAGTTTCTGGGATGGCCTGCTTGATCTTGAGGTTGGTTTCTCCGTCCAAGTTGGCGGTTTCGATATAGCACAGACCCTCCGGCTCGGACGACGCAAGCAGTACAATGTCAGCGGGAAACGGATGTTCAGATTCGACTCGAATGATGTCACCAACGGCAACATTGATCCATTTTGTGTCTTCAAAGGAAGACCCCTTGAGCACTTGCGCCTTTGAGTTGTTCAACTGGGAGTCTGACTGTTTACGCCTGTAGTCTTCGACGTATTCCTTGACTGCGGACACAAGTAACACAATAAACAGGGGAACGATGGTGGTGTATCTTGAAGTGGGCGAAATTCCGGGTATCTGTTGCAGTGCTGCAGTGAATAAGAAGAACAAGTTGGCGTATTTCGAGAACTGCTCGTACAGAAACTTGGGCAGAAACGTGATAAGGTTGTACTTTGTCGTCGATATGTGATTGTCGACGTACTTATTTGCGGCGTTGGCAGGCGGATTGTTGAGTTGAATCATCCTAGGTCCCAGAGTCGACGGGTCTGGTGCTCCCCGCCCGAAACCGAACTTGAAAGTGCCTGAGCTGGGCTTCTTTGTTTTCGCGGGTTGCCCTTCGTCGTGCGCACTTGCGCCTGACTGGCCCTGCTGCGCCGCATGCTCGGTCAATGGCAGGTCCATCTCCGAATACTCATTGCCTCGGCCCAGCATGTTCTTAACACGGCCAGTAAGGCCTCCACCGAGACTCAGGATACTATTCCTGTTGTGGTTCTTCTTGGAAGCGCCCCGTTGTAGGCCTGGCGATGTAGGGTCGAAGGCGCTGCCAGCAGCATAGTAGCCCTGTGTGGAGCGTCCATCATCGTCGATAGGTATGTCGGCGTCGGAGTAGCGCTGGTAGTTGTTCAAGTCGGACGTTTGCGAGTATGCTCTGCTTCCTTCTTGCAAATATGGCGTCTGCCCTGCTGGTGCGCCAGGCCCTCCCGGCAAGTTCGACGTGTTCGCTCTGCCTCCAACGAACTCATCATAGGACACTGACGGCCTGCCCGGCGGCGCAGTGTCAGAGCTGTCGATGTCGAAGCGTTCGAGGAGGTTTTCATCGTTTACGGGCGGCCGCGCGCCAGAATAATACTGCGGTTGGGGCTCGTCGAAGTCGATCAGGTTGTCGTGGTGAGGCGGCTGTCCTCCAGGCCGGCCGGCCATTGCGGCCTTGAAATGTGTGAAGCCTTATCCGGACAGCTCTGATGCTATCCAAGCTCTTGCAAGCCTCCCAGCTTCTGCAGGTTCCGTATGCGCGCTGCGTTTGAGGTGCAGACGTGGGCGGAGGTGGTGCGGAGCTGCGTAAGCTATCCTGGAATAGTAACACCACTTGGCTGACGCCGGGGTCTGTGAGGAATGCGCGTTTGTTGTCAACTCGAGATGGTAGTGCAATGTGCGGTGCGGCGAGGGATTGCCAAAAAGGCTCCTCGTCTCAAGAGCGAATTCAACGTTTCGGGGTCTGACGGGCTGGGAATCTTGGACGGCAGGTACAAGCTTGGACGTTCGTGAGGCAGTGCCTACCCGGACCCTAGGTCTTAACGTGCAGCAAGCGCGACTCTGGCAACCTGAAAGTGTACTCGTGGTCTTTTTGCAAGCCCGAGCGAGTCTCACAGCAGTGTCAGGCCCAGTACGAGTGCACGCCCCGTTCTGCAGAATAACTTGAGGTTATTACTCACTGCGCCACGCATGTTCATTTACTGGTGCCTGCTGCACCCCGTTGGCGTTACGTTGCGCGCCCGGCGCCAAGTCGTTCTCCACCTTCGAAGCTGAGATCGCAGGTCGAAAGGTGCTCTGCGCTCGAGCCTTTCCAAGTGAAGATGATCATTGAGGGGCTCAACATTACACACCCCGTGTCAGGGGAATCGCAACTAATGCGATTGAGTCGAGATATCTCAAATAGCCCAAAGCGAATATGTTGCAAGCAGTTCGCGGGGCTTTCTACATCGTGCTGCTCAACCTACCAGTGTTTGGATGAGAGACACCTGCGTCATCACATGCTGTGGTGAGGCGGGTGGAGTGATACGAGGGCTGAGGCGAGCTCAAAATAGCTGACAGCGTACTAACATTCAACGCCTCACTGGATTTCAAGCTGCGGCTTTTCGGCGGTCAAGATATGTTCCATGTATTCCGAGTTGCAAGAGCAAAGCCGTAAGTAATCAGCACGCATATTCAACATCGCTGCATTAGAAGGAACCTCAGATATGGGTAGTAATTACTGGTTGAGTTCGTCCTCTGTCTTGCCTTCCCATAATCGTCTTTTCCGCCGATGCCAATTGCGACTTGTCCTTGACACTGAAGATTGGCGTCTCGTCCGTAACACCGCCATGGGTGGATCTTCATCTGGGACCGCAGGGACGATAGGTGCCGGTGAGCTGCTGCTTCGAGTACCCAGCTTCAGTGAGAGCAAAATGAAGACACCCGCAATTAGAATTGCAAGCAATAGCATAATCTTCCTCTTGATGGTCCTCCTCTGATAACCTGAAGCTACCTTGAGCTCTTTGTCTGCCTCTTTTACATCTCTGTTCATGTTTTCCACGTTGTAGTCGATGCGGTCGAGCATACTGCCTTGATCGATGACCATAGTCTGCAATTCCTGGAAAATGTTCGCCAGCTCAATGATACCCTGTGCAATATCCTCAATCTCGCGCTCGCGTTGGGCAATCAATGCTTCATTAGGATCGTGGCGCATGCGTTGCTGCTTCGTCTGGAGGGTCGTCGATTGAGCAAAGGAGCGGTCGGCATCCGATTCTTGCATCGCTGGGTCGTTGTACGGGTTCTGTACGGGCGTAGAAGCTCGAAATGGCGAGGCAAAACCACCGAGATCTTTGAGTTCTGTCCGGGTCAGATGAAGCTTACAAGAAACTTGGAGGTGGATTGCCTACTCTTCAAATACGCAGACTGCTTCTTGCGGAACATGGCGCTCACCTCGCCGACCCTTGTGGCTAGAGAGATCTTCAGGTTTTGTGCCATGACCTCCTCGCCCTGGTTGATGTTGCCCTGCTGCTTTGCTTCGCGCACCATCATCTCTATTCTTTTGATGGCCTGCTGGCATCTTTGGAAGCCTCTTGTGATCTCTTGCGTCAGCTGCTCAATCTCGCGCTCCTCCCTCTTCTTCACATCCTCGTCGTCGAAGCCTGGGAGAATGTGCTTCTGGTGTAGCTGGTCGAGTTTACGCGTCTGTTTCGCTATCTCTGCAAGCTGGTCGGTGATCTCGTCCTGCACGTCCAGCCAGCGAGGCGGCAGCAAGTCCATCTCGATCACGGCATCGCCGTCGTCCTCAAAGGCACCACTGGACATGAGCCCCTGTCGCTCCTCCGACATGCGTCTGCCGTCGCCAAAGCCATTCGTGCTTGGTCCGCCATAGCGCGTCTTCTTCTGGGGATGGTGCGAATAAGATTGGCGGTAGGATATGAAGCTATACAGGCTACGTCAGCGAGAACACATTCAAAGCACAGCTGCGCAGCGTACAGGTTGGTCCGGTCTCGCCACATGGCGGGTAGGCGAGCTTCAATGCGCAGTTATCATGGCAGTCGCAAGCTTCAAGGGATCTCTAGCGCACGAGCAGGCTGGGTCTTTGCAGTTGGCAATAGTCGGCTTCGACGGTTGGAGCCGCACCATCGCAGGAGCACTGGTGCTGGGGCCGGGCAGCATCCGCCCTTGCCGTTCTGGGCGGCCTAGTTCTCTCCAACACCGCTAAGTGCCCGTGCCAATCTGACAGCCAAACAACTCTCCAGCCGCAAACACGGCCAAACCTCCTTCACACCACCCCGGGCCTATATATATCCCCACAGTAGCCTGCACACATTTACCGGTTATTTACCGCTTTACTTCACGCTTTCTCTGCCAACCCACATCCCACAATTAACATGGTGTGTGAGCCCCGCGTTGCCCTCCGCGCCCATACCCCGCCCTGGAAATCAACACAGCGCCAGCCAGCTGGGCGAGGATCGAGAATTGGACTGTTGCTAACAGAACATCGCAGGCTGACTCTCTCACCGAGGAGCAAGTCTCCGAGTTCAAGGAAGCATTCTCTCTCTTCGTGAGTATTTCTTCACCCCTGTACGGCGTGCGGTTGCCTGGTGGCAGCATGTGCTCCTCTCAACAACAGCTTGCTGACTCTCTCGCCAACAGGACAAGGACGGCGATGGTTCGTAGCCCCTCCCCAGCACAAGCGCACGACGACAGACTACGCATCAAGACGCTCCTCAATCAGATGCATCGCAAATGCCACGAACGTCCTGTTGCTAGCCCCGAGCGCCCCTGCACTGCGGCACAGCTCCCTATCACACGGACTACAATTTCAGAGCGCATAGCTGACAGTGGTATTTTACAGGTCAGATCACCACCAAGGAGCTCGGTACTGTCATGCGCTCGCTTGGCCAGAACCCCAGCGAGTCTGAGCTTCAGGACATGATCAACGAGGTCGACGCCGACAACAACGGCACCATTGACTTCCCCGGTACGGACCTAGCTTCTCCAGGGAGAGAGAAACACGGCTGACAACATTTTTTTTTAGAGTTCCTTACCATGATGGCCCGCAAGATGAAGGACACTGACTCTGAGGAAGAGATTCGGGAAGCATTCAAGGTCTTCGATCGCGACAACAACGGCTTCATCTCTGCTGCCGAGCTGCGCCACGTCATGACCTCGATCGGCGAGAAGCTCACCGACGATGAGGTTGATGAGATGATCAGGGAGGCTGACCAGGACGGTGACGGCCGCATTGACTGTAAGTTATTTTGTTTGCAGAGATAGAACGTCAGCTAACATTTGGCAGACAACGAATTTGTCCAGCTCATGATGCAGAAATAAGCGGCGGACTCGCATATTTGGATGATTACGCATACCATGACGGTGTCACGGCCAAGATCTGATTGCGACGAGTAATTGAGCAGGTTTCTACATATTGGGGGCCAAGCCGCTTGCTCGCAAGACCCAGTTTGCTAATTCCTTATCAACGTCTTCGAGAGACGACTCTATATCCTCAATACATTTCTCCTGCGCCTTACGTATTTGCCCATCCCTGAACAAACTGTCAACTGCAGATGCGCTCCGCTGCGACGCGTGTCCGCGCAAAATGATCGACCACAAGTTTTATATTATTGGAACAAAGATCCACAGGGCTAATCTCGTTCCATGAAAGCAGGGTCTCACAGTATGGCGGTGCACACAAGCTCCCACTAGCCTGTGGGCCCAGTGGCAGTGCTGGAGCCCGTTTGCAGCCATACATTTCATCACAAACTACCGGTATGTTGTCTTTTACGATCCTCTGCATCGTCGACAGTCATTATCCCTACTTAGTACTAATACAGGCATTTGCCATGCAGTCCTGGTAGCTGTGCCTTTGCAAATTATAACCAAACCTAACGCCTTGCTGCACCACCATAGTAAAGTGCCTGATGATTTCATTCAGACCGTTGAATTCCGTAAAGATAGAAATCATCGCCAGATCTGAGCTAGCTGTTGCGTCTTTGTAGCTTCCGTGATGCACAGATAGAGCTTCACCATCTCGGCCCGTTTTGGGAAAAGCAAATACCATCACCATGCCCAGAAAACATCCCCAAAGCACTTCAAAACCTGTATGGACTCCAATCATTCTGCCTTGGAGGTCCCATAAGCCATCCATGTGAGTCGCGCGCACGAAGCCAGTCCTACTGGCCATTGTTGACACTCGTGAACCCCGCATCCCGCATCTCGGTATCCCCATTCTGCGGCGCCTCGGGATGCTGCGGCGGCGGCTGCTGTGCTCCCGAGTACGCGCGCGGTCGCCCGCCCTCGCTCTCCGCAGGTACAGGCGTGCGACGCTCGGCATCATACGCAGGATCGAAGTAGGCGCGCGGCGTGGGCGTCTGCTGAGTCTGCGGCTGCATGCCCGGCAGCGAGTGCAGCGGCGGCAGCGCGGTCTGGGTCCCGTTGACGGCGGAGTGAGATGCGTGGGGGGAGGCAGACGCGCCAACGCTGCTGAAGAAGGGGTTGGTGTGTCGCGAGGGTTCGGGTGTGCTTTGAGCGCTCGACATGGGGTTAATGGCGTGAGGGTTCGAGATGGCGAGGTGGGTGCCGTGCTCGCCCGGTGAAGCGGCCTGCGGCGCGCCGGAGTGCGCTCTCACGCTGCCTGGAGCTGCGCTGGTGCCGGCAGCGGGTGGTGTGGCCTTTCTGTGACTGCGCTTGCTGCGAAGGGGCTTGTCGGTGGGTGTTGGGGGCGGGCTGGAGCTGTGGTCTGAGTCGTCGACGCTGTACTCTTGATGCCTTTGTAGCCGGTCTAGGAGAAAGGCGCGCTCAAGGCGCATCTTTTGGATTCCGCGGTTCAGGCGCTGGATGCGTTGTCTTGTGCCATCGTTGTTCTCCTCGATATCGTTGATGCGCCGGCGTAGCTCGATGCACTTTCGGTAGTAAGCGGCCTCGACAGACGGTGGTAGATCTTTCTGCGAGAAGGCTCTCGCTGCTGCAAGTCGATTAGTTCATTGGAGCTGCATGTTGGAAAGAGCGCGACGCGCTGGATTGCGAATGCGCCGTACCTTGTTGAGGCATGTTTGCGGATTATCAAGCGCTCTGTAAGATGTAGTCTCTTCCCTGAGATTGTGGTGGGGAGAACTGGAGTTACAAGATTTCAGGATTGTCTGTGAGGAGGTAGCTGTCAACGTGGTTGGGAATACGCCCAGAACAAGCGGATGGAACGCGGTTGTGCCTGGAGCTTCCACGGCTAGCTTCGAGGTCCGTGCCCCTTGAGCTTCCTCAAAACTTGGGTGTTGATAATCAAATTTAACACGACGTCGACCTACCAATTGCTCGGAAGACTTGCTACAGAAGAACATAGAGTCACACCAGTGCTGAGCCAGGATACTTGTTCATCACTGACCCTTTCGCTCACGATGTTCAATTCTGTCATGGCCTTCCGTACTGAAGAACAACCAACGTGTCTTGCGCAGCCTGGGATGGGCATCCAGGTGATAAATCTTGTGGCGCAGTATCTACCGCCTATTCACCTCTGAAGCTGAGTGTGCATGTATACGATCGTTTACCGGCTAGTTGAATCAGCCTTGTTTGTTCGACGTCTACAAAGATCGTAGCGCATGTGGAAGACTGTTCGTGCGCCACTATATCCTCGAACATCTTGCAACATGACAGGAAAAGTTCAATTTTATCGGCTTGGCAAGTATGTGACGTTGCGGCTGTAAAGAAGGCCATGTACGGCGGTCTAGATTCTGTATCCAGAATAGATCCACATCCACCAGTGCGCTCTTGAATATTGCACTAGATCTGCAAACCGGAATCAGCAGGACATTTGAGGTTTCTCTTCTCCTTTTGACAGGATGTATCTCTAATCGAATGGCTTCTGTGGATCTGACGTCCGGCTCGATGTGAGCGAGGACGACGAAAAGCAGAGTTTGATGTTTCATGGCTTGTAATTAAACCATGTACGGACTCCTGGTCTCGCTTGGTCGTCAAGCAAACGTAAGACAAGCTTCAGTCAGAAAGAACCTTTGGACCATATGCATATAGCTATCACTCCGATGCTAACAAATGGCACGCTGACATCGTCACCCGAATCATAGATTTCGCGGCACGGATGGGAATGGGATGATATGGAATTGTTTGCTCAATAATGGGTGCAGTCCGAACCTGTTACTGCTATGTGCTTTGATGTGCCTACGAAGAGCCAGGTGGTAATTGACTTGTCAGGGTTGGTCCTCGCTCGTCTCAGAGGCGTTGCTGCGGCTGTACGATGATTCCGTTTGGTCACTCAGAGACCGCATCAGTCAGTGGGAAACCGTACGTCGTACCACCGCACCTTATTGGCTAGTGGCAGTGAAAGTAACATCTGATGCCAGAGGAGATCACAAGAGACTGGCTATGACCTTTTGCACGGGATGGCGAGGCACGGAGTGCACGTCAGTGAAGCTCTCAGCGTGGCCATACGATTCCTCTCGAATTACACCAATCACTGGAATAGTAATGGATATCGCTTCTAGGTTCAATGCCGCTTTCTACAAGGCTTTTCGGACGGAGCTGCCTCCAACAACGCTCAAATTCGAAACGAGATCATCCTCGTAAGTACCCTGAAAAACGGGAGTCATGTGAAGAACTTCCCAAGCTCGCAAATTTAGGCTTCCAATGCCACAGCCCAGAAAGATAATAAAATCCAGCTGCAGATAGGAAAGGAACAAGGAAAGAGCGTCAGCAATGAAGGCAATTGCGGCGGCCTCGATGACCCTTCGTTCAGCAACCTGCCTAGGTATGTTTCGGTAAGTGCTTCAACTGTTACGTCACAAATCCGTACTCTCAACTGGCTCCCTTCAAGAGGCAGTCTTTGGGACCAATTTCTTCGTGTTTGAGCTTTTAAAGAAACGTCAGCGATTCTTCATTCGCTGATCCACGGCACTTCTGGGTCGCTGGCTTCTTGATGTCGCGCTGAATGTTGCAACTCTTGCTCTGTACATGGCTCTACTGAAGCATTCAAACAGGGCTCTTGAGGCTCTCTCCACAAGGTGTAGCCTTGTAAAGTACGTGTTGCATGCATACGAAGTGAAATACATTCAGCCCAATCGGAGATCATCTGTTTATTCGAGAGGGGTCAGGATAGGCCAGGTCGGCCCGGCAGAGCGGGAGAGGTTGGTGGGTGTAGGTGACGAGGCTGAAATAGCGGTGGCGTACGGTAAAGTGCTACTGTTGCATCTGACCACTTTGTAGCTAGAGCAGTTCGCAAGCTGCAGAGCCATTGCAGTCAATTTCTCCATAAGGGCGAGAAGGTCTTCCAAATATGGAGCCAAGGTACTGTTGTAATGAAACAGCGAGGAGCCATGACGCACAAGGTTGGAGATATTTATATAGGTAGTGCTGACGTAGATTTCAACATATTGACAGGATCTCTGTACGTATCTGTAAAGTGTCTCTTGGACCTTTTAAGCTGACTGGCTCCGCATCCAAAAGATAAGGCGAACGCGATTATCCAAAGGTCCTCTCGTTTCCAGGAACTTGACCATGCGCTAGTTTTATACGTGCAAAAATTGCTTTCTATTCATGAAGAGGCTGCGAATACGTGAGATTCTGCCGTACGATAGACTACTGCACAGCAGCTGCGAAGTTCGTTTTGAAGGTGAGACTCTCCTTGGATCCGGCCTCTGATGTTTTCATTTTTTTAATCTTATCACCCCCTTCCAGAGGTCTCCCTATCGTGGATCGTTCTGGAACTTTCTCCAAATTCTCCATCCTCAGGTCTTAATAGAAGACTGGATGGCGTATCAACCGAGTGGCGATGGACTTCGGAGTTCCGCGACCCTTCTACATGCCCAGATCCCATTGAGAATGTCCGAAGCTCTAGCGATTCATGACCTGATAAATCGCCTGCGCAGCCTTTGCATTTCATTGCGTCTGGATGCTCACGCACTAAATATGCCTCAATGCACAATTTGAATATTTGCCATACTGTCTGCAGGAAAACCAAATTGGCAACGAGAACAGCCACAATCAGATTCCCGGTGGACTTTAGTTGCGGCACCTGACACAGGTATCTTGCCGAAATGACAGAGGGAAGAACACGCAATGGCCCTGTGGTAGCGCGCTGCTGGGCATCAAAGGGATCGCGCTCCGGTCCAGGCTCGGCGTTTGCCATGTGCTTCTGCATAGTGGTGAAGTTGGCTGTGAAGTATTCAAGTGCTGTCGTATTGGTCAGGATATTTGGTTTGTCGATCTGTCCGAGGTCCGCGAGAACCGTAGAGTATGCAGACTTGGCCAAGGTATCTACGGGTATCCATATATTGGGATATACTTTTTTCTGTCCCAGCTGGCCAATTGTCGCATTCTCTGGGGCACTGTTCGGTGCGATAACGTCGAAGTTGCCGCCGCCCATATCCACGACGAACCGGTAGTCGGGGATTAAAAAGTCCAGATTGACCAGGTCAGTTGGAGGTCCCATGGGTGTGAAGTATATAAAGCCCTTTCGGATTCCCAGTCGACCATCAGCTGTCATGTTCGCGCGGATGTCTTGCATCAACCGCGTCGAATACGCCCAGTAGTTTGATATCAATGACTCGCCCCACCAAAGGCTGCCTTGTGCTTGTTTGTCACGGGAGAGGAATTCCGTTCCAAGGAATCCCTTGTTGACCCATGAGAATGATATTGTTGATGGGACGTAATTGTATGTTTGGGTAACATTGAAGAAAACGGTGCCGAGCGCATTGAGAATTCGACACGTCGCATATGTGCGAACGATAGCGTTCCATTCAGAGTACGATATTTGATTTCCACCCTGGTCCAAAGATTGAAACTCTACTCCGATAGAGTTGACAGAACAATCTTCCAAGATGTTGTTGTGATAGGTCAACGAAGGTAGGAGTGCTGTATGCCCATCTTGTTGTTGCCAGACAGCCATCAGTACATACGATAGCGCGGTCTGATTTGTAAAAAAAAATCCATTAACGGGCAGATCGACAGACTGGCATACTGGTTTTATTTTGGAGGTGAAATAGGATGGCCAACGTCGTAGCCACTGATCCTGCGAGATTGTTGTGTTTGGGTCGAGTGTTGATTGCAAAACTAGGTTGTAACCGCTGGAGGCAAGATTGAGAAAAGTGAAAAGCACGGCGAAGATTATACCACCAAGAACAACTGTCGGCGTGTACCATCTGAACGGCAACGGTCGCGTCAGAGGGTACGTGAAGAACGACTGGTGCCCCTTCGTCATCTTCTGGTTTTACGGTACACCTTTACAACAACAAAAAGTAGGAAGAAGAGCGTAAGATTTCTAGTGTTTATTTGAGCGAAAAGCCACGCTTATATCGGTCAGGAACTATACCGTGCGCAGACTCTTAATGCCCACCGACGCCAGACCTCGCGCTCAGCCTCGCTGAGATAAGCAAGCCAAAAGGTGGCATGATTCGCTGCATAGAGAAGTGAAGGCTAAGATTGTACTTATCTACCCTATCTTGCATGGGACCTGACACTATCGGTACTCAATCACAAAAGTCCAGTCTTAGACTCTAGCTAGAGAAAGCACACTCTGGATACTCTAATTACTCAAGTAAAATACTATGCGCAAGAGCTAGCTACATGTATAACGAAGCTAGTGCAGGAAACACTTGTAAAACTGCGAGACAGATGCAGTAACGCCACGCCTTCGCGGGCGTTGCCGCCAGCGGTAAACGCAGCCCTTTAACTGGCTAAGCTGACGTACGCAGAACGTCTAATACGAATATTGGTATTAAGTGATCTGAGTGTTTATTTGTTCACAAGAAGATTAAGAACATTGCTGTTGTGCGGACAGGAGACAACAAGATCTCCTGATACATGACGGGAAAAAATCAGCACTGTGCTAACGTAGCAGTTCGCGTTCATTACCTACGTTATCGCTGGGCGCCTAAGGGGGCGCACTAGTACACAGCAAGCATTACGCGCTGACAAAAGGTGTACATGTATGGCGTGCTGTTGGCGCGTGTTGCCTGCTGCACATTAGCCTGACTGTTTAATGGGTCTAGGGATGACGCAGCCACAAACTTGGTGACTCTGGATTCCAGTTTGTGTTTCCTGTGTCCGGAGACCCACTTGCTGTAAACGGAAAATTTAAGGACATTAGACAACTGGACAGGGGACAACAAGTTCTCCTACCCAATCCGCGGTCCGTCAAGGTGCTTTTTCAAGAACGTGTTGCGCCGATCGCTGTTTCCAGTATACAAAAGACCATAACCTGTTTACAGGTACTACACCCCACTAACTATTCCTAGACATTTTGCCTACATCCCTAATGCAAAACTCAAAGCAGTTAACAGAATCCGGTTGTACTTACTTCTGGTATGGTATGCAGCCATTAGAATTGGCAGTTCTAGATGGCGTGCGATATACATTACCTAGCCGCCTGCACCTAGCTATGTCTACACAAACCCTCTGAATCATCTGTATTGCTCTCTACTTTAACCTCCATAGATTATCTTGACGCCTTCTGATCACAAGACATGTCTGGTACGACGCCGTAGAGACAACATATCATTATTGTTCTGGCAGATAGGACGCCTGGTGAATTATAATAGTCTGTCTTGCTGACCACTGTGGGCTATCATCACCAGCAAAGTCAGATCTCCAGCAGCAGCTCTTTCCACAACTTCTACATCCTGCCTTTGCATTTTCAACTGTGCCAACTTGAGATCTACAATGTTTTCTAAGCACGTTCTTAGTCTTAGCGCTTTGCCCCCTTCGTTCTATATACTTCTGCTGCCCCAGCGGACAATGCTCACAGTCTTGTGGCCCGTGACCTGACCATTGATCCAGTGTCCTGCGGTGCAAACGTTGGTGTTATCACACAAGAACTGGGCGCAGCGCGCAGCATAGCCCAGAAGGGCAAACCCCCTACCGCGTCCAGCCAATACTACCAAACCATCTTCTCCACAGCGAACCAGAACACTCCCGGTTCTGAGCTTGTCGTCCGGGGCACTTACGGCAAATTATTCGATCTCCCTGCAGACAAAAACAAGAAGTACACGATCGAGTGTAAGACTGATGCCTGTGGGCCGACGAGCAATGCATGGACCGACCCTTCTGAGGGAAAGATTGGGTTTTGCCCACGATGGTTCGACAACGCCGTGAAGGCTAGGACAGTGGACATCATCAACGACTGTCACCCTGGCTCACCCAATTCCGATAGTTGGGCCAATCTGGCATAGTCCAAGGGAAGCAAAGATGTATCGCTCCTGATACCCCCTCGATCATATCACGCTGATCGTGTGGTTCCAGCTTTCACTCTTCTCTATGAGATGACCCATCTCGACTACATAACCAGCGATATTCAAATCGGTAAGCTTATCCGACCCACAATATTCTTAGCTCATATTAATATACCTTCTAGCGCCAGAGATTACGCCTACCAGCTGCAAGGCTACAAAGACCTTGCAGCCGGGACAACCGTGAACCAAAAGCTATGCGGCCAGGGCAAGACCTGTGACCCCATACACTCCATCGACAACGCTGATAGTATCGCTTTGTCGCGGCCGGTGAGTACTTTTCTGGTGTGTGCTGGAAGACGATCACGACGAGCTTGGATGGCCCTATGGCGAACGATGGGACCCCGGACGATCAGGATAATATACATGTACTGTACGTGGTGCCGGTCCCAGTCTTTAAGAGGGACGCTCCTGCCGCGGAGGCTACCGCTATGTATAGCTTAGAGGGCGTTTGTAGCTTATGCTTGTGTAGTTTGGGGTGTGATGCAGATTGCTGCTAGATTTTGCAAAGCGAGAGGAATTTGGTGTTGCATTTGACCTACGGGTACGATGGTTAGAGACGAACTTACCAGGATTGAGCAAGGGGGGACTGTATATAGCTTTACTTGTTTTGCCGCACTTGTGTTGCTGAGGACATTCTGCACATTGTTAACTGACATGAACACTTCGTTTTTTAGAGTCAGGCGCCAGTACATAGGTCTCAAAATATACACTGGTAGCTATATTGAACTGATTGATTCACGCGACAATTTCGAACTGGAATGGAGCTGAGTTTGTGAAGTCCAATTTGAATGTGAGGTAAAGTGAGGTAGAAGCGTGTGGTGGGCCGTGCACACGCTAGCATGGGGCCATGGAGTTCGGGGACCACTTTTTCTATTTGGGGTCTCGGGGCTGAGCTTACTTGGCACAACATTATATGGGAATTCATGTTCTCGCTATCTGTAACATCTCATACTTTCCATTGGAATTGACAATGAGCTTCAATGATTGTGTGATCGAGGAGGGGTATTGGCGCAACTCGCTCGACTCTACCTTTTACATGGACCATCAAGGACAGTTGTTCAAATACTTCCACCAGCATATTCACCAAAAGCCATCAATAGGGTTAAAAGGATCGTTCCACCAATATGCTAAATTGCCAGCAGAGCTGCAGCTGCGCATTATGCAGCATTGCGATGCGCCTACACTCTTCCAACTAATGCATACAACCTGCGGCGTACGCATTGAAGCCACAAAGCTCTTTTTCTCAGATCCAGCAATTTGGTACCGTCTTGAGGCAGATTTTCTGCTTCAACGCCCCTCAGCTGGTGAGTTACTGTACGAACCTTGCTTCCTGGCCAGTGTTAAGCAGCTTGAAATTCATTCTCCACTCTTGAACTCTAGGGTTTGGAGGCCTGATCTAGAGGGGAAGATGTTTCAGTCTTCTGAAGAATGCTCTGAATATGTTGATAAGCATATCAAAGCAAATATCCAGGCTTTCTGGTGCACAATACAACAGTTTTGTCCTCAAGCTAGACGCATCATGTTCACAAGAGATGGAAGGTCATTTCCTGACAAGAACGTGATGATTGACTGCTTCCAAAGGATGGCTCAGTTGTGTCCACAGGGTCTTGATGTCTTCTTCTATACCACTGAGCCGCCAAAAGAGGTTATTTGTCGCCGAAGGAAGAGGATATTGTGGCGATTAAAGACCAGCGACGAAGATATGGCTATGAGAATAACGCCGAAACCCGAAAAGCACTCAAAGGCTCCTAGACTGTTTGTTGTCCCGCCACAGAAGCCCCATCGCGGTCGCGTAGGGGAATTCATCAAAGCACGAACAGACTGGGACAAGTATTGTAGGCAGCGCTTTGCAGCTAAGTTCTATCAAGCAGCGGCTGTAGAGCAGCATTATTTCCAAGGGCGTCACCATCCTTTTGGCTGCTCAGTTGCTGATTGCGATGCATGGTTTGATCAGCCTGAGCAGTACACCACGCACTTGCTCGCGACCCGCCATGGCATGGGCGAAACACCGCCTGGACAAGCTGAAGCCTTAGTCACCGCCAACACCAAGCTTGGATTGATGTTGGAGAAAAAGCTCAAAGAATCGCAGGATAGATTCTGGGATTGGTGGGGAGAGGCAGGCGTTCCCAGTGAGCAACGGACCATGGCCGAGATGGAGGTGATGCATCAATTGGAGCACGATATGCTCTATGCACAGGAAAAGCCAGTCTCGGAACACGCGTTGTTACAATTGATATACGAGGTCGAGATCTGTCACGCGTTGTAGACGGCATAACAAAGGGATTTGTTATGCCGTCTACGTTGATGCTGGTTCACTATAGGCGCTGGTTGCCAAACCAAAACTCATTCTCATAGCTGACCAAAAGTCGCCCTATAGCCCAGAGCAGATAGATAGCAATAACCTACGCACTAAAAACTAGTAGTCTTACTTCAGAGCCGTCGCACTACGAGAATGGCAACGGACTTGTGCTGCACCGCTAACTCAGGCCAGCTATGATTATGGCATTCATTTATTCTTGACTTGACTTGGGTGGGCAAGTACGCGACGTTACATTGTACTTCACCAAATTTGAAATCAAGTTGGAACGCGGCCATCGAGTACCGAGTACAATGAACGTGTTGAGATCGGAAGGCTGTGTTCATGTCCCAACCGCCAGCATAGGTTCTAATCCTGAAAGACACGTATGCGGCACAGTCTATTCATTACATGGTTAGCACATCGACCTTACTAAAATCCTCTGCCGTCAGTCGTCATGTAATCTGGACACTAATTTCAGTAGACACAACATGGCAGAGGCAGATACCCTAAAAAGACACCCTACGGCTTTATCGTCTACCGTGGTGACTACCAAGACAATGCCAAATGGGAGCGATACATGGCCTATCTAAAGCAGCAAACGCGACGCAATTTAGAGGCCGAAGGCATCCCTGAACAATGGGATCGCATGGACTGGAAGGTTGTGGTAAAGACTCCAAATGCATACAGCGTTAGCAGTACATAATGAACGCGCGCTGACAATAGCGTCACAACAGTCATCACCTGAACCGCGAGACGTAGAACCTGAGAGGATCTGTGTGTAAGTACAATTATATAACGAAATTAATAAATGCAATGCAGACACTTTAACAAAGGGCTTAAGTCTGGCGAAGAGAAGGTCAATCCTAACAGCTACCGCTACCGCGCATGCCTTTACATTGACGAGGGCTGTTCAACTTGCCATAACGTGTTTATGCGCGGCAAATCGCTTGATACAGACAACCCATTAGACTTAGTTGATACTAAGGGTTTTACATTTGCTTACCTTGTCTCAAGGTTAAGGAAGAGGGCTGGGTTATGGTCACTCCAGGATCTCTTATGCCTAGGGCGGGCCAGAGTCTTATGCATAAAGGCGAATACAGGGGCTGGGCAGAGATTTACACGGAAGCAGGCGAGATTGTAGTAGATTTCTAATAAATCATGCGAAGGAATGCATAGGTTGAAATAATAGCAACTATGTGCTGTTAAGGTTATATACATAGCTGGAGAATTTACTAAGGTTAGTTCAATACTCAAAACGCGGCCAAGAGGCGAGCCTGTGCAGAAGCCCTTCTATAGCATTTTTCTAGCATGATGATAGCTTGTTGGAATCAGCTCAGTTGCGAACAAGCCTGACTTCGCATGTGGCCGCTTTTTGGGCACCGTACTCGGAGATGTTAGAAAAGATGACTAGGCGAGTTAGGAGGACTATCTGCACAGAAGCTGTCATTTCTGGCGGCATTTTCCTGCACAATTGTAGGGCGTGTTAGAAGGAAGTACATGCCTTACTAGCGATTACCCGCTGTTGTATGCTTTTGTTTTTACTGGCCCTGATCGAATGTCTTTTTGGGCGGAGATGGTTGCAGCAGACTTGAGCAGGTGGCCTAAGGCTTCGTGAGCTACGGCCAGAATGCTATGCTCTCGAGCTATTGTACTTTCAGCCAACAGGGCCATCATGACAACTTTATGGAGCCGCTGGCGGTATACCGCAAAGAGTAGACAGAGTTTCCAAGACTGGCTCAAAGGCCATGGGTATTTGTTCGGCGCAAAGCTATCGTCGAACGGTCTATTACGAATTAAAACATATCTTTTCAAGCCACCTCTTCATCCTCAAAAGCTCTGTCGAGTAGCTCAATCTGCTCATACTCGTCCACGTCATCTAATCTCTTCCTTCACTCGCCTTTCCAGCCCTCAACAAGCACAACAGGGCCCTTGTAGTACTTTCTCGCGCGCAGTACATAGTCGACCATGCTAAGGACGGCAACGCCGACGAACATAACAGATGCCCAGTTGAAGAACTCAAGAGTCGTTGGCGTGCTGTCGGGCCAGAAGCACCAGAAGAAGGCGTGGATGGCGTAAAGGACACCGCCAAGGTTGACGGGGACACCCAACTTACCGAGGGACCAGGCACATACAGGCAGGGTCTCGGGGGCAGTAAGGCGGCGCCAGAGGACGGAGCCGATGGAGAATACGTAGGTGATCATAAGAGAGACCACGTTGAGAGAGATGACTGTTTCTTGGTTAGTAGATATTCGCTGGAGTGTGCTGTGAAGGAGGACTTACTGGCATTGAACGCGGTATCAGATCCAATGTTAATAAGAGAAAGGAGAATGGTGATGATGCAAGTGAATGTAACAGAGTTGGCAGGGTTGTCGAGCTTCTTGTCTACCTTGCCAATCCAGTTGCTGAAAGGCAAACCGTGATCACGAGCAAAGGCCCATGTCTGGCGGGAAGTAGACAGATTGTATGTCAATGTACCGGCGAAAATGAGGACAATGGGAATGGCGTTGAGAGCCGCGACACCACCGGGGCCGACGGCCTGTGAAAAGACCCAGATGTGGGGGTAGCCAGAGGGGTCGTTGAGGGCAGCGTCGAGATCGGTGATCATGAACACGTAACTGATCAGGAAAGTAAGACCAATGACACCGTTCATGAGGTAAGCGTTGATCATGGCCCTTGGAACAGTCTTTCCGGCATCCTTGACCTCCTCGGCCAAATGAGCAACACCATCAGAGCCTTGAGGATTGTCAGCGTGATATTATGGACTTGGCGGCGCATGTCAACTTACAGATGCAAGCATAAATAGCAGAGATCTGACCAACCATGAGCGAAAGACCGGTCGAGCTCCAGCCACCACCATTCGTGATCTGGGTGAAGGTGACCTCGGCAGTGTTCCTGGGGTTCAGGGTCCAGAAGACGATGATGATAGCCAAGAAACCAAAAACGTGCACCATGAGCATGACGTTCTGGAACAACGGCATGGCCTTGGAGCCGTACACGTTTAATGCCCAAACCAAGATGGTCACAGCAATAACCATAAGAGTACCTTGCCAGTTGGTTGCCTCGTAGTCAGGGTACATGACTGTGGCTGAGGACTGGATCAGAGTACCGACCAGGAAAGGACCGGATGCTGTACCAGCCTGCCATGAGAGGGTTGACATCCATCCAGTAAAGTAGCTAAGAGACCTTTGGCATGAAGGAGGAGCAAACTCGGAAACCCAGTGGTACTGACCGCCAGCAGTCGGTGCCATGGAGGCCATTTCAGCGAGCGACAGCATGACCATGCTGAAGCCGAACCATGTCCAGACGAAACTCCAGATCAAACCTGCTGGGCCTCCATCCAAAAGACCTTGGTAAGTGGCGCTGATTGAAAGTTAGTGGTGTTACACAAAGGCGCAGTGCGTGACAGATGCTTACGTCAAGAGAACCTCCCACACACCCTGGAGAATAACTGTGAAGGCGAGTGCAGACAGCGGGCGGTAATTTCTCCTCAGCTCTTGGATCTTGCCCATGCGCGCCATGTCGCGGTTGTCTGCTCGTGTGTGGCCCTGGATAGAACTGTGGTACTCATCGCCGTTCTCGGCATATTCCAGGCTGTCGTGGTGACGGTGTGAAGGCGGGCTGGCCTCCTTGGGCACTACCACCGAGCTGTCGTACGAAGAACCCATCGTTCAGCTGCGTGCAGAAGCGCGAATACAGGAAAGCGCCACGAGAAGAAGGAAGATGGATAAGAAACGTTTGGTCGAATGCAAATCTGAGAAGACCTGCGGGAGTAGCTCCTTTGCCTTAGGATAAACGATGTTGAACACCGTGCACTCTATGCCGCCGCTAGAATCATGGCTTCGGCGATTCTTTATGCGCGAACGGCCTGGATGCCAGCAAAGTGCATATAAGCCGACGGGGCGGCGTCCAACGAGATGTCGCGGACGATGTGGCTCGATGCTACCAAGGTGGGTGGGACTGTGCAGCTGCCGCGAGCCAATCGGTCGCTGCGGGCCGCTTCCATTAGTCTGAGGCTTGCGACGGACCCTTGGCCGCCATCGCCTTGATGCATGAGCCGCCCTTGAGCGTCTGATTTAAAAGTGGAGGAGTCGAGCTTCATCCCGCGTTGTACATGGGTACATGGAAGGGCCTCGCGTACATGGCGTGTGTCTGTTACGTGCGTTTAACACATGCCAGGAGTCAAGCAGGGGCCATGAAAAATTCGCACAGAGATGCTCCGCGCGTGCATTCTGTACATGGGCACTGCTGATCCGGTTCCTACAAGCGGATCATCCTGGGCGCTGTTTGTTGGGGTCACGGTTTTTGAAAGACGCGAACAACGATCTGCAGTACATTGTTGGCTACGACGGCGGCATCTGTGCCATGGCAGCGAATGCCGAGAGCTTGCAGTGCCGGTTGGAGCTGTCGCAAGATAGACTGCGAACCGCCGCTTATGGGAGCCTTCCCGCTGTCATCCATAAGGTAAATGTCCGTTGGATTCCGCCGAAGGCTGACGCTATAATGGCGGCCATACTCGCGAACATAGCTTGGTACGAATAGCGAAGTGTCGTAATGGGCTCGTATGCGGCAATGATGCAGGGTGAGCGAATGATGTCCCCTCGGTGCTGCGCTCTGACCACATAGTGCTACAAAATCGGGTATCAGCGTACCCCTGCGCTGGGAATGGCTGTCGACCCGGCTGGGTACTCTGCAGGGCAAAGAAGCAGACGTGGAGCTGCTGCTTGCGGACCTGCATCTTATTCATATCCACCTTCGTCGGCTGATGTCAACCTTCGTTGCTTCGCTGCCAGTTCTCGAGTCCCCCAACGTCAGTCATGGCTGGAGATGTTATACCACCACCCTTCCAGATCACAGATGAAGACAAGCGCGGGTTGATCGCCGTCACAGCTGGATGTACTTTGGCCTTCGTTTGGGTGTGCTTTATCATTCGAGCATGGCTGCGCGTGCAGGTTCGGGAATGGAGGTCTGACGACTACTTCCTCGCAGGAGCGACAGTGAGTTTCAAGCTGAATGCGTGGCTGTGACACAGTTCCTGATCACTTGCGTAGTTTTTGGACACGGTTCAGACTGGGCTGCTATTCCACCTTGTGCATCTTGGTCTGGGAGGTCCGCAAGATGAGATTGCTCAAGACCAACTCGCCGTCATCGGGAAGGTGCGTCAAGATTCTCACAAGGTTTCGGCTGCTATGCCCCGCGACGGGCGCTCGCGGTCGCGCGACCCACCATTCTGATCCTAGAGACAAGTCTGACAACAATCACAGCAAGGGTTCGCCTCACAGATCTTTTACATTCTCACATTATGGACTACGAAAACATCCATTCTGTTGCTCTACATGCGGCTGTCACCCAGCGGCACCCATAGAATTGCATCGTGGACAATGTTAGCGGCTTCAGCGGTCTGGGTACTTATTTCGATTATCCTCATCTCGATTCCATGCAATCCTGCTCAGTTTTACACAAGCAGAGCCGGGGAATGCACTGATATGGTATGTAAATCGCTGCGACCATAATGATTGTCAGAAGCTAACGAGCCTGCGTTGTAGTGGCCCAAATGGCAGGCCATCACAGCTCTTGACATCGCTACCGAGGGACTCATCTTCGGTATCGCCGTGCAACTTGTATGGTCACTACACATGCGATGGAAGACCAAGTTCCTTGTCATCTTCGCTTTCTCTGCGCGCCTTCCAGTCATACTTATCGCGGCTATCCGACTCTACTACTTCCACCAAGCGATCTCCGACACAAATGTCACGTACGCAAGTAGCTTCTACCTAGTCGCCAACCAGTGGCAGATGAGCTATGCCATCATCTCGTTGACGATTACCGGCATGGGCCCCTTTCTACGCCCTTTCAACAAGGATCTGATGACGAGCTACGTAGCAAAGCGGTACGCAAGGAATGGCGACGTTATCGAGTCTCAGTCCGGAGGTTCTCAGCCGAGCTATCAGATGAGTCGGCTTGACAATGAAGATGCCGTGCCAACACGAGTGAGAATACGCCAGGGCAGCCGCTCCCGCCCAGAGACCAAGGCCCCTTCTCCAGAGCCCGGCCAGATTTCGCCCACATCGCAAACTTCCATTATTCGTTCGGCAGAGCCGCCCACCTTTCGTCCACAGCACGAAGGCCTCAGACACGATGCCGAGGTTTGGGTCGGAAACCGTACATCGAGTGTGCGGGACCAGGATGATGTCTTTAGGCATCTTAGCGACGAAACCCGCTTGGTCATCACGAAAAAGACAGAGATGAAGGTCGAGCGCGACGCTGCTAATCAAAATCTGTGATGACAGCGCTGGCCGTTTTACGCATGCCTTGCTATGGATCGATACCCCCTTACGTATTGTTTAGTGTATTACCATCGTATTTATTCGAATTTCAGAACCACACACACGACGATGATAATTCGAGAAGTTCAATTCTGCTCTCAAGGTCGACGATACGGACCGATTTCCACGTGTGCTTGCTGCCCTTGTGATCGACGAGGCTGGGCATTGGGCGGCGCGTTCGATCGTGTTTCCATCGTCTCGCCACGGCTACGCGGCTGTCCATGACTCGGCGATGGCAGGGTCTCGCCTCGTCTTGCCTGGTAAGTGCAGTAGTAGCTTACCCGGGGGCGGCAACGTCTTGTTTGGGACTGACATGACATGGGTGTAGGCAAGCAGCCGCCACAACGGAGATTGACAGCGGCATGCTATAGCTGAATAGTGATCATGTGTGGTGGCGAGCAGGCTCTGAGGAGCTGTTATGAGGGTGTTGTGGAGATGCCCGCGTTCTAGTTCCGGAAGAACTATGTGTTTCACACGTTTAGAATGAGTCTAGAGCGCTGTACATTATTCGACACGGCTGCCGATCGCCATCATGGCGAACGTGCATTGCCGGTAGTTGGATCGCGACTGCGAGAACGAGAAAATTGGCAGCAACGTGCATATTGAGATGAGGTTGAGACGGCACGGAAGCATCGGGCTTGGAGGGGGACAAATGTCGCTATGTTGACTCGGACAAGTCCAATCAACCACGCTCGTATAGGAAGGACATGAAGACAACGGAGATTTCTTGTTCAAGTCAATCACCACATCTCTGCAACAAGACACATTCTCCAGAGATGGAGGCAGCAGACTTTTCAGCTAATCATATCAGATCGTTCATGACAAAGTGGCTGCGATATTGCTAGTATCTAAGACGATGCGGCCTTATTCTTCGGTCCGTCCTTCAAAGTTGCGCCGCAAAGCTTCTAGGCGAAGACGTAGCAGGGAATGCCATACTGTTGCGTTGTTAGCGAGAGGCTTATCAATTCAAGGGTCACGTACGTTTGTGGGGACATTAAACTTCAGGTTCTTGTCCAGATCTGAGATTTGCTGAATTTCCTCCGACTTCAGGTCAAAGCTCGTCACGTCCAAGTTCTGCTGCAGGCGGTTCTGCGAGTTGCTCTTTGGAATAACGGAGAGGCCACGTTGTGTCGACCAACGAAGAAGAACCTGTGAAAATGATTAGCTCGCTTACAGCCGCAACCTCTTTTGACACGACATACCTGTGCTGGCGTCTTGCCATGGGCCTCTGCAATCTTTGTGATGACTGGGTGGTCGAACAGCAGAGGTGTGTCTGCGGCAACCTTCATGTCGCATTCGAGGAACGACTGGGGACCAAAAGACGAGTACGCAGTGACAGCAATACCATGCTGCTCAGCAAGCTTGAGCAAGTTAGGCTGGACATAGTAGGGGTGATGCTCGATCTGGAGTGTCGCAGGCTTGACCTTCGCATATGTGAACATGTCAAGCAGCAGCGCACCATTGTAGTTTGAGACACCGATGCTCTTTGCGAGCCCCTTCTTCTGTACATCCTCCATCGCCCTCCATGTGTCCTCAAGCCTTGCGTTGCTGTGCTCGATCTTGGTGCCGGCATCATCGTTGTACCAGCCGGGAGGGTAGCGCGTCGCAGGGTCAACGTACTTTAGTGCTACAGGGAAGTGTATAACCCATAAATCGAAGTAGTCAACACCCCAGTCAGCGAGCTGCTTCCTGGTGATTGGCTCAACCTGGTCATAGTCGTGGAAAGACTGCCACAGCTTGGAAACGATGAAGAGATCTTCACGCTTGACAATGCCCTCCTTGATGGCACGCGCAACACCCTCGCCAGCTTCCTTCTCATTACCGTAATCTGAGCACCGAGTCAGTCTTCGAGGTCGAATATCTAAAGTCGAAGTTTCATAGCAAGTCGCGAAATTTCCAGATTTGGAGCAAGAGCGAGCCTCTCGAGCGAATCAAATTGCTGATCACATACCACAAGCTCCATCGAACAGTCTGTAGCCGGTCTTAATAGCGTTGTACACGGTGTCCGCACATGTTGCGTTGTCGACCTTCCACAGCCCAAATCCAACCTGAGGCATTTTGTTGCCATCGTTGAGCGTGACGTACGGTGTGTTGGCGGCCATTGTTGCGAAGAAGCTGCGGCCGAAGGTATTTGGAAGTCGCTGAACAGCAGGACGAAGCGTCGGTGCAAGAGCAGGAATCGAAGGTCTGAAAGACGAAAAAGATTGCGCAGAAGACACAGAAGAGCCGACTCGAGCGATTCTTGTAGTTGCGCGGCAGCAGAATCCAGCAAGCATTACCCTCTCGAATTCTTGGTTGATGCAATAATTTGGGCACCTGTCCGGTATATACAGCGCGCTAAACACGAAATAAACACGGTACTGCGTCTTCTACCGTGCAGCTAGAGCTTCTCTTTACCCTTGGTGGATAAGCTTCCGTATGCATTTACCCTTCCTCACTCAGAGCCGCAGATTTTGGTTGCTGTTTCTACATGTACCCCGCATCTGCGTAGATCACCCTGCAGTTGCTGATATGGGACCTCCGTGATGTCGCAAAGCCGCGAAAAGATCGAACTTGAAGTGGGCGATACTCACTAATATGACCATCTGAAGCCAGTGATCAAGTTCATACATGCGATGGGTGAATTGCTCTTTTCAATCCGCGGTTGTTGTTGTTTTTGGTGGGGCATTTTGTCGCTATTTGCCCTTCGTTCTCTCGGTCGCGACTGATGGCGGCTAATTTGCTTTGAAGCACCGGATAATACTCGCTAAGCGTTGGTCCTGCGGCAGTCGCTATCGGAGCAGATACGACCGCGCGATATCCGGACGTTTTGTATTTGATGTCTCAGGGTCTGACTGAACAGATTTTGTTGCGGGTTACGGTTGGACGGGCCGCCGATTGTTGGGGGGTCGCTGATCGCCTGCGTGGGATGTGGACTTTCTGTGGAGTACCGTACATCGTATGTTGTGTGGAGTCTTGAAACACGACTTGAACAGTGCATCTTGTGTGTGCGGTTTGTGCTTCGATCCTTTTCGATGGTGCAAATGTGGTTCGACTCGAGTGGATACCTATGACATACGTAGGCTCTAACAACTCAATAAGGCGGTCACATTTCTGATAGAAGCTTGGACAATATCATGTCGTATTGACTATAGCCAAGCATATGCGACATGAATATAGACCTCTATGGACGTTTTATACCAGATGGTTGCGCGCCAGCACGTTCACAAACTTTATGTCTATAAAACAGTGATATGCATCTCTTAGCATCGCCTGTGCAATGAGTTGCTCAAACATAGCATCCAATTCCGTGGCTAGCGGTAAAAGTTTCCAGCTGGGGAATCAACTCCCTGCACCACCATAGGTTAAGTAACAGCCGCACCGCACGTAGTAAGCGAACCTGGAAGCAGCAGCGTAGATAATGGATCAGGACTTCCGAGATCAGCTCGATGTGCCAACCATGATGCTGTTTAAGAGATGCAATTCCCCAGCAGCTACGAGAAACATTGGAAAGCGCCATCGAAGGAGCTGAATGCAACAACAAGCACAACAACAAAATCAATTGCCGTCAATCGACCAAATACTGGAGAGCAACCTCTTCGTCCTAAATAACACCCTGCTTCAGTGTTACAACAAGATCAACCCTCACCAAGCCACCATAATGGCATCCTCAACCCCAATAACCCACATCGTGCTCTTCAAATACCGCTCCTCCATATCCTGGACCGAATTCCAAACCCACTTCACCGCCTTCCAAGCCCTCCAAACCCGCTGCCTGCACCCATCCACAGGAAAACCCTACATGCTTTCTCTCCGCATGGGGCAGAACAACTCCTGGGAGCCCTTCAGCAAAGGCATGACGCACGCCTTCATCCTCGAGTTCGCATGCCAGGAGGACCTGGACTACTACCTGTTGCACGACGGCGTGCACGCGGAGTTTTCGCGCAACGCGAAACCGCTGATCGAGGATAGCGTCGTCGTGGACATCAAGGACGGGGTACTGTTTGGGCCCAGGCCGCGCATGCCGGTTGGCGAGGGCGGTGTCTGGAAGGGCGCGTGTCACTGCGGCGATGTGGGGTGGGAGGTTCGCATTGCGCAGGGCGAGCAGCTGAGGCATATTGTGTGCCATTGCGATACGTGTAAGAAGTTGGGTGGTGGGCCTTATAGCTGCAACTACATTGTTCCGCGAGAGGCACTGACGATTCTAAAAGGCAGGGTAGGGGAGTATGAGTATACGGGAGCGAGTGGAAAAGCTGTGCATTGTTACTTTTGTCCGAGATGTACGAGCCATGTGTATCATCATCAGGATGCGATGCCCGAGAACGTTATTGTAAGGACGCTGTTGCTGGATGGTGGGAATGAGCTTGAGGCTGGTGGGGAGATTTTTGCTGAAGGGGCGCTCGGTTGGGCGCAGGATCTGAGGAAGGCATTGGCTCAGCCGGGACCTGTGAAGAGTGATGGAAAAGGAAGTGGTCTGAATGGGGTGAGTGGAGTGTGAAGTTCAGATTACTGCAACGGACGTTGAACATAGTGATACAGTATTTTGTTATTGTATATTATAATCTACAGCAGCCTACCACTTGAGTTCTGTAACAAGCTTGCCCTGGTTAGCTCCCGAGAAAAGTGTTGTCCATGTCTTGGGCACATCCTCGAATTTTGTGGGCACAATAGTCTCGCTCTCGGGGTCGATCTTGATCTTGCCATCCTTGACACCCTGAGTGATCGCTGCGAGCATCTCTCCAGCCTTAGGCAATCCATCGAGGACGATGAGACCTCTAATCTCAAGTCTGTTGGCAATGATCTCGAACCAGTTCTTCACGCCAACGGTGGGGTCGTTGTATGTGGCGATGGCACCACAGGCAGCGACACGACCGAACTTCTTGATGCGCGAGAGCATGAGGTCGAGGATCTCGCCACCAACGTTGTCGAAGTAGACGTCAACAAAGCCCTCAGTGGCCTTCTTCAGGTCCTCCTTGAAAGTAGCCGACTTGTAGTCCACACACACATCGGCTCCGAGGCTCTCAACCCACTTGCACTTCTTCTCACCACCGGCAATACCAATGACCTTCTTGCAGCCAATCAGGTGCTTAGCGATCTGTACAACCATGCTTCCAGTAGCACCGGCAGCGCCTGAGACGACAACGACATCGTCCTTAGTTGTGCGCGCTACATCCACGATTCCGTAGTATGCCGTGAGACCAGTGAACCCGAGGGAGCCAAGGTAGTTGGTGACGCGAATGCCAGCCTTCTCGTCGGCAGCGACGGCGCGAACCTCGCCCGCGTTGACGACCCCGTAGTTTGTCCATCCCAGCGAACCGCTAACGAGTGTACCCTTCTTCAAGCTGTCGGAGGTCGACTCGATGACCTCTCCAATACCGAACGAGCGCATGACTTCGCCCTCCTTGACGGGAGGAACGTATAGACGCTCCGGGTCCATGCCCTTCTGAATCCATCCGCGCTGGGCAGGGTCGTTCGAGAAGTAAAGGGTCTTGACGAGGATCTGGTCGGAGCCGAGCTCGGGGAGTGTAACGTTCTCGAGCTTGAAGGTAGCGTTGTCGCCCTCAAGGACCGGGTCGGCAGTGGGAGGATTCGCCAGAATCCATTGCTGTGCTTGTTGGCCAGGCATTGTGTGCGATGTTAGAGGTTGGAGGTTGGAGGTTAAAGGTTGAATGTGGAATGGGGGAAGTGATCAATGGATTGGACTGCGAGGCAGCAGCAGAGTATATCTATGACAGAATGCAATTCTTACAAAGCAGCCCGCGACGGAAGCCTGCTTGCGAATACCAAGTGAGGTTTCAGCGGTTGCAGCGCTCGAGATGCGGTGAACCTCGGCTTCTAGACACATCGATGGGTGGATACTTTTCTAGGGGGGCCTTGCGATGTGCAGACTCAATGGCTGTGTATTCTATTCCGCTGCTTTTCCGTACCAATAGTCAGTCTAGCAGCGTCTGCAGGCTTGATTGAAGTAGAGGGGTGAAGCTTTTGTGAGCTCTTCTTCAGCGACATTACGTAGAGTGGACTAAGAGTAAACATGACGCAACCATTTCAGATTGCTAAGACTCGAAAATTTCGCGAAGATTGGTCCGCTCCTTCTATGGGCCTTGTAACGACAAGATCATGCCGAGTCATCTGTCTATCCAGATGCGGGGAGATAGTGGTGCCGACAAAGAATGGTGAGAGCTGTTTGTGGTGTAATGTTCGTGGCGGGGCCGAAAGATCACGTGAACACGCACTGAAATGTGTTGATTAATCGTGGGAAGTTGCGATGGCCACCTATCAGATGTCCGTAATGTGGTGATCTACTTTACCGTTGAAGCGTTTGAGTCTGCCAAATGCTTGCCAAGGAGAGATCGAGGCAGCAAGTTAGCTAAGTCAGCGTTCAGTCCTACTGATTTGAAGCATGTACAAGGTAGGACTGGAGTGCTTCCATCAGGCAGCAAGCAACACACCGAACATCACATGTAATTCTATAGTTGTCAACCGCGTCTTCAAGGCTTCTCGTCAGCTGGATTATAGCGAAGGCATGTCAGGGTTGTTCGAACAAATTCCGGTTCAGTTGTAGACCTATTATACAGCATGCAGATCCCCAAGACAAGCGCAACCCAAATGGCCCCATGCACACATCATGTATCAGATATTCGAGTCATATGCTTTTGCAGTCTTCCCAAGCAATGAGCCGTTGAACGGAAGAAAAAAAGACGCAAGGTATCGGTGTCGTGGCACGCTCGGTGCTCAGCGCTCAGCGAGCGAAGTTTGTTGGTGGTATAGAGAAGGATACGGCGGCGGGTAAATTATGCGGTGAAACGGCGAGCCACCTTGGCCATGACTGGTGGATTTGTTAGCTATGAAGAATCGAGTAAAAGTGCCTTTGACGTACCGTGCAGAGCAACGACGCTGAAGATGAAGACGACAGAGAGAGTCATGACAACGACCGGGTCGACCTTGAGACCGGGCGACTCATCAGTGTACAGCCCTATTGGTGTATGTCAGCACTATTCGATTGCGCAGCTCACTGTAGAAGCTGCTTTGCCTATAGTTCTTCCAGACTGCTAGCTGTTGCCGTGTAGGCTGCAACAACTCTCTTCGCTTGGATACCCTCAAACCCCGGACAGGAGGAAACTTACTCAGCATGGTGCTTGAGCTACCACCGGCACCGGCGGCCCTTGTGCTGCTTGGTCGCTGGTTGGAGACCTTCTCAGCACGGTCGGCAGCGGCCTTCCTGCGCATGACGGTAGCAGGGCCACCTGGAGGCTTGGGAGACGCAGGGCGCGCTGTTGTTGAGCCAGACGCGGCATTGTTGACGGGGGAGGTGGGGCGGGGTGCAGACTGTGGGAAAGGTGTCAGTTGCTGTGTACTGTAGTTGGAACTTGTAGATTGCGGCTCGTGGACAACCAAGACTCGAACCGGGTGATATGAACGAGATATGTGACAAAATAGTGTGCAGGGCAATAGGAGATGGCACGACCGCCGCTGGTGCCACAATGCATTGCGTCGCTGTCAATAATTGCGGTCGCGTTTGCATCGGCCAGCAGCCATCTGTCCTTTGCGCACACGGCGCACTGTCCAATTGACCAAAGAGAGGTCATTAACTCACCATGTTGTTTGAGTGCTGTAGAAACCGGGAGGAGTAGACCGAAGGAGCGACGTTGGAGGTGGTGGACGTGTGGTGGTCGTATGGGCGATGCTCGACGGGGGCTCTTGCTAACGAGAGGCCACGCTTCTGGAAGCTGCGAGCCGGGGTCAGGGTTAGCTTAGCGCCGCCGCAACGCACAGGCGCAGCATTTTACCACGTCCCTTCTTTCATCGGCCCTGCGTTACCCCGGACTGCAACAGATGTCGTCAAAGGTGTGATTGGCTAGAGCTCAGAGTTCAAGGCTCACAGGCTTAGACTACAGGCCTCATTCCGTGACACAGCGTTGAAGCAATAGTTGCCCGAAAAACCACTTTTTCGCATTGTTCCCAGATGTACCAACCATAGCGTCCCGAGATAAGACCTGGAGCAAATTCGCCAACCCCCGCGTTGCAGATGTCCCCAACCAAGTCCAGTCATATCGTAAGACTAGTGTTTGAAGCATGAAGAACAAAAAACCCAGAAAACTCCCCACCGACCGACCCATAAAGCGAAAGAACCGAGGACAACCTTGTCCCACAAATGAACACCCCATAACGCACACGTGAATGGTATATCATCCCCAGTCCGACCCAGATGCAGACAAACGCGCCGTAAAAGCATGACTGGAACCCACGGTAATTGTTCGCCGACCACCCATAACCTGTTCCGCCTGTGGATATTTATTGGAAAGCCGACACGAATGCCTAGGACACCTTGAAATGCAGGAACTCCAGATGTGCATCAAGACTCCCTAATCAAAACTCCATTTAGCCCCAAACTGAGGCCTGAACACCCTGGTTGGGTGTATTGCCCCAAGGGCCATTGTTCCAGATAGCAGCACCCTTGTCGGTGATTGTCGACGAAGGGTTCAAAGAAGAAGATGTAGTAGCGACGGTTTTTTGCTCGCTTACATTATAAGCATTATAGCTGAGCGGCGAGGGGAGTGGTGTAGTGGCTCGCTTGCCGAGAGGAGCACCAGCCGGCTGGTGCTGGCTGGAGGTAGGACGCGTGCCAATTGGGGCGACGCCAGATCCGTTGGCCTTGTTGGGACCAGCAACGGGAGGGGAACCGCCAGGGGATGAGTTGGAGGTACGGCTAGCCTGCTGCGCTTCGAAGAGACCAAAGGCCGGGTTCTGGTGAGATGGAGACGAGTTGCTGTTGGACCTTGCCTCCTGTGCTCCACTTGCCGCGTCCTTGTCGGCTCGTGGGGGCATCTGAACAGTAGCCTCGCCAGTGATGGTCTGTGCCTGCGTGCCAAAGGGATCAAAGGCCAGAGGGGATGCTCCGCGATTAGCGCCGGCGGACTGGACTCGGACGTCCTGGCTGGAGGTGGGGTTGTTACTGTAAAGGGCTGAGTTCTCGCCGTACAGGGCACGATGCTGGCGGGCGATGAGTTCGCGGCGGTCGTCTTCATTCATGGTATTGGGGCTCATGGAGCGGTCCGACTTGGATCCAGATCCCGAAACGTCTATTATCCTAGTCAACCACTGTCCTTCCTCTATTGTTGCCCTGACTCTGAGTCCTTACTTCTGTGATATTGCTGCTCCTGGTGGTAGTTGCGCAGCTCACGCTCGCGCTGAGCAGCCATCCGTCGCTTCGCCTGCGCCATCTGGTCCGCATCGTTCGGTCGAGGCGCAAAACGCTGGTTCTGGTAGAAGCCCTGCGCGTTCGAGGCTGAGTGGGAGCGCATGCCGTCGTACTCGCTAACTGAGTGGTGGCGCTGCTGGCCGCCATAGCGAGCGTCTGCCGTCGGTCAGTTGGTGGTTTCGGTTCAGCGATGCTGTACTGGCGTACCTTGCTGCGGCGGCTGCTGCTGCTGCTGCTGCTGCTGCTGCTGTGGCTGCTGCTGCTCGTGATACGGACGAGGTCCACCCATCACAGGCATCGACTCGCGGCGGCCGGCGCCCGATGGGGTCGGCGCTGGAGGGAATCCGCCAAATGGCTTTCCGCTCTTGGCGAGGTTCTCAGCGGCGCGCTCGACTTCTGCAGAGAAGATGTTAGCCGAGTCCCTGACCCATGTCGAGAAGCGTGCCCCTGCCATGTGCTGCCACCAGAGGTAGGCGCCCAACGCAGTAATGACACGTTCCACGTCAAGCTCTCGCTACGACATACCGTCAAATTGCGCGACAAAGGCATTGGCCTCGTCCCTGTTCACGGTCGAGCTGGCGCCTGGATCCATGTTACTCGGTGTCCTGCCGCGGCTGTACACACTGTGTCCGGTACCTGAGCGGGAGGGTGGCTGCGGCTGCTCCCATGACGGCTGGCGGCCGGGGGCAGGCGCAGGCCAGGAGGGGTCGTTGTAGTAGGACATGGCCGGCGGAAAGTGAATTCGTTACGGCGGGGGGCGAGGTCGTCGGCCGGTGTTGAGTTTGTAGGATGCTGTCCGAGGACGGATGGAGATGTTCCGAGAGAGCAGCAAAGCCCTGCTGCACACCGTGTCAGAGAAAGGCAGTCAATTGCAGGGTAAAGGAGCGGAGTCGGACGGTCGGGCGTAAGTATGCACGGAATGGGGGCGGGAAATGAGGTCGACGCGGAAGCGCAGAATTTTTGGCGCGCTCCTAAAGTTGCGGAGATGGTTGAGATAGGGCGCAGCCGCTTACCGAGAAATGCAACTCCAGAGACTCGACACTCGACGCAGACACAGCAAAAAGGAACGACGGCGGCTTGCAGCTTCGCTCCACGGAGATGCAGGCGAAGTAACCGAGGGGCAGCACAGCGGAGCGGTGGTCAGGGAAGCGTTGGTACGGGAAGACTCGCAGCGCGGGTTCGAAGGGGGGATATTCCTCACATACATATTAGTCGTACGCTAACCCTGGCCAAGCGCTCAGGCCCGTGGGTCGTGAGGAGCGGAGGGAGATTGAAAGATGCAGTTAGCCTCGAGTTCGCGCACGCAATCCACTGATGGGCCTGTGTCCGTTGCGCTCTGCAGCGGCTCCTGTGCTGGCACGGCGACCCACAGCAGCCTCGCAGCGCCGTGGCCGCCGGGCTCTGCGTCTCCAGCATCGCCAGTCTGCAGTCCTCGCCCGGCGACGGCGACAGCGACGGCGACGTGGACGGGGTCAGAGTTTGCGGGCATGACGTTTGTGGCAGCTGCAGACCATGCTCCATACTGCGGGAGATGCAGGCCATGCAGGCTGCTCTGCGCACTAGGCAGTGCTGAGCGTCGTCGAGCACCACCGGGAGAGAGGGCCACATAAATTCCCGCCAGGCCGCACACGTCTCCCTTTTAGTAGCCGCACGTGGACCCTTGGCTGAGACCCTCTCTGTGCTCTCGCATACGCAGCAACCCAGGACGCAGCTGGCCACGCGCAGCAAGCAGTAGCCGTCTGCATCCAGCGCCTGCGCCTGCGAACCGCTGTGTTCGCAGCCTGGAGATCAGCTCTGCCGGGCGCATGGCTGCAGCAGAGTTCAAAAGGAATGCATGCCATGCCACCATGCCACCATGCACACCCCACCCTGGGCCCAACCACTGCGCGCATAGGCCATGCCTTCAGCGCCGTCCGTCTTCGGCAGGAGCATGCAATCGTCAGTTGGCAGCGTGATCAGCTCTGCCCTCCTTCATCGCACACTACTCCAACGCAAGCCCACTGTCGTGCGGGGCTCCAATCGTGTCGTGTGCATCGTCCAATCAACGCCACATGTCCGAGGAAACGACGACATGTGGCTGCTGTTGATGTAGGTGACTTCACCCGGGGTATGGACTGAGGAGCAGTCTGGTCAGCATCGCGCGTGGCTTGTGGACAGATTGGCTGTTGGCTGCTGGCTGTTGGTTGTTGCGTCTGCTTCTGGAGGCACTCTGCCATCCTACGGGACATCTCGGTCCTCTTCCATCGAACCGTGTAGCTGCCGGAACGGTCTTGTTTCCGAATGAGGACGGGTCGGGCCTGAGAGCATGCACGCCATGCACACTGCGGTTGCAGCGCTTCTGCGGGCCAAATGCGCAGTCGGGTGCCGAGCTCACAGTTCACAGTTCAAAACTGCACGAGCCGTTTGGTGCTGTCGGAGATCCGTTGCCGGTCTTCCTAACGTCAGCTTTTGGTGCTACAGCACAACAAACAAGCCCATCGTCTGAGCAACCTAGCAACGCTATATCATACTCATTGTCTATGGTACACGGTCCGTGGACCAAAATCATCTGACCAGCAGAGCTATTGACGACGTCGATGCGGTGTTTGGCAGCGGCCCGGCTGCACCTGCCGCGCTTGCCCATTCTCCAGTACCGGCTACTGCACAGCCCTACCATCTCACAAATCTTCAAGGCGCAACCCGTAACAGTCGAACTCCACATCCACTTCTCCCAATCGGTTTCAATCTCACCTTTTTGCCTATCATTCATCGTCAAAATGCATTCCGCTATGTCTTACTGTGTGACCAGGTCGTCAACCCTTGAGAGCACGGGATGCCCTTTGTCACACGCTTCTCATGGATGACATAGACACCAGGGACAGTTCACGTACCAGGTCAACAACCACCAAACACGTCAAGGCAGGCGCCAGTCCCCTGTCAGTGCGCTTGAAACCACTTCAACAGGCAACTCAGCCACAAACTCTATTGTTGTCGAATTAATATCAAACGCCATCATTGATGGATGATCCTGACATCAGACACGTCTGACCAACACTTCAACATCAAGGAGCCAAGGACAGGATATGGTGATGACTGCCACAATGAAAGCTTCGTCCCCGTTCCCTGGGTCTGCGCCGCACAAACAAACAGAGCCCTGGCCATCTGACGTAAACGGTGCCTGCACAAGGTTGAAACTTTATTTGCCCTTATTATGATCCGTTTCCCAGTAACAGCACCAACGCCCCTCCTTCGCTGATCGCAGAGAACTCCCAAGAACAGCAGGCTTAGACTTGCGCTCAACATGCCCTTGTCGGCTCTATCGTTACTGAACCTGCCTCCAGAGCTGATTCTGGAGATTGCCCACTATCTCCCAGCGGACGGCATACTGGCTCTAAAACTCACACACCGAGTGTTAAACTACGCCCTGCCTCTTGCGCCTCTACTGCGAAAGCAAACGCTGTCACGCTGTGCTCGTCTTGCGGTCCGCGGCTACCTCGCAAAGCCAACTCCAAATCCGACTCACCAGAGATGTCTTTTATGTAAGGCAGTCTATCCTCTAAAAAGCTTCAGATCTACAAGTAGCCCGGCATGCGCGCCGTTGTCATTGTCTGAAGGCGCTGAGCAAGCTGAGGTTGTCGAGCTGCCACAAAGGCTCTGTGCTTGGCATGTTGGCCGTCTGGCACGAATCGTCCACACCGAACCAGGGGGGAGAAACGAATGGATTGACAGTATGGAACAGATGTGCATGCACTGTGGCGCTGTTCAGTCGTGGTCGAAGTGTGATTGCAAATGTGACAGCTGCTCACTTCGAGCGGTGACAGCATACACTCGGTACCTGAACAACAGCACTGAATGTAGGACGTTCGTATTCTACAGGGAGTTTGCGGCCGACACTACACGTAGTCAGCTGTTTGTTCGAGAGACGGGCTCTGAGCCAGGTGTGTACCTAGGAATGTCAAGATTCGGCCATCGCGTCAGATGCTGATGGTAATGTAGAAGCTGCGGAGCCAAAACTGGTTACCCATATGCAAGTACGACACTACTCTCAACAGGCAACATATGGTTCCGTCAGGGCGAGGCCTTATACGGTTGCAAGCCGTCCGACAAGCATGAGTCCTGGTACGTTTCCGCCTGAGACTCAAGAGAATTCATAAGAAGTTGCTTCATTGCCCCAGAGCTTGCCGTTTCATATAATGGAGTCGATTATCGTGGAATCATATGGTCGCTACGTTACAGGCTAACTTTCGTCTAACATCACTGCTTCCCTCCAATTGCATAGCCGTTGTCTTCCATCTCATAGCGACCCTTTTCCAAATCTGCTCCGTTCGACCGCAAGTCCCTCAAGTCGCTGCTCCAGCTTCTCACGGTGACAAGTGCCCACCACTGCGCAATCATGAGCACGAGACCGCCACAAGCGACGCCCATCTGCACCATTCCAAAACTTCTCGAGCACTCCAAGAACCAATCTTCGTCCCACCCAAACCCGGCATCAATGTCTCGGCATATCGCTCGCTCGTCTATCTGCAAGCTCGGAATCACCGGGTTCATGTAACGGAGGTCAAACGGGAGGAGCGTGTTTAGGAGGGCGAGCGTGACGAAGGATAATGTGGTGGCGTGGACAAGTGTGTAAGCTGACACGAGCTTGGGCAATAACTGTAAATGCGTGTCAGAAGACAGATCCAAGATAGCTGTACCGGCCCACGCATCACTAGGAAGCGTGGGTCAGCGCTGTGCGAAATGGCTTACCCTCACTGCGCCCACGAGTCCCAGCACGCTGACAACTGCGGCCAGTCCGTTATATATGAGCGACCAAGAGGCCCATGTCTGGTCATCCCCTGGTAGTGCGAAGGACAGCGAGAGCAGCAAGTGCGTCGAGAGCGAAAGGGCAGGCAGAACTATCGCCAGGAACCTACTCACAGTCAGACACCCTATCTCTGTCTTTCAAATCTCGCGTTTTGGCGCTCCGAGACGCGGTTCGCGCACTCCGGAAGCCGGCGGAAACATACCTGGTCTGCGTCTGCTCTCTCGACAACTCCATGTCCAAATCTCAAAACGTCGCACGCTGAAAGGCAAACTTCAAATGGTATTCAAGGGGAGGGGTATCAAAGGCGTTGGGCACAGCAGAGGAAGTGAAGACAAACGCAAGCAAGGGCGCCCAGTGACGATATGAACCATCTGCGCGCTCCAGAGTAAGACCTGACGTGACCTTAAGAGACTTGCGAGCAATGGCCGTGCTTCGCCGACGCGACACGACGATTCGCCCAAGCCTCAAAATGCCATACTTAAATTCAGGCCCTTGATCAAATAAGCACTCAAGAATTAACTAAATGCTACACACAAACCAGAGGCTGACCAATCTCCGCCCAAGGCTGGGTTTAGCTCCGGGCTTCCGCGGATGCCCGACGTCATCGATCGAAGCACTGTCGGCCCCGGTGTTTTGGCTCTGCAGCGCGTTCTCGACCGGGTGTGACGGGCGCTCGATAGGCCTAGCACGCGAGTTCGTGGAGAAGGAGGAAGGAGCAGCGAGGAACGCGCTTTGGGTGCGCTTTTGGTTGCGGCGTACAGGGTTGGTGACGGCATGCTTTGGGCTTAGAGCGAGAAATTAGGCTACGGGAGCGCGGATCACGGCAGCGCGAGTGTGGAGTCTACCGCAAGTAAGCACCAAGATAGCGGCTTGGGCGTAATCAGCTTTGTTGATTTGGCCCTGCATGGCATGGGCGTTTCGTGCTGATTACCATGTCGTAGAGTATGCGACTCGCTGTGACGTAGAACTGGCGTTTGGAAGTACTGTGGTTGTGTTGCGCACGCGACACAGAGGTGCCAAGGTGTCGGATGGGTGAATTGTGGATTTGCCAGCGAAGCTTGGTCATTGATTAGCAAATGTGTCCAAATTTGGATGAGCCTTTGCCGGTTTGGGTTTGCGGATGCTTGGGTCCTCGATCTCGGTGTGTTGTTCGTACTCAGGGACTTCTTAGTTGCTTTTACACGACATCTGAAACGGAGCTCGATACGGTGCATACGATGTGCAAATGATGACCAATGACATGTCAATGCTCGATACCATCGCTATTAAAAGTCTTTGTTGTTGAGATCATCGAGTTGCATCGAGCTCCAACATTCATAGACAGAATATCTTGGAGTATCCGTCTTCATTTGAATGTACGCAGCGGTGGAAGGCAAGCGTAGATGGTATCTCAAATCATCATACCTTTGTCTGCCTCGATCACAACCCAGCCTGATAATGCTCCACGACACATCCAACATCGTACACGTGTCGCAAGCTTGTGCTTTATAACCAAAATGGGGCTCGCGACGCTTAACGAGCTACGTCAAGAAGTCTTGGAATGTCATTGACCCTCCGCAAAAGCCCATACCCGCCGATGTGACACATGTTATTCTGTTAACCTCTCCCTCCACCAAAACATCGTGATCGCAGAAGTGGTTAGTTTGCTTCCACGACTCTGGACCAAGTTCGTCAATCCGATACAGCAAGCCAGAGTTGTCAGACAAGAAAGCTAAGTTGCACCTACGTGATTTTGTAGTTCAAACAGGGTGATGCAAATAGAGCCAAACATAAGCGAGCTGCTTGCAAAGTCAGCAAGCAAGCACATATTTCTTGTACTTTGCTGTTTGGGATACACACCCAAAAGACCATTATGATTTCGAGACTGCGTATGTTCTACAAAAATGACACGACTCGAAGAAAATCATTTCGGGAACCTAGCCTTTTGTCGGGACGTAGAGTTTCACAACTAGCAACGTTCCGTGACGAGCCACGACAGATTATTTGGTGCAAACGAAGAGCAAGAACCAATGGTTGAGGGCCTGTGTAAGACTCGACGATCGTATTCGCTGATCCTGCCCCAGTCGTGCTCGTTTACTGGCCGCATATTCGCAGAACTTTGCTGTAACGGGAAGCCTCACGTGGCAGAGGATTTGCGATGATGGTCGCGGGAATTGCGCCCCGGATATATAAGTTTCGGTGTCGCGCCTGCTTTGATATCATCTTCGAATCTTATTTAGAAACATTAACGAGCGGGATGTAAGATGTAGACTCCTGGTAGCTCCTGCCTCTCGATCGTCGTGGCAAAGTCACCAATACAACATTAAACACGATACCTCGATCCTTTCGTCTTCTCCAAGCCCAACTTCGGTATTAGCCTTTGTCTTCGTTCACCAACTCTACCATACCGTTCACGACAACGAGTGTTGTAGGTACTGTAGACACTGTATAACCTCATTGGTCAACATGCTGGTCGCAAGGTACCACAGGACCCCTCGCCCTTTCGTGATGGTACCGAATCGAGGGACAGAGCCTCGCCGAACTCTTCAAACATCGAATCGCATGAGCCGAGGTCTGTAGGGGACTGCCGCAATCATCAACACCTGCCGACCCCTCCCGGGAATTTATTCTCCCACCATAGATGGAGCTGGATGAAGCTGCATAAGTTTTAGTGATTATATCTCAAAGGTCGTCATGGTCGATTGGTCGCCGACATGGAGGATACGAGAAGCTTAGCCCCTGTCACCCCTCCTTAGCCCCCGCCGTCCCCCATTTCGGCTTTCCGCGAAGACAGCTTGCGTCCCCCACAAATCGCTCGAACTACATTACGGTTGTATAACCTCGACCGAGTCCCGGATCATCACCTTACGACTCCCATGCGAGAGCCGTTGTACGCACTGTGCTGCAATGCCGAAGAGATCTGCAGGGTGCTTTGAGTGCAGGAAGGTACGCTAAATTGGGTCGCGGTCACCTTTCACACGAGCAGCAGTTGAGATTGTTCTGCAGCGGAAAGTCCGTTGTGACGAAACCAAGCCCGAGTGCAATACTTGTCTACGAAGGGGCACAATATGTCCAGGCTACAGGCCTGCCCAATCGTTCATCCTCCACCAGTTCGATACAGAGACGGAGCGGCCGCAGTTGATTAAAGAGGACGAAGAGCGCTACCGATATGCATACCAGATGCCACCAGAGTCGGACCAAAAATCAACTAACACATCGAGGAGCAACTCTTATGGGACTCTGGTCGTCCAGCAGGAGGAGCAGACACCTGCGGAGCCACAAGTGCCAAAACAGGTCAGCGTGATAGCGGTGGATCGTATCCAGCACCTTGGCACATTCATTCGACTGTACCTACCAAGAGCCGATGGCCCAGCCTTGCCGCCTCCATCAGCCCTGATGCTGGCGCTCCCGACCATGCCTGCGAACAGCCCTGTGCTCCTTGCTGCCATTGACGCATTGTCCGCTGCACAGCTGGCTGTCAACGATCGCGACCGTGCGTTAGTCAATCGGTCGCGGTCCATGTATGGCAAAGCATTGAGCCAGATGCTAAAGGCAATTCAAGACCCTGTATTGGCGTTGAAGGATGAAACCCTGCTGTCCACTTACATGTTGACCTTGTATGAGGTATGAACCCACGCGTCCTTACTACGGAGTCATATACTTACACTCGGGTCAGGTCTTTGTGGGTGTCACTCAGGGACACGGCTTCTTTTATCATGTGCAGGGCCTGCTACACCTGGTCAGACAGCGTGGCCCGACATCTTTCACAACCAGATTGAGCCTGCAGATCTTCCACGCCATTCGATATAACTCGGTATTTATTATTGAACCTCATTTTCTATATTTATTCATTTACTGACCACATACAGCTGAGTATTGGGTATCATATGCGGAAAGCCTCGTTGCTCGACAGTCCAGAATGGCTCGCCGTGACCGCGCGCGCGGCCAAGACAGATCCGTATGTCGCATTAAACGACATCTGCATATGCATTCCCCGCCTCCTCGAGCGGACGGACAAGATCGGGACTCCAGACTGCGCAGCGACCGAACTCGACTCCATCATCGAGGACTCGCAGAAGCTAGCCAACCGCGCGTTCGAATGGCTATCCGACTTTGAGAAATACGGGCCCCGCTACGACAAAGTCGACATTGCGTCGATGGAAGCCTTCCTGGAAGACATCTGCGCAGACCGCGTCTTCGACCCCGTGTTCAACTTCCACTACTTTGGCGCAGGCATCTGCTACATGATCTACTGGATGAGCATGCTGATTATGCAATCCAACACGTTCAAGCTGCTGCGGACGCACCGCCAGCTCGAGCCCAAGCAGCTGCTGATGTGGGGCCGCCAGCTGAGCGGCTACGCAGACAGCATCTGCATGAGCATTCCGTTCCACTGCCGGCCGCAGACGGGCTACACGGCCAAGTTTGGCAGCCTGACGCCCTTGGTGGTCGCGCGCAAGTTTTACGAGAATGCGCCCGGTATGAAGGCCAAGGCCGAGTGGTGCGCAAACGTCTATGTTGTTGCGCGCGTGCCGGGCTTGTATCAGGAGAGTCCGATTCCGCTGGAGCCGTTCAAGGCCGTGCAGAGCACCGTGCAGCAGGGGAGCAAGACGTTTATATAGAGGCAAGTTTGTAAGACACATAATTCACGACATCACGTGCAGAAACAACAACAACAACATGTCCAGTGACACGTGGGTAGTAGGTAGAGAAGAAGGAGTGTATTCCGCTCGCAAATCGCTCGCTGCTAACAGACGCTGAAGAAACGAGACACGGCTTGCCTTGTCGGGGGCGCTTATGTACAATGTGATGTAGCGCGGTGCAGACTGGGGTTATTGGAAGACAGAAAGATGTCCCCTTTTGTTTCCCGAGTAGAGTATGTGGTGAAGAAGAAGAAGACAAGACAAGACAAGACAGTATAGTATCTAGGGAAGGAAGAGACACGCAAGGGAAAAGAAACACAAACGGAAACGAAGATGAGTCTAGGAGATGTAAAGGGAGGAAATATCAAAAAAAAAAAAAAAGGAGAAGAAAACGCAGGTGCTAAACGCCATGGCCATGCGTAATGTACAGCTTTCTTAACTCGACTCGACTTGGCACACACAACACGGTTGCTTATTTTTCTTCCTCGCACACACACACACACACTAGAAGGAGTAGCGGGCTATGTAGCCTTCTCTTTCATGCTCCTCGCTCTGGCGCCCTCTCTCGACCTCTCTTTCTCCACCTGCTCCTTCATCTCCTTGAGCCGCAACTCGGTCACACGAATCGCCTCGTCAATCTCGCGCTCCTTCATGTCCCGCGGCTCGACACGTTTTTGCTGCTGCTGCTGCTCGTCCGGGACGAAGAGCTTGCCAGCAGCCTCGTGCTGCACGCGCTCAATCGCGACGCGCTGCTCGAGCCACTTCCACAGCTCGCTCTCCTCGTGCCGCCAGATCTCGTCGTACGCGACGTGGCGCTGCGCCGTGGACCAGGCGTGCGGGCCTGAGGCGGGCGGCGCGCCGCCGCGGAAAAAGTGCGTGTAGAGCAGCAGGGCGGCGAGAAGGGTGATGATGAGCTGTGGAGAGAAGAGTGATTCGAGAGTGTCGGCAAAGGGGACCAGGGGGCGGATGGGCTCGAGGAAGCCCCAATCGCTTTGCTTTGGTTGCGGGGCGGCGGGCGCGGTAAGATTGGGGGCTTCTTCCAGCGCGGCCGTCTTGGAGCGCTTCTTAGACTTTCCGTTGCGGGCGGGGGTTTTGGGGCCGGAGCTGATTTTGGCGGCGACGGCGGTGCGGAGGGCGGCTGTGAGAGACGTGGCGTAGGACATTTGGCCGTCGTTGGCGCCTTTTTCGATGGGTCCTGGTTCGTGTTAGTAGGTTTGGTTGGGGTGTGTTGGACTCGACAGTTACGCACCCCTCAGCCAGCTCTTGCCGCTCCATTCGACCGTGAAGGTCATGATCAGCCGCGTGCTGTTGCCAGGACCCCACATCATGCAGTATCTTGTTTTGGTAAGGAAAATGTTGCCGCTCGGCACGTCAGGTGTCTGTGTGCTGCAGTTCACACTGACAGCTCTTTCGAGATCATACTGCTCGAGTGTCATCTCGATGTTGCACCTTGTCTGCTTGGGTCCAACTGGGGCGGAAAGCGGTTTGGTGTATGCGTAATTGAAGGATGTCTTCTTTTCGCCCAAGCCGTCCTTGTCATGCTCCATTTGCAGATCCATCGACTTCTGGTCTTCCACCAACCATTTGCGCATGAAGACGTCGGCGCCAGGCCCGAACATGAGACTGTAGACTTTACCCAGAGGCGCTGGGATAGTCGTATCAATCAGCAGCTTGTCGTAGTGCTTGTCGCCGTCGGCACAGTCTGAAGGCGCGTGCGTTGCGGAACCAGGGAAATCGTTTGTTGCTGCTGCGGCGCCATTTGTGGCAGCCCTTGCCGCCTCGGTAGTTTGTCCGCCATTGCCCACAGCTTGGGCAACAGCAGCGCTGACTTTGCGTGTTGCTGGTGCGTCGCCCGCCGATGAACCAAGGTCGCTGCCGGCGACACTGCCTTCGCCGGCTTCGGTGAAGCTACCGATGCCATCATCGTCATCTGCATCCTCATCGTAGACTTCGTCGTCAGATTCGCTGGTGCCAACATCGCTGCCAACAGACTCTGCTTTTTCAGTCTTGTCGCCAGTACCAGCAGACCCATCCAGCGTTACGCCGTTCAGCGAGGATTTCAAGTTGGGGTGCGAGATCTTCCAGATGCCAATGATCAAATCGTAGGTAGAGTCGCGGGCCAGGAAAGAAGCGAATACGTTGCGAGCGTGGAGGGTTTGGATAACGATGGCGTTGGGAAAGAGCACGGCGGTTGACTTTTTCTCTACAGAGACGACCTCGTCGAAGCTAATGACAAGATTCGTGACCCAACCTAGGATGTTACTGGAGAAGCAGAGGTGCCCCTCGCTGACGTATAAGCGACCATGAAGCAGGATCTCTTTCTGAAGCGCCGCACTGTAGTCTTCGATCAGGTAGTCGTCTTCCGGCACGCTCTTGAAGAGATTGTGGAAATCCTTGTTACGTTTGGGTGGTGCCACAGCAAAGCCGGTGCCGTTCAGTCGGTGACCTTGTAACGCAGCCGATGGAGCCAATGTTGAGGTACTAGCTGCAATGGCAGAAGCAGTTGTGTTGCCAGTGGCGGCTGAGCTACCCCTGTGTCTTCTTTTTCTTCTTCCACCACTGAGACGACTGCGAATGCTTCCTTGCCTCTGTATGGAACCAGCAGCTGGAGAATCTGTAATGTCGCCTTCCCTCTTGGGCGACGCAGCACCGGGTCCACCATTGTCGACGTTTAGTGAGCGCGGACGGTCACTGTTGACCGAAGGAGGCTTGGCCGCGTAAGCTGCTGACACGGCATCTGCAGCTGCCGCGTCCTCGACCTTTGCCGAGGCTTCGTCAGCCTTGATGGTGATGTTGGTTGCGGACGACATGGGGCTGACTTGGCTACTGTCTGTTATGCCAAGTTGAGCTAAGCTGAGATTTCCAGATCCAAGTGTCTCAATGGCCGGGCGGGGCTTCTGAGGATCCTCGGGTGCTGGTTCGACGTTTGCAGGTCCGATGACCTCTTCTCCGGGGTCTGAGGCGTTGTCTGCTTCCTTGGGCTGCTGCTGCTGTTGCTGCTGCTGCTTGTCTGCTGCCTTGTTCTTGGGAGCTGTGTTCTGGGTAATGGTGTTGCTGAACTGATTTGCGGCGTTTTGTGCGGCCGAGAAGACGGATGAGAAGAAACCGGTGTTTTGCGACTGCGAGTTGGGTACAGCGGTGCCACCGGGGGTCTTTGCTTCCTCGGGGTGAGGAGTGAGAGGTGCTGAGATGTAGCTGGAGAGCTTGCTTGGGGCGTTTGATGAGGCTGAGCGCACGCGTCTGTGCGATATCATGTTCCCCGAAGGGGAGACGACTACGTTGGGGTTCGAGGGCGAGGGACTGTGCTTGGTGCCGCTTTTCGAGTGTGTAGAACCGGTCGGTGAAGGGGCAGGGCCGTCGACGGGGGTGGGCGGGGTAACAAAGGTGGTGGGGGCGTCGACCGTGTTGGGTGGGGTCGCGGGGAGGTCGGTGACGATGAGCTTTGGACCGAGCGAGCGTAGCGAGGGCGTCGACTGCGTGTCGGAGCCAGTGTGGATGTGCAACGACGGAGAAGCAGCAACAGGGTCGTCGGAGATTTTCTGGCCCCTCTTCTTGCCTCCAAACAATGAGCCGATTCCTCCAGCGCTGGTGCCTGACTTGACGCTGTCCGTGTCGGCTCCGGGCCTGGGCGAGGTGGTGCGGCGGGTGGGATTGAAGGCCTCCTTCAGCTTGCCGACTGGCGAGACTCCACGCTTGTTGGGCGCGGTGTCGCTGGCGCTGGGGGATCTGGCGGGGCCGTCTTCGGTCGAGGTCAGCGAGTCGACGAGGGTGGCATCGGTGGCCGTGGTGGCCGTGGTGGCAGTGGTGGTAGTGGTGGCCGAGGCGAGCGAGTCGATGGTCTCGGAGGCAATCAGGGGCGAGGAGAGGGTCAGCAGGCCGGCGTGGGAGTGGTGTGGAGATATACCAGGGCGGCGGACGGGCGAGCTAATTGGGGACGGTCAGTCGCAACGCACCGGCGGTGGGCGGGAATGCAGAGAGTCGAGGCAGCGGACAAGGAAAGAAGAGAGAGAGCAACGGCGCGGGTATCACAAGGGGCGCGTGGTAGAGACGGGCGGGCGAAAGACAAAAGGCGCACGAGCGAGGGTGCGGCGTGCGTAGAGCAATACGACGGCGGTGGTGATGGTGTGCATGGAGCGGTGGGGAAGGCGGCGGCGGCGGCGGCGGCGGCCAGGGCTGCGTCGCACAGACCGAGGCGGCCAGGCCATGGAATGCTCCGCCAGCAGCTCTGACACGGCGGGCGTGGGCTGAGGGCTAATTTTGCAACACAGGGGCGGCGGGCTCGGGGTGCGACGGGCATGAGACGGGGCAGCAGGGGGATACGGGGATACGGGGATACGGGGATACGAGGGGATGCGACTTACGCTGCAGACTCGACGTCCAAGTCCGAGTCGTCGGTGAGCAGGCTGCTGGGCACACTGACATGCAGCCCCAGCGAGTCGTCGCTGGGGTTGCGCGACGCGGCGCCCGCGAGTGCCATGTCAGCGGCCGGGCCCGCAGCGCGCTCGAGCTGCGCGCCGTCGTCCACTGCGCGCTTCTTGCGCTTGAACAGGCCCGAGAGGCGGCGCTGGTGGTGCGTCGACGAGCTGTCGCTGCGGCCGTCGTGGCCTTCGCTGGGCCCGTCACTCCCAACCGACAGCGCCGAGGTGCTGGCGCTCTTGGAGAGGGTCTTGTCTGCGCGCCCCAGCGACGCCGTGATGCTTCGCCTGCGCCCAACGGTCGCCATGGCGGGCTTGGGGCCTGTCTGGCGCGGCTGCGGTGCTGGCGAGAGCCTCAGGCCGGCATGCGAGGTCGTCGCGCGGGTGGTGGTGGTGTAGTGCGGGGGTGCTGGCGGAGCTGTGTGGCGGCGGCCTGTCGAGCGGATGAGGGCGAGTGTTGTGCGGACTGTGCGGGCTGTGTGTGCGCTGTGCAGCGAGCGATGGCAGAGTGACAAAGGCAGGTCAGCGCCAGACAGGCCGGGGACAGCAGTCAAGCTCGCCGTTTCTGGCTCGGATCGCGGCTTCAGCCCGCAGGCGCACCTGAAACCTGCCTCCGCAGTTCGTCATGACCTTGGTGCGCCACACGGCGGGCCTCCGCGGCGCCAGCATCACCGGACGCGCTCACCACCACCACTTGTGACATCCATCCCACCTCCACACGCCCGATGCGCCGCACAGCATGGAGTCGGCCCACCTCACCAAAGCCCACGAGCACGTCCGCAACGCGCAGACGGCCACCCTGAGCAGCAGCATCGCCACGGCCGGCGACGAGCACGACCGCGCCGCCGCCCTCTTCCACGGCGCTGCCCAGGACACCCACAACGCCGAGGTGCGCAGTCATGCACGCATGCGCAAGACCCCGCGCTCATGCACTTCTAGGCCCTCCGCATCCTCAGCCTGCTCGAGGACCACCACCGCAAGCTCGCCGGCCTGATCAAGGAGGCCCCGCGCAAGAGCGACCGGAAGACCACCACCACCTCCTCCAGCGCAACCAGGCTCTCTGAGAGCGCCACGTCCTCGTCCGCCACCAAGACCGCCGCCACCCGCACCAGCTCACCCTCGGCCTCGGCCTCGTCCTCGTCTCCGCGAACCCACCGCCGCCTTCCCCAGCCCGCCATCGCCAGCAACCTCGCCGAAAAGCGCGGCATACCGAGCGCGAGGCGCACCACAGGTGGCACCGCCGTCACCGTCGCCGGCACCAACGCGACACGAGAGGGCCAGGCCACGCCCGTCAGGGACCTGCTCGAGCGCCAGGCCCGCAAGGCAGACCAGAGCAGATCGCGAGAGCTCGTCAAGCCAAAAGAGGCGCCCGCGCCCGCGTCTCCCCCGCCAGACGACAACTTCCGTCGCTTCTACTCGGCTTTTGGGGGCGTCATCTCCGCCATCTCTGCCCCCTTGGCCTTTACTTCGCTCCCTCTGAACCCCACGCCTCCAACGCCCGCTCCCGACTCGCCAAAGGCCGAGAAGCCGTCCAGAGCAAAGTCGCGCAACTCGTCGCCAGAGGCCTCGCGCACCGTCAAGTCGTCAGTTCCCGACCTCGCCGCTCTGATAAGCAAGCCAGCCCTGCGTGCCCTCCGCAGCGATGGCGGCGCGCCTCTCAACCCCAATGAGTCTTTCTATCTAGTCCCTACATCGGGCGGCACCGTCACCTACGCGAGCATGCTCCAGGGCCCGAGCAGTCAGCCGCACCACCTCAACCCCATTGACGAAGGCTCTGGCTCCCTCAAGGGCAGCCAGGACGAGTTTGTCGACGCCCAAGAAAGCGTCGGCCCACCCTCGCCCACCAGCTCACGCCGCCCACGCTCTCGCAGCTCAGCCGGCCAAGTGACTTCGCAACGCAGCATCCCCGCCGGCCGGGGTGCGGGTCTCCGAACCCTCGAAGAACTCGCCCTCGAAAACGAAACCCTCAAGTCCCTCGTCGACAACCAAGCAAAACGCATCCAGATGTGGGAAACAAACTCGCAGAACCAATTCAACGCCCTCGCCCAGTCCTTCCGCACACGGCCCCCAGCACGTCTCTCCAGCGATCCAACCGCCCTCGCCCACGCCCTCTCTCTCGGCGCAAACGCACTCCCCGCTTTGCCCTCCCCTCCCCTCCCCGGCACCCACCCATCAGCCCCACAGTCCCCGACTACTATTTCTACTACTACTACTACTACTACTACCACAACTCCCACCGACCCTGCAACCGCAAAACGCATCGCCGACCTCGAGGCCCGCCTTACCGCCCAGGCCCACCGCGTCGACGACCTAAGCACCGCAAACGCCCACCTGGCCCGCCAGAACGAAAAGGACAAGCTCGTCATTGCGAGGTACAGAGAGCAGTGGGAGAAGCTCAAGGCGGGCGCCAGGAAAAAGGAGCAGGAGAGGAGAGAGAGGAGGCTCAGTGCTGTTAGGACTGGTGACGCTGCAAAGGATAGTGAGAGTGGCGATGCTGAGGCTGTGGGGGAGGTGGATGAGGTGGATGAGGCTGCTGATTCTGGGAGGGCGTGAGGTTATCGGGTGAAGAAGAAGAAGATGAAGACCCAGGGGATTTTTAATGTACTTTGTTTTATTGTATTCAATACATTCATGTCCGACGTTTCAGGTTACTGCTAAAAAGGCTGTTTGTTCAGACACAAAACCACACCAGACTCCCAATATATAGCACGCAGAGACTCCAGAACGAAACAAAAAAACCCAGTCCTCATTCACGCCTCCAAACACACACCCACTCTTCCAACAGCCTAAGCAGCAGTCGAAATGGGCTGGTACGACGGCACAGCGCCGCCCACAACAACAGACGGCGCCTGAGTACCAACGTCAAAGTCGGGCTGGTCCGGGTGCACACCCACACGCTCCTTGCTCAGCAGGTCCACGAGCACCGCGCTCGGCTTGTTGCTCTTGTTGGAAAACGACGACTGGTGGTCCTTGTACTGCTGCACGTTCTCAATGTACTTGTCAAACAGGTACGCAGAGTCGAGCGGCCCGCCCTTGGCTTCCGGGTGGAACTGCGCGCTGAAAATGGGCCGCGAGTTGTGGATCAGTCCCTCGTTGGACTGGTCGTTGAGGTTGGTAAAGTACTCCCTCCACTCGCTCGACAGCGTCGTCGGGTCAACCGCGTATCCGTGGTTCTGCGACGTGATGTGGCACTTACCCGTGCTCAGATCGAGAGCGGGGATGTTGTGGGCGCGGTTACCGTACTTGAGCTTGATCGTCTTGGCACCCGCGGCGAGAGCGATCAGCTGGTGACCCATGCAGATGCCCATGACGGGGACCTGCGAGGTCTCGAACAGCTTGCGCAGGTTGTACACGGTCTGGGTGCAGTGAGTTGGGTCACCGGGGCCGTTGGAGATGAAGACGCCGTCAAAGTGGTGAGCGACCTTCTGGATGGGGTAGTCGAATGGGAAACAGGTCACGCTGGCACCACGAGAGACAAGGCTGCGGAGAATGTTCTCCTTGACACCGCAGTCGATGAGGGCAACGTGCATGTCGCCGAGAGACGAGCTCACGTGGAAAGGTGCCTTGGTCGAGACACGGCGGACAAGGTTGATCGCTTCAGGATCGATGAAGGCCTCGTCCTCGTCGGCGTCATACTCTTCACCAATGGTGATGCGAGCAAGCGAGGAACCCTGTTCACGGAGGTACGTGACGACCTCACGGGTGTCGACACCAGAGATGGCGGGGACACCTTCGCGAGCGCACCACTGAGAAAGAGACTCGACAGCAGTCCAGTGGCTGTGCTTCATAGCATAATCCTGAACGACGATACCGGAGGCCTGGATGTAAGGAGACTCAAAGTATCGAAGCAGTCCGTGCTCATCACGGGCAGCTGATGGCACGCCGTAGTTGCCGATCAAGGGCTGCGTGAAGACAAGGATCTGGCCACGGTAGGAAGGGTCGGTCATAGACTCGGGGTAGCCGACGAGAGAGGTCGTGAAGACGGCCTCACCAGAGATGTTCGCCTTGGCGCCAAAGGACTTTCCTGAAAAGATAGGGCCGTTCTGCTCAATGGTCAGCATTGGCTTCGGGACATGTCAATGCAGTGTGCGTACCTTGATTGTGAAGGTGGCCCTCTCAGTAGAGATTTCGGTGGGCTTTCGGTGGGGAGAGGGGGACTTGCGTTCGGTGCTGGACTGGACAGTGGCCAGGCAGCGCGCTTGAACACGGTTCTTTGTTACTTGTCCCAGGACATTGACAGACCGCATAGCGGAAGGCTTGATGATTTGCGACAGCATATTGGCGTGGTGTGAGTGGTTTGGTAGCGGTGGATAAGTGGTTGATTGGTGAGGTAGGCTTTCAGTTTACTGAGGCCTTCCACAGGTGGTCTGGCAGCAGTGTCAGTGTGACGCTCGCATCGCGCCAATTGACGGGATAGCAGCATACCTGAGATGTAGTCCTGTAATGGCCAGTTAGCAGGAGTCACGAGTGTGAAAGATACTCGGAAGCAATAATGTAGTGTGCATGGCAGGCGCCGAGGGGTCGGAAGCGGTGAATCGACGGTGTGCGCGTTGACAGATAAGGAACCACGGGAAGTGTGCTGCGAATAGTAACGTACCTGGGAAGTAAAGGTTGTTTGAACAGCACGCATAAGCGCAACGGGTGGTGAGCCGGTGAGGTCAGTACAGGGCGGGCTAGAAGAACCCTTGGGAGATGTATGAGTGATGAAGCTGAGCTGCGAAAAGCGTTGGTGGGTTTTGTGTGAGTCTTGAGAGGTTATCGCGAACTGGCCGACGGTGATTCCCCACCTTCGGGCTAGTCTTCTTCAGGGCGCGCCAATGACGCGCGGTGACAAAATTTCAAAGTCAAGCCCGACGATTGGGCATTTCCAAGCACATCACCAACTGCAAAAGCGTCCGGGGAAGCTCAAGGGCTCGCAGTGCGACCCACTGTAAGGCTGCTGGGCCATTCAGCGCCCTGCGAGCCCCGTCCAGCATCAGGGTTGTCTTCGGGGCACTTCGGCGTACGGCTCACCATGTTCGGTCCGTGACGAAGACTTGTTTGCTCATCGGAATTGCGCTTATCTCGAGATCTGCCACCATGTGCACATGGCAGCGCACCGGCCCAATTTACTGTAGCCCTAACAGGCACTTGTGCAGAAGATGCAGTGAGTGCCAGCGAAACCCGCTGTCAGCCGCAGGTCGTGCGGCAGAAGCAGTAGAATTCTGCGGTGGGTCTCTTTAAAAGGCCGACACCCCTGCAGCCAGGTTCCTTCCGATGTCGGCCATACTCGAACACGTGTGCTCCAAGCCTACACAGTAGAGATGGATCTTGTGCCTGATGGTGTTCCAGCTTCAGAGAACCTGTCGTCTCCTGCGTGTGCTCACATTGAAACCCAGAAAGCCTTTATGGCTGGGACGTTTCTGCCAATTCTCTCAAGTTGTATGCTTCACAGCACTTCCCCACTGCATCGCTATGTTGGTGCTGGTGAGGTCACGCGCAGGCAGTGATGATGGCTTCCGTCATGTTTAGTATGTGTAGACGAGGTGATACAGAAGTCGGCTTGCGATCGTAAATCTATCGTACAGTCCAGGTTAGCATGCGGGCTCGCTCATTGACAGCCCTGCGCTCTTGCCAACCGCTGAACCATGGTTCGCTTCTTACTCCAACCGGGTACACGTCTGCTGTTGATGATGCTGTTTTATTGTGGAAAGTTTGTCGCAACGGATGATTACCTTTCAACACTGCACAGTGTACTCGCAGTCATCATCGACCTTCAGACAATACGCGCAAGACGGCTTCTCTTCTGTGCACTTACGTCTGCGCTGCTTACAGTTGATACAGCCGTCCTTTGAGCGTTGGCTTTGTTTTTGCCTCACCATTCCGTATTGGCAAGTCCACAATCCTCTGTTGCATTGATTGCAACTTGGTTGCGCCTCATTACACTTGATCTTCTTCTCGCGACAACGAATACAGGCTTTGTTCTTCCCGAGCCTGCGCGGTGCGGTAACCTCCTCTGATGTAGCTTTCTTTTGGGATTTAGATGCTGAGGACATTGAAGCCACCTGAGAACCCTTGCTGTCCTTCATTGACAACTTCATGGCGCTTGGTGCAGAGGTGTTGGTGCCGTTACTCCTGCGCTTCTTCTTTGTTGGAGATCCTGAAGCTTCTGGCGAGGGGAACATATCGCGATCCGAATTGTGGACTTGATTGTCGACTACAACCTGGCGGTCTTTGCTGCGTTTTTTCTTCTTGGTGGTTCCGTTGGAAGCCTTTCTGGATTCAAGCGTGGAACTTCCGTTCGCCTCCGGATTGGCAGATATGCTACCCACCGTCAGTTTGTCTTGTAGTGCTTGAACTAAAGCGGTATCGGTGTGGATACCTACCTTTCGTCGTTGCGTTGGCTGTCGACACCTCTGTGGATCGGGTTGTGCCTGTACACAACATTTATGGCATCACGTTTGATCGAGAATCTGACGTGTATCACACCACCACAACCGTAAGCTGGTATCAGGTCCTTGTTAGCTGTACTAGTTTCATCCTCATCTACTGCATTCAACTCTTCCTTCTTCTTGCTGACTTTTCGATCTTTGTTGTCCAGGCTGTCTTGACAGTCATATCTAAATCGGGCACCGTCCCTCCCAGCTTTTGGATTATAGACACGGCGTTCAGAGTACTTAAAGCCATCAGCTTCTTCAATGGCTGCTATTATAGATCTGCATTCGTCAGCTCGTATGTCTTTGGGTGGGATGCTCATAGGCTACTTCGAGACTGCACGCTGGACATTCAGTCTGTCTCTCCCGTCAATCTCCCGGCACAATGCATACTCGACCTGGATGCTTTGTGCGTAATCCTGAGGCTCAATCAAAGCATCTAGACTGGCTTGTTGAGTCACAGGTATGGTGATGGCGGAGGCGGCCGCAAAAACAAATTCCGTCACTATATCTGAGGGAATCAACAGAGACGCATTTCTCTCAATTTCACCTCGAAGTGCACCATCAAGCGACTACGTCAAGATCATCTTAGCTAATGTGCCTGCAGACTAGGAAGGCATCGTACTTCACTGGTCGGAATTCGGTAGTAAACATCTGCATTTACACCACGATGATATCGCAGATCCAGCTCATCCTCAAGATCATCCATTGCACTGCTGTCGACATGCGGTCCGTGGGTATTGGCTGATGAAGGTGCAACCTCCGTAACGCGTGGGCGCATGCACGTGTAGCCCCAGTGTTGTTTGAGGATAGGGCCTGTTCCCTCTCTTGGCACGGATTACCTAACTTTAGCGTACCTAAGTACACGCCGCAGTCAATCACTGCATAGGGCTTGGAGTCTGAGGCTTTACGAGCGTACTAAGCACAGTTTGATGAGGCCGACCCGTTGCTATGTCGCGTGTGTTATCACCGGCTCTGCCACCGCAGATTCAAAACAATGCGAGCGCACAGGACTCGATCCACGGTGCGTGCGCAGGGGCGGCAGAAGGCAATGACCCCGAAGACGTGTCTGCAATAGTTTCGGGTGGGGCAGCAGACCCTTTGTATGTTGAGATGTCCCAGGACAGTCCTCAAAGCAGTCTGCCCTCTGAAGGAGTCCAACTGCATGTCGATCAATGTGCTCGAGGAAGCTCCCCAGCTCCCCAGCGCAGCCATGGAATGCAGCTAGCAGCCACATGGCGACGCACGGCCGGGGCTAAATAGGGTTCGCAGCTGTCGAAACAGACTGAACGCGCCGCAGCGCTGCTGGAATGCGAGCATACACACGGTCACAGACATGGTGTTGTGCATAGACATACCCAGGGCGTGTCCAGCAGGCGGCGCGGGTAGAAATTGCAGGCAACCGGGCCGGCCACGCGTTGAACTCAATCTGGCTGCGCCAGCAGGTTCTGGCCAGCAGATGCTGTGCAAAGGCAGGCCTGGCACCAAATTGTGCAGATCCCTAGCAACATGTACCAACAGGGCCGATGCAGGGTTGTGAGAGCCCACTAAACCGCTTCCATTGATAGGATAGCTCGACCTCCGCTGGCAAGCTGGACGTACCGACCTCAACCCTATTCTCCACGCTCCGCGCTTTACGCCCTCCAGCACTATCGCGACCTCGCTGGCCGCCGCCCACGCAGTGTCTTTGTTGTCCGCCCGCTGTGCCGCCACCGTCTGAGCCCAGCCCGCCCGCTTCATTGTCCTCCTCGCCGGCCGTTGTGAAACTCGAAACGTTAGGTTTCAAGCTCGACAAGCCAGCGCAGCACGCACCGCCGCTGGACCGCAGGACGACTCGAGAGGTATGCGGGAGCGCACCTGTCAACCGTAGAACAGTCGTGAATGTGCGAACTGACCGGCGTGCTCTCTAGGCGCTCTCCGCTCATTACGATCCCTCGTTTGTTGGCCATCAAGCAGTAGTTCTATTCCGCTAGCTCTATCTCCGCACTTCCTGGCTGCCATCACACGACCCTGCATCTCGCTGTCGCATCCTCCCTGCGAGCCGCACATTGTTATCCACGCATCACATATACCCACCGCACACCTAGCGAATCCCTTCAGCCTCAGCCATGGTAGTTGCGACAATCAAGTACGTCCGGCATCTCCCCAATCTGCCATGCCGTGTGCGCCAGGCAGACAGACAGACACTAACGACTCTTCCCATAGGTGCGTCGTTGTTGGCGACGGTGCTGTCGGCAAGACATGTCTCCTCATCAGTTACACCACGAATAAGTTCCCTTCTGAATATGTCCCCACGGTCTTCGACAACTACGCTGTCACCGTTATGTGAGCCTCCCATATCTTCGTGTCCCTCGGCCTACCTCCTCAAGAGCATGTATTGCGAGGCGGACTGGTCCAAAACGTGAGCCATGACTGACTGTTGTAAAGGATTGGCGACGAGCCGTACACTCTTGGTCTCTTCGATACTGCCGGACAGGAGGATTACGACCGACTGCGACCTCTCTCATACCCTCAGACCGACGTCTTCCTCGTCTGCTTCTCCGTCACATCACCTGCATCTTTTGAAAACGTACGCGAGAAATGGTTCCCCGAGGTACACCATCACTGCCCCGGCGTCCCATGCTTGATTGTTGGTACACAAGTCGATCTGAGGGAAGACAATGCTGTAAAGGACAAACTGTCGAAGCAGAGGATGGCTCCCGTCAAACGCGAAGACGGTGAGCGAATGGCGAGGGAGCTCGGTGCCGTCAAATACGTCGAGTGCTCAGCTCTGACACAGTACAAGCTCAAGGATGTATTCGATGAGGTGAGTAAAGAATCGCAGTTGGTAGGGTGCACAGTGCTAATATTATCACAGGCAATCGTCGCGGCACTTGAGCCGCCAGCGACAAGGAAAGAGGGAAAGGGGCCTAAGAAGGATAAGAAGTGCATTATACTCTAGAGTATAGACACGGCAGCTATGCAGTGTCAAGAGCTAGGGGAGCTTTGGTTTGCAGAACTTTTTGACTGGGCGTAAATTTTTGGATACCTCTCTGGCGCCATCTGTGGGTAGCGGTTCTTTTCTAAGCTATGAATTTGCCCATGCTCCCCTTGCACGACATTCTGTTCCTTCCGACTCATTAGGTTTGCCCCGTCTAACCTTGGCGAAGCGGATGCGAGATAGGCCGGAAGATGAGAATGGCTATGCACTAGGTGACATTCGTAGCCGCCGGTGTGTTGGGTATCCCACGAGACTTGGACTCCGAGCGGGATGGAAGCCTTTCATGGGCAGGCAATGTGACGACGCAGCAAGGCATCTTGGTCGTCCACCTGATATTTCCCTCTTGACACATTCGCTCTGTTCTCTTCCCTCTGGATCCGGATGAGATGAAGTGAAAGCTGGGTTTGTTTGTTGTGGGGTTGCCCATGCCAACAAATGACGCTGCGCGAAGGGTCTGTCCACCGAAGCCTACAAACATCCTCTCTACCTGCGCCTCCAGAACTTTTGGACTTGGCAGATCTCTCTTGCTCGCGTGTCGTGCGCGATCTGACACAAGCAGTAATCACTCATCCTGGTGGAGAGGCAGTCAATCAATCTACGCTGTGTACGTATGTCTGATATTCTGCGCCTTCACGTGCTTGTCTCAATCCTAACGTGCAGGTTCAGATGCTATCTATTACATGAAGATGTCTTCACCAGCAGCCGATTACAAGAAGAGACCTCCGCCAATTGCAATCCCTCAATGGCCTCCATGTCGGACAGGGCCTGCACGAGACGCCTCTATCAGGGCGCCATCTCACACGAAAAGCAGTGATCAACACCTGCAGCGCTTTGTTTCCTCATCGCCTCAGCCAGCTGTACGCTCTGGCACTACCACGCCACTAACATCACCTTTAGAGCCTGACGATGTGCGTCTCGCGATCCAGAAGTCCGGCTCTCACAGCAGCAAGCACCGTACATCAGCAATGACCTCACTTTCTGGTCTCATGGACCAAGCGCGCAGTTCGCCACGCAAATCAGATTCTGGCTCATTACCTAGCCGACAAGGCTCCACCACGCGCTCGCGGCAGTCAGAGCGTAGCTGCCGTAGCGCCGCTGCAGCTCAAGCCCAGCTTGAGGCTTTGGAAGAAGATGAGACAACTACGAGATCTCAGATCGAGTCTCGCACCGAGAGGAGGCTGTTCAAAATGACAGGACAAGTTCCTCCTACGCCCGCAACAGGTTCGAAGCACCAGAAGGCAACACTGTGACTCAAAGACTGACAGATGCAAGGACCCATTGATCCAGAAAGAGTATTCATCAGGACAGAAGATCTGCGCAATCAGTGTAGAGCTACTAGTGGAGAGAAACAACTTGAAGGCAATGAGTTTGACAGAAGCCCAAGGAAGAAGCTCTTCGGTGTCAGCCTACCTACGTTCAGCAGAGCGACTGGTGCAACACCCGCGATGCCACCAAAGGCAGCTCAGATCCTAGGAACAGCGCCTTCACGCAAGCATCGACGGATTGAGCCGCGACCCATCAAATCATCTCGGGTCTTAAAGACACCTACAAAGGCTCCACGATCAGACACCGTAAAGTCTTTACCCGCAAAGGTTTACAGTGAAGTAGCACCTACTAAGCTTCACCATTCGACCCGCCTTCGACGTGCCACTCGCCGTAAGTCTCTAGGTAAAGAGAACACGCCGCCAAAGAAGCAAGTGGCGGTATTTCGATCCTTCGAATCTGTGTCTCCTCCTATACCTCCTGCGAAAGATACTCCTCCTGAGCTTCGCCTTCCCAGAAATCCACCTAGCCCGTTGCGTCGAGCGCCTTCTCATGAAGACCTCCGTGAGAGCTACAGTGATCACCCGGACAGAGGCGTGCAAGTACATTTGCCGTTTCCAATCTTTGCGCTTAGTCCCTCGCCCCTAAAGACTGCCGTCTATGGCACAGGTGCTGTCAGCCCGAGAAAATTCCAGCCGTACACTGCTGAGGATTACACTAAACTCATTCAAGGTGAGGCGATGCATTGGCCGTACCCTGAAGATGATACAAGATGTGAAGTGAAAGAAGGGGGGCGCAGTGCGCCATTGGCTGGGGATCAACGCCGCGAGTTGCTGCGGCTTCCTCTGTCAAGTCGCAGCGAAGACCAACACTATAATGAGCGACTCGGTCGTCGACTAAGTCCTCTGCCGCCCCGTTTCTACTCGCCTTCAGATCGCTCTGTCCAAATTTTTAAGAACGACGAGAGCCCGTCACATAATGTGAGTGACAAACACACCTTCCCTGCTCACACTCTGAAAGTGGGTCCGCGCTAGGCTCTTGCCTTCGTGCCTTCACTGCGACTATCACACACTCTATAAATCAGTCTTTCTGCTGCATCAACTGACTCCCACCTCAGACAGACGCTAGCCGCATGCTTTTTGCGCCACCCAAACCCGGCTTCACCAACCCACATCCGCATAACGGGTCAATCGCGATAGCGCATCAGGGCATTATGACTACTACTGAGTCGGACCCTCCAGAAAAGTGGACAACGGGGAACGATACTGCGCAGGGCCAAGCCAAGCAGAAACCGCAGCAGCACGACAGCGTCGATCCTACAGCCAGTGTCGAACCGGAACATCGTATGGAGGAGCAACGCAAGCCACCTCCTTCTACAAACAACAGTATACGTCATCTGGAGGCGGATACATCGTCGTCGAAGCTGACCGATATGCTGAATAGTGCAACTCCACGCACTGAGTCGCTGGGCAACTTCTGCGTAGCGTACCCGAGTGTCATGCCAAGTCCTCCGCACAAGCAGCATGGTCCATACGTTCCAATACCACCAGCACCCATGCTTCGCGGTGGTCCTGGTCCTGCAGGTTCTTGGCCATCTCCACGTACAAACAAGACTATTGAGGATCACTTCTTCATGACCAACGAGCATCTGGATGTGGTTGGCAAAACCACGTACGATGCCCTCGATATGTACACTAAGAAGCAGATCAGCGCAGCCAATGCAAGCCATGAACAGCTTGTAGTCGTTCTGAACGACCACATCAAAGGCTTGAAGGCTCATCTTAGCTCGGTCAACGAGAAAGCCGAAAGCAATTCTAGCCAAACACACAATGTTAGCCTGAAGCTCGATCAGCTCGAAAGCTTTCTCAAGGACGAAGTTCTTACTGCCATGACAGGACAAGCGAAGAAGACAGCTGAGATGCAGTCGAGCCTCAAAGAGGTGCAGAGCACAATGACGCAGATGCAGCAGGTAATGGAGAAGCTCTCTACCACAGAGTCTGGTGCCTATCCACCGGCTTCGAGTGCTCTGTCTGGCTCGGGCGGGTCTGCTTTCATGACGCAGAGCACTCCAAATCATCAGTCTCAGCATGCTCTCACCACCTTCTACGGAAATGCGCCACGTCGCGATGAGCAATCTCCCATGCCCCCTGTGCAAGACCGCGCCGTTTCCAATAACTATGACTCACACAGCGATCCACAGGGCATCTATGGCACCAACTGGCAGTCTCAAGCGTGGAATGGGCGCCCAAGCTACCACGGTCGTAACAAAGGGGAGGCAACATCGTACGCAGGCGCAAACCCCTACCATGTTGGAAACAGTAACCAGTACAATAATGGATACATGAGCGGCTACTCCTCATACAGCTTCTCTCCCTCTGGATCTGAGCAGCCACACGCCTATGCCCAGAAGCCGACTCAATGAAAGCACACAGCGTCCTGCGCGATGCCCTTGTGTGTATCATCGCAAACTTGCATTTGACAAGATTCCCGTGTATCATAAATTTTCTGCGGTTGACAGTGCTTCGACGAAACGAGCTCGTGCCAGACCGTTCTGCGCCTCGCTCGACGAGCTGCGGGCCGTTCTTTGCGCGTATCGAATTCAGACACAAGCAGAGAGGTGACATAGCTACTGTAGAACAAAATTGCAATCAGACATCTCAGAAGCCCTGACACTGTTGATCGTGATGCTAGGCTCGTATTGACTAAGCAGCGAGTCTAGACTTCACGCTCTCAGCTGCCTCTCTCTGTGTGGCGTTACGATGCCACCATGAGAGCAACGCGGCCTGAAGGACTTGATGGTTTTCGAAGCCATTGTTGGCAATCAATTCAAGGCCAACGTAGGCCAACGTTGGAGGATTAAACATGTTTGGCCTAAAAGCTGGGGTCGCGCGAACCATGCAGCACTGCATCGCAGCTTACTCCAAGCATTCTAGTCCGGACCGCCTTCGTGCCTGCACGCGCCTCGCTCATAGGCTAGACGCGTCGAACGTTGGGCCTAGTGTGCCTAGTGTTGTTGGTCTATTATTGGCGCTACCACAGACTCATGGCGCTCATGGCAATTGATGAGGGTGAGAGACAGCACCTTCCGCTGGGGCAGCAGAGTAACTATCCAAGGACCGTGTTGCTGCATGTGTATCTATTGATTATGATGTCTACTACTCCGCATCTCGTTTTACTCGAGCGCTATTCCACTTGCAGCGGCAAGGCTATCAAGTGTCCCGCATATACTCGATAGTCGACGCGCTATCTTAGAATTGATGACCGAGAAGGCGCACAAGCCTCCGCCAACCAGCCAGACATTAGTCGCTCCCCCGCGCCTCGTCGAAAGTCCCGCCTACAACCACCATGGAGGATCCCGAGTCATCCCAGGGCAACTCTGACCCTGCTTCTGGCCCCCAACCTGCAGCGCCCCTCGGCGAATTGAGCAAAGCCCTCAGAGCGGGCACCGATGCCACTCTCGCATCCCCGGCGCATCTAAACGCGGCCGTGTCGACATCAAACGCCAAAGTCGCGCCCTTCAGTGCTCAGCACGTACCTGCAAACACCTCATTTCCTCTTGACGTCCCTCGCTGGCACGTCCGAGCCCCGAGCAATCTGACTTTGGTCACCGACCTGCCGCCTTCCACCACGTCAACCGCGCGCAATACACCAAGCAACACCACCAACGTGGCGGGCACCACTAGCGACGGGCTGCGCCAGTCGGCCACGGCGCCGATAATGATAGACGAGAAATTTCTGAGGACTGCGCGGTCTAGCAACAGCCTGGCTGGCTCGCTATCACCTTCGTCGGCAATCTCTTCGCCAGCACTGAACGCGCTTGGGGATCTTACTCCTCTCCCTTCGCCGCTGGTCATGGGCGACTCTCCCGGCCCATGGCAACGCGCTCTGACGCGGCCCCGAGGAACTTCGACTAGCTCGCGCGATGACATGTATCTTTCCTCAAACAGATCCACCCTTTCTCCCTCACCGTCGTTAAAGAAGAAGGGCTACCAGAGGCTGAAGACCGCCGGAGTTGAGGCCACAGAAGCGCGCATACAAGCGCATCATAACAGCGAGACAGCTCGCGAGAGAAACCGCAGCATTAGCGAATACACACCAGAGTCTCTACATAACCCTCGACCTCGAAATGTCACTATCGGCAATGCTGCTGCCGAAGGTGACGCAACCATGCAGCAGCGGCTGCGTCGCGAGCAGTACCTCGCCTCGCAGCGGGGCATTGTCCCTGCGCAAGTCCCTGCTGGTCTGCCTACTCCCCCTGCCAGCAATGCGAGCAACCGAAGCGTCACTGACGAGGAGGATCACGTCACCGAAGACGACGAGACTAAGTATATTGCTGTTCGTCACGGTTCGCAGATGAAGAAGAAGCTATGGCGCCCGGTCCGGCAACTCGGCCAAGGCACCTTCAGTAAGGTTTACCTGGCCACGTGCGAGAGGACTGCAGCAAAGGATCCGCTGGACGAGAAGTCTCTAGACCTCCGTAAGCTCGTCGCTATCAAGGTCGTGGAGCACGGTCCTGCCGGCGGCGCAGATGAGGAACGTGTTGAACTAAGCCTCAAGCGAGAAGTGGAGATGCTCCGTTCCGTCTCGCACCCCTCTCTCGTTCACCTCCGAGCTTTTGATCACAATGAGGCCCAGGCTCTCCTGGTCCTGACATACTGCCCTGGTGGTGATCTATTTGATGTAGCCAGCGACCACCGCGACATCCTGAGCATAGACGTCGTCCAACGTGTGTTCGCTGAGATGGTCAGCGCCGTACGATATTTGCATGAGAAACTGATTGTTCACCGCGACATCAAGCTAGAAAGTAGATCTCTCCATTCTTCGACATCGGTCTTTATATGGTCAGTGCATTCACACTGGTCTTGTACTAATGTATGGCAGACGTCCTCCTCAACATCCCTGTCACTTCAGTACCTCTTCTTAAGAACCCCAAGACCCATCCGTACCCCATCGCGACACTCACGGATCTGGGCCTCTCTCGTCGCATACCTGCTGCTCCCGAGTCTCCTCTTTTGACAACTCGCTGCGGCAGTGAGGATTATGCTGCCCCAGAGATTCTCTTAGGTCAACCATATGACGGTCGCTCAACTGATGCCTGGGCCCTGGGTGTTTTGTTGTACGCACTCATGGAAGGACGTCTACCCTTCGATCCACCACCGGGCAAGGCGGGCGCGCGCACAAGAGCCGCTCACCGAATTGCCAGATGCGACTGGGTCTGGGTCAAGTTTGGTAATGATGATGGAGAATGGGACCCTGAGAAGGGCAAGGACTGGGCTGGCGCTCGTGAGTGTGTGGAAGGTCTTCTCAAGAAGGTCTCGCGTGGACGCAAGAGCCTTCAAGACATTGAGAAGCTGGACTGGGTCAAGCAAGGCATTCAGGTCGAGGGTGGCTTGAAGAGAAGGGTCGAGGATGATGAAGCAAACGACACAACGCCTGAATTGCCTGCGCGGTAATCGCTATTGAGGCGAACCGCCTGATTTGGATTTGACCGATCGATCACGCTGTGCATCAGCACTGTAACACTACCTTTCTTATACGTTCATTCAATTCACAAGAGCTAGGGAGACACGGCAGGGGGTCAGGACCACGACATGAAGCAACGACAATATACCCGGTCTAGGCGATTCCACACCAATAACTTCGAGGATGCTCGACTTTCCACTTTATTACATTCGACTGCCTCTTCTGTTGATATCCAATACTTGCGCTATTGCCTTCTTATCTTGCAATTTCTTCACCACCTTTTCCTGCATCGTCTGCATTTCCTAGCATCACTTCCTACTTCGTTCCATATCATCATGGCATTAGACAAAACCTAGGCCTGACATATCACGAAAGGGCACATTCTTGTTTATTGGATAACCACAATACTCGATAGTAGGTAGAAAGAAACTTAGAAACCGTTGGAGATCCAATTTTGCTCTGGCGTCAGACATGTGCGTATCTTGTCTGCTAATTAGGTGCAAGAACCTGCTTCGCGACGTTCTTATTCGTTGCTGCGTGGAATGAGCTCGTTTACGGAGTGATCGCCTACGCCCCCTCTTCATCGTCTGCTATCGCACACATAAAGCTCACAGACCACCGCTCATACCATAGACCATGGGCACGTACTTCAACGCTATCACAACTCCCATAACAGAATGCTGTGCGCCACATGAGCCACCGCTCGACGAAGAAATTGGCCATGAGCTAGAGGAGATTTGAGCCAATGTGGAGCTGCGGTCTAGTTGATAATAAATGGCTCGCTGCACTGAGAGGGCTTTTCACTTGGTCAACCATACTTGGAAACGAGTGTGGAATTGCAACATTCATTGTGGCTGACTGAGGCGACATAGTCTAAAAGGTGCGCTGTATGTACAGATGAAAGAGTGACATAAGGTCAGAGTTCATGAAATCAGTATATAGCCTGCTTCGCGCGAAGGCGCGGGCCGTACTTCTTCAACACAAAGGGAATTGGTATCATGGCAATACAGAGAAAGGCGAGTAGCATCGAGCCCCTTCGAGTTGTCAGCAAATGCGCTCCAGTGAAGGGTGGAGACATACCAGGCGTAGCCCAAGTTCCTGTACAGCTCGAACCCGAAGAAACAGAACAAGAAAGTGATTGGACAACGTGCTAGGATAACGGCAGCCAGCGCACTGGCTGAGTACTCGCCGAAACAGTCAACCAGGTATGACTGAATGCATACATAGCCCATCAACATGCCGATGCCGAAGAAAAAGGCACCAACCATGCATCCAGCCCAATGCACCCTACCGGCTGTCCAGGCGAATATGATCAGTCCGAAGGGAACAACCGCCATCCCGATCTGAAGAAACGGAATGCGCAGTTCAGGCGTGGGTGTGTCGTCGCCCGTCCTTCGTATTTGGCGCTTGAGTGAACCGGCGAAGGAGCGGTTCATAAACTTGGCTGTGAGAATCATGCCGACGAATGCACCGCTGCCGGCTCCGAGGTAGGCGAGGCCGGTTGTGCCTTTAGTGAATCCGTAGGTGTACAGACCGTAAAGGGACTCGGGACCAAAGAGGAGGAGGATTGTGATGAGATGGAGGTAAAGGATCCCGTAGATCCTGTGTAAGTGTTAGCTTGTATCTCGTGTTGTCAGATGGTTACTTACAGAGACTGGTACAGAGCCATGAAGGCGAGGATGGGGGAGGTGAACAGCATCTTGATAGGGCGTCCGAGCGAGTGGGCAAGCAGCGACTTTTGGCCCCTGCTTGATTTAGTGTAGATGGTGCGATAATCGATCTCTGGGGTGGTCTTTCTGAGCTTACGCGCCTCCTTTTCCAGCAAGTAAGGCGCATATGTCTCTCGCAGGAAGAATATGCCTGCAAAAGTAACAGTTCCAGCAGCAATGGCAACAGTCCAGAGCAACCACCGCCAACCAGTGGTGTGGTACACAATGAAGCCACCGATAAGTCCACCAATAACGGGACCAAAAACGGGACCGAAGGATGCCAGAGCCTGTGCCTTGCCACGCTCGTGAACAGCAAACATATCGCCCACGCTACCAGCGCTGAGACTGGGCCCGACAGACCCAGCGACGCCGCTCAGGAACCGTAGCGTCGATAGCGCGGCAATGTTCGGAGACAGAGCGCATCCAACGTTGAGCATCGTGAAGCAAGCGAAGCTTGACAAATAGACCACTCTTTTTCCGTACACCTCCGAGAAGGGAGCCAACAATAGCGGCCCACTGCCTATACCCAGCACGTACAGTGCTGTAGGCAGAGAAGGCAATTTCGCGCTCTTCAGGTCGAATTCTTTGGCAATTTCGCCGGCTCCGATCGCTAGGATCGTCGAGGCTATGGGCGATAGCGTGGCCTGCATCACGATGAGAAGCACGTTGAACCATTTTCGTCGAGAGGTCCAGTTCAGTGGGTTGCGGGGATCTTGGCTGGTTTCCCAGTCCTGAAAAGTTAGACTGTGGGACTTGTGCAGAGTGAAGAAGAGGCGGATGACTTACGATTGTTATTGTCTCGCCGGTAAGTCGAAGGTCGGTGGTTGAGTCTCCAATGTAGAAATCTGTAGTCTCCTGGGTTGCAAAACTGGGAGCTGCTGAGAGGGGTATGGACATGCTAATGAATGTGAAGCTACCGAGTGAGGCTTGATGCTCTACTCGTGTTCAGCTTGAGCAAGGGAAGATGATGTAAACGAGTGTAATGCTTGGTTCAACTGGAACGGCTCAACATGAGGTTGTATTTGTACGCTCGGCAAACCACCTCCACGGACCTGGGATGACGCCATACACTATGCTGGGACAATACCTCACACTGCGCTGCCGCCTATCCGTGTGTTCGCATAGACACGATGCTACTGTAGACTCCGCCCGCTGAGACGTTTCTCCGCCATAGAACCTCGACTGGTGATCCACCTCCGTTCCGCGCTATGAAAACGAGCTGTCCGCTCTGCCCTCAGCAGCATGTCGCCAAATGCTCCCAAAACGGTGATCCAGTTGTCTATCAGGAAGTGTAGTCCGTGAGTAAGACTGGAATACCATGACAAGTGGAAGGAGAGTCCGTAAAAGGAGAATGAAACAGACTTGGCCTGAGTCCGATCATGCGAACGAGATCGCATCTGACAGATCATGTCTGTGTGCCACAAGTTGCGGCTGCGCGCATCCGGATCAGCTCGCGGTGGCTGTTGGCCGTCATCTTCGCATGCGATTAAGCATTTTCAATGGTGGCTGAGTGTCGCAAACGCAAGGTATGCGCAGTCGTGTAGTCCATTCGATCTCCTTGGTAGGAGTGATGATGCACGGTCACGTGTTCTGAGATGGCCAGGTTGAGCACAGGCAGTAGCGCCACACAGTGAACCAATCCCCTCCACCTGCTGCATCGGCCTCGAGAGCTGACAGGCGTCCAGCGGTCAGTCCGCCCGTTTCTATGGTAAGAAGAGACTTTGCTGATGCCGGTCGACAGATGACAGGTACGAGAGGTCACAATGCACGTGGCTGGTCGCAAAAGACCCGAGTTACGGAATTTGCTAAACTTGACTGAGTAAGCAGCCACAGCTGCATCGTGATAGTGGGTCGGAGTTTTAAGGCCTCGATATTTCCAGGCTTTCGGACCTTTACGGGCATGACTCGACGTTCACTACGCCGCCACGAGACAATCCTCCGAAACGTCAGGTGTGCTTCGTAAGAGACGCGACCGCGAAAGCAGCCCTCAACGCCCTGCTCGTCGCACTTGTACAACCTTACAGCTACAGGCAACTTGCAGTGCTGATCCTCACCGACTTCGACGCTACGGTTTCTGGTGAGCCATACGGACTTTGCACAGTTTCTAGTGTTGGATAGTAAGCATCGTTATTTTTCGCTGTCTCAACGGGATTTCTGCCATGCTTGGTAACGACAAAGATGGGAAGCCTCATCGGCATGTGAGCCACGTCTTCAACTTCAGTATATAGGGACGCAAGGATGGTGTAGACATCTATCATCACACAGCTTCAATCTTCACATTCATTCTACAATCAGTAACAATCGTTTCAGCTTCGTTCTCTACACGCACACTCGCTTCTAACATTTACCATCTTTTTTCTCAACCTTGAATCTCCCAAACCACCAAGCAATCACAATCATCAAAAATGCCTGCAGTATCTTTCGCTCCCTCCACCAAGGGCTCTAGTGCCCACGGATTCAAGATCACTGTCAACCGCAATGCGACCGACAAGATCATCTTCTACTTCAACACTTTCGCTAAGCTCTTGACGAGCTTTTTCGTCTACCTCTTCGAGCTTGTCTGCTCTATCCCCACCCCTTCATGGGATACCCTCTGGGTCTGGGACCTTCGAACCTTCCGCCCGTATTCCATCAAGATCCAACACAATGCCATCGACGCAATGCAATTCCGCAAGATCTCCCCTCTTCCCATCACCGCCCCCATTGTCGACCATCTGTCTGCCGGCTTGACAGTCCTCGATGAGGGCTACAAGAACACTGCCGTCGTCAAGTCTCAAATGACCCACATTGATGGAAACAAGGGAACTCTCTCATACCGTGGCTACCCTGTCGGTTACCTTTTCGAGAACCACGATTACGAGGAAGTCAGCTATCTCTTGATCTTCGGCGACCTCCCAACACCCGAGCAGAAGCGTGAATTCCGTGCCAGACTTGCCGAAGCCATGATTCCGGACCCATCTGTCATGCGCGCCGTTCGTGCCTTTGACGCAGCCGCCCCATCCTACCTGATTATCTCAGCTGGTCTCGCTGCCTGGGCTGCGGCTGACCCGTCCAAGATTCCTGTTCACGCCGGTGACCGCATCTACCTTGGCAAGATGGACGCTATTAACGATGGCGTTTACCGCTCACTCGCTGCCCTTGCTACTGTTACCGCCATGACCTCTTGCCACCAGCAAAAGAAGACCTTCTTCTCCCAAGCCGACCCTGCCATCTCTCTTGTTGACAACATGCTCATCATGATGGGTCACACTGATCGCTTTGGCAACGTCGACAAGAAGTTCAGCACAGCCATCAATAAGCTCTGGGTTCTGTTCGCTGACCACGAGATGACCAACTCCACCGCGGCCTTTTTGCACGCTTCCTCCTCGTTGTCTGACCCGATCTCCTCCACTGTCACCGGTATCTCCGCCTGCGCTGGTCCTCTCCACGCCGGTGCAATTGACCTCGCGTACAAGCGCTTCGCCGAAATCCGCGTCACTGAGGGCGGTGTCAAGAAGCACATCGAAGACGTCAAGGCCAAGAAGTTCCGTCTCATGGGCGTCGGTCACCGTGTCTACCGCACCATCGATCCCCGTGTTGGCCACCTCCGCGAGATGATGTCCAAGTTCTCCAACGAAGTCAACGGAAACCCGCTCCTCGAAGTCGCCAAGGAAATTGAGAACGCTGTCTTCAACGACGACTACTTCACTTCCAGGAAGCTCAGCATCAACGCTGATTTGTACGGCTCTTTCGTCTATGCTGCTCTGTAAGTCTTGCCTGACCCATACTACGCACGGCCTTGTACACACACTAACAACGATCAGTGGCTTCGACGTCCGCATCTTCACTCCTCTCGCTATCACTGCCCGTTCTGCGGGTATCCTCGGCCACTGGCGTGAATCCATGCAGGTCCAGCCCTGTCTCTGGCGCCCTCGCCAGATTTACACCGGCAGTGCTCCTATGAGTGCATAAGCGTTTGAGTACTGTACACACAGTCTGTTGCTGCAGCTGGTCCTGCATTTGGAATTTAAGCATGGAGTCATTTAGACGGTATTTTTGAGGACTGAGATTATGATATAGACTGGGCTAGTTGTAGCCCAAAGGCCACCCATACTTCTACATTGAGGTAATAGATGTCCACTCATTTTTTCCTTTGTCTTGAGCGTCATAGCGTTAGATCTGGGTGTGCATTAGCATGAGAATTAAGAACCACCACAAAACCTCCTTTCGCCTGATAGATTCGTCTTCATGTCCTGAAGTGACATTCTTTGGACAATCGTCGACACGCTTTCCGACCCAGGCATTGGCTGTGTGAGGCTGAATAGCAAGGAATTCCTGTGCAACACTCGAAGATGCTCAGCTAGTAGAAGGCCATCGCCTTTGAACGCCATAGGGGGCGAAAGACAGAGGATTTGTGGTATAATCGAAAACCTGGTATGAATCATCGCTTCGAATTCTGCTGATTCGCTCCACCTTTGCAGCTTTCTGGCATGTCTACGAAAGTTACATCGCGACACATTATATTTCAATGCAATCATATTACCATTAATTATACAATGTCTAGGCACGATATGCCAATGGTCCAGAGAAGTGACTGTGGAGATCATTGATAACAACCTACCGTGCTGGGGCTTTACTATCTACCGGACATACCACAGGCCTGAATCTGAGCAGTGGTAGGACGAGCTGCTCCAGAAAACGACTGCTGCTGCTTGATACGACTTCGAGGGCCAAGTAGGGTTTGAAGATACCTCTAGCATAGTACAAGCACGGTCTCTCTTCAGACCTGACGCTCAGACGCTTAGACCTTGGACGACGCGGCGCAGGAACAGGTTCAACGGTTGTACTGAGAAAGGACTGAAGGCTGGCCGATGAACACTCGTAACGAGTTGTATTTAGTCTTCCTGCTAGCTGATACTGAGGTGTTGGTGGGCTCTGACTATAGTTCTGCGCCAGTCATACCTTCATTTATTTGGACTGAGAAAGTCCTTGCAGATCCTCGTTTGGTGAGAGAACGTTTGGACGAGTGTCTAACTTCATGTTAGTGACTGTGGGGATGACGTTGATGGAACAAGCAGAACATGCGAGTCGTACAGGATTGGTGACATCCTTGTCGTAAAGGTGTCGTGGCAGACCAATGTCATTGACCTCGAAGCTGACGCTCGCGAGTTTCATTAGTTGAGATTATGGATACTCTCATAGGAGTTTTATAGATATCAGGGCCGACAACAACATCACGCAACTTCGGGAACTTTAAGTCGCTGTATGTTTTGCCCATAGCTTTGTTTCGGGCTTCGCTCATCACATCAAACATTGCTGATCCAGCCGTTTCGGCCAGCAATGCTAACATCAATTCATAAGTAAGGTCGCATGGCGTATCAAGTTCCCTTTTGTTTGTCGAAAGCGAGTCGCGCTTGCCGAAAATCTGAGGAACTTTACCTTTGGTCCACCAAATATCCTCCCAGAGCTGCCATACTCCTCCAGTTTTGAGTAGGCCGACTCTGATCATGATAAAGCTAGTAAAGAAGTCGAGGTTGATGTAGAGCTGGGACAGGCCACGTGATTATTCAACTCGATCCACTTTACACTAGGAGGATTTAGGTTAGGTTGTAGTCATATAGGCTAAGAGGCATAGTTAGTCTGTGTAGTTTAATGATCTTCATCAAATGAATTCAGATACATATGGATTTTGGAAAACATGTATGGTTAGCTCTATCGAAAAGCGCTCTAAGCCTATGTAGATGGCTTGATTTGTGAAGAGGTGTCAACGCAGCTGCGTGGGTGGTCTCGAACGGCTTATCGATTTGATGCGCGGGGAATGTCACCCGATTGCTGCGGCGGCAACCTTCGCCCCCGTTACCAGAAGTTCCCACGTCGCATCTCTGCACCGTTGCCAACAGATGTACGAATCCACCTCGCTGGCTACAACACCAAACAAGTCTTATGATCGATGGGGATTCGACTTGTGCGGACCCTGCACAGGGTCTCGATGCCCATGAACGCGCCCGTGCCCACGAGATCGCTGCGTAAGCCGTTTGAATTGTCCATTCGCAGCCACACTGACTGAGACTCTTCTTAGCTATCTTTCCGCGGCATCCTTTCCCTTCGATGCCCCAGATGGGCCTCCAGCCATTCCCGTTCCGAGCACCGACATTACACTTAACGCCCTCGTTCAACATGGTGTACACAAGATGGAGTGCGATCGCGCATTTCTTTCTTTCATTGACAACCGGTCTCAGTTCATATGCTCTGAGATGACAAGACACCAGTCGATTACGGACACGAGCCCAACACAGCCTCTCTTGCTGGGTGCGACCCGAATCGCACTCGAATGGGGTGTCTGCCCATATACAATGTCCATCTTTCACGGCAGAGGGGCAGCTCTACCTGCGAGTCCGTATATCATCGCCAATGAAGCCTATTTTTACATAGAAGACTTCCGCCAGATTCCCTCGTTTGCAGATCGGCCATTTGTAGCTGGATACCCACACATGGTTTCCTACATCGAGGTACCACTGCGTTCTCTCTCCGGACATATCTTGGGCAGTTATTGCGTGGTTGACGACAAACCGAGGGACTTCCTACAACCCAATGCTCTGCGAAGCATCCAGGAAGTCGCCTTAGCAATCAGCAAGTACCTGGACTTGAAACGCGTTGAGGAAGGCAGAATGCGATCGGAAAAAATGATGAATGGACTTCGTCAGTTTGTAGGGTCCCATCAATCGACAGAAATAGACAGCGCGAACACGAAAGGTCCATTTTCTCTCGACATCTTTGAGGAGCGTGCGCCAAACGTAAGTCAACACAGCCCACGCATGCTGTTCATGTTGGGATAACTCTTATTAGTGCCCGGTTGATGTGAAAGCGCCCCCCGAAGCTCTGAGAATAAGCGATTCAGACTCTACACCTGATGTCTGCGAGATAAATACCGCAAGCCCTTGCGATGACATTAATTCGAAGCAAAGTACGTCAGGCCTGTCCAATCAGATCACCAACCTTCTCCCCAAGGCTGCCAACCTGATTGGTCATGCCATGAATTTAGATGGCTTAGTGTTCTTTGATGCAGTTGAGACGGGGACACGATACAGAGGAAACCAGTCCTTGTTCTGCTCCACAGACGAGGAGCCTGCCCCGCTCGATAACCATAGGGACTCACTTCCCGCACAGCCGCTCTCAGAATATCAGCGTGATGCTACAACGAGGCAGAGTATGGTTCGTTGGCCTAGTCAGTCGCTAATGCAACGTCTGATTACTGCGTATCCTCATGGCCATCTTTTTACTGTAGACGAATACGGCGTTTTTGCACAAGAAGCTCAGGAATCGACAGCTAGTCAAGGCCCGAGTAGCGAAGTAACTACTCACAACGAGTGGGAAGAACTGTTCGATTGTATACCAAAAGCTCGGTATGCTCTATTCCTGCCGCTTTGGCACTACCAGAGGGAGTCATGCTTTTCGACGTGCCTGGCCTGGATGTCAGAGCCTGGCAAGACCTTGGAGATGAATGACCTGAATTCCCTCACGGCATTTGGACACTCATTGATGGCGGAACTGTTCCGACTCGAGGCTGCCACGAGCACGCAGCAGAAATCGGATTTTATCTCCTCCGTTAGCCACGAGTTGCGAAGTCCGTTACACGGCATCCTGGCATCCGCAGAGCTCATGCAAGAAGACCTCCAGGATTCTCGACTGCTCTCTCTGACGCAAATGATTGAGTCGTGTAGCCATACTCTACTGGACACATTCGATCATCTTCTAGAGTTTTCAAAAATCAACAGTCATAAGGGAACGAGACAATCTGTCCAGTTGGCCAGCGTCAAGTTCAATGCCGGCAGTGCGGCTACTGAAAAGTCGGGAATTGATCTAGGCTCTACTATTGAAGATGTGCTAGAAGCAGTGTTGTTGGGTCACACTTCAGCCATGCAACTGGGGATAGGATTGAAGAGAGAGCATCAAGACCCACTTTCCAGTGGAGCGGGGGGCTCATCTCTGCCGGTACTCATCACCACTTACATTGACCACAATTTCGACTGGAATTCAAACATGAACCCTGGAGCCTGGAAACGGATCTTGCTCAATATTCTTAGCAATGCGCTCAGGTTCACCGAATCAGGATACATTGATATAAGCCTGAAAATGTTGGAAGAAACCAGCACTCGTCCGCGGTGTATTAACTTATCTGTCACTGACACAGGTGTGGGGATGAGTCCTGAATTTCTGAAGTACCATCTTTTCACACCTTTCATGCAAGAGAATAGTTTGATCTCGGGTACTGGGTTAGGGATAAGAATCGTGAAAAGCATCGTCGAATCGCTAGGCGGCAAGATCTTCGTCGAAAGCCGCCAGCACGAAGGAACATGTGTTAGCGTCAACATCCCCTCCGACAAAGGGCTTGGAACATTATGCCAAGCAGACGACGTGGGAAGCCTCGCGCCTTACGACAGGTTGTCGAACTTGACGGTCGGCCTCATCAGCATAGCAGCCCAAAACGCACCGAACGCCAAACCTGCACTACACATGGTCACTCTTCCCAAGCTACTGAGACGGTGTCTTCAAAACATTTGTGCCGATCATTTCAACATGCTAGTTGCTGACGATCTACCCATGAACATGTTACTGAAGAAAGACGTAGTGTTGCTCGATACCCATGCGCTCTCTTCGGTTGAGATGCTCGATGTTCAAGCACAATTTCCGGAACTTGTATCAGCAATGGGTTCGCGGCCAGTCATTGTCCTAGGGCCTACCACAAAAGGAGTGGCACAGTCCTTCAGGAGCAAAGGGGCCATTTTCGTCAGCTCACCTATCACGAGGAAGACTTTGCAGAATGCCATCATTACAGCGTTGGATAAAGCCGCACCTGCAGAAGCAGTGCCTCCTCAACCATCACGCGTCGACGGCCAATCGTCGTTCCACCAAGCGGAGTCGTCGTTTCCAAAACCGCCAGAGGATGAGCCTGCTACCATCCAGCATAAACCAGTAGATTTGCCTGTGAGAAGTGCTTCCTCTCGAGGTCGCTTAGATGGGATGGGAGACTTGCCTCCGAATCCTGAACAGCTAGACCGACCACCTGCGCGACTGCCTCACACAACACTGGCAGATTTCCCAGGATCCCCAGTAGCATACCGTTTCCGGCGTCTCCTACTTGTGGATGACAATCCGATCAACCTGAAATTGCTCGTCGCATTTGTGAAGAAGACTGGTCTTCCATTTGCCACCGCGAGTGAAGGTTCCGCAGCGGTGCGTCTATACAAGAAAGCCGCCGTGGAAGATGATCCTTTCGATTGTGTGTTCATGGACATAAGTATGCCTGTGATGGATGGCTTCCAAGCGACGGCAGCAATACGGCAGTTCGAAGAAGAAAGGTGGAAAGAGCATCAAGGTCGCGCCAATGGAAAGGAAAGGCCGTTTCGCCGTGACAACGAATCGCAGAAAGCAACACCGCACAAAGAAGTCCGCCCCAATATCTTCGCCTTGACAGGGCTTGGTAGCGATGAGGCCCGCAGTAAAGCCCTGAAGTCTGGCTTTGACCTTTTCTTGATGAAGCCATTAAAGTTCAAGAGTATTGAGCCTTTGCTGAGGCCTTCAACTGTCAACCGCGGAGCATAATTGCTGCTGGAAGTGGAACGATTCTACCCAATTTTTTGGCATTATGCCTGGCTGTCCCTCGTTCCTGATCTCCGGGGTTTCCAACGAGGTCTCCGAAGAAAGGCCACTAAAGCAGAGGCATAGGGTATACAATGGCGATCTCAAAAAGGTACCACAACAGACACCAGGTACGCCGCACATTCCTCACGACAGGAGCATGCATCCCTATTATGCATCTGTCATCTCTTTCCGTATCTTTCTAACCCCGCATGTCTGCTTCCGGCAGCTGACCTTCCGGATTGTAGAAACACCAACCTTGAAACTCCTCAGGACCTCAGCTGGCTACCGGGCTTGGACTTCCTCCGCAGATTGAATTCCTTTGTTGACTCCTTGCAACTTGTGCAACCGTCCGACTTTTCGATGCAAGTTTGTGCGGACCCCAATGCCATCAGAATTGGCCGTGCCTGCAACCAGCTCTTTCCAGAAGCTGTGACTCTCGGCAAGCTGCAGCAGACAGAAGGCTTGGTCCTGGTGTCCTTCGCCAACAGTGGTGTTTCTTCACCCTGGAAACCAAAACACCAGTCGTAGAACGCTTTCGTTGTACCCGGACGGTACTTCTCGACGTCCTCAATCGAGTCGATGAGCCCGGGAAGAAGGATCCTAACAGCGTTTTTGACGGGATGTAGTACGTCCCGTTAGGCCTAGTACGGCTACGCTACGGTAAGACAGGCAGCTACGCCCATGCAGTTACGGGACGTGAGCTAATCAGGACTGTACAGCTACGCTACAGCATGCTAGAAGAACTATTAGCAGGCTACAATAACAAATCTCTAACATAGCTACCGTAATCTAATAAGATAAGATTAGACCTGCTCGATCTTAAGGACTTGCACGCAGGGGGGGATGAAATACCTCTCCCACCCATAGCTCTATAGCTACCTCTGACACATCTACTACTGTACAGCTTTACTATGGCGCATGCCTTCACTACCGACTAGCCGCTCATCTAGGCTATAAGCTGCACAGTTATAGTCAGGACTACGCCCTACTGGAAGTGCTGGCCCTTAACGTTAATGTCTATCGTCCAATCTGTCTCGTCATCATCAACAACTGCAAGATCTCCTAAAATTATCACTTGCTTCACTTAGCCGTAGTATGAAGCCCCGGTCCGCGAGTTGAAAATGGGTACGTCTCATAGCGCCAGGTCATCTTCTCTGAAGCGCGGAACCCCGTCCCTCTCATCACGAGAGCTGGGGTCAAGCGGTCCGCCCATCGCGCTCGATTCCTATCTCGCCATCCGTGCAGCGCGGGCTCCCTGCAACAAAGCCCACGATACATGTGTCTTTGCCACTAAAACGCGGGTGGAACACGATGTGCCCTGGAGAGAGAGAGAGAGAGATCAGGATTCCACCTGACTCAGTCACACGCGCTACTCCCAATATTGCAGCACGACGCTCACAAGATAAGTCTTGCCTACCTCCGTTTGTTGCTGCCACACTCTCTCTCTCTCTCCACGGCTCGGCTTCACGGCGTCAGAACACAGAGCATGGTGCGTGTCTGGTGCTGGAAGACTTGCAGGGGGGGGGGGGGGGGGGGGGGGGGGCAGAAGAGCGAATAGAAATACCACCAACTCTCGTCGTATCTCCGATTGAGCTTTCTGCAACGCACGAGTTGACCGTTAGTGCCCAGAGCAGGAATGACTGTGGTGATGCAATGGTGGCTACCGCCCTTCTGTACGCCGCTCGAGTATCGACTCCGCGGCCAAAGAGTTTGTTGTGTCTTTCCCTCGTCCTTCTAGGCTTCGAGAACACGTGAGCAACACGGCTGATGACCCCGGTAGTGCGAAATGAGCATGCTTGTTTTCTTTCACGGGTGCTGGGCGGGACAACCAGGCGCGGAGAGAGAGAGAGGAGTGGAGTTGAACGCACGCGGGTAGAGTGGTGTGGAATGCATTCGTCCAGAGACGGGAATACACACGGTTCGTAGGTCTTGGCTCGGGGATGCAGGAAGGTAAACATGTGCATATAAGATACGTGTACAGTAAGTTGTGCAGCGAGCTTGGGGACATCTGTAGCGCCAATGATATAACGATACTCTCTCGCTCACCGCCCAAACCTCACCCGCTTCCCCAGCCCCGCGTACCACGCTGCGCCCGCAACCACCGTGCTGACCACGCCCAGCACCAGCGTCGAGGTACTCAGATACGTCTCCTCGTGCACCCTGCCGATGCGGGTCTGCTTCCTACCCGCGCCAAAGACGACGCGGCTCGCGCTCTCGCTCTCCTTATTGGCAGGCTGCGAGACCTCAAAGTCGTCCCAGTTGACGGTGCTCAGCGTGTCTTGGTACTCGATGACGGTGCCGGACCAGTTGTTTGTGATTCTGCCCTCGGTGTTCTTGTACCAGGACGCGCAGTTTGGGTCTGCAAAGGACGATTTCTCGAGCACGGCCTGGATCTTGTGGTTGAAGGCTTCGGTGGTTGTTTGCTTGGGCATCAGGCCGATGCGGGCGTTGCGGTTGCGGGCGTCCAGGACGGCGGAGACGAGGGTGTTGAGGTAGCGGCTTTGGGCTTCGATCATGAGGATGATGCTGTTGTGGCCGAGGTTGGTGTTGGGGCCGTAGAACATGCCGAAGTTGGGGAGCGAGGGGACTGTGGTGCCGTAGAGAGCCGTGGCGCCGTGGCTCCAGATGTCGGACAGCGGGCGGCCGCGGGTGCCGGTGATTGTAATGGGGAAGAGGAACTCGACAGTGCGGAATCCCGTGGCGAGGACAATCATGTCGTGCTCGTGGTGTGTGCCGTCCTGCATCTCGATGCCGGTGGCGGTGATGCGTTTGATGGCGTTGGTCTCGAGGGTCGTCTTTGGGTCCGCAATAGCTGGGTAGTAGTCGTCGGAGATGATGACCCTCTTGCACCCGGGATTGTAGTTGGGCGTGAGTTTGTCCCATAGTTCAGGCTGGTCGGGGATCGACCGCCGCATCATATCCGTGCACAGCGAGCGCAGCACGTCTGCGAAGGCGGACGAGCCGTCCGTCACGGCGTCGTAGAACGACTCGCGGAAGTCCATCATGGCGGCACGCTTGCGCCAGCGCAATGGCGGCACGTAGCGGTACAGTGCGCGCTGCCAGTCTGAAACAGGCCCATCCTCACGCGGAATCACCCAGTTGGGGGAGCGCTGGTAGACAGTCAAGTCTTTGGACACGGGGAGGATCTCAGGGATGATCTGCGCGGCGGTTGCTCCTGCGTGGTGTCAGCGTCCTTGACGAAGCAGAGGACAAAATCAAGACAAGAAAACATACCATTCCCAACCACCCCGATGCTCTTCCCCTGCATATCATAGCTCCAGTCCCACCGCGCGCTGTGGATAATCTTCCCCTTGAAGTCCTCCAGGCCCTCGATATCCGGATACCGGGGCTGATTCAGCTGGCCAACCGCCGAGACCAAAAAGTCACTCTCAATCTCGTATGCGTCGCTGAACTCGGCAGCCTTGCCACCCGTGACCTTGACGTTAATCTTCCACTTTGCCGAGTCGTCGTCCCACGCCGCGCTCTCCACCGCAGTGTTGAACCGCACGTACTTGTACAGCCCGTACTTGTTGGCCACGTTGCGGAGGTATTCCTACGCGAACAAGCTCGTCAGCTCTCTTGGCTTCTCTCTGTTTCCTGCCTGATGCCGGCCCAGATGGAGGGCCGCCAACTCAACTCACCAGTATCTCCTCCTGCCCAGGATACTCGCGCGTCCAGTCGGGGTTCTGCTCAAAGCTGAACGAGTACAGCGCGCTCCACACGTCGCAGCAGCAGCCGGGGTACTTGTTGTCGTGCCAGGTGCCGCCGAAGCTGGTTGATTTCTCGAGGATGATGAAGTTGTGGCATTGGTTGCGCTTGATGAGGTCGATGGCCATGCACATTCCTTTTGGTTTCCGGTCGATTAGCTAGGACGTAAAAAAAAAAGAATGGCGAGAGGAAGGAGGCATACCAGAAATGCCACCCCCGATTATCACCACCGCAGCCTTGGTGTGATCCCTATTGCCCACGGGGACCTGCGGCCACGGTTTGGTGCCGCCCATGTTCGCGGACGTGCTACAGTGGGAAATATGTATATAAACCAACCAGAGGGAGAGAAGAACCAGATCAGTCAAGTCAAGTCAATAACCCAGACCGAGAAAAAAAAGATCCAGTCAGTCAAATCAAATCAACCACTCAAAGTCATCAAAAAAAGTTGAAAGCACCACCACCAACCCAACTACAACGCGACAGGCACCACCCCCCTTCTTATACCGCCCGTGGACCACTGCTCCGCTGCCCCGGACCCCAGTCCACCTGCGCCCAAGGGTCGCACACACGCGCACACGCGCGCACACACACCTCGCGACCCGCTCCAAGCAGCAGCGGGGAGGGGTGGACAACTGCTGCTATGTACATAGTAGCTAGCCAGTGCCAGGGCTCCACCGAGCCCACAGCCGTGAATGGTGGGATACCCGGGGGCGCAACGACCCCCTCCCCGCTCTCTCCTCCGAACGGACGGGAAGTCCGAGGTATAATGCTGTGTTGCTCGCGCCGCACCGCACTGCACTGCACCGCAGCTGGCTAGCTAGTGCCGTGCCGAGCGGTGTACACACCCCATCTGTACTGCGTGCCGCAAAGAAAGGGGGGTTGTAGACGACGCTTCAGAGCGCTCAGTCAGCTACTACTTAGCAGCAGCAGCAGGGCGAGCACTTAGCAGCAGGGCGAGTGGACGTTGCTTGGGGCGGAAGCCACGGATGTGGGGGTGGAGCGAGTCCGGGGGGAGAGGAGGGGCGGGGCGCGGGAGAGCTAACTGCGTGTGGCTACTGCCTAGGAGCGGCTGACTCGACTCGACTCGACTCGACGACAGCGAGTCCGTTTGGTGCGATGCGTGCATGTATGGTTGGGATGAGTCAGCAGTGGGACCGTCGGTCGGTAGACAAATGGCTCGGGGAGGACGATTCCCAAAAAAAAAATTGTTTTGGCTCGGGGAGTCTTTTGTTTTAAGAAAAAAGGTAGTGTGGATGATTATTTCTACTTCGGCCTGACTGACTGACTGACTGACTGACTGCTCCGCTTGAAGACTGCTTTGCTGTAAAAGAGGCGTGGTCTGTCTCGTATATTGTTTGTTTCCTCTCGCGCCAGGCCGTCGTCGCACTCGAAATCCAAATCCCTACAAAGAGAGAGACTCTTCTCTCTCTCTTTCTCTCCCCGCTGAAACGCCGCGCCACCGTCTATAGATACACACACGCAGCCAAACAGCTAGCTACCGACCGCGGTTTTTGGAAAAAGGAAGAAGACCGAAAAAAAAAGAAGAAAAAAAGCGTTCTGCCGTAAAAGTTGCTGTGCTACCATTCAAGCCGAGTCCCCGCGCCATGCTGGATGCGCAATTGCCGACGAAAGATGAAAAAGTGAAGACATGTGTAAAGAAAAGGGGTTGTTGCACTGTTGCTTGCTATGCAAATGAGACGCGAGACGGGAAAGAAATCAGGGGGAAAAACCACTTTTTCGAGATCCGGAGATGATGCAAAATACAAATGGAAATGCCATGTCGCGGGTATGATGTGTGAGGTCGTGGAGCTATTATGCGTTGGGGTGGACTTGGTCTGGGGTTTGGCCTGGGCTGAGGAGGCTCTCGGTGTGTTCTGTCAGTTGCTTGACGTGGTCCATCGAGGACGTGCCGGTAGCTGCAGGTTCCGAAGGGGCGGCCGCAGGCGCAGGTGGCGGCGCGATCGGCTCGCCGTCTTTGCTTGTGCCTTCTTCAACAACATCGCTCAACTCGGAGCCGCTGTCAGACTCCGGGTCCTGGTACTCGAGAGACTGGTGGAAGTTTTCGGGTGTGATGGTCTGGGACGAGACGTGCCGTTGCTTGACTTGATCTTGAGACAGCTGGCGGCGCGGCGTGTCGTCGTTCTTTTCAGAACCAGGGCTGACCACAGTGCCGTCACTGACGCTGCCGTCTCGCTCGTCGGCAGACGCTAGCTCCTGCGCCTCTTGCAGCTGCTTCTTCGCCTTCAGTCTCTCCTCAGCCGTGGTGTTGTGCCAGTCCGAACCGAACTGAATAACAGACGCTTTCTTGCCATGGACGGTGAAGCTGCCCTTGCTACGGTTGAGGCCTTCGTTCTCTGAAGCTCCTTCGCTCGTAATGGTTGAGGCTGAGTCGCGGCCCTTGTGACTGCGGCGATGCGACGAGCTGCCGTGGGACTCTCGAAGCGTGCGGTGCAGGCTGCGCCGGTGCTTCGTGCGCGATGCAGGCGACGCCTGGGCTGCGAGGTTCTGCTCTGTGTCGGACTCGACGGCACCGTCGACACCGTTTTCAGGCGTCTTTACGCGCACTGCATCCGTCTCGATCAGAGGGGGTGTCGCATACCGAGCGTCGTCATCAGAGTCATCGTCAGAGCCTACAGTGCCGTCATCAAAAGTAGACACTGACGGCCGTTTGTCGGCTGGGTACAGTCTGGGAGACTGCACGGAGCTGCTAGCCACCGAGCTTCGGCGGTCAGACGGGGGTGGACTGAATGAAATCGGCGGTACACCGTAAGAGCCTGAAGGGAAAGTGGGACTTGTCTGGCGGGATGTTTCGGGAGGTGTCTTGAAGACGCTCTCGTCAATCTCGGTGTTGCCAGAAGACACGGTAGTCGGGCGCGCGACCGGACCCTCAGGCGAATGCGGCGTCTTGTGACTGCTTGTCAGGGAGCTGGTCTTTGATGCCAAGCGCGCAAGACCGGCCATCTTGGACGTCTTGCTGGTGGAGACGGGCGAATTCTGCACCACTGGTGGTCGCGAAGACTCGGCTATCCGGTCGTTCCGTGCCTGTGTCTCGGTTGAACTCTGTTTCTCGTCCTCCAACTCGTGTGCTAGAATGTCGCGGTGGCATTTCATGCGCCAGATTTCAATACGCGACCACTTCAGCCTCGCTGACAGACGTGACGCCGCGTGGATGACTAGTTCACGGGTCTTGGGCTGGATCGGCGCGAGGATCTGTAGATGCCTAGCATCACGCAGACGTGCCTCGAGCTCCTTGATGGCGTCGGCCAGCTTGTCTTCTGCATCGGAGATGCGGACTTGCATCGTCTCTCTTCTTGCCGTCACCACCTCTTGTGCAAAACGCTGGTCAATCTTGCCGCTTTGAACCAGCACGTCTCCTGTAGGTGTGGCGATCGACGTCCCTGATTGTGACGAGTTCAAGCGCCTGATGCCGCGATTCTTCTGGCCTTCGTAGAGTCCTCCAACCATGCCTCGGGAGCGAACACCCATGGTCTCGAAAGCGGCCGTGTAGTTGAGAACAGCCAGCCAGTCGTTCAAGTCCTGCTCACTGTCGGCCAGAAACGTCTCCTCTCCGACCTTGGAGCACATGGAGAAGGCGTTCTTGTGCCTCTTGTAAGTGTTGTCGACCAGGGCCACGGCACCATCCATGGGGATCATGTGGTCCTGTTTGAACTCGGACAAGGCAGGAGAGAAGATGGCCGGGCCCGTCTCGCCGTGCTTGACGTGCTGCTCGTGTTGGCTCATGAGGTTCTTGGCCCAGCTGCTGTTGCGAAACAGCGAAAGGCCTGAACGAGTGAGGACAGCACCCCACTCCTGCCAGGGGGAACGAGCCTTTTTGCGTTTGGGATCCTTTCTCCAGAGGATGCCGACCTTGGTCACAGGCATCTCGACGATACCGACCGACGTGCCAAAGGGGTTCTCCTGGGCTGCCTCTGACATGAAGGCCTCTGGTCTGGAGCGCGATGAGACAATCTGTATGACGCCATATCTGGTAAAAGACTTGTAGATGTTCTTGGTGTCGAGCGTGGCAGCGGTTCCGAGGTAGTTGTAAGGGTCGTCGAGGTTCATGACTTCTTTGATGGTGGGGCGAAGGACGTCGAGTTTGCCTTCGAAGATCAAAGTATAGGGGTCGATGGGCTCTCTCTTCACTTTGCGAGCAGGGTCGTTTGGGCCCTTGAGCACGGCTGTTCTCCGGCTCTTCTTGGACGAGATGTTTTTGAGGTCGACTTCATCTTCGATGTGGATGAAGGGTGTGTAGACGATGTTGTCGTAGATGCATCCCAGCACGTCGTCTGAGACACCTTCGCAGGACGAGTTTTTGATGTAGTCGTTTCTCTGCATCTTGCGTTTGTTGTTCTTGTTGAAGAAGTCGGTGTGCAGGATTATGATGGAGAAGGAGATGAAGTAGGCTTTGTCGGTGTTGATGTAGATGCCGGGGTTGCACTCGTGGTAGCGGTCGGCGAAGCCTTGCAAGACCCTGTCAATCTGTTGCGTCTCCTTGGGCAGCTCGACCTGCATGAGCAGCTTGCGGATCGCCATGTCGATGGGGTCGCCGAAAAAGGCAAACTTGCGCATATAACTGCGCAGGACCGAGAGCAGAAAGGCGTCGTCGGTCTTGCTGAGGAAGCTGGCAATGACGCTCTTGTCTACGTTGTTGGCTTCTATGCGCTCGAGATAGCGGCCAGGGGTCTCGCCTTCTTCGCGCTCGGGCATGACCAAGGTCTCCCTGCTGATGCTGAGCGAGTTCTGGTGCGAGGAGCCGGAGGTGCCGTTGTAGTTGTGCGCGGGAGAGCCATGTCGAGAGGGGAGCAGCTCGTTCTGGCGAAACCTCCCCAAGCTGAACAGGTTGCTGAAGCTGCTGCGACCGGCGGTTGTCGAGGTCGAGTTCCGCCCGCTGAGGCCGTTGGGCGGGGTGGACAAGGCGTTGTCGTCAGACATGCCGCCGAGGGAGCCCATGGTGGAGGAGCGGCCGCGCAGGCCGATGCGCTGGGGAGGCTGGGGCGACGAGCGAGCGGAGCGGGCCGATCTGGACGAGTCGTTGCGGTAGAGCGAGCCTCTGCCGGGGGAGCCCAGGTTCATGGTCAGGTTCAGCGAGTTTGCGGCGAGGGCGACTTGCGACGAGGAGGGCAGCGGCGGGGTGTGTGTGCCATGGTCTCCGTGGGCGTAGCGGCGGGCGGTCAGGGGCGGACTGCCCGTGGGCGAGCCAGGCGAGCCGGTGCTGACGCCGCCGGTGGAGGCGCGCGGGGTTGCGGGAGCCGTGTCTGGGAAGCGGGGCGGCTCGATCTTCATGGGCAGGGGGAACAGCGAGGCGCGCTGCTTGCGGCGGCCAAAGGCGAAGCGGGTCGAGGCGATGCGCTGGGGGTGGGCGGGGCGCGTGTTGGTCTCGAACGAGACGTGGCCGCCAGAGCTGCCGTCTGAGCGCGACGACTCGGAGGCGCGGTGGGGAGGGGCCAGGGCGGAGGGGCCATGGGCAAAGTCGCGGGCCTCGGACAGGTCGTCGGGACGGTGGTGGGTGGCGGAGAAGCGGGCGGGCTCGGGCTCAGAGTCGGCGGCGGCGGCGTGGTCGAGCAGGGCGAGGTTGTGCCTGCTCTTCTTGGAGCCCAGCGGGCCGGTGCGCCTCTTGTCGTCGGGCCTGGACAGGAGGCTGGGCGGGCGGTCGACGCTGGCGGGGTCGAAGGAGCGGCGGCGCAGGGTGAAGTGCTGCAGGCGGCCGCGCTTCTTGGGGGGCAGCGTGGGGGGGTCATGGGGGAGCGGGGCGGGGAGCTGGGCGGGGAGCTGGTCGGCGGGCGGGTCGGGGGCCATCAGAGCGGGCGGGGTGGTGATGATGGCGGGAGCTGCAGGGCGGGGAGCGTCAGCGCGAGCTACAATGCTAGAGTGCGAGTGCTAGAGTGCGGGTGCTACCGTGCTACAATGCTACACCGCTACCATGCTACAGGGCGAGGGCTGCACGTACGGGCTGAAACCTGGGGCACGGGGGGCACAGGCGGGGCGTCGCGGGCGTCGCGGGCGGCGTGCTCCCTGGCCGTCGTCGACAGCTGCGAGTCCGAGGCGTGTCTGAAGCGCAGCATGGAGAAGCGGCGCGCGCTGGTCGTGGCCGGGCGGGGCGACGAGGGCGGGCCGTCGTACGAGGCGCGCGGCGCGGCAGGCCAGGCGACATGGCCGCCGTCCTCAGAGACGGCGATGCGCTCAGGGGCCAGGAACTCGGTGCTCGTGTTGGGCGCGTCGGCCTTGTCGCTGCGGCGGAACAGGCCAGCCGGGTCGAGAGTCGAGCGCCGCTTCAGCAGGTCGTGCTCGCTGCGGCCAGGACGGAGCCGCATTGTGCTGCGCGCGGGGGGCTACAGCTCATCTACGCGTGGGGCGAGTCGCGGTGCAGCTCATGGCATGCGGCGGGCGGGCGGCGGGCGGCGGGCGGCGGGCGACGGGCAGGCAGGCAGTAGGACAGAAACGAGGGGGTTGTGTCGGGGTGCTGCGTCGAGGTGCTGCGTTGGGGTGCTGCGTCGGGGGGAGGCCGGCGTCTGCGGGCGACGGATGGGACGGTAAGGCTGGGTGCTGGGTGCTGGGTGCGGTTGCTGGTGCTGTGCCGGTGCGGGTGCTGGTGCGGTGCCGAGGGCCTGAGTGCGCTGGGCTAGCAGCAACAAGACGGGCGGCGTCAAGGCAGAGACCAGTCGGGCAGTCTGGCAGTCTGGCAGTCTGGCTGTTGGCAGTGGGCAGTGGCAGTGGCAGTGGGCAGTCTGGCGGCCTCAAGACGGGGCTTGCCCGCTCCGAGCGCGCGGCCAGAACGCCCCGTCGTGTGTGCTCTCTGCTCGCACGTGGGGTTCGGCCAGGATCCAGCCCTTCACCCTCGCCGCTTGCGCCAGGCACCCGCACTGCCAGGCACCCGCACTGCCAGCCATCCACCGTCGCAATCCACCGCCGCCATCGACCGCCAGCACCGCCAGCACCGCCAGCACCGCCAGCACCCACCGCGTGCTGCTGCCACTGCCCGCTACATACATGCACACCCACCCGCAATGCGCGCCCACTCGCTCGCGTCCCTGAGCGTGCTGCTGCTCGCCGCCGCCGCCAACGCCGCCCCACACGACCACCCAGCCTACCCTTATGACGCCGCCCACGCACCCAACCGCACCCCGCCCACCTGGCGCAGGCTGTCCGACGCCATCATCAGACGCATCTGGAGCCTGCCAGCCGCCCAGCAGAGCGTGCGAGAGAGCTCGGCCAGCACCCACCACGCGCCCACCGAGCCCTTTGTCGCCCGCTACGGCGAGGATGTCGTGCTGAGGTTCACCCTGCGCACCGCACACGAGGCCACGGCGCTGGCAGACGCCGCCGACACCCTCTTCCTCGATGTCTGGGAGTTCAACGAGGACTGGGCAGACATCCGCGTCGCAAAGCATGTGGTCAGTCGTCGTCCTTTGTCCATGTCTTCACCACCCCCCTCTGACGAGTCCAATGCCAGGTCCCCTCGCTCCTCGGCCTGCTCCCGCCCTCCCTCAGGCAGTCGCACCAGCCCCTGATGCAGGACCTGGACCTCGCCCAGGCCGTCTTCGACTCGTATCCCTCCTCGTCGGCCACCCAGTCCCATCATGATGATCATGACCACGACCACGACCACGCCTTTGCACCAAACCTCCAGACAGCGCCGCGCAAGAGCAAGGGCCACCCCTTCCTGCACGACTACCAGCCCATGTCCGTCATCAACCCCTGGATGCAGCTCATGGCCTCCATGTTCACCACCCACGTGCGCCGCATCTCCGTCGGCACCACCTACCAGGGCCGCGACATCCCCGCGCTGCGCGTCGGCGTCCACCCCACCAACAACGACCAGCCCGCGGGCCCCCGCAAGACGGTCCTCATCACCGCCGGCTCCCACGCCCGCGAGTGGATCTCCACCAGCACCGTCAACTACGTCGCGTGGAGCCTCATCAACTCGTACGGCAAGGACCGCCAGGTCACCCGCCTCCTCGAGGAGTTCGACTTTGTCCTCGTCCCCACCCTCAACCCGGACGGCTACATCTACACCTGGGAGTCGGACCGCCTCTTCCGCAAGAACCGCCAGCCCACGTCGCTGCGCTTCTGCGCCGGCATCGACCTCGACCGCAGCTACTCGTTCAAATGGGACGGCGACACGCTGCGCACAAACCCCTGCAGCGAGTCCTACGCCGGCAGCGCCCCCTTTGAAGCCCACGAGGCCGCCTCCTTCTCCGCCTGGGCCCGCAACGAGACCGACGCGGGCAACGTCCAGTTTGTCGGCTTCCTCGACCTGCACTCGTACTCGCAGCAGATTCTCTACCCCTACTCGTACTCGTGCGCCGACGAGCCCCCCGCCCTCGAGGACCTCGAGGAGCTGGCCCTCGGGCTCGCAAAGGCCATCCGCGTCTCGCGCAAGGGCCACGCATACAAGGTCACGTCGGCCTGCGAGGGCAACGTCCTCGTGTCGTCGTCCCCGAACAACCACGGCGGCAAGACGGTCCTCCCCCGCATCGAGTCCAGCGGCGGCAGCGCCCTCGACTGGTTCCACCACGAGCTCAAGGTAAAGTACTCGTACCAGATCAAGCTGCGCGACACGGGCAGCTACGGCTTCCTGCTGCCCAAGGAGAACATTGCCCCGACCGGCGAGGAGATGCTGGACGCCGTGCTGTACTTTGGGCGCTTCATGATGGGTGAGGTGGGCTTGGGTGTGAAGAACAGGGAGCATGAGAGAAAGGAGCAAGGGATTGTTGACAAGGACGAGATTGCGGCACACGACGAGAATGAGGAAGAACAAGTCCAGGAGCTGTGAACAGATCTCATTGACGAGGAAGAAGAAGAAGAAAAAGAAGAAGCAGCCCACCAAGAGTCATGAACAGCACACTTTTCCATTCCCAATCAGTCCCCTCTCTCCCCCCACCCTGTACCATACATACCACCAGATTGTCCTTTTTTCTTCCTTCTTCTTAAATATACCCAACCCCGCCTTGTTTAGCTAATTAAAATTAAGCCATTCATTCCTTCCTTCCTTCACCGTCATATTATTTTCCCTTCCCAAACCCCCCGACAAAGTCTGCTCGTCATGGACCTCTCTCGACTGCACACCCACATTGTGCATGCTAAATGTGTCTGTCTGCTGCTCTGCTGCTCTGCCACCAAACGCACAGCAGGACGCACACGGACCCACCACCTCCACTACGTCTTTAGTTCGTGACGAACCGAGGTAGAAACGCAGAGAAGAGGATCTTCTGCTTCTCTGTCTCTCTGCGGTCTTGGACTTTGCTGTATTGTACGGTGCAGTGCAGTGCTGTGCTGCTCGAGAGACAAGACTAGCAGCGTTGTTGTGTCGTGTGCGGTGGGTTTCTTATTCTTCTTCTTTTCCCTTCTGGAGAAGAAGAAGAAGAAGAAGAAGAAGAAGAAGAGGAAGAAAGAAAGAAAGGTCGTCGTCTAGTATATGACGGTGTCTTCGGCGGCTTCGACGACTTCTTCGTCTGCGTCTTTGGTGGGCTCGTCTTTGCTGGGGTCGTCTCTACTAGGCTCGTTTGTCGCGGGCTCGTTCCTGCTGCCTTCGTGTGTCGTGGCCTCGTCTGTCGTGGCCTCGTCTCTACTAGCTTCGTCGTCACGGTCCTGCATCTCCTGATCTTGGCCGTGCCTTGCCGTCTCTGCAGCGCCCGCGTGTGCCTGCCCAGTCCCGTCGCCCGTCCCCCGGTACGTCGTTTCGTCGGGCGTCCCCCGGTACATCATCCCGTCCGGCGTCGCCCGTCGTTCGTGCCGGCTGTCCTCATCCTCCCGCTCCTCGTACTCGTCTCTCTCGCGCTGCATCACCTCCCTCGCGGCCGCAATCTGGTCCTCGATGCGGTCCTCGTCTTCAGGGCCCAGCTCCCAGGGCTTGTAGTACAGCCGCGGCTCCGTCTTGGTGTGCAGAAAGTGCGCCAGGTGCAGCATGTTGTCGTGCCGGACTTTCATCTGCCTCGTGTCAGCCCGCGTTCCTCGACACTGGGAGCGTCGCAACCTGCCGCCTGCCGCTCGAACCGCCGCGTCTCCTTGACCCGCTGCACCCTGCGCCGCGCCAGACGCTCGGCCTTGCGCTGCTCGCTCTCCTCGTCCTCCTGCTGCCGCTGCGCAAACTGCCGCTTCTCAATCTCCGTCCGCCGCTTCTGGCCTGCCGTCGTCGGGTTCTGCGACAGCGCGCCCAGCACCGCGCCGAACAGCCTGCGCTCTCGCCCGCGCTCTCTGCGCTTCGGTGCCGGCGCGGCGCTGTCTGTGTCGTCGGCCACCCGGGGCCGCTTCGCACTGTCCGAGGCCGCCGACGACGGCCGCCGCTTGAGCGTCGTGGCCGGCGAGGCTGGCGGAGAGTCGCCCTCGGGCAGCACGACTGCCGACGCAATGGGGCCGCTCATGGCCAAGGCTGGACGTGGGGAGTGTCGCGCGGAGTTTCGGGCGTCGTGTCGAGTGTCGTATCGAGTGTCGTATCGAGCGCAGCGTCAAGGCGTGTGGGGAATGTGCTTCTGTGAATGCGCGTCGTGGCGGCGCGTCGAAGCTTCGAGCTGGGGCCAGCCGTTTTCCGGGGCGCGCTAGCAGGCCGACTTTCACGTTTATCAGCAATGTGCTCTCAGCAACACCACACTCCACGCCACGCCCTCCGCCACAAACAACTCACACCTCCAAACTCTACCACATCGCGCGATCACACCGCACAGCTTCGAGTCTTTGCAACCCCAATAGCCCGCCATGTCTCGCCACCACCCGTGAGTCCGCACCACCACCACCTCCCCAACCTCACCGCAATCCACTGACCACCCGCCAGCGACCTCGTCATGTGCCGCAAACAGCCCGGCATATCCATCGGCCGCCTCTGCGACAAGTGCGACGGCAAGTGCCCCGTGTGCGACGGCTACGTGCGCCCCACCACCCTCGCCCGCATCTGCGACGAGTGCTCCTTCGGCAACTACCAGAACAAATGCGTCGTCTGCGGCGGCGAGGGCGTCAGCGACGCCTTCTACTGCTTCGAGTGCACCCGTCTCGAAAAGGACAGGGACGGGTGTCCCAAGATTGTCAATCTGGGGAGTAGCAGGACCGATCTGTTCTACCAGAAAAAGAATTTCAGGAATCATTGAGCGCAGAGAGGGAACGGCCTACTGCGCGGAAAGAGGGGCGTGGAAACGGCTTTTGGTGGACTTTGGCAGGAAAAGGACGAACAGACTGGGCAAGGACACGGGATACCAAGCACACGGCAATGAAACACAGGAAACGCGCACGGAAAAGCGAGAAGCATGGTGTTCTGGCGTTCTGGGAGCAAGGCATATCATTTCGGGCATGCCATGAGGATTCTGCACAAGAAGAATAATAGACCAACGACACAGCTGTGAGAAGCAGTGAAGCTCAACTACAAGCCCGTCTGCCAAGCCCATCTACTCCATCCTTCTCTAGCAGCAACTTGACCAGTCTCACAGCGTATCCATGTTAGACCTGCGGTCGAGCTGTCCTCGATTGTAATCCGCAGCAGAGGGACGCAACAACGATTCCTCCTCGCTTTGTACTCGTCCAATGTAGATACGACGGGAACTAAGCTCGTAGCTGCAGCGTGGGCCGGAGTTTGTGGCGTATGTTCTTAACGCCGGACCATCTGGGGAGCGACGAGGGGCCAACAATGGAGATTGTGCTGCGCAATTTGATCATTGAAGGTTGGAAGGCACATGTATTTGATTTACTGTTACAGTGTTTGGGAGAGGCGTACGTTGGAATAGCTAAGCGCGACTTGTATAGCATAGTATCTACACCTGTGTCTAATAGCAAGAAGATAGCTCGAAATTGACAAAAGTGCACATGTTTCATCTCTGTTCGCTAGGCATGTTGCCGTGTAAAGCAAAAGCACCATCTGCGAATCGTAGAACGTCATCAGACTCCCCTCAAACGAGTCCGCATTCGGCAACTTCAGAATGAGACCCCTATATCCTCCCCGTGCTTATACCACAGAATACTAAACAGAGTTCAAAATCCCATCCAATCATCGCCATCACGTTCCCGCCATACTCGCTCGCAGCCCTCATCGCGTGTAAGCTCAGCTCCAAGCTACCCCACACCTCGGCACCGAGGCCTCTCCCCACCAATCAACCACACCGCCCACGTCCAGCTCGCGAGCCACGACTCTCCACTTAGTCGACAGCAACCAAACAACTCGAAAGCAAGCGGTGCCCAATTCCTACCTCTGCTAAAGCAAGTGGTCCGACTCTTGCATGATCCTTCCTCCTGGTTTTACCAAGCTGTAGACGACGAAAGAGTTGGGAAGCAAGCAATGTCCGTCCAGCCTATTCGCCCCGTGGGCGATGAGCGCGTGCAGCACAAGACCGCCGTGCTGAATGGATATACATACCACTACCTCTATGCGGAGCCGACGTCGGGGAAGTGGAGTGAGACTGTGTTCCTGGTATGTTGGCATCTCATCACGTCTCTACTCTGGACTGAGTACAAGTACCCTTGCATGGCGTCACGTATTCTTGGGCTCACGTACTGGCTTTCATGTCACGGGATCAGCTACAGATGTCTGGTCTACGGTGGGTGCAGCAGCTGACGACAGTGTAGATCCACGGCTGGCCGGATCTGAGTCTGGGCTGGCGGTACCAGATCCCGATGCTGGTGAATCTGGGCTTCAGAGTCGTCGCGCCAGATATGATGGGTTATGGCGGGACGGTAAGTACCCTTTGTTCTCTCGTCTTCCTCTCGCCTTACTCTAGCATCTACAGTGCAGACATAACGAGCGTATGAACTAACGTCCCAGGATGCACCCAAAGTCCCCCCAAACCCCATCAATTTGTACGGACTCAAACGCGCATCCGACGACATTGCCGCGCTGGCAAAGGAAGTCGGTGCCCCGAGGATAATCCTAGGCGGACACGACTGGTTCGTCCCCGTTCTCTCCCAACCCACCAACCTCTGTGTGGGAACGAAGCAGTCAGAAAGAAACTAACACCCCCAGGGGCGGCTTCGTAGTCTGGCGCGCAGCACAATGGTACCCCCAGCTCGTCTCGCACGTCTTCTCCGTGTGCAGTACGTTGCCCTCTCCCTCTGCCCTACCCACGTCCTGCTAATCGACGCCTCGCAGCTCCCTACACGCCGCCGCACAACCAGTACTTCTCCACCGAGGCGCTGGTCAAAGGCCCGCTGCCGCAGTTTGCGTACCAGCTGCATCTCGCATCCGGCGAGGTGGAGAAGAGCATCAAGGACGAGACGACCATCCGGCAGTTCCTGCAGGGCTTGTATGGCGCGCGGGGGCCGGGCGGCGAGCTGGTGTTTGACCCCGAGAAGGGGGTGATTGCGGAGAACCTGGGGATAGTGGGCGAGAGCAGGATCCTAAACGGCGAGGTACGTCTTGACTTGTAGAGGACGCAGACTACAACCGTTGTGTCTTGGCCAGAGTTGGTTCGTGTGCTGATGCTCTACAGGTCCTCGACTACTACGTCAAACAGTACTCCCGCCACGGCATCCACCCCACACGTAAGCCCCCCCCCCCCCCCTCTCTCTCTTCTTCTCATCCCACCAGCAACCACCGCTAACAACCCAGTGAACTGGTACCGCCAACGCCGCACAAACTGGGAAGAAGACCAAGCCCTGCTCGACAAGAAACAGATCCTCCAGCCCGTGCTCTTCATCCAAGCTACCTACGACTCGGTGCTCAAGCCCGAAATGTCAAAGAGCATGGACGCTCTGATTCCGAAGCTGACGCGCGGAGAGGTCCCCGCCACGCACTGGGCGCTGACGCAGAAGCCCGAGGACGTGAACAAGCTGATTCGGCAGTGGTTGGAGAAAGAGGGGCTAGTCAGGGCAAAGAGCGCATTGTGAGCGTGCGTGCTGCAGATAGTGGTGGTGGTGTTATTGTTTGTTGTGGGTGGTGGGATGATTAGGAAGGTGAGGGTGGGAAGGATGCATGGAAAGCTGTGCGTCGATGGTGAAGGCTCCATATGCTCTGCGCGGAGTTGCGCGCATTGTAGCGCGACATGCATGCATGCATGCATGTATTCATTCATACATCCATCAAGCAATAATCTACTTCTCTACTTCTCTTTCCGACCATCGCCACAGCTATCGCCGGCACAAGGACAACCTTTCCCCGAATCCCTCGGCGCCAAAACGCACCGCTGCCACGGCGGAAAAACATATAGCCAGTGACATGCGCACAGCGCGACTCGTGGTTCGCGGCCGGCTCAACGGATGCTTCATTGGCGCATTAATGGATTCGATAACGTTGCGAGGGAAAAGGACGGAACCAGATCTCCGATCCAGTACGGAAGGCGTACCTGCTAGGATCGGGGGCACCCTTGCACTCTGCAGACCGCCTTCGCTTGGTTCCTCGCAGGTACCTGGTTGCTGTGCTGGCCTTTGCGGCGCTCTCAATGGGCGCAGTAGCCCGCCCCCCCAGCTCACCGCTGCAGATAATGATGTGCTGAGCGACGACGACGACGACGACGACGAGGAAATCCCGTGCCAAAAAAGACGGCGATTCAGAGCTGTGCCGCTGCTCGGTGCCGAAGCACACACACACACCCCCCGGGAGAGGACGAGTTGGTGGGTTCGCTATTCTGGGTAAATGGTACGATGGTTTGTCCCGGCTGCCGAGTCCTCTCAGACTAGTATCTACTTCCCGATGGACAATGGCCGATTCACGGCGCTAAAACCATGGAGATGCATGGAGATTGCGATGCTGCAAGATAGCCTGCGTAGGGATGCTCGTAGTGGCCTGAAAAAAAAATTTATCGATAGATATATGCGACTGTGTTCTCTGCACTTGGAACAGGGCGCCACAACGATTGGTGATTCGAGGGCTTTTGGTGACGTTGAAGTAAAGATGGCGTTGATGTGGACCCTGGCTCCAGTCAAACCCGAAGGGTGGCGCCTCGTCGCCCAGACCAAACCACCCACTGGCTTGTGTGCCGCGCATCATGCATTGTTTTTCGGCTGGGGCCTCACTTCTTCCTTTTGCCGTGCCGCTGCCGCCACATTATTAGCATGGCAGATGAGGACGTGGTCAAGTGAGCAGTGCCGAATCAACGGCACACACAGCAAGTTTTGTTCCTTCCCGGGTTGTGGGATTATACGGTGTTTAATCGCCTCTGGCCGACCACTTGCTACTACAACCCACACGACGTAGCTCTAGAATTGACGGGCGCTAGTTGAGTCGCAGCACTCACACACTCTCTGTGCCGCTGCATTGCATCGCATCGCAGAGCGATTATCTTGCAGCTAGCACGTGTCAAGCGTATGTTTCTTCATCGTTTTGCGTATCGACTCCCCCAAGAGTAGGCGCATTTGCAAGCACTGTTGTGTCATGTCTACCAAGCTGATAAGCATGTGTTGGAATGTGGTCCCGAGGGTCTGGTAGACCTTGAGTGTACATGGACCGACGATTGGCTAGATACTCGGACAGGATGCCGCGAAAGCGTGCAGTGCAGTTAAATCCAGATTGGCCCGAGAAAGCCAGCGTGAATACTTCCGGAACCTCCCGCTAAGGTACGTACTATGGGTAGAAACGTGCTCTGCCGGGGGCCCTGGCGACATGATATCGTTGACAGCGGATAATGAAACGGGTATCATAACCGACATCGCTCCTCCAGGAAAGAGCTTTGTTGTAATTCTGGCAAATGTCGCTGTTGAAATTGAGGGAGCACGTACTCGTTGCATAGACTGATTGCCGCGATGGCGAGAGAAGACGTGCTTCATGTGAAGCACTAAGTGCATAGTAAGCCCGTGAAGCCTGCGTTTTAACCGACATAACTGCTCCACTTTGTTGCTTAGTGAAGACTATTGGCTTCCTGCAGGTAAACTAAGATGCAGGGACGAGCCTGCCTTATCGTTGTTTCACAGCGGTACTGCAGCCTCTTACAGAGAGCCTTCCCTTGAGTCACTTCCACTTCAGACACCACTCTATGACAAGTGGGCGATGAGGGGCATAGCCGTTATGCACGCTCCGGAGCGTCGACGCTGCTAGTCCTGTAGAACGCGAGTCAAGCCTTGCCTAGCCAATGGTAGGCTGCGGCGGATATGTCGCATAGACTTCCGGTTCGTCGAGATGGCGATCTAACCTCAAGTACGAACAACGCGTAAACTGATTGAAGAAGAGCGTCCTGAATTCGCCATGGCAGGTAGTTGCCGTGCGCATCGCGATGCATGTGCATTGAGCCAGGTTGGTCGGTCCGGCAAATGACGTGGAATCAATCTTCTGCCTCTTGACGCTACCTATCTCACCAATGCGAAGTGGTTGAATGAGTCTGAACAAGAGAATGGTCCTGGAAAACGTTAGTGCAAGTTCTGGTCATTAGATATATCAGCCTCCAGACTCTCCGGTGGGGTACCGCTCTACAGCTATCGCCTTTGACACTGCTCAAGAGACCACCCTCAGACATTTTTACATCATGGCCCCTTCGGCAATGGCAGACATTTATCCAATCCCAGCAAGACACTACTCAAAGTCCTCCACAGTAGTGGCAAGTGTCCTGCATGGACCACGGGATCTAAGGCTCGTGAGCGTGCCGCTCCGTTGCACACCCCACGCCGCCCACTGTTCGTGGGGTGTTTGCATAGCAATTTGAGACCACACACTGACTGAACGAATAGGAAACCCGATCACTCGCAGACCCCAGTCCTGGCGAACTTCAAATAGCCATCCAGGCGACAGGCTTGTGTGGGAGTGACGTGTCGTACTACAACAAATTCCGCAACGGTGACCTGCAAGCCGTCCAGCCGTTGAGCCTCGGTCATGAGTCGGCTGGCATTGTAGTGGCCGTCGGGCCGGGCGTACAGAGCTTCTCGGTTGGCGAGCGTGTTGCACTGGAAGTCGGTGTACCTTGCGACAACTGCCGGTCGTGTCAGAGAGGACGATACAACCTGTGTCCGTCGATGCGATTTAGGAGCAGCGCTAAATCCGTTCCTCACTTCCAGGGTACGCTCCAAGAACGCATAAACCACCCAGCGAAGTGGTGCCACAAGTATGTCTTGCATACCCGTACGGCTGCATAATCTGGGCTGACAACCTTATCCAGACTTCCATCACATGTATCCCTCGAGTCAGCTGCGCTGCTTGAGCCTCTCTCGGTGGCTATCCATGCTACACGAAGAGCGGCAGTCGAGCAGGGCGATACAGCTATTGTGTTTGGCGCCGGCACTGTTGGCTTGCTTACTGCTGCCATGGCAAAAATGTCTGGCGCGACAACCGTCGTCATTGTGGACATTGACCACGGCCGGATCGAATATGCACTAAGCAATGGGTTTGCGCATAAGGGCTTTGTCGTTCCATCGCGTCAGAACGCTAGCGAGGCATCGGAGCAGTTCAGTGTTGCAAAGGATTTCGCAGCAGACGTCATGGAAGTAGCATCGCTGGGTGATGCTGAATTCGAAGGCGCAGACTTGACGTTTGATTGCACCGGAAAGGAGGTTTGCATGCAGGCCGGTCTATTCGTAAGTGATGTCACCCGTTTGCGCGATTGTCAGACTCTAATACAAGGCCAGGCAACGCGACCCGGTGGTAAGTTGATCATGGTCGGAATGGGTACGCCTGTCCAGACTCTGCCAATGTCGGCGTCTCACCTGAAAGAGATTGATATCATCGGCATCTTTCGGTACGCGAACACCTATGCGACCGGCATCAAAATCATCTCATCGGGAGTTCTTCCAAGCCTTGACAACATGGTCACCCACCGCTTCAAGGGACTTGGTGCTGCCAAGGAGGCTTTCGATCTTGCTGGGAAGACAACTGACAAAGATGGCAACCTCGTGCTGAAGGTGTTAATAGAGGCGTGATATGATCTCACACAGCATTGAACTGGCTCAAGACAATGCTTGACTCTGGCGTTCGGGTGGCTTGCGGTTTTGGGAGCATTCAGATACCATTCGTTTACCGTCGTGCGTAGAATTAGCACCAATATAGTAGGCGCTTCGCAACAGCAATAATAAGCTGGCAACGTGGATTTCATGTTCCTCTAGTCCTTTCTGGTCAAAGTCTCGAGCATCGGTCAGTGTCGTGACGTAGGAACGAAGAGCGGCGAAACTCGCGAGCCGGTTGACGCGCAGTCACGTGTGCCGCTAAGTGGGGCCCAGGCAGCGGCGACGGAGCTCCAGACAAGCTCCCCGCGGTTACCTCAGCGCCGCTCACCACGACCACGAAGCTTCCAAACAGTCGCTACGCTGCGACGACAACCACTCAAACACACACTACATTCAGGTCTGGGAAAAGTTGCCAACATGGCGGACACTATGGGGAACCCACTACTATCGATGTCCCGTGCATCAGACACAAGCCCTGTTGTTCAACTCCACCCGCTAGTGCTCCTCACGATATCAGACTGCATATCACGGCACACACTACGACAGCAGCCGGGGCCCGTGGTCGGAGCTATCCTTGGCGCTCAGAATGGTCAAGAGATCACAATGGAGGTTGCTTTCCAGGCCAAGCTGAACTCAAGCGCGGATGGACAGGTGATACTCGATGACGAGTGGTTCAGCAAGCGCTTAGAAGACTGTGAGTTGCAAATTCTTGTGGAAATCATCGTAATGAACACTTGTTGACGTGCTTAGTCAAGGAAGTACACAAACAGCCTCAACTGGACCTGGTTGGGTGGTTCACACTCGGCCCAGCTTCAGGTCCAGGTCCTCACGTACTCCCGATCCATTCGCGCATAATAGAGCTTTACAACGAGTCGCCCATTCTTCTACTGTTCCACCCAGAGAGCACCTACACAGAAGCCACAGCGGCTGGCAAACTACCACTCACTCTCTACGAGTCGCTCTCCGAAAACGCACCCAACGATCCCAATGACAAAGCTATGGACATTGATGGCGCGGTTCAGACCAAGACCATCAAATTTAGAGAACTTGTATACTCAGTCGAGACTGGCGAGGCTGAGATGATAAGCGTCGACTTTGTTGCACGCGGAGGAGGTAACGCCACAGCAGTTGAGGGATTCGTAGAGGCGTCTGCTCCTGCAACCGAGACTTCGAAAGCCAGCGATAGTGCGGGAAAGAAGGGCAAGGGAAAGCAAAAAGAGAAAGATAGCGAGAAAGATACGCCTATCGACGAGGCGACCGTGCTGGATGCAGACGATGAGGAGGGTAAGTGAAGTAACGGTAACTGAAATGCTGGTGCAGAAGTACTGACGATATATAGTCATCTCTTCACTTACGGCGAAGATGAATGCTGTCCGCATGCTCAGTCGTCGTGTTGCGCTTCTTCGCGCCTACATCGATGCGCTGCCCCCATCGTACCTCTCAGACCCATCTTTCCCACTGAGCACGGCTTCAGACGCTCAACATCCGCTACCGCTAGACCACACTATTCTCCGTAGCATCTCGGCCACACTTGCACGTCTCAACATCCTCGCTCCACCAGACTCCGAAGCATTCACGCTTGAGTCGCAACAAGAAGCATCAGACGTCCAGCTCGTCAATCTCCTAGCATCAATCACCAATTCCGTGTCCGCCGCCAAAGAACTCGGTCGCAAAAGCCAGATCGTTGAGAATGCCAAAAGCCAGGGTAAGAGCCGGATGGGCAATATTATTGGCGGATATGGAGGGCCTCCTGAGGGCAATTTCTTCGATATTGGCGGTGGTGCCGGTGGCTTGAGAGCGGGAGGTGAAAGGTGGTCTTAATTCAATTCCATCTCCTCTGACCGCTGTACTACGGCCGTCTAATATTTGGAAGTTGCTCAAAGGATCGCGGCACAGCCCTGTCAGTCAAACTATGCATATCGACAGCATCGACCGTTTCGCCTAGATCACCTCTTCCGGCATCAGAAGGGAGACGACACTGTTGCATTGATGGAATGCGCGCACACTTAACACTTGCAGACCAACACCATTTCCAAGGTCTCGCTCGCGTTGGTAGTCAGATTGGTCGAACAGCGTCCCAACTTACTGCATTTGAACTACAAATGAGCGCGTAGAGCGACCCTCCACTTCACCTTTACTCGTTCGCAGCATGCACATTGTAGTAGGAACACTTCTGGAAACAGCTAAGAGGACACCCATCAATGCTAAAGAGGAGAGCAACGACCCTTGCGAAGCCGATCACCGCTTCGGGGTGGCGATCACGAGCATAGCATTAGAGATGACGAATATCACGATAATGAGTTAGAGTTTCAGCGCAATGTCTGGTTAGCTTGAATGGAAGAGCATCACAAAGCAGACAGTGGACCTGCTTTGGGTAATCGAAAAATGTGTTGCGGTCCTAGAGTGAAATCACTGCTTCCATCTCTCCGAGTAAGCGGTAGGCCGCGGAAGCGGTTGTACAACGATGTAGTCTAATGTTTAGATAGCAATCTCAGATTGGCGACCGGCCGACTGATTCGCGTAAGCTTCCCGTGCGAGAGCCTCGTTCCTACGTGTCCTCACTGGTTATGTCCGGGCAAAATATGTGGAGGATGGCTGCCGAACACACAAGCCGGTCATTCGGGGTAGAATTTAGCGAGTAGGCCGGTACAATCTGGGGAAGCGCAGAAGTAACAGCAAGGTGATGAGACTCAAGCTCGCCGAGGCAATGCCGACAGAGAGCGCCCCTATGACGTCCGTCTCTGCGGAACGCCAGGAAATGAAGAAGTTCGGCCGTGCAAAAACACTAAAACGGTAGAAACCATGGTGGAGTACAATGACGATGCTAGAGACGGAGAAATTGTTGACGTTGACGTCGCTTGCAGACCTGCAAAGCAGGCTTCCGGTCAGACCCTGCGTGTGTTGGCCGACATCACGATCCCTTCTCTGTTCGGCCACCAGCTCACTCCACGATCAGCTAACCTCTTGGACCATCCACCTTGCCTTGCTAGGTTTACCCCCATCTGTCCGCTGCTCAAACATGGTTAAGCCGCGGTGCGCTCCCGAACCAGCCCAGACCGTATTCAGGGACGCCACGAGACAGTGCCGCTGCAGTAGCCGCAACATATGCGCGGCCGAGAAGCAGCGCATTCAATGAAGCTCTATCAAGTACGTCAGAGCGTCTTCGTCGCGGTAGGCCTGCGGTGCCTGGGCGTCAAGGCTGTGACGCTTCTCCGCGTTCCAAATGCGGTGATCTAGCCAATCCGATACATTCTCGCGTGACGTCGGGTGCTGTGATTCGTGGCCTGACACCATGGCACGCGGAAATGACCTTGGGTGGAGAGATACTGGCACAGCCCGCTCGTGACATACGCTTCCCCGCACGGGGCTACAGTATATACTTCCAAACACATCCGCTGCTTGGCCATCTTGAAGTACAAACAGTTTCAAGCCGCCCATCACACCACACTTGAACACGTCTACCGTTCTTGGCTTAAGCATTAAGCATCAACCAGGACCAAATCGAACATTTAAATAGCACGATAGAACGAACTCGCTACGGATATCAGTCTGTCGATCCAAATCACTCAGGACAAGCATGCCTTTCTCACGATTCACTCCACTTCTCCGCCAGAGGCTATTCACTACATCAACACGATCACGCCATGCCATCGCTATTGGCGACGTCGCAACCGAGGAGCTAGCAGCAGCCTCCAAGGCTGTTCCCAAGCTTGGGAGGATTGCCCGCTGGTATCTACCCTCGATGGCAGTCGCAGCTGTGGGCATGATGTACATTCCGGCTAGTGTGTATCTTCCTCGCGAACCAGCCAAGCTCAGAACCGTCACTCTTGATGCGGCCAACCGTCACATTGGCTACAGCGTCACCACCGCCCTGAACGAATCCAACCGAGCTGTTCACGAGCCTATCGAGCTCACCCAGGAGCAAAAGAACCAGCAACTCATGGATCTTTATGGTGAACGTTCCAGCCTCGAGGACATGGAGCGCGCTATTGCCGGTCTGGCAGTCCGCACTGTAAGCCAGAAGGACAGGAACGCAGCACTTGAGGCAGCCTACGGCGACAGGAGCAGCATCAAAGACCTCGAGAGGGCCATGCAAATCTACGAAGTCCAGTGATTACATCGAAGATGATGGAGGATAACAAAAGTACGGGTATCAGCTAGAGGCTGAGGAAAGCACCATACGACGCTTCTATTCAGAAGCAAGGCACGACAAGGGAGAAGAAAGGTTCACCATGCGCGCTAGACGCTGCAAGTCATATCACCAGGCACGAGAAGACCGTCACTGCAAACGTAGCACGCTCAATACCAAACCCCTAGGTAGTGACAGGAAGGAGGACATGCGACACTCATCGAGAGAAGGACGAGAATGCATCAGGAGCAGACTGTCTTCAAGACAGCTACGAAGTAACGAACGCCATCAGTAACCATAGCAAACATCCCGTATGTTCAACAAAACAATCCAAACTATCAAACAAACATCAATGCCACGTCCTTTGCCCATCTCCTTCTCTGTGACATTATCCGGACCTCCTCTCCCACCAATTTTTTTTTCTCCCGCCGCACCCCTAACGTCGCTCAGCACAGCAATCTCTCCTGACAGTGGTGGTCTGTCCGCCATCGCACAAGCCGGCACCACCCGACCTCACCCGACGGCCGCGCGATGCAACACCAACAGAGCCGCATGTCTGTGCGTTTGCACTTGAACCTCCACATACCGAGAACCCCCGTTTTCGATTTTCCAGGGTGGATTTTGCCCGGAAAATTTGCAAGAAGGGCGAGAGGGAAGGGATTATTGCTGGCAGGCTGGGGGACTGGTGGATAGGTCAAGCAAGAGGTGATGAGAGTTTTCCCGGGTCATTGAAGGCTGCTCTTCGGTGCATTCAAGGGTTGCTCGCTCGTTTGTTATGGACATCATATTCGAAGGCTGTCGTGATCGCGGATACCTCGAGGCTCTTTACAAGCGTATCGTCAGCAAGCCCTTTGCATCTAGTACTAACTACGAATGCCTTGTTTTTGAATTAGTCTGATGTCTGCACGATATCGCTCGCTTCCTGGCCACATAAGAGACTGGTTGTGAAGGGGACATGATTGGACACGAGTGTAGTAAGAGTGGCATGACCATCAATTATTTCACAATCAGCATCAGAACCGACTGCAGCTTTCACGCCACGCTTGTGGCAGCTTGGTATGTCGAGGACAGTCCCACGGAGCTAGGGTCGAGTAGTCAAGCATGCAACAAGGACCGCCTGGGAGCAGCCTATAACAGCTCTTCTCTTTCTCTTCAAGGTCCTAAGGTCGGGTGGACGTCCATGTTAGACTGCACAGACCAATCACGTTTTACGTCCTTCAAAGTACTTTCTGAGATGTGTTCTTCAAAGCAATATGTCTTAAGCATATAGTACAACCACCAGCTTCTACTACCAGAGTATCAATTACAATTTTCGTTCCAGACGCGTTGTTGTCCTCCCTTGTCTTCCACAAATTTGAAAGCCGCAATCCACGCTAAATGCTCAATACCAACACCGTGTCTCTCTCTCCTCAGGGTATCATTCGATTCGACGCTTAGCACCACTCTTTACATCAGGAAGTATGCGAATGCACCAGCAAGACCGGCGAAAGCGACACTGCCGGACATGTGCGAAGCTGCACCAGTGGATGATGGGGAGCCAGATGCAGTACCAGACGGGGACGTCGAGGCAGAGCTCTCTGTGAGGTTGCCACCAGTACCAGCCGTAGAGGTAGGTGACACGTTGCTGTTGGCTTCAGCGGAAGCGTTCTTGAAGGCGGCCAGAGTCCTTGCGCCAGTAGCACTATAGTGCGTTAGTGGAGGAACTTGAACTTTGGGGAGTGCGACTTACGGTGGGTTGATTACTCCAACCATGCCGTTCTGGCAGTGCTGGCCTTGCGTGCAGTAGAACCAGATGGGAGCCGAGGCGTTTGTCACCTCATAGGTGAAAGTCCAGTTCGAAACCTTCTGAGTGTCGGCTGTGGGAACGAAGCCAGACCAAAAGCCGTTGTTCAGAGGTGTGCATGGCGAGTTGAAGGCTGCCTGAGCAATCGAGTGGTTCTTGGGCCAGAACTTGAACGTCACAGTGTCGCCCTCAGCAGCGTTGATTGTGTCAGGCTTGAAGACCAAATCGCCAGCCTTGGTTCCCACCGCAACCGAGTGGTCCACTGCGAGCGCTGAGCCGGCGAGTGCGGTAAAGGCGAAGATTGTAGAGAAGTGCATTATGATTGGTTGTTGAAAAAGTCTTAGCTCGATCGAGTAATGGTAGTGAATGCGGTAATAGAATCGTAGAATTACGATTTGAAACTAGAAGAGAAGAAAGTATTGGGCCTGCCTGATGAGATGACTCTACATTTGAGCGCATTTGCGCTGGTTTTATATCATATAAGATCTGTTTGCCGCCGGGCTGAGTTTGGATGTCCAAGATGGCTATGTCGGCCTGAGGAGGCCATGGCGGAACAACTTCGAGACCTCAGGTGTCGCGAAGGCATGAACAATCGATGCCTTGCGACTGTAAACGAGGTTTCCAGTAACGACTTGGTATGCCAGGACGAGCTATGATTGGACACAATCACGGCAAGCGTCAGGGACAGCCACAGGTGCCTGGGTATATCATGCCTAAATAAGACCCTATTATGTGGCTGGAGACATCTCAGCGCGTACAGATCAGGTCTGAAGTCTGTTGTGTCTCTACGGAAGGGATGAAACCCCATGACCGCTGTCGTTGGAGACGCGAAATGTGTGGACTCCTTGCTAGTACGATTTTAGCGCGTGAAACCCCACACTCACTTGTCGCCTCGCTTTTGACAGCGCAGTGACCGGCAACAACGGCTGCTTATTGCCATGCTTTCTGAAGAGCTGACTTGTCGACAAGCCGCTGGCATGTCTCAACCTGTGTTTCTGGAGGGTGACATCCGAACAGCGCGCAGCAGCGCCACCACCGCCATTATACTGACCTCTTCGACCCATCACCAAGTTTAGTGCATTCACGTAGTGGATAACCTTCCTACTCTCGATAACAGCTGGGGCATTTTCTATAGGTACCCACTTGGTTATCAGCCTGCATTGACTTGGGTGCTCAGGTCAACACACAGTTTCGAGAAGAGTCCGTGGAAGCGCACCGTCCACCCCAGTCGGAATCGTTGAGGTTTGTTCTTAACGGTGTGCCTGCTTGCTGTACGCACACGAAGAGCGCGCTCGTCCGCTTTTTGCTGCTTCCGCGAGATACCGACCTTTCTTTTCGGCCGTTCGAGCACCGCTCTTTGATATGTAGTAAAACGTCGCAAGCATCCGTGCGATCAACTGACGTGGACGCTACCTCCGCCACACCCGGCAGGGTCCACTGCAAGCTTTTCCCTTTTAGACACTGCATTTGCGACTTGACCCTTAGACAGCCTGATCATTTCTGTGAAAAGCAAACCAGTGCTGCGATGTTTATTGATCGCCGTCGAAGATTGCTTGTTGCAGCCACCTCGGCTGTGATCAGCCGTCATCTCCTCAGTAGCCTCGGACAATTCTCTCGCTTGTACATCTCAAAGTAGCTGAGACCCACTCTTACCCTGCCAAAAATATACCACCTCCACACCTGCTCTCGTGTTCATCGACGCTATGAGCTCACCTTCTCTATCTGCTTGTCGAGCTCCGCCTACATACAGTCACCTGCGCTGACGGTTGCAGCTAGCTTCACGGCATCGTATTCCCAGCCATGGGTCTCCCTCGTTTTCTGCCCATCGTTACCTCGTACGACTGTTGCTATGACGAAAGTATGGAATGAAGCTGTACAAGGCAAGCGGAGCAGTCATGTATAAAGGTGACCATGGGCGCAAGTGAAATACCTCATCACCAGCTTCAACCATTCTGCACTTGCTTCATACGTCTCCACTATAAAACAACCTTCACACCACTACCCAACTATCTACCAACATCAAAATGAAGTTTTCCACCTCCGCCATTGCTCTTGGTCTCGCCAGCCTTACCAATGCCATCTCCGGTATGCTCTGAACGGTCTCATTCAAATAGATCACTGATTGACATTCGCAGTTTCCTACGACACTGGTTATGATAATGGCGCCCGTGGCTTAGCCACTTTGTCCTGCTCTGATGGCACAAACGGTCTCATCACCAGGTACGGATGGAACACCCAGGCCAACGTTCCTTCATTCCCTCGCATTGGTGGCTACCAGGGAGTTGCGGGCTGGAACTCTCCCCAATGCGGTACCTGCTACGGCGTCACATACAACGGCAAGACCATCTACGTCTTGGCTGTTGACCACACCGCCAATGGTTTCAACCTCGCCAAGGCAGCTATGGACGAGCTCACCAACGGCCAGGCAGCAGCCCTCGGTCGCATTGATGCCCAATATGCGCAGGTAGCCACCAGCAACTGCGGCTTCTAGACGTTCGACTTGGAGGTGGACTAAAATCGACGATGAATATCTTTTGAAGACGAAAATGGCCTAAGAGGGTTGTAATGTTTATTGCCTAAACGACAGTTGCATAGCGTGGTTACTACACAAATGATAGCGAGTCATTCCTTACGAAGATGCCTATGAATGAAAAGAGTTCTCCATCTACACTGACTTCCTTGCTCGTCTGTTGAACATGACCATTAACTTCTCCCTGTACCTCGTCGTCTTGATGATAATTGAGAGACTCGGTTCATCAATGATCGGGGTTTGAATGTTCGCCTGTGAAACAAACGACGAAGAGTTTTTTTCCTGCTCTGTACGTGTGATCGAGCCAGTGGAATATGTCGGCACGATGAAAGAAACGTTACCTTCTCACTCCGAGTCTATTGCTGAGTTTTCAGCGTTGTTTGAACGCTTCGTCGGTCCATTCGCCATATCTAGAGTAGTGCATTGCAAAGTGCTCAAGCTGACGAGTGTCTGGCCGGAACTGGTTAAACGCATGATTCTGATGTATAGCAATCTCTGTGAAGTGAAGGTAATATTTGTCACCCTAGGGCTGTAAATCGGAAAGTTTAGGATGGACCATACTGTCATTGTTTCCCATGGCTATAGCTGGGATTATGGTACACGTGTCGAGCAGCAATTGATCATGTGGATCCGGTTGAGAGTATTCAGTCAGTTTACCAGTCGTGCGCCACACCCTATTGTCCAAAACTGAGAGAATACAGGCGAGAAAAAGTCCCACAATAGGTAAGGCGACCATGGGATAGAGACCCAGTATGTAGGCATAGCCATAGAGTGTGATATGTGCCAGATGCAACATCTCTGTCTAAGCCAAAGCGCGAGCAAATCGATAGTGAAGTTTCAGTATAAGTCTGGAAGGGCCAAACCTAGCTCCGCCATGTTTTCTGTCGTTTTGTAGATGTGCAAGCTAAAGAGTTTCCCTCGAATGGACTTGAAAGCTTCGGAATCCAGAATTTGTCGATTAATGCGCTCTTGTACATATATGATGGAGAAAACTTTAAGCGTCTTGATGCTCTTCGTTGATTCGCATAGAGTGCTCAAGACCATACTAAATACTCAGGCGTCTCATCCACTCCCTATGTTTGCATAATCGTTGGGGACAACGGTACCGTTGCACAAGTTTCGGTGGACTTGGCTCACAGTTCTTGCAAGTTTTCAAGATAGCATACCAAGCCAAGCCAATTGCTCCAGTAAAGTTACCAAGAAGCGTCATATTGCCGTTGCCATAATCTAGATCAGGAGAAGTTCTAATGACACCACTTCGAACATATTTGCAGCAGGTGGACCGTAAGACCCTGGTCAGAGTTTCAGCGCTCTCGTCGGTATTGAGTACTATCGAATGGACAAGCAGCCTGGTTGCGATTCCGCCTAGCATTTTGTTAGCCAGGCGCACTTGCTTGAGGAAACTGTTATCGTCGTTGAAACGTTGAGTGCATAGCCGTCTCAGACTCTCAGCTCCACTGGAAGTTGTAGCATCTCGTGGGCCTAGGGCAGGAAGGCGAGGGCTCAAAATTAAAACGCGAGAAGCTCAATGCTACGCCTTGAAATGTATATCTTATCGGCTGCCGTCTTGTTCTAAGTTGTGGCTGTTTTGAAGGGGCTCTTCAAGATCAGGGCCTAGGTAGATTCACCCCAAGCATCCTGTATCCATTTCGGGCTAATCCATAAAGACATGTACTATGTCAAGGCACCAAGCTCCAGTCGCCAGGCTCGCAAAATGCATAGAAAATCTTCGTGTCGACGGTGCATCAATCACATGGGGAGTCGGACTAAAAGGATCAGGCGCATTTATGGATTGTAGAGTCACGTGTCCAACACTTTAGATGCGTAGCTGACATCAATCTGGAGCACCTTTTGCAGATCTATGTGGATATAAAGTCTGTTGCACATGTTCATGTTTCCGGTCAGAGCTCATAATGTATCGGCACCGCGATTTGTAGATCTGAAGAGAAGGGTCCTTAGATTCTCATCTGACAGACCCGAAAGCCGGATCGGCAGACTCCGCTCCTTCATGTACTCACAATCATCGGTTCTACGATATGTTCTTCTCACAAGCGAGCCTTGTGCACTCTATGAGCAAAGCACTGCAAAGCAAGGCCTGGACTGGCCTGGCCTCGCAGCATACCCGAGATTGCGAGAATTCATATTAAATTTGGTAGGAAAATCTAGATGCATGATCAGGACAAACGATGGGTGAACCGCAGTACAAGTTCCACAACACATTAGTACGGTAGTGGCCCGCAAGCTGTACCGGGAGCATCCGGCATGTGGAGCCATCATGAGCGCAATCGCATAGCAGCGGGAAGAAGCTGTCGCAGTCTGCAAATTCCACGCTCTTGACGCCCTCAGATGGCGGAGGAATGTCCGAGCTACGGTCTTTCAACGGCGCATTACGATTCAGCAGCATTGCGCATGGGGTTGCCTTTCTTGTAAATACCGCTGGTGCAGGGAAGGCAGGCAGCCTCAGTCGGAGACGAATAGACTAAGAAGGAGACTGCCACCATGGAATGAAGGCGGATGATTGGGGGATGATTGAAGGATCCCCGCCGGCTCGGTCGCGCTACACTTAGCGGCCGGTGGAGCTTGTCTTTTGCACAACTACCTCTTCAACAAGATCAGATTTTCTGGAACATCCTAGCTCATCCATCCCAGGCGAGCGGGTGGTGGACGAAGCTATGCGCGGGAATGCCTTCTTACCGCTTAGTGTGGTGACATTGGGAGATTGAGATGGCGTGTCTCGTATGACCATGTGCGAGTCAGTGTAAGTACTACTATACTACGAGCGAAGCCTCACCCTCGATGTCACTTTTACTCCCACTCGCTCACTATGCATCTCAAGACTGTCTCGTTGTTGGCGGCCGCTGCTGCACCAGTTTCTGTACATGCAAGACCATCTGTTGAGACAAGGTCCTATAGCAACAGCACAACATGTCGAAAGACCACTGTCGCGGTCTTGTAAGTTGAGCATCTTCCTTCATTTGATAGGCATATAATAACAACGCACTAGGGGTGCAGGTGTCGCTGGCATCACAGCAGCCGTAAGTTCTCGAAATTTGGTCGCATGCTAAAGTCACTAATACACTATAGCAAGCACTGGCAAACCAATCTATTACAGACTTCCTCATTGTAGAGTATAATGAGCAGGTTGGCGGCCGCATGCGTCACGCAGATTTTGGATCCGATGCAGCTGGCAACCCGTATGTTGTTGAGCTGGGTGCCAATTGGATTTCTGGCACGGGCACACCAAATGGACCTGAAAATCCAGTATGGACCTTCTCCAAGCAGACCAATCTGTCGAGTACATATTCGAACTTGAGCAACATCGCCACATTCGATGAGACCGGTGCCTCTGACTACTTGGACATTCTTGATGAGTACGATGAGATAGCCGGTGCCGTTGAGCAGGCGGCAGGAAGGATCCTGTCAGAAAATCTTCAAGACAGAAGTCAGCGTGCTATCTTGTCCGAGCAGGGCTGGAAGACCAAGCGTGACTCCCACCGCAAGGCTGTCGAGTGGTGGGTATTTGACTGGGATGCAGCGGCACTACCCGAGGAATCGAGCGCTGTGTTTGCGACAACAGCGTCTAACCTTACGTACTACCAGTTCAAGGACGAGGACTATTTCAGTATCGACCAGCGTGGATACAACACCTGGCTCAAGGGTGAAGCGGCCAAGTTCCTGCAGCCGAACGACCGTCGACTTCTCTTCAACACCACTGTCACCGCCATTGAGTACTCCGACTCTGGTGTCAAGGTCACCAACGAGGATGGGTCGTGTATTGAAGCCGAATACGCAGTGTGCACCTTTGCGTTGGGCGTTCTTCAGGAAGAGGTAGTCGAGTTCACACCCGCCCTCCCTGAATGGAAGCAGTCCTCGATCGCCACCTTCAACATGGGCACCTACACGAAGATCTTCATGCAATTCAACGAGACTTTCTGGCCCGCTGATAAGGAGTTCTTCCTTTACGCCCATCCTACTACTCGTGGGTACTACCCTTCATTCCAATCCCTTTCCACAGAAGGTTTCCTCCCTGGAAGCAACATTCTTTTCGCTACCGTCGTCGACGAGCAGAGCGCCCGCATCGAAGCGCAGGATGACGAGATCACAAAGGCAGAGCTCATGGAGGTCTTGCGCCAGATGTTCCCTGATGTCGATGTTCCGGACCCGATCGATTTTATGTACCCTCGCTGGGGCCAAAATCCCTGGACGTACGGTAGCTACTCCAACTGGCCTGCAGGTACAACTCTGGAGATGCACCAGAATCTGCGCGCAAATGTCGAGAGGTTGTACTTTGCTGGTGAGCACACATCCGCTGAGTACTTTGGGTTTTTGCATGGCAGCTGGTTCGAAGGGCAAGAGGCGGGCCAGCGTATTGCAGGTGCACTTGGAAAGGACTGCTTGAATACGGGTAGTGGTTGTGGAGACTACAAGAGATACGAGGTCCTGCGTGGCACGACCGAGAGACCAGAGTACAACGAGTACAACGGCATGGGAGCAGATCCATTCTTCATTTCTGAGGACGATGAGAGCGACATTGGCTCCATCACGCGCCGCAGCCTCAAACGATCCGGCCACAAGAGGCGCCACCACAAGTAAAGCACTCTAAATTGATCGCTCAAGATGGACTATTCACAGCAGAATCAAGCCGACAGATATGTCACGTCCTTCGAATTTGTTACAAAAGCGTGCTCCTTTGCTGATCCAGCGGCCTAACATCTCACTTCATGTTCAATTCTGAACGACGAGCCCCATGCACCATCCTGCTCGAAACGCACCAGCACTCTGCGCGGAGCAGCCTTGCTTTGTAAAAGTCCTATCTTCCCTCGCGTTTTATGATCAGAATTACCACAAGCAGTGCCCCTAGACTCACATTAGGCCGCCGTTCGTAACCCCGTCGTTGTCTCGATTGACCCCGGTAGCCTAGCATGGTCATGCTTAAACGTCAGCGACGTTACGCCGGCCACTGCTGTCTTTGAAGCTTTGGTGCTGATTGCGCGATGCTCGACAGTGGGCGAATGCGAGCCTGGTGCATCGCTCTGGACAAATGTATAGCTATAGTCCTCTACCAGGTAACGGCTCACATATGGCATGGATGACTTTGACACAAGTGGCTCGTATCGCTGCGGCCCACGGGTGCGCTGTGTCGCACTGTGGATCAACATGCAAGGATGGGCGAGCCTTGCGCGGGGCTTGCTTGCACACTGCACAATCAACGACAACATCTGTCAATCTCGAAACCACATTACATACACGGTGGGGCGGAGTTACACTGTCCAACTTGCCTCTTACACTAAGTGAACACTTGCATCCTGGAGTTCGACGTACAGTCAGCTGTTGAAAACCATGCCAACCACTTTGAGTCGTGAGCTCCGGTGGCGCTCCAGAAGGATGAGCTTGAGCGGCCAAGAGTCCTGGATCACTTAGCGACCCATTGCTCACGAATAGCACAATGAAATATTGCTCTATATTCTTCTTCAAATTACTGAAATTAGACATATATAACACATGTATGTAGCAGGTGGCTAGATGGCGGTCGCACTACGGCTAAGATTGAAAGCAGATCGATGAAGGCCATGCTAAGTATATGATCCAATCATCTGCATTTTCCCGTTCTTCGTTAGCAGGTCTTGTCCTTAAATCCTACAGTAGCGGCCTGCAGTGTACTTGCATACTGAGTCCCTTTAGTATGCAAAAGTTGGACGCAGTAAACCCAGAGTGTCCGTTTGTATGACAGCATCTGAGCTAGACTGGCGGGAAGTAAGCATCCAAATCAAGAAGGTCGGTATATGCGTCTGACAGCCCTGGAAATATATAGTTGTAGGCAATCAGGCCCAATGTCATGTCAGCAAAACTCTCATATCGAACCATCTCGTAACCTCTTCGACACGTTGAACTAAGGGTTATATGGTTCACCTCATTCAACTCATTGAACATGCAGCTCTCAACTCTGATCATCGCTCTTGCGGCTTCGACATCCGCTATCGATATCCGCTTGCACAGTAACTCTGACTGCAGAGGTTCATGGGTTTCATGCAGCAACATAAACCCCGGTGTGTGTTGTACTGGAGACGACTGGTACGGCGCAGCTGGCTTTCATGCAATCCCCAGTGGATGGACTCTTCGCACTGAGTCTTTCGCCAGTGCTAATTGTGGACGCCTGTTTGAATCGTGGACTTCAGGAGATAACCGAGATAAGTGTATGACTGGTAAGGACTTCCTTATTGTCGACGACTTGTATAACCCATGCTGATGCAGCTTGTCTCAGGTGGCAGCAATCCAATATACAGTGGAAGGTACCATTTCGCGTCGAAGAAGCGCACAACAGATGCCTGCCCTGCCGAAGAGTCCGGCTGTATATCTCAGAGGCCCGATCTTCTAGCTCTTGAAGATGGTAAGAGGTACGACATCTCTCAAATGAAGGACAACGAGCGCGAAGCGCTCATTGAGCTCGCCTTCAACGGCACGACAACTGAGGGCATTCCAGCCATCTATGAGAGATTTGCGACTTGAATCAATGGATATCGCTTGGGAAATAAGGATACGCTTAGCACGGTAGATACTGTAAGAGGAGCTTTATCCAGTCTTGAAAACGCAATTATGCACCAGACCTGCCCTGATGACTTACAACAATGCGAATGCAGCTTTGCGTTTTCTGTACATACGATGTACACGTCTGTCAGCCATAGGTCAAAGTGAAGCAGATATGATAGTCAATAGATCGTATGCCAACCTATAGTGATTACGCCTGTCATGCTGATATACCGTAGTGTGACCCCAGAACGCCAATGAACAGAAACTTTCGGTGCCGCGCAATTCGTCCGAAATTCGAGCTTTACACTCCCATCGTGAAGTCGTGTTCTATACCTGGAGTTACACTGGCTAGTGTTAGATCAAGACATTATCAAAACGATGATCAAGTACTTACCTAGCCATGAACTTCAAGAAGACAACAAGGTACTGATCCACACGAATCGCAACCTCGTCATCTTGCTCTTCAAGCACTTCCCAGTCATCTTTAACCTCCTCTCCGCCCTTGTTCTTCGCTTGCTCAGAGAGCTTGAGCAGCCTTGTGTCGTCTACCAGAGCCTCCATACCACTGTCCAGCTTGCTTACGTCTTTACCAGCCTTGAGTTTCGCAAGGCGGAGCTTCAAGGCAGCATCTGCGCGGTCCAAAAGTACCTTCATTACTGATGCATGCTTACAAGGATGCACGGATGCGGTCTTTAGGGCGTGCTCGAAGAATGGGAAGTCCTCGATTGTGACTGTCTTGTCCTTGTAGTCGCCAACAATATCCTCCATCATCTCTTGTGGCTTGAGCGGTACTGATGTCGAACCGTAACCGGAGAGATATAGACGTGGGGTTCGGTAGTGTGCGGAGTATGTGATGTAGAGGGTGTATGTTCGTAGAGGGCTTGGTCTTTGTTAGCAGATCTTCAAACGGTAGCCTTGCTACAACAAAGATGACTTACGCTTGTGTGTTTGAGCCGGCCTGCGGATCTCTTATAATCGCCTCCTCATCGTCTTCGTCGTCTTCCATATCTGGAATATCATCCTCTTCTTCCGCCGCGCCAAGGTTGCCGCTCTCATCGACCGTTCTAACGTCGCGAACCTTGGCTTCCTGGCTTGCCGCCATGCCGCCAGTCCTTAGCCAACCATCGTCGTCTGCAGCACCCTCACCTGCCGTGAAACCGTCACCCACTATTGTCTCATCCTGTCCAGCCTCTCCAGCAAAGTTGTCATCGAGACGACGGTGGCAGGGCACGCCGCGGGTGACCAGGAACTGCTTTCCTTCTGGTAGATAAGAAACGCGCTTTGCCGGCGACGAAGCGTCTGCCCACTGCCAAGAGGGAAATTTGAAGACCAAGAAATCCCCAGCAAGGACGAACTCCTCTGGCGTGATCTGCCCAGTCTCGCGGAATGTGGAGGTGTGGCTAATGGCGGCGGTGCGCTCCCGGAAGGTGTCTATGTATGAGCGCACGAAGTTGTACGCCATGGCGATATCTAGTATGATGAACTCGAGTATGCGTACGCAAGTAGGTCCGTATGGTGTGTAGAGCTTGTGTGATTTGAGATGGTGGATGGGGGAGGGGCAGTCGGTGAATGGAGGGGCAGCTGCAGCCTACGAGCTCGCCAGATGGGGTTAGCATCTCAGCCACAGTCTCTTGACCACATGCAGCTGTGCATGTCACGATCGCTCCCCCCTCCCAGCAACAGTTCATGCTGTCACGAGCTCGAGGTCATCAATGCTCGATATCAGATCCTGTGTCACATGGCACTTCGTCAAGCACAAACAGCAACGACGTCACGCTCGCCACGGCATTGGGCCTGCTCTCCTTCAACGCTTTAACGAGAAAGTAGTTGAGCTTTAGTTAGATGCTCAAATGAAGCTCTGCAACACGTCTGTTCCGCTGGCTGCTTAGACTATCATGACCTTGGAGTTGAAGGTTGTTTTGCTGTCGAAGACGCAGAATCGGTAATTGCTACTACTTCGCACCCCCCCCCCCCCCCCCCCCGTAAACAATCGTCAAGGCATTCAACGCCGGAACTGGGATTGCAAGGCTTCAGAGGGCCCAAAGTTCCTAGATTTAGAATGTGGTCTGCCCTGGCGTAAGATGTGGCCGGCCGCACTAATCACAGCATATGTGGTTACACTACCTGAGATCCCTTTCCTATTCCGTTGTTCGTCACACTGCGTCGGTCCGAAAGCAAAGCGCGGCTCATAGAAGCGAACGTTACAGAGATGTCCTATCCAATGTCTGCTCAGTGGGCCTGAGCGTCATTACCGAACTCGCCTCAAATTGCGACTGGTACCAGGCTCCAACATCAGCGCCGGACGTCGAGGTCACTTGACTATCCTGTCGTACACAGCAACCTCCTTTAAGGTAAAAGCATCCGTTTCGGGCCTACTTTACAGGCCTGGCTGGGCATCTTTGTTGCGACGTCAACAAGGCGCCGAATTGTCTTACTGACGATTTGTGAGAGCCTGTTTGGTTCAAAGTACTTATGCGACTGACGGTGTTGACTCTATATATAGCGGAAGTTTCCCTTTGCAGCGTTGACAAGCAGTCGCTGTAACACGCCAAGTATATCTTGATTATGTTCCATGCAACGGTCAATCATCCTTGACGCGCGTGCGTCCCAGAACAACGGCTTGCCAGTTGCTCAACCGCAGATTAGCCACCGAATCTGACCAGAGCTTTGACGACTAATGGAAAGTTACACGAACGATGTACGAACTGCTGCAACTTCCCGTCAAATGCTAATACGGCCTGTCATCTAAGAAGCTAGTCTTTATCGACTACGGATCTCCAGAGGACCCTTCAGCACTTGTAGGCTGTCGGTGAGGCGTAGATGGGTACCTAATTTACTGAATATGTGTGTGAGTACATCAAAGACAATGCACACACTTCCACGACAGAGTTCGATCTCGATCCAATGGTGGACGCACATCCTCAAAAGCAGTCTATCTATGAGCGGCCCAATTCCTCCCTACGGCCGGCTTTTGAACTTCTCAATGAATGCTGTAGCACCATGCTTAGCGGGGTGAGCTGCTTGCTGTTAGCCTTATCAAAGTACGTGCTACCTACTTTGGCGATGTGAACAAGATTGATCAATCACTGATGCACGATCTCATGCACAACATAACGCACTACGGAATGCTTTGCATGTCTTGCTCCACCCCCACGTTGGCATCGGACACCTCCTAACTAGGCGAGTTCTGAATTGCGGTGGTCCAACAAGCACCAATAATACATATGCACAGTATTGACACTAGGGCTGAGATCCACATAGAGGCACTGATCAGTTTTATGGCGTCTTTTATGTAGGCTGCCGGCTGGCCAAGCTTTGAGGCAGCGAATTTATGGAGTGGTACCATACAGATCGCTTCCGGATCAGGGAGGCTACCGTGGATCCTTCAATCTCCTGTAGTCTCGCGCTTTAGTGCGTTTTGGTGAGACTGGCAGATATAAATTCTCATCTTCGTTGCTGGTCTCAAACACATCTTGGTATTAAATCTGAGTTGATTTTACCTCGTTGTAGCAGAGGAATATTAGATCACAGATCGGCAAACACAACTTCCACACATATTTTGTGAGCCTAGATTAAACTTGCGTATCATTCGAGCCGTCAGCTACACCTCTGATTGCTTTAAATTGCCATATGGCGGATCCTGATCCTCGATCATCAAACGCTGAGGGAGCACAACCGCGCTGTGGGGGCTTACATATTGGGCCTGCTACAAATACGAAGACTTGACCAGGTAAGCTTGCACTGCGTATTCGATAAGAGCTTCATTGACTAGTAAGGCAGCACAGCCTTCGGCTTCATCGGGTTGATACTCGGACGTCATCATATAAAGTTCTAACCGTCTAGCTGCAACTGTCAAAACTGAGTAAGGATAATCGGAGGGCATCTAAGGCTTGGTTGAACTATGGACCGTGCATCTGTTGGTCAGCACGATGTGTTTTGGATTTTTACCAGAAGTGCTGCCTGGCATAGGTTGCAGCTAATACGCTAGAGTCTCTTCGTTGAATGAAAGGCTTATCGATACTCCATATACAATTCCACGACCATACCCGAAGCGAATTAATTGTCTCGTACATCGCTTTTCACAACTTGAACATAGCCGCAACAGCAACCAAGTACGACAGAGCAACATCAGACTTCTTGGACACCTCCACTCCGCTGGTCTTGCTAGGCCCTTACACGGTAACAGTGTTACTTAGCGTAAGATACTACGAAGGCGTGGCTTGCGTGGCAGTAGTAGGAAGCTTTCCGAATCAGCAGTAAGAGCCACCATTGACCGGAAACAAATGTATATCGGGCCCAAGGTCGTAATAGTCTTCAAAACTCTGGGACCGTTCGCGCGAGACTCATCATTCCACACGCATCTCGTGCAGATCATGCGAGTATATTTGTGAGTCCTGATGCACTCCACACTTCTTGTAACTGCTGTCAGTTGGGAGGAGGGGAGGGGCAGCTTCTCTTGGAAGAAAGGTCGCCGAGGATTTAAGTGAACGAATCCGTTTTATTAGGGTGGTAGTGTGTGAGGTGTTCTCCATCCTCGTTGAGCATCAACAGGGCCATTGTTTTACTTTGTTCAACTTCAAGGTTTGAGGTGCAATACGTAGGGGGTTCCCTTGGTATTTATACTGGGGTAGACAAGCCGTGGGGTATGGTCAAGCATCTTAGTAGAGCTCGCAGTCGCAACGGCTGTAAGAAGCCAGAAAAGCAACAACTGAAGCGTCATGGTACAGGGATTGAAGGCTGAACTCACTGGCAAACTATCAACTATACAAAAAGGACAGGTTACACTGAGAATGTCACAGAGGACCCACTCTAGAGGATAAATCACTGCATTCAAGACTGCTCTTCATACCATTTGGCATTACTGTGCCAAGCTTGATGCAAACCTTGGAAGCTGTTATTGTCGAAGGCTCATACCTTTCAGGTTAGATGAGCCAATGGCTTTCAAAGTCACCCACTTATCCTGTGTCAAAAACACTCTGCCTTGGTGGCTTCTATAACCGTGCCTGAGCGACGAGCTAGTTAACGGTGATGAACCCCTGTCACACTAGCACCCCGCATTTCGCCCACAAGTTCATGCCGAGGTTTGTTTCGACTCGATATAACACAGCCGTTTAGATACCGAGCGTCATGGCTCAACCGACATTGCCAGCTTTCCGAATATTAAGATCTCATTGTCTGCCATCTTGACCGGAGTAGATTTTCCTGACATACTCGCATCGATATTGCAACTTCAAGACCACACGAAATGACCCACGCAGCCTCAGCAGACGATCTACGCGTCTCAACGCTCTACGACTTCTCCAATCATGTCGCATTAGTCACAGGAGGCGCAACTGGCCTCGGCGAGATGGCTGCCCAAGCTTTCGTCCAAAACGGCGCAACCGTCTTCATCGCGTCCCGCAAAGAGAAAGAGCTCAAGGGTACCACCGACCGGCTGAACGCTTTGGGCCCAGGGAAATGCAGCTATATCGTCGGCGACCTGAAAAACAAAGCCGGCTGTCTAGCAGTCTGCGAGGAGCTCAAGAAGCGAACGGACAGGCTGACGGTCCTGGTCAACAATACGGGAGCCAGCTGGGGAGATGATTATTACAACTATCCGGAACATGCGTGGGACAAGTTGTACGACCTCAACGTCAAGAGCATCTTCTATATGACTGTGGAGTTGGAGCCACTCCTACTGAAGGGTGCGAACGCGGACTTTCCTGGCCGCGTCATTAACATTGCAAGCATGGCGGGCATCCAAACACAGGACGTCACCACAGGCGAGGCAGGAGGTCTGTCCAAGCCAGGACACGGCACTTTCAGCTGTAAGTACTCCATAGCTCCGGAGAAAACGCCACAATGCTGATCTTGATTCAGACGGACCCGCCAAAGCAGCAGCTATCCACCTCACCAAGATGACCGCGTCCAAACTTGCGCCTAAGCACATCATGGTCAATGTCATCTGTCCTGGTGTCTTCCCCAGTCGTATGACGAACTTCGGTCTCGAAAAATACGGCAAGGCCCTCACTGCTTCACAGCCTACTGGTCGCGTTGGTAAGCCGAGCGATTTCGGTGGGTTGGTGTTATTCTTGAGCTCGAAGGCAAGCGCACATATGACTGGTAACGCAATTGAGATTGATGGTGGCGCGACACTGACGGGATGGAGGGGCAATTCAAGAGATGACAGTGCGAGCAAGCTGTAAATTATGCATGCAATTGAAAAGTCTTGATCTAGTCGACGATACGTACATGTTCAATACCCCTGCTGACGATGCCACTTCGCCTCCCACCCCGGAAACCACGGACTCTCGTCAAGCGTTCTTGGCTTCCAATCGTCATCGACAATGCCCTTCTCGACTTGCTCTCTATGAAACGCCTCGAGCGCAGGCTTCACCACGTGCTCCGTATGCCACGCGTTCTTATAATCCATAAGCTCCTTCTTGCCCTCATTCAGCACCCTCAGCACCAGCCCCGGCACATAGGGCTCGTCCCGAAACTCTTCCACAGGCGTGAAAAGCGCCTTAAAATTAAAGACCACAGCACCCGAGAGCGGGAGGCGGCGCAGTGTCTGCCAATCGACGCGCAGATGGCAGCGCGAGAGCTCCAAATCGGGCATCTGTCGGGAGCGGTAGGATTCGTGTCCGTCTCCAGGCGGCATGAATAGAGGCTGGTCGACTTCCAAGCCCCAAGAGCCGCGCTGGATTGGCTTGTCTGTTGGCTTTTTCGCAAAGTACCTGTTGCGTGTTAGTGTGTACATCCACTAACTATGGAGCAAAGCTGCCGCACCGATCCATCGAGAATTGCATCTTCTCTTTGTAGTCGGGGATCGGGCTGTGAATCTCGTGTAAATGTAGACCAATCTTCGTGCTCACGTTCCAGCCCAATGCACTGCAGATGATGCCCGCACGGAAAATATAAAACCCCGTCTTTTCGTCGCGCAGCATAATCGCAAAGTCCTCTGGAACATTCTGGAAAAGCACATGCAGAGGTGGCGTCTGCTTGAGATCTGTCTCAATCTTCAGTATAGCATTGAGGAAAACTGTCTTGGAAGCATTTAGTGAGAAGTATTGCGGGTAGCGGGCACACAGAAACTGCAGTGCCATCTCCATAAGTTCTTTACATGCTAGCTCAGAGCCTGGAAGGAATTGTAGTACCGCATCGCCGTGCTCTTGCAACAGTCGTGAGCGCTGCTTCATGCGGTCCTCGTATGTGTTTTCGAGCTCCAGCCACCAGTCCGGCTCCATCTTCGCGAGCGCTGTGTGCATAATCAGTACGTGCTTTCAAACATGAGCTGTCCCACCTACACATCGTTTGGTGGTAGGCCCATCTGAAGGGTCTGTATGGTCTTGGGAGTGCTTTGTGGATGTCGAAAGTGTAGTACGGCTCAGGAAGAGGTACACCGCTCAAAGTAGCATAGTCAGGGAAGTCACCCAGTGCTTTGATCTCAGCAATGGAAAACTCGCATGGCGTGTATGTGTCATTAGAAGCTTCGAGGTAGGAAGTTGTCATAGGAAGGATACGCTTGGACCAGTCCAGATGCGAAGCTGCAAGTGCTTCTTCAGGGGTGGTCTGAAGACTTGTTCCGATCAAAGCACAGCGGCGAGAGGGCGGGAAGGTAGATGAATAATCGGGAGTGGAGATGCTTTGGCTCTTCTTCCCTGGCGATAATGATCGAGGTGGTGTCTTGGACCCAGAATCTCTTCGTCGCATGAAAAATCTCTCGATGATGACATCTCGTCTCTCGCTTTGTAGAACGAAGAGGATGACGGAGGTGAGCACAAAGACTGCTCCAAGCGGTAATAGGAAGCCTTCCATCACAGTAGTTATTTGAAGTTGATATAAAATGGAAGTCGTTTCCAAACGTCAATCTGCCAATAAGCTCTAGGTTTGGTTTTCGCCAGAATTCAGTCGAAGTTCTCGTGTTGACGAGTTAGGTCCGATGCCGAGTATATGTACACTGTTGGTCGTTATACCCACACCTTATCAACACGACGAGTGGAGCTGCACTTACCCGCAAGTGTCCCACAGCAACTCAGCGTCACAAACCAATGTGTTCCGTCACGACCGAGGGTGCAAATGGAAGTCTCACTGAATGGCGGGCACGCGCTGCTAACGCTTCTTCTCAAGGTCGCATGGCAGGCACTGTTATCTCGACCACCCATTTGGGGACTAGTACTTACCGAACATGGTATACAGATCCCAAAGCACTTGGCGCAGATCAGTGTTTAACTGGGGGAAAGCTACGATTCGATAAGGTAGCTGGGGTGGCGGCGCTAGTGTACCCCGCTGGCTGCCGATTTCACTGGTGCCAAAGATAATGCTTGACAGCCGGGGTAAGATAATTCTCATGATACTAGATTAATATATTGAGCGGAGCTGTCCGAGCCCTGAGTACACACGCAGAGATGTGAAGCATGACTGATGCACTGCTAATAACTCCTTCACGTATGGCTCGTCAGTACGTCACACGATATTCTGGAGGGATGTACTCTAGACCCAGCCCCTCAAACACCTTCTTCTCAGCCTCTTCTGGGGTGCCATCAACCCCGTTCTTCCCCTCCAGCGGTATCTCTTCCCCATCACTGCGGCTGCGTATGCCGCTGCTATCGAACTTCCAGCCCTTTACAGCCTTTGCATACCGCCTGAGATCTCGCTGGAACGTTGTACCACCGCTCCAACCCATGACTGCGCAGCCGACTGTCCGCCAAGGAGCGATGATGATATCCACTCTGCGGTGTATGTTCGGGTTTTTCGCTCTGGGGTTTGCTTCGAGGTCATGCTCGCGCGTTGGCCAAGTCGGGTCTTGCCACACAACTAGCGCTTTGTCGAGCGTGTCAAAGCCTACTCCACGCCCTTTTGTTGAGCGAAAGGGGAGAGCTTGTTGCCCTCTGTGCGTGTTTGTCAAGCTCATAGTCAAGGTGTGCGTGATCCACTCATCAGTCTCCAAGGACTCGACAATGTCTCGAACGAGGCCAGCGGTGGCCTCGAGATCTGGGTGAGAAACAATCATGTCTACGTCGCTGGAGGCCTGTTTGCCTCGTCGGTAACCGCCAACGATGGTCACTGTGATGCGGCCGTCCCTCAACTTGACAGCGTGTTGGCGCACAACTCCTGCGATTTGCTCTACCTCGGGTCGAGGGATCAGGTCCAGGAACTCGTCATAGTATTTGACCCCAATCTGTTGTACGCGATCCAAGTCATTCCAGCCGAATTCTATTATGTCATCCAGCTCGTTCCAGTCATTATTGTAGTAGAAATGACGGGCAGTCTTTGCACCAACGCCCCAGATATCGTAGAAGGAGCGCAGGACTTTCATCGCTTCATCATTCTCGTAGTCGTCTACTGCTTGGATCTTGCCGGTGTTTTTCCACTCTACGAATAGTACAGCGGTCTTCTCGTCACATCCTGGCAGCTGCGCAATCTCACGAGGGTGACAGAGTTTATGCGGGTACGCTGCAATAGATGCGATGATTGTCGAATATGCGCGTACACCAATATCATCATCAATTAGCGTCCTCGCCGTGCGTATCTTTTTCAATTGATCAAGAAAGTCCTCGTTAGGACCATCGGCAGGTGTAAAGCGCTGACATGCGTATTTGGTGCCTTTGACGACCCACTCAGGAGGCTGAGGTATGTCGCTGTCTTCACCCTCGTACTCACTTGTAGTTTGTTGCAGAAGATGTGCAGTTGTTGAAGTCAATGTGGACTTCTTGACCGGCAGAGCAGACGCGTAACTCTTCCCTTCAAATCTACGGGAGCCATGGCTGGGCCCGGTGCGCTGAGGATGGTGTGCCTTTGTTGGAATCGTGGCTGCGTCTGCTTTGGCTCGTTCTAAGATTTCACCTTCGTCTCGTGGAGGAGTTGCTACAGGATTCTGGGGTGCGGGAGTAACTCTTGGCTTGTTCGAGGAGAGTGGCATTCTAGGTCTCGGATTCGCAGACTTGGGTCGCTCGCGTACTTGGCCGGTGTACACAAGCCTGTCATTCATGGGTAGCAGGTGGCCAGCCTGAACACACTCTTCTAGCCAGTCCAGCCGTATCACCCACACAACATCTCCACCTACAGGAGGCTTGAACAATGAAGAGATTTGTGCAGATGGCAGGCCTACTCCAAGGGCTTCGATGTCGCTACTAAGCAGCTCACTATCAAACACGTCCTCAACTGCATTCTCACTTGCTCCGTCCAGCGCAAATTGAACGCCAGATACTCTCCTTTTCTTGCTCGCGTGACCATCACCTGGGGTAGGACTAGCAGGACGTTTTGGTACAACGTATTCTTCGACCTTAAGCCTGCGAGACCTAAGTTCGAATTCTGCCCTCCTCTTCGTCGCGACCTTCCCAATGAAGATCCTTGCCCGTGAGACATCAGTGGTAAGCGGAGCATGAAATTGGCGTAGCGTCTCTTTCAGGCGCCTCTCTTCTTCGTCCTTTAAATGAGCCGATAAAATGGCAATTGGCGGTATACCACTCAGATCGAGCCCAAGGTCCGAGATCGTGGATGTTGGCGAAAGGGATCCAGTTTCCATTGTCTGGGTGTGTTCAATATTGGCTATTGCTGGCAATGCTACTGTAGTGGTTCGATAAGACCATGCAAGGGCGGTGTTAGGATGTATCCAAAAACCAAGTAATTAGGTTGCGAAAGTAACAATGTGACCGGTGAAGCATCGTATCTGTATGTCCAGATTGATGCAGAAGTGCGCGTGATAGACGGTGCTTCAAAGACAATGGTGATGGTACAGTGGAGATTGAAGCGTGAATGCGAAGGATGACGACATGAGGTTAGACGCGCTTGCTGGCGACGCGACTGCCCCAGATCGTTCGTGGCTAGCCGACTTTTGACATTCTCAAGGGGACCACCTTTTTACTCCACCCAGCCTGCACCCCACACCAAGTGAGGGATGGACCTCAACGCCTTTCTGCAGCTAGCGAGAACGTCCGCGCTGTTGCACACGCCGCTGCAGACAGCTGCCACTCCCATAGATCGTGCTCACAGTTTCTGACGGCGGCTCGGCTGCTTCTCGAAGGATTCATCATCAAACTGCGACATGTTTCATCTTAATCGGTTGGCTAACGCTGGTCTCCACACCTGTTCATGCTCCATCGGGAAGGCCCCAATCGTGACGCGAGTACAGGCCAGTGCGCATGAAGCATCTCGTCTGTCGCTTCACGATGTGTGACCGGGCCTCGCTGCGCAAGCTTATCTCCTGTCCGCCGAGGACAAAGCCTAGCCAGTGAGGGCCTCGCAAGGTTGCAGTGCGCCCTTGCGTGTCAACTGCTCTCTGGTCATCCCTCAATGCGTCTTGCGACGCGCTGTCACTTGCCCTCGGCGCCCACGCGCTCTCTGCCAATCGCAATCATGGCGAAGATGAGGAATTCTGCAGCTTGTCCACCATTTAGCCTAGCTAGCATTACTCCTGCGCCGACGAGTCGGGCCAGGACGGCGCGAACGTGGGAACATGTTTGTCCTTGCGGCCGATCATTCCTGTTCTGATAGCCAGCCCATGTTTCGCATTTACTCAAGGGCGCGAGTCAGAAACACAAAGGATATATAGAGTGTGGACGAACCATTACCACTGTTTCCTCAGGCGAATTGACTTCCGACCCCCCGACCTCCTACCTGGACTGTAGTGATATCCCATACCGCGTCTGTCGACTGCGATCCTTTCGTTCTTATCCTCTCATTACTCAACTTTCGCTTTTCTGGAATTAGCGTCTACGCCTGCTACTCGACCGCACCGTCGTTTACAACATATATCCCAATTTCAACCTTCGCTACGCCTTCAAACAACATCTACCATGCGTTCCTTCATTGTGATGGCCATCATGGCCCTACTGGCCTTCGTCTCCGCCATGCCCATCACCCCCTCGGCTCCCCAACTCCAAAAGCGTGCCGAGCAGTTCCGCCTTGAGGGTCTACGCGAGGTAACATTCCATCCCGCCTAATCAACATGGAATCACGTGCTAAGAATCCCAGTTTGACATAGCCGAGCGCCTCACTGCACCCATTGTCGACTCCGACGAAGTCGAACCCATGATGACACGCTTCCACAACCGCCTCTCCGCGCTATTCGACTCGCTCTCCAACAGCGACGACGAGATCGACGTCGAAGGCGACGTTGCACCGGGTTCCATGGAAGCGCCCCAGATGCTCCCCAAAGCCGCCGTCCACGGATCGAGTCTGTACCGCTCGCTGTGCGCGCTTTTCCACGGTGGGAATGATGATCTGGGCTACGAGGGGAAGGAGTCGGAGATGCGCAGACCAGAGGGCATGAAGCACTGGGGTGGAGGCCATTAACAGTTTATTGCTTTTGAAGGGGCTGGAGTTGGAGGCGTGTTTCTAGCTGACAAAAAATGCAATGCATAGTCCCTCCCAGGACTGGACGCCCATATCACGTGAAGTGAGAACGCACAATCCTTTCCATCTGTGTGCGAGACGTGATGCTGTCGTGCGTGAGGTTGCGCGAGTCGCAAGTACAGCTTCGGCGACACTGCAAAGGCCCGCGGGTGGATCCAGCAGACACTCCCAATGACCTGATGTGCTCATTTCGCATCCCAGTTGGCTACACATCCTCATTTCGGCGCCCCGACCGACGACGTCACGCTTGACTCAAACCCCTCTTATTGAGATGGTGACCGTCATCTCTGTAGACTTCGGTATCAAAAGTGTACATGTACTCGCACACAGTGGCATGCGGCATGTGGCATGTTTCCAACACCAAATTCGGCCCATTCTTAGAATCACCCAGTTGGTTCCTAGACAATGATGCCCGTCAGGCCCCTTCAAAGCCGCGCTAGATGGACTGTTTTGACGGTACGATGCTACACTGCCAGTCAAACTGTCCAGCCTATACAATGCACGGTCGGTCGTATGTTCCACATGAATACAACTAGCGTTTTTGTGTGAGTGACATGGAGATCTGGAACGACGAAGTATCAAGGTAGCTTTATAGGGACCATTGGAAGGGTTGTTGGATAGCGAAGAAGGTAAGGCCACGTCCTGTTTTATCTCTGGAGTGCTACCTGTCTACTTGTGTATTTGGTCTCCGAAATTAGAAGAAAGATTTGCAAGACACGACGTAAGCAGTTGAGACAAGTGGAGCCTTTGCATGGTGAAGCTGCTTTACTATAGTTGAGGGTGGGTGTGAAGCCGGGATGTAACGTAGATGCGGCCACTTTGAGATGTTTGGTTCGCATGTTTTCTGCGACGTTGTAGTAATGCAGCTTCGTTGGGTTCAGATGCAGGATTTTTTTTTACATTCGAGAAAACACGTCTCAATCCGCCAAAGCTGCAATCGAGCGGTCAGCTCACTACCCAAACCCAGACATCGTGATCAGCTTGAAGATGTAACGGGCATGGCCGGCTTATATGACCTTGAAGCTACAAGCCTTCAGGAAGTTTGTAGTTGATGTAAAACGCTCGCGGTAGCCATTATAGTCTCAGAATACGATCCGCTTAGAGTATAGACGGTCGGGGTGCCGCTGGACAATTGCTCGACGTTAAGCTCAGGAGCACTGATCTACGGGTGGCTTTGTGACGTCTCGAGAAGGTTGTTTCGTGGCGTTGTACCACAACTATGTGCTACTAGGATAGGAAGGACGATGGTACTCTGTAGTTCCTTTATCCTGGTGGCGCCTACGCATGCTTTGCTTTGCATTGGCTGTGTGCTGTGTCTATGTGGCTGTAAAGACACGAACACGCGCTGTGTGCTTGTTCTAATTTGGGAGGTTTGCATATGGTGCTTTGACGATTGTTTCCAACAAGGAAGGTCTTTGCTTTGTTGCGATTGCTGGCTGTGCCTCGGGCGGCCACAAGGAGAGTCATTCTTTGAGCCGCGCAAAGGTCGGTGCTGTGGCCCGGTCACCGAGCGTTTCTTTTCTCGGTGACACCATGCAATTTTTGTCCAAGACCACTGGCAGAAGCGGGAGCTCCGAGGTGCAGGATACAAAGTGGCTGAAAGTTCATGTGCGAGGCCCAGCTAGGGCCGTGTTAAGGGCATCGTCATGAAGGATGTGTTGTGCATCTGACAGGAATGGTGCCTGATTGAAAGCGAGTGCGCTCGGCAGGTGCTAGCTGTTCTGAGAAGTAGACTACACGGGCCAAATATTGGACATGCACAACGGATGGAAAGGATGTAGAATGACGACAGAAACGACTGAAGAAGACAAACAAGCGACCGTTTGCAGACGTTTCATGGCTCTGGCGTGGAGTGGCACGACATGCTCCGTGACAGGGTGAGCGGAAGCTCTGAGGCTAAGCGACACGCACGCTCGGAAAGTTGGGCGCAGGTCCAAAGGCGAAGTCGCGGGTCATTACGGCGAGTCGACTCTTTGGTGCTACTGCTCAATAGATGGCGGTGAGGCTACGGGCAAGCCACGAAGGCCGGATAGAGGCAGAGTGAAACTAGCACCCCGCAAAAGGGTCTTTTGGTCTTTTGGCTATCGACGGTCACGAATGGTGGACAAGGCAGTTTCTGGAGCGCGAGTCGGTGCAGGCTGGATGGTTGCAGCAAGTAGGTAGTCGTGCGTGCAGCAGCAGCAGCTGCTGCAGCTACACGCAGCCAAGGCTGGCTACTGCGGCAGCGCGAGACCAGTGCGGAGGCGCTGGGATGGGCAATGGGCACCTCGACATGCATCGACACGCATCGACACGCATCGAGAGATGAGTTGGGGCGAAGCGCGTGAATGATTCGTGGGAAGCCGAGCACCGGCAAATTCAATAGTCGATAGCCTTCGCTCCTCCCACGCTGGCCGGCTGATGGCTTTGCAGGGCGAGCTGGGGCTGCCCTCAGACAGGACGGCCGCACACGCACGCCACGAGACGTCTGTTGTGATTGCAAGACGGGAAAGTAGGTGGCTGCTGCACCTTGTGAGGTCCAGCGCGCCTGCAGCCGGCCATTGGCTCTCGCAGCGAGCGGGCCTGGACACCCCAGCCAGCGATCAGTTCGAGGCCGCAGCCGACAGTCCTAGCTGCTTGCCTGCTAGCATACATTTGAAACCCAAACCACCTCCTGGCCGGACGGGACCACAAGGCCCGCAGGCGATATATCCACGGCGGTGCCCTCTTGTCTCGTGCTGCCCGCCACCGTCATCGCCGCGACACTCATTCCTGGCTTGCTGCGAGTCTGTCCATTCTTGCTGTCGTGCTGTGCTGTAATCCTTGGGCCTGCCCCAGCCGGCGGAGACATACCGACACGAATGCCGACTGCGCGCGCGCTGCCTCCTCCGCCGTCACAGCCGTCACCGTGCTACTGATTGCAGCCACACGGCCTGGCCTGCACTGCCCGAGTAGACAAGCAGTCGTGCGCCGTATTCCTAATCACAGCCATCCTCCGCCATGAAGCGCAAATTCTCCTTCAACTTGGCGCCCGTTGTAAGCACCCGTCCGCTGCAGATCCCATCCGTGTGTCTCTAACGCCCAGTCCAGAAGATTCCCGGCAAAACGGACGCCGCCAAGGACAAGACACCAGAGCCCGCGCAGGCGCAACCGCACAAAGACTCGCACTCACACAGGAGACACCAGTCCAAGGATGACTTCCCCCACCTCGCCGCCTACATCAGCCGCCAGTCGATCGACTCGCACACCGAACGAGAGCTGCGAGTAGCATGTCGTTACATTCTGCAAAATTTCAAGCCGTCCGACCATGGCATGGAGGACACGGATCCACGATTGGACTTTGGTGCCATGAACAGGCGCAGGGGGGAGCAGAGCAATCTCGCCGTCGGTGCAAACGAAGTCAGGGTTAGGATGCCCACAGGAGCGCCGGTTGACCTGAAGACAGCTCTCGAGGTCAGGAGACAACGGGCAGAAGCAGAGGCAAAGAAGAATCCTACAAGCACCCTGCCAGTCCGCACCAAATCTTCTCGACAACGCTTTGACGATGCGTTTGCAGACGAACGAGCGCGATCGGCGGCGAAGAAGTATGCTTCCAAACCTGCGTCTGTGCCTGCGCCTGCGCCTGCCGAGACAGTGCAGAGAGGTCGATCCCAACGCAAGAGGACCGAATCTGGCGATGCTGACAGTGTTGCGACACCCATGACAGGCTCTACCACCGATGCGGGCTTGAATCAAACATCAACTGCCCCCTCCTCTGCGGCTCTTACGTCAGGTGGGACATCCAATCGGCATTCCCATCAGTTGGAGCCAGCGGCCATCGCAGACGCTCAGGCTGCTGAGTGGATGCGTAAGGAGTTAGAGAAGAGGAGGCAACAAATCGACTCTCCCCAGCAAGCTACTTCCACTGCCGTGCGGCCTCCAAGTCGTGCTCGCAGTATCAAGGAGAACATCAAGGAGTATTTCCTTCCGGGCAGCACATCTGTTTCCCGTGCGCCATCTCGAGCATTGAGCCGGACTCAATCCAGAGAGTCTCTGGCCCTGTATGACGATGATAATGAGCCAAGACGTACGGGATCTCAGCGGGGATGGCGAAGCTGGGGATCAGCCCTGAGGGTGAACTCACGAAGCAATAGCAGGCCAGGAACGAGGGGCCGTGACGCTGAACCCGAGCAGACCAAAAAGTCCGAGGTCAATCTCAACCGAGAATTACCACCACTGCCTAGCCTTGACTCCTGGAAAGATGAAGTCAAGCCACAGCCTGAGCTCTCCAGCTCACACATTGCAAGTGTCATGCGTGCGCACGACAGACAATCAGGCCCTTTCTCGCCAACGCGCAGTCATCACACGAGGAGTGGCTCTGATACCATAACTGCACAAGAGGCACAAGCATACCCTCAAAGCCCATCATCCTACAGTCACCGATCGCCTATGTACAACAAGCAGAAGATGGATTCGAAGAAGAGCTCTCCTCGCCCGGACCACTTGGAAGTTTCGCAAGCAATGACGGGCTGGTCCTCTTCAACCGGAAACCTTGCCCCTCGCAGCGGCCACGCTCGTCATCAGAGCGCCGACACCTCATCTCCGGGCAAGTTGAGCATGGATCAGGCCAACTTCTCGCGTAAGCTCAGCGTCGACTCACCAGACCACCCCACGTCCCTTGGTCATGTCAAAGCACAGAAGAGTCAGCAGCAGCAGAGTAGGCTAAAGAAGGTCTTTAGTGGCTGGATGCTCAAAAAAGACAAGAAGGAAGACTGGATGCTCAAAAAAGACAAGAAGGAAGACTGGATGCACAAGATTGAGAAAGAAGGCGTCAAAGAGGGTGTCCTTGTTCAAGATGGCAGCACACAAGCTCCTGTGGTGCGCTATTAGAGCCTTTGCTAACATTGGTACTCGTTGTTCTATGTATATTGTTCATTTCATATCGGTTCCGCATGGCGTTGGATACGCAGATTCGGCCGGTTCCCTTTCAGTACAGTCAGCTCTTCACGTTTGCGTACGCATCGCAACCTATTATTTTAGTCCGGTTTCACGAAGTAATGCGTAATGCGCCACGAGCTGTACATTACACGGTGGCTCGATATTAGTATACATTATATTGCTACCATATCATCGTCGTTGAAGCAGCAGTAACGCGCGTCTCAACTTTTCTCACTCTTGCCAATCATAGTCCTTATTTGCCTTGAGCGTATACTTTGTCATGGAAAGTTTCACGCCACCCAATGGTCCGTGATAATATGTAAGCTTCACTATTATGCAGGCCCAGCGGTGCCTAGCGATGCCTAGCGAACCCCGTTGCAGCCCTGTTGCAGCCGTTGGGCCGCTGGCGTTTCAGGCTCATGCAGGGAGAGAACATCGTACAATACATCGTCCGGGAAACGGATCGACCAAGTCGGCGGCTGCAGCCCGCTTGCAGTTACTTGCTGGAACACAATGTGCACGTGTTGACCGTTGTACCCGCTGTGGTGGATGTGTAAGAGGGCGTGCGGTGTCGGGACGAGCCGTGGGTTGGGGAGGGATGAAGGAAGATGCACGTGATAAAGCGTTGTACTCCAGCCCGGTGCTCTGCCTTCACTTTGGCTGTCCGCGCTAGTCAGTTGGCTCGCGCGGCCATGCTGCTGCAAACGATTGTAGATGGCGAATATTGACTATAGCTTCACTTGCTGCTTCAGAAACTCTCTCGACTCTCGTGTAGGTACATGGATATATGACAGCTGACGCGGCAGATCTTGAACTTTGCTTTGGACAACGGAAGGTTGTTCAATCTGCAAATAGCCATACGTTCCTGATCACGATACACTCGACCGGTCGTTGCAACGAACTACCAACAGCACACATCATCAAAATGTCGCGCGAAATATGAGAGCAGCCATTCACTCCAAGTCTTTCAAGAAGCTGTAATACAAGCAAGGGTTCGACATGTGCAACATCGTCAGATACTGGTACACATGCAATCACAGTCTTCGCCTGCGACGGTCACAATGCGGCGGCACGAAGCACAAGAGATCTAAGAGCGGGTCGGCGCCTGCGTGCAAGCCCGAGTCGTATCTTAGTATATATGTTCCCATTGACTGCGGTCCATGTCAGCATCTAGCATTTGAGGAGAACTGGAAACGAAAACTCTCTAGAGCAGAACTATTCACTGCTGAGCTCAAGGAGAGAGGCTTCTCTGGTGAACAAGAATTGGCGGCTTTGGTCGAGCAGCTGAAGGACGAGTTTAACGCCGCGACGTGGGATACGCGGTCGCTTTTTCCACATGTGAACAAGGATCGCGCTGTACGTACCAATCTTGGTCACTTCGTGCGAAGACCATCTCCGCTCTGCCATGAAGTGTTTCATGAAGACATACATTTACCTTCGGACAATATCGACCCCAACAACCCAGACTGCGAGTACGACTGGGACTATGTTGCCAGCACCGATCCAATACATCCAGTTGATATCAACTACACACATCCGCTTGATGATGTCGATCCTAGCTGGATGCTGAACCACCTCTCGCCCGAGGAGTTTCAGCAGCCAAGCATTGGTGTTGGTTTCGATCCTCGTGAGGCGGACACGTTGTGGTCAAGCGATGCGAAGCAACTCTACTCCGGTCCAACATACTGGGGTGAGAGCTCTAGGTCCTGGTCACCAGGACCTGTTGTAGACGCGGAGCTGCAAGCGCAAGAATCAAGACAAAGACATGGAATGCTAAACGAACAAACACTAGCAAGTACTCCGATTGACACATCGATCAGACATGATGACTGGAGAGCGGGGCGAACCAATATGGTAACCGGGGAGTTCTGGCGCTTCGTGAACGACAACGATCACAAACATCTACAACACCACGACAGCTTCGTGCAAAACGCAGAACTACATATCTCACTAAACGATCTTCACAACTCAGGTCCATCGAGCTCGCACTCAAACCCTCGCGTAGCTCTCCCAATCCTACATCAAACACCGCCACAATCTTCTCCATACATACCTTTCATTACTCAATATTCAACTGCATCCTCATCAGACCGCCACATACCTCCTCCGCCTGCGACCACAGCACCCTCCGATCACTACACTGCAGCTTTCTCCCAATCATCATCAAATTCGACATGCACCCCATACAACAAACTCCGCCAGCACCTCAGTAAGAGCAAGCGCGTCGATAGAGAAAGGTTTTACAAGTTCTGGCTTGAGCTCTCGAGATGCGAGATAAGAGATGCTGAGGGGGTGCACGGGCGGTTCGTGCAGGAGCCGCCGGTGTTACTTGGGCATGACGTAAGGAACGGGGGAGGGGGGGAAGAGGTAAAGGTGATTAAGAGGCTTTCATCGCTGGGGTTGACAGGCGAGGAGCTCGAAGATGACAGTATGACTGCTTCGGGACGACAAGGAAAATGCTTCCAGAATGTGGTTCAGGAGGTCTTTGTCACAAGAAGGAATGAAAACACTATCAATGCTTGAGTGGCTTTGCCAGTTGAGCAGGTACTCGAGCTGATTCAAGGCGTTCAGCTGTGATATCGAGTGGGATCCTGAGGATGAGCGAAACTTGGACCCGAGAAGTCAATTTGAACTTGGGAAAGAAGGTAGAGAGGGCTGCCATGCATCGGACTCCCGCGACAGCCTTACTGCGCCCGGGTCTTAAGCGCCTGGATCTCGAACCCGGCCCTTTTCCCGCCGTTCTTCCGGCCTATCTCTCCGCAACTTACGAACTTCGTTTTTATTTGCTGATAAGACGTGATAAACATCCATACCAGCTCGACTTTAAACAATCAAGCTGCCTTTTCTGTTCAAGCTCAAGTCTTGGCATATCTGGGATTTGTTGCGTGTTCTCGGCACGGGCCGGCAGGTACAGACGCTTGCCTGCAAGTCGCACGCTAGATTGCCTTTCTAGTCACTCGCGCGTTGCTGGCGCGTTGCTCGTGTCGTGCTCGCCAATCGCGCTTTGCGCAACGCAGCAGGAGCTCCTGCCGCCAAGGAAGAGACTATAACAAGAATGGGTTCCAAGACTTTCTACAATGCTCCGTTCGCTCCTTCGCTCAACGCTTCTCCTGGGCTCCGCCGTCGGGTTGGCCACGCTGTGTTGCATCATTTGCTCGGATCAGCAATGACGCTGCTGCTTCGGTCCACCAGCTGGCATAGCGTTATCCTCCGGTCCTATCGAGCGCAATGATGGTTCCGGGATTAACAACATGCCCAGCTCGAGGCTGCAGTATCGTGCCTATGAGATACGAGAACAAGCTTCTTAGTTGAAGCAGGTCTAAGAGTTGGAGGGTAGCCTGGGGCGATAATGTGTGCAGGTGACGCGAACCGCCTCAGGATCGCCCATCACTTCGTCCTTCTGTCCTCTCTTGACGTGAGAGACTGTATTCGCCACACGTGCGTCGAGTGTTGAGGTCCATAGCTCAGGCCGCAAGCCTCAACGCACCACTGTCGTCACTTGTCGAGTGCATTGCTGAGTCGCATGAAACAGCACGTACTCTGCAATCTCGCCTGGGCGCCATACTGACCACTGAAGCAGGTACCTGCTCACCAGAAGCAGGTAGTAATTCTACTCCAACGTTTCTTTTCACTAGCCCACCAATCAGCCACACGAGTCGAACGTCTTAGCATCCTCGTCCTCCCTCCACTCTCTCCACAGTTCATCCTGGCGCATGACTGCCTCCATCGCACCAGTCCGCTGCCTTCTCTCTTGATAGTCTTGTCCCGGTACTTTCGCTTGGCACTACGATATCCCTGTCGATCTCATATTAACTACCGTCCAGATTCGGCAGGTGTTAGGCAGACCATCTTGATCACCACCACGCTCAGCATCAAAGCACGCTAGGTACCACAGTGCCACAGCACGGAGACCGCCCGTTCTACGGTCTTGGAATGTGCGCTATAGTATTGGTCGATTACTCGAAAAGACACCATAGTAGGCTCGGGAATGGTAATGGCCTTCGACCTTCTCAATTGAGACGGTCGCTGCCACTCTACCATGGCTGTAGCCCCAATGGCATCATACAATCGGTGAATTGTGCTTGCCCCGGTCGTTTGAATGCTTCTGCTATCGTGTATATAAGATGAAGTACAGATCACTCTACAATGCTCATCAAGCATCAACCTTGAGCTCCTCAGTTGCTTCTTCTACCGGTCTACACTCAGTGTCTTCTTGAGTCAGTCTTCTACCGATTATTCCGTAGCTTCTCACTAACACACCACAGACTTCAAGATGATTAACGTTCGCAACCTCGCTGTGTTCCTCGGAGCCCTGCTCCCCGCTGTTCTTGCGGCTCCCGCTCCCATCACCAAGAAGGACGACGTCATCCCTGGAAAGTTCATCGTCACCCTCAAGCCTGGTGTCGACGCTGCTGCCGCCGAGGCTCACTTGAACTGGGCCACCGACGTCCACAAGCGAAGCTTTGCCAAGCGTGACACCGCCGGTATCGAGAAGAAGTTCGCTATCAAGGACTGGAAGGCGTACGCTGGAGAGTTTGATGAGGCGACCATTGCGGAGATCAAGGCCAGCCCTGATGTGAGTAGCAGTCCAGATCACGGAAGTTCTGATGCGCATGTCGAGGTCGTTGGCGCTTGAACATTGCTCAATATACTGGAGTTGTTCAGCGTATCACATTCGCCCATCCATGTTCTTTGAAACTCGCTTTCAGAAACCGTTACATATTTTCGGCCATACTGACCTTCCACAGGTTGCCCTTGTCGAGCCCGACACAGTCGCTTACCTCTGGTACACAGTCGATGAGGTCCACGAGAACACCCTCGAGAAGAAGGCCTTGACCACCCAATCAGGCGCCACCTGGGGTCTTGGTGCCATCAGCCACCGCACCGGCTCCTCCACCCAGTACGTCTACGACACCACCGCTGGACAGAACACCTACGCCTACGTCGTCGACTCCGGTATCATCACCACCCACCAGCAGTTTGGCGGCCGTGCAACCCTCGGCTACAACGTCTTCACCGGCGCCCACACCGACACCCTCGGCCACGGTACCCACGTCGCTGGTACCATTGGTGGCTCGACCTACGGTGTCGCCAAGAGCACCAACCTGATCTCCGTCAAGGTCTTCCAGGGCAACCAGGGTACTACCTCCAACATCCTTGCCGGCTTCAACTGGGCCGTCAACGACATCACCTCGAAGGCCCGCACAGCCCGCTCAGTCATCAACCTGTCCCTCGGCGGCCCTGCCTCCACCACCTGGACAAACGCCATCCAGGCCGCCTACACCCAGGGCGTCCTCTCCGTCGCCGCCGCCGGCAACGGTGACCAGTTCGGCGCCCCCCTCCCCGTCTCCGGCCAGTCGCCCGCCAACGCCCCTAACGCCCTCACCGTCGCTGCCGCCGACAGCTCGTTCCGCCCTGCTAGCTTCACCAACTACGGTGCTGGCGTCGACATCTTCGGCCCTGGTGTTGGTGTCTTGTCCTCGTACATTGGCAGCAACACCGCCACCGCCTCGCTGTCCGGTACTTCCATGGCTGCTCCCCACGTTGCTGGTGTTGTTGTCTACCTCCAGGCTCTTGAGAACCTGTCTACCCCTGCCGCGGTCACCAACCGCATCAAGGCTCTTGGTGTCGCCAACAAGATCACTGGCACCCTTAACGGTAGCCCCAACCTGTTCCTGTACAACGGTAACGGTGCTTAAGCGCTTGTTCAAGAAGAAGCAGGAGAGCGTATATAGATGGTTTATGATGCATGACAGGAGTTAGCGTTTGGAGTTTTGAGCGGAGGATCAGATAGCCCGTAAATCTATCTGAAGTTGTGAACTACATTTTGACGCGCCTTTCTTCTCTTGACGTTAATCTTCCCTCATTCACAAGGACGCAACCACGCACTTCCAGGATTATGATATTGTACATGTATACTGGATATACTAACTAAATCGCTGAAGAGATGTGACGCAGAAAATCGAAGTGAACACACGACTCAGTCATCATGAGGTACAAGCCAGCTCAGCCCTCAATAAAAGCCATGTCCCCAACACGCCCAAATGTAGCGGCTTCACAAAGCACCTTATCGTAACCCTATCATACCCCTCTCAGCTCAACATGTGGGTATTATCACACTCTACTGCCCCCCAAACTCACTCCTCGCCCTACACTGCCCCACCCATCGTCACCGCCCGCGTCGCCACATAATCCACCCGCTCCTTGTAGATCCTCATCTGATGCTTCAGCGGATCCCCATACATGACTTTCCTCAACATGCCCTCCTCCACAGTCACAGCCTCGACCTCTTCCTCGCGCCTGCTCCCGGGTATCTGCCTCAGCACAATCAACCGCCCCGCGGGACTGAGTTCGCACGGGGGAACGGGCCACTCGATGCCGGGCGGGGGGTTAGTGGCCGCTGTCTTCTGTGGGGGCAGCGTAGATTTGCTTGGTCTACGGATGCGGAGACGGGACTTCGGAGGTGCGGGGTTCGAGAGCTGAAGGGTGCTCATGCTGGCTATTGTTGCGCCGAGGACCGACGCCGAGGGCGCGGGGGACGTGTACAGCTTGAGGAGGGACTTGAAGAAGGGTTTGTCTGCGCGTGGCACGGGGTCGCCCTCGTTGATGAAGCTGTAGAATAGCCACTTTTTGTAGCGCGGTTCCTCGCTCTTCTGCAGCGACCAGCGCGAGATTGGCGGCGCGCCGAACGTCACGCAGTGCACGCGCTTGAAGAACCCGGTTAGGTAGTTGAGCTCGCTGTCGACGGATTTGCTCATCATGTGTGCGTAGAGCAGGGCCGCGACGGCACCGCCCGCGGAGTGGCCGGTGATGAGGAGGCTGCAGTTTGAGCGCGCAGGGTTCTCTTGGATGAGGACCCGTAGGCGCTCGGCGACGGGTTTGACCATCTTGCGCGCGACGTAGAGGAAGCCTGCGTGGCAGAAGTTGGAGGGGTCGTCGAGGAAGCCTTCCGGGCTTGTGGGCGCGGAGTTGTAGTTTACGGCCCAGTCCATGAAGGTTTGGCTGCCGCGGATTGCGAAGACGACGGTGTTCATATCGTCGACTGGGATTGACTTCAGTACCATGGCCTTGGTGCCACTGCGCCAATTGGCAGGGATATGGTTCTCAACTTCCTTCGATTTCGGGACTGGAGGGTTGTAAACGCGCTCGGAATAAGTTGCTGCCAGACATAGAAGTGGGTACGTCGGCATGTACACTTTGAATGGCGGTAGATGTGGTGGGAGACGTGAATTAGCATAAAGCCAGACCTTGGCAAAGTGATTCGAGCCCTTGTCACCTCCCAGCGCTTCGTATACTTGATCCTCTGCTGTGTCTTTCCGGCGTCCAGGTGGTGGACTCGGACGAGTCGGCCCTTGTTGCTCCTCCTCATATACCTTGAGATCCTCCTCTTTCCCACTGAATTTATCATCGTCAATACTGGTGATGACTGCGTCGAATTTGGAGCTGATGACGTCGCACAGAGCCGCCCCCTGGCACAACGTTTGCATGCTCCTCATTGCAATCGCGTGTGTAGGTCGCTCAATGTAGTTGGTGATCAACTTGGAGGTTCCCTGTCGCAGATCTGCGTTCGACTTTGCTGCAATGCGATCCAACCTGTCCCATTGCTGCTGGAAAGGGCCTTCTTCGCGCGACGGCTTTCGCGGTTGCTGCTGCTGAGGAGGCGATGCTGATGCTAATCGCGCCACTGAGGGGTTGTGTTGAGGTGGGACGGCTGGCAGGGACGGCGATCTATATCTCTGCACATATTGCTGGGGATGCTGTGGAACTGCACCATACACTGGATGCTGGTGCGGGCTTCCGAGATAAGGCGGTGGCGGACCGTGCGGATGTGTGACATACATTGGATAGTTCAGATGCTGAGTCGATACTGTTTGCACCGCGTGCGGATGCACATTGGTGTTGATCTGAATGACTGACTGCGTTACGAGTGGCTGCTTAGGTGTTGATCGAGAGCCGGATGCTTGGGATGACGAGTGGGTGCGCCTTCGCCTCCTGTGTTCGGAATCGCTATGTCTGTATGCCATGTTGCACGCTTGGAGTTTAGCGTTGTCGCTGGCGGTGGTTGACTTCTTATATCTCTTTTACAAGTACTTGCTATCGTGAATACAGCAGTCGCTGGCCTCTGATGCCCGTCGCGTGACGCGTATTGATCATCGCAACTGTCCGAGCGTGAGCATGAGCCTGATGGACGGTCCTGCTTCTTCGACAATCAATCCGAAACCCGCTGAAAGACCGCACAAAGGAGTGCTACTATGAACGGTGGAAGCAGAAAGGTAAAGAACTGAGAGCTTGAAGGCGTAAAAAGGCCGAATTAAACGTGCCAGCCTTCCCCACATGCAAGTCGCCCTTCGTGGCTATGCATATTCCTGACTGGTCCGACGTGCATGACGCTTGTTTTTACGAGAGCGGCGACTCCGCGCCTTCGCATCGCGATTGGACAGCGGGGAGCTTGGCGGTGTAGAGCTCCGGGTCTGTACAAAGATAACTTGACACTGTGATGAAGCACAGAAACGCGAAAGGGGTGCAAAGGACGATGCAGGACGATGCAACGATGCAGGACGATGCAGGATAGCGCAGGTCCTGTGATTGACTTGCAGCAGTCTTGTGATAGGCTTATAATTCTGCAATAGAACTTGCACAGGTGCAACACCACAACTCGAGCGCACGCTCGAACGACATCGCATCAAGTTTGGAATAGACAATGATTGGATTGACGTAATTGGGTGACATTCGTAAGTCATAGCTATCTGCCTCGGTATCGTTTGGCTTTGCTCTCGTCCTATCTGTCCTATCTGATCCTACACTACCGGCTATCTTTTGGGTGGCTATGGCCCTACAGCTCTATTTACGGTATCATTACTATCATTACTCGTCAGTGAACCGCGCTTTTGTCGCTCGAACTAAAACGCAGCAGTAGCGAAAGTTGGTACAAAAAGCGCACACGCAACAGAAGAATCACTCGCTTAGAGACGAGGCCTGCTCGAAACACTTGATGTGCCACTCACCGCTTTCGCCTTGACATCGTAACGATCCAGGTTCATAACCTTGTCCCATGCTGCCACAAAGTCCTTGACGAACTTGTCGGAGTTGTCGGGCTGTGCGTAGATCTCGGCGATGGAGCGCAGCTCGGGGTGCGAACCGAAGATCAGGTCGTGACGGGTACCTGTCCACTTCTTCTGACCAGACTTGCGGTCCTTGCCCTCGTACAGCTCATGGGGGCTGCCAGAGTCGGCGCCCTTCCACTCAACGTTGTTGTCAAGCAGGTTGACAAAGAAATCGTTGCTGAGCTGACCAGGACGCTTGGTGAAGATACCGTGAGAAGAACCATCCCAGTTAGCGTTCAGCGAGCGCAGACCACCGGTAAGGACAGTGAACTCGGGTGCCGTCAACCTCAGAAGGTTGGCCTTGTCGACGTCCAACTGCTCGGTGCGAACACGGTCGGTGCCCTTTCCGTAGTTGCGGAAGCCATCGGTGACAGGCTCGAGGTGCTCAAATGACTGAGCGTCAGTCTGCTCCTGCGTGGCATCGGTACGGCCAGGTGTGAAGGGAACAGAGACGCCGGAAGCCTTCTCGAGAGCGGCAACACCGGCGAGAACGATCAAATCAGCAAGAGAGACCTTCTTGCTTGACTTGGACTGGATGCCCTCAAGAGCCTTGAGGACCTCCTGGAGCTCAGTGGGGTTGTTGACCTCCCAGTTCTTCTGGGGCTCAAGGCGAATGCGGGCACCGTTAGCGCCACCGCGCTTGTCGGAGCCACGGAAAGAAGCAGCAGAGGCCCAGGCAGTGCGAATGAGCTCGGAAGGCTCAACACCAGCGTTGAGGATCTCCTTCTTCAGAGCTGAGATGTCGCTCTCGTTGATAACCTCACCCTGCTGCTCAGGGAGGGGGTCCTCCCAGATGAGAACCTCCTTGGGGATCTCGGGACCGAGCCACCTGGAGCGGGGGCCCATGTCACGGTGGAGAAGCTTGAACCACGCGCGGGTGAAGGCGTCGTGGAGCTCCTCGGGGTGCTCCAACCAGCGGCGGGTGATCTTCTCGTACGCAGGGTCGAAACGCATCGACAAGTCGGTGGTCAACATGCGAGGCTTGTGCTTCTTGTTGGAGTCGTAGGCATCGGGGATGATGGCATCAGCGCCCTTTGCAACGTACTGGCTGGCGCCAGCAGGGGACTTCTCGAGCTCCCACTCAAACTTGTACAGGTACTCGAGGTACTTGTTGCTCCACTTGGTGGGTGTGCCGGTCCAGGTGACCTCAAGACCAGATGTGATGGTATCAGGACCCTTGCCAGAGCCGTGCTCGTTCTTCCAGCCGAAACCTTGCTCGGCGAGGTCGGCACCGTTGGGATCTGTGCCGGTGTTGTCGGAAGGAGCAGCACCGTGTGTCTTTCCGAAAGAGTGACCACCGACAATCAGTGCCGCAGTCTCCTCGTCGTTCATGGCCATGCGGGCAAAGGTTACGCGGATGTCATGGGCAGCGGCAACCGGGTCCGGGACACCGTCAGGGCCCTCAGGGTTCACGTAGATGAGACCCATGTGTGCGGCGGCCAGCGGCTTCTCGAGGTCGCGCTGTGTGTGGACCTGGTCCTTGGACTTGACATCGTTCTTGTGCTGGTCACCGTCGACAACGCCCTCGCCCTCGACGCCCTTGTTGCCGTCGTGGTAGCGGACGTCGTTGCCGAGCCACTCGGTCTCGCCACCCCAGTAGACGTCCTCGGCGGACTGGTATGTGTCGGCGCGGCCACCAGCGAAACCGAAGGTGGGGCAGTCCATAGTCTCCAGGGCAACGTTGCCGGTGAGGAGCATCAGATCAGCCCAGGAGATCTTGTTGCCGTACTTCTGCTTGATGGGCCATAGCAGGCGCCGGGCCTTGTCGAGCGAGACATTGTCGGGCCAGGCGTTGAGGGGAGCAAAGCGCTGCTGGCCCTCGCCGCCGCCACCGCGGCCGTCAGAGACACGGTAGGTACCGGCAGAGTGCCAGGCCATGCGAACGCTGTGTCACTGTCAGTCAACCGGCTCGTGTCAATCGAGGTCGAGGTTATCTACTCACAAGAGACCGCCGTAGTGGCCAAAGTCGGCAGGCCACCAGTCCTGGGAGTCGGTCATCAGGGCGGCGATGTCCTTCTTCAGGGCCTGGTAGTCGAGCTTCTTGAACTCCTCGGCATAGTCGAAGTCGGCGCCAAAGGGCACCTGCCTGGGGTCGTGCTGGCGCAGGACATTGAGCCTGAGCTCGTTGGGCCACCAGTCGCGAGTGGTGGTACCGCCACCAGCGACGTTGGCTACCTTCATGGGACACTCGCCTTTAGACATGATTGCTGTGGGTCGAGTTGTGTTGTGTAGGGAGAAAATTGAACAAAAACAATGGCCCGGGTGGCTTGGGGTATATAAGTGAGCCTCTGCAAGCGGCCAATTCGTAATCTTCAACGTCTGGCCATCCACTCGCTGTTGCCCCTCATCTCTGATGCACGGGGTCGCATTCGTTAGCTCGATTTTGCCTAGGATCACAGCGACTTGAGCCCCACTCTTCCGTTGTCACATTGCTGCGCGCCCCCAGCAACGGGACATTACTAACATCGGTGAGCCGAGGCACGTACAGCTCGACACGCTCTACAAGATGATGCTCTGCGATCTTCTTATCGCGGCCTTGATCCAACACTGCTCTTGCCAGCGCTCATCGCACCCTTGCAAACGCCGCGTGTAGAGTCTATTGCGTCTTACACACTCGGAACCGCACCACGCTGTGATCGACACTGCCTTCGACCAATCAGCGCTCCTGGGATTAAGCATGGCGCGGTTCACACGTGACGACTACAAATACCGAGGCCGAGATCGAGGCGATGACAGAGGCAAAGCATCGAGAGCCGGAAGTCCACGGTTCGGAAAGAGTCGCTATCCCGATGCTTCGAGAAGCGTGGAATGAAACGGCATAAGCCTTGCATTGGTCGGTGGCATGTTGTCGCCCATATCTCGTGTGTTGCTGCCATTGAGTGCCATCCGCCAGGCTTCCCCACACACCCCGCACTCAATTAAGTGCTCCACACATGATGATTGCAATCCGTTGACAGCGCACCCCGCGGGTTTTTGTGATCCGCAGCACCGCGTTGCAGGACCTGGCCCCCGAAATACTGGTTTATACCCGACTCATGTGCGCCGAGTCAATTCTCTGCAACACACTTGTTGCGCATGACCAGTAAACATGCTTTGAAGAGTCTCTACGCAATGTGTGGGTGTGCTCCATCTTGGACCCTCTGCTATGAAGAGGGGTAACGGCAACACCGAGGCCTACTTAACCATTTCATCATTGCTATTTCAAGTCCACCTGTCTCGTCTGTTCTCTAACTTGCGCTTACTGTTTGTCTCTCTACATTAGTTCTTCTTGCAAACACGATTCCAACATGACAGACGGAAAAGCCCAGACATTCGATATCCCCAAAACATGCAAAGGTGGTGTAGTCGTCAATGAGGGTCCAGACTTCTATGTCGAGGTCCAAGACCTTCCCACTCCAGAGCCGGGTATGTACAACGCAGTCAAGGTTTCGCTGCACAAACGCAAACACTAATACCAATTGAAGGACCGACTGATGTATTGATTAAACTCAATGCAACTGGAATTTGCCACAGCGATATCCATTTCATGCTGAACGATTGGGCGATGCCGAAGATGTCTGAAATGGGTACCAAATGTGCTGGTCACGAAGGCGCTGGTGTCATTGTCAAGGTCGGCGACCAAGTCAAGACACTGAAGCCTGGTATGAGGGCCGGCTTCAAGGTATGCTCCATAGTTGCGAGGACGAGATGAATATACTGACAGATCACAGCCCATTCAAGACACCTGCGGTGTATGCGAGCAGTGTCGCGGCGGTCTTGAATGCCATTGCGCTGCCGCAGTCATCACCGGGCTGGCGTGCGATGGATCCTACAAGCAATACGTCGTCTCGCCCGAACGATACACTACCATCATCCCTGACGGCGTGAGCGACTACATCGCCGGTCCCATCATGTGCTCGGCCTCTACAATCTACACATCTATCAAAGAATCAAGGCTAAAGCCCGGAGACTGGGCCGTGTTCCCAGGTGCTGGTGGCGGAGTTGGTATTCAAGGTGTCCAGCTCGCCAAAGCCATGGGATTGCGTGCTGTAGCCATTGACACCGGCGACGAAAAGGAGAAGCTGTGCAAGGAGATGGGCGCGGAAGCATTCATCGATTTCAAGAAGGTCGACAATATTGCAGAGGAAATTGTCCGCATTTGCGACGGCATTGGCGCACATGGAGTCTTTGTCACTGCAGTGCAGACGTACCCATCTGCTCTCAGCTTCCTTGGCGGCAGAGTAGGCGGTAAGGTAATGTGCATTGGCCTTCCTCCAGCAGGCCAGTATCACATCGACATCGACCCTAATGTGATGTGCTTCAAAAAGCAGAGTGTGGAGGGGACAATCGTGAGCAGCATGGCTGATGTCGACAAGACACTGGACTTTGCGAGGAGGGGCTTACTCAAGCCTGTGTACACTGTGTATCCGCTGAGTAAGTTCAATGAAGCTGTACAGAAGCTGCGTAGGGGCGAGATTTCTGGCAGGGCTGTGGTTGATTTCAACCTGGAGTAGGACTGGCGAGGGATGGCGAAGGACGGATTATATGGGCGATGATGTAAACGAGACGACGTATAGGCGATGAGGTTTCCATTGACGAGGCATGACTTACAGAATGAGCACGAAGCAATGAGTAAAAAGAACGAAACGATCCGATATCCATACACTTACCAAGCTGTGCCCTTTGTGACTACATACTTTTCACATGTTGGAGTGGAGGCTGTTCGAGACCCTGAGACGACGCACGGGCCAATCACTCAGCCCTACGAAGCGGCAGCTTGAGCATCAACGACACGATGCGCCGGTGGAGAATGACACGCCAGCTCTGACCCAACACTCGCCCATGGGATGTCAAGCTCACCAGAACGCCAGTCGCCACACGAGCACGCCGAAGCATCCTCCAGCCGACCGCCGTCTGGACGCCCATCGAACGGAAAGCAGCCCGCCGTTGAAGATGACCACAGCGATGAGGAAGCGCTGCTGGCGGACGACCCGCTGAATAGCAGTCTCTCCGAGCAGTACGCATTCGACTACTTGTCAGGCGGTACTATACTGATTGCAGACCGCAGAATCTCATTCAAGCGCAAGCCCAAACCACAAACATCCTCATCCATCCTCCCACGCTTCTTCGCCGGACCCTCGACCTCTCCGCGCAACACCCCCAGCCCCCGCAGCCAGCATGCCCGCGGAGCACGCTCCGCAAACAATCCCATCAGCCACAGCCACGGCGACAGCAACGGCTCCACAGAGTTGATCCTCAACTACCTCGACACCCCCGGTGACGCTGGCTCGCACCTAGCTGACACCAAAGACCCCTCGGGGCTCGACTGGTACGTCGAAGGCCCCGGGCGGCGCGTAGGCTACGACGACCTCACAGCCATCGACTGGATCTTCGAGTATGCAAAGGAGCGTCAGCGGCTGCGGTACCTGTACTCTGGTGCCACGGGCCTGCTGGGCACCGTCAAACAGCTGGCCGATGCGAGTCAGGTGTGGATTATACTTGTTGCTGCGGGCATATTGTCCGGTGGTGTTGCGGCGTTCATCGATGTTGCGGGTGATTGGCTGGCCGATCTGAAGACGGGGTATTGTAGTAGTGTTGAGGGAGATGGAAGGTTCTATTTGAACAAGGGGTTTTGTTGTTGGGGCATTGACACAGGGGAACAGTGTGCGGACTGGCAGGAGTGGGGAGGTGCGTTAGGTATTGGAAGTGTGGGTGGGAAGTGGATCGTGGAGTACATCTTCTTCATCCTTTTCTCGGTAAGTGGACTCAAAAAGTTGTGTGGAATCGCGGGCTGACAACGGGCAGGTCCTCTTTGCGGCGTGCGCAAGTCTGCTCGTGAAAGAGTTCTCGCCGTATGCAAAGCACAGCGGTATACCGGAGATCAAGACTGTGCTGGGTGGTTTTGTGATACGGCATTTCCTTGGTGGATGGACATTGGTGACGAAGACCCTTGGCTTGGTAGGTGACAGATATGATTGCATTTTCAGACACTGACAGCTTTAGTGTCTTGCAGTGGCTTCAGGTCTTTGGCTTGGAAAAGAAGGCCCTTTAGTCCATGTTGCATGCTGCTCCGCGAACCTGTTCATGAAACTGTTTGGCAGCGTGAACGGCAATGAAGGTCAGTGTATCTTCTTATTGCTCGTGGATTTCTGTTAACGTTGTACAGCAAGAAAACGAGAAGTCCTTTCCGCCGCGGCAGCAGCAGGTATCTCGGTCGCTTTCGGAGCACCCGTCGGTGGTGTGTTGTTCAGTCTTGAACAGCTGTCATACTACTTCCCCGACAAAACCATGTGGAGCAGCTTCGTCTGCGCCATGGTTGCCGCCGTCACACTTCAGGCCTTCAACCCATTCCGAACCGGCAAGCTCGTACTTTATCAAGTCACCTACCATAGCGGTTGGCACGACTTTGAAATTGTTCCTTTCGCACTCCTTGGTATCATCGGTGGTCTCTACGGCGGCCTTTTCATCAAGCTCAACATGAGCATAGCGTCGTGGCGCCAGGATCGTACCTATCTCAAGGGTCCTGTCACTGAAGTAATCATCATCTCGTCGATTACAGCGTTGATCAACTATCCCATCAAGTTTATGCGCGCACAGGCTTCCGAGCTAGTCTACGTTCTCTTCGCGGAATGTGCAGACTTGACAGAAGACACACTTGGTCTTTGTAAATCCGGAAAAGCGAATACTGGCGTTATTGCGCTACTCCTGATTTCAGCCCTGCTCGGTATCCTCCTCGCAGCCTTCACTTTCGGTCTGCAGATACCCGCAGGCATCATCCTTCCCTCTATGGCCATTGGTGGTCTCTACGGCCGCGCGGTCGGCCTCAGTGTGGAAGTATTTCAGGCTGCGTTCCCTCACCTCTTCATTTTCGGTTCCTGCGAGCCTGATGTCCCCTGCGTGACGCCTGGCACCTACGCAATTGTAGGGGCTGCCTCCGCATTGGCCGGAACAACACGCATGACTGTTTCGATTGTGGTCATCATGTTCGAGCTCACCGGCGCCCTGACGTACGTCCTACCCATCATGATCGCAGTCATGATATCTAAATGGATCGGCGACGCCATCAGCCCACGCGGCATCTACGAATCTTGGATCCACTTCAAAGGCTACCCCTTCCTTGACAACCGTGACGACAACGGCTCCAGTATCCCTGACGTCCCCGCTGCCCACGTCATGACCCGCCTCGAAGACCTCACTACCATCTCCGCAACTGGTCACACCATCCACTCCTTGCGCGAGCTGTTGCAAACCCACCGCTTCCGCGGTTTCCCCGTCATATCCTCGACCTCCGACCCGGACACCTCCGACTCAGCGCCCAGCAACGCTTCCGACGCCCTCCTTCTCGGCTACATCTCCCGTACCGAGCTCCTCTACGCCCTCTCCCTCACAACCTCCAAATCCCTGCCCCCGGAAACAGAATGCCACTTTGCCCACCAGCCCCTTTCAGACCCCCACTCGTCCCTCGACCTCCGCCCCTGGATGGATCAAACGCCCATTACCCTCAATGTGCGTGCCTCGTTCCAGCTGACCGTCAGCATGTTCCAGAAGCTTGGGCTCAGATACGTCATTTTTACGGATCGGGGCCTGTTGCGCGGCCTGTTGACGAAGAAGGATGTTTGGTATGTGCTTGATGGTTTGGAAGACGAGGCGTGGGACGAAGATGAGGAGGTGGAACATGTCGATGCGGGGGTTGGTGGCGGGGCTCGGAGAGGCGGGTTGAGAGAGGAAAGAGAAGGAGTACGGAGTGAGGAGCGGGGGTTGTTGGGGACGCCAATGGAGGAGGAAGAGGATAGTTTTATCGGTGCTGAGACAGAGAGGGAGAGGAGACTTGGATAGATAGCTTAGGACTGTTATATGCAACGGTGTTGATTATGAACATGTTATATTTATAATGGTATCAATATCTATCACTCACAGCTTTCTCGACCAATGTTCTACCCTCTTACTACTTGTCCTCGCCACCCCCAGGCCCCTCCCCTGCCCTTCTTCCTCATCACTAGCGTCATCGTAGTAATCCGCCCCCTTCTTCCTCCCCTCAGGCAGCGCAGGCAACTCCTTCTCGCTGACCTTTAAACCTGATTCATCCTTCTCCTTCTTCTTCTCCTTCTCCTTCACATCCACGCTCTCCTGACTATCCAAGCTGTCAGGACAACTCCCGCTGTACTTCGGCAGCTCAACCATACTCGGCGTCATCTTGCGGGGCACCCGGTGTTTGATCCAGCAGATGCGCAGCAAGGGTGAGAGACAGGGGAGGCAGGCAGTTAGGATGCCGATGTCGACTTCGATTTGGGACCAAACAGGGATCCAGGCCCATGTCCTGTTGTTGTTGTGTTAGAGTGTCTTGCTGATGAGGGTTGGGGGTGTGTTTGGAAGGAGCAGCGGAGGGGGCAGGTGAGGACTTACCAACTGGAATCCGCCTGCTGCCAATTCATCCCGCTCTGGACTCCGTCGCCACTCGTCACGATCTCGCAGAGGCGCATGGTGCTGGCTATGACAGGGATGAGGCCGATGGAGAAGATGACGATTAGTGCGGCTACTCTGTGTTAGGACTGTCCATACAAGATGTCGCATTGATTATGGAGAGGGAAGGGAAGTAAGGACGTACTCCTCTGTCGCTTATTGAATTTCAGCAGCGGTAGCAACGGTAGTGGATACAAAAGCAGCACCACATCGGTGAAGACGTTGATGCCGCCTTGTGCGTGCATGAATGTCGCGCCGTCGATGCAGACGATGGGAATTTGCTCCACATCCCACGCGGCGGTGACGGGGATGCAGGAGAAAATCTGGACCTACGACGTGTTAGATTGTGGCAGGGACTGAGGGTGAGGGGGGGGGGGGGGGGGGGTTGGAAGGGCGCCGTACGAGAATCACTGCGAGCGTGAAGGCGGAGATGAACCCCGCCGTTGTCCAGATGGCGCGCGATTGCACGATCAGGGGGAGACCACGCTTGCCGGAGCCGATACGATTGTAGAGAGCGAGCATAGACATCTTTACCGCCCTGGTGGTGGTGTTAGTGGGTCCAGGGGTTGGGAGGTTTGGAGCAAGTACCAGTTTGCCACAAAGTAGATGATCATGTTGATCCATTTGTACTGCGAAAGTTAGCTCCCGCCAAATGTGTATTGTGACAGTGCTTGTACCTTCAGCATGAGGTTAAAGTCGTCTTCGTGGAGCTCGGATGAGTGCCGACCCCTTCCGTGCTCTACCTGTAGTACGATTGTGGCTGTCTGGCCGAGACCAAGGGTCTTGAGTAGTGTTAGTCAAGTCGTCGAAACCAATGTGGATGTAACATACAATGGCAATGAGGATGAAGAGGTCGTCAAGACCGAACTTCTTAACAATGAAACCTCGCGTGAAGAAGCTAACGATGTGTCAGTAGTGCGTTGTTACTTGTTGATAATAGGGTGGTTGACTGACCGGAGGAGCACGAAGAAGACGGCGATGGAATACTGAGCCATACTCACACGGTTCAGCAAAGGACCTTGGTCGGCAGCTGCAGACATAATGATATGACCCATGTCAATCCGTATGCCGATACTTTCTATGAACCGTGGTTCCAGCAAAAAACATGGGGTATCACCAGACTCCGCGGGACTTAATGCGGAGATTTGCGAGAAACGACGGACTGAGGTGTCGAAACGACTGACAGAGATGTGAGAGAGTAGCAAAAATGATTGAAGGTGGTCGGGCGGGGACTCGTGGATATATTGTACACGGAATCATCTGATCCGACGGCTGCGAGGCGGATTTGCATATGGGACCTCCAAACGCGTTCGGCATGGATCAGCAACGTAATGCCGTCGCGCTGAAACCCATTCTTCTGGAAGACATCCAAATGACAAGAGAAGACACGCGGCTGTGCGCGCTTCCACTTCGTAAGGGGTGACATGGGTATGGTGCGGCAGGGCCTGTAACAGAGTATGTATCGAAACTTTATCTCGGCCCACCAACCTGGTTTTACGTGATCACTTGAACGGTTGCCCAAGGCTTGGTTAATCTGACGTTCGGTAGTGGCTGTATGTTCATTGCTAGCAAGGCTGTGGCTAGTTTGTTCATGGTAATTGACGCCACTAACGAGCGATCATCCCAGGATGGTAGTTCGCAGTCGCATAACACCCATCTCCACAGCCCACTGAGACAAGGCATGGCAGTTTGAGATAGGGATCAGAAACAGTTCAGCGTACGTTCTGAAGTCTGGTGCTCTGCGGCATTGTGTCCGAAGTGTTGGCCCATACCAGATGAGATCTGGTAGTCACGAAGTACCCACCGATCAAGAACTACTCAGCCTTCACAAAATACTCTGCAGCCGAGGCTGGTCAGGATCATGGGTAGGGCACAGTGGAAAGGCTTGCGTTGTCACCCCTGAGGTGAGGATTTGCACTCATTGTGTCAGGGCCATGGGTTGACCCAGGACCTGAAGGTAGTGCAGAAAACGTTCGTCAATACAGTTTTATACTTATTTGCCATCTTTCGGGTGAAATATATATCATATATTGATTCCCAATTATCTGGCGAATTCTGCACATGCTCCTGGAAAGGTCGGTGAAGCCTCGGACAATCCTCGACGTTAAGATGCGGCGCCGATGAGGCTTATGAGCCGACTTGCAAAGCTGATGTTTCTTCTGAGATTTCGGTCGTTCTGTAGATGTTGTCAGTGTCCTGCTATCTACTGGTACAGTCTGTTGACACTCATGTCACCTTTCGTGTTGGTGACGCCAATTCAACATCGCGCACACGACATGGTAGACTTCTCACAAACATACGAGACACTGCAAAGCCGGGGTCCGAGTGGTCAGTGTGTGCTCTCACAGTCGTGCATGCATGGTCGGGGTAAACATGCTCGATCTCGATGAGTGAGGAGAAATCGGTTGGGACCGAAGACGTGAGGGAAGACGTCACTGCAACACACGACTACCACCACGTCAGAGCCATGCTGCAGATTCAAGATGCGCATTCATCTTGAACGCGACATCTGTTGAGTTGGATTTAGAGACTCGATGACCTGTAGATGTGGTTTGAGGGTGTTGAGAGGGCGCTGAAGCATGTGATTGTCTTCCCCGCGGAAGTGTCGTTTCAAAAGAGGCTTAGCGTGGCTTCTCAATACCGGCTCAGCAGGCGCTCCTTGCAACAAGGTTCCACGACGGACGGCATGGGTTCCTCTCACGTCATTCGCGAGCAGCTTCGCCGCCATGGATGTAATGGTGCGGGGAGTGCATTGTGCAGCCTTGGATGAAGCACAGCCATTCGGGACCAGCTTACAGCCATCTGTTCACTCCAAGAACCCGAGTCGAGCTCGAACCCTTCACCGTGAGTGAGCTGACAGTACTTCCAACGAACGGCACGGGAAGCTGCAGCTGGCACTTGCCAATCGCCATATCCACACCCCCAACAAACGCTCGCACTCCTCAGGTGCAGAGGACGATAGTCGTGTGAGAAGTAGCCGTGGTGGAACCTGCCATTCTTTCTTCGCAAGGTCGAACCGTGAAGTGCACGCCGGTATGTCTGCACCATGCATATGTATTCTCCCTGTTCGACCACCTAGATCCTCTCTCTACCTCATGCGCATCATTTCCCGCCACCACCGCCAGCGTCTGCGTTCACTGTGGGCGACTAGCAAACGCCCACCTTCAACTACTGACGATATTCCTCCCAAAGTAGATTCTATCTCCAAGAGCGTCGACTCACGCCACCGATTGATCCGGCACGCGAGCGATCCCACCTTAAAAGAGAGCTCCTTTGGTCCCGTACCCTCGTCTTCGCCGAATCTATCAGCGAATGCCACCATGCAGAACGAGGCAACGATTTCCTTCACGCAGCCCGGCGTGCAGCCGCCTGTGTATGTGGTGACCTCTCTCAGCACACCACCCTGGGTGACCCTCGAATTGAAGCCGAGCGAAGAGAGGACACAGTCTGGAGATTTGATATTCGAGCAGAAATTTGCAAACGTTGCCGAGGGCAGCTACCAATACAAGATTCGTATTGGCGAAGGACACTGGGTTGTTGACGATTCCAAAGAATCTGGTTTGTAGTAGCATGTCGTCAACCTAGCCATGTGTTAACCCATAGCAGCTACAGATGAACACGGCAACCGCAATAATGTCCTTCACGTCGAACCTGCGCCCTCACTCACTCCTATCGATCGCACGCGCATTGCGAAGGATATCCTGGATCGCAAGGATAGTGCACTAGATGCAAATGACGCGGGCCTAGCGCCAGTCCCATTTGTGGTGGTTGAGAAGGTCGAGGACAATGCTCAACCAGAGTATGGCGACGTTCAGCCTAAGAAGCCTACCGTGGATGAGTCCAAGCGAGCTGCCGACTCCGAGCCAGATTACGAAAGAACCAAGACAGACTCTCCCCTTAATGTGGAGCCACTCCAGGTTAGTAGTGAACCTGATGAGCCGGAAGCTCCCGATGCGCAAGCCCCATTGTTCCGGCACGAGTCCTTCCAGGATTCGGGGGAGTCATTGCCGGAGCATACAATGGACGTTACTGAAGAGGATTTTGCGCATTCATCGACCGACCACACCAGCTCAGAGGATGCTATCAACACTCCCTCTGCTGAGTCGCAAGACGATCTGCAAGACAGTGATGAACTAGGCCAGGGCCCTCGCCTGTCCCATGAAACGGTATCAGGAGCTGAAGACACCGACGAAGAGGATGATATTTTCCAAGGACCCCTTCTTCCTCATGAGACTGGCTTTACTTCTCGAGCTAGACAAAACCGCGAAGACAATGAGTTGGACGAGTTTGAGGCCTCGCCACTTCTACCACACGAGAGTGGCTTTTCGTCGTATAAGAGCAGTGAGGAAGCCAGCAAGGAAGGTAGTCTCAGTAAGGACGAGCACTACTACGAGCCAGAAAAAGACACACAATATGGTGGCCGTTCGGGTGAAGGTGCAGGCTTTGGAGAGCTCGATCTTGCCCCTACGTTCTCTCACGAACAAAACCTCTCCGCAGAAGATGATGATGAACCTCTGCTTCCGCACGAGCGTGGCACCGCCCGTGAGAGTCTCTCAGGTTCTGAGCGGTCCTTTAGCATGAGCCCGACTATGTACGAGGCCCCGCCTCTCCAGGATGCAGATACCCACAGGGAACCCTTCGCTGGGTCCGCACGCCATGCTTTTTTCCGGTCGCGTACTAGCAGTAGCAGCCTTCCAAACAAGCTGCCTCGATCAGACGCCGAGGACACTAATCTCCATGACCCGGGGCTCGAGATGTTTCCTGTTGGGCGTGAGCAGATCTTGGAGCGCGTAGCAACGATCGGCCACAAGCTTCCTGAAGACGAAACACATGGTGCGCCAGCTTCGCCGCAATCGTCAGTTTTTTCGCAAGCCTGTTCTTCAGTCGATCTCGTACCCGTCAAATCGTACATCTCTTTGGCTTCTGTACGCGAAGACGAGGAAGAGGAGGACGAGGAGTACGAGGAAGAGAACGCTGATGTCGAGTCTATCGGTTCTCCTTTGATTATGAGTCACCGGGGTCCCCGATTTGCTCGAGATAAAGACCCGCTGGCAACTCCTCATCCCGATGACAGTAAGCAGCTTGGTTACATCTCACAAGATGACTCAAAGACGCAAGCCGTCGACTACAGCGAAAAAGGCAGCACAACCAAGACTGAAGGAGCAAAAGCAAGCTCCAAAGGCTTGAAAGGTCTGTCCGATATCGTTGCGTCGAGGGCAACAATTAGAAATACCCTGACTCCCCCGCTGACTCCCAGGACGCTGGAAGCACTTGATAAGGAGAATGCAACCCCTGTCCCAGAGTCAGACCTCCGCCAACGTCGTGGAGCCACGGAAGAAGCCGCGGAGAGCTCTACGCCGACGGCGCGACTGGAGAATGACACGATTGAGAAAGGGCCTTCAACCGAATTTTCAGCAGTAAAGTCGGCTGTTGATATATTGGCGCGCGAAAAGAGCTCCACGTCAAGCTGGAAAGGAGCCAGGTGAGTCCCAAAACATCTATCCGTGACGGAGCAGCAGCGAAAGCTATACTGTCTCCATACATGCGCCATCTGGTAATTTGTATTCATACTAACTTGGCACAGTATCGGTGTTTCGACTCTCGTCGCTATAGGCGCAATATTTTATTACCTTGCCGCCCTGCGATAGGCTGAGCAGGCCGATGTTGATAAGCGGTCTTGAGCATTGGCAGATTGTATGATAGGAATCGGCGCCTCGAGAGGGCGTACGGCGCGACTAATGAGACATGAAGTCAATAAAGGCAATCTGGTGCTTCGTCATGCATCGAAATATTGTTGAAGCTTCAATGCATTCTCCACTTCACACATCAGAAATGCCTTCTCATCCAATGCTTGCTCGATACCACTGCTGTTCTCCAAGGTCCTGACTGCTACAGTTATGTAGCGGGACCCGGCTGTTCCCTTTTCCTGAGCTATGGGGATAGAGCGTCTCGTATTACCGACATAACCCTCGATACAGCTAGGCCCCAGTCAGACGTCGACTACAGTGACAGCAGAGATTCTAGTGACTTTCTGTACGACAAAAGATATGCCTCTGCGGACCACAACACCAAGGTGTATGTTCACGGCCAATAAACTAATGGCAGCCTCAATCAATTTCATAAATTCCTGCAGGATGATTGGCAGTGCGAATGCGAAGTATGAGGATGTGGGGTGTAGGTGAAAAGGATTGGAGGGAGAAATGGACGCGGGAAGGGCGCTTGTGGCTACGGCGTTGGAGGTTGTGCTTAGAGAGATGCCCTTAGATGTAAGTGCATAGCGTGGTACATCGTACCCAATACAAGAGTCATCACATTCTTACATGATGTGTTTGCAGGAAGAACGCTCGTACTCAAAACTAATAGTATGATTTATCAAGTAAGTCCTCAGATTAGCTCTCCCGCTGTTCTCACAAGGCTCCACGCAGCACCCGCCCACCCGCTTTCACAGGCAGGATCGCAGCACCACGGGTTCCTAATCGACTTTGGCTTTAATGCCCCATCGCGCGGTGGGACATCATCACTGGACCACTTTTCTCTCTGCCTCTGCTTGTAGTCAGGGGGTTGAGATCGGTTATAAACAAGTTAACAAACAGACAAGCGAAGGGGAAGAATGAGAGAGATGTCCAACGGCCCAGCAACAACGACCACGCATCCCCAGTTCGACACCTAACGGTGAAGGCGCTCGGATTGAAAACTACATTTTCGTGTCATTAGCAGCACAGCGCGCGCTCTTTCGCTCCATCTACCATAGTAGAAAGACCAAGAAGTAGTGCGCGTCGGCGCTTCGACTCTTTTACTTCTTCCTCAATGCGCTGGGAACGGCTGGGACCGCCGGATCTCTTTCATTTCTCCTTCGTCGTCGTTCGTCAAAGACGAGACGCAACACACCACCCAGCGCTCCGAGCCGCAGCCGCCCGTCGTGCAATGGACAGCCACAGCCAGCATCTACCATGCAAGATAGCGTTGTCCCTCCGCTTTCCGTTCTATTGTCATGCAGTGAGCTGCCGGGCTGTATCAGGCTCAGTTAAGAGTTGGCACAGCAGCCGGCGCGCTCCTGGTGAGAGGTTTTGTCGTTCACGGGGATCTGGTAGGTTTTAGCATACTCGCGGGATCTGAGCGACGAGCTCGGATAGGTCGGATGTGCGCGCGTGGGTAGGTGGGTGCATCTTACCGGGCGCGGGTGGTGATGTCGTTGCTGCCAGCTGCTACGCGGCGCGAGGACTTCGACTTGCTGCCTCCACTTCCGCGGAGTCACGTGTGCGCAAGCGACCATGACAGCCAGGTCGCTGCTGCAATCTACACCACAGCAAACCTTCCCTATCCGGTACCTTTGAAACCCGCATACTTCTGCGCTTGGCCCTGTGTAACCCACCGTCTCGGCCGTATTCCACACACCTCCCAAACTTTCCTGATCTGGTAATCTGCAAATCTGCGGGACCCCTCCCCGGCCTTGCTGCCCGGGACTCGTCTGTTTCTCTCGCTCAGCCTTTTGCATCCTAACACCATACCATCGTTATACTATCGTTGGTAGATGCATCGCGCACATCATGGCCGCGACTAATACCGCCATGTGGCAGGCCATCTAAAACGGGTGCTAGAAGAATTCAAAGAAGGTCCGTGTAAAAGAGGCAGGTTCTGGCGTGCCCGGATGGGGTGCTGAGGCTGTCAATTGAGCGGGCACAGAGAATTTCGTGTGGTTATCTTGCTGCTTGAATGGTGAATAGTAGGGTGAGGGGGCTAGGAGATGTGTGTATCGTGGCGAGGTGGTACATTTTCCAATATAGGCTTGATAGAACGTTGGCTATAGTTTGGTACGTCCCACGTTGTCCTTCGCACGCACGCACTCATTGTGACAGCAAACTTGCGATCATAAGGTTTGGTATTTTGAGGTCCGTATGGAAGAGAATAGGAAGGAGGAACAATGCAACAAATGCTACAAATACTGAGGGGTTCATTCGAAACACACTCAACACACCAACGGCTCAACACTGACACTCAGTCACAGCATGCTTAGCCCACCGCTGAGCGCAGGAGAAACTGCACACCCAGATACTGACGCCGCAGCCCGTGGACCCTCGCACCCAGCTGATGTGATAGAGAGGCGCCAGTCTGCCGCGCGAGCGCAGACCACTCAGACCACAAACTCTGCGCCGCTGCTCTACTACCTCGTCGAACCACTCTTGCTCTTTCATGTCTGTGCACATCCACACGCTGCCCCCACAGCCTAGAAGACCCTGCGCTGCCCAATCAAAATGTCGTTGGCGAAAGGTGCTGATAGAATGCGAGGGCCGTGGTCGCGCGTCCGCAGAGCGCCTCTAGAACCTGTCGCGCTGCCGCGTGCGGTAGATGGTGAATCCGACGTAAGCACCCGTCAGTGCGAGGCCGAAGAGGACAAACTTCATCAGGAACCAGGTCCAGCTGCCGCCCTCCTTCTCGCGTGTCATGCTGGAGGCGGTCTTGCCGGGCTTCGTGGCTCCAGAGCCAGCAGCCTGGCCGGGATTGCGCTTGTACAGGTTTAATGCCTTGACGGAAATGATGTCGAAGTTATCGCTCAACTCGCCTGTCTCGGCGCTGAAACCCAGGTAGGCGACTGGAGGCACCTTGAAGTTGGGGATCTCGAAGCAGTTCGTGTATTCATCTTCGGACTTGTACTGGAGCTCGAGCTTGAGGAATGAGTCTGCGAAATAGGTGAGGCGCGCTTTGGTGGGGACTTGGGAGTTGCGGATTCCGCGGGCCTAGATAGCACTGTCAGCTTTTGGTACTTTCAGTGGAGTCGAGAATCGTACAGAGCATCCAGCAACCTCGTTCGCCTTGCCGTCGTTGTCCTTGTCATACGCTGTCTTTCCATCGCCATTCATGGCCATGATGTATGGGAACACCGTGCCAGGGCGGTTGTTCTTGTACGTATCGACGAAGATGCCGAGGCCCTCAAACTTGTCGGCGTGGCCAAATACAGGCCCAGGCTGCGCGCGCTGCTTGGTGAGCCACATGGCGAAGCCGTCGCCGTAGAGGTTGCCCTGGCCATGGACCTTGAATTCAATCGTGATCTACTCGCGTGAGCTATTGTTCGAATGTGGACGTGGAAAGCAACGCACCTCCCAGTTTGTGGCGGTCAGAGGGACGCGCGAGAACAGCCAGCCGTCGCGCGAGGGCTTGTCTGACGAGAGGCGGATGTACTGGTCGGTTCGAATGATGGTGTCTCCGCCAAAGTCCCACCAGCGGCTCTGCATGTCCGAGTCGAGATACGGCTGGGCGTGCTGTTAGAAGGCGTGCCTATACTGGCTTGCGATGGCGCTGGCGACTTACAGGCTCCAAGCTATGTGTGCGTAGCTATAACTCTGTCAGCACGCACTCCTCACATGGCGCAACGGGGTATCACCATACCGAAATAGCCTTGATATCTGGATCCTCACTCAGCCCCAGACTGCTCACACCCGTCAAACTTCCCGCTAGCAAGCACAGGCTCGCCCATGGCCGTGTGAACAACATGGTCGCACAGTGTGCTCAATCCTCTGAGACCTCGAAGCTCCTCGCAGGGACAGTCCCTATTCGCAATAATGGCCAGGCGCAAAGAAAGTACAAAGCCTTAGCTCCAGCAATTGGCTCCAGGAATAACAAGCGGCGGGAAGAAGAGAGGAAAGCTGGTGGGCAGCGCACAGGAAGCCAAGTTGGCAGAGTTGGGATGCTTGTGATGAGTGGCCTTTCCACGCGGAGAGTAGCCGCGACCAGGGGTTCACGTAGCTAACCAATCACACTACCTGCGTGAGAACCACCGCGCTACCGAGAGCCCGCCGGAGCTTGACGTCGACAACTTTTTATTGAGCGCTGCAACAACAGACCAAATCATTCCTTTACAACGACGTCACAAATAAATCTTCTACCGCATTTATCACAGATCTCACTCCTCCAACACAATGGCCGACGACAGCAAGATGCAGATTATGCGCCAGGTGCAGCAAGAAGCCGCCATGCAGAACGCGCGCATGCTCGTCGAGGTAGGCACCACTTTATCCACCCATCGAAAACCAGCTCTGATGACTTGACCAGAAACTCAACGAGCACTGCTTCGAACGCTGCGTCCCCAAGCCCGGCACCTCGCTCTCCAGCGGCGAAGAGGGCTGCTTCAAGAACTGCATGGAGAAGTACATGAGCGCCTGGAACACCGTCAGCAAGCAGTATGTTGCGCGGATACAGAAGGAGAGCGCGGCGGGCGGGTTAAGCATGTGAGTGGTTCAGGCGCAGACGAAAAGTTAGGGAGGAGGGTTGGATGTGCAGCGCGCTGCATCGTGTGCGAGTGGCAACCACGGAGGAATTGAAGAGAGGAAGAGGGTGCTTGAACGGTCCATGGGTATGCCCCTGGCGACAAGCCATCTGTATCATATTGTACAATCGAAAAGAGCTCTATGATGTACCCAACAGACGCGGTACAAATCAACGACTGTCAAACGCTATGCAAATGCCATGTGCCATCTCCAGCCAAATCTATGCAGTCTTAGTAAACGTCTTCTGTCTCTGCGCATACTCCTTGATAATCAGCGAACAGTTGACGTCCTGACACAGCCTCTTCCTGCGCGCCGGATCCAACTTGGTCGCAAACTCCAGCCCGCTCGCCCTCTCGACCGCCTCAACAGGAACCTCGAAGTCGATCAACGGCTTCTTGTTGTCGATGCGCGCGTTCGGCAGCACAAACGCAGCGAGCGCCACTTTCCCTCCGACAGCGCCATCCTCAGCGAAGATAACCTTGTAGAAGTGTGTTGGAACAGCGACGTTGGGCGGTGTCCCGATCATCTCATACGACACACGCCACTTGCCATCTGCGTCGCGCTTGGGTAGGTAGAGCGGCCCTGTGACGATTCTCACACTGGGGTACGTATGTGTCAGGCGTCTGCAAAAGTCCTCAAAATGCGCCCAGTAGTCGCGGTTGAAACCGTCGCCAACCTGCGGACACATGTTGCTCAGCGCAAAGGTATCGTCCATGGCTTCCTGGCTCCACTTGGCGTCGGCGGCTGGCACCTGGTGGCCGCGGTCGTAGCCACTGCGGAAGTAGTCCTTGAGCTTTGCGCGGAACTTCTCGGGGATTGTGATGTCTTCGACGAATACGCTGTGCTTGCGGTCGGCGTTGCTGGCGGCCAGCGACTGCGGTGTGATGTGCTCTGCTACCCACGCTGGGTTGCGCCGCTCGCGGTCGTATGAGGATGTGAGAGAGGCGGCTGGGCGGAGGTCGTTGACCGGGCCAGGGAATCCATACTGGAAGAGTCCGTTGGGGTCGACGAGCGGTGTGCGGTAGGCAGCGGCGGGCGCAGGAGTAGAAGGAACGGTAGGAATAGGCGCTGGGCGCGGTGGGCCGGTGATGGTGGTGGTTGTCGTGGTGGTCACCGGTGTCGGTGGCAGACTGTCTCTTTTGGTCGAGTAGAAAGCAGCTGTGGCTGCTGCGCCGGCTGCTGCACCGCCAGCGGCAATGATCGCGAATGTGACTTTCGACATGGTCGCGATATCGGTCTTCGAGTGAGACGTAGGGAATGGCGATAGGTGTGGTCGGTCGAGGGTCACCCTTATAGACAGGTCTGTCGGTGGGAGCGATCAGATGTCCAGACTGCGCGTACAGAATGTCTCAGACGCGTCGAGTCGTGCCCCAGTCGTTCGCTGGCGGCTACTTGAGCATGGTCATCTGGGAAATTTACAGACCGCACTATCCTTCATTCGATCTAGTCTCACACCGACTGCTGAACAACTTTGAGTCGCATCTTTCTTTCATCATCATCAATCGGCGTTGCAACACTGGGACGAGATATTGGAAAGCAAGAAAGAGATGGAAGTGTGATCTAAAGAGCTTGAAATTTTCATTTCTTGTGCAGCCATCGAGATGTCCTCGTGGATATCCCGAGCGACCGAGAATCGCAATGCTCAGTTGGTGACGACGGCCGTTGTCTCGGGTGTCGTCGTTGCAAGTGCCATTCTCGGTCTCCAGAAAGCGAAGCGCATGTACAGAGTGGCCGACTTGAAGGCATCGATTCCGGATATCAATGACGACCACCATTCGACAAGAGTGAGTCTGCTCCAGCCGTACCGGCGTTGAACCTTTAAAGAAGGCTCTCTCGTCATCTGGTGTCTTTTTATACTCTGTAAAGCACCTGTGTCCAACTTTATATATTGGTTTGACTTGAACTAAATTAACACCATCCAGCTCACCGAATATGGCGCCGCGTCACATGTCTTCAAACCTAGTAAAGAGGATGAACGATCCGTGGCCCTTGCAGCTCGCGCCCGCAAAGGCGACTACGACGATGACCTGATTCTTGAGCAACTAGCCCGTAACCGTGTCTTCCTCGGCGACGAAGGCCTGGAGAAGCTACGCAATGCATTCATCATCATCGTTGGATGTGGTGGTGTTGGTTCTCACGCAGCAGCCGCCCTTGCCCGCTCAGGATGCTCCAAGCTACGTTTGATTGACTTCGACCAAGTCACCCTATCCTCTCTGAACCGCCACGCTCTCGCCACACTGTCTGACGTAGGGACACCAAAGGTGCACTGTATACGCCGCCACCTTGAAAAGATTACACCATGGGTTCACTTCGAATGCCTCAACGCTTTGTTCTCCGCCCAGAGCGCTCCGGCTCAACTAGGCCCCCTTCCTACCGGCCAGGCGCCAGACTTTGTCATCGATGCCATCGACAACATCGACTCCAAGGTCGCGCTCTTACACTATTGCTATACAAACAACATTCCCGTCATCTCTTCTATGGGCGCAGGCTGCAAGAGCGACCCGACACGCCTCTTCATCGGTGACATCAGTACCTCAACCGACGACCCCCTCTCAAAATCGACACGCCGTAAATTGCGTCTACTTGGTGTCAGCTCCGGCATCCCAGTCGTGTATAGTACTGAGCGCCCCGGACCCGGTAAAGCCGAATTGCAGCCGCTCAAGCAGGAAGAATTCGAGAAAGGCAACGTGGGCGAGCTGGGCGTGCTGGCCGACTTCCGTGTCCGTATCCTCCCTGTCCTGGGCACCATGCCCGCCATCTTTGGTCTCAGCGTTGCAAACCACGTCATACTGCGTCTCACTGGCTATCCCGCCGAGTACCTGCCCAGCAAGTCGCGGGACAAGATGTATGACGGCATCCTGGGCGCGCTGCAAGGTGCTGAAGAGCGGCTTGCCCGCCACGTCACTGGACAGCCAGCGCAAGGGCTTAAGATTCCAATCACGCAGGACGATGTCGGGTATCTCGTTGAGGAAGTGTACAATGCGCGCAGTATCGTCAGCGGTCTTTCGACGCGACTTTTCCTAACGCGGTGGAAGAAGCCCGCTGGCGACATGCTGGACGAGAGCACGCCGGGCCAAAAGTGCAGTCGTCTGCAGATGCGCGAGCTTGTTTGCATGACGAAAGAGGAGATCACGAAGCACGAGAAGGAGGTGCTGAAGGGCGAGAAAAGTGTGGAGGAAGTGTATGGCTCTGAGGTTGTGGCGAAGGTCGAGGCGAGGCTGGCGGAGGAAGAGCGGTATGAGAGATTTAGGTGATCAAGGGAGTCAGGATGTATGTGTACATGTGTGCTATATGTCGAGGCTGTGAACCGAATTTTCAGGCATGTAGATTCAATATGTGAGTTCGCGGCCATCTACCACTACCGTGTGAAGTGCTACAGACCTTTCTCTCCCCTCCAACGACCATGATAAAACCCCTGCACAGACCGTACGCCAAAACGCAGGTGCTAACCCATGAAACAGATAGAGAAATAGTGTCTCACTTCATTTCCGCGCACAGAGGTCCTAAGATCCATAGGGTCAAACTGTGAATAAGAATCCAGCTGCCAAATTAGTATCTTGCCTCTTCTCAGCGCGAACAACCAGTCATGGGACCATATCTCGTTCCCGAATCCAAAGTGCGCACAACGCTGATACCCAGTTTCGATCAAAGCATTTCCTATCCGAGTGCCTTAGCACGATTCCGTATATTGCGGTGACGCGGAACAAAGACAGAACAGACGTGATAAGAACGATAAACGGCAACTGTTTACGAGAAGCTATCTTATACATCTTCCTATCCGCATGATTCGTTTACACGCATGATGCTGCTGTGTGCGGTCCGGCCTGTGGCCTGGCGTTGTCTGAGACGGGTGAGACTGATTCCTGAACTCTGTTAATGTTCTTTTGTCCACGCGATACAATAACCTTCTTTCAGGTACTGAGCCGTCAAAGTTCCTTATTTGGGGTTGACAGGGGTAATACCTTTGTCAGTAGGTCAGCTTCAGTCTCTGTGCAAGCACTGGTAGCGTTGTTTGTGTTCAGGGTCATGATAGCCGTTGAAGCAGGGGTCCGTGTCTTAGTTCGCTGCGTTTAAAAGACAGCTTAATAGCCTTAATATCGTGATTGTTAGCACCATTGAAGATACGGCTTTTTGGATCGGTATCATTCTCGCTCATGCAGAAGGCTATCAGGTGCCAGAAACTCAGTTCCAGTCTGCAATGCTAGCACCGCGCAGGCTCTCGCGAGTAGGAGCTCGCAAGTATGGTCTCCCGTTTGGTAGTGTTTTGTCACCGTCTCTTGTGGAACGCCATGCCAGTCCTCAAGTGCGAACACAGTAATCGAATGGTCCGGCTGGCTTCGAGGCGTGAAATGGTACCAGGACCGCATATACTCTAGTTCCAACTCTCGAACGACCATGTGCATGGACCGGTCATGGATCCTGGAATGTACGATAGGTTGTTCATGCACAAAGACTCCAGTACATGCAAGTCTCTGCCACAATGAGCACAAACTGTGCGTTTGCAGTGGATGCCTCTTACGACTCTGTGCCCCAGGGCCATTAATTTGTGTTCGATGTCGGCTGCCATTTCCGAAGGGTGCGTGCTGTCAATCTGAGCATTGTCACATGCTAGAGCATAGGACCAACAAGTCTGCTATGGCAGAGTCTTAGACTTAGTCGGACGCTCTTAATCCCACCGGCGATACTCTTGAAGATTGTGATTACCTGCAAGGGACGAGTCGCTAGCGTACTCACGTAGCTACTTGATGCGGGGTTGATAGTGACTGTGGGCCGTTCAGGATGCTGTTGACGCGAGATACGAAGCCTGAACGCTGCAGCCGTCAAAGTTCAATGCGCTATAAACACCAGCATCAGTATTGGAAGCGGCTTATTGTATAGCCGATGTATTGGACTTTCCTACAATCGAGCATGTACTCAACTGTTAACTAGTCAGTGTATAACATCGACCGTACGACATCGGACCATGAAGAGAACAAATATAGCCAAGCCCAAATCCCCCGAGACAGACTTCCCCACAACAGGAATTACATGCATGAGGCCGCAGATGCACTAAACCGTGGAGCCAGTAACGACTCGCCAGCCGCAACATCTTGTGGAAGTGGCTGTCACGGGAAGAGCGGTATCGACCCCACTGCCTGTGCTCGTATATCGATCCTGACACACGCATTTGGTGTGCCTCCTAATCGCGAGAAGAAACTGTCGCTTGAGTTTCCCTGTACTCTCAAGCATTTACCAGCTAGGCGAGCGTTCATACTTCGGGGAACCGTACGCAGCGGCCCACAATACTCCACATGTGGGTCCGGTACTGGCGGCGACATTTATATCAGCTATTGACTGCCGAAGTGCATGCAGTATATGTATGAATCATGAGCTATCCTGGAAAGTGGTCAAGTGTTCCGAACTCATCTATCTTATGCACGTATGTAATCCTCGAAGCTGCAGGAGATCGCCGTCTCAGGTTGCATGTTTGAAATCGACCCCAACTTTCATGTTGCGGAAATGCTGATAGGCGGCCTATAGTGTCGTATCTGTAAGCTGCCTTTCTGGGACGTTTACTCGGACCGGCTTAGGCGAGCTTCCCGATCGGGTCGTGCACGTGGGAGGAACTGGGCTTGATCTGCAGATTGTAGCTCCAGCCAGATGGTGAAGACAGCGCGGGACGCCGTTTTCTAGGGCGGATGTTACCGAAGGAGCGAGAATATACACAGTGATTGCAAGAACAGGCGACTGGCGTTTGCCTGCCGGCAAATGATGACGACTATCTTGCCTTTGTCTGCTCAAGTGCGTGCAGCGCAAGTATACATCCGTTCAGCAATATGCACGGGGCCGTAGCTGTGTGCGATCACTGTCCAAACTCCCTTTGTAAGGGGTTGTCCTATATCAGCCGGCTTTATTGCTTTCGAAACAGATCGCGGATTCTGTTGCTCTCGGGCTCTTCGCAGCGAGGTGCGTGAATCGCTTTACCGCCCGCAGCGCGCGAAAGATTTTTGAGATGCGTTGCGACGGGCCACGCAGTTCTTGTAGGATGCAAGGTGTCATCCTAAGCTAAAGAACCTCTTTGCAAGGAAAAAGCAAGTTCTAGATAGACCACCGTGCCGTGGCCAGGGGAACGGATTCGACGGACCTGCACGGCCCGTCAGAGTCAATCCTTGGCCAGACGGGTGGAGCTGTCGAATGTGATCTTGTCACTCAAGGAAAGGAGGCCCGATACGACCCCGAACACGGAGGTGATTCGGCAAGTGAAATGCTTTCATGTTGCTGTCTCATAACAGACAATCTTGCCACCGCTGCAGGATGCCCTTCTGAGCAGGTGTGGAGAAGGAAATGCAAACGTGCTTGCAATTCGACATTGCATCACTGCGACGTAGGAGTGCATAGGCGTCGTTCTGACCCTGCATGAGTTCCAAAGCCACTTATCTCCATCTTTTCTCGAACCTCAGCAGAGGATCAGAGTGGGCCGAAATCGAGAAGGCTGGGATACGAATCGGTACAGCAATTTCGCACTCCGTAGATGTATATTGTTACACTGCCCCTGTCTTGCAATCCCAATGAGTGCTTAGCTGTGGCTTGTCAAGCGATGACCCGTCCGGGCTCGGAAATCCTTCGACATCCCTGTTCCACGAGCAAACGCCGTTCGTGCGACAGAACTGGGCGAGCTGGGAGTCATAGGCCAGAGCTTTGTGGCAACTCATGATGGAACAGTGGTGGCCAAACGGCGAGCCAAGTGTTTCACTGCGTCTTTGCACATGATGAATGGCATCGTAATCTGCGGTCGAGGTCTCGACTCGGACTGAGTAATTGAGCACACGTATGTCAGGGATTCCTGTCACGGCTGCTCTCCCATAGCCCCGCTCCGAGGGGATCATGACAGGCAGAGGGGATTGAGATTTGTGTGACTGCAGCAATGGCTGGGGTGACAGCAAGGGACCGCTTTGACAGTTAGTGACAGGTGCAGTTGCCGGTCCTACGGGCCTCGCGCAACAAGAGCATAACTACCAGAGAGCCCGTGAAAGAGTTTCTTGTAGCTCAGCTCGACATGAAGTTGACGGAGTAAGCCACGTCTTTCGTCCGCCCGCTCGGGACCAGATGCGGCATGCGTGAGGCGAGGGTTCGTTGTTTCAACACCTGGTCACTGTTGTCTGCGACTTACCCAATGTAACTATCGGGATGCATGGGGGCGGGTTGGTGGGTGATAGCGAGAGCTTTAGGCGCGAAGGATTGCTTTTTGTCATCGATCGTTTGACGTTCAAGGCAGTGGTGTCACGACGTCATTGTGTTGACGGGTGACTGTTGTTGTCCGTGCCGGCACGGCAGGAACGTTTCAGTCCACCACCTGCTAGACCCTGGTTTGCCAGCCGCGCATCAATGACGGATACGCCCGCTTTTGTGTTACCAGAACTCTGTTTGCGATTCTTGCTGTTGTCGTGGGAGTTGAAGAACTGTTGAACTGTGAATGCCGCGCCTGAGCTCGTAGCATGCTACTGGTATAGGCTCGGAGATGAGCGCGCTTGCGCCTGCTGAAGAGCGGTCAAAGAGTCTGCATCTTGAAGTGTTGTCGCCAGCAGAGGAATGCAAAAAGCTGCTGTGTAACCAACTTTTCCAGCGCAGTCTCGTATGGGGAAGGCGCGAGTGTGATGGCGCGATTGCGATTTGTCGGCAATGGGACCTTGCTGCATCTGCGCTCGTGTCACGTACATTCATGCAGCTGGGGTGAGACGGAGGCACATCAGCAAAATGGTCGTGTTGACAGTTCTTTTTTTATGACTACCATTCTTTTGTAAGCAGCTGTGGACTGTAATGGGCAAGCGTTCGAGATCTCAGATATCCTATGGTTTGATCGACATCGCTTGCTGAACCTTTGTCTCACACTGCTTAAGCACGTTGCGCTGTAGCCGCTGGATCATGTAGCAGTGGAAATATAACTATGTATGCACTGTAGATGCCTTGTATGATGTATTCGTTGATCTACACGCTGGAAATCTCAACGCTAGTGATGTCCGAATGGAATACGATAAGGGGATAGAAACTACGCCGGAATGCAACTTTTGCAGGCCAGTTCTGACAAAAAACAGAAGGCAGACAGCCAGTATTGGTATCTTTCGTAGAGATGATAATGAAAATCCAGTTCTCATGACCAGATGAGGTAATAATCTACCGATCCTGTCATAACCATGAACAAAGTCCAAATAGCCAATCGCCAGGGGTATAGTAACCAATCAGAAACAAAAGCCGTAATATAGTCGAGGTATGATGTGGTATGATACAACATGTACAAGAAAGTCGTAGAGCTCAGAGGAGGGAGAGAGAAGAATTAGTTCTCCTCCATAAGAGCTTCTTGGTCACCAGACTCACGCCACTCGCGCGAGCGTTCAGAAAGGCGTTTGACACCCGCGACACGCTCAGCCCAAAGAGATTCGGAGGGCGACCTGAATGTGTAGGCGCGTTGTGAAGAAATGACACCTATTGCCTGCAGCACAGCCTTTCTCGAGTCTCGGCCGAAGACTGCAGGATGATTGATCCACTCTAGACTGGACTCCAACTCAGCGTCGAGTGCATGCATCGTCCTGGCATCGATGCCTGCTGCTGGAGTGAAAGGACTGTTGGCATGCGGCGAGGGGGTGCGTGGCCGAGTGTCTCCAGCGGTGCTTTGTGTAGGTGATGAAGTTCCGGTGCTACCATTCATGCTAGGTGCATCGGGTCGTCGTTGACCTGGAGGTGGCAGAGGGGGTAGACCTCCTTTCCCTAGCCCCTTCAAGATACTGCGGGTCTCTTTCAAAAGGTGATGACCACGTTCATGCTGACCGCGCGAGACTAGGGTGAGTGCTCGCGTCAACATGTCTGACGTCAACAATTCCATGCGACGCTGAACAACATGCGGGTGAGGAGGAATGGGAGGTGTGGGCGGAAATACTGTTGAAGCCTTCTTTGGCCCGGAAGGCAGCAGAGTGATGGCAAGCAGCGATGGCCTGGCCAGGTGCGAGAGAGTTCCCTCCCTGAGGATGTCGCCATACGTGAGGTCTGCTTGAATTAAAGGCACTTCCTCTACACTGAGTGTGCGCGAATCGTCTTGGTCGAGAGGGCCTCCTAAGGCTTCAAGTCCGGAGACGATGGTCTCCCATGGGTCTTGTGGGAGCTGGTCTGGCGAGCCTGAGTCGGGAGCGATGGCAAGCTGCACCAAAATATCTAGTCAAAATTAGCAACGAGCAACAGCCTTTCGATTCCCAAGTTCTGCATACCTCGCTTGTCCCCGAAGCGCAAATCGCCAAGTGCAGCTTCTGCGTCCCTTCCCGTAGCTCGTTTCGTGATTTGCAATGCACCACTGATCTTGACGAACTTGGCAGGTGAGCCTTCTGGTAAACGTAATTTCAGCCTGACGTTCTGATGTGATGTGGTCTGGAGAGCTCCCAGACACCCGGCTGTACACTCGCGCAGCATCATCCAGTCCTTTACGTAAGTGTAGGATGCTTTGGTACGTGTGGATAGTTCAATCATAGTGTCAGGCTTGTGGGTGAGACCCAGACCAAACGAATGAATAGAAACCCTAATCGCAATATTAGTCGGGAGCTAGGAGGGATTAAAGTGAAGCACTTACTTTGCAGCCTCGGCACGAGAGATGACGAAATCGACGCTCTCAGCATCCGAAGTGGATGAGTCGCTGATGAGCATGATGCTTGATAGCGGGTTGCTTGATTTACGTTGCATCAACAGATCCATGGCTACGTTGGCACCATCTACCACGTCTGCACGGAGGCTCTTTTGACCGACCGGCCGGATCGAGTCGAGCACTTTCGGCCAATCTCTCCATGCCTTGCTGGTCATGCCAACAATGGGTACCCCACCTCCACTCGAGCCAAATGTCACCAGTCCCATGCGGTCACGCTCACCGAGGTTATGGACGAGAAACCGAAGAGTGTCCCGCAGCAGGTTGATCTTCAAGCCTTGCATCGATGATGAGACAGGTATCACTACGACAACGTCGATGGGTACGTGTATCGAGCCAGACAAGCGTGGTTCTGGAGGACTAGCTCGCGGGCTAGTATATTCGGTGGGAGCAGTCATGGTCGAGCGCGCAGCGCCATATGAGGAGTTGACAGAAGAGACGCGTTTCGGTCTGCGGTAATCATCTTCCTCGGTGCCGGAGTGGTCCTGGTCGTATTCTGGCATTCCTCTGCTCATGGGCAAATCAAGACGAATATCCATCAGGGCACGGCGCCAAGTTTCGAGCTGGCTTCGATCCGGGAATTGCAAGTGGAAGGAGGGAAGCTCTGCCACAGACAGGCTCAGAGTGAGGATGAAATCGTCAGGTGAGTGCTCGACCTGGTTCAGGTGCTTCTTGATTAGGATGGAGCCCTTCAATGTGCACTTTGTCTTCCTTGACCTGGACGCCTTCGACTCGTCCCATTGAGGCTGTGCGGTAGCTTTCTTTTCCTTCACGCAGATGAGCATCTCTGAAAAGAGGTAGCATTCGAGCTCCTGCCATGACTGTCGGTCCTTCCCAACACGTATCTGACCGTGCAAACGTAGCTTGCCAAAACGTGAGAAGTCAAGACCGTGCCAGTTGTCAACACGAGAATGCAAATCCTCGGTTATTTCGTCCAGGACCTCTTCGGACTCGTATGGTGTATCATAGTCATAAGCCGCGTGCCTGCTGCGTGCTGGAGATTTGGGGCGCCCGAACGAGCTCTCGGTTGCACTTGCTATGGAAGGCAGGGGTGCGCCTCGCATGTCTTCCGGGTCTGGCCGCCATTTCCCCTCCACCACCTCGACTGTCACCAAACACGTCAAACTCTGCTGCTGCCGCGACCTGCTCAGGGTTGGAAATTCGCTCCGGACAGTTACTGTCGGCGCCGGAATTGGGTTTTTCAGAAGCGCACGTGGGCTGCTGAGACTCGTCTCCATAGACTGCACGTCGTAGTCATGTCGCCGCCCGTCCTGCGCTGCCGCGTAATCGTGCGAGGAAGCTACACCAGTTGCACCACTATCACTCCGCAGATGCTGACGCGACATGGAGCCGCCCCGGTCAGAACCACGCTCACGGCTATGGCTGCTGTCCCGTTGACGAGTGTGGTGCGAAGGTGCGAAGCGAGCTGACGCATCACTGTTATTTCGAGAGCGAGCTTGTGTGTGACCGCTGACGGAGTGCATGGTCGACTGATTGTCCCATGGCGTCGGTGTAGGCGCGTTGCTCCGTTGGCTGCTCGACTGCGGCGACGCGTCAGGTTGCACTGAACGAACGATTTTCTCTGCGTCTTGTTGTCAGCATGCCTCGGCAACACAACGAATGACAGTACATACCGAGATCGATGTTGCCACCTCGACTGGTGTCCAGCCCAAGAGTAGCGTTGCATGTTGGGCACTCCTTGGCTTCGAACTCGCGGATATACTCGTAGAAGCAAGCTTCGTGGGAGACGTGCCCGCATGACAGCTGCAGTATGCGTTCGCCTCGCAGCGTGTGCTCCAATGCCTCCTCGCATACAGCACAATCGCTGCCTATGAAGGTCCGCTCCCGTCTGGTACGCGACCTCTCAATGTCGAGCACAGCTGCCATGCCTCGGGCACTGTGTAACGGTCCGTGGCTGTCGATGCTACCGTTGTTCCGTTGCGTGTGTGAGGAAGGTTTCGCAGTGGCGGTGGACGAAGTGTTATTGGAGCTGCGCGAGCCGGGGCGCAATCCTCCTAGGAAAGTCATGAGCGGCCTGAACTCCTAGACAAGGTCTCAAAGGTTAGGGAGCAGGTACCGTCGCTGTGATCTGCAGGGGATCTGATCTCGACAACCTTCCTCTTGTTCTTCTTTTGGTGCTTGTGGCCCACCAGACCAAGTTCCTGCAGGTTTGCTTCAATGAGGTTGTGTTTTGGGCGGTGGTGGGGGACACTTGGACGTCGCGAACCAGACAAAGAAGCATGAAAACCGTTCGACATGGGCGAATCCCGGTCCGGAGCAGGTAGCTGGTTTTTTGGTCGCTTCAAAGTCGTTTCAGCATCAACAGAGCATACGGAGGATCGCTGCGCAAAGCCAGCGGACCAGGTGGGACTTTTAGGGTCAAGGCAGGTACCGGCTCGTTCTGCGACTGGCCGGGGTGGTGCGGACCGTCACGGTTCAAGTGCGAGGACCAGGGTTTGCGATGCAACTCTACTGCGCAATGGCAGCAATCGGACTACAGCGACGTCAAAATGCAAAGGAAAAGATGCGTGTGGGGACGGGCGGGATTGGCTTGCTCTGGTTATATCTTCCGCCTGCCACTGCGACCGAGGTGGGCTGCAGCTACTCCGTTTGCCAGGAAGCCTAGCAGAGAACGGCATGGCTGCAGGCATCATGCTGCACTTTAGACGCCCCTGTTAAGGCACGACGCCGTCGGCGCCCATGCGCCAGGATTATTAGTCGGAGCACAGGGCAGCAGTGAATAGGGAGTAATGGCGACAAGGTGGAGCCGCGCCACATGCGCTTTCATTGGTTCCAAAATTACGCTCCACTCGGGTCTGAGCGCTGGAAATCCAGAGTGGCGGGACGGCCGTTCCCTTGCAAATCGCACGTTGGCATCGGGGAGTTTGTTCACTGCTCGGTGAAACTGTTGGGCAGTGTCTCAGCTTCCATCTGGCATGCAATCGCTTCTTCTTGCTCGCCTGTGTCGAGCACAATGCTTTGTTACCGAAGCAGCACCTCAAAAGTACGGCTTGGGGTCGGCAGCATCGGCTCCAGCTCCTTCTGCACAGGGCGGCTGGTCAAGCGAGCACTCCGCGGCGGGCGGAAAGTCAGCCATAACCAGACGAGACAATCAGCAGCGGACAGGAGACAGACGAGCAAAAATGCCATCTCGTCCGGCACAGCTTCCAATCTAGACATCGGTGGTCGGATAGCTGCCCGTGGCATGCACACACGGCCGCTAGAAACTGCTCTTACCTTCCGCCCACCAGACGACTTGACGCCGGTCTTCTTGCGCACCCTCATATGTGCCATTCTCACGCCGCGGCCCAAGTTGCCCAATATTCGCCCTTTGCGATGTGTCGAGTCATTCCGCCGGACACGAAGTTTGGAACCGACCGGGGCTCTGCAGAGATTGCATAGGGCTCGACTCTGGAAAGGTCCGCCAACCTGCAAGCACTTCCTACAGTTGATTGGAGCAGATCTCTCGGTGCCCTTGCAATGATGTGAGGCGTCGTTCACGCGTGCTCTGCAGTGAAGTGATCCTTGACCAAGGACTAGTAACTCTAAACCTTATTTCTCCAGTTTGGCTTAGGACAGAGACCTCACGCAAGCATGCCCCTCTACCAACATGACGTGGGTTCGAGAAGGGAGCAATCGTCTGCCTGAGCATGCTGACCTTGATATGGCTACTCGAGTTGTTCCTTTTGTGCATACGACACTCACGATCCAGGAATACAAGCTGCCATATTGCCACTCGCCACGCTCCTTGGCCCCATGCGGGACCTTGCGCAATCGACGCACATGGCAGCCACGCGGTTGCATCAAGTGTGGCAAAGCTGTTGGCGATTTGCAGCTTCGGCAATCAACAATTATCATTACCAGTCAGCATCTCAGAGATCTACAGGCTGGCGGAAGACTCCGATACAGCGTTGCGTGTCCTCGGAACCTTATACCAGGTACCCCGAGCTCTACATATTCGTTGTTCATGCGGAGTGGCCTTGCCTTCGTGCTTGTCAGCATTGATTGGACCTCGTGCTCGACTTCAGCTCGAGCTGCACGGCGACTTTCTGATTGATTCCACCTCAGTCTAAGCAGCCCAAGTCCATGACAATAGATTCTACTTCCGGCAGTTCATGAAACCATCAATCAACACCCGCGCCTTGTTCGACAATGCCTAACACTCCTCGGCCTGGAAAGCCGTCTCTAGTGTCGCCTAAAAAAGTTCACACCTAGCCTCACATGCAGCCACGTGTGTTACAGATGTCTAGAGGGGCCTGGATCTTGACAGGGAGGTGTCTTCTCCAACATCTCAACCAGAACCTATGGTCTTGTGTTACGGTTCTGGGGATCAACCATGAAGCAATGTTGGCGTGTGGATGCCCTACCGGGTTTGTGAACCCTGATTTGCAGGCGGATGCAAGCATCGCGTCCCTCTGTCTCCACTTACCGCAGCCCCTCGCGTGTCAATCTCAGCGACTTGCTGCAACCGTCTCGAGTCACGCGTTCGATTATTCTCCAAGTCTTAGATTCTGCGGATGCTGACGCGAAGCCCATTGCTTTGTCTGAAATGCGCTACTGCAGTTCCTTGTTCAGGAGCCACCGATTACCTCGCTCATGCTACTAAGTCTTCGACTCGAGCCTCGGTGCTCCTCTCTTATCGATCATGTACTTCGATTTTTAACCCATCGGACACAGTCTATCATGAGAGACGCGCTCTGATACCATTTCGTTTCGTGCTCTGGGCCTCCTTTCCTTTCCTATAGACCCTTGCAGACAGGCTTATCAACGTTCATTCAGAAGTAGAGACTACTCCACACAGGACTCTCAACGACCGAATCGGCGATCGAATTTGGAAGGTTGTGTTTCAACATCCTGAGTTACTCTTATGTAGTGCCCGTATTGCATGGCGCCTTTGGTGACTGGCGCTTGTCGTTCCGTCTTTGCCCGCTCTGGCTAAACAAGCCACGCGAAACCGCCAAACCGACACCGTCAAAGCACGAGACAGCCACGCAGCGAACTTGTTTCTTTCTGCACACACTAGAACAAGCGAAGATCCAAGGCCAAAGGCCCACACCGCACGATGACGCGACCTTTGGAAGTAATCACTGCTTGAGCGCCCAGCGGGTTCTCCACTTCTTCTCGAAGGATATGTCGAAACCCCTTCTACGATACGCTTGTTGCACCGTCCAGTTGCATGCTTTGGTGACGTCAGAAGCAGTAAAAGTATAGAGAGCTGCAAAAAAGGGGCAGCAATGTCAGTCAAAGAGAGTGACACCGCCCTCTGTTCGCTACTAACAAGTACCGGCGGCACACATACCAAGTACCAAAGAAAGTACGTCGATCATTTCCAGATCTATGGCCTTGGTCCGGCTGTTGTACAGGTCAGACCTCAAAAGGATATCCTTTTCTCCCTGTATGAGATCGGAGTCAGCTCCGCGGCGGCCATCCGCTGTGGCCATCCACTGCAGCCTCAGACACATGGCTTCCAATCTCCGCGCTGTTCTCACATGAAGGGTACATCATATGGTTAGGTCACGAGAACTACACATTCGACACTTGTAAGCCCTTTCAGCGTTATTGCACTGTCTGCGCCACGTTGTCATACTATCTGTAGCTTTGCTTTGAAGGTTCCTTTACAATACTCGAAGTTCGCCTCGCCAGGTCGACCCTGCATGATCTTGAATAAACAGAATGGCGGGACGGAACGTTGACACGATACAGTCGCAGCGGAGTGAGATCCGTCTCTTCATGCTAAACCGAACGTTATACAGCGCACCGGGCCAACGTCTTCCTTCAACTTTATAAGGAACGCTAGGGGAAGAGTCCAAATCTCGACTAGCGACTCTACCACACGAAACATTCAAAGATGGGTCAAAGAGGGGTCTCAAAATATCCCAGGGAATTGTTTATATTACCTATTTTTGCTTCCGAGCGAACCGGAGAACAGAGATCGATCTGACAGTATTGCTCAAACAGGAGAAATCCTCTTGGGCCTTGATGCCTAATTGCCGGCAGGACTACGTAAGCCACAAAGTCATGACACCGGTCCGATTTCACATATGCGTCTTGATCACAACATTAATGCGCAGCAAACTTGCAGTGCGCCACTCTTCTGCTAGAACAGCTTGCCAGCACGACAAGCACTTCATGCATTGCTGGAGCTGTATGTGGTCTTGGGCGCCAACCTTGATCTCCTACAAGGACAGATAAAGCTATAAAATGTCGCCAATCCGAAACCTTAGCCTGCGGCGCAAGTCGCGAGAGACAGTATCGCGGTGGTGATCTACCGAAGGTGCAACTCTCCGCACCCCATACTCCGAGGTGCCAGGAGCAGGCATGTCACCCCGTGGTCTTAGAACACATACTAGCGTCGATCTCCCACCACACCTACAACAGTGACATGCCGTGAACGGCTCGCCTGCAGCGCTCTAAGGTTCGAGTCAACCCAATCTGACATGTCTGGAATTGTGTTTAATACCGCGGTTACGGAGACCAGTACAATCTAGGACTGACCACCTCTCCGCGCTTTGCACATGGTCTCATACAAGGCGCGAGAGGCGCACTCCGCCTTATCAGAGTACTCCAGTAGTCATGCCACGTCTTCAGCTTGTCTCGCTTGGCTATGCAGTCGCTTGGCTATGCAGTTGCGCCTCCAACACACAAGAGACTAATCTCGACCGGCAATAAGAGTAGGGTACTACTACGGCCAGGCGCAACCAGCGGAGATGAACACGAATTCAAACGCTGCAACAGTTGATTGGCCCCAATACTGAATCTTGGGCTGCATGCAGAGTTCCGTAGCGGGACCAGTGCCCTGCATGATACACGGAGATTTCTGCTTTATGGCTGCTGGCTGCTATCTCAAGAGAGTTCAGAAGGCGCTGTAAGTAACGACATATTTGTGCATGTTGCGGGACTGTCGGGATGTTGACATGCTAGCCAAGAAGCAACTCCGGGATCCTGGATCCTAGACCCAACCTCTAACGCCCAGGTCTCGTGTTCGAAACATCCATGCAGGTGCTCGCACGGGGCCATGCGTTCATCTCTTTGCATTGAATGGCGAACACAGAGTGACATACGATAATGTACGATACGATCTGTGGTCGTTCGTACTATTGCAAGTTACTGAAGGTCTCGCAGTCACAGCTGCTTTTGGTCAAGCTCGACTTAGACAGCGGTGTAACGTTATCGACCAACACTTGTACGTTGGCATGATGAGTATAAATCATTATGCAGCATCGTGGAGTAGAATGACTGCTGGCTCACAATGGCTTATAGCGCTGCTATGCAGGAACCATGGCCTACAGGTTGGTCTTGCAACATCAGTCGCGCCCGATCTTCTCAACTACTTTCACATGTGAATTGGAAAAATTGGGTGTATGTTAAAGAGTAATTCCAACAAGACCTCCTTGACGCGGCAGCCCAGACCCATCAACCACGGTCAAGTTCAAGCAGTTCACCATCCATCCATTACCCCAGATTCCATACAGTTCAACTTCTATCTCAGACCAAGGTAGCGGTGTCAATGATTGCAGAAGCCCCCCTGTAGCCGGTAGCTATATCGGATATCGCTGTACTCTTAGCCTTGGTACTCTGCCGGTAGGTACCAAGCACGGCCATACACACTCAGCTGCTCGCCTGCTCACTAGCGAACTGGAAATTCCCGTAGTGCGGTGACTCCCGTTTCACGGCGGGAGGGACCAACCCAGTGCAGATCGTTCAGGTCGATCGGCGAAGGTTCACAGATCGCTCTCGTACCTCGGGTACGAAGTGCCGTAGGTGCGAAACCGCTAGCTGGTAGACTTGGTTGTGGGCCGCTCTTATCATGGAATATGGTCGATCTTCGTAAGAAGACAGAGTCTACCAGGTTCTCAGGCTTATATTGTCCATGCTAGGGCACCGGAGTAGTTGCATGTATTTAGACTGCTAGTATCGATTCGTGCTGCGATTTGACGGCATATCGTCTGTAGTCAGATCAGTTGGATTCAAGTGTAGCTACCATGCATTCAAGTTTTGACTTTGTCTCCGTCACAGCTCTGTGTAGCTCGTGAAGTTATCCCTCTCTTTCAGCATTCAAGAGTAGCTCAATAACTTTTTCTTAGCACGAGGGCGGATACTTGTGTTAGCACAGTGTTGAAGCGATTTATAATGTTTGACAGACCCATTACGCCAACACCTAACCTCGCTCAAGGTACCTGCTGGCGACTGATTGGTAGGACACATTGATATTTTGACTACTGGGCATATCTTTTACTCAATTTGTCTGCCACCTGCTTCATATCAGTTTGTTGTATGTTCTGATTAGAGCTTGTGCTACGGGAAAGCTGCTCAATCAGTGCTTGTTAGACACAGCACATCGTATTTGCTTACGAAATCATCCGAACACGATGATCAATGTCTATTCGTATCAGGGCTCATTCAGACTTTGGTTTGTCTTCTAGAACATCAAGGTCTTTTGAAGGAGAATCAGTGCTGAAGTGCTGACATTTTGATATGAGGGATATGTATTATTGATTGATGGTGAATACATACAGTATTAAATCTCCAGGTGTCCACTGGGAATTGTATTGTTGTGTCACAGTCACAGTGGTGTGCATTGTATGATCCTGGTACGTGAAGTGGCAGAATCAGATCGGCAGCAAAACACTAGTGGGCGAAGCTGCGATAAACTATCATTATTTGGTGTTGCAGAACATGTCTTTGGAGGTAAGTGGATGCATCATATGTGCAACAAAGCTCAGTCTTTGTGTATCGACGTGTCGATGCTAAGTGGCACGTCAGCACTCTAGAAGTTTCGGCATGGCGTCAACAATATTTCAAAGTTAGCCAAAAGGTTCGGAATGGATTCAGATGCGAACCAGCCTGCGAAAGAGGCTGGCATAGAGATGATCGTTTACAGGTTGGGACAAGTCGCATTACTGGGATCAGCACACGCACAGTCAAGAAACTTCGTCGTGTGCAAATTAGTATCTGTTCATTGAACGGTCTAACTATGACCTCTGGGTATCTTAATCTGTAATCGAAGTGTATGAACGCCGTCGTAAAAATACTTATTCAACCCCGTACGCAAGTAGACTTGTCCCTCTCGGTGGCCTCGATCGTAGCTTCTTGTCAAACGCATATGAGATGTGTGATACAGCAACGAGCGTATCGCAGCCTGAGAAACTGAGTTGGTATCTATGCTCCATTTACAACTTATCTTCGACATAATAGTTGACGGGTTTCCGCGTGCGTTTTGGTGGGACGCGAGCAACATCCGCCATATATCGATCCTCAAACCAATCACTCTCTGCCTCAGAGAGCTGACTGCCCTCAAGGACTTCAGCGTCATCGCGGGGCAGATTGGCACCAGGAGAACGCTTGCTCCCAACTTCTTGGCTGGTGACAGAGCGCGAGCTAGTACTGTAAGAGCCACTATCTGTGAACCTGCTACCGCTCGAGTGCGAGCCGGGTGTCGATTTGAGATCTGATGCTTCCACGTTGTTACTGTCATCTACCGGGGCTAAGACTGTGTCGGTACCTGATTGAAGCACCTTGGCAAGATTAGTTGCCCTTGCTGTTGCCTGACCCTGAGTTTTGTGTTTCAGAGCTTGCCTCTCAGTCACCGCTGCTGTGTCTGATCTCCCATGTTCGACTTGGTCAGGCACTACACGACTACGTTTGCCGGAGTCATGAGAATACGTCTCCCATATCCTATGCGATACTTTCGCATCTCTTGGAGGAGCGCCCTTCTAGTGCTGCCCGTTTGCCTCACTGAACTTTCTTTTTTTCGCCTCTCTTTCATCCTCACCAGTTTGTGGAGGCAAAGGTCTGCCTTGAATACGGTACACAGCCTCCTTGATCTTCTGTTCATTGCCCAGCAGGTCCAGCTCAGTGACGGGGTTCTCGATGCTGGCTAGCACGCTATTAACGGTACTGATATGATTTGCATCCTTCTTGTCGTCACGCCAACGCGGCGTACCGTCTGCTTCAGCTTTGTATTTCCATTGGCCACCGGGCGAGCGGTAGCACTCAATGATTCGACCATCAAGACGTTGCTTGAGGGACTTCATGATGGTCCATTCGGCGGGAGTGAGGGATAGTATAGCAAACGGTCGGTAGTCGTTGTTGTTGTGTTGGACGAGGAGCTGGACAGGAGCGGGAAGCGCCTCGTAATCCGGGATCGGGCCTTCTTCGCCGTCATCAGGATCGATAGTAGGAAACTCGCCCAAGCGCAGCTTGAAATCTATGGTGTTTTCATGCGGAGGCTTCCACTTCAAGATGTGTTGATCTGTGCCGAATTGGTAGCGCGTGTCTTTACACGTGAAGATGAGGCCGTCGTTGCCGTGCTTGAGCTGGGGAAGGATATTGTTAAAAATATGTTGGAGATGGTACGACTGATGCATTTGTTTCTCCTTGAGACGGAACGGCTGTAGGTGTGGCACGTTAAGAGATGGGTTCTGTTCGAGCCACTTGCTGTAAGGTCTCAAAACATGTTCTTTCATGCGACCCAGCCGCTTGTCCATGCCTTTAGTTGTGAGGTTGGTGTTGTCCACTGCCAACGCGTCAAAGACGTAGTATATAAGACGAGGCGACGATTCTCCAGGATATTGATCATTCACTAGTTCCCCATCGAGTATTGTGCCGAAGATGAACTTGCTTCGATCGTTCTGATCCTGATAGTAGGGGACTCTTATGGCTGGTTCGACGTTATAGTAGTTGTTCTTGCGGTCGATGAGGAATGTGAGCGGTTGAATGGATCCTGATTCATCAGCGAACCAGTGCAAGAACAATAAGACTCTCAGTCCATCGGTCTTTTCGCACATGAAATATTCGCGTTGCTGTAGTTCGGCAAGGTGTTCGCGACCAAAGGATACAGGTTGAGCGCCGGGAAAAGTCATGCGATCGCGCTCGAGTATGTTTGCGACTTCTTCTTTAAGCCCTCGTGCATCGTCGTTAGGCACCAGGAAGCCTGGCATCTGCGGCGGCGGCGCGTGGATCGGTATAGAGGACGGCATGATGAGTCGCGTAAAGATATGTTTACTGGGCGATAATGTGAGAGTGTGGAGGCGGCGAGAGCACCTTTTGGTGCAGCCTTGAAACGCGCTTTCCTCGTGGATGAGCTCAAAGCAGCATCCCATGGTTCAACTGATCGCCAAGATTTTGCTGACTAAGGACTTGCCCGCAGGTGGCGCATTCATCTACAGACGTTCACATGGCGAGGAATGCTAAATACAGCCAAACAATGGGTACTTGCTACGCATGATAACGGATCTTAATTTTGAAGCTGTCATGATCTGCTTGCACATACTCACGCACACTCTCACAGGTGTCTACTTGGTAAAGTGGTTAGCTGCGAGCCGTTGGGCATCGGATATTATGTGTCTCCGCACAAAAGGAGCATTAGCTGTTCAATGGTGATTTTGAGTTGTGGAGACGGTGGGTAGTTGGCAAAGCCAGGTGCTCTGGACGCAAATATTGGGCATATCTTCAGAAAGTAGCCTGTAAGCTTGACTTCACCCACTCCCACGGATATTGATTCGTTGGAGCTTGGAGAGTGGGTAACCGCAGATATCGCGGACCATGACATTGCCGTCGCAACAAAGGCATACTATCACAATCACATCGCATTAAAGCAGAATCGACGGTACAACGCGAGATACTCGAACCGGTTAGGGATCAACAGACTGTATTCGATGCGAAAGGTGGTGTGGCGTGGTGGCGTGTTTTGTGAAATCGAAAGATCCATGATATGCATTGATGGTTAGCAGACAAGGAATCTTAAACGCCATCCGTAGTGCCGTTCCTGTCCGCAAGTATTTTTCAGGCGTTCGTAGTTGCTGTACACGATGCCGATGCCCGCTGCAACTCCATGTCCACCATGATAAAGAACCAGGCGAACCAAGCCCAGAAGAATCGCCACTCCACCCCAACCATGACCTTCGTCGTGATCATTGTCGTAGCGAAACCGCTTATTTCTTGTCCTTCTTCGCGCCACCCTTGGTCTTGGCTGTACCCCGGAACTCCTTCATCCTGTTCTTGCGCTGCTTGCCTGTACAATCGTCAGCATATGTCCGTCACCACACCATCCATACGCATTGCCAGATCCTCAACAGCACATGTGTGGGCAAAATTAACGTACGCTGCTGCCTGGAGGCCTTCTCGACCTTGGTGGCCATGCCGTATCTGACGAGCCTGTAGCGGGGCTCGAACTTCTTCATGGCCTCGGCAGAGTCGTAGATGAGAGCGAAGCCGGTGCTCTTGCCACCACCGAAGTGTGTCTTGAAGCCGAAGACGGAGACATCGTCCTTCTTGGCCTTGTAGAGCTCACCGAGCTTGCCACGGAGCTCGTCCTTGGAGACGTTGGCGCGGTTGGGGTGGAGGACATCGCTACACAGCAATGTCAGAGCCTGTCCTTCGCATTTGTTTGCCCGGTGCGCAATGCACTTACACGACCATCTGGCGACGTCCGAGGAGAGGGTTGCGGATGAACTTGCGCGTGCGCAGAGTAACCTGAGAATCGGCCATGTTGGAGGTTGGACTTTCGACCTGGCAGATCTATCAGTGTCCGAAGGCTAGGAGCGACAGCGATGCGGAGGTTCGCTCGGGACGTACTTGACGGAATCGAACCTTCTGTTGTCGATGGGCTGTGTTAGTAACGCAGGAGGCTGTCGTCGATAAGTCTGCTCGCAATTTCGACGAGGCAGGTGCGTTTCTCGCTTAGTGTGGAGCGCCTTGGCAACGCTAACGCACCTTCCCTCGCCGCAACATCGAATACGTCCTTGCAACCCCTCATCCGGAAAATCACTGTGCAGAACAACAGCGGCTTTGTGCATATCGTGACTCTTGCCTTACTGATACCAGCAGGAAGCGCATCGCATCTGCAGCAAATATGAGTGCCGCTCAAGAGGAGCTGGCACAGCTGCGTATTTTGCAGCGCCAGTACTTGCAGCTAGTAGACCCATCACAGCTGAGATGGCCAGATGCACAGGTCTTGAAGAAGCATGAGGTGCAAGCATGGGTTTTTTCTCACATGTTTGACGAGACATCTGTCAAGTCGCCACCCCCAGAACGTTACCAGCTCAGAGTTCTGAAGCTTCTCATTTCCAAGCTGGAGCAGTCAATTGTCGACCCAGAGGAGGATGTACGGTTTCCTATTTCTTCAAATTGCTCTCTCTTCGATAAATTTGCGGCTCACCCCGCTCTCTACCGATCTCTACATGTCCATTGAAATACTGTACTTCAGGTCGCACGCAAATTCAGAACATCAATTTTACCTTCAGCTGCTGACCGCTTGCTTTCTCAACAAGCAGGAGATCGCAGATGACCTCATGTCTGCAATGTCGACGTTACTCACGTCCAACGTACCCTCCGAGGCCGACTCGGCTCAACAAAAAGCGTTTGTGACATTCTCGTATCCGCTCCACTCAGCTGACGACACCGCTGCGGACGAGCAGTCGGTCACCCTCCTCGAAGCTCGATCGGTAATATCAGGGTCCGGTACGACTGGACTCAGGACTTGGGAAGCAGCGCTTCTCCTCGGATCATTCCTGACCACAGAAGATGGCCGAAAATGGATCAGAGGGAAGCGAGTATTCGAGCTGGGCGCGGGCACGGGCGTTATCTCTATTCTTTGCGCGAAGCATCTCGAAGCAGCTGGGGTAGTCGCTACCGACGGTGATGAGGCTGTCGTTGATGCCATCAAGACTAACCTCTTCCTTAATGGAGTTGACCTAGATAGCCAAACGGGGTGTCAAGTTCGAACAGCAGCCCTTAAATGGGGATGGCCAATTGATGCAACGGCATTCTCTGAAGACTATGGAATGGAGATGCCGAATATCCTACTCGGTGCGGACGTCGTAAGTGCATCGTCTTGACCGCTCGCTGGGAAAGCCTGACCTTAACACATGAGCAGACCTACGATAAGACCGTCATTCCACGCCTAGTGTCTACGATAAATGCCTTTTTCGATTTTAATCCAGCTCTCGTGGTCTTGATCTCCGCAACGATCCGCAATGAGGCTACGTTCGAGACCTTTCTGAACGCGTGTAGTGGGTATTTCCCTCGTCATGGCTGTGAGTTGTCGCTGACCTTGTGGGGTAACTAGGGCGGAATGGTTTCAGGTTTGAACAAGTTGGCTTCGCACCAACACCGGAGCCCGAACAGGCAGGACCCTTTTATCCAACGTCAACTTCGATCCAGATATGGCGCATCATCAAACCTGAGGCCGCTCATCATGATCCATTCGCTGTCTGATCGACAAGGCGCGCAATTTTCTCATCGACCAACTCGATGGTCTAGACCACTATTTGCAACCTGTAGCATACCTGCAATACTGCACGCAGTAATGTCTCAAGTCCAGGATATTTCAAGTTTCTTATGCAGGATTTTAAACATGGCGGGTGGCCAGGCTGTGATCGTTGATTGGTCGAACCGGCAGCGCCCTTCACGACCATGCCCACTCGGATAGTCAGCGATTTGTCTGCGTCGATGCATACGTGACGACGGATGCAGATGCTACCAAGCTTTCGGATGAGGCATATGTTTCCCACTGGTGTACTGCGCGTTGAGCACATTCTTTGACTCTCGGTAACTTCAGCCGGAGTTTCCATTACCTCAGCGGAAGCTACGGCTACGGCATCCCCAAAGCGGAAATCTGTGACACGGCGGACACATTCGCCATCGGTGCTCATCGTCGCAGCAAAGATCGTGATACAAGACGTGATTGTCTTCGAAGAGTCACAGGGACTTAACTGGACAGTTGCACAGAGTACTTTGTTACCCACAGACTCCTGTACATTGCTACCGGATTTGCATCAGACTTGTGGAACATGGGCCTTGTCAGATCAGGGCCGTTCTGTGGGAACGCTTCTGGTTGCATTCGCCAGGTGCAGCGGGTCCTCTTCCTATGCGGCGTACCCTGATGGTCTTGAACTCTGTGCGTCTGCTTTCTGCGCTGTCTAGCAGTGTAAAAACTCTGAGTGGGCGTCGCAAGCAAAGCACCGTGGTGGGTGCGATGTGGGGTGCAGGCAGCGAAGAGTCAGCCGAACGCTGGAGATGGCGTGCGATCACCTCCACGCGTACGATAACTCCATAAATTTAGTCGGCCGTTGTCGTCAATAGCGTTCTAGAATTCGGTACCCACATGCTCCCTCAGCTACTTAATACTCCCGCCTGCCGCTCACGATTCACGATAATTGTTATCTCTCCATATAGCTACAGCCGCTGAAACCCGTATATTTACTGGCAACCCTCGGCATTGTTCCTGGCCCTTGAAGCTCTTATCGCTCACATCGATCGGACCGGCAACGCTCCTGCACGGTTCCTACTGGTAACAGCATCACCAAGCTCCCGAGGTCCCTGTCGCACCCCCTTATCAAACGTCACTGTAAGTTTGCTGCTTTCTTCATACATTCTTCGTGTCACGGTGGTTCCCTCAATGCGAAAAGGAACCGTGCATACCTCGTCTTATCTACGAGATTTTATTAGCGACATCTGGCCCTGTGCTAATTCATAGGCTGCAGGCAGATCAAAGATAACGATTCTAAACAAAGACGCACGTCCTTCCGTCATCTGCACTTCCAAGGGCTGTGCACTTACCGCTTCTTCGCAATTCTCAGCTTGTTGCAATTGCGCACCACAACGAACCGTGCGCGATTTAGAGTCAAGTGAGGCTTTTGTTAAATATACATCCAACCTCAACATGGCTACCCATCACGTCCGCCACCCATCGCATCACTCTAAAAAGGCGCATCCAAATCACGCAAGGACTTCAAAGCCTGCTCCTTTGTCGAAACGCTCAGCTTCGCACGGACGGAAGGTCAACTCGCACTCTGTTCCACACCGCGAAGTAGTGGAAGACGAAGAAGAGGATCCGATGGCCGTGAGCTTCTTGAACTACTGGTATGTTCTTTCGCAGGTTAGCCTTCGAGTATGTACTAATGCAAGTATCAGCACTGTCTGCGAAAAACAAATCATTGTCCCTAGTAACTCGGTCTTATACTGCTCAGAGAGGTAAGCAGGTCCTTCAAATATGTTCTATGGCTACGTTGACTTACGCCTCGCTAGCTGCAAGAAGAGAGACGCCGAGAAGAGCCTCACATACTACGACTACTCACCTCCAACAACACCATTTACCAACTTCACGTTTGACGATCTCCACTTCCATGATATTATTCCTCAGCGCTCGCCGACCCAATCGCATTCCAAGCGCAACTCATATGCTTCCTCAGAGGGCTCGATCGAAGATGACTACCATCGCTCAGATTCTGACGCCTCCAACTACCTTCGCCAATTTCAAAACATCTCCAATGGAACTGACACTGTGCGACCCGTTCGACCTCGCTACGAGCGTGCGTCAACCTCCTCGGCCAATTTCAGTGCTGCGCCCTCTCTGTCGCATACCCCCGCCTCATCGTACAGTTTCTCGCTTCCATACACCCCTTACACACAACCCTCCAACAACCGACCTCTACCACCAAGGACACATGGCTCATCGTACGCATCAAAGTCGATCGACCTTGTCACCCCCTTGACCGGTCCATCAAGTCCCAAGCAGTACTGGCACAAGGCGCCACCGGTGTCAAGGACATCCATGAGCACTATCGAGGGCGAGATTATGTACGCGAAATCACCAGTACCATCGCTTTCACCTGCCAACGGTAGTCTTGGTCGATTACTAGGGTCGACGCCTCGCCAATAGACCGTCATTTCATTTCACAACATCAATGTTCACCAGTAAGGAGTTTTTAATCAGTCGTCCCTTGGGACTGCTATGCAGGCGTAGCTTAGCATGACAGCGTTTCCTTTTTTCCTCACAAAAGTTTTTCATCGGATATACTATGCATATCGCGCCAGTGCGGACGAGGGCATGGATCAGGAACTAGATAGATCAAACCAACCAATTAAGGCGCCTAAGGGCCTACTTCTCAACTCACACCAACTGTCTACACTTGGACATTGCTTAGCCGCATGAGCTTACAGCGACATATGTTGGTGTAGCTTGCAAATTATTAACACTCGATCTGATTTTGCTCAAACAATTACTCGGATCGTTGCTGCCGGTTGGTACACTCACTCCTCCTCCCCCTCCTTCTTCCTTCAACATCGCATCACACCTGCGCCGTGCATGTGCTCTAATCGCCGCCACCGCCCCGTCTTTATCATAATTACACCAAGCCAACCAAAGCTGCAATAGATGTTTCTAAACTGCTGCGCCGTATGGTCACTCCAAACCACCAACGACCGCTCAAGATCCACATCCTCAACCTCCTCAACGCCATCCATGCCCCCATTAAGCTTACCCTCGATCGATTCATCACCAGGTAAAGGGCCAATCCGCAACTTCTCCGATATGGTCTTCAGTTCGTCAAAATAACCCTCGACCGGCGTTTTGCTCTTCACCCCACCGCATTCAAGCATGTCTTCGTAGATATCACCACTGAACTTATCGAGAATGTTAGCGCGGCCGCCGCTTTCATACTCATTGGCCAGGACAATCATGCTCGTCATCTTGATATCCTCGGGGTCATCGCCATCGAACCAGTTCTCTCCGTCATCGGCATCCTTGTCTCATTCCTCGTCGCGGTACCATAGGTAGACTTTGTCTTCGTCTGGGGAGATCTTGACCCTCCACTCGTTGAACTCTTCGCCTACTTCTCTTACGGAATCAGCTCGCATCTGGTCGTCCTCTGCCTACGTGCGGGGCTCGTGTCATGAGCAGTCTACAACATCGCGTTTGCAGTCAATATCAGCGTGAAACTTGCGGGAGTTTGTCTCGTCACCGTATGGTAGATGCCTGAGTAGATCAACTACGGGTGGTGATCTTGGAAAGTCTTGGGTTGTATCTTGGGTAACGTTGGGCCATCCTCCTTGTAGTGGGAACTTGAGCGCTGATACTTGACAGTAGAAAATCGTCAGGAACTTGTAGTAACCGCCAATGATGGTGACTTCTTGGTGGCGACTAAGTCGCTGCTAGGATAAATTGGTCGTTTTAGGTATAGGGCAGTTGTACGTGGGGAAAGGGCTCTTGCCGGATCAAAACTGTAGCAAGCAATGCTCGCTTTCCAACCGATTTTCTGCGCCGTTTCGATAAGGAAGTTGCTTTGGCCTCACAGTGAGACACCGCCTAGACATAATCTAGCCAGCTGAGTATTGCGCTTGGTTCTTTGGCAGCGAGCAGTTCAGTAGCTCTGCGGTGAGGTCGCAAACCTGTCAAGTCATGCTCACTGTTGCAGTCGCACTGATCGCCGTAGCTATACCCGTGATAACGTACCGCCACGCGTTCGTCGTCGCCCACAATTCTGCAATGGTCTTCATGTTCACTTTCTCCGCCCATCTTTTCCAGCCAGTCCTCGCTGTGTCCTTGTCTGTACCATGACCTTGACCCTTTAAGTCAAATTCATCGTGCAAGAGCTCTTGTGCCTTCCACTTCCCAGCACCATTGACCCCAGGTTCCATGTAGAGCGCGGTGTATGGAATAATGCTGATCATAGCAACAGCCGCTGTAGAATAGAGAATGGCCGTTCGTGGAGGCAGTCCAGCAGATAGATAGGCTAGTAGGGCATTACTCGATGCACCGAGAAGAACTAGAGGCGCAACGAAGATAGGCGCGAATTGGTAGGCTTGCAGCCATTGCTTCGCGAGCAATTTCGGCGGTGCGTGAGCGATCAACGGCGGCATTACGGCATGGCTGTACGTAAAGCTGAGTCCTGAGGAGTTGTTAGTGACAGCTGTGCAAGTGGGAGGGCAACTATGTACCTGTGTAAAGGCTGGGTGCGACAAGCGCAACTGCTTGCAAGGTACGAATGGCTGACTGCGGTTGCTCATCCATGATCGGCTTGAATACACGGGGAAAGGCAGAGGTATCGACTCTCTGCAATTGGAGAGATGTCTGATATGTGTGGATCGCTTTTGTCTGGAAGTACAACGTCACATGTCAATGGTGCGACGGCGCGCAAACCTAACAGGCCAAGAGAGAGCGCCTGTCGATCGATGGAGAGCTGCCCACGTAAAGCTAGTCGCTAAAGTTTGAGACCGATGTACGGATGCATACTGGCATGTGTACGGAGAAGATGCATTTCGCGAAAAGCTGGTGCTTCCCCGGAAGCCACCAGCGTTCCCACACTTCGGTCGTTGGCGCAAACCCCGCCCTTCGCATCGACTTGACCAAACATCAAGCTCGACTGTCAGAACCAAGATCAGACGGGCTGCAGTCATCAAGCAAGTCCAAAGAAATACGGCACCTCAGGTGACAAAAAAGTCCGCACACTAAAATGAGCGAGGTTTCGTGGCCACCTACACAGCTGCACTAACAATACCAAATAGAGTAAGTTAGCTAGATAGACCTGTAGAGCTTATATATGCAATCATCTTGGTGCTTTTGTTTTTATATTTTTACTGCGTAAATAGCAATAAAGAAGACGCAAAAGAAGGAAGTCTTAATGCAGATAATAGTAGGTACACAGCCTTAAACTTAGATTTCTCTATATGAAGTATAAAAAGGTGTAAAAACAACAAGAGAGAGGCATTGGCATGTTCTAGAGATCTATATAAATGCCTTATTTTATTCCAGCATTGGAGGTATAGCTGTGTATGTGTTCACGAACAAAAGCTTACTCTGGTGTGCGGGGACCCGAGTATACGGATTGTGTCAGACGACTTCGTTGGAGTGTCGGAATTAAGATGCTTACGACCGATCATACAACATTCACGACGGCCATTCAGTACATGCCCCAGATCAAATCATATGTAAGTCGGCTACAAGGTCGGCGATAAGATCGTGAAAGTAAATCGACGCTATAAAGGCACAGGCGAATACACACTGTGCCTTCCTTCACCTACTCAATCTCCCTAGTACATCAACAATAGCAACTCGCTCTTTCCCCACTTTCACTAGACTACTTTTCGACAAAACCGTCACCACATAGTCACTCAGTCAATCATGACTTCACAGACTCCAGTCTGGTTCATTACCGCGGCCTCAAGCGGGTTCGGCAAATACATAGCCCTTGAGGCCCTATCCCGAGGCCACAAGGTTATCGCTAGCGCGCGCAGCACATCACGAATCGCCGATTTGAAGGACAAGGGTGCAGTCACAGTGGCGCTGGACGTGACAGCCCCACAAGCGGATATTGAGGAGGTCGCTAAAGCCGCGAACCAGACTCATGGCTACCTCACCCATCTGGTCAATGCGGCTGGTTACATCCTCGTCGGCGCAGTTGAAGAGACGTCGTAAGTAAGGTTGCAGGCCTTTCTCGAAGGATCAAAAACTGACCGAAGACTAGGCCTGAGGAGGATTTCAACGTCTTCAACACCAATGTCTTCGGCATGTTGAACGTCTCGAAAGCTTTCCTACCCTATCTTCGCGCCACTGAGGGTCATCGTACGATCTCCAACTTTGGCAGTATCGGTTCCTGGCGTGGTGGTGCAGGTTATGGTCTCTACTCCGGCACCAAATGGGCTTGTAGTGGCATTTCCGAGTCCATGTACCACGAGCTTGCGCCGCTGGGCATTGCTGTGACGATCATCGAACCAGGTTACTTTCGCACCGGCTTCCTCAATGCGGGTGCGCAGATTAAGAGCGAGAAGAGGATTAAGGAGTACGACCAGACAGCTGTTGGTAAGGTCAGAGCGGTGCTGGATGAGGTCAATAACAACCAGCCAGGTGATGTGGTGAAGGGCGTCAAAGTGATCGTTGATATTCTGACGAAGAGTGGCGCCGCTGAAGGAAAGGAAGTCCCGATTCGTGTGATCCTAGGCAAAGATTGTGCTGCAGGTGTTCGTGAGAAGATCGAAGATACAGTCAAGCTCCTGGACGAGTGGGAGTCTATCACGACCAGGACAGACCATGAGTAAGAATCGGACGTGACTCAACGAGTCAGGTGCCGGTCGGCCTGAATATTCCCATAAGCGTATCTCGAACCGTGCTCTGAACCTTTGGCAACGCAATTTGTTCCTCTTGCTTCGTTACGCTGCTTGCCTCCATGAGACCCAGTCTCTCAAGCTTCTGCACATTCTTCACTAACAGCTTCAAGGCGCTCTCTGGCCCGAATTTAGCGAGAGAGTCCACCACAATGCTTCTGATACCTTGAGTTTGGGCCCACTCGTCTGCCAAATTCTGACTGACTGCACTGCCTTTTCGGCCACTGGACACAAGATCGTACTTGTTCCCCACAAGCACACAGCCAAAACTCCTGTACTGATCCAAGCCGGCATATGCACCTTTCCTTCTGCGACACTCCCACAGAAACGCGTATGCCTGGTTGATCAAATAGTCGAAACTCGATGAGCTTGTAATGTCATACAACAGGACAACAGCATCTGCTTTGGTAAGTATCTTTTCCGCCCAGTCCGTTGGATGCATGCTTTGCTCTGGTTTCAGGAACGACGTGCTCAGATCCATAAGTTTCAGCTTTGAGGCTTGACCATCCACCACTATCCCGTGCGAGGACGTACTATCGTCGAGATCGTAGGCAACGAACGATCTACCATAGGAAAACTGATCGATGAAACACGTCTTTCCCACGCTTGGTTCGCCGTATACCACTATATTGTAAGATGTAGCCATCGTTTCGAAGAGTGAATCTCAAAGTTGCCTCTTCAAGGCCGTAGGGTAAACGCAGATATTTGATGCTGGCCGGTAGCAAGACCACGACCAAGAGTGTTCGACTGATGAAGGTGCGATGTGGCTGTGTGAGTTGGAAGCTGACATGCCGTGCCTTCCAACTTCTCTTTCACTCCAGAGCGGGTCCTGTAGTAACGGTAAAAGTGTTCAGTAAGTCACACAAGATCGCAACTGCATCCTCAACTCGACAGCAGTGGTTGAGTAAAGACTTTCCATGATAAGGCTGCCGCCAAGTGTGGCACTTCCGAGAATTCCGAGAGGATCTGCCACCAACCGGGGCGGGCTAGGATGGCGTATGACACCCCCAGATTGCAGGGGCCACACGCGCAAGATGGGATTGCGTGTCAGGCGGAAGATGAGGAATGGCCTTCGCCGGCCTTCAACTCGAGTCGCAGCAGTCACTTTCATCGAGCGCGTCAACACTCGCAACCGTGGCGAACAGAGGCAGGCGCAAATGACCGTTTCATTGACGTAGCCGGAACCGCAAGACAGCAACCCTTAATTCGAATAACACATAGGACGCATAACGCTTCTCAGCATTATACCGAGTTTCCTTTCACATCATCAGCATCACCCTACGACGGCAACTTACTTTCCGAAACATCGCCAGCTGTAATGTCGTACCGCGATTACCCGCACGCGCAGCGCTCACTGGTCGACTTCATTCCTACACACCACGATGACGTCGATGCCTCGGACGAAGAAGACGACTTCTACAGCAAAGAAGACGACCAACTCATAAATCCAAAACTACAAGCCCTAATTACACAGACTTCGAACCGAGTCCCACGCAAATTACAGCGCTGTGTCATTATAGTTCTCGCCGTCGCATTCGTGTTCCTCACGAGCTGGAAAACATACTTGGGGCCGCGACACGCTGCACAGCTACAAGAGCTGAAGGACATGGACGAGGCACCGGCAATGAGCTATGGGAGCAACGTGCGACCAGAATTCAAGGGCATGATTCAGATCAGGGACATGGATAGCCAGCACCTCCCAAAGAAGGGGCACAGACTCGTCTTCGTTGGCGACGTACATGGGTGCCGAGAGGAGCTGGAGCATCTCCTGAAAAAAGTCAGCTTTGAGAAGAAGCACGATCATCTCGTCTTAACCGGCGACATGATTGCGAAAGGCCCGGATTCGCCAGGCGTTATCTCACTGGCTGAGAACCTTGGCGCCTCCTGCGTGCGTGGCAACTGGGAAGACAAGCTGCTCCTCAGTATCGCTGAGTCTGAATCTCGACACCTCGACACTCTTCCTGGTCCAGACGAGTCGCCCGACCGTAGGACAGACTTCCTCGACGAAGCATCACACAGCCACGGCGACTACGCGCTTCGCAAATTGGCCAAATCCTTCTCCAAGCACCAGATCACATACCTTCAACAGTGTCCCGTCATTCTGCGAATCGGCAACGTTCCCAATCTTGGCGAGTTTGCAGTCGTTCACGCCGGTCTTGTCCCCGACATTTCCCTCGAGAACCAAGATCCTTTCCATGTCATGAACATGCGTACCATCAACTTAAAGACGCGCATACCTAGCTCGAAGCATGCAGGTACACCGTGGGAGAAGTTCTGGAACCACCAGCAAAAGAAGAAGGCAGGACATGAGCGCCTGAGTGTCGTTTATGGACACAACAGGAAGAGAGGCCTGAATTTGCAGGAGTTCACTTTTGGACTGGACAGTGGATGTGTCAGTGGAGGCAAGCTGACGGCGCTGGTGGTCGATCATAAGGGAAAGACGGAGATAGTCCAAGTCAAATGTCACCAGGAGAAAGGTTGGGATGACAAGGACTAGTCGTATCAGTGAGCATTCATCAAGCGTTTGGGCAGTGGTATTACAGCATTTTAGGCGTTTGTACAACATTACGGAAGAGATCCTCGGATAGCATCAATTAGAGATGTAGAGTTGCAAACTAGAGCAATTCCATTACGATGGACATCATGCAGCAAATGATCTTGTCCCTCAACGCTTCAACCCACACTCGATCAACGCTCGTCTGCCTTTCGAACCCTCTTCCTCCCACCAGATCCCTTGAATTTCCAGGCCCACACTAGCCGCTAAGGCACGCCACTGTTCCTCGGTTCTCTCCAGCGCTCCAAGGTTCATCAAATGCCAGTCCATCTTAGCCTCGAAATGCCCAACATCCGTCTCTGGCAAAATCACCTCGTGAATCAACACCACCGAATCCTCCGCCATAACCTCCACAATATTTCTCAGAATTGTCTCAGCCTGCATTTGCGGCCAATCATGCAAAATCATGCGCAGATAAAACGCCTTTGCTCCCTTCACACTCTCCGGCTGCGGTTTGAAGAAGTCATGTCCCACCTGGACAATATCCTGCGGCAGCTCGCTCGCCTGCTCCAACACGGCCGGCAGATCCTCAACGACAAGTTTCCCCTTGAGCTGCGCAGCACGATCACGAAATTTGATAGTCTGGTGACCCACGCCGCCACCTACATCCACAAACAACACCCTTTCAGGGTCCTCGTTACTTAAACGCTCGCTCACAGGGTACGATAAAACGAAAGTCTCCTCCTCGCCCGTCTTCTGTAGCGCCATCGTCTCGTTGAACGCGCTGCTCATGCGCGCATTCTCGGGCTTGCCCAAGTACTCGAAGTACGACTCGCCCTCGCACTGGTAGGCGAAGGAGAAGGGGCCGTGGCGTGCGTCGATAGGGTTCCTGTAACCGTTTGAGGCGAAGTAGTCAGGCACGCGGGCGGTGGCGGTGAAGCATTGGCTGATATGTAGGACGGCGGAGCGTAGGGGGGAGCCGGTGACAAGGGCGTGGCCAAAGGGAAGGACTGTGTATTGCTTTGGGGAAGAGGTGGTGGTGCTGAAGATGTCGATTGTGACGAGGAGGCGGAGGATGCGATCTGTGGGTGTTTAGATGGAAGTTGAGAGGATGGAGGAGAGGGACTTGCTGATCAGTTCGGGTTCTGCTCCACTCTTCTCTGCCAGCTCAGCGGCGGTAATGGGACCATTGTGAGCGAGGGCGATGTCGAAAAGGTTCAGATCAACGGCGAGGCGGATGACTACTGGGTCGTAAAGAGACTGTCGTCGTTATGAGTATTTCCAAGATGAGATGAAATATGAAGAACGAGCATCTGGTAATGCTGTAAGGAAGACAATACCTACAAAAAACAGCCTCGTAAACTTTTCCAAGGGATTCTCCAGCGCAACGGTAAGCTTCTCCGCCGCCTGAAGTAGCGTCGCACGCTCCGCTTCCTCCAGACCCTCTGGTCCCTTCTTTGCGCATTCGAGAATATCCTGTGAGAGCGTCATGTTTCCTTACTTCTGTCGCGCTATCTTTACTGAACGACCAAATCCTTACACCCATGTGCTACTTATACCGCACAACTACGGACATCTGCCCAATGAGCAATATCGTCCACGCCGGCTTCCGACCCATCGTCACTCGTATGGATGATCCTTGAAGCATGTAAGACGGCGCTACCGTAAGCTTTGCTGTCAATAGCGCTTGGCGTGCTTTAAGTTCATCCATATCACAATGCAGTGCAGCACAGCCGTGTCGCTCCATTTCATTAGACCAATGAGAAAGTTAATCTCAGAATCAAGCGCATGTTACGTAACAAGTGTACGGCTACATGAGGTGCTTCGTTAGATGCGCCTGCAACCTTGGAATTGTGGGAAGGTAAGCAGCCTCAGCTCAGCCGCCCAGAGGCACTAAAGGGTGGAGGTACCTATTAGACAGCTAGGGCTGACAGCAGGGTGAAGACGTTAGGCTAGAACTGCTCAATGCTGCTGCATACATCGGCATCAAGCACCTTGTATCTCAAGGCTACCAATGTCTGTGTAGAAGCACGGAGATATCTTGCTAGGTGGAAGAATCCTGCCGAGATTTGAATCCTGCGCGGGTCAATGTGAGCCGGCTCGGCAAGCTCGCATCCTTGAACATCGGCTAGACTTCCTGTTTCCCCACCAACTCACTGCTCTGCATTACATGATCCGTATCTTAAAGGAACAGAGGTGTTGCTCCGTAGGAACTAATAACTAGTATAGATATAGTATAATTCAACGTTTTTCTCACAAGCCAATCCAACAGTGTTGGAATCTTGACTCAGTTCAAGCCCTCTTGGCTTAGTGGTAAAGCGTATCACTAGTATGACTTCGGTCAGCAAATGATAAGATCGCTAGTTCGATTCTGGCAGAGGGCATTGTTTTTTGTTGCCACCGTGTGCTTGATGGCCTCTCGACACAACGAGCCAGGTCGACTGAGCACTTTCGCTGTTTTCCAGTCTTCTGTAAGGGCGATTGATGCAGGCTGCAATCCGACGACAATACCGCTGCACAAGCTTGGGCAATGCTCTTCCATACTCGAATTTTGTTCTATAGATTTCCTGCCGTCTGGCACGTATGACTCGATATCTTGAGTTCACTCATATAATTGGCACCTTCTATCAGCTGGACGATAGTAAATCAAGATAGTCTCTTAGCCTATGCAACATCAGGGAGAGTTTACAGGAACTGGTACTAACCGAGTTTCAATCTCATCACCTTGCGTGTCTCCATCGATCTTGGGGTGCGGGCACCACTCTTCCGACTCGGAACGAGATATGTCAAAATTATGAGATATCCCTATAAAGGCTTCAACAGGCTGAGAGTCTCATCCTGAGTCAGCGGAAGGACGAGGTTACACTTTTTGGGCCCGGAAAGAATACTCAAAGTAACCAGCAATCTTGAATGAAGGGGAAGAAGCCTGTAGCCACTGGTTATGCGAAAGAGATACTGAAGACGCCGTCTGCAGAGATTCTGTGGTTACTTTCCGATGAACACGCGGGTGACTGGCACTGTCCGCTTGTTTCTCGTTCCATTGCTCCTCGATAACTCTCTACGACTGACTTGGCCCGCCCCCAACATAAGGGTACCACATTTTCACCCACGCCACATCCCCCGCCGAAGGCACCGTATTCTCTAGAATCCTATTCGTACCAACAACCTCTCCGTTGATCTTGACCAGCTTCAGTAGCGGGCACTTGGACGCGTCCGCATCACACGCTGGCTCCGCAAAAACACTCGAGTCGTACATCATAATTGAGTCGAGATCGAAACCACCTGGCTCATCGTGGACCCTTCCCCGAGGGTTCTTGGTGAACTGCGAGCCCATGAATTGGTACTTCTCAGCGAGCTCGCGGTCCTCGCAGAGCAATCTACGAGCTTCGGCTTCGGGGAGGTTTTCGGCAGCGACTGCTTTGGCGAGGGCACCGGCGTAGTCTTTGACGTTTGCGCAGTTATATACAACGTGATCGTCGCGGTCGTCGCGGACTTGCTCGTGGACCATGCCGAAGACGTGGCCGAGCTGCACACCATTAGCTGGGGATCATCTATGTGTATGTGCTGAGAAGATGGCTGCTCACCTCATGTGCAATCTCGATGGGATCCGCATCAACACCCAGAACCATTTGGTGTCGACCTTCCTCACTACTCAACGCATCATAACCAGTTGTAGCCCTCGCACCATCGAAAGTAGGATCAAGGAAGATTGCAAGCGTATCTGGATCGACTTTCTTGTTCCAATGCCCACCCTTGCCATGCTCATACCTCGTGTAACAGTACCTGCGCTTGCGTTTACCAGGTTCGCCGCCATCATTTGCCTCTTCCCACGAGATGCCATGGCCAGTCTGCGCGCTTGCTGGATACCCAAGCTTGTCAGCCCATATCTTCAGAGCGGGATTGAGCCTGTTGCAATGGAGGTAGTCGCGGTACACCTTCGTGGCGTAGCAGTATCTGACGATGCGAAGCTGCTGGCCGCCTCGAGTGACGTGAGGCCATGGCTGGGCGAGTCCGGCTTTGAGTGCGCTTGCGCTGCGAGGTGGGAAACGCGCTTGCTCGGCGAGAGCGTCGTGGACCATGGTAGTGTTTGCGGCTACATTGCAAGGTCCCCTGGCGCCAGCTTGGGAAGAACAAAAAAGGACCAGGCTGAGAAGGAGGTATAACACTCGGCGCATCTTAGATTATACCGTTGGAGTCTTGTTGAGTTGAGGTTGAGACGAACGAAAAACAACCAAACGTCCAGGCCTTTTCCAATACCCACTCGTGTATAAGGACTTGATGAGATATCAGTGAAAGACTAATGCGTGCCACATCGTGGTTGAAGTTAATGGACTTTCCGAGAAGGTGAAGGGAAGGCTGTGTGAAGGCGTTTGATCTTGGAGAGAGCATCTCATGCAAGCGTCGAGCGGATCTAGTCGCAATCATCACAGTCAGCGTTTAAGAAGTCTAGAAGGACTACACACGAAGTGCATTTATTAACTTGAGAGGCGTTTAAATGATGAATTGACGTATAGTCAATGGCTCAAACGACGCAGTACTAAGCAACGCCCTAGTGCTTCTAGTTTGCAATCCATGTTCTATGGACGACCGTAAACCATCGCTCCATCCGTTACTGATGTCAGTAGCCCATCCTAGATCCACTCAGATTGCAGACCTGGCTGCGGCCCTGAGCCTAAACCCTCAGTCTACCCAAGGATACCACTTCTTCACCCACTCGATGTCACGAGGAGAAGGCACGGTATACGTCGGAATCCTCATGAGGCCAGAATTCCTGTCTCTCCCTTTGACGTACTGGAGGAGCGGGCACGCAAGCATATCGGCTTTGCACTTTTGGCTAGCAAACACCTCGGTACCATAGAGCATAATGGACTGAACATCAAACTCGCCGTCTTCGATCTGGTAGCCTTTCACGCTCTTGACGTATTCTACGCCAAAGAAATCGTGCTTTTGGGCGAAATCCCAGTCTTCGCAGAGCTTGGTAGAGGCATCGCGTGCGTTCATGTTCTCTGCTTTCATGGCTCGAGCCAAGGCATCAGAGTAACCTTCGACGTTCTGGCATTGGTATAGGACGTAGTCATCACCTGAGGGGGTGTCAAAGGGGAACTATGGTGTAGTGAGCTAATGTCAAGAACTTACGGTGGCTCCGGCACATCTCATGTACCATGCCTAGCACATGTCCAAACTGCAACTTATTAGCTATACGCCAACTGACTAGCTGTTCCGTGAAGTACTTACCTCGTGAACGATTGTGTCAACGGTTACCGCACCGCCAAGTTTCATGTAGTGACGGTATGGCGTACTAGGGACGACAATATCATAACCAATCGAGGATTCGGCTGCGTTGGGATCTCCACCATGGTCGGATATCCAAAGAGTGCCAGCTTCCACCTTAGGATTCCAAGTTCCGTCGGCGCCAGCACAAAACTCGATTTGATTTTGAGGGTCTTTGGCCTCCAGAGAGGCAAGAGAGTGACCTCTATTCTTAGTGGGAAAGCCTCCAAGCTTATCAGACCAGACAGTAAGAGCATCTTGGACGCGACAGTGGAACTTGTCACGAGTAGCTTTGTCGGTATAGCAGTATTTGATCACCCGATATTTGTGATTCTGTCCGTACGTGACCAGAGGCCATGGTTGCCTGAGTTTGAGATTGAACGCAAATTCACTAGCAGCTCCACGCTGAGCTTGCTCTGCAATCGCATCGTGCACAATGATAGTGTGTTCTGAGATAGTAGTGCAATTGAATCCAGCGACAATGAGCGTCCAGAGCGCGAGCAGGCAAAGGCACAGAAGGATGCGCATGGTGGCATCCGGCAAGGTGGGAGTGAGTCAAGTGCAAAGAGTAGGCGTGAATGGAACGAGAGGCGAAATAGCAGCATCGAAACAGGAAGGAGCTGATGATCTTATCCCCATTATTTAGGTGATTTGATTATTAGACTATGCAATTTGCGGTAAGAACCCGCCTATCCTTTCCATCTTAGTCCCATGAACGGCCAACGAAGCCTGTGAAGTAGGTGAGCTGTCTTCTGCTTATATCAAGCACGCGGTTTGTGCTCTTACCTTCACTTGATAGTTACTGCTCGCACTCGAAACCAGTATGTCCACCTTACGGCGAGGCAGGGTACCACCTCTGAATGAATTTGGCATCACCATCTGAAGGATGAGTGGACTGCTTGATAAATTCAAGCTGATTCCTATCGATCGTACCTCCAACTTTCGCGTACTTCAGCAGCGGGCACTTGGTCTTGTCGGTAAAACAGCCACGGTCTGCAAAGTATGTGCTCTTGTACAGCATGATAGAGTCAAGGTCGAACGGCGCTGGTTCATCATGTGCCTTGCCACCTGGATCTTTGGTGTAAGCTCTGGCACCGAAGTCGTATTCACTGGCGAAAGCTTCGTCATTGCAGAGCTTTTGGTGCGCATCTGCATGGCTGAGCTTCTTCTCGACTCGAGCGCGTGCGAGAGTTTCGTGGTAGTCTTCGAGATATTTGCATTGAAACAACACGTAGTCATCGCCTAGAATGTTGTCAACACTGAGAAAAAACACGGTACAACGACCTACGATCATGTCGCTGCTGCTCGTGAACCATGCCGAACACTGTGCCTGCGTTAGCTTGCATCGGCCTGTGGGTTCACTGACTGACCGTGTCCAAACTAGAATCTGTTAGCAGTATCCTAGCCACGCACGTAACTTTGACTTACCTCGTGCGTGAGCTCATCGACCGCGATATGAGGACCAAGTTTCATGTGGTTGTAGCCCGCCGCGCCTGGCTCGCTCTCTCTAACATATCCGACCATAGCAGCCCCACCATCTAGGCGACTGTGGTCGATATTAATCCAGAGAGTGTCACCGGGCACATTCTTGTGATCCCACTTTCGATCCGCGTCAAAGCAATACCTAGGTTGGCGTTTTGAGGGGTCTTTGTTGCCGTCATGGAGTTCTTCCCAGACAAGGTTGGTTGTTCCTTTGAAAGGTGGAGAATCAAGCTTCTCTCTCCACCGCTGCAGGGCGTCCCTGACGTAGGGGCAGTCGAAATAATTTCTGACCTCTTCGTTGCTGTAGCAGTACGTGACCACCCGAAGCTTTCGTCCATTTCGCTCAACCTCAGGCCAAGGATGCGCAAAGCCGGCTTGAAGATTGCTAGCAGCTCCGTGCTGCACTGGCGCAGTACCCACATCGGATACCATGGTCACATTTGACCGGACCGTACATTCGGAGCCGGTGCGGCGGGCGACCGAGAAGGGCAGGAGAGTAAAGAGCCCAAGACAGAAGAAGGACATCCAATGCATCTCGAGTGTGAGGTTGTTGTGAGAGAAGACGCAAGGAGGTAGGTGAAAGAGCAAGCGTAAGCTGCGAAGGAGAAACTTTATAGGGAAGTGGGGTGGGAAACTTAAGTGAAGGCCCTTCTGGGTGGTGCTCAAGGACAGTCTGGCAGCGAGCGCTGATTTTCATCGACGTTGAATGAGGAAAGAGCAAATAGGCTCGCGCGGTGATATTGCGCCCTGCTACAGCATAAAGACGCCGTGCATCTCATACGCTTCATCTCGTGAGCTTCCAACGCTGCTTAGGCAACAAAGGTTAACCATCACCTGAACATCGCAGCCGTGATTAAGAAGTTGAACTTTTGATTACGCGCGCGTACACGCCTAAGCCTACGCCTCTCAATGCATTTGCAACGCCGCACCCGAGGTCTCACGACCATCATCATCTACAAGTCCCAAGTCCATAGCAGCCGTGCGTATTGTTCAAACATCTAGTCTAATGTATGTCATGACAATGCGTAGAAAAGTCTCTTGCAGACCTGCAGGTCCTCCTTCTCATCTTGATGAGATCATGTTTTCGCAAAGAATGATAACACTTAGTAATCATGCTTCGTTCGTGTTAGTGGCTTAGATATCAGAAGAGATGATCCAGTGCGTGATATCTAATCACCATGAATGTGGATTTCCTTGACATCCTCATCGTCAACGCCAGACGCAGGTTGGAAGGTGTGCAGAGGCGTCGATGCCCCAGGGTAGGTTGTTGTGTCATCGCCGAAATCCTCCAACATACGCTCCTGTAAATAATCGCCGCTGTCCGAGCCCAAAGCGGGTGCGTTAGACGAGGCATCGTCTGAATCGTTTCCGCGAGCTGAACCGATGGCGTTGAAGCTCCATTGTGGTTGGTCGAGGTAAGCAGGAGCGTAAGGGCCGCCCATGTTACCCTCAGTGTCGACACCACTGAAGTTCTCATCATCTCCCAGTGTTTCATCGTCGTAGTAATCGGGTGGGCTAACTCCCTCGAGTGTCTCGGGACCTGCTCCTTTCCTTGCTAGGCTCCCTTGAGGGATTGCGGCTGCCGAAAGGGCTGAGCCATCCCCGCGCAGGACTCCTGCTCCCGCTCCTACTGCGCCAACCCTCGACGATCCATTGCGGGACGAGCCGCCGAGGCGCGAGCCATTTCCCGCCGGTGAGCGCGATCGATTTTCTGTGTCAGATTCTTCATCAGAGCCGGCTTCGATGTCCTTTTGAACAATCTTCTGGAGAGACTCTGGACCTAAAGGGGAGCTGGAACGGCGGCGGTAGAACAACAGGTACGCTGCCTTGGTCACAGCATCCTGACCTGAGGATCGTGACACAGAAGAGTCTGCTTGAAATTAGTAGACGCTCGGTAGCTGAGTCGAGAGACCATATGCATACCATTGTAATTGTACCACTGCTTGTCGAAGAAATTTTGAGCAGTGGCGGTGTAATGACCTCCACCAAGTCCTCCAAAGTGGTTGTCGACAGCGAACAGATCGTACACAAGTCCTTTATCCTCTGGGAATCCTACCTTGCCAGTGAGGTCGAGACCTTCCACTGGAAAGTCAACTTTGTCGTCGATCTTGTCTCTGAAGGACCGGAAACCACTAAATCTTTTCAAGTGAATGATCAGGATATCAGGAACTGTCCAGATGTCGAGGGTCTTTGTCGCGCGACGCATTTCTTTGCAGTTGCTGCAGTACCATGGGTTGTCTTCGGACAGTGTCTCGCTCTTCGAAGTCTCTGTAAGGCATTCGTCCAACGTAATCCCACTCTTCTTGCGAGCGATGCGCTTGGCCTTCTTCTCCTGGATCTCAGGATCGTCGAACGTCTCGATCGTCTTCGTGACCTCCATGCCACGGGAGTCATCGGCATTGCGGCCGCCAAAAAGCGCATCGAAGGCCTCAGAGTTCCACTCTAGCACAATAGCTTCTCCAAGACGGATCAGTCCCTCATTTTCGTCATCAGGGTCGTCTGGGAACATTGGCTGATCTGGCACTCTAGCCTTCTTCGGCTTCCAGTTCTTGTTATTTTTGTGCTTGCGTTCCAGCCTGCGCTCGTGCTTCATAGCCTTCTTACTCTTCTTCTTCTGTCGTCCACCCTTCATAGGCTCAGAAGGCTCGACAAGCTCGATAGATGGCATCTCTTCGTCGCTACTGACGTTTGCTTCTTCGATAGCTGCATCAGTGTCAAGATCAGTATCAGCAGCCGATTGCGGGGAGTTCCCATCCGCTTCGCTTGACGACTCGCTGCCTGCGCGGGAGGACTGTTCAGAGTCTGCTCGCTCCGATGGCACCGGGAGCCGCTTGGAAATGGGGTCAAGAGCCTTTTGAGGGTCGACCGAGTTCCAGCCAGTGGGCACGAAATCGCTACCCTTTCGAGTGTATTTCATCTCAAACAGCTGCCTAAACTCTGGGCTGATGAAGCTGTCAGCCTTGAGAACATCCGGAATATTAGTCTGGTCTGCAATTCCCGTAGCAGAGGCCTCTGCATCCGTCATTGTGACTTCAACCATATCCTCGCCTTCGATGGAGCCGTCCTTGACACGTGGATCGCCGTTGGGTAGAGCATCCTCTTCAGTCGTCACTACAACGTCCGACCCAGGGCGAGATTGCTCGGAAGAACCTCCACTGAGTTCTGTAAGAATGGGTCGAGTAGTAGACTGGGCGACCTTTGTAAGCACTTTGCGCAGGATAGCATCATAGTCTTTCGCTTCCTCACGGCTTACAACAATGTGGAACGGCCACAGAGCCATCGCGTATGATGAACTCCTGTATGTGGATGCACTTGGGCCCCTATGGAACACGGGAACCAATACTCTATCGTGCAGTGGCGACGCCGAGTTGGGTATGTCCTCGTCAGAAGACTGGGACATGAAGCTCCTATATTTGGACTTCTTCTTGGGAGCCGGCCAGTTGCTGGGGGCTTGCTCAAGTTCGTAGAGGTAGATGTCGTCGCGGCTTGTGATGTTGCATTCGGATACTGTGGCATCGTCGTTCAAATGGCGGTAGAACTTGTGGCTGTACACCTCGGAAGCCATCAGTCGGTTGGCCTTCACACCGCCAAATCGCTTGCCGACATACTCCTTCAACGTCTTGATGGTAGCGTTCTTGTCGATATCAACCTCGAGTTGCTGCATCTTGCCGTACAGTGGCACATATGTAATCTTGTGTGTCCAGGATTGCTCAATAGGTAGTTGCAAAGTCAGCTGGCTATACGGATCGAACGTGATGCTGACTTTGTCGCATTCTGGGCAGACCATGGTGTTCTTATAGAAGCCGTTGAACAAGTCTGTTGAAACGGAGTCGTTGCGCGCGCGGTAGTTTGCTCGATAGATCTCACCCAACTGCTTCATTGCTTCTGGATCGCGGTGTGTGTTGTCGTCCGAATCTGGGTTTTCTTTATAAGGCTTGGTGATAATACGGTTGAGGTCCTCGTGAAGCGCATCGATGAGCCAACTCAGAAATTCTTGGGAATCTTGCTGCCCGTAACCACTGAACAGACTATTGGCTCTGCCGAGAGTTTGTTTGAATTGCTTCGGCGAGAACGATGAGGATCCGTTGACGCTATAGATGCTGTTGACCAGATTTGCGTACACGCTTGCGATCTGTCCCTTGTAGCCGATAGGGTTGACCTTGTTCACTTCTCTCTCCCACTGGTTGTTGAGAAAGTACAAGCTGAGCTCTTCTACGCTGCGTAAGCATTGCAGAGCCGAGTTCATGTAGCAGGTGTTTCCCAAATTCGTCAATCCGGTTTGCCCGCGAACCTTGCCACTGCGTGTCCTTCCTCGCGTGAGTGGACCACCTGTGGGTGTGCTTCTGCCACTGGTGTTACCGCTCTGGAGGCCTTCTCTAAGCTGCGCGGCTGTCTTGTACTTTGTTGGGGCCGGAGTATCCGAGACGTAGTCGCCCTTCTCATCGGCTTCCTCGATCACAATCACCTGGTCTTGTGTAAGGCTGGCAGTGTCAAGTGTTATCGACGGGTTAGAATCCTCATTGGCCTTCTCGTCCTTTCCTGTCACTTGCTCGCGCCCCGTACCAATAGCGAGGCTGATGAATCTCGCAGTGTCCATGATCAATGGCAAGTGCTGTGTTTGTTCCCCTGCCACGGGAGACCCGCCGCGCGGCGAAGCATCGGGCGTGAGCATGCCAGATGGTTGTGACTGCGACTTCGGCTGAGGCTCATCGGAAGGGGCATTATCGAGTATCCTCCATACACGGACATTGTTGTTAACGTTAATCCCAGCAGCCTTTTTTGCGATGTTAAGAAATTTCAGATAGTCGTCGCTCCTACTAGCGACGATGTGTTGTGCAGGCCTTGCCTCTTCGGTGGGTGTAGCTGCAGCCTTGCGGACCTTGCGGATAGTGAGGATAGGCGGATAGATCTCCCACAGAAGGTTGGAGCTGCTGCCTTCGGGCGCAGTGTCGTGCACATAACGCCGTATGACGGGGCTGCCCGCCTTGAGGCCATACCAGCGGATGACAAGCTCCCAGGCTTTGGCAGGTAGCACTTCGAAGCTCTGGTGCAGTAGCAGCCCCTTGCGCAGAGGTATAAAGTCCGCACCGTTCAGGTCGACCAAGGGTGTTCTCATAGCCTCAACATCCACAAGTCCGGAGTTGTCTACTGGTCCGATTGGGCCTTCGGTGGCTTCTTTGCTGAATTCTTTCGGGTTGTTCTTTCCCTCTGATGTCCGCGCAAAGACTCGTTCCAGCCAGGCTTCAGACACAACATAACCCTCCTGGCCCTCCTGGAGCTCACTGCCGCTCATAGCCATGACAGTGGCAACCTGTTCGTCGAGGCTGGGCAGGTCTGCCGGTGGTGCAGGCTCTGAGCTGCCGCTGTCGTCGGACGCCTCTGCCATCTCGACTGAGGTTGCGCGGGCGCTCCGCTGCAGAGTGGTGGCAGCAGGGAGCGGTTTGGTGGGCCGCGGGCTCGACTGTCCGCTGCCTTGACGCGAGTTGTTTCCGGTGGGCGCGTCGACGTCCATGTTGCCGGCATCGTCCATGTCCGAGTGCAGACGTTTTGCAGGCGAAGAGGCACGGTGGGCGGGGCGCTGGCCTTGGTCAGACGAACCCATGCGCGTGCGGTCGGACGAGTCGGTCATGGAGCTGTCGGTGCTCTCGAGCGTGAGGTTCGCGTACGCCTCACTCGGCGAGCTGGCGCCCGGGGCGATCTGCTCTCCCCGCACACTCGGCGTGCTGCTGTTCTCCTGCGAGGCTTCTTTGACCGCTTCCTTCATGTGGGGCGGCAGAAAGCGCGGCGGTGGTGAAATGGATGGGTGCGGGGACGACCGAGGCGATGCAGCGGGCGAGCCTTCATTCGACGACGGCGAGGATCTGCGCAGGCCGGTTTGCGACTTGCTTATTTGCGCGGCGGTCACCGTCTTCCGTTTCTTGGTGGAGGCCGTTGTGAAGCTCTGAGGCCTGCCCGGAGCCTCGATAGCTCCAAGACAGACAAGGCGGGCAAAGAATGGTGGATGTGGGTGAGGAGCGTGCCGGCGCCAGAGCGGTTGACCGAGAAAGTGAGGCCGGGGGCGGTGTATGGGTAAGCGCAGTCGGCGGTGTAGTATGAAAAAGAAACCGCACTCCAGCGCTCCGTCACCGCACTCAGTTTGTCCCGGCAGACGATACATGCGCTAATCACCAGCCTCGCTTAGCACCGCAAGGCTGAACCACCCATGCAGGTGAATGTCTAGCTCCACGTCACGACGACCCTCACAAACCAACGGTTTGACACTTGACAAGTGTGACAATGTTGATTATGTGTGCCCGAGGCCGTGCTCAAGCTGATTGCTGTTATTTTGCAGACCCTGGTACCGGACCGTGTGTCACGGCAGTACTTTTTCAATCTGCAGCAGATAGACCCACGGCTGCATGAAGGACTCCTGCTTCCATGAAACAAACTAAGCATACAAGATTGCAGTCATCGGCATGTTACTGGCACAAGTGAGGTTGAGAGGTTGAATATCGTATCATTGTTATCATCAGCGTTATATGCTGTTGTGAACGTCAGTGCTGTAACTGCGTAACTTCACTTCGACCCGCTTTTGAGCCACGCAAAGGCAGAAGCACCGCCGACAGGATTGGAAGAACGTTGTTTGGCCACAGGTGGCCGATTCTCGTCCTTCTCGCTAGACACTGTGCGGCTCAGAGACGGTGCAAATGCCGACTCACCATCATCCTTCCTCTTGCCGTCATCAAAAAAACGTGACTGTCCAGTCGAAGCCGCAGCGGTTAATGCAGAGAACGTCCGCGAAGACGACCTGGACGGTCTCAGCACTTTAATCTCACGGCGCGGCTGACCGGACGGAGTCGCTGTGGTTTTACCCACATTCGCCCAGTCCAGTGCGCCGCTGCCTGTCTTTTCGTTTGTATCGCGTCGCCAGCTGCTGAGCATAGCAGGAGACGGCCCGGCGCGTTGGGATGCAGCAACAGAGCTCGAACATTGCGTGTCTTTGGAGTCAGACCGGCTGAGCGTTGTTGGCACAGACTGCAGCCGCTGTTCGAGGCTCCTCCGCCCACTAGAACCGCCGTCGTCAGAGCTAGCTGCCGTCACAATTTCCTCGGCCTTGTGCATAGTGGTATGCTCTGTCTGGCTTGAGTCGACGAACTTCACTTTGGGTTCAGCTGTCGTAGGCGGGCCGGCTACTGTACTTCTTGACGACGGGCTTGGTTCAATGATGTCGTGAGCTCCGTGTGAAGTAGATAGCGATCTGAAAGCGGCCTCATCTTCAGGACGTACGAGTGGAACCTGGAGCTTGCAACGGTCGTCATCGTAGATCAGCAGCTGGTTGATAGAAAAAAGTATATCGGCATTGTGCGCTCGAAGTAAGTCGCTGCCAATGAGGATCTGGATGGCCTTAGGCCTAGACTTATCGTAACCATCGATCACATTGAAATCAACGGTGATTGAGGGAAGCTGTGGAGCAGGACTGTCAGAGTGCACAGAGGCCGAGACAGGCACGGCTTCCGGGAGGTACACCGTTAGCTTGATCTTTCTCGTTCCGTCGTCGTTTTGATAGATCTGGTCCTGAAATCCAAGGTCGTCGATAAGATGCAGATCCAGATAGGACGTATGCGAGCCGGTACATATCGCAGCATACAAGAGGGTATCATGTTTAAAATTAGTGTTGAGCCAGCAACGTATAATAGAGGGCACAGGGCCAAGGATGAACAGGCCAGGTGCCAGACCCGGAACTTCCACTGGTGTTGCTGGACCGTAACTTGTGAGGCTGTTGGCTCGTCCTGATATGACCGAGTGAACAGACTGGCCTGCCGAACTTTGTCTGCCATCGGATTTGTGGGAGTAGCTGCGCTCGCTCAATGCATGTCCGCCGAGGCTACTGCCAGAGCGGGGTAAGAGATCCAGCGAGGTTCTCGATGCGTGTGCCCAGTGTCCGTGGTTTGCTGTTTCGTCAAAACGAACACTGTTGGCGCGCGAGGTCGTCCCCACTCGTCTGGGCTCATCATCAGCGTCGAGCTGGAGGTTACCGATGAGATTGCTTGATTGGTCGTCATCGAAGTTGGAGAAGTGCTCGGCCGTAGGCTGCTGTAGGGGAACTGGCAGTAAATCAGTATCACGTCGGCAACCCAAGCAAAGTTAGCGTACCTTGCTGCGGGGTACCACCGAGTACTGAGGGAAACGGCGAAGATGTGCCCCATACGTTCTTCAGGCGGGAATCATCGTCCTGTTTACGTTCCAAGCGGGCGACACGATCTGTGAGCTCAGCTTGAGCTTGTTGCACTCGCAGCATTTCGCCTTGAAATCGCCAAAAGTCGTCGCGAGGCTGGAATGCTACGCTTTCTGGATCCATACCTTCCGGACGCTCATGCCTTGAGGAAGATGCCCAAAGTATGAAGACCCGTCCGGTCACTGTCACTCCCCCCTTCTAAATGACTCCCCTCCCTGTGATCGGCGGCTCCACCACTCCTACCGCCACTAAATCTCATCCGACCTTGTGTACCCCTGTCGTACTCTTTTTCGTGCTGCGTGGTGTTCCGTGGTGTTCTAGATGAACAGGATGTACGTGATAGCCGGAAAATGTGCAAAGCCCCTGGTCCGTTCGTTGCAGATGAATTCAACGGGTAATTCAAGCCAGGGAGTGGCGTGTATGTGGCGCTGCAAGCTCGGGTCGTGGCTCTGTAGTGAGTGAATGCGGCTGGGACTCGAGAAAAGTGGCAGGCCTACGAACAGGCAATCGCGCGTATGCCAGTAGTCGTAACTCGTCTCGTTTGGGGCGTGATTCCAAGTATGGGAGGAAGGTGATTGGAAAAGTTTTAAGAGCGTGTCGTTAGGGCAAGTTCGTAGACTGCGGTGTTGTCACGTACCTACTGGTACTCGTGGTTTGTTTGGAAGCACGCCAGAGCTAGCTCATTGCGCCAGGTGCGGCGGGGCGACCCACGGTCACCGCATCATCACCACGATCGCATTCATCGTGCATGGTCGTTACAGCTCAGCACCAGATATAGTCTAATATTCTATCTTCTACTCAAGAGATTTCTAAACTTGGGAGGCATTTGATGCTGTCCAAGCAGCCCAAGCTTCTTCATCGTTCCACCCTGGGAGCGGCGTTGGAAGCTTCTCTGCTACCTGATCGGGCCACACCTCGGCAATGAGCTTTGTCAATTCTTGATACAGTATCTTGTAGCCTGCAGGGTGGAAATGAAGGCCTAAGTGTAGAGTTAGTACGAGTGACTATTACAGCTCCAGATTTGCTGCTACTTACCATCATACATCAACTCGACCAAGGCATCGTTTTGCGTTGCTTCGAGCGAACCTGGAAGGAGGTCTCCGACTTTCCAGGCGTCGATTTGGAAGTTGGTCTTTGCCATGAAGGCCTTCCACAGATTGACGACGGGCAGGTTGAGCTTTGCGCCGAGCTCAACGACCGCATCAGCGTACTCCTTGGTCGTGGCTGCCGTCCTGGTGACCGCTCCATATCCCTTCTCTTGATCTCTCGGCCACCAGAGATGCTCATTGATCGGCGGGGGAGCGATCAGGATTATACGAGGGTTGTGGGCCACAATCTGCGGATGCAGGATGATTTTCTCTAGGTTGGCCTTGTACTCGTCCAAAGGAATGTGCTGCTTATTAGGAGCATCCGGAAGGGAGGCATCGTTGGCACCGAAAAATACAGTCTAGGGTCGTCAATCAAAGGTCGACCAGATGCAAACTGTTTGTGGTACCAAAAAGCGAATCTTGGCCTGCTCTGGAGGACGAATGAGGCTGGGCAGTACGCTGAGTGCCTGACGAGTGTTGTAGCCGCTGTACAATGTTATTATCCCACACGTTAAATGCTACAGTCCCAAGAGGCGTACCTGAAGCCGCGATTGACTACGTCAAGCCGTCTTATATAGTCTGCAACGGTCAGCATGCAGGGTCATGCAGATGAGCCTCAGTACTGCCGGAGAAATTCGGTAACAGTATCGATGTCCCAGAAATGCCATCACGTACCGGCCTGAAGTGCTGCAGAGAAGCCGAATCCTCTCTCCTGATTGAACGAGTCCTGGGTGATCGAATCACCAAACAGGAAGAACTGTTCATATAGAGCTGGCTGCAGGAAGCGTCAGGCAAGATGTGCGGCAGTTGGACACAAAGCTGACCACTCACCATGTCGATCGGTCATCCGACGCGACGTCGAATCTCTGGGCGTCGTCAAAGGTATCACAAGGGTAAGGTGGTCCGTGAAAGTAGTGCTTAGCACCGTCAGTCTGTCTGTGCCTACTCTTGAATGTTCTGAATAGTGCCCAGACTACACTATGAGAAAGTAGCGTTGATATATGCACTTCTTGTAAGATGCAGACGGACAAACTCCAAACGAACAGAGCGACGGTTCGTTACCTCCGGTGCAGTTACTCCGGCACTGTAGACGGCAGACGAGGCCAGGTAGTGGGGTGTACTTGATGCCCCCTACCTGTCATTGGTCATTTCCACCGCGGACGCACCTTGCTGTCTCAGCGTTAGCTTCCCAGCACTGGACCCTGAGCTCATTCAACCCATGACGATAGCCGCGTGGTGAGAGTCACGCGCTTACCGCCGAAACAACATAGCAATGCACGCCTCGGCATTAGGCAAAATCAAAGGATTCTCCATGCTTTTCCGAGTCTCCACAGCGCGAAGCGTGGTGAGGAACTTCGGCCTTGCTACATCCAGCACAATCTGCCAAAGATAACGCGTCTTTACTGCTGTTTTGGAAACAGTAGGACAGCCGAGAGTGGCTCCGTGGCTCCCAAAGTTGTGGGGACGGATGCCCAGCTTGAGCCCTCCACGACACCGCCATCTTTTTCAGATGACCTTGTAGCTGCCTCGAAACGGCGATATGTCTCTAGGCGCCCCCGTCATAACAGTCTGCTCCTCCGTACTTGCTCCCTCGCACACAAACTTTCGCCCACTATGCCCAAGTCAATGAGGTCCTATCGTAGTGTCGAGGACTATAATGTCGACGGCGAGGATAGTGATGCCGCCGAACAACGTGAACGCGCCGACACAATCAGCAGCACGACGCCCACGTCACCAGTAGCCTACCGTCAGCGCCCGATGCGAGGCTCAGAGACCGACCTCACCAGAAGCGGCCTGTCCGAACGATCCGCGCTGCTCGGGCACGCACATGGCTCGAGATCGTACATGAGCGTGCCGGCGAGCATGCCCGGCACCCCGCGACCGGGCACGAACCGACACAACAGCGGACTGCCCACCGGCACGCGCATGAAGAGCAGAGCCGGGTCTTTCAGCCACTCGTTCAGTCAGCGACTCGTGAATGCCTTGGGTGAGCGCAGGGCGGGGCTGGATGAGAGCACGCAATCTGCCAGAACAACTCTATGGCAGGACAACCGAGTCTGGTACGATCAGTTCACCTCGACTGATTGGGTCCACGATAACATCGCGGACGCATACCGAGTAAAGGCACTGAGGAGCCGCAAGGACTTCAGAGGGCGTCTAGCAGCCTGGTTCGACGGTGCGCAGGGCTGGATACTAGTAGCCATCATCGGTGTGCTCACGGCTATATGCGCCTACTTTGTCAACACCACTGAAAGCACCATCTTTGACCTGAAGCAAGGCCACTGCACGAAGAGTTGGACATCTAGCCGCAAGACGTGTTGCGATGGAGCCTCGATTTGTGACGAGTGGGTGCATTGGTCCAAGGTCTTTCGCAGTGACAGACTCGATGTGGTGCACACCCAGTTCGGTTTTTATGTCCTGTCGGTGATTGCACTGTCCATGGCATCGTGCCTGTTGACGCTCACCACCAAGACCGTCATTCCCTCCACCATCTCGCTCTCCACGCTTGACGAAAATCTAGGAGCAGAGGACCTGCGGAATTCACACCACCAAGACGACGATAACCAGAAGCGCAGCACGAGCCCTCAGACACAAATCAACGAAGCCCATATTCGACCGCCGATGGTCTACTACTCTGCTGCGGGCAGTGGAGTCGCAGAAGTCAAGGTCATATTGAGTGGTTTCGTTCTCCACGGATACCTGGGATTGCGCACACTGATCATAAAGACTCTCGCGCTGATATTGAGTGTGGCGTCTGGCCTGAGTCTCGGAAAGGAGGGACCGGTGAGTGAACCACATCAACGACACAAAGGCTTTGCTAATGGCATGGTGACAGTATGTGCATATTGCTACATGTATTGGCAACATTGCGTGCCGTATCTTTTCCAAGTACAGCGACAACGACGGCAAGCGCAGAGAGATGCTGAGTGCAAGCGCTGCCAGTGGTGTAGCTGTTGCTTTCGGCGCCCCGATTGGTGGTGTGCTGTTCAGTCTGGAGGAAGTGAGCTATTACTTCCCTTCCAAGACGCTCTTCAGAACTTTCTTTTGCTGCATTGTAAGTTATTCATGGCAACATATGTCATTTGCTGATTGTTGCTAGGCTGCTGCACTCTCGCTGAAATTTCTGGATCCCTACGGCACGAAGAAGATTGTACTGTTCGAAGTCCGCTACCACCTTGACTGGAAGTTCTTCGAGCTTGCCACATTTGTCTTCACCGGTTTCGTTGGCGGTGTTCTGGGCGCTTTGTTCATCAAAGCCTCACGCATCTGGGCGCGGACTTTCAGACGCATTCCAATTATCAAGAAACACCCCCTTCTGGAGGTGTTCCTTGTCGCACTTGTGACTGGTCTCATCAGCTTCTGGAACCGCTACACCAAGCTCCCAGTTACTGAGCTACTTTTCGAGCTGGCGAGCCCATGCGACACCTATACCGACTCTGGAGACGGCCTGTGTCCGACGAAAGAGCATATACCCTCAGTGCTATGGGTTCTTTTCCTCGCTTTCGTGATCAAGGCTGGTTTGACTGTGATCACATTTGGTATCAAAGTGCCTGCAGGTATCTACGTGCCGTCCATGGTTGTTGGGGGTCTCGCCGGACGTTTCATCGGTCACACCGTCCAGCTTTTTGCGCTCCGCTTCAGCAATCTAGGAGTATTTGGCGAATGCGTACCGGAGGGTCCACCCGGATCGTGCGTAGTACCTGGCGTGTACGCTCTGGTGGCAGCCGGCGCAACGATGACTGGTGTTACCCGACTAACAATCACGCTCGCGGTAATCCTCTTTGAATTAACCGGCAGCCTCGACCACGTCCTCCCCTTCTCGCTCGGCATCCTAGTCGCCAAATGGACAGCCGATGCCATTGAACCACTGAGCATCTACGACCTCCTCACCGACATGAACTCTTACCCCTTCCTCGACAACAAAATCCGCCCCATCTTCACCTCGGAGCTGGCCGACATCACCCCCCGCGTACGCCCCAACCGCATCATCGACATCTCGGAAGACTCTCTGATCCCCGCCACCGAGCTGCGCGTGATGCAGCAACTGCTCCAAATGGCAGGCGAGCTCGACGGCGGCGTCCCGATAGTCAAGCACGGCGTGCTAGTGGGCCTGATCCCCGCGCCGGATCTCGAGTTTGCCCTCGACAAGCTCGACAACGAGGAGAACACGCTGTGTCTCATGTCGCCCCAGGTCGACTGGGCTGCGGGCCGCGAACCCCACGCCGCAAGCGACGACGGTGGCGCGTCCCAGAGCGACCCCAGTGACTTTACGCCCTACATTGACCCGGCGCCGATTGCGCTCGATGTGCACTCCCCGATGGATCTGGTGTATGAGTGCTTTGTCAAGCTGGGGCTGCGGTACATTTGTGTGCTGAGAGATGGAAAGTACGCTGGTTTGGTGAGTCGTCTCCCTCTCTTTTTTTTTCTTCTTCTTTCCGTCGAGGTTGATGTGCTGGTGCTGACGGTGCGTGCAGATCCATAAGAAGCGGTTCGTCAAGTACATGAAAGAGCTCGAGCTGGAGGAGAAGAAGAACCACGAAGTTTGAACTTGTACCGTCTAATTTGGCGATGCATTCCTTGGGAGATTCGTTTTCTTTTATTTTTCTCTCCTTTTCTGTACAAGACTGCATTAAACGGCATTGGCACTGGTGGTTTCCTTCGCTCGTTGCATACATGGCATCACAGCTTGCATTTTCACGATATCCCGCATTGCAGGCATTTGGGGCGTTTTTTCTTTGTATTTTCTGACTTGGCCGTAGCTACATGTACGTAGATTGGCTCATTTTGCAAGCTACACATTCGCTGCTTCACATGACCACACTTCTATGCTGAGTTGAACGAATTGCTGGTTTGTCAGATTATTGGGTAGTGTTGTGTTTCTTGCTACCGCCGCGCACTCCACAGCTGGTCGATGACCTGGAATACTGCCGTGACGTCGCGAATCGTCTGCTCGTCGATGCGCTGCCCGAACCGCCGCTGCATCTTGTCCGGATGCCACCGCACGCGCTCCGCCTTGAGCAGCGCGGTGGCATCTTCTTTCCACGCGGGCGCGGCGCGCAGGAAGCGCTCGATCTCGGCCTTGCCGACGTGTCGCGGGGTGCCGGATAAGACGGGCCAAGGAATCAGGTCCGCAACGGTGGCATGGGTGTCCGTATCCGCGTCCGCAGTACCAGATGGTGCAGTGGAACTGCTGCTCAGCTTCGCCCACTTGGCGGTATACCGGTCCCAACTGGCGGCAGCTTCCTTGGCGCGCTTCCTCTCCTCGCCGCGGCGCAGACTCTCTTCCATGCGTGCCCTGATGCTCTCTCTCTCCTTCTCCTCCCGCCCGCCCTCCTCCTCCCACTGCTCCCGCTGCGCCTTCCTCTCCCGCCGAGCCTTCTCCCTCTCCTCACGCTCCTGCACAATGTGCTGATGCGTCTTCTCCCACATCTTGGCGCGCACGTACTCGGCATACTCCTCCTCGCTCATGCGTTCCAGCTTGCCGTCTACGCCGGGTCGCGACGTGGGGTAGATGTTTATAGGCTGGCCGTAGACGCCTTCCCAGTACGCGGCGCCTTCGTCGTCGGCCAGCGCGTCGAAGAGGGACTCGCGGAAGGTCTCTGCGTCTGCGGAGGGGGAGGGGGCGTCGAGGTCGTCGAAGAGAGATTCGCGGTGCCGCGAGGAGGGGTCGTAGTAGGAGCCATCAGCAGTCGAGGTGGGGTGGCGGTCCGAGGCGTGGTGTCTGTGTTTGCGCCGCGAGGAGCGGTGGGAGCGGCTAGAGGCATCGTCGTCTGAGCGGTGGCGCTTTAGGGAACGGTGGTCACGGGGACTGTCATCGTCTGCGCGGTCGTGTCGTCGTTTGCGGCGCGAGGATGAGGATTTGAAGTGGAACTTGGAGGGTTTGGCTGCCGTGTACGTGTCGGTGGCGGAGGCATCGTCAGCCCGGTCCTCCATGGTGAGGACTATGGTGTAGTAGTGTCCAGTTGTGCATGAGGTGTTGACTGCGCTGGCTGCGCTGGCAATGTCAGGCGGATGCGAAGCGTGGGCGCAGTCTTGGAGTCAAAAGAAAGGCGGAGGTGGTGCGGGCAAGCCATCATCTCACTGGTCGCGCGCCAGGCTTGGCATGTAGCCAACTTGGGCCCGCATCCCGCGACCACGACACGCCCATTCCACACACACCATGTCATTCAAGTTCGGCCTCAATGTGAAGAACAAACTGGCAAACGGGCCCGCCAAGCCCGGGCTCGCAAAAAAGAAGAAACCCCTCCTTGGTGACGACGATGACGACGACGCCAAAGGCAAGGGCAAAGCAAAAGCCGCAGACTCCAACGTGCAAGAAATCAGCGACTTCAACTTCGACTCGCTCGCCTCGTCCTCATCCGCGCCCTCCAAAGCCGCCGCCCCGAAGCCCAAAAAGGGCGAACCCCCAGCCCCGCCAACCAAGAAGCCAAAAGCCAAAGAAGACGACCCAACCACCATCGGCTACTCCGCCAGCGCCCTCGAAGCCGAGCAGCGCGCCCTCGAAGCCGCCCAACAGGACGCCACCCTCTACGACTACGACTCGGCCTACGACGCCCTGCATGCGCGCCAGGCTGCCATCGCCGCCGCCGCGCGCGAAGACGCCGCCGCCCGCAAGCCAAAATACATCGACGCACTCTTCTCCGCGTCGGAGCAGCGCAAAAAGGACCAACTCCGGGCGCGCGACAAGCTGCTCGCCCGCGAGCGCGAAGCCGAGGGCGACGAGTTCGCAGACAAGGACGCCTTTGTGACAGGCGCATACAAGGCGCAGCAGGAAGAGGCGCGGCGCGCCGAGGAAGAAGAGCGCGTGCGGCTTGAAGAGGAGGAGCGCGAGAAAGCCAAACACGGCATGCAGGGCTTCCACAAGCAGATGCTGCTCGAGCAGGAGAAGCGCCACGCCGACGCCATGGCGTACGCAGCCGCTGCCAGCGCGCGGGGGGACACGATCGAGATGCTGCCCGAGAAGAGCGACAGGGAGGTTGCCGAGGAGGCCCGCGCGCAGGGCAAGGACGTCATCCTCAACGACGCCGGCGAGATTGCAGACAGACGCCAGCTGCTCAGCGCGGGGCTGAACATTGTCGCCAAACCCCCTAGGTCTTCTTTGGCGGCAGCAGCAGCAGCAGCAGATGCAGCGAAACCCGCTGTCTTGCCCCTGACATACCAGCCCAAGGCTGCGAAACATGCGCAGCGCGAGCGCCAGACCGCCATGGTGGCGGAGCAGATCGAGGCCGCGCAGAAGCGGAAGCGTGACGAGGAGGCCGCAGAGCAGCAGGCGCTGGTGGCCCGGGCGAAGAGCCGCAAGACCGAGGGCGAGATCAGCAGCGCCAAGGAGAGGTACTTGCAGAGAAAGAGGGAGGCAGCTGAGGCGAAGAAGGCAAAGGAGGCGCTAGGGTGAGGGAGGAACCGTGACGTGCTGGGATGAGGAAGGCACTGTGAAGTGCTGAGCGACGAGGAGTATGATACCCGGGACTGAAAAGGAGAGTGGTCCACGTGAAGTGTCGGGGACAAGAGAGAGACGTTCCGCGAGAAAGATTCTGAAATACATAACATTCTCCCATCACGAACTCGACGCACGGCACTTGAAGCGAGGGCAAGAGTCTACCCAACCAACCAAAAGCCCTCTAAGAACATCCAAAGTCTCCTCCACCCCCTTTCTTCTTCTTCTTCTTCTACTTCTTCTTCATCCTTTCTTCACTTCTCCCCCCGACCCCTCTCCAACCGCCCTCCTCATCATCTCAACCACATTCTCGCACCCCTCCCTCGTCACCCGCAGCACCCGCACCTCCTCGCGATCCTCTCCATAACACACCTTGCCCATCTTCTCGCACTCCCCAGCATGCATCAGAATCACCTGCCAGGCAAGCAGCTTCTCACCGTCTGGCACAACCAGCGCGCGCGCGGGCAGGATCCGGTCGACTAGGATGTTGCGCCAGCGGATGAGCTCGGGGTTCTCGCAGCCGGTGGCTTTGAGGTCGCGGATGAGAGAGAAGAGGGTGGATTGGGCGGTGATGAGTTCGTGCTGTGGAGAGAGAGTGTGTGTTAGTGGGGGTGGAGCAGGAACGGGGAAAAGGTTAAAAAGAAGGGCGTACCTCTGGCAGGTCTTCGGTTTCCAGACGTGTCAGCACGTCGTTGAGCAGCACGGCGCGGGCATGCGCGCGCTGGCGGGCTTCCTCGTGGATTCTGAACCTGGCGTGTTGAGTGTCGCACGCCTCGCACTCGCACGTCAGTCCCCACGCGGAGAGTTCGTCTTTGCGGTCTTGGGCGACGCTGTAGTACATATTGTCTGCAAAAGCGGACAGGGTCAGTTCCTCGCCGGCAGCGACGTCACGGGTCACATGGACGTTCATGCGGCTGAGGTTGCTGTCGAAGCTGGCGAAGCAGTTGGGCACGCAGGAGTGCCGGATGTGCGCGCGCTCGATGAACAGGCCCGTGATGGGGGTGCCGCGAGGAAGGGAGGAACGCTCGTCCACAGGCAGATCGGTCATCGAGCAGCGGTTTGCGTGCCAGCGGGCGGCTATTCTCCAGACGTTCATGGCGTGCTCCAGCTTTGGCAGCATCTCGTCGAGAGTCCCCTGCTCTTGAGTGGTTCGTGTTGCGGCCGGCTTGAAGATGATGTTCTGCAGATCAAAGGCAAGCCTGTCAGTAAGGAAGCGCAGGCTTGCTAGCTGTTCTGACGCTCCTGGGGCTGCTGGCCGCAGGGTCCACACCTGCTCCTGGTTGGCCTTGGAGAGGTTCTCATACGCTGACATCAACTCATCGAGTTGGTCACCGGGCGCTGCGAGGGTGAGGATGGGGCGCTCAGAGATGATGCGTGTGCCTCGCTTGATCGTCTGGTTAGCAAAGAGTCCTTGATCGCTGCCGTCCCTGTCGTCGCTAGCACCAGGCAGCTCTCGAAGGTCGTAATGCGCCAGGACAGATACCTCGATGGACGAAGCTTTGGGAAGCTGCGGCAGTGTGCGCCCGAACGGTGATCGGTTGAGTGGTTCGGTCGCGGTGGTGTCCGTATCTGATGGCGGTGACGGTGCGCGAGCATCTTTGACTTTGTCAGGCTCAGCTTCAACAGGCTGGGCGGTGCCATCGCTGACTGTCGAAACTGAGCCGCCAGGGTCAGAGTCCCCGTTTCTCTTCGCAAGCTGCCTCTGTTTGTACCTCTTTCTTCTCCCCTTCACACCCTGTACAGCTGGCGCCTTCTTGTCTTCTGCTTCGTCACAGATGCCCTCATTCCCAGCGCGTCCGCTGAGTTTGGTCTTGAGAGCTTCCTGCTGTAGGGTAGCTGTGGCGACTGGGGGCGTAGACGGCATGTCTGGTATGTCCTTGTACGTCGTCGAACTAAGAAACGATCAGCAAACAGAACATATTCAGTTGTGGGAACCAACATACTTGTTGCCACCGAGCTAGTCGTCGAAGACTGAGACAGAGAAGAATTTGAAAAAGATAAACCAAAATTTGCAGAGGCTCTGATCAGCATGTGAGTGCCGTCAAGCGAGGTGAAAGCGCGCCCCTTCTCAGAAGGGCAAACAAGCAAACACTGGTAGTACGAGTATGGAGTATGGATCCCGAATCTTCGCGATATAAGGTACCTATACCATGCCACCGCAATAGTGCCATGGTAGCATGTAGTCGCTCGTCGATGTCGCAGGCGTTTGTGTTGGGCATGTTACAATGGAGAGAAGGTATGAGGGATTGAGCATATCGGAGAATACCAGAGAGGCGCAAGACATCGCTGGGGGGGCTATTGGAGAAATGAGAGCCGTCAAATTTCCATGTCACGTAGACCAGAAGGACAAGAGCATGTAGGACACGAGATGATCACCTTGGAAGCCGTCAACGACTGGTGCTTGACTCGGCTCTTGCCAGAGACACTCATTGCTACTAATACACTACCATCCATACCGGTTGCCAGCCTCTTTCTTATTCCTGTGACTGGTCGCAAAGTGCTCTTCAAGCGCATCCTTCTGTGTGGTAGCACTGCTGACCAGGCTTCGCAAACTGTTCTTTCCAGTGCCAGAGATGGATTTGAGAGGGTTGTGTTGCGCTTGTTCGCCTTGTTGCCGCAGCTGCTCGTTGTGTGCGTACTCGGTATCTGTGTTGAACTCGACAATCTTTGCAGAGGAGAAGTCGGGCCCAGTCCTCCCCTTCTTTCCAAAGAGCTGCCGCCGTTCTGCCTCGGACAGATTGAGCTCTGCTGCTATGTTGGTGAGCTCGCTAGGTGCGGGCGGTGTAGGTACGTATTGTGTAGGATGATGCGCAGGCTGTCCACCAACAGCGTCTTGGGCGGCTGGGTTATCGTCCTCGTCTTCTTCGTCATCATCGAACCCGTACATCATCGGCTGGTACGCAGCGCTTGAGGTTTCCTTGGACGGCCCCTCTGCTTCCTGTGCAACACCGAATAATGACACTTTTGGTTTCCTCGGGGCTTGAGCTTCCGCAACTGGTGCAGGCGCAGATGAGGAGTTGCTTTCGTGTGCGGCAGCTGACACAGGACGAGGAGCGACAGGCTTTTTCTTCTTGCCTTTACCCACTGACATAGGAACGAATCTGGGAGCTGCTGCCTTGGGCGGCGGTACGCTCTCTGCTGTGTCTGGTGCTGATGCAGGCGAAACCTGTTTTGGCAGTGGGTTTTGCTCTTTTTTGGGAGCCGGCAAATTCAGCATGGCCCTAAAATCTTCCTTGTTCATGGGCTCTTTCTTGATGATATTGCCTTGTTCGTCGTACTCTTCCAACTCCAGCTTTGGCTCCCTCTTGAAAGCAGGCTCTGCGCCTGTCCTCAGGTTAACGCCAGCTCCCAGTCCTTTTCCAAGCCCTCGGCTCCCAGGCGTTGCGCTTGCTGCAGGTGCTTTGACATTTGCCTTCTTGGGCGCAGGCAACATTGAGTTGAATCCACCCAATCCCCCTCCTCCTCCCATTCGCGCTTTCTTCGCTGGCGGTGCCTCCGACTCAATGTCATCCTTTTCGGTGGTTGCTGATGAGGCGCCAGGCAGATTGAGCTTGATGCGGCCTGGGTTCGAGCGGTCGACGACTTTCTGGAATGCTTTGGGCGCAGTCTTTGAGGCGGGCGCGGACGCTGTCGCGGGAGCTGGCGCTTCGCCGTCCGACTCCGAGTCTGAGTATGCGATCAGGTTCATGGCGGCGGCGACGACGTCTGAGAGTGTCGTGTGAGAGGCCCCGAAGTTTTGGAGCGCGGTGACGACAAGCACCGCGGTTGATCGCCGCTGCCAGTGCTGGCGCGTGAAACGGCCAGGGTCCACCAGCAGCACCCCCACACTCCACATCTACACATCTACACCCCTACACCCCTACAACCTTCCAAGATACCCCCTCCAGCTGGCCTGGAGACACCGGACTGCCTCCACATGCGATGACGTGACACGACACGTCTGCCGCAGCCATGTCCCTCCTCCAGAACGAAGAGTGAGCCGCCCCGGCGCCCCCGCGCGCTCTGCAGCTAACGCCCGCAGCTTCGTCCTATACCAGCTGCGCACCGCCTACCTGTCCTCGATCAAGGACGGCGTCGGCGAGAGGCTGATCAACGTCAACTCGAGCGTCCTCAACCAGGTCGGCTTCCGTGCCGCAGGATGGGCGCCCAACCCCGCAGACATCAAGCGCACCTACTCCCCGCCCATCCCGACCGCCATCACCTCTGAATATTTCCAGGCCCCGCGCTCGGCTGGATTGAGGGCCCCCGAGGGCTTCGGGGATGATGAGGAAGAAGGCGGCATGGTCACGGGCGGCGGCAGCAATGACACAGTGGGCCCGACGCTGAATGCGAAGCGGCGGCGGAGGAAGGAGCTGCTCGAGGAGGACGACAGCAGCGATCTGAGCGACGAGAGTGACGAAGACGAGGCCAGCGACCGCCCGGCGAACCAGATCAAGTTCACCAAGATGCCCCTGCGTACACGCTCCGGCTCGTCTCCCGTCCGTGGCTCTGCCCTGCGCAACGAGCTGGCTGACAACAGCGACCAGCCCTCGCTCACAATCACCTCGCCGTCACGGCCGCCCGACAACCTGCTGCCAAAGGGCTCGCTTGGAACCATCGAGGCTGTCAAGGGCCGTGCACGAAGAGACACCATCACTAGCAGTGAGATGTCCTCGGAGAACGAGTTCGACAACTCGGGCTTCCAGAAGAGGCGTGTGAAACAAGTCCGGAAAGCGGCGAGCTCACACCAGTTACTGTCCAAGCGTATAGCTCAAGATATTGAAGAGGCAAATGGACGTCTAGAGGCCTTGCACGAGGGCAACGAGTCCGACAGCTCCCTCGACTCCGAGTTCTCAGGCTCTGCAGACAGCGGCTCGCTCGTGGGCGACAACCGCCACCCGCTTGACTCTTCCCCCTCTGCCAACATCACTGGTATCCCGGCATTGACCACATACAATCATCAGTCTCCCAGGAAGAGAGAGCTCCCGCAACCTACTCTGCAAGCCCTACCACCACCCAGGCCCATCAGCTTTATCCTTCCGGTGAGTGCTCTGACGCAGGCACTGCAAGCCAAGTCGTCAAAGCCTTCAAATCCCTTGCAACGCTTTGCTGTCTGGAATGCAGCCAGCGAGGCTCAATCAAACCCCCTATACCTCAAACTCTACTGTCCCTGGTCTACAAAGCCATTGAAACCACTCGAGCTTCTCATCAGAAAGTTCAACGACAAAGGCGAAGCTATCACTGTAGCGGAGGCTATTGGCTATGCGCTGCATCGCTATCAAGAGGAGAAGATAGAGCCACCACTGGCACCTGACAAGTGTAACGTCAACTGCTGGGTCATGCGCATGTGGGACGATGATGAAGTTGACGACGAGTTCCCACCCTTGACAAGAAACAAACCTTTGAAGGATTTCGCCTCCAACAACGCTCGTGGCATGCGTCCTCGCGCTCGAGATAAGCCATGGGATGAGTTTGCTCTGGTTGAAGCGTCCCAGCGCGAAGTCATCGAGAATGACAAGATCACACCAATCTACAGCAAGGAAGCTGCGGCAGCTGTCCCTCCACAGCAAGACGCAGTCGAGGAGAAGGAAGAGCCTGCCGTTGAACAGCCAGTCAAACCGGCACCTAGCCGCGCGAAGAGCTTTCGAAACCCCATCACCGGACCCTCCTTTGCTCCAAAGGCAACCCGCAAAGATACAAGTGCCCTCGCAGACGCGCCTACTACCTCTTCATCGCATGCTGCCAGCCGTACCGGTGCGCCGAAAACAGTCAATGTTCACTTTACGGACGAAAATTTCAACACCAAGCACATACCTGTCCCATGCACGACTGATACTTACATCGATGAGATCTTCGACAAAGTGTGTCACGACTTGCATCTAGACAAGGCATTGTATCTACTCAAGGTCAGCCAGTCAACCACAGTCGCCCCCTTGGATCGCACAGTCGAGGCTCTTGGCAAGCATGCAGATGTTGATTTACTGCGCCGACGATTCATCTCAGATGGTATCATGGGATTGTCTGGCAGCCCCGGCTCCTCATCTCCCAACGCACCACTGATCATCAGCACGGGTGGCGCGCCAAAGAAGACCAAGAAGGGCGACAGAGTACATGCTGCCGTCTCTGGGCAACAACTCATCCACCCTCTTGCGAGGAATGTTGATGCCTCCGCCCTATCACTCACGTCGACGGGCTACTACCGCCGCTACGTCGTGCTCCGCAAGCAGCCCATGTCGTTCGCATCCTCTACGACTCGCATCATTGCGCTTGACAATGAGTACATCCACATCATGCCCGGTGAATCCGGACGGCGCGCCGGAGTTGTCGAAGGGCAGGGCAAGACCACCACAGTCCACTTTAGCAGCGTAGTAGGCACAAAAGTCAGCAAGAAGCATCCCAAGACAGTCAGACTACTGGTGTACAGAGAAAAAGAGACGAAAAGGTATGACTTCGAGGCTGCGAGTGTAGATGAGGCAGCGGATATTGTCAAGGAGATCAAGAAGGGTGTCGAACGCTTCCAGGAGGGCATTGTGTAGAGCACTTGTCCCGAGGAGCAGTCGCAGCTGAAACCCCTGTGGTCGGGCCTGACTTGAGGTCCGACATTGGTGACGGCTAGACACGCCATATGAAAGCACAATAGATCCCAGTCTACTTATCTTCTCACTAGCTTTTACAGTACAGTTTTCATCTTCATTGAGTCTGCTGACATGGCTTTATGTCACTTCAAAATACAACAATTGCAACAATACACACAACACCTTGAATGGTTGGTATACAAAGGTTCACGGTAGATGCTGTGACCTTGTGGCCCAGACAATACTGGTCGTCATTACATTATTGAAAGTCGTACATCACATCAAGTCTATAAGACCAACGTACTCTAATCAAACACACTCTTCCTGGACCATTTACTTGCCCTTCGGATGCGTTTTCCATATACATAGAACACAAACGGCACAGGTATCAACAGCGCCGCGAAACCTCCCGTAATGCTACTCGCGGGCCCAACCCCAATATTATGATACATTGGCGTAACAACCAGCGGAAACGCACCAGCAAAACAGCTCCTGAGAAACGTGTTGGCCGCCACAGCCGATGCCGCATACTCTGTAAACGTGTCGACGAGGTAATTCAGCGCCGCCTGAAAAATAGTGAAGAATCCCGTGCCCAGCATCACGAGCCCAATGACGGGCGCAATCCACGGAAACTGCGGGTCCGCAGTCCATCCCATGACGAACTGGCCGGCGGCGAAGAGCACAGAGCCGAGCATCATGGGCGGCAGGCGTTTCTCGGGGACTGCGCGGTCGCCGGCGGCGTGGTAGGCTTTGTTGTAGAGCGTCTGGTTGTAGGAGTTGATGGCGCAGCCGAAACAGGCGCCGAGGAAGATGCCGAGGAAGGGGAGCGTGGACGAGACTGCGGACCAGCCGCGCAGCTCGCCGAAGATGATGGGGATGCCCCCGAGTTGCATGTAGAGGATGCCGTAGCAGAAGCTTGCGTAGAGCGCGACGAGGAAGCAGATTGGTGTCATGAGGAGCTGTACGGGACGGACCAGGAATTTCCGGCATAGTTGGGAGAAGCTGACGTCCCATTCTTCGAATTTGGCGTGTAAGGCCCAGTTGCCGGTTTCGTGGCGGAGGCGGCGAGCTTTGTAGACGAGGAGTTTGGGCGGGTAGCATTCGTCGATGAAGATGATGTCGACGATGAGGATGGCGCCTTGGATTATGCCCGTGAAGTACTCTGTCCAGCGCCAACCGAGGGAAGGGTTGGAGACGAAGGCAGCAGATACAATAGGGCCTGGTACTCATGTTAGCTGATATCCATTAGCTTCACAACACGCCAATGGCTCACCTAAACATGGCCCACCAACAACAGCCATCGCATAGCCCGCCAGTGCAAGTGCTCTCCAAGCCGGACTAAACAAGTCCCCCAACACTCCCCCCGTATTCGTGACAGGCGCACTTGCAAAAAACGCCCCGAAGAACCTCGTCAGCATCAGCGTCTGGAAGTCCTTGGCCGCCGCGCTCCCAAAACTAAAACACATGGCGACGAACATGGGCGTCAGCACCGCCAACTTCCTCCCAAAGACCTCGGACAACGGCGCCCACAGCAGCGGGCCCGTCCCAAACCCGAACAAGAACAACGTCGTGCCCAGCACAGCCACCTGGTTCCCGACATGGAACTCCTCAGCCACCTGTCGCGTCCCCGCGCTGTATGCAGAAGAAGCCCACGTCGCCGTCATAGTCGTAAGTCCGTACATCATCGTCGTCAAGACCTTTTTCTGCGTCGGCCAGTTGAGAGGCCGGTACGGATCGTCCGGGCCGTCAAAGTCGACAAGGACATCTGCCGCCGTCTGCTGGTGCGCAAGGGGATGCGAGAAGGGTGCTGTGTTGGTCCGTGTGCGGAGTCTCGACAGCGCGGTGTCGCGTCTGGACAGCGGCTTGGTTATGGGCGCGCCGATGCCGGTGGCTGTTGCGATGAGCTGCTGGAGGGGGAGGGAGTAGCTTGCCCGGCTGCGGGAGCGGGATATGCTTTTCTTTACTTCGCGGCTGGAGGGGCGGTGGCCATCGTGGTCTTTTTCGTCAGAGGAGGAGAGGTCCGAGGAGGTGGTGGAGGCACTGGATCCTCGTCTTCGCCTGGTTCGGGGATTGCGAGTGGGCTCGATGGTTTCTTCTTGTGGTTGAGATGGGGTGCGATGTTTTTGTGCCTCTGGGACTGTCGAGTCCGTGCCTGGTGCTTCCGGCATGGTGGTTGTCATGCAAAAGCCTTGGTGGGTTTGTAATTGTTCAAGATAACTCGATCAATCGTCGCAAGAGTATGTGTTCGGAGTCTTGCCTCTCCTGGTGGCGCTCTTTCAATTCCCAGCTCTTTCCGTATACCTGCAAAATCGGCGTTGACTGATAGCGATGACAATTGATGGCGCTGTGACCTCCCGATTGTTCAATGCTGCTGCACATCAAAAGATCGGCAAAGAAGCGGTGCAGCTGTCACATCTTTGAGACTCTGGAGCACTCCGGCGCCATCGCCATTGTGCAGGGCTCAGATAAGTCAATATGACGTAGCCTAGCCTTCGTCGACGCGCGGATGGTCAATGTGTCAGTTATATCCGTCGAAAGTGTTTAGGTTTTCCGGCCGGAAAACGGCAGAACCTTCGGTCGCTGGTGCTTCACCAACCACCGATGCATGGATTTCGCGGTCAAAATGCTCATATCTCCGTGTGTATGACTGTGGCGAGACGTTTGTTTCCTCTGCGATCATTGCTTGGACTGGAGGCTGGATACGTGTTGGGTTTTCCGGGCCTTTGCTGACTTCAAGATCGGATTGCATTACGAGATTAGCATATGGACTGCTGATAGAGCAGATCTGAGTCTGCCAGAGGCCTCATCTTCGGAGTTTCGCAACTTGTGCTTTCCATTGCAAGCTGTCTGCTATCTTCGCAGGGCATCCAAGTCTCTACAGTCACTTCGCGATTTTATATCATGTTTGACACTGACAAGGGCCATATGCGATTGCGGCAAGAAATGACACAATATTTACAGGCTTCTCGTGCATCAATTCTTCGACTCTCGACTACACAAAGCCACTAACACCATCCTCGAACTGGTTGAAGATCTCCACGGGAAACTCATCTGCCAAATGCTGGTATCCAACCGGCCCGGGGTGCAGATAGTCGCCAGAATCATACTGAGGTGCTAGTTGACTCGGAACATTCGGGTCCGCAAGAAACCTGTCAAAGTCCGCAACTGCATCAAAGGTCCCGGAATTGCGGACGAAGTCGTTAATCTTCTGCCTGTAAAACCATCAGCAACTGACTACTATTTTGTCCAGCATAAGAGGAATCGACTCACCTTGTCGCCTCCCGCACAGGGCTTGAATACGGCTGGCCCGTAAAGTTACTCGGCGCAGAAAAGGGCGTAATTGTCGCGCCAAACACCGGGACACCGTGTGCATGGATCAACGTTACAATCTGCTTGTACGCCTGCACAAGACTCTCATACACCGCACTCTGCGCATCCGCCGTCGCTGGCGCAGTCCCGATATCGTTTACGCCCTCAAACACCATCGCGTACTTGACGCCCGGGTGGGCAAGAACATCGCGGTCGATGCGGCCAAATGCATTCGGGCCCAAGCCATCGGCCAGGATACGGTTACCCCCCGCGGCGAGGTTGCCGAGGGACACGGACTTGGTGGCTGCGTCTTTCTGGAGGCGTGCGAGAAGCAGGTCCGGCCAGCGGTTGTTTTGGTTTGTGGTTGAGCCGCGACCGTCGGTGATGGAATCACCTACAATTAGTAGACTGCCCGAGCTCTTGGGCACCCAGGCCTCGATGCTGGACAGAAAGTACCAGTGTGCTGCTGATTGGGTGGTTGCGTCTGTGATGGCGAGCTCTGCGGCGTCAACGGCGTTGCCGAATTGCCACCAGCTGGTTGTTCGGCTGCCGGGATGGCTAGTGATGGAGTTGGTCGTCTGGCCGCCTGCAAGGTAGGCAGTGACTGTGATTACTTGCTGGGCCTTGATGGCGAAGTTCAGGGGGTCAGAGACAGCGAGTGCGCCGTTGGGGATGCTGATTGAATCCTTGCCAGAGAAAGTTACTTTCTGCACGGTTTGAGCCTGGATCTGATGGATGCCTGCGGTGTTGTTGGCGGGCAGGGCAACTGTGACTGCTGTGATGGGTAGATTGGAGCCGCCAAAGACATTCGAGAATTTTATGCGTATCTGTGAAGCGTCTGCCGTCATGTACAGAGTCTGCCTGACTGTGGAGTTGACAAAGACTGCGCCAGTCTGGTTCTGCGATTTGCATTAGGAGGTTTGAGGAGCGGCAATGTGATCCCACTCTTACAAAAGGCGCCGGAGGCAGATTTGCGGGTTCTGTGAGCTGCGGCATGCTTGCCCAAGCATCTACCCAGTGACCTTTGGAAGGTTTGGGTTGTATGGTCGTGCCATTGGTAGTCCGCCCTTGGACAAGCATTACGGCACCAGCCAACACGGCGAATAGCCTAGTGAAGATCATGCTGATCGTTAAAAGCAAAGCTATCTGTTGAACGTGTTAGCATCATTGTGGGAGAGCAGCTATTATATTATTTTCGTGGTAAATTGCGAACATGGTGCGCTAAGGTTCGAATTGGTGATGCAATCTGGATCTAAGCCAGGATTCTGGCTGAACACAGGTCCATTTGTTGCTTTGTGCCTGTGTTGCGACCGGGGTGCGGGGTGGATGGGGAAGGTCGGTTAAATTACACCGGACCAAGTCCTGGTCGATCATCTTCTGGAGCCGCATTTGCAACTGCGTTTGCAAGTCCCTTTAGCCGTGACAATTGGCGAACGTGTCAGGTCTTAGCTGTTGGACTCTAGAGATTGGATAGCTGAGAATCAGAACTCGGGTAGGTTAATCGCCGTAGACTTTCGGAGGGAACGATGTAGATCGTTGTGTGCGTCATCAAGTCATGATAGACGCAAGGAGAAAGGAGCGCAAGTAATATCATCATGTTTCATTGGTATCGTCGCTTTTCGAGCGGACTGACTATAACAGTCGAGGTGCCCTGACGATTTCCGTCGCAGTATCACACTCCAAGTGTGTGGTTGTGCGGAGAACTCAGTTCCTGTGCCACATGATGCCCCTGCTCTTATCGAATAGTCCTCGCGCATGGCAGGTACAAACAATGATTGTGGGCAGCCGACCTTGGACTGTCCGGGGCGATGCGTGGGGCGGCAAGAATAGCACGGGCGTATGAACGAGCTCGATAGACGTTGGGGGGGAGTTGGCGGTGCGCCTGGCTCAGCCTCAAACCCCAATCCAATGCAGTGTGACGTGCTAGACAGACGCTTATGTAGAATGTGTCTCATCAAGATCACATATATGCTCCTGCATGTGGCTCAATAGTCGTCGTCATCGTCGGCCTTCTTCCTCCGGCCGCGGGTTGCCTTTTTCTTCTTGCCCTCGTCCATGGCGTCGGTTTCGGTCTTCTCCGGCGCGTCGGCAACCTTGGACACGATGTCGTTGAGAAAGTCGAACTGCTCGTTCTTGGTGATGGCTTGCTTGAGGTGGATGGCGCCGACGCGTTTCGAATTGCGCTGCTTGGCTTCGGCGGCGGCTTTGGTGACGAGCGAGATCATGAAGAGCTCTAGAGCTTTCGCTGTGGTGGTGTTAGCATGTGCACGCGCGCATGTAGCAAGAGCCATGTAACTTACAGACAACTACTGGCGTGACTTGCGCGACTTTCCCGACGTCATCGTCGGCCTGCATGATACGCTTTATGCGCGCGACGGGAAAGTGGTTTTTGATGATGATGCTGTCAATATTTGGTGGGAGCATGGAGCTTCCTGTGGACCCATTGCCTATCTCAGACAGCTGGGGCGCGGCGAGCTGTGCCTCGGGCATGTAGTCGGGATCCTGCATATTTTCTCTGGGGACGCTATATGGCGCGTAGGTTGAATATAGTGAGGGGTTTGTCGGCAGCGAGGGACTGGGTAAGAGTGGGGCGCCCTGGGGAACGACGTGCGACACTGATCCTCTATAACCCTGGTGCTGGGGATGTATGGGCTCAGCGTCGGCGGAGTGGTAGGAAGACAGATCGGGACTCTGTGGGGCCCAAGAAGCCATTGGCCGGGTATTTAACAGCTGCGCGTGGACAGCTGCTGCAGTGCGATCAAAGCTTGCGAGTGGGTCTCTGCAATGCACGTTGATGAAATGTTTCGTTGCACGCGTGTTAGGCAGGCGGTGAATGTAGGCAAAAGGCAGGAACAGGACTAAACAGAAGGCACGGTCATTTCAAGCGGGGCAGACGCTGCAGGTTTTATGTTGCAGGGAACCGGCTGGTGCCAAGACTTGGAGGACCAAAACACTCGCGCTCCGAGTCTCTTTCACCAGCTGCGCGTTCAGCTGTTGATGACGACACGAGCAACCAGAGAATGCTGTGATGCCAACAACATCGCAGCGCCTGTATCGCTAAATGTTGAAACCCGCCTAGCGGCTGCGGTTGATCTTTGTAGCAGTACAGGACATCGCTGACGGTCATAACTTGATCTAATCTGAGACACACTGCGCGCTGCGTCCTCGAGTCGCGCTGTATTCGGCTGTCCTACCTCGAGTACTCTTATACACACAATTATATCCTACAACTCATCATTCACTCTTCTTTTGTGATGCTGCCATCGTCCTGACGACCTTCTCTAACAGGCCCTTCTCTCAGCCATGTACTCGCCAGGTTGTTCTTGGGGTCTTCATCTGAGTAGCCACACTGCCGCCTGACATGAAGCACAGCCTTCCTGATACGATCGGTGCATTCGATGCGTATCTTGACAGCCTCGTCCGAATACTTCAACGCCTCATTCAAAACGCCGACGTCCAACGTCCCACTCCTTCGCTCCTCCTCCGCGCGCAGCTGCTTCCACCTCGCGCGCAAGTCTCCAAAAACTTCCTCCATGTTCAGCTTCTCGCCGAATGTCACCCTGACATTTTGGAAAGGCCGCGGTATGAAGCGCGGGAACGTGCGCTCCTCATTCATGATCTTGTCGAAACCCTCAATGAAGATGGGCACGACGTCAGGCATTGGGTCACTTTCCAGGACCAAGCGCGACACTCCCCACTTGAAGTAGCGCATTATCCGCTGCTCAGACTGGTGTATCATGCCCTCTGGGAAGATGTGCACCCACGCATGCCGTCTGCTGATGTATTGTGAGGGCGCGGGGAATGTGTCGATGCCGTTCGTGGAGAAAGTGAGGTGGCCGCCGCTGAACGGATCGATAATGTCTGGGCTCTTGAGGGACGTCGTAGGTTTCTCAGGAGGGTTGGCACTGAGGAAGGGGCCGCGCGACAGAAGGCGAATGGCTTGCGTCATGGTGGGTTGGAAGAGACCACCGAACTGCGAATGCGCACTGCGGTGAGTGGGCAGGGTCTGACCGAAAGTGAAGAAGGTGGACAATCCCCTGCCAACATGTCAGCAATCGATGAATGTTTAGTGGTAGTAAGTCATACTTGTTTGTGAAGCACAAATCGTAGCTGGCCAGCCCCCAGCGTAGATTATCCGGCGTGAACATGTAGCCAAAAGGGAGTATGCCCCATAGAAGCGGATCATCCATACTACAACGCGACTCTCGTTAGTCGCGTTCACATATTATCGCGGCGCCTCAGTACATACACTGAGATGTGATTCGACACTATGGCGGGTCAGTCTTCACGGTTGTCTCGCAGTTCACAATGCTGACGGCATACCTGTAATCAGACCTCTTTCTCTATCCTTCGGCTCTCTCCTCTCATCCAGCAGCTGCAAGAAACGCTCCATACCCTGCGTCTCAATCTTGTTCAACCCCAAGAAACCCTTGCACAAAAGGCCAACCGCCCCCATGGTAAAGACAGACGCCGCGCGCCATGGCGCACTGGGAGCCTCAGAAGCCTCAATCCGCTCCTCTGGTTGCATTGCTCGTGGGTGCGATAAAGACAGACATGCAGGAGAGACCCGGATCAGATGAGCTCCAAGAATCGCTTGTCTTTCCGATCAGGCACGACGCCCGTAGTGACGTGCCGCGGCGAAAAATCGGGCAGGGTTCAGGGTTCACGCGTCCCAGCAACAGCCACGTGTGGCGCTCTTTCTCGCGACTGGGCCCGTTTTCGTAACATCGCTCGTGATTTATTACATTGACTTCATCCATTAAATATGCCGCCACCTGGTCACGTTTTCTCTGCCTACGAGCGCAATGCTTTGAAGGATCGATGGGGTTCGCAGGCGACGCGACTGACGCGCGATTCTTTTCTGCCTTTTGGATCATGTCAACTCTGTCTACTTCCAGCTGTCGACCCAGTATGCTGTCCATCTGGCGATCTGTTTTGCAGAGAATGCGCCATGACCAACTTACTTGCACAACGGAAAGAGATGAAACGACTCGAGAAGCTTGCCGAGCGGCAAAAGTTAGATGAGGTTGATCAGCAAGAGCGGGAAGACGAGCTAGCCAGGCAACGTGCTGTGCAAGAGTTCGAAGCCGTGCAGATGGGCCTCGAAGTCAAAATTGGCGCAGACTCCAAAGTCATTGGCCGAGAAGGCGGAAAGATCATGGTCGAGCAGGATGACAGCACAGGAAGCAAGGGCACGAAACGCAAGTTCGAGATTGACGAAGAAGAATTAAAGCGCATTGCCTCCGAGGAGCGCAACAAGGCGAAGAAAACTCTTCAAGACGAACGTAAAGCCGCAAAGAAAGAGCTCCCAAGCTTCTGGGTCCCAGGCGAGACACCAGAAACCCACCACAGAGGCCTCAGCAAAGCGAAGCAAAATCCTACATGTCCATCAAGCGACCCCGAGCATCCCCACGATTTATCACTGAAGACACTGACGGCTGTCAATTTCCGCGAGGAAAAGTCCGCAGAAACAGGCAAATCCAACCGCACCTGCCCAAGCTGCCAGAAAGCCCTCTCAAATAGCACAAAAGCCATGCTCGCCATTCCATGCGGTCATGTCCTGTGCAAACCCTGTGTTGGGAAGTTCTTGAAACCAGAGCATCGGCATAACCGGGATGCGCATGACGAGGGTCCCGATCCGGAGACTGTGCACTGCTATGTGTGCGACGCGGATCTCACGACGGTGCCGGAAGCCAAGGAGAAGGAGGGCAAGAAAAAGAAGAAGGAGAAGGAAAGAGGGATTAAGCCGGGACTAGTGGAGATTAGGAGTGAGGGTACGGGGTATGCGAGTGGAGGGAAGAGTCTAATCAAGAGGGAAGGCGTCGCATTCCAGGTCTAAACATGGCTTGTTGTACAGTGGCAAGCTCATGGGATTTGCAGTTCTCTGGACCTGAAGATCTTCATCGGCATATTCTCCAATTCCATTCGATATCTACCCTCACATTTGCCAAGACCAATATCACGATGATTTCTGGTGAAAGCAGAGGCTGCATCCGCTTCAAGAACAGTATCATCCACTTTCTCGATCTACATAGTCCCACATGTGCGGATACAATCATTTGCACCTACGGTACGAGTGTGAAAGTCGGTGTCCCCCCTCAAAACCCTGAAGCCAATGTGGTTTCAGTGCATAAAAGCATAGCAGAAGCTTAGTGTACCATACTTTTCCTCATGTACAGGGCGGCAAAACAAGCCGCAAATCGAGGCATGTACAGTTTCGTTGACCCTTCTGAGCGCAATTTGACCATCTACTTATGCAACTTCCTGATTCCAGCACACGATCTGTTGCTTTGTGGCAGTACAACACCTCTCGCAATTAGGTTTTAGAAGATATGAGCAGGAAAACGCCATCGATATGATGGTTGTCATTTTTTTTGGCTTCTGATCAACAACATGAGGTCTTTCTTGTACACATCGACATAGTGCTTAGATACAGATTAGTTAGCTGGACTACAGCACCACAGAGGGTAGGGTTGAAACGAGTTCTTTCTTGTGACGCAGGTCTCTAATACCGACATTAGGTAGCGATGTGGGTGAGTGCTTGTGCTTAAATACTACGAAGTCCCCCAGATGCTGTATTCATTTCACGGCTTCTGTCGATACCTGCCCTCGAAGGATATTTTCCATCCAACTTCGCGCTCGATGATCATGTCGCGGCTGCTATGGCTGGAGTAGTCACTCTGGGGTCTTGACGAAGTTTCGCTTGTCGCTAAAAACTCATCGTGGTCTCTAATTTTTTGAGGTTGCGTATTTTTGTTGGACGTGGTAATCTCTTCGCGATTCTGAGCGTTTGAACCTGGGTCTGTTGGCAGAACGTGATGTGACCCCAGGAAGAAGGTCTTGTCATCATCAGGACTAGATCGGTGGCCGTACGGATTTTCCAGGTCGATCTCCATGCCAAAGCCCGAGTTGAACGTCTGCATGAACTTCTTGAGAGTTGGAATGGTTGCCGATATGAGTGACCATAGAAGCTCGCATTGCTGAAGCACGAGCGCTGGTATGATCACGTGTGACGTGTTGGTTGCGTTGCTGTATTTCGACACATAGTGCAGGTGTATGGCTATGATAGCTACTAGAGGTAGTCTGAACCCAAAGGCGATGGCAACCTGGGTCTTGATGTGCCTTTTTATCCGGATAGGCCATACGAATAATGTCGGCAGAATGACTAGGAGTAATTCCGTTACAATGTCAAAGGCGGCGGTGATCCTCAACTGAAGGAGCCTTGTACGACAGTAGGTTGTTCTTCCGCCACGTATAAAGTCAGATGGGCCACAAGATACCACCGTGCCTACGACAGATCCAACGGCCCAAAGCACAGTAATAGCGATTGTTGTGTGGCAGAGCATCCTTGCTTTTCGAGTAACAATGATATCGCGAGTGAACAATCGTAGCATCAAAGCAGCAACCGAGAACTTCGATGCTGCAAGTGCAAGGATGAAGAACAGTTGCGCTGCGAAGGTAGCCTATGGACTCAGTCAGTGGCAATATTGTCGAGCTTGTAAGGCCGAACTACCTTCCCCATGATCACTTCCTGTGATGGTTTGAGCTCGCGTGTTGAATCTCCAAGGCCGTTCTGCAAAGCAATGAACAATGGTATAATGGCGCCTAGTTGCAAGCCCTACCAAATGTGAATGAGCGCTTCTATATATGAATATACAACTTACGGTTGCAATCGTGATAGCCGCATCATCAATACCATACAGTCTCCATTTGATATGTAAGCGGACAATCAAGACTAACGTGCAATATATCAGGCAGAGGATTGATGCTATCCACAACTGTCCAGAAAAGTTCCCCGCAGTGTTTGGAGCGAAGCGATGCGTCGATATCCGATACATGATAGAAGCTTGCAGGTGCTACAAAGCCGTTTTTCAAAGTACTATCGCCTGTCGAGAAAGTGAGTAGTTGTCACTTCCTGTTCAGGCAGTTCTTCTTAATCCAGCCTTCACGTCGATTGAGAGATAAAGGCCCTGGCGCCACATTCTTGGTAATGGACACACGGAATTGACCGGGACGGGGAATCGGACGAAACGTCAGAAAACTAAAACGAGAGGCTGAGCTAGACGTGCCGCCCGACATAGGCTTGCCATCACTTGGCGAGAAGGTTGAATGTTCGGTACTGGAACTGAGCCAGCGATGAGAACAGGAGACTTTTCCACCCGTGAAAAGGCAATTTACTAGGTACTTCGACTTGCGGAGCTATATCGGGATGCCATGTGTGTATCGCAGAATGGTTGGGCTCTCTCAAAGCCACAATGTGAACTAGCGCAGTCACGTGAGATATTCCAAAACACCATGACGGCTCAACGCAGTCCCTCTACATTATGTTCTGCAATATCAAACGCGGTTCGTATGCACGTAGCTACTATGAAGCACCCTGAGAAGCCGCTTCGCTCAATCATTCCGTGATAGCAGCCGTGGACATTGGGTCCGGTGGAGCCTACTGGTGCAGCCATCGGAGGCGGCAGCGGCCCGCACACCGAACAGCATCAATTAGCTGGTTGGCAAGCCACCATGTCGCATAAAACTCACTACCGTACATTGGTCCCCGGGGGACCCTGGGAGCGGACAATCTCTCACCAACGACCAGACCTTGTCAAAGCCACCTCCGCGGTAAATACCAATCCGACTGAAGGGGTTTATGAGTATGATCGTCGCTCTGCAGAAGATACGAGAAACAATCCCTGCATCGTCACAAATGCGAGGCACTGTGCTTAGAAAGAGAAGATTGGCTGTCCTTAGGGGTCCGTAAGCAAGTCGGCGCAATGAGATGTTCCGGCCTGATCCCGTTGATGCTGAGTCGTACAGGGAGCAGCCAGCCCGCTTCGATACAATCCCCGTGGTTCTCGATATAGCGAATAGGATTAAAAGCCCAACAATACATAAAGCACCTGGCATTTGCTCCGAACGGGCTGGGTTTAAGCACACTGGGGTAGGTCTGAGAACCGACATCCAGCGAACGAACTTGCAGTCCCGGGGGTCTGGCACGATACCCAATGTCTTGCACTAAGGATTGTTACGAACGCCGCTCGCTACACCCTACTCCTCGTGGTTTGAGTCTTACTCTTGGTGCGAGCAAGGCGGGACGGGCTTCTGCCGCTACAGATGAGGACATATCTCCCCTCTATGACTGGCAGATCGATCTCGACATATTCTCTCCCCTCCAACCACCCTTCTCGTATCGTCATGGGAGAAACAGATAAATCACCCATTGTGGCTGGACGGCCTTTTGAGGCTGCCATCGAATTGCAACATGTCGAAGTCACAAAGACGACAGGCACAGCCGCGGACAGGGCTGCGATGCACCGTATGGGCAAAGTGCAAGAGTTGCGGCGTAACTTTAGGTTTGTTTCCGTATGGGCATTCTCCATGATACTCATGTCGAGTTGGGAGACAATGCTTGGGTATGTATGCATCTTCGATCCGTGGGGAAAGAGGGACTCACATCTGTAAGCACGGCATCGATTGGGTTAATCGATGGTGGTACTGCTGGTCTGATATGGATGTATTTCATCTGTTGGATTGGTTTCATCTGCGTCAACACGTCCATGGCAGAGATGGGATCGATGGCCCCAACTTCTGGTGGCCAATACCACTGGGTCAGCGAGTTTGCTCCTCCCCAGAGCCAGAGGTTCTTGAGCTACTTGATTGGTAAGCTTTCCATATCTCCATGATAGTGCAGTACTCACTTACAATTTAGGATGGCTTTGCGTACTAGGATGGCAGACCGGCGCTGCCAACACCGCCTTTTTAGCTGGTTCACAGATTCAAGGACTTATCGCACTGAATAAGCCTGATTATGATTTCAAGGCCTGGCATGGGACTCTCCTGGTCTTCGCTGTCTCTGCCTTCAACATTGTTTTCAACACGTTCTTCGTCAGAAGGCTTCCTCTGATTGAGTCGATCGTGCTGGTAGTCCACATCTTTGGCTTCTTCGCCGTACTAGTCGTACTCTGGGTGACTGGACCCATCTCCGATGCACAGACGACCTTCACCACTTTCAATGACTTTGGCGGTTGGAATTCTTTTGGCTGGGCTACACTGTCCGGGCTTGTAGCAGTTGTGCTGCCACTTCTTGGAGCAGATGCTGCTGTTCACATGTCGGAAGAACTCCAGGATGCTTCGAGGACGCTACCCAGAAGCATGTTGTGGACCACTGTGGTGAACGGCTCGATGGGATTTGTTATGCTCATCACGTTCTGCTCTGTACTGGGTAGCATTGATGAGGCGCTGGCTTCCCCAACAAAGCAAGCGTACCTTTACGTCTTCTATAACTCGACTCAGTCAGTAGCGGGGGCTACAGCCATGGGCGTACTAGTCATCTTCATGGCTATCTTCTGTAACCTTTCTATCACCGCCACTTCTTCGCGCCAGCTCTTCGCATTTGCCCGAGACCAAGGCGTGCCATTTAGCAGCACCTTCTCCTACGTAGGTGTCTCTGGTAACAGCCATATCGCACAGCGCTGACATCAACAGGTCTCACCAAAATGGAACGTGCCGGTCAACGCAATCTGCTTGTCTTTCGCCGTGTCTTGCCTCCTCTCATTGATCAACCTTGGGTCGACGGCAGCCCTCCTCGTACGTCGTAACATTTGACCCTTGTTGAGTAGATGCTAACGGAACGCAGAACATCGCCTCTCTTTCTACTGCCGCCATCCTCGCTTCTTATATCGTATCAATCTCGTGCATTACACTCAAGCGTATTCGCGGCGAGCCACTGCTTCCTTCCAAATTCAGCTTGGGTAGAGCTGGTCTCCCTATCAACATCGCATCCATTATCTTTCTCAGCTTTGTTTTCATCTTCTCGTTCATGCCAATGGGACCGAGACCAAATGCTGCAGGCATGAATTGGAGCATACTGATGTTTGGCTCGACAGTCATATTTTCAATCGTTTACTACCTTCTCAAGGGGAAACACGTTTATGCAGGACCTGTAGCGTACGTACGCAAGTCTGTATAGTGGGCTTGGAAAGGAATCGTATTGTTTAATTCCCCCTCGCAGTCTGTAGATGCAGACCTTTTGTAGCACAGAAGAAGATGCTGTAACGGTTGAAAGCTACCGCACGATTGCTCTAAGCATAACTTGTATGACGCTTCATCACCATTGACCCACCTTCGAAGTCATTCTTGCTGACCCGACTAAGATTCTAGTAACATTACAATCTCCATCCCAGCACGCGCTTTTTGCAAGCAGCACATGCTTGGCGAACATCCAGTCCAAAAATAATTGCAGTGTTAGCAACTCCTCACCTTCATTTGTACCCGCTGAAGAGCTGCAGTATCGCCCTCTTGACCCCCGTCTTCGCTCCCGCGTGAGTAGTTCGAGGGAGGCGGTGGAGCGGTTGAGGGCCTAAGAGAGGGTTGAGAAGGGGAGCTTCATGGTGGAGAGGGTTTGTGATGGCTGTGAGGCTATGAATGAGGGGTGAGTGCGAGCTGTGGGGCGTGCCGGGGGTATGGCAAGGGGATTCGTGAGTGGGTGTGGTGGGCAGATGGAGTTAGTGTGATTAAGTGTTTCATTCCCATGTTAGGATGGGGATTGTGGATAGGGAGTAGTACATGTTTGAATTGAAAGGAAATGGTATCTCGATTTCGGTTTCTCCGTCCGCCAACACCTCGCTCATTCATCACTGCTGGTGCCCACAAATTACCTATTATCCTCAAGATGTGCGCTGGCACGACTCTAGGCGTCTTTGAAACCCTCTTTCCGTGCAAGCTCCAGGTGCCACTGCAGCACCTTCTGGAACACGCCCTTGCCACCCGTCTCGATTACATCGCCGTGGCATGGGATGATGCGATCGAAATCCCACTTGTTGATCCTCGCCGTCGATGCTGCGAAGCTCTTCCTGTCACTTGCGCTAGTTCCCCACCAAATCATCCTCTGCTGCGCCAGCGCCTTGCCCTGGGTGCTTGTCAAAGCGCCGAAGATTTTTGTCAAGATGCCAGAGCTTGGGTCGACACCAGTTTTTGAGAACTGCTCCGTCGGCGGGCTGTTAAACATATAGTCTGCCTCAATGAGGGTGCGGGTCGGACGGTGATGGAAGACGATCTCCTTATTGGCGTGCGCATGCACGTATTCCCAGTCGAACTCGGCATCGAACTCGGGCGAGATGGAATCGAGTGTCTTGGAGGCGCGGAAGAGGTGCGCGAAAGGGACATCTTCTTTCGAGCTGTCTTTGGCACGGAGTTCGGGGAGGGTCTCAGGGCCGAGGATCTGGGCTTGTGGGTAGGCGGAGTGCCAGGGACCGAGGAAGATGTGGTGCTGTACAACGTTAGTATGGTTGGGAGTGCGAGAAAAGGGGTGTGAAGTACCTCAGCGTCTGGGGCGCAGATGTAGCGGACCTCTCCTAGTTCGGCGACTTTGGCTTTGACTTCTTCGGTGAGGGCAACTGGAGAGAAGACGGCAAGGGAGCCGGACTGAAGACGCACTGTGGATAGGTTAATTCTGCATACAATTATATAAGGGCTTTCGTACCAATGGTACCGCGTCCACCGATCTTTATCCTGCCGAATCGCCAGAAGGGGACGGATAGTGTGGTGATGACCCTGGGAACAACCTCGCGGATGACCATGACCTTGGACGGGTCTGTAGGGACTAGTTTTTGAGACATGTTGAAGTATGGTGATTAACGCGGTGGAACGTAGAATGCTCTAAATGTCTGAGGAAAACGCTCTGTTTTTGTAATCGAATGCACCGGCAATGTAAAGCTTGGGCAGACGACGTCACGGAAATGACGCAATGTTCGAGATGTCGAGATTGCACGTTGGTGAAGTGAGTTGACAGAAAGTGGATGGTATTTGTAGGCTGTATGTCATTGCTGGGCTGAGTCGGCATTCAATATTCTCGGCCGATGCTCAAATGTAATTGTTTCACATGCGTTCTGATTAGTTGTGGTCGAGAAGGTTGTGTGTTGCTTGCAATGTGCAGGGGTGCTCGGCACCGAGCGGTGGACTGGTCCATAGAACGCATGCACAGTCAGCATCGTCATGCATGTCAAAGCTCCCAAGATCTAGAATTTGAGTTTCCGTCAACACCAATCCAGACAATCTAGTAAGGTGATGGTTGCCGATTTATCGCAATGTGGCTTTGAGATTACTCGACTGAGCTACTGCTTACTTCTTTGCCTGTTCTTTACCTCTTCTTAACTAGCCTTTATAGATCTGTGGTGACCTGAGTTTGTGCAATTCACCATGCTGCACCTACTTCACCCTTCCGTAAGCTCCACATGGCCTTCGGACGTTGGCCCACTGTATCGTCCCAATCCTGTACCCACTTCGGAGTCAGTCAGGAGAGCATTACTTTTCGGACGAAATGTTGCGCGGTCTTGCGAACATATGTTGTGGAGCATCGGACGGCAGCTTGCTGGCTAGATTCGTCGTGATGTGTAAGACATGCAAACGCTTCTGCTCATCCCGGGATCGCAGCATTTTCTCTGGCGTTCTCAGCACTAAGCTCGTTCATGAGGCCTTTTGGATTCCTCTTTTTATTGTCGTCGTCGAGTTTTTGCTGAATGAATTTGCCCATCTGCTTGACCTTCTCCAGTGCAATATTTGTGCAGTTCAATAGAGCCAGCGGGTTCACAGTTGCGCCGCCATACTTTGCAACCTGGCATACCTCGCCATGCTTGTTCATGGTGATGATGACTTGTCCTTGACGGACCTGCTCTTCAGCGGCGTTCGCATCGACTAGGTAGATTTCCTCCTCCTCAAAATATGAAAATGTGACGCAGAGCGGCTGGTGCAAGATGGAAAGTGGTATGGGTTCGCGCTCGCGTGTGCTCAAGATAATAGCCTTCTCTCCTTCAACCTGAACGTCAGGCCTTCTGAAGTGTTGGAGCGCAGCCATAACGGCAATACAGGAAGCGTCGATCAGTCCGCCATCGTGGTCGATGATGTGTACGTCGGCGCGAAGAGCGAAGCACTTCTGTCCAGCAATAATGCAGAGCGACTCTGTGTCAAGGGCGTTCGAGCGGCGAATGGCTTTTTCGAGGATGCGGGAGAGGATAATCTCAGCGTCGGTAGGACGTCCAATTTCAAATGCAGGCGAGGCCATGGGCGAGAACTCGGTGACGATCTGGAAGACGCCGTCGAACTTGCGCTCGGGCGCTGGGGTGACTACATCGACCGAGATGCGTGCAATGACTCTGATCGGGATAAGCGTTATATCCTTTAGGACCAATTCCGATCTTCTCACCTTGTCTTGCCCAATTTGACATCTGCGACTCCATACTCGTCGCCAAACGTTAGTTCTAGAGAGCGGAATGCATCAAATGCGCGCCCGTCAAGGCGGATCTGCTCCTGCAGCGCCTGCTTGATGAACTCGCGTTCATTGATAGAGATCTCAGCTTCTCGAGGCATCTTGCCTCAGCTGTAATTGATATAAGTTTGGGGTAGTGATGTCAAGTGCCTGGTGCTCTGAAAATGTAGCGGGGTCCGGCGAAAGTGCACCGACAGCCTTGGCGCGATCTTCTCAAGCACCAAGCACTACTTTCACTCTTCACAACATCCAAACCGCCAACGTGGGAGACTCCCGAAACCTCGCGCAAAACAACGAGAGAGACGACACGAATTTACCAATAATATGACGACCGCTCACAGACCGACGTTCGATCCCGCACGTGGCAAAGAAGCCCAGCGCGGCCCAGCCTACCACCAGCGTCTTCTTCCTGCACACACAACGCTCAAGCACAGGCAAGCCGGCCAGGGAGGAGATGCAGACGGTTATCAACGCGACTTGCGCGCAGAGCTTTTGGAGGCTGAGGCACGCCACTATGCGAAGAAGAACGGCACCTACGTAGAACCAGAGGCTGCAACCGATTCCAGCAGCGCACCGAAGCGCCAAATTGAGGATGTGGCAGCCGAAGAAGGCGACGAAGACGAGGCAGCTGCCAAGAAGAGGCGGATAGAGGTGCTTGAGAAGTACAGGGATGTAGATGCAGACGACAGTAGCGAAGAGAGCGAGAGTAGTGATGAAGAGTGAGCATACACCTTTGTTTTGTATCGCTGCTTTTGCTAACCACTCAACAGCGATGATGATGAAGAAGACGAGACCGCGGCACTGATGCGCGAGCTGGAGAAGATCAAGAGGGAGCGTGCCGAGGCCAAAGCCAAAGAAGAGCAGGAACGCGCGGCGGAAGAAGAGGAGCAACGCGAGATTGATGTTGCGCGCGGTAACCCACTGCTGAACAAGAACGACTTCACCATGAAGCGCAGATGGGATGATGATGTAGTATTCAAGAACCAGGCACGAGGCACAGAGGACAGGAACAAGAAGAAGGAATTCATCAACGACATGCTACGATCCGACTTCCACAAGAAGTTCATGGTAAGCCTGCATATCCCGTTTTCGGATTCTCGACCCTACTAACATGCTGCAACAGTCCAAATACGTGCGATGAGGCTCCATCAACTGAGTGTTCTGCATTTCTCGGCGCAACATTGGAGTCCGGCGTTTGGTATTTCCTGAAGCAAATGCGAAGACACGTGAGCAGCATACCCCAGATCCCCAAAACCTTAGAAAGTCTGGACGGCGGAAACACAAATGACGCAACATCTTTCATCCTTATCTGGATCAGCGCACCATGACCGCTTCGGGTTGTCAGCTATTCCTTATCGCACCTACATGCATACCCAATCCAGCGAATAGGAGCATTTTAGCCTCCGACCATGAACTGTTAACTTCACGTTTACTGCGCGCAAGCACCTCGTACTCCGTGAGAATGAGCTCAAAAGGCATAGCTAGCATCGCTGGGTACCGCCAATAACTGAGAACTATGTGCATGACTTCACCAATTTACCGAGTCACCATCGTGGCACCGTCTGACTACAATTCCCGTACCATTTGGCACTCTCGATGCCCAGCTCCACAAGCGCGCCAGAGGCACACAAGCACAGCTTGGCCCTTCCTTCCGACCTCTTATGAGGCTTCGATAGCAGACTGCTCGCGGGGGAGCTGAGAGGGCCCCGGCACAGTGACTTCATGTGGCTTTGGATGCTTGACTATCTCGGGATCTGCATGTAGCCAGCCTGTCTGAATCACATATACATATAAGCTTGTCGAACAATTGTTCCCAGCATTAATGCAGTCTTCCTCGAACTCAGATATATCCGTTGAAACTTGAACTATACGTATACTTTGTACTTCTCACAATGGCAGGCTACGGCAACCGCACAGCACCAGACTACACCGCCTCGTCCCTTGCGGACGAACACTCCAGCACCCGTCTTGGACTCACAGACTCGCACAGCGTACGCCTTCTTCTCCTTACCCGCCACGGGCCCAACACGTCCTCCCCCCCTGTTTTTTTCGTACACTTTACCACCCCCTATCGCATCTAACCCCTTATCACCTTGCAGACCCCAACCTACGCCGCCGGCTACGGCAACAAACACGCCTCACAGCCTAACATCTCCCCCTCCTCCTCAACCGACGCCGATCCAAGCTCAGGCCCAAGCACAAGCGAAGAACCCACCCGCTTCAACACACAATCCACACAAGGCAGCGCACCGTACAGCAACGCGCATACATACGGTAGCGCGAGCACAGCGGGTGCAGGGTGGGGGAACAAGACGGGGAGTTTCTCCGATGCAGGAGACAGCGGTGGTAAGGCAGATGTCTGGGACGTGGTGCGGCGTGAAATACGGATTTACTGACGTGGGCGAGTAGATTCCACGCTGGGGAAGCTGATGCAGAAAGTTGGGGCTGCGGTGCATAGTCCTGATCTAGAGAGGAGGGGGCAGGCGAAGAGGGATTCTGTGCGAGAGGATGCGGAGGGTTTGCCGCCTGCAAATTGAGGTGTGGTGCGTTGTTTGAGCGTCGATAGGTGGAGGTGGGTAGGATGGGGGAGGGAGGGAGGGAGGGAGGGATGGGAAGGGAACTGGGGATAGGGAGGCGTGAGTGGCATTGTCTTTCTTTATTCGCTCGGAAGCGCCTATGCAAGCTGTGAATGTAAATGCACCTGTTCTATTCGCCGTTAAACACCCATTGTCTTATTCCGAAGATATGCAAGATGATGTAGGCACGGCACATGTCGAATTGCCGCGTTGCCGAAGTCTCTACGGCGCTGACCTGTTGCTACGGAAGCTGCCTTCGCTCTATCGCCGTCTTCGCCGGCCGAGGGAGACAAGACGGCCTCAGTAAATGCCCTGTGTGCGATACTGGAAGGTATCGTAACTGTCTCGTATCAGCACATGGTTCTCAGTCAGCAAGTGGGTGATGAGGACTTACAGTCTAGTATAATAGCTCCCCACACTCTTTGCAACCAACTCATCCACAAACCCTTCTGCTTCCTCCTTACTAAGATGTAACATCAGCCGCGCGCGCAGACTATTCGTTACACTCGCGCTACCCGCCGCAAAACACGGCATCTTGCTTTGCTTGCCCATTAGATCAACGAGCATAATAAGGCGCTCAGCCTCGCGCCGCAACGCCTGGAACGCCTTCTTGCACAGCGTCTTAAACTCCTCGAACGCGGGTGATGCAATGCCGCCGAGCACGTCCACGTAGTCCTGGGTCAGCTTGAAAGGGGCCGCTTCGAAACCCATGGAGCCGGGCGAGTTGGACAGCATGAAGCCAAAATCGATGTGGATGATGTGGCCCATGTTGTCGATGAGGAGGTTACCGTTGTGGCGGTCCTTGAGCTGTAAGACGTAGGAGATCATGCTGTAAGCAGCGAGTGAGCGCGTGAAGCAGCCGACGCCTGCAATATAGGGTTCTGAGTCGGGCTCGCCGAAGGTCTTGAGCCAGTGGTCTTTGAGCGTGGAGATGCGCTTCCTTGGGTTGGTGCCAGCAGCTATGCTGGCAAGGGTTAGGGAGCGCTTCAGGGAGTGCAGCGAGACGCCGTTGGTGATTGTCTCAATCAGTCCGCAGGATTCGCCGGTTACAAGAATGCGCATGCGTTTTGTCCAGACGGGAATTTGGGCTTCTTCCCAGATCTTGGTGCAGACTTGGATCAGTTGGCAGGCGAAGGCTTCCTGGCGGAGATCGTCGCCCGTCTTCACGATGACCGAAATGAGATCCCAGTTGGGCATATAGCCGTAAGGAGACGAGCGGCGGACGCGCTCGCGTTTTGCGCTCCACTCTTCGCCAAACGTCGCTGCTGAAGGGTCGTCGCGGTCGCCTTTGCGGCGCATGCCACCAGTCTTGAGATCATTCTCCATGCGTGCTGCACCTGCGCCTGAGTTCGTAGCAACTGCCATGCCCTCTTCCAAATCTTCAGAGTCAGCCATGATCGAAGCAGGATCCGATTCAGCCATGATGGTGTCAAACGTCGGCGTCTGGTCCTCCGACATAAAGTTCTGCTCTTCCAAGGTCTGCATGCTCGCGATGATCTTTGCCTTGATGGCTGCTACTTCCATCTTGGGTCGTTTCGAGCCGCTTGCCTCCAACTGTGCCAGCATCTGTGCGGCCGTTCGCATGTGGGTCGCAAGAGCCGTGAAATCCGGTTGATCGGGTCCCTGGTTCTTACTCATGGGTATTGTTGCTTTTCGCTGTGGCGCGGGACTGCTTGACCGACTAACTTCCATATCTGAAGTCCGGGGTGTCGATAGTGTAGCCATGGAGGATAGAGTGTTCGCTCCGCTCGACGACCTCGGCGCTGTAGATTTGCCGTTGCTGGCAGCTGGTGGCAGCGCAACACGTGCAAGGCCAGAAGCAAGGTCATCCTCGTCGATATCCTTGATCAGCATCGTGCTGCCCAAGTCGCCGTTCGCAGGCTCGAACACGCTGTCTGACCCATTAGGAGTTGTCCTATCAAGAGCCAAACGCTCCGCGTTAGTGATGTCGAATAGTCGCCTCCTTGACGTCCCCTTCTCCAGCATCAATCTTTCCAGCAATTGCTGGTTCTGCTCAGAGTCCGGATCAAAGTCAAAGTCCTCCTTCAACACTTCCACCATCAGCAGATACGGCACCTTTTCCGCACTGTTTAGACTAGTGGCCTCGGCTGGGTTGATTCGCACAATCCGGTGGTGTTGACTTTGCGACGGTATCCCATCCTGCAATGTCGGGGGAGAAAGCAGCGGGATATCGACTTCAGCCGGTAGGTCCTGTGCTATCAAAGCCAGCTCAGCACGCAGAGCGCTCAGGCGTGCTGGCTTGGGTACAGATACCAGGCGGCTGGAAATGTCCTCTAGTGCACTCAGGAACTGCGTTTCGTTACGGAAGTAGTTGGATCTTAGCAAGCGCACCTTCTGCGCGCGTGACAGTGCTGTGGGCGTGAGAGGTCTTGGCAGTTGCTGCGACGGGTGCTTGCGAGACGGGCGGTCCGTAGGGGGACCCAACCCGGCTGTAGCAGGAGGAGTGGGCAGCGGTGAAGTTCTGGCATTGCGGAAGTCAGGCAAGGAAGAGGAGCTCAGACGGGCTTCAGCATCGATATTGAGTAGGGACGGACGGTGTCCTGCGGACACGCCACGTGCAGCCTGGGGCGGTCGAGCAGCCTGTCGTCTCAAGTCCTTCAAGTCCCTTGGGTCTCTCGGTCGTGGCGCAGGGGCCTTGGATGCGCGGCCATCCTCAGGGTCGGAATGGCCCTGATCGGGCCTTCGCTGGCGTGGCCGCGGCGAGCCACCTGCAACCGTGTTGCTCCGTCCCATCTTCCCCGTCTGCACATTGTCTGAGATCATGTCCTCGACAGGGCGGGGCTTTCGCGCCTGCGCAATCGCCAGCGGGCCGGCATGGGCGGGGAGGAAGGGCGCGGCGATGCTGGCCAGCACCAGACTCGACAGCACCGTGGTCGGCAGCACATTCTCCTTGATGCGCTCGCGGCGTGCGGGTTCGGCCGAGCCAAAGACGATGCGCTGCACGCGGTTGTAGATGCGCCGGCATGTCTTGAAGGCATTCGAGTTTGGGGCGGCGGCGAGGTCGTGGAGGTACGTCTGGAAGAACCAGAAGGTCTGCACAATGTTACTAACAGTCATGGGCGCATACCCGGGTCCAGGGATCCCACCAGAAGCGCGCCGTTGACCGACTCCTCGCACAAGTCGATGATGAACTCCTCCAGGGCCATAGACTCGTTGTCTATGCTGATCAGGAGGTGGCATAGTCTACATGTCGCGGCGTGTGTAAGCTGGTGCTGCGCTGCATGGGCGCCGGGCGCGCGGCGGAGACGTACTGCGGCAGGAAGAACTCGAGCTCCTCGTAGGCGAAAGTGCGCAGCTTCGAGCAGAGCACATAGTGGATTCCGACATGGTCAGCATACCGACTGTCGACATTGGTCAGCTCGTGGATGGTTGCGGCGCGGGGGTTGCGGTGAAGCCACACTCACGCCAGATAGGCCACGGCAAGCGCCGGGTCACTGTTAAAATGGTCGGATTCAATGAACCGCTCAAGCAAGTTCCAACTCATCTGGGACGGTTCATTGAGGCGCGACAAGAGGGAGGCGGAAGAATGGACGCTCGAACTTCGAAAGGCGTGGCATCAAATGGGGCTCTCGCAGGGTTTAGGGTGCGAAGCTACCGGCGGAGATTGGCGCCACATTTCCGGCACCGTGAGACACTGACACTGACGCCGTAGCCACGGCAAAGGAGCGCTGACTTGTCACAGCCTGCGAGCAACCGTTGGCTTGTTCTGCATGTATTACCAGTAGTTTACCCTACCTGCAAATCTCTACACAAGTGACCTATTCGCCCACAGAATCTCAAACACCTTGCGTCATGCAACGCCGACTCCTGAAAACGCCGTCTTGCGAACCTGTATACTGTACAACAGGAGAGCTATGTACACTGAACCCCGAAGATGAACCTAGTCCGCTGCGTTCAAATCGACAAAGATGTTGACAGCTGCGACGACAACTTCAGCAAAAATGAGAATAATGACAATCCACTCGAGCAATTCACCCTGCATGTCGTTAGCGCACAGCTTCATGGCAGCTTCCCTCTTGAAAACTTACATGTGTGGCTGTAAGCTGGTCCTTGAGCACAGCCAGCAGATCTCCAATCACGTTCAACCGCTCCGTGAGAAGTCCGACTCGCTGGTCCATCTCGAGGTAGCTTCGCACAGCCTGGTACACAGGATCCAACTGCGGCTCGGCCCACATAAGCTCCGGCGCATCCAGCACCGACCCCTGCAGGTGGATACTGATACGCAGAATAAACAGCTCGCCAATTTGCATGTTGATCTGCTTCTTGTTCAGGTTGATCTTGCCTGAGCTTGCAATCTGCGCGGGGATATCCTTGGTCTCGTCAATGGTGCTGTCAACCAAGTCTTCGAACAGACTCGTCTTGACACTCTGTGAAAGGCCGTGCGAAATGGCAAGCTTGATCATGTAGTTCTTCTTGTCGCGAAGAGAAATGAAGTCGTTGTAGATGCGTGCTTGATACTCGCGCGTGTAGTAAAAGTTGAACTCTTCGGTCTCGACCTCATCCTTACCAAGCTTGTCGACCTCAAACTTGGCAATCTCTTTGAGGAAGCGCTTCTCTTCTTGCAGCGACATGCCCCATATGACGACCGTGCCATACTCGAAAAGAAACACCTCAGGCGTGTGGACTTGCGTATCAAAGTCGGGCGTGTCCATTTGCGGGTCTGAGTCTGCATGTGTGATCGATGGTCGTCGGGGTCTGTCTGAGTTCTCGCCATTGCCTATGCTGGGCGCGTCGCCTTCGTCGTGAAGGTCAATAAGATCCTCTCGTCGCCGCTCGTTCTGATGCTCCACCTCGATGGCGCTATCGGAGAACCTCCGCTGTAATGCTCCAGGTGCGCCATCAACAAGCACTGCCGAGCTGTGCACGTCCTCTGATCCCTTGGAGCCATAGTTGTAAGGTGAGTATATGCATTCGTCGAACCGCTTAGGCAGTGCGCCCCTCATCTTCTGCTTGCCCTTCAGAAATCTCATCAGGTCGTCAAGCTTGTATGACGCTGCTGTGCAATATGCCGTCACTCGCGGCAGCCGGTCTCGGTCTGCTTTGCCCAATCGTGCGGCATCTCTCCTCGCGGTGGGATCCTTGATCCTCGTGTATTGTACGTATACATCGCGGCCGCTTTCCTCATCTTCTCCATCCTCGCCTTGAGCAGGGTCTGGCAGAAGCTTCAACTTCTGTGCAGTTCGCGTTGTCCTTTGAGGACCAATCTTCCCAGCTGGATTTGGTGGTATCCTCGCCGGTGCGCCTGAGCTGTTCCTCCTTCGCAGTTTGCTGTTGAGACCTGCGAGCATTGGCTGGCCTCCGTGGCTTGTCGGTTGTCTGGACGACGATGCGCCCTGCGTACCGGATCGAAACTGGGCGGTATCATTGGAAGAGGAGACAGTCGTATTGAAAGTAACGGTGCGCTGCGGTTTTGGGGGGGTTGTCTTGGTCGCTTTGCTGTTGCTGCTGCTGCCAGACATAGACGACATCAGCGGCGTCGTTTCGGTCGAGCTTGACGCCATTGTAGCACTGGGTTGACAACTCAGCGGTGTCGCGATGATTGGACAGGTCGGAGGCGCGCTGAACACAGAGGGGTATCACAGATCAAATGGAACAATTACGGCCCTGCCATAAAGGGTGGGGTGAAGGAGAGTTGCTGCACGCTCAAAGCTGCTTTTGCTCGCCGAGACTGGCAAGATGACGTTCTGCCAAAGCTTGGAGGCCCCTGCGACTCAGGCCCCACGTGCTGGATCTCATGCAAGGCCGTTGATAATCACTGCACGACAATCGATTGGTTGCCGCTCTGCGTGCACTTGATATTTGTGGAATTGTACCTCAAGTGGATTTGGGCCATCTCGTTTGTAAATTGGTTGCTGCGTGCCGAAGGAGCTCATTTTGTGAAAGCATCGCTACAATTGACGCTAGTGGTTCGTAACATGTGAGCCCAACGGACCCAGACTGAGAAACAGCAAGTATGTGCAATTGGACATAGTGGAACTCCACGCAGTTTATGTTACAACAACAGAGAATCTGGCAAATATACTCTGCACTTCAGCTATCCCCTCTCGCAATATTCCTTGCCCTCCTCCTCTCTCGTTCCATCCTCCGCGCCTGGTTCATACTTGGCTGCATCCCCTCCTCTTCCTGCCGTGCCTTTATCATACTCTCCTCATCGATCCGGTCAAACCCAAAGCGGCCCAATTCGCCCCGTCTCCATCTTTGAATCATCCACAGAGCCGTCGCATCATGATCCACCTTCCCTCCTTTGCCATATCGCCCCGTCTTCTTCGATATCAATTCCAGCAACTCTACAATATCGTTCGTTGGGCCCGGCGCGAACTCAGCATACAATTTCGGGTCGACGAGGTTGATGTGAAAAAGCAAGTAATCTGCGAGCATGACCGGCGGGATGATAGTGTCCTTCACGCTCCCGCAAAGTGCCAGCTTCATCATCGCCTCCGCATCGGGCACATACGGGATAAACACACCCGGAGTGTCTAGCAAGTACACACCTCCACCAACTCCCCTCTCCCCTCTCCCCGCGCTCACGTCATCTTCACTCGGTATGATCTTGACACCACTACCGACCTTCCTCGTCACACCGGGTTGAGCACCCGTCCGCGCGACTTTGCCCTTGCCTAGACCTAGCCCGCGCAGTGCGTTGAGCAGTGTGGATTTGCCAATATTGGGCATGCCAACAATCATGACACGATGGCCGACGAGCTTCCACCTTTTCTCTGCATGCTCGCGCAGTACCTCAAGTACCTTGCCTGTTGCTTTTCGGCTCTCTTTCTCTTCTTCGCCATTGCGCACGAACATGACTGTGCTTCCTTTGTGCCATCCGCGTATCAGCTCTTCGTTTTTCTGATCGCGTGGCCCGCCGCCTAGGTCCCGCTTGGTGTACACTATTATGCGTTCCTTGCCTTCGAGGGCCTTTTCGAAGAGTGGGTTGCGCGAAGTGAGCGGTACACGATAGTCGCGACACTCGATTACAAGGTCAATGGACGTGAGTAGTTGCTTCATTTTAGAGAGCCCGGCCTTGTGGTGGCCCAGAAAGTATGAGCGCGGAAGCGACGGGATCGGCGGGAAGACATTGCGGGCGATGAATGACATCGAGAAGGAGCGTTGGTGTACTGACCGTGAGCGTGGACATTATTGCGAGGACTGAGTCATGAGCAACGTGATGCTTGGCGACAGCTGACTCATGACCGTACTCTCTATCCCAAAGGTTCACATACAGGTCGACAGCAACTATCTTTGGCCTGGGGCCCAACATGGATACTGGATTGAAATACCTACACTAATACTGAGCGAAACAGACCATACTGCAGAAAACTCTGGAAACAATTATCAAAGCGCGTCTAAGCTCATGGGATGCTCACTGGAGCGGCATTCAGGGCGAGCTCACAGCTGATCGTGTCGGACCTTGGTGGCAGCGCCCTTCGGAACATTAACAGTATGGATGGCGACCGCGGGAAAGCCAATCCACTGCGAGTCGTCTCTGTCCTTGTCGCCGCAGATGTGCACTTTTTGGATCTTGATGTAGTCCCTGCCGATCTGGCCCCGTTTCTCCCACTCGGCGTCTGCACAGGCTTCCTTTCCCTGGACGAAGGGGTGCTGGAACTTGACCGGGGTGTGCCAAGACTTCTTCTGTTGGAGTCCGATGTCCAGGTCTGGAAGATCTGAGTCCGTGTCTGAGTCTGTATCTGAAAGATTGGGGTGTTCAGCAACTGGGGAAATGACCCGCTCAACGGCCGCCTTGGTACTGTGGATCGTGGTCACCGTTGTTGTTGTAGTGGTGGTTGTAGAAGCGGGTTCACCATTGGGAGCAAGGGCAGGCTCAAGTCCGCAATTGGCGGGAAAGCCGGCGCCAGCACGGCATTCCACCTTGCGGTAGTCATGTTCCTTCTTGGGGTAGCAGAGATAGCAGATCAGTGACCGACTCCAAGGGTGGTGCATCCAAACACCCTTGGTCTCGCGCCCTGGCTTGAAACGCTTGTCGACGGCAGCGCTTTTCTGAGCGGAAATCGAGAGAGAGCCAGTATAGGTCGCCGTGTTCTCCTCGTAATGTGGCGCACCGTACGTTGGATCGATAGACCAAGTCGTATGCGTGATGATCTTGGTGCATACGTGCTCGGCTTCCTTGGGCTTGTCGCAGACAAACCTGGCGGAGAAGAAGCCGATCGGGGTGCCTCCTGCCTGGAGTTGCTGCGGAGTCAAGCAGCTGTCGATATGCTTGGGCATGTCGCCATTTAGACCTTGCTGGTACTCCTTGACCTTCTTGCCGTCAGGGCAGCCGAAGTCAGAGAATGTCTCGAGCTTGCAATGCATCTGGAGCTTGTTGACCCTCTCGATCCAGTCCGCATGGTCGAAACGGAACCTCGGCCGGAGGCTGTGCGCCTGGTTCATGTTGACACATTCGCCATGCTTCATCTCATACGGACTCGTGAAAGGTTGTCCGGTGCAGTCAGGCGTCACGAAGGGATATATATGGATTTGTGCGTCGGCAGTTGCGTTGGCTGCCTTGGGGGCAACTCCGTGCACGGAGGAGGTAAGGGCCAAAGCCACAGCGGTGACTGGCAAGAGTACACGCATGATGACGCTGAATTGAAGATGGAGTCAGCGAGGTTATTCAAAAGACAACTAGATGATACGCAGATATGCAAGCAGACAGTGAGTGTGTGCTGGACATACATGATCTGATCAAATGAGGTATTGCGCGGCTTACTGTCGAAATGTGAAGGTATGGTGGGGTACTGTGCAGTGTCAGCGAACGGCTTGAAATGTGGCAGTTTACGCGGTCAGGGCAGGTAAAGATTGCATTGCAAAGGCGAGAAGGGGACGTGTGCAAAACAACGTACGAATGTGGTCTAAACCTCGCGATAGGCGGTGATGGGTAGTGCTGTTGCGTGTATCTGTAAACCGTCAGTGTGTGGAACTTGATCTTTATAAAGGAGAATTGAATGACTTACTTAGTCAAGAGCAGCCTGCAAATGTTGTAGCGTGGTAGTGCGGTGTAGAGAACACTGTGAGGTGGAACGAAGGGATTACCTTTAAGTAAACAAAATGGCCTCTAGCGCACTCAGCTTCGGAAGCAGCGTGGGAAGTCGGAGTCCCTGCTGCGTGTATAGTCTCTAAGTGTTTGGCAGTAGTGAATCGAGAGGGGAGGCGCTAATGAGGATGGCGGCTACAGCGTAAGAGAGGAGAAGCGCAAGAGAGAAGAAGATTCCGGAAGCTACGTACCAGTCATGCAGTCACAACGGGAAGCAACTTTAGCTATAACTAACAGAAAATAACATACGTAAGGGAAGGACGTCAACGACAAGGCCAGAGAAGTAACAGAAGACGCTGCAACAGCAATATAGACATGACGAATATGATATCGATATATAACCCACCTAGTCAACGTTGTACATAAGAGGCTTATTTGCTCAGCCAACGCCACAACACCCACAAAGCTGCCAAGGCTTTAGTCAGTATACCTGCGTCTACCAATCCTCCCACTTGTCATCCTTCTTGCCCGCTGCTGACCCTGAACCACCGCTCTTCTTCATCGCACTTGTGCCGATGCCTGATGGCTTGGATTTCTGTCCTAACCCAGATGCAGTGTTGGACTGAGTCTCAGCGGCGCTTGCGAACTCGTCCCAGAAGTCTTGCTTGTCTTTGCTGGGACCCTTTGGAGTAGCGCCAAAGTCGTCCCAAAAGTCCTTCTTCGCTGGCTCTGCACCTCGACGAGTGTTGCCTAAAGGCTCTCCCTCGACGAAACGATTGAATGCAGTTCCAGCATTAGCTGCGGAAGCCTGGATGGTCTGACCCATTAAGCCTGCGGTCTTCTGTGCCTGAGAGGCAATGTCTGCTTCAGCAAGCTAGAGCAATGTTAGTACACTCCTCAAATTTATGCATGGAGGAGAGCATACCTTTTGCATTCCAGGCTTGACCCAACCCTCGTAGCCAGTCTTGCCCACCTTGCTCACACTGGCGCCTAACCAGCCGAAGCCCTTGGTGAGAGCCGCAACAGGATCTTTCTGGAAGTCTGCAATCTCAGGTGGTGCCCCAGGGTCATCGTTGTTCTTCCAGGCGTCTGGTTCGCTACCAAAACCACCATACTTTCCACCTTGGTTGGGCGCGATATCATCCCTCCTGTTGGCATTCTCTGCTCCCATGCGTGAAAAGTACGCCTCGTTCTTCGATTTCTGCCCTGACATAGCATTCGTACCCAGGGCCGGCGATCCTGATCGCTGAAATCCGGATTCATTACTGATAGTCTTGCCAAGCGGTGTCTGGCTTCTACTACCGGCTGCGCTGGCGCGTCCACTCAACGGTCCACTGGCGCCACCAGCGGCAGAGTTTTCCTTCTTTGGCAGCCGTTTGGGCAAGTTGCTCTTGTCGAATTCCCTGTCCTCAACCTTGCAGCTCAGCCTCTCCTTCCACTCGTCGCCGGCCTCGGAATCGTAGCGCTCTTGTATGGACGAAGCCTCAAATGTCCGGTTATCTTTCGTATTCGAAGGATGTGCGTTGAAGAAGTCTTGAAAGGGCTTGTTGCCGCCAGCAGCCATGCGCGCCAATTCAGCACCCTTGAAGGCGTCCATAGTTATGCTGCGAATGAAGGAGATGTGCACGCCAAGTCCGCGGTGGACGCCGGAGCAAGATAGACACATGAAGATGCCCAGTTTAGGAGAGGCCTGGTTCTTCATGTCAGTGTACAGCGCGACGCGTGTGCGCAGGACTCGAGGAGGGCGTTCTGGAAGGGCGGTTGGAAGCGTACCCATTGCGGACTCGGCGCATTGCAGTCGACGCACTTGTTGTTGTCGTTCGTCTTCTGTATTTCTAGTAACTATGTAGCGACAAGTTAGCTGCTTGCGAGGTTAAGAGTCTATTGCTTCATAATGCACCCCTAGACAGCCCCACTACTTAGATACATCGCAACGTACCTTGCTCCGTGTTTCGGGATCTACCTCCCACATTTTACTCATGATGTTATACGTCGCCGCACAGTGTGTTTGGGGAAAGTAAAAGGGGATTGCTGAGAGAGCGTTACGGGGCTAGAATGTTGGTGTCGAAGTTGCGGAGGGAGGATCCATAACAGTCGCGATTCAGGGTACTTAGCTGTGGCGCTGCCAGTTAAGCCTCAAACCCACCTGCGCGGAGGGTCTCATGCTCCACAAGCGACCACCAAGCATTGAAGCGAAATCTTTCTGCACCTTGAATTGCTTGTTCATGGAAGCTTTGTAAGTAGTCATTTTCTTGGTCGAATGCACAAGATAAATAAGAGCCTCGCTCGAGATATGAATGAAAGTAGTCGTGTTAGAACAAGTTGCCTCTTTGTAGCTTGACCTACTCGTTCGAAGCACTACAATTCATTGTTTCATGTCGTTGAACTAACGCTTAATCGCTAAGATGAAAGTATAAACAAGATACAGGGATAGGAGTAAGTCGCGTTAAAACATAAGTATATATATGGACCGTCGCCCAAATCTCTTTGAACGTCAGATTCAACGGTTCTGAGGGAGGGCTTTCACACACGAAATCGAGTTGTCTCTTCATTTTCCGTCTACGCGCCATCTCCCCAGATGCCCACAACCTGCATGCCAAAGGCAACTCCTGTCAAGATCGCTTTGATGCTCTCCGTAAGTCGCTTCCTCTCGACCGCCTGCCTCACCTGTTCGCCATTGACATCATCGCCTTGTGCTTCAAGGTCCAGCGCAGCTCGGCGCTCGTTGGTGCCACTGCGCAAAGACACAGCGTAGTCGATAGCTGGTCCAGAGGCGAACGCAAAGATCGACGTGTAGAGGAGATACGGGTGGCGCAATCGACGGGGCGATAATAGGTAGGCAGAGAATAGCGAGAACGTAGTGATGTGACGAAGGTACGAGGTGATATTCTGCGACTTGTACGATACGTAGGTCGATGTGGTACGGGCGTCGACAGCGGTGGGGAGCGCAAGTAGAGAGGGCAAGGTGATAGTCGACAGAGTCGCCGAAACGCCCTGCACAATACATCAGCATACGCAAACGTTATAAAGAGACAAAAGTTGCAACGAATCCAGAGGACAGTGATGCCGGGATCAAGGATGCCTGTTTGGGAGGAGTAGGCAGAGACATACCGTCAGAAGACCTAAGCTTACAGTGCCGACAAATTTGCAAACGGAAATTGTTGGTGCTGACATCGTTTCGAGGAGGGTTGCAACTCTGTGTATAGGGCAGTAAGGGTACGCTCAATTGAAAGTATGGTGTTGTGGCGGCTGCAACTTTCAAGCTCAAGCTCTGTGACGTTATCTTGGAGCTGAGTGACTGCAACGGTTAATCCTCGGACCATCTACATCCAATGTGGAGAATCACATGCGAACGGCTACTCTCAATGATCTTCAAGCCATTTCAATTTCAGGTGCATATGCGTCTAGAAAATATCGACCGATTGTCCAACACCGCAGCATGAAGGTCCTTGACTGTAAGCTCCACCACTGTTACGATGTCGAGTATGACGAGTGCAGCCTAGCTCAGCTGGACCTCGGCTCAACTCCGCAACTTCACTCCAACGTTCCTCAATAGCCATTGTTCTCGGCCGTACCCTTGACTCGTTAGAATCATCTCAAGCTACATAAAGCCCTGAGGATATCCACCCATAGGCTGGCACAATCCACTGCAAGTCACAACCCCTTTAATCAAGGCCTCGATATCGACTGCAACGCCAAAGCAAAACGTTCACGTTCAACGTCCGGAATGCCTCTCGAACGGTATCAATATCTGAGTAATGTCTGGAAAGACGGGATCTTCGACAATAAGGTCATCTTCTGCACTGGTGGCGCGGGATCAATTTGCTCAGCACAAGTCCGGGCTATGGTCCACCTCGGTGCCAATGCCTGCATAGTTGGTCGCAATGTGGAGAAGACTGAGAAGATGGCAAAAGATATTGCAACAGCGCGCAAGGGCGCAAAGGTCATTGGCATCGGCGCGATCGATGTGAGAAGACCAGAGCTATTGCAGGCCGCTGCAGAGCGCTGCGCAAAGGAGCTGGGAAGCATTGACTTCGTAATGTGAGTCAGATAGGCAGGTAGTGTGCGCTGGAGAACTACGCTGATTGAACAAAGTGCCGGCGCTGCCGGGAATTTTCTCGCTCCTATGGACCAGATCTCGCCAAACGCAATGAAGTCGGTCATCGACATTGATGTCCTTGGTTCCTACAACACCGTGAAGGCAACACTGCCTTATCTCGTTGAATCCGCAGCCAAACACAGAACGGACGGACATACACAACCACCCAACGGCACTGGTGGCCGTATTATCTTCGTCAGCGCAACTCTGCACTATTCTGGAACACCACTGCAGAGCCACGTATCTGTCGCAAAGGCTGGTGTAGATGCCATGGCAATGTCTGTAGCGATAGAGCAGGGACCGAAGGGCATCACTTCGAACATCATCGCTCCAGGGCCTATCGCAGACACAGAGGGTGTAGCTCGCCTCTCCAAATCGGATCATCGCGACAAATCGTCGAAGGGTATCCCTTCAGGTCGTTACGGTACCGTCAAAGAGATTGCTGATGCTACAGTGTATCTCTTCTCGGATGCTGGCAACTATGTGAACGGCGAGACGCTAGTCGGTAAGATGGTAGCTTCACGCTTGACTAGGAACTATGTGCTGACAGATACGCGTAGTCGATGGCGGTCAATGGCATACAGCTGGGTTCGCGAATGGCTTCGAATACCCCGACTTCCTCCTGTCTGGCGAGGTTGTAAGCGGCGTTTCTGGCGGCAAGAAGTCGAAATTGTAGACGTACGACGTAAAATTGATACCAATGACCCGCTGCTGTCCATTTCCGTGTTATACTTCGTGACGCTTTCCATGTCTACTCTTGTTTAGTAATTCCGGGATGTCGATCTGTGATGGGTCAGCAGTGTGACCAGTCAGCTTGGAGAGGCTCTGTGCGGGTCCTGGACGCAGTCTGCGGTCGCATGCGGCACAAGCATGGTTGAAGCATCTCAAACCGCGACTCCGATGATGTGCAGCTCATCACACTTTCCAGGGTAACAGTGGGGTCGCAAACGACGGAGACCAGCCGTCTCTCTCAACCTTGCGTAGCTCGTTCAGATGCAAGCATTCGATCTCACGCTGCGGCTGTGCTCCACTTCTTCACCCGCACAACATGAAGCAGATCAATCAACAGGGATTGATCTTCCATCAGTGCCGCCACTCGTCATGACCACATGCGGTCAAAAGACCAACACAACAACACTGCTGCGCTGTCTGCGCATCGTCATCTCGCCAGCTTTGCTATGCACCCGTCGCCGCAAAGAGCAGGCCCCCTTCCCCTGCCGATCCTACTATCAAAAAGTGGAGACCAGACTTAGACTCGTAAGCCCACAGTTGCGTCATGGTCAGAACGTAAGCGAGTCTCAATCGGGATAGCAATGTTCTGCTTCTGACAGCCACGGAATGGCCGAGCTGCTCGTATTGTCTCGGGCGCGAAGAAGCTGTTTCGCATATTGCTCCGAGCGACGGCGCCAAGAAAGGCAGAGGAAAGGATGGGGTGGGCTATAGGCTCACGTATGCTTGCGGGTGGATGGTGTGCTGTTCTGCAACAAGTAAGTGTGAATGGTTGGCCGGCGTGCAGACTTGAACTCGAGGGCGCGTCGCACGTCGCGCTGCGATTCGTGTAAGCCAGTTGGAATCATGATCTCTATGGTGCGTTGTGCAGCGGACTCCGCGGGTGCAACGCGACTGAGTAGATGACTGCCCTTGTAGTACCCTCCTCGAATCCAGCACCTGACAAGCTCATATACGTGCAACGTAACAAACAACTGCTTCCATATCGCCGCAGGTTCGCTGGTTGTTTGCGGCACGACCACAGCCCCCCACACAAAGAACTACCCGTTCCGCATCCTTTTCGGTCAATACAAAGTTCATCGAATTCGCGCATGCAGCCCGGTGATCAACGCGCAAAAATAGGCATCCACTCAGGCACCACGACTCAGACAACAAAACCACTCGGCCTGCCATCATTGAATCTCGCTCCTATCCCTTGCTGTCGCTTCACCTGGCTTTCCAGCCTTTACACTCGCTTCTCATTGTCTCCTACTCTAGGCCCAGCTTTGGCCGTTCACTCGCTCGGGACTTTCAAGCTTTCAGGATTCGCAGTCCCACTACAGCGTTCACAAAACGGACTACGACAAATCAGGACGTCCCTCCGCACAACTGTTTGCAAATCATAAGCCGGCTGCGCTCCAGTACCACCCTAGGGACCGTTGCCCATAGTGCCAAAAACGAACTTTCTGGCACGTCATGACCCTTGGGGTCGCGGCTTCTTTCGCTGAAATCCAACTGCATTTTTTTACGCGCTTAGGACATCGCAATTTCCTGTGACCTGAACAGCCGCGAAGCACCTGCGCACTGTTTTTCGGCGTGGCTGGGTGTTCATTGAAACTTGGAGGAGCCGGCAGTGGCGGACCCTAAATCAAAGCCAGTGCACGACTCTCATTTACAAGGTTAGTTCCTCTTGGCTGCAGGTCGATCGACGCCGGAGCCCCAGCTTCCTTTCTCAACAGTGGCTTGCAGCCTCCCTCCCGCCTTCAATTGCACGCCGCCGGTCTCTTTGTCAGGCAATTCAGTCGAAGGCAGCGATGCTGACCAGACTGTGAGCAGACAGGTCCTTACCAACTCCGTGCACGAAAGAGCATTCGCTTCGCATCGCATCAACTATCGTTCATCGCCGTACCGACAAACAATCACACAACATCGATAATTGCTCGACCCCACCTGCACGCCAGCGAGGGTTCTACAGCTACCGTCAACAAACTTGCTCCCCTTCCTTCACAGCACCGGAGGCGTTCAATCGCTATTTCGGTCTTTGTCGCGGTGAAGCGTCTTGCCACGAATAATCATTCACCTTAATCTGCACGCCACAAAGAATTGCCCAAGGACCGCACAGCTGTTCGACAGCTCTTTCGGCCTCCTCCAACTTCATCTCCAGTACGAGATCCCACGATGGCATCTATGAGGCCAATTCTGTCCAACATGGTCGTTACGATCATGATCCTTCTGTTCAGCGTGCTGGCAGCAGCACAAGGCACTGGATTCACGCAATCATATTGTTCGTCGCAGAACACAGGAACTGGCGATGCTTGTGAGTATACACTCGGCTTGGAAGACATTTTGCTAATCGGTTCGCCGCAGTCTACTGGACATGGCAGACCAACGGCAAATGTAGAGACCACTGCGCCGAGCAGGGTACCTTCGCCTTCGCTGTCATTCGTTCTAACGATTGCTGGTGCTCGGATTACATTCCTTCAACAACAACCGATTTGTCTAACTGCCAGGTCAACTGTCCTGGGTACCCATCTGAGAAGTGTGGTAACGCGGATGAGGGCCTCTACATCTACATCAAGCTCGCAGGACAACCTTCCGGAACCGCAGGGGGAGGCTCTAGACCATCTTCAACAGAAGTGAGTAGTGCGACTCCTGTCCCTTCTTCGACGGTCTCTCCGTCATCAGATGCAGCAACTGTTAGTACCTCCATGTTTCTTTGTAACGCAAGCGCTTGACTTTTTTGTCGTTTTCATCTCCTGGTCCCATCGGTCTGTCGCTCTCTGTTTTTTTGTTTTCAAGACCCTCCTGGCTCCGCAAATGTCTCCGATAGCGGACCACGTTTGACATGTAGGCAGCCTTCATCGGCTCCGCCAATTGAGAGGCCTACAAGTCGCGGTCGGCCTCCTGTGACAATTTCACAAATTGTCGTGGGAGACTCGCCGATCGTTAGTATGTCGCCCACTCAACGCCGAACGTCCGATGTCCTTACGACTCTGGCTCCTGTATTTAGTCCCGTTTCTTTGATCACCCTTGGCGCATCGGCAGCCAGCAAAGACTAACACCAGTTCCAGTCTCCGTCAAGCGACAAACCATCCTCGACCATGAGAACGGCCGTTAGCTCGTCTCCTACCGCAATGTCTACAAGCGTCCAAGTCATTACCGAAAGCGGTGCTGTTGTGACCCGAACTGTTATATACAGACCTACAGAAGCCGCAAATCAGTCTCAGCCGCCAGGCGGTGGTGGTGGTAGCGGTAGTGGCGGATCGAGCAATACTGGTGCTATTGTTGGAGGCGTCATCGGAGGCGTAGCAGCCATCGCAGCCATTGTGGGTGGCATCTTTTTCTTTTTGTGGAGAAGAAAGAAGCAACAGCACGCGGAACAGGAGCATCAAGCGGGCATCACACGAAACACGAGCACAATGAGCAAGGCTGGTTTGCTCGGAGGACGAACTTTGGCATCTGATCCCCGACACCCACCGCCAATTGCCACAAACTTCAGCAACGCCGGTAGCCGGCATGACAACGAGTCGATTAGCCCAATCTCAGGATCGCAACGCAGGTATAGCCAGCCGATGATGATTGACTCTCGACTCAATCCAGAAACGGTGCTTATGTATCACCCTACCTTTGGAAATAGTAGCCGTGAAAGTCTAGGCAGCATCGACGACAGCCGTGACTACGGGCGGCAACTTAATGTAAGCAACAAGTTGACGTCGAACCAGCCACGAAACTAATTATGGATAGGTGAGGAATCCTGATCCGCGCTGAGCGACCCATCCCATTCGCTGTGACAGCTGGACACGAACTCATGATTTCAAAATAATCCTGTCATTACGTTCGTTTGCGGCATGTACATGACCATCCATTTTCAGCATTGGGCGTTCCGTGTAGTCCCTCATGGAAATGACATCATTTCAAAACTTCATTTCGACACCGCTATTCACTAATAGCTCTGTAACTCACATACAATTATCGCTTCACAGCCATATCACGCTGCTACGTACATACGAAAGAAGGATAGCTTCGTCCGGTCACGAGGGATTCGGATTGGAATATACACGGCCGCTGCCAGAGCCGAGTCGCGGTGGAGGGCAGGCGGCACGAGGGTACAGATCTGACGCGTCGAAGTAGTGGTACAACACGTAGCCACGGCAGAGGCGAAAGGCCGCGCGGTCTTCCTACAATATCAACTTAATCACCCATTTCATAATTTATTTCTCAATCATTCCGTGGATGTTATCGAGTTTGTGGCGCTGACATGACGCTCATACCGGCCCCGAGTTGCCCGGTCACCCACCCCCCGTGCATGCTGATCTGTGAATCGCGCCCAGTATTTACGATTAACCTCCGCTTCATCGCTGCATAAGGAAAACAGGGTTGCGCAATCGTATGTTTAGGGTGATGCTAGCTTTCGTGTAATTGGTGAAGGCCTTTTATAGTTCTGTGTGGTGCTAAATATCCGGCTATTACCTGGCTTCGCTTTGTGTAGATCAGGCGAACTGCAGGCTGCGTCATGTGCTGCGAGGAGTGTAGGATCTGCAGCGAGCGGCTTTTGGTGGTTTGGGGGGAGACGGGGGAGGGGGGGGGGCTGTGTTTGGATGGTGCAGGAAATGCAAGAAAATAGTGAAGGAAGGAAGAAGGAAAAGAAAGGCAAAACAAAGCATGGCAACGTGGTAACGCCATGTTCCTAAATCCCGTTCCCACTCAGCTGCAGTCTGCGGCCCCACATTTCTGGTTCCCCCTTTCATCTCGCATTGTTTTTTGTTCCAGTTCAAGTATCTTTGCGCTGACGTTCACTTCGTCTCGGTTCGGTTCGGTTCGACTCCTCCAGCCGGCCAACCTCATTCAGTATCTGCAGCGTTTCACATCAGCTTCCATCTCGTGTCTTGCACGCTTCAAGCTCAAGTTGACACCCGTATCGATCTTGCCGTTCGAATGCTTCTCATACAGCTGCTCAAGCGACATGCCCTTGCCAAAATTGACACCATCCATCGACTCCTGCGAGGCCTCGTTCTCCTGCTTGACAGACTTGGGAATCAAGGCTTTGAGGTCTTGCGACTTCTGCTCGAGCTCCGGGATTAGCGTCTTCAGGTCACTGCGTATGGATTCACCGATAGGCGTGATCTCGTAGTCGATCGGTGCTTGGTCGCGTAGCCATATGCTGTAGCTCTCGAGCAATTGATCAATTTCCGCGAAGTGCTTGTCGAGAAGGGCGGCGAGGTCAGCGTCAAAACGTGCGCCGAAGGTCTTGATGGCTTGGTCGACGATGTGGTCTTGCTCCCCGAGCAGTATTTGTTCCAGCATCTCCTTCTGATGCTTGATCTTGGGAATTACGTAGCGGACCTTTGGATTCGCAGTCTTGGTCTTCCTGTTCGAACTGTACTCCTTAATAGCTGGGGTTGAGTCAAACACCTCGTCAAAGATCGCGTCTGTTATGAAGGCGAACAAGTTATTCTCTTGCTCGGCCTCGAGAGTAGCCCAAAGTCGCGCCCGATTTCCAAGCTCGCTGATCTCTTTCATGAGAGTGACCACCTTGACGTGCATCTTGTTTGAGAACACACGCCACTTGTTCTTGGCCCTGTCAATTACCAGAATGTTCGCTCGGAAGTCGTCTATAATGGTCACGAAAGCCTGGTGTATATGTGCTACAGCGTCAATCATGGAAGACTCCATGGCCTTCATGGCTCCTGTGTGGGCCTCCACGCATCGTCGGAAGCCAGGTGCCATGGTTGCAGCAAGATCTCGATTCCAATTGCAACCTTCCTGCAAGCCGTGTGCTTTGGATGCTCCTCTAGGAATAGTGCCTCTCGCCTTCAAGACTCGGTTCCACGTTTGTCCCTTGAAGAAGAACCAATCTTGCTTGATGATTTTCCTTGTCTGAGCCTTGTAAGCGCCGACATCGTCCTTGACCTTGCCTAGACATTGAATCGTGATGCAAGTGAAGGACCACTTAGCTTGCCTCAGCAAATCGTTTAGTCGGAGTTCACGTATCTTTTCATCGAACTCATCAGCCAAAGTGCGGAATCCTGCATCGCGATCAGACTGTGTCGATGCACGCTTCAATTTCTCGATAAATGTTGGAACGACGACGTTGATATGTGTCGTCAGATCGTTCAGATTGTTTTGAGCCGGCAGATGATAAAGCAGTCGACGAAGCGCTGGGATTCCTGTGGCTTCGGGGGATAGAGCTGGTTGGTTGGTAAAGATTATCTTTTCTTTCTTGATCCACTCCATGTAGGATGCTGCCGAAACATGAAAAAAAGTTGGCATTTTGTCGATTCCCCGTCCTTGTAGTCCGACTCTCATGTCCTCGGTGATAACGCGCGTTCTGCCAGTAATCCAGGAAGATTTTTTGTAGCGTGATAAGTACTCTTTGTAGCTTGCAAGTTCGCAGGCTAGTGTTCGGTCACCTTCTTCTTGGGCTTCAACGATGTTGTCGTCGATCTTAGACATCAATTGGTCAAGGGCTCCGTAAACTCCCTCGGTATATTGGTCCATCTGGTTGTTTGAGAGAGCCTGCACAGTTCAGTAATGTCAATGCCATGTCGGTCGGAAAGTAAGGACTCACATCAATCTTCGTAGCGATAAGTTTCACTCTATCGCTACCATGTGTCAGAATAGCTGCACGAGCTTTGCTAATGAACGAGTCATCCGTCTTGATTCGGATAGTATCCGCTACGATGAACAGGACATCAACGCTGTCTCTAATGTCATCTGCGTGACGAGTCCGCGTAGCATTTGTGTCACCAGAGCCTATTTGAAGTCAGCACTGTATTTCGATCAGCTGTATGGGAAGTTTCTTACCTGGCAAGTCAATAAGTTCGATACCGTGCTGGAGTAGAGGATGCGTAAGTCGAACGTTGACGCTGTCTACTAGAGGCCAAAGGCACTGTGTGCCAGAGACGTTAGTCAGGTACGGCTTGATGTCCTGCAATAATGCTTTTTGGTCGTTTTGAATGAATGACTTGATACCATCGTTCGCGTTGATCTGACGCAGTGCTTCCTCACACTTCAACATGCATAGATCAACGAATTCACCGTTCTTGAAGTTGTGTGGGTTCCAAGACTCCAGAAATTCCTGTCTGGAACCGAACAGGGTATCGAAGACGTCGACTGCCGTACCTGCGAGCTTCGCAGCGCTGGTCTCGCTCTCGCTATCGTGATGTCTTTTAGCAGTAGAGCCACTTTCATCTTCGGAGTCTTCTTCGTCATTGTGATAGTCGTCGTAAGCTTTGGCGTGGTCTTGCATCATGGTCTTCCTCTTTGCATAGTCCAGGAACTTGATCTCGGCAAGAAAGTTCCCACCAGCTCCGGGATAGTATAGGTACCTAACGACAGAGGCAGTACATGCTCCACCATCGGCACCGGTCAGAGACACGCCGTCAAGGTCGAAGATTGCGTTGATGAGAAGGCTCTTCCCGGCGCCTTGGGCTCCGATCAAAGCTACTCTTATGGGAGCGCTGTGGGTAACCCTAGTAAGACGTTCTGCAGTATCTCGGAGATGGATGAGCTCTTTGTCGTCACCGGGGGCCGCTTTGAGCTTCGCGGACGCAAGAGCTGAGATCTCGACAAGTATATCATCGATAACCGTTCGGTTCAAGTCCCAGAGCGGATGTGGGGCTCGAGCTTCTTGGTCAGATCTATGCTTCGGTGCAGCCTTCTCTACAAACTTCTCTAGAGGTAGGTATGGCGGGTCCATGTTGGGCTAGTGGAGAAGAATGCGACGAAATATCTACTTGTGGTCGTTAGTCGGATCACCAGTTGAGGGGCAACGCTTGCTGTGCATACTTGGCGCGTGCGTAGTTGTCGATGAATGTATCCTTTAGACCTTGATGTCATAGAAGACGAACTTCTATTTGTTGAATTTCTGGAAAGGCGTCGGGGAGTGTACCTAAAGTCTGACCCGGCTGGTGGGGCATGGTTATATAGACGTGTATCAGAGTCTGCCGCTAGCTCACAAGATGTCAAGGTGAGAGAGCCGAGTAACAGTGTAAGCCGCTTTCTTTTAGTAGGTGAGAATGCAAGGGCCCTAAAATCCGAAGTCTTGTCTTCTGGCTGTAGTAAGTACAGACATCGGTACACGTTACCTTCACTTACCAATGCGGTACCAAAACCCCAGTTTAATACCAAGTGGGAGGATATGCGGCCATTTTCCTCTGAGATGTATGACATCGACAGCTGTATTGATATGATAATCTAAGCAGCCCCAAGCGAATGGCTTTGGCTTGATTCTACTCAAGGTTAATGTCGCCTTACCACGAGGACCGCATCTTTGAGCCAGCACATGACCACAGATCCTTCCATCAGGCTGTAGACACAATGAGGTCTCCAAGAGTTAGTGCTATGGCCGCGTACATTCAGACAGGGCGACCGGTAGCGTATGAATATACTGCGGCAACCGTGTCATACACACCTGTGGAAGGTCAACGTGAAGGCACCTTGATGTGCTTTATCCAGCGACTCTAGACCAAGATTTACAGAAGTCGAGACCGTTATTCAAGCGCGGCCCAACGATCTGATGTACATCTGATGTAGATTTGCAATCATTATCCGTTCACCAAGTCGTCACGCAGCGAATTGAGACATAACGCGCTGGTCGATTGAGCCCAAGACAATACGATGTTTCCAGTACAGATCCGTATAGATGAAATACGTTTGCCATTTGGTGAACCTTCGCGACGCGTTCGCGACCGCGCGTTCCTCGATCAGAAAAGGCGGTCCCAAATAACGTGTCCGTGCGCGCAACGCCCGGAGTCGCGCAACGCCCAATCTTCAAAACTAACCCCTATCTTTAACGCGTTATAACTTAACAACCATAGCACCTATTAATAATGCGATTGCAGCAATTAAAGCGCTAAAACTAGGAGAAAAACTTGTATATTAGACTTTTGCTAATAAATATAGCGTTAATTGCTTAACTTTAGCGCAGAGGCATAAGCGCGTTTAGGTGCCTAGGGAAGCTAAAGACTCCTACTAACAGAAGCTTACCCTATAACAAGAATCTAAGCTTGTAATGTATATAGAGGAGCTTACTGCTTGTTATATACCTCCTACAAGAGAGATAATTGCAAACTTTGCATTAGCAGTAGCTAAAAACTGCGTTAGTAAGAGCTAGGTTACCTAGTTTATTAACACCTACTCTGTAAACCTTATCTTAAAATACTTAACAGGTATAGACTTAGCACGCTACAATGCTAATTTATATACTAAATATAAGCTATACTTTAACCTACTAACCTATAAGATTACTAAATATAACGTAGATAGCTAGCTTATATATAATATAGATAAAAAGGGGTTCCTTATTAGAGTAACTACTAGAACTAAGCACGTGTTTAGTAGGCGTATATAGGAGAAGAGGGAGGTTAAGGCATTACTCTAAGATAGTAATTGTAGCTAGGTAACAGTGCTAGCTTATATATATAGTAATAGAGAAGTACTGCCCCTAGAGGTTATATATAAGTCCTTAAACTCTACAATATAACTAGACTAGGTAGAGGCAATTAAGCTAGGGGCTTACTTAGTACTAGTCTTCTTATTACCTACTAGCTAGACAAATAATAATATAGGCCTAGCCTAGCTTAAACAGGTGTTTAATTGCTTTACTAAGGCTAAGGCACGCTTATTTTACTAGTTACTTATTCTTAATAGCTACAGCTTATACGTAACGCGTAAGTTTATTAACTACTGCAATTAGAATAGGATTCTCCTAGCTATTCTGCCTCCTTACTTAACCTATATACTTTAGCTGCTTAATATAGTAATATTTAAGCCTCTCTTAACTGCCTACTTAAAGGAGCTTACTATACACCTTTACAACAGCTAGGGGCTAGTAGCTGTAAAGACAGGGGACTTCTTTAGCCTATTCTAGAAGGCGTAGGAGAAGATGTTTATTTAGGGGCTTATAGTGCAGGCTTTTAAGGCTATAGGTATAGCCTTCTTACAACCTAACGTAATACTAAAACGCTTTAAGAAGGATAGCCTAGAGGCTTTAGATAGCAGTATAAGCTTAACTTTAGTATATAGTAGCAAAGATTAGCTTAAAATAGAGACTCTACTTTGTGCAGTAGCCTAGGATAAGAGCAGTTAGAAGTTAAAGAAGATCTGCTAATCCTTACACTATATCTTAGTCTAAAATAAGCTACTCTACTACAAGATAACTAGGCTTAAAGAGGTTCTCTAGAAGTAGAAGAAGCATAAGAAGAACAACAAACCTTTAGACCTTAGGCATTAGGAGGAGTATTATAGTAGGGCAGTGTTTTAGAGTCCTTAGAAAGTAGTAGAAGCTTAGCAACGTAAGGTTAAAAAACAACACTAAGAATACTAAGAAGAGCTTTAAAAAGCAGACATAGCTAAGCTTAGGAAGGCTAATAAGCTATACTAAGAACAGCTTTAACAAGAGAAGCGTAAGCAGCAGGTAAGGGAGAAGGAAGAGAGAGACTAGATAAAGGCCTAGAAGGCTAAGGAAGTAGCCAAACGCAAGGCAGAAAGAGAGCGTTAGAAGCAAGCTCGCGACTCTGAAAAAGCTATACAACAGTCCTAAAGAGGCAATAGTATAACCTCTAAAGCTTCTTTAGGCAGAAAGAAGCCTGCGCGTTGTAGTGTGGGTGCTTATAGTTAGCTAAAGCCTGCAACGCCTCCTCTGCCCGTGCGCACCTACACTACCTGCAGCAGCTGAACAGCAACTCTATATAAGTAGAATATATAATGTAATATTGTTGCATAGGCTTATAGAACACTCCACCAAGATATCTTATAATAATAGCTATTGTGTGTGGCTCTATAGCCTCATTTTTAAAGGGGTGCCGAGGGGGAAATCGGGCGTTGCGCGACTCCGGGCGTTGCGCGCACGGACACGTTAGGAGATCGCGCCCCCACAGACCTCAACGAACTGCTCACGAACCACGCGATGTACATCCACAAACGATAAGCGGCTCCGCGTGCACTTGAAGTATCGGAAGATATCCGTGGGGCAAACGAGAAAGACGAAGCGATTTGCGGCTGATCTGACCTTGTGTAGCTGCAGCCCCTTCTGCTGTAATTTTCCCATCACCAATGAGAGGCCATGGGCCCAATGCCTTCATCGGAAGCTTGAACTCAACGTCTCCCCATTGCTCCACCTGGCGCCAAGCTAGGCGATCCCGACAAATCGTGGCTGACTGTTGTTATTGTGATTCTATGGTACGAGGCTTGAGATCATGGAAGCCAAGTTTGAAATTCATTTCCAGTGCGCGCTGCGCGGTAATAAGCCGTTGCGTTCCCCAGCACTTGAGTGCAATGCGTTTCTATTGCCCAGTGCAATGAATTAAGCTGTATCTTCTCATATCATCGAGATATCCACCAACAAACTTCAGATTAAGGTTCTGCGACGCTCTGCACTTGAGGCCTCTCAAGATTACCATGAGTTCGACATACTCACCAGCTCCAAGCGAGTGCGGGTCCGTGGGATTGGCCATCAGCAGCTGCGCATGTGGGAAAGGTATCGAACATACCGTCGGCGAATGCTTAAGGATCACAGCTGTCAAGTATGTCCAGGTGGACGCCGTCGCTCCTCTAACTCCACAGCCGTCACCTACCCGGCGACGGCCCGAAGAAGCCATCTTGATGGACGATCTTCGTCGAGCGCGTGAAGAGATGCAAGCTTTGCGTGATGAGCTATCGAGGACATGTGATGAGAGAGACAAGTGGAGGAATCGCAATCACAGTATGCCTCTAGAATGCTACGAAATCATCAAGCAGCACGGCCTGGAATCTAGTGAGTGGGAAAGGCACGCAATACCAAGCACACAGAAGCTAACGTTGGTTACGCAGACCTAAGTCTTACAACACTACAACATCTGGACGCTCATGCTGCAGTCAACCGGCTCGAGGCGCACGAACAACACATGGACTATCTTTTCGCAAGGAAATCGTGCGACTTTGCTGCAACGGTCCAGACAATCATTGTCGAAATACAATTCGTAAAGACGAACATGCCTGGCGATACACTACGCTGGAGGCTATACTCTGCGCTCAAACTTATGTTACACATCTCCAAAGGGCTGCAGAATACCCAAAGGCGACCCCAAGATAGTAGCACCGCTTCATACGGGTCGAAACTAGTATATGACGACTACCTCAAGTCGACTCTAAAGTCAGCAGACGTCCAGTTATTGTCGACTCTGAATGAGATAAGAGAGCGAGACATGCATGACTATTACTTGGCTTTTCGCGAACGATTCGCGCCAGAGTACGATCTGATTCATAATGGTCATGCCTTGGATTTCTACGAAAAGACGAAAGCCTTGATGGTCCACATGTATTCCCAGCGCAGAGCGGTAGTCATTTCTCCGGTCAGTGCGACAGTCGCGCCTCCCGTAGGTCCAGCAACAGTGCCTTCAGCGAGGATTGATGAGATAGTCTCTAGAAGAGTCGAACAAGAGGAAGAGGAGGAGGAAGCAGTTGTTGAGACCTGGATCTAAGGTGAGATCGTAACGAGCGTCAGTTCTGGAGAAGTTTTGAGGACTGAGGACCCTATGGCCTGGCAGTAACAATAATGACTAATGCTAATAAACGTCAACTCCGAAGCAAGCAAGAAAGAGGCTCTTGAGTATGAACCAGTGAAGAAGTGACCTACTGTATAATTTTTGTAATAAAATGCTATGGGCGAAGCTTTCTTGGTCTCCGCAGATCAACTCCGCGGTGGGTGCGGAACTCCGCAGGTTGCATGACTATGCGCGACCAAATCTATGACACTTCCGCATCTTGCTTGTTCTGCATAAGAGGAAGTACTTCAAAAGAAAAGCCGAGTAACGCGATACGTACGTGCAGTCTCCACCTGAGCATGAACTGATCACCGGACGTCCAGCTGCCACTTGTTGAAATTCCTTCCGGAAGCTATTTTATTGTTCGATTGATAGGTTCATGAACAAACAATGTCGACTTACCCACTCAGTCTGTGTGTCTCTTCTACTAAGGATCGATCACTCATACATCTGCAGCTATCTATATCTCGTCAGCCGTGCGAGAAGCACTCAGCTCGTTCCGCCGCAACACTCAGGTGTTGGCCCTACCCTTAACCCTAGAAAGGAACATCGTCATCGCACATCCAGCAATTCAGAGTAAAGGTCCAGAAAAATCGTTCCAAAGCAATCTTAATCTCCTAGACGACGTGCTCGATTCCAAAACATCGCTGTATCTGCTGCTCCGCCGCGGCAACTCCGCAATCGCCATCACTTTTGTGCCATATCAAGCGCCCAAAGATGAACGCGAGTTGTATTTGCGCTACCGTCATGAATGGGTGCAACTACTAGGAATAGAGGACATCAAAATCAGCTTGATCTGCAAAGAAATTGGAGAGATAACAGATGCAAGGTCCTGGGTTGAGAGGGACGAAGATCAACAAAAAAATGAAAGCAGAGAGTGCACTGATAGTTGTGATGGCTTGCATCACCATAGTGCGAATATCAACGATGCGGGTTACAAGAAGAACAAATGCCGCCTGTGCGATCGAAGGATGAAGAACAAGATCACAGATGGAGCCCTTGAAGCACTAAGAAAGCTCGAGAACGAGGGAGATGTGGTGCAGATCGTAAGTACACCCCGTTTGTTCATGATCTACTCACGCAAACTGACAAAAACGACTGCGCAGTCCTTGAATTCCGACCTTGTCCTTTCCCTTGACTTGCAGACTTCATGTCTTTCCCCGGAGCAGGTACCCGCATGCCTCCCCACAACACACCCCACTTTCACATTGTACCGCCATCCGAACAAACTTCTTTACTTCATCTTCCACTCTCCAGATTCTGCAACCGTGCAGCAGCGGATGAAGCACACGATGGCTATCCCCGGCGTTGTAAACGTCCACACTAAAGACTGTGGAGTACGTATTGACCAGAAGATTGAAATTCACGAGCCAGATGAGTTGGTCTTCGATGAAGGAGACGATAAGATTGGGAGGTTCAGGAGCGTATATCTTAGGGGTGGATGGCAGGGTACTGAGAGTCAGTATGAGGGTCTGGAGAGAGACAGGAGATTCTATGATGCTGTTCAATAAATGGTGTGCACACGAGGAGCTAAAGTGTAAACCGGTATTGATAGGGATCGTTTGACGATCAAGTATAAAATGTGGTTTCACTGTGAGTGTAAGGTCTAATATATGGGTCTGAGCTATGGTTCGAGAAGACCACGAGCACCAAACAGAGAAAGAAAAGTATGTAAGAGAAGTGTGCCCTCTTGCTCGCCATTCTTGCACTACGCTTAATGCACGCGTGCAACAGTCGCGTTAGCAACTGCACCACGAATGTTGTCGTACCTGCTCAACGGGTAGTACAGGTTGTTGACATTCTGCTGCAGCCCCTTAACACCACCAAGAGCCTTGCTAACGGTGCGAACTAGACTCTTATCATCCGTACGATCAGAGCTAGAGTCCCACCACCAGGCACCGCCAAGCTTCTGATTCTTCAGATACTTGGCCTTCAGCTGCTGAACCTCAGGTGTATCGAAGCTGACGAGCTGACGAGTCTTGTTGTCATAAGCCCATGATGCGATGACTTTCTTGTCCGTGTAGACTTTGCTGCCATTCAAGGGGAGGGACTTGTAGTCGAGAACGCCGGCTTCCCAGGTACCGTCACCGGGGCCGTTGAACCTCTGGCCGAGACCATTTGTGTCGGCGTACGAGCGGCCGTACAGCGGCATTCCAAGAACTATCTTGCGAGGAGAAGAGATTCTCGACGTGTAGTAGTCAATGGCTTGGGCTGTGTTGAAGTCTGTAGTTACAGGGTTGGACTTGGATGGGTAAACGTTGCTGAGGTGGCCGGTGAAGTTAGAGAATCCCGGGCCCTTTCTTAGTGTTAGCGTGGAGGCTCAAAATCAACAAGACTGGGCATTCCGCAATGTACCATGTAATCAAAGGCCATAAGGTTATAGCCATCAATGTATTGGTCCATCTGTGCAATTGGAAGGTTAGTGTAGTGTTGCGGACCGGCGGGTGCAGAAATGTCGAGGTCGAAGTGATAGCCGTTAGCGTTCTTTGCAGCGTACTCATCGTACACCGATCGGCACAGCTTGAGTGTCTTGATAAGATTTTCAGCATCTGTCTCATTTTCAGGGTACTCCCAGTCAATGTCAAATCCTATGGAACAAAGGTCAGCAAGGATGTACTGTGTCTTGAGCCGGGTATTCTAAGTACCATCGAGACCAAGATCAGCGATCAACCGCAGCGACGACTCCGCAAAGCGGTGGCGTGTAGCGTTAGTAGCCAGAGCAGTCCTGAAGTTGTCTCTGTAAGACCAGCCGCCGACAGAAAGAATGGTCTTCAGGTTGCGGTTCTGCTGCTTGAGCTTGAACAGCTGGTTGAAGTTACCCAACAACTGTGTACCGGCTGAAGCTACATCACCAGGGTAGGCGAACTGGATGTCGGCCCATTCATCAGAGAGGAAGACTTCGCCAGTAGTTCTGTTGACGTTCGCAAAGGCGTAGGTGATCTTCGTGAGCTTGTCCGCGGGGAGATCCGTGACAAAGTGCGCTCGTCCATAGATTGCCTACAAACGTCAGATGGCGATGCGACCTTCAAACGAGCCTGCATCTAATTACCCAGTTGACATAGAATATGCCCATCTGGTATCCTTTTGAGTTCTTCACATTGTCAAAGGGTGCAGCGCTGGCAAGGAATGGGACTGAAAGAATTGTTGCAATATCGAGGAGGCGCATATTGAAAGAGAGGACGGCTAAAGTAAGCCAAAGTGATTAGACGAAAAAATGAGTGTGGGTGGTTGGTATGGTTGGAATCTTTCACTTCATTGTAAGACTACCAGGCACTTTTAAGTTCATTCATGCAGCCCAACGGAACGGTTAAGCACTCGGCACTTCAGCCGGACGAACACGTCCATGGTCTTGGGTCGGGCCAATTCAGATTGGAGTTATGTAGATTTGACCGCGATGAAGCCTTGCGGAGCGAATGGGGGATCTGCAAGTCACTCTTGGCGGTTCCAAGGTACTCATAAAACCCTGCTGTCATTGCATTGCGATTCTGCATATGGGTTCTGTGGTTCGTGCTCAGTCGAGTTGTCATGATCGCTGGTCGTTTCGAAATGGGTGTAGTCGGGCCTATACTAGGTAGCGCGGCGTTTCACTCAAATTACCGCGTTGTTGACCACGTTAGAGAAAGTTGACCCTCATTCATCTTACAGACGTGAACATATAAGTAATGCCAGTGAAATGTCCAAAGCTGGCGTGATATTAATGAAGAACCACGTTTCGGCTTGAGGCCACAAGAGGGGAGCATGAGCGGATTTGAAGTACCCAAGAGGACCAACAAAACTTGATAGATGTAGGTACTATCCATTCAGAAACCTCCAGAAACCTCTGTGGGGTACACCTCCTATTCCAGCCCGCACACGCTACCCCTTTGTACGTGTCGATAAACAAGACAAAGCTTAATGGTTCCTCTTTCTACAAGCGAGTCGCTACAAGTACATGAGTTCCCCGATCCGACATCTTTACTGCCCGAAATCAAAGCGAACTGTGGAGACCGTTTCTCAACCATCAAACCGTTCACTCCGCGTCCTTCAGGGGAATAGGAAATGTGAAATTGCGTGGCGTTAGCACTCCGAAGCTTCCGTAATAACCTGCCGAGAAGCGCCCCGTGCCATGGGGTATCAGTGCTATTATCCATGATGTGCGCCGCACAAGGCCCTACAGTTCTCAAGTAGATCTTTTTTATTGAAAATTCCGAGAATTCAGCTCGCAGGCTGCATGGACCACATTTGATGCCTTTGGTATAAAGCTTTGACCAGTTTAGAAAACCCGATACTCTAATACGAGCACCAAGGATCAAGGTCCAGAGGTTTGAGCGGCGCATGTAAGCCTTTACAGAGGTGGTTGGCGAAAGCTTGCAACTTGCTATCGGTGAGAACAACATCACTACGAAACTCCTGAGATGCTACTTCTTATGGATCGTTCCTTGGATCTGGTGTCGAAAGATGACTGTATGTGGACCGCATGAAAGTTGAGAAGTTGAGAAGCTTTCTGCTGGAAGACGTTGGTCTCTATCAAAGAGATGAAGTGACTGCAAATTTACGTGCCAGAATTGTCAAATAATACTCTAGTCCTATTTTTTTCAGTGTAGGCTATGCTCCAGAATTTTAAAGTGGTCCTTGATTGCGAAGCTGATGGCTTTTATTAGTGGAGGACATAATTTGAGTATGTCTACCATTTGTCCTCGTCTTTATTCATAATCGATTCATCTAGTGTTTGAAGTAGTCTGAGGGAGGTACGAGGCTGTGAATGAGGATACTCGCGAAGAATCAAACAAACACGGGGCAAAACATTTGCGTATCTCTTATGAGAGAAGTGAGCTGATCAACCTCTCCGAGTTCGCTTGAGACTCGTAGCCAGAGCTCTATAGTGTTAATGCGGGTGGTGGCGTCAAGGCGGGTGGTGGCGTCAATCTTAACGTCCAAAATTGCGAGATAATACAGAACAAACTCCTCAGCCTGCGGTGCATCTATGAGAAGAGCGTCGCGAAACCAAGCAGTGCGGTTGGAGATCTGATCTATCGATGATGCAGGTATTGCTTGCGATGTGTTCACTTGGATTGTCGAGTATGATCCGCCACACGTCGTTCCTAGGTCCACATGATCGGAGCTCGAGGTGGCGACAGCAGTTGGTTCTGGTCTACTGCAAATTCGTGGTAGTACGGTGTGTTGGCCCTCGTACTTATGTGAAAGATTGCTCTTCAGAACACTATGCCGCAGAGAAACTTACAGGAGGAGGATGAGAGACGTGAAATTATGTTGGTCCAGCCACCTACTCAATAGGCTTGCAGGGGTAGATCAACGAGAAATCATACAGATCATTTGGAATAAGGTGTCCTTGTCTTGCAGAATGGTGCCCTGTTATCAGTAAGAACGTCTTCTTTTATTCAAGACGCATCGGCACGAAGCAGTACGTTTGTGGTACAGCGAAGCAGAGCAACATTCCGAAAATCAAAATTGTGAGTCTTGTAACATATCACATCGTAAATTAGTCTACTTTAAGAGGGACAACATATCGAAATATTTCCCGAAGGCCCACCCAAATCATTGACAGCCCACAACTTCACACCTCACACAATCGCGTCAGGGTTCTCCACCCTCCTCCTTGCTGTACCAACTCCAGCGACGCCCTTTGACTGGTCAGCGCCTAACCAGGGCTTCATCGCCTCCGACAAGGTAGTTTGTCTGATGAAGTACAGCACCTGTCCCAAAATAATCAGGACAAATGCGATAGGGTACATCCAGTGGATACTGAGGCCGAGCACCTTAACACCAATAGCAACTCCCCAGAAACTTCCTGTCAAAAGCGAGATGTTGAAGAAAGCTGCGCTTGAAAGGCGGAACAGCACCGGCGCCAGCGAATAAAACAACGACAAAATGAATGTGTATCCCGTAAGGTAGCCGCCGACCTTCGAATTCCAGGTCGCGTTGCGGAATGACGTGCGATCAAAGATACCAGCCTGAGCACCGTTGATGAACATGCCCCAGAACGCAAGCTGGCCCACGACCTCGTAAAGAGGCCTTTCACTGACCAGAAATTCTTCAAATACGTTGCTGAGACCGTAAAAGGTTGCGCCGAGCAGAGCGAACAAATCGCCCTTGACCTCGTCAGTAGCGCCGAACGAGTTGCTGCCTGTGAGCTGGTCGGAGCCAAAGATCACGCCCAGGCCACCAATACAGAACAATATACCCGCAATCTGTGTGTAGTGGTACCGAACCTTCAGGAAGAAGAAGGAGATAACTACAACGATTACAATAGCCCAGAAATTGATAAGCTGCGCGGACAAAATTGTGGTATAGCGGTAGGCCAGGACGACGAAGTAATTACCTTCGACGTCGAAGAATGCCAGAATGAAGAAACGCCAGCCGTCGAAGATAACCATACGCCCCCAACGCTTGAAGCCATATTTATAGATGGTGTATGTCGTGTAGATGAGGTTGAGGAGGACGTAGTTGAAGAAAGACTGAAAGGCGGGGATCGACGTTCCTTCGCTGGCCAGTAGGGAGGAGAGTGTGTTGGTGCTGGTTATACAGATAGCCAGGACTACGTAAAATTTTAGCACCGCAAACATTATGTCTGGTGATCATGAGGCAGACGCACCTTGTCCAAGTAGCAGTGTCAGCCAAAACTGCTTAGTCTTAACGTATTGGAACCAGCGACCCTTGCTCTCCGCATCCCTCTCCAAAACCTCATTGCCCGTTCCTACGGCCTGCAGAGGGGCGCCAGTGCGCTCATTTTCAGAGCTCGTGGCGGCCTCGGCGTCCTTAGGGTGAACGGTCTGGGTGACTACTGGTCCGGTATGGATGTCTTCGCCTTTGCCGAAGAAGCCTTCGGCGGCATGAGGCTGCTGCTGTGCCATACTGAAGGCTCGTTTGTCTTCTTATCGCAAAAAGTGCAAAGGATCAAGTGCGGGGAGTGGAGCTTTTCGATCGCAACGTGAGCGCAAAACTCCGGAAGTCGCTCACGGTCCTACGCGCGCAATGGGTAGGAGACAAGGAAGTATGGAACTTAGCAGCTATGGACGCTGCGGGGTCCGCCACAATTTATACATCGTCTGCAGCTGGGCACCAAAGAAAAATGCTGGCTGGTCGACCTGGGTTCGCGCCGTCGATCTCCACATGGCTGCGGTTAGTCTCCGAAGCTTTACCTGAGCCGGCTACGTGTGGGCCGTGGAGCCATGCTCTGGATCCTGGCTAGGCTAGGCGAGTCCCTCGATGCTTTTTGGCGTATACACAAGGTCTGTAAGGGTTGCATGAGTATTATGTGATTTGGTGATCGTATCCTTGTGGAGGCAAAGATAAGCGGCAAAGGAAGGCAATAAGAGCTAAGCATGTGTCCATGGGCGGAGGTTGCGTGATCGAACCCCAGAACCAAGGGCACTCTAGACACGCAGAAAATATTCACGAGTACTACATGCAGCTGTGCGCATCAACTGGCCCAGGAGCCAGGTATGAGGGCCCGAACGACAGCGGGGCGCACATGCAAGCACAGGCACACATCACAGCAGGTGGAGCCGCGGGTGCTCAGCAACAAGGTTTTATAGGCGGATTTATAATAGGGAGTGTACTGCCTCTCGCAAATCGAACATCTCGACAACGCGACACCAAACATGAGTAGAGTTGTCCAGACGGCATTTCAACAATAACAGAAGGGCATGAGTACGGCGACAGCAGAGGACCAGAGGTAATGCACACCCTTCGAACACACAGCTTTCTCAAGCTGAGAACGAACGAAACACAACACCAAACCTGTAAGGTGCCCAAGCAGCGCCCCTGAGTTGGGGATCTACTCTTACTCCGAGTCCTCCTCGTCGCTATCTTCCTGGCAAAGCCACTCGTAGAACTGCTCGGCAGACTTGCGCACAGTCTTGCTGACCTTGAGGTCGACGTACTTTTTGCTAGCCTTCTGGCACCATGGCTTGAAAACCTCTTCAGTAACAAGATCGTTGTTGTAGATCTGAATACAGATGGCCGAAACTTGGGGAATGAGTTCCGGCTTGTCATTACCGACGAATCGCTCGATGCCACCGAGGAAGGCCTTTTCGTGCTTCTCAGAGGTAATAAGCTTCTGGAGCATGGGAGCACGAGCCTCGATCTGCTTGACAATTTTGTCGTTGAACAGGGTCTGGGGAATGACTGTCAAGGTGCGGTGCTTGGTCTCGATGCCAAGTTCCTTAGCCTTAAGATAGATCTCAACGCTGTCGAGCTTATCGACACCACCTTTCTCCTTGGCTGTGTCAATAATCCACTTGCCAAAGACATCGTACTCGGATGCCTCAGCATCCTCTTCGCCCTCAATGACAAGAGCGCGCTTGAGATCGTCAGGAAGATCCTGAGCACGAGCCTTGATGGCAGCCTCGGAGGTGTCGATGTGCCATTCAACCTCCTTGGCCTCCTCGATTTCCTCGGCACCCTCCTGAATCTGCTTAGTAAGTTCATCATCGCTGCCGGCCTCGATCTCCAGCTCGCCGTTATCGTCGTCCTCAGCGCTGTCTCCAGGGCTACCACCGTTCTGGGAGAATTCCTCGCCCCTGGCCTCAGCCTCCTTACGAGCGCGACGCTCAGCCTTCTTTGTGGACTTGTCCTTCTTGCCCTTCTTGGGCTCGTTCTTCACGATGAAGGCGGAGAGCTTGAGACGAGCGTCGACATCGGAGATCTTACCGCAAGCCTTGCAGTCGAGCGTGATGCTGCCGTCCTTGACATTGACCTCAGTCTCGGGGTTCTTGCACTTCTTGCACAATACGAACTTGCTGATGAAACCATCAAGATAATCCTGGAGCTTGCTAGCGTCGTGAGCGCCGTTGATGATCCAACGGTCATCGTTGGGACTGGTGTTGGTTTGGGCACCAAGCTCGAACCCAAAGTACTTAATGACGTGAGCCGGAGGACGAGCAAGGGAGTTGGCAACGCTGGTCAAGTTGACAATGACAGTCTTGATGCCGTTACCCTTGCCTTCAATCTTAGACTGAAGGCGCTCCATCTTGTAGCGGTAAAAAGGGTCGGTGACATCACGGCGAATGTTGACGGTGGCCATGGTTGCGGTGGTGAGGTTGAGAAGTGTAAAGACGTTACTGGAAGTAGGATAAGTGGATCAAGGTCGGATCGGATTTGCGTATGAGGGCGGTAAAAGACATGCAATGGCTGTCCTCCAGGGTGTGGTTTGTGTGGTGTGTGTGACTCGAGGTCAGGCAGGCACAATGTTAACCGTTGGTGGAATGGTGGAGACTGCGCGGTATCCGCATACAGCGAGAATGATGCAGTTTGGGGGGAGGTTCGACTCGGAAGGCGTGGAGTTGGCGCGAATACATATACCGCAGTTGTCGTTGTCGGCTCTGTGGTAGGAGGGGTTGCTTCTGCGGTGCCTACAGGCAGATGTGGCGTTTCAGTGGAGTCGCGGGCGTGCGACTTGTAGGGCGGGTTTGCGAGTGCTTGTCGTATTGTTGCCAGTGACGGACACTGGATAGGGCGGTGTTTGCCTGACGGGTTTGCGCTGGGCGAGGGTGTGAGTGTGTGCGGGCTTGGAGGAGTCGAGGACAAGTTTTTAAAGGCGATGGTGGAGAAGCATCCGTTACTGTGGGCTCGAGCGCCAGGCGCGACGCCAAACCGCGGCCAATTGCAGCGCCCACCGTGGAACCACCCAAGCAAGCACCGATGCACAACACGTGTACCACAAACGGGGTTGTCGAGCTGCAATCAGCGCCCAATCCAGTCTGCGTAGCCTTGCCCTTTGCCTATCCGTGAAGATATGCGCTTACGCGCGGCGTGCAGTGTGCAGCGTGAGACAAACGGCCCAGCTTGCGTGCTGCCGACCACAAAGAAATTTCACAGTCACATCCGGACGCCTGCCTGGAACAATCGCAATTGTTTCAGGAGGATTATAGCTTGCCGCCGAGGTTCCCGAATGTGACTGGTTGCGCCGCAATGAGCCGTACATCACCTCATGCTCCCGAATCTTCGAGAGCTTGTGGCGACTCTGAGCTACTGCTACCTCTTCACGTAAAATCGTGGCCCCTCGTGAGCAGTTTGCTCGTTTGTGTTTACGCAAGGCTTCGTTCATTATATTGCCCAAGATGGAGCATGTAGAAGAATTCGCATCGTTGCTCGTGTGGGGTACATAGACTTGTCCCGCTACAAACGAAACGTCATTTCACTACCTCATCTCGCAAATCTATACAATCATCAAACGCAGTCATAGAACAGCTGCATACTTGTGAAGATGGCCAGTCAAGTTGATTATTCGCTATATCTCGTGACAGACTCGACAGAGGCCATCTTGGGCTCGAGAGACCTTGTCGAGGTTGTCGAGAAAGCCTTGCAAGGAGGTCGGTTATGCTTTCCTCGTTGCATCACGATCAATAGTTCGTCCTGTTGATTGGCGACTGACGCTCTATCTAGGTGCAACCATTGTTCAGTACAGAGACAAGACCAGTGACACTGGCGTCCTCATTGCAACAGCCAAAGAATTACACGAAAAATGCAAGCAGCACAGCATCCCCCTCCTCATCAATGATCGAGTAGACGTCGCTCTTGCCGTAGGCTGCGAAGGCGTTCACCTTGGTCAAGACGACATGAAAATTGATGAAGCGCGTCGTCTTCTAGGAGATAACAAGATCATTGGGGCGACAGTCTCGTCGACGGAGGAAGCCAGGATTGCCGTGGAGCGCGGCGCAGACTACCTAGGTATTGGAACACTCTACTCTACGCAGACCAAGAAGAACACAAAGGAGATTATTGGAGTGAACGGCATCAGAAGGATCTTGAGCTACCTTAACGAAGGTGGAGAAAAGAGCAAGAACGTCCAAACTGTCTGCATTGGCGGCGTCAACGCATCCAACGTGCAGCGCGTGATTTACCAGCTCTACGCTCCCAGTTTCAGCTCAGCAAAGCCGAAGACCATTGACGGCGTCGCTGTCGTCTCCGCCATCATTGGTGCCAAAGAGCCCAAAGAAGCTTCATCCCACCTGCTGCAGCTCATCAAGTCGTCCCCACCATTCTCCAAGTCTAATGACCCTTCCTTCTGGCTCGAGAAGAACGATGATGAGATCAAGTCCGTTATTTCCACAGCCGACAAAGCCACCGCAGCAGTCCGCTCCAAGAGCCCCCTCAGCCACAACATGACTAACCTCGTTGTCCAGAACTTCGCTGCCAACGTCGCCCTCGCTATCGGCGCATCGCCCATCATGGCCAATTACGGCGAGGAAGCATCCGATCTTTCGCGCCTCGGTGGCGCACTGGTCGTGAACATGGGCACCGTGACGCCTGAGGGGCTAGTCAACTACAAGAAAGCCATTACTGCGTACAATGCCGCCGGTGGTCCGATTTTGCTTGACCCCGTCGGCGCGGGGGCCACAAGTGTGCGTCGAGATGCGCTGGCACAGCTCCTGGGTGCCGGATACTTCGACCTCATCAAGGGAAACGAAAGGGAGATCATAGCTGTGGCGCGCGCCTCTGGATTCGCGCTTGACGATCCGAGTCAGCAGCGGGGCGTAGACAGCGGGGACTCGATATTTAGTCTCGAGCAGAGAGCGTATTTCGTCAAGACCATTGCGTTGCGCGAGAGAAACGTGGTGCTTATGACGGGCGCGACAGATGTTGTCAGCGATGGCGTCAGGACATATGCTATCAGCAATGGACATGCGTATCTGGGCAAAATCACTGGTAGTGGATGTACGCTGGGGACTACTTTGAGTGCGTATTTGGCTGCGTGGCCGGAGGATAAGCTGTATGCCGCCGTCGCGGGCCTTCTGCACTATGAGATTGCGGCTGAGTATGCAGCGAGAAGGGATGACGTAAAGGGCCCTGGTACATTCGTACCCGCGTTCATTGATGAATTGTTTGCAAGAGGAGGGCTGGTCAGTGAAGGAAAGGAAAGTTGGGGCAAGGATGCAAAGGTCGAGTGTCTTAAGGATATTCCGAATGCTGGCTTGCTGAAGGACGTCTAAACATCGAACGTGCTCTATCGCATTACATACTATAGACCGGGCCTCTAGGTCTGCCCTTTATGCATCGATATTGATCTTCATACCATATTCATTCAAAGTGTCCACGAACTGCTCGCCTAAAGTGGCAGGTGTCAGAATGCCACCTCCCAGTTTGCCAGCCTCCGTCTCCTCAAGTCTACCTCTCAGGATGACTTTCGCAGCAGCAGCCAGCGTGATTGCAGTGGCTGCGTATCCACCGTGGGCAACGTCAAGCTTCGCGGTGACCTTCTGACCACTCCCTTCAGCAACACCGACGCCACGGTAAGACATAAAGTCTTCCTTCATGCTCTCCCTCGTAGGGCCCTGGCCAGGAGCAGGAACCAGGAACTTCTTAAATAGAGGAGCAAGGATCAGGCGAGTAGGCGGTAGTGCGAGGAACAGACCAATGAGGCCTAGTGCAACCTTGACGACCAGACCTTGGACAAGAGACCTAGCGCGCATATACTCGTTGAAGCGGAAGCGCGGCCCATAGCCATAGAGACCAGCCGAACGGTGTACAATACAGGTATCGACGCTGGCCATGAGACCTGTGGTCTGCAGACCGCCGAGCTCTGCTACGTTGGGCAGACCAAGTAGACCTCCGCTAGGGCTGTCAGCAGGCTTGTCCAACTGCTTGTCGAACTTCTTTGGGCTGAGAGAGTAAGGGTGCATAGATTTAGCCAGATGCGAGAGAGAATAGTTGCTGAACAGCTCGAGCATGGTCAGACTGGTACCCCCACTGATCCCTGACTTGAAGTCGTAGAGGGTCATGATGACGCGTTCGCAATTTGCTTGGAACTTGTTGCGCACGGCACGGGTGAGAACGTAGGCCATGATGTCGGCGGGTACGGAATCCAGGCCAGCTTCTGGGATGATGATGCTGTGGTTGGACTTCGCAAGAGCGTCATACTTCGCAATCATGTCATAAATCCAAGGCACCTCACCGGTAGAGTCCAGGTAATGTGTACCGTTGGCGGCGCAGGCTGCGAGAACGGGCTCACCATAGTGCATGAAAGGACCGACGGTGGTGATGAGGAGCTTTGTCTTCTTGACGAGGATGTTGAGCTGCTCTGACTTCAATTCGCAGGTCTCTACTTCTGGCAGCTTGCGGTTTGCGTTTAGCTTCTTCAGCTCATCGATGACACCCTGTAGCTTCTTCTCGTTGCGTCCAGCAATCGCCCACTTCAGGTCCTCAGGCAGGTGGGTGCTGATCCATTCCGCAACCAATTTTCCTGTGTATCCAGTAGCGCCTAGCAGGATGAGCTCATATTGACGGTCGTTCTGGGTTTGAGCCATATCGGTTTATAGCTTTCGGATCGGGCGAGTACTGCGTGGCTAGTTGTCGTTTGATGAAAAGGTGCGAAGACGCTCCCTTACTCGCGATCTTTTCAACTGTCGGACGAAGCTCTGCATGTGGGAAAGGCCGATGAAGTCATAGACCGAGGCAGGAGGCCAAGCACCCTGATATGACTGCTGCAGGCCCCTGTAACGTCACATGATACACAAAGTAGAAGCGTCTCGATGAGCATCATCACCCTAGTGTACTGGACAGCTTTTGTATTCATCAGATGAAATGAGCATGACATGTACTCGCGGGCAGTAAGGTGATCATTCCAAGCTATTACAAGTGAGGCTAGCGTCGCCAAGGCCAGCGCGAGAAGAGCGCACAACGACAACAAGACGCTGTCTTACCCCCACCCCAAACATTGCTATCTAGCCGGTACAGGAACACCTGCTTGAGCCATTGCAAAGCGGCCACGGTGGCGGTCGAAACACCTCTCCTTACACCGCAGACGCTGGAAAGCCTTTAGAATGACCCGGAGGTGTCGGAACATCTGTTGCATTATCTGCAGCGTCGCTGACGGTCTTGATGATATGCAGGTCACAACAGACGGCTTTCTCAGGGCGCGTTCGGTTACCTGATCAGGGCATCACCTACCTATCTCGAGCCAGATACAATCGTTCGCGCCGAGCGATGCCCACCGGCGCTTACACAGCCGCGAAGCACTTAGATGTAGCAATACAAGACGTTACCTACAAACCCCCTGAACTTGTTCAGACCCGCGAGTGCGCGACGAATGCGTAGCGAGACTACCAGTGGTTCCGCCATCGGCCTTACCTCGAGCCGTATCGAACCGCCTCGAGCTTCTAGCCACACTGCACATATTGCGCGCGCGTGAAGTCCCGGCAATACGACCAGCGATCCTTGCATCATGAATATCTCACAATTTGGAAGTAGACTGCGGTTTAGGATTGAAGACTGCCAGCAGGCAGTGATCCGCGAGCCTTCGATGTTCCAGAACGTGTCTCACGTTACCCGAGATGCCAGCCGCACCTCTTGCTGAAGAAGCTGCGCCATCACTAGCCAGGAAAGACGGGACATTGTGCACGACGTCCTTGCTCGTAAAGCAGTAAAACGAAAAAGCAAACGCAAGATCGAAGCCAACTGATAAAGCGGTACGCTCCCAGCGTTGATAGGGATGTCTCGAAAACGAAAGCAACGAACGGAGCTGGAACATGTTTGCATTCCAATCATTCACCCGGTGATTTGGACAAGTCATACGGCTCATCCATTTACAGTGTCGTGACACGTGGTGAGGTAAGCCGCAAGTCCAGCACCTGACATGCTCCGCAGGGCTGCGTCACCGCAGATGTTCCAATCTGGCTGTGACGAGTTACAAGGATAAGAGTACGCACAGTACGCACCTCCAAGATCGTCAACTGCCTCACATCGATGGGTCACGAGATCTGCAGGTTTAGGCTACTGCCTGCAGTGTGTGGCTGATGCAGGGTGGGAAGGTTAACCACAGACCCATGTCGGGCGCATTGGCCAAGAAGGTGCTAGCCGAACTACTTAAGCCCGCCCCTCCGTCTCTCGACCTTCCCCATCTTCAACTTATGAATCGCGTCGGACAATCTTTCCTTTCTTTCGCTTCTTCTGACTTACAAAATAATGGTCGAGACTTGTATAGTCTGCCTCGGCGATCTCGTCCACCCCGACGAAGGTCCTCCCGCCACCGAACTGCAACCAGCAGCCAACACACTTCCGGATGGGGCTGATGCCAATCCTGGTAACCTTGATAGGTCTACCACGACAGCTTCAGAACAACGACCTGACGATGAGATGGTCGCACATTTGCTGCCATGCGGTCACAACTTACACAACGAGTGCCTCAAACCTTGGGTAGAGAGAGCCAACAGCTGTCCGATCTGTCGCGCGAGCTTCAACATGGTCGAGCTTAGCGCACGCGTAGGAGGTATGTCATTCTGCGATCTTACGAGCCGGCGAGCTGCAAAACCCGGCGACTGCTAGGCATCCACCCAGTTACTGGCTAAATGGTCAGTCGGACTCAACCCAGTCATTCTGTGACCGATTCTCGTCGCAGCGCCATGTGCCTATTTCAAGAAACTCGACTGACTATTCTACAGGTCCCAAGCTATCCGAGTATGCTGTAAAGGATAAGCAGCAAGTTGCCGATATCGATCCTTCTATGATCGTCGACGACGACTATGCACTCGAGGATGACGGAAGCTATGACGCATGCATGGTCTGCGACGAGTTTGGCGACGCATCGCAGCTCATGTTCTGTCACAGTTGCGAACAACTTTGCCACGTCTTCTGTGCCGGTCTCGACGAGATGCCGACTCGCGGCGCATGGTATTGCCAGGGCTGCATGGAAAACCCGCCGCTTCTTGAGGCAGCAACCCGCCGGCGTACAAACCCTCGAGGACCTGCGGCATGGATCAACGGACGTAGCCGTGTGCCTCGACACAACCGAGCTCCGGATGAATGGGTTGGCGTCTGGCAGAGCGTATGGAACAGACTGCAATGGGACATCGATTTCCCTTTCGACGATGAGGATCAGTCTGAGAACCAGTCTGAAGTACTCCGACGCGAGGCACATGAGTGGGAGCGACGCTTCGAGCTCGCTCGGCAGATGGGTGCTGGGACCCGATTTCGTGCTGCCGCTGATAACATACACTCGCGACGCCGTGGCTCGAACCGCTCTACACGACCGACAAATCGAGCACTTCATCGTGAACCACCGAAGACGCCCAGGGACCCCGAATCACAAGAGGAGATCAGTGCCTGGAATCAATTTGAGAAAGCACGAGGCCAGCTTGCGCAGATGGGTGAAGCCCCACCGCCACCAGAAAGTACGGCGAGCAGTCGACGCGGACGCAAACGGAAGTCTACCGATTCATCCCCTGCCGATACCGAGCCTGCTGAGCAGCAACCGGAGCGCAAATTGAAACGACCACGAACTCGTCTGCATATAGATAATGCAAGGGCAGAATCGTCTGCCACGGCTGCGCGTCGCAGGACTTTCACTCATGAAAGCATCCAAGAGCCAGCTGCATCACCACCTGCAGGCGAATCATCAACTGCTCCTGGCTTCCTTGCATCGCTATTGCAGGAAGTAGAAGTCGACCGCTTTGCCGAACGTGACAAAGAGATCGCCGCCCCGCAGCCGAAACGCATCATTGTGGAGCGAGCTTGTTCGCCCCAGCACTCGTCTCCCGGCCTATCCCCGGTCTATCATCAACCTCGTGCTGGTATGACCACACCGCCGCCTTTGAACCTTACGCGTCCAACATCACCCGTCGAGCCTGACCAGGGATCACCAACCTATTCTCCCTATTCGCCGGCCGATGATGAACGAGTTGGTCGCCGGAAGCTAACGCATCATACTGCTGGCCTCAGCAGCCCACCGCGGTCGAAGGACTCGTCACCCTCGCGACCGGCGTCTCTCTCTTACTCCACCAAGGCAGAATTGCAGCGCATGGTCACTGCTGTGCTCAAACCACTATATCTGAAGAAAGATATCACCAAAGAGGAGTACACAGACATCAACCGTGACGTTTCACGTCTGCTGTATGATAAAGTGGGTGATGCTGGTGCTACTGCTCTGGCAGACCAGGATACAAGAGAGAAGTGGCAGCGTATGGCCGGTGACGAAGTTGATAATGCTGTCAAGTCTCTTCATACCGCTGGAGCTGCCGCGGTTTCTCCTACCGCTGAGGATTTCATATCCTCCTCACCATAATAGCATTTTATATAGTTTTTCTCGTTCTTTTAGCGCTTTGGGATACGGCGCATAGGTCACACTAAGATACCACGGGACATGGCGTTTTGTGCTGTAGATAATGTTTTGTAATAATTGAGAATCCAATGAAGAACTTGCGCAGCTCTCCCAGGAGTTCAAAGCGCGTTCACACAGAAGTTGCCGGCTATCGACCTTGTTTGTTCGCACAGCACTGATCACAGCAAGCCATTTCCATCGAAGACTGCGCACGACCTGCGACCGAGCCTATTGCTACGCCGCGATTTAACCCAAAACGTTTCTAGGCACGCGGCACCCTTTTCAACGAGCCTCAAGTGTCTATACACACGATGACATGTGCGCGATTGTGACTGCAAGATAACCGTTTGCCCAGGGCACTTTAGGGTGGCCACTGTCCGAAAGGTATTCGCTCTTCGCAGAACGCGGCATGTTCTGATGTTGGGAATAACGACGCCGATGTTCGAGCCTCAGCGCACAAGAGGAGGAGGTTACAACCCGCACGAGTAGATGCTCCTGCCAGATCAATACCCACTCGAAGACCTTTACCATAACTTCCTCCTCCTGCTTCTGTATCGATAAGGTAGTGCTGTAGGTGACAACTAAGACCAAAACGGTTGTCCTGGGACCCATTCATAACGCAGGTATTGTTCCTGTTTTCAAGTCTTATCCTATTTCACAGACTTGGCTCCAACCTGTCCTGCAAAGCACCACAAAGCTGACGGCTTATTGACTTAGCCTTGCTTCACTGCAGGCGCTATATCTACCAATAAGAGGCTCGGCCTGTCCCTGCTCCTTTCAGGCTTTTCACACTTACTTGCAAACATCGAGATGTCAAACGGGCACAACTACAATTAAGGCGAACGTGAGAGTTTTGCCATAATCGAACGAGATTCATTGTGATCTAAAGCTTGCGATAGTGATTAGAGCGTCGACAGCGCTTCAGACTGCCTAGACTCGATCATTAGACTTTAAGCCCATGCTATAACGCTGAGCCCAGCTCCGACGGCTCAGTCTCAGCCTCGTTCGTCATCTCTGGTATGTTCCCCTCTCTTTTGAGATTATCATATAGGGCAATTGCAGCAAGTGCTTTTGCGTCACGTCCAGCTTCCCTCCATACCCTATTCAACGGAACCAATTTAAGCGTGATGTTCTCACCCTCGCCGCGCAGACCTGTAGCTTTGCCTTTGAGCCAGTCCATGTGGCGTCGAGTTAGCCGCTTCTGGCATAGAAGTATTGGCATGAACTCGTCGCAAGCACCGACACTTGGGTACATGCAGTCTTCGGTCCACTCAGCTACGTTAGCAGTTGCGTCAACTTGACTGATCCAGGGCAACGCGGACACGTCTTCTAAGGCCAGCTCTGACATGTTGATCAACTCCTTCTCCTTGACTTTGAGTTTCGCCTCTTCTTCGATTTCCTTGGCTGCTGCACCTGTGAGGGAGTCGCCATCTAGCATACCCGCCGGTATCTCGGTAAAAGCTAACGAGCCGGCTGCAATGCGTGGTTGAATTGTGAGAATAACATATTTATCTGCATCCCCTTGCGCGTCTTCAGGCTGTACGATGATCTGCGCGAAAATTTATCAGTCCCTGAGCCATGCTGACCACATGATCAGAACAGGTACGAACCAGCGCGGCAACACTCCCACCTCTTAAAAAGACCGCTCCCGGAAGCCAATCCCTCCTCGCGTTTTCTTCCCCATCATGGACGTAGGACTCTGTCTCGATCTTCGATTGTATCTTCATGAAGCCCAACTTGTCCTCCCTGCCTTGTACTCCCCGCCAGAACCAATCTACCGCCTGGATATCCAGCGTCCACAGCTTGTATGGGTGTTTGTAGAATGGATGAGCTTTATACCGCTGAAGATCAAGGTTATGAAATAACTTTGAAAGCCATTTGTCCAAGGCTGGAAATGTGAATGCGGCCTTGGGGTTCCAACTTGATGTTAACAGCCGTGCGAATTCCTGTGAACTGAGACTGTCCGGCAAATGTACATTGATAGGTGGGTTGAACTGATAGTGTTTGTATTGGCTGATGGTCGTCATGTTGAGTCTATGAGATGTATTCTCGAGAGAATAGCCAGGGCGGAGGCCAAAAGCTGCTGATGGTGGCCAGTAGTGTGAGTTGAAGTGCGATCAGCAGATGAGGGGTGTGCTGGCATCAAGCTTCAAACGAAGTCCTAGTCGTACCTGGATTTATAGAGCACAGGCTGAAGATCCCTGCTGGATTTATCTTGATATTGGACAGAAGCGGTGTTTGTACCTGGGGCTGATCGAGAAGATCACAAGGTCCCAGTAAGGAAACGTAGGTATGCTAGTCCAAAAGTGGGATAGCGCTCCATCCGAAAATGACACAACGATGGGCTGCACTGAAAGCGAGAGCGCCATCTCGTCATGAGTACCTGCCACTTTATGGAAGGCGTTTGACTGTTGTTGTCTGTATGAATATACGGATCTCACCACATCATCACGCATATTTGTTCTGAGAATGAAGTCGCGCCTCAAGCACATTATCGTGTATGACAGCTTCCATGTGTATCTGTAACGCTACCTATCAACATGGCCGAGGAGACGCGGAAGAAGATATAAGGGGAACGCTCCGGCGAGGACCGTGTGCGAGCACTCTGATTGACGAAGAAGCTGACCTGGGGATGACGACGACGGTTTGTCAAGTCGAACATGTTGAGAATTCAGAGCAGAGACAAGCGCGTATTCTGAACCAGGAAAATCTAGTAACAGCTCGGAGGTCTACGACAGATTTTCAAAGGCTTGGGTCTACTCCTCAAGGGCGTCAAGTGCTTCCAGAGCAGCCTTGAGTGCCCTTCTTGCAGCATCGCGCTTTGATTTGCTTCCAATGCTGCGCTTCACCGAGCAGCTTTCCTCAACCACCGTACCGTCCGATGGTGGAGTGCCTGTCGCAGGCACCGTACCATTTGCTTGACCTCCGCCCTCCATCATGATCAAGCTGGTCTCGTAGTCGCTGGTACCATTGTTCGGGTCCGCGTCCTCAGGTGTGCACGCGCTCTCCTTGGGTTCGGTACCGTGCTCACCATCAACACGTTTGAACTTCTGCTTGCCGTCGTCGTCGGCCTTGAGCATGTTCTCTGCCGCATCGGCGTACCATCCGTTGATGAAGTCGCCGTGCATGCAATATCCATCGCCAACGGTGTCGCTGCACGAGAGTTGGAGGGGCGCAGTGCCGGACCAGCCATCAGGGAGCGCCTTGCGAAGATCGTATCGGATGGAGAATCGCAATTGAGGAATGCGTAGCATGCCATCAGGGCAGTAGTTATCATTACCCCACGCGGCGGTAGAGTACTCGTACTTCAGCGACTCGGAGCTGTAGCAGTCGGGGAAACGAAGCTGAACCTGAAGATGGGTGGAGCAGGTCTTGGTGGGGAACTTGGCCAGGTCTTTCTCCTCGCCCTCGTCTCCCTCGCACCACCACTCTAACAGGTTGAACTCGTGATCTGCTTCTGCTTGGGTCTTGGCTGACGCATTTCCAGCGATCAAGCCAGTGTCTGCTGGGAACGGAGCTTCTGCGTAACCGCTGTTTTGGTAGTATGAGCTGAAGCGGAAGATCGGTACTTCGATGTGCTGATCGCCCTCAATGTAATAAAGTGTCGGGACCCCTGTGACTCGTCAGCGATTGACACTGGTAATGACTTTCATGCATTAAGCCCACAGTATACAGAGAGATCGTTAGCATTGTCGCCGGAATAGCAGCCTTTCTGAAGCTCGGCGGTGGTAGGCTTGATATTGGTGATCACGTCGCTCCCAAAGAATGTGTGCATGTGGCTAGTATAAGTTCCAGGGACGACTAGGGCATCGACATTTTTGTTCATAAAAGCCTTATGATTGATGACCGTGTAAGCAGACACAGACAAAGCATTAAAGCTGGTAAGAAGGTAGAGCGTGCAGCGCATAATTGTAAATGAAAAGAATGTTATGATCACAGATCAATAGGTGAAACGAACGACAGAGTAAAGAGTGGCAGAAGAGAATGACAGGTGTATTTCTACAGTTGAAGAAGCAAAGGTGATCAGGAAAGAAATATGAAAGAGGCAGATGGCACAGGATGGTAGCAATTTTATGCCATCGCATTTGCTCTTGTGGCGCGTTCGAAAATGGACGTCGCCGTTAATAGGGGATTTGTTTCAAGCGGCACATCATTGTAGGCGCGCTCGTACGCGTTTCATCAATGACCAGGGGGTCTTCTCCACTTTCTCCTGGCGCATCGCTTGACAATGTTCTGTCGTCCACCCGGGCAGCTGGCAGAGGTATTTGAACAGCAGAATGGATTCAACCCACCCCCCCCAAAGTTGTCGCAAACTGCATTTTGCTTGATGCCTGAATTAGAAAGATACTCAGGAACAACGTCCCGGACAACAAGGCTATCGTCGATGGGTTACTATGGCGGAGTCAGTTGCAAGGTCTCATCAGCGACAGGCGCTTCTTATCGTCGTCCCACCTCGACGTGGCTCAGGCTCATCTCCATACCCAAAAGAGTATGCTTCCCGGTGGGGATCATATTTTAATACTTGTCTATTGGCAAAGGATTTGAAAAGTACTGGGCGTAATTTATTATCCTTGTAGTGCCAAAAGTGATGTCACCGATGTGTCCTCCAAGTCTTTGTAGTCCCAACAAGCGCGGCAGGTCCGAGTCGTGCCACAACCCCCTTCATGTTGGAGGATGGGGCAGTATAAACGGCGTTGGGGGAAGTATCCTTAAATACATCTATATCGAACAAAGCCAAGAAAGTGCATACGTATTTTGTGGATTTAAGCTCCAAGGCTCGGTTGCAAATACTTCAGCTGTGGACCGTGTCTCTCTGCTCGGTAAAAGTTGCCTACAACCCGGCCTATTGCTGCCGATCCTCAAGCATTAGAGAGGTCGCATTACAACACATCAACGACCTTGTACCGTTTCTTGAGTCTCCTTCTCGTCCGCTCCTCATTCTTCCTTACCATGTCTTGTCTGATCTCAACGGTGCTGCTCCAGCACTTCCACTTGCATCTTCTGTGTCTGCAGCTTGGACATTTATCGCCAACTTCATGTGTGGTCCATCGCTTACCACAGCGATGACAGCGCCACCTGATCAGAGATGCTTGTGTGGGAATGCAAGCTATGGTGCCCATCGTGCCAGGGGCGATGCGGTTTCTCGAGTGTGAGCGATGAAGGTGCCGATCGCGAAGATGCAATGGACTGGATTGATGCTACCTATGGACTATATCGTGGTGTAGCAAAAGAAGTTATCCCTGATATGCATTCACAGAGTATGCCTTATCAACGTGTAAGCAAGACCAACGAGCAACACACCCTTCGACGCCGATAATTATGACATGACAAACGCGACTGCTGGCATCATTAAATAGACAAACGAGACATTCGAATGCGAGTTGCAGATTGTCAGCCACAAGACGAGCAGATAGGTAGGTGCCATCGGAGATTTCGTCGGCTCTTATCCTCAAGGAAAACAAAGTACGGTTCAACTTCGACACCGGTGCGCCATGCAGCGAAGCTAAGGCGCGTATTACTACCAACAGTGGAAACATAAAACTCTATATAGTAGGTATCCATCCGTACCTCTTATCGAGATCCTATCTGACGTCCTCCTTCAACAATTTGTATTTGTTGGTTATTCAATCAACTCGAACCGAGCTGGAATCGGCGTTGTGGCCCAGGATGTCTGCAAGATTATTGCCACAATGCCACGAGTTTAGAGTAGCGAGAGAAACGATAAACTCGAACCGTGGTGCAAAACATAGACAGCGCTCAAGTCTGCTGAACATTCAGCCCTCGCCATTCCGGTACAATAGCCTCATCTATCCACGCACATTCCGTCAAGCCCACATGCCTTCTTACGTAATCTTCCAGCCCTTTTGCACCCGGTGCACCCTCGAAGATGCCGATTGCGCCGACTCGTGGTATGTGCAGTGCACTTGCGAATCGAGCGTCGTTCGAGGTGGGAAGAGCGACAAGGCGTGCAGAATCCCCTGGGTTAGAATTTAAGTCTGATTGCAGCGCAGCAAGGTGGACCAGTGTTGGCACATGGGCGTGTGGTGGAGAGAGTGATGGCTGTGGATGAGTGAGTACGATAAGACTTAGAGGCCTGATTGAGGTCCTCGACTGCTGTTCGGTGCCACCTTCTGAGATGACTATATTTTGCTCTTCGACGGTGGGCTCTTTGACTGGTACAGTAGGCAATGCTGTAATGGCGGCCAAGGTCTCAAGATGTCTCGTGACGCTGTTCAGACCTATGAGGAGATGTGACCCGATAGCTGGTGGTGGTATCGGTAGTGTGAGAACTTCATCTGAGGAGAACTTCGTGTCTCTCTTTCGCTTTCTACCTTTCGAAGTTTGGCTGTGTGCTCTACGGTGATCTCCAAGTGGTGCGAGTAGACTGCACAAAGTCAGAAGCGATCTTTCGGCTCCGTCCTTGAGCAAGAAGCAGCTGAAGCAAGTCTCTACGCTAAATGTGCTATCGCGAGCATTCTAAGCGCAGATGCTTCGCGTTCTTACCTACTTGCATAATAATTCTGTGATTACTTCCTGGTCTTCATGAGAAAGCAATGGCCTACAATTATCAGCAAGCGCATAGTAATATATCGCCTGCAAACAAACCATTTTGTCTCTGTGAAAGGCGATGCGGTTTTGAAAATAGGCTTGGAAGGCTTCTTCGTTGGTGGTGCCATATCGTGTGTAGATTTGTCCTGCTGAATACAAAACTTGTTTCCATGTAGTACAGACACGCAGGTCCAAAATACCGTTTGTTCAAACGGCAGCGAGCCGCACGGTATGCAGGCTCAAGCGGGTACTATGGTCCGACAAACCTAGTTATTGCTGTTCGTGCAACCTAGAAAAAAGTGAAGTGGATCCTGTCTCCCTCGGAGGTCCGCAAGCGCGCACAGACGATACGCTACTCTAAGCTAGCGTGAACTGGCCCTCCAATGGGCGATGACGTTTCATCGAGCTGCCCCGCGAACTTCGTGATTTAGAGACGCGTTCAATAGCTCTCCATTTCGACAGTCGCAATCGGTATTGCATTCAATTTTAACCTTTTCAGAGTGACTAGACACAGCTACAGCTCATGTTGTCACTCACTCACGCGTCTTCCACCTTTCCGCACGCGGTCCTTGCCCAGTAAGGCTGGATCTGCAGCTGCAACTGTTGCCTGTGCCTGCCACAGCGGCCACGCCAGACTCGCCCGCGCAAACAGGCCGCTATCTTGCCAGCTCACTCAGCCATGAGCGCGCAGTATCAGAACATAGAGCAGTTCCATGCTGCGGACGAGCAAGCAGCCTCCACCTCACCGTCGCCGGTCCGCCGCGACCCTGTTAAAGACGCAGACGATAATTTCACCCGTAAACGCCAACGGCTGGACGACGGCGGCGCCATCATGCGCGCAATTTCGACCGACCCAGATTCGCCAAGCAGAGCAAACACATCGCCGCACAAAGAGATGATTGCCATGACCATACGAGAGCATTCGCCACGATCTCCCTCGCCTGCGGCAGAGCCAGAGCACAGGCATACCGCCACAGAACCCTCCGCCGACCAGTCACCAGCACCTGCACTGGCTTACTCGGTCGCTTTGCTAGATGGCTCCAGAGACGACTCTACTAGTCCGCCTGTTATCGAAATAATTGACGACGAGGACGATCCGTCAACGAGCACCACAGTGCAACTCAGTGCCGAAGATCTGTTCAGGCAATTCCCTTACCACGAGCGCTATAGGAGTGCATTGCAAACGCTGCATATAATGACTGACCATGTACAGAAGAGTAAGCTGGAACTGTACTATGAATTGTGCTGTTATCATTGCTTACACTGTTTAGATCAAGACATCCCCTTTGATCTTCTTCCCTTGCTAGCCCAGTGGCTTCAGTCCCTTCCCGAAGATACTATCGCTCGTCTGCAAAGCTTCTACGTGAGCAAAGCAGCATTCTGGATCGACTTCGCGGATCTAGTTGAAAAGCTTTTGAAGCGGAGGTACCTTTGGATGACTGCATTGAATTCTGGGCAAGATGATGACCTGAGCAGATACCCCTTCGGTGACGACTTTCGCGATGACGTGGCTGTAGAAGAGGCCTTCTCCGACTTTTTTAGCGCCTACGTGAGGCTGTGTTCTCAATTGTTCCTTGTCGACGCGCATCTGCTGAGGCAATCGCGCATCGAGGGAACCTATTCTTCACCCCTGATGAGCGAGAAACATCTGTACCACCTTGACCAGATACTTCGCGCCGAGAGAGCTCCGTTATTCCATTTGATACACAAGCAACATCATATTGACATACGAGAGATGGGGAATCGTCTTCACACCGCTTTTCTCGCAGCCAGAGGTGCTCACAATCTTCTGGGGTTAGCTGACGAAGCCTTTGGCAAGCTACCGATGATCCTACAAAACCAGATCTCTATTTACATGTGCCAGGTTCTGGGAACCTTGGGCTGGACTGTATGTCGAGATCCAGCAGCTCGCGGTGGCATTGATCCAGAAGAGTTTTACCACGAGGCCCTTTCATTCTTTCGAAAGTACGCTGGTGAATTACAAGAGCCAGCAAAGATAATCGATGCTGGCATGGCAAGGGAGCTTGTTTCATGCTTCTCCTCTCTGGTACAAGAGATCTGCCAGTGGAGCGACAGCAGTGCCGAGAGCCTAGCCGACGAGATACTGGATATTGAAGCTTGGGGCTCACCCAGTGCTTCCTCAGCTTCAAATGCACAGACGGAAGCGAACACCATCGACTATCGACAGCAACCTGAGATTCTCCCTGTGTTGATCGCAAACACATGGAAGTTCAACTTACTGCGGAAATACATCGTGAAAGGGAGAATGGAATTGCGAGTCATGAGCATCACCTTCATGGATGAAGCGCTTGTGAACTTGTATCAGGAGTACAACAATCAGGGCTCATCCGACAAGCATGCTGTGCTAAACCACCTGGCTGACGTACTCCTACGCGGCCGAGTGGTGGATTACATCATTAGTGCAGACTCGCATCCGCAGTTGATTTCTCGAAGCGGAAACGTGGCTGGTTTCCTCGTCGTCACTGATCGATGGGCGGATAGCCAAGCTGACGCAGTCTGGAATATTGTGGCTCACAGCCCAGATCCGCGCATGATCACTGCTACTATGAAAATGCTTCACACCATCATCAACTTGATGAGTTCTGCAGACCATCTTTATTTATGCATGAAGCTTCACGATTTGCCAGTCGAAAGCTATACGACAGAGATACTACGCTTCCTGCGAGAGCTAATTACGAGGCTTTTAGATCGAAATACATCTGTAGACTGGACCTTGAGAAACGTGTCTGCGCGACCCTGGAATGTATGTGTTCGGCTGCTTCAAGATTCCGCACCGAGAAATGGCGCAACCAAGCATGATTTGGATCTCAACGCAGAAGTTGATGATCTGTTGCGCTTCATGGCTCGCATTATTCCGGAGCTCGACCAGCAATCCATTTACGAGCGGTGCCTCGAGCAAATCAACGCACGATCCACCAAAGCCACAGGATCGGTGAGGACCATCTACATCTTGAGCACATTCGCGAACATGATGCCTCTACAGCAAAACGCGGATATGGTGCGTCAAATCGTGGAAGAGTTGCCGTCGTTCGTCGAGACCGAGGCAAGGCACGGTCAGCATCGTTATCAGCTCCTGGCTCTGCAACATCGACTTGATCTTCTCGCATCCCTGGCTTGTAAAACCGGTCAGCTTATACCGAGGGAACTTTACCGTCGTTTGTGGGATCATACCATTGGTCAGCGGGCTTTGTCAAACCAAGCTCGTGATGCGGCATGGGAAAGACTTCTTCAAGCGGTGAAGGTAGCGCCCGAAAATGACTTTTGCCAGCAGCTGATCTCTACATACGTACCGACCATGGACCCGCAGTATTTCACATCCGGCCTGTACGACTTTGTGGCCAACTACAACTTCCCTCTGACTCGTAGGACTATTCAGATCGATGATGTGGAACACTCACTTTTGCAAATCCCAGGCGGCGATCTTCTCTGGTCTCTTGCCCTTTCCAGCCCACCGGGAACCATTGAAGAACTTGCTGCCCGAGACCTCGCTGTTCGATACACACAGGCCTCTTGTAACCAACAAGAAGTCGCTATTCCAGAGATTGAGATCGCCCACATTGAGTTGGTTGAACGATGCATGAAAGAACTGAGATCAGCTTTCGCAGCGCTGCGTAACAGTCTCAGTGAAAACGGGCAAGACAGCCAAATGCGGTTCAGTCGTGTTCTCATGTTTTTGAAGCTGATGCTTGAGATGGTACGACAAAAACCCGAGCTCAATCGTGGCCGGAGAGCAGATTCAAAGGCTGAGCCAATGGATGCCGGAATATTAGCTGCAAATGCTATCACTATACGCTATCAGATCGCGAACGACAGGCAGAGTATAACGATAGCCCCGGACCGCACAATCACTGATTTGTATCTTACGCTGTGTCGTGCGACACAGTGCTCAAAGGTCAACCTTTTTGCTGCAGGTCAAAAGCTGGACATCACGCTGCGAGCCAATCAAACGATCGCAGATGCCAAAATTGACGGCCAGCTTCTCGTACAACCTGTTCAAAGAGATGAGACGGCGCAGGTCGTAAATGCACCTTCTGCAGGCTTTTCTGAGTTCGAGACGAAACTGGTCCAGCACTTTGACGAAATGTTCAGATGGATGGATACAGATGACGCGAAAAGTCAGCTGGTAAGTAAGTTGCCACAGCCCATGCGGCAGTACGTCTTACTGGAAATGCAGCTCTTCAATTTCTTAACCTTATTTCCATACCGAAGCACGATCACCAACAGCGTGACAGCTGGAGAAGCAACACTCGAAAGTCTCTTCCGGCCCGGCAAGTTTTTTCAATCGAAATATGCTGTCCATGCGATACACAGCAAGTTGAAGGGGCAGCTACGTACTGTAAGCAAAGACCTGCCCAATCGTTGTAATCAAATACTAATATGGTCTAGTCATCACTCGATGAGGCATTCTTAGTCAATGCTATCAAACTCTTGGATTGCGCACTACTCAGTGAAGATCTGTTTGGAGAAGATACCTCCATGGCTAACAAATTGCCACTCGCCGCTGTTCTCATCAGTGCTATGTTGGACTTTCTGAGAGGTGAGTCCAGTCAATTATCCTGGCCGTGCCAGACCAATCTCTAATCAACAGCAGAACGTCCGTCCTCAGACCATTCGAAGGATTACTTCTCTGACGCTCCCGCACTAACCAACCACCTAATTGCCATTCTTTTAACTGCACGCCAAACTACAGGTGCCGCAAAACTCACGCTCGAAAGCTATGCAACGATTCTAGAGGCTTCTTTGTACTCTCAAGTAATTTGGCAGACGTTTTGGACGCACCCGCAAGTTAACCACATTCATCGGGCGCTTTTGCTGACCGACACGCGCGAGACGCTACGGGAAAGTATTCAGAGAAAAGTGCTTTCTGTATGCGGCGGACATCTCCCGTCTTCCTGCCCATTGGATGCAGCCGACATCGCTTCACGCTACTGGGCAGCCATTGCAAGCATCCTACCCGAAACGGTCCAAGAAGCCGAGAAGTCAGTCCAGATTTTTGAACTTGCGCAGCATGTTTTTCGAGTTCATGATGAGCATCATCGCAGTGAAGAAAATTCACGCTCACTACTACGGAGTTGGAGCTCCTGTATGCTGGCTTACAATCATACCGAGGTGCCCGGCCGATATGATGCGGACAATGTCGTCTTAGGATTTACGAAGCTGCTGTTGTGTCTGGTTCCTTCCTTGAAATCGTTCAAACGCCCATTAAATGCTGGTTCGCTTATCACTTCCATCTTTCAGAAGTATCTGTTTACCAGGTATGTTCGTACCGAAATATGCATAAAGAATGCTTCGTTAATGTCAGACAGCATTTCGCCTGTTAGAACCATGTCGCAGGAGAGCATCAACCTCGAACCGATCTCAATTCCGATCCTCGATAGCAGCACTCGACGTGAGCTTTACGACCTCGTACTAGCATTAGCCGATGACGCTCACACTTACGAGCGGCTGCTTCGACTGACTGGCGATGTTGAAGACAGATCAGGTTGTAACGTCCTACATCATGTCTCAGTCGATCGTGCTGCCGAGCTCCGGTCCCGGACTGGCTATATTGGCCTTTATAATCCTCGGGCTATATGCTACATGAACTCTCTACTGGCACAACTATTCATGAATTTGGGTTTCAGACGATTCATGCTTAGCCTTGAGGTCCATGACGGTGATGGCTCGCAACGACTGCTGTTGGAGACGCAAAAGCTCTTTGCGACAATGCAGAACTCATATCAAAAGTCTGCCGACCCACGGCCATTCGCCGAGTGCGTACGGACACTAGACAAAACACCCATCGATATTTCCGTGCAGATGGACGCTGACGAATTTTACAATCTCCTTTTCGACCAATGGGAAGCACAGCTTGTCAACGAACGCGATAAACGTCGATTCCGCAATTTTTACGGCGGACAGATGCTACAGCAAGTCAAGTCTAAAGAATGTAAGCATGTGTCTGAACGCGCGGATTCATTCTTTGCTTTGCAGTGCGACGTTCAAGGAAAAGCGAACCTTCAGGAGAGTCTTCAAGCATTCGTCCAAGGCGATGTCATGGAGGGAGACAACAAGTACAAGTGTGAATCTTGTGGCGGCAAGTTTGTCGATGCTGTGAAACGGTAAGTGGCTCCGTTCAACTCATACAAAACATGGCTGACCGTCGTAGGACATGTCTCAAGTCTGCACCAGACAATCTGATCTTTCATCTAAAGCGATTCGACTTTGATCTGACCGACTTCAGCCGGAAGAAGGTTCACGAACATTTTGCCTTCCCGGAATCAATCGACATCGGGCTTTACAACGTTGATCATCTCAGTGAACCTTCAAAGCCGCACAAAGCAGACATGTTTGACCTTGTTGGCGTTGTCGTGCATTTCGGAAACTGTGAGAACGGCCATTACTATTCTTACATTAGGAAGCGACCTGGTCCGTTTGGCGACGCCTCGCCTACCTGGCTAAATTTCAACGATGAGCAGGTCGATCCCTTTGATCCGGCGGAGATACCACAAAAGGCATTTGGTGGTTTTGTCGAGGATGGTTATACTCGCCAATACAAGATGTACTCCGCATACATGCTATTCTACCAGCGAAGGACAGCCATTGCAGGCGATCAACAGGAATGGGTTGTCTCTCCTCAAACACAGCCGCCCCAAGTGGAGGTTCCTCTGCCTATCAGACACGACATCGAACTCACGAATGACACATTCATCCGAGAGTATTGTCTCTTCGACCCCTATCACTCGGCATTCATTCGACATTTGCATAGCGCATCAAAAAAAATTAGCAATGGGGCCTGTTCAGAGACCCACGAGTACGAGTCGCGTGCGATCGATATATTGTTGGCACATCTTGGACGTGTAGTCTGGCGTCAACAAACGACCGGCATCTTTGACGAATTTCTTACTCACCTTCGACGGACCGTCCTGTCGTGCGAGATGTGTTGCAGTACTGTCCTTCAGTGGCTCGCTAAAGACGAAGAGGCACTTTACAATTTGCTATTGCGATGCCCTCACTCGAACGTCAGATCGCAGATGAGATCATTCGTGGTTGACTGCCTTAGGTTTCTGCGAGCCACAGATGCGTACGTCTATATCACGACTGCAGACAGTGATTGTGCCTCCTATGCACATGAAGAAACTGGAGTCCTTGTCCCGATCGCAAAGCGACTCGCCCTGCTTGCAGAAAATTCAGCGAAGATCTCGAGGGCTTGGGATGATCTATATCTATTATTGACGCAGATTGCTGAACTAGGCCATCTCGAGACCGCAGCCTTGCTTGATACTGGATTGTTAGAGTTCTGCCTCCGCCTGTTCTGTATGCACGCTCGTCCCCAGCTTGTGGATGGATACGTCGACTTTCATCGTGCCTTCCAGAAGAGAACCGGCGTTTTCAACAGGCTCATAGGCTTTGTATCGACTCTGCTCTCGCCACTGGATATAGACCTTCCGGCCTTCGTTTTCAAAGATCGGATGTTGAACACTGACAAGGAGCACATGGTGTACTCGCTCACGTCCATGGAAAAATCCCTCCTGCTGTGTTGGCACAGCGAGCACAAGGCATATGCAGTCATCGACAAGATGATCGATGTCTTTGATCATTCAGAGGCAGACCGTTTCTATCCGGGAGAGATTGTCAAGTGGCTGACCAGATCCACTGACATCCACATCCAGCGCAATATCACCACTATGATTACTCAGGGCATCAGTGAGCTTAACACCCCTTACTGCGACCCATACATCCGACTGGCCTCAAGCTACTGCGAGGCTATCTCAAGCTTGGAGGTTCTCAAGAAGGTGTGCGACGCTGCAATCGATACCGTTGCGGCACTTGAACAGTTGGTCGACGAAAAGGCCGCCCCTAGTGGAGGCGATGTGCTGCGGTTTCTCCAGCATGCTTTCAATCTGTGTAACGCACATGTTACAACTGCAGATGTTCACAGTTATCTCATCTCTCAGAGCCACAAGTATGCCAGTGTGCTCCTTCTCTACTCCGATGAGAGCGTTCGTGATGGCACACACGAGTTCATTCGTGAACTTTACACCACATATATGAAAGACTCTCAGCACTTGGACCGTGCATACCACTGCGCCCGAGCCACACTCTCTGAGATCATCAAGAGAATTGTGTACGAACTTGGCGCCGGAATGCCACGTATGCAATTGTCACCTCTGCTCGATACCGGGAAGTTTCTTGTTTCGTTGCTATTCGAGCTGGATCAGAGCGAAGATGTGGAACTTGCCAGCTGCAAGGACGCTGTTGATATGGCCCTGATTTATCAATGGCGGATCGAAGTGGAGGCGCGTGTGCGCATGCTACCTGAGGTCGAGCCACCAAGCCCGGGTGAGGGAGTGTTTGATGCGTCCGACTACGGCAGTGAGTCTGATGAAGTCGAGCTGCTAGATCCCTGAGATGTCCGTTGACCGCGATTCTACACAGGTTGTGCGAGCCCGGCAAGAAGTGCCAAGGATGTCATAGAGATTACGCGAAGGTGGCAGGGACCATGAAATAGGGATTGGGTACGACTCGTGTCCTAGCCAGCACGAGCTGCAGGCGTTATGACTTTATGACATTGGTTTTGATTTGCGCGAGAAGAAGCATACGAAGAAGTTCAGGCGCTTGAGTCTACGATGAGACAATGAGCTTCATGACATTGGGAATTTCAGCATTCATAGCATAGCGTCGGCGATAGGGAACTAGCGGTTGGGCCAGGAATGCGTTACGAGATCATGAGCATGAGCATGAAGCTTTGGCGTTAACTTAGATGAGCACAGAGCTTTGAATAACCATCTTCAATTTTTCAATCACTCTTCTCAGATTGGGCATGAAATGAATTTACTTCGCCGCTCCGATCTAACGTTCGAAAATGTATGTCATATCCATAGCCCCTTCCATCTACGCTTCGTAAACTTTTTGGTATCAAATCATCCCTCATCCTCCAAACACATACCCTCACTTCGTCCCCAGCCTCTCAAGCCTAATCCTCGTCCCCTCCACAATCAACTTATGCTCCTCAGCATGTATCCTCTCCTCCAGCTCCTCCAGCCCTTCATCCTTCCGCAGCGGGACCTCCTTGGTAACAATCGCCTCACCAGCATCCACCTCCGCAATGACCTCATGAATCATAATCCCCGTCCTTTCTAACCCCTCGTCCCGCCCCGCCTTCCACGCACGCTCAATCGCGCCCGCGCCCGCAAACTCCCCCGGCAGCGCAGGATGCAGGTTTATGATTGGGACGTTTGCTTCCGCGATGGGCGTAAGGAACGAAGGGGTGACGATGTGCATCCAGCCCGCGCAGACAATGAGGTCTGTTTTGACGTCGTGGTCGAGGATGATTTTGGCAAGATCGGCGTCGTACTGAGAGCGCGCGGTGTCGAGGTCCGAGGGGTGTGACTTTTTGTATGGGACGAGGTTGTGGTACGAGGTCTTTATTCCGGCGTGAGAGGCGCGTTGGAGGCCGTAAGCTGCTTTGCGGCTACACGAGACGAACGTTAGTGTCAACTTCTTTCTGAGGTATGAGAAGGGTATCATACTTTGAGATTACATGCACGATTTTGGTGTTTGGCAACGCGTTCGTGGCGCACGCGTCGATGAGGGCTTGCAGATTCGAGCCGTTGCCTGAGATCAGGACTGTGAGGTTACGCTGTGCCATTTCGTAGTGTGTGAGGTCTGTTGCGAGCGCGAGGGAGGTAAAGGGACGGGATTGTAAGAGGAGGGTTGTTTAAGCTGAGGCTCTGCGGCGGAAATTTGGAGCGCGTGGGGGTGGGGTAGGTTAGGCTTGTACCCCGCCTGCGCGATCTCGGAGGTCATGGGTGGTGTCCGCAACCAAGTCATGGTCGATGGCTTCGAGCATATGGCGCAAAGACTTCTTGTAATATTCGAGTGAAGCTTTAGACAAAATGCAGCTGCATCATAGGATCAAGCTGACATGAACTCTTGCTCGCTGTAATTCCGACTCTAATCACTGTCACCCGTCTTAATGCCGGAGCTTCGTAGGATGGTCAGGCATGTGAGGATGTGGGCGTTGGTTCGAACCTGGTCAAAGTGATCGTGCTCTTGGACCGGAGAGATCCTCTACCATTATCATCTCATTAAAAAACGCTTAGCAAGCAACTCGATGGTATCAATGCCATTTAGGGCCTTCCAACGCCGAAATGACTCCCGCAATGCTTTTTTGCTCCTTATGCCTTTGGCTTTTTGCTCGCCACAGACTCGGCATCCAAGTCTTCCCAATCGTCATCCTCGTCTTCAACAACGACTCGTTTTCGCTTGCTCTTAGCTCCGTTGCTTCTCGCTGCTCCTTTCTCCCACCCTTCCCGCTTTTCAATGCCTTGAAGTCTCTCCTCGAATTCCTCCTGCTGGTTGTCGACAGCGGCTTCCAGCTTGTCCACCTTCTCTGTGACTTCCATTTGATCCAGCGCATCCGCATTCTGCATGTAAATACGGTGCTTCAGGGCCAGCCGCCAGAAGTAATATTTGCGATCGTTCTCGTTGCTGCTCTTGGCTTTGCGGGTAATGCGTGCTCGGTTGCGGTGGTTGGGCGGAATAGTCGAGAAAGTGTGGAGCTCCACCATTCTGTAGAACTGCCTTGTGACGATCTTTGTTTCGTGTCGAAGGTTCTCAAGGTCGACACCGTTTCCAAGAATCTGATCGCGAGGAATAGGGGAGTCTTTGCGAAGGGATTCAGCTGGTAGGCTAGATGCCAACGAGAGAGAGTTGAAGGCGGGCAGCTTGCGCAGGGAGACGATATCGCAATAGTCGCGCATGGCATCAAAGTCTTCGCTTGGATCCTCGACCGGAATTTCGTAGATGAAGGGCTTGTTCACAAGATCTTCGAAGATGAGATTATACAACCGCGACCCAAGAGACTGGCCTTGGTAGTTTGGAAGAATAAGGAATTGCGAAATTCTTTCCCTTGATGACGTCTCGAGTCTGTCGAGCTTATCATTAAACTGGAATGTCTTCGGATCTTGCGTCAAGCGAGGAGGTGTGTACTTTTCGACCGTTCCGTTCGATTCTTCGGGAGGTGGGCTTGGAAGCATCTTGGTATAACGCGCGATTTTGAATGTAGGAAAGACCCACGTACGATAGGACGTAGAGAAGCCAGCGAGGACGTATGGCGTGGTAGGAATGTCGGACGAATCCACTTCGTAAAGGAAGTACAACGACCAGCGGTCCAAGGTCTCTTCGTCATCTAGCCCTTCTATTGTAGCACCGTCAATGAACAGCAGCACCAGTATCCTCATGTTCAACCAAATCTGCCTTGCAACAGGGTCCAGCATAGGCGCCTTCCAGATCTCGAATTTCTTGCCATGGAGGTCGAAGCTCTGCATCAGCTGGCCTGGCGGCTTCCAATCCCTTGAGACTGCAGCGTCGCGTTGGGCTGTGCTTTCCTTCACCTCTTCCGGCAAATATCTTTTGAAAAGTTCAGGTGAGAGATCAACCTGGGCCTGATCTAGATCAGGCGACAACTTCTTGAGATCGAGCTGCGCATCGAACGCAATCTTGAGCTTCGGCTTCAAGTCATTCACGCGGAAGTCAAGTTCGATCTTGGGGTTCTTGTAGCCAACGATGGACTCATTCTCGTCGATCACGGAGTGTGTAAAGCTAGGGTTGAAGGACTCGCCAACATGCTCGTCGCCGGCAGAGCCTGGCCGGAACAGGCTGATGTCGAAGCACTCGTTCGAGTTTGTCACCCCTGCTTCGATTAGTTTTCGATCCTCATAAATAGCTCCTGAACATACACTCATCGAGATCCATGATGACAGCAGTACAGAGGTGTCGTGATAGAGGTGTCAGATCTGCGGGCGCGTCGCGAAGCCCCGAAAGCGCGGTCTTAGCGTGACTTCTTCAGCCCTACGCTAAAGTTGCGCTAGTGACCCCTGCACGGAGAGGAGACATTTGTGGAGGACCGTGTTGGATCAGCAAAGACACCGACACTCCACCTCACATCACAGCGCCTTGATACCTTGGTACCTGAGGCATGGGCAGCATCGAGTAACGAATTGTTTCCGACTGTTTTTCTTTGACGATCCAGGCGTACTCTCTCTTCTAGAGCGACTTTTGCGGGTAGCCGCACACGACACACAACATGTGGGACGGTGTTTTCATGCTGCTCACCTTGAGCACGATAATGGCAATTGCGTGGGTAGTCTATAGCCTCTCAAGGCGGTAGTGCAGAATTCCAGAGCTGACGACACCAGGTCTTTCGTTGCCGGCTCTCTTCCCCTCTCCTTTACCCTCTCGCCGCGGCAGCTACGCATCATCACACTCCTTGGCACAGGCGTACTAGTAGGGACTTCGCTCATTGTCATCATCCCCGAGGGAATTGAGACAATGTATAGCGCTGGCAAGACCCATTCGCATGTCTCGAGAAGCGTACTGCCCACGATACCCAATCTTCACAAGCTGCAGACCGGCGTCAAGCACTCCTCAGACTTCGGTTATGGAGCAAGATCAGAGATTTCGGATACCAACCTCCTAAGAGTAGATGCTGTCAGGGTGCCATCTAGTGATGTTGCTCCAGAAGATGCGCCGATCGATCTCCGGTTCAAGCGGACCCAGGAGCTCAAGGAGAAGGCTAAGGAGAAGGCGAAGCTCGAGGAAGAGGAGCACCATCAGGCGCAGAAGGGCGGTGATGACGATTCTACAGAAGGTCACAAGGAAGGCCATACGCGCGTGCATGCGCCTGAAGAGGATGAGAACAACCACAATCACGCCGAGGAGATGCAAGGTCCCAGTCCACATGCTTATATTGGCGTCGCGCTGATCCTGGGTTACATCCTGATGTTCCTCGTTGATCACGTTCCTGAAGCTTTGTCCTCATCTCAACAGCAGTACCAGCCTATGCATATTTCGCTGTCAAACCTGCACCGTGGACCGCACAACTCGTCGAGTCTTAGTCTCAATGGATTAACAACACCCGGATCCCCACCAATGCTAACCCCTACGCCCATGGCTCCGCCCAAGAAGAAGAGTTCCGCAACCACCATAGGGTTGGTAGTCCATGCCTGTGCGGATGGAATCGCATTGGGCGCATCCTCTGCAGCTCCCTCTGGTTCACTGTCGTTCATCGTATTTCTGGCTATCATGCTGCACAAAGCGCCTGCTGCGTTTGGACTCACCTCGGTGCTGTTGAAGCAGGGTCATTCAAAACGCGCAGCTCGGACTCACCTTGCCTGTTTCAGCTTGGCCGCCCCGGCTGGAGCTTTTGTAACTTGGGCTATCGTTCAGATGTTTGGACGTAATACACTCGGCGGAGACGAGGGGCTGACATGGTCGACTGGCTGGGTGCTGTGTTTCTCTGGCGGTACATTTTTGTAAGCATCAAGTCCGTGTTTTTTGTTGTTGCATCTACTGACCTCGACAGGTACGTCGCCATGCATTCTATGACCGAGGCAACAAACCCTCAGGACGAGCCTGTTGTCAACGGATACCTCGACGCGCCGTTCGGAAAGACAACGATGTCTAAGACCGACATCGTCTTGGTTGTGTTCGGCATGCTGCTGCCACTCGTCACCCAAATCGGACACGCTCGCGCGCATGCTCATTAGGAAAACTGGCTTATCTGGGCGTTTGGGATCCAAGGACTCCTTGGTGGTTGCATGGTAAGGAGTATCTTTCAGAAGAAGAGTTCAAATGATACCACCCAAGCTTGTTGTAGAGAAATGTATTGATACTACTGATCGGCGAATCTCATTGGATTGCTGATCGATCTAGAATGAACAGAACCTGACGTAAGGCTCACCTCCCTGACGATTGCGAGTCGCCTGGTTCTGGAAAAGACACGCACAATCTTACGGATGTGAGAAGGGGCACCTCCTTTGTAATGTGGCTGGCGTATCAGACGTCGCTTTGCCTGGGCAAAAGCAAGCTTAAAAAGAACAGAAGAGGTAGCTACGTGCAACAACGAAACAGCCAGTCACAGCCCACCGAATCCCCTTCTTGAGTTGGAGATTGCGTTCCTGCATGTCGACTGATGGGGTTGCGAGGCGTCGACATCTTGCGTGCGTCCTGCGTCTATCCTGGGCCATCCCTTTATCAAGGGCGCGCCTGCCTCTGCTGGCAACGCCGCACCCGTCGACACCCAACATTTATGTAGCTGCCGCTTTGTCCCTTCGAAATGATCTGAGTTCTAAATTTCAGATTTTGCAGACCTCAGTCTGCTCCTTCCCACTTCAAGCCTCCGCCATACCAACAATGGAGCCACTCTCAACCCAAACCAGCATTCGCCCAACATCCACGACCCACGACCAAATAGACACCTCGCTTACGCCCTCCGTGCCCAGCGACCAACCGGCTACACTTGTCCCGCCCACCCCTCTTCACGCCCCCCTCTCACCCCCCTTATCCCCCATATTCCCTCTCTCCAACGCAAAAGTATCCCACTACACCAAACCAGCCACCCTTCCGCGTTTCCCTCGCCACCCCTGTCCAACTCCACACTACACGCTTTCACTCCTCAGCTCGGAGCACGAAGCCCAACGCCTCTTCGGCGCCTCCTTCACTTTACGGTCGCCCACGACCGGCGAGCTACTGGGTCCTTTCGCTCTGCTGAGCTATACAGACGCCTGGATCCCCAAGTACTGCCGCTACATCCACAGTGTGGTATCGACGCCTGTGTTCACGCTGCGGGAGCGCGAACTCATCGTCTTAGCAGTTGCAGGCGTGACGCGCGCGGGATACGTGGTTTCGTCGCACCGAGGGGTTGCGCGGGCGGCGGGATTGGGCGGGGGTGATGTGCAGTGTGCGCTGGAGGGGGGAGCGTGGACCGAGATGCAGGGGTTAAGTGGGAGGGAGATGACTGTGTATCGGGTTGCGAGTGAGATGGCGGGGAACTGGGGGAGGGTGGGGGAGAATACGTGGCGGGCAGTTGTTGTCGAAGATAGAGCGAAGGCGAGGGGAGAGGAGGGTGGGCTTGAGGGAGAAGTTAGGGAGGAGACAGGCGGTGACATGGCCAATGGAGAGCACGATTGTGAAGATTCCGAGAACGACAAGCAGTTCGGTGCAGACGCGGAAGCTGGAGGAGGAGAGAAACCACAACGCCTCACGCGGTCAGAACTCGCAACCCTGGCCCAGGTCCTGGCCAGCATCATGTTTGTTAGCGTACTGGTGAACTGCGCGGATATCGAGGGCCCACAGAGCGATGCGGATATCGTGCAACAGCCTTGAAGACCATTCTCGGTCCTTAAGCCAAAAAATGCCATCCGTTACAGGAAAAAGAGTAGAGAACAAAAAGAACGGATACCAGAGAACAGCTGTATGAAGGGGTGGTAGATGAAGTGTTCGTCGTTGCGATCAGTCAACCTGGGGACGTAAGTATATATGCCAACCATTTTAATACAGATATATCCCCGTCTCTTTTGCTTTTCTATACTCTGTGATCTCATAAAGGAGTCTAGTATCGCCGTCCTTTATCACAAACTGCGCGTTTGTGTCTTCCCGTTTGTAAGTGAGAAGGTTTTGGTTTGATTAAAGTGTTTGGTACGAGTAAAGTTCGTTGTTTGACGAATGGCTCTCCCATGGTTGCGTTACCTTCAAGTACGACCACTCGTGACGTCAAAGATCAGTCTAAGAGGTGGCTTTGAGGCCGTAAGAAGCACAGCACGCAAACTCATGCACCTATGCCATTCAAACACAAGTCGACTTCGACGGCTCAGTGCTGGCAGTGGACGTTCGCATCACTAAGCAGATTTCCAAATTTGACGTTCGAGCACTGTATGTTCAAAGGTACTTTGGAACAGATGTGAGGTCTTTCATCAGCCAATGCGGCATAGATCAATGTTCATATATTTCATATCGCTCAAAGCTTATGCAGTTAAGACAAGCTTTCCATGTTTTCCACCATAATGCTGACGCCTAACAGACTCCGAAAGCACCTTTCCGGACCAGTTTTCTCGAACGAAGTAGGTAAAGCTAATGGCCTGAATATCTAGCAAGGATGATAGATATCGATAAACCAGAAGCTCGATAAGCAAATCGCAGCGAAGCAAACGCTGAGTCGTGTCATTCAAGTCATGACTCGTGTATCAGGGTTCGTGAAGGAGTCCATCGAGCGCTGTTGCCGGTGTCCGACGTGGCCATGAGCAACTGGGGGCACCTAAGCAGCAGTCGTAGGGGCCGCAGGTGTAGCTGCGGGAGCAGCAGTAGAAGCCTCGGCGGGCTTCTCAGCGGACTTCTCAGCAGGCTTCTCGGTGGACTGGGTGGTGGCAGGGGTAGCAGCGTCGGTGGAGGTGGCAGCAGCATCCTCGGTGGTGGCGGCCTCGGCAGGGGCATCATCCTCTTTGCCGGGGGAGTCGATCGCGACCTTAACGGCGATCTCTCGGCCCTCGATCTCCTTGCCGTTCATCTCGTTGCAAGCCTTCTGCTGGAGCTCCTCAGAGCCAAGGGTGACGAAACCGAAACCACGGCCCTTGCGGGGCTCACCACGAGCCTGGAGCTTCTTGACCATGAAGCGGGGAATGGGGCGGAGGGCGATCTTGGCCTGGGTGGGGGAGTAGTCCTTGAAGATCTCGAGGAGCTGCACATGGTCAGCACGCAATCTTGGAACAGTAGAAAAGACATTGACGTACCCTGTCCTCCTTGAGGTCATAAGGCAGGTTGGCGACCATGACCTTGGTCTTGGAGGGGACACCATCCTCAGGGGGTCCGCGCTGCTTGCGCTCGCGGGGAACGGCGGGCTGCTTAGCCGCAGAGTCCTTGTTGGTAAGCGCTTCGTTCGTGGTCTCTGTGAGGGGAGCAACTTGGCCGGGTACATTTGTGGGAGTGCTCTCGGCAGGAGCAGCGTCGGTGAGCTCGATCTGCTCGGCCTCGGCACCGTCAGCGTTCTGCAGAAATGTTAGCGTTAGGCATCGCATGTGTGATTCGGGAAGCTTACAGCGCGTCCACCACGGCCAGTGCGGCCACCACGGCCACGTCCGCGACCACGACCGCGAGTGGAGGCACGGCGGCGCTGCTCGTTGCCGCTGGCGCCCTCGGCACCGCTGCCGGTGCCCTCGGCGTGAGCCTCAGGAGTGCGGGCAAGCTGGATGGAGACCTTGCGGTCGAGAATGGCCTTGCCGTTGAGCTCAGCAATGGCACGCTCAGCCTCGGAGGGCGTCGAGAGAGCAACGAAGGCGTAGCCAACGGGGCGCGAGGTGCGCGGGTTGGTGGGGATGGTGGTGGATTCGCTGTGCAACGTGTTAGCTTGGGCCCGGCACACGTCATGGGCGGCGACGTCACTCACACAAGGTAGTCCTTGAAGAAGTCCTTCAACTCCCCCTCGGTGGTCGCGTACGCGAGGTTTCCAATGTAAAGTCGCCTTCCCTCGGCGGCGCTGGCACGGACAGCCTCGTCCTCGGCTGCGGTGGGCTGCTGGGCGCCGGTGCTCTCAGTGGTGGCAGGAGCAGAGTTATCGAGGGTGGTGTTGGCCATCTGGGCGGTGACCTGTTCGACTGGGGCGGACATTTTTGCTGAAGTTTGGGTTTGACGGACACGAACTGGATCGAAGCGTGTGGGGATAGAGGTAAACTTGGAGTCCTAGTAGACCGGTGAAGGTAACCGTGAACAGTAGTGTTGATGAACCGCCTGGAGGGTGGAACTATTGACGAGGGGGGTGGGGTGGGAAGCTACGAGCCCGGGACGTTGTGAGAGGTGGGTTGATGGGGTTGAAAGTGTCTCAGTTGTTGACTTGATGGGGAGGATGGGAGCGGGCGCGCAGCATCAAAATAAAAGCGACTGGACCTGGGCGCCAGCGCTAAGCCGCATGGGGCAGGGCAGACGAGCACTTGCAGCGCGAAAGCCACAGACGAAGGCGCCGTGCGATCAGTGCTGGCAAGGGCTCCGCGGCGACCAGGCAGCCGCCAGAGCGGTGAGGCCAGGAGGCCAGGAGGCCAGGAGCCACGGCAGCAGCAGCTGCGCGCGCGGTGAGTGCAGTGCAGTGCAGTGCAGTACAGTGCAGTCTCGCGCCTACCTGGCCATGTTGCTCTGCTGTGTTCAATTCTGCCGTGTCTGCTGGAATGCACTGCAGAGCTTGGCGAGCGGTGGGCGCCACAGCACTGTGGACACACGCTCGATTGACGCAATCATGGGTCGTCCGCCCTTCGAAGGTTCGAGACATGACGGCGCTCTTGACTTCGCAGATGGGTCCGCTCGCGAGGGGCCCGCTGCCATGGAGACCTGGACCCGCCCGTTTGACGTGTCCGCTAGCGCACCGCTTTTCACTCTACGGGCCCGGGGAAGCGCCACACAGACATCAATTTCTCCAAGCCGTTCCAGCCTAGTCTCACCGCAGCTTGCATTCTGAGTTTGGCGTCACCAGCACCGACCATGGCCAATACGCAAAACCTCCGTCGAGCCCTTGTCGTTTATGGCTCCGAAACGGGAAATGCCCAGGATGTTGCTGAAGAGATGGGAAGGCTCGCGGAGCGTCTGCGCTTCGACACGGAAGTCGCAGAACTAAATGCCGTCAGCCTAGTACGTCGGCCGCAATGAGACTCAGCATGGGCAGCGGTTGATTATTTTGCAGAAGCAATTGCTGCAGCACGAGCTTGTTCTGATCTCCATATCCACCACCGGCCAGGGTGATCTGCCACCAAACAGCCAGGCTTTCTGGAAGGCGCTGCGCAGTGCTCGACTGCGGCCAGGATGCCTGCAGCGAATGAGATTTGCATCTTTTGGACTCGGCGATACCTCATATCCAAAGTGAGCTTGTCATAATCTGATTGAAGTGGTCTTCTAACGCCCGTGTTAAGATACAACTGGGCCCATCGTAAGCTTTACAATCGCCTCATTCAGCTCGGCGCACAGCCCATATGTGACCGTGGCGAGTCAGACGAACAGCATCCAGAAGGGTATGTCAAGTGCCGTGCTTTGTATTCAGTCTGCACTTTCTTTGAATTCGCCTTCTCTGTCATCCCCTTTCGTTCGATCAAGCCGGCCTTCACCACATCTCCATGAACATCAAGGACGTGTATGACTGACATGTTCCTACAGTATTGACGGCTCGTTCCTTCCATGGACAGCGACTCTGCGCAGGAGTATTCTTGAAGAGTTTCCTCTGCCTGAAGAAACAGAGCCGATACCGGACGACGTCTTGCTAGACCCGAAATGGCTGCTTGACTTCGTAGACACAGACAATGCAGCACCGGTGGATAACAACGCAGCAATATACACCAACGGTGATGCAGCAGAAGTTCCTAACCAAGACCTGCTCGACATTCCTGGCGGTCTCACAGCCAGGGTATCGTCAAACGAGAGAGTAACGCCCAAGACACACTGGCAGGATGTGCGCCACTTGAAGCTTGATCTTGAAGGCTCACATCCCTACGTGCCAGGAGATGTTCTGACCATATACCCCAAGAACTTTCCTTCAGATGTCGACCACCTTCTTTCTATCATGGACTGGACGCCAATCGCTGATAAGCGTATTAAGTTCACGCCATCTTCGCCCTTCATCTCATCCACTGGTCGTCTCCCTGTATCCACATTTTCTCCGTCCAGTACGACAACCTTGCGACAACTTCTCACAAACCACCTCGACATCTTGTCTATCCCACGTCGCTCCTTCTTCGCCCAGCTCGCCCACTACACGAAAGACGAGTTTCACCGAGATCGACTCATGGAGTTTACAGATCCAGAGTATATCGACGAGCTGTATGACTACACCTCGCGCCCACGCCGAAGCATCCTCGAGGTACTGCAGGAGTTTGAGAGTGTGAAGATCCCCTGGCAACGAGTATGCAATATCATCCCCGCCCTGCGCGGGCGACAGTTTAGCATCGCAAGCGCAATGACCGAGAACCCTGGCACCGACGGCCGAAGCAGGACCACAAGGGTCGAACTACTTATTGCAATCGTCAAGTACAAAACAGTGATCAAGAGGATCAGACAAGGTGTGGCTACAAGGTATATTGCCAGCTTTCTGCCAGATCAGAAGATCACCGTCACGCTGTCACGGGGTGGACTTGGTGTCACCCAGAAAGAGCTCGACAGACCCGTCGTTATGATCGGCCCAGGCACAGGCGTAGCACCCATGCGCGCTCTCATACAGCAGAGAATGCAATGGCGCGATCAGCTTCCGTCTCAAGATATGGCCACGAAAGACATACTCTTCTTCGGCTGCAGGAATGCTGAATCAGATTATTTCTTCAAAGACGAGTGGGAGCATCTCATGAACAATGGTACTCCACTCGATGTTTTCACGGCTTTCTCGCGAGACCAGCGGCAGAAGGTCTATGTCCAGGATCTTGTCCGCCAACAAAGTTCTCTCGTTTACGAAGCGATTGCGAACAAGAACGGCATCATTTACATCTGCGGCTCCTCGGGCAAGATGCCACAAGCAGTTCGCGAGGCGTTGATCGAAGGATTCGTAGAGTACGGGCAGCTGAGTAGGGAGGATGCAGAAGCATTTTTGGCAGCATTAGAGAAGAACGGTAGGTATAGACAGGAGACTTGGTAGACGCAATTGTGTTATAGAACATTTTTAGAAGACGCAGATAAAGCTCAAGCATGACTCGCCAATCTCAAATCCGTAACGAATACCCAATCTGGTTCCGTCTCTTCGTCAATCAGCAGCGGCTCCGCCCCATATATCTCAAATGCATCACGAGGCACTGACTTGAGCCGCAGCTTCGACCCGCTATACGTCTTCTGCAAGTCTGGCAAATTCTCTGGAAACCACCCCAGCATCGGGTCCCAATCCACAACTTCCACGGTGTTGAGAGCGTGCTGTGCAGAGGAGAGTGCAGACGCAAAAGCGCGGAGGAACAAGTCAAGATCGTCACCCCCATACGACACCATGAACCTCAGTGTCTTCAGCGATCCAGGCAGGCGATCTACCAGCGTGATAACAGCACCCGCCAACCCGCTCAATGGCGCCATCCAGCTAAAGTTCAGTGGGCCGAGATCCAGGGTATGCAGCTTCTCAAAATCGCTCTCCCTTGTATGCGCAGCCTGCTCGGCCGAATCGATCTCATACAGCATATACGGGAGACCATCCCAGTGCGCCTCTTCGCCCATCCTGACACGCACGCTCTCAAGCGATTTGCGCTGAGTCTGCAGCAGCTCCGCCAGCGCCGCAGCCTCCAAGTTGCCATCCATCTGCGCCCCCTCGCTCAGATCATTGAACACGTGCTCATACTCGAACACCCTCAACGCCCTGCAACCTCTCACAATCGGCGCCAACAAATCCATCTCCATATAGCTCTCCCTCAGCCTCAACACCTCCAGCCCGCTACTCCCCTCTGGCAGCACTTTGCTAACAGGCCACACGCTCCACTGGAACACGCGATACCCCTCCCTCCGCATAACGATGACGTGGCTCAGATCCAGCTCCCTCAGCGAGGGGATAGTAAGAAGCGGAACCACGTTCTCGATGCGCATGGGTCCATCGATCTTGGCGCTGCGCAGACAGCTCCGCGCAAGCGGGTTGAAAAACGTACTCAGCGACTTGAACCAGTAGTGGTGGTCGTCCCACAGCCAGCTCTCCAGGACCCGCACCGTCTCGAGGCCAGGCAGGAAAAGCACAATCGTCTCAAAGTACCAGTACTCTTCGCTTCTGCCGTGTTGGGCGAACGCCGCGGCGAGGTCGATGCCGTGCGGTACACACAGTTGGTTTAGGCGGGAGACAATGTGTGTCTTTTCTAGTACGTCGATGGGGGACAGCGATTTGCGCTCTTGCTGCCAGGTGGCGGTGCGGGTGTGGGAGGCCAGTGAGGGCGAGTGCGAGACGGTGCGTAGGAAGAGCTCGGAGTGCCGGCCGGGGAAGGTGTGGTAGAGTAAGGTTAGGGTAAGACGGTGGAGGCGGCGGGTTGTTGATGAGAGCGCGCATAAGGTGGGGAGTTGAGTGATGTGCGTGAGGATCAAAAGCAGGAGCTCTTCGGGTAGGGTGGTGAATGAGGGCGGTAAGGAGGACATGTTGCCCCGACCCCGATTGATTCTTGTTCGTGCTTTGATGCCTTCTTGGTGGTTGGAGGGTCAGGTGATGAGGCTACAATCTGCTCGGGATAAGGCGATGTTGATAGTGTCAATCTCGTGTGGTCCAGGACGGAGTAAACGGTTTCTTCGGGGGGGGGGGGGATTATGGGCCGTACATCAACTTCTAGGCTAAATCTCACATGTGACGTCTTCCCGCTCCAATTATTTCCCGCAAGCAAAGTCCGGGTAGTCCAGAGGCGAGAGTGTCAGACACCCGCAACATATCGGTAGGTAGCCAAGAGGCAACTCTGCAGCCCAAAAAAAAACCCCCAATGCGTAAGCAAATACAAAACTAATACTCTTGGCTCGCACACCGACACACAAGCACTAAAGCCATCGTGAACGCTCTCTTGAAAAACACAACATGGGCAAACAAGGCTCACACAGCAAAAAGAGTAACTAGCTGAGACTGGTTTCGATCCAGTGTCCTCCGGGTTATGAGCCCGGCGCGCTTCCGCTGCGCCACTCAGCTTTGTGTTATGATTGGATAGCAGATTTTTCTATCATACGTTATATATTCTTCAAAACCATCTTGCGGCAAGCTTTCCTTTGAATGTCTGGCCTGCAAGTCTCCTCGTCGATAACGTGATGCGTGACACGATGCCCGGTGTGCAGAATGTATCGAGGTGTGGGTGGGGTCTGTGGGGCGTTATCAGTTCGCTTGCCAGAACGCTAGGATACGGAGGGCAGTATGTGGGAAGATGCAGATGCAACATGCCTTGATAGGGCGAGGCAATTGGAACGCAGACGACGACGGGAATTTCTTCTTCTTCCAAATTCTATGGCAGGAGACTGAGCTCATGCTTGAGATAGTTTGAATGGAACGAGAAAAGACTGGCGAATGTTCTGTAGTGCTTCGATTTCTGGGCCGTCGGGTGAGCGACAGGGGTATCTATCTGTTTTGTATGTTTGTAATAATACTGGTATATGATACACTTTTTTTCTGCGAACTCGATGTGGTCGAGTGGGTCCGGATAACGTCGATTTGCTTTCTTCGTGGCTCGTTGCGCAGTCTGTATGATTTCTGCATGGTACAGACGTCGATGTGTGGAGGAGAAATGGCTTCAACCCAGCTTCTCGAGCATCTTCCTCCTCCTCCGCTCGACCAACTCGTCATTCACCTCCTCCAGCGACGGGACACGCCACCTGATACCGTCCCCTGCATCACCAGGCAGCTCGGCCCACTCCTTCTGCGCCGCTCCTGGCTTCTCCTTCAAGTCCTCGGGCAACGCCATAAAGCGATCCCACGCCTCCTTCTCCTTCCTCTCCTCGTACCGCAACAGCTCGCCATCCTCCTCATCAAGATTGTACCCGTAATACCCCGCGTCGACCCTCTGCCTAAGCTCACTCCTCTTCTCACGCCCCTGCTTCGCCCCCTCATCATCCTCAGGCCTCTCCTGCCTCTCAAACAACTCCTTTACACCCGGCAACTCCTTCGCGCGTCCAAAATACCTATACCCCTTCCCCCCACCAGGGACCTCTCTCCCCTCCTCATCCAGCACGCGTCCACCACGCATATAATTCGGGCCGCCCAGATCCCTGATCTGCTTCTCCCACATGTACTTTTCGCGCATGGCCTTGTTGATTTCGTCATTGAGGTCGCGGATCTGGTAGTCGCTAAGCGCCTCGTCTTGGATCTTGGTCACTTTGCGGCTGATTTCTTTCAACACCTGGCCGCGCCATTTTTCGCACACGGGGATCGATGTCACGCTTGTGATCAGCTTGGGGCGCCGTGTGCGCGAGATGTCGATTATGCCTGCTTCGGCGGCCTGCGCCGCGCGGAAGCGGAACAGCATCGAGTGCGCTTTTTCCGAGTTGCGCGCCATGGTGAGGGTATGTGAGGGTGTTGAAGTTTGCGGTGGAGGGCGTGCGCGAGTTTGTGCGCTGGGGAGTGCGAGCTGGGCCGCGTTTCTGATGTGAAAAGGATTTGGATGGTTCGAGCGCAAGAATTAAGGGTACAGTTGGAGGTTCGCTGCCGGCAGTCGCAATGCGAAATGTGTTAAGTCAAATTGGTATTAGTCCTGGTGCTGTTGGTTGTGTGTTGGTAAGTAAGACGCGTTGAGCAAAAAGTCGAAGTTGGTGCTGCGACGAGCGGGTGACGTTGGCAGAATTGGCTTGGCGAAACGGCGGTTGCATGGACTCCCTTCCTTCACCTCATGTTGCCGTGGAGAGCAATCTCGTAGCAATTTTAGACCTTCTGATGAACAACAACGCGCTGTTTCATCAAAGGCTCAACGTCGTTACTTGATGTTCATATGGTGTCATCCCATTCAGTCAGTACGCCGCAAACAGCTGCAACACCGGTTCCTCTACAGTTGCATCCATAAGACTTCCAAGATCAGCGACAAGCCACTGCAAACTAAGCAGTTTATAGCAGCTCCCATAGGCGATTATCGATAGTACAACGCGCACCTATATAGTTATGCTCGCTTCTTACTATCTACATGGGCCCCCCATCCTTCACCTCGCATTGCTGTGGAGAGTAATCATGCAGCAATCCCAGGCCCTCCAATTACACCGTGAAAACAGTGTCTTGTTTCAAAAGATCAATCCTTGATATCACGACATCCATAACGCGTCAGCCAACCCCTTTAGCTCGCCGCAAACAGCACATCAAGTTCCGTGTTATCACCACGCACAAGACCAGGACTCGTATACAAGCCGGAGCTCAGCTCTGCGAGCCATGGCATGGTTTTTTGAGGAACGATAGACAATTTGACTGATGATCTCCAATTTAGACATTTCTTGCATTCCAATCTACAATTCCCCGCGCGCCAACCTATGCTAGCCAGACATTAATAGCCAACAACAAGAGACAAGTTTGTTTGTTAGAGAGAAGAGTAGAGTAGAGTGTGTAGTACAGAGCGCGGTCTAAGGCAAGGGAAAGTCATCAACGCCATCTGTACCCGACATCAAGCTCGCCGAGCCAACTGCCAACAATCTGTCTGAGAGACCAGCGCGTCCTCGTGCGCTCACTCGTGTTCCTGCCACGACTCCCTCCACTGCCCCGTCGCTTTGTATGAACCCAAGCCAAGAGACATTGTCCGAACAAAAAACCGCTGATGGAGAGACACAGACACATAGGAAAGAGGGAAAGGATTTCGCGATGCTGGTTGGTACTGGTACTGGTACTGGTACTGATACTGAAGTTGATACTGATATTGAGAACTAAAGGAAACAGAAGACTGTCAGTCAGATTAAATGACTATACTATAGGAGTAGTGTGTGGATGTCTGGTACAACAAGCACGAAGGGGTTATGGAGGAAGATATGGTATGGTATGGTATGGCATGGTGGCGGGGAGGAAGGAGATTAACCACCAGCGCTTGAGTGTGCGGCATCCATCTCGGTCTGGTGCCGTGTCCGGTCGTTGCGGGCTTCTGTGCGGGACTCGGTTCTTGATTCGGTACGGGACTCGGCGCGTGTGTCTGCGCGTGAGCTCGAGCGTGAGGTAAGGGACTCGATGAAGGACGGACGGTTGTTCTGGGTGCTGTGGCTGTTGTGGCGATGCTTCAACGAGTGCATGTGTAGGTGGCCGACGTCGTGTTTGCCATCACAGCAGGCTCGAACATTAACCAAGCCCTCGATGTCGCGCTCGACATGGTTGTGAATCTCGCGGCTGAGATCCATGGTAGCGGCGCTTGGCTCGTCGAATGTGTCTTCAGTGATTCGGCTGCGGCGGCTCGAGAAAGAGTTTCGCATGGCTGAATTCGGCCTGAGCATGCTGCTGAAGCGGCCGCTCATGGAACCCGTCTGGCCAGGCTCGGTAGAAGGTGCACGTTGCGGCGTGACGTGATGTTGGCGGAGTGTAGGAACCTCATCACGGCTCGCAGTCGTGTTACGGCTCATACGAGACGTGGCCGAAACCCTCGATCGACCGGTCGCTCGCGAGGCGCTCCGGTATCCAGCGTTGAACTCATCTTGGATCTCCGCTGTAGCAGGAGACTCGGGAGGTCTCTGTTCGACCTGCTCGCTGCCCTCTTCCACTCTTTGGCACAAGTAACTAAGCGCATTGAACCACGTTTCGTGGCGCTTGCCCGTGGCGGCAGTAAATTTGATTGAACGACCAGGGGTGGCGACAACCAAGCTCTTTTGGTGGAGACCAGGAGGCATGGGGTTGACATCTTCAACCTCCTCGACAGACTCAATCGCCACACTCTTGGCCTTGAGCTCTATCTTTCCGGCTGTCTGTGGATCCCTATCGCTCCAGTACAATGTCCTTGTGTAAGGGTGGATCCAGAAGAATCGGCGGTGACGTGTGTCAGACATGCCACCACCCATTGTTTTGCGGGTGTACTTCCAGAGGTACTCGCCAATCATTGTCTGAGTGATAGCCTGGATCATGCGAGGATCAGTGGCACCCGCAGGGATTCCCGGTGGCGCGAAAGATGGTCCACCTGCAATATTAAAGCGTTGGTCGACCTCAGACGTGAACGAGGAGATCGACGAGCGGCGGCTGATTGGCGATGAAGCTCGGCTGTGGGCATCGCTGCGGTTGGTGGATCGGCGGCGCGCACGTGGAGTAGTACCGCCAGTCCTTGGGGTCAAGGTCGCTGTACCAGTCCTGAGTGACGGTGTGGAAGGCTTCTTGTAAGCTGAAGCTGGGACCACAGGTGGACCCATTTGTCCAGGAGTTGCTGGCACGAGAGGCTGCATAAGCGCTGCGGCAGCAATGACCTGCTTGTGATCGGCTGGTAGAGGTGGCGGAGAAGCGGCACGAGAGCGTATGCTGCCAGAACTGCCGGGGCGTCGGGGCACGCGCTCGCCTGAGTGCCTCCTGCTGGGCGAAGGAGGAGGCGACAACGACTTCTCAATGCCGGCTGTTGCGATCGTTCCAGAGTGTCTAGTGCTGCTACGAACGAGTAGTAGCTTGTCGATCTGCTCGGCCGACACCATGGTCTGAGTGCCGCCATCGGCCATGGCTGAGCGACGTGTCCGCTGTGTGCTATTGGTGCTGATGGGTATGAGTGGAGAGCGAGAAGCGTTGTCATCAAGAGGAATCTGATCGGACTCGGTATGTTGGTCTTGAGGCCACGGCTGTGTCGCTTGCGAAAAGTCAAGACCCCACGGCGCAGGCCCGGTTCGGTGCGCGGTGACAGGTCTCGAAGGTATCTGCGGCGCTGTAACTTGCATTGATAGTGTTGATAGCGACAGTTCGGGAAGAACCACACGATTGGCTGTGGAAGGTCGGCTGGGAGTGGGGAAGAAGGAAGGTACGGTAGGCGATTCAGGCGTACGACTCTGCAGCGTCGTCACTTCTGAGAAGGTGGACTGGCCTGCAGTAGGCTGGAAGGGGTCGGTGTGTTGCGCTGTGACCAGCGACACTCCAGAACGAGGTTGCCCGCGCGGCTGCAATGGTTCGGTGGTTTGCGAGGAGAACATCGAGAAGTTCGAAGGTGCTGACCTTGGTTGGACGGGCTCGGTAGCCTGAGATGACATGGTCGAGATGACTGGAAGAGCGGCCTTCGGTGCATCGAGAGGCTCAGATGTCTGATAAGACACGGACGACAATTGAGGCGCAGTTTGCTTCGGTGCCGCTGGTTCAGTAGCTTCAGAAGCGTACGACGAAAGCTGCAATGGTTGCGCCTTGGGTACGATTGGCGCCGTAGCCTCTGAAGCGAAGGTCGATACTTGTAGCGAATGCGGCTTGGGGACAGCAGGCTCGGTAGACTTGGAGGCAAACGTCGATAGTTGCAAGTTCTGCTGACGAGGCGTGACAGGCTCTGTGGTTTGAGCAGAGTGCACAGAAAGCTGATGAGCCACTCGCGCAGGAGTGAGTGGCTCGGTGGTCTGCGAAGAGTGCATCGAGAGGCCGTGCACAGCTTGCTTGGGAACAACTGGCTCTGTTGCTTGACTTGAGTGGAGAGACAGTTGGTGGGCCACCAGCTTCGGTGTAAATGGTTCTGTCGTCTGTGAAGAGTGCACCGAGAACTGATGAGCTGCCGGCTTCGGTGCAAACGGTTCTGTCGTCTGTGAAGAGTGCACCGAGAATTGATGAGCTGCTGGCTTCGGTGCAAACGGCTCCGTCGCTTGACTTGAGTGCATTGAGAAGTGGTTCGCAACCTGCTTCGGCTGGTACGGCTCTGTTGCCTGAGAGAACGTTGTCGAGAACGAAGAGAGAGGTGCGGCAGGGACGTCAGTGGGCTCAGTTGAGTGGGCCGAGAAGCTCGACAGACCCAACGGAGCTTGTCTGACAGCCTCCTTTTCGGTGACCTCCCGGTCGCCATTTGTCGAGGCAGCTGCGTGCGATTCCTCCACTGACCTCGAAGCCTCCTTTGGCTCGGTCATCTGCGATGCTACGACACCAGAAGCGACCAGAGCAGCCGCAGCCGGAGCCAAAGCCTTCAGACCAAACCCGTGACCATGGCCCTCAGCCGGCTCAGTGCTCTGATGCGACATCGACGACATGTTCAAAGGAGTTCCATGCGCGTGCTGTGGCTCAGTTGCATGGCCCGATACCGTAGACAGATCGAATGTCTGTCGTGGAGCATCTTGAGGCTCGCTTGCATGTCCAGAAACCTCAGACATGTTGAAGGACGGAAGAGGCGCATCCTTTGGTTCACTAGCATGTCCAGAAACCTCAGACATACCGAAGGATTGACGAGGCGCATCCTTCGGCTCACTGGCATGTCCAGAAACCTCGGACATGTTGAACGACTGACGAGGCGCATCCTTTGGTTCACTAGCATGTCCAGACACCGCAGACATGTTGAACGACTGACGAGGCGCATCCTTCGGCTCACTAGCATGTCCAGAAACCTCAGACATACCGAAGGACTGACGAGGCGCATCCCTCGGTTCACTAGCATGTCCAGAGACCTGCGAGAAGCCAAACTCCTGTCTCGGGATATCCCTCGGTTCCGTCATATGTCCAGACACACTCGACATATTGAACTCAGGAGCAGGCACAGCCCTGGGCTCAGTCTCATGACCTGACACTGATGACAGGTTGAACACTGGCGCAGGCGCAGAGCGCGGCTCAGTAGCGTGGCCCGAGACCAAAGATACACCTAGGGCGGGTGAAGGAACATCGCGCGGAGACGTGGTGTGGCCACCGATGGACGAGAAGTTGAACACTGGCGCAGGAGGAGACTGTGGTGAGGTGTGTTGACTGTGGTGAGCCTCCATGGTCGAGATGCCAAGAGACGGTGCTGTGGGGATCCGTGGCGAGGTATCGTGAGCAGACATGGACGAGATGCCCAAAGAGACGATCGCAGGGGCATGTGGAGAAGACTCATGCCCAGACACGCTGGAGATGTTGAGCGATGGTAGTGGTACGAGCTTCGGCTCGGTGTGGTTGATAGCGTGTGCCGAGAGCTGAAGCTGCTGCGGGAGTGGCGCTGCTGGACTTGTACCCTGGCTGACCAACGACGAGAGGTGGAGCGCTGCTGGCGCAGGGACCTGGGGCGCAACATCGTGGATGTTGTGGATCGACGAAACGCTAACATGCTGTGGCACGTGGAGATCGGTCATTGTGCTGGAATCCACCATAGCGACCATTGGAATGGTACGCTGCAGGGGCGACCTTCCAAGAACGTTCCTCTCCAGAGGTGAGTCTGGAGACAGGAGACTCGATCGAGCAGGTGTGCCCTCCGCAGCGCTGTCTGTCTCCTCACCACCACTCAGACCATCCAGCTCAGCGAACAAACTTCTGCCCTGGGCAGGAGTGCTTTGATTGCTGTTGCTGGTTGGAGAGTCCCTTGCCATGGGCGGTGTACCATGATGGAAAATATCTTGAAGACTGCCCCTAGGTGTCGCAACCGACCTGCGAGAACTAGTCGGTCGCAAGAACCTGAAGGACGAACTACGTTGGCTACCCGATGTCCGCGTGTCCCGCTCAGAGTCGTAATCCGAGTTGGACGCGGTACTTTCATACATGTCCCGGTAGCTCTGGCCGCTCTGCTGGCGTCTTATGATCGGCGATCGGTGCCTGATTGTTCCCTGGGTCGAGCCCATCTCGGTCTCGGTCATACCGTCGCTGCTGTCGCCGTCAAGAGTCTCGGCACCAGTTTGGAAAGCGTCAGTCTCCGTAGTTGTACCATCATCGTTTGCAGTCTCAAAGTCGGCGTCGGAAACATCGTTCGCAGTCTCGAAGCCTTCGTTCGCGCTGGTCTCAGCCATGGAAGTGTAGCCACTGTGGAAAGCTCCAGGAACTGGCTGGGGATGCCTTTGAGGTTTGCTTGGGGAAGGGATAATGTCTTGCTCCTCCCACTCATCGTCCTCGAGTTCCAGAACGACTTCTTGCTTGCCTTGCCTCAGTGCTCCCAAACGGTCCGGTCGGGCTGGCTTCTTGAAAACATCCTTGTCTGCCTTCTTGCGCTTGCTTGCACTTCCTGGGGCCTTGGAGTCGGTGCGTGAAGTCTCAATCTCATCACGGGCGTCCTGGAGCATGCGCTTCAGTTCGATCTTCTCGGTCTTCTCGCGGTGGATGTTGTTCTTGAGCTGCTGAATCATTCGGTGGGCGTGCTGCAGCGAGTGCTTGAGGGTTTCCGTTTCGAGTTGGCCGTGACGTGGAGTAGCCTTGCTGGGGGAAGGAGGTGGAGAATGTTCAGGGGTCAAGCTCTCTCCTTCGTGGAAGCTCTCGTCTGGAGAGCCTTCCTCAGGCGAATTGAGCTCGTCGCCTCTCATCCGGTAGGCTACGGCCTTTGCAAGATCCTGGTTCTGGTTAGACAGATCCTCCACCTTGCGCTGCAGAGCGTTGCGCTCAGCCTCTCCCATGGTCACATTGCGTCGCAGCCCAGACAGCTCCGTCTCGTGCTGCTTAATGCTGTTGACGTGCTCGTCGTTGAGCTTCGCGTACATGCTCTTGAGCTCCTCAAACTCTCGCTCCAGAGTTGACTTTTCAGACTTGGCCAGATTTAAAGTGTGGTTGAGACGATACTCCTTATCGGCTGCCGACTTGGACAATGCCTCGAATTCGCGCACTTGTGTCTCGAGGTTCCAGTTGACGTCCTTCAAGCGCGAATCGCTCTCGTCCAGAGTCCTCAAGCGCTGCGAAAGACCCTCCACCTCGATCTCCAGATTCGCCCTTTCCAGATCGGCAGACTTGAGAGCCTCATCCTTCTCCAGCAAAACCGCCTGGAGCTCCTTGAGCTGTGACAACAAAGAAGTCGAAATCTCGGTAGCGAGATGAATGTCCTGGATCCGGTTCGGTTGCTGATTCCTCTGCTTGCGAGATGGAACGCTGACTTTGGTGGGCGACTGCATAGCCTCGCTGGCATAGACAGAGCCACCGTTATGCTCCGACTCGCCGCTGGGAACACGCGACTTTGGCAGGAACGCGCGAGCCGTCTCCCGCCCAACCTCATTGAACTCCTTTTCGAGCTCGGCCAAGCGCGAGCGCAGCTCTGGCCCAATGTCATTGTCTGCCTGCTGTCCCTCGACCTCCTTCAGCCGCTCCTCCAGCTCCTGGCGCTGCTGCACAAGCGCATTGCCCAGGTGCGATGTTTCCTGCAGGCGTCGCGTCGTCTCGGCAAGATGTGCCTCGAGAGCGCGCTTGGCCTGGGCCGGGGAGCCGTTGAGATATAGCGAGAAGTGCGAGTTATCAAAGGCCGAGTAACGCTGCCTATGGCCGTCGTGGGTGGTGAAGGGGTCCAGGGTGCTGTAGTCGTCCACCACCAGCGCACCTGGCGGTGGATTCGCGGTAGTCGCCATGGTGTGATGCGCAAGACACGGTGGTCACTGTTCCATGGCCGGGCCGGGTGGGATTAGAAAAGTATAACGAGGAAAAGGAGGTGTGTCTGCGCGCTGGTGGACACACACAATGGGCGTAGACAAAGCAACTGTGAGTTTGACTCTGTGCGGGCCGGATGGCGCGCCCTCAACGGGTGGGTTTGCTGGACCGCTCGGCGACGCGTGAAAGGTAGGGGAGAAACAAGCAGCGGCTACTGGCAGACTTGAGCGGAGCAGGGGGGCATCGCCGTCACCAGCGCCTGACAACTGCAAGTGAGTACAAGAACAAAAGAAAGAGAGGCCACGAGGGCGCGAAGAGAATGACGAGAGAAGACGTGGGCGGGAGCGCAGCAGGCAAGCCCGGCAGCAACTGGCAACGCACGGGAGTCTGGTGCAGGAACGAGATTGGGGGGTCGCGGCCAGTGCGTCTGTTAGTGGGTCTGCCCAAACAGCTTTGACAACGGGTGAAGGCGCGCTGTCTGCATCTGATTGGAGCCATGATCAGCGCTCCAATGTGTCTAAACTATCGATAAACAACAACGACATCATCTCACGCGTCGTGCCCCTCGTTGTGCTGTGCCGCGCGGCGCCAGACTGAGCCTGGTCACTTGTTGTGAGTGTGAGTCTTAGCCCAGCACCACCCCCGCCTTGTCATCAACAACAACAACAACAGACCTGATGCCTGCACGTTAAGGGGGTCTCTCATAACAAAGCATCACGGAACAAAAGCACCTGCCAACGCACGTTGGATTGCAGGGATGTCTCTTGAATCCACACAAGCAATAATCGCGGTAGTCCTCGATTGATGTTCTACTTGGGGGTTTGCATACGAGTTGCTATTGACGCCACGTCGAAAACAACAGAGATTATGAGGCTGAATATAACTTTTGGTCGACGCCACAGGGTGGTGCAACGAGTGTTTTTTTTGTGAGACGGCACCACTCCAAGCAGAGTGCTCTGTAGAACCATGTTCCAGATCATCATCGAACAGGTGACAGTAGGAAACGACACGACTGTGATAATTGCAATGACGTATTCAGTATACCGCCCATACATACATACAAGTCCTACAATATATACAAGCTAGCTACAGACGAACCGTTGTTCAAAGCAAGCCAAATTCGACATCTAACCCCGCGTCTCGCCCAAACGCCGCAGGTGCAACGCTTCTGTGCGTGTGCCTGCTATGCAATACAGTCCATCTCATTTAGTCCGTACTCTGAGTATTTCGCGGGCCAGGTTTGGTAGTATCCAAGAATCAGTGTCTCGTTTCGTCGTGGTATCCCACCTCTTGTTCTGCGGTTGTGCGTGTTTAGAATTCTTGCTTTGGGGATTGTCGTTTTAAAGTCATCTTTTTGAGATCGTCCTTGAAAATCATCCTCTTAAAATCATCCTTGGATATCATCCTTGAAAATCATCCTTTCAAAGTCATCCTTAAAAATCATCCTTAGAGAACATCCTCAGAAATCATCCATGCTCCCCATAAAGTCGTCCTCGTCCTCGTCTCGTCCGCCTCTCCCCTTGTGCGCATCAACCACCCACTCCTCGTCCTCTGCGGCCTTTGCCTTTGTCTCGCGCTCGCGCTCCTCCCTCACCCTCCGCTCCTCGAGCCCCCTCAGCCTTCCGACCTCTTCCATGTCGCCCTCCCTCGTCGCAGCCGCCATCCTCACGCTCAGCGGCCGCCCCTGCATGTAGCTCTCGAGGTAGCTTGCGCCTAGCGAACTGGGATAGCCGACACTGCCAACCTGGTTCACGTCGTCGACGCCGCTGCCGGATATGCCGCCGACGTAGGTGGAGAAGTTGGTGTCGGCTGCGGCGTGGGAGACGAGCTGGTCGGGCAGGTCGTCCGGGTCTGGGTAGATGGCTTCGGGGCCAGAGATGGTGGGGATGTCCTCGACCTGCATTCGGTCGGGGGGTGGGTCGAGGAGGGAGCGGGTTGCGTACGAGGGCGGGGCGTAGGCGGCTGTTGGGGAGCGGAGGCTCAGGGGTGTATTGGGTGTAGTGGGCGTCGTGGGTGGGGAGTATGTGGGTTCGGAGACAAGGGGCGCGGGGGTGGAGAAGGGCGGGGCAGAGGACTTGATGGGGCTCGTCCTGGGCGCGGTGGTGGTGAGGGGCAGGCTGTGGTGGACGGCGTCGTGGTGCTCAATGTAGACGGGGGCGTCGGAGGTGAGGCGCGGGTCGATCATGTCGTCGAGGCTGGCGGTCGAGTTTGTGGCCGACGTCGTCTCGCTGCCCGGGCTGGTGAGGGGCGGCTCCTGGATCATGTCCGAGGGGAGGACGACCTGGTCGTCGATGACGAGGCTGACGCGCTTGCGGTTGCGCGGCGTGCTGCTGTGGCGGAGGGCCGACTTCTTCTTGATCGAGGCCCGGCGCGTCTTCTTGCCTGGGTCCGAGGCGGACCGCTCCTTGACGGGCGTCTCCCCGGGCATGGCGCTGCCCGTGTCGGTCGTGTGTTGCGGTGACGGGCGGCTCTCGCTGCTGTCCGGCGCATGGCTCGCGGGCGTCGCGGGCTCTTGTACGGGGGCGGTGCTGCTGGCGCGGACGGACGTCTCGTGGGCGGCGGGCTTGGGCTTGGGCTCTCTCCTCTCGGGCGCCGTGGACTCGCGCGCGTCGAGCAGCGGCAGAAACACGGGCGTGACTAGGCCATACAGCTCCTGCTCGCGCTTGTGGACGCGGCCGTGCTTCTTCTGCTTCTTCTGCTGTTGCTGCTGCTGTTGCTGTTGCTGTTGCTGTTGCTGCTCCTCGGGCAATGTGTGCGTTGGCGCGACGTCTTCAGCGTGCTCCGTCGAGGCCGCGCTGGCGCTGGAGCGTCTTGAAGCAGCCTCAGGGTCCGCGGCGCGCTCCATGGAGCAGAGCTCGTCTACAAGCTAGGCCGCGTTAGTCGCTGCAACAGGTCCGAGTCGAGTGCGCAGCGCCCGGAAGCGTTGGGCGCTGGAATGCGCGCGGGGCGGATCAGGAGGAACAGGTGCAACAGGTGCAACAGGTGCAACAGGAGGAACAGGTGCAACAGGAGGAACAGGTGCCTACCTCGCTCTCATACTGGCGCAGCTCTTCCTGCTTCTGCGCAATGTAGGCGGTGATGTCTTGCTCGAGCTGCTGGCGCCGCGCCTCGACATTGCGCGCAAGCCCGTCCAATTGCTCCTGCGAGAAGCCTGGGACCTCGGCCGCCACGCTCCCAGTCGCGTGAAGGTGCATGGACGTCGGGGGGCGTCTGAAATGTGCCGCTGAACCGTCCAACCCGGCCGATGCCGCTTCCAGCGCCGAAGCCGTCTGAGAAGGCGGCGATCGGACAAGCAGGCCTTCAGGCTGCCGTCGATGAATCCGGAGTGTGCTCTGCGACGCCTGGACGCGGCCTGTCAGCTGTCTGTCTCAACTCCATCGTCGCCAGCAGCGCACGCTGCGAGCAATGGTGCGGTTGGAGCGTACCTGGCGCAGACTGACGCATCCGGAACTCGACGCGGGCGATTCGAGGACCCGACTCACAGGCTGGCGTCTGCGGCAGCTGAACACGGCGCTGCTATTCACGCCTCGACTTGCAGCGGGCGAACGAGCGAGCAATCAATGCAGAGTGATGCGATGCAAAGGATGCAGTGACTGATAGCAAACGACCAAGCGACCACCAGCACCAAACAAGTCCAAAACCATCGCCCGAACAAAGCAAAAACTTTCCTCCCTCACGCCGAGGGGCTCGCTCAAGTTGCGGTCACAATCCTCTGTATCTCTGTTGCGCCATCCCGCATGCAGTCTCGCTAAACAGCCCGCGGTGGGGCATTGCCCTGCCCGCGTGTTCCAGAAGCGTGAACATCACTGACCGTCAAGAGGCTACCGGCAAGAATTGAGTGCCCTGCGCTTTAGTGTCCGGCAAGCACCTCCATTCTTCTGCCCTCCAACCGCACCAGACGCACTTGCACGCCTTCGCCCTCGTTGCCGTCTATGCGTGTATTCGAGTGGCTTTGCGACATGGTGGTGCAACTGCGACCGCCTGCGAGTGTGACGCGCCATGTGGGCGGGCATGCCGGTCTGGCCACGAGGAAACATGCAAGGATCTGCAACCGCCGGTCAGCGCGGAAGGGTTCCTGTGTGGACGCCGCCAAGCCGTGTTCACATGTTTTTGTGTACAACAACGAAACAACCTGTGAATGTGTTGAGCTGCTTCAAGACGTGTTTGCATGTGAACGAACTGGCTGGATGCATTCGTGTGCATGTGAGAAAAAGTGTCATCAAAGACGAGTCGGTGAGACCTCCGTGGTCAAAGGCATGTACTCGGTACGTCACTACTGCATGTGTACAGTCCTTGATAAAGAGTGGTACGAGTGGGTACCAGCCGACGATTCCTGGATGGTTCCTATTGAGTGACTATTTTTATGCCTGAGACCAATGGCAATCGGCAACAATAGACTTGATGATCTCACACCTGAAATGCGAAGAAGAACCTCAAACAACGAGATTCACCCAACAACCACATATATACATCGCAACACAGCTCAAGACAACCATCTCGGATCCAACCCCTCCAGAAACTTGACGTCCACATTCACAAAGCTCCTCCAGAAATCCACCTCAAGCCTCCACGGCTTCGTCTGCACAACCCACGTAGCCCCCTCACTATAGCGTCGCGCCTCCTTCTCATCCTTGCCCATCACAATAATGAGATCCTTTGCAACCCACACCTGCTTGCCCCAAATGTCCTCGTACGGCTGCAACCTCAGACTGAGCTGCTGATGCATACTCCACTCGCTATAAGGCATATCCTTGGGAATAAACTTCCACTCCCAGCAGCGCCCGCGATCGTCAAGAAAACTGCACATGGCCCTGTTATCCACGCCCAGCATGAGCGGATAAAAGTGCGGACTTGACCAGAGGCGAAGCACCGAAAACCGGGCGCCAGGATTGTCCAACGCAAACTTGGTCACTTTCCTGATGATGTACTCGCGGTCCAACACGGTGGGATCGCGCAGCTGGCTGCCTACCTTGTTCAATGGTATGCCTACCCGATAGTCGATGTACAGGTCCATCTTGCGCCCGGGCTCGGCCTTTGCCACTGCAATCCCCGATGCTTGGCCGCAGTACGAAGTACATATCACGCCTGCTTTGAAGACTGTATCGTCGTTAGCGCGATCGAGTGGGTACATGTGAAGCGGGTAAGCTAGAAGCCGCGTAGAGCTTTTCTTCCTAGCTTGCTCAACAGTTTGGGCGCCGGTGCATGCGTCGCATCCGCTACGATCCGTAACTTGAGCGAGACGGACAAGAGATAAGGATATGGACTTACGCTTGATGATGATTGGACGCAGTGCCTTGCGCCATTCCATTGGAAAGATGTCGTCAACTACATTGCCGGGTTCCTTTTTGTGTGTCTTTAGCAGCTCGTCCCAGTCCTTCCAAAACTCCTTGGGCACCGTCTTGTTGCTATTGTGCATCCGTCTGTCGGGAACGTGCTTCGCTCGCTCTTCTTGGTTGAGTAGCTTGGTATCTCGCCATGGTTCGCCGTACTCTGAAGCCAGGAATGCCTCGCCCTCAAAGAATACTGCAATGGCTGCGTACGCAGCAAACGCATCGTCGACAACGCGGCGCTCTTCGCGGAACTCATCAGCCATGTGCATGGTCCTGCAGAGCTCGAAAGGTCCGGGGTTGATGGATCGTGACATAACAAACATGTCCATGGCATCGACCATATACTTGTGCTCCACATAGCGCTCAAGGGCATCAGGTTGTGCGTCTCCAAGGTGAAAACTTTGCTTGAATACTGTGCTTGTGAGTGATTGTATGTGTGGATGATGTTGCCTGCTTACCCTTGCTCTTCTCGCGATCAATATGCCGATACAAGTCAGCCTGCATACCCATAGAGCTGTCATCGTACTCCTGTTGACATCGCAACGCGAATCGGCAGGCTGTCATTAGCTCCTCATGACTCTCTCTGATCGACTTTGGCAACCGCCGAGCTCTCTTCGATGCTGGGTCACGCAAAATCGGTATATAGTAGTCGGGCTCCCTCATTACCGATGACCTGAACTGATCGCTCAGGATATCGACAGCTTTTGCAGCGTCTAGACTTCCACCAGGCTGAATCTCGCTCTCGTGAACATACCCATAACCATCGTCGCTTTGCTCTTCCCAGTCTGGGTCGCCGTCATCCTCAACTTCGCCAAGATCAGTGCCATCCGAGGATTCCATCTCGTCATCCGTGTCAAGATCAGCAGCAAACCGCCGCATGTCAATAGGATCTGTCTCAAACATTTCCATCGCGTTGGGAACATGATGGTAGAGGTCGTTGGGTAGCAGGCCAGTACCCTCGAGCGGGAACAAGATCGCGTCTTCGAGTTCATCAGCTTCTGTGTATTTGTAGCTGTCTTCGAACCCCTCTCTTTCAAAGCCACCCTTCGACGACCATGTTACAGCCCGGGCAGTCTTATCAAGCCCATCCCAAATACTTTCCACCTCCTCGCCTGGCTTGATACTTCGCGTTCGGTCGGTAACCGGGTCTTTTGTAAGAGTTTTGAGGATAGGTCCCGCCGTGGAGAACATGTCTTTGAGCTCGCGAGCCCTCATGGCACGAGCAAGCACCTCTTCGATCTTCCTTTGCAGTATTACGAAAGAACGGCCTGGGCTGGAGTCCCAGATATACACATCATAGAATTCTTCAAAGCCGAAGTGCCATTTGCGGGACTTGTCCATCGACTCGAAGAACACAGGACCGACTTCTCCGAGGACCTGGTACTCGTTCCTGCTGGCTCTGCCCCAACCGCTCTTCTCACGAACCAGCCAGAGCTCATCTTCAGGTGGCGAGATCACGATACGGCCTGTCTTAGCATCGCGGACGAGCGCGCGTAGTTCCCATGTTTCCATGGCGAGATATTGGATGAAACGTCGGCTGACAGGATCATCACGCTTGATGTGACCGCATATGAAGTTCCGCATCTCCGTGTGCTGGTGTGCTCGACGGGCTGTTCCACGGCTGCCTGTTTGGAAATAGTTTGTTATCGATTCCGCTTTATCTCCATGGAAGTAGGGTATAAACCCAAGCTGAAGCAACTGTTGGCGTGCCAGATCGCCAATAAATTTCGTCCATTTGGGTGCGGGGAAGTATGAGTACAGGCAGAGGATGTTGAGCTCGAAGAATTCGTTCCAGTTGCGGCAAAGCTCCACGGCGTCGAAGAGATCGGAATCCTTAGCGATGATGGAGAAGTGGAACCAACCCCCACGAGTGAGAGCCTTCTCGCTGGGATAGTTGTACATATACCTTCCACATATCTTAATGCGAGTTCGCTTGCGAGTGTATTGAATCTCGTCTGTCACAGTCCCAAAATCCAAGACACCATCGTTCTCTTTCTCGTGTGAGCCCTTTGCTTTCTTGCTGTTATCATTGGCTGCCTTCTCACGTTTGGTTTTGAAGTTTTCCGGAACTTTGCCTTTCTTGAACTTGAGTCTGTACTTGTCCGGCGTTTTGTACATGTCAGCGTAATCGTTAACTTCCTCGCGCTCCTTAGGTTCCTCTAGCTCTTCTACACCATCTCTTTCGCGAATGAAGTCAGCGCATGCATCGCGAACATCCTGCAGCACCGGTCGCTCGAGCTTCAAGCAGAGATCGCGTAGATGTTCCCGTGTGACCTCTTCCTTGCCGATAAACTCCTCAATGCTCTCAGCTTCAAGGGCAGCCGGAAGCAGGGTAGACTGCGTGAGCAGCAGGCGACAGAAAAGAAAGTTCTTGATCTCAGCCACCTCTTTCAGAAGCCGTTCGATCTCATCATCCGGGATGACTGGCGTCTGGGCATTTAAGCTGTTCGGGCCAAATCCTTCTACGTACCATCCCTTGGCTCGCTCAAATTTGACAGGGTTACGGAGACGCTCTCGCATTTGCTCCCTAGTTTCCATCTCAATGACGTTCGCTCCTCTGCCCTCTCCAGTCTGTGATGAGGGGTCGGCCAGCTTCTTCGTTTCCGCATTGACCTTCTTCACCCTCTTCTTGGCACTCTTGGAAAGTGGCTTCGCAGGTGCAACCGATTCGGAGGTGCCATTAACCGGGGGAATGTTGGGTTCTGGAGACGGGTCCTCGAACGCGCTGCTTGGCTCCGGCTCCTTGAGCATGAGGAAGTACTTTATGAGCTCAACGTAATTATCCCGCTCGTAACCATAGACATCCTTGATGGGGTCCCAGTCGTCCTGCTCTTCCTCGGACATATCTGTCAACCGTTGCTTGTATGTGTCGTCAAGATATCTCTCCTGCTGCTTCTGCGCCTCCCTTTCTCGCAAATCGCGTTGTTGGCGCTTGATCTCCTTCTGGTGGCGTTGGAATAGCAAAGCCTCGAGCTTGACTTTCTTGGACTCGGACTCTCCCTCCTTCTCTTCCTTGATCTGTGTCTGTTTAACCCAGTCGAACCACTGCTTTTGCTCATACATGACCGTAGCAGCTCGTTTCCCGAGTTTCTCAAGGGCTTTGGCCATGTTCTGTTTGTCATTCAAGAGCTTGTCAAGATATTTCTGGTGGCCATAGTCGTTATCGATGGCGAAAAAATGGCTGTGATGCAGCTTCCGCGCTCGAATGACACGGTCAAGTAATTGGTAAATTTTGAAGAGATGATCGTGTATGGCCTTGAGCGTTGTTTCATCGTCAACGTCGACATAATCATGAGATACTATAGAACCCTTCTTGCCCGCAAGATACGTTGGCTGCTTGCCATATAGTTCATCGAGCCCTGCATTACGTTTCTTGTATCCTCGGTACAGGGCTGCATATTGTAAGTCATTGAAGAAATTGAATGTATCCTGTTCGTTTTTGGAGTATGACGTTTGTTCTGTAGGCGATGAATCGCTCACCTTGGCATTGACGAGAATGGAACGCGCACAAGCGTCCATCAGCAGATGTTGCCTCCTTGTCGCATGCTGTCTGTCCGCTTAGATCGGACAGCAGTCGAGCGCGACAAATTGAACCCATCGTGCTAATGGAGAAGGAATAAGTGGGTAACAATGTTAGCTGAGATGCGTTCACGGCGCATTGAGCTTCGCAAGGACAGCGGATTCCCGCGCACTAGGCGATTCTTTAGCGCCAACTTAAGACGCGTGCTCTCGTGATAGCTTTAACAGAACACGACTGAACATCATGGAATGAAGAGTAGTAATTATCAATTCATGGGTATCACATTATCTGATTCAGAACAGCCCGGAGGTCTCTTAAGGACAGAGGATCTTTCTACGAATCCTCGTCTTCCTTCTCCTCCGCCTCAGCCTCCGCCTTTTTCTTATCTTCCCATTTTTGCTTCTTCTCCAACAACCGCTGCAAGTTTTTGGCCCCATTGAACACCCCATATGTCTTGGCATTGCATGCCGCACATGTCGGGTCTTTCTTGTATCGCTTAAGTGCACACGACTCGCAGAAGTAATGCCCACATTTCGTTATGATAGGAGTCTTGTAAGGTTTCTTGCATAAGATGCATGCGAAAGGTATCTTCTCCAGTATCGCCAAGTCGACGCCATCTTCGTCCTTCTCTTTCTCGTTGCGATTTGCTGATGCGACAATTGTACCACCAGGTTTTTTGCCCTTTGTCGACATCTCCCATTCGCGATCCAGCTTCCAGCCTGCAGCGTAGTCTTCACGAGCGTGCAGAAACTTGCAGTTGTCGCCGAAGCCACAGAAGCCGGTTTGTTTATAGTCTTTGCAGACGTCGGGGGTGTAGTCGGTGACTGTGATAGTTCGCACGTTCGAGGAGGATTTCTGGGGACCGACTTGCCGCGCGGGCGCGTCCGGGTTCTTTTCGATGAATGTGCTGGGTTTTGTGCGCGTGCTGCCTAGGAGGTTCTTGGAGCTCAATTCGTCGTCGCCCTCAAACCAATTTGACTGCTTGGTCGCGTCGCTACTGGCTTCTATTGTTGCCGAGCGATTCGCCTCATACTGTGTGGTTCCCTCGAGGCCTACTGTGCCAGGCTTCTGGTCGGCAGTCGATGCCTTCAGCGCATTGCTGTTGATTTTGCGACGCTTCACAACGCGTCCGTCTTCGCCCTCTGCCTCTGAGCCTGACGAGAATTCATCTGAATCCGAGCGCGGTGGTGGCGGCGCGACCTTGCGGGGAGCGGCCTTTGCGCCTCGTTTCTTGAACTTCACGACCGGTGTGTCCGCCATAGTGGTTTTGCTGGAGTAGTTTCTGGAGTGGAAGTACTCTCGAAGTGTGTTTGGAGGTATATAATGATGTTACATGTATTGGCGCATTGAAAAGAAAGTTCCATGCGAATTGATAATCTGGGGAAGCTTGGACGTCACGCTAAACTAGTGCGGCTTATTGATCGCCTAGTTAACGCCACTCTGTGCACTCCAACGCTCGACCTGCCAGTAGTTCATGTACAGAAAAATCGGAATTTGCTGGGTATATGACTCTTGTGTCTTTACAACGGACTCGCCGACAGCTTGCAACGATGCTTCATCATATCTCGTCGCTATAGTACGGATAATCGTTCAAGTTCTGTCTATTGAAACCATAGTCTGTGCTATGGCGGATCATTTCTCTTCTCAATTCGGGTGTCTAGAAACGTAAGCGTGTGCATCAAAAGCAGGTACCACATTAGAGCTTACCCGTTCACTGACTTGCTCCACTCGATTTACCACTCGATCAAGCAGCGACGTCAGCTCGTCGCTAACAAACCTTGGACTGTCTTTCTGGATGAAGTGTCCACAATTTATAGCTATCAGCGGACCAATAGCCTTGCCCTCGTCAGTGATGTGGGTGAGGGCTGAGTTGTACGCCTGCCACACGGGATTTGCGTAAGTCATTGTCAAGACCTTTGGTATGTGAAGGGAACCCCGATCTTGGTTGGGAAAGTTAGCTTTGAGTTCATACCGTCAGCAGTCGCTCCTACAGTGAGGTCTGGCCTGAACATTGAGGTGAGAAGAAAGATTGCACGTACATGACTGCTCAGCGAATGTTTCCCAGTCATGTCCCACAACGGTCAGGTATGGTCCAGTGCCGCCCCAGCCCTCTAACTTGGGTCCGCGAGCATCCGGTAATAATGCAGCCAGATTCCGTCGTGACAGGCCCTCCATGTTGGGAACCTCTGGGTGGAACATTTTCCTGTACTTTTCTCTTGTCTCCCTTACTTCGTCTGCTGTAACATCGCCGGGTAGTGAGTGCGGATCAAAGCCTGGCGCGTCTGGGTCCGGCCACATGTTGGTGTAGTCGGAGTTTGCCATTATACTGTCAAGGAACAACATGCCAAGAACAGTTCCGGGATACGTCTGAGCAAAAAGTCGGGCGATGGCACATCCGATGCTGTTGCAAACAAAGACTAAAGAAGGGGACTGGTTTGGATTCGATCTTTCGAGATGCTCTTTCCAGATCTGAAGAGTGAATTGCCGAAGGTCCCGGACCGCAGACATTGCATCATGTCCATGACATGGTGGAGGTTCAGTATCGTTGGGGTCACGATCAGAATCCCCTTGTCCATATCGGTCGTAACTCAGCAGCGCAGGATACGGAAGACCTGCTTTTACTCGTTTTTCCAAGAAGGTGTGCATACTGGGGTCCCAGGAGCTCCTTGGCAGCATCAGACCGTTCAGAAAAACGATCAGTGACTGTGCGAAAGGATTGTTATGGCTCAGCTTGGATGCAGCAGATGCTGGGTAATACGTGTAGTGGATCTTTGCACTGTGCTTGCCCTCCAGCGATATTGCAGATATCTCTGGCTCTGGGAACCCTGTGAAGTCTTCCTCAGAAGTAGGCATGCTGCCCGGCATACTGCTAAGCACAGGGTTCCCAGGGTTCGATCTCCGTGTAGCGTCGTGAACAATACGTTCGGGTGACGTGACCGGGTCGCGATCCTCTTGCACAGGCCTCTCCGGTACTGGTGTTAGTGTTGGCTCGAGCACATATTTCGGTTCCGGCTGTTTGGTATGGTTTTTCGACCTATGAAACAAGTGGACCATAATGGCGGCTGCTATTTGAAACGGTCCACAGGCCCGATAGCCAACAACGGCGCTCCAGAAAGAATGGCTCTACAAATTGCCGGCCAAATTGCTTTGTGGTACAGTCGCTACTGCTTCCTGATTGGAAAGCGCGTATCTCTCCCGGACTTCCGTACTCGGTAAATGTGATCTGCACGAGATGCAGTGGCTTGACGGTGACAATCAACTCGAAGAATGACAGTTGAACGATGTCGAGGGTTCAGAGATATTTCATTACCTCGAGCGTTATCAAGAGTTGCAAAACTTGGTCATGCCCCTCTTCGTTGCGGGCTACGGCGGGAAGGATTCCAAGACGTTCTGATGGCTTCTCGGACCGTTTTCGCGCCGTTGATGGGTTGTGATCTTCGAAGGAATCCTTATCGCCGTTTCCTGATGGCGGGGCTGTGAAGGAAGAATGTGTTGCCTTGCCAGAAGCGCAGGGTAGGTATCTTCCAACGTTGTCGTGCCGTGAGGGGTCATCACAGCCAAGATACGGTCACCTTCGCATGATGACATGCAGATCCACTGTACCGCTTTGTGGCTTGAATAAGGTCCTTATCAACCAGAATTTCCACAGCGGATGCCTCTGGCGCGAGACACACGCCATGTCTGGCAGGTGCATGGCTCCCGCTGTCGTGGCCGTCTGTCGGTGCAACAGAACGGTGGATCGGCTCAGGTACGCGGCTGTTCCTGCACAGATGACGTAGCGACGTGATTTCGCGATGCAGGTCGCTCCTTTACACCGCATGTGGAACCCTGCCGCAGATCGCGCTTTTTAACACGACAACAATTCGCGCCAGCACAGCTAGATCCACCCCCGCAGTCAGTCTTATTTTATTGCCCTCGCGGGAGCCTCCATCTCTTCGTCGTTCACTTTAGTAATCCATGCGACTGAGTTAGTCATTAACACGCGACATCTCAAACCGAGCCACGGAACGATATTGCTCGGCATATGACCACAAGCTTCCGCTAGGTCGGTCCTTTATCCTTCATTGACCCAGCTCTTGCGTCAGAGACTAACCATATGCAGCGCATCCGTGACCCATCATGGCCAACTACGTTGATGCTTCTGTGCAGACAGAATGGGCGGGATTGATGCAGAAGGACATTGTTCGTCCAGAGACCTTCATCTCACCCGCCTTGTTCCCCAACGCAAGCACACCACCACAGGAACCACTAACAAATGAGGAGCAGTGTGTTGCCGACCTACCCACCATTTCACCAGCAGAACAACGAGGCCAGCCACACACACCACCGCAATCGAAAGAGCCATCGCAAGAAGACGTTCCAACCATGTCAACATCACCGCTGCTTTCTAGGCGTCACAATCGTCCGGCCTTTGTACCTCGCATCGATCTTCCTTCTCCAAAGTTGCCACAATTTGTGCCACAACCATTCGTCGACGAAGTTCCGGCATCACCACCGCCGTCTGCCATTGTACTATCGCCGGTACCTGAGGCCAACAAGCGTTTCGCTGGCCACACTCCCTTGTACGCAGGATCGCCATCCCAAAGCACGCCTAAGACGCAGCCTCCTAGTCATCACCTGCAACCAATAGTGCCAGAGGCACTCCAGTCATTACCAGTACACGAGTTGATTGTTGAGCAAGATCCCAGCGAAGACGCCGACACGGAGCCGCAGCCAGAAGAGGAGAGCCAGGCAGTGACACCGCAAGGAGACATTGCCCTAACCGGGCCGCTCACCCTCGCGCCCAATCCAGGTGATGGAACCTCCGACAACATCGTACTCAGCGTTCTGGACAAGGAGCTCAGCAAGCTTGCTCAGCTGCAAGAGCGAGAAGTTGGCGCCACAGAAAATTACCAGCCTCTCAGTCGCCAAGAATCATCAGAGTCGCGCACATCAGAGCATCAGCCTGTGGACGGAGTCATTTTCAAGAAGACAGTACCGATGAACTTTGGAGCACCACTCGGAGAAGTATAGCGTACGTCGAACAGCTCACCGAGCAGGGGCCTCAGCAAACGTACGTCACATGACCAGGGTTTAGGCTTGGGCTCGTCGAAAGGCCAGCAAGAGGAGTTTGAATAAGAGCATAAATAGCCATTAGAGTTATAGCGATACCCAGGGAGTCAGAACTGCTTTAGAACGACGACCTCCAGCATGCGGATTAGGATAGAAAGTTGCCTCAATCAGAAGAATTGATATGCGAAACAAATCATTGACACTTTGACGATATCTGACATGCACCATCCATCAACACTTCGGCTTGGCCATTTACTGTACAATGTTTCTACATGAAAGACATCCACATGCATATTCTACACACCCCTCGACTCAAAATGTTGCGCATTACCGCTCGGCAAGCATGTTCTTGATCTGGCGCCAGTAGTCGCCGTCAACCGCCGTCGCCAACTCGTCCTTGTGGAGCCACTTAAAGTCCTGCAACCCGAGCTTGTTGTCCTTGAGACTGGCCTGGCCGGCCATGATGCGCGCCTTGAGAAAGAAGGTCTTGGAGCCTTGCTCCTGCAAGCCCGTGGGAGTGGTTTTGGCGCTGGTGTAGTTGTGCTGGTAGTGGCCGACAGGCACGTGGCCGACAAGCCAAGTGTTCATGTTCACGCCGCCGGACTGGGTGATGATGCGTTGCGCAGCCTGTATCGGTCAGTCAGTATACCGTTCGGTAGTGTCTGTGTGGGGATAGTGAAGCGGACGTACCCCGTGCAGATTCTCGTCCTGCAGCTTGTCTTGCGGGAACTCCCACCGGCCCTCCTTGTTCTTCACCAACAGGTATAGCGTCCGCTGCAGCGCGCGCGCAAGACTCTTCGTGTCGTTCTCCTGGTCTGCCTTGGTGATCCTGCTAGGCGGCCGCTCAAACGCCTCGCGCTCGTCTTTCGCCGCGTTCGCCGCCGCCGCAGCAACTCCACCCTCGTTTTCTGCACCCGTTGTCTCCGCGTCCTCCAGTAGCCGGTCAACCTGCCACTGGATCTGACTCTCCTTAGCTCCGACGAGTACCTCGTCGTTCCACGACTCCTCGCCATAGCCCTTGTACCGCCCAATGTCGCGTGCGGGCGTCAGTCGCTGCGCCATCTTCCGCTTCCATTCTCGGTCTGCCGGCGTCCGCGCTTTGAAATAGAAGTACCGTGTGAAAGGCAGCGCGGTGCGCTCATTGAGGCGCTTCTGGTACAAATAGAAGGCCTCTTCGAATGGATGCAGGTCGCGTGTTATCTGCGGGGGGCGGGAGAGCAGGACGCCGGCATTGACGGCATAGGAGGTGGAGGGCGATGACTGGGCCACTGGGGGGATGTGCTGGGCAAGTGCGTCTTCCGAGGTTGGGGCTGCGGCGGCTGCTGTTGCGTAGGGGCGCGAGGTGGTGTTTCTACATGAGCGGCATACCGACTGGCCTGGTCTGATCAGCAATGGCTTTCTTTTCTTTGAATCGCTGCTGTCTCACCTGCTCTGACAGCCACCCGCCGTGTCTGATGCGCATTCATCTCTGCGTCGGGGCCTGCTCGCGATGGACGGCTTGCGGTATCTCAAGTCATGCTCAAAAAGTCGAGATGGAGAAGTAGGTCTGTGCGCTCGGTGTTGCTTGGCATTCCTATAAGAACCTTTATCCACCGCGGGAGTGGGCTTCTCTTCTATATGGCCCTCCTTATCCCCAGCGTGTCGCTTTTTCCTACCAGACGCTGGTCATTAAACGGAGCCTAGAGGAATCGAGCAGTCTTTTTCGCTAGCAGTACCTTCAAATTGTTCCAAGGCGTACAGCTAGATAGATTTTGCTCACATCTCCGCAATTTTCGTGATGTACTTTTCTGATCGAGTGAAGCGCGCGGATTGCAGTCCCTGCAACTAAACCCAAGAATATGCAGAAGCTCTCAGCGCGAGTCGAGTGCTCCATAGAGGTGCTGAAGTATGCGTTTTGTGTCTTCGCTTCTAAAGATGCTCATATGCCTTTCGAACCACCCTGCATACAGTGACACGCTGTGTATAGCAACGACGTGTGTACCATAGTGTGTACCATAGTGAGCAACACATGGGCAGAATAAATGCATAACACGCGAGTACACTGTGATCCAGTCCCTGCCAATCGACATCCTACAAACACGTCTTTTCCATCTCGTGTCGATCGTGTGCTACCCCCGCGGCTGTTGCTTTCGCCGACGCCAAGCCATCTGTAAATTTACCGTACAACGCGTCCCGCGCTGAGCTGCCAGGCACAACTCAACCCCAGATACCCCTCACATACCGCCAATATGTCTCTCTCGATACCCAACGCCCCGAACTCTGGGCTATTCAAGCAGGGTTACCAGAAGTGAGGATTTTCTACCCCACCCTTCAACATGTGCGCTCTGCTAACCACCCCACGACAGCTACGACGCTGAGGATGGCGCCGTCATTCGCAACATCGATGCCTGCAGAACGATTGCCCAGACTGTCCAGACCTCCCTTGGTCCCTTTGGGCGCAACAAGATCGTCATCAACCACCTGCAGAAGATGATCCTCACCTCCGACGCTGCCACAATATTGAGGGAACTCGAGGTTGTGCACCCCGCGGCGAAGCTGCTGGTCATGGCCAGTCAGCAGCAGGAGGCTGAGATGGGCGACGCGACAAACCTTGTCATCGTCCTTGCTGGTGAGCTGCTGAAGAAAGCGGAGGAGCTCATTCGCATGGGTCTCAAGACAAGCGACATCGTTCTGGGATACGAAAAGGCACAAAATGCGGCACAGCAGGTTCTTGAGGGTATGAATACTTCCAGCAATCACAGAACTTGAGGCTAATCGAAGAGCAGAGCTGGTGTGCGACAAGGTCGCAGACATTCGTTCGCAAGAAGAGCTCGCGAAGGCTATTCGCACTGTCGTCGCCGCGAAGCAGTCCGGCAGCGAAGACTTCCTCGCCGACCTCGTCGCAGAGGCCGTTCTCGCCGTTCTCCCCAAGAACCCCGTTAACTTCAACGTCGACAACGTTCGCGTGGTCAAGATCATGGGAGGTGCGCTGGAGCAGAGCAAGGTCGTTAAGGGTATGGTCTTCGCAAGATCACCAGAGGGCAACGTCACAAAGGCCACAAAGGCCAAGGTCGGTGTGTTCTCGTGTCCCATCGACATCTCACAGACCGAGACCAAGGGTACGGTTCTGCTGCACAACGCAAAGGAGATGATGGACTTCACAAAGGGCGAGGAGCAGCAGGTTGAGCAGGCCATCAAGGAGCTCCACGACTCTGGCATTCGTGTTGTTGTTGCTGGTTCCACTATCGGCGAGCTTGCCCAGCACTACCTCAACCGCTACAACATGCTCACCATCAAGATCCTCTCCAAGTTCGAGCTCCGGCGGTTATGCCGCGTCGTTGGCGCCACACCTCTGGCGCGTCTCGGTGCACCCATGCCGGACGAGATGGGCAGTATCGATATAGTCGAGACCCTGGAGATTGGTGGCGACCGCGTCACCGTGTTCAGGCAGGAGAACGAGCAGACACGGACAGCAACCCTCGTCCTGCGTGGTGCTACACAGAACCACCTGGACGACGTTGAGCGCGCTATCGACGACGGTGTTAACGTAGTGAAGGCTATCACCCGCGACCCGCGACTGGTACCTGGAGCTGGAGCCACAGAGATGCAGCTTATCGAGCGCATCAAGACCATTGCCGACAAGACCCCCGGCCTCGCACAGTACTCTATCCGCAAGTTCGCTGAAGCCTTCGAAGTTATTCCCCGCACCCTCGCCGAATCAGCAGGACTTGACGCTACTGAGGTTCTCGCACGCTTGTACGTTGCACACGCCGCACAGAAGGGCCGCAAGGACGACGAATGGACAGTCGGTGTCGACATCGAGAACGATGACAACACCGGTATCCTCGATGCTAAGGAGGAGGGTATTTTGGATCTGTGGGTCAGCAAGAGCTGGGCTATCAAGCTGTCCACCGAGGCTGCCAGGACAGTGCTGAGCGTCGACCAGATCATTGTCGCTAGGCAAGCCGGTGGACCCAAGATGCCAGGGAAGGCACAGCAAGGTAACTGGGACAACGATGATTAGATCTGAGCACGCCTAGAGAAGTGTATAATGATACGGAATGAACTGGTGTTCAAACGCAGCAGTCATCCAAACACAATCCGGTTTGCACTTTGATTCGTGCCGCGCCTGTCCAGAGCGGTGAAACCACTAAAACGGCTATCTAGATCACCAACATCACTGTGTCAGACTCTCCACAGACTGTCCGCGGGTCAAAGATAAGACCACAATAAATACCATGTAGATCCGGAGATAGGGACATCTACCCCGCTGCGGAAACAACTTGTCTTATCTAGGCCGACCATGTCATCGCCTGGAAGAATCAGATATCTAAAGCCCGCAGCTCCCTCGCGTGAATATCTCTACTCACACCTCCAGCAAACATCCTTACTGGCCAACATATCACGCCCGACATTACATTACCACCACAGATTTCACACCAATAGAAACCCGCAAACACGATGGCTCAACCGGTCTCCATAACTCCAGCAGAAGGACCCTACCGCAAGGCCCATATCGGCACCCCCTCCTCCTTCTGGCGGCACTCATCCATTACCGGCTTCGACCTTACCCGCTCTCTCCCCCCATCCACCCCATCACCTTCCCAACATGTCCCTCTCAACCCACGCCTCACCCTTCGCACAACAACCTCCCCTATAACCCTGTCCCCCTCCTCAACCGCTCTGCTAGTAATTGACATGCAAAACTTCTTCCTCTCGCCCTCACTGGGCCGCTCGCCCACGGGTCCGGGACACACCGCGTGTGACAATCTAGTGCGAAAGGCGGTGCCGGCGGCGAGGAAGGCAGGGGTGAGGGTTGTATGGGTGAATTGGGGCCTCACAGAGGACGAGGTGAAGGATATGCCGCCGGGTGTAGGTCGAGCATTTGGGTTCCGTGCTGAGGCCGATGAGGGGGGAAAAAGGGGCGTGAGTGTAGATAAACACGGCAACGTGCGCAAGAACGGGGTGTACGGGGGACTAGGAAGCGCCGTGGGTCCCATCACGCTGGCATCCGGCGAGCGCGTCGACGGCGGTAACTTGCTTATGCGTGGGACTTGGAATGCCGACCTCTTTCCCCCGCTGCGCGCACTCTACGATCAAGGGAAAGATCTCGAGGTCCGCCCGGATGTCTGGGTGCACAAGAATCGCATGTCTGCACTCTGGGGGGCTACAACACCACTGCAGCAGTTTCTGGAACAGGAAGGGATTACGACGCTGCTGTTTGCGGGTGTTAATACGGATCAGTGTGTTGGTGGCACGTTGACGGACGCGTTTAGCAAGGGGTATGATTGTGTGTTGCTGAGTGATGGTTGTGGGACGAGTAGTCCCGGGTTTGCGCAGGAGTGTTGGGAGTATAATGCCGCGAACACGTTTGGGTTCTGTACAAGCTGCGATGAGTTTGCTAAGGGGGTGGAGGGGATGGAAGTATGAGATAGGGCTTTGGTTGAGAGGGTGTGGTTGTATTATGGTACGGGTTAACTATTTACCCTGGGCGAATCGCTTCATCCGCTCTTCTGCCGCGCGTGCACGCCTTTCACGCTCGAGTCGGGCTTGTGCTTCTGGCGTGAGGCCTCTTGCTTGCTCTTCGCGGATTTCGGCTGCTGTTTTCACCGGTAATGCACCAAGTGTCTTCCCTTTGCCCAGGCGCTGTGTTGTGCGTGCTGCTTCTGCTGCTTCACTTTCTTTCCTTACACGCTCGGTCTCCGCCTTCCTACGATCAACTTCTGCTTTCGACTCAGCAGCCTTCTCGGACTTGTCTTGTGCTTCGCGCTTCTCTGCCTCTACTTTCGTTAAAGCAGCAGGTACACCGGCTTTCTCCCAATCCCATGCTGATTCGCCAAGCTCCGATCGTGCTACACGGAAGGCGTCACGGGTGGCTCGGTCGCCTGCCAAAGTGAATGATGTCCGCGCGTCGTCGTTCATGATGGTAGGATCTGCACCAGCTTTGGTGAGGAGGGCAGAGATGATGGGAGCGGAGTTGAGTGAAGCGGCGAGATGAAGCGGCGTCGGTGTATGGTGGTTCTCTGGCAAAAATGTGAACGTGGGTGGTATGTTGTTAGTCTTGATGTAGCTGAGTAGCGCAGGTGCTTTTGAGCGTCTGATCAATGGGACGATCTGGGATGTGTGGAGCATTGCCGCTTCATCTTCCTTCGATGGTTTCTGAGGCTTTGGCTTTGTTACTGGCTTCTTTGCCGGTTCTTCCTGTTGCGGTGCGTTAAGCGCCACAAGCGCAGCTTCATCGATGGTGCTCTGCTTCACCCGTGTAAGCTCAACGAACGCGCGCATCAGCTCCTTCTGTGTCGCACGTCTGGTGCTGAATGGAAATCCTCTGTTCCTCGGGTCGTTATTACGAAGGACCTGCCCCTCGTATGGCCCGAATAGTGTGCGTCGATTTGTGGCACCTGTGGCGCGCACGAAAATCAGGTCTGCAGAATCGATCATCGACTTCCAACTCGTCAATAAATCGCGGACCTCCTGGATGAGTGCATTTTCGTTATATCGTCGTATCGAGGAACCAGCGGAGTGCGCGTTGCCCTTCGCATTATCGTTCGCAGACTGCGAGCCACCCTGTTTCCGTCTTGTTGTGTATCGGTGGAAAGTCTTATGCGCGATGACTGTGGCCGACCGCTCATCAACCCCAGTATGGCTCTTGCCAACCTTTGGTGCAAGTGCAACGATCATGGCGGCGAAGTGACCACCACCAATCATGGCGAGGAAGTAGTGCGGCCCGATGTCTGTCTGTGGCAGCGGTACACCACCCTCAGAAGGCTTGACCTTCGGCAGCTGCATAGGAGCGAGCTGCTTATTTCGTATTGTCTCGACGGCATGTGATTCCTCTTCTTGCTCCGCATTAGTGAGTATGGCGCGGTAGATCCCCAGCGACATGTTCTCGGGCAGCTTGGGCGAGGTGAACCACAGCAGAGGAGCATTGCCGGGCCCACGCTGCTTCTTTTTTGACGCAAACTCGTCGAACTCGGGGTCTGAGATCTTGGCCTGCTTCTTCAGCAGCGCGCTCAGCGTGGAGTCCTTCGGTTTGCCGTTCTCGTCCTCCTCATCCTCGTCTGACTCGGACGACTCCGAGCCCGATATACTCTCGTCCAGATCTCCGATGAGTTTTTCGAATTCAGCTTCTCCCACGGGCTTCTGTCCCTTTATCTTCTGCTTCAGGTTGTAACCGTGCAGGTCTGAGCGTACGTGTTTGCGCTGCTCAGTCACAGAGGTGAAGTTGAGGGCGCAAAGGTTGCATGATGTAGCTTTTGGCGCGCTGCCATCTTCTCCCTCTAGCTTCTCCGTAGACTCATTTGAAGTTGTCTGCGCTTCATTTTCTGGTGTGGCGATCGGTCGGCCAGACTGGTCTTTGTATTCGAGGGTGGCCAGCAGCTCTTTTGGCAGGTCGAACACTGCGAGTGTGAGCAGTGGCACAGGTTTTCTGGCTACGTAACATACCATACAGCGGTCGCTGTAGCAAGTCGTCACCCCTCTGCGCCATTATACCCAGTAATTCTGCGGCGGGGTCGCTGAGTCGTGGTTGTGTTGTCGCGTAGGCGGAAGCTCGTGAATTTGGTGGGGAGTCAGAACGATGACGTGCACCGCCGCGAGTCAGACGTGCACCTAATTTGAGAATCGCGCTTGTTCGTTCACATTTGGCGTCTACTTGCCCAACTCTTCTACTTTGAGAAACGAGTTCTTGTTCTCCAAAAGCTCATTCCCATTGGTTTTCAATGGACAATAGTCGAATTAACTTCACATATAAGGCACGCTTCTAAGCATAGCTCTCTTGGTAGCCAATCTCGAACCATAATTGCAATTTACCTTAAGTCAACAAAGTAAACTGCCCACACGCCTCAAGCTCAGGGATGACACTCGTTATCCATCCTGCTCTGTATGTTGTAGTGTCATATATTCCGTGGCCCACTCACCTTAACCTTGCAAACAAGCACCTCGTAATCATCATGATTGCCCCCTCCAATCACTTTGAACAAGCTCCTCCAGCAGCCCTTCCCCCTACCTTGCTCGTGCGCGAGCTGTGATGGCGGAGCATCCTCTTCAGTACCGTCGTTGTTCTTAATTTCCTCCCGCAAATCTTCAAGCTTCCGATTGAGCTCCTGTAGATTCTTAGTCTGCCATTGCTGCTGCATTGGGTTTGCAGATTCTTTATGGCTCAGATAGATCTGCACACGTTTTGCTGCGCGATTGGCGGCATCGAGCGTGGTATGTATTTCGGTACATACGGACGGGAGGAAGTGGTGTACGCGGGCCGCCTCATCATCTGTGTCTTCGTCTTCACCTTTGTCCTCGTCCTCGTCCTCGTCACTTTCTTCTTCCCTTTCGTCGTGTCCTCCATTACCATCTGGCCCCTCAGCATTAACAGTCTTTAAAAGCTTCCACAATCGAACTGCGTAGACGATCTTGCCGATTGTGGACGGTGAGAAGTTGATTGAAGGAACGTGGTTCGCATATACACTCACTTCTGCCCGTTCAATCCAAAGCTTAAGTGTCAAGACTTTGCTAGGGTCCTCGTGGCATCTGAAGGTGCTTTGCTGCACCGAAAGCCCATCGTCATCGACCTGACCTATTGTATCCGTGAGTTCCATACCGAGCAACTGGAATTGCTGCTTTGAGTTCTGGAAGGACCTCTCCATTTGTACGCTAGCAGTATCAAGAGATGTCAGTGGTCGAGCCGTGATCTCAGTTGCAATCTCTTCTGACCACGACGACGCAAGGGCTTGATGGATGGTATACTCGAAGTATGGCTCTGCGCTGGGTGAGATGCTGGCAGAAGGAAGAAGAATGTCTGGTCGAACGGAACATTCTACACTTGCAAGGTCCGAGCTGGACATGTCAGAGGTATGAGTCGCAGGCGTTCCGTGACAGACCCCCAACGTCTCGGTTACGTTTGACAGTTCTGATTGTGTAGAAGGTTGCTGTGATAGGGCTGGTGCTACCTTGAAGGTCTCTTTAGGCACGGTCCTAGCAACGCCTGTTGAATGCTTAGGTAGGTCTTTTCCCATGCTAGTAGAGACTGCCATTGGAAACGAGGTAGCTCGATAGTTGGAGCTCGCGAGACCGGAGGTGCACAAGCTCGGTTCTACTGCACCAGAGGCCTGCTTCACTCGCAACTTATCAGATCGTACTATCTCTCTAGTGACCGGCGTCTTTGGGCTGTTGTTGTGACATGTAATCATATCAATAGCGACTTCTTGAGCGATACCGTTCATACCTGAGGACAGAGTCTGTGGAAGCGAAACACTGGCTACCCGTTGGCTTCTCTCGCAGACAACCTTAACAGGATGAACTTCAGACGTCTGCCTGATTACCGGGTGTAAGATAGTCTCCTCTCTGCCATTTGATGGTGCTGAAGTTGATGCTGCTGAAAATGAGCCTTTAGTTCCAGATTGAGGTACTCTCCTCGGTCCGGCGTTCGGAGTTAGTCGAAGGTGACTGGTCTCAGATGCTCGGTCAGCAGATTTGATTGCACTCTCACTCGGAATAGCTTCAAAGTTAGTGCCATGGGTCCAAGAGCTCTGTGAAGCTGGACGAGATGCCCGAAGTGGACTGCAACCTTCCACATCAGGCTTCTGGCGGACCTTGACCTCTATGGGTGCAGGCACAGTCCTTGTGCTTATAGGCGCCTTCAGAAGGCTTGCTCTCTTTGTCGTCAAAGTATGTTCATGTCGTGCACCGATCTCAGGTCTTTGTGCATCCATCATAGATCTTGCCGATGAGCGCTCAGCCTGAGTTCTGCGCCACTCACTACTAACATTGCTCTGCTGTTTTGCTGCGCCACAGTTCTCAGCTTTCATCCCATCCCGACCATTGCGAAGCGAGCTGCTAGTTGATGTTATCTTTGATGGTGCTTTGTTTGCTTTCCGGAACGAAAAGAAGTTGAGAGCTTGCGAAGCTTCGACTGGCTTACTGTCAGCTTGTGTAGAGAAGCGCAGGGGTGGGGCACGATCTGTAGGCTTCTGCAAGCTCTTGAGCTGCGCCTTAGAGGGGGCTTCAATGTTATTCGGCGATTGATTAGTGGTATTCAAAAATTCACTAGGCGGTTTGACTTGTGAACAATGTCCTGGGTGACGTGCTTGGGAGACGATTCCCGCATCATGGGTTGTCGGCGAGCGTACGTTCTGCTGGTTCGACCTCAACCGTCCGGGAAGAACTAAGGTTTGATGTGATTCATCTTTAGCAAACACGCCACCAATTACCGCAGCATTTGACGACTTTTTCTGCAAAAGGCCACCGACGTTAGCCGTATCCATGGGTCGACCCTGTAGAGCAGTCTTCCATTCCTGATGGGTTGTACTTGATGTCGCCACGTCGCCCTGCTTCTTCGCCAGTACGGCTCTCCTGAAACGGTTCATGTTCAGGTTATTACCAGGAGTGACCTTAGTGGGTGCGGAAGCAAACAGCTGCCTTTCAGGTGTCGCAGTGGTCGTTTGTCGCTCTAAGATGACTCTTGAAGATGGCAAGTTGTGGTCTTTGCGAGATGAAGATTCATGTCTGATAGGAAGTTTGGGTGCCATAGTATGCCTGTCAAAGTTGAACCCATTTTCGCCCTTGCCCTCGCTATCTTTGTCTCTTTCGCCATCACTGTCTGAATCGAGTACAAAAGGACCCTGTTTGTGGCGCTTGCCAGTACGAGCAGGCGTAAACGGTGGCAAAGGTCGTTTCTTGGACTCTCGAGAAGGTTGACTGACCGAGGCGCCCCAACTCAGCGAGTTCATTCTGATTATCTTGTCTGGTGTCGCTGAGTATGTACTGTGTGTGATCAATGATAGCTTTGTGAAGATTGAACGTTGATGTGCACTAGTGTCCGCATGCGAACTTTCGCTCTCGCTGTTTACGAATTCTGTGCTCTTGTATTGCTTTGACTTTGTCTTCTTGCGGGCCAGTACTGCACTCTTCGAGGCATTGAGCTTGCGGTATACCAGGCTCGTCTTTACTTGAAGAGTAGCTTACAAGTCGGGATGCTGATGGCCCGTAAGCAGTGAGAACGAGACTTTGAAAGAGACAGTGTCTGACGTGGGAGTTGAGAAAAAGCGCGACTTAGGAGGGTGACAAGGCGTTAGAATATCGGTCTTGAGGTGATTGCTTGGAGAAATCGATTGAGCTCTAGCATTGCCGTTGGTCAGGGTGAGAGAGCTGTCAGGTGGCTCCAGCCAATAATCTAATCAGATAGTAAGTTACTGCCTGTTGCGAATGCTGCGTGCGAGTATGTCTGTGGTAGTGGCGTGCAGTCAGCAGACCATAGGTGTGTAAGACAGGAGCATGCCTTCTACCCCGACAACAAATCAGCATCGCCCACCTCAGAAGCTCCATATCCTATACCATCATTGAAGCTCGGCGATTCGTGTCGCTTAAAAGCAGCCACAGCGTGACTGCCAGCGGGGTCAGCATGCGGGAGTGTGCAAACGACGAACTAGGTCGCAGCCTCCTCCTTCGTTTGACATGAGGTCACGGCAAATCGCAGTCCACACAAATGCGGCTTCTTGAAAGCGGTATGATATCGTCTGCAGGATTGTGCTGCGGTGACCAACGTTACGTTTGTGTGTACGGTTCAGCACGGTCAATGGGCAGCTATCTATCTTACCTTCCGTTAAGTTCGTATATCATGAGCGAACGCCTGCCGTGGGAACCTGTATGATCTTGGTCCACATTATCAGACTTCGATGATCCCGGAACTGATCCCCGGAACAGATACGGCTACGTCGTAGAGGCAACAAAATAAACGACTCGGAATGGGTTGCTAATAAAGCGCTAAATGTGCTGAGTGAATGAACATAAGTGCAAGAACGGTATTGGTACAGAACCGCTTGAACGGCTTTCAATGACTTTGATTATTGTGTTATGGACAAGATGCACCCACGCGAGAGATCGTCGTTCTAGGACTTTGGCGCTGGTGTGGAGAATGCCTGGTTTTGGGCAATGTACCTTGTCCTCGATATTTTTCGTTGCCAGACTTGCTAGAGCTGTTTCGCAAACGGCGCGATGTACTATCGGCGTGTGAGGTTAAATATCGAGCTCGATCCGCCAGTTTTCGTAACCCTGTACTGCCTTTCCGCGATCGTGACGGGAAGAGTTTCTCAGCTGTTTCAATCGCATCGTCTTGATGCTTCTGTGTGCTCGGCTGCCAAAGAACAGTTTTCCTGGCGAACGGAGTACATCCCGGCGATTTTGACAAGAATTGTTGCTCAAGCGATTCTGCAGCTCCAACCGCATCGTCTTGATGCTTCCACGTATTCGGCTGCCACAAAACAGTCTTCCTGGCAGGCAAAACAGCAGACCTTCTGCTTGTGTTCATCGCTGCATCTTTTGGCACATCATTACAAGACGGCCGAGTGCTGTGCTCTACGTTTCCTCGATTTTGAGCTACGTGCAGCTGGGATAATCGTGTAATCGCTATACGTGCTTGACGTCTCCGGCACTCCGACACTTCCGTACCATTTTCAAAATTATGACGGACCGAGTGTATACTGTCGTATAAATATTGGAGTCCTTTGAAACGCAACTCGTGCTTTCTATCGGACCTAAGACAAGAGAGCCAGTATCGTCGAGCAACGCGGTCTTGGCGTGCAAGCTCACAGGGTGACATGAGCTTGATTCCTGATATCCAGAAGGGCAAGAATTCCTCGTAGTAAAATTTTATTATCTGATGCATGCCTTCCTTTAATCCATCAAGCGCCTCCAAAATACTTGGTCCATGGACGAGAATAGGTGGACTTCTGATTCTGTGGTTGTCACCGAAAGACGCTGCATTGTCAAGGATAGATTGTATCGCGAGTAATGAGCTCCTGTGGTGGTACTGTGTTTGGACCAGCGTCCACTTAATATGATGGTGAAGAGCATTGAAGATGTTTTGCTGTTTGGTGTCCTGCAGTGACTGCCTTCTCAGCATGATTGTCGACAGCATTTGAGCTGCATTGATGCAAGTCTGACTGAATGAGCCAAGTCCGCGTCTGAAAATCTTTAATGGCTTGTGTAATCGACTAAGCGCAGATTCAGCATGTTCAGTGTAGGAGATGAGACTCTTATGCAACTTCCAATGCGAAACCAGCGAGCCTTTAACACCGAGGAACGCGCCGAACGCCGGTCGCTTAATTGAATTGTATCGTCGCTCGAGATCTGAAAGCGTACTGGTCTGCTGTTTGTGATACTGCAAGTCCTTGATCATTACCTTCAGCTCCGCATTGAGAGATAAGCCTTGTTTACCGAGCCCTTGTAAGTTGCGGTGGGGTATAACGTATAAAAGAAAGAGCACAGTTTGTAGTTGCACATGTCGTCGAAACGGTAACAAGAGTTCCAGTGTGGAGGCCCAAGGTAATTCTCCTCTTAGAAGAAACAAAGCATTCTGCTTTTCGATACCCCTTGAACTTTCAACAGCAGCTTCCCTGATGCCTATATGTTGTTGCGCAAAAGAAACCTTATAGCCATGAAGTCTGCTTGCTATCCGCCACTGACGGAGTCTAGTGCGTGTAGTCTGCCAACTGTATTGCAGTCTTTGCTGAAGTACCTGCATCCGAAGCTTGTTCTGTCGTTCTGCGGCGCGGAGTGCTTGCAAAGCAAGTTTAGCACTCCCATACTTCAACATCAATGTTTTTCCGAGCTCGATGTTACGGAGTTGAGCGTGCGTAGGCGCAAGGTCAGGTCTTTCGAGTCTTTCGTGGACTGTAGGGTGCGCAGTCAATAGTTTTGCAGGGAAAGGATCGAACACGAAGTCGGTGTCGACCTTTGGCAGTGAAACGGTCCTCGTCCGAGTAAGTGGGCCGGTGAGCTTCTTAATCTTCCCACTTGGAAGCTCGACTCGCAAGTTTACGTGACGACCTTGTCGTCGTTCGCCAATGGTCGCGACATCACGCGATGCGTATCTCCTCGCAGGGTTTGCGCTAATCGCAATTCTTCGCACAGTCGAGAGGACCAGGTAACTCTTCAACATTCTGGGTCGGGAAAATGTGTGGGTGACCCGGCACCTCTCGACGCGTGCTTTTATGGAACAAACCACCCTACACTAACTCTTCTCATCGTTCACGCTGGCGCAGGCTTGAAAGAGGGATTGCAGTATCGGGTCTAGAACAAGAGAGTACAAGGATGCATGGACCTGCAAATGACAGATGAGTATGCTGGGAAATGCAATGCAGTGGCAGCAACGAAGAGTTGAGACGGGACGGACGAAGGAGTCGACGGGAAAAAAGTGGCCAGTGCACGTGCTACCTCGCAGGACTTTCATCTGCATCCTCCTTCCGTAAGCTTGCAACAAGTGTTTAAGGGCAAGTCTGCATTACTTTATAAAAGCTCATTGTGCGCTGTTAATCCTAAGCTTCGATGTAGCATCAAGACCCTTATCGATGCGCAAACTGAGCCGAGGGCGAGGCTTGTTTTGGTTGAAGCGTGGTATGAAGTACGAGACTCTTGCACCCCTTTTCCAAGACACTCGAAGATACAAAACAAGAAAAAAAGTTTACCAATATCTGTGTACTCAGTACAGTGCGTTGTTGTTGTGGTGTCGTGTTGTGCGATTACTGTGTATTGGGCTGGTGCTGCTATGGAGACAAGTTTCTAGGCATGGCGACGATAATATGAGTGTTGATATATCTGCAACGGGACACACGTGGGATCAATACCTGATCTCTTATGGAAACCCCGATTATCTTCATTATCAAGGTACAACCTGTATTCAGACATCGTGCTGCATTTGTCTTCGCAACCAGCCATAGTCGACGGTTGAACCTTACAACCGGAAATTGCGAAATTTACCTTCCCGTTGTATCCTCTTGCTGGCCACTACAAGGCAAACACAGCGCGGGTCTGGTTGCTGGGCATCGTGGTCTGGCCCATTGCACAACCACTAAAAACCAACTATTCATCGGTAATCTCTAGCACCGAATGCTATACGCGCATAGACTGATCGTGCCATCGATGTTGCCAGAGCCTCATGTAGCAGCGCCAATCCCTTCTTTTTGGTCTTCCGTCTTTGTGACAGGTTTCTGCTGCGCCAAGAGCTCGATCATGCCCGCAACCTCGTCTGCCTTCTTCCTCTGCGTTTCTTCATCCGCAGGATTCTGTAATGTGTCGAGACCGCCGAACAGCCAAAGCTCTTGAAGCTCGCGTATCAGCGTTGCGATGTCTTGCGTAGTCTTGATCTACCATGTTCAATCAGCAAATCTATCTGTTACGCACATGCAAGAGTGACCCACCAGTCCAGCAGTCTGCTCCCTAATCGTCAACTCCTTCGCAGCGCTCGTAGCATAGTCGTTCGCCGCATTCATGGTACTTGGAGGCGCACCGTCCATCTTGACAGCTTTCAAGATCGTGCTTAGGTAGCCGTCGCCAGCAGCAGGGTCGGGGTCATCGTTGCGCGGCGTAATGGCATCACAGAGAGCTTCTGCACGCGCTGAAGGGCATCAGTTCGCAAAATCCAAGAGCAAAGATCGGGTAGCAAAGGAGGAGGGGTTCATCGACGAAGCGCCATCAATACCGAACAACCGTCTTGACAGCCTGTCAGTCAGCCCTGGACCATAGTGTCTAGACTCCTGCACAGACACACGTGAGCACGAGGCGACATATGCTCAGCTGTCCATTCCCACAAATCCTGGTAGGGAGCTTCCTCAAGCAGACAGTGCACATGCGCGCGAGCTCCTGGTCGGTCGATGTGGCATGCTCCACCCCCGCCTCCTCCCAAAGTATGAAAGAATAGCGAAGAGCCAAGTAACTTACCAAGCAACGCCTCCTTCGTGCGCTTCGAAGGGTCCATACCAGCCTCAGGTGCCAGCCTCGACCCCAGATTTGGATCTGGGACGTGGGGAAAGTCAGGTCGTGGGCGCCGACGGCTCTCTTGACGGCCACGAGGCTAGCCTCGTTTTTGTTATCGATAAGCGCGTGTGCACGGGTGCGCCTTCCGTATTATTTGGACCGGCGCTGTGACGGAGCATTATTGCTTACGATTCAGGTCGGAGCTCAACCAAGGAACGGGAGAAAATGTTGTAGGGCTGGCTGAACCCTGGTGGCCCTACCTCACTACGTACAACATGTTGTCACTGATCTGCAGCAAGATGTGCGCTGAGTTGCGGTTAAGACGTCGATCGAATTAGAGATGAAGGTAAAATGATTTCAGCCTCATCACTGTATCGATTTTGTCATGATTGGTGTCGCTTACAACGGAGCGCGACGTCGCGTCTTGGTGTGACGACTCCGCAGGGATGTGCCGAATCTTGTGAAGGTCACCAATACGGCCGTCTCCCCGACCAAAACGTTATCCTCCGGGCTCCAGACCTTGGATCGACGACCGGTAGGCGAGGCTGAGCGGGCTTCACAGCTGGGTCGCTCCCTTCAGAAACTCTGAGCGCCTTTCATCATATCGACGCCACAGCTGAAACAGCAGAAGAGATGAGGGTTTGTTGTGGCGTTCTGGCTGCGTGCCCGAGAGAATGGGCGGACCGCGACCTCTACCAAACTCTTTGCCAACGTGGAAAAACTGGTGCAGGGTTGCCTAGAACAACAGCCAACACCAGGTACACCAGGGTGGACAAAACCCCTGGCTAACCTAGGTGGGCCGCGCTCATCCACGGTGATCCGTCGATCTTAGCGGCAGGCTTCTTCGGACGGTCTCCATGTCGGTAGCAAGCGTGAAGACACCACAAACGGGCATTTTGTTTTCTGCAGTGGCTCTCTGCGATGCTCCGTCGCTCCTCTTCCCTCTTGTGTGCAAGGCTGACGACCAGCCACCTTAGCCAGGACTTCCACATCAACGCGCGCGCTACTGCTACAATACCCTAAAATAGGCGTCCCTATCTTTCCTCCCGTGTCAGCCCCTAATCGAGTCAAGGCGTCTGTTTCTTCCCGGCGGACTCATGCTGAACTGGGTCGCTTCTCGCTTACCAGCTTCACAGTGGCTTGCGGTAAGCCTGATTAAGACACCCAGGGCGCCCGGGCCATTCCTCCGAACAAACAACACTTGAGAAATTAGGTATGACCGCCGCTGCCCGACGCACGAAACGGTATTGTCATGCTAGGTTCGGAATGTGCTCCGCAACGTGTCTGTGCGACGTGCGCATGTCACCATGCCACACTGGGAGATGCGCCTTGAGCAGCGTGTCGAGAAGGATCTCGACGCCCGCGCGTGCCGAATTCCAAGGACGGTGAGAAGAAGATCGCCCTGCAGTCGAGAATCCAGGTCTGCGTCCATCTCGGTAGTAATTGCAAATGCCTAGGAATTGCAAATGTCTACCCCTGCTATCGAGGCGCTCTCGCCCTCCAGCTGAGTGGATCTGTACTGCTCGAGCAGTGCTCCGCGCTGAGTCTGTGACGTGTCAGACAACCCTGTTAGTCGCCTGCATCTAGAGGATCTCGTATCAAGTGCACATCCTCATACAGCGGATGTCGTGCTGGAGATAACGCGTGTGTACACCAAAGCGAGATACGAAGATTGTGCTCGTGGCTGGCTGTTCTAGAGCGAGAAAAGAAAAGGACCGTTCGAGGAAAGCTCCGTAAAAGTGGGCCAATATGTACGTTGAGGCTCCAGTCTCAAAATCTCGAAACCTGTCGACTAAGATTCAGGTAAAGTGATCAGGACCAAGCAGCATGTGCTGGGTCTTTGTGATCGATTCATAATTGTGCTGTTTATATACCTACTTAATTTGTGCAATCCTGTCACTTCATAATTACAAACGAGATCCCGTGCCTTGTAGTGCCCATAGGTTGTCCCCCAAAAAGTGATGATGCCGGAACGCCTTGCTTTGGTAAATGCTGGTGGTGTATAGTGCAGAGTAATGAATGTGGTGGCAAAAGGCCGATCAAGAGAGCGTGTGGAGTCGCTAAGGACTTCCCAATGCGAGACGAGTGTTGTGCTGCTTAGTGGGCAGCCACGACCATGCTCTTACGAGAGAAGAGAGAGAATCTTTGTTTCATAGACTTCTTCTTGACGAGCGGCGAGGGCTGCGCTGTGACTTCGACAGATGGGTGCTTCTTGTGCTGCGTTGGCGGTAGTACATCTGGTGTTGCCGGCTTTGAGGCGATGGCGGACAGTGGCCGACTATAATTCTGCTCCTTGGTGATGTCGCCTAAGATGTCCTTAGTATGATCCTGGCTGCTGTTGGGCCTCGAGATCTCTGTCGCTGAGCTTTCTGATCTTTTGATTAGCTGTGGTTTCTTGTTGGAATGTAAGGGAAGACCTACGCGACGACGCCACAGATCCATCTGAGGCTTGAGAACTGCTAGAGGAAGGTTCGCCAGCTTCATCTGCTACAGTTAGATACATCACAGAGTAAGGTTTTGTTCAACATACCATCTTCATTTATGGACATAGCTGAGAGTGGACTCCTCCTCTTGGTCACAGAGGAACGACTGCTAACGGATTTCTGGGTTTTCGGGCGATGTTGTGCAGGAAGCTGGGGCACAACAGGAACACCAGATCCATGGCTAAGGTAGTCGTGGCGCACAGGCTGGCGTCCGCGCGAGGGCGTCTCCTGGTGTGACTGCATCATGGTGGAGATGGAGAGGTCGCTGTTTGTCCTCCTGCCCAAACTTCCATTGCGACTGTGGCTGGGCGAAAGAGACCCAGGTGAAGAGTTAATTGAGCTGGGACGTGACCGTGAGTTCGCGGACTGGTACAATGAACTGCCGGACCTGGCGGGTGCACTGGCGTTTGAGATGGATCGGCTTCTACGCGCTGCAGCGATCTTCTCCCTCAAATCTTCGGCACGAATTGTTGATGGAGTGGCCGATAACGCGTCGCGAGCTGCGTGCACAGGAACATGTTTGTATGGGACCTTGGGCTTTTCCTGCTCTTGAACAGCTGCTTCTTTCTTGTGCTCCTGAGCAGCTTCCTTTGCCTTCTTGAGTTTCGAAAAGAATGCCATTGGGCTGAATGGGATGTATCTTTGTCAAGTTTGGATTGTGGGATGAACTTTGAGTGCTGTGATCAAATACCAGATCCAGGCGCATGGGTTATATTCTAGCAAATAGTGGCTCAACAAATATCCGGCCGGCCTGAGCGAAAGTTGATTGCGTTTTTGTCAATGCGTGTTTGATAATGGCGCTACTGAGGCAGGCCGAACTATTAAGATGCAGCCACAAGCATTAGCCGTGACTAGTGAGTATCTAAAGTCGTTAGCTCCCGCTTGAGACTATCAGCCCATCAGGGACCGCAGAAATGCAGCGTGGCGAGTCCTCCGTGTACGGCTGCGGCGGACGATACAGTGGATATGGGATTTTCGCACGATCATACGCCCAGAGGTCCAAGATCGGTGATTTGTTTGTGTTGAGGTGCGACGCCTCGAGCCCCAAGCATCTGAACAGAACCAATTTCCTGGTATCAGAGCTCGATTATGATAGCGACAAGCGTCATTGCAACTCAAGCTCAGCAGGCTTGCACATCGGGCACAGATAAGCCTGCTGTATGATGCAGACGATTAATGCAGGAAGTCGAGACTAACTGCACCCCAGCAGTGTTAAAACACGGTCAAGAACGTGGTTGCCTATGCATGTTTGATCACTGATAACGCCGTCAGCTGCGAGAAGGCAGCTGGGCTGTGCCGACCAAGCGGCCAAGAGGGACCCGCGATTCTGGACTCTGCCGCGCGCTGACGTTCTGTTGGCGGTTCTGCGGTCCCAGGAAATCAAAGCTGGCAGCCGGCCAGGGGTTCCGAGCAGATGGCGCTAACCTCTTAATCGATTCATTATATGGAAGTGGTTATCGTCTTGCCGTTTTCTGTCCTAACGATTGACGAAGCGTATCGGAGGATTCCGTCCGATTCTGGTAAGCGTTGATCGTTGAGCTCTCCATGAAAACAGAAGAGTTTCCGACGTCGCTCCTCAAGAGACCTTGTACAGAAGTAGATTTGTCCTCTATGCGATTGGTATTTGGAGGACATCACCGATTTAGAAGTTGTGAACCATATTTACCTGCATAGCAGACGTGCAGACGCGCAATTGCGTTCGTACTTGGTGTCGGCGCACATATGACGACGAAGAGCCCATAGCGTTTATGGGGCCTCTACTTGCATCTCGACCATCGACGGCTGTCACGCCAATCCATCCATCAGGGAGAGATGGACTCGGTGCCGACGGGTACGGTGTCGTTGGGGACGGCGGAAGCTTTGGTTAGTGAAACTATGCAGACCCTTCCTCTAACCTACTCTGGGTGAAGCTAACAGGTCAGTATATGGGAAGACATTGCGCGTCAATAGTTGGTTGTCAGCCTCGACTACCGTTGCTGTAATCCTTGAGCTGGACTTCGATTCGATCGAAGTGACGTAAAGTTCTAGATTGACGCATTGGTCAGGGAACGACTGGCATGAGGCCTTTGTGGTTTACATTGTGGGGTACGCGTGCGTTGAACGAAGGGAATATGACCCGGGGTCGACCGAACCACGAACAAGTAAGCACAATGGTGCTTAGACTCTTCTAGAGTTCATTGAAGGGAATGTTCGGTATATCGATCGTCAAAGTCAGACATCTCCAAGCAGACGTCCACCGTTCCTGGGACTGCAGTAGAAGAGAAGAAAGAGTTAACGTGAGATACCAATATACCGAGCCTCGAGCTACCAAGTGGGGATACCGTCGCTCACCATTGCAGACGGGCGAGCGCAACATTGCCAGCCAGAGCATGTATTTGACGATGATGCAGGTTATAGAGCAATGTATTCAGACATGGAAGACTGCACGTAGTTGAATCGGTGTCGTGTCGAAAACCAACAGACGCCAAGCATGGAATGGCGTCAGAGGCTCGGACCTGGAGAAGGAGCGCTGGCAGTGACAATCGCCACTCGGACGGAAGCTCATGCACGCCGCCGCTGACACAGCCCCTCATCGCACACCCATCCTCCACATCCATATTCCCCGCGTGGTGTTGCGGCTCAAGCATCAGCCTTTGCCGCGGTCCAGGCTTTTCTTAGCAACTCTTATCGATTACTCCGAAGCGCTAGCTTGGGTTTCCGCTGGCCTGTCCGCTGTCTCTGCAGGCCGCACGCACGCAACGCGCCGGGACGATCACACCCACCTACCCCGAGTATCCGTCGCCAGTCACAAACCCGTTTTCCCGGCCGTCACAGAACCCGCGCGCGTTGCGCATCGCATTGAACCCCGCCTTCCTGTCGCGCCCCTTTGCTATCGGTTGGCGCGCAGCTTCTGCCGTCCGCCTAGCCTCCTATCGTCATCCGCCCAGCGCGAACATCGCACTCGACGCTTGACCAGCATCGCGCCCTCAGAACCAGCCGCGCCGCCCACCGCTGGCCTGCGCGCCCCGTCGCGACCACATTCCTTGCCACGGAGGGGACGCCTGTCGCTACCCGAGTGCTGGCAGAGACCTCACGTGGATGATGGCCCTGGTAGCGCCACCAGCCCACGATCGCAAGCGCGTCAAGGTCTATGAGCTCAAGAATAACGACTGGTTCGACAGAGGCACGGGATTCTGCAGGGGCGTCGTAGTGAGCGTAGGTGCTTCTGAAGGGGACAGTGGACCAGGCTGACGTGCAATACAGCAGGAAGACGCCAAGATCGTTGTGGTGTCTGAAGACGACCAGACGCGACAGTTGCTTGAGACGCGTATCAGCAAAGATGATGGCTACCAGAAGCAGCAGGATACGCTCATAGTATGGACCGAGCAGAATGGTACCGACATGGCCCTCAGCTTCCAGGAGCCAGAGGGCTGTGCCAACATATGGTTCGCATGCACTACACAGACATATGTCACAGCACATGCGCTGACGATGCATAGGGACTTCGTAAATGAGGTGCAGTCACGGTTGCAGCAGCTAGCTCAAGGTGCGTCCAACCCTATTTTGCTCGCACGGCCGAGCTGATCTAACATAGACGATGGTCTTTCAGACGATATCGACCACATTGGCCCCATAATGCTGCCGAACCCCGACCTTGGCAATCTCCACGAGATCGAGAATCACATGCGCGCTGCCAATTCGACACCGGGCGGTCGCGAAGCCCTCGCGAAGTTCATTCTGGCGCAAAAGTACATCCCAATGCTAATACCGCTGGTGGACATGGCAGAGGATCTTGAAAGCGTGTCAGACCTACATCGACTATGCAGCATCATGAAGATGCTCATCTTGCTCAATGACACTTCCATAATAGAATATGTTGTCCATGACGACATCATACTGGGTGTCGTTGGTGCCTTGGAATGTAGGTCATACGGTGTCTGTGTCTTCATCAAGCCACTAACGTTTGCAGACGACCCCGACTTTCCTTTACACAAGGCGAATCACAGACAGTATCTTGCCGATGAGTCCAAGTTCAAGGAAGTGGTCAAAATCGAAGACGAGACGATAAAACGAAAGATCCATTCAACATATCGCCTACAATACCTCAAGGATGTCGTGCTAGCGCGCATACTTGACGACCCCACTTTCTCGGTTCTCAATTCGCTTATCTTCTTTCACCAAGTCGACATCGTGGGACACCTACAGTCCAATCTCCCTTTCCTGAAAGAGTTGTTCAGTATATTCGGCACCAAAGAGCAAAGCTTGCAGCGGAAGAAGGATGCAGTCCTTTTCATTCAACAGTGCTGTGCAATAGCCAAGAGCCTACAAGCCAATGGCCGGGCACAGCTGTACCAAAACTTCATCAGCAACGGTCTACTGGAAGTTATCCAATTTGCACTCAAGCACCAGGATGCGTCAGTGCGCGTTGCTGGTACAGACATTCTTGTCTCTTTGATAGACCATGACGCTCTCATGGTCCGCAGCTACATCTTCAAGGCTATCCAGGAGAAGTCGAAACCATTGACGGACACGCTGATTGAACTGCTCCTGATCGAGGTGGATTTAGGGGTAAAAGCGCAGATGGCAGATGCAATCAAGATACTGCTGGATCCTAATGCTAACTCAGCATCGATCGAGGCACTGGGCCGGACCAACAGCGACTTTCTGGCCAAAATGAGGGGCCAGCTTCCATCAATACCTCAGACTGACTCATTCATTCAAAACTTTTACGATGAATCTGCGAGAAAGCTCTTCCAACCACTCAAGGAACTCGAAAGTAGGGAGTCGAGTAAGTCAGACCCTTTGCTCAGCCAAAACATAGCTAAAACTACTCAGTGGCGGATCTTTCGATTCAGGAGGTGTCATTATATGCTCACCTGGTTGAAGTCTTGTGCTTCTTTATTCGCCAACATTCTTACCGCAGTAAATATTTCATCCTCTCAGAGGGCCTCGCAGCCAGAGTCGGTCAGCTCATGAGCTGCCCGGAGAAGCATCTTAAACTGAGTACGTATCATGCCCTCCCCACATACACATTTGCTGACCGAGTACAGCTGCTCTCAAATACTTTCGCACAGTCATCGCCCTACATGACGAAACACATAACCGCCAGATCATTCAACACCAACTCTTCCAGCCAATATTACAGGTGTTGTTCGATACAATGCCTCGAGACAACCTCCTGAACTCAGCCTGTCTTGAGCTGTTCGAGTTCGTTAAACGAGAGAATATCAAGATTATCGTTCAACATCTGGTCGAGACGTATCGCGAGCAACTACAACATATTACCTATGTCGACACTTTCCAGAACCTCATTTTACGCTACGACCAGATGCAGGAGCCGGTGACCACACAAGAGCTGGACAATTCCTTCACAAGTGTGGAAAGTGACACACCAGCAAGGCCCGCCGGATTAGTCAACGGCGGCAAATGGGGTCAGGGGTTGAGGGACGTTGACGCGGATGAGGAAGCGTACTTCAACACATCTGACGACGAGGACGAATTGGCGGCCCCAGGAAAGACGGTCATCAACGGTGCATCGCCAGTCCGGCCGTTAGTGAACTACCCCGATGACGATGCCGATGAAGACGATATCGACATGGACATCCCACTTGCCATGCGCGGTGTTGCAACAACTACCCAGGCCAAGGAGGAAACAAAACCCTCAAAAACAGCGACTACTTCAGGGTCACCGCCAGAGCGCATCTCAGAGAAGCGTCGCAGAGAAGATGATGAAGAAGACGAACTACTCTCCAATATCTCAACAACTGCACCCAAACGCCGTGCTTCGACATCAAGTAACACAAGTACAACGAGCTTGCGTAGCCTTCGCCGGAAGTCGCCACAGGTCAATTCCGGCAAAGATGGTGGAACGCCGAAGAAGATCTCAATATCACTGCCTGTGAAGAGTGGCGGTGAGAACCACGAGAATGAGTGAGCGTGTATCATGCAGCGACAATATGGGGGAGTTCAGATGGAATGTCAGGAGGCTTTACGTATACCCTTTGGAAACTCGCACACAAGCTCGCATTGTATGAATTGAGCTTTGTCAATCACTCATTGTACTGGATGGGTACGAGATTAGCGGCATGGCATTGAAGGTGTATTTATGGCGTTCATGCGCCTTTGTGATTGGGGAGAAACGCAGCTTGCATTGAAGGCCCGCCTTGGTCGAAGTTGGCCCCTACAAGCGAAAGTGCCTTACAGCGTTGGCCCTATCTGGCCATGTACCATATGCTTAGCATATCGAGCTTAAAGCAGTATATTCAACAAAGATTGCTTATGGGTTGCAGATCACCCACTTGACTCGGAGTCCGTGATACTACTCTCACTTTGTATGAAGTCACGTTTCTTCGCGTTTCATTAGCGCGCCATTTCCGCGTTCCTTTCCCTGCGTCAAGCCCCACTGTGTCCCGCATCGTATTGGTCTCCACATCACATCTACAGCATCGTCACCACGAGACTTTTATTCGAACACACCTGACACCGAAGCTGCTCTCTCGCAACCTCAATCATAGTAGAGCGTGCAATGAGCAAGCCCAGCCTCTCCTCTATACCGCAATATCCAGGCGACGCAACTTCAACCACCACAATGGCACCCAAGTCGCTCACCCTCATCCTCGCCGCAACACCTTCGCTAGGCATTGGGAACGGCGGCGGCCTCCCATGGCCCCAACTCAAGAAAGAAATGGGCTACTTTGCGCGCGTCACAAAGCGCACCTCACCGACCAGTATCTCGGAGGGTGATGCCGCAGGAGAGATGGTCAGGAAGCGACAGAGGGTGAATGCAGTAGTCATGGGGAGGAAGACGTGGGACAGCATACCGGAGAAGTTCCGTCCGCTGAAGGGGCGGGTCAATGTCGTTGTCACGCGATCCGTTGACGCTTTCAAGGCGCAAATGCCCTCCAGCACGAAAGATACACCTGACGTTGAGGTCCCGCTAGTTGCTGGCTCAGTCTCAGATGCGCTGGCACAGCTGCAGAGCGATAGATTGGGCTTTGAGGTGGACAAGGTCATGGTCATTGGTGGTGGGAGCATATACGAGCAGGCGTTGCAGCTGAAGGAGGCGAGGCATGTGCTGCTGACGAAAATTCAGCAGGAGTATGAGTGTGATACACATTTCTCAGAGGAACTAGAGGGGCAGAAGTGGAGGAAAGCTAGTGTAGAGGAGCTGAAAGAGTTTACAGGGGAGGAGTTCGAGGATGGTGTTGAGATCGAGGAAAAGGGCGTAAAGTTTGAGTTCTGCTTGTATAACAGGGTAGAATAAGATCTTTAGGTGAGCTGGACACAAGAATGTGGAATTGCCGGTGTGCACCACTACTAGACTAGACCGGGCTTCACAGGCTGAGAATTAGGAGGTGTATCACAGGAGCTCGACCAACGTAGAGTGACTGCCCGAATTGCTGAAGAGCTGCCAGCCGGTTCTCCCGGAAAGCAAGTCTTGCACTTGTGCTTGTGAAGAGCATCTATCACGCTTTAGTAATCACCCACAATAGTAATCGCCAAGTCAACGGCTGATACAACGCCATAAAGGGCCGATATGACGCCAGCGCTAGAGCTGGAGCATTCTCATATGTGCTGTGCATCCTCTCTTTGAACATTGTGCTCTCTAGACCCGTTCGTTGTCGTGCTTGTGAGATGCACCTGTCTCGTGGTCAGGGCCCCTACGTCATCCGATTATTCAATCTTGGCTCCTGCTTACATTCCACATTACCTCTAATTCACCAATTGCCTCTGGATCTACTAAGCATCAGTTGCGCACACCTATAAGATGGCTCTTCATGTAGCACAGCACGATGCTCCGGCGGTGCACACAAACTGGCCGTGCGATTAGCTCAGCCCGAGAGCGGAGGGACTTTGGGCCCGGGGACCGCTTGAACGCATCCGAAACTCGTCCGCCGTCAAGCAACGTGTTGCTGTCAACGACGTACAGAATTTCGAGACGAACATCAAGAGCTAGTATAAAGTTCAATTAGTCACTAGCGACGACAAGCTATCACACCACTGCCGTCGACACAGCCTTTCTTTTACAAACACAGCGACAACCTACGCACATCGCAAATCTCCTCCACAATGGTCGAACTCATTAAGAACCTTATTCCCGCCGAATATGGGTATGTGCACACCAGCCATGGCACAGTATGAGCAGCAATTGCTTCTACCGCTACTTGCATGCTTGGATGGCTGCTAACAAACTCTAGCTACGTCCTCGGCGCAATCGTCAGCACCTTTTTCGTCGGCGCATGGCACGGCGGCCACGTTGGCGGCTTCCGCAAGGCAGCCAAGATCCCCTACCCCTTCGAATACGCTTCATACGAGCAGGTTCAGACTGCCTCTCCTGCATCTAAGAAGGCGATGCTCGCTTTTAACTCGGCCCAGCGCGCGCACCAGAACTTCAACGAGAACCACCCCACTATCCTCGGCACACTGCTGATCTCAGGTCTGAGGTGGCCCGTTGCCACTGCGGTCCTTGGAGCTGTCTGGAGTGTCAACAGGATCATCTACGCTATCGGCTACACCAACAGCGGTGAGGAGGGTGGCAAGGGCAGGTACTATGGTGCTCTATGGATGATTGCGCACTATTCGTTGATCATCATGTCCGGTATCTCGGCATACAAAATTGCTATGGCTTAAGTGCTTGGCTATGCTGGGAGGGATGGTTCAAAAGTGGAAAATGTACTTCATAGGCCCAGGTGCAAGGATGTCAAAAACACGTCGAATAAGGATTGACCGGCCGTGTGTAACAGATGAGGATCGAGAAGAGCTCAACGGATACGTCATAGCTTGTAGTCTTCCAATACTAAACTGATGCGGTTGAAGGCTGTCGGTCCGGTGCAATCCGCTCAAAACACACTTGCCTCGAAAGCATCGCTGTATATCGAACATCCTCAAACAATTCCCATAATGCGCCGGCATATGTGCTCGATATTGGGTTGTATCCCGGCTAAGCGTCCGTTTTGATTGCACTTAGAAGACTACTATTCAACAGTGGAGACAGGTCTACATAATGTGAAGCCTCTACACCATCATCGAACTGCATTTGCAGTAAGACATCGTAACGAGCGACTAAAGTTGATTGCTTTCTAAACTACAATGCCAGCCACCATGTATCGACAAAGCTGCCCAAGGTGGGACCGTCCAACCCAACATTGTCAAAGTCTACAATACACTGAAATAAAAACTGCTGGTGCCACTCAGACCCACCATACCATCGAGCATACACACACACGTAGACACGCCTGCCAGTAAAAGCTTGGTATCCGCCAACTCGATAAACACGCTTCGTGTCTTACAGCCAGTCCGCGAACAACCCAACACGCCATATACACGCAGCCTTCCAAGCACATCTGCCCGGAGCAACACTACCCACGTCCCACCAATCCTCCCTCAGCGTGTCAGTAGCACGCGCGAATCCATCCACCCCAGCGACACCTGAGTCAGAAGACGCGCCAGAAATCGAAATAGAACCCCGACGCGTATCATCGGCGCACACACGCTTTCCATACTGCTCCCACAGCGCCCGGGTAAGACAGCCACGAAGTTCCCAGGGTGAGACATCAGAAGGTAGACCGTCGAGTACTGCGATGGTGCCGTGAGCGGGGAGGGCGAGGGTTGATACTCCGATAGCGACGGGGGAGGGAGAAGGGGTTGTGAGGGTGTGGAACAGCCAGAGGAGGAGCGCGGTCGCATTGGTGATGATGCGGGTGGTGGCGCTGATAAAGGTCGTGGCTGTGGTGCAGAGCTGAGTGGCGATGGCGTGGCAATCGATGTATGTGACCCAAGCGGTGGTGGTAATGTAGACAATGGTATAGAAGGCGACGCTGGTGGTGTACACTGCGGTGCAGAGGTCGATTATGGGGGTGGGGCCGAGGTCGTAGAGTTTGTCGAAGGCATAGGCGATGTAAAGAAACATGATAATGTATGAGAGGTAGCCGTAGATCTCAGGTCCTGTAGCTCCTGAACTAAAGCCTTGGATGCCGTCGGCTATAGAGACGGTGTCGAGTATGGCGCTGGGCGGAAGAGCCATGTTGTTTGTTGTGGTTTGATCGGATATTTGAGGACAAGAATAGATTGGGGGAGGTACGCTAGCAAGATGTGTCGTCTTGCGAATGCAACTGAAGATTGAAACTGTAGATTTCAATTCTGTGGCACTGTTATGTAGACCTCCAGAGAAGCCGCGCGTGGCTTTGTTGTTCAAGACATCTTCAGACATGAGAGACCGAGTGTCAGGCACGCGTATACTGTCGCCCTTTGACTGTTCTGTGCGTACAGCTCAGCCTTACTGTAGCAAACTTGTAGGTCCGTGCCGTGTCTTCCCCTGAAGTTAAGGGATGGCGCAAGCACATCTGTAGTATTCGCTTATGCGCAAAGCTTACACGCAGACGTATAGAAGAAAGAGACCTCGGCAAGCAGTACGATCTCGGAGAGTCCAGTGTGGTGGGAATCATATCTTGTGCTTTGATCTTGATGAACAGAATGTTGCTACCACGTCAAGCTTGGAGTCGCATGAAAGCCTGCATGTTGACTGCTACGTGAGAAGTATGTGCTTTGTTTGCCAACGAGTAGTGGTGGGTCTGCTGGTTTGGGCGCACGTTCGGTGTGGCGTCCTTTTTGATGCACCTAGTTCCAGACGAATTCCACCGTGTCCTTCCCTGAAGGTGCATGCGGATGAACGCAAAAATTCAGCTGCAGAACATGCTTCTAGATATGCAGAGCCAGCACCTGAATGCTTTCGATGGTTCTGATCATGGTTGAGTTTCGATCGTGACAGCCATGCTACTGCATGCGAACATGATGCATGTATGCGCCGGGTAGCTTTCCATGTGTCCCTGCCACCTGAAGCTTCACATTGTATACCCTACACGAGTGTCTCTTGCCGAGCTAGTGCTATTAATGCATCCACTCTCGGCTTTTGGAGTTGCATATATTCTTCCTCTGTAGTAATTGGCTCAGGCTCTTTAGCGTGCAACGTAACGCTGTTTTCTTGCGCATTGAAATGCCACTCCCATGAGTTGGCCTCCACATTCGGGGCACCAGGGGCATCGTATCTCTGGAAATGATCCTCTTTCATGATTGTGCCAACCAGATAGATACAGGGGGCTATGTTGCCGTGATCTAGTAATCTCTGTGCGTATACTATGAATTTGACGGTCTTGACGTGCATTAAACGCCGCAAAAACAAGACCGTGTTTCTGATATTTGGGTCGCCACTAATGGGAGCCCATCCATCCGGGCAGAGAATTACCAATTCGTCCAAATAAAGCTGTTCCAAGTCATAAAAGTAGCTGCCCCAGGACTGTATGTCAGACGGTGTCAGGACGTATGCAAGCTTTCGAATGTCTCTAATCCTGTAAGGCGGTAGCTGCTGTAGACGGATGCCCTGACCGCGATTCCAGAGCAAGAATCTCGTCTTACTGTACGCTAACTGGACGAAGTCTGTGTTGAATTGGCGGCACACGAGGAGTAATGCAAGATTGTCAGACGGACGGTAGTCGGTTTCTAGCAGGTGCTGGGGGATGCCTGCTGTTGAGTGCTGCTCCAGTGCGAACTCCGCTATGCGTAGCCGCAGCTCGACCGGGAGTTTCAAAAGCATGACTAGATGTAGTAGCAAACCGTATCGTGTGAGTGCGTCAGCGCCAGATGACCATCTCAGTTGTCGTTGTTCAGGTGACGAGGTGAGTGGAGTCAGTTTTTAGGCGGCCCCCGATGCCGAGCCGTGCGCGATCCCTTATCTGATCAGATGGCCAGTTATCAGATTTTGCATCCCCGCTTATCTCTCAGTCTTGCACCACCACGCCTCGCGCCGATCTCGTCACTCATGCACATCGTTTGGTGCATGCTTCTGCTTCCCTTCGGCTTCGCAGATGTATCTGTAGCCTTGCGATCCGGAAAGTGGTGTCCACGAGCGTGCGATCTTACACTTGGTTATGCGACTTTTAACGACACCGATCCGTGGCTTTCCCGTAAAGTCCGGCAATGCCGAAGCGACCTGAGAATCACATCCTTGTACTTGTGTCTCGATGAGTTCTGCAGTTTGCAAGATGGTGAAGTCCCGAAGTTCATCGCAGAGAACAACGAGTGGTGCGATGAACATGCGGGTGTAACACTGCCTCCATTTCACGACATCATCGAGCGCTGGACGCCCGGGGACAGAACGCGACTGCCAAGATACAGTGCAGAGAAGGCCGTCACGTGGCCAGTCCTAAATACTGTTGTGTTGCCCGAGAATGATTTCTTTCAAAGAGCGTTCACAACTTTGGTATGCAGTACGATTTTCGACCTTAGCTGCAAAGTGCTGATTGGCTCAGGATGCTGCTTTCTATGAATATGATATCCATCTCATTTATGGGTGGTATATGTACTATTTCTGGGTTTTTGTCATAGCTATTGGCGTTGGAAGTCGACTCCTTACATTGATATCCAACATCAGGGGCCAAGATTATCACATTGTTGCCGGCGACGAGTCTTCTGGGGTGAAGGCGGAACGTGGAACGGCCAATCTGCCTCACTCCATACTGAAACGCTATATCTCCGTCCCTGCCGCATTTGGCTACCGATGTTCTCAGCCTCTCGGCTGGTGCACCATTCCACCTCGAGCTCAAACACTCACGATTACAGCTTTTGTTGTTCTTAACACAGTCTTATGCTGTACAGACTACCGATTAACGGATGGCAATCTGTATTGGCCAGACAAGACCGGTCAACTACTGCGGTATGTTTCCGATCGAACCGGTATCATCTCTCTGGCCAACTTTCCGCTGGTATGGCTTTTCGGCATGCGGAACGATGTGTTGATGTGGATGACTGGATGGGGTTTCGGCACATATAATGCGTTCCATCGATGGGCTGCGAGAGTCGCAACAGTGCAGGCTATTGTGCATAGCATTGGATATACCGTCATGATTGTGAACAGTCAGTCGAACCTTGTTACGCATAACCATCACACTGAACTGACACGATGCAGGTGGTGGCTTCACGGATTTCCTCGCATACTGGAAGAAACACTACTTTTGGAATGGCGAGCTGGCTACCATTGCCATGTCTCTCCTTCTGGCCTTCTCATTCTATGGTATTCGTCGAGCCCACTACGAATTATTTCTCGTCACGCACATTGCACTGTCGATCGCGGCCCTCTGGTCGATGTACTACCATGTCGAGATCTTTACGAACGGCGAGTGGAACATTTTTATCTGGCCTTGTCTTGTCATCTGGATCTTTGACCGCGTTCTCCGCGGCGCCCGTGTTATAGCATTTGATTGGAAACTCTGGAACACCAAGGCTATCGTTAGCTACGACCCGGCATCGAATTTGGTGCGCATGGATGTGCCTTTCCCGAGGAACCGAATTGCGCCAAAGCCGGGCACATATTACTACATCTATGTCCTGAACGACCCCCTATATGTTCATCAGAATCATCCCTTTACACTGGCGTACGTCACCACGCCAAAAGAGAACGAGCACATACCGCTATCACCAGTATCATCGAGGCCATCTACGCATCGTGCGAACTCAGTCTCATCCTCTGAGTCAGATGCACTCCTCGCACCGAGGCGCACAGAGCCTTCAGGACCGTCTATGGTGTATCTTATTCGACCCTACGACGGCTTTACATCGCGCCTCAAGCAGCACTGTCTAACACGGCCTAAAAAACTTCGCGTGATTATTGAGGGGCCTTATGGCCATAGTGTGCCTCTCCGAGACTACTCGAATGTCTTGTTTGTTGTTGGAGGTACTGGAGTCGCCGTACCTTTGTCTCACCTCGCTCATTTGCTCGACTCTGAGTCACCTGTGCGGAACGTGAAGATCATCTGGGCTGTCAGAGAGCATGCGTTCCTTTCGTCAATGCTGCACGAATTCAAGACTCTGCTTGAGGATGAACGGTGTACCCTCGAAGTGCACGTCACTCAGGATGTTGAGCACAAGGACGATATTCCTAGACAAACACCACGCGGTGTGTCGGTGGTCATCGGAAGACCAAACGTAAGTCAATCAGTCAGGGAAGCAGCACAAGATGCTGGTAAACGGCCACTTGCTATCGTGGCGTGCGGTCCTGCCAGAATGGCAGATGAGGCTCGCAAAGCCAGCGTGCAAATGCTTGCAAACGGATTTAGAGGCGTTGAGTATTTCGAAGAATCTTTCAAGTGGTAGAGCATTTGGCATATAGATGGCGTATTTTGGGCTGCATTTGAGATATCTTTAAGGCTTATACTATCGCTGTTGTGACTCCTTCGCGACAAGGTCGAAGTACCAATGCGCAACGTCCTTCACGGAATCCTCCAAGCCTCGGATTGCATCACCGTCCAACAACAGCTTCTCCGTCAGTCTCGAATTCACACGGTACGGCATGTTGATTGGCGTCCGTTCCCTCCCAACCTTGATGGCACCCGTCTCAATCTCAGAAGCAAACTCCCTCTCGACCATGTTCAGCGCTCTCTCCCAGATCTGATCGCCATCTAAACCGTCCTCGGTAGTCGCAGCAGCCACAAGTCTAGGTGGTACGCCCGAATCCGGGACCTTCGACGGGTCAAGTGCCTCGATATGCACCCTAGCGCAGTCCTGTACGTGCACGAATCCAAAAGCGTACCGAGGCGTGTTGTCGTCGAAGATCAATGCCCTGGTCTGCCGGTCCATGTATTGTTTTGCTTCCTCCGCCGTCTTGACAAACTCTGATGGCCCTATCACGGTGCCAGGAATGACTTGCACAACCGAAAATGGCATAATCTTGCTTATTTGCAGCTTATCAAGGTAGTCGATACACTGCGCTTTTGCTGCGCAATAGGCCTGATGGGCGCTGTTGAGGGGTGGTTGATAAGTCAGCGATTCAGCATTGACTTTGACCTGTTCATCCAGAACCTTGGTCATGCCACGGCCGTACGTGTCTCCAACTTCAGAGTCGACAAGGCCTGCGCCAGCTTGAGTGAAGACGATTCGCTTCACGGATCCAGAAGACTTGCCTGCGGATAAAACATTCTTCATTGATTGCATGAATGGTTGGTAGATCTCGTTGTCAGGATGTAGCGTCGGTAGAGGCCAGACTCCTGCGATGTGTACAACATAGTCTACACCGGCGAAGGCTTCGTTATATGCGCCTTCAACCGCATTGTCGGGCACGATTGCAAAGTCGAGGCGATTCAAGTATGGTTGCACGGAAGGGCCAGACTTGATTGTCGCGATTGCATCTTCCCGCCGTACGATACACCGAACCGAGTATCCTGTCTGCAATGCATATACAGTGCATGCATACCCAATAGTTCCATTTGCGCCTGTAACCTAAAACGGCTGTCAATTGTGGGGATCTGGTCCGTTGTTTCGATGACGTACTGCGACGACCCTACCAGACTTTGCCATCATCACCATTCATCTGAGTGACACGGCGCCTTCAGTCGAGAGGTACAATATAGAAGCAGTGATGTGCATAGAAAGGTTAAAATAAGCTTATGCCGGATCCGCAGTAAGATTTTCCGCGGATTAACTGCGGTTGTCGAAAGGGCGCGTAGGATTGGGGGAAAGCCATCAAGAGCCTGGACTTTCCGACATCGAGTTTCCGCTCTTTCCGATCGATACCGAACGATCCATGGCCCCAAACCGCTTGAACATCGATCGGCTTTCTCGCGTGCTCTAAGTGAATGTGACACAGATTGACGGCATAGATGCTGATCAGTCGAAAACCCGTGAAGGTTAGAAGAATGCAGTGCTCCCCATGCAATCGTACCCTGCCCGCGGATCGGTATGGACTCAAGTAGCGGTCGGTCCGAGGGCTATCCTCACGCAACATCAATAACAAAGCTTGACATCGTCATCGTAAGTGCAGTATTTGGTTGTGTTGGCACGACCGTACGATGCTACGTCATCGTGAAAGTGTACATGGCTGACCATTGTATAGATAGGAGCTTCTCTAGGCGGCCTTGCGACTGCACTTGCTCTGAAACGCCTTCCATCACCGCATGCCCACTCAATCACGTTGCTAGAGCGCAACGCAGATCCTGTCCTAGATAATCAGGGAGCTGGCATTGTCGCTGGGGGAGACACGCTTGCTTCCTTCGAGAGATATGACAGAACTGGGAGCGAACTGGCTGTGTCCAGCTTACGCAGACAGTACTTGGATAAAGATGGCAAAGTCGTACACAAAGAAGACATGACACAGAACATGACAAGCTGGGACCTTGTATACTATGTTCTGCGTGCGAATGTTGACGGACTGCAGAGCGAGTACTGCAGGGCGCCAGACAGCGACGACGACAATGCCACAGTCAATCACATGCATGGACACAGAGTCACAGGCTTGTGGGAACAACAAGAGAAAGGGGGGAGGCTGGTTGTTGAGTTCCAGACCAGTGACGACCAGAAAGGCTCCATTGAAGCAGATCTCGTTATTGGCGCAGACGGACCTAGCTCCACGATTCGCTCCATATTCTCTCCTGACGTTGAGCGCAAGTATGCTGGCTATGTCGCACTTCGGGGTACTGTCCGCGAGGACCGTGTAAGCCCGGAGACTTTGGAAGTGTTCAAGGAGCGCTTTACGTTCTTTCACTGCCCTGGAATCCAAATCCTGGCGTATCTCATTCCTGGTAAGAACGGCACACGAGATTCAGGAAAACGACATCTCAACTTCGTCTACTACAAGAACACAAAGGCAAAGGGTTTGACAGATAGGTCAGCAGAGTTTCGCGAACTCATGACCGATGTGGATGGCAAATATCACCGCATCACTTTGCCACCAGGCAAGATCAACCCTGTAGCTTGGGAGAAGCAGTGCGAGATTGCACGCGAGAAGTTACCTCCCCAATTCGCAGAGCTCGTCTGTTCAACAGAGCGACCCTTTGTGCAGGCCGTTACCGACGTCATTTCTCCGACCAACGAGTTTCTTAACGGGCGTGTCATCTTGGTAGGCGATGCGCTCGCTGGCTTCCGTCCGCACACTGTTGCCAGCACCAGCCAGGCGTGCTTCGATGCCATGATCTTAGCAGACATGATCGGAGGTAAAGTCAATCGATCCGAATGGAAGAGGGAGACGCTGGGTTTTGCAAGGACTATCCAAGCTCGAGGTGTGAGCATGGGTGAGCGAAGTCAGCAGGAGGATCTGCCTCTAGGCGAGCATATCGAGGACCGCAACCTCGCAAGCAGGCCGAGGCAGGATGAAACCTGGCCCCATTGGGCAATCATAGACCTGGAGTGACCGGTCTATTGTCAGACGCATCGCAGTGCTGTCTTGTCAGGAAGCGTGGCGCTGATTGCTGTGGCGGTCATTTGCCTTGTTAGCGAACATGTGTCTGGTAAAATCCAACCATCTACACACACTGCATGCTACCCGAACACAAGGATGAGATCAAGGTGAAGTCGATAGAAGCAAACACGCGATCTATACAGCTTGACTGATGCTGCAAGAGACGCAGTGGATGAAGGGCGGTGGTGTGGGAACTGCTCGAGTTCCCTGACGATCAAATTTGGGTCTTCACTGCAGCGAGAGGCCTCCAGGACTGCCAAAAACAGACAGCAATCCAACCATAGGAGAAGAATACTTCATCAGATTTCTGGTATGTTTGTTGTCTGAAAACAGCGCCACAAGCATCATATCAGGGTTTGCCGAAGCCCCTTTAAGTCCGTCTCTAGCCCTTTCCATCGTAGCTTGGTCAGGCGTACCACCCCATGGCAGATTATTTGATCCACGACGGACCGCCAGTATAGCGCACCATCGGCTTCCTGAATTCCATCGCCACTCGTTTTTAGTCACTCATTTACTTTTCACTGTACTCTTTACCTCAAAAAAAAACCAACAAGCAACTCACGCAAACCAATAATCGAATTCCAAAGTTCCAACCATGATCTCTACGTTTATTCTCTCGACTTTGCTCAGCGTGGCTTCAGCTCAACAAAACAACATTCTCACCGTTCCACTCATCGGCGGCGATGCAGACATGGTTGCTGCATCCGTCGTCGGAGCCAACAGTGACGCAACAACCCTCGCTCTGGCTTGCATCGATACCGATTGTGGACTGTTCCCTGCGCATACCCTCATTGTAGGCCCATCAACATACAACGTCGATATGTCCGACCCAAATACCGACTTCACAGCTACCCAGGACTGCGCTATTGCATCAAGCAGCGCAGTCTGCATGGAAACTGCCGGTGGCAGTGAAGCGAACTTCCCAGGATCCAGCACCACCACTTATGATAGTTCCGAGGTTGGAAAGTTGACTGTTACGGTCACAGCTGGAGAAGACAAACTTGTGCAGACTGGCTCTGCGGCTGCGAGCTCCGCATCGGCTTCACAGACTTCAGCGCAGAGTGCATCGAGGAGCGCGTCGACTGCTAGCATCACTCCGGCACCTGGATCGAGTAGTGCTGCTGCCTCTACAGCTGTTTCGAGTACTGGTTCCGCGCCTGCACAGGCCTCTACTGCCGGTGCGGCGATCAATGGCATATTGTTCGGTGGAGGTTTCGTTGGCGCTGCAGCGGGTGTGTTCGGTGGCTTGCTACTGTAGAGCACTCTACAGCATGTACCATAGACGGGCTTTTCTGAGCCACCAAGAACTGTCTTACAATCTTGTGGTATTGACAGATAGTACCACCGTACCTCAATTGAGAAGATCTGCCGTTCACGTTACGCATTCTTGACTCCAAGTATACATCGGTGGCTTAACATTGCCATTTATAGACATTGATTGGGCTGAAGCTTATAGTCCTTCCAAATCTTGCGGCTCACTTTGCCCAGTTAGTACCTCATTGATGTTTTGCAGTGTTTTGCTAGGCTATCTACAAAGCACACGCGAGTTCTTCTTTCACCTGCGACAGTGGGCCGCCCCATGGCGACCGTTTGCAAGTGGGTCATCCCCGAAGTCAACAGGTACTTGCCTTGGGGCTGGTTCAGCTTTCATCTTACTCACGATACCATCTCAACCTGCTCTTTAGATAACCTCTCGGCATGAAGTTCGACCTTATACTTGTCGTGGCACTCTTGACGAGTGCTGCGGCTGCAATCACAGTACCTCGATCAGGCTCTTTGCTCGAAAGCGTACCGCAAGATCACCCGCTGAACACCACCGACATCTTCGACGTCTCGAACGACTGGTCAGAACTCGTCACGGTCGCTGCCAACAACGAGCAAATATGGACTTCAAACGTTGCGAGAGGCCGAAAGCTGCTCGCGGCCATGAAGGGAACTGATGCCGAGGCTGCGAATATTTGGAACATGGGCGAATCTGCAAAGAGTGCCTTCGATGGCGACCTCAAGAACGAGATGAAGGCGTGGGGCTGGAACGACAACCCTGACAAGCAGAAGAAAGAACTCGACAAGCAATGCGACTTTGCTACTTACCACAAGATAGCGCGCTCATTTGAGGAGCTAGGCATGGGTACTCAGTCAAAGGGCTCTGGCGGCCCGAACGAGTGTTTCATTGCTGAGCACTGGGACGGGCCTCTGATCAAGAAAAATCTACTTGGTAAACTGCCGAAGCCGAAAGACCAGAAGTACAAAGCTTGCGATGGGCTCAAATACCAGGTACGTTTCGCGTATGAAATTTCCAGCAATGCGTCAGTACTGACCACAATCAGGTCACTATGGGCTACTACTGTATCGGCATTAACCCAGTAGGCGGGGCAATACTAGCCCTTAATCGCAAGGCCCCAGCCCATGGTGCCAAACAACTCTGGGGCCGCGATCCAAAGGAAAACGAGCTTCCTCACATCCGATCAGCCTCTGATGTCACCTGGGCGTTTTGGAACAGGGCAACCGCCGGCGGTGATATCAAGAACATCAAGTACTTCTTCAACTGCTTGATCGTAAACGCAGAGATGCAGGACCTTATTCGACAAGCACACGAGAAGTTGACGCCACCGAAGAGTGCGCCAGGCACGTGGCCAGGCACTGAGTTCAGTATGGACAGCGAACAGGGACTTGCGTTACTCGGTGAGTTCGATTGAGGTGTTTGTAAACAAGCAGTGCACCCTCTGACATACTCCAGGCTCTCCTCTCGGTAGATCCCATGGTTTCTTTCTCATCCAACACAAGGAAAAACTTGGCGGGTCGAAGTTCATTTCCAAAGTCCGCGTTTTCAAGAGCGATGCTATGAGTATGCCGTACATGGTCTTCTATGTGCAGGATCCCTCTGGCACTAGCGGGAGCGGGAGCGATGAGAGTGTACTGGAGATGATGGCACACTTACACGACGGTATTCTGCCTTCCATAAGAGCGAAGCTTTGAAAAGGCTGGTTTGTCACGACTGAGCGGCCTGGAACTGTATGGTCACATTTCGAGAAGTGTCCTGTCCTCGATAGCTGTGGTTGATTCAAGAGTTAATGTAGAAGTCTGCCTCGGCCGTCATACATCTTTATTCAATGCCACGCTATGCTTGATATCTGACTGATGGCTATGACTATCCCTGACTTCTCCAGATTTCCATTTGCTCAGATATTTACTCAGATATCTGGAACCACTGGTCCCATTCGTCCTTCTGTGCTTGCCATTTCTTTCTCAGAGCACCAGAGATATCAGTATCGTGTTTAGCAATAAGCTCAGCAGGTGTTGGAACCTTTTTCGCACAATCAAGATCAGCGCCCCTTCTTAGGAGGTGTAGGGCTATTTCAAGAAAGCCTTGATGGCGAGTCTCGAAATAGCGCATGATGCTGAGTCTCAAAGGTGTTGATCTGTGGCTGGGTCCAGAGTCTACTTCAATCCCAGGAAATGCGGATAGAGTGTTCACCACGGCTTCATTTGCAGAGTCCACAGCCCTCATCAGTGCTGTCCGACCCGACGTATCGACCGAGTTCGGGAGTACACCTGCTCGGCCCCATAAGTGATAGATCATCTTGACGGCGCATTCGTCTGCGACCATGGCGCACCAGGACAGAGCTGTCCGTCCATAGTCATCCCGAGCATCCAATCTACACTTCTGATGCTCGATTAAAAGCCTGAATGATACATAGTCACTCAGCTTTACAGTAAGCATGAGTGCGGTTGCACCATCGTAGCGAACGCGAGCCATGGGATCTGAACCAGCCTCCAGGAACATCTTTACGTAGGCCTTTCTTCCTTGCGAGATTGCCCAGAGTAATAGCGTCAACCCCTCTTCATTTGTAACTTCGAGGTTTATTTCGAATCTAGCCAGTATGAACCTGACTATGTCCTCGTTGAATGGACGGCGGATCGCTTCAAAGAGATGTTTTCCGAGCAATGCTTGTTCGCCAAGAGCGAGAGCTGCAGCTTCGAGCAGCTGTTCTAGGACCAGTAATCGACTCTCTTGCTTTCCCGGCCCAGAGATCGCAGATTTTAGGACTGTCAGTCTATTCGTATGGTAATAAGAACCACCGTCCATCATGATGCAAAGTGTTACAATCTTGACAAATCCTCTGGAGGCAGCATAAGTCAACAAATGTGAGTCGACTCCCCAAAGACCAGAGTCAGATATAGCGGAGGGTCGCTTTGACAAGTAATACGTCAAGAACGGCAAGTCGGTACTGGCAGTGCTGTTGTTTCCGAACCTATCAGGCGTCTCTAGTATTTGCTGGCACGAGTTCATCAGCACAGAGTGGCTCCCTTGAAACGACATGAGCGTATCCACAATAGCTTCGGAAGATGCGTGAGCGTAGAGTTCCTTAGGCATTATCGTAATCTCGTCTCCGTTCTCTGATGTCAAAACGCATCTCAAGATGTCTACATCGCCGTACTCGCAAAGAATCGACAAGAGATGCCGCCCCTTTCTGAAATTCTCTTTCCTCAGGTGATTAGTTGAGCGAACTTTTGATTGTATCCCAGTGCTAGATTCTTCCCTCAATCTTGGAAGGTCTAGGAGAGCGCGCGCAGCTGCGTTGTGGCCGGAATATAGAGCTGCCAGAAGAGGTAGCCCGTACAAGCCCCCTTGAAGCTCAAAATGACGGTCCCGCTCGGGATGGATTCGAATGAGCTCATCTGCACCACATATACTCAGGGAGTATAGCAGAGGGGCATCTGCGTGAAGCCACAATTGAGAACGCCAACGCGAATGCGCCCATTTTCTGTAATGTTTGTGAAATGTCTCTAGAAACGAGCTCTGATCTGCATACAACTTCTGCGAGTTATTCGCATGTAGCAGTATGTAGTCTGTGGCGTAACGTGAGAAACGGTCCTTCCAAGGTATTACATAAAAGTCATCCAGCTGTCGCAAACAAATGGTGACAAGAAGACTATCTCCTGACTCTTTAAGGTTGCTTTCAGCGGCTCGTAGCTTACCAAGCCCGTCTTCTTTGAGGAAAAAGTCTCGAACAGACTCATGTATCCACTGGACGGTTGGTACCTTTGACTTTGTAATCTCAGCCAGTCCTTTCGAAGAGTCGAGCACAAACTTTCTAAGATTCTCCTGGCTCATCGACGCAAGACTTGTAGGGTATTCGGCATTGTACGACTCCTCGCAGTAAGTCTCAACAGCGATACAAAACTCCTCTGGCTTCAAGGGTCGAGCAGCGTGCAAGATCACTTCAACACTGACGCGAAGATATTTCATTCTTCTTTGATCTCGGGTAAGCATATCCACGAACAGGTTGTGCAAGCCGATAGGGATCTCTGCAAGTCGCTTCTTCAAAGCTTTGATTCTTCCCGCATCATACTCCTTGTTTAGCACAGGAATGACAAGATGCACCCAAAGAAAGATACCGGACGCTTTTCGCAAGATCTCGGATCTAATGTCTTCAAACTGCGAGGAGTTCCCAATCTTCAAATTCGCATCAATGAAGAGGGCGATGTCATTCGTGTGTTCTGTTTCAGCCTCGAGCACAAGCTGTAGTCCGGTTCGAATGCTGATCTCAGGATAGTGCCGACTCGAGAAGCAGACGCGGACTTCCGCTGTAGATTCAATTTCTCCGATCTCTTCGAAAAAAGAAAGCATTTCGCGGATGTCATCTTCGGGACATTCATCCAAGGCGTCTACGTAACAGACGACCCGGCGGTCTCCCAGTTTTTGGAGGCACCGGATGAACAGCTGTCGAAGGACCTCGTCCGACCAGCCAGAGTGCTCCAATAGATTAAGTGTAGCATCCCATTCGTCGTCATCGAAAGCACTCCAAGTTTGGGGTGCTTTCTCAAGAAGTTGTAATACCAGAGCGCGGTACAGACCAGATGTAGACTTTTCGAGAGACTCGCCTCTTGCATTGAAAAAGAAGGATAAAACGAGGGCGCCCTGCATGTGTCTCTTGGCATGAGAAAACAAAAATTTCATCATGATAGACTTCCCTGAACCTGGCTTTCCTTTGATCCAGAAAAAGCCACGATGCTGAGCAATCTTGGCCGCATGCACCCAATCCAGGTATTGTGTATTCTCCAATAGCCATCGGCATGTCTTGGCTTGGGCTTGTTTGAGGGTAAGGAGTCGAGCATCTCTCTGCTTGAAATGAAGGCTAGCTTTGATCGTCTTACGCTGTTCGTCCGAAAGTGGTACTCCATGGTCTGATGGCTGGCCTACATCCTTGCGAGATCCGTCTTGATTGACATGCGAAGGCACACTGACATTAGCTGCTTGGTTGGTGAAAGGCGCATCGAGGCGAGACGCGCTTTTGAGTATGCAAGTGTCGTCGTCTCCTTGTCGAGGAGGAATCGTCTCTATTGGACAAGCGTCAGTTCTGTCGATAGCATTAAATGTTGATCTAAACAGGCTAAGTTCTGCCACATCAGAGAAAGCTTGGAGCGCCAGAGAAAGGGACGTATGGGACATTCTGTTGACTAACCGCTATGTCTTATGTCGTTCCCCGCTATCTGTGTGTCTACCACTTCAATAGGCTTGATGACTGATAGCACTTCTCTGGCGTATGCAGCCGCAATGCCTGCGGCGTACGCATGCCAAAGGTCGTTCTTGTGCGTGTCAGAATAGTCGCAGATTCCACGAATAACAAGACATGGGAAGGTGTTCATCAGCCCCGCGGCTTCCATTTCGAAGCATAAGACGCCGCCGAGCTGCTCACTAGCTCTGTCTCTCTCAATTGCATTCTTCATGACTCGATTACCCGATGCAATTGTCCCATAATGAACGACCACCTCTTCTCCAGCCATTCGCGGCTCTCGGGATTCCATCCTGGCAGCGCTGCACCTATTGCAGGTTTGGCTGCGGGGACCCTCGTGGTCGTAGGCTGCCTCGAACAGAACATCGCGCCCTGCCCTGCTCCGTTGGAAATGTCTTGTATTTTCCAGCCTCACAGCATGCTCAGTCAATTCGCTCCTTCCAAGCAATTCGTTTGCCCGGATCCTCGACACGGCGTTGAGCAAAGTCTGCGGCGGAGAATTGAGAGAGCCAGTCCGCCGGAAACCGTCTATCGTTTCCTTTCCCATGTCATACTGCACAACACCACCGAAAGTGCCATCAGGTTGACTGACTACAACATCTCCAAGTCTAATGTCTGCATGGGCACTGGGGACTCCGCCGCCGATGCCAACCATCAGGCCGAAGCGAATCTTCTTGAACGTTGCCAACATTTGTGTTGCTACAACAGCAGCTGACCCAATTCCGGTCTGCCCAGCAGGCAGATACCCAATAGCTACATTGTGTCCATTGACTGAGCCGAGGACGTACAGGTTGTCGTGGTTGTCGGCCGGGTCGCGTTCGAGATCGGCGTGCTCCTCGTCGAGCATGAGCTGCGCCGCCGCCAGCTCCACGGGCAGGGCGCACACCCATCCTACCGTGTAGTCCACGCGGCGAAGCTGGCGCGTCATACGCGATTCGACTGTGAGTAAGAGGACATGTAGATTAAAAGCACAGAACGGATATGTTGCAGCAGGTGCTCAGAAGGCGGCAGCCCGGCAGATGTGCAGCCGCTCAGCCTTGCCATCTTGCTGCGCCTACATGTCAGCTGGCGCTTATCAGGCTGAAACGTGAATGTCGAATGCGCCTAGGACCGCCGCTGATGCAGGTAATTTCCACCTGATCTCATGCTCATTGGCTGCCTACGCAGAGTACACGCTCGGGGTAGAAGGAGGAAGCCTGACCGTCCGGTCAACAAGGACTCGGCCTACGGAACATTACAAAAGGCAGCTGTGCCCTATACTTTGGAACGTGAAGCGCTTGAACTTTTGACGAGACTTAGAATGCAACCCCTCAATGTATTGCGTTTCTGTAAGTAAACCATGGTTGTCAGGATCAACGCGGGCTGAAGCGAGCGCAGCTGCAGGAGCTTGGGTGCCTGAAGCGAAGAGAGTCGAACATCTGAATGTGCAGCAATCTTGCCCCGACCTGAAAGCAGCTACTGACTAGATAATGACAGGATCCCACAGCCTCAGACCTGCAATACATGTACTGTTAAAAGAGAGGAACCGTGGTCTTTTCTGATGAGTGCACAGCCTCATTGAAGAAGACGTCTTCACAGTCAACACGCTCCCCGCGCCCGAACTCGTGGAGCTATTCCGCATCCCAAAATACCTACTCAAGGACGTCTATCGACGTTCCAATGGGTTGTTTGAAAGCAAAGGAATTCTCGACAAGAATGTCCGGCTCAAGAGCCACCGCAAGTTTGTGTCAGTCCGATGATCTAGTAGTAGCTCATCTCTCGCAGACACATGGTTTCGCTTCCTGGTAAAGATGACAGCCCGGGACTCGAAGTCAAGCTATACATGGCACGAGATGACGTTCTGCTCGCGATGGACGCCGACGGGATGCATGATGCTATGCATTGGTGTGCCTACGCTCTTCAAAAGCCTCCTCCTGGATGCCTTGTCACACTTTGATATATCGGAGACACCTGGCGAGCCGTACACACTCCACATACCTGTCATTGAGGCCATAGTATCCATGCAAGACCTCTCGCTATGGTCCATGCGCGACATTGTGCGTGGTATCGAGATAGTAAGCAGCAGTCCAGGGTATCGAGACGGTCAAAGCCGAAGGCAAGAAAGAGCTCACTAACCTCCTCACCACAGGACCGCACCTCAGCAACCCGCGGCCCCTCAGGCTTCCTCCCCATGCACGAAGCCGCACGCCACGCCATCCACATCACCGAAGTCCTCGCCGTCTCCGTACAGACGGCAGAAACCATGCTCCAGAACCTCATCCGCGTGTCCGGCCATCGCAGGAACGCACACGACGAATCGCAGCACCATCTTACCTTCCAGACCCAGATGCTGCGTAACCTTCTTCTGCGGTCGCAGTCCAATAAGGAGAGGCTGCAGAACGAAGTCGCCCAGGTGCGTTGCCGTGCCGTCTCCCCACAGTGAAAATTGTCGTTCGTGCTAGCAATCAAGTCAAAAGACTGATGACTGGGAATGCAGGCACACAACATGATTACCCAGCAGGACAGCCATGTCATGACGCGACTAGGCGAGTCAGCAAAGCGAGACAGCGGCGCTATGCGCACCATTGCCGTGGTCAGCATGGCCTTTCTGCCTCCCACGTTTCTGTCGGTGCGTAAATTCCTCCTCCCCTTTTTCCCTCTTCGCTTTGTTGTTCTTCCAGAGCTGAAATTTCGATCCTCGCCAGGCCATCTTCAGCATGTCCTTTTTCGACTACTCGCCGCCGCTGGAGGATGGGGCGGGCTGGAGCGTGTCCGGGGCGATTTGGATTTATTTTCTCTGCGCGGTGCCGTTGACGTGTGGGACGCTGGGGGTGTGGTTTTGGGGCGAGAGGGTGGCGGGGTATGTGCGGGGCGTGGGGAGGCGGGGGGTGGGTGGTTTGCTTGGGTAGGGTAGGGAAGGGGAGGTGGGTTGAGATACTGATGCGTTAGAGTATAAGATAGTCTGTATCTCTTTATTCCTCTGTAGCTAAAGAGTAGTCTAAGAGTAGTCTAAGAGTAGTCTAAGAGTAGTCTAAGAGTAGTCTAAGAGTAGTTTAAGAGTAGTCTAAGAGTAGTTTAAGAGGAGGTAAGAATATTATTAGATTTAGATAGAGGGCAAGTAGATTAGGATACTTTTACACACTATATATAAGTGTTATTTAATCTATACTCTTTATCTCTTTCTAAGTAGAGAATACTTTAGGAGAGAAAAGAATCTAATTAGATTTAGATAGAGAAGAAGTAGATTAGAATACTTATACATAACATTTAAGATTACTATAGTCTATTAACTCTTTATAAGCAGAGAGTGCTAAGTATATAATATTTAGAAGCACTATATAGTACATCTCTATATCCTTGTCTTATGCTTTTCTAGTAAACAGAAGGTATTCTAAGAGAGAATAAATATAGATCTAGAAAAAGATAGATTAGAATCTATAGAAGTAGTATATTAGAGTGTTTTATAGTCTATGTCCCTTATCTCTTTATACTTAGAGAGTAGTCTAAGAGGGGATAGAATAAAGTTAGATTAAGATAGAGAAAAAGTAGACAAGAACTCGTGTATATGCAATGCTTTAGAATATTATACAGTCTATCTATCCACACTTTTTACACCACAGCTCAACGCCTGCAAATGCCTATATCGTCTATGCTCTATCGTACAACAACTCCATGTACAAGCGCGTGTAGTTTTCAAGTCTAAATCAGCGCCTCGCCCCTAAACATGGCGTCCTTGACCTCCCTCACGACGTCGGCCCTGTCGCCTGCCCCGAGCAGCACGATGCCGCGGCCTCTGCGGCCCATTCTGCCGGTGCGGCCCAGACGGTGGATAAAGTCGATGGTGGTGTGGGGGACGTCGTACAGGATGACGTGGCGGACGGAGACGGTGTCGATGCCTCTGGAGCCGAGGTCGGTGGTGACGATGACTTTTGTGTTGGGGAGGGAGCGGGTGGGTTCAACGGGAGTGGTGGTGGTGTCGTCTTGTTGTTGTTGGGCGTCGAGGTGGGCCTGCTTGGCGAGGCCGAACGAGGGGCTCACGCTGCCGTCGGTGAAGCTGGCGAGGGTGCGGGCCTGGCGCACGGGGTCGGTGTCGCGGTGGAAGGCGAGGGCGTCGATGCCCTTTTTAGCGAGGTAGGCGGCGACGGTTTCCGTGTCGTCACGCTCGTTGACAAAGACTAGGATGCGCTTGGTGGCGATGTTTTCGGAGCCGGCGTCGTCGCTGTACTCGGAGGCCGACTTGCCAATCTGCCAGATGGTGTCTGCGCAGGCGAGCAGCTTGTTGCCGCGGTAGGGCTCCTTGTTGACGTCGACAACGCCGAGCTGGACGCGGCGCGGGATGGCGTGCAGGTTCGGGGTGACGAGGCGGGTCATGTCTGGGAAGCGGTCGGCGAGGTGCTTGTCGAGGTACTTTGGGATGGTGGCGGAGCAGAGGATGAGCTTCTTGAGGGACGGGGTGGCGCGGTCGAGGATCTCGGTGGTCGAGGGCTTGAAGCTGCGGTCGAAGAGCGAGTCGGCCTCGTCGCAGATGAGGTGGGTGACGCGGGCGAGGATGTTGGGGTTGGACTCTGCGATGCTGGCGAGGAGGGGCGGGGTGCTGATGACGACGTCGACGCCGTGCTCGTTGAAGAGGCGGTTGCGGATGACGGTTGCGCTCATCTTTGCGCTGATGGGCGCGGCGCGGAACTTGACTGTGTGCGAGAGGGATTTGGCAACGGCGCCGACCTGGGCGACGAGCTCGGCCGAGGGCACGAGGATGATGGCGCGCGGGCGGGCAGGGTCGACGGCCTTGTTGACGGCGGGCTCGGGGACGTCGAACATGTCGTTGCGCCTGGTCGAGGCATCGGCGGCGGCGGCGCCTTCAGCGGCGGCGGCTGCAGCGTCGTCGTCCTCGTTGTCCTGGGCCTCTTCGCGCTTGATGGCGTCGAGCGTGGGGAGCAGGTAGGCGAGCGTCTTGCCTGAGCCCGTCTCGGCGGCGAGGAGGAAGGCGTCGGGGCCAGCGACGGCCTTGGGGCCACTCCGCGAGCGCTTCTCCTTGCGCAGGCCGAGGAGGGCGGGGATGGCGACGGCCTGGGCGGGGGTGGGGTTGCGGTACTCGAGGTCGGGCAGGGCGTCCTTGATGGCGGCCTGGACCGTGTCGAGCAGGGGGAACTTGTCGAAGGCGTCGTACTGCTCGAGCTTGCCCTTGACGGCCTTGCGCGAGGCGTAGGGGATCTCGTGGAGCGAGCGCTGCATCTTGAGGGCGTGGAAGGCGTCTGGCTTGGAGCGCCGCTTGTCGCCGTCGCGGCCTCGGGGGTTCCTGGAGCTGTCTGCCTCTCTGCGGTCGCCCGCCCGGTCGCGCTCCCTCTCCAGCGTCGGCGGGGCGCGGGTGCGGTTCAAGAAGGCGTAGGGCTCGCGGGGCTTGCGCTTGGGCTGGCTGTCGGCGGGGCGGCTCACGGCGCCAGACAGCTGCAGCGTGTCGCGGCCATATGTGGGACGCTGGCGCGAGCGCTCTGCATCGTCGCCGTTGCGGTCGCGGCCTCTGGGGGCACCGAGGCGCGTGTTGAACGAGGCGGCGCCGTCGCGGGGCCGTGAGCGGTCGCGGTCGCGGTCGCGGTCGCGGTCTCTGGGCGGGGGCCGCGAACGGGGGGGCAGCGAGGCACCGCGGTCGCTGCGCTGACGGCGCTCGGTGCGCTCGCCCTGCAGCTGCGAGTAGAGGCGGGCGTGGAGGGTCGGCGGCGGCGGTGGGCGGGCGGTGCTGGACAGCGAGCGGGCCTCGCAGAAGACGCAGACGCGGGTGGCCTGGCGCAGCATGACGGCGCGGGTGGCTATGGCGGGTATGGCGGGCAGACGGCAGGCGGCAGACTGTCGCTTCTGTCGCAGGCAAGCACTGCAGTCAAGCACTGCAGTCGACGTTCGCCCGCTCTCACGTGCAGCGGGAACTTTTTTGGGGCGCGCGGGAACATCGCCCGTAACTAGCGCGCCTGCGAACGGTTGGGCAATCGGCGCCGTTCCCTCAGCAACGCCCTCCACAGCTGTTGACAAACCTGCCTTGATTGACCCCCGGCTGCCCACAGGCCTACAAGTGCCTCATCTCAGCGGCACAGCCCATCCTTTCCTCCTGTCCTCGTCCACAACAAAGCGCAAGCGCTGCATCTGCCTTCGCTTCTTTGTCTGCCCTCGCTGCTGCAGCGCCCATCCTTATCGATTGTTTGCCTACGCCGTCTTTGCTGCCTGCCTGCGCCCAACTGCACCCCGCCGCCTCGAGGGCGCTGCCATTCTTCGCAAACATTCCAGCGACGCACACCCAATCGTGCTGCACCCTGCACTCTGCACTTTGCACTCTGCCCACTGCACTGCACTGAACTGCACTGCACTACCCACTGCCAGCCATTCCCCTAGGAGCGCCCGCGAATCGCCATGTCGCGCAACGAAGCAGTAAGCCCGGACCCTCCCCTCCCCTCCCCTCCCCTGCCCTGCCCTCCCTTTGGCCCACGTCATTCCTAAACACGTGCAGGTGTCGCCGCTGCGCATAAACAAGACGCCGACTGCCTCGCCCGCAAAGGGCAGCAGCCGCCCGCTATCTGAAATTGGTTCTGGCGAGCGCAGGAGGAATTCTCCGAGCTTCGACCAGACAACAAAGGTACGCGTCTGCTGCGTCTTGCCCTGCGCCGTGCTTGCCTGCGCCGTGTTTACTTGCACTGTCTCGACTTGCACTGTCCTGACTTGCACCGTCTTGACCTGCGCCGTCTTCACTTTCGCCGTCTTCACTCGCACCGTGTCTGCCCACCTGCTGACCGTCTCCAGCGCATGTACCTGGGCAAGGAGTCCTCGCCATTTGGCTCGTCGCCTTTCCAAAACAGCCCGCGTCTCTTCTGGAAGGAGCAGACAACCTCCCCACGAGACCGTTTTGACAACTCCGAGAACAGCTTCAACGACGACACACAGCTACCACTCTCCCCCAAGCGCAACTCGATTGAGAACCTCAAAAAGCAGGCCCGTGTCAAGAACAGCGGCATCTTCGCAAAGGAGCAGATGCATACCTACGACCCCACATTAGTCCAGCCATTGGATCGACCGCTTGCTGCTGGGCGGCCGCTGAGCACCTCCATCCAGGGCAACGCCTATGGCGGTGCTGGCCTCAACGGTCTGCGCCAGCACGATCCTTCGCCAGCCAAGAGCCCCCACCGCCGCGGCGAAAGCATGAACAGCATCCCCGTCCTCAGCACCATCCAGACGTCGCCAGCAAAGCTGCCCACACAAGCTTCCTTCGCCTCGCCCTTTGCTTCACCCACAAGGGACCGTCCTTCCTCATCCGCGGGCCGCGCCTCCCCCACCAAGTCTTCTCTCGTCAACAACGGCCGCTTCAACTCGCCTCAGTACAACCCGGACTCGAGTGTCTTGTCGTCCGACGACGAGATGAAGCACCAGACGCCCCGCGCTCTGCGCAGACATGCTAAGAGTGTGACCTTCGACGCTGCTCCACCCACAGTCACAGAGTACGAGTTGGTCACACCCGATCCTTCGGCAGCATCCGGCTCGCGAGAGGGCAGCTATGAAGAGACGGATGACGAGGAAGAGGGTAGCTTCGATCAAGACGACAGCTTCGACGCGTCGCTCGAGGACACCGACAAGACACCCGTGGTTCTCCCAGAGGACTGGCGCCACGTGAGTCCAGACAATGCCAACACCTCGTTGACTGACCTCTACGACGACGTGTTCGAGGGCCGTGAGATGAGCCCCAACGCAACTGCCCAGCCCAACGGTACCACAAACGGCTCGCGGCACGGCTCACAACACTCCGAAGGCTCTCCTCGACCGCTCCCGCCTCTTCCTGGCATGGGTCTGAATCGACCAGGCTCAAGCAGCGGCGACACCTCACGGTCCCTGCCTCAGCTACCGCCTGCTTCTGGTTTCTCCAAGGCTGATCTTATGAGCCGGCGTGAGAGCTCCATGTCGCTGGAAGATAGGCTTCGGCTGATGAACTTCGACGCTGACCGCGACACATCAACCCCTACTCAGGAGAGCCACAACAGAACTGGCGGCGATGAAATGGCAGTCGACATTCACGACATTGAGGATGATTATGTGGATGAAGACGACGACGACATGTCGGTGTTGACTGCCGACAATGAGCAAGATCCCTCGATTCCTCGCATCTCCCGCGAGTCCATCTTGCGCAGAGTGAAGAGCCAGAACTTCAACGACCGAGAGGACAGCTACGCTTACAATGCCGAGTCGAGCCCCGAGCGCAGCTACGCCCATCTCGCTGATCTAGATCCTGACGTGCCGATCCCTTCTCGCGAGTGTTCGTCCAACTTTGATGAAACTGCTCATCAGCTCCAGACAGTCCACGAGTCAGAAGCCGACAGCGTCTTGGATGCTTACCGTGATGTAGACGGCTCTGCCATTTCACAGCAGCTTGATGACCCTGAGGATCCATACGGTGGCGACGACTTTGAACGTGAAGGCTCTGACAGCTCCGTCATTCGTCATCCCGTTAGAGACGAGAGCGATGAAGTGGAGGATGATGTCAGCATCAGCCAATACTCATCACAGCCAGACGAGGCTACCTACAAGGAGACGCAGCCTGAGGCGCATCCTGAGGAGCAGCCCACTTCGCAAAGCACCATTGATAGCTCTGGACCACCGACCCCCACTGTCGTTGCCGCCGAGTCTCCATCCGCTGCCGAGAAGAAGGCCCGTCAGGACGAAGTCTTTGCCAATTTCGACCGAGAGCAGTCGATGGACCTCAGTCTCGACCCGCTCAAGGCCTCCTTCGCAACGGCACCGAGCCCCCTCGACACCGCCCCTAAGATGGAGGCCATGCGTGACTTTCTTCAACGCCCTGGCACGCCTGATGCCACCGAAGGCACTGATGAGGAAGAGGACTATGTTGGCAGCCCTGAGTCTGCGGTTCGACACCCAGTCGTCATTTCGCCTCCCGAAATTGACTCTGACCAAGAGGTGCCTCAGCGCGAGGCCACTATCCGCGGCACTGGTGAGCACAAGCTAAGGACTCGTCCCTCGCTCATTCCCGGTGAGATTGACATGGCTGCCACACGCCGACAGGTCAGCGGTACCTACGCTCCTCCCGTTCCTGAGAGGAGCCCCAAGCGCCAGTCTCTCAACTTCGAGATTGGCCATGTTGACGATGATTGTTCTCAGCTCAGCCCTGCCAGCAAGGAAAGGCGTATGCTCGACCTCGATCTGGGTGACGAGGAGGACGATCTCAGCTTTGGCCTGGACAACGAGTTCGACAAGATCATTGAATCTCAAAAGGTAGACCTCATTTTTCCTTTACCCGACTTTGCTCAATTCCCAACATCAGTGGCAGCGCGACCGCCTGCGGCCACTCACATGTCTGGTGAAGGGTTTTATTACAGATACAGTCCCGCTAATACGCCCGAACAGAAGGGATACCTTATGCGCGAAAACACAAAGGTAGTTGTTGCCAGCAGCCGCCAGTTCAGTGATGAAGCGCGCCTGGCTGAAACACCTGCTGCTACTGATCCCTCCACTGGCCAGAAGCTCGCTCAGGCACCAGCCCGCAAAGTCAGCGGAAACAAGCAGGCTTGGACGACGGAGCCATGGAACGGTAAATCCCGCCGCAAGAGTCTTCGCACAGCATCGGGAGCTCGCAAGGCCCGTACGTCTGGTGTTGCGCCTCCTCTTCCAGGCCAAGAGTCTGCAGTGGCTGCTGGTTTGGATGCTGTCACCGAGCAAGGCGATGATGATGAGTTCGAGGATGGTGAGGAGCGTGGCCGTGTGTTCGTCAAGGTGGTTGGTGTCAAGGACCTCGACCTGCCCTTGCCAAAGAGTAAGTGTACCTACCAACACCACCGCGAATGCAGCGCTAACATTGTCTGCAGCTGAACGCACCTGGTTCCAACTGACGCTTGATAACGGCCTGCACTGTGTCACCACATCATGGCTAGAACTTGGACACTCTGCGCCCATTGGACAGGAGTTCGAGCTTGTCGTTCTCGACGATCTCGAGTTCCAGCTTACTCTCCAAACCAAGCTTGAGCCTCCAGCGCGTCAACCTGAAGTATTCACAGCCCCGCCTCCAAAGGCTGTCATCAAAAAGACATCCGGCTCTACGTTCCGCAACCTTCTGTCATCCCCCAAGAAGCGCAAGGAGCAGGAGCGACGCATCCAAGAGGAGGCCGACCGCGCTGCGCTTCAGCAGCAACAGGAAGCTCAGGCTGCGGCTAAGCGCAACCAGAAGGCGACTGCTTGGGACCTTCTGCACGACCTGGTCGGCCAGGATGGATCGTTCGCACGTGCTTACGTCTGCCTCGGCAACTACGAGAATCAGGCCTACGGACGTCCACTGACTGTCGACATCCCCTGCTTCAATGAGTGGGCTGTCGACGACAGCGGTGTCAGCAGTGTCAAGAGCAAGCGCGGAGGTGTTGTCCGGCGACCGCCTTACAGGGTCGGCAAGCTTACCGTCCAGCTCCTCTACGTCCCCAAGCCAAAGAATGCGACCGACGACGACATGCCAAAGAGTCTGAACGCCTGCATCCGCGAGCTCAAGGAGGCTGAAGAGGTCAAGGACAAGACCTACGAAGGCCACCTCAGCCAGCAAGGTGGTGACTGCCCGTATTGGCGTCGTCGCTTCTTCCGCCTCGACGGCACGAAGCTGACAGCGTTCCACGAGACCACACGACAGCCACGTGCGACTATCAACCTCGCAAAGGCCACGAAGCTGCTGGACGACAAGAGTGCGCTCAAGCAGGCACCTTCGACCAAGTCGGGCGGCCGTCGCAAGTCTGCGTTCGCTGAAGACGAAGAGGGCTACATGTTTGTCGAGGAGGGTTTCCGCATCCGCTTTGCCAATGGCGAGGTCATTGACTTCTACGCCGACAGTCGTGAGCAGAAGGAGGGCTGGATGAAGGTCCTATCTGAGTGCGTTGGCAAAGACATCGCCTCAGGCAAGGCCTGGACTCATATGGTGCTCGAGAAGGAGCGCAAGGACAAGGCACAGAAACCCAAGTCGCAGAGCGGAGCTCCCACGCCCAGTGCCAACCGCCGGCCCTCTCACACCCGCACGCAATCTCATGAGGTGTACAGCAAGTCGACTCCGTCAAGCCCCGCCAAGCCAGCGCACGCACGAACACAGTCGTTTGCGCCGACGCCACCACCCAAGGAGCGCGATCCTCGCATGGCGCCTGCGCCTGCACCGCGCCCACGGCCGCAGACACAGGTGCAGCCCAACACGGGTAGCAACAGCCGCCGGGACCAGGTTCGATCGATGATCTTCTAAGCACATCCTCTGCACATCGATACCCATCGCTACGCCCTCCTCTTGGATATTCACTTACATGCTTCTTCGCTTCTGCGTAGGTACTACAAAGACTAAGATTGCGGTTCTTGCGTCGACGACGCCGCCGAAGTGCTGGGCACTCGGCCGATCGAGCATTTCTTGGAGACTCGACTTTGCAGACATCTGGATCGACGCTTGTATAAAGCTTTGGCTCCACGCCTGCCTCTTGGTCCGAGTCAATTTCTTTAGATCACAACCAGTAGGCAGGACCGTTATAGCCCCGAGGACGCGGCGAGGGATTAATTTTCTTTCTTACCTGTTATTATTTGCACACCTCTCGTACTGTCACATGTTTGGGCGGGCTTTGTATTGTTTGGCGTTCTTGGGTGTTGAAGGATAAGGGTAATGCATTAGCGATGTCCATGTCACGAGGCTTCGGTTTAATGACTGCAGACGATGGAACGAGTCTGAGGGAGGAAATACACACGAGTTCGCACATATTCTGTCTGTTGAGACTGTGATGTACATGACCTGTTGAGTAAGGATGTTCTTAACGTTACAACACAGCACAGTCTGTGAGTGAGTGAGTGAGTGAGTGGTACAACCGCATTACTATTCTTCTTCTTCTCCCTCTTCCTCTTCTCCTCCACGACGAAGCAAATAACTAGACGTATAGAGAGACAAGTACCCACCCGCACATTTTCATCGGCTGTGTAGCACACTCACACTGAACCTAATCTTCCAATTTCCTTTACTCCCACTCTCTAGGGAGTCATTTGTGTGTTTGTGTGTTCGCTACAATTCGAGTGCGAGTAGAGAAATAGGGAACCCAGTAACATTCCGCCAAGAAATAGAAGACAACTGGTCGAAATTCATCTCTAGAAACCGAAGACTATAGCACCTTCCAACACGCTCAATCCCAAAAAATGCACTTGTCTTCTGTACTTCCATCTCCGCTTCTACATCTACATCTACGTCTTTTCTCCACCTCCTCCACCACCTCCTCCTCCTCCTCCTCCTCTTCCCCCCGCACGCGCAGAATGCTCCCCCGATTAGGTACAACCTCCCTGCGACGTACACGCTCTTTTGCCCGCACACTAACACGCGGGACTGCAGATCTGTGCATGCCGCCGGGGATACCGCCGTTTGGGGACGCCAGGAATGCGGAGACGGAGGGGTAGGTTGCAGGGGTGTGGAGGACAGGGGGGGTAGGGGGGGGGTTTTTGTGGGAATTGGGGGTTCAGCGGAGATGGGGAGAGGTGTGTGTGTGAGGCTGGAGATGGGGGGTTTTTTTATGCGGAGACTGGAGGGGGAAGCTGGGGGAGAGGAAAGGGGGATGGGTGGTGGAGATGTTGTGGTGGGGCGAGAAGGCGGGGGGTTGAGGGGTGGGAGTGAGACCGAGAGCGAGACCGAAAGAGTAACGCGATTTACTACTACACCACGACGCGACCCACCAGCACCATATCCTACGCCAACCTCTTCGAAACCCCGTCTCCAACCCCGCCAGACTCCCAGAGCAAGAGTGAAAAACAACCCCACGGAAACAGAAACAGCTATGATCTTTGCTACTCCAAGCACTGCACACCCAGACCCCCCGACCATACGGCCAGGACACTCCTACCCCATCCCCCAGCGTAGCAACACCAGAAGCGAAACAACAAGAAACTAACAAGGGAAAGCAAGCGCGTCTTAATAACAGCCACGGAGATAAGAGCCAGAGCCAGAGTATCAACGACAAGAGACCACGCAAACACACACACACTTACACTTACACCTCCAATGCCGTACAAACACCACAGTCGCGATCCACACACCCCAACGTCCATCCTACCCTGCCCTTGCCCTGCCCTGTTCTGCCCCGGTACCTTCCAACTTTCCAACACCGCACACAGCATCCTCCTCGCCTGCCAACCTGCAGCCCTCCACTCCACTCGCTGACGTCAAACCCCCGTCACACAGATCCCCGTCACAGACCCCTGGGCTATACTACACTTTCCTCCCACGGAATATATACCGGCTACTTGCTGCACAGCCAGCGAACGAGACCAATGCGTCGTCGGCATGGTGTAATGTACTAACCTCTTCTTTTTTTTTCTTCATCCGGGATGCTGCTTTTTTTGCACGCGGGCGGTGGGTACCGCTGCGCGAGGGTGAGTTGCGAGGGTGAGTTGCGAGGGTGGATGCAGGCAGGTACAATAGGCTGTGGGCTGTGGGCTGCTCCGCGGAGGTTGAGTCTGGCTGTTTGAGCTAGGGGCGCTTACTCAGCGGAGCAGCTGGCCGAGGGGGGCATGCGCGGGGGTGTCAGGCCATGTGTGTGCAAGTCTGGTTTTCGTGGTGTTGGTCTGCCCCATGCGTTTAGGTTTCGGGTGACAAATTGCTGCGGAGTAGGTTTTCAAGACATCACCAATGATATTGCACACAACTATGCGGGTATGAATGGGATTCGTAATCGAAATACTGCTATCTCGAGGTTTGTGGTCGTAAGGCTCGGCTGATGAAGCCGGCAGGAATGCTAAGGAAGAAAAGTGACGGCCGTAAACGCCGTTCAGTGGTGTATCTTGGGCAGGAGTGGAGTTTCTGGTGCAGTCCAGGGACGCTCTGTACCCTGGAAATTAGAGCAATCAAGTCCATCTGCGCGCAAACACACTATTCCTTGGTAGATACCGGGCCCAACTCCTCGCTGTAGGAAACAGATACCCTAGGGGGAATAGAGAGAAAAGAACAAGGTCGTGTCAATTTGATGGTAAAAGGAAAAACAACCCATGCCTCCATTGCGGAGAGCCTGACAATCTCAGTGAACTGCTCCGAACGGCGAGGCGATGGGGAACCCACCTCACTAGCGACTATGGGGCAGTCCAGCCCATGCCGTTGGAGGTGACACCATTGGCCTCCGCGAGCCGCTTGCCGTGCTCGCTGAGCTTGAGGATGGTGCACTTGGTCTCGCTCCACCAGCCCTCAAAGGATTGCACTTCTTCAGCAGCGACGGCACCGGTGCGCTTGGCCTCGTACCACTCGGTGTCGACCTTGTGGCCGGCGTGACGAAGACGGGGCAGGGCTTCTGTGCGCAGGTAGGAGAGCTCAGAGGCGTACTTTGCGTCCCGGGGCTCCAGAGGGGTGGAGAATGAGCGCTCACGTGTCACGCTGCGCTTGGTCTCGAGTTCTGGGGGCCCAAGCGAGATGGGGGCTGGGTTGGTCGCAGACTGAGATAGTGAGAAGGTAGAGGGGACAGGAGAGACGGAGCCAGAGTCGGAAGCTGGGGTTCCGCTAAAGGCAGGTGATGAGATGTCGGACATGAAGACACTGCTGGCATTGCTGGCAGTTCGGAACTTCTGTGGACGAAGCTCGTCAAGGTCGACCAAGATCTCCTCTTCTGGAGTCTTCTGGTCAGTGCGGGAACCATCGTTGACCCCACTGTACTCGTGTAGTCGTTCGAAGCCTGAAGTGGGTTAGTCTGATATGCACAACATGCGTTTTGGACATGGGTGGATATCGCGCATCAGTGCGGCCAATGGCGCAACGCGTCGATAGTAGTACCAAAATAGTAAATCACATACCAGTTAAGGCTGACGCGCCAGCATGCTGAACCGAGGCCAGACATTTCTGTACGGAGCTGGGCAGGCGGTCCCAGGTGGATTGGGGACAGTACCAAGTTTTGAGGTGAGATGGGTTGTAGGCGAAAGCATCGCCGTCCTTGGGACATGCGGTCCGCGGCGAGTCTACGTAGGAGCTCGTCCGGGACAAGGATGAGGCAAAACTCCGGCGGGTTGAGCTCCGGCGACTGTGAGGGCGAGTTGCCCTGGGTTCATGAAGGTGGGCGGCAGGGGCAATGTTAGCCATGGCGGGAGGTGAGGAGTGAGCAGCCTAGACGAGGGCAAGAACTAGTGAGCGTGGGCGAGCTCTAGTAGGGCGTGGTGGTGAGCGTTAAGCTAGTGCACCGGCCGTAATTGCTGTCAGAGCCGGAGGAGGGTGAGGTGTTTATTTGTAGGCGCAAGGGCGGAAATTTCGAGATAAAGTATGAGGGAGGGGTGGGCGGAGCCCTGTAAGGTGAGGGATCGCGGCTGTAGTGTCAATCGAGACTCGGAGCGCGGGATTGTGAGTAAAAAGGAATGTGGAGGTCGGGGTTGTGGGTAAGGTCCACTCTTTGATGGGATGGCAATTCTCGAGATTTCCATGTGACGTAGCAATGAAAGAGGAAGCGACGGTGAATAACTTGAGTGCAAGATGCACGGCTGAAGGTGGCGGTGCCGCCAAGCGGGAAGGGCCGACCTATCGAAGGTGACCGAAGGAGCAGATCAGGCCCCAGGATCGTTCCGTGTGCGGCCACCAGGCGCGTCGAACGAGCAGTTGAGGCGGAACGTCGAGGTCAAAGGTGCAGGGGTGGCAGCCCAATTCTCTGGCCCTGACGCCCAGCTCTGCGCGTGCTGCGGCACCTAGGACGGTATGCGACTGCAAGCGTGCCCCAAACCAGGTAGCGCGACGGGCTCTGCTTATGCAGGCGCAGCGATGAGTGGTTTGGATGCCTGCGACGCTGGCTGTGCGCGGACTGGCACACACTGGGAGATTGGTGTTTGGCACGGCACAACGCTACGTCGAGAAAGGGAAGCTCGGAGCAGGCCGGGTGAGGCGTCAACAGCGCGGTTCTGAGTGGCGGTTGGGATGCCGAACGCAGCACACGCAGTCCGGAAAATGGTGCCGATACCAAGCTTTGCTGTGCACCACCTGGGGCCCTGGAGCCCGTCAGTGTGAGCCGCCAGCACGCCGCAAGATGGTATTACCATGTACATGCAGAGACATGCATGCCGTCGGGTGCTGATGCGTTTCGAAATGCTTTGCTTTGATAGAGGCCGAGATGCATCGTGTGACAGTTTCAAGCAGTCGGCCGCGCCATCCGTCATATACGTGCCACAAGCACGTAGCTGGGACGTGCGAGACAGACCAGCCGTTCGCCTACAAAGCAAGGTATGTGGTCCCCCTGGCGGCCGGTGCCTGCAACACAAGCGATGCTGCTGCACGACGATAGGTGACGCGCAGCTGGAAGACTATAGTAGAGTTTCCACTCTCTGGTTCGGCCGTCCCGTCTCGACCATTTCCCCGCATCCCAACGTTTTGGGCACCATACTTTGATTGCTGCTTGCGTCTGCGTTGCGTCAAATCTACACAAGAGGGTCAGCAGAGGGCTAGCAGAGGGCTAGTAGAGGGCCAGCAGAGGGCCAGCACAAGGGCTGGACTGCGGTGGTGTGCCTGAAAGAGGCTGCTACACCTGCTACACGAGCGCCGTGGGCAAACAAAGGTGAACACGTTGTCTTGATTGTGCTGCAGCTGGCTAGTAGGGCAAGTCCAAACCTGTCTCCGCGCAGCCTCCCACACAGCAGCGGTTCAGCATCAATCAACTGTTGGGCATCGACGTGGCCAGGGTCTAAGCCACGCTCCTGTATGGCGCTGTCAAGTGCACCCTTCCCAACGCCCTGCATTCGTTGCACATGCCATTCATGTCACCCTCCGTGCTATTTACGTAGTCCCACACTGCACTCTTGTGCACGCCTACTCGAGTCTGTTTGCAACAAGTCAGCGCCGAGTTGTTGGTGGGCCAGTGCCATGCAAACCTCTGGATCAAGTGCAACCCCGATGCAGTCTCGACAACCTTGCTCACTTGTCCCTTCTCCAGCGCAAAGGACGCCTCTTCAAACTCCTTCTGCATATCGCCGCGGCCGAAGAAGCCCCTGTTACGTGTCAGCAGTCACCCATTGCGCCAGGTCGCGTGGCACGTACAGGTCGCCGCCCTTCCGTGCACTGCTGCAATCCGATTCGGTTGTCGCGAGCTCCGAGAGCGACTTGGGCTCGGCGCCGTTATCAGATGCGGTGCCCTCGTATGCCTGGATCTGAGCCTCGTAGCCCTCGATCAGCGCGCGCGCCTCCTCCTTGGACCGGGTGATGTTGGGTTCTCTCCAGCTGGCCGGGCGCCTGCTGTCCCTGTGCTTGACGAGGAGATGTGCTGCGCGGATCTTGTCGCCCGAGTTTGCGTAGTTGGCGGGCGCAACCCCCTTGGAGCTGTGGTGGGCCGCCATGTATTGCTTCAGCTTCTCAGGGTCGGTGCCCGCGGGGGGCTCCCATCGCGAGTCCTTGGTCGCGGCGTGGAAGTAGTACGGCAGGTTCTTGCTGTTGGAGCGGCGAATCTCCCAGCCCTCGGGCAGTCCGGTCTCGCTCGACGACTGCGCAGCGCATTAGTCGCACGGTCAACAAGTGGAGCGTGAAGCTGGAAGCGTGAAGCGTGAAGCTGGAAGCGGGAAGCTGGAGGCTTGAAGCTTGGGGGCGTGCCCGCAGCGCTGCAGCTTACCATGGTTGCAATTGGCGATTCGGTAGACTTGTTAGGCAAACGACAAAGCAGCACGCACAGCAGAGCGGGGCAGAGGCAAGTTGCAGTGAGAGCGGAGTGGGCGCGAGGTTGCACCGTCGTCTAATGTCTAGTGTCTCGACAGTGGGATCGGCGCTCAGGGCTTGGGGCGGGGAAGGATTGCGGCCGGCCGCCAAGCCAGCTGCTGGTTGCTGCGTAACCACCGGCCCGCCGTTCTCTCGCAGGCACCATCAGCTCTGACTGTGACTGGACACGACGCGCCACTTGCACTCGCCCACGACAACTCCCACTTACCCTTTCGCACGCAAGAACTCGACACTGCACATTACTGCACATTGCACACCTGCCCTGCGCCACACCACGCCACGCCTCTTGCCAAATCGCCCTCTGCAAACCACCCTCTGCAAACCACCCTCTGCAAATATCGCCGCCATGTCGTCCCCGCCGGCAGACTACGAGAGCAAAGACACGCAGGACCCCAATAAGCAGATCCTCTTCCGTTTCTGCCTCGACTGGTAAGTCTTGCACTGCGCTGCCTGCCCTTCTTTGGGCCGCCAGAAACTGACCCTTACAGCTCGAACCTCCTTTTCCCCCGCGAAGACAAGGCCGAGAACAAGCTGCTATTCGCCTGCAGAACATGCGCCTTCACCGAAGAGGCGCCCTCGTCGTGCGTCATGAGGCACGAAATTGCATCCACGGTTGGAGCCACCGCTGGTGTCACAGCAGAGGTCGCGCAAGATCCTACGGTTGGTCCCTCCGACCCCTCTTCCCACCTCTCTGCTCCCCTCGACAAAGAAAAAGAGATTACATGCTGCACCATGTGCGGGCAAGACATCATGTGCAACGTGTGCGGCGACGACTGGGCCCCAGGCTTTATGCTCGAGGCCGAGGACGAGCCGGCGCACGTTGAGCCGCAGTTTTACATGGACCATGATTTCCAAGTCTACGACGATGACTTTTTTGACGACGAGGACATGGAGGATGTCCTGTCATGGCCTTGAGCACACCCTTCTGTTGCTTGCCTGATTCTTTCGAACCTGCTGGCTAACAGTTGCGGCCAGCTACCGCGCATCCAGAAGCAGTGCTCCTGCGGCGAGAACGAGGCTGTCTTCTTCCAGTCGCAACAGCGAACCGCAGACACGGGCATGGTAAGGACAACCTTCACTCTCTGTGACGCGTCTAACACTGTCAGGCCCTCTATTACGTTTGCTGCGGCTGTGGTAAAGTCACGCAGCCCTCATGAGCAATGCATCATATGATTAGGCATTTGGCCGGCGTTTGAACTTTTTACATACGGCGTGGAGTCCTGGAAAAACTAGTCTTCTGATACCCATGGGTATTGATACAATGGCATACACATATTCTACAGTGGCCTTGCGCTCCGTATACTCCTGAAAATGCAACCCTTGTTCCCGTACTTTGGCCCTTGTCCACCACCTCTTAGACGTGCATGGGCGCCAGTGACAAGATCTTCGACCACTGCTTCTGCCTCAGCTCGGCCGCCACAACGCCGCTGACTCTCGACCCAATGGGCTCGCCAGCCTTGTTGATGAGCACGCAGGCGTTGTCGTCGAACTTGACCACGCTGCCGTCCGGGCGCTGCCACTTCTTCGCTGTGCGCACGACGACTGCGTGACGAACGTCTCCTCTCCGTACTTTGTTTGCAGCGCTGACCGACACGCTGTTGCCCGTCTCTGGGCCAAAGTTGCGCTGCTTCTTCACGACTACGACGATGCGGTCGCCTAGATTATGTTAGCCCACCCGCTTCCCCTCGTGTGACTGGCATTCACATACCAACTTTCGCCGGGCGCTTCGATCGCAGGACATTGACGCACTCGACGATGGCGGCGCCCGAGTTGTCGATGCAGTTGACGAGGGTCTAGAAGCGGCGCATCAGTTGCTGTTGCTGTTGCTGTTGCTGTCGCTGCGGGCCGTGTCGTCGTACCTTGAGCTGGATCATCGTGAATGACGGGTGTGTGCTCGTCCAACAATCCTCAGGGCGTCAATTGCGTGGTCGTGTGGCGATTGCGGGTGTTTGCCGTGGCTTGCTGCTGCGGGCGCAGACGCAACTTTCCTTCAGGTGTCGTCGGCCGCCCGGCGTTTGCCGCAGACGTTAGCGCTCGCTTGCCTACGCTTCCATGCACCGACCGACATGGCCCCTTGCCGTGCAGCCCCGGCCCCGACTCAGCCCAGCCTTGTTCTGCGCTGAGCGTCGTGCGCTATTCCGGTCTTCGCTGCCTTTGTGCGGCGCCGCTCCTTCCCTCCTGTCCGTCGTGCGTTTGTGTAGGCAGTGTTGCTATTGTCCTTCATTCTGGCGCCTATTGTCCTTGTCGCCGTCACTCCTTCGGGTCCTTCGAGGTGAAACTGGCCTTTTGGCTGCTATACGTCACCCCAACCACCCCTTTCGGTGTCTTCACCTCTTGTCAGCTTGCGGCGCGCTCAGCTTTGCGACACACGCACCGTCTTGTTACTACGACGTTTTGCGCACCATGCCACGCCAAGTTGGAGGTGTTCGGGGCGGACTAACGTTGGAGAAACTTGCATCCTACGACGACGTGATCACGGATGCGCTGGTTGACAAGGTGAGTCGCAACTCGGCGGAAGCGCGGCAGTTCGGTCGCATGGTGCTGCCAAAGCAATTGGGCTGAGATGGGCTCATTAGGTTTACTACTGGACCACTATTCGCAAGAACCATGGCGGACGCTTCGCTGCGTCTCGAGGCATGCACGAAGAGGACATAGCCGACCGCATCCGAAAACATGCCATTTGGGACAAGGACCCCGCTGAGGCAGTGTGCGAATTACTCAAGCTGCCCGGATTGCGCAAGTATGTGGCCAATATGAAGGAAGAGAAAGACCAAGAGCAGTTCAAGCGACACCTCAAGAGATATGTCAACATATACGTGCCGGATTGTCCGTTTGAAGTCACCACCACCAACCGCTACATGATCACCGAACACGAGGCATCGATCACGGCGCGAAGGGACATCAATCCACGCGAGGAGATCAAGTATCTGACAGGGGTGCAAGTCGCCATGACCGAAGAGCAGGAGCAGAAGCTGGAACTGGCGCGCAAAGACTTCAGCCTCGTCATCTCTAGCAGGAAGAAGACGCGATCGTTGTTTCTGGGACCTGCACGCTTCGCCAACCACGACTGCGACGCGAATGCGCGACTATCGACCAAGGGCTACGACGGAATGCAAATTGTCGCAGCGAAGCCAATCGCAGCAGGTGACGAGATTACAGTGTCCTACGGTGAAGATTACTTCGGTGAGAACAACGAGGAATGTCTGTGCAAGACGTGCGAGGAACGAGGGGTTAATGGCTGGGCGCCAATGAGGCGGATCGAAGAGAGTGAAGATGAAGAAGAAGAGGAAGAGGAGGAGGACAATGCACAGGAGCGAGGTACAAAGCGCAAATCAGAATCAATCGAGCCCACTCCACGGAAGAAGGGTCGATTCATGAAGAGATCACCCCCAACCCAACAACAGGCTTCAGAACACCTGCGCGAGGCGACTCTCAGGAAGGCGCATAGCACATCGTCTTTACCTGTCAGCAGCATCGAGGTTTTGGAAACCACGTCTCCCACCAAAGCGCGCGACATACGCAATCTGCAGCGCGACGGTCTTCTTACACCGCTCACCATGAGCATGGATGAAAGCAGCTCATCACGCGACACAAGCCCACAGTCGCTAGCGCAATCACCAAAGTCCGCGCACTCCACCGACGCAACATCGATCGACGACGAGCAATCTTCAGAAACTCTGCCCAAGATCAAGATCGAGGCCGAGATTCTGCACGAGAACCCTACTCTAGGCGTGGCTCCGCTCATAACGCAAACCACAACAACAACGGTAAACGCCCCGTTGCCCTCCCTTCTTTTTCCCGACGAAGACAGCACGTCAGATCTCAGCGAACTGTCAGACAGCCTAGAGTTTGACAGCGAGCATGAGCAGATTGTCAAGCGCAAATACCGCCCAACATCACGCACAACACGTTCAAAATCTAACAACGACCACCAGGCCCGCATCGGTACGCCTATCGAACTTACTGCAGAAGACGTTCCCGAGGGTTGGATCAAGAACAAGCGGAGGCCCGGCGACTACATGACAAGCAGCGCGTGTCTCTCCGCAAAGTACAGCAAATGGGTGGAATGCCAGACGTGCGACGAAATGTTCGTTCAAGCAGACGCCTACAACACGCGCAAGGAGTGTCCACGATGCGAACGCCATTCGAAGTTGTATGGGTTTAGGTGGCCGAAGACAGAGAAGGAGGGAAAGCACGACAAGGAAGAGCGCATCCTCGATCATCGCACTGTCAATCGCTTCGTTGATCCCGACGAAGAGCGCGAATTGAAGCACAACAAAACGAAGAAGTTGCTCAAGAACAGTATCTTGGAGCGCTACTCGACTCCCCGAAGTGAGCGAAGCAGCCTGAGTACGAGCATAGACGTGGATACACCACCAAAGAGGAGGAGAAAGGCGACTAGGAAGACAATGTAGAGCACTCGTCCTTTAACATTGATGATCAGACGGCGAGACGAACACGGCGCTGCGAAGAAGCACTTTTTAATTGAAGCAAGCAAACGGCGTACGACACGGGCATGATGTAGCATTTCAAGGCGGCGCAAGGAGTATTCTATCTACACATTATATTGATTGGGTTGCGCTTTGGGCGCAGTTATCATCATTAACATATGGTATAGAAGATTTCAGGATGCGAATCAGGCTCTATCATTGTACAGTAATATTCAAGCACGAGTAATTTCAAACTAGACCACCGTTCGCGCTGACCGACCATACAATCGCGAATACGAGTTCCCCGGATTTCTTGGCACACACTCCCGCGGACTTCACGTCATCACTCACGGCTGCCTACCGAACCACTTCACTCCCTCACCACCACTACCCACCACAATGCACCGCATACGCCCACGAGCCTTTCCACGCACCTTCTTCCGCCCCAAACAAACCGCCTACAACCATGCGCCCTTCCGCACTTACCAGAAAATCCCCTTCGGCCGCGGCGGCCCGCAATACCAACGCTTCTCCGCACGCTCAGGCATGTCCTCCTTCTTCACCAACTGGGCAGCGCGCCCAACCTTCTACCGCGACGTGGGCATCATAAGCGCAGGCGGTGCAGGCGTGTACGTGCTCAATCTCGAAACGGTCCCCGTCTCTGGCAGACGGCGCTTCAACTTCATCCCCGCCAAGATGGAGGAAGCGCTGGGCGAGAGCACAGTCGCGGAGATCAAGCAGCAGTACGCGGGACGCTTTCTGGACGATAGCGATCCGCGCAGTCGGCTGGTCAAGCGGGTTCTGGAGAGGTTGTTGCCGTTTGCGTTTCGTGAGGGGGAGGGACTGAGCGAGATGGCGTGGGAGGTGCATGTCATTGATAGCCCGGAGATGAATGCGTTTGTAGTGCCTGGGGGGAAGGTTTTTGTTTTCACGGGGATTTTGCCGCATTGTAAGGACGAGGACGGGATTGCGGCTGTGTTGGGGCATGAGATTGCGCATGTGGTTGCGCATCATACGGCGTGAGTTGCTCTTTGCTGTGACCATGTCGGGAACGGCAAGCTAATGTTCTTCACAGTGAACGCATGTCCCAAGCGCCTTTGATGCTCATCCCCATTCTTGCCTCGCTCGCCTTCGATGTCTCATTCTACAGCGCAAACATGATCCTGCAGCTCTTCCTCTCCATGCCTGCTTCGCGCAAACACGAAGCAGAGGCAGACTACATCGGCTTGCTAATGGCGGCGCAAGCCTGCTACCGCCCGGAAGCCGCAATGGAGTTTTGGGCCCGCATGGAGAAGAGCGGACAGGGGGCTCCGCCGCAGATTCTTAGCACACATCCGAGTAATCACAACCGCGAGGAGAAAATCAGGGAATGGTTGCCGAAAGCGAGGGAGGTTGCCGAAGGGAGTGAGTGTGCGGGGACGGGGCAGTATCTTGAAGAGTTCCGGGGAAAGATGGGAGGGTTTGGAGGTGGTGCGTTGAGAGGATGGTGAAGTTGCATAGCTAGAAGAATATGCGTGGAATGGTGGTGGGGGATCACTGATCAGAAGAGTAGTTCTGAGGATTTGTACGAGTAGTCCATGTACAAGGTATTCCGCTAAGTTTTCAAAGATACCCAAGAATTAACTAAGTTTTGGTAGGGCCTATGTGCTCTGGCAAGATAAAATATGATACAGCAGCCTGTCTACACTACAGGCCTGGATTGGCTCCACCGTTGCTCCCCTGTTCGTGGCCAAGACACTACTGGAACGCCACACTGTGCGAGTTGCTGCATAAGAATCAGGTTGTTGGTCAAAAGCAGGATACAGAGAGGTATTGCACAGCATACATATCCTCAGCAACGTGCCAGTATTCTATTGCACGGTCACAGGGACATCAATACGAAAGCACGTGTGCCACAGTAGTTACCAGATGAGGCTGCGGCTGCATCCTCCGGCTAACCGGCTTCGCTAGACGCCGTGCAACAACAAAATCGCGATAAGTATATCGAATTTCAGGCACCCCGTCCCCCAAACGGGACGCAAGCGAGATGGCCAGACAGTCTCTTGACTTGGCGACGGGGTGCGGCAGTCGCTCAACCCTGCAATCTAGACGCTTTACAATGTTGCGATGCCCTCGGTTTGTGAACGCCGCTCCCTGCTCGGTAGGCGCCCGTCAAGATGAACGTCAACGACACCACGCGCCATGTTCAGCCCTATCCAAGCCCTGTGAATAAAACGAAACCGGTACTGCGTGCGCACAAGCGCGCGTTCTTGCTGCTCTTCTTCTACGTCCCGCTTGTGGTCGTACCATGGATCATCACTTTGGTTATGGTGTATCGGCCGTTGACAAGGCCGTCGTGGATACATGCCTCGGGCTTTTGGCAGAAGGACTACAAAATCATGAAGGGATGGGCGACGGCGATACCTATCATGAACGCATGTGCGGCGGTCATCGCTATCAGTGTCACGTCGGCGGTTGTTGCGCAAGCGGCGGTGGTGTTCGCCCAGAGGAGGCATACGGGACAGCACTTGAGTGTGAGGCATCTGTTCAGCCTTGCGGACCGGGTGTGGTGTGATCTTGGAGCCTTGCCTCATACGGTTGCGAAAGCGAACGCCGCGTTCAAATGCTTTGTGCTTGGGGCTACAGCTGTGGTGATCCTTGGTCAGTACGATTGGACATGATTCGATTTGCGCGAGCTAACGGGGTAGGCGCCGTGCAGTACCCGCTGATCCAGATCTTCGTGTCGTGGAAAGAGAGCAGCATTCCTAATTGTTCAAGTACGGGATACATCCAGGAACTCGGATACGGCAACTTTCGTTGCGATGCCAGGGCCGAGATGTTGCGCGGCGGTAACTACCACCAGCTCGGGATAGATCTGGAGCCCGCACAGTTGGCACTCGTGCCCGCGTCCAGCATCATGCCGCGTATCAAGACTGAATTGTCCCAGTACAAATCACAGACAACCTTGCAGCATCTGTGGCAGGAGAGATCCGAAGCTCGTGGCCGGCCTGCAGCGAATATGCAGAATCTTGCCGAAGCAGGGTTCGTAACTGTCCTTCCTGCTGATTCTACGACCGGCGTTCTGCGTCAACACCTTATGCGCATGAATTCGAACGTCACGTGTACGAACCTTACACTTTCCGAGTTCCCTTCCACCTGCACAGGCACAAACCCGTTCCAGGGATCTTGGGATTACTTCAACTATTACACGTCCTACAATGGTACCCTGGACATATGCGCGCCTGGTGATACAGGAAAACACCCCTGGACGCTGAGCCGTAACCGTCAAGACATCACTGAAGAGCTGTTCTTCAAGTACAGAGAGGTGTATTACTCGGAAAGATTTGGGGATACAAGGATTAAAGAAGAAGTGTTTCATTGCAAGGCGGAGACGACTAGGGGCTACTTTGAGCTCGGGAATGTCTACAACGGAGAACAGTATGGTCCGTTGCTGGACAAATGGCCCAGCAACGGCTCAACTTCTCAGTCTCATGACTACTTCATAGGGGAGTGGGGCTCTGCTGTCACACCCACAAGGGGTTATTTCCTCTCAGAAGAGTGAGTTCCCACCTAAGCCTTTACTGCATGCTGTCTTCCTCGATTGCCGGGTCTGAAGCTCACCATGATAGGGATGATGCCGAAGGAGCCGCGACCGCCATTCCTGACCGTGTAGGACGCTACGATTACTATGCACCAAACACCTACACAAATGTGACCGGTCCGCTCATGACATCTGTTCTCGCCCTCTTTGGTCCAGACTCCTGGACTAACGCTATCGTCAACATGACGGCCGGCAAATCCAAAACTGAGCTTCGAAACTCGCACACCAGCCAAGAGGCCCTCCTCACGCCGCTATGCCGACTAACCCCCTACAGACGCGGCGCCGTCACAATCTACAGCTATTATGAGGAATATCGCTGCACGGAGAATCTGGACGGTCTGCGTGTGACCCTCGACAACTTTCTCGCCGAATGGAGCACCTTCACCGAAACCGCGGCCAAGCTGCGCGCCGGCATGTTCATTGCCAACCGCGCTCTACTCACCGCCAACGCAGGTGACGACGGCCCCTGGCAGCCCTGGACTGGGCGAGAAATCTATACAGCGCCCGGCTGGACAGTACTCCGCCCCCACATCCCTCTCCCCGTGCAGATCATCCTCTCCCTCATCATAGCCCTGCATGTTCTTGGCCTCCTTGCACTGGCATTCCTCATCTACCGCTATCCCGCCTGGACACGTACCCTCAATACTCTGGCCGTGGCGCGCGTAGCAGTATCACTGGACCCCACGCTCCTCCCCCCAATGCGTGCAGCAACACACAAAGACTCCGCTCCCCTTGCCGCCGTCGACGGGCTGATTGGCGCGCAAGAGCACGAACAGCAGCACGAAGCGCCTGTCCCGCGCCGCCGCCACCGCAGCGCTGAGAGCGGTGTCCTCACAGACCAAGACATTGAGATGGAGGCGCTGAGCGTGGCGTCTACGGCGGGCAAGGAGCCGGCGAGCAACGCGGTCCCGACCCCGGAGTACGACGAGAGGTTGGTTTTGGCGTTGGGGGCGCCGGCTGTGCTGCCCAGGAGGATCAGGGTTGAGATTCCGCCGCCGAATCCGCGGCCAAATCTGCCGCCGAATCCGCCATCGATACCGCAGAGGATGCGGGTGCAAGGCGGGGTGTAGGAGTTGGTATAGTCGTGGTGTGTTGCTTTTCAGTTGGAGGATTGGATGCATGTTGATACCCATAAATAGCATTGCTATTCACGAGTAATACCCTACTTCCAACACCCACATACATCATACGCCCCCCGTAAACCCCTGCCAAACTCTACGCCATCACGCTTTCCAATGCCAACTCCAATCTCCGTCGTCCCAACACCTCGCAGTAATAGTTACCAATAACATCTACCTAATCCCCCCCCCCACTCGATCAGGTAGAACCACATACAGGCCCGCCGCTCCTGATCGGCTCACCACTGCTCACACCCCATCAGGAGTAAGTCGTTGTCTAGCATACCGGACATAGGGGGGGTCCATACATTCCGCCAACGATTGCAAGATATGCACTTGGTACTTCAGCGCTTGAAATGGGGAGGAGAACAGGAGAAGCGTCTGTGGAGTCTCGGGTGTTCGGCCTGAGGAAGGAGGGTTGGACTTGGGGGGTTTTTTTAGGGAGGAGTGGGTTGAGGGATGCAGAACGGGGGTTTTGGTGGATGTTGTTATGATACTATGGAGCGTGTGGGTGGGTGGAAGTGTGGCGGGTCAAAGGCATTGGGGTATTAAGGTGTTTGGAATGACGGGTGGGAGGATAGGATTATATTACGATTAGAGAGATGGAAGGAAAAGATGATGTTATCTCTATTAGGTAGTTGGTTTGAAAGGGAATCTGTGACGACCGCACACTGGGTGGAGTCTGCCCAGGTACGATAGGTTGGTGGTGGTCTTCTTTCTCGAGGAGATGGACGAACGCTCGTCTCCTTGGCTTTGAAATGCCCTTCTCCCTCTCTCGATAACAACGCGTCGTCATCCCTGTGCTCTGGGCCGAATACGTGAAGTTGACAAGGCACATAAACGACGTGTCACAGGTAGCCGCGGATCGGGATGTGTCCTCGTGTGCTGCTTGCAACCGCACACCTCACGCCCGCCGCTCCTCACACCCCCTTCCGCGCCTTATCCCTACACAGCACATGCTCAGCAAGCTTGTCGAACGATGAAAGCTCCCAAAACCTCGCCGGCAGTGCCTGTGTAGCCTCGCCTATATCACTCATCTTGGGCTTCGACTGACTTCCTTGTTCCTGACCACTCTCCTCCTTGATCTTGTGCAGCTTCTGATACTTCTCCTTCCTGTGCAACGTAACGCTCAGGATGTTCGCCGCCTCGGCTGTGGTTATCGACTTGTAGTCGGTGGCCAGGGCGAGGAGGGACTGGATTGCCATGTCGGCGAAGGTGTACGATTCGTACATTGCGGTGTAGCAGTGTATGCACAGGAGGAAGAAGAAGCGCCAGTGCGGGCTGGACGGGGCTTCGAGGACACCGTTGGCGGTGTAGAGCAGGGTGGGGTGCCACATCGTTCCGGAGGCGAAGTTGTGGAAAGCGGTGTATTCGACGAGCAGGCCTTTGAGTTCTGCGTTGTTGAGCAAAAGGGGGTCGCGTGAATTATTGTGTGGACTCACGCTGTGTAGAAGCTTGGAAAAGGGCTTCTGGGGTCTCGAATTCGGGGTGCCGGATGGCGAATTCCTGGCTCTCGCTACGCATGTAGGGTCGGAAGAGATCCATGACGCAGCGGTGAAAGTACATGCTGGATCAAGCGTGTTAACGTTCCATGTGACAGGGAGGGGAAAAGTCCGTACATACTGAAAAAACAGCACTGCAGGCGGTGCTTTGTCCGCATGCCTTATGCTCTCAGGGAGGCTATCGATCAAACCCAGCAGTTTCTTGTATCTAGAAAAGGTGAACGCTAATGGCTGGAGTCTTGTGATGCTTGGATCACGAAGTACTATGAGAGATTCTGAGTCGATGCTGCAGAGCCTACAGAGGTACATGTACGCTTCATCACTTGGGGTCAAGCGTCCTCCTGACCGCACAAATCTAAGACGTTCCACGTCAAAGCTAACCTTGTCTGGTTTATCTGGTATGGGCAGTGCCAGCAGATTTTCGAGCGGTTGTGCAACCCAATGATGAACGCAGAAGCTGCAGCAATCAGAATGTACCCGTACGAAATCGTAGGGCTGTGGTGCTAGCTCACTGGTAGGCGTTGAAGTGGCCCCAGGCCGCCTGCCTGAAGGCGTACTGTGCACCTTCTGAAGGCAAGTACGAGTCCAAAGCAGTAATTCTGTCGTGAACGCCAAACAATTTCATTCGCTTGGCCATCTCGCCAGATTCGGAGACGTAACCCACGGCACCTTGATCGCCGTTCCCATTGTTCACCATAGATATGTAAAGCAGCATCAAGCCGGCCAGATTTGGTGCGGAGTCTTCATGATCAGCGCGCCAAAGTGCCTGGGCCTCCTCCTCAAACTCTAGGCTTTTCGCTGCCGCTATTGGATCCGTCTTGCAGTAAGCCTGCGACGCGAAGGCCAGTAGGCTATTGACCAGGAAGGCCGAACAGAACTGACTTCTCATGTGAATGAGATCGTTCAAAAATGCTTCAGCATCGAACAAGCGAAGCATTGGATGATCGGTCTCCAAGTAAAGCGCGATCGCACCTGCCGCATATTCAGCAGTCACGGATACACTTGTCCAGTAGCTTATGTGCAGGTGACTTGCATGAGCCACAGAAAACGCCGATTTAGACTCTACGGGAGGTTTGTGATGGCTCCGACCTCGATGGGTATCGTCACAGTCGCCTTCACCTTTTGTAGAGGCTTCACGTGTATTTGCGTTGGCTGTCGCAGGAGTATCCATGACGCTCTGTTTGACCACGAAGACTTTTGAAGAGTCAAGTAGCGTCCTTTTCGAAATTATGGAATCATAAGATAGGTTCAATGCTGGATACGCGATCGGATGATGAAGCTGAAGCCTAAGTTCCGTCTTACTGTGTATATGCGGTACGGTGGATAGCGTTCCGTTCGTCTCGGAGGGGCTTTTGAGGATTTGGCCAGTGTTATAACGATGCAAGATCGAAGTCGGGGTCGAAGAGTTGCGAAGCTCAAAAAGCATGGCTTGGGCCGTGACGGCAGGTACGGTGCGGAGGTGCTCGAATAGATCGGTGAGGTCTTTGTGTTCTCTTCGTAGCGCTTGGAGGCGGGTCTCTGAGTTGCTTTGGGTGGTGTAGTAACATGGCTTCCGCCGCGTTTTGCAGGGCGCACATGTCGGTCGCTCGCCATCGCACTGTGCTCATGATCGTTAGAGATGAACTTGAGAGATAAGCTTAGTAGATGAGCGTGAGTTGAACGAGGAGCTTTTACTGCTGTCCTCTTGGTGCGACATGGCTCACAGGCTGGCCCGCGTCGCTTCCGACTTGAGCTTCGAGCTGGTGGAAGAGGTTGCTCTCCTAACTGCGGCAAGAGAGGCCTGAGGTTTGACATCGTAGTGATGGGCGTTGACGTCGTCGGAGATGCAGGAGCCACCCACCTGAAAGGCTGGCACGATCCGGAGCTTTTCACCGTGCCCAATCAGCTCAACCATACCGTTCTCTCATGAGACGGACAGGCGCTCTACTAACCATCAGGTCTGGTACGCTATCCGAGCCGAACGTTAGTATACCTCAATCCTTCCATTGGCGACGAAGCGTCTTCTTCTGGTCTGATGAGCGTCGTTGGTCATAACCCAGTTTCAGCTTGTTCAAATCGAAGTCTCAATCTGTGCACATCTCCGACCAACCGGAGCAAGTAAGCCACATACCATGGTGCTAACTACCGGGTAACTCTTTGGGTGACTAAAGTCTGCGCTTTTACCTAATAGAATGTCTTCAAAAATGTCACTGCTGTCTAGAGATGTACATGGCCAATCAAAAGCTGTTGCTGATGACCTGAATGGAAGAGACGGTTACATAATGTAAGGAGTGATGTCTGGGGTCAATGTACCCTATAGCACTGCACTAAGCTTGTACATAGATGTAATGTACAATGTGAAGGTGAGCAAGAGCTGTGCCTCCCTGGCCGCAGGTTAACCCCAACAACACCTTTTGCATGCGCGACACGCAGTGAAGTTCACAGAGTAAAATGCAAGGTATCGCTGTTCTTAGCCACGCAAAAAGGATAACATTTGGTCATTTGCAGGGTATCAAACATTTCGATTCAACTACCAGGTTACCCCTTCAACGCCTCCCTAATATTCCCCTCGATTCCCTTCAACGCCTCCTGCACACTCGGAGAGTAATGCCTCCTCAACAGCTCGCCCTCCCACACCGTCGCTGCAAAAGCGTTACTCCCCTCATACTCCGGCTTCAGTGCATCGAACACACCATCACCACGGCGCTCCTCCGTGTTCCACAGCGGCGCCACCTTCTTGCCATGCGCCTTTGAGACCCGGTTCAGCAGCCCTAGCATCGCGGTGCAGCTCTTCTCAGGCAGTTGCAGCGCGATAGACATCAACTGCTTTGTGAAGGCTGCTACACGGACGGGCGGAACGCCGCGCAGGGCTGTGGCTGGGAGGAGAACAGAGGAGAGGGAGCGGATGAGTAGAACGATGGTGGTTTGGACATTGATTTTGTTGGTTGATGCGGCTTGATGCGCTTCGGGCACGCCGGGCTCGGGCAGGTGCAGACTCTTGGAGCTGAGCTCGATGTCGGCGTTGAGACTCACAGGATGAAGCGTGCGGTAGAGGTGGGTGATGAAGAATGTGAGGTCGAGTTTGAGGGTTGAGGCTTGCTTGAGGACGTCTTGGCCTTCGAGCAGGGCAAAGGCAGTAATGACGCACAACAGCGACTCGCGGGAGAGATTGCGCTCCGGTGCTTCGTTGTCATCGTCATCAGACTCTGCGTCTTCGTCTTCAGAGACATCGGCGGCGGCGGAGAGTTCGGCGGTTGCGATGATATCGCGAAGAGCTTCGAGAATATCGCCAAAGAAGTCTTGGTTGATGAGGTGGGCGTAGCGCGCTAGTCCTTCGAGGACAGCGCCCATGAGCTTCGGCGAGCGGGCCTTAAGGATTCGGAAGTAGCATACAAAGACCATCTTCAGGGTCTCAGCTTGCATCCTGTCACGCTCCTCGTGAGAAACAGCGGCATCAGCCTCTTTCATCTCTTTTGCAATAGCCTTCTTTTCCTTGAGCTCCTTACGCAAACGTTTTGTTCGGAACTCCCGCTTCTGTTTGAGCTTCTTGCCATTTAAGTCTTCTTCGTCCTTGTCGACCGAGTTGTAGGATGCTTTCTTGTGGAATTCGGAAAGAAGGCGGAGATGCAGGAACGCATTGAGAACACTCTCGTCAAAGTTGTAGTGCTTCGCCTTCATCATCTTAGTCAACAGGGTGACTGCATCAAGCGAGACATTGCCATCCTCATCTTCCTCAAAGAGTTTCTCTAATGCTTCCCTGCACCGTACAAAGTCGGCGTCGACGCGTCGTGTGCTCAGCTTACCAACCATGATCTTCAACAGCTCGCCACGGAAGTTGAAGTGAGGCACCGCAGTCAGCAAATTGCACGCGCAGCTGATGGCCACAGTCGCCAGCCCTGCCTTCTGCTCGTCGCTGGACCCACTAGCCTTGCACAGCACTGCAAGATGCTTGACATACGTCTCGTACCCGGATACGAGCTTCTGTTCGAACTGGCGCAGTTTTTTGACCTCCCTGGACACCTTCTCGGTCATGGCGTCTTCGGCCATTGGTCGAATCCTGTATCCAGGAATCAAATCCTTGAAGATTGTGACCGACGTCGCCAGCGCCAATTTCTTGACTGAATTGTTCTCCGACTCGGCGAGCGCAGCCAGTGTTTTCAGCGCGCCAATGTGTTCCTCGGGATCCTCATTGACCAAGCTCGCTATACGTGCCAACTCCTCCTTTGCATCGAGAATCTGTTGTCGCGCAGGTATCTTGGGTGCCTTGTCTTCCTCATCAACTTGCATCTCCTCAGCTTCGCCATCGCTGCCAGATCCTAAGAAGCTGTCCGACTCGTCCTCGCTCTTGACTTCAACCGCGGCGGTGGGCTGAGCGACCCATCCTTCTGTAGTCCTGACTGGCAGCTTATCCTGGCCCTTCTTCTTTTTCTTATCGAGTTTGCGTGGGCGGTTTTCGTAGTCCTGCTCGAGATCCCATTTCGCCGCGCTCTTGAGGAACGACTGCTTGTGGCCCTGGGTCGGCGCATCGTCCTCGGGGGGCGAAAGCCTTCTTCTTTTCGGAGCCGAAGGGTGCGACATGCTGTATGCCAGTATATGAACCCAACGTGAGGTGTGAGCTGAGCTGGAGGTAGCTCAGTTGGTCCAGCATTGTGTGCATACTTTTTGCTTCACCGCCTCCGGCAGAAAGCGGTGAAGCCCCACTTTTAAATTGCAGCGCAAACCAGCGCCCCGACGTCCAGATCCGCAGAACCTCACACTTCACACCCATCACCCTTACAATGCGGCCCCTCACCGAACCCGAAACGAAGACGCTGTTCGAGAAACTCGCAACGTACTGCGGGAAAGGCATCGCCGACCTGATCGCCGACCCAGCCGGCGGCAACGACCGCAATGTCTTCCGCATGCAGGTACACACGCCACACTCCTGTGCTCTTCTGCTCCCAGACTAATGACATGCAGGGCTCAAGATGCTACTACGTGCGCGAATCGCTCGCCAACCTCGCAACCTCGGTGGCGCGCGACAACCTGCTCAGTCTGGGTATTTGCCTTGGAAAATTCACAAAGACGGGGAAATTCAGGCTGCACATCACGGCGCTGAGCGTTGTTGCGCCGCACGCACGCTACAAGGTGTGGGTCAAGTCGAACGGCGAGATGCCGTTTCTCTACGGCGGTAATGTGCTCAAAGCACATGTGGGACGCTGGAGCGAAGATTGCCCAGAGCACCAGGGTGTGGTAGTGCTGAGCATGAATGATACGCCGCTCGGATTCGGTGTGTCTGCGAGGAGCACGGCCGAGGCAAGGAAATTGGATCCCACTGGTATTGTGACATTCAGGCAGGCGGACATTGGGGAGTATCTTCGCGAGGAAGATACGCTGTTCACGACTTGAGGGCGGGATGTGGGGCAAAAGAAGATTCATTCAACAGGCGTTCTGGGCGTACGAAGAAGCAAGAGGCGCCAGAAAAACGTTCAGATTTGAAGCTGTGTTGGCAGTGATATGCCAACAGTATGGGGCCACGTCAAAGAAAGCGGCCGCCCACTTGAATGAGAGCACCCCGGGAAGAACAATCAGATACCCAGCAATAGACTCAACCGTCAGTTCCATCACTCATGTGGTTCGCTTTCTGCGTTACAACCAGCAAGGTGCTGGTGGTCAACCCATGCTTCCAAACATTCAAATATTCCCCGACACTCCCAACAAACATGCTTTTGGCAAGTGGTGCATTTACAATGCCTGCGTCTGTCGGAATTAATCAGGACCGCCTCACACTCGGGACACCTCATTGTAAAATCGAAGAACTGCATGCTGGTTAGCACGGACTGTTTCCAGAGGTTAGTTGTAAATGAAGATGTGTGAACTAACTAGATTCGACCTGCAATCCCAGCCTATGTGAGGCTCCCTCCCACATTTTTTGAACGCGCAGGTCTGTTCCAGACACGCACTACACGTGAAGATGACTGGAACCTCTGATTTCAGACGGACCGTGTTGCATCCTCTTGTCCGACAAAATTGGTACTTGTCGGCAAACACGAGAACATGCTCATCAGTGGCAGCATCAAACAGAGCATGTAGCCTTTGTGCAGGAACTAACTTTCGGAGATCAGAAAGTGGGATCTGTTCGCCACAGCCCTCACGAGTGCACCGTATCGGAAAATGCTTTTCCATGGGACTGGCAAGGATGTGCCATGTGCGTTTCCTGAAGCAGTTGAAGCATACGACGTGCTCGCACAAGGAAAGCATGATGCCTTCAGCAGAACTTTCGCACATGTGACATAGAAAATGTGCTTCTACTCTTTCCAACCATGGATGCGGAGAGCTGAGCTCATGTTGAATGAGCTGTGCTGTGCGACGATGACACCGAATAGTCAGCGTGTTTGAAGATTCGTTCAGTATGGCATTGTCAGGACCAAGTACTGTTTTTGCCCTCGCCATGATATCAGATGCAAGAACAGCAGCACTGGTAGAAGGGCTGAGCTGAATGGCATATGCGGGCTGCATGGCATCAAGTCCTGCGATAGCCTCGGTGAGTATAGCTTGACAAGTTCGATATGAGTCATGGTGTCGAGGATGAAGCAGGATTCGTTCCTCGAGCAGTTGCGTGACGATACAGACGGAATCTCTGCAGGGCTGTAGCAACGAATTCTCAAGGGAAGACCAGAAGGATCGGAGGGAAGGATGCTAGACTTCGTGTCGTGGGTAGGATCCGCTGTCCGGCTCAATTTTGATCGTCTGTGCCATCAGGATAACTTCTGCGTACCTACTGACATCGATCAAAAGCTGGCGATTGTAACCGGAAAGACGTAGCATGGAGGTGTCAGAATCCACTTCACGCCAAAACTGATCGACTTCGGGCGTGACGGTAACAACTTGGTCAAGATTGCTGCGCACGGAGTCGGCGACCTTGGATGGTACTCGGAAGTGTACGTTGTAGACGAGAGCAGTCTCGATCTCGGCGATGGCATCGAGCTGCTTCAACGCAGTGTGAGTATGTTCGGGTCCCTCGAAATCAAACCAATGCTCATTAAACGGGACAACACGCCTTGCCTTCCCTCCGATCGAAGAAATGATATCTGCAATTGTCGAGGGCCTGGAAATTGTGTTTGTGCTCCAGACGATTCGTACTGTATTGGCGTCCGCCATCCTGAACACTTGGCCAACGATTTCCACGCTTGGATTGACGTCAAATTTTAGCAGAGCAGCTCCAGACTGGAAGTGCGCCGTGCCGCCTCGGGCGTGCCTGTATATGCCGTGGTCCATTTGGTGAGCGTATGGCGCTAAACGATGTAGTAATGAGCGTGTAGTTAGTATGTATGTTAATGATGAAGCAAAAGATCATGGGAGCAGAAAGGGTTCATCTCATAGGAAGTCCGGTTGAGAGGCGCAACTGCCGATTGCACTCTTGTAGCAGGAAGTCATCGTTCCACCCGCTTCCTAAGACGATCAAGTCTGCCCTATGTCACATTCCGGTGTGACGGTGAGGGGTCAAGTGGGATCAAGCACCTTTCAAAGCACGAAACCAAAGCAATAACAAGCATAGGTCGACACCAAGACATACGATGAGAGCTGCTCTGTAGTCATCATTTGGGGCTGTTTGTTGGGTGTTGTGGTAAGTGCAAGGATACATCGGGGAATTCGCGACGTGATTGGTCTCAGCTCGAGCTACTTTGCTACGCGTCCGCGCAACCACCACTCATTCCTCGCACCCCACTTTGCACACACCGCTCCAATGCGGGGTTGCTAGAACATCAAATGGACTTCGTTCGTACAGTGCTTCCCTCAAGCTGCTTCTGCTGACCTGGACATCCAGTGGGTAAGGTTACTCGGCGGTTCTTCCCAGAAGAAACAAGCTGCCCCAAACAATCCCCAGCAACGTTTGGCACGCTTTCGACAGCGATACAACCAGATCTTGGTATGACAAGCACGGCCGTATAGCTTCATGAGTACTAGACTAATATATGAATCAGTCGCAATGGCAGAAAACGCAGAACCTTGCCAACGACCGTGAGGCCTTGAACAACATCCGCCGTGGATTCCAAGCTCTTACCGCAATACTCAACGATGAGTCTCGATCGCCGGCCCCTCACCTGTGTCTACAGTTCGCTGCTACGCAGCAAATATATACTGGCATATCCAAGATCGCATCGACTTCTTTTGATGAAGGAGTCGTCCGTGATGCTGTAGCTTTCTACAATGCGCTCATCGACAGCGAAGAGGAGGACTTTCTGGAGAACGATGTCTTTGCGGTGTCGCTTATGAACTTCATAAATCGAACGGTTGGCTCCGGTACCATGGCTGTCGGTGAGGATATCGAAGCAGATATTGTCGAGCTGCTCTTCGGAATTGCAGCCAAGATCAGGTTGCAGCCAGAAATATTACCAGTGTGGTTTACCACAACCGCCGACCCCGACAGTCGACCTCGAGCCCAGAGCAACGATTTTGTTGGAGTAACGCAGAAAGAAGACTTTCCTTTGTGCTATCAGCTCATCGATCATGTCCATCATGAAGGTCGAATCGGAGACTTTGCTCGCACTGGCTTGCTCTACGTTTTTGAATCAGCCTCCAAGTCGATGACCCTGGAGCAATGGATTGTTAACAGTGATCTGCCTACACTGATGGCATCAGGGCTTGGTGCGCTGTACAGTCAACTCAGCAGGTGCGTATCTGTGCCAATCATGAAAGATGTGTGTCATCTGACAAGTGCCAGAAAACTTTCCATCCTGCATCCACAAGACAACCTGCCACTTGTGTTATCGTTCTCCGACTATGTGGAGACAAAACCAAATGACGACGCCGAAAACTTGCACACTGACGAGTTTCAGAGCCACATCGGCACGTTCCTGTCTTATCTCGCGTTCTGGCAAGATGTCCTAGAGCATTGTCGTTCTGCAGACGTTAGACATACACTGATCGATCACTTCCATGTCTTATTCCTGCAGCAGCTCTTGTCAGTCGATTGAAACTCCGACCTTGACAGCGCAAGTTAACGGTTTGCAGGTACCCGTCGTTGTTAGAGTCTTCTGATGCCGATGGCGGATCGTCTGTTGCCGTACTCACGTATCTGCGGCGGATACTCGATGCCCTCGACCATCCAGAACTAGTTCATATGATTCTGCAGTATCTGCTTGCGCTGCCAGACCACGCCATGTCTGGCAAGATGCCGCGCTCGCCCGCAGCTGTCAAGAGGCGTCAATCTCTCATGCTCATGAATCACAGTGAGAAGGATGACGACCGGCTGAACCCATCCTTGTTCAATTTGGTCGATTTGATTCTTGGTAGCATCGACTCTCGGAACTCGCAAACCGTCACCTCAGCACTGAAGCTCACAACAGTCATACTTGGAAAGAACCACAGTTACGGACTTGGGTCTTTAGTCAAAGTCATGAACGTACACTACAAGGAACCACATCGAACCGTTGGTGCTTTGAACATCGAGCTTGAAACGTACCTAAATCTTGCGATCGATCTTGCTGGCGAGGACGGAGTCGATGAAGCCTATGAGACCCATCTGAAAGACATCCAAAGTCAGATCGAAAGCCATCCTTGCTCGCTAAAAGCTATTGCCTTGCCTTCTACGTCTTCAGAAGGCCCGGGCTACCTTGACACTGTAGGCTCTGGTGGCAGAGAGGTGTATCAACACTACCTGATTCCTGAAGATCCACTTCTCAAATCCATGGCCGACCTACTGCTCACTTTCCTTACGAACGACGTCGAAACAAACTTGGCCCTGACGGAAGCGATCATAATTCTTGGCACATGCTCGCAACTCCGTCTCGAAGGCTGGCTGTCTGTTGACCCTGCCGATTATCACTTTGAAGACGGCGTACCAGACTCTATCGTTTTTTCAAATGATAGTCTCCGTGACGTTTACATGGCAAATCGCTTGCCGACGTGGAACTCTCCAGCAACACCACAACTACTCGCGTGCATACAGAACCTCCACGCGCAAGTAGCAGCCCTTCGTGCTGATATTCCCGACTGGGATGAACACGTTACAAATCGCAAGAATGCTTTTCGATTCCACGAGGAGATGCATGATGCGATGAAGCAAGCAGCAATGCAGCCCAAAGTGGTTCAGCAGCTTCCAGAGGCACCCGTAGGAGCGTGGACTCCCCAGCTGCCGAAACATATGCAAGAACATTCTGCAACACCATCAAGAACGCAGTCCCCGAGGGGCCGGAGGGAAACACTCTCGGAGCAGAGGACTTCTCAAGCTCCATCCCCAGCTCCCTCGAAACTAGGCAGCACAGCACCCGCAAGTCCACCTTCAGGCACGTTGTCGCCCTTGCCTGCGCCACAAGGTGGGAAACGCCAGACAACGCTGTTCTCGGACATTGACGCAAGTCTTGCTGGATTCAGGCATTCTGAGCTACTGAGGAGGCGGATACGATTCCGCAAGCTTGCTGGTACACAGAGTATCGAAGTTATGTTGTCCAAATACCAGCCTCCTCCTAAGGATCCTTCTGAAGATACCATTGCTGGCGCGGAAATGGACGAGCAGCAGGATGACATCCGTGAGGCCAGTCTCCTGCATATCATCACGAATGTGGTTGTTCTGCAGGAGTTCGTGTTAGAGCTGGTGGCATTGCTGCAAGTCAGGGCAAGCTTGTTCAGCGAGGTCAAATTTGCATGAGTCGTTGCACGATGCAGCGATGTTGAGTTTTCTGGATGCGAACTAGACGGCATAGCGAATATACCCCTTTTGTGTTTGTGGCTTAAACCTCATCTTCAAGCGAGTAAGATCCGAGCTCTTGCATTTCTTCGAGCCGTGGAAATGCTTCGCAAAGTTGTTCGAAAGTCGCTCATGACCAGCTTGAGGTGTGTTTCTTCGCTCACGCTTGGATGTTCCACCAATGGCCTTGCGCCTGTGCAACATCGTGATGGGGCTCTCAGGAGATGATATCCGGAAAAATGGGTGAAGACCTGCCGACCTTCCTCTCTCTAGCCGGCACATCCTCGTGCACGTGCCAGAGCGGGTTTACTCGGGGCATGCAGTCGCGGGGGCCTTTCCGGCTATCCCTCGAACGTCATCTTTCACATGGTAGCTACCCCAGTTCTTCATGATCATATGCATTCACGTGGGCTTCTGAGACCGCCATCTACCAAACTACGTCGGAAGCCAGGGTGCAGCAGCAGCTCGCAGTCTACAGAACTGTAGTGAGCATGCGCTGCATATGTATTGCTGTTCGGTTAAAGCATTCCTTCGCCAACCGATCCCGGCCGAAAGACATCTCCGCTCTCCAAGTTCCGCTCGCCCACCATTACAGATCTGGGGTAAAACGATGTCTAGCGCCAAGGTCACAGATGCTGCAGGCGCGACGACGCGTGCGCCTGCTTTGGCAACAGCGGGCCTGGGCCGTTGTAGGGGCCGAGGCCTCGGCGTGTGTTTTATGTCCTCACACCCGCGGTAACTGGAGAACTGAATTATGACTGTGACTGTCTCCCTTACTTTCAAATTCTCGTTTTCTCTCTTTGCGTTCTCAGTCTAAGCTTGCCGCTGTTCCTTCTGTTCTGCATTTAGCAAGACCCTTTGTTTCTGGGGAAGAGCCGAGGCCCTCAAGAGCTAGAGCTCCAAGAGCTTGGGAAGATCACCCACCGTCATAATCACACACCTCCGCACATCCTCGCCTTAAAAAGATCTCTGTAGCTCCTTTCGCGCGTAATCGCATTTTCGCTGAGCCTGGGAGCTTCACACTCACAAAAGATGTCTGCAAAGTCAACACAAGGGCCTGGCGGCAAGAAGCCTGCGTCCGCAGCTACGAACTTGATCGGTAAGCTTCAAACAGCGCCAATGCGCAAGCTGCGAAGCTTGCAGAGAGTTTTCTGACTTCGGCCGCAGCTGGTGGTGGTGCTGGAATGATGGAGGCGCTCGTGTGCCATCCTTTAGGTACGTCTTACACCTTACCAACACATTCTGTTCGATTTGCAGAGTAGCTGACTGAGGTCGTAGACACGATCAAAGTCCGTATGCAGCTTTCGAAGCGAGCGCGCATGCCTGGTGTACGTCTTACCTATTTAATTGAGCTCCTATGATTCGCATTACAGCGCTGCAAGCTACACGACTTAGCGACTGACATGGAATTGCAGGCGCCAAAGCGTGGATTCATCAAGACAGGCTCGGAGATCGTAAAACGTGAGACTGCACTGGGCCTGTACAAAGGTCTCGGTGCAGTGCTTACTGGCATCGTTCCTAAGATGGCCATTCGATTCACCTCCTACGAGTGGTACAAGCAATTGCTCGCAGATCAAAATGGCATGGTGACTGCGAAGTCAACATTCATGGGTAAGTATGATCCATGCTCTCCAGCGTTATCGCCAATAAAGGGCTCCGAGAAATACTCAGCTCGTTCAGCTACTGACTCTTTCCAGCTGGTCTTGCTGCCGGTGTCACTGAGGCTGTACTTGTTGTTACCCCCATGGAGGTCGTCAAGATTCGTTTACAAGCACAACACCACTCCATGGCCGATCCGCTCGATGTGCCCAAGTACCGGAACGCTGCACACGCCCTGTACACCGTGGTGAAGGAGGAGGGTGCTGGCGCGTTGTGGCGTGGTGTATCGTTGACGGCACTGCGCCAGGGTACCAACCAGGCCGCCAACTTCACAGCTTACTCGGAGCTGAGGTCGCAGCTGCAGAAGTACCAGAACACAACCGACCTGCCAGGCTGGCAAACGTCCTTCATTGGTCTCATCTCTGGTGCTATGGGTCCTTTTTCAAACGCGCCCATTGACACGATCAAGACAAGGCTGCAGAAGACACCCGCCGAGCCAGGGCAGAGCGCCATGGCTAGGATAACTTCCATCGCTGGGTAAGCGTTCATTATCATTTGGAGCATTAGCACTACTGACACCGAGTCCAGTGACATGTGGAAACAAGAAGGCGTGAAGAGCTTCTACAAGGGCATCACACCTCGTGTCATGCGTGTTGCTCCAGGACAGGCTGTTACGTTTACCGTGTATGAGTACCTCAAGGGCATACTCGAAAAGGGGCGAGAGATGATCCCTGGTGGTCAGTACGAGGAGTGATGCGGGCCACTTTATTGATATCGAAGACGCGATGGACTCTGGCTGGCTTTGCACTCGCTCGCATCCAATAATGTTCGAATTCTAAGGGAAAAAAAGCCCCCCGTATTGTAACATGTGAAAAGTGACGCGCAAGGCTGGACAGTAAATGCAGGGACCCCACACATATGCATGCAGCCGAGTTCAGCCACTGCCCCACCACTTGGATGCGACGTCACGTTGTAAACACACCGTCCTCGCACAGCCTCACAAGTCAAACCTTCACAAACGACGCCAGAATCTGCAGTTCTCTGCCACAGTAACATATCAAGATGCAGTCTGGTATCTCTGGTAAGTACCATAAAAACATAAGGCCTGAATTGAGATTGATCTCGTCCACAGCATCGCAGGAGCTCAAGTCCGCACTGGGCGAGCTGATCGTCTCGTCGACGCAGCGCGGCCTCCTCGCCCGCATCGACAAGGAAACCATCATCCCCGGTGCCAGCATCTCCTCCTCGGCGTCGACCTTCCTCGACGACCTCTCCAACCTCGGCACCCACATCCAGCCCAACGAGGCGCTCTACATCCTGCTCCGCCGCGCCGACTCACTCGCCTCGCCCGACAAGTCCCTCGTCGCCGTCACATACGTCCCCAATGCCGCTCCCGTACGGCAGAAAATGCTCTTCGCCTCGACGCGCCTGACGCTCGTGCGCGAACTCGGCGGCGAACACTTCCCCGAAAGCATCTTCACTACCGAGGCCGATGAGCTGACCGCTGCAGGCTGGCAGAAACACGTCCAGCACACGGAATCAAGCAACCCGCTCACGGCCGAGGAGCAGTCGCTGCAGGACATCAAGGAGGCCGAGGCGTTGGAGAGCCGTGGCACGCGCGGGCAGAGTCTCGCCCAGGGCGGCAGGCTGGCGATCCGCGCGGACGATGAGATTGCCGGCGCGCTGCAGAAGCTGGGGCAGGGCGGTGATAACCTTGTGCAGCTGCGTATGGATTCTGCGACCGAGACGCTGTGTCTTGTTTCTTCGAGCACCGCTACGCCGTCGACGATCGCGCAGGCGATTGATCCCAAGGAGCCGAGATACAGTTTCTACCGCCATGACGACCCTGACACGAGCATCGTCTTCATCAGCACGTGTCCTAGCGCGGCCAAGATCAAGGAGAGGATGCTGTATGCGGCGAGTCGGGGGAATGTGGTCAGTCTGGCGCAAAATGAGGGCGGACTGAAGGTTGCGAAGAAGCTGGAGGCGACGAACCCGGAGGAAGTTACCGAGCAGGTTATACTGGATGAGTTCAAGGTTGAGCAGGTGGAGGTGAAGCAGGGGTTTAGCAAGCCCAAGAGGCCGGGGAGGCGGTAGGTGTTGTAGACATGGATAAAAAGATGACCGATAGAACACAACCATAGCACACGACAGGAAAGCACAAACACTTCTGCAACACTCATCCATCTCAATTCAGATGGGCCTTGAATTCCTACAACCCTTCCATATCTCTCTATCACACACTCTCTCTAATCCTCCCCCCTCAAAAACCCCCCACTCCCAAACTTCGCCCTCTGCGTCTTCCCCACCCTCGGCTTCCCTTTAGCCATCTGCCCTTTCCTCCCCTTCAACCACGCCTCTCTCACGCCCTTTGTATCCCTACTCACCTTGGGCGGCAGCGCCTTCCTCGCGTGCCCCAGCACAGCAACATGGTGTTTCCCAATGCGCTTATCCTTGGGCGCCTTGCTGCTCTGCTCCAGGAACTTGATGTGATGGTTGAGTTTCTCAGCGCGACGCTGCTCGTCGGATTTGCCGCGCGTCTCGGGCGGCGGGGTCGGCAGGCGGACGTCGCCGAGGGTGTCGAGGAGGTCGGTGGGGAGGAGAGAGGGCAGGGCCGCGCGGTCGATCCTGCTGCTGCTGGCGGGTGCGGCGGATGTGGAGTCTTGCTCCGCGTCGGCGGGGCCTTCTGCGACGGAGGAGAGGCGGGCGGCTTTGGCGGCGCGGACGGCTGCTTTTTGGGCTTTGAGGGCGTCGCGCTCGCGCTTGGCGGCTTGCTCGGCGGCGAGGCGCTGCTCGCGCGCTTCGCGCTTCTTGCGCTCTTTTTCCTGCTGGGCGGCGAGGGCGCGCGTGGTGTCGGCGTGGGCGGCGGCGGCTTTGGAGGCGGCGGCCGAGGTGCTGACCATTTCTGGCGCTTCGTCCGAGTCGTCGGCTGAGTCTTCATCTTGGTCGGCGGGTGCAGCAGGGGCTTCGTAGCGTGTGTGTCCTTTGGCGTTCGCGCTGGGCTCTTCGCTGCCGAAGCGGACGTGTGCTGTTGGTGGCGCGCCGGTCGGAGATGCGATGGAGCTTTCTTGTGTGGATGAAGGGATTTCGTCCTGGATTTCTTCCTTCTGAGCCTTCTTTGGGCGACCACGCGCTTTCTTTGCGGCGGCTGGTGTCTCTGTCTTCGCAGCCTTTGGGGTCGGCGAGCCCTGGAGCGCCTTCTTGCTTGTGAACGGGGTCACGAAGGCTGCTTCGGAGGAGGCAGGCTCTGGTGTATGGAAGCCATCTTGTGTGGGCGCATCTCCGGTGACAGGCGACGAAGGCTGGACCACGACCTTGGGGCTGGATCGTCGGCGGATCGCAAGCGGGCTTGTCTTCTCTGGCTTGGGTGTGGCTTCGTCTGTCTCTGAGACCGCGTCGTCGGCTGAGTCCTGAGTCGATTCTGCGCCCGTCGCAGCAGCACCACCTTTCTTTGGCGTCGAGCGCAGGTTTCTCGTTACCTCGACTACGGTTTTCCTCTGTCTCTTAGCCTGCGTAGGCGTTTCCAGCGCATCAAGCTCCCTCTTGCCGACTCTCTTCTTTGCAGAGCTTGCGGGCGTAGCCAGGCTAGGCGTCTCTGTTCCGCGGCGTGTCGTGACCATTTTGGCGACGTCTGTGGTGTCGGTGGGGTCTTGGGGCGCAGGGTCGCTTGTGGGAATCTCAGGGACTGTTTCTCTTGCCTCGCTTGAGGGTCCTTGGTACGACGGGGTCCGGCTTATGGCTCTCTTTGCGGCACCAAAAAGCTGCGCAAACATGATATGTGAGCAGGCGGCTCCAAAAAAAGTTCAAGTAGCGCCGCTGCAGCAAAGCGGGCCTCCTCGGAGGAGCCAAGATTTAGGCCTAGCGGGCGTGACTAAGCAGGCAGGCTACACCATCTCGTTCCATCTTGGATTGTGCGAAAGAGCTCGAGATTGAAACGATGTCCTCATCTCGTGTTTTCGCTCGGTCGGCGAGTTCAGTCCCCCGATCTAATGTGTGCGCTTTCTGCCACACCCGCCCGCTGTTGTCAGCTGGGCGAAATGACGCCTTTCGTACGCCAACCACAGCAGCACAGTTCCAAGCATCTAGGCGAGGCTATGCTCAAAAGTTGGATGTAAAAAGGCTACGCGCCGATGTCGATAAGAGAGGTCGACTCGGCTGGTACAAGATGACCAAGGGCCAGAAGATCTTGCTTCTCGAGCCTTCTGTGGCAGAAGCCATCTACAATGACTTTGTTGCACACAAGGATCGGAAAGAGTATGGCAAGATAATCAAGCAATTGATGACAAGTTCGTATCCAGAACCTTTGGATCCAAATATTAAGACTGATGACGCCCAGAGTACAATGTCACGTCCGAACACATATCTGGACTGGCCCTGATGACCTACTCCATACCAGACCTTTCTGATGCGACAAAAAGAGCGATGCTCCCACCCAGTCCTCACAAAACCATCGCCGGCAAGATGCTCCAAGGATGTGCCGAGATCGAGGACCCACTGGCCGTCAAGCACATCATGACCGCCGTGTACCTCAGCACCTACACTACCACTCCCGCCGCGCGAGACATCGCCCTCCTCTTCCCTCGATCTGAAATTCTCAAATACCGCAAATCCCTCGCCACCCTCAAGATTGCTGGCCAAGATGACCCAGAAGCCCTAACCTTGCACGGCCAGCTCCTTGAGAAGGAAAACCAACCCACCCAAGCCCGCACCCTCTACGAAAAAGCACTCCAAATTCCCTGGGTCTACCAATACAGCGCACAAGCCCGCCACCCAGCCCAACTCCCCATCATGTCCCCCTGGAACGCACTAGGCTACCTACTCCAACACTCCGCCGACGCGGCAGCGCGAGAGAAAGCAAAATGGGCATTCGAGCAGGGCGCCAAAAAAGGCGACGATCCGCTGTCTTGCTTTGCGTACGCCGCGTTTCTCGACAGGAACAGCGCAGAGTGGTTGAAATACACCAGCAAAGCCGCGGCCTCGGGGCACCGCGAGGCCATGTTCCAGCTCGCGCTATTCTACCGTGATATCAGCGGTGACTCGGCGCAGATCACGCAGACCAGTAGCCTGAAGCAGGCCCTTGATTGGCTTTTGAGTTGGCGCAAGGACAGCGCGGAGAAGTTGGCTGTCGAGTGGTTTGAGGCTGCGGGGCTCGCAGGGCATAAGGCCGCGCTGTTGCAGTTGGCGGAGTGGTATGAGAGCTTGGGGGAGAAAGGGAGGGCGAGGGAGGTGTTGCAGAGAATCGTGGAGCCAGACGAGAGTGGAAAAGAGGATGAGTTTGCGCAGGTGGTGCATACGGCGAAGGGGAGGTTGGCTGGTATTCAGACGGCGTGAAGAGGAGAATAAAGTGTACTATATGTCTGTAATATGTGATATACCCGGCAGTGCGCGATCGACCATTTCAGTCGACGAAGGTCTTGGATGAACAGGTTGCACGGCCTCATGCAGGCCCAAGAGACTTCGGGATACTAGTAATGATACATGTGTCTCAGCCATTATAGTGGCATGGAATCGGTCACCCACACAACGACAATCTCACTAGCCTGGCATCGAACCGCGATCTCTTGGGCTGACTTGGAGACCTTCCAAGATGCTGTGGACATAAAAAGTTGCTTGGGTACAAGGCACATGTAAATTGGCAGTTTTGTCTAATGTGCAAGTAAGTCCCAACAAATACTGGCCGTTGGATATAATTCAAAAGTTTAATAGAATAACTTCATTGACCGTCGCCATGGAGAGAGCAGAATGTGTGATATCTACAGCCGCGGGTTGAGATGTCAGGTGTCTAGGAGTCCCCATGTAGGAGGGAGTTTAATCACTAATTAGATCTGGAATGACTGTTTAGTCCTGGATTGGTCTGGCATGAAGATCACAGAACGCACACAAGCAGTAATCTGCTTATCTCATTGCTTTGGATATCAGTTACACGAATGAGACTCGAGGATGGCTTCCATGTTTGCAACGGTATCGGGTCTTTCAGTCGCCGTGGATGAAAAGCATCACTTGTAGAGACTGCCGCACAAGTACTTCTTGGTTGTCCAACTAGTCTGGAAGGAAGTTCAGGAAAGAACTTGAACATGCAAGACGCTTTGACGAGCTCAGAGATAGTGCAATCCTTGGGTTTTTGTAAACGCCAAAAGTGGTACACTACCAGTACACCGATTCTTGTGGACTTTGCGGCAGTCTGCACATGTCGTCTATCACTGATGCGACAATGCACTACTCAACATACTTGTGGTCAGTCGGACAGCGTCATGCCGGACGTAAGGCACGATATCGCCGATCAACTGATAGCAGAAATACAGGATGCTCTTTGCGTGCTAGCCTGGATTGTCCAGTGTAATCGTTTCGTTCCACTCTTCGTCACTCATGTATTCCAACAATTTTCGACTCTGCATGTACACGAAGTTATTTGATTGAAAACATGAGCACTTTACAGCCAGTTGGATTCTGGCTAACATTGCCTATAAGCAGTACTCTGTACGACACGTTGCAGCCTGAGCGGGGCTGTGCCTGCGATCCCCGCCACACATCTCAATACAACAAATTGCACGCAAGTCCAAGAGTCCCGTCCCAGACAGCTTTGTTGCTTGTAGATGCTCACTCCTCGCCTTGATTAACAATGGCATACCCGGGTCTTCCGCTCGACAAGCATGGTAGCTTCCGGATTATGCACCTTCAGCCTGGACAGCCTGGGGAAGAAATCTACTTCCGACTCGAAACGGTTGTTGCGGCCACGAAGCAGCCAAAACCTGACTACGAGGCGCTTTCATACACCTGGGGCGACGCAAACTTGCAACGGGACATCTTTTGTAGCGACGACGCTACCCGTACCCCAACCCCACTCAAAGTTACAGTCAACTGTCACGATGCGCTACAGTGCCTTCGTTATGCTGACCAGCCACGGTCCCTGTGGATTGATGCGGTATGCATCGATCAGGCTAACATCAAGGAGCGAAATGCGCAGGTCAAGATAATGGGGAGTATCTTCGCTGATGCAAGAGAAGTTGTGGTATACCTTGGAGAAAGCGCTGATGACAGCGATTTGGTTATGGAGTGGTACAAGAATGAATACGAGGTGCCTGAATATCCTCGAAAAGATATTACTGTATCAAAGCCATCATATGAAGCAAGAAACGCGTTCGCAAGACGTCCATGGTTTAGCCGTACCTGGGTGTTACAAGAGGCTGCCCACGCGCGGAGTGTGGTAATCAAGTGTGGCGCCCTCACGCTGCCCTGGGAGGCGTACGATCTCGGCTCTGGGTATGAAGCCCCAGTAATCAAGCAGCTCATTAGAGAAGTTAGGACGTTGGCCGATAAACCTTCCGAATCAGTGATTTTCGACGTGCTGAAAGCTACGCGAAGGTGCATCAGCAGCGACCCGAGGGACAAAATTTACGGCATCCTCCCCTTGATACCGCAACACCTGATTCCCAGTTTCTTGACACCCGACTACAATATCTCATCACAAGAGCTTTTCACTCGAGTGGCTGGCTATTTGTACCCATCGCTGGGTCCGTCATTGCTAGGCCATGTGTCGGAGAATCAGCTGGACTTACTCCCGTCCTGGGTCCCAGACTGGACCTCTATGCAAAACAGCCCCAAGAAATTATCAACCCGAGACGCCGGTGGAAACCCCCTAAGTAGTTGTCAAGCTCAAAGGCATGGCATAGTATGCGATAGGAAATTGCACATTGAGGGTGTGCACATAGGATCTCTGAGCAAAGTTGCAAGGATTCACGCAAATGGCAAGAACGAGAGCGCATTGACTGAGTGGTGCTCGATGGCTGAAGCGCTTTGTGATAACATACTCGAGTCTGAGGGCTCAGAAGTTGTTTTGGACACCACGATCGGCTTCAGTGATGTAGTCACACAAGGCCACCACTCTGGCCACGGCTACATCAAATTTCTCATCAGTCAGGATGAGCTCATGTGGCCAATTGAGAGTGCGAATCGTTTGGATTCTGAGATACAATGGTTCTACGACATTACGCGGGGCTGTTTCGGTCGCAGATTCGCCATTGTAGGCCCGTACACAGCGGCTTTGGTTCCAGCGGCAGCCCAGCTGGACGATGTCGTCTACGTTCTGGCTGGTGCACCTGTGCCTTACCTCCTGAGGAAAAAAGGCGATGTGTACGTTCTAATTAGAGAGTGTTATGTGCATGGCATCATGGATGGTGAGGCTGTTGATGGTGTAGATCCCTTCACCATGGAAAAACTGGTCATAGTGCAAGTCGCTCGCCTACGTCTAGCAAGGAGAGAACACTGGTGTCGATTGACTACTGCGACCTTGTATCTACTGCGACATAGCAAAACGTTCAAATGCGGCGTTTCTTGATAAACGGGACACTTTTGATTTCACCAACTCGCAGTCGACAAAACATGACCAACCCCTATATTCTGCTACCACACAGCTCTAAGACTTATGTAAGCAGCTAAATAAACATTGGTGTTAGTCAGATTGATACAAAATATCTCTAAAAAAAATGAAAGAGGAAGGCTGGGCTGTTCAAATAAGAGAGGAGTACGCCTGGGCTCTACGTAATATAGTAGTTAGGACCTGCTACTAGAGTGGAGGCCAAAAACCTAAACCAAACAAGCCAATGAATGAGCATTCCTTATGATTTCTAATATCGCACAGATTATTATAGATAAAAGGCTGGCGAAGCGCCGGTTGCGGCTGCGCCACACATTCGCTTCCCGTCCAATGGCAATCGATACGACGTCTACGGTGATCTAACTTTTCTCTCATCACTACTTTCTTGACGCGCGCTTAGCTTTGATCAAGGCGCGTATGTCTTTGCTGTATGCGATTCCGTGCTGAAGGTGTCGCTACCTACTCATCGTCCCATCAAGGACTCTCTCTTGAGATCGCAAATACAATCGCGTACATCTACCAATATATTACTACACTGAAGACTTTCTCTATCTAGAATAGTACGATCCACACCAAATTCCATCCTTTTGGGCATCCTGCGCGTCCTTCTGTTCCTTACCTCACGGACTGACGGACAGCATCCTACACGACCTCGCGTTCCTGGAGTTGCCTTCCGACTTACACCTGACTATGGGTAAGCAGTCTTCTACCGTGTAAGACGGTGCCTTTGACTATTAGCAGCCTCGCTTCTGTCCACCTCAAAGACGGAACGTCAACTCCGGTGGCACAAGTACACGGATCTCCTCATTATCAAGCCGTGATGCGTCAGAATGTCACTCAAAAACCATCGCATGTCGCGAATCGAGGTTACTTTTGCCCCGTTGTATCTTCAATACTTGGAAACGTCTCACCCATGTTCATGCCAGCGCTGGATGTATGCCGCCACCCCGACGTCCTCATTCTGAAGACCATGTTCGCAGCCCTCAATGCAGCAGTAGAGTCCTATCTCGGGACAAACATCTGCTTCGTCGCTCTGGTGCTAGATGATATAGAAAGCAAAACTGTACAAAATGCCCAAGAAGGGCTGCGGATGCTCGGCCTCCGGCAAGTGTTAGGGACGACCCAGACGGGCAGAGCGGAAGTCCGCGCACACATGTCAAGCATCCGTAGTGCTACCGACGGAGCAGCGCAGATGGTGCTTGCAGTGGACTACAGTGCTCGCTGGTTCAACATAGGGATGTACACGCTCGATGAAAACAGGCTTGTCGATCCGGTCCTGGGTTTCGTGAATGGGTTGACTATCGGCGCAGAACCACAACTCAAGGCCTTTGAAATGGCCTTGCGAAACCTTTCTCAGAGCCTTCCACTAGATTTACGCTCACCTGATCAAATATCTTTCTACGGAGACACATCCGGCGATCCCAAGATTCTTGACGTTGTAGAGTCAATTTTCGGTTCGGAGTTGCGAAGCAACGTCTATGTATCTAAGTCGGCATTCAAAAGCGTTGCGCATGTGGCAGAGGGGGCGTTTGAGGAGATGGATACGGTTGAGTTCGAGATGACGGAGCCAGCGAGTTTTGGCTGTCGGTGGCTGTCTCGGCTGTATGATCAGGAGCAAGCAGAGCTCTGAAAATGTGCAGATCAAGCTACAAATCACAACCTGATAGCGTACTGCCCACGGCAAGAAAGATGGTGGGATAAGTGTTCATAATCTCTATCATCACTGTGTACACTCTAGGTTACCAACGTGCACTGTAATCAGTCTTATCAAGAGATACAATACTATCAAACACTTGCAGTCCTCCGAATGTTTAAGAAGCCTGTGAGAGGTTGACATCACGCACTGATGTCGTCGCAAAGAACTCGAAAGCTGTTCGAATAGTACCCAACACCATTTCCTCACGCTTCTGACAAGCACTCGCGGGCTCGGTCTCCGTTCCTTATCCACCAAGCCGACATGTCCATATATCACCTCCCACTTCTTGTCGCCTCCGTCTTCGCCACATATAAGCTCCAAATTACTGAACTCCACCTGGCAATATGCGGCCTGAGAGGAGAACCAGATTGTCTACAGATTCTTCAAGAGCAGAGCTTCAGTCGATTTGAGATCAACAGCGAGAAAGATAGGGTTTATGCGACGTCGATCCTGATGTGGACATCGTGTGCTGTTCGTCCACTTTCGACTGAAGGATTACGACACGCCCTAGCCGTAGAGACAATGGATGCTGCTGATCTATTCGACGTGACGAATGAGATGGAGGTGTTGACAGAGGCGGAAATCATCGTTTACTGCTGTGGACGGATCCAAGCCGATGCGAAGCATCATGTCCGATTCATTCACTACTCAGCCCGAGAATACTTCAAAATCACCCAGAACTAGAAGTTTCGCGATCGTGTACATCTGATTCCTGTCGCTTGTATGCGTTATCTTCTAATGCCTGAGCTTGAGAAACGGATCTTGGATGAGACCCTCGGCTCAGTAGTGGACCTCTATCCTTTCGCTGGTTATGCTACGCAGAACTTGAGAATCCACCCAATCGAACAACAAAGAAGATTCAGAAGTCTCGCCACTGAGTCAAGATCTGGTCACCATAAATCAAAATGCGAGATCCTCTCTTTCCTACTGGACAGTTTCAATCGTCATCCCTCTGGATCACTCCTTCTCGACGGACGTCAAAGTAGCTCGGAGTCCCAGGTACTATCACCATTGCATATCGCGGTCAATATTGGCAGTGGTCGACTAGTCATGTGTTTGTTTGAGGGGAATTTCAAAATTGACGTAAATGCGACTGACCATCTTGGGCAAACTCCAGTTTAGGTAGCCCTGGGATGCAAGTTTGACAAGATTGCTGAGTTTTTGCTTAGGAAAGGGGCACATATCGATCTTTCAACCTGAGAAAGACATGCTCTTCTGTTATCCGCCGCTCAAATGGACTACAAAAAGACAGTCCAGAGGATAGTGGGCGAAATATCAAATGCTGACGGTGCTGGCACGCTGCTACAGGTTGTTGGCTTAATCTTCATGTTGATTTACGAGTTCCCGCGAACCATTTTCGAAGCTCCTCGGTTGCAGACCGAGGTGCAGGAGCCAGACTTTACGGACATAGATGAAGCGGGAGGCAACGACAAGCATCTCCTAGATCCTGCCCTAGGGATCTATACGGAGTTTTTTTGTTATGCGTCTGGCGGAGATCATGAGACCATCAGGGTTCTGTTGGTCCAAAAAGATTCGTCTCACTCACCTGCCATCGATCTTGCTTTGATCAAGATTGTCGGCGAAAAGCCCCGCACAATTCGAAGCATGTCAGTGGGGTCTGTCTAAGACAGCGATTCTGACCGAGAGCGAAGTATACCTGTCCGAATTCTATAATCAGAACGACTATGGAAACAGCGAGGTTGAAATTTCTGATGTTAAAGCTTCCCGAGTGTTGTCATCATGCAAACTTGGCTGCACAGACTAATCATGACAAATGTTTCCATACAGTAAGATACCGTGTTTCTTTATGATAAGAATCGTCCAGTTTCTCTGCCAAACAAGCCCTACTTTCATGCCCAGGCGGTAAGTCCAAACCAACCGATTGCAGAGATAGCCACACCACTCGAACCTCGGAATAAAGCCTTTCCTGGTACGTCCTCTTTAAGACACATGTAGGCATCAATTCCACCAAGGTAGGCACCCAAGATGAAGAGCAGCGTATCGACCTCAACGAACTTGTTCTGAAAGTAAAACGTGTAAAGTGTCATTCCAATGACGGTGGTACGGCCCATGCCAAGCGTCATAATGGACTGTGCTTCCTTTGAATCGTACAGACGCTGAGGAAACCCCATCTCGCGGATTGCCGACTTGGGATTGAAAATAGGCCACATACCACCGAACGTCAGTGCTGTGGCGACGAAGAGACCGGGAATGTGGTTAAGGGAGAAGTTGTCAAACATAATGAATGTTTGGCTATTAATTGGTTGTGAGCAATCGTAATTTGGAGTACAAGACTGCCATGAGGTTATAAGCTTACAATACGGGGCTAGCGATGGGGCGGGTGGAAAGGAGGCGAAAGGCTGGAGTAGCGGCTAGTTGTTTGCAGGGTATCGTCTTCAAGGCGGCATCGAGTACGGGCAAGGGAGCGACGGCGGGGAGAGGAGGTAAATTAAAGCTCAGTAGACGCTAAGTGTGGCGTGGTTCATGGTGCGGGCGGCGCAATTGACAGGGATGTTTGTGGGGGCCGCGGTCGTACGCGGTAGGGCTATGTGGATTGAAACATCCGCATCCACGTCAGTCTCCAAACACATCAGCTGCCTGTTCGAGCATTTTGCTGAACGAACAACAAATTGCGTGTCAGAGCCAATCAGCTAGCATCCATGCATTATGCACATTGCGCGCGTACTATTCAATGCATTCACCCCAAGCTGCAGTAACATGAGTTTGTGCCGGTGAGAGATCACCACTACGAGGGGTCCGGTGCCGCTAAGCGAGCTTGTACCTTCCTCGTGGTGATACCTGTGAACAATTAGGGACTGCAGCGTACCTAAATTAAGTTCCCGAGTTTACGCGAGTGTTTGTTGGTGCTTGCTGCAAAGACCATCAGTAGCTCCTTCTTCTATTATTATTAGTTTGTTTCTTGTTCCTACTCCCCGCAACCCCTATTTCGCCTATTAATACAACAAGAGGTGCGGGATTGACACGGAAACAAAGTGTTCTCTGACGGTCAAGACAGCAGAAACACAAACTAATAGGTTGCAGAAAGCTTCCTCGATGCAAATCGAGCAAGAAGCGTCAACGCGCCTTCAAGACCATGGAGAAGTGTATACAGAGCAGCCCAAGGCGTTTACACGCTCTTGGCGCATGTGGTGTGTATTCATTCTCCTGTGCCTACTACTGCAACGCCAAGGTACTTGGTATACGGTCAAATGACGGTGGTAAGTATCACATTGTATCCATGTTCTTATCTGAGACTAGTGCAGATAGGCATAAGTTAAGGCGTTCCCTCCGAGGGTAGCTTCCTCACTCACAACATCAACTCATACATTCAGACATCGAAGGCATTTCTACTACTGATACGGTAAACCGACTCCTTGATGTACGTCATTGAGACCGCTCACATGACCATCTTTGGGCGTGGTTTGATAACCTCTGTAGGCGTCTACTGGATCTGAAGGATCAGACTTATCCTATCTGACCCCTGCAACACAGTCAGCCTGCTTCCGTATCTGGCAGGTGGTTTTGCTCAATGTTAGCGATTGCTTTTAAAATGGAGCCTTGCCCGCCTGAACGTAGCATGACCTCAAGGTAGTCCATCAGGCTTCCTAAACCTGCAAGAATACCACGCACATAATCAACAAGGCTGGAGCTAGGAGCTTCAACAAGGTAGAGCACCTACTAAGTGAACTACATTTCGGTTTTAGCGTCGTCGCATGCGGGTACCAATGAGGCTCAAACTCCCTCTTCTGTTCGTTCTGGCAGCGGATGCTGTCCGCAGCGCGTCCGACTATTCCAATGCCACAGCCCACCTCACCGTGCAGACATTGACAGGATTATTCACGGGACTGGTAGAACCCGAGTTCCCCAACACACGTCAATTCCGCGCGATTCCCTTCGCAGAACCGCCGACTGGCGTGCGCCGCTGGTTGGCCCCTCAAAAACCCTCCACGTCTCCCACAGATCGCCGCTGGTCGACCAAGTTCCCGCCGTCATGTCCACAATACTTCCCTGCAAAACCCTCTTTTTGGAACTCAGAGCTCACTCGTGGCAATCTTGTCTACAATGGCGGTCAAAATGATTCATCAGGCATGGCTGGCGAGGCAACGTCAGAAGATTGTTTGCACCTCGCTATCTGGACTCCAACTCACGTCCCCAACGAAGGCCTCCCTGTGCTTTTCTTCATGACTGGTGGCGGCTTCAGCCTCGGGGGTGTTGAGCTTCCCTGGCAGATCCCGACCTCGTGGGTGGAGCGGTCCAAGTCGCACATCGTAGTGAGCATCAACTACCGTCTCAACATCTTTGGCTTTCCCAGCGCCCGAGGCTTGAAAGACAGGGAACAGAATCTTGGCATCCTCGACCAAAGAGCCGCTCTCGAATGGGTCCGAGATAATATTGCTGCATTTGGCGGCGATCCTGAGCGCATTATGCACTGGGGTCGCTCCGCCGGAGGCATTGCTGCTGATATGCACACTTACGCCTACCACGATGATCCCATCGCTGAGTCATACTACCTTGAGTCCGGAACAGTCTTCAGCGGGAGATTGGAAGAGGACAATAGGTTCCCGACATTCAGCTTTGTGGCTGAGAACGTTGGGTGCGGACAGCCGTGCGGTGCTAGTTGCAAGGATGACACTGAACGGGGGGCGGCTGAGCTAGATTGCATGCGACAGGTCTCGCAGATTCAGATTACCAACTTCATTGGTCAGCACAATGAAGCTGTGGCGCCCACGGGACTTTTGCTTAGCTTCGGACCGCTGCCGGATAACAAGACTGTATGGAGTACAGACGGTTACAAGAGGTTGTCTGAAGAGGGCAAAATTGCCCACCGGCCGACTCTGATCTCCTTCGTCTCGAACGAAGCCTCGTCGCTGCTTGACTGGCCAGAAGATCCGGCATCCACGGGCATCAACCAGACTGTAGCTGATGGCTTCAACATCGATTTCGCCGCCTGCGCTGCGCTCAACTCAACCGCTTATCGCAACCGCCTTGAACCTGGTGTGCCCGTATTTCGCTTCCAGTATGCGGCAGAATTCCCTAACCTTAATGTCTATAATTGGCTGGGCGCGTACCACAACAGTGAGACGCCGCTCATCTTTGGGACGTACAATCTGCTAGAGCACGTTGCGAACAGCACAAAGTATCAAGATAAGATCAGCCATTCCATGCAGGATCACATTCTCGCCTTTGCTAGAGATCCGTACCAAGGTCCGCAGGAGGCTTTCGACTGGCAACCAACAGATATCAACGGCACTGATTTGGGAACTCTTATCCGTTTTGGGGGGTCCAAGGGTGATGTGGTGAAGCGTGTGGACAATGCTGGGGTCGATGGCGCGTGTCTGGATGCGAGTAAGCAGGATTCTTTTCCAGCATGATGGCACTACACAAGAGCAATAGATATCAAGGTCCTGATCCAGTAGGAGTGACGTTCACTGTTCGCTTTCTACAGATCTCACCTAATCCACTCTGCCGTTCTTTGTGGGTCTACATAGTCTATGTCTTGCAGCAACCCTTGACTACCCCGTTAAATATCATAGCAATAGATACAATTTCATCTTTCTGCACGCTGATAAATAAGGCGAAGCAATATCAAAGAAGTTTAGGTCTTACTAGCTACCTGAATTTGTTAACCAGTGCTGAATACTCAAAAGCCTGTTTGTAAGCACTAAGGTTAAGGCAATAATTACGTTTGGAACGCATTACGCTCCTCTACAGTCGGAATCGTAACGCCAGCAAAATCACCAAGCCTGCGAAGCCTTCGCAGTGTGCAAAGGTAATTAGTAGTCGTAGAATGGTAGATGCCCATCAACCCTCAATCTTCGTAACATAAGCTTCATTGCTAATAAGCGTATCCGAAACTTCACAAAGACTTGTTCCTGTCTTGTTATTCACGCAACAAAACATAGGAGCAAATAAAGCGTTACTCGAGCTCAGATGATGAGGAAGGCCTAAAGATTGGAAAACAGGAAGATGTATAAAAGTATTTTCAGTAAACAGGGCACTTACTTGATAGACAGCGGTTTTGGGGGTGAGACTTAATTTTCTACTCCTATAGTCGCGTATGTAATAACAGTCTACATACCCTAAGCACAGCTCAACGCTCACCTGCCATTTAAATGACCCAGGCAAGCAACAGCTCTCCAAAGACAAAGAGGGCAAGAGCCCCTCCCCCTAGGGAAAAGACAAGACAGCAAACAAAAACATACAACAGCGGGTATTCGCTAGTAAGGCATGTACCTCTTTTGAACACGCCCTATGATTGTGCAGGAAAATGCCGCCAGAAATGACGGACCTGGTGCGCATGATCTTGGTGCTCGTTTGGAAAAAATACGCTTAGTCAAGCATTAAGCCCAAAAAGCGGCCACATGCAAAGTTCGGCTTGTTTGCAACTAAGTCAATCGCAGCGCACCAGCATCATGCCTGAAAATTCTACGAAAAGGGCTTCTGCAGAGGCTCGCCTCTTGGTCGCATTTTAATCCTTCCGCTTCATTCATCATTTTTTTGCGCCAAGCCCTTCTGTGGCAGGGCTTAGATCGACTATTTCTTTAAAGGGTAGATTAAGATAGCAGCTGAAGTACAGAATAGTTTTGTTATTCTTAGTATTGAGTTGGTGGCATGCTTAATTAAACCACTGCAGGACACGATTAAAGCTTTCTTTTTAGATAAGGTCGTTGAGCGTGTCCTAAGAGGCTATATTGTTGACATTAAACAGGACTTTGTACATCGTATCGCAAACTCTGACTGCCAGCGCTCTGGGTATGAGGCAGACGTCCGAGGTCTGCTAACTTGCCAGCAGGGTTTGGTTTAGCGCAGGTCACAAATATTGTTCAATAACACCTTTGAAGGCTCCACATGTACCAGCTCAGCGCATGTTATCTCTGCATTGTTTATAGAAAAACTTCGTGTATTGGCATACAAGAAAAGTCGTTGATCATGTTAGTACCCCTAATTGCGCACCTATCTATATCTGAATCTGAACAGAACTTGAAGAGTGTCGTACCTGTCATATAAGCCATGAACTGACGAAGGACCACAGCGGATTGATCAGGGTTGGATCCGGACTACGCTTTCATAACGCTCCTGGCGCGACTGTGAAATATTTTCTTTCTGCCAGCTTCTGAAAAATTTCATCACCTCCAGCGGATTGGCGTGGTTGACCTGCACAGCGCGCCCTTCTGACTGATTGTGCCTTATAGAAATACGACCGAAGTCCTTCCAGATATCTTGTTCAATGGCCGCATTGATCTGTACTGATTCATCTTTCGCTATGTTGTGATGGACATCACGCCCGTCCTTAATAGGAAGGTCATGAGGAGGCATCTCTGATTCTTCGATGAGGGTTCCGTCGTCGCTGCTGGCGTCACTCTCAATCCTGGTTGCAGCCGCCAGCTCCTCCGCGCTTATGGACACAGTGCCATCATCTGTTGCTATTAGCATCTTCATGGCAAAGCATTTGCTGCGTTACACTCACCCGCCGGACTACGGTCTTTCAGCAATTGAGCGATCCGAAGCCCTTCACAGTTTGAGACCTGCTCCCTCAGAGTTTCATCAATCCGCCGTATCACTTCCGCATTAGCTACCAGCTCTTTCTGCATGTTTCGTATGACGCCGACTTGAGCAACTTGAATGCGCACTAGGAGATTTTGTTTGACAGTTCCCAGCTCGTTCATGATGACGGTTAGCTTTTTCTCGTCCGCAGACCCCTGTACGAACTGGCGAGCGATCTGGTTGATTCTTCCTTTTGTATTCGGGTCGAGAGACACAAGCAGGTCTTTCAGCTTGGTCTGGACATCTTTAACTCGGGCTAGCTCCATGCCCACGGCATCTGTTTGGAGTTCGTCTTCATCTTCAATGATACCAATGATTGTCTTGACGCTCTTGAGCTCGACTTCGTGCCGATTGAGCACATCCACGAGGTTCTTTTGTCGTTCGTACGCCGTGCGGAGGCGCCGCAGGATGCGAAACGCTTGCTCGAACAAGGACGTGGTGTTTTGCAGCACCGAGACGCACAACAGGGCTTCTGCCTGGAACGATGCTTCAGCTCAATTCTCTCAGGGCTCTAGACGATCTTACCATCTTTTTAAGTGTCAAGATACCAAAATTTGACAGCAGGAACGTAAGGCTGAAGGGTTGCACCGCAGCGAGACATGGCGGGGACATTGGCTTTATCTCGAACGAACTTGTCTGACACCTTCCCAGAGGCGCAGTGCATATTGCGCGCTGATAATGGTTGCAGCTGACCAGTGAATACTCTGCAGGCGGATGTGTGATTGGTCAGATGACCGCGCCATCATGCACTTCCCATGGCAGAGCGGGCTACAGTGTGGGCATTCATGTTCGCTGCCAGTAATCACCAACGCAAGTAAGCGGAGCATGAGCGAACATGGTTCGAGGATTAATTGCACTGCGCTGCTCGCCGGGGCATAAGCGACGATGAAGGTGATCCTGTGGTGTATCAAACTTTACTAGTGGGACTCAGATGGTCTTTCCCTGCTTTTGCCAACAAGGTAGCTGAGAGGTCGCAAGCTCGGGCCAATACAAACATCGAAAGGGCACTCATCAAGAATACGGAATCGGTATGATTCGTATGCCTTGCCCGGGCCCGTGTCGCAAGTCAGGTCGACGAATTCGCCAGACGGTGACGTTGGACTGCACCCGCTCGGTGAAAGCCCAAAACTGTTCACAATCCTTTGCGCGATGAATGCGTCGCTTATGTTTGCATCTATTCTCGCGAATATGGCTGTATACTTGCCATTCAATCTGCTGTAGAGTTGCACGTATCGTCCAGAAGTTACCGAAGTAACTTTCTTCCTGCATGATGCTATCCATTTCATGTCGGGTTGTTGCACGGGACCTCTAGGGGGAGGAGCTGGTTTCGATTCTTGACGCTCTGTCTTTTGGATATTGAGAATTGGACTGGCATTATCGATAGATAGCAATCCGGCCCGGAAATCTTTCATAATCCCGGAAGCTGCAATGTGTGCAGTCAGATCGAACTGTTGGCAGTTGACGAATAGCTTATCTCTGTAACGTCTTAGGACCACTTCAACCTTGGTACTACGCGGAAGATACACTTACACTTTCAGATAGCCGTTGTTAAATTGGAAGGCATCATCTCTAGCGATATTTTGACTGACCGAGTTCATCCTTGGCCTACTCGATTGCTTGTCGGAGATACTGGAAGAGGTGGAACGCGAAGACATTTCACTCAGGCAGGTAGCGAGCCTTTGATTAGAACAACAGTTGCAAGGACAGAAGCTATGATAGCGATCGGGGCACAAGCTTTTGGCCAGCCTTCCTGCTTACTCTGTTGCCGATACCTGAGGCTGCCTCGGGTGTAACGTGTCCGTGCGCGCAACGCCCGGAGTCGCGCAACGCCTGATTTCCCCCTCGGCACCCCTTCAAAAATAAGGCTATAGAGCCACACATAATAGCTATTATTACAAGATATCTTAGTAGAGTGTTCTATAAGCCTATGCAACAATATTACATTATATATTCTACTTATATAGAGTTGCTGTTTAGCTGCTGCAGGTAGTGTAGGTGCGCACAGGCAGAGGAGGCGTTGCAGGCTTTAGCTGACTATAAGCACCTACACTACAACGCGCAGGCTTCTTTCTGCCTAAAGAAGCTTTAGAGGTTATACTATTGCCTCTTTAGGACTGTTGTATAGCTTTTTCAGAGTTGCGAGCTTGCTTCTGACGCTCTCTTTCTGCCTTGCGTTTAGCTACTTCCTTAGCCTTCTAGGCCTTTATCTAGTCTCTCTCTTCCTTCTCCCTTACCTGCTGCTTACGCTTCTCCTGTTAAAGCTGTTCTTAGTATAGCTTATTAGCCTTCTTAAGCTTAGCTATGTCTGCTTTTTAAAGCTCTTCTTAGTGTTCTTAGTATTGTTTTTTAACCTTACGTTGCTAAGCTTCTGCTACTTTCTAAGGACTCTAAAACACTGCCTTACTATAATACTCCTCCTAATGCCTAAGGTCTAAAGGTTTGTTATTCTTCTTACGCTTCTTCTGCTTCTAGAGAACCTCTTTAAGCCTAGTTATCTTGTAGTAGAGTAGCTTATTTTAGACTAAGATATAGTGCAAGGATTAGCAGATCTTCTTTAACTCCTAACTGCTCTTATCCTAGGCTACTGCACAAAGTAGAGTCTCTATTTTAAGCTAATCTTTGCTACTATATACTAAAGTTAAGCTTGCACTGCTATTTAAAGCCTCTAGGCTATCCTTCTTAAAGCGTTTTAGTATTACGTTAGGTTATAGAGAGGCTATACCTATAGCCTTAAAAGCCTGCACTATAAGCCCCTAAATAAACGTCTTCTTCTACGCCTTCTAGAATAGGCTAAAGAAGTCCCCTATCTTTACAGCTACTAGCCTCTAGCTGTTGTAAAGGTGTGTAGTAAGCTCCTTTAAGTAGGCAGTTAAGAGAGGCTTAAATATTACTATATTAAGCAGCTAAAGTATATAGGTTAAGTAAGGAGGCAGAATAGCTAGGAGAATCCTATTCTAATTGCAGTAGTTAATAAACTTACGCGTTATGTGTAAGCTATAGCTATTAAGGATAAGTAACTAGTAGAATAAGCATGCCTTAGCCTTAGTAAAGCAATTAAACACCTGTTTAAGCTAGGCTAGGCCTATATTATTGTTTGTCTAGCTAGTAGGTAATAAGGAGACTAGTACTAAGTAAGCCCCTAGCTTAATTGCCTTTACCTAGTCTAGTTATATTATAGAGTTTAAGGACTTATATATAACCCCTAGAGGCAGTGCTTCTCTATTACTATATATACAAGCCAGCACTATTACCTAGCTACAATTACTATCTTAGAGTAATGCCTTAACCTCCCTCTTCTCCTACATACGCCTACTAAACACGTGCTTAGTTCTAGTAGTTACTCTAATAAGGAACCCCTTTTTGTCTATATTGTACATAAGCTAGCTATCTACATTGTATTTAGTAATCTTATAGGTTAGTAGGTTAAAGTATAGCTTATATTTAGTATATAAATTAGTGTTATAGCGTGCTAAGTCTATACCTATTAAGTATTTTAAGATAAGGTTTACAGAGTAGGTGTTAATAAACTAGGTAACCTAGCTCTTGCTAACGCAGTTTTTAGCTACTGCTAACGCAAAGTTTACAATTATCTCTCTTGTAGGAGGTATATAACAAGCAGTAAGCTCCTCTATATATGTTACAAGCTTAGATTCTTGTTGTAGGGTAAGCTTCTGTTAGTAGGAGTCTTTAGCTTCCCTAGGCACCTAAACGCGCTTATGCCTCTGCGCTAAAGTTAAGCAATTAACGCTATATTTATTAGCAAAAGTCTAATATATAAGTTTTTCTCCTAGTTTTAGCGCTTTAATTGCTGCAATTGCATTATTAATAGGTGCTATAGTTGTTAAGTTACAACGCGTTAAAGATAGGGGTTAGTTTTGAAGATCAGGCGTTGCGCGACTCCGGGCGTTGCGCGCACGGACACGTTATGACGATGGTACCCCTCTTCTGAGCACATGATACTTGAAGGCCTGAGGCAAGATTTGCCTACCGGTCAAGGTAGAACGGCGTGGCGCATCGCACGCAAGCGCGAACACTTCTCAGTGATTCTGTTGCGCCTTGCTTACCCACTTACCGGTAGGCTACATCCAGGCCACGATCCGCCTTGTCACAGTTTCGGATGGCGCGCAGCATCTTCCCAATGCACCATTGTCGCATCGCTACCTACCGCAGTTCATGGATCCCTATCAGCTTGCGCGGCAACCATTAGCTGACGTTGAGAGAACCTGTGTTGGCTAGCGCAGGTGTTCGCAGCGCCTGAACCTCGTTTGTGTGACGCTGGAGCAAGTGGGTCTGGGGCCCGCATCAGCGAGATCCACCTCATCTGCGCAGGATGGCTGAAGCCTTTACCTACGCAACCCAATCAATCGATCGTCTGCTCAACGAACAACCAGATAGAGCAGCGATTATTCTTGCACGCTGTTACCGCGAATACAAGGAAGTCAAAGACGAGATCGACTCAATTCTGCAATTAGCGGGGCCGGTGAAATCGCAACCTTCGCGCGCCGCTTCGAACTCAGCCCTTCCAATTCCAACACATGGTTTCACACGCGACCATAAGCGTTCTCCAAGCTCACAGCTTGATCCAACCCTGCATCATCCTCGTAGGACAACGAAATCCAATGCCGCACCCACGCCGCCAGGATCATCGTCAGCGCGGTCCAGCAAAGGTTCGTCTGCTTCAGGAGAGACAATACTGCTCATCGATAATCACGAAGAGGGCATTGGAACTCTTCCTGTTGTCCTCCGAAAAAATTCTACTGTCGATATCAGCCTGATACGGGAGGACATTGTTAACGAGCGGATGATGGGCGCGGAGCCGGAAGAAGATTGCCACGATATGATTGTACTCCCCGAGATAGCTGTACCTTCAGGAGCTTGTGCAGAGATTCGCATATCTGAATCAGTGTGGCTGACCTGGCGTCGACAAAAGTCCGACAGAACTCACAGAACAAAATTCTTCTTAGTGCCTAGACATGTCCTTAGCACGGACGTCCTCCTCGGCTACAATGACTCTGGCGAAGTCAATCCAGGTGTGTATGCACGCTACTGGTGTGACCTCACTGATTCAATCGACTGACCAGATGCGTGCAACTTCAGGCTTCCCCAACGCAGGTGCTGCACCGCATCCACATCAACAAGGCTACCGTGACACTGATTATCGGCAAGCGGTGCAGTCCCCTACTATAGTGCCAATATCTTTCCACAGGTCTCAGAACGAGCCGGGGCCCTATCACACACAATCACGGAACCAGTTCAATCAACACTCGATGGAGGGCTATCAGTCTCATCAAGAACAGTATGGCGTGAACGAAGGGAATCAACAGCCAATGCAGCCTTCACCAATGCCTACGAGCCGTAACACCCGCTCAACGCAGAAAGGTCACACCAAATCAACTCTGCCTCCTGTTCAAATCCCCAGCAATAATTCCGAGACGCCTAATAGAAAATTGAGGTTGAGTCTTAAGTGGGAAACGACCCCAGTAAACCTATGGCTGGATCTTGACAGCTCTGCTGACGTGTTCTTCCAGACACTCCAGGACGTCAGCAAGCGTAGACAAGTACACAATTGGAACTCGTGGGTGATATGGCTAAAGACAGAGCCGCAATCACCAGAAGCCTCAGCCTACCGCCTCACGCTTGGCGAAGACCTGGATGCCGACTGGGATATAACTGTCAACTGGTTAGAACAAAACAAAAGGGACAAACCACCCCACATTTGTGGATCATTTGAATTTGAGGAAGGAAGGTGACCTGTCCGATGCAACGATAGGTCTCTTGGACCAGGCCCGGTCTATTCGAGCCACTGCGGAACATACAGAGTCCATCGCTCAATTTTCTGGGACGGTATCGTCACACCAGAATAAAACTATAATAGTGGTACGCGGGCTCTTAATTAAAATCCAGGCAAGTACAGTATCACTGACACGTGGCTGCAGGACAAAAGGCACATAATCACGATACGCCATCTCTCCAAGACGTCACTATCATGTAAAGTCCTTAGCGTCGTGGACGATCACGCACTCTAGATAATTATTCCTAGGAGCTGCCCGCCTCTTCGCGCCACAGAAAAAGGCGCGAGGCTCGTCGTTTGCTCTTCGTCCGTTCGTCTTCCTGCTCTGCAGCACAGTTTGCATATCATACAACAGCATGGTTTCGACATTGCTTTGGGAAGCTAAAAGGTTCCTGTATTGTGAGTTTTCATCTCCGAAACGTCGGTAGCAACATACAGAGATACTGGACCGTCCCACCAAGGCTTGTATTCCTGACAGGATGAGTCAAGGCGATCGTGGTAGAATACAATCTCTCAAGAGGAGGGGCTATTGAAATATAGATGGTGTCCCGTTACATCGATGAGTCTTTGAAACGGAGAATGGGGTGGCAGTTCAGGTTGCGTACATCGGAGTTACAACCTGACTGGAGATACGTATGTAAAACAACCAGTTCACTCACGTATAGAGAAAAGCCGTTGTCACGGCCTTTTGGAGTACTTTGTGAGCGCATTGTTCACTTCAAGTCAAGTCTGCGGAAGAAATCGGCCCAGTGGGAGAAACAGTGAAGATGTGGATAGAACCAGATCATACTTCTGGGCGCTCTGTGTTGCGCTTGTTTTTCTTGAGTAATTTTAGACGTCGGTGTTGCGATGAGCCGTATGGTGCTGGCTCTAGCGTCTGGGTGTGGGATGCGCGTCGAGAGTCTGTTCTTACAAGCTCGAGACATTGGGACCGAGGTTCTGGAGCGCGATGTTGGAGTTTGGTGATGCAAAGTGTTGGTGGGCCGCATGAGATGTATAGTGAGAGCTGATGATTACGCGAGAGCGCGTCTACTTCGGAAATGTTAGAATAGTATCTGTAATTAAAGTCAGTAGGATTTCGCTCGTGCCTAATGAGAAAAAGATGCGTTGTTATCAGCGATTCACTGTTGGGCCTACACATTACATTGACACTCCAGGTTGGTAGTTCCCACGAGAGTTTGCGCCGTGGATATCTGAAATAGATAGTAGAGGCTGCGGTTGGACACAACCAAAGTATGAAGCCCTGAAACAAATGAAGAAAGGAACGGCACATCTGACATTATCTTCGGTGTTGCACGGCGTGGAGATACTGAACTTGCACATAATAATGCTGGAAATAAAGCTTGCTAGTCGTTCAATTAGTATTTGGTCACCGTCTTAGGTCTTGCGTGCTTAATGTGCCCGCAGCAAAAGGCTGGCCCAAAAGCGGGGTGCCATTCTGCCATTTACCAGGACCAGTGGGCTACTAAAGCAGCAGCAGTTTCTAAGCGTAGCAACTCACAAAGGTTTAGTGCGGATATCCTTTAGCAAGAGCTGAACCTTAGTCTGTACACGTTGATTCACTTGATTTATGTCTTGGTATTTTCAGCTTCCTCTTTTCTTTGCGCGATCGAGCAATACATATGGTAACGACAAGCGATTTTCCTTTGAAGGAAGTAGATAGGGAGGGGAGGGGAAATATCTATACAAAAACATACAACAGCGGGTATTCGCTAGTGGTCACCCACCTAACTACTAATCCGCCGGTACGTTGCTTAAATAGGGCTGAGCGAACGGGAAGCCTTGTTTTCAACGTCCTATGGTCGTATGTGGAAATAATTTTCGATAAAAACATATATAGCCTTACAGATTACCCCCAGTCGTATCAAGCGCAATCACTGCGTCGCCGTTGCCATGGCTTTTATCGGTGCTTGGAAAAATCTACGGAATCAGTTGTCCATGGGCCACTGTGGAGCTATTCAGGCACGTATGCCCTCTCATAAGCTAGAACAATCTGGTACGAGTGACAGACCCTGATCCTCTCCTTCACAGACCCTGATCCAGGCTTTCTGACTAATAATGGAAGGCACGGAAGATGTAGGCGTAATGTGAACCATTATAGTAACTGTCCTTGCAGAGGAGGGAGGTTCCGTGCATTTTTGCAACGATCATAGTGCCCGACACATTCCCAGGCTTGAACATTGTTGAGTCTTTTACGTATAACTGGACGCTCTTGGGTGGCCGAATGTGACATCGCTGGGGCAATAACAGTCTTTCTTCATACTGCTCGTAATTGTTTACAGCTAATCAAAGTTATATGGCGCAGAGACAGGGCAATGAACACGCTCTCTTCTATGCATAAAGGGGTAGTTCGTAGGCTCCGTCCTTAACCTGTTCAGAATCGCGCACTAACACGCCTATCTTTCTGAGCTTTGATTCCCACTGGCTTACTCGATCGATGGAGTTCCTTTCTCGATTTGGAGCGTACTTCCAGCCACGAAATAGGTTGTGACCTATCGGCTAACTGAAAACAGTATCTCTGGCTGTCCGATGATAGGTACGAACGAGCGGTGTCCAAGAGCTCCTTCACCTCTTCGTCGCTGATATTGCCGTTATCTGCACTATCGCATTCGGCACTCTCCTCCTCTTCACTGTTGCTTTGGTCACTATCATTCTCTGACTCTGACGGAGAGTAAGTTCCATCGGTATCATCTTCGGACACGCCCTCGTCGTGAATGAACGCAGATAGGTCATTTGAGTCGACTTTTAGCTTTCGTAGTGCACCGCTGAGGCGAACACTCATGTGCTCTTCCTCAGAGCCATCATCACTATCCTCGTGTTCAATCCTGGTCAGTCCGTTCAACGTGATTTGTGGGATCCCGACTTTGATCAAACGTCTATCGAGTGGTTCAGGAGCCGTCTGACTGTGTTGCAACTGGCGCCTCAATTTGCCGTGCGGGGTGCGATATTGACTCCTAGAGTTGACGAATTCCAACTCCTCTGAATCAGATTCCTCTTGTGTCGGCCCTAGAGAAGCGGCTCGCCTTCTAAAACCGACGATATCTCCACCTGGTGTAAGGGAGTACGTTTGCAGACCAGCTGAGCGAATCTGTGCGATCCACCTTGCTATATTGGGCTTGATGCGGGTGAATACCCAGTCAATGACATTCTTGACAACTGTACGTAGGGCCATAACACCCCAAGATAGTTCCAAGGATGCAGTCCATATGCAGTGCATCATGATGCACCCTTTCTTATTACGCCAAACGTGGCTGTTGTCGTTGTGACTACTCTGGTTTCTGTATTGAATTCGGCGAGATCGAGTAGAGCTTTCAGACGTACCGGCTTCTTACGATAAGTAATCCACAGCTTGGCCGTGGATCCCACGCAAGTAAACGCAAACATCACCTGAGCGGCTTCCGCACCGGATGTTGCATCTGCCTTCTCAGCCAATCTTTCTCGTAGGATAAGCGCTGCCGCAGAAGCATTAGCTGCTTGGCAGTAGCAGAACTCCGTTCGTTCTTTGTGTTCCCTCGCTTCGCGCTTGTTGATGAGCGAGTTATTCGCAAGTGGCTCCGAAGTGCCTCGTTTCACCTCCACGATGGCCCATGGAAAACACATGAGATCTTTGGCCTGCAGTGCATTTTGGCTTCTATTTGAGGCCCATCTGGCCAAAGCTGTTGTTGGTGTGGATATAAGTTGTAGATTTGCTCTGCTTCGCAACTCTCCAAGAACTGGGAGGGAAAAGCTGTCCACGTTGGGATCGCCACTCAGTGTTCAGTACACATCATCACTGGGCTGGATGATAGGAAATCCGTAGGCGAGATCAGGTTTCGGCCGCGTGATTTGAGCATGGTTCGAATTCACTGATTTTCCGCAAGGAAACTCATTCCATAGGACGTCTTGGTGACTGCGACTATTAGCACCGAGTAGGTCCCGACACGGAAATACGCACATTTCCCATCCGCTCAGTTTTTTCCTGATGAGGTTAGCTTTCATACACACATATAGCTGCCAACTCACTCATAAGTATTTGATTCCCCGTCGATTTTGGGGTAATCTAGAAAAATGTGCCTACTTAGAATCGTCACCCACTTCGACTCATTCTCATTCATTACGCGATACTGTTGCATCTCACGTGCAGCTTGTTGATAAACTGCGAGCTTGTTTCGAGTCTTTTTGACCGCGGAGTCCGTACGTAGCTTTCCATCAGATTGATTGGAATTTTCGATAGGCCCCAGGCACCAGGTTCTTCGGTCGGCATTGTTACGGTCCTGGCCTTCGTCCTCGAACCGTTCCAATTCTTCTTCAAAAGTGTCCTTCAGATCTCTGGGAAACCGGTCCGGTATGCGCGTCAGAGAGTGGAACAACGGACGTAGCCAAGGCCTCAGTTCGTCAGCAGCATTAGTAGTTCTCTCTCGAAACCTGATGCCATGGTTCTTGAGTAGCTCTCTGTCCAGGTAGGGCTTTTGATATCTTTCGGACGACATGCTATGCATATTTTCTTGACCCATATAGCAACATGAAAGGCCACCTATATACTGTTCAGATCAGTTCACCAGTTCGCTAGTCAATCTATGCAGCGACTGTTGCACGTAAAGTGGCGGCGCTGTGTTGGTGGCTGGCCCTGACACCTCATGACCTGCCTCGTTTGTATCGAACCAATTATCCAACAAATTGTATCGCGGGACATGCAGTTATGGGTCCGACCGGAGGATCCGCGCTAACGCAGGGGTGACACCCATACTATGGTTGCCGGCAAAAATATTGTAGGTAGAGACCAGCGACAGGGATATAAGGCCGAAATTAGGAAGCGTATTAGTTGCAATACACACTAGCTAGACTACATTTGTAAGCTAACTGCCCATTTATCTATCCAATCCTGAACTGTTAAAGTTGCGTTACGATGACAAAGACATCAGCCACACCAAGACCGACCTACAATACTTTTGCCGGAAACCATAGTAATGTCAGGATACAGATCGAGTGGCTTCGCTACCAAAGTCAGCCGGTTTCAGCATACGAGCTCGCAATCCGCATACCGATGCTTTTAGAAAGAGTCTACCTGTATAGATGCTGATAAGGTCTAAGCACAGTGAAACGCGTCTGACGTTTGCACGTCAGCAGTTGCCTAATCGTCATATCGGTCATGAACGCCTGGCATGGCGTGCTCGAAATACTAGATGGAATGTGCCAGTAGTGCAGAAACAGGGAAGTGCTTAGCTAGGCATCAACACCAAAAATCGATACGGTACCATGCTCGGATAACTTTCTACATAAAAATCAGGAGGTACCCAAAATATGGACTGCTATGAAATGTGATCACTGTGATTAATCGTTGCTACCTACAACTTGGCCTTTATTCTTACACAATGCAGCCAGCTGCCTCTCACAGAAAGCCAAATCTGGCCTTCTGAATACCAATATTTTTACAGCCCTTCAGAAACATTTCCTGTGATAGTCAGTATCATGTGTCTCTCTATCCGCACATAGAACGAATAATTCTTAGCAACATTCTACACTAGCTTTTCCTACCTGTCGGTTCTGCGAGTCCGAGATGGAGCTTTTTCGCTGCCCACAAAGACCAATAGGGTCATCTGAGCGAGCGGAATGCTTCCGATTTGCTGGATAATGACAACGCGCTTACCGTGGGGGTAACTGAAGTCCTGTTACAAGGGGGGTTGCCGGTGCGGACTGGAATACGGAATACGAGCTACCCGTAAACTGACTGCTCAAGAACCCAATCATCTCACGCAAAAGCGTCATCCTTTGCTCCCCAAGGCCACAGTTGGGTTCTTGTATCCCACTCCGTACCGCCCCCCCCCCCCCCCCCCCCCCCCCCCTGTAGTGTTTTGATTAGCGGGCACCATCTGGGATCGCTGGCTGGTGCCAACTGTTTCACCAGATCTTCGGAGATAAGATCTGTCAAGTTATCCGCGCTTGCGCGTTGAACTTGGGATCGGGTCTCCTTCTACCGAGCAGGGGCTTATGTGACGGTGTAGTACGCGGTGCCGATAATCGAATGCCACACCCATTGCGCAGATTTCTTCGTGAAACCGTTCGCACGGCGACTTTCTTCGGCGCAGCATCTCTGTGGAGAGTTTTGAACATTAGCTGCATGTAGGCAACTTCGCCCTCGTTCTTTTTACCAGAATCACCTGTTAGAACGATCCATGTGCATGCCCCAGGCGTCTCAACTGCGCCGATTTACTGACCAGCTTATCATCCCGTGATATTGTACATAGCAAGTCAAATAATGCCAAACAATGGTGTAGTTGCGGGTTCATGTGCTTTGGATTTACTCAGAGGCAATAGAAAGGTCCATGTCCTCGACTTGCCTCCTCCTCCACAGGCAGAGTAGTTTAGGCAGTAACAAGCCAATACTCGACAGATTCAGTGAAAAGAGTCAGCACGGGCAAAAGCTGCTTCTGGAAAAGCGATCGCAGGCAAGCGTGCAGACCATGACTCCCACGGCGTTTGCATCGGTGGTAACAGAGCTGATAGCCGCCTTCGTTGCCCCCTGCGGGACTGTCTCCAGTCGCTCGTACCTGGGCGGAGCTGGCAGGACACGGCCTTGTAGCGCTATTCTCCAATCATGCGTACAGATAATGGGCTTCCGAGCCGGAAGTATGCAGGCACAGCAAGGGCCCACACTTGATTTACCCACAGGGTTTTGTCCATGTGCAAGGCGGGGCAGTGCAAGTAGAGAGGTGACCGAGGAAAAGTCTAAAACGTGCAAAGAATGCTTAAAAGAAGACTTTAGACAGCACCAGCGAAACTTTGGGAGGCGACGTTGACGTATACGCTAGAGACATACTTGGTTGGTCGGGTAGACGGTTAGTATTCGTTTTACGTCTAGTTGATGGGGGTCAAGTCCGCAATCTCACCTCCTGAAGAGCATATACGATGTGCTAAGCTATAGAATTACAGTGTTAACACACTACCTTAGAAAGCATTGTTTGCTCACGCAGGTATTACTACTATGCTAAGTTACAGCTGCCCCTGAAAGTTAGAGAAACTGAGCAGTATATATATATATATATATATATATATATATATATATTAGAGTAGATCCCCTGTGTGTGTTTAGAGGCATTTAAGTGCTGTAAAGAAGAGAGAGCAGGTGCAGAGAGCCAGTCCTCTGTTAGATTAAAGCCGTAGCTCTGCGCGAGGAGAGTCTTTGTGCCAAGCTTGGCTATACCTGTGTCTAAGGAGACGGGTGTAGTAGGAAGGTAGAACCAGGCCTGTCCTTCTTTATCCCGGGGTTTGCGAATTGTAAGGCTTTGCTGGCTGCCTTGTTTGCGTGTTGAGAGCCGGTGCTCTGCCGGATCGTGCCGTAGCTCTCCCGCATGGAGAAGCTTTGTGTTTCGGCCTGGCAGATGCACGTATCTTGCAAAGTTAGGGAATGGCAAGGTTGTCTCCTTGTGAAGATATGAGTAGCGCACGGGCCGTTTCGTAGAGGTTTCAGCTCACTGGAAGACAAAATATAGCAGTGCGCCTGCCACGACGCCTGCAGCGGAGAGAAGACGTTCGAAAACGTATTTAAGGAGGCATTTGAGTTGTGTTTGAATAGAAGATTCTTAGAGATCGATCTTTCTCCGACCCGGAAAAGTTGACGTTCGGGGTCAAATATGCCTGGTGACGGCTTGGGTGCCTTGGGGGTCAAGATGAGCATTTCCATACCACCAGCATTTGTAGTCAAATGTAGGAAGACGAGAGTACCTTGTAACAAACCATTATACTGCCAAGTACAACAAGTGCGTAGCGCAACTTATCTGGTCCTACGTAAGCTAGAGTTGCGCTACCATCATTTGGGGCCAGCTTGCCAACATGATATTCTACCTAATACGCCTATGCATATATCTTGAGGATACACTTGGGCTGACCAACACTAAATTTAACCTAAATAGTTACGTGATAAATTGCTAAATAACTATATTTAATGTACGTTATCTGTAGATTAACTCTTTAACGTAATATAATATATTCTAGAGAACTCTAACCTTAAACTAACCCTAACCTTAACTAACTCTAACCTTAGCTAATTAAGTAGAGAACATATTAAGAACAGGCTAAGAATAGGTTTATAAGGTGCTAGAATTTTATTCTTTTTATTACTTAGGTAGGTCTGCTAAGTCCCTAGTCTACTACTAGTATTAGTTAGATTAACTGCGTTCTAATGTATCTCTAAACGTAACAATATAGTAAATAATAACTTTCTTCTTTTTAAAGTACAATATACTTTATATAAACAAATAGGTTGCTTTTAGTTAAATTAAGGATACTAATCTACAAACGCAGCAAGGGAACTACACAGTATCCTTCCTGCAGACACGCAAGCTAGCATAACCTAGCTTAAGATATTAATAGTATTATATCCATAACTAAGAGAAAGAAACTAATTCCTATTTACTAAACCTACTATCTAGAAACCCTCTAAGACATTCAGTGCCTTAATAGAACAACAAGTTAGCAGGGGAACTTATTTCTATTAACGTCCTATAACCGCATATAACAGCTTCTCCAACGCACTCGGTAGATATAACAATAATCTAGCTAGGTACCTAGCCTCCTCTATTACAGATTCAACAGCGCGGTGTGTAGGACTAACTAAAGTACTATACTAAGACTCTAGATAGTATAGTAACAAGTTTTGCTGTTTCCGTAGGGAAAGGGTGTTAGCGCTTACTTACCCTCTTTTCCTTGTTTACTATGTCTATCCTACGTAAGTAAGCAACTAAGGAAGCGTCTCGTGGGACTGGATCGAGGAGGAAGGGGCGTAGTGTAGATAATACTGCATTCAAGGTCTACCCAAACAAGAGGGATAGCTACAGAAGGGAAGTCCGATTGTAAGAAAAGTAGTGGGGTATCAAGTATATTACACTACACTCTGCATCTACAGCGACCAAGGGGCATCATCTATAAGCGGCTTTTCACTGCTTCGACGGGTAGAGCACCGCTCATTAGGGCTTCCCCGTCGGCGTCGGCGTCCTCGATTAGATTCCCCACCCCCTCCCTCCCGTACAAGACCATTTCCCGCCCGCCCCGCGTGGTCCACCAGCCGACTGCGACGCCGCTCCTCTCGGCGTCCATCTCGCCACCGACCAGCACCTCCCAGAAGCGGGCCCTGACGACGTCGCGCATCTCGGCGTCTGGGATGCCGTTCAGCAGGCCGGCGCACAGGGGGAGCCACTCGTCGAGCAGGGGGATGCTGAGGAAGGGCAGGGCGTCGAGCAGGGTGAGGGTGAGGACGGCCTGCTGGCTGAGGGCGGGAGGCGGGGCGTCGGAGCCCTGGAGGGCGAGGGCGACTTGGTCGGGGGGCAGGGCGGCGGTGGGGGCGTCGAGGGCGCGGTAGTGGGCGATTTCGAGGAGGGTGGCGGGGAGGTCTGGGTGGGAGGCGCTGATGGGGGAGGGCGGGGCGGTGACGCGCATGAGCGTTTTGAAGGCGAGGCGGAACTGGCGTGGGGAGAGGGAGGAGGGGAATGCGGAGAAGAGGGCGTCGATGTAGAAGGGGAGGTGCTTGGCTGTGACGTCGGTGGACTGCGGGGCCGAGAGCACGGAGAGCATGACGCTGTGGGCCGCTTCGAAGAGGGAGAGCAGGCTGGGCGTGCTGGTCAGGGAGGCGAGGTATGGGATCGAGGCGGCGACGAGGAGGTCTTCGTTTATGTGCGCGGGGAGGACGAGCGAGAAGTGCTCGCTGGTGTTGAGGAAGTAGAGGTCGAGGATGCGGTCGAGGGGGTGCGAGGGGATGGCTCCCAGGTGGGGAGGGGCGATTTGGGTGAGGAACCGTGTGGAGGCGGTGGGGTGTGTGGAGAGGATGTCGATGGCAGTCAGGTAGACGAAGGTGTGCTGGGAAAAGGATGCCGGTCCGAGGCGGGAGGTGATGAAGTAGAGGTGGCGTAGGGTGTTGAGGGCTTGGGCTGCGAGAGCCGGAGCGGTTGCATCGGACGCGAGGGCTAGGTCGCGGAGGGTGCGGGTGAAGACGCCGCGGAGGATGATGGTTGTGGCAAAGAGGGCAGCTTTGAGCAGCTTCCACAGCTGCGGCGTCGTCCTGTGCAGGGCGTCTTCTTCGAGGTGTGCTGCTTCGTCCGAGGAGTCGATATCCGAGAGCTTGATCTGCCGCCACTGCGTCGTGAGCGCACGGGAGAAGCTGGCGAGGTCGTCCATCATAGTCTGGATGATCCACGGGCTCTTGACGTTCTCCACGGCGTGGGCAATGAGTCGCGACAGCGGCCCCATGGACGCCACCAGCGGCCTTGCCAGGATGGCCTCGACCTGCCTGTACGAGCTAGACGCGGGACTCCAGTCCAGCTTCCCGCCCTGAACGACCTTGACGTCGAGATCGAGCCCACCGAGGAAGTAGGCGCTCTGGAAGCCTTCGCTGGAGTAAAAGGCCGTCCCAATCAGGACGGGCAGCAACAGGTCGTAGTCCAGTATGGCCCTGTCGGCGTCGTTGACACAGCCAAACGCATGGTTCAGCACCAGCGTGACCGTCTGGCCGCCCAAGCCGTCAGCCTCGCTGCGCTCGCGCACCTCGGCCAGGGCCAGGTTGGTGGCATTGACGAGGGCGCCCTCGAGCTTCCTGCGCAGGCCGCCCGCCCAGTACAGATCCACGCCCTGCTCCTCCAGGTTCCCAATCCCAATCAGCAGCCCGCCGAGCACGACGAGGTGCTTCCAGCGCCTGCTGCGGTCGTCGGCACCGGCGACAACAGCCTTGATCCACGCATCGAGGCTCAGGCCGCCGGCGACGGGCGGCTGTCCGGGGACTGGGGCGGGCGCTTTGCCGTGCCAGACGTCGTTGTGGTGGGTCAGGACGGCGGTGACGGACGAGTGGAAGACGGACAGCAGGCGCAGCGGGGTGCGGACGCCGTCGGGGCGGTCCCAGAGGGCGGGGGCGGTGAGGAGGTGCGAGGTCAGGAGCGAGAGGTTGTGGGGGTTGCCCAGGGAGGTGAGCAGCGACGATGCGGTGCCGAGGATGCTGGGGCGGTCAGTATGGGGAGTCGTTGCTGGGGGAGAGGGCGCGAGGGCGGCAGTACCGGGGCGTGTCTTCCTGGTCTGTGTAGACCTGCAGGGCGCGCAGCAGCGTCGAGAGCAGACGATCAGCCGGCATGGTGGCGCAGGCTCATTGAGCGGCGGCGGCGGCGGCGGTGGTGTGGTGGTGATGTGGTGGGAGAGGGCGCGCGCAGGTGCAGCGAGCGTCGTCGACGGACTGATGTGCAGTCAGGCCAGCTCGAGCCGAGGCAGGCGGGCAGCCAGCCAGCCAAGTGGGTCTCTCCCGCCCCCCCCGGAGCCGCAACTCTTGGGACCCCCTTCACCCGCGACCGCACGCCCACTCGACCTCACCATCCACAAACCAAACAACACCCTCCCGGCGTTGCGCCCAGCACCGCCCACGCTCGCGAGCGCACTCCCCCCCCGCCATGCCGCACCCATGAGGTACGCCCCCGCCACCCTCCCCAGATCTCCACCACTAACAACCCCCCAGCTTCATCCAGCGCCTCGACAGCGCCGCCCCAATCGGCTACACCACCCCGCCCTTCCCCTCGCTATACTGGCCCCTCCCCCCAGGCGCAGCACAATCCTACTACCTCTACGACCCCTCGGACATCCTGCGCTTCACCGTCTTCTGGACCCTGCTGCTCGTCGGCGGCATCCACCTGGTCGTCGCCCTGTGGGCCTGCATCACCCAGTGGCGCAACTGGAAGCTGATCTGGGCCGTGCCGCCCGTGTTTGCCGCTATTGGCGCCCTCGAGGGCCTGCTTGCTGGCGCTATTGTCGGCGGCTTGCTGGGCGGCGTCTATCAGAGTGGGTATTATGAGATGAGTACGTGGATTCCGTTTGTTTGGGGGTGCATCAATGCTATGGTGTTGATCTTGTCGAGCTTTGCCATTTATGGAGGGCTGTAGGGGGGGGCGGATGTGTGTTGGAAGAAGCTACTGTTATTCATGTAGAAAGCAAGCAGAGAAAACGAGCAGAGAAAGCAAGCAGAGAAAGCAAGCAGAAAGCAAGCAGAGAAAGAGAGCAGAGAAAGCAAGCAGTATACTTGAATGCGGTCTATAAATAAGCACAGCAGTCCATCTATCCAATTCTCCCACGTCTGGTCCATCTCAACATGCAGTGCAGCACCCCACAAACAAACCGAAATACAACCACCCCACCTCTCTTTCCACACCTCCCCCCTCCTCACGGCTCAACAGCCACATCGAAATACCCCGGCGTCGCCCCATCCTCCCCCTTCTGCCTACTCGGCGTAAAATCGAACCTCGGACTCGCCAGCCCCGCACTCATCTTCTTAATCACCGAAAACGTAGCCTGCAGCCTCGTCTGGCCCGCACCACCACCACCACCACCACCACCACCACTAGACGACCCCGCCGCCACATCAAGCGTATTGCTACTACTGCTGTTACTACTACCCTCGCGCTTCAACACCCCGCTCCAGCTCGTAGACCGGCTCAGCGACGGCCCCCCCGTCCGCCTGCCTGCTCTCGACGACGACGACGACGACGCCGCCACCAGGGGCGGACTGCTCGCGTGCTGCGTCATGCGCGGACGCACTGCCGTCATGAGTTCGCGGCTCGGGCTGACGAGCGGGCTCAGCGTTGGGTCCGCGAATTCCAGCACGACGTGGGATCCGCCTTGGGATTCGTATGTGTTTGGCCGCAGAAGAAGAGATTGTGGGCGGCGGAGCGGCGAAAGTCGTGGCTTTTGCTTCTGCTGCTGCTGATGCGGCGTCGAGGGCTGGCCTGGTTGCCTTGTCAGTGGACTGCTACGACGAGACCGACGAAGACGAGTCGGATCTGAATATCTGGTCAACGTTGTGGTGGAAGGGCGTACCTCGATTGGGGCGGGCGATGCGCTCTAGAGTCTGTGGCTGCAGGATTGGAGGGTTATGAGTCGATGGTGTTACCACTGGCGTAGCCACGGCAGTGATGGGACTAGGGGGGTCAGACTTGTTTGTTTGGTCGATTTCCAGGCTCGTTATGGAGACTCTAGGCGAGCAGTTGGTATGGCCTGGACTTGGTGGTGGATCTCGAGCGTCGGCCAATTGACCTGTCACGGGCGTGCCATCGACAGAGCTTAGTCTGATCTTTGGACCGGGCATGCCCACAAACTCTGCATGGGGTATGCTATCAGCCCTGGTGTTGTTCTTGTACTTTTCATCCAGATCGGTAACCAGGACAGCCGCAAACTCTACGTTCCAGTCAGCTTGGCCTCTTTCCACTACACTGCAACTGACGAGCCTTTCTGCAAGTTTGCCAGCCGATCCTCGTACGATTCCGCCAGCGTGTTGGAGATTGTGCTGACCGTGTCCGACGCATGCGCACTCGGCTTCCAATCAATGGGACACAGCACACCGTGCTTGGCAACAGCCTGGAACGCCTCGAGGAGGCGAAGGGCTTCCAGGACACTTCGTCCCACAGTGAGGTTGTTGAGCGTAATCTGAGCAACTGCTTAGCCACTGTATGTAGCGAGTGCGCAAGCCGAATCATGTATCCATGTGCATACTAACCTGCTGCACCAATCCCTCATTGTCGATTATGAACATGCCGCGCAGACTGATACCCTCTTCTTCAATGAGAACGCCATAGTCTCGGCCAATCTTGTGTGTCGCATCGCTCAACAGTGGGATATCGATGTTGCCGAGCCCGCCATACTGGCGAGGAATGTTCTGCCAGTGCCACAGCGAATGCTTCGTGTCGACCGAGACGAATGCGATATCGCAGTTCCTGTCTTTGAACTCATCGTAGCAGTTTTGAAAGGCGATGACCTCGGTCGGACACACGAAGGAGAACGCGGCCGGGATGAACAGCAACAGCAACCAAGGTCCATCTGGGTCCAGACTGCCGGGCGACGTCGAAGGTCGAATAAAAGTGCTCAAAGATACCTCTGAACAAGGTGTGAGCGATCGACTGAGAGGACTTGGCTAGATAAATACCTTTGATGGCGCCTCCAACGACTGCTTCACAGTGGAAGTCGGGTGCTTTGTGGCCAATGCCCACTCGTCCCAGCTGGCTCATACTGAAGTCCAAGTACTGCACGCTGCTGCGACAAGGGGGTGTGGTGGAAATTACAAGGCTTGCAAGAGTGCTGTTCGAGCTTGGTAGTCTGTCAGCCTTGCTCCGCGCAGCGGCTTGTATATAACAGCCGGCAACATCATCGTCATCCGTCAGTTGCCTCCGGCTGTTTCAGACGAAAACAATTTCCGCCTCTCTGGTAGTCGGGCGTTGTCTCTCTTATTCGAGACGTCGTCTCTGATCCTCGTTCCGTGCTACCGGATTCAGAGAACGCCGACGATCTTGGCGTGAGGCTGCTTTGTAGGCCTCCGTAATATTGTACGCTTATGACGGCAAATGTAGCAGACATCTTCTGACAGTAAAGTACTCGTAAAGATGAACGAGAATGCGATTGGCGTCAAGCAGCGGGGTAAAGGGCATGCGACATTCATGGGCGAATACTGCGAGATCGAAAGAAGCTGCGATGACTAAGATTCCTTCGGTATGTAGTGTCTTAATCGCGTGAAAGCGTGCCCTTGTCAAACACCTCGCCTTTATCAGCAATACTTGGTCTCACAGACTATCCCGAAACATACGAGCTGGATGTGACTGCTGAGTGGAGGAAGCGTTTCCTTTTTTGTGAGACCGCGGAAGCACCCAGGATTGTTCCACTGGCATTGCCATCCTATCTTTTTCCGTGCTAGCATTGTTCCACTGACATTGCCATCCCCTCTTTTTCCGTGCAAACTGGTTAAACAAAAAGCATGCTGAATCCGATCGTGTGGATCTTACTTCAAGACACGTGGCTGAAGCCGCGAGCCAACCACACCGGTCTATTACACCAACCTATCGCATGAGGATTACTCCGAGGATCGGGTGATGCCACCGATGGTTGGATTCAGATCAAGGCCCGGGTGGACTGCACATCGTAGTACTCCGTCGGTGCAGCAACGATGTACGATTGTGTTCTGCTCATGGGTGCACTAATGCGTTGGATTGTGGTTCAATGGTAGCATGTTGTTGCTCGTATCGACGTGGCAACTCTCAACCGATATGAATCTTGAATCTCTGCTTGACCTGCTTTCGACACATGGGACACTTTGACGGGCGGACCGGGATGTGGGTGTGCTTGACAGGTACAACAACGTCCGCACACCACTCGCACATGACCATATGTCCGCAAGGCAATACTGCAATGTCGGCCAACTGCTGATAACACACCTGGCACGCCAGCGTCCTCGTCATCTCCGCATCTGTCTTCGGCGATGGCCTGTCAGGCTGGTTGTCCAGAGTTGGGAACGGGCGCTCGGGCGTACGATGCGCGTGCAAAGCATGTCGAGCAGACGAAACAGCTTCGGAGGCCAGGCGCAAACGTTGCAGTTCGCTGGTGATTTGCTCGAGAGACAGGCGAACCTCGGACATGCCGCCTGTGGACGACGATGTTGTCGGAATAGGTTCACTCGAAGAGGCACTCGTGGTCGGAATGTTGACCCATGGTGGAGTGATAGTCACCTCACTGTGCCTCGTCTCAGAGCTGGGGTCATTTCTGACTGGAGTGTAGCTCCAAACATTACTCTCTGGCTCCTGACCAATCTGCGACTCACGCATCACGCCCCACAAAAGCTGCTCTTCAATCTCTCGACGTTCCTGGGCCGATAGGCCTTCGAGAGGGGGCGCTTCTGTGTTGTCAACGGCGCGTAGATCCTCTGCTTGACGATAGCGATTCCAAGCTCGGTTGTACATTGTCGAGAGTGGTGACTCGTAATCATCTTGCTGAACGTCCTCGACCGTCCCAAAAACACGTGCGAACCGTTCCTGCGTTCGCTGCCGGCGTGATGCAGCTTGGCTTAGCGGCGCTGTGAGCTGATTCGATTGGACATGTGGCGCCGCTATGGCATCAGCAACGATCTGCTCTAGCGTTGTTGGCGCTTCATCCTCGGGAGACTCGTCGTCTGACTCTGCTTCAAGCAGACTGTCTAGAGCATCTTCCAGGGATTGCTGTGGCTCTTCTGGCCTCTCATCCTCGGACGTTAAACGCCGCCGCCTAAGTCTGTTTTCTGGTCTCCTGGCGTCGTTCTCGACTCCCGCTCGTAGCTGATCTAGTGTTCGTGGCAGGAACCCTGGGCTGACCTCATACAGAGGCTCTCCAAGTACTGCAATGCGTTGTTCCGTACCGTCAGGATGCTTTGCGATCCGATAGCCTTGATGGAACTCGAACCATTTATCGAGAAACTCCTTCTGATCCGGTATCTCGGGTATACGTGTTTGAGAGATCTCGAGTGGAGGTTCGGTAGCGGCAAGGCGATTACTCCAGAATTCTGATCATGGTCAGCTATATGCTGAAGGCATTGCACGGAGGCAAGAAAGAGGCGACCTTTGCAAAACCAACAATACCCCTGCCACCTGGTTCCTCGCTGCACGAACCCAATACCATCGATATAAACCCTGTAGGTCAGACTATGTGGACGCTCATCTGCACAGGCACAGCAGTTTAGGGTGGAAGTCAATCGACACGATGTCGCAAGCTTATGGTCGCATTGCGCGTCCAGACGGGGACAGTCAGCAGTCAGGGTGCCCATGGTTGCGACAATGCCGAAAGGGAGTGGTGAAAGTGAATCACGACAAGTTGGACGCAGCGGAGCAATGTCAATTACGTGCTAGCACCGCCGATATGGGATCAGCATTTGCCCACGGTGGCGGCGGAGTTAAGGGTGGTGGCCGTGACGATAGTGGGGCTGGATACCGAGACCCTTGAGCAATGCGCGGGAGCTTGACACGCGAAGTGGAAGGCCGCGGAGCTTCTGAACCCTCGACAGGGCAGAGACGAAAAAGCGGCACTAGTGCCAGGCTGGCGATGGGTGTCAGCTCGTGCCTTACTTTTGACGTTGGCCAGTCAGGTCCTGTTCCACATCAAATTGTCATTCAAATTTACAGCCGCGAAATGTGAGGGAGCAGCGAGCCCTGGCTAAGGCCATGAGTCACGTGATAGCTACCTAGACAACTATCATACTCTGCGAACGCGACAACATAATACAAATCGCTCTCAACTGTGCCGAAAGCCGCGTTTTCTGCATCCATATCCAAAGCTGGACAATGATGCCAGCTGCATTGCCGTGGTTCGATGGCCCGGCCAAGCAATGCGGGGAAATCTTTCGTACGAAGATCCCGACAGCATGAACTCTTCGCACCATTTTGGGCAGAAGCACCACCGCAATGAGCTTACCGAACCCTGCTGAACGCCCCCGAAAACGGCGTGCCATAAATGCGTGTGTCCCATGCCGGTCATCTAAAGTCAGGTGTGACGGCAAGCAGCCCTGTGAGCGGTGCGACAGAAATGATGCCGTATGTCACTACCGCGATGTGCCAGAAAAGGATCAAAATACTGTCCGCATGGAAAGCCTCGAGGCTGAAGTAGCGAGGCTACAGGCACAAGTCAACGCCATTCAACAGGCTACGATAGCATTACCGACGGAGGCTACAAGGATCGGTGTTCCTTCCAATCTCACTCAAACAAGAGATGTGATAAATTCAGGGCCTGTTGCGGCCAATGCCGCTGAAAAGGGCATCATTACATTCGATAACGCCTTCACATGGTTTTCCAGTTTCTTCGCTGGAAGCCATTATCTTGTTCCAATCTTCTCGGAGAGTAAAGATGTGATCGACTCAGTTGCCACACGAAGTGCGTTTCTATTTGATGCGATCGTCAGTGTCGGCTGCCGCGCGGAGCAGGGCTTCAACTCCCCAATCTTTCGGCAGCTGCAGTTCTGTCTCAAGGGGCATCTAACTCATGTTCTTGTCGCTTGCGAACAGCCAAATATAGAGGCAGTGCAAGCCATCGCGCTTATGGCAGCGTACAGCGAAAACGGACATGTGCTCATTGCGCTGGCCTTGAGGTTTGCCACGCAGCTCGAACTTCACAAGGCAACTGATCGGGTATTGGCTCTCCCACACGACGGGGACCTTCCGAGCACTGAACAGTCAGAGCTTTATCGCCTGGCAAGAGTCTGGCACGGTATCTGCAATCTTGAGCTCTTGTAAGTTTCTCCTCCAATCTCTGAGCTCCAATCTTTGGTCTTTGATGATTCGTTGCTGAACCGTATCTCATTGATAGCTTCTCGCTTGATGGTGGCCACATCCCGGTTGTGACCGCTCGCATTACGCCGCGTAAGATTCGTGCCCTTCTAAATCACGCGGAATGCACGGCAGTGGACGTTCGCCTGCTCTCTCAGGTAGAGCTCAATTTGATCCGTACCGACGCATACAGCGACATTATCAAGTACAGCAGTTCATCACTCTTGGAAGATGAAGATGCTGTTCGAGCCAAAGTCTACGACACAACCACTGAGCTCTCACTCTGGCTAAACGAGTGGACTAAAGTCGTGACAGATGAGCCAACACTGCATCAACGCGAGCTCGCGCTACTCAATCTTCATATCCAATACGATTGGGCTCTCATCACGTTGCACCTCAAAGCAGTGTCCGCTTCGGGTATAGAGAACATTGCAATAATGAACGATTTCCAGAAGGAGATGATCCAGAGAGCCAAGGAGGCATCGACAAGGCACTTGCGACACCTGCTAGAGGTCTCCACATGCCCGTCCTCACCCTCCGGATCGGCACCAGCCTATCTTAGCACGTTCAAATGGACAATGGACTATGTTTGGGCGAAAGGCGCGTTCTCCATATTACTGGTCCTGCGACTTTCCGTGCTTCTGCGCGATCCGGTGTCTCATACCCTGGGACTACTTCGAGATGCCCACCGTGTGCTCGAGGAACTCAAGAAGGTTACAATTGGATACATACCCTACTTCCAAATATTGCAGACTAGCATTGAAAAGTGTGAAGCCGCATTGATGGATTATGCTACACAGCAAGACACTTCGAATCCCAGTTTGGCTGTCAGTGGTCCTGCAGAGAGCGACTTCCAAGGCTATGCGCCAAACCAATTCACGTTTGAATGGGATTTCCCTGGCTTGAATCTCAAACATATGCCCCTTGGGTGGCAGGATCTATTCCTTGACATTGACAACCTTTTCTAGATGAAGAGGTCATACAAAGGAAGATGTCCTTACGGCAGTCAAGTCATACTTATGGCTCGTAGCACAAACAGAACTGCCGAGTGCATACAGAAAGAATACTTACAGACCATTACCTAGATTGGCATGATTTCTAGCTCATTGCCCAAACTACGCCTCTCCAACGGCCGAAGTTCCCGATGTGCATCTCACTCTAGGCCGCATTCGGACATGGAATTGGTCAAACGGGAAGCGCGCGTGATGCATCCAGCTCCGAAGATACCGACGACACCGCCAAACCCGGCTCATCTCTTCCCGGAGCTCGTTTGATAAAGTGTTCAAGTTCCACCATGGCTCGACGAGACACACATACACTGGAGTTGTCTGGAAGACAATCCGAGACACCATGGGTCAACAAGAGATTGTTCCTCTGGACTTCAAGCCCCAGCCCACAGCAGACGAGTCGGCAACCTCAGTCTACCTCCAATCCTCTCAAGGCACATATAACTTCAGCTTCGAAGCCTTGAGACCCGGACTATTCCGCACTACCTTCACTTCTCCAAAGCATCTACTTCCACCACACCGAGCTGCGCCGCTCCCATCAAAGGACGTCAAAGAAGCTAGCATACAAAACACTACCTCATCCACTACCACAAAGTCCTTCCAGATAGATGATGTTACAGCAAACGTTGACTGGACAACTGGGCCACCCCTTGTAACCCTTGGCTTTGCTGGCCAGGATGCCCCGCTACATACAGACCTGCCTCATCGTGCATACGTAGCAGACGGCACTGGTATAGCGCACTACACCCGGTACAACAAGGGGACACTTCACGTCGGTCTTGGAGAAAAGGCGGCACCACTAGACTTGTCAAATCGTCATTTTGTGTTGTCAGCCACCGATAGCTTCGGTTATGATGTCTATCGCACAGATCCACTGTACAAACACATACCTCTTCTCATCAATGCTACACCCGGTGGGTGTATCGGCGTGTTTTCGTCATCTCATGCCCGAGGCTTTTACTCGGTTGGGTCTGAGATGGACGGAATGTGGGGTCGCTTCAAGGTTTATCGTCAAGAGCATGGAGGTCTTGAGGAGTACATAATTATGGGTGCGACCATCAAAGACGTCGTACGGAAATATGCTGATCTGGCCGGGTATCCCTTGCTGGTCCCGCGATGGGCATTCGGCTATATCAGCGGGGGCATGCGCTACAGCATGATGGACGAGCCGCGTGCGTCAGAGGCTCTTATGGAGTTTGCCAGCAAATTGAAGAAGCACGATATCCCATGCAGTGGCTTCCAGATGAGCTCAGGCTATACTGTTGCAGAAACAGAACCGAAGACTCGCAACGTATTCACGTGGAATCGACATCGCTTTCCGGATCCCAAGGGCTTTATCGACGCCTTCCATAGAGAGGGCATACGTTTGATTGCCAATGTCAAGCCTTACGTATTAGCCAACCATCCCGAGTACGACAAGCTTGAAGCAGCTGGCGCGTTCTTCACAGACCCCATCACCAGTGCCTCTGCCCAAGCGCGCCTTTGGAGTGCGGGAGGTGGAGAGAGTGGCGTCGGTGGCCACATAGATTTCACCTCGGAAGCCGGATACAAGTGGTGGTATGAAGGCATCCGCGAACTCAAGCGCGTTGGCATTGACTGTATCTGGAACGACAACAACGAGTATACAATTCCCAACGACCAATGGAAGTGTGCTCTGACCGAAAGTTCCGTGAATCAGGATGACAGCGAGAGCTATGGCAGCGAGGTCGGTTTCTGGGGGAGGTCACTGAACACGGAGTTGATGGGCAAAAGTTCGTACGAGGCCACGCTCGAAGCGGAGCCCGAACAGCGGCCTTTCATCTTGACCCGCAGCGCCACCGCTGGGACTCTCCGGTACTGTGCCAGCGCATGGAGTGGTGACAACGTAACAAGCTGGGAAGGCATGAAGGGCGCCAATGCTCTATCTCTCGGCGCGGGTATGTGTCTTATGCAATGTTATGGGCACGATATTGGAGGCTTTGAAGGGCCACAGCCTTCTCCGGAACTGCTAGTACGCTGGTGTCAGCAGGGAATTTACTCCTCACGCTTTGCCATCAACTGTTTCAAGACCTCACCCGAGAACAACAGCGTCGGCGATGTGATCGAACCATGGATGTACGAAGAGACCACGCCGCTTGTCCGCGACATCATCAAGCGACGATACGAGCTTATCCCGTACCTGTACTCGCTTGCCCTTGACAGCCATCTCACTGCGACTCCCCCTCAGCGTTGGGTTGGCTGGGGCTACGATCAGGATCCCGAAGTGTGGACCAACAAGGTATTAACCGATGGGGAGACACAGTACTGGCTCGGCGACTCGCTCCTCATTGGAGGGGTCTTTGAACCTGGCGCTACAACAGCGAAGGTGTACCTCCCAGCAGACGCATCAAACCCCGATCTCGAATTCCTGGATCTCAACAATGCGGCACACACGTACAAGGCTGGTCAGTGGATCGAGGTGTCTGCTAAATGGGATGAGAGCATTCCTGTTCTTGCGAAGATTGGCAGCGCAATACCGGTTGGTCGGCCCGAGCAAACGCTTGCTGTCGGTGACAAGTCGAACCCTGCCAATCTTCCTCTTGATGATTATCGCGCTGTTGAAGTCTTCCCACCAAAAGGCTCGTCCAACGGGAAAACCTACTCAACGACATGGTACGAAGATGATGGCATCAGTCCACCACCTGCAAGTATTTCAACTTTCGAGTTGCGTTACACAACGACGGAGGATGTGATAGAGGTCGAGCTCGTAAAGACGCTGCAGCCAGGCTTTGAACCAGCATGGAGCGATCTGACAGTCATTTTGCCTGTTGGAGAAACACGTAGTGTCAAGTTGAACGGACAGGCTGCTGAGCAGGCGAAGACGGATGGAAAGGGTCGTGCTCACTTCAAGGCTCCGTAGACGTCAAACAAGAGAGCCAAAACAAAGCCAATACCAATTGAACGCTTGTCGTCTTCTTCGAATGCCTTACAACAATTTTCTGGTTGAATTTGATGCATTGCAAAACCCCTGGCTCTTCGTACCGGCGTATGTTTCAAATACTCCGCGGATCTCGGACAGCACAACTGCCTATTGTAGCGTGAAGCCGCCTTAGCGAGGTACCGATATTGTCCTCATCCACTTAAATCCTTCGACCCAACTTCGTAAAGATCGAGTGGACTCGCAACGCTAGACACTGCGTGGCAGAGACCGAGGTACACAGCACCGGTAGTCGGATGTAGTGCAGATGTTTTACGCAGGGGATGCTAGGTTTGTCGCGGGAAGAGGATCTCAGATGCCAGATACTACTCCTGATGAAAGAGAGGAGGACATTGATAACGCAAGCTGCGGAATGTCAATCAGATAGTGTTTTTATCTAAACAAAACTAATGTCCAATGTGACCGTCACCGCATCAGTCTTATCGAGGTCTCCTCCTTGCCAACCTCGGCCGGAAGTTGACTCCAAGAACCTCCTGTCCAGCGGGCGCCATCGCCATCACCGCCCCACCTACTCGCAAAGCACAACCATCGCAATGTCGTACAATCCGTCAGACAAGGTTGATGTCTGCTTGTCTTCAACCGTTCCCGCCCGTTTCAGTTGCATTGACGCGGCTGTGGGTAGCCGCCCGCATCCTTCGCTTGCTGATTGGCCGGTTAGCCGGATCGGGTATGAGGCTCCGAGCCGTCTTGCGGAAGGACTGCTTGTGGGATGCAAGTAAGTCTTGATTTGCTTAAGCTTCGCTGCTCCGCGTGGGAGGAAGTTAGCTAGTTGGCGTTATTCCCGTGCCGGGCGGAGTGACTTGGGTTGACGCGCGGCGGCCCCGGGTAGATCGAGTACTGTCACCCAGATTGTTGTGCCTTGCACCTTTTGAAGGGTAAGTAGCGATCCTGGTTGTCAACGTTGGTTCCCCCTATATCTATGGCCCGTATTCTTGACTGCTTGCGGTCTTCGGGATGTGGCCTCCCGCACACGGCTTGGAGACGATACTGGACTCCGATCTGTCACTCTCTACAAAGTAACGCCAGGATATATTTATGTGGAAGAACATGCTTGCTCTTGATTGAGCATCTGAAACATCACTAGTGATGATTTCGTCGGTATCCGAGCGCACTTAACTTTACCAGCATTCCCTGCCACAAGTCTCCTTTCTCTTCGTGACTGGAGACTATTCTATCTAAGACGTCTTAGGCAGCGTTTCCAACAGGGCGTAGTCCCAACGGGACCTGCTACTGACTACAGCTTAAGTAAGCAGGCAGTCCATAGTAAGGTTATTAACTGTAGCGTAGCTGTATAGTAGTTATAGGTGTTACTATATACAGCCTGTAGTACTAGAATAGAGGTAGTAAAGGTTTAGGTTGTATAGAGTCTCTAAACACCTACTACTATATTTTAACTTACTTTACTATATAAGATAATAAAATAGTTTATAGGTTATATTATTAAGTATTATACTACTCTATAGCTAAAATAAGTATAGTCTACTCCTAAAAAGAGTACTCTATAACAAATTATATAGCTATTAGATATATAATATATATACTACTATTTTTACTTTATATTTAAATCTTTATTAGAGTATTATTTTTAGTTTTAAGTCTATATACTATATAATTAGCGTTCTTATAAAACGCCTAATATATAAGCTTAATAGTATAAGCACCTTATATATATTAATACTATAGTATAATAAGTATATTCTTTTAAGCTATAAATATATTAGACTGTTATTTAGGTACGTAAGATGCTTTTCTAAGCCTAATTATATAATTATAGCTGTGTAGATACTGCAAATTAGATTCTTATAAGGTATCTTATCTATAGAGTTTAGTAGCTTAGCAGCTAGTCTATTTTATCTCTATGTTTTAGTAACCTATAACCTCTAATTAGCTTATAGCAACTATATAATACTTACCTAGGCTTAGTATAGGTAAAATTTAGTAATACTAACCTAATAGTAGCTGCCTATTCTATAGTAACCTTCTCTATAATACTATAATACCTAAATACCTACCTACCTACCTACCTACCTATATGCCTATAACGCTTGCAATTGCGTCTAATTAAACCCTCCTACGCTCTTACTTACTTAGATACTGCAGATACCTAATAAAGAAGAGTAAATCTAGAGCTTTTTAAGGTAACTTAGCTCTAGTATAATATATACTCTATTATATAGTATAAGGCTAATAACCTTCTTATTTTAATAAAGATAGTAAAGGTTCTTTTACTAAGCTCTACTATATATATAAGTATCTATAGTAAAAAGGTTCTTAGAGCTTCTTATATTAGATCTATAGTATCTTAATATTCTAGTAATATTTAAGATAGTTAGGTAAAGTAGCTAGAGAAAGAAGATTTACTAGCAGCTACCTATATAATTACTCTAGCTCTACTATTCTAGTATAATAATAGTATACCTAAGCTATAGCTCTTAACTTCCTAGTTATCTTATACTTCTATAGCTTATTATAAGCCTTTACTTCTTTATTAATATTATTAAGCTAACCTATATACTACTCTACTACATTAAAAACCTTATAAAAGGCCTATGCCTCTAAGGCTCTATTAAACTTAATCTTAACCTAGTAACCTACTAAGAATTACTAGAAGCTTAGCGCTAAGTTTGCTATTAACTTTAACTATATCTATCTTTACTATATCTACCTAAAGCCTTATTATCTTAGCTATATAATTATATATAAATTCTAGCTTACTAGTAATTACTAGCTATTAAATATTTAGAGGTATAGTATATAATTATTATAGAAGAATAATAATAGTAACTATAAAGTACTTTAGCTGTACTAAGCTTATTATCTTAACTAACTTAGAGCTAATATATTTCTTATTAACAGCACCTGTTATATATTCTTATACCTTAAAAGTAACTACTAGATCTATACTAATAGCAGCCTTATCTCTAATAGTATTAACTTATAACTAAGTAACCTCTAGTAAGCTTTAGTTGCTAGCACCTCTAACTATATATCTTATATGCCTTAGTAAGAAGCTAAGTTATAATCTACTATTATTAATTAGATAATTATATAAGATCTTAGTTTTCTTATAGTTATATTACCTAGTACCTAAGGTTTATTAACCTAGAATTAATAAGAGCTATTATATACCTTACTAAGTTTAGTAACTACGCTATCTTAGTATATTAGAGGCTTATTAGAGAAGTATAAAATTAAGGTTATAAATCTATTAGTATTAGCTATTAGTAAGGTTAATCTTAGTCTTAATATATAGATATCCTCTAACTATCTTAGCTTCTTAGTAATTATTACTTACTTTATTAATATTAACCTTAACTAATATAAGGTACTTATTAGTTTCTAAAACTTAATAGGTAACTACTAAGAATATATATAAGGTGCTATAGTTATCTAAGTCTTAGAGAAGTATAAAATTACTACTAAGTATTAAGGTTATACTTTAAGCAAAGCTTATAAGCACTATTTAATTAGTTCTTAAGAATAAATATAGTAATAGAAGTTTAGCAGAAAGAGTATTATAATAAGGAGTATAGATATAATCTGTCTATCTTAAGAGTAATAGGTAATAATAAGTAGTACAGAGTAGACTATTTAGCTTAAAGGTTAGGTTAAGATCTAATAACTTAGATTATTACTTAGGTTAAATATAAACTATAAGAGTTATATTTCTACTTACTATATACTACTATGTAGAAGATACTTATTAATAAGCAACTAGAGTTAGTCTAATAAAATAGAGGTATTATTTATAGATAAGTAGTATTAGACTATACTTATAGATAAGCAGAGGTTATATATATTATGCTTGTTAATAAGCAGTTATGTAAGTTCTATTAGTTACTACTATTTCTACTATACTAGCTTCTTTAGCTAGAAGTAAGGGGTCTAGTTAGTAGCTACTTATTACTACGCTGTCCTCTTGCATAGGATTATAATACTATTCTCTCTTTCTATCTAGTTTGCTCTTAAACTATATAACTAGAAATTAGAGTTATATATAATCTATAATCCTCTTATCTAGTAACCTATAAGTTAAGATATTCTTTTATATCTATAACCTTTGTCTTGTATCTAAGATTTATTAAGCTAATATTTCTGCTAAAGTCCTCTGCAATTGCTATTTCTTTAAAGGCTATAAGTGCTTTATTATGCTAGGTAGTTTAAATTATCTAAAGTATGCTAAGTGCACTAAGGCTAGAAAGCTATGCGTAAATATATTATAGTCTTTGCTAGATAAAACTTATAAGAAGTATAAAAAGAAAGTTAAAAAAGATAAGATACTACTAGCAACTATAATTATATAGCTGCTTTAGAATAAGAAGATTCTAAAATAGGTAAATAAATATGCGCAGTAAAAGGCGTTATATCTAGTAAATAAAATAGTAGAATTAGAAGAGTTAGATTCTGCTAAGAAGCTTAATTATTCTGCAGCTTTTATTAGTATTAGTACTTTACTAACTATCTAAGAAGCCTTAGGCTTAATTAAAGAGATAGCAGCAAACTATAGTACTTATATACTAGTTAGCAGTAGTTTATAAGGTTTGTTATTAGTTCCTATATATTTTCTAAGTTAAGGTATCCTAACTACTTAACTAGGTATTCTTTATTAGGTCCTATTCCTTAGTGTGTTATTATTTTTTTAACTTTCTATTTATTATTACTATCTACCTAGTAATAGAAGTCTTTCTAGATTTACGTTCTTAGGTCTGCAGGTTCTAATAAAGATATATAGAACACTAGGTAGATTTTTATATCTTTAAGTAGCTTTAGTCTATAGTTTACTAGGCTAATTTATTTAGAAATAAAAAATAGTCTAACTCTAACTTTGTTTAGTTTTTTTATTAGTCTTTATATACATAGGTTTTTTATAAAGAGATAAACTTTATCTCTCTTTTTAAGCTAAGGTGCTATTTTTCTTTTCTAGTTTATATAGAAAATTACTTATAACTAAGCTTTAGCAATATTATTAAGTAATTTCTAGTATATATTCTTTAGTTTCTGTACTAAGAATATTACTAATTCTGTCTAGATATTATTATTAAGGCTTTATATAAAGAGATTTAGGTGCTATCTATAGCTTGCAAAGAACAGTATATAACCTATTACTTTTAATTTCTTATTATTATATATAATTTATACTATAGATAGAAGTAAAACTTAATTATTCTGCTATTAGTTATAGTAAATTTAAAGGTATATTTCTATTATCTAGTTTACTTATTCTATTTATCTATCTGTCTAAGGGTAGTAAGCTGTTAAAAGTTTCTTCTTAGTGCCTACTTCTATAAGGAATGTTATCTAGAAGTTAGATATAAAGAGCTTATCTCTATTACTAATAATTAATTTAAGAATACTGTAGTGTTAAACAATTCTATCTAGGAATACTTATATAAGCTGCTCTGCAGTATAACTATATTAGAAAGGCATAAACTTAGTAGCTTTTATAAATCTATCTACTACTATAAATATTATATTATATTTATAGTCTATAACAGAGTTCTTAGATATAGGTAATTAAGTAACAAAATCTATTATAATATTTATTTATAGTGCTATTAGCAGCTCTATTACTTATATTTCTCTATATTTTATATAGGTGCTATGCTTATTTTATTAATATATAGCGCACTTCTTAATATATTTAGTAACCTTATCTTTTATATTTAAGAACTTATAGTATTATCTAATAAGTTCTATTATTTATATAATTCCTAGGTATCTATAAAGTATATTATTATAATAATTGCATATAATTTATAACTATAATTTATCTAGTACTTATATTAGTATATATTATTCCTTTTAAACTTGTATAATAAGGTTAAGCTGCTATAATAGTTCTAGTAATCTATTCTAATTAACTCTAAGTATAGCAGCTTTATTAATTATCTTTTTACCTATAAGGTTATATCTTTAACTAAGTATATCTACTCTGCTATTATTCTTGCCTAGAGTGTATAAGATCTTAAATTTGTACTAGCCTAGTATTTCTAACTATCTTACTTATTATTAGTTTAAGACCTTTATAGTAGTAAAATATACTAGATTCTTATAATCTATATAGATTATAAGGTTTAAGCAGCTTTCTGTATATACTAACTAATATTCTAAGGCTAATATAATTGCTAATAGTTCCTTATTATATATATTATATTATTCTTCTAGTCCTAAGAACTTGTATAAGTAATAGGTAATTAGGTACTATTACCTATTCTTCTCTTATATAATGCATACTCCTAATACTAAATCTAAGGCGTCTATCTCTATTTATATTAGCTTATTACTCTTAAATATAATTAGTATTAGAGAGTTAATATATATTTATTATAATAACTTAAATATATTATTCTGTTTCTTACTCTATTTAAAGAGTATGTCTTTACGCGTAAGCTTTATAAGTAGTAAGGCCTTCTTTAAGTAATTCTTAATAAAACATCTATTTATTATAAATAAATCCTATAAGAATAGCATATTAGACCTAATAGAAGATAATAAGGCGCTTAAGTATAAAATAGAGGATGCTAAGATGTAGTACAGCAAGGATTATAACTTTAGTTCTAAGGTAGACTATAACCTTGTTATGTAATGCAATTAGCAAGTTAGTTGCTAGGCCCTCTTACTAACTTACTAACTCTTAAATTAGTAATTAGTAAGAGCTACAACCTATTAACTTACTAACTACTAGAATAATTATAGCATATAAGCTTGCTATATAGCATAGATAGGAACTCTATAGTTAAGAATACATTCTACTAATACTACTGCTCTTATCCCTTTAATATTGCTATTAATAGAGAAACTTTAACTATAACTTACTTAACTGCAATACCTCCCTATAATCTAATATCTCTACAGCTTACCTTGCTTAGGACCAGCTACCTTAGGTAATATAAGAAACCCTGTTATATATTAACTACTAGTTTAGGAGGACTATATTGCAATAATAGCTAGACTAGGATCTAGCGCAGGAGGTAGCTCTGCTACTAAGACAACTAATAATAAGGCTATTAAAGCCTTAGTAGAGGAGATAGAATAATCTAAGAAGTTCTCTATAGAAGCAGAGAACTAAATTAAGGAACTTACAGATTAGATTACTAAACTTTATGCAAAACTACTAAAGCTTACTGCTCTAGAGAAGTTTAATAGAACCTGCTTAAAACTTAGAGGATTTCTAGCAGCAGCATCTATCTACCTAGAGGTAAATAATGCTAAGTTACTAGATAAAATAGCAAAGGTCTCTTTTATTGCAGCCTACTTTACAGAAAGAGTAATAGATTAGTTTAAGACCTACCTTATAGAATAAATAAAGTACTCTAAGGACTAATAGGGCTTAGAAACTAGAGCTATCTTCTTAAGTTATAAGTATTTTAAAAGAAGGCTAATAATCTCCTTTAGCAAAGTAGACTAGAAAAGATCTGCAGAACAGAAACTGCAGTAACTAAGACAAACTAAGTTAGTGTCTATCTACACCTTAGAATTTAAATAATTAGTAATAAAGCTAAACTAGAGTAAGAAAGCTCTTATAGCTAAGTACTATAAAGGACTAAAGGATAATATCTAATATAAACTAATTTAAATAGACTAACTAGCAACCTTTTAGGCACTTGCAGCCTAGGTAATTAAGATTAATAATTAACTATTCTTCTAGAATAAGAATAAAAGAAATACTTTTAGTAGACTACTAAGGCTATAATAGAAACAATATAATAGAGGAGACTCTATAGTACTTAGGGCAAACTAGGAACAAAGAAAATATAAACCTAACTCTAAGAAGAAAGAACTCTAAAAGAAAGGTGCGTGTTTTAGATGCAGTAAAACAGGCTATATTGCGCGTAATTACCTAGACTAGAGATTAGGTAGTAATAATAGAAAAGGGTATAAATAGAAGATAGCAGAAAGCTAGAAACCTAAGAAAGAGGAATTCTTTTAACTAGCAGTAAATAAAGAATATAATAGTATACACTAGATATTTTGCACTAATAATACGTGTAGAACATACTACAGCAGCAAAACTAGCACTAGATACTAGCCCTAGCAAGGAAGACTAGCTGCTACCTAAGAATAAATCTTGCTAAAAGGAAAAGAACTCTTGTAAGTAGTACCTAAAGACTTATTTATAAAACAAAGTTCTAATAAAGTTATAAGAACTCTAGCTTCTATAATAGAAGGGGACAGTAAATCTGCAGATAATATAGAGGATAAAATCCTTACCTGCAGAGATTCTACTAGTAAAAGACAACACCTTAGAATATACAGAGTTAGAAACACTAATTATACTAGATACTAGGGTATAGTAGAAAAGAAGGTAATGCTAGAGGTAGAGGATCTTACCTATGCAAAAACCCTCTAATTCTATAAGAAAGACATAGAGGTCTTTACAGCTAAATAACTATATAATAATTAGAAAAAAGAATAACCTATAGGGATAACGTTTAGAATATTCTGCAAATAGGTAGAAAAGAACTTTATCCTTAAAGATATAATGCTAGACTAGAGTATATAGAAAGAGATTACGTGCCTAGTGTCTAAACTAGATAGGTATAAACACTAGTATACTGCAATTTAGTATTAGATTTCTATATTCTAGGGAAAGCCTAAAAAGACTAAACTATAGAGAAACAAACTCTACCTAGGAAATAATAAGCAACTAGATTATAGATATCTAGCCTACTATAAGGTTATATAGGCATCTTGCATTCTAAATAGATATATAATCTATAAAGCAGTAAAGAAGATATATTAAATCTGCCTAACTAGGAGCAATACTTACCTAATTATCTAGGTTATCTAGATAAACAAAGTATACAGATAGAAGTAAACTACAGGAAAAGAATACTCTAGATTTACAGAAATTAAACCTAGACCTCTGCTACCTATTAAGTATATGCTAAGATAACTATAGTATTAGTGCCTATAAACTAAATGCTCTAAATATATACAGACTAAGATTAATACAAAGTATTAGCCTAAGATAACTAAGATAAAAGAAAACTATAGTAAACTCTATAATCTTAGACTCTATATTTATATTAGAGGGACGTATAACAGAAAACAAATTACAGCTCTTATAGATAGTAGAGCTACCTAAAACTTTATCTTAAAGAACTTTATAAGATAATATAAGAATATCTAGATTTAGAAGAAAAGATATCTCTAGAAGGTATAGACTATTAAAGGAAACAACTTCTAGAAACTTATTACAGGAGAAACATAGAAAACACTGCAGGTTCTAGGATAGAAGGGATAGATAGTATATAATATTATCTAGATTAGTAACAAATAAGAAATTATCCTAGGTATACTATAGCTATAATAGACTAATTCTATAATTAACTAGAAGACTAAAGAACTCTACTACCTGCTAAAACAACTAGACTTTATATGCTAAATTGCAGCTATATAAGAAGGAGTAGACCTTATTAAAACTACGCTACTTCTAGAGGAGTACTAAGATTTAAAGGATGTGTTTAAGAAACTAAGTAACAAACTACCTAAATACTAATTCTAGAACTATAAGATACCTCTTAAGAAAGAAGCAAAACTCTAATATATACCTCTGTATAAGCTAACAGAAAAAGAATTAGAAACTTAGAAGAGATATATTAAAGATATGCTTAAAAAATAATAGATTTAGAAATTATCCTCTCTAGCAGTATATCTAATGCTATTTATAAAGAAGAAGAGAATAACAGAGGAATAACTCTATATTAATTACTAAGACTTAAACTTAAAGACTATTAAGAATTAATACCCTCTACTACTTATTACAGATATGTAAGATAGACTAGCTAAAGCTAAATAGTTTATAAGGCTTAATATAAAAAACGCCTACTACACTATACAAATTAAGAAAGGCAAGGAATAGAAAACTGCCTTTAAAACTAAATACAAACTATATAAATATTAGGTTATACCCTTTAGACTTATAAATACTCTAGCAACTTTCTAGAAATGTATTAACAACGTTCTTAGAAAATACCTAGATATCTTTGTAATAGCCTACCTAGATAATATCCTAATCTACTTAGAAACTCTTAAAGAACACTAAGTCTAAGTACAGAAGGTACTATAGAAACTGCTTAAGGAAAAGCTATTTCTTAGCCTCTGCAAGTGCAAGTTTTATGTATAGAGTACTACCTTTCTAGGCTTTATTATTAAACTAGGAATTATAAAGGTTAACCTAATTAAGATTTAAGAAATTAAGAATTAGCCTGTACTAATAAACCTTAAAGAAGTATAATTCTTTATTAGATTCTGTAACTTCTATAGAAAGTTTATTAGGAACTAGAGTAGACTTACTAAACCTCTAGTAGATCTTATAAAAAAGGATATTTCTTTTAAATAGACTAAAGAATGCTAGAGCGTATTTAAGAAACTTAAGGAACTCTTTACAAAGGACCTAATCCTATAAATGTTTAACCTAGAAAAACTCTCTATAGTTAAAACTAACGCTTTAGATTTTAAACTAGGGGTAATGCTAGTATAACTTAATAATTAGGGAAACTAATAACCTGTATACTACTAGTTATAAAAGATAACCTTAGCAGAACTTAACTATAATATCTATAATAAGGAGCTACTTGCTATTATAGAAGTATTTAAATAGTAGAGAGTAAACCTCTAAGAAGTAAGATACTAGACTATTATCTACTTAGACTATAAGAACCTTATAGGTTTTATGCTTAATAAGGACCTTACACTGCAACAGAAATAATAGGCCTAGTATCTTACTACCTTTAATTTTAAAATTATCTACTATAAAGGAACTAAAAATCTTAGAGCTAATACGCTAAGTAGAAGACCTAACTATTAGAGTAATAAAAAAATTAACAGAGCTATCTTATAAATAGACACTAATAGGTTAATAATTTACAACTACCTAAAGTTAGCTGCAATAATAGAACTTTAGAAGAAAAGAAATAATTAGCTAAATTAGATCTAAGAGGAAACAGCTAAGCATAGAAAAGAAATTAAGAAAATTAAGGGCGCAATTAAAGAATAAGATAGCCTAACTCTTATCTATAGATAAGTCTATGTCCCTAAGAAAATGCAAAAGGAATTTATATAATAATTCTATAAAGTACTAATATATAGATACTAGAGAATTAAGAAAACTCTATAGAGACTTATAGAGCAGTTCTACTTTCTACAGGCTAGAGCACTAGTAGGATAAGTGCTATTAGAGTGCATAGATTACTACTATAATAAGCCTATATAATATGCACCTTATAAAGAACTCTAACCTACAGAACTAGCTAAAAGACCCTAGAGGATAATAGCTATAGACTTTATTATTAAATTACTAAAATCTAAGAACTCTATAACTAAGGTTGCTTATAACACAATATTAGTTATTATTAATAAAGTAACTAGATACGCTTACTTTATTCTGTACCTTAAAGTAAGTAATGCAGAAGCTTATTTATACGTTATCCTTAGATAAATTATTAGCAAACATAGCCTACTAGATAAGATTATTTCTAATTAAGACGCTAAATTTATATCTAAGTTCTAGTAAATACTTATAGCTAAACTTAGCATAAAATTAGGGATATTAATATTATTCTATCTATAAATAGATAGAATTACAGAATAAATAAACTAAACAGTAGAATAGTACCTATAAATATACCTAAACTATAAATAAGATAACTAGGTGCTACTACTACTAATAGCCTAGTTTGCGTATAACATGTTATAGCATAGTGCTATAGGACTAACACTATTCTTTGCAAACTATAGATTTAAGCCTACTATAGCTTCTATACTAAGAGAACTTAAATCCTATAGTTAAATAGCAGAAGAACGCGTTAAACAGCTCTAGTATATATACTAAGAACTACGTAATAATACTAAGTTCCTGCAGAGAATAATAGATAAATACTATAATAAAAAATATAAGAAGGGACTACTCCTTAAAGAGAGAGAGAAAGTCTAGCTCCTGCAAAAGAATATTAAGAGCTAGAGGCTAAGCATAAAACTTAACTATATTAAAATTAGCTTTTATAAAATTAAGAAATAAATTACACTAGTTAGCTATTAACTTAAGCTACCTATAATAATAAAAATCTATTCTATGTTCTATATGTTACTACTAGAAAAGGCGCTACAGGATACGCAACTAGTTGCTTATAAAGCAGTAACTTATAGACAGAATAAGGAAGAGTAGAAGGTAGATAGAGTTATTAACTAACGCTAGTAAAATAGATAAAATTACTATCTAGTTAAATAGCTAAGAGTAAATAATAAAGGAGAGCTATAGGAGAATACCTAGGAACCTAAAGAAAACATTATAAGCTCTAACCTAATTAAGAACTTCTAAAATTAAAATTAACTAGGATAGATAGTAATATATCTTACTGTAAGTTAAGAAAATTATTAAAGTTAACTCCCTATACTAACAAGCCTAAGAGAGGAGCGCTACTACTAACAGCAGACCTAGCAGCGCCTAAACTACCTGTTGTAAGCTAAAGAGCAGCCTTCTCTGCCTTCTTATAATCTAACTTCTTATTAAGAGTAATAGACTAGGTATCTGCCTTCTTATTAATAAACTCCTTCTGCTTATAAAGATAGGTTAACTAAGCTTAACTCTCTGCTAGCCTACTTAATAATTCTGCTATTGCAGCAAGTGCTTTCTTGCGCTTATGCTCTGTAGTATTAATTTAAGCTCTTAGTTTTATTTGCAAATAGTTAACAGCTTACTCTAGAACTATTAGAATATACTACTAGAATTAAGTTCTAGAACCTACACTCTGCTATAGAAACGCTAGACAGCTAACACTTAGAATAGCAACTAGACCTAACATAACCCTTACAGTGCTTACTACTAGGCGTAATAACACACTATAATAATAACCTCTTGTAATAAGGGCATAGTAATATTTCTTTACCTTTACGCAGTATTTAGTTAGCCTACACTAGATATCTAGATTTAGAAGAGGGAGGTATAGAGGAAAGGTATTACTACTCTATAAATAACAGGGAATAGGCTTTTATAAACAACGTATTATTAGAATAGACTTACCTTTAAGCTAAAGGCTTAGAGAGAGGAGATAATATTATAAATAAATCCTATAAGGATAGCGTATTAGACTTAATAGGGGATAATAAAGCGCTTAAGTATAAAATAGAGGATGCTAAGATATAGCATAGCAAGGATTATAACTTTAGTTCTAAGGTAGACTATAACCTTATTACATAATGTAATTAGTAAGTTAGTTGCTAGGCCTCTTTACTAACTTACTAACTCTTAAATTAGTAATTAGTAAGGGCTATAACCTACTAACTTACTAACTACTAGAATAATTATAGCATATAAGCTTGCTATATAGTATAGATAGGAACTCTGTAGTTAAGAATATATTCTACTAATGCTACTACTCTTATCTTTTTAATATTGCTATTAATAGAGAAACTTTAACTATAACTTACTTAACTGCAATACCTCCTTATAATCTAATATCCCTACAGCTTACCTTACTTAGGACTAGCTACCCTAGGTAATATAAGAAACCCTGTTACACTATTAAAGTTAATAAACCTAAGAAATTCTTAAACTCCTTTAACTGTTATTAGGGTAGGCTAATTCTTTACTATATTAATCTTAGTATTACTTATCTTAACTCTATATTATCTTATAATAAACTCTAGAAATTTTACTTCTTTCTTATACTATTTACACTTCTTAGGTTTTAGTTAGAGATCTACTTACTTTAAGTATTCTAGCACTTCTATAATATATTATATATGCTCTTCTAGTATCTTAGAGTATACTAGGATATTATCTAGATATACTACTACTATCCTGTTAAGGTGTGCTCTAAGAATATTATTAATTAATTCCTAGCACATAGCTAGTGTATTTATTAGACTAAACAGCATAACTAGGTACTTATAGAGTTTATAGTATATTCTAAATACTATCTTCTATTCTTTACCTTCTTTTATACAGATAAGGTTATAGGCTTCTCTTAAATCTAATATAGTAAAGTATTAAGCTCTTTATAATTAATCTTATAGTTCTAATATATTAGGTAGTAGGTATTAATTCTTAATAGTAATATTATTAAGCTTCTTAAAGTTAATATAAGGCTGTAGCTTACTATCTTTCTTTAGTATAAAGAAAATAGAGTACTCTATAGGTAATTCTAATCTTCTAATAAATCTCTTTTAAAGGTTCTTCTTAATATACTTGCGCAGTACTTTAAGTTCCTTCTCTAATAGTTAGTATAGTAGCCTAAAAGTTAGTATCTTTCCTTTCTAGATCTTAATTTTGTAATTCTAGAGTTTATACTTTAGCAGAGCTTTTACTATAAGCTCTTCTTTAAATATCTATACGTACTGCTTATATATATTAAAGATACTAGAAAGTATACTCTTTTTCTTAACTATTACTATATAAGTTAGAGGCTAGTTAATCTCTATATAGTTAACTGCTTTATATTAGCGCGTCTTTAGCAAAAGAATATTGCTAATCTCTTTCTTATCTACTAGCTATCTCTTAGGCTATCTAGGTTCTAGCTGTGTTATGCTGCAGTTACAGCGCTTAAATAAAAGTATATTATACTTCTAATCTATTATTAGATTATACTTTTATAACTAAGGTAATCTTAATATAATATTATAGGCAGCTGTTTCTAGAATATCTAGAGTTATCTACTTATAGTAATTCTATATCTTAAGAGATTATAGTACTACCTTATAGGTTACTACTACTTCTCCTAGCATAGGTTCTCTATTAGCAACTTATAAAGGGTATAGTTCTTTCTTTCTTTACTTTATTATACCTATATAATTAATAGCAGCTTAAGATATATAATTTCCTTATACTCTTAAGTCTACTATTACTATTATCTATCTGCTATTTAGTATAATAAAGATCTAGAGAAGAGAATATATACTATAAGTATTATTTTATTAATCTTTAGAGCTCTATATATTATTAATAGATTATATTTCCTAGTATAGTTCTTCTTATAGTCTAGTGCAAGGTTTAAAAAAGACTTGCTATATATAGCAAAGCTATAAATTTCTTTTAGGCTAAAATATGTTATATATTTAGAATTAAGATATTTAGCCTAATTATTACTATTATATCCTTTACTATACACTAAGTATATTATTAGGATTTTATTAACATCTACTATGCTTAGAAAATAGTATATATAGTATTTATTCTAGATATAGTTTATATATTATATTAGTAGATATTTAAACTATAGCTAGTAGCAACCTTCTTTATAGGTTAGGAACTAACTAGCTTCTAGCTTTTCTTCTTTATAAGCTTTGCAATAGTTATAATAGCAGTATACCTAGAGTAACTAGTAGTACTTAGCGTTTTGCAAATCTTAGAGTATTCTTTCTATAGGGCAGCGTAGTATTAGTATAAACCCTTAGTTATTAATATATATAGGTTTATAGTAGGGTATATAAGTAGGTTATTCTTAAAACTTATTATTCTTCTATGCTTTCTATATAAGCTTATACTACTTAGCATTAGATTATTATAAGTATTATAGCTGTTATTTAAAATTCTTTAGTACTTCTAGGTCTTCTTTAAAATAGGCTCTAGCCTTCTTTATATTATTAGGATACTAGTAATAGGCAATCTTATCTTTATGCGTATTATACTCTATTTCTTTTATATTATCTTTTATAAAGTTACTATATTCTTCTGCTTATTAAATAATATAGAAGTAGAGTGCAGATAGCAGCTCTTAATAGAGTATAGGAGCCCTACTATATATATTATATTGCTTCTTATTAGAGGTAATATATCTCTTATCTCTAGATTTAGATTCTAGGTTCTCTATTAGGCGTCCTATATCTATTATAATAACTTCCTATTTACTAGCGTTCTTCTAAGAGTAACTACTTATAAGTATATTAAGTTGCTGTATAACTTTATTCTTGCTTTAGCAATCTCTAGTATAGTAGCCTATTTTACTACAGCTATAATAAGTTAGTAAAGACTTATTATTATTCTCTTAACTACCTTTATTCTTAGCATTCTATTATTCTAGTTTCTTATTAATATTAGAGAGGTCTATAGCTACTAAACTATAGTATTTATTATTAGTTCTAGTATAGACTTATTAGGTTGTGTTAGGCTAGTAGCACTTTCTATATTATCTTCTTTAGTTATTATTTCTCTAAGGCTGTTATTATTATAGATAGAACATATTCTAGTTAGGAGTGTTTCTAAGTCTGTAACCTAGTTCCTAGTCTAACTTATAGAGTTAATTATTAATATTAATAGTTTCTCTAATAAGTATATTAAGAGTATTAAGCTATATACTACTGCGTATTAGTTCTTCTTTAACTCTAGCCTTAAGGCCTTATTAGAATATAGTAAGTAGAGCAGTATTATCCTAGTTAGTATTAGCTATAAGTTGCTAGAAATTAGTAGTATAGTCTGCAGCTAATCTACTTTATTAGATATACTAAATTTTACAGTATATAATACTTAGCTTATTAATAACTCTAAAGATAGTCTTAATCTTATCTTTAAAGTTATTAGGGTTATATATCTATTTATTAACTTTATCTAGGGCTTTTCTATTAGTATACTGCTAGAGAAATAGCTTAATCTACTTTAAGGCTTAGTTACGCATATAACTAGCTATAAGCATTACTTACTAGACTTTAGAAATATTCTAACTCTAGAAGGTAAAGAATAAGTCCTACTAAAGGAGCTATTTATCTAGCTTGTTACAGTCTCTATAGTAAAGGTTAAGCTTAGCTATAGTAATACTGCTAGTGCCTAGTGCTACTTTATATACAGGTAGAGCCTTATTAGAGCTACTTAGAGTAGCTTAGTTTCTTAAGGTAGTAGATATCTTAGAGGTATTTAAAATATTAAGGTTATACTTTAAGCAAAGCTTATAAGCACTATTTAATTAGTTCTTAAGGATAAATATAGTAACAGAAGTCTAGTAGGAAGAGTATTATAATAAAGAGTACAGATATAATCTATCTATCTTAAGAGTAATAGGCAATAATAAGTAGTATAGAGTAGACTATCTAGCTTAAAGGTTAGGTTAAGATCTAATAACTTAGATTATTACTTAGGTTAAACATAAACTATAAGGGTTATATTCCTACTTGCTATATACTACTATATAGGAGATACTTATTAATAAGTAACTAGAGTTAGTCTAATAAAATAGAGGTATTATTTATAGATAAGTAGTATTAGACTATACTTATAGATAAGTAGAGGTTATATATATTATACTTATTAATAAGCAGTTATATAAGTTCTGTTAGTTACTACTATCTCTACTATACTAGCTCCTTTAGCTAGAAGTAAGAGGTCTAGTTAGTAGCTACTTATTACTGCGCTGTTCTTTTATATAGGATTATAATACTAAGTTTAGCTACTTTATAGGTAATAATATAATATCTAATAATAGTAAGCTTATTACTAGTCTTAATAAGTCTATTAACCTTAGCTAAGTAACTAACTTCTACTAATTAAGGTGTACTAGCTATACTATTAATCTTATAGTTAAAGTAATATTATATAGTAATATTAGTAAGTTTAAAGTAAGCCTTATTAGTATAAGTACTAAGAAGTATTTTATAATATATTAATAGTATAGAATTATTAGTAAACTATATAACTTTATTAACTTAGTTTATACCTTATATAAGTACTATATAGTGTTTTAAAAGATCTAAAATAACCTTAATAATAATAATAACTTATACTCCTTTACTATACTTAACTTGTACTAAGATAGAGGTATATACTAGTACTCTATTTACCTTATACTTCTCTATTATTATAAGCTCTGTAAGGCTATCTAGATATACTAATTAAGGCTTACTAGGCTTAATAATAACTATAATTACCTTTATAATATAGTTAATAATTACCTAATATATACTAATTAGGTAGAGGTAAAGAATCTAATTAACTTTTTATAGCTACTATATAAGCTTACTAAGCAGCTAGAGAGTAATAATAGTAAGTTAGGCTTTAGCTTATTATAGTAAACTATTACTAATTTATATACCTTATAGAAGGCTTACTCTTATAAATAAGCTAAACTATAATAATAAAGTAGCCCTACTTTTCTTAAGGTAGTAGTAAAGTATAGTTATAAGAAACTCTAAACCTACTAGAGCTATATTATAATAACCCCTAATATTAGTTACTACTATATTACTACTATACTCTACCTAAGCCTTTACTTACTTTAGTTTAAGACTTATTAGAGAAAGTATTATAACTAGATAGCTAAGGTAGAAATATTAGTAAAATACTTATTTAATAACTATATAGCTAAATAAGCTTTAATTAATAAAGTTAATAAGCTAGAGACTCTATTATAGCTAGCTTACTAAAAGGTTAATATTAATAGCACCTAGTACCTTACTCTATTTAATAATATAATAATAGTTAATATTAACTATAATAATAGTAATTAAAGTATTAAATATTATAAATAATAAACAAGTTAACTCTATAAGTACTTTAAGAGCCTCTATAAGAATCTTACTAACTTTAATCTAGACTTCTAAAACCTTATAAAGAATAATCCTTAGCATTAGTAGGTAAAGTATAGGCAAGCCTAATTCCTAATAGTCTTTAAGATAGCTGCTAATATTCTATCTATCTTATCTATAAGCTGCAAGTGCAAGCGTTGTTTTAGCTAGGCTTAGCGTACACTTTTAGATAATTAGAATAGACTATAGCTAAGTACTATAGAAGTACTTTAACTTCTTAAAAACTAGGTCTAAAATAAGGTAGTAGAAAGCTTATATAGTAAGCTAGAGGCCTATATAAAAGTATAGGATAGATTACTAATAAGTAAGTTAGAGGTTAATAAATTTAACGCTTTTATAAGCGTTAATTTACAGGTATTATACCTTTAGTAAGTAGGTTATACCTAAATAGGAAACTACTATCTGTCCTATAGCTACGGCACTGTCTAGCGACCCCTTTACTATAACCTGTACTGTTGTAGTTGACTTTTTGGCCGTAGCGTAGCTGCGGCTAACCTTACGGGACGTACTACGTCCCGTTGGAAACGCTGGTCTTAGGGTTGTGTTGTGGACTCGGAGACATTCCCCCATCTCTCTCTTAAGCAAGCAAATTGGTCTAGGGACCTACCCAACGGTCAGTCAGCCTTCGAGAGCGTCTCTCAAGCTGCGCCACGAGCCTCAATTCAATGTTGGGTAAAATCAACGTCAGAGCTTTTGAATTTACACCAATAAGTTCCATTTAGTCTGCTTACAAGGTAGTGTCACGGGTTGTGCGTTAAGCAATGCTGCTTCATATTTCGTAACACACCGCTATGCAGGTTTCATCATGGAGCAAGCCGAGCGAATTCTGCCTATCCGCCAGTGGGCAAGCCACTTATAGCCTCACGAAAAGAGAGCCAAACTCGTTGATGTGCACTTGATCTCTCCAAATCACTGGGCCGACCCGCACGACCCTACTAGTCAAAACGTACATGGCCCTATTGTGGGGTAGATCAGACCGCCAGCGACCCTGTTACTGCTTGATATAGCGCAGTATTCACAGCAGACCTGGAACAAGCAAGCGGATGCTACCTCTTTCCTTGGTCTGGCGTAGAGGGTGCTCTGCAGTAGCAAGTCGAGCCGAGCACCCGGTTAGGCGTCCATGTGGCGATCTTATACTAGGAGTAAGAGTATCCTTCCACCATCTGCTCTAAATTGACACAGGTACGCTGTTAATATGATCAGCTCACTGTTCTATGAACCTCTCATTCCGAGCAGCTTAAGAACGCCTTCGCGTGCGTAGGAGGTCTAGCACCCACGGCTTTGCCCTGCAGATCCTCTACTATAACCGTACCTGGAACCCGTCAAGGTCTGTTGAATTGTGGAAGAACCACAGACCATCAAGTACCACTGCCAATGAGGAAATACTGCTCGCTGGGGTCAAAGTCCTTAGTCATGAATAATGGGAAAGTCCCCAAAGGGCGATCTAAATTGTCGGCAGGATCCTTCAGGCCGACCATGACCCACTGCTGTGGAGATCTAGGCACTGATGCTTCCTTTCGGTTCCCATATTGGCGCTCGTAATTGTTGCTCTGGGATTGATCGCCAAAGTTTTGTCTCTTTAAAATCTCACAGGATGGGCGTTGTTCTGTATATCTTACAGAGCTTGGAACCCCCTGCTTCGGATATCATGTTCGACCCACCCGCAAGGCTTACGACCCACCAGCAATCTTATGGCAGGTGTTGGCACCTTGCCTGTGCCCCATTGTTCAGCGCTCTCTTTTTTATGTTAGACTCGCCTGTGTCGCTCTTGTTCCCCAGACTTTTTTCTCTGGTCGTCCAGCATGGTTTACTATGGTGATCATGCTCCCCAACTTGCTGGATCAGTGGTCGCACTTGCCACTATTGCGGTGATCACATTCGCGTTACGCATCTACACAAGAGTACGCAATGCATCGTTTGGCATAGATGACTGGTCTATGACAGTTGCAATGGTTAGTTCTGTGGCGAAAACTGTCAAAACAGAATGCTAAAAGTTCAGCTACCTTTTTTAGCATTGACCGTCGCTTGTATCGGTGGCGCATACAATGGCGTCGGTGTTCATCAGTCCAGACTGGACAAAGAGCAGGAGAAGACAGGCATGCAGGTGAGAAGAGCCGTAGAAGGTGCTAGCATTCACTGACGTACATGTTAGTACTTCTTCTTCTTTGAGGTACTCTACTGCGCGGCCATCATTCCGACCAAACTGAGTATTTCGTTCATGTTGATCCGGATCGCTTCGAATCGGCTCCGGTACATCTACAGCCTGTACGCCGTGTCGGCGATGTTTACGACCATGAACCTTATCGCATTGCTGTACATCGTGTTTCACTGCTGGCCAGTACAGTATGCGTGGGATACTTCGATCAAGGGCGGCAGATGTAACCCTGCCCAAACGCTGGCGGACATTTATTACGCCACGACTGCAGTCAACATTGTCACAGATTGGTTCTGTGCCCTTCTGCCAGTGCCTCTACTATGGAATGTACGACTCAACCGTAACGCCAAGCTTTCTGTTGGCGTGATCCTTGGACTGGGAGTTCTGTAAGTCGACTTCTACATAGAATCCAAAACCATTACTGATGGGCGGACCACAGAGCCAGTTTGTCCGCTTGCATCCGTCTCGTCTACACGGTGAACCTGACCAACACTGACGAATATCTGTACGGTATTTCCAACGTCGTTCTTTGGGGCTATGCCGAGAACGGCGTGGGTGTGATTGTCGGATGCGTCGCGACTTTACGTCCCCTTTTCCGCCGTGTCTTCAATCTTGGTGGAGACTCCGCACCACATAACACGCCTGGTGCCAGCTATGTAAAGCGAACAACGAAGTTGAGACCAGGGAGAGGTGATGAGGAGTGGGTAGTGCTCAGTGAAAGCAAGTCAAAGGTTGCGAGTGCTGTGCGGGCCAAGTCTATCTCGGACTCGAATAGTGAGGAATACATACTGGCCGGCGGAATCAAAGTGACAAGGGAGGTGGAGCAGGACGTTGAGATTGCTAACAGAAGACCAAGAGCTACCTAGAGCTAATTTTCGACGTGCCACACACCAGCCTATGTCTTGGATGTGAACGTTCTTTCCCTGCATTCATACCCTTAGCTCATATCTTAGTTTACCCTTCCAGGGTCCCTTGTTTTTTAATGGAATTGGGTAATCGCAATCGTTGACCACCTTGCCAACTCTGACACTCGCTTGGAACTCACTCTCGCCCTGGTTGCGGGCAATACTCAGTCGGGTCAGGTTCTTAACAAAGCTAGAGAGTGTCTGTAACCTCAGCGTTCACATCGATTGTCGTTTTTACTCGTCGTTTGGGTTCCCATGTTCCAGGATTAGGCCAGTAGACAGGATGCATGTGTAGTGCCAGTAGGCTGGGCTGCACATTTATGTTCGCTGGAAACATAACGTCGCGACTGCTCACTTGCAGATTCTGTGGAGTAGAGGGTGTATGTTTTGGAAATGCGAGGGCAGGTGGGTACATGCGGAAGGTTTCATACTGAAGTCAGGTGTGTGATTCGGCCTTCGTATTCAATAGGAGGCCCATTTGCTCACATCTCACCAAAACTGCTCGACAACGTATCAATCGTGGAAAAGCACGATCGCATTGCCAGTCCTCCTCTGTGGCGAAGCGGCACAACTCTTCACCGATCCAGTCCTGCACCTCTGGCTTCATAGCTAGTAAACGTATCGCAAACGCTGAGGTATTTGCTATAATGTCATAACCAGCAAAGTTAATGATGAGGATATTGCCAATAATCCCGTCAAAAGATGGGACCCGTGCCTTCTGTGAATCATCTGGCGTTTCGTTCGATTCCAATGCTTTCACAAACGATGTCATCAATCTTCCTGAGCCTGGCTCACGGTTTTGGATTGCGGCCTGTTTTTCCTTTAGCATGCGCTCCATGTAAGTCTTGAAATCGGCGGCAGCTTCCCCGAGAGCTTTAGGGATTCCGGAGAGAAGGGCAAGGAAAGAAGCCAGGTTGATAGTATCACCCACAGTAACATATTTTCGAGAATTATGCAGTGCATCGCGATAAGAATAGCGTGTTTGGCTGCCAATGTTGCTCTTGTCGATATCCTTGGACTCAAAGTCAGTGGATTTGCGGAATCCAGAGGATATGGTTGAAGAAGTTCGGACTAGTTTTGTGGTAGCCTACCAGCTTTCGTGTGAAGCGAGTGGAGGTGTCAGCAATCAGCACCTGTCTGACTTGTCAAACTGCAGGTCGACCAATCAGACTCATATACATGTCAGTCATCGAAATTGCTGGTGATCTAGAGATCGAAAACATAAAAGGTCGATATACAATGGTGGGTGGATGGCAGGAAGGCAAGGCGAACAGGTGGAACTTCAGCATCCGGTGATTACCGGAGCCCTATTACAATATGATTCCAACCCGTGCTGTTGAGCTGGCACCCAAGCGCGGCATGATGTACCGTGAAGAGAGCATCATTTATCATTTGTTCGAAGTAGATTTACAAATAGATGTGTTATGATCGGAATTGCTGAGCGTCGACGGACGAATGCAAGGCGGAGTGAGTAGATGACAAAGCGCTCGGAAGTCCATGCGAGCGGGGCCGATGGCTTGCAAATCACTCCCACTCCAACCCCACATCGAGCTGTCAACGACATTCATCAGCAGCGTCGCGCGCGCCATAAAGTGACTATACCATCACCTTCCGCGATCGTTTGTTTGCCTTCTTGGACAAGCCTTCCATTCCTCTCGTCAGTTTGTGTTTGCCTGAACAAACGTTTGAACAACCACCAGCGTTGCGCCCTATTACCACAATGAGTTCCGCGTCAACACAAAAGCCCATCCTGATATCGGGCGCCGGTATCGCCGCATTGCTGCTTGCACGTTCTCTGCATCGCCAAAAGATACCATTTCTCGTCTTCGAGCGCGATGCTTCGATTGTGTTCCGTGCACAAGGCTACCGTCTGCGTCTTTCGGCAGGGGGTCTTGACGCAATAGAGTCGGTGCTCGGACCAGAGGGGTTTGAAAGGTTCTATGATGCCTGCGGGAAGACTGCTGGCGCAGGTTTTGCAGCAATAGATCCTCTGACTGGCGAGTCGCTGGGTACTGAATTACCAATTGTCGCCAACGAGCCGTTGACAAGTCGCGCCGGCAAGGTAGTTGGCATCAGTCGTGGAGACATGCGCAAAATATTCTTAGAGGGACTGGAGGATAGGGTGCGGTGGGGTCATCACGTGACTGGTTATGAGAAAACGGAGGATGGCGTACGATTGGTCTTTAGAGATGGAAGCAAGAGCGAGGAGGGGAGTATGCTGGTTGGAGGCGAGGGCGTGAAGAGTGCAGTTGCAGGACAGCTATCGAACAATGCGATCAAGGTTTTCGATCTTGGGTCGAGAGGCATTCATGGGCAGGCACCTACTACGGCTTTCAAACAGCTCGGCGAAGGCGTCTTCCGCATCGTTGACGATACCTCTCAGCCCAATGGCGGTCAAGTCTTCCTCATCACAAATGTGAGAGCAAACGACATGGACAATCCAAACATCGACTTCGGATGGACCATGGTAGGCAGTCCCGGTGTCATCAGCCCGCCCAACGACAACTACACCATCACTGGCAAGCCAGCCGCCCAGATCGCAAAGTCGTTGACTGCTCATTGGCACGAGCGTGTGAAGCCGCTATTTGATCGCATGGTGGAGGATGAAGCTGCATTCTGGAAGATTACATGTTCAAACCCAGAAGGTGTACCGGATTGGCCCAATGAGCCACGCATCACGGTCATTGGCGATGCAGTTCATGCCATGACACCTGCCGGAGGCAACGGTGCCAACACAGCCGTGAAAGACTCGGATCTGCTCGGTAGGCTGATTGGTGAAGCCTGGGCGCAAGGCAAGAGCGACAGCTGGGAAGGGGTAACAGCAGCCTATGAGAAAGAGATGCGCGACTATGGAAGTGCAGCCGTGAAAGAGAGCTATGGGTTCGCGCTGTCACAGCTCGGGATCAAGATTGATCTTGCTACTGCGCCGACAGTCAACGAATACCTAGCACCGAATTGATCTCCATTGAGCACGACAGAAGTAGAAGCAGAACTTCGATTCGATGAAGTTTTAGGTAATCTGAATTAGTCAATAGAGAAAGTTATCAGTGTCTATTGACTCTTTCCAGCCCAATTTGAACTCGCTCGCGATGACGTATCTCCTGCTTAGGCCGCCATTGTGCCGTTCTGAGTACGACATAGTCTACCAGTATCAAGGTTGTAATTCCAGCCGTCACTTCCAACGCCGGCCAGAACGAACAAGCTCTCCGCTGGATCGTACTTCGCCTTTATGCTCCTCAGCTTTTCGTATCCTTCGCCATAGTAGTCCTTTGCGAAGTTCTCGTTAAAAGGGTTTGCCTCGTTCATGTACGCACCACTCTCTGGTGCCCATTCCCTCCACATCGGCTCCTTGACCTCTTCATAATACTTTGCTGCACTGTCAAGCGCTTTCTTGGGGCTCCCAGCAGAGACAGAGTCTACAGTCGCACCAGTAGCGATAAAGTGCAGGTATGCTGAGCGCCAAGCTGGATGTAGTGCACCCCATCGCTCCTCAGGCTGATCACGTATTCCAGGACCACCTTGTAGACCAACAGTGGCGTATGTGCCTTGTGTGGAGTTTTCATTAGCCAAGGCGATCTTAAGATATTTCACCACATCCGACTGCGGTGTATCAACAAGCTCGTGGCGCCCAAGAAGACGGGAAGAAGTGACGCTTTCGCCTCCAGCTGCGTTGTCACCTGATATGGCGGAGTAGAAGGACTGGTAATCCTTGAATGTAGAAGCGCTGAAAGAGACCGCGACCAAACTGTTTGTGCTATTACCGGGATTCAGCTCTTCGAGCACAGGTAACAAGAGTGCTGTCATCGCCTCTTCCGTAGTGTTGAATGACCAAAAGACCTGGTTGAGGGCAATACCAGCAAAAGGCTGCTGTGATGCAAGATCGGGGAAGAAGCTGGGCGCAGAAGTGCCACTGGCCACAGTTGCTGCGCCTGCAAGCTGCGTATCCATCAAATCCGGAAGATGTCTGAAGTACGCTGCGACTGTCCTCCAGGACGCCTCGTGGCTCACGTTATTGCCAAAACGGGGCTTTATCGAAAGGCTCCCGAAAACAACGTTACTGGGCGCCGGGTAGTGCTTGATGACATACTCGGTGACGACCCCATACTGTCCGGGTCCACCACCACGAAGTGCCCAGAAAAGATCCTGATTTTGTTCAGCGTTGGCGACGAGAACCTGCCCAGTGGCAGTAGAAACAGTCATCTGGAGCACTTGATTCGATGCCAGACCGTAAGTACGGGATAATGGTCCATGACCTCCACCTTGAATGTAGCCACCAAGTCCGACATTGGGGTCTTGTCCAGTAGTAACGACGCGGCCCTGTTTCAAGGCGAAGTTGAGGACATTGCCCCACTGCTGACCGCTACCAACAACAAACACGTCTTCGGAAGTTGTGTTAGTGCTATTCGAAGGCTTCCAATTTTGAACACGTTCGAGGCCGTTGAAGTTGCGTGTCCAAATTGAGAGAGCGAATGCGCCGCTAGACCTGGAAACAAAGTCAGATAACAATCATATTATTCACCAGACATGTATCCTACCTGCCATTCAGATCATGGCCAGTGCCCTTTATGACCACACGAATGTTACGATCAGCAGCCCATTTAATTGCATATGCCACATGCACCTCTTGCGTCGCATTGACTATGTATTGTGGGAACGCGTTGTTGCTGCAACCCTTTCCAGCTGCATACCCAGAAGCGTCTTTCGGAAGGCAGGTATTGTTGGCATAGATTTGGTAGTCGATCGATTCCGGTTGCTGAGAGTGCCAGGTACCATTGAACCACTTATCGGTTGCAGTATCGCAAGAGATGGTTGAGTCGAACGGATTACCAGGCCAACATGCTGATGCTGCGGGAACCGACCGAATCAGGGAGCCGCCAATTGTGGTGTTGAGGAATGCCCAATCTGCCACAGATGGCCACGAAGAGTCGTGGGGTGTTGACTTGCAGGAAAAACTGGACTGAAGAGGAACTGCACTTGCTCCTGCAATTGCGGGTATCAAGAGTTGAGGGCGCATATGTGGCAACCCGTAAGCACGGAGGAAGAGGATAACTCCAAGACAGATGGAGTTTGATGCTGAATGTCGAGATGTGAGGCTGCTGCGCGCTTTATACTTTGCCTACTTGCTTAATACGCCAGTGCTTAAGGGAGCTCGGAGGCCAGGATGGCGTCATGATCGCCTTGCGATAGTGTAGGACCTTGATAGAAGATTATTGCAGTGGGTTTGGTACTGCCAATCGGAGTCTTACGGCCAGAAAGAGATATCCATTTGTGCGAAGTGGGTGTGGACGTGCGCGATGTGACTGCTCGCTCAGGCGCGTATTCGCGCGTATTGAAGCGTATCCGAAGTGCTTGAAACATGCCGATCGTGCTTCAGCCACAGGTATATACGTGTGCGGAAAAGGTAATCGCAGGACCGTGACTCCACCAACTGAAGTTATTAAAGCTAAGATCAAGCCTGAACTGCTTTGACCTGAATAAGTTACTTCGCCAGGTTCTCAGTCCTAATAAAGGACGGTGAACTGCCCCACTCTCTGCTCACCTTCCTGACGACGACGATGCTTAAAACCCTGCTTGGTCCCACCTCCTGTAAGATTGACTCCAGCAGTAGCTTTCGAAAGGCTATCCACGTCCATCTAGACAGGCACTGTCTCTAGATGCACCGCTGGCAAAAAGGTTCTGTGTGCTCGCCGTTGTTATGTTGGTTACATCAGGAACAACGGAGCACGGACAAAGATCGTGTCCCAATCTAATGGGAGTTCGTTTGGAACGGCAGCAATGCGTCGCCTCTTGCTAGCCCAGAGCTCTTCGAGAAATACAGACGCCTCTCGCATAGATAGCGTTCCAAGGTCAATGGTTGTCTGCTCCAGCAGCTCGCACAAGAATCGCAAGTGTTCTTCGTCGTTGAGAATGACCGCTTCGACACCGCTCACGACCATTGGCCACAGTATATATTTGTAGAGCACTCCGCCGTGCTGCTTCAGATCGTATAGGTCGCGTACAGCATTCTTTAATTGAGTGTGATGATGAATGATCAAGTCTTCATCGATTCTTGAGATTTCCGTTTCGGAACAATGTATGAAATACAGAATGGTAGCAGATTGAAAGCAAGTAGCAAGGAGTGTCCAGCTGGAGGCTTGGCTGTATGTGTGGCGCGGATGATGATTTGCCCACTCTGCAGGGTCAAATGATTGCAGAGATTCGAAAATGGACGATATCGATAGTGAGTGATGTTGCTCGATTGTGACAGTCTGTAGAATTGATGCAGATCCTGCTGCTCTTGTTATGTTCATCGCGGCGGTGGCACGAACGATAGCCTCTGGAATAGGAACCATGGTACTGCAAATATACACACTGAAGCGTCCGAGTAAGTCTAGATACGTCTTGTGTTGGCTTACATCGGCAGCTGAGATGTGGGATGTTGTGGCCATTGAAGTTCCAAAGATGTCAGCTAGCACCAAATGACACAGAAAGAATTCATAACCGACGTTGCCCATAAGTACTTCGAGGCCCCATAGGTTGAATAGCGTCTTGGCGGCACTCAAATGAGCTTTCCAGGCACCGTATGCGCTTGCTTGTATCTGGGAAAAGAAGAACAAGCTAACATCCTCAAATAACTCCAGGTTCGGCTCCGTTTGAACAGAGGTCTGAATCTTGCGGCTCAGTATCTCAGCCGCGCGTGCTTGGTGGTAGTGGTAAAGCGCCTGGTTATGCGCTACGTTTCCATACTTTCGTACCACTCTGTGAAGTGTAACAAGGCATAACGTGAGATGTTTTTTTGAAACGTTAAATTCCGCCCATTTCGAGATATCGATGGTGTAAAACGACGATGAGCCGTCGGCTGCAAGGTCAGGTGCAATAACAGCATTGTCTGTTTGCTTGTTAAGCTGAGGAAAGCTGCGAAATTGGTGTCGACAAACGCACAGTAAGTTAACGCATCCAGAATAACGCGTGAAGGCGCGATATCGTCCACTGCTAGCGCCGTGGGATTAAAGAACGATGGTAGTTGCACAACCGTCCCCGGTTCCGCGACCCGGTGCCTCCAACGAAGTGGTTTGGTAGCGGAGTATCCTGGACATTGCAGCCCCTTTCGAACACATTTCGAGCAGTCAGGTTGCTGCGAGTCGCATCGTACGCGTCGCCATCGACATCCCCAACACTGTGATCCTAGGGACATGGTTTCATCTTGTGTTTCTGAGGCTTGTCTTGATTCGAGTAGGATGCTACAATCAGCTGTCACGGTAAGTAGATGAGGTCAGGTGCGGGCCCCCGCGCGGTCCCGATCATCGGCATTGTAGACATGAATATGACTTGTACGTTTGGACTTCGGGAAACGTGTCCCCGAGTTTTGCGAACAGAATCTCCGTAGTTTATAATTCGCGATGAGGAAGCAGAATGAGGAAATTGTTTTGAGCACGCGCAAAGTAAAGTTGTAATAGCGACAGTGACGTCATCGATTTGCATTTTGACCGCTGCAATTCCTTTACTGCACCAGATCACCCTTGGACTTTAGCAAGAAATTATGTGTGGCGCAATCCACGGGCGTTAGAAGACGGCGAAAGAGGCTGCAAGGCGTCGGGATACTGCGGGACTCTCGCGTTTGACATCTTACTCCTGTGATGCCAGGTAAGTTCTCAGTGGAACTGCGAATCCACATGTCAACGTTGATCGGTTCAAAGGAGCCTACGCGTCCTAGAATTGACGTGACAATACGGCGGCTCATGGAACGGCGCATGTGATTTGACTGTTCTAGATCTAAGGATTACAAGATGTGCTTCGAAAAACAATGAGAACTTTGAGAATACGATCGAAAGAATGTGCCTGTAGTCAAAATGCATCAGATAAACCCCCCTCCTCAAATGACTGGCATTGGCCGCCTGACAATTCCAACGAGGGAGTGAGAGTATAATTAAGATGGTAAAACAGTCAATGCCTATGACGAGCACTTTACTGCGAATCTGTAAGATTTCTGTACGATTTTCAACAGCAGATCATCATAGAATATTTTATTAGTTTGACATTTTCAATCTTGCCCTAGGGGTAGGTATAACAGTCTACTTAAGAATGTCTAAATTATTTTCTAAGCGTGATTCGAGCCTAATATCTACCACAGGAAAACTGGCCCGAGGATCTCAAATTCTTGGAATCACGCAACACATAGACACTAGCTATGTAGTTGGGCCATTCCAGTCGGTTCACCCGGATCTGCCTTTGAACCCGTGATTCGTAGCGTCAAAAGGTCACCATACATCCATGCATTGCATAAGTGGTACAGATCGTATTAATTTTTTGGCACAACTCAGCTATCATGTTCACTGATAAACAGAACGCCGTGCACGTATCGGACCAAGAGACTACAAACGCGCATCCGGGTCATGGATGGAGTCGAGAGTGGCTACGACAAAAGCTCGTGGTATGAGCATGTCTTTCATGAGGTTTTGGAGTCGTTCCTCACACAAGCTATGTACAGAGGTCAGGTACCAGCGCGCCACAGCGTTGCAATATCTGTTGTAATCCCTTCCCTGAGCGACAAGACTGTGCCTCACCCTCCACAATAATTGCAGTATAGACACTATTTCGTGATTGCCTCCAGAGACAACAAAGAGGATGTGGAGATGGTTGATTGCTTCCTATAAAGCTGTGAAAGAGAGATCGTGACGTGTTTCGTTTCGCTGGTTGGTCTTTGACATTCGAATTATGGAAGGCATAGCAATAAGATTTTGGCGCTTACATAGCGCAAAGCAGCGCAGTAGCTGATTTCTTACCACATTCACGTATTGTGGAAGATCGTAAATTTCGCCTCGCGAAGGGAGACTGTGACAATCTCACAGCTCTTCAACCAACGTGAGCTATACTCCAACGCACTGTAACTCACAAACTGATCAGCAGTGATCGTTATTTAATCACAGATTCAAGTATATGTAACGATTTTTTTTCCAAAGATGCAGAACACCAAAAGCATCCCCACGAAATTTAAAAAAGATAAGTTAACAAGAAAGACAAAATGTGTAAAGAGCATCTTATACTCTACTCCTGCTTTGACAGTCATAATTGTCATAATTTCCATCTTGCATGGTCCTCACACTGCGATAGCAGCGACCGCAGCAATGTACAGGGCAGAGAAGATTTGGGCTGTCAAGGCATCACCCCAGGACCGACCATATACATGAATTATCCGTGTGCCGAACATCGAGGGCTCGAAGACCCTCGCACCGCTGGCCAAGAAGTCAGGCGTTATATGTGGCGTGGCGTACGGCACCAAACATAAGCGTGGGCCGGAGGGTGATGGTCGACTACGGCCGTCAGACCTCTAGGTTGCGTGAAGCGTGGGAGAACAACCCTAACCTGTACGAGGGTAACCCGTATATGAACATACGGGAATGGGAACGTTATCAACAGGATACCTATAATCCTTCTGCGCGCCCATCGTCTGGAAGGTATTGGGAAGATCCTGAGCCCTGGGGCGATGAGAGGCCAGGTGGAGCGGTGTTGAAGACCAAGATTGAAGTCAAGTGTGCGAGTTGCTTACTAACTAAATATTCCGCTGCGAGAGGATCTCATCAAATGTATGACACATGCCCCATAATGATGGTCTTCGCTGCAGTATGATATGACGCATGTGCCATAGTACAGTGAGGTTGGCTTCCACAGCTCATTGCATGACGCTAGATACCTGTTCAGACTTGTTATTACACAGGGAAAATATTTGATAGTCTTGTGTAGGGGCAATGTCTGATGGAATGGAAATACTGGTATGGACAAGAAGATAGCAACAGCACAGCACTCAAATCCAGCTGCTGTACCAGTATTAACGGCCGCCCAAGAGACAATCCACGTCAAGGTGAATACGGAATCATGTGACGGCGTTGGAAACATTCCGCTGATCGACATCACCGTGCCAAGGCCGCGCGTGCAGCCGAGGTTTGACCTTGAGCTCCGATGCTATCCCCACTCTTTGCCAGCACCACTCCTCCAGCAATTGCTCATCCGCCTCGACAGCTAGCACTCCGTCGAACGCACTCGTCAAAATGTCTAGTCTCAGAATATTGGTGCCCGTCAAGCGGGTCATTGACTATGCGGTACGCCCTCTGAACACTCTATGAATCACCCACCCGCCTGTCGAGCAAATGCGCAACACTTCAACACGACCGCAGCTGCACATTTTGGCATCTGATGTGACTTATGTTGGCTTTGTACTGACAGCATTCAGGTCAAGCCCCGCGTAAACCGCGCGCAAACCGCCGTCGAAACCGCCAACGTAAAACACTCGATGAACCCATTCGATGAGCTCTCCATCGAAGAGGCGGTCCGCCTGCGCGAAAAGAAAACCACCCCTGTCGAAGAAATCGTCGCCTTCAGCGCCGGCCCCGCAAAGTCCCAGGATATCCTGCGCACCGCCATGGCCATGGGCGCCGACCGCGGCATCCACGTTGTAGTGGAGGAGAAGGACGCGCTGGAACCCCTCGGCGTGGCCAAGTTGCTCCGCAAAGTCGTCGACGAGAACAAGAGCAACCTTGTTATCCTGGGCAAGCAGAGCATCGACGATGATGCGGGACAGACGGGTGGTATGCTCGCGGGGCTCCTGAACTGGCCGCAGGCGACGCAGGCAAGCAAAGTGACGATCGAGGGCGAGAACGTGACAGTGGTGAGGGAGGTGGACGGCGGTGTGGAGACGCTTAAGACGAAGCTGCCGATGATTATCACCACGGACTTGAGGCTGAACGAGCCGAGGTACGCGAGTCTGCCGAACATCATGAAGGCGAAGAAGAAGAAGCTGGATAAGAAGACGTTGGGCGATTATGGGCTGGACAGCGAGGTTAGGCTGAAGACAGTCAAGGTCACTGAGCCCCCGACAAGGCAGGCCGGTGTCAAAGTTGAGGATGTAGATGGCATGATTAGCAAGCTGAAGGAGCTTGGTGCTTTGTAGAGCATGAATTAGGGGGAACAGAGAGTGTGTATAGCATGTTTGGATAGACTCAAAATACTGGTTGCAGTCGCAAAGTGCTGACGACCTTCTAGCACCACACTCGCCTGCACCCATAAGTATCACATTTTTCCATAAAGCACAAGGAGGTCACAGACAAAAGAGATGTATTATGGATGGTATACGCGCAAACTCAAAAAGCAAGGAAAGCCGCCCAAACTCGTAGAATCCTCCTGGCTACACCTCTAGATGACAGCCTCCTCCTTAGTCCACGCCACCTCCTTCTTAACACTGTCGCCAAACGCTGTGCTCTTGCCACTCATACCCAGCATGAAATCCCTGCCCTTCAACACCCACACAACCCAACTTGGTATCTTGTACCCCATCATCGCACCAACACCGCCTCCGGACCCAACGAGCACGAACTGCATCTCGCGTGTCTCAGGCACATACTCGCGGTCCTTGCCCTTGGGCTTAGCGTCCGGCAGCATGGCATTGTACGAGAGCAGATCGCGCTTGAGGTTGACGAAGAGCACGGGCAGCGAACCAATGATGTCGACGATGTTGTTGCGCGAGTAGGACGCGATGTCGCCAACGGCGTAGACACGGGCGCCAGCAGCATCAACACGTGTGGTTTTCGGGTTGGTGACGAGGTAGTTCTGCTGGTTCAGAAGGTGTGCGGGAAGGAAGCCAGAGTTGGGTGTAACACCGAGCGCGGGCACATAGAGATCGGCCTCCAGGGTGTCGCCCTTGCCGAGCATGATAACGGTGCGGTTGCCCGCCACGTGAGTAGACTCAACTCGTTGGTTGTACAGGACCTCGACGCCCAGGGCGTTGAGCTTGGTCTCTGCGATCTTGGCGATCGCGGGGCGCAGCGCGGGGAGGAGCTGCTTTGCGGAGGTGACGAGGGTAATGTTTGCTGTCTTGTTGATGCTGCTGAACCAGCCGGGTTTGCCGTTCCTGTGCTCTGCGACTTCACCGGCGAATTCGACGGCTGTGGGTCCGCCACCGACGATGACAATGTCCTTGGCTGTGCGGACTTTCTCGTTAGTGAGCTTGATGGCGTCGATAGTGGACTGAGTGTCGTCGCTCAGGGAGAAAGCTTGGTAGTGGGTTCTGCTGCCAGTAGCGACAATCAAGGCGTGGTAGTAGAGCTCCTCCTCGTTCGAGGAGCCGGCGCGGCGGAAAGACACTGCGCGCGAGGCCTCGTTGAGACCGGTGGCAGCGGCCTGGATGAAGGTGATGTCGGCTTTGGGGTACGGCTTGAGGCACTCGGCAATGTCGAAAAAGAGCTTTTCGGAAGCCATGCGAGTGGTTGAAGCTGCAACTCGAGGCGATGCTACCCTGAACATCCATTTGGTAGAGGGGCTGATGAGGTAGACATGGTACTTCGCATCCTTCTTGTTCTGCTTGAGCACAGGTAGAATGTGCTTCATGATGTAGTGCGTGCTCTGGAGACCTGCACTTGAGGCACCGAGCACGACGATGTTGCGCTGTTCTGTCATGGCGGAGGAAGTGGTGTCAAGAGCCGATGTTGCAAAACCAGATTGATGCGAAAAGAAAATGGGTATCTTGAACCGAACGCCTGGTGATCTTGTGGAGTGAGAAATATAAGGAGAGTATACCAACTCTTATATCTACTGCTGGCGCAATTATCTCTGCCTCAGCCCGGCGCATTGAGTGCAATGCGCCGTCTACGGACGAAATTTAAGATCTCACTCGACAAATGCGGAAGCACACTGTCCACTATCCTACGCGGAAATTAAGCGTGTTCAGCATTCTTTGTGTGTATTTAGCTGGAGTTTGTAAGCTTTCAAAGTCATGCAACGGGACGGAAGTGGGGCGTTCCGGTCCCGGCTGCCATTGTCAGCATGTTCGTCAGCAACCCAACCGCAAAACATTGCTCAATCTTACAACCTTGCTGCGATGTGATTGGTTCCCACACTTCACCACGACTTCCGGACCAATTTGACTTTTCAAAAGGGGTAATTCACGTACAAGATAAGTTCAATTGTGCTTACATCGCACAAAATGATGCGACCCAATCTCGTCTCCAAAAGCTCATTCTCTACCCAGCGAGGGCTCCCTCATGAATATCGCATAGCTCTCAGGCGCTAAGCTGGGCATCCGCGAGGAAGTGACTCCCGCCAGCACACCTGTACCCAACACTCTGCTTAATCCATATGTAACCTGCAGGACAAGGACCTAATTCCTTCAGCCTGCGCTGAGCCTTTTTCTCCCTTATGCGCCGCTCCTCCATTGCAGCTAGTTCGGCATCCTTGCGCCGCCTCTCCAACTCGGCTTCGATCCTTTTCTTCTCAAGTTGACGTCGCTGTAACTCGTCTGCTGCAGCCTTTTCAGCTCGTATGAGGTCTTTTATCCTTTCTACTTCTTTCTTCTTCTCATCTTGTCGAGCTTTGTATTCACGTTCCCTGGCAACAAACGCGTGTTTGTCGCGCTCAAGCTGTTCCCACACAGCGTCAGATACTCCAGGATCGCGTTTGGCCTTGAAAATGGACTCCAAAGAATCTTCATCTGATAGCGGACCCTGCCGATCGACCTTTTCGTCTTGCTCTGCAGCCGGTGGGGGCTGAGCGCCAGCGTCTGTTGCTGTTCCTGACGAAACGTTCGGTGACGGAGGGGCCTCTTGAGATGGCGCCTGCTGCTGTGGCAGCTGACCATTCCGCCCCTGTCGCTTGGCTGAGGCACGGGACGACCCAACAGCCTCGTTGCGTCGAGACCGGTCCTGAAACATATCTTGCATGGTCCCGAGAATGAGATCCTCCGTCAAGATCAAAGATGCTGTTGCATCCACAGAGGCCGAGATGAGACTACGGAACATCGTATCGGCAAGAGCATTCACATCGCGACCATTGCCCCAGGACTCAAACTTGGCCAACTCTGCGAAAATACCTAGCATCTGCCTTTCCAGCCCCGGCGATGGGGGTGTAAGCACCGACAGATCGAGTGGTGTGTCACTCCTTTTCTGCAAACTTTTGGTGAGCAGTTCAAGACAGATTGCAGGCTCCATGTGCTTGAAAAACACAGTTTCTGGAAAGCGACTGGTCAGACCAGGGTTCATGCTCATAAGCCGATCAATGTCCTTGTCGTAGCCAGCAAGTATGATGATCATCTTCTTTGCATATTTCGGATTGGTCATGCAGTCAACGAGCTCGTCCATGGCTTCGATGGCGAAATGACCCTCGGCAAGGCGGTATGCTTCATCGATGAAGAGTACTTTTCCCATCGCCGATTCAAGCTTCTTTTGCACTTTAGGTCCGGTGTGGCCAATATACTGTCCGATGAGGTCAGTGGCTGAGCACTGCTCTACTTTCGCTGCGCTGAGGAAGCCCATATCGTAAAACACCTTTCCCATCTTCTGCGCAGTTGTAGTTTTTCCGGTACCTGGTGGTGGATCAGTGGATTCCAAGGCCAAGCACAAAATTCTGGCAACTTACCTGGCGGACCTTTGAAGAGAAAACTGAAAGGAATCAATTCACGTGGATCCTTGCCTCGAGCTTTCATGTTCGCAGCAGTCGTTTGGTAGTCTCGCAGCTGCTTGATCACCTCTTCACATCCCACGACATCCTTAAACAAAGCGGGAAGATTGGTCGCAGCGCGTTCGCTTCTGTCAAAGTCGGGGTCGAAGTCAATTGCTTCGAAGGTGTCACGATCGGAGACTTTACCGGCAGACAAATGCTTTTGATGCAGACCTTTTGCCGCGTTGAGGACATTGTCAACTTCTCCTGCGTTGCCAAAATTTGGACGATTCCGAGCTCGCCGGAGAACATCCATGGCCACCCTCTTTGCCTGATCGGTCGCGGTGAAGCCAGCATCGTTGAGCTTAAGATTCAGTATGTGGTGGAGGTCTGCATCGTTGAAGTCCTCGAAGACAAATGCCGATTCCAAGGGAAATCGCCTGGCCAGACCTGGGTTCACATCTCGAAACATGTTCTCCATTTGCTCTCTGTAGCCAAGTAGAAGCACGCATCGGTCTTCTCCAATCGTACTCTGGACTTCTGCAACAATGGTGTCAATCACAGCGGTTTTGAAGGAATCCGCGTTGGAAGAGGTGCCGGAATTACCAGCCAACATGTAGGCTTCGTCGATGATGAGGACCTTTCCCACTGTCGAAGCTAATATCGCTTTTGTGTTGGCTTCTGAACCGCCAATCACATTGCCTATGAAGTCTGCCGGGTTCTTGACAACGACTGCACACTGTTAGTGAGTTTCACCCAGGGCTCAATTTTCAACCTACCCTCGCCATCAGAAAGCAAACCAAGATCAGCAAGAATCTGACCATATAGTTTCGCGACAGATGTTTTTCCTGTACCGGGTGATCCCACAAAGCACTTGTTCAACGAATACTCCACAAGCGGCTTCTCCTCAAGCTCTCGCAAGTAGTTAGTCTGGATTCCATCGAGCAGCGATTGCACTGATTCTTTGACTGACTGCAGACCAACAAGCTTGTGCAATCTGGTCCAAGCAGCGTTGTTCTGCAATGCGGCTACGGGTTCCGGTCCGATCAGGTCTTCTTTCGTCAGGTAGTTGTCGTCGGAAAGTACGTGCGCGCGCCTTTGCTTCCGTAGACGCTTGGCTTGGTGTTCTGTGATTTGGGCAATTTTGTTCTGAACCTCTCTGGCGTTACCGAAACCCTCCCGTCCACGCCCTCGCCCGATACGACGAGCCACTATCCGCATGTAGAGACCGCCAAATCCGTCTTCGACTTGCATGGCCTTTCGATACTTCTTGTTAATGTAGTGGCAGAATAGCTCCTGCAACTCACGATCGGTATAGTCATCGAATGTCATCTGAATAGGAATGCGGCTCGGGATCCCAGGGTTGTGAGCAAAGAAAGCCTCCATCTGTTTGTGGTACCCGGCGAGCACGAAAGCGACCTTTCCTGTCAGATTCTCGATCTCAGCTAGAAGGTAATCCAAGACAGCTTTGCCGCCGGGGCTATTGCCAGAGACTAGCTGGTAAGCTTCATCGATGAAGAAGACGCCACCACCTGCTTGAATTAAACTTTCAATATGCTTCTTGCATGCAGAGACACCGTCGTTTGCGAGTCCGGAACCAGAGGTCTCGATGAACTGATTGCCAGGAAGAGCGCCCACCTGGCCTAGGAAGCCAGCATAGAGCCGTGCGACTGTAGTTTTACCTGTTCCAGGGTTTCCAAGAAGTGCTGCACCAAAACGCTCTCCGTTCAGGGGCACACCTTGACGCACAAGCGTATCGATCTTGTTCTTGATGGCGAGGAACTTCTCTTTCACCGCTTCCAGTCCAATCATCGGCATAAGCGAATCCAGTGCGTCATTTTCTGCGCCTTCATACTTCTTCTGATGATCCCAATCGTCTCTGGCATCGCTCTGATTCCATAAAAGGTTTGCCGCTCCATCGTGGGTGGCATTGCTCTGTCGAGCGGGATCATTTGAGTTTTGCTGGACTGGAGACTGCGTAGGAATGGGTACATTTGTCGTTTCAGGACCCTGTCCCGCAGCAGACGTTGTCTGATTGCTGCTGGTGGGAGAGGTAGGCGCGCCAGCCGAACTGCTGGTCGGATGGGTCGTCGAGTTACCAGTGTTTGCTGTTCTGAATGAGTTCGACATTCTGTTCTTGAAGTTCTCGAGATCCTTCCGCTTCTGAGCCAACGTAGCCTCCTGATCTGCCTCCTCGTTGAGGATCTGTTGCCGCCGTTTTTGATGGGCAATCTCATCTTCGATTTCGACCAGCCTTGCCAGATAAGCTCGTTGCTTCGCCTGTCGCTCCTCTTCAAGTTTATGCTCCTGCCTAAGGCGCTCCTTCTTGGCTTTTGCTGCATCCTCACATTTTTTGCAGGCATCTGCGGCTTTGTTGTAGCATTGTCGAGTGAACCTGTGACTGTTGGAACACTCAACCGTTACAATAGCGGTGCATTGCATTTTAGAGTGGTCTTGCAGTTGATGGCAACTTTGAGGGCATTGATGAAGCCCACAAGCAAGTAGAATCCCGCTGCGTATGCTTCAGTATTACTTCCTTGGAGCTCTTGAATCACGTACCATGGTTCAGAACACCCTCCATCGGGGCAGACAGTGTCAAACTGCTCTTTCTGTGTCAGGAGTGCAGTCTTCTCCGGATGCCGTTCGCATTTGACTGGAAACCCATCGTAAACATGGCCATCGGTCTTGAGCTTATGCATTAACGGCACCCAGACTGCCTTGCCTTTGTGACTTTGGATGAATGTATCTGGGTTACCGATGATCACTAGCCCATTACGCGCGCGAGACAACATGACGTTAACGCGTTCTGGCTCTGACATGAAGCCGATGTTTCCAACAGAATTGCTGCGCGTAAGACACACAATAACAATGTCGCTTTCCTCGCCCTGGTAATTGTCTATATGTGTTAGTCACTACGTTTTCCGGCAAGAGTATCGATGCGTGCACTTACCAATGGTAGAGATTCGAATTCTTCGCTTCGAGATATCGGCACCTGCAGGGGTGAGCAGCCCAGCTCTGATGAGTTCGTAAGAGTCCAAGTCATTGAGGAAAGGGTCATTCTCCGCAACCAGCGTCCTCATCAGAAGGTATAGCTGACCCAGGTACGGAGTAAGTACCACAATATTTTCTGTACCGTAACCCTGCTGCCCGAGGTAACGAACACATCGCAACACCATGTCGGCCTCGTAGATGTTCTCTTTGCTGGACGTAGCGTCTCCGTCACGCCTATCAGCGATCTTTTCCGCGTTGACCTCCGGGTGCTTGTGACTGACAAAAATGACGTTGTTCTGCAGACCTCGCAATGCAGGACGATTCTCAGTCTTCTCAGCGTTCTCTAAATCAGGGTAGGTCAAGTCCTTGACAAGGGATGCTATCTCTGGGCGCATGCGATGTTGCTTCGTGAGTGTCGTGTGCGGCAGACCGGCGTGCACCAATCGCTCGAAAAGCGACACGTTGAGATTGTACCCCTCACCTTTCTCGATGGTCAGGGAGTAGTTGTTGACTTTTGGTCGCAGTTGCTTGTGGTCACCGATGAGAACAAGCTGTTTCGTTTGCGCAGTCAAAGCAGTCAGCACGTGACTTTCGAGAATCTCACCGGCCTCTTCCACTAGTATGATTCCAGGGGTGGCTTTGCGCAACTCTTTTGTATAAATTGCGGCTGCAGTAGTCGTACATGCAATGATTCGCGCGTTACTCATGACATGCGAATGCTTCTCTTTGTATAGCTCGTTGACCTCGTCTTGACATCGATTGTGCTTCTTGAAAAGATTGCCAATCTCAGCAACTTGTTCATCAAGTAAGTCTCGTTGCCAATGAATTAGGTGGTCCTGGCGAGCATTGAGTTTCATGCTCCAGACGTCAGGAAACCTCTCTTCTGCAGATCTTTTGAAAATCCCTGCATCTTGGCCGGCTGTCCATCGTTCGAACAGGTAAAGCTTGGTGATCGCTTTTCCTTTCTTTCCCACTCTTTCCATACCATCAGCGTTATCAGGCACTACAAACGCATCGAAGAATTCGGAGTCGTCGGAAAATTCGAGATAATCCAACAAACCTTGAGCGGTGATAGAGGATCTGCTGAAGTGTATCATCTTCGCGTTTAAAGCATCCGCGTAGCTTTCCATTTCTGCTTTGAGAGAGTCAATAATTCTGCCTGTCTGTACTGACATCCTGTAGCTGCTCTTTTTCTCAAACATAGTCAAGGATTTGGTCGCTGGAGATGCCTTTGATCCCAATCGAAGCATGCTGTCATCTGAAATGCCGATCCTCCGTAAGTCTTCAAGAAACTGATCGAGAGCATGATTGGTATACGTCAAAACCAGAATGGTTTCTTTGGTATGGTCTTTGAGGATCTTGGCGATAAGTGCTCCGATGAAAGATTTCCCTGTTCCTAGGATTGGTGTTAGTCGGGAGAACTGAAGTTGGTAGGAGACCTTGTGCAATACAGGATGTACGCAAAAGACCTGGGAGCCATTGTGAACTTACCAGGAGGACCTTGAATCAGACTCACTTTTCTCGTCAAGCCTGCAACCAGCGATTCGGTCTGGACCTCATCGAGCTGTACAGGACGATCTGTGCCAACAATGTGCTGTAAATCTTTCTGCCAATTATCACAAATGGCCTGGACGACCTCACTGGGCTGAATGTCAGAAAGCGCTTCGCCTGTTTCCGCTTCATGGTTGAGTAGTTGATCTTGGAACGGCAGCTCAGTGAGCTTCTGTAGACATTTCAAGATCGGCTCGTAAGCGAAAACAGCAGTGTCGACTTGAACAAACATCAGGTCTGTTCTAAGTTTGCATGCGAGAAGCACCTTTCGAAAGGCCTTTTCTTCTGTTATTCGCAGAACAATGACAGCTGGCTTCAGTGCAAGCATGTCTTCATCGCGCTCCACACTCGCAAAAGCAATGACTTCGCCATTGCTAATAAGGCAACCCAAGGACTGATGTTTTAAGATGTTCTTGTTCCGCGAGTCGGTGACAAATTTCTTCCTTTTCGATCCAGCTTCGATATTCTTGAGTTGAGGTATGTCGTCGAGACACTGCAATTTTAGCAGACAGGGCTTGCGCCGAGATGGTGTACCACAGTCAACGCCTGCGAGTCGCAGGTTCGATAGTATCGTTTTGCGCTTGCCCTTCTTCTGGCCAGTAGCAATCTGGTAGTCGTTGCGCAGCTCTCCTAGCATATCTTCGCGGAGTAGCCGAAATTGATTGTCAACATGTAGCAAGCCACGCTCCTCTACATCGGCAGCCTCCACATCAGCCGCGCGTCGATAGAATGGAGCAGTTGTTGAGGCGAACTCGTCTTGTGTAGGGAGAATCTTGACGTCCCGAAAGTTTGCATGATCATTGTCATGGCGTCCACCGGGACCATCAACGACGTCGCTGGTGCTTCCGAGAACGTGCTTGATCTTGTGGCCAAGATTACGAACTTCCAAAGAGTCCGAGTTGATGAGCGACTCATTTTCCGTCACTCGTTCAGCGACAGTCCGTACATCTGGAACGTCCTCGGACCGTGAGATGAGTAACTCCAAGAGCAACCATGCAAAGGCATGAGAGGCTTCAAGAGTGAGGGCACGTGCGTCGTGAGATTCGACAAGCGCATGCCAGAATGAAGGCGGATCTACAATAGCCTCAATGATTCGTTGCAGGAACTGGCCACCATATAGTGTCTTAAGTAATGGATCCGACAGCTGTAGTAGAGCCGAAGCTGCATGACCGTTGATGCTACTGTTGGAGAAGCGGAAGGCGCGTGCGACGGCGCTGAGCCCCGCAGGTGCCGCGATCAACACCTCCACACACTTTGACACATCCTCCTGGGCACACAACGCCTCCAGAAAACGATCGCCATCAGCTGCGTTCTTCAGCTCCCGGTTGCCACGTATGACTGCATTGAACAGTTTTGTCAAGCCAGCAGCACGCTTCGTAGCGTCGTCTGTCTCCGCCATGTGTATCAGGGATATCAAGTTGTATGCAAGGTAGGTAATCAAGAAGTAGGATATTGGAAGGGTGATGACCAACATCCACGGCTGCTCTTTTCGACTTATAGTGATGCTGAGCAAGCGGCACGGCTGCGACACAGAATTCTGGATTTGCAAGAGGCCTTTCACCGACAGCAAACTGCACAAGCGATTGGAAGGCAGCAGAAGAAAATGTATGCGGCGATGCTTACCAGATGCCTGCTTGCATGCTTTGCCGCAGCCCCGACAAATGATTGTTCATTGCGCTGAAGTCGTGCCACATCAGAGTGCAGCTGGCGCCTTCTATCTCGCACAACAATCGCTCAGCCTTGTTCGATCAGGCAGCATTCACACTTTGAGCTGCTTCGTGTTATCATCCCTTTCCACATCACCTTCTACTATCCGAAGTGCTTGCCTTCTAACCTTCAATTCAATGTCTTATGTTGCAGGTTCAAGCAGCGCTCGAGGCGGCTATGCTCCACGCCGAGGACGTGGAGGATGGTCTCGTCCTTTTATTAAGCACCGGGAGCCAGTAAAGCCTGATCTTGACAAACACCCTTTGGGGGAACTCCTGCTGACCGTGCGGCCTTCGGGTCTGAGGCCATCGAATGCAGAATCATCCTCTTCACTACACATCAACGATTGCCACTTTGTCACGTCCTACAATTGGGTAGCTGGCAAGGAATCTACCATTCTGGTGCCAGGTGAGTGTTTGTCGGATCAGTGTGAGCAAATCGGTAACGGACAGCAGGTCAACCTCCTCGGTGGACGCCTCCGAAGGTCGCCCAGAGGCTTCGTGAAGACAGCGGCACCTACTATCGGGATCCCAATGCCGCACGATACCCAGATTATCCCGTTGCACCTGCTGTGCAGGCTATATTGGATGCTGCCGACGATACGCCCAAAGATGCTGACGTGTTTGCCTGCGGCAGCACACTGGGTAACCTCCTGCGCTTCACACGAGGCAAAGAAAAGGCCTTCCGCGTCACTGTCGAAGTCGTTGGCGATACCGTGTTCCTCGTCCGCAAAGAGAACGACCCAAAAGAGCTTATCGAAGGCATCCATGGCTTTGGACACTCGTTTCCTGAGGCGTACACAACATGGCCAAAGGAAGTGAAGGGCTCAGAGACGCATCAGCGGATCATCCAGTACAAGCTTGGCGATCTGCGATGCCTTGTCCGATTCGAATGCGATGGTTTCTTCGAGGAATCCTCCACCGCAGATAAAATCCAATCTCCTACCACCCACGATCCATCAAACTTGCGAGCTGAAGATGTTCTGTCCGTGGCTCTCTTCAACTCAACATTGACTGCGCCTAGACCCACCTTCGATAGCTCACCCGGTACCCTTAACGTCCTCAAAACCGGTGCTTCGATCCCACAAACCGCCATCTTCGACCTCAAGACACGCTCGAGAAGGTACAATAAGGATATCGATATGGACGACATCACACCGCAGCTCTGGCTTAAGCAGATACCAAACTTCATCGTCGCATACCACGACGGCGCCGGATTGTTTCAATCACAAGACATCCACATCCAGGACACGCGGTCACTGATCCGTACCTTTGAAGAGAATAACGCTGAGGCCATTGGCTGCCTCGTCACCTTGCTCAACAAGATCATCAAAGCAGCGAGAGCAGAGCCAAGCGGCATGCTCGAAGTCTACTGTCCTGGCAGCGACGAGCTGCAGATCCGCAAGCAGTATGGAGACGGTGTGCACGCGCTGCCGTCTGACCTACTTGATCAGTGGGAAGCGAATTGCGACACGGGTGGATTTGAGTTCGGGTGGGATGATACAGAACCCGGTGCGAGGGAGAGGACTTTTGAAGACGCGCAGGGCGATTCCAGCGAACTTTCTGATGATGGCGAGATGGACTTTACGGCGTGTTCGGTGGAGGAGTGTGGTTACTGTGGACGTTGCACGTACTGACTTTAGTCCGCTTGAATGAGAGGGGCTGGTCTTGTGGACAGCCTCATGGCTCAGCTCGATTTTTCCATAGTCGTTCGAAGGCAAGTTGGGGTGCGCGACGGAATTTACAGAAAAGTTGATGGTTAAGCTTCTCGTCTTTCAAATCTTACGGTCTTTGATCACGAAAATTGAACAGTAGAAGTAAATTCTTTTTCCTGTTTGGCTGTGCAAAATGACTTGGGACCAACTTCACATCAGATCCTGTTGGTGGCTAGGAGGTCTCCAAAATCTGCGTCTGGGTTTTGTGTCTAGGTTGGTTGCTTACAAAGAACCTGAGCGGGACAGGAAGATCATGTTGGAATCCTGTACATCTTGAAACCGGCGTTCTGTTCGAAATTGCATGGCGAAGTCGTTATATAGAGGTCCAGCAGACCCTTGTGGCGGTGTGTGAGAGTTGCAGTGGTGAGTGATCGACATGGATGCGCTGTGGCTTGGTAGCGTCTGTGCTGGTGCCCCGTGCGTTGTACGTCATGTAGCCGATCCGGCGGTGCCTGGAGCTCAGGACTCCATCCCCACAGTCCAGAACAGCTCGAGCTTTTCAGCCACACCAGGTGTTATCGCTCTCTGCTCCCATACAGTAGATCCTCAGTGCCCCAGAAGCTGCCTCGGAACCAGCCCATCCCCATCCTACCCCGCAATGTGGGACGACGAGGACAACAACCCGTACGGGTCCTTTGCCCGCCATGATTCCAACACGTCTGATGTTACTGGACTAGCCTCACCTACTGCCTGTAAGGCTTCGAAATGCAAGACAGAGGGTAGCAAGCGACCGTGAGCTTACTGTGCTGTAGTGCCCTACCGGCCCGCCACGCCGCCCTCCGAGACATCGTCCCCCGCGCAAGAGTCGCCTGAATATGTGTCGCGCCGGGACATGAGCGACGTCGACTACGACGAAGACCAGCAAAGCGGCGACCCGGTTGCGCCCAAAAAGGGCGGCTACGATGCGCGTGTGGAGCAATGGCTGTACGAGAACCCAGGGCAGCTTATTCTCATCACCGAGGCAGGCAAGGACAATGTCAACTTTATCCAATATACAATCAATTGTGGCGTACGAGTTGCACGTTCAGTCGCAGAGACGCGGGCTAACACCGCCATAGGGCCTCGAGGTAAAACGCAGGTACTCTGAGTTTGCCTCGCTGCGAGCCACGCTGGTCAACCTTCACCCAACCCTTGTTGTACCGCCAATCCCCGAGAAGCACTCCATGGCCGACTATGCCGCACGACCTACAAAGGCAAAGGAAGATGCTGGTATTATAGAGTTGAGGAAACGTATGCTGGCGGTATTCCTCAACCGTTGCCGGGCGATGAAAGATGTCCTAGAGGACGGCGTCTTCTGGCGGTTTCTCGACCCGCATACAAGCTGGGTAAAACAATTCCGTCAAGACCTGCCTCCGCCATACACGCTAACCCCATTTCCAGAACGAGGTCCTGAGCAGCGCGCCAGTCGCCAACATCCCCAAGCAGATCCTGAAGGCTCCTCCGCTAGACACCGCAAACCCTACGCAAGCGCATGGCTACCTCCCCGTCCCCTCCTCATCCGCAAAGCTCAAGTCTGCAGGAGCGACCTCCAGCTCAGGCACACCCACATCTCCACCCAGCCACGCTGCATTGCCTTCCGCTGCCGCGCACACCACACCTGGACCGCAAGTCTTTGGTCGGTTTCCCCCGGAGACGCGGGATCTGTCAGAAGAAGAGCTGGATCCGTACTTTGTGAACTTCGAGCAGTCATCAAAAGAACTCGAGCAGCTGCTACAAGGTCCGATGGAGAAGGTCAATAGGCGACTGCTTACACATCTGGGAGCATGGGGGGACGATCTGGCAGACCTGGGCGCACGCTTCAATGCATTTTCGCTATCTGAACAATCGCAGTCGCTTGCCGCGGCGATAGAGAAGACTGGGCAAGCGGTGGACTCGACCTATGTCTCGACCAGCGAACTATCCTCCTCTCTAAGTGCGAGCTTCGCAGAGCCCATGCGCGAGAGCGCACAATTCGCTGGCGTCGTGCGCGCTGTCCTCAAATATCGCATTCTCAAGCGGATACAAGAAGACATGACCAAAGACGAACTCGAGAAGAAGCGTAACCTGCTCGAATCCCTCGAGCGCAGCGAAGCAGAATCCAAGCGCCTCGAACAACATCTCAGCGGCGTCGGCCACGCGCCTCCACCACGGAGTCGTGCGCAGTCGCATAGCTCGCAACGTAGCGATAACTCGGAGCCCCGGCGAAGCACAGAAGCAGACCGCGCATCCATCGACTCGGATTTCCCGCCCACACATGGTGACGGCCAGCCGCCCAGCAGCTACCAGGGCGCCCCCGACAGCCCGAACGCGAGCGCGTACTCGCCGCCCAGCAGCCCGCACAAGAAAACTGCGAGCGGCAACTTTGTCACAAACAAGCTGTTCGGCTCGATCACGCACGCGTTTAGGGGAATGGCGGACGTCGACCCGGAGAAGACGCGGCGCGACCAGATCGGCAAGACGCGAGACAGCTTGGTGCATGTAAGTCATTCATCTAGTAAAAACAGCAAGTAAGACAACGTGATTCTGACAACCCACAGCTCGAACAAGCCCTCGGCGTCGCAGAAAAGGACACCAAGGACGCAAGCATGGGCGTCATGAAGGACCTGCGGCGGTTCCAGGAAGAAAAGGAGAACGATCTGAGGAGGTACATGGTATGTTCCCCCCCCCCCCCCCCCCCCCCCTTCTCCTCTCCTCACACATACACACCCACATACACACTCTCACCATCTACATCCACTTCCCCACCGAGAACCGCCTACCCCGCGCGCACTACTGACACTTTCCCAGATGGAGTTTGCACAATGCCACATCGACTGGGCGAAGCGCAACAAGGCGGCGTGGGAGGAGGCCCGCGTCGAAGCAGCGAATATCCAGCATCCCGGGGAGGAGTACCCGCGGACTACTGATGAGATGTAGATGGTTGAAGGGCAGGGTGGAAGGAAGGGTAGACGCCGGGGTTGTAATGTTGTAGTACCGAAGTGAAGTCACCTGATCTGCTTTGCTTTGTATAGCGATAGCAAACATGGAGAAGTGGACATGTTCAATGCAGCATGAAGTGTTGTTGTCGTCGACTTGTCGTGGTCGATGTCATTGTTGAATTGGTATACTGCTGGTCCACTATCCATTACTCTTTTACTCTGACAAACTACTCGACTACGTCTCCTTATCCTGCATCCCACAAATTTGCTGCTAGAAAGTCGTGGTCGCCAGTCGACTCGCCGCATTCTTCGCATCAATGCGATCATCGTCCTCCTCGCCCGCCTTGACACTCCCAGCCTTGCTCGGCGCGCGTTTCCTAGAGAGTCCAGATTCCTCGCTCTCGTCCTCGTCGCCCTCGGGCAGTGCAGGAGGGATGCCACCGCTGACGCTCCTGTTGAGCCCATCGCCGGGGCGCCGAGGGACCCCGGACCAGGCGTCACCCTTGGGTCCCTGGGATGTAGCGAGCGAGGCGCGGCGGATGGCAGGGTGTGCTTCGCGGCCGAGACGCGACAGGCCGCCGCTGCCGTCGATGGCGCGGATGTCTGGGCGGACAGACTCGAGGGTTGCGAGGGTGCGGCGTTCGGCTTCGATTTCCCGGATGACGTATTCGCGGATGGCCTGGCGCATGTCTGCGGTTGTGCGATTGAACCATTTTCTCTGCTCCTGGAGGAGGTTCGCAGTCACGCGCTGGGCCTTGGAGGTTAGGTACTGCTCGTGGGTGCGGGCTTCGTCGAGTTGGGCGATGGCTTCGTCCACTTTGTCGCGCTTTACACTGGAGCTGGCCTTGAGTCGGTCGGCGGCCGAGAGCTTGGATTTGGTGGCCGCTTGCGCTTGGAGCAGCTCACGGAGGAGGATGTGGCGGTTGGTGAGGGTCTCTTTGGCGATAAAGGCGTCACTGCTGTGGTACTGGAGTGGATCGCCGAGGGTAGTAGCTTCTGCGGTGCCTTGGGCGGCATGGAAGTCGCCAGTTGCTTGGATGACCTTCCCTAGCTTCTTGTACGCGTGCGCAAGTCCTACGTGTGTCTCCTGAGCGTGCATGGCAGCGAACTTGGCACCCAGATCAGACTCGGCAACACCAAGATCTACATTGCGTTAGCCATGGCCAAAAGATGAAGATGGCGAGCCCTTACTCCTCCTGTGCTTGACAACCTTCTCCACCTTCTGCTCAGCCTCCATGGTCCCCAGATAGAAAGCCTTGACAATTGGTCGGGCGGCAGCGAGTTCGGGTGTGTCATCTGGCGGCGGCGCAAACTGCTTAATGACCTTGCGTCGAACACCTGTGGCAGGCTGCTTCCTCCGCACAACGGGGCTGTATCCGAAGTCGCTCTCGACAAAGAAGACCATCTCCTCGTCGCGAATGAGGATATCATTGCTGCAGACAACGTTGAACCAGCGCTGGATTGCCGCCTTCAGGCGCGCCTCGTCTTCCTCGGTGCCGGCACCGGCAGAGGTTGTTGCGGGAGGCACTGCAGGCACGATGGCCTCAGGGCAGGCAGAGATCAGGTGTTCGCCGAACTTGACGAATTCGCTGTGTACTCGGCGGACGTCGCGAAACTGGGTGGTTCTGAACTTGGGCAGATTGGTCTGCGACTCGGTCAGTACTGCTGTCGCTGCGCAATGCTGCCTACACATACATAGACATCGAACCGTATGATTGGGTCCTTCTTGCCGTTGCGCTCAAGTCCCGTGACCTTGGCCTGGAGCTTGTAGTGCTGCTGCTGGCGCTGTGGTCGCGTTCCGTGGTACCTCTGGGGCTGCTGGCCAGGTTGCGGAGCTTGCTGCTGGGCGTTCGGGTGCTGAGGGAGCTGCGGCGCATCCAGGCTGGGCTGCTGTTGTTGCGGCTGTTGCCCCGGGTACGATTCGCCGTTCTCGGTCGATGCCGTGTCGGGGCGCCTCTGCTGGGTGTTGTCGCCCATGTATCCATATTGCTCAGAGTCCTGGCCGTACGGCGACGCGGGCGGCGGCAGCGGAGATGAGGGGAGGTCGTTGGTGGGAGGCTGCCCAAACGACGTGCGATTGTGTTGCGGTGACGACGCCCATGGACTGGCGTCGCCCGCAAATCCTTCGTCGTTGTTCGAGTAATCCATCGTGGGAGAGAGGACACCTGATCGCACCGAGCTGCTGATGCTAGCTATGGTATTGACGTCGCTGCCGGCCGTGCCTTCCTACCCGCATCCTTGGCACACCGGCCCTTGCCATCATCGGGCAAGGCGCGATCCATGACAGCTGCATCGATTTGTGCATCACGTGCAAGCTGCATTTAACGTCCATTGTCTCCTGTAAACACCTCGGTGCAGACTCTGGAATGTGGATTGGATGGGCGCGTTGTGCTCGTCGAGTCGTTCGACATGATGTGAAGGCGCCGCGGAGGCTGCTCTCCACGCAGTCACCAACCGCAGATCGACTATCCAAAACCACTCGTAACATTGGCATTGTTGCGCACATTGATGCTGTTAGTGTGCTGCTGGACTGCTGATCGAGCCAATACTGACGTTTCGATAGGGCAAAACGACGACCACAGAGCGTATGCTCTATTATAGTGGTTACACACGCAGGATAGGAGGTGTGTGTCTATTACAGAACCGAAGAACTCATCACTGACTTCTTCAGATGTGGATGAGGGTTCGACTGTGACCGACTTCCTCCCTGCTGAGAGAGCTCGTGGAATCACCATCCAGTCTGCAGCCATCACCTTCCATTGGCCGCCTCAGGAGCCAGGCGCAAAGCCTCCTCCAGCACCTGAGTCTTTCGAGTCCATCTCCCCTTCGTCGATCTCGCACAATGTAAATCTCATTGACACTCCTGGCCACGCAGATTTCACTTTCGAAGTCTTACGGTCTCTTCGAGTGCTTGACGGAGCCGTCTGCATTCTAGATGGCGTTGCCGGCGTTGAAGCACAAACCGAGAAAGTATGGACCCAAGCTGGCAACTACCAAATCCCGCGGATAATCTTTATTAACAAGCTTGATCGTGTCGGCGCTGCTTTCGCACGAACCATAAAAGAAATCGGTGTCAGGCTTCATGGCTGGCCTGCCATCTGCCAGATCCCATGGTGGAAGGGCGGGAATGGCGACTTTGTAGGAGTTGGCGATGTCGTCAATCTTCGCGGTATGCTATGGCAGCCGGGAGGCGATGGGAGGGATATCAAGGCATCTGGTCTGGAGGATCTAGACAAGACCGACCCAAAGTTTGCGGAAGAAATCAGGAAGGCCAGGGCAGTTCTCGTCGAGACACTAAGCGAGCACGATGATCTCATGGTGGAGTCCTTCCTCGAGCACGACGAAGACCATCTTGCTATTCCAGCTCTGCACATTTGGCAGTCTCTGCGAAGGGTAACTCTGCAGAGCCCACAGACTGTCATACCCGTCTTCGCCGGTGCCAGCTTCCGAAACATTGGTGTACAGCCTTTGCTTGATGCGACAGTCGACCTACTCCCGTCACCCCTTGAACGACCTGACCCCGAGATCAGCATCTCAGGTCAGACTAGTACCTTGTCCACATTGCTTAATGCAACGGCAACTGTCAAACCTGCCAAGTCAACAAAGAAGACTCAAGAATCGACAGGTCTGGCTATCCCTGAGATTAAAAATCTTGTGGCTTGCGCTCTCGCCTTCAAGGTGGTTAACGACACCAAACGCGGGGTTCTGGTCTATGTGCGTGTCTACTCAGGATCATTAGACAAGGGCTCAACGCTCTACAACACGAACTTAGGGGTTGCAGAGCGAGCCCCTCGATTGTTGAAGATGTACGCCAACGATGCTGTGGAAGTTGACAGCATTGGACCTGGCCAGATTGGTGTCATCACTGGACTCAAACATGCACGAACCGGTGACACACTGATTGTATACAGAGGCCTGCAGATGAAGGGCACTCCTGCCGGGGGCTTGAACACCCTGCAACTCAGACCCATCAATGTGCCTCCGCCCGTCTTCTTCACAAGCATCGAGCCGCACAGCCTGAGCGAGCAGAAACATGTCCATGAGAGCCTGGCAATCTTGCTGCGAGAAGATCCGAGCCTCCACCTGTCCATCGACGAGGAGTCGGGCCAAACGCATCTGGCAGGCATGGGGGACTTGCATCTCGAGATCGCTCGCGATCGCCTCCTCAACGACTTCAAGGCCAAAGCGCGCATAGGGAAGATTGAAATCGGGTACCGCGAGACCATCACCTCGGCGACTTCACCGTACACCTACGAGCTCGACAAGCCCATCGCTGGCAAGCAAGCAAAAGCCAGCATCACCGCTTTCGTCGAGCCAACCGACGATAGCGCGGTCATACCAGGCACTCAAGCCATGTCACAGCTTGATGACGGCCCCTTCGAAACAACCTTCACCCTTCCCGACAACAACATCCTTAGCATCTCTCACCCCAATCTCTCCCGCCACGACTCCGCGTCCCACAAAGCACATATCCCAGCCCACCTCTCGCTACCAGGTATCCTGCACTCCCTACAAGCCGGCGCCTCCGCCGCTCTCGCTCGCGGCCCATTCAACGGCTTCCCCGTCGCCAACACAAAAGTCCGCATCGATCTCAACGCCAGCACACAGCTATTCCCGGACACAACCCCAACCGCGCTCTCAATGGCAGCACGAGCGTCCATAAACGCCAGTCTGCGCTCTGCCATCGCCGCCAGCCCGCCCGCACTGATGGAGCCCGTAATGAACGTCACCATCTTCGTGCACGAGTCCTCGCTCGGCGCAGTGGTGCAGGACATTTCCTCCGCGCGCGGCGGCCAGGTGCTATCGCTCGACGGCTCCGAGTCTGCTGCGGCGCCAACGTCCGCCGAGGATCTTCTTCCCCGCATCGACCCGAATCGTATCTACACGCCGCCCGATCCGTTTGCGTCTGGGACGGGGGATGTGGGCTCTGGGCTTGCAGACAGTCAGAGGCAGATTGTGGCGCGCGTGCCGTTGAAGGAGATGGTGGGGTACTTGAACCATTTGCGTGCGCTGACAGGCGGGAGGGGCACGTTCGTCATGAGTGTTGATGGGTTTGAGAAGATGGGGGCTCAGAGGCAGAGAGACGTGTTGGACAGTATGCGGGAATTCTAAAGGATTTTAGGTACTCGGTGTGATAGGCTGTATGATAGCAAGACTGTAAGATAAGAAATCTGAACTCATTGAAGAGAATGGACACGGAAGATGTGAGATGACTCTCTTTTCATTTTTCGAGTAAACAAACAAAACTCCATGCCATACTCCCTGTCCCGATGATGCACCAATGTCCGAAGGTCCAGCAATGCTTCTTTACCCCAATGCCTCAGCTCTTCAACGCCCAGCTACCCAAGATTTTGGGTCCGCCAGCAGCTTCTTGCTCTGGAACCTGAACAAATCAACCTCTGACTTGTTGCCCAACTCTCGCATGACTGGCGGCGTGTGGAAAGCGTACTGAATGGCTTCCTCACCCACATAGTTCTCCTTGCACACATTGGCCGCCGTGACATCTTGCCAACCAGACATGGCGATGAATGTGGGTGTCGCATCGACAGACAAAGGACCAATGAAAACTTTGGTCGCCTGGTGCTTGTCAAGAATCTCCTTTGGGTAGTCTTCCTGCGTACGCGAGTACCACACGAGTTTACGCCACTCGTCTCCGTAGCTGAGCCTCCATGTCTTACCTGGTATCTCGATATCGTGAGCTCGAGCAACCAGTTTCAGAACGCACACGTCGTAAATGTTCTGCACATTCCTCTGACAGAATCTACCGTACAGCTCGGCGACCCACATGTTCGGAGTCCAGTAGGAGAAACTGCCAAAGGCTTCGTACCCAAAGTCGGAGGAAACATCCGGCCGGGACATGGCTTTCCCAAGGTTGACATTGTCGCCATCCTGGTAAGCTGCTTTCAGCCTACCAGCAGAAGTGGTACGGTAGAGGGTAGTGTAACCTGCCTTTCGGTAGAAATAGTTTGCCCGAGAGTCGTCGCCTGCACCGCCACGGAGTTGAGGAGTACCTTGCTGGCTTTGCTGGATGATCGCACGAGCTCGATCATCCATGGTGACCAGCGATAGGTAGTTATCGACAACGAACATCTCAAGCCAGTAACGAAGAGGATGCCAGGACCGGACGAAGTTGTACTCTGGGTCCATAATGGACTGTTGCAAACGTGGTGAAATGCCCAACTGCGTCATGGCAACGTTCCAGTTGCCGGTCTTGGTGTTGTTGCAGATCTCGGTGATCTCGCAGTAGCGTATGTGGTCTTCGATATGGCGTTGAAGCGACATACCTTCAGTATCTGACAGATACTCGTTCATGATGCGGTCGCCGGTGGCGCTGTCTAGTCCAATCCAAGCCATAGTCTCGGCGGACTCCAGCTTAGCTGGTATCCTGAGAGAGGATGGTGGACCGATCAGGCCTCCTGACGATGTGCTGCTATACCCAGAGTCGGAGGGGGAGAGCAGTTCACCTGAAATGGTCCTTTTCCCGTCTGTGATCGTGGAAATTGAACCAGGCAGCCACTTGTTGGCGGCGCTGTACAGCGCGTCACTGATGACTGGGGACGTTGGATTGCTCATGTTGAAGAAATAGTGATGTGAGTGTGGTGGAGAAGAATGAGTGACGAGCGAGCGAAGGTGGCTTTATGTATGAGGAACGATCACAGGTGCATCGAAATGTGGGGCGGTACCGTTTGTCTGAAGTCCCGTGTTTTGGTACAGCTTGGAAGTGACCAATCATCGCGTATCTTGCCTCTCGACGTGAAGGCACGACCCAGAATGTGCAGTCAGCAAACAATTCGAACACGTAAGGGGTAGTTCGCGGGAGATTTAGGGACAATAGGCATTGTTGTAGTAATCTTACTCGGCTACAATTCCTCATGTGCCAATTTCTCAGGCGCACTTTTAGGTTAGGGACAGGAGACGATCAGACCATCCTAGAAGCTAACGCGTTGTTCTAAACAGCAACATATTTCTCTAGACTACTGTTCCGTTTTAGAGCGTGCCTCGTAGTAGCCGTGGATACCTCCACTGAGACTATATCTGCAATGCAACACTTGCTTAGTCCCATCGAAACCTTCTCACAGTCCCAAGCGTCGACTATAATAATGACGCAAATGTCTGAATAGCATGTAGGAGTTTCAAACTACATATAAGCATGACGCAAAGCGCTTCTACACTGTTTGATGATAAAACTCACTCTCGCCTTCACCTACCCCCCTCACTTCATCCACCACACAACGCCCACAACCCCGTGGCGCACAACCTCACCCTCAGCAACGCACCGAATTACATGACCACTCTAGACACACTCAGACTCACACACCCCACCATCCACATCACCCCGCCGCGTGGCATTCACCACACCACCACCCACGCGCCAACCGCCGCCCAACAACGCCTAGCACCCGACCAAAAAAACCTACACACACCCATCGATCCCAACCCGCTCCTCCTTCTCCAAACCTCCAATCGCAACCTCCCACCTCACCACCACCACCACTCACCGCAAGCATCCCTCCGCACCCGCACCATGGGCTACAAAATCCCCCCCTCGCACGCCATAGTCCTCGCCCTGATCCTAGTCTCCCTCTTCAGCATCGGCTTCGGTATCTGTCTGTGGCGCAGTTGCGGGAGGGCGGTGGACGCGGAATTTGTTGCTTTGGCGGAGGGGCGCGCCGCGCGGAGTGAGGGGGCCGCTGTGTAGAGTAGGGTGGGTCGGTGGTGTTGGATTTGGGGCGGGGGAAAGAAAAAAGAGGAGAAGGAGGGTGAGTGGTGGGTGATGGGGGGATTGGGGGAAGTGCTGAGACTGGGTGCTGAGGGAGGGGGGATGGGAGATGGTAGTGCACTAGGGGAGTGAATGGCGTTCTGGCACGGGTGGTGGGGAGTTGTGATTCAGACGATGAGGGGCGAGGATGTGCTGCTTGGTTCTACAAATATACCTGACGATGGGATGCTATGGGTTTGTTCCGGGCCGGGTGGGGGCTGGCCAGCGGTATTGTGTTCAGTGATAGCACAATCCCACGAAAAAATAGTGTGACAGTCTTTGCCCGATTGGACATGGGTTTCGAGTCGTACATGTACACCTTCATATCATCCGTGGGACTTGTAGCGTGTCATATACACATGTCGCACTTGTTTGCTGTCGGGTCCTTGGGGTCCACGCGGCGTCGTACATGGAGCGCTAGAGAAGCTAGTCCACGAATCTGACATGATCATTCACACGCGAGAGGATCTGATGACGCCACGGATATTGGACGAAGAGGAAGCCAAGGGAGAGTGTGTTTGCTGTTGATAGTCCTCTGGTTGGCAGCACACTTGACGAGATAGTGAAACCTTGCCTGGAGGATTAAACACTCCGCTCCTCTCTCACGCTGAGAGTTCTCTACTAGTTTACGTGCCGTTGAAGCCATGTCTACATCTGCATTCACATCCACCATCGTCCTCGGTGTCCTCGTTGGCACTGTCCTGCTCAGTGTGGGCGTATACCTCATATATCGATACACGAACATCCAATGTTGGCGAAGCAATGCGTGGTCTCAGCACCACGCGGTGAGGTTAGGGCGCGCTAGTGTTGACATCGAAGCTGGAGCGTGGAGTAGGGGTTCGAAACACACTGGATACAGATGGGGATTGGGGTCAGCTATAAGGAAACGAGAGTTGGTGGTGCAGGGAGAGATGCTGAGTTATGAGACCCAAGGCCCTGCAAGACTTAGAGGCAGACATGAGGGTGGAAAGCTGGGAGGTGAGCGGCGGGTGCAGAAGTACGTTCCGAGACCAGCTCGTGCGCATGTGCAGTCTGCTGCGAGGCCAAGGACGGTGGGCTGGGGACACCAGGTTGCTATGTATGATGACCTACGGCACGCTCCTGCGGTGTTCCAGCAAGCTATGCCCATGACGTGCTATGCGTACGTGTCGCCGGGGTGGGATGAGGTGGGGACTTATGGGCGCCTTTCATCAGGCGCGCGAGGCGTTTTCGAGGGACGGATCGAGCAACTAAGCCGCCAACCGTTGGGTATGAAGATTAGAAACCGTGGTGAGGGGTACTCGGGACCTATTAGATCAGCTACTGCAACGGCTCAGTGGCGGGTCGAGCCGCTGGTGTGTGGGAGAGGCTACGTTGAAGTTGTTGAGGAGTACCCAGCCTTCCTCGAGGTGACAAGAAAGGAGGACAGTCAGAGCAGCGGAAAGCAAGACGAACGTGTCACGGCTCCAAGCCAACGATCGTCCAGCACGGAGCTGGGTGTCATCTCCAGCAGGCAGTCACTGTCATCGACCGAAGACTTGGCGCGAGACGTTGTTCCCAACAGTGCACGGCAGCACCCACAGAATTACTTGCGATGTTCCATACAGGGCAGAGGCACAGGTGAAGTGCAAGTTGACGGAGACCGATACCTTCAGAGGCCGCATTGAAGCAGGAGAAGGGATGGCTTGAGGCACGGCTGAAATCGCGGCGAGGACTCAACGATGGTCGACAGCATGCGAGTAAGTGCGTCCCTGATCTAACTCGGGATTACATGCTCTAATCCCTCGGCGAAATGGCATTTCCCGAGCGCTGACCAGTGTGGTGTTGAGCAGTCTATTCAGGTCACATGCCAGGCAGAGAAAGGGACAGCGACACCCTTTTCAACAGGGAATATGTGGGACATAGCTTTGTGCCAGACCGCATTCGAGTCGAGTGTGGGTAGAACGCCGCTCAGGGCAAGAGTGGATCCAAGGTGGTCGAAGTTCCGGATCATAGCGGAAGGGCTCCTGGGCCGGCCGGTGCCACGACACCTGAGATCCACAGTAAAGGGTTTGAAGTTGCTGCCAAAAAGAGGAGAGTCGCATGTCATGCTCGGGAGCCGAGACAGTGGAGAAGAGATGTATACCTAAAAGCTAGAGAGCTATATACTAGTAGTATACTGAGAAGCTAAAGGGTAGGAAATAATTTTGCAATAAGAGGCTCTGAAAGAAGTGATGTATAATACTTGGAAGCTAAGAAGTTAGCAAAAGTCACACTTGGAAGCTCAAGAGTTGCACGTCATGCTCAGGAACCGAGGATTTGGAGAAGAAGTTCACACTCGAAAGCAGGGCTTGACCGTGCTATCTGGCCAAATTCCAGACACACGGAGATGTGATGGAACAGCCATCAAGAAGCAGGTTTGCTAGTTGTGTTACCTGTCAACAAGGCCTTAGAGCGGCCAAGTTGGAGGAGAGGGCTGGGGTGGACGCCGAGGCAGACGTTGAGGCTTCCACGAGGGCTCAGCACGGAGGCCGATGTTGATGTCGGACAGCGAGAGTGATCAGCTCAGGACGCCTGCGTATGGTAGTCTCGTAGATGCATGCCTCGCAAAGCTGGGTGTGGTACTCGTTGCTCTAGAAAAGTTTTTTGCGATACCACAACTCAGCCACGCTTGGGCTTCCTCTCTGCTGTTGCCAGCACACGGCGCCGCGCGTCGTGTAGCATGCATTGAATGGCTGTTTTGGTGTAGTCGGCGGTCGGACAGCCCAGGCGGCCGGGCAGTATCTCGCGTTCCGAGGGGGATCAACAATGCTGCCTTGCCACGAGGTTGTGGAAGACGTTGTCGGGGCCCGAGGTTCTGCAGCGGAGATGTTGCGGAGTCGTTGCGGATGCCTGCTGCAGGATGCAGGATGCACGTTGGGCTCATCCATGTGCTACTTTTGTTTTATTGGACAAGCGCGGCTGGTTGTGATTGAAGAGTCGATGGATCAGCCGCGCGGTGCATCGCACCTCTGGCTCCAGTACGCGCATGTCCTGGCTGTAGACAAAACGCTGGTACGTATACGCATACGCATTTACGCAGTGCAGTGTGGAGCCAACGCTTTCGTGTTTCGCGCCTTTGACCGGCCACAAGGCCGATGCCGCGGCTTTGCCCTGCACACTATGTAATGGCAATTACTGCGTGATTTTTTTTTTGACGCTCTGCGTGCCGTGGCTGCAGTGTGCAAGTGGCCCGGCGCACACGCGGTCGGTTAGCGATCAGAGTCTGTTGCAGACAGGCCTTTAAAGACTTCGTCATGGCTGCTGCACGCGCACGCTCCTCTCGCTTTCTGCACCAGTCTCAGGGGAGGTAGGGGGCAGCGCTGTGCCTTAGTCACCCCATGCGTGTCCAGACGCAGCCATGATAGGCGCCGATGAAGGAGCGCGTGGTGATCGGACCCATCGACGCTTGCCGTTGCAGGCCTGGCCGGCGGGCATTTGGCACAAGCTGTCGAGGCTGGGCGTGGGTGGACTCTGGTGGAGCGACAATGGGCAGGGGTCGTGCGTCCGAGACCCTGTCCCAGCAAGCTATGGCTGCGCCCCAAACTGCGGGTGCGCTTGGGGTAAGATTGCGAGTTACATAGGTCCGACGTTCTGCTGCTGCTGCAAAGGATCCCATTTTCTTGGCTGCTCCTCCCCGACCTCGACACTGCTGCAACCACGGCGACGCTCTTCTGGCTCAGCTCCCACGACACGCCGCAGCCGCAACCGCTACCGCAACTGCAACCGCATGGCTGGGCACCTGCAGCTGTAGCTTCCTTCGGCCACTCTGCCGGCTTCCCCGTCTCTCCTTTTTGCAGCACCCTCACATGCGGACGCTGCTCCGCCGCCGCTCGACATTGCCCTCGATCCCAATGTCTGCCCTCCCGCGACACGACTATGAGCGCCTGCCACGCACCTCGATCGAGGCGCAGGACCTGTCCGACCTGACGCGCTCCGGGCCGGCCTCGTCCTCATGGCTCAGCAGCCTCAGCTCGCGTCTGCCCGGCGTCAAGACATTGTCTGAGCGCGCCACCTACACACACCTGGTCACTCCGCGGAGGAAGAAGCGCTCCATTCTGCGCGCCATCTACTACACCGTCTTCGCCTTTCCCTATTTCTGCGCCTTCCTGGTCCTCGTCGCCGGCATCTTCTTCCCCAGCTACACCCACCGCCCAGCCCACTATGTCGAGCTGCAGCAGCGCGCCGCAGACAGCACCGAGCCCGGGCGCGCCAACCCTTACAGCGAAAAGGTCTTCATTGCAGCGTCGCTGTACGAGGACGAGGGCCAGCTGACGTCTGGTGGCTGGGGCAGGTCCGTGCTGGAGCTGATTGATCTCCTGGGGCCAGACAACGTCCATCTCAGCGTCTACGAAGACAACCCCACGGAAGCAGCCAAGCAGTCGCTGGCTAGCTTCCGTCAAAACGTCACTTGTAAGACATGGCACATGTTGGTCACGAATGCAGAGCTAACCTGTCAGGCAAATCGACCATTGTTGCAGAGGACTTTGACTCGAGCACAATGCCGCGCATCACCCTCCCCACTGGCGAAACCCGTCTCAAGCGTATCGCCTTCCTCGCCGAAGTTCGAAACCGCGCCCTGGCCCCCATCGATGACCAGGGCGTAAAGTTCGACAAGATCTTGTACCTCAATGATGTCAACTTCCACGCCATCGATGCCGTTCAGCTGCTCTTTGCTACCAACATCGACTCGACAGGCCGCACCAACTACGGCGCAGCTTGTGCACTCGACTTCATCAACGCCTTCAAGTACTACGATCGCTTCGCTACACGAGATTACGATGGACGCACCACGGGGATTCCCTTCTTTCCATACTTTACAAGCTCAGGATCTGCAACAAGCAGGAAAGACATTCTTGCACAAAAGGACGCTGTCCGCGTGCGAAGCTGTTGGGGCGGCATGGTCGCGTACGAGGCCCAGTGGTTTCAGGACCAGACGCCTTTTGCAGAGACGACTGTCAATACCACAGAAGACAGTGTCCAACACGCGTCGCCAAACCACCGCGCTCCCTTGCGGTTCCGTTACGAGGAGGAGCCTTTCTGGGAAGCCTCCGAGTGCTGCTTGATCAATGCAGACCTCCAGTATCGTCGCACTGGGAGGGGTATGCCGGCAGAATCGGGCATCTACATGAACCCGTATATTCGAGTGGCGTATAGCGAGAAGACCCTTTCGTGGCTCAACTTCATTCGCCGTCCGGAACGTCTGTACTCTATAATCCACGACATTCTCAACCCCATGGTTGGCTTCCCTGGCCCAAACAATCGTTTGGGCGACGAGCCTGGACAGACTGTTACTGACCTCGTTTGGGAGTACGACAATCCAGCCAGGGGGTTTGCCAGTAATGCTACAAGCATTGATCGTGCCGGTCACTGGTCTGAGATCACCCGAACCGCCAAACCTGGCAGCTACTGCGGCGGTCCGAACCTTCTCGTCATCAACGACCAGCCAGGAGATGGCGAGGGCAAATGGCATAAGATCGACGTTCCCCAGCCCCCAGGGGCATAACCTTCTTTCTCTTCAAAACCACATGCCTTGCTTACGGCCTGTCTTGTTACTTATTACATTTACTGCTCTTCATCGAGTCCATTTCCTCGTTTTTTTCATCAGCATAGCGAAGGCGCATCTGGGAGCATGACATCAGCTTCGGCGGGAAATTGCAAGCGTGTCGGGCGTTTTGACATTCAGCCTCATACGGCGAAACATTATAGAGTTTTCCAGAGAAGGCTCGACAAAGGGTTCATATGTAGTTATGAATGAGAGACAGACATTCACATCTCCTGCACAATCGGCTAGTACACCGCCCAATGACCATGTGATTGCAACGAGTTCCGACCAGATCCTGTCGGTGTGTCTCATAGGTCATGTCTTTTCCTCCACGAGCAACATGCTTGAAGCCTTAATGCGGTCGCTTGCTCCACAGCCAATCAACGCACATACCACACCGCTGACCCCCACGTGACGCGATTCTATCAGCCCTACAGCACTAGCGCCTGATCTGCAGACTGCCCATCAAGGTGCCATCCATCACAGGCACCGCCTGCAACCTCAGCTGCGCATACTAAGCCTTACTCCACCCTCCCAAATACACATCTTTAACATACTCGACTCCTTCACACCGGGTATACCGGCGCACTGGCTTGTGCGACCAGACAGTGAAGTTTTTCAGCCCTACGTCACGAGGGAAACGCTGAATCCGGCACGACGAGGATAACAAGAAATCCTTCGGATGAGCTATTGCTGAGTCGATAGGAAAACAGCAGTTATGCTGGACAACGATACGCGGGGATGGATTATGGCGGTTGTGAGCGGGATTGGTGAGTTATTGTGCAGAGTAATCTAAGCATGTTCCCATTTTCTGATTTCAACAGCGTGCACGTTTGGCGCGTCGATTATATGCGTGGATCTGATCATCCGGATGCTGCCTGGGCATAGAAACTTCAAAATTGAGGATAGCAATGCTTTCCTTTCCACGGGGTTGAGTCTGTCATTTGGGGTCATGGTTTGTGCCCAAGCATGTTCACGAGCTGCGTTTGAGGTCTTGCTAATGGGGAGATACAGATCTTCTCTTCGCTGTTCAGCATGCTGCCTTCCTCGAAGAAATACCTCATTACAGGAGGTATGAGTCCGAGAAATGCGACACTGACTATGATTGGGTTCTTCCTACTGGGGGCGCTGGGGATCTCGATCTTGTCAGACATTCTGCATCGGTATATACCGCATTCGATTGTGGACTGCGATCACGAGCACGGTGATGAAGAGGAGGGTAAAGTTGAGGATGAAGAAGCAGCGCATCCGCATAAGGCTATGCAAGAGCAGAGCTCTGGGCTGTTGCAGCCTGGGGGTGGGGGTGGGCTTGGAGAGCATTCGACCGGCACGAATGGCAGCAATTCACTTCGCACGAACGGAAGCAACTCGCTACCCCGCCGGCCATCTTTGCACACGGCCATCTCGACCAAGGTCTCGCAACTTGTCACGGGCCAGAAGAAGGAGCTCTGCGATGAAGACGGGCAGTGCTATGGCTATTCCGATGCCTGTGGGACTGAATGCTTTAAGAATGTCCAGCAACGCCCACCACGCCTGCACGCCTCGCGGTCCAGCCAGCATCTCAACCCCACTCGGCCCTCTGCAGCCAACAGACACCAAACAACCCAGGGCCCGCACGCACACGACCGCCAGCTCCTTACCCTCGAGGACGTCGACGAGACAACACCGCTCATACCCTCACGCTCCGAACCCGCAACGATGGAGGGCTCTGTTGCTAGCCTCGCCCCATCCAACACGCACAACCACGCCCACCCTACACTTGCGCAGAAGCACAGCACCACCTCTCTCTCTAGCACGTCCACACACACCTCACACGCATCCCACGCCTCTCACACGGTACAGCACCACCACCACGTCCCCACTAACGCCTTCCTCGCCATTGGCCTCCAAACCTCCACTGCTATCGCCCTCCACAAGATCCCCGAGGGCTTCATAACCTACGCCACCAACCACGCGAACCCCACCCTGGGGCTCTCCATTTTCGTCGCGCTCTTCATCCACAACATAACTGAAGGCTTCGCGCTAGCCCTTCCGCTCTACCTGGCGATCAATTCACGCTGGCGGGCGATGTTCTGGTCCGCACTCCTAGGCGGAGTATCACAGCCACTCGGCGCAGCAGTCGCGGCGCTGTGGTTCCGGGTCGCAGGACGCGGCAAGGGTGCTGGTGTGGGCGAGCCTGGCGAGACAGTGTACGGGTGTATGTTTGCAGTTACGGCGGGGATCATGGCAATGGTTAGCCTGCAGTTGCTGGGCGAAAGTCTGGATTTGACGCATTCGCGGAAGTTGTGCTTTGTTAGTGCATTTGCGGGTATGGGGGTTCTGGGGTTGAGTTCAGCGTTGACGGCTTGAGTGGCATTGATGGCTCCAAGGTCTGGGTTTTTAGGATGGAGATGTGTGGAGAGGAGAATTAGACGTGTTGGCAAGATGTTAGAGGCATTGTTGCACGGGTTGGCGTTTGCATTTGGGGGTTCACCGTTGTTCCGCATTGCCTTTGTATATGAATTACCGGCTTTAGGTTACCGTCTTCCTGCGCTCTCCAGCATGGACGTGACCGTATTGTTATCTCTCACTACCTTGAAACGAGTGGTCAACCGTGCGGCTAACAAGGGCTACAGTCTCGATATAATATCGGTAACACCAGTCTATAGTCAATCCATCGTCTCGTCCATTCTCTTGAGAGCTCCTGATTTTGCTGAAGTAGATTTTTGTACCCCAACGAGTCAAAAGTATCGTGCCGCGTCTTATCCCGTCTTTTCATTCTAACTTTCGGGCATCAAATTCCGCTTTTGATGCTATTCACCGTGAGGGTCGTTGCCCAGATTAACCGCCACGCTACAAACGCCCAAATGCGCATCGCAGAAAAGGAAGCTGCGACCACGCTCCTCCACACCAAAACAGCCATGCCAATTGTCAACAGCGCCTAATACTTCTTACATGTCCAAGCAAGAATCGGTGTCACTCGCTAATCCACCTCATCACAGCGACGACAAGCTCTTCAGACAGGACCTTGATGCGTGTATTGAAGCGATTGAGAACTTCCACTTCACAAACTGTCCAGACTTGATTGGTATGTTCAGGTGCTTCTAACTCATGTTTTCTGTCTCACGACTTACGACAGCTTGCAGGCCCTCACGTCCCACTCCTGTCTCCCGTCGAGGTTATAGTGACTCCACCTGCGCTGGTGGATCCAACTGCTTCACTTCCCTCACCCCCACAGTCACCTCAGCGTCAACCACTGCCTTCGCCTGATCTTGCGTCACCACCAGCCACGGCAATCATGGATCGCTCGTCACATAGCGGCGCGGTGCGAGGCCACGCTGGTCTCCCAAGCGTTCACCGGCCTTTGCAAGATGCAAGGTCGTCACAAGACGCGCGTAGCAATCTCGCTGTCCAGCCCGCTGCTAACGCAGGCACCTTCAAGCTCAAGAAGAACGCGGTCAGAATCGTCGGCGCAGCTGGCCCTTCACCCAGCCTGAAAGCTTCTGTTCATGCAGCGGCTTCGACTCCACCACCGGCTGCACAGCCTTCACTGACGCCATTCCCGCCGGTAGTCGAGAAGGCAGATTGGCTGGCAACAAAAGAGTACGTCTGATTGGAGCCACTGTCCATATGTCAATGTTACTGATATTCGCCTTGCAGGAATGAGCAGCCACAAGTGCCTCAGCTAGACGCAAAGCCTGCTTCATCACCTCCAGTCGTAAAGCTCCTGCCCAAGAAGATCGAGCTGCCCTCGCCAAACCACAACAGCTCCCTCGACGACATGTTTGCGCGACTGTCAGCGGCGAGTACCCCAACGCCATCCAGACCGGCTACGGAACTCTCTCTTGCGGGACCAGACAAGTCTTTGTTTTCGTTTGAAGACCGTGCAAACACTACTCCGGCAGCGAGCAATGTTTCTGCCACGGTCTCTTCCAAAGACCTTCCAGAGTCGGTGAAGAGTCCCGCGCGGTCCGACAGCGAGCGTGTCCAAAACGAGCCAGCACTCGTTCAATCTTCTTCTTCCACGACCAGCTGGCAGGGCGAGTTGCAGAACGCACACGAGGCAGAATATCTTCGCAAGGCAAGAGAGTACTTCTGTGCCCTTCCTTCACAGCCTGCGACTACTTCGCACATGGTCAAAACCGTGGCAAACAATCTGAGTGCTGCTTATGTTCCCAAGAAAACCAATCTACAACCTGAAGATGTAGAAAGGCTAAGCGCGAGGTATATCTTCGCTGTGATCACCTACGTCAACAAAAAGGTCAAACTCAATCCCAAGCCATTGACCACAGATCTTGTCAAGAAGGTGTTGCTGGATAGTGAAGGTGATTTTTTGCAGCTCTGCGCCGCTTTGGTCAAGGACAAGTACATTTCGCTTGACAACATTGAACAAGTCGCGCAACTCTGCCAAAACATGGTCGATGTGCTCCCCAAGGCTGTCGTCGGTGTGAACAACGATGCGCCCGCAAAGGTAGCGAATTCAGTTCCTGCTGCGGCTGACACATCGACAAAGACGTTGGGAGTATCATCGGAAGAGATGAAGACTTGGCCAGCGCAGGAGAAGCGCGAGCACGGTATGTTGAAGCACAGTTTACTGATCAGTGCGGGAAGCTCCCGATCGTAGCGCCATGGTAGATTCACGTCAAATATTAATCTCATGCAGGTGCGATCCATCGAGGCTGCGTACTAAAAGGTGTCAGTGGTGTGAAGTCACTGAATCAGCTCCAAGCTCTCGTATGGGGCGGCAGGCTCGAATCAATCTCCATGCCGGCGACAGGATCAGAGCATGCTGTCGTCACGTTTCTCACACCAGAAGCGTGTCAGACCTATCTAGATGCTACCGAGAACGGGATCGAAGTGCAAGGTGGCACCAAGAGTACGGTCGTCTTCGTCGACAAGCAGCCGGGGCCAAACTCTATCAACGACGTCATACAGAATTGCATCGATGGAGATGCATCTCGCTGCATTCGTGCCACAGGTGCAGACGACGACTGGTCGGATGGAGCGCTGTTCATGCTGGCGCGTGGCAAGCAGCAGATCCCACGGGATGTGGATCGCATCAAGCAGGGCAAGACTGCGCGGGGGGTAAGTTGAATATTTCTGATAAGTTTTAACACCAGACTAAATAGCGATTCCTAGCACCACTACATCGAATTTCGCTTCGGAAACATCTACCATGCGCTCAACTTCAAGCGTCACCTGATGAGCGACGAAGAGTGGGAGCACTGCTCGATCAGCTACGCACCTGACCCGTGCGAGTTGGCGGATGGTGTTCACTACGAAGATTAGGACGACGATCTCCCGCCAGCTTTTGAACTGTGCAAAGTGTTGTGATGTCTCAGGGTGGCGATCGATGGTGCAATCCTGAGCACAACGTACGCCTCGGCGCTACAACCACTTGTGTTTGCTTGTAGAGTTCGAAGCTTCTGCGTTGTCTGCATCAGCTTGTTGCCAGACGCAACGAGGATCTAGCTTCTCTCTGTTACTACGCCCGATCTTTTCAGCCGGTCGGTGCTGTGAGCTCATTGTTCAAAGCTTTCAGGACCCGGTCAAGTAAACACGCGAATTCTCACGAGTAACAAATTTTTTGATACGTGCCTGATTCTGTTCGGTGATTGTCCACATAGGTGATTTGAGGTCGTGAATCGCTAGCGTCAAAAAGTTCGTTGCCCCACACTCGACCATTCCCGGCGCGTCACAACCCAAATCCTCACCTCAAAGTTCGTGGCCCGTGACCCTCACGCCTAGCACAACACCTGCCCGGCTCGAATGATGGCAGAGGCTGTGGAGCGTCAGAAAGTGCCAACTCCGGAGAAGGTGCTGCGGGACTTGGCTAAGAATGCGTCCAAAGCTATTCCTCGATTCGACGAAAAAGAGCCAATCAACGGCGTGAAGTAAGATCACGAAGTCCGTATGAACATTAAAGTTCGTACCAAGGTTGATACTGACCTTTCCAGAGAGCTTCACGACTTGATTGACCCTCTTCTAGAGACTGCTGATCTCCCAGACCTAAACCCTGGCCACAGAGCGGCAGCATCAAATGCGCTGTGCTCGATCATCGAATGCTGCCAAGCGTCGAAGACGGAATATGCACGCGACGCTATATTGGACGACTCAGTATGGCTTCGTCTATTCAACATATACCTACAAAGATCAGACGACGCCAAGGGCAAGTCGATGAGACAGATGCTCTTGCTTCTAACCAGTGTCATAACGAAGAATCAAAGCAAGCCAGCGTCAGAGCGTCGAGTCCAGGCCGCAGCAACTTTTGTGGACATCATATGCGACCGACAGGATCGCATCAAGGTCAAGCCCGCTTTACAGGGCCTTGCACACTTCTTGCTCCGGGACGTGGTGACGATACCCCAACTGCTGGAGATTCACGGCGCCCAGTCGTCTCTGAGTGAGCAGTTGGAGAAACCCTCCCCACAGACGTTATTCAAAGCTTTCCTTGTATGGGTGGTCCATCACGACACTTCGCTCTCGGCGGGCCACCTGGTCAAAAACTTCCTGATCCAGGCGCGCCGGTCACCCGGATACTCGGTCCACGACGATAGTAAGACCGTAACACCGTTGTGGATCGAGCCAGTCGTGGAGATGCTTCGCCAATGGCCGGATCGTCTGCGCGAGTTCAAGGCAAATGTCTTCCCGCATTGCTTCTTGCCCAACCTCGATGAGTATCTGCGCTTCCTCTCGTATCTACGGTTTGCTGTGCATGTGCAGGCGAAGGGAGATGTCCCCCAAGCTCTCCGCGTCTATGGGTTGCGAGGCAGTAGTCTGGACAGGTCTGAGGAGTTCAAGATCCTGCTTGCTGCTCTTGAGACTGGAAAAGAATTGACTATCGTCCGTGATATTGGTAACTACGTCCCTGCCCAATCTGCACCACACACAAAGCTGACGTACCCCAGACTACCGCACATGTGACCGCATTGAGGTTCAGGGTAACTCCCTGCATCTGCCTGATGACATCTTCGGCGCGTGGATGTCGCATTCTGAGCCTGAAGTAAGACTCGCGGGAATGTTCCTTTCAGTGCATTCTACCGCTGTCACGAAACCCATGACTGGCGGCATCTTCAAGTCGCTGAAACGCAATCTGATTCATCTGCACGCAGATACCGATGCGTTCTTCCGGAGGGAAGTCCATGGCTACACGCAAAAACTATTCGACCGCCTCCGCGCTAGCACTGCTACGCTGTCGAAGGGTCTGATGAAAGGGCGTGCCCCAGAAGAAGGCAGATTACCATTTCCAAAAGAGTGCTTTCAACAGGACTCAGGTACCGAGACGTCATCTGAAGACCCGCTAACGGAGTCTCTCGCGTTCATTGTGTGGTACACGAGGTTCCTCGAGTGGGAGCTCCGCTCGACAGGCACCTATCAGCGACGCATCACGGCTTTCCGGTCTCTGATCATCGCACTCAAGTCTGGCGTCGATGCAGGCGTTCCCCATGCGCAGCTGTCCAAATCCGCACAGGGAGAGCTGAACTGGGCACATACTTTGCAGATCCCAAGCACCAAACTTATAAGATTGCTGTTGGACTTGGTCTTGGATCCATTTGACGACATCAGAGAAGCTTCCGTATCAGTCCTGCAGCTCTGTCTAGCCGCGCTGCCAGACGCTGAGAAGACTTCGGTGCTCTCGACGCTGCCGCGATTTGTTGCTCGTGCGGAGGCTATGATGCTCCGTACAGGGCGCGCTGACCAGGCCGATGGCGTTGCTAGAGCATACGCACTACTCTTTACTGTGGCCGATGTGAACGTCACGGAAGCACTGGAACTGCCATCTTCGAATTCGGGAGTCTTTGATGGTCTGAGAAAACAGCTGACTGACACGCTTGAGATTGCCCGTACGAACTTGTCTGAAGCCGTGAATGGCCGCCCGGTACATGGCATTTATGCTGCGTTAACGTTTGTTTGCCCCTGATTTTGACTGAGTTTTCACACTGATGATTGGCAGCTACATCGTAGACCAAGATACCTTCTACCCGTCTATTGCGAAGGCAGCTACAGAAGAGCATCGCGGATGGGTCAAAGCGCATGACGAGTTGATTACAAGCTTTGAGTCTCTCTGGTCTATTGTCTACAATGTCCTTTGTGCGGACGCGCCAGAAGGGAACGTTCCTGACGAGATTGATGAGGCAGCGAACTTGGACACGAGAGAAGTTCTCAGCTATTCATGGAGAGGTCTTAAGGAGGCTAGGTCAGTGCCGGTCCATCTGTGGTGCGATCTCTGCTCATATTCACAGCGTCTTGATACGGACCATCATCGCCAAGGCTCCCATCGGTGACGACGAGCAGTCCTTACTCAGTCCAGCGGTCTTTGAAAGGCTCGGCCGTCTCTGCTTCACCCAGTTGCTAGATCTCCGCCATCGTGGCGCACACTCGACAGTTGCTCAGACCTTTGCTGCATTCTGTCGTCGCTGCGCAGTATCTAAGATCCCAGAGCTGAAAGCTTTACCGGATACATGGTATACAGTAAGTGTTGCGCCATGAGCTCTGGATTGATCTGACACACACCCTCAGGAGACACTGCGGTCAATGCAAGACAAGGCTGGAGCTATCACTAGGAGATCTGCTGGCATCCCTACCCTGATGGCCAGTATTATCGCAGCTGAGCCAGAAGCTGGCGGAAAGCTGCTTGCTCGCGCCATGAATGACCTCATCAAGGAGGCGTCGGTAGAAGCACAACATACCAACATTGAAGAGAGCCGTCTTCCACAGGTGCATGCTCTCAACTGCATCAAGGAGATCTTCACCACTTCCAAGCTCAGCGTGGCGTCAGAAGCGTACATCGCCCAAGGACTCGAGCTTGCTGCCAAGACACTGAACTCGAATATGTACGTCAGACAAACTACTTCCTGATATGTGGCTGACATTAGATAGCTGGCCGATCCGGAACTGCAGTCTCATGCTCTTCAAGGCTCTGATCGAAAGACTGCTAGGAAGTAGCGAAGCACAAGACTGGAAAGAACAGGACCGCGCGAAGACGTCCCGCTTCTCCTACGACAACTACCCCAGCCTGCTCGGCATTCTATCAGACCTTCTCGACCCGGCTGGCCCTATCAAGCAGACGCTCGAAAGCAGTGCAGAGGGCAGCAACCCGTTCGACCTACACGGCGCCGAGGGCGTGTTTCCGGCGCTGCAGATTCTGCGTCAAGCACGACCGCCCGTGAAAGAACTTGACCCTATTCGAGCGTCTGTTCAGAAGCTGCTGTCAAGCCCGCACTGGCATATGCGTGATATGGCGGCACGAACAGTGGTGTCTTTGCTGCCTGCGCATGAGCTGTATGATGCAGCGTTCGACATGCTGAGGGAGGACTATGAAACCGCCAACACGCGACATGGTGTGCTGTTGGCGGTGAAGTATATGATGAGGAAGCTGGCGAACGATCAGCTCAGCCCTGGTACGTAACGACCACCTTACTGACCGAAGATGTTGCTGACGATCTGTAGCTTCCCAGAGCATCGAGGCTCTGCTGCTTGAGCTCATCAACTGCGTGGACCGCTGGTTCACCCACAACACATGTCCGTTCATCGACACCGTCTTTTTTGACATCGTCAGCACGTGCGGTCTGGCCATTCTCCAGCGTAAGGAGTCCGAGTCGGTGCTGGTGGCATGGACGCAGCTCACTGCATCCATCGAGATCGGACCAGAGTATGAACTAGGCACCAGTAGCAGGTCTGATAGTCCGCTCCGGGCGGAAGCGCTGACCAGGCTGTTCGTCATCGACCGTGTCATTGTCCGTCCGGAGTCGCTGGGCACGATCGTATCGGAAGACTACCAGAGCATAGGCGACGCCCTCATGCTTCTCGCAACCGAAGACCCAGACACCTGCTGCGCCGCGCTGGACACTCTCGAGACAATCATCGAAAAGGTCTCCCCCGACGCACCAAAGAAACCCATCTCGCTGATAATGGCGCACATCCACCGCGTCACTCTCCACGCCTCCGATGCAGAAGTCCTCTCCAAAGCGCAGGGCGTCCTCGCAACCGCGCTCACCACCTCCCCCTCGCGCCGCGACGAGTTCTTCTCCCTCCTGCCCTCCACTCAGCTTCTCACCTCGCTCACCCGACTCGAATCTCAAGCCCTTTCCACTGCGCCCTCGAACGCGCAGTCCGCGCTCCATCTCCTCGCTTTCTTCCTCGAACACGCGTTCCACTCCCTCCCGTCCGCGCGTGATGAAGTCCTCGAGGCGACGGCGCGCTACATCCGCCTCCTGCGCTGCACCATCATCGACACCAACCCCTTCGACACGCGGTTCGCCGCGGTGCAGTCGATCCGCGCTCTGGACCGCCTGTGGGGCGCGCAGACGGGCGAGCGGCCAGCGCCGCATGTTCTTGGACTGGGGCTGGTGCTGTACGACATGCTCTGCGACGACGACGACGAGATACGGGATCTCGCCGCCGTCGCAGTGTCCGTCTTCATCAGCACCACCGCCACTCCATCGCCGAGCGCAGAGGAAAACGACACCAAACCCACCGTCCCCCTCCTCTCCACCTCCCTCCTACTCACCCACCTCCTTACCCTCTTCCCCTCCTCCCCCCACCTAGGCACCCACGCCCTCCGCCGCCTCCTCCCGACCCCCACACCCCTCCTCTCCACCCCGTTTGCCACCATCCTCCACGACGCAACACAGCCCCAGACCGCGCTCTTCGCGCAAGAACGCCAGAATCTCTTCCACGACCCCGCAACAGACGCTCTCGCCTGGCACCGCACCCTGTGCGCCACCACCTCGCTCGCACCCGACACCCAGCGCCGCGCCGCCCTCTGGACCGCCGACGCGCTCACCCGCCTCACAGCACGGTACGACGCCGACGCCGACGGCGCGCTCGGCTGGGCCAGCCCCCCCGACGTCTTCGCATGGGTCCTCCGCATCCTGTGTCTCGCAGACGTCGTACTGCGGGTTTTTCCCCCGGCTGCGCTGGCGCCACAGGCCAAGACGAGCGTGAAGCTCGGGCTGGCGAGGGTCGTGGCCGCGATGCAGCGGGGCGGCGCGCATGGCGTGTTGGTTGAGCGCGCGGAGGCGGTGCTGGAGGCGGATGTGCTGAGGGGGTTGGGCGGCGTGAGGGGCGTCGCGGGCGTGGCGCCGGGGTATGCGGGGGTGGGGGGGTGGTTGTAGTGGGTACTCAAAGCTACAGTGATGGAGAAGTGTTGTAGCTGCCTAGGCTATGATGAATTGAATGAAAATAAATCTATACATTTTCCCATTCCTAAACTGTGGAGATTCGTTTTCTTCTTCTTCCCTTGTTTTGCTCTATCAAAGCCACTCTTTCTTCCCCCCCTTCTCCTTCCCTCTACATCTATACACGTAGAAATTCACAGCACAGCACAGCATCACCAACGCAACCAACAACCGCAACCCATATTTAACAACAACAAGAAGAAGAAGAAGAAGAAGTAGATCCTAGATACATATTAGATCCCTAGTAAAAACTAATAATAACACTACTAGACTAGCTACACATTATCTATCCTAGAAAAGATACCTCTAGTTTCTATATTTCTATTTCTGTTACTACCTCTATATTCTATTCTATCCTATTCTATCCTATCCTATCCTACCCTATTCTTTATAGGGAAATATAGAATAGATATAGCTGTAGATAAATAGACTAGGTAGGTAGGTAGGTAGGTAGGTAGGACTGTAGAAGTTGTGTTTAGTAAAGGGTGCAGAGAGGAGGAAGAAGAAGAAGAAGAAGAAGAAGAAGAAGAAGAAGAAGAAGAGTAGAAAATATATATCTATTACTACTATCACACACGCAAAGCAGATACAGATCTAGATTTAGATCTAGATCTAGCCCCTACTAAATCTAGTCCTAGATTACGTATAGCAAGAGGTAATATAGTACTATCTCTAACTAACAGCCTCCTCCTCCTCCTCCCTCTCCTCCTCCTCCTCGTCCTCCTCGTCCTCCTCCTCGTCCTCTTCCTTCTCCTCTACTACTGCTGCAAAAAGCACCACCGTTACTTATAGTAGCTAACAGCCTAGTATACAACAGACTAGAAAAACGGCAGTTCTAACCTTTCTTTCTTTCTTTCTTTCTTTCTTTCTTTCTTTCTTTCTTTCTTTCTTTCTTTTTGTTAGTCTGTCTGTCCGTCTGTCTGTCTGTCTGCATCGCCACGTAACTAAGTTGCTTATTGCTGCGGCTGGGCAGGCAGGCTGTTGTGGGCGGGGGTGTGGATGGTGCGGTGTGGGCGTAGGGGTAGGAGTAATGTGATGTGATATGGAAAGAAACGTAACAAGTAAAAGTCTCTTTTTGGCTATCGTACAAGTAAGGGTGGGTATGAGGATGCGAGGACTGGTACATTGCTACTGGCTCCCTCCCCCCTGTTGTTGCATCGTGCAGCTCTTTTGCATGCTCTGGGCTTGGTTTCTGTGCACTGTTTCTCTGCCATCTCTTTCTTCAAACCAGCCTCTTCGGCTTACAAAATAAACCTAACTTCTCAGCCTCGTCCATGGCCAGACGAATGCTATCTCGCCTTGCGATACCGGCCCTGCCGCATCTCGGCCTGCAGGGCGTCGTTTTGGTCGGGCAAGGGCGCGCGTTTGCGCTCCCATCCGTTCAGTCCGTCCTGGCCGTTTTGTCCGCCGACCGGCCCGCCCGCGCCGTTTGGCGCCATCTGGATCCCCGGCGGCGCGAAGCCTGCGGTGCCCGGCGGGGGAGGAAATCCTGGCGGCAGGCCCGGGAAACCAGGCGGCGCGCCTTGCGGGAAGCCCGGTGGAGGGAAGCCGGGCGGCATGCCGGGCGGGAAGTGGAAGTTGGGCGGCGGCCCGGGGGGAAAGGACGGCGCGCCGCTTTGTTGTGGTGGAGGGGGGAAGCCCGGAGGCCCGCCGTGGTGGGCCAGGGGAGGGGGAGGGGGCATGGCGCCGCTTTGGAGGAGGGCCGCGAGACGCGAGGGGTCCATTCCCGCGGGGACGCCGGGGAAGGGCGGCGGGGGGCCTGCGGGGAAGGGATTTGAGGCGCTTGGTGGGAGCGGCGGCATAGGATGAGGGACGCCGCCGATGCCGGGGATGGCGCTGGAGGAGCCGTCTGGGTTTGTGGGGGCGAGGCCGGGGAGGTTGAGGCCAGGGGGTAGGAAGGGGAGGGAGCCGACACCTGGTGCGGATCGGGCGGGCAGCTTTTGGTCAACGAGCCCCTCTGCTTCGTCTTCGGCTTCCTGCTCTTCCTCTTCTGCGCGCTGCCGTCGGCCGTGGCTGCGGTCAAAGGTGCCGTTGCGCTCGGCGGCCTCCTGGCCGATGTGGTATCTGTCTTCGGGGTACTTTGTGTCGCCGGGTCGTGGGCGGGTCCAGAAGCGCGTGACGCGGTCGTTGGAGCCCGAGGCCAGGATGTGTCCGAGGGGGTGCCAGTCGAGGGTCCAGACGGTGAAGTCGTGGGCATAGGGGATGCTGTGTGCGGGGTAGATGGCCTGCGCTGGTGCGTTGTGGGGGTCGGCCGAGTCGTAAGGGGAGAGGGTGGGCGGGGTGCCGGCCGGGGGATTCTGCTCGTCGAGGAGGTAGTGGTGGATGCTGCCGTCGACGCCGCCGGTGGACAGCAGGTTCTTGTGCATGGGGTGCCAGGCCATGGTGATGATGTCCTTTTCGTGGCCGCGCAGCAGCAGGACGTCGCGCATCATGCGCAGGTCAAAGATGCGGGCAGTGTGGTCGCGGGCACAGGTGGCGAGCAGGTTGCCCTGGGCAGGCTCGAACATGGTCTTGGAGATGGGGTTCTTGTGGCCGTGCAGGGTGGTGAGGCAGCGGGCGGTGCGGGGGTCCCAGAACTTGACCTGGTGGTCCTTTGAGCCCGAGACGAGCAGGCCCTTGTGGGGGTGCCAGTCGACCGACTTGACCTCCCAGCCGTGGCCGGTCAGGGTCAGCTCCTCCTGGCTCGAGGCAAAGTCCCAGATCTTGAGGGTGGTGTCGTCAGCGCACGTGACAAACTTGGAGTCGGTCGGGGCAATGGCGAGGCCGCGGACGGCCTCGGTGTGGGCCTGGATCTCCTTGACGTTGTTGAAGTTTGTCTGCCAGTACTTGACGACGCCCGTCTGGTCGGCCGACAGCAGCCAGTCGTCGGTGTGGGTGTACTCGACGCAGCGGATGGCGGCCTCGTGGGCCTGCATAATGGTCTCGAAGTTGAAGCCCATGCCGTTCCACAGGGTGAACTCGCCGCTGGTGGAGCCGGTGAGCAGGCGGCGGCCCTCGGGGGTCCACTTGACGACGTTGATGGGGTGCTTGACCTTGTTGAGGGACGAGTGGACGGCCTTTGCGGGGATGGACTCTGCGGCGCGGGCGAGGCGGGCGGCGGGCGGGGCCATGTCGACAATGTAGCTTGCGCTGGGGCGCTCCAGCTCGGGCATGCCCAGCGTCTTGTAGCGCGGGCGGCGGCTGCGCATCCACTGCACCGTGGTCGAGCCATAGTCGGTCACGGCGCCTGCGGGGGGTCAGCTCAGAAGATCAGAGGGCAGAGGCAGCCGACGTACGCTTCGGGCGGGCGCGCGGTGCGCCGTCGAACTGGTGCTGGTAGGGTTCGCGCTCGCGCTCCATGGCGGGCCTGTGTGTCGCTCGTCTTTCACCGCGGTGGTGGGCGGTCGGGCGAAGTAGCGCCCATAGACTGGCGGGGAGGAGGAGGAGGGGGAGGAGGCGGCGCGAGGAGGTCGCTGAGCTGGGCTGAGCTCCAGAGGGCGGTGGATGTCGGACGTCCGAGCGGCCAGCCCTGCGAGTACATGGGACGAAGCGAGCGGTGCAGCTGCCACAGTACGCCACAGCGCCACAGCGCCAGAGTGTCTGCCACAGCACCAGCCACAGCACCAGCCACCGTCTCGCAGCATCTGGGGACCCGCGGAAGAGCGGAGGAGGGGCCCTGGGGAGCTACCGGTGGCACCGCGCTGCTGCTAATGCTAACGCTGCTGCTGCTAATGCTAACGTCTCTGGGCTTCGTCATGGCCTGCAGCCCCAACAATTCGCAGACGACGTCCTCCCAGGCCCCAGCCCGCCATGCATTGCAGCCCTCGCGGTCCTCGTCGTCCGCGCAATCTCTCGCTGTTGTTCCTTCGTCCCAGCTGCCGGCCAAGTAGCGAATCCGTCGCCCGCCCGCTCCATTCCTGCGCCTCGGCTCACCACACCGCAATCCTGCCCTCCCAACAGAGCCATTGAGAGCGATAAAGACGCCGACTCTCACCACCACCAGGCCCGCCCGCCATGGCCACTCTCACCCAGGCCGCCGTCTCGGCCACCGACGCCCACGCAGCCAATTCCACCAGACAGAGGGGCCCCAATGTCGAGGCCCACGCCAATGCCTCTGCTGCTGCTGCTGCTGCTTCCACCTCCAAGCACACAAATGGCTCCGCCCACAAGCGCAGCCGCAGCAAGGACAGCAAGTACCGCCATGTCTTTGCAACCCATTGCGAGGCACGCACCACCTGCCTGAGCCACGAGTCCACCGACACGCCCAGCTTCATCGGCTTCAGGAACCTCATGATCCTCGTACTAAGTATGCAAAGCCCTCTCCACCTGCATCCCCAACCTCGACTAACCCCCCCCCCCCCCCACAGTCGTCTCCAACCTGCGACTGATGATTGTCAACCTCCAAAAGTACGGCGTCCTCATCTGCATCAGCTGCCACGACTACCGCCGCTCCGACGTCATCACCGGCCTGCTCCTCTACCTGCTCGTCCCCGCCCATCTCTTCGTCACATACCTGATCGAGCTGGTGGCCTCGGCGTCGGCCAAGCGCGCCCACGCAAACATCACACAAGAAAAGGACGACGACTCCCCCGAGAGATACGCCGCCGCCTTGAAGAGCTTCAATGCCACCTGGCACACCGTGGCCTTCTTTCACAGTCTCAACGCCGTCTCCAACCTCGTCATTGCCACAAAGTACGTCTACTACGACATCTACCACCCAGGCATCGGCACCCTCTGTGAAATGCATGCCGTCATTGTCTTCCTCAAGTGCGCATCCTACGCGTTTACGAACCGCGACCTGCGACACGCATACCTGCACCCGCGCCAGGCCGAGCCGCTGCCCGACCTGTACAAGTCCTGCCCGTACCCCCAGAACATCAACTTCAACAACATGTGCTACTTCTGGTGGGCCCCGACGCTCGTCTACCAGCCCGTCTACCCCCGCACCTCGCACATTCGCTGGGCCTTTGTCTTCCACCGTCTCGTAGAGGTGCTCGGGCTCAGCATCGTCGTCTGGATCGCCAGCGCCCAGTACGCCGCGCCCCTGCTGCAAAACTCGCTCGACAAGCTGCTCCACCTCAACCTCACCGCCATCCTCGAGCGCGTCATGAAGCTGTCCACCATCAGCGTCTTCTGCTGGCTGTGCGGCTTCTTCGCCCTCTTCCAGTCAGCCCTCAACGCCCTCGCCGAAATCATGCGCTTCGCCGACCGCGAGTTCTACGGCCCCTGGTGGAACGTCTCCTCCATCCGCACCTACTGGACCACCTGGAACAAGCCCGTCACAAACTTTATGCGCCGCCACGTCTACTCGCCCCTCGTCGGCCGCGGCGTCCCCGCCCCGCTCGCCCAAATCATCGTCTTCTTCATCTCCGGCCTCCTGCACGAGCTGCTCGTCGGCGTCCCCACCCACAACGTCATCGGCGTCGCTTTCGCAGGCATGATGTTCCAGATTCCCCTCATTGCCCTGACCGACGTCATCCAGAAGATCCGCGGCATCGACGGCAAGACGGCCGGCAACATGATTTTCTGGGTCAGCTTCTGTCTGGTCGGTCAGCCGCTCGGCGCGCTGCTGTATTTCTTCGCGTGGCAGGCAAAGTACGGCAGCGTGAGTCGCCAGTTTGACGCGAGCAGGGCGGGGAGCGTCTTTGCGCGGCGTTGACTTGGCAGATACTATCATTGTTTTCAATTCTAGCTTAAAACGTTCTTCTTCTTGTTGTTGTTGTTGTCATCGTGGGAGGAGATGGATATATATACTGAAAGAGAAGCAAAAATTCCAACATAGCCCATTATTGCTATCTTATTCTCACCTCATCGTGACCCCTAAATCCGCACATCCCCCAACCTCAACTTATCCGCCCACCCAACCCGATACTTACTCTTCATATGCGTCATCAAATCCGCCAACGACGCATTCAACGCCGCCGAACTCGGCCACTTCCACGACGACAACTCAAGCACATGCACCGTATTCGAATACAACTGAATCACATTCCCCTCGTAGATATCCGGCATATGCTGGATGATGATCGTGCCGGCGCGGTACACCCAGTGCGGCGTCAGGAACGTGTAGGTGCCGCCCAGGCTGACGACGGCTTCGAGCACGTACCATGCGCTGCCCCAGCTGGGGTCGAGGAGGAGCACCGTGGTGTGCAGGGCGATGCGGACGACGGGGAGGAGCTCGCTTTTGTCGTCGAGTTGCGGGAGGAGCTTGCGGGCGTTGGTTTGGGCGGTCGGGTGGCCGGTGCGGAAGCGGTGTTGCAGGCGGAAGAGGGAGCACATGTATTCTGCGGGTTTGGATTTGTCGAATTGGAGGGCCCAGGTCTGTGGGTGGGGGGAGGCGAGTTAGAAGGAAATGGCAGGGATGAAGAGTGGAGGGTTAGGAAAAAAGGGGAATGAAGAGTGTGGAATGTGCAGGGGGCTTACGGGTTCGGGAAATGTGGCCGGGCGGTCGAGGGTGGAGGCGATTTCGTTCTCAATACTAAAAATGGTCATGTGCATGTTTCGGAGCATGCTGGTGTTGCTGGGCGTAGAGCCCTCTTGCTCGGCTTTGGCCTCGAGGCTGTACGCCATGCGTGCGGCTAGGGCAATCTGCTGGCCAATGTTGCCGGACTTTGGGTCGAACAGGCTGTTGACAGCCATCAGCAGCACCGCCCGGAGCGTGTCCATGGTAGGCTCAAGTGTAGCGGCCTCGACGTGGTCCATGGCTTTGTCGTAGAACTTGCCAGCGAGGTTGCGGTATTTGAGGCAGTTCGCCTGGTAGTGGGCTTGCTTGCCCGATGACTGCCAGAGGTTCCGGGCGTCCTGCCGTTTCGCACTGTTGGGGATCACGTGGCAGCCAATGGAGTAGATCATGTTGAGCGAGAATATCTCTATGGGCGTAAGGTCCGTGGGGACATCCAAGTCGAGATATCTTTGCGACATGTCGATGATGGGGTACACTGGCTGCCTGCATCTGTCGTTAGCATACATCTCATGCGAAAGGTGATGATATCTAAATCCATACATGCATTCGAGGTACTCCTCCACCAACTCATGCAGCTTCTGTGGCGAAGACTTCCATTCAAGGACGAAATCATCCTCCTCGTCAAACGGAGAGCGGACAAAGGTCGACTGTAATCGTGGTGACTTCAAGAGACACGACTCTGACCCGAGATAGCGATAGCTGTCCGCGGCGTACGCAAAGTGGTGTTCATATTGAGGCACAGCGCCAGGCAGTGCTGTTTCAACTTTAGTAGCCACATTCGAAGTCGCACTCTGTGGCGTGTCTACTGATGTGGTCGGGGATGTTGAGCTGGTTTGTGCTTCAAGCTTGCGCACGTGATCGACGAGTTCAGAAATGTAGCTGCCAAACGGTAAGGCCAAGGCCAACAGACTCTCTTAGGGCAAATTACCTGCGAGGAACCAACGCACCGCGGCCGTGATCGTGGTATACGCATTCAACGCCTGCTTTGGTGCATTGCCTGCTGTTGTTAGCTATGCATGCAACCGTCGGGGTAGAGCAGCAATGACCGGCATTTCGGGAGAAGCGTGTCGCAGCCACGGCGGCATTCCCGGCAGCGCTTACATGCAGGCAAACCCTGTTGCGAACATCAGTTGATGAAATGGGGTTCACATCAACAAACCATACCTGAATCACAGCGTCCAGGTCAAGCGCAGGTGAAGTGCCACGACCAGTGCTGGAAGACATTCGTGCGGTTGCCTGACTGAAAATAAGATTGGGAATCCCTCACTCATGTGCCAGGCCTCTGATCAGACGCCATTCAAATGCAGACACGAGAGAGAGGCAGCAGCACCGATGCGCGATGAGCTGGAAGGGCGACGAACTGGGATCGCTGTGATGCAAGATCGAGCGACAGTCTTATCTGGTAAGCGCCGCCTTAAAGCAGACGGTGCCAATCGCGCGCGGGCGGCACCCTCACCTGCTTGCGTGCATGCTGCATGGATGCCTGCATGCACATTCACAGACACTGCATTCTTGCGATGCAAGGATATGCGTCCTCAGCAGAACATCAAGCAGAGGCGCAGAACCACGTCGACGAACACGCGCAGTTGTTGTGGTGGTATGGCGCGCTAGCCCAAGCTAAAAGCATGAGGTGCCAGAACATGACTCGGCTGACTCCACGCGGACGCGGACCGCCTTAGTTCTTGAGCCCTGACCTCAAGTTCACCTAAACAACCATCACCACGGGCTCCCGAACGCCATGAGCCTTGTGAAGTCCCGCATCAGACGCATAGCGCCCACGTTGCACCATGCAGAAAAACAAAGTGCGCCGCCGTGTGCTCGCGTGCGCCAGGTGCAGGAAGAGAAAGCTTGCGGTGCTTACCCACAATGTCTCAGTCGACAGCCATCGCCTTACTGACGCTGCCGTAGTGCGATTTTAAGGTGCCAGACTGCACTCGCTGTGTAGCCGCTGGTGTAAGATGCGTTGGCTTTGATTCCTCTACGGCTTCAACTCTGCCGTACCGGAGCATAGCTGATCATTTGGAAGCTCACATTGCCCGCCTGGAGGGAGCACAGAGTCCGCCATCCTCGAGGCGCTTTGGCCAGCCCTCACCAGCAACCTCATTCGCCTCTGATGCACTCCCAAGCTACCAAGGGGCGCAAAAGTGCGCTTTTGCTGATAGTCTTGTCAACCAAGCAATGGAAGACATCACCCCTCCATTTCTTGGTGTTTCAAAGGCAAGGCCGATCTTGCAGTGTGTTGTCAAGGGGACACAGCTGCCGTCGAGGAAAGGACCCGTGGGCTCTACCGACCTCGACGAAAACCATCCAAGATCCATCATCAACCCCCCAACTATAAGCCTGTTCCGCGATCTGATAGCCGATGAGAATGGAGCCAAGGTCCTCTTCGAAAACTACCTAGAACGAATAATCACACAGTATCCCATCTATCACCGGACCGATGTTACGAAGGCCTTCACTTCCATCTATCGGCAGAAAGCGTCAAAGTCAGGTGATGACTGTATTCGCGATCAATACATCGTGTGCATGATTATGGCCATCTCCTTGAGTACCCATGCCCGGAAGAATGTGGTAAAAGCCAACCAGCAAGCGTTCCAACTCGTCAGATGCGCCATGCAATGGATCCCAAAGGTCGCAACAAACGACATTGCCGGCCTGCAGGCGATCCTTCTTCTGACGCAGTACATCTTTCTGAATCCCAGTATGGCAGATCTCTGGCTTCTGACAGCCCTGATCAGTCAGTCGGTCATTGATCTGGGCCTGCACCAGGAGCTGCCAAACGATGCTCAGATCTCCGACTACGATCGAGATATGCGTCGACGCCTGTTCTGGTGTGCTTGGGAAATGGAGGTCGGAGTCTGCTCTATCTTTCTGTTCCCCACCAGCCTGCCCATAAAGGGTATCAAAGTCGGATTCCCGCTGGAAATCGACGACACAGCTATCACCCAGCACGGGACCGTTCCTGAAGGCCGAGTGTCCAAATTCACGCAGCGAATCATATGCAATTTTCGGCTTATCGAAGCGGAGATTGTCTCCGTTATGTGGCATAATGAGCCTGTACCAGAAGAGTTCGAAACAATTGAGGCCTGGGCGCAGGATTGCATCAATCGCATTCAACAATGGCAGCGTGAGATATACGCTGCAGCACGCGCGAACCAGGACCCTGGGCTCTTGGCCAGATGGGAAGAGATGACGCTGTACTCCGACATAGCTGTGCCATTGGTCTTCTTCATGCTCAACCGACCATCGAAACGCCTACCCGTACCCTCCACAGAGCAAAGGATGATTGCAATGACACATGCTGTCAAGATTGCTGACGGCTACTTCAAACAATCAGAGGCGGCGCCAGGGAGGATCAAATACGTCTTCCACCCATGTCATCATGTCTTCCACTGCGCTATCGTCTTCATAGAAGGCCTATCGCATTGTAAGCAAGAGGTACTGGCTACATATTCATGGGAGCAAGTGGAACAGTCGATGAACGTCTTCGCAGAATGCTTTCGCTCAATCAGCGAGCGATGGACTGCAGCCACACGGTGCTTGGAAGAGTATGAGAGATCGCTCGCCCCCGTGAAGAAGGAATACGTGGATTTGTATGCTTCGAAGGCGAACACAAAGGCATTGGCAATGTCGCAAGCTACCAACCCGGCGACGTGCATCCCAGTTATCCACGATGAGATGGATCAGACCAGGACCGAGGTGGGAGGAGGCTTGTCCTACTGGAACATGTTCAATCCAACAGCTACATCGGAGTCCATCGAGCCGCTTACTCCATACGCCCATACCGCTACACCACGCGACTGGAATGCGGAGTTCCAGTTGTACCCGAGTATCGAGCGCATGTACGAGATGGAAACGCAATGAGCTGCAGCCTGCGATCAGATTGGTCAAAATGAAAAACCGCGACGAGTTCAGGCTACCAAAAGCTGAAGGCGTACTGAGATTCACATTCCTCCGTTACAGCGCGGATAGATGCGCCCACACAAGGCGGAGATGAGGCTCTGTCTTTGCAGAAGGATCAATACGTCATGAAAAGCCGGCCAGCCACTTCTGGTTGCTGTTGCTGGCTATCGCACCTAATCCAGCACGCCACCCCAGGGGTCGGTTTCGCCATGTGAAGGGTTGATGACCCTTCTGCAAGCCTGAGCACATACTGCGGAAGCGTCTGCATCAGGCTCGCTCCACTTCCAGGAATTACGAGCACGTGGCCTACCGCGAGCATGTACTGCTGCCCAAAACGACAGTAGCACAGCAGCTGGATGCAGGTGACGAGTTCATCGCGTGCCATGCCCACGAGTTCGCGGCATGGAACTGCGGAACAGCTGCCGAGGATCAGCGTCGAGCGATAATCAGGCTGCAGGATCGCCGGGAAAGAATTTCTACTGGTACACGTTTCTGAGGACCATGCAGGTCGAAGCGAGAATATACCCCTGAAGCGGGCCGGAAGCGGATACTTCCGCTATCACGCGGGTCTGACATGGATACACTGCACCGTCTGAGGTGTTGACGTTGCATGTAGGCACTCGCCAATTAGATATAGAAGCGTTCTCTCGATAGTAGTAAGGACATTAGGTATGCTTCGCATGCTGTATCGCTGGTATCTTCTTCGCTTACCTTGAAACCTGCACCCTGTTATGCAATCAAGAGACTAACTCGTATCTTATTCAGCAGATTGTCATGTTCAGACGTCATGTCTGGGGTGACAGTATAAGCATCAGGCTCAATATTGAATAGCACACACACGTGTGCTTGATAATTTACCCAGACCGAGCGCAGTAGCAATATAACCGTCTGCGAAACGGCAGTGCAACTGTAGGGTATAGGGGCGTCAGAGTGAATGTCATTTCGTCCTTTAACGGTCAGAAATTGGAACATGTCGGAAGCAAGCAAGACACGTGTCCCTCTTTCATCTGTGAACAGAACACAGTGAGGCAGTTATGATTTACTGCTACTAGGCAAGCAGGTTGTTAGTGGCTAGACTCTATATTTTGACCATGTAGTATGTCTCCTAGGCTACTATTAGTGTGCCGTACAGAATAGAGAGACCACACGCTCTGCAGTTTACTGATACTGTTACAACATTGGAATGTATGGAGTATCTGGATCTCTGCAAGTTTCTTGGATGTCTAATGAGCACTGGACTCTCTGCATGCTTGACTAGAGGACTGTCGGGTGTTTTATGGGAAACAAACACAAGTGAAGGGAGGGGAGGCCAAGAGATGTCAGTATCTAGCATCAGCCAAGCAGGAATAGTTCCACGTCCTGGTCTTCAAGGGCACCAGCAGAGAAACTAACCTCCACCACAGCATCCCCCTTAATCCAAGGTCTTTACTCGATAAGCGTGACTCCTTGACAATAAAGAACAGCTCTCTTTTAGAGTACTGCAAGCCAGTCGCCTGGCCATTCCTTCACGTCAGGTAGCCGACTGCCAAATCTCAGATTGAAACTCTTTCCGCTCTTCAGACTCTTGCAGATGTAACCACCAAACAGCAGATTCTCTGACTTTGAGGACATTTGGAACCTGACACCCTTGTACCTTGTACCTTGTACAGTCGCTCTGCTATCAGCTGAGTTGATTGATACGACCCCCTATCAGCCGTCTTTTTTCTGTTCCTGGTTTCTGTGAGCTGCTCTCTACCAGAAGTATGTCAGAAGACACGAGGCCTGCATCTGCGCCTTGTCTTACTGCCTCCTCGAATCCAACATATGGCGTGACAGACATTGTATCAGTGCTTGCTCATAGACCCTGTTTTCTTCTAGCGTGCATTGTGTTTGTCCTAATTTCTTTCACACTGCGTCAAGATAGTCATAGCTGGTCCAGGCATAGATTGTATTCGTTAAGACCTCCAGATCCCTCAAGACAGGAGTGGCGTCGACAGTGTGCAATCTATCAGCGTAGGGGCGTACTTTGCTCCTAATCAACACTTGAGTCTCGCCATCCAGCCATCTAGATCATTTTGCATGCACATATCCATACTATTCTCGCACCACGTGGCCTATTTTATTTGTAGGTTTTTTTCTACTGCAAGCCCTGCAAGCCCGCCTTCGATGGAGCTTATTTAATTCAATTTGACCGCAAGGTCGAGAAGTAATAAGACCAAGAAAGGCTACCGTGAAGGATAACTGCCCAAACACCCTGCAGTTTGTCTCATTCCTGTTCCATTCTCGCAACGGTAGGAAAAAGAGAATGCATAGCTGTTGATCTTCCGTGCTGAACCGAGTCATTGCATGAGCAATCTATACGCTACTGATGCTGGTCCAACAGGTATGTGAAGCAGGTCTGCATAATAGGTTAGCAATCTCAATCGCCATGAGGTGCGTGCTGACGTGGCATGAAGGGATTGTTTCTTTCGTGCAAGGCTTGCGTGCTTGCATTGGACCGGGGCGCCCTTTGCACTTGGCGTGCAGCCTATTTCGTTATCTGCGCTTTTGACCTTGACTGCAGTCCTGCGCTAAGGAATACACGACCAAAGATGCGTGCTGTACATCGCGTGCTGCCATCAAAGCAGTATAGCATATTTGCGAAGCAAAGAGTACCTTCCTCAGGGTAACATCAAACAGTAAACCACGTATAGAGATGCTCAACTTCAGCGATATTGCATCTTGTTACATCATAGGACTAGTCTCACAACTCTAGATTAATAACCTCCTCCACTTCAGTTGGCCTGCCCAACCTCACCACCGCTTTCCTACTCTTCAGATCCATCACAACATTGAACAGCGTCGCACTCCCCGTCTCCTTCGTCTCCAGCCTACAAATCGACCCAGGCGCATTCCGCTCGTCCTCAAACAACCCACCCACAGCCTCCCAGCTCGGCTCCGCCCCCAACGCATCCGCATTCGCCGCCATGGTATCCACTCTCGTCAGCGAATCCCTCAACCACACCGTATCCACCTCCCCCGGATGCTCCTTCAGCAGATGATTAGTATGCACCACGCGCCCGCTCGCGTCAGGCTCGACATGAGCAAACGTCGACTTTGTGAACTCGAGGCCCAGCGATGTATTCGCGTCGCCGAGCAGAATGTGCGCCGACGACGCCATGCCGTGGCTTTCTAGCGCGCGGACTGCGTCGGCCACCGAGGAGCTCTCGAGCGCCATCCGCAGCCCGAAGTGGGCGGGGAGTCGAATGGGGTCTGCGCCGTGGACGCGGATGGCGTTGAAGAGCGTGCCTACGCCTGCGCTGTTGAAGCCGATTTTGCCTAGGATGCCGGCCTCGGTGACTTGGAGGATGGTAGGTTTGTCGGCTTGGGAAATCTTGGTGATGATTAAGTTTTGTTTCTGCTCTGTCATCCACTGTGGGGTGTTAGTGCTGTAGTTGCGGGATGGGTATGTGTGTGGGTGGTGCAACGGGGGTTAACGGACATCCCAATTCTGAGCCAGCCAGGCTCGCCTCTCCGTGTGCCATGAGAGTGCGGTGCAGCCGTCGCTGAACAAGCCGAAGTTGATCTCAGTGCGCACGTTGATGGCTACAATGTCTAATAGCTCTTTTCCTGCTCCATCGGCTATGCCTCTCATCTCTTCATGGTAGGCGGGCCATTTGGACTTTGCTTGTTGCTCAAAGGTGGATGCATGTTGGAGGACTTGTGGCCATTCTATCTTGCAATTCTTGAGGAAAAGCTTCGAATAGAAAGCGATGCAGCGGTTGATCTGGACTTCGGCTGCTTGGCCATGTTGGAAACCTATCTGTCGTTGATGTGAGCAGTGAGTGTACGCAATGACGTCACAATCGTACCTCGTAGGGAGTGCCTTTGCATTCGACGAACAACATCTTGTAGATATGTTACGCTTGCGGCCTGACTTGCTTTGGAGACTTGATGTATTTGATGATAGACGATCTCTCCACCTTATCTGGAAAGCCATGCCTATGTGATCCTCGGGATTCTGTTGCCCCTCACCAGCGCTCTCATCCGTCATCTCACCCCGCGATGGCGCGTTTCTCCGTGTGTATGCTCAACCAACCCCCCGAAAATCAATAATATAGACCTCACTCTTCAGTGAAAAGTGGTTATCTTCCCCTACTATGATATACTATATTGTACTGATATACGGACGAGTTGTGGTCCAAACCTCCGAGCTACCACAAGGGATATGAATAAGTACTGTACATATATCCTCTCTTTCAAGTGTATTCATTTGAAACTCCTCGTATCATAACAGCACCCACGCTTGTGTTTCCCGGCACAAAGCGAGGTGTACTCAAGCTCCTCACAAAACGTCTAGAGTCCAGCCATAAGCTGGCCCACCCGCTCAGCCAAAAGCACTCGCCACATACCCTCAAGTCGAGATTAAGGAATACCTCTGCACCGACATAACCACTTCATGGCTACGTGGACGCGAAGAGAAACGAGTCTTTATAGTGTCGCGCAACTAATCGTTTTGATTTGCAGAGGATTTGGCTTTCCACCTCGCAGCTCTGCAAGCAGACGTAAAGTGTATTCGTCTATTGAGTTGAAGGCGCGCGGGTGAGGGTGCGACGAAGAGTTTTGGTTGGGACATGGCTTCGCAATTTTGATTTTTCATGCTTATCCCTGAATTGTGTACATATAATCGGCAGTTATTTTCGCCTTGCAAGTCCGTTCCCACTCTCTTGCATCCACCATCTGGGGGTCCCCACGACTGTTACAAACGCTTGGCGGGACCTATCACCGGGCAGGTACATATCTTCTGTGGTCAACTTCCAATTATGCCATGAAGTCTTTTCGGCAATCGAGACGCTCGGAGCCGCTGGCCTTGAAAGGCGTCCGGCTCGCTGCTTATTTAGCTGGGTGAGGCAAGCGTAGTGTGAAGCCGACGAGCAATACATGATCTAAATGCCTTATCAGGAGGTCAAGATCTGCAGCCAAAAGCATGTGTACTTCCTGGCCAGACCGTATGAGGCGTTGAGTAAGGCGGTGTAACGGCACTTGGAGCAGACGGCACAGCCTCGCACAACGAATGGCGATCATGGAATCGCCCACAGGGGTCAGTCGCAGTCTACACCGCCGACGGCCTGCGCAGCGGATGTGCCTCCGTGTTGCTGTCACCCATTAGCCGCGCCTATTATTTACTCACAAAAGCACAACTTACAACACATATTCATCCAAACTCATCAGCCCCGGCTCACTGAAGATCAAATAAAAGTACTTGAGCGTCTCCGCCATCCAGAAGCTTTCACACTGATCGAGTTTTTGGCTCCCGTGGTTCACAGGCAGAGTCACGTCTGCGATGGCGGAGTGCGCAATGTCAGTTCGTGTCGCGTTGTTGATGGCTTCGAACATGCGCCATGCCGAGTCGGCGAGCGAGGGGGCACCGGTTATGCGGTACATGACGAAGACGGATTCGATGGCTTCGGGTCTGCGTTGTGCATTAGTTCCTGCTCGAGAACGAGGTGACATAATACGTACCGTAAGAGGTATCGGCGGTCGCTGATGCGAGCGAACCCGGGTGGTAGTCCATCTTCCTTAATGATATCTGCCGCGTCTAGCTGTCTTTCGTACTCCTCGAAGCCCGCGTCCTTGACAGCCTCATTCCATTTCTCGGTGCGCCATTCGCAGTCTGCCCCGCCACGGCACGGTATGAGCGTGAATTGCTCGGGCATGATGCCACTTGGCATGCTGTCATATGCCCATATACAACCGTCAACTAGCTTTTGGGCTACATCGAGTTCGTCCGTACGGTTGAAGATCTTGGCCGCGAGACCAACCATGCCACCCGCGAAACAGGCGAGGTGCTGGCCCTGAGGATCGAGGTTCGTTTGGTGCGTCGCGGCGCCAATAGATGCGGAGCCAGCCATCAGGATATCGGCGTTTTGCGGATTGAGGGGCCGAAAGAACAGGTGCTGCTTTGCTTCGCGGATAGCGTTTGAGTACAGATTGCGATACTGGGGATCGAGGCCGTTCAGGAGCAAATGCTGCTTCGGGAGGTACTCGTAGAGCGAGTCGGACATACCACCCATTGTGAAATGTTTGTCCTGCGCGAAGTCTTCCCTAGCAGGACTGATGCGGACGGGGAAGAGACCGGGAATCTGGGTGCGATCTTGATGCTTGGACAGCAGAGAGGTGATACGGGCGACAGCGTCATAGTACTTGTCATCTCCAGTGAGTTGTGACAGACGCGTGAATTCGAGAGTCAACGAGCCAAGTTCAGCACTGAAGCCTTGCCCATCGGCTTCCTGATACATGCGGAGAGCAGCGCTATGAATGGTCAGCAAAGTCTGAGATTGCAAGGGGCTGCACGCACTTTGCCCAGTCCCAGCGTCCAACGGGCATACGGTTCGGCGTGTCGAAAGCTGCATATAGCATGTCTCCCAGCTCGACGGCTTTGTCAAGCAGAACACGATGCTTTGCTTTGCTGACATCGTACGCACTCAGCAATCCACCCAAGTAGCGTATCGTCGTCTCAAACACATTGAGTCGAGACACAGCACTTGTGGTAAAGTCGATGCCCTTGACTGCCTTCACAGCGGCTTCGAACTCTTCGTCCAAGCCCATGATGGCCAGCGTGTCCAGCGTATCGACCAGAGTTGCACCGCGTTGCCCGAAGCCGTTTGTGAAGCCTCCTGTTACCGGAGTGACTTCGTCCTGCAGCCATGCGTGCTTCTTGTACCCGTTCCAGGAGTGCAAGAACGCCTCTTTGACAGCAGCCTGTCGCTGAAGCCTCTCTGCCTTGGTGTGTTGTGTTTCAACGCCGAACTCATGCTGTATGCGGGGGATTGTCGAGGGTGTGCCTGTTGGCAAGGCGATCGTCGAAGCTACGGTGTATTTGGGAGGTATATCTCTCCATCTTACGGGGCCTTTAACGCGAACCGAGGAAGTAGCGGTTGGTAATGGGAGTCCAGCATCAAGCGTGAGCTGGCGATAGGCAAGGTAGAGAAGGGTGGTGGAAATGCACAAGACTGCAATGCGTCGTATTAAAGGGCCCATAGCGACCGGTATGAGAATCTAGGGTATCAAACCATCTGCGACACACATGAAAGAGCTGGGACTGCCTTTGGGAAAACAGGTGAGGGATTGTGAAATATTTCAAGCCAATTGAGCAGCTGCCCAGAACAGACGCCAGCAGAGGCAAGGAGAAAAAGCAGGAAACGAAAGTGTCGATGGAAAGACAAAGACAAATCCAAGGCAACGGCGCTGAGATAACAAGAGGCCTTTGACAATATCAAGAAGGGGCAGCACGCCCCCATAGCGGGCCATGGAGGCCTCAAACAGCCCCGAGTGGAGTGCTTGGCTGGATCAAGTCCCCGTTCAACGCGTCGTCACTTCCAGGGTCTGCTCGCTTAGCTCGACGCTAGCAGGGGTAGCTTGCGGTCGATCCGAGCCGTCATGCGGGCGCGTTCAAGCCCGCAAGCGTAGGGCTCGGAAGAACATCTCACACGATGAAGTACAGCGGGTGAGTCCCTCCAAGCCAGCGGTCAAACACTTCATACCGCCCAGCACATCTAACATACCATCCGCAGGCTCTACTTCATCCCCACCCCCTCGGCCCAGCCGGCCGACTCCTCCACCACGGCCTCCACCCTGATATCCTCGCTCGAAACACACTTCCACACACTGATCCGCAGCACACCATGGACGCTCACCTACCGCCTCTTCCGCGACACCCCGCCGCGCGCCGACCCCACCGCTGAAGCCCCAGCGTCCTACGCGCACACATACCAGCACTTCCTCACGCACTCCTCGCTCAGCAACAGATGCTACATCCACATCGCGCCGCCCACCGGCGCAGCAAAGGGAAGCGGCAGCGTAGCCGCGATCCCAATCAGCCAGTCCGATGCGCAGGCCTCGCTGCTGCGCAACCAGCTAGCGGCGCTGTGGAGTCCGCGGCAGACGCTGAGTGTGCAGAGCGGGGTGACGTACGAGGGCGGCTTGTTCGCGGTGCAGATTGGCGAGCTAAGGGCGATGAGGGAGGCGCAGAGTGGGGGCATCAGTAGTCCGGGGGTGGTGGTGTGTATCAGCACGGTTGTGGGTGGGGAGGACGACGAGGAAGCGACGAATGAGTCGAAGAGCGGGGTTCAAAATGGCACAGGAGGGGAGGCAGATGTGGAGTATGCGCAGGCTATGATACGTGAGCTTTGGGGGAAGATTAGGGAAGGACGGGATCTGGGGAAGGCTGAGGCAAGGGAAGTGTTCATGGCGCTGAGGGAGGGGAGTGCGGATACAGATGCTGCGGTGAGGATGTGGTGCGAGATTTTGAGGCTTAGGGGGTGAAAGACTGGAATCGGGTTCTCGACCGACTCCGCATCAGGATTGGAAAAGGTCTACGAAGGGCGCATCGGTGGCTTGACTTTTGCCATGAGCCTGTTATCCGCTACCAGCAAGCGCGGCGTTCTTCCAAAGTGTATGCATACCTCAAGAGAAAGAGACGAGGGAGCACTGGATCACACCGAGGGAGTGATTCACGTGCCCGTTCAGCGCACGAGCCTCCGTGGTCTAACATGGAAGGGGCTTTGACTGTAGTCGAGCCACGGCCTTGATGGGAATAGAGCGAATAGAGCATAGGACTTCTAATAAAACAAAACTACCACAAGTTAAAGAGCAGTGGTGTAATAAAGAGTGACAGCTATTCATTTGCCTGCTATGGCTTACTCGAAGGCATCCCCTCGTAGCTACCCCAACAGACTCATTAGTACATCGTCCCAACTCTATGACCCCTACAGGTATCTAAAGTACAACAGATGGAAGAGCGGTGAATATGCAATTAAGGGGGTGTAACAAAGCAACGTTCAGATTACAACAATTTACTCGACATCAGATCGAATCAAGATCCGTACATGAGACGCCTTCCATTCCCTAGTTCAAAATGCAAAGAAAGGGGATATAAGAGAAGTGTGAAGGCTTGTCCAAAATATCGGACCATCCTAGTTTTACTTATACGTCCAGCTCTTACTGGGCGCCAACCTCTTCTTCAGCCCATCCATTCAGACCGCTGTCACCCTGAATGGCAAGCCCGTAGCCACCGTTGCCGCTGCCAAACCCGCCAATGCCGGAGCTCAGGCTACCGAACGAATTCTGTTGAGTTGCCTGGCTTGTCAACGGCTGGTTGAAGGGGCCTTGCGTGAAAACCGGAAGGCTGACGGCACGGGAGTGTTGGGCACGGGCGTTGAGATTGGAAGGAGCGAGAAGACCTCCCACAGTGGTAGCGCCGGTGCTGCCGCCGTTCTGTGAGCCGTTAATGAGGCTAAAGCTCGAAGTGCTGTTATGCGATGTGTGCGAGTGGTGAGGCTGAGAGTTCGCATTCAGGTCAGCACTGTAAAACGCAGCCTGGGGAGACTGGTAGGACTGCTGTTGCTGCTGTTGCTGCTGTTGCTGCTGCTGTTGCTGCTGTTGAAGGCTGACTTCAGCCTGCTGCTGCTGCTGTTGCTGCTGCTGAGCTTGAAGATACATCATCAATGGGTTGTTGTTGCCCGAGTTCAGAATGTTGGCCGGGGCAGGTGCTTGGACAGAAGGAAATTGGCCGTTGGTGCTACCACCAGAGCCAGGGGCGCCAGAGCCGGTCGGCGAAACGGAGGGCCCAACACCACGGTTGGGCTGGAGGCCATTGATGGGGGATGGTGATTGAAGGCCATCGCTCCCAGCCTGTTGGGCCTGAGCCTGGTTGTTCATCTGGCGAGGAGGGTTGCCGCAGCGATCCTTGCCAAAATTGACCTTGAATCGCTTGTACTCCTCGCGACCGCGGATGGCCTCGATGGCCTTGATGGCGTTGGCGATGTTGGTGAAGTTGACAAAGGCACAGCTCTTCTCGCGGAGTGTGTTGACAAGTTCAATCTCACCGTACTCGGAGAAGTCCTGCCTGAGGCGGTCCTCCGTCCAAGATTCATCGAGGTTGCCAATGTACACATTGCGCGAGGCTCCACCACTAACAGCCAAAGCGATCGCAGGTGGAAGCGCGCCAGAATGCTTGCCCCAACCGATCTTCAGGCGACGGTTGTGGATCATCAACCCCTGAAGGTTGCTAAGCGCATAAAATGACGCGGCAGAGGTAGGGTCAATGAAGGTCACGAAGCAGATGTGCTTGTCCGGGATGTATCTGATGTGGTGCAGAAGACCGCCACGGACAACATTGCAGATCTCCTCGATGGTGGTCTCAGGGTGGATATTACCCAGGTAAACGGTACGGTTACCCAGGTTGTTGACGCCACCAGCGGATGTCGCAACAGCTGCCGCTGCCACAGACTGCTGAGCTAGGGCGTTGGAGATCATGTCACGATCAGCGCCGTTGAGAACGTGGGCATAGCCGGGAGCAATACCAAGGTACTGTGCAGCGTTCTGCTGCTGGGTCTTGGAAACGTACGCGCATCGGTCCTTGCCATAGTAAACACGGCGGGGCGCCTGCCACTTGGGCTCTTGAGGGAGCTGAGCAACGGCCTTGATCGCGTTACCGATCGAGAGGAAGTGGACGAAACCAATAGCTTTCTCGCGAACAATCTTGACGGTATCGATAGGACCAAACTTGCTGAGGTCCTCACGCAACTCATCCTCGGAGACGTCCTCGGGCAGGTTGCCAAGATAGACGTTTCGGGAAGCCCCTGACTGTTGTACAGCAAGGGCCACCGATGTTGGAACCTGCGAGGGCTTGCCCCACCCAATCTTAATGTCTTGACCCCGGATCGACAACTTCTTCAAGATTGCATCGGAGTGGAAGTGGGTAGCAGAGCTGCTGTCGAGGAAAGAGATGAACGCGCAGTTCTTGTCGGGCAGAAGCCTGACAGACTCAATCTGGCCACTTCTTACGTGGCCAAGAATCTCCTCGGCAGAGGTCTCTGGGGGAATGTTGCCCAGATAGACAGTCCTGCTGGTGCCGGAAACCAGGCCGGGTGCAATGGGCATGGAAGAGCCAAAGCCACCAAGACCCTGCGCACCAAAGCCACCAAATCCGGTGGGTGACTGGGGCCCGTTGAAGAAACCAGGTCCATTCAGGCTCGTGGGGGACATCAGGCTCTGATAGAGCTGGGGCGAGAGGGGTTGCTGCAAGGGGCTACCCATCTGGTTAGACTGGTTGTTCTGCTGGCCCTGGTTCTGGAAGCCGCCAAAGCTCTGGAACTGGGGAGAAGCGAAAGCCGAAGGAGAGCCCGGCTGGAAGGGGCTGCCCAAAAGGAGTTGCGAGGGCAACAAAGGGGTAAAGTTCATGTCATAACCTGTGCCAGGAGTCTGCATGTCGGCACCGTTCTGGTTGCTTGGGTTCAGCCTTCCAGTGTTGATGGACATGTTGTTGGACCTCTCTGGGTGCCTGTCGGCATAGCCTGGCTGGTTCGTGGCGAAGGCGCCATGCGAGAAGCCGTGGTGACCGCCGTTCATGTTGCCGTTCATCTGTCTCTGGAAGCTAGATTGCAGACGGGGTCCAGTGGGCGTTCCCTCGTTTTGCATTCCAAGCAAGTGCGGTGGCAGACTGAAGCTGTCCCGCGGGTTGTGAGAGAGTACAGCCGTGGTGACGATGTATTACTGCGCCCGGGACTCGATGGACCGGACGGCGAAATATGTATTGCTGAAGGCGAATGTGCAACCCGTTGCAAAGTGGTCGCGAAGGATGCGAAGCGGAAGCTCGTGCGTCAATGCTCGCGAGACAATCTGGCAGCTGTCAGTGGGCTGGTCCAGGCTGGCATGGGTCGGTGCCCTGGATAAAGGGGAGCGCTTACATCCAAAGCACAATGGCAAGTGGGTACTTAATACAAGATGGGCCGCCGAATCGAAGGTCAAAAGGGTCCAACAACTGGGGCGCTCGAGGTTATACCGAGTCCAAGCAGACGTCGACGGTGGCAGCGATGCAAGGTCGAGCCGAGGGTTCAAGCGCGGTATTAGGAGCAGATTAAATGCTGCTGATCTCGAGCAATGGCCACAAACGGGACGGAATTAGAGGCGGCGTGCTTGCGGGCAGATGCTGGCCTAGGGCTTGTATTGTGTATTGCCGTCGCCGATGCTGAAAGAGCGAACAATAAGAATGAATGAGGCAAAGAGGCGCACGTTGCCAAGGGCCCCAGAGCTGCAGAAGCAGAGATAATGAGCGAAAGGACCGTCGAGGAGAACGCGACCTGATGGCGGAGGGGAGAAAGAAGAGAGGTGGGTGGAAAATGCTCTCACCGCGCTGCGAGACAGGAGAAGGCAGCAAATGAGTTGTGACCAATATGGGAAGGCGTGCCCGCCGAATGAACGTGCACAAAATGCCCTGACCGTGCAACGAATCGCGCAAACCATGCCACAACACCCTGCCGGCGCCTTGCAGCTGGGCGCTCCAACCGCCGCCGACGCCTGTGCGAGGTGGCGTTGCATTGCTTGCAGCGACGTTTCTGCCTGTCTCACCTCGACCGACTGCGAGCGTCACCCAGCTGCGATTGCCGATCCCCGTACTTGGAGTGCAGGGCTGACTGCAGCGTGCGGGTGCGTGCAGACTCGTGCCTGAGCTAGCTAATGAGAGCCTCCGCCTGGCCGCTTTTCCAGAAAGCAGCAGACGCAACGACCAGGCGCGGCGTCTTTTTTGGCTTCTTGCGGCTCGTCTTGCAAAGGGTCCAAGGCGCAGGCCTCCGGCGCGACCTCCGTCCCCGTCCCCTAGCGGACACGCCAACGCGTCGTTTCAAGAGAGAGGAGCGTGGAGCGTGGAGCTTGGAGCGTGGTCACGTTCTTTGGTCGAGAATTGCTGGCCAAGAGAGCCTGTCTCGACGCGCTGTCTGCTGTCTGCTGAGGCAGGTCGTTCATGCTCACGACGAGTCTCTGCTTCAAGTCATGTACTATATTGTCATGAGAGTAAACCTAATCACCGTGCCCTCGTACGCAAAGTACAGCATGCCACTATCGAACAATACTACTACGCTTTTCGGGCTGCCGCACAGGGCAATAGGGGCATTGTATGTATGTGCAGATACTTTGTGTGAGCTAGGACTACAAATGTACAAACTGCTTCGTGTACAGTCTCTGTCTGCAGGGCTCTAGTTTCGCGCAGAATTCTTGCTCGATGGGGAAGGCGGCGCAAGGACCACGTCGAAACTCACCTCAGAATGACTGCCGACTCGTGTCTTTTTGCCTGCTGCTCGTCCACCACCCGACAAAGCGGCAATGTCAGAATTGTATCCGTCAATTGCGCAGTGCGCGATCGTGGCAACGGCCTTGAAAGTGCTGCTCTTTCCAGCATAGTAGGTGCAATGGCAAAATGTGGCGTCGTCATGGACATGCATGCTCACGCTTTTTGAACAGCAAGTCAACCGATTTCGAGGTTCACCGCAATTGGCTTGCTCTGACGCACTCACTGGACATCAAGGATTGGTACTATGAAGTCAGCATACGCCAGGGCGCTTTGTGTCTTGAGAGACAAGTCTGACGTGCTCCATAGAAAACATCAGAATGGACGCTCGACTACCCGCCATTCTTCGCCTACTTCGAATGGCTCATGTCTCAAGCCGCTGCATACATTGAGCCGGCGCTCTTGAATGTGAAAGGTCTCAACTATGGCAGCTGGCAGACTGTCTACTTTCAACGAACCACCGTCATTGCTACAGAGTTGGTTCTGGTCTATGCTTTGCATCTGTACATCGATGCTCCCTTTAGTACTTCGAGCCTCGCTGACTTGATCCAGCTACGTGAAAAGTTCCAAGTCGAAAGATACTGCACATGCAGCTGCGCTTTCTATCCTCCTCTCTCCCGGTCTCTTGATCATCGACCACATCCACTTTCAGTATAATGGCTTCCTGTATGGGGTCCTTATTCTGTCCATGGTACTGGCCAGGAACAAGTCGACGCTCCTTCTCTCAGGCATCCTCTTTGCAGCGCTTCTGTGTCTGAAGCATATCTACCTCTACCTAGCTCCAGCCTACTTCGTTTTCCTGCTTCGTGCCTACTGCCTTGGTGAACGCCGCAAGTTCCCGTACTTTACGATCCGCTTTTTGAACTGCATCAAGCTCGGCGTGGGCATCGTTGCAGTGTTTGCTGCTGCCTTAGGACCATTTGCGCTGTGGGGCCAACTCGAGCAGGTGTTTAAGCGCCTGTTCCCGTTCTCTCGCGGCCTCTGTCATGCATACTGGGCTCCAAACGTCTGGGCAATGTACTCATTCACCGACAGAGTACTCATCTACTGTATGCTGCCTTCTGTAAGATATGCTTGACTTGCGCTAACATTGTTTGCAGTGGCACCTCGTCTTGGCTTGACAGTGAACCAGGACGCAGTCAACAGTGTTACCCGTGGGCTTGTTGGAGACTCGTCGTTTGCTGTGCTTCCTGACATTGTGCCTCTTACGTGCTTCCTCCTAACCCTTGGTACTCAGATTGTGAGTCCATCAATCCCCCTACGTTTGATATCTTCTGACAGTCAACAGCCTGTCCTGCTGCGCCTCCTTTACAAACCGACTTGGGAGACCTTCGTCGGTGCGGTCACTTTGTGCGGCTACGCCTCGTTTCTCTTCGGCTGGCACGTTCACGAGAAAGCAATCCTGCTTATCATCATCCCTTTTAGCTTGGTGGCCCTCCGCGACCGCCGATACTTCGGTGCCTTCCGCCCTTTGGCAGTGTCTGGTCACGTCTCTTTGTTTCCCCTTCTGTTCACAGCGGCAGAGTTTCCCATCAAGACTGTTTATACCATCTTTTGGCTTGTACTGTTCCTTTCGACTTTCGACAGACTCGCACCGGCGTAAGTATAGCAGCAAACGTTTGTTATTCATGACTAACTGTTGCCTAGCTCATCCGAACGACGTCTCTTCCTGCTTGACCGGTTCTCTATTTTCTACATCGCCTTGTCAATCCCGTTGATAGCCTACTGTTCCCTCTTCCACAGCATTGTTTTTGGTTCTCGCTATGAATTCCTCCCTCTCATGTTCATTAGCTCGTACTCAGCCGTGGGCGTCGTTAGTAGTTGGTTGGGATTCTTGGTTGTATATTTCGATACGTAGATCTGCAGGTCTATTCGATGCAAATGTAATTACTATGATCTTGTCGAGCGACATATAGGTCTTGCCTTTCAAGACGCGATATCTGATTCACAAGGCTTGTACCTGTCTCATTGAAAGGTGAAGTAAGGCGTCCAAATACGCAGCAGACACAAATGCAGACTGTTGATAAACTCTTCTTCATGGTGTCTTTTGCGTGTCGAACCACCTATTCGTCGTAGCCGTATTCCCCAGGAGTGTAGATCTTAGTAACCTAAGTAATCCTCGAGTAACCAAGGTAGATTTGAGCAGCTAGAAGGATGGTGCACAAGTCTAGGAGAACGTCTGAAGCTGATGGAAGGCTTGTCTCCTTGTTGACTTTTCATGTTGGTCGGTGAGGCGGAAGGCCATGCCCAGGTTCAAAGTGGGTCAGACCTTGTCTACTGGTGGGCTTGGTGGCTCAAGAGCAAGAGCCTCCGGATTGACGTACCTCGTTTGATGTCGACGAACATCACTTATATTTTAGCTGCAAGCGATTCAAGTATTTCGCATTGAGATTTGGCTAACCTCGACGATCAAAATAAGTCCAAATACACCTGTGCTGGAGCTGCAGCGGCGTGCAGAAGGTAGATGTGTGAAGAGGGATGGACTTGAGTGAGGTCCAACCCGATCCAGTTTAACGTCGTGCTCTTGGCGGCAGGACCTACCCGCGCACCGCGATACCTTATACTTTCCCTTTTCCCCATTGAATTGCTAGCAATCACTCTGCCGCTCTCGCCCCTCAATCGTCTCAACCTCCGCATCAACAATCGTCGCGAATTCGAGCACATACCGAAGCAACGCGCTCTCGGAACCGAACGACGCGTCTCGGAACGCATTTCGGACCTACGAGGCTTGCGATAACTTTTACGACATCATAGTCTAGGACGCGCGACAGCCAAATCTGCTTTGGACAGACTCGGAGGGCTTGCGCAATCAATTATACAGGCCCAACTGACGCTGTCAAGTCTACGCGACGCGTCTCCGGCAACGCGATCGTTCCGAGGGTCGCATCGCGATTGCTATAGTGGACCGCGTGAGGATTCACATGAGCTTGTGAATCAGCAACATGGTATGACCAGATATATGAGCTTCAGTAAGAGCAAATACTCATTGACACAGGTGCTCTTCAAACGCAAGCCAGTGAAGTTCGACCCTCCGCCGAAGAATGTCACCGACCACGATGAGGTATGAGCGAACCACACGCTGTTCCCAGGAAACAAACTAAAGCTATGGGTAGGTTTGGGTTATCCAAAAGACAGGGGAGGTCTACAGTGATTATGAGAAATATCTAAGGCGGTAAGGTGAACCTTTGAAATGACGTCAAGGAGCTGTGGGTGACTGACATTTCAACAGGTTGGACTTCTACGCTCAGGTATGCACAAAGAAGATACTTTACATTGTACGTAATCTCAGCACTGACGTCCTATACAGAAACTCTTCACATGCGAGTCCACCGGGCATTCAGGCTACACCTTCTTTGAAGCCATGGAGAGCCAGGTGAGCTCTGAGCCAGTCTGGGAGGGCATCAAGGTAACGGAAATGCAGACGGAGGCGTCGAGGGAGATCGACAGCATCTTTCCTGATGCTTTGAGGTCTCGCATCCTCCACTCTGTCCAGTTTAGGACCACTTCGCGCATGGACGACTTGGGTAAGCGTTCTCTTAAAAATGTCTGGGCATTCAGCTAACTATGAAATTCTAGTGAACCAGATATTTGACGTGAGTCCTATAGTCTACGAAGACCCCTTAGTCAGTGTCAGGGCTGACATATTGTAGGAATTCAAGGAACAGTACATGGTCGGCGACAGGGTTTGCATCGAGGTTGAAGGTCCCGTCAACCGCCGCTACGGTGTTATCACAGAAATCACCGAAAACAGTCAGCACGCCTTCACACGATCACCAGACGATCAATACCGAGCCTACACCTATGTCATAACCATGGACGACAACAACGAACCCATCACAAAGTACAAGGCCGCCGATCTGCAGAGGGACAGGAAGTACTTTTCCAAGCTGATCCTGAAGCAATTCCTTCGGAGCACGGTTTCGAGAGAGTCATGGATTGGCGCTCCCTGGATGGCAAGGGAACATTTGGCAAAACTTTACAAGATCCCTACCAAGGTCCCGGACAACAAGACTCGAGATGCGGTAATGGCACAGAAAAAATTGACAAATGGCTCCCAGCAGAATGGTACGAGATCACCAATTCAGCAAACCTATCCACACCAATTGCCCAATGGAAATGCGCCACACACAAACGGACATGGAGCGCAGCAGCAACTTGCGCAACACGGGCGAGGGCCGCAAGCGTTTGTCAACTTCGCAACAAATCCTCCTCACATTCAGCACCTGGCTCATCTCATGCACCCACACCAGGGACTACCGCAGCACATGCATGCTGGGCCACCACCGCATTTTGCGCACCCAGGGGCCGTCTCTCATCTCCCGCATGGTATTGCTCTCAACTTACATAACGCTCTTCCGCCCGATCTGGCGAATCTTGTACACCCTCCACAGGGCGCGTTGCCTGTCAACCTTCCATTTCAGAATGGGTTCATGCAGTACCAACAGTTCGCCCCTCGTAATCCCCCCCAGCAACAAGAGCAACCGCAACCGCAACAGCAACAGCAACAGCAGCGGATAACGCTACCTTGGGCAGTGCCTACTGCAAAACCATTCGAGCCGATCAAGTATCCAATTGAGGACTTGGAGATTTCCCAACCGCGGCTCAGTACTGTACGACCTCCTCTGAAGTTCTTTTCTGATGACGTCCCTGAGGGCGTGGAAGATCCTGCGGAGGAGAGCAAGACCGGCATTTTGATGAAGAGTCTTGGAGCGTTGCTATGTGCCTGGGAAACGCTCAACGTGCATGATACAATCTACATGCTGGATTCTTTTACTTTTGATGACTTCGCAGATGCCATGCGGTACTCATCAGAGGACCAAGACTGCGAGTTGTTTGTGGAGATCCATTGTTCCGTGTTGAAGCAGATCATCAACGAGAACGGAAAACTTCAAGCTGCTCTGCCAAACGTGGATGAGGCAGACGATTCAGAGGAAGAGGATTCTAGCGAAGAGTTGACTCCGACGCCAGAGCCGGAGCCTCCCAAGCGCACTACCCGCAGTAGCCTGAGAAAGTCGGACGTGCAACAAATAGTCGAGAAGCCTCGAACACCGACTCCCGAGCCACCGAGAGAAGTCCATAAGGCCGCTGAGTTTGTTGCCGACTTTGACTGGATCGAACAGCTGAAGATCCGGAACTTTCAAAATGGAGGTTGGCAGGCCATCATGGTGGCACTTCTGTATCGTCTCTCTTTTGACCCACTTCAGAAGGCGACATGCGACAACATCCTCGCTGCTCTGGTGCCGGGCGACCAAGATCCAACCACCGAAAGCATCGCGGAGAACTACCGCGATATGGATGTCAACCTGCGTATTGCCGCACTTGATCAAGCCCTGCGCTTGACCGTAACAACTGAGGCCTTCCGCGATCAGCTTAACGCAGCTTCTCTTGAGATGACTCGACTTCGCAAAGAGAAGATCGAGTTCCAGAGGAAACGCAAAGAATTGTAAGTTTATATTTTCCAGAGTTTGCCGACGCTACTAACCCTGAACACAGGGCAGATGAGTTGTTCAAGTTGGATCTGGAACGCAAGATCAAGTTGCCCGACAACACACCTGCCTCGCCCTCGGATGTTAAGGAGAACGAAGATGTCTCCATGCTTAGTGTATCGGAATCTGTTACCGAAATTGCTGACGGAGAAATCAACGAGTCTGAAGATGCATCTACTGCGAAGGGTAGGACCCGTACCAAGAACAAGCGCAAGGCTGCTGCCGAAGAAGCTCGCAAAGAGAAGGCAAAGAAGGCAAAGATCGACGCCGAGAAGGCCAAGAAGACGAAAGAGTGGGAGAAGCTGCTGAGGGCAGTTGATGATAAGAAGGAGGAACTGAAGGAGTGCGAGGCAAACATCAACGAGCTGGACGATGACCTCCGCGAGACCTTGGTCCACCGTAGTAAGGTGCTGGGTAAGGATCGATTCCTCAACAAGTATTACTGGTTCGAACACAACGGGATGCCGTTCGGCGGTGTGCCCAACAGCTCTACAGCCGAATATGGGTATGCCAATGGACGCATCTGGGTACAAGGACCGGATGCCGAGGAACTCCAGCCTTGTCTTGAGGAGCCAGCTCTATCGCAGGACATGGAACGATTCAAGTTTACCATCCCACAGCGCAAGGAGAAAGAAGAAGGGTCTACACATCTCAGCACCTCCACAGAATGGGCCTACTATGACGATCCTGAGGACATTGACAAGCTGATAGCGTGGTTGGACGAACGAGGCCACCGAGAAAAGCAGCTTCGCAAGGAGCTGCAGATGTTCCGGGACCGTATCGCGGAGTACATGGAGAAGATGAAGAGACACCTTACAAAAGTAGACAGGACAGAAGATGAGGATGAGGACGAAGATAGCAAGCCTCGAATCTCTACGCGCGGTAAAGCCAACGCAGAGAAAGAGGGAGCCAAGGAACGATGCCTGCTCTGGTCGAACAGCATCATGCTCGAGGAGTATGGCTACATCCACTCGACCGAGTACGAGCCTCCGAAGAAGGGCAAGGCTAGGGTTGTCAAGACGGCCAAGGGCAAAGGCAGACGGTAGTCTCATAGGCGCTAAGGGTGTGTCACCGCGCTCTGACGGTCGGCAAGGAGGCGACCGTGGGACGATTTACGAGATGTGCATTGGTGTTTTCGGCGTTGCTTGCGATACCACGGGCATGTACACTGGGCATTTTCTGGAGTTTGCACATGGCAGGCGCTGCAGTATATAGAGTTGTGATGAGGGTTGTCCCATGCAGGACGACAGCACACGGTCTGTTTCGTATGTATAGCAGGCTATGGTCTGATCTGAGAAGCCGCAGACACTGTTGGTACAGACATTCTGTAGTATTGGTTACTGTACAATGAGACTTTGGAACGATCAAGTGGCGTGTCCGCCCAATCATGTGCGCATTGCGTGAGCCGTACCCAGTAAACGAGGCTGCCGATGACTGCCAAGACGTTCCGTGAACGTCCCAAACGGCAGCCTGCGCGGATTGCAACAGCTCAACCCCATCAGCAGACATATTTTGGCATCCCGCAGGATCGCCTTAAAGCGAAAAGAACAGCACGGCACTGCGGTGAGCATTACCCACGCGCTTCGGAGGCTGCGGTCGCCCTCTGCGGTTTGCTTGCAGCGTTGCTGCGCACTGCGAGGTGCGAACTACGGGCGCGCACCGAGCTCCGCAAGTCTCCCCCACACGACGCACCGACTGACGACAACAAGCAGGCTCCATGGATATCCGATCTGGCCTGTTGGGCGGCGGCGCCGTGAAGGACATTGTCAAGGTCGAGAACAAGAAATTCACACTCAAGGTCAAGAAGGCTGCGCCCAGGCCAACAGAAGCAGGAAACTGGAAGGAGAGCGATGCAAAGAGTACGTCGCTCCCCCTGTCACGGCAGCACGAGCGAAGAATTGCTGACTCGCAGGAGACGTCGACAGCAAGCCAGCTCCCACGGGGTCACCCGTCGTGAACCCTCTCGACGAGAAGACGCTCGCGGGCTTTCAGACCGGCCGCCCCCTGGACGACAAGGTCGACACCATACAATGCAAGCACTGCCGCCGGCCGATACTCCGCGCGGCTTCCGCAACACACATCCGCGACTGTCTGAACAAGAAGGCAGACAAGCAGCGCAAGAAGAAGGAGGCAAAGGAGGCAAAAGACGCGGCACTCAGGAAAGAGAAGGGCGAGGACGACGACGATATCCGGGCGCGCAAGTCTGCCATCAAGGGCCTCGAACCAGGCGCCAAGAAGGGCAAGAAGCGCAAGATTGACGGCGACGCTGAGCGGCCTGGCGCAAAGAAGAAGAAGAAGGACGAACCCAAGGCCAAGGGCGCCAAACCAAAGGGCCCAGTCGACGTGGAGCGCCAGTGCGGTGTGCCCCTTCCCAATGGAGGATTCTGCGCGCGCAGCTTGACGTGCAAATCCCATAGCATGGGTCTGAAGCGCGCAGTGCCCGGCCGCAGTCTGCCCTACGACATGCTCCTCGCGCAGTACCAGAAGAAGAACCAAGCCAAACAGCAGCGTAAGAAGCCGTCCCCCAAAAACAATCCATCACCCTGCACATCTAACCCCCTCCACAGGCGCAGCAATCGACGCCAACGCCCCTCTCCCCGAAGACCTCGAACCCTCCGGCGCCGTCGATTCAGACGAGGAGAAGGACGCCATCATGGCCGCCCTCGCCCGCCACAAGCCCCGCCCCATCGCCACATACACCCACGTCTCCCAGCGCTCCAAATACCAGTACATCCGCATGAAAGACATGATCCGCTCCGCCCTCGGCACACCGCCCGTCGCCTCGCCCTTTGGCAACCCCCCCACCGCCACCGACGCCAGCGCCATGGGCCTGAGACTCGGCATCATGGGCGCGCCCCCGCCCAGTGCCACTAGCGACGGATTTCCCGGTAGTGCGGGCATGGGCGGGTTTCCCATGAGCGCGGGGCTTGACGGCGGCATGGGCAGGCGGCCCAGTGCGCTGATGGCGAATCCTGGCGGGCCTGGCCCGAGACAGATTCTGCCTGGCCAGCTGCCTGGGCCGGGGCAGAGGAAGAGCAGCTTGAGTGTTGGGGGTTCGTAGCGTAGTGCTGCGACATGACTTGATGCAGTCTATTATAGTTTTGAGGGCGGGTTTCTTTGGAGGTGAGGAGGAGGAGGAGGAGGAGGAGGAGGAGGAGGAGGAGGAGGATGAGGAGGCAGTGCGACGAGAAGGCGTTTGTTCAGTTCGTTGGTCTTGGGATACATGTATGGGCACGGGACATGGTTATGGGTGGGTGTTTCGGAGTTCATCAAGATACCCGGTATTCTTTCTTTCTTTCTTTCTTTCTTTTTTCAGGCAGGGAAACAAGAGTCAAAGCAATCAATCAATCACGTAGCAGGACCACAGGAAAGTTCCTACACCATGCATTCGCTTTCGTTGGTTGGAGTCATTTCTTGTGCACATCGCTCTGGGGTATCATGTCATTCGTCCACCAGCTCACTGCCCAGTCATCCCCCAATACCCCGTCCTCTCCACCTTGGGCACCGTCATCTTATAGTGCAAGTCGTCCTCGTCCTCGCCACTCCCCAACGCATCGTCGCTGCCCGCGCCGACATCAAACTCCTCGTCATCACTGCCCCTCCTGTGTCCGCGCTTATAGGGATCGCGGCCAAACTCGTCGTCCTCGCTCAGCTCGTCTTCCGGGTAGTCGTTTGCGTAGTACTCCTCTGCGTTGGAGTCGTCGTCGTCCGTGTCGAAGCCGCGCTCAGAGTCGGAGCCCCCGCCTGTCGCCCACCAGTCTTGGTCTTCGTCCAGCAGCACCAGGTAGCCCACGCTACCCGTGGCGGTGGGCAGGTTGCCCGCGCTGTCTGGCAGCAGCGTCTCGCGGATGTACGTGTCGATTACGTAGTCGTCTGTGTCGAGGTCCATGGCGTCTGCGTCTGCGTCGGTGGGGTCGCCGTCGCGGGCAGCGAGGTAGGCGGCCTTTTCGGGCTCGCGCTCGGCGAAGCGGCGGGCGGGGGGTTTGGGTTTGTATTTCGAGGGCGAGGCGTGTGGGGCGTGGGTTTCTTCGTGCTCGAGGCGGTGGGAGAGCGCTTCCAGCTCGCGGACGTCGTGCTCAGAGGGCTGGGAGCGGTGCGTGGGGTGGGTGGTGGTGGTGGTGGTGGTGCTGGGTGGGAGCGCAGCGGAGGCGGCGCGGGTGCCTGGTCGTTTTCGGGGCCGTGTGGGTTCCTGAGGCGGAGGCTGTGGTGTTTGTGTGGCGCGTTCATTGTAGGGTGTGGATGGCTCTGTTGCAGCGCGGCGCTCGATGAAGACGTGCTTTGACTTTGCGCGAGACACGGGGTCGAGGTGGAAACGGCGTTCCGCTGATGGTGTCGATGCTCCAGAGTCTGAGGGTTTGTCGCCGGGTTTGGTGAGGCGTCTGAAGAAGATGTCCTCGCTGCGCTGTCGTTTGACGCTGTTGTCGAAGATGAGCGAGTCGACAGGCGCTTCGGTGCGTTTGCGTTTCACGGAGAGCGTCGGGGGAGCTCGCTGCGACATGATTGCGGTGAGGCACGTCAAAACACTCGAATGGCGTCAATGCTGTGGTGAAAGTATGCTGTGTTTGGTAAAAGCTGAGGGGCATGTCCGCGGGGAATCTAGATCGCCCGTGATGCAATCGCCAGCTAGCGTGCCAAGACAGGCAGGTACGCGCCATGGGCGAGGGAGATCAGATGGCTCACACTGCCAGTCACCTGCACTTGACGTTATGGCTTTTGTTGTCGCATGAAACATGTCTGTCTGTACAGAGGTACTCTTGCACAAACAACCGCACAGTCCCTGAAGACGTCCATTCCTTATCACCATCACCGCTGCCTAACTCCGCCTCACTCCGAGATACACCACCAACACCAACACCAACATGTCGATGAAACGGATACGCCGCATTTTCGAGCGCGAGACAGAGCGCGAGGCCTCGTATGAGCCTCTCGAAGGAGGCTCAGAGAGTCCAGAGGGCGAGCGCATCGAAGGTTCCGAGAATGCCTTCTCATGGACTGTCTATGGCGTCTTCCTGCTCCTGGGTGTTGCTATGCTATGGGCCTGGTACGACTGCTGCTTCAAACATAAACTCTTTACTAACATCGTTAAAGGAACATGTTCTTGGCTGCAAACCCATACTTCCAGCGCCGATTTGAGCACCACGATAACCTTCTCCGCAACTTCCAGTCAGCCATCATGTCCGTCTCGACTGTAGGCAACCTCGGCTCCATGATCGTCTTGACTAAGCTCCAGGCGCGAGCGAACTACCCACACCGCATAGCCACCTCTCTAGTCATCAACATCGTAGTCTTCACACTGCTAGCACTGTCGACCAGGTTGTTCCTCGGTATCTCAGCTGGAGTGTACTTTGCCTTCTTGATGACTATGGTGTTGAGTGCAAGTCTGGCTGCAGGATTATGCCAGAATGGCGTCTTTGCCTACGTTGCTGGCTTTGGTCGGGAAGAGTACACGCAGGGCATCATGACAGGCCAGGGCATTGCTGGAGTGCTGCCTTGCATCGCTCAGATTGTCTCTGTACTGTCCGTCGGAGCGAAGAAAGAGCATGTTGATGGCGCGCCGCAGCAGTCCAGCACCTCCGCTTTCGCCTACTTCCTCACAGCCACCATCATCTCTGCTGTCGCGCTGTCGGCCTTTCTCTACTTGCAACGCATGCACAGCTCTCGAGTTCAGCTTGATGAACTCGACGCTCCAGCACCCACCGAGCGCAAGAGCATACCGTTGATCCACCTGTTCAAAAAGCTCACGTGGCTGGCCAGTGCCGTGTTTTTGACCTTTGTAGTCACCATGTTCTTCCCAGTCTTCACACAGACCATCCTCAGCGTGCGCGAGCCAGACTCGTCGAGTCGCCTGTTCCAGCCTGCAACATTCATTCCTCTTGGCTTCCTCTTCTGGAACGTTGGCGACCTGCTCGGACGAATGGGCCCCGCCATACCAGCGATACGCCTGACAGCGTACCCTAAGATTCTCTTCCTCTTCTCCATCGCACGTGCCGCATTTATACCCTTGTACCTGCTCTGCAATATAGGCGGCAAGGGAGCAACGGTCAGCTCCGACTTTTTCTACCTCTTCGTGGTGCAGTTGTTGTTCGGAGTCACAAACGGCTATCTGGGCAGCAGCTGCATGATGGGCTTTGTGGAGTGGGTTGATCCTGACGAGGCCGAGGCTGCTGGTGGCTTCATGTCCCTTTGTCTTGTGGGCGGCTTGACGGTCGGAAGCTTCATGAGCTTCTTCGCCGCGCAAGCTCTTTGAAGATCTTCGTAACACAAACTATTGCATTGATGAAATCTTGAACCTGGCATTTGCATCATCTGGAATGTCCTTCCTCAGTGACACCTACCTTGACAATTCGCCACCAGTAACCACGCGAGTTACGACTATTACTCCTTCCTCACGTTGGCTCTCAAACTACTCCCTCCGTGTCAGTATAGCCATTCTTCTGCCACGAGATGCCTCCGCTACTATTATGCAGGCACTTCTCCGAAGGCACGCCAGGAAGCTATCTAGTGCAACCGCAACCGAGCTTTGTATGTTGGAAGATGGCTTTGCACTTGTGCACGACGTCCTCGTTACTGCCGATGGAAAGCTTCAGAGTTCTGCTTGGTAGCGACTCCAAAGATCCTGTTGATTCTTTCTACTAGAATGATGGGGCGCATGTACACGAACAAGTATGCTTCGACCATGACGAAGTAATAGCTTGGGGAGAATCGATCATGCAACGACATTCTTGTATAGAGCGTCCAAGATGAGCCACCTTATGTCGTGCGTGGTTTGACATGAGCTCGATCCATCACTCTGGAAGCAAGCCGCGACTCTTTTCCCGAGACAAACACAACATCACGTGAACTCTGATTTAGAGAGGAATTGCACCCCTGCACGTTGCTCACTCGGTAAAACGGGTTTCAGGCATCGATAAACCTCATCACGGCACGGCACGGCATTTTTGGGTTGCCTGCTTGGGGCTCCGCGGTGCAAGGCTGTCCGCGACGATCAACGTTTTACATCATTGACAATTCCACTCATAAATAAGGTCTACACATGTTCCATGCAGGGCGCCGTACATCAAACATATCAGGGAGTGTGAGATGCTGGAGACTCACTATTGCAATTATACTACTTCCACATCGGAGGAGAGCCCATTTTAAGACACTGCGTGAGAGCCGCGGGAGCTTCCAGAGATAACTTCGATCAAGGCCCTGGACATGCTCCAATCATGATTCATCCGTATGCAAGTACCCCGCTGTACGTTCGTATAAATATGATTGGCCTTACTGCTTGCCTTATTTTGGATACTCGCAACCTGAACTTCTCACATCAAGGTCATTGAATTCGAACGACAATGGCGACCATAGAAAGATTACTCAACAATATTTTCGATCACAATTGGCAAGACATTGTCATCGCATCTCTCGCCTTATTTTGCTCGTACCTGGTTGGGAATGCCATCTACCAGCTCTACTTTAGCCCGTTGTCAAAGTTCCCTGGCCCGAAGATAGCAGCAGTAACGCTATGGTACGAGATCTACTACGATGTGTTCAAATGGGGTCGGTACTGGGTGGAGGTGCAGCGGATGCACGAGAAATACGGTACATCACTGTAGCTGGCGGGAAGCATAAGCCCCTGTATTACGGAGTATTGACATTGTCCAGGCCCCATAGTCCGTATCAGTCCATACGAGTTGCATGTCTCTGATCCTTCCTTCATCGACACGCTCTACCTCCGCACGGCACCACGTGACAAACACCATTTCATGACTGGCCAGTTCGGTAACGATCTCACAACATTCAGTACGGACGATCACTACCACCATCGCATTCGTCGCGGAGCCCTCAACCCTTTCTTCTCGAAGCAGCGTGTGGTAGGACTGCAAGACATGATCTGGACCCACGTCGAAAAGCTGTGTCAGAGGTTCGAAGAATACAAAGCTGCTCAAAAGCCGCTGCCTGTATCGGACGCTTTTGGTTGTTTGACCGCCGATATTATCATCCAATATTCCATGGGCCTCCAACAGAAGGCCCTCGATGACCCTGACTTCGCACCATTGTTTACACAGGCAGTCAAGAAATTTGCGTCCATGGGTGTGTATGCTAAACACATGCCCTGGATACACACCATCACGCACGCCCTTCCACAAGACTGGATTGCTAAAGCGAGTCCCGAATACGGAGCCATGCTTGCATTCCGGCATATGAACAAGGACCGCGTGCAAGAAATATTCGACCGGAAAGGAAAGCCTCAAAGTGCGACTGAAAATTGGGATACCAAAGAACCAGACCAACGCACAGTCTTCGACGACCTGCTCGACAGCGACCTACCCCCAGCCGAAAAAGATCTTGAGCGCCTGAGTCAAGAAAGCCAACTTATCGTCGGCGCCGCCCTGGATACAACCGCCAACGCCCTCAACGCCACACTCTTCCACCTCCTCAACACCCCCTCCGCAGCCTCAAAACTGAAAGCCGAACTCGCAACCGCAATCCCAAACCCAACCTCCCACATCCCTCTCATCACCCTCGAGAAACTCCCCTACCTCACCGGCGTCATAAACGAAGGTCTACGCCTCAGCTACGGCCTCTCCTGCCGCAATGCGCGCATCGCCCACTCGCCTCTACTCTACAAAGACCACGTCATCCCCGCATACACCCCCGTCGGCATGTCCGTGCCATTCACCCACCACGACGAATCCGTGTTTCCCGACAGCTACGCCTTCGTGCCCGAGCGCTGGCTCGACAGCAACGGCGCGCTGGGCGGGAAGACGCCGGACGGACGTCCGCTGGAGAGGTTCCTCATGACGTTCGGGAAGGGGGGGAGACAGTGTGTCGGGATCAATCTGGCGCGGGCGGAGATGTACATTGCGGTTGCGGCGTTGGTGAGAAGATTCGAGATGGACTTGTTTGAGTCGTCGAGGAGGGATGTCGACTTGGTGCACGATTTGTTTTTGCCGCAGGTGGATCGGAGGAGTAGGGGCGTGAGGGTTTTGGTCAGGTGAGGGGCCGAACAGGGTTGTGGAGATGGGCTGGTTGGCGACTGATACTTCGATCCATGCGCAGTCGGGGTTGATAGTGTAGATTAGCAGAAGCAGTGAGGGAACAAGATTTTGGTCATTTTAGTGCCATTCAAGGTTGGCCATGTGATAAAATTTTCGTGATTCGATTAGAACAAACCATCCTGGGACTTACGCGAATGACTGCGCTGTGATCACTTAGACTATTTGAAAAGCAGCAACGAAACCCCTTACTGACACGAGCTCGACTTACAAGCGCCAATTGCTCTCCCATCGCCTTATTATAAACCGGCCCCAGACACAGTAATACCTCAACTCTGTACGAGCGAGATAAGCCAAAAGGAAACAAGATCAAAACAACCGGAAGACCCCGTGCGAGTTGGTGGCGCGTCCAAGAGCGAGCTTGCTGCGCTATATGGACCGAATATAGGAGCCATGGTATCGAACTCGAAGTATATCAGCATTCCCCCTTTGGACTTTAATCAGAACAGTGAGACAGCGGACCGGGCCAAGATTGGTGATGTCGTTTGGCAGGCGCAAGGATGAATGGTTTTCTGATTGAGTACAGGCTACGCTATAAGAACTTGTTAGGTCTTAGGTACAATATCTCACGTGGTGTAAGTTCTGGTCTTGGGTCTTGGATGTTTAGGTCTCGAGCCGATGATTGATCGTGTGTACTACTGGAGAACATAGACTGCATGGGAAAGAAGGAAAAACTTTTTTACGTATCCATCACTGCAGTAAATAAAACACAATGAAATCATGATATAGCGTGCAACGCGCAGAGAGCAGATACCAGCCTTGAGAGTATGTATAGCATGCTACCCAGGACTTGCACAGCGCAGTTTCAGAACAAGTGAATGGAGTCATGTTGCCGATCGTTGCATCCAGTCCTGCACTTCCAACGAGGAAGGCTAATCTGGTCGAGGTCTATCGACGGCTTTGTCCACAATGGCAATCCAAAATAGCTTTGGCACAACGTTAAGCTTGAATACTTCTATCGCTATGAAATGACTTGATCCGTTGCATATAGATCTCTGGTACCAACAAAGTAACGGTGTGAAGTGCTACGACGATACGAGGATCCTTGGACCATAGCACCCCGCTGGTATCTGTGTACCGAGCTTCCCGTATCACCTCTAGTATCTCAATTAGATTCGCGCCTAACCTGACAGCTGTGATACTCGATCCCATCCCGATTAGTACGTGATCACTCGAGTCCACTGCTCGCATACAGATTTCGGACCAGATTTGGGCCTGACACAGCTAAGCATGAGAGAACATGCCAGACTGTCTGGAAAGGAGGAATGAGATCTAATGCAACATCGCGTAGATTTGATCTACACTTGGGCAGCGGTTTCGTCCCCAAGATTGGGATATAATCGTCACCCCTCATTGTAGCTTTTAGCGATAGAGAGCTATAGCACCTGAAGCCTTAGTTTAAGAAAGGTCCTAAGAAAGCTATGCCGCCGAATTGCGCTTTGGCAGAACTCTGCAGCTTTGAGAGGGTCAAGGTTATATTGTACACCAGACCCGGATCGGTACAGAGGAGCGGATCAGGAGTGCTCCTGAGGTGATTTAATTTGCGTCGATGGTCGTGACCTAGACATTGCAGCTGAGAACAACATAGAGATTACGCGTTTTCTGCACTTATACTTTCGTCCGCAACTACGTGGTACTCAGCCACGATCTATTCCTAGTGTCGGCTGTCAAAGGTCGGTTGCCGAGCCCGCTCGAACCAACTTGTAAGTGGCCTTTCAAAGACCCGACGATTTTTCGAATACTTGGTCTCGATCTCGCCATGCAGTGGTTATCCTTATTTGCTTGGAAGTAGTTGATGCCCACTAGACTACTGGACTTTCTTTTGAGTTGATTGACGACACGTGCAGGGGCGCTACCCGATACGTCGAACAATTTACCCAGTGTCAGACCGGGTGTCTACGGCGATAACGAAGAAGTCAAGACGGTAGAAACGGAGTCTTGCTCTCAAGAGTTTAGTGCGTTTGTTTCACACTCGCACTGATGGTAGGCTAAGCTTAAGCTGGTGCGGCCCGGACCGGAGGTAGACAGATAATAACGCCTCGGTCTTACTATATGCCTCGTGCCGCGTCTCGGTGTAAGTAAATTAATTCTTCCACTACAGATATAGGTCAGATTTTGTCGCTCTTGGCTCAATAATTGGCAAATCTAGAAATTCACCAAAAGGGTGTAGGAGGACTAGGCAAACAGAAAGAACAAAAAAGACTCTTGTTCTTGGCCAGTACAACATCGAGTGATGGCAAGTGAAACCCCGATGGCATGTTTCGAACACGCTGCAATGGTATGGTTGGCAGTGCATGGCAGACATGGTTTTGTTGCACTGTTTAGCAACGGTTATTCTGCAAGAGCTTCGTAGACTATATAAGACAATGAAGCGACGTCACAAGGAACGCACGACAAGCAGTATTCTCCATTACTTACAGCCTTCTCTGTGCTGCATTATTACAGCATTCAAACGGTGTACTTGATCAAAACTTGTACGATCCCACATCTTTAGCATATTATGGCTGTCTTTAAGTTTTTGTTGCCTTGTCTGCCCTTGCTATACAGCGGCATGATACACGCGCTTCCAACAGTATCGACGTCTGCACCAGCCATACAATCACGTCAGATTGGATCAGGAACACTCCTTGGTCCTATCACGCTTCCATCGATCCAAGTTTCCAATATCAGTATATCGTTGTTCAATTTCGGCGACGAAGTCTTCGACATCTCGTCAATCAGCATTTTCGGCGACATCAATGACAGTGGACAATGCAACCAAGCGGCGGACGCGCCAGCCCAGCCTGAAACCCGCCCGGGAGGCACTGTCGTGCTGGGCCCAGCAAATTTGCCTGGGTCGATCAGCTTCACAAATGTGCAAATTTCGTTATTCAACTTTCAAGATGAAATTTTCGATATCAGCTCCATCTCGGTGTTTGGGAACATCAACGACGGTAGTTGCCCGGCGGTGTCGTAGTCCACCTCGAAATGAGATCACAATGGTCGGTGGGAATCAAGAAACGACTGGAGAGGAGATGGTGTTATCAAGGGACAAACTAGAATCGAAAACAGCTCGCCATATGATTGAGAGAAAGGTTGCGTCAATCGCGGCTATCGCGTCTATCGTTCATGTATCCTCACCAATATATTGATCTGCACATGACCCAGACCCCAGATAATAACTCACATGCATAGGGCACGTGCTGAAGTTCAATGAATTTGTTGATGACACAAGGGAAAGTGGCGTTCAGTCATGCGGCTAGCTTTCCTATTCGTCCGCTGTTCCGTTGTACGTCCTCCTTAAGAACGGGCCTTCACGAGCGTGATGCACATGTTCAACATGGCTCTCTAATACCTCGACAAAAGTCCTGACTCTAAACCCTGATAGTGCGCACCAAAAGCCCCTTGTGAAGCAGAAGAGACCTCATCGACGACGTCAGATTTCAAATTCACGACATGCACTGATTGTGCCCAGGTTTCTGATTTGTTGGACTCGTGACACAACATCTGTCATTTTTACCGGATAGGCGGGATATGCAGTGTCGAAATCGCCAGTTCACATTCCAGGTATTCGGGATACCCTCAGCTACATTCCTTAGATAGCATTGCCTTTCACTTAGTCATTCGCGTTATGGTGATGATCGGGAACCAGTGGCTTCAGTTCGCCCCGCATTCAATATATGCATCTTGGATTTGAACCACAGATTCTTGGTAACATGAAAGAATTGATGGATTTGACAGAGACTACTTTTCGAGGGTGACAAACTCATGACCGAACTTCAAGATGCTTTTTCGCGAGCACCTCAACCAGGATAGCTAGACAGCCTCCGACAGCGTCTCCTCCAAAGTTTCCCAGTCCCCCATAGCTCATGGCGAAACTACGGACCTCCTCCGGCTGGTTCTGCTTTCGGAAGTCGTCCGCGATCTTGTAATTGGTGTTTGTTATGCCTCCACCGGCGCATATGCCGACAAGGAACATGAAGACTACCCAAATGGCATAGTACTTCAGAAATGGACAAAACAGTTGAACTATACCGATCGCCAGGATTGCTATTTGAGCTGCCGACCATCCCCAGATGAACGGCACTTTGAACTTCATTGACAGAAGCGAGCCTAAGAATTGTCCCATGCCGTAAGAAAGATCTGTGCAAAATCAAGTTGTTAGAGGTTGGCCTCAAAGAGTAGAAGACAGTTCATGCTTCAAGTACTTACAATAGATCTCGAACTGAAGATCTCCCGTTGGAGAATCTTTGAATAATTTCAAGTTTTGGAAAGTAGGCGATAGACCAAGAAGAGAGACGAGGGCACTGGACGTGCAAAGAAGTAACGGTATGACGTATCTCGGAAGTATAACCCGGACGAAGAGACCCGTACGAGAGATACCGGAGTTGAAACCGGGCTTCGTCTCCTCAGCAACCGGAAGACTGTCAAGAGATCGATTTCCAAGACAAATTGAGTCGGTGGACCCACATTCCAATGAACTCCCTTTGGTGAGAGCGAGCTTGCGCACACGCTCCGCCTCCCGACGTCCCCCCTGATCGAGAAGGAGCCACCATACGGCGCAAATCAAGGCTGGAAAGCAAAGACCTACAGCGAACACTTTCCTCCAGGACTGTCCCAATGCTCCCATTAGAGCGATGTATAGCGCTGGTCCAAGAACGACTGAGAATCCGCAGCCGCTGCTGAACGATACGATTGTGTATTGCGGAAACGATGCCGCAACCGCAAGGTATGTGTTGATTCCGAAAGCGTAAGTAGCGCCCCCTAGCATTGTTCCAATAACTGGTCCAGCTTTGGTTGATCCAATCGTACAGATTCCGAAGGACGCAAGACCAGTTGTTGTAAGAATAATGGTCCGAAAAGACAGTGGGATGTGGTGGGCAAACATCGGCGTTATGAATGTGGTTAAAGCCGCGGTTACAAACGCACATAGTCCATAAGCCCCAGTCACTCCGTCGAATAAGGCTTTCGCGGCTGCAGTGATCGTCGTGCATGGTAAGCCAACCTGGAAGCCGCAGCAAGCTAGTCAGAAGTTTTCGTTTATAGCGTGTTGCACTTAATACTGACCAGCGTTCCCAAAAGAAAGAAAGCAATTGAATGCTGAGAAACGTAATTTCGAAAGTCGTTTGTACTTTCAAGCTTCTCGTACTTCCCCGAAGGCCGTATTTCGCTGCTTGATGAGGCAGTCTCATCTTTCGAGTTATGCATGATGCTTTTGTCGGTTTTTTTAGTGAGATCTGGCGCCTAATAATACTTGAGATTGGAAGCAAAGCCGAACAACTAATCTTTATAGCGGCTGGGGTACGTACACCAGCCGAAACTTCCGCGGATGTCAGTAAGGGGATTGGTGTCATTCCGCACAAGTATCACCTGAACCACACTTCGTAGCTTGGTGGAGGAGGAAAATTTGATCTTGAGACGTCAGAATCGCCGGCTATCCTGCTACTCGGACATCGCAAGGGAGTACACGACAAATTAAAGCCGAGACGTACTACCGATGACCTGCTGTCACCGATGACCTGCCCACAGGGAATGTCAAGTAGGACCGGGAGACCCTTTTGTCAAACATATGTGATCATTCTCACGATAGGACAAAACTAGACTGGAGCTGATGACACTTGAAGGAGCTGAGACTCCCGGCTCATCTATTATGGCCAAGGAGCTGATAGTACCGAAAAGCATCTGACAGAGAAGGGAGACTACGATCGGACCTTTGGATGATGGATGATCCCTCCAAAGAGCGGCTGGAATGCTATTGCACCGTAGTTATGGTTGTTGGGTTTGAGATCTCGATCCGCAATAGCTCTCAGAGATGTATAAACAGGTCAGCGTTGTCATAGCAATCCGAAAATGACAAAAGTTCAGCACGACGAAAACTTGTCCCTCCTCCTGTGTTTTAGATCCTCAGAACATCAGCCTTGACGTCAGATATTATATGGATCGACCTGTTTAGCGCAGTCCCTGAAGTTCCAAAGATTGGGTAGGGTGTGTATAGCACCTCATTTTTTTTAAGCCTTGTCGGTCTTTCGAAGCAGCGGCCCAAAATACGTTTAGACCTCACTACAATACATTCAGTAATGTATGGACCGCTTATTAAACTGTGTTTACAGGCAACGCTGTGTATAGAGCGTATCTAGGTAGGTTACCATTGTTATATATTACTAATATAATGATAATCACACCTGAGGCTGAGCAGCATCGACTACCATCGGTGGCAGCGTACCGAGCCTCTCCATTTCTTGAAACATCTCAAAAACACTCTCAAGGGTATCAACGAATCCACAGAAGCCGTATCGTCTAGCTTTGTTCATCGACGGTGTGCCAAACGGCAGATAGGCGAAATCGCCCATGAAGAAGTCTTTTAAGTCTCCATCCCATGGGTTCTCAGTCACTTGTCCACGCGACTTAGCCATTATTGCCTCCCAGGCTTCTTTGACGGATGGGTCTGACGCCCATTGTGCGAGCGTAAAGCTGTGACGTATTTGTGTTGGGGGACCGTAACCAAGAGGAGCATTTTTCCCACCAGCTAGCGTCGTCGTCTGCAACTTGCCCTCATCCAGCTCCGGACCTTGCACCTCTGCTATTCCGTACCAGCGGGCCAATTCATGGAAGAAGCGATCCCAACTTATGAGGCCGCCGTCTTGAGCATTGAACGACTGATTCGCGCAGTGTTTCTCAAGCACAGCCCATTCACTTAAATATCCAGTTAATCTCGCAGTAGAGTGGGCCGCTTCAAATTGCCAAGAGGTAAAATCAGCCCCAAATTTGAGAGGCTCTCCCTTTTGCGCTTGAACGGCCGCATAAATGCCAAAACTCATGAAAGTGTTCATCGATGCATGCTCTGTAGCGCCAATAATGGCGAATGGGTGGACAATGTTCCAATCTGTCTCCGGGTGCTCTACGCAAAAAGCTCGAAGCGCATCTTCCTGTGGATAATAAAAGTTCGGCGAGAGGTGCCTGGGTTGAGGATCCGACTCTACAATGGAAGTGCGCACGCGGCCAATGTGAACGCCGAAATTCTTTCCACCTGTCTGCAGCAAGATCCGCTTCGGCTTTATCCCAGCTAGCGGCAGAGAACCGAGGAAGTTCTTGAATGGCGGCACGTTGGCTTCGACCAATTCCGCTGCGGTTCTGGGATCCATTGCCGACTTTCCACTTTTAGGCGATAGATAAGCGTAGTAGAACACATAGTCCGCAGAGACATTGGCCCTGCGAAGGGCTTGTGCGATATCATCGGCAGAAGATGTCATGTCGACAGAAACATGCTGAATACGAGATCGCTGCGCTTTAGGGAGCAGGGACAGAAGCTTGTCTGACAGCGGACTGCGTGAGACTGCATATACCTTGGACCATCTTTGAGGAGTGTCGAGCAACGCCCTGATCGTGTGGAAGCCGGAGATGCCTGTTGCCCCTAGGACCAGAGCTTTCAGATCCTTTATAACAGGATCGAAGGAGGGGAGGTTGCGGTATATACCAGATTGCCGAAGTGGGTTTTGTGACGAGCTCATCATGAAATATATCGACGAGGAGGCCAAAGAGATGCTGGCTTGATAACGATGTGGCAGGACACATTATATATGTATTCCGTTGTGCGATACATCATGTGACAGGATGTGTAGCAATAGTAAGGACGGAGCGATCTCTGTCTCGCGAGCCTGTTGGGGCGTGAAGAGAAGAAAAGGAAACTGAGCGTCTCTCTCGTCGCAACATACGCTAACGAAAGGTGGACCTCTTAAAGACACTAGAGCCCAAAAGTGATGTCAGCCGGGACGAAGCGTCAGACTAATGCACGACTTCGATCCTCCCGCACAGTCTTGGGGCCTAGAGCTCCACGTTGATGACGTTGGCAATCGGGATACTCCTTCGCGAATTGGCACGTCGAGAATTGTTACCTACCTCATGAAAACCCAACATCGGCCAAGAACGCGGTCGAAACAGATATCAAGGAGTTTGTAGATTCTTGCAGCTCTAGGCTTCTAAATGCACCCTGCGGTATGTATGGGCAGCTGTTCTGGCAAACTGCCAGGATCGCTCCCAATATGATGACTACTAGGACTATATGTTGTACTGGCGCGAAGGCTGCAAAAGCCAAGATCTTAGGACCAAGGAGATAACTAGCAAGACGACGTGGTGCAACAACGCGTCACCCGTGGGAAGTGACCCATCCAGATCAAAGGTAAGCAAGGCCCACACCCTTCGCATTGCCACCACCGTTGTTACCTGCAAATGCGATAGCCGGGCAAGCAAAGTACGAAGCATAGTTTTAGCATGCCAACTCCTCGCACTTCCCTCATTTCCAAGCTTCCATTCCGAGACGATGTCGACACGTGCATACAAGATTGGATTGATAATCGTTCCCGAAAATTTTGCCGGATGAAGGGGTACTCGGTAGGCTTCTCCATATGTCATAAGCGCCTTAATCGTCGCGTAGCTTGGCCAGGCGATGTCTTGGTCCAATGCACAAAGTAACGTAAGGTATATGGCGGCTGTGTAGGGAGTGACATCTGCGTGTTGGACTACCGTTGGTAAGTCAATGCCACACGCACTCGGACCTGGTGGTATACGGCACAAGAAAGCCAATACGCTCACGTTGGATGGGAAGGCACAACATTGAAAGTGTATCCTCGACTTCTTTCCAATGCTTAACGGTGTTGCTGCAATAGAGGAAGTCTTGCAACGTACACCATGGCATAGGCACTTAGTCCGCGTTCTGCTGGCCTTCTTTCTGTTTGCGAGGGCACAGCTTTGCCGTTGGAAAGCACGTTTATCACAGCATAAGTCCGTGTAGATAAAGACCCAAATATACAAGCCAGGAGAAGCTTCAGACTCACTTGCTTGTAAGGAATCCAGTCAGAATGAGGTTTTCACTGTGCTGACTCTTCATGGTGCACGAAGGGGAAAAGCCGTCCTCGATATCGAAGTATCAGAGAATTCTCTGCTATCTCTGAATTCGAAAGAGCGAATGGAAATCTCGCAAACCAAGAGACGTAGACAAGGACCCTTGCTTAACATGTTGCACAACTTGATGGAACACCAAGTTATGAGACGCTCTCTTACGTCTGGGGGGAGGCAAGCGACACCGAAGCTGTTGTCGTCGGAGACCATGTTGTACAGGTCCGCTCGAACCTAGCAGCAGCACTTAGACAATTGCGACCGTCTGACGAAACGCAAACGCGCACTCTATGGGCAGATTCGTCGTGCATTGATCAGCAAAATGACGAAGAGAAAGCGGATCAAGTTGCCAGGATGGGTCAGATCTATCAATCAAGTTCAGGTGTCCTGATCTGGCTGGGAGCTCCGAGTACAAGATCACTAGGACGGCGGCGCGACAAACTCCTCCGCAGATGCGTTTCTCGATCTGATCTCAATCCTTATACTATCATGCATCACTTTCTGAAGCCATCAAATAATCATATCCACAACTTGTCTTGTTTCAGACAGTCCAGGCTCAGAAGCAACAAACTCATCTTCATAAGAGATCGGAACTTCATTGCGTACTTGAAGGCCTTGCTGGAATGTGTTCGCAGCCCGTGGTGGTCAAGGTTCTGGTGCGTTCAAGAGACGTTGCTTGCACCAAGAGCTACTGTTGTATTTGGACAGTGGCAGATGGATTGGACTGATATACAAACGGCGGCAATATCACACCGTCAACATTGGATCACCTGCTATGCAAAGACGGCTGCGCAGGTCCCCGACAAGTACATCATCTTCTACGATTTACTTGTCTTGGATCCAGAGCAATCCAAGCCCGTGATATCATACGACAACCAAACCGCTCAGTCTTCAGCCACAGGCACCAGATACAGAGAACTAGACTGGATCCTACGAGTCTACCGACATAGGGATTGCAAAGATCCACGAGAAAAGGTCTACGGCATCCTAGGCTTGATCGATCAATCAAAACACCCAAGTGTCATGCCAGATTATACCATGCACGTAGCGCAGGTATACACAGTCGCCATGAGATCTGTAATTACCACCTCTATCCCTCATTTGGAATGCCTCTCCGGATCTGGCTTCAACTCTCCGAACTACGAAGGAAGGTTACCATCGTGGGTCCGAGACTTCTCCATTAGACCTGACAAGATCTCAATGGCGTACGAAAAGATGCGTATGCGAGCATATCTCCTCTACAACGCCGACAGACATCTACAAGCGCAAAACCTACACATTGATGACGACTGCACCCTTCATCTACAGGGATCTCACATTGACATCATTGTTAGACGGGGAGATGCCCTTCAGCTCTGGGGCTGGAAGCATATACGCAAAGCCTTTAAGCAGTGGCTTCGGATTGCAGACGTCAAACGTCCACGAAGCACTCATGTACCAGACGAACTTGTCAGATGGGAATCGTTCTGGAGAACAGTAGCTGCAGATGTACGTCCAGGTACTCATCCGTACTGGAAAAGGTTCAGTGAAGTCGACACGGCAGCATATATGGACTGGATAGACACGACTCTGGCGGTACAAAGTTTCTTCTTTAAACCGTCCCTCCACGAGACCTTCGCCGAAGCCATTATAACTGCCATCTATGGTCGGTGCTTCTTCATCTCCAAGCTTGGGAAATTCGGTCTCTGCTTTCCTACCGCACAAATCGGTGACGAGATTTGGATCTTCGCCGGCTCACGCGTTCCGCTTGTTGTCCGAAGGAGTCAGAAAGGTCACAGGCTGGTTGGCGAATGCTACTTGGACGGCGCCATGTCTGGGGAAGCTGCAACTTCGGGTACGCAAGACGTGCTTATAAGTTAGCGTATCCGTATCAGCACTTTCCCGGGTTTCGAAGCCGCTGGCAATCTTGGGGTCTTACGTTGAGTGTATGCAGCGCCATGCACTCTCAGAAGGGGAATCTATCTTCGAAGCCCATGGTGCAAATTACTCCGCGACAGTAATGGCAAAGCTCAGGCTAGGGCAATACAAACGTAGCCCTCCTTCTTTACCAGCCACGATGACGCTCTCCTGCGCGGAGATGGAAGGCAATGCACCAAAGTCTGTGTGGCCGCTGGAAATATCGGTACGAGAAATAGCTTCTTTCCATCCCTTCAAGAACTTAGTGTGTGCATCCACTACAGAGCCCCTAGCCTCTGTGAAACCAGGCTCTCTGAGAAGCTCGATGGCTTCAGCGCGTCCCAGAGGAGTGACATGGTCGGCCTCCTTTCGCGCGGAGGCAGCTGTAGCAAAGTACCTTTGCAAGTATTGGCGCGCATTGGGGTATCGAGTTGCGATTGAGAAATCCTGGGACAGCGACCCAGGCGCCATAGCTAGCCAGTTGAAGGATAATGCCCACAGTGAATGTGGGAAAGGCAGCCAGATTCAGAGTCACGTCCTGTCTTTCATAGTCTGTAAAAGACGCACCGTGTATATCCGCCAAGCTGAAATCATCGGATCCAGGGATTCATTGACGTTCATTGCTAAGCAGTCCCTCCATGTACCTCCAATATGGTCCCATTGTTCAATGTGTTCAGTCGCATCTACCCCATCGCCTGAGGGCTGAAGTCAGCTCCCCACAACTGCTTAGGATCTGCTACGAAGGTGGGGTCTTGCCACATTGCGGAGCGAAAGGATACACGCCGCATATTGAAGTACTGTGCTTGAAAACTCCTAGTCACGTTGAAAGCTAATCCTTAGCGATTAAGTGTCTACTTACGCTAGCTATGTGGTCGACTGTGATGTTATTTTCTTCTTTGATATCTCCCTTCCCTCTTTCTAGCTATTCTACTAATACTAGCCACCTCTTAACATACTTAATTAGGTTCTATCCTAAAAGCTTTAAGTTGTTGCAGTACAGCAGGTTAAACATTATGTTAATGTAGTAGTAGTACAGTATATTACGTCTATAGTAGTTAATAATTACCTATTTACTAGGTCTATAGAAATTTGCGTAGCTGCTGTAGACTATACTACTACTACTCTTAGCTAGATCTTTCTCTTTATAGTTTAAGAAAGATCTATAAAGTAACTTAAAGCAACTAATAAAGATAGTATACTTAGCTCTAGGTAGAGGTAGAGTAGTAGAGTTATAGCTGTAGTATAGTTCTACTAAGTACTAAAGGTAGTAAAAACTTTACTTCTTATTATAGTTAATATATAGAGCCTTCTTAGCAGATATACTACCTTAGGTAAGAGATATATTAGTATTATACCTACTCTTTAGTAGAGAGTATAGGATTAAATATATAGCTTAGCTAGTAGGCTATAGCAATTTTAATAGACTTAAGATTCTTAGTTAATATAAATTACTAGATATTAGCCTATTAGAAGCTATATAAGAGATAGTTTTTACTATTCTTTATATCTTAGATAAAAGCTATATCTATAGTATTAGTCTTACTTAGTAGAAAGAAAGTATTTATACTATTAAAGGAAATAAATATACTATAATCTATCTAAAACCTATTTTATAAAGTATTTAAGGTAGTAAGCCTAATAAAGAACTTTAAGATACTAAAGTTAGAGATAGTGTAGTAGTAGTAGTAGATATTACTAATCTTATAGATATTAGATGCTCTAAACTTAGTATAAGAATATAATTTCTAGTAGTATTTACTAGTATATAGATACTTACTAAAGATAATTTACCTATATAGGATTATTAACACTACTAGGTAGTGTTAGAATTTAACTAATAGCTTCCTAGTACTCTTCTAAACTGTTTTTCTTTAAAGTATAAGAGATTGTAGCTAAGCTATAAGATAAGAAAGAATAGTAGTAGCTATTAGGTCTAAGCATAATACTTAGGTTGTAGATATAGACACTACTAAGTGCACTATTTAAGTTTTAACCTGTGTTCTTGCGAGGCGCCGGCCAGTACCTGGAATAGGGATCCTTAACAGGTTTGGTCGGCGTGGCGAGAGCTTGGGTGAACAGAGAAGAGAACCCCAGGGCAAGAGCGGTGAGGCTGGCTTTGGTGAAAGACATGTTGAGCAAGATGACTTGTTGCAGGACAAACCTTGCTGATTGTTAGTGGTCCTACCAGTCTTATATAGCACACCGCAAGGCGCTTCTAAGCCCATGCTGCGGATGTCGATCTCGCGCATAGGCAGACAAAAGGCTCACCATACTGCCCTCATTCCGGCCGGGTGGTCTACAATCGGTGACGGTGCCCTGGAAACGGATGGGCAAAGAACAATACAGACTAAATATCTAACTATATACCTTCAATACATTGTCCATAACAAAGCAGTAAGTCAAACTGAGTCGATGAAGAATCCGGTATAGAAGCGCGGGAGCGCTTGAAGGTCAGTAATTTTGACTCGTCTCTAGCTCTGAGAGCCGATGCCTGGACAGCCATCCGCGTCGGCGTTGCAGGAACTGACCAGGCCACTACGGATTAATCCCTCTGAAAGACCGCAGTAAAGTTCTACACTCCCTTGTTTCCCAGAGATCCATCAAAAACATCCGAGCTCGTGTAATGAGGCAGAATCTCTGAGGGATATGTAGATTATAGTGGCTTGCAGTACAGCGGTGCGCATCCTTTACATATACATGTATGGCATTTGCGGCGGGCAGTGAGCGATACGGAGAGCTCCACCACACTCAGGTGTAGTCATAGGTCCAACTATGGTAGGGTAATGAGCGTGGTGAAATTGTGGCGCAGTGAAAGCCAGCCTTGCTTACTACTGATGTTGTATGGTCCGCCTAAAGTATACAAAGGTGGTGTGTAGCACTGAGCAGAAGGTATCACTTCAGGATGGAAAAAAACCCATAGCAGGATAAAGAGCAACCCCAGATGTTCAATACCCCGTGGGAGCTCTAGTCCTGATGGCGGCCCCATCGCGTAGTGCGATAGTTTGTTACAAAACATCTAGTTTCGGGCGCCTGGCGCGGGGCGCTGAGACTCGAAGTTGTGCATGCGCTCTCAGATGTATGCTGGACTTCGGGAATCACGGTGATTACTCGACCAAAGAAAGAGACAGCTTGCAAGCAGTTCGACTATGAAGATGCAGTCTATAGACTCACAGCCATACATAGCTTCTATACAGGCTACTAATCCACGAGACCTCAGCCTACGATGGGTGTGAATCATCACCATTGCTCCCGTTGGCGCTATCGGACGAGTTGCCCCCTTTAATTAAGTCCGCACCTTTCTCCGCCACTGCATACACTAAGCTCACGATGTTGCCCTGAACGTGAAGCGGAAAGATACTTGCATCCACGACCCTGACATTGCTCGTGCCGTACACACGCAGATTGTCGTCGACAACGCCGCCCTTCTCTTTCGGTAGCATTGCGCATGTTCCAATAGGGTGGTATTCCGTAACAGTGTTGCCATGAACAAATCTTTTCGCTTCCTCGAGTGTCTGAGGTAGCTTACCACCTACGGTTGTCTTCGCAATCAGAGGTGTGCCATCTGGCTCACGGCGCAGTACAGATTTGAGAGGCTCTACGTTGGTGAAACTGAGAGTATGCAACATACCCCGAGCCATCAAATCCACGTCAAGCGGATGACTGAAGTATGCTGGATCGATAGCCGGGTGGACGGTCGGATCTGAAGAGATGATATGGGCGTTTCCCCGAGAAAAAGATCGGGTAGAGCATACGCCCATGGTAACCCACATACCATCTTCTTCGGATGGGAACAATTTACTCGGGTTTTCTGTGATAGCAAAGTTGGCACCGGTAGGTAGACCAACGATCTGACACACTGCCTCCTTCGGGTCCAGCAGTTGTCGTGCTAACAAGCGATCACGGCCTGCGGGGTCTGCACCAGGATTTCTTCTCAGATGTTCGGCCAATAACGACTGGATGTGATCTTCGGCGTCGACAAAATTTGGTTGAATCATATCCAACGAGGCAAAACCAGTGGTTGTTGGGGCTCCTACGAGAGGTCCGGCTTTATGTTGCACATAGGCGTTCAGCGCCTGTTGCATGACCCCTGGGCTCCGCATAAGCGCCTCTGCCGAGGGCACTTCATCATTTGTTCCCTGGGTTATTAGCGTTATAATATACTTTGAAGGTTCGAGGAAGCCTACAATGCAAATACCTGTTGCTGAGTGGTCATTCAGATTCTCACCCACTGCAGGGAGATCAACAACAACCGGTACGCCGGCTTTCCTCAAAACGTGTGGTGAGCCAATTCCGGATAGCTCTAAGATTTGTGGCGAATTGATGGTTCCACCACTAACAATCACTTCTCTTTTGGCTTTGACAGTGTGCGTCCTGCCATCAGCGATGAACTGGACGCCTGTGGCTCTGACATTGTTATCCATCTCCTCCCACTCAATCTTGGACACCAACGCATTCAGCTGCAGAGAAAGATTGGTTCGATGAACATTGGGCTCGTAATAACCTCTGGCCGCATAACTACGTCTGTTGTGTTGTGGATCGACAGTATTTAGCTGATTGAAACCGCCGATAGCGGACCCGGTCCGGGGGTCTTTCGCTTCCCGATATCCAGCATTGAGGACAGTCTTCGGCCAGATATCTTGCATAGGCGCTACATCGGTTTCAGGAAAGCATATCTACTCAAGTCAGTTGAAACACACTCTATCCGCATTGTGCTTACGTGGATAGGCCCAGACACTCCGCGCAGCGACTTATCGAGGTACTTGTTATCAAGTTTTTTGCCAAGTGTCTCTGAGGCAGGATGATATGTCTCAAACTTTTTGTAGTACGGGAGGAGTGAATCGAAATCCCATCCTTTGTTACCAAGCTCGGCCCAGTTATCGAGGTCTTGTCGTGATGCCATGCTGAACATGTTGTAGTTGATAGCAGAACTACCGCCAAGTACCTTACCTCGAGCCCAGCCATGAACCTTTCCAAGTGTGCCCTCCTGGTCCGCGTGTCAGACACGAGTAGGTCCGGACAGTTCAGATCAGATCATACCTGCGGGACAGTCTTATAGTCCCAATCATACTGCGGCTTACCCCAGAGCTGCGTGAATAGGTTGGGGGCGTCGATCAAGATGTCGTTCAGTCCATTCCCGCCAGCTTCAAGAATCGCAACAGTAACATCTGGATTCTCGCTAAGCCGAGCAGCAATAACTAGACCTGCAGTGCCACCTCCACACACGACGTAGTCTGTGTAAATACTTGGTTAGCTAACGCTTTACGACTGTACCGCAAGTCAAGAAACTCTAGTCATCGCATCCAACGTACCATAGCTCTTGCTTGTGAAGTCTTCGATAGTCATTCTTACTGGCGTGTTTGAGATTGAAAACGGTATCGTTTTATCTGCATATCGATCGCATTTGCCTTCCTTTATAATTTTTACAGCATCCTTCGGCTGAGATGAGCGCCATTTTAGGGCGGCAGATACGGCGGGGTCGCCCAGCAGTCTCACCGGCTCACATTCTTAGCCATTTCGACCCCGCGTAATGACTTCTGGCTTTCCTTTGATCGCAACATGCGAGGGTAACGTCACCTAAGCAACTGTGGAGCCGAAGACGCTTGCTAAGTGCAGCGCCAGTCAAAAGAGTGTGCTAATGGTCCTTGGTTCCCACGCCTGAGTTCTGGTGTCAAAGAGTTGACGTGCATGCACTCTCGCTTCGCGGCTGAAAGGTAGCGGGGAACCACTCATGTACCCCGCATGCGCGCATATCTTTGAGGGTGTGCCCGAAACAGGTCCTGCACAGCAAGTTGTAATTTTCAGCAAGACTGAGTAGCTGATGGTGATTCACTCAACAGCCAAGGCGCATACCTATGGTTAGTTGTCGAGGTGGTAGGCATACACATCGGGGCTTGGAAAGCTCCTGCTAATTATGTTTGCTTGACCATGCTGACAAAATCATCCTGTTTCCGGGAAACGGTGATGCCTAGCTGTCACAGGCAGGTGCGACCGTCTGGGGTGGGGTGAGGAAGTAGCAATTGCATGTTGCTCCCCACCTGTGGTGGCGATCATCTACCAAACTCAAGCATCGACCTGCTCTTCCATTCCCGCCGCATCTTATGTCTGTACGTTATTTTTCGCGACTGCGGAAAATTGTCTGATCCCTCGATCGAGTCGGTTGTATGCCCAGCTCCAGAAGCGTCATCGACAGTCGACGTTCCTGCCTGGAACTTGGTGCAAAGAGGCGTGGCATCTACGGAGTCAGGCCCCATGTACGGTAGTTGTGGTTTTAGTGCAGAGGTCAATGGGCAATTGGCGCACATATAATTGAGAAGTATGCTGTCCAAGTGCAGTCTCCTTGTCTACGCGCTTTAATAGAATGCGCTCCCATTCTATGATTGGTCGAAGATGAGTTGGGTGAGCATTGTGTAGTCAGGCGTTCGGCCTTGCAGCGTTACTTGTACGACACTGACCCAGGCAGGCTTCGAAAAACACCAAAAGCAATGTCTGCGTCTAGGACCCATGAACATCGTAGCAGTCGTCCGAGGAAGAGAGCCGCTAATAAGATGACCAAACGAGATAGTGCCATGAATTTAAGCGCCGGTCTAACACGCTCGAGGTCTAGTTGTCCTGCAGATTATTCCCCTCAGAATTGTGGCCGCCTAACTGTTATGTACACATATTCTTATCGATCGTTAGACGTACGTTGTACACGTTGCACAAGTAAGAAGAAACACGCTCTATGGCGCCGGCTGTACATGTTCGTCAACTTTGTCACCCTGATTCTTCATTTGTTCTTGACACCTGAGCCGCGGTCTCGCGCCAGGATCCGACCACATTTCACATTCATCACCGAAATGACGTGGTTCCTTTACAGATACGACAGTAGCGACCCCATTCAACCTTCTACGCTTGACAATGAGCCTACACAGCGGCAAAAAATGAGTGGCGCCGCGACCAACAATTCGAAAAACTGCGTCGGAGAAGAAAGACCTTGGCCTGACCATGCGATGAACAGTGACGGAGCGTCACATTACTCGAGAACCAGAAGGGAGAGCCCAAGCTTACAGGAAGCTAGCATCCTTGCAAGTGAGCAGACTGTTGCGTCATATACAGGGCTTGTGATCCATGGACGGCCGATGGCACCTCCAAAGCTCGAGGGCCTCTCTTTACCTCTGTTCGGTAGAGCTGTACTTCTTATACCACTCCCTATTGCTTTTATCAGTTAGTCTTTGTTTCCCCCATAGTACAGCCCAAGCTTTTCTTATCATGATCAAGTCTTAGAATTGTTGACTTGAAGTTTCCAGCCGCCCTTGAATCTTTGCCGCCCACAGCAAGGAACATCGGTGCCTTGCATCATCCACTTGCGGCAGAGGGTGATTTCCCTAGTTTCACGGATACCTTTCCCTACATTTCCCTACATAAGCTTCTCCAGAAGGTCAAAGATCGCGATGAATACCAAAACCGTTAGCTAGTAGCAATATAGTTTTAGCAATGTTTTTGTTTATTTAGCAAACGACAATAGTGTACTTATCAAGCGCGCTTAGTATCTACACTGTTTAAATGCACTTAAGCTCGATATTGACTGTTAAAATAGAATCACATATAGTGTACTACTCTACAAAGCCCTTGCTCTATGGCATAGATTAAGGGCTTTCTAGTCAAGCGTATCAAATGTGTATAATATCTAAATAGTTTAGGATATTTATCACAGCACTAAATGCAATTTCTTTGGTTTTAAAGCTATCTTCTAAGAGTAAGTATCTTAAGCTAAAAAAGCTAGCTCTAGCTTGTAAAGGGTAGCTTCAGTGAATGTGCGCAACGGGTAAGCGTGCACGATACTAGTGTATCAGTGCTCCGCTAGCGGTTTGATTTGCAATCTACGCTAACCGCAAGCAAGATCCTGTCGACTCCCAGCTTTATACACAAGCCTCAACGGAGTTAAGACAGTTTGTTAGCAAGGCTTACAACTTCTGTCTGGGTTCACAGGGATAATTTCGTCCGTTTCTGCACAAATCGCTGACAATCGCATCGTAACGTCAATAAGCCCAATCACCTACTCCGAGATAGTGCCGGACACCGCTACTACTGAATCTTTTTATCAAAAATATATAAAAGGACAGCTGAGTAGCCACTGAGGGCATCATAAGAATAACACTCCTGTCTTCCTAATTAACACGCACGCTATTCATCAATGGCTTCTTACCTCATCACTGGCTCGTCCCGGGGAATCGGCTTTGGCTATGTTTCAATCTTAGCCCGTAAAGATGAATCCGAAGTTAGCAAAGTATTTGCTGCCGCTCGTTCAGAGAATTCCGCACTTAAGGAGCTGATTGCTAAATCCAATGGCCGCGTCGAATTCGTCCCTCTTGAAGTGACGTCGGAAGAAAGCGCAAAAGAAGCAGCTCAGCAAGTTCAGCGCTCTCTGGGTGACAAGGGTTTAGATGTCCTGATCAACAACGCTGGAGTTCCGAGCCATACTGAAGGCGGTATCGAAAACATGTGCGTTAATGTAGATGAAGACTCTGATACGATATATGTACTGACTAGTACCTAGGACGGACCTTACCGAAGTGTTGAACGTCAATGTCTTCGGAGTACACAATGTCACCAGGCACTTCTTACCCCTGCTGAAAAAAGGACAACTCAAAAGGATTGCGAACATGTATTTATTTCCCCTGCCATCACCTATTGTTATATCAACCTAACACTCCTTCAGCTCTTCGAGCCTTGGCTCCATGGCTATGTCGGCTATGGGCAAGTTCCAGCCTACCCCTGCATACAAGGTGTCTAAAGCTGCAGTTAATATGCTCACTGTGCAATGGGCGGAGTCCCTCGAAAACGACGGCTTTACAGTACTTGCTATTTGTCCTGGTGTAGGTTTCCAAGTTCTTTTGGTTCCGAGTCATACGCTAACAGTAACGGAACAGTGGGCAAAAACAGATATGGGAACCGATGCAGGCCACTTAACTGCTGAACAAAGCGCTACTGGGGGTCTCAACGTCCTTCTGTCCCGTGCTGTTTCAGATAGTGGCAAGTTCTATGTGATTGATCTTCCTGGCAACGAGATCAATGGGCAAAAGCTTTATGATGGCGCTGTTCGCCCATACTAGACAGATGGGCTTCAGGATTGAATTAGCGAGGAATCAGGCAAAATACGTGCAACAATAATCAGGCATGACCAAGAAGATATTGATGTGTTCCATGACCGAGCGCCGGACTCTTCCCCTAAACTGTCAACGCTATAACTGCAGGAAACACCACAAGTATCTTATGCAGTTTATATAACGTATTAGTATTGTTTAGAAGCATGTATAGTCCATTCTCCCTCAATACTGATCTTACAGGTGCGGAACTTGCATCTATATTAACCGCAATGCCTGCAGCTTTGATCTGCGCGCACCCGCTTTGCAGGAGTGTTACCGCCATTTCGACGCGGACTAGCCTCTCAAACAAATGACTCTGCTGCGTATTTGCAAGAAGAACTACTAGACAACGACTATGAATATATACACACAGCCTCTATTGCCTGCTACCGCCTCACACTCATCTGCGTCTAGCTATAATTGTTATAACACAAATCAAGGATGTAACAAGTACTGTACGATGTCGACATTGCATAGGATGCTTGCGCCTGTCAGTGTGCAGATCTAAGAGCTTAAGAACAAGAAGGTGTTGTCGGGTGGTAGGCCTTGCATAGAGGATAGAACGAGGATGTCAATGTTTCTCCCAAGGTTTCTTGCGCACATTAGCGTGAATGAGATCTAACGAGTACCCTGGAACCTGAGTCAGGTTTAGTGTGTGATTAACTGTCTCGAGTAGTGTCAGCTTTGGAGCATCAGGTCAATCTATCCGTTGTGGTAGAGGCTTTGCAGGGAGCTTACAACAGAAAGTCTGCTAGTGGCGGAGTTCTTAGTAAACTCCGCCAGGCCTTCTGGCGCTAACAGTCACAAGATGTAGTACCTAGATTCTTGTAAGCTAGCCTATATACTTTCCGGCCACCTATAGTTTCCGGCCACCTAACCTAAAACGTGACTCTGAACTCTATATTAATTTACTCAACAACAACGCTTATATTTGCTATAAATTACATAGAGAATCTAGTGTAGCTGCTGCTATAGCTGCTGCTGCTTTCTGTGCTTCTTTTTCTAGTAATGTAGCAGCTTAAGAGGCCTATTGTGCAGCTGCCTAGTTAATTGTAGCCTTAATACTCTCTACATTACTAAAGCGTTAGTTTAGATTAACTTGCACACGCTTTCTTATATAGGTATTCTTTGTACTTTATAATTACTATTTAAGTTATTAGTTTTTAGCTTACAATTATGCAGCTTAAGTATTAGCTGCAGCTATTGCCTTACCTGCTTTGCTAAGGACTCCCTAAGTACTCTGCAATAGCTTCTTAGATTGCAATAATAATTGCTAGGTTTTATATAAGGCTTATAAGCTCTTTAGGGTAGTAAGTAACTATTTAGTTACTATTGCCTTAGTATCTGTTACTAGTAGAGTTTATAGGCAGCTAGTAATCTAGCTTAATTAGAGTACTAGCTCTAGGTTATATAGGCAGAGACCTATTACGCGCTAACTAGCTTGTATTACTTATAGTAATAGACCTTCTTCTTATACTATATTATATAAAGTAACAAAGTGCTTCTTCTTAACAGGAGCAGTATTATTAAGCGCAGAGAGGGCTTAGATCTGCTTCTAATACTAAGACTTAACTACTAAGAATAAAGCAAGATCTAACAGCTGCAGCACATAGGAGGCGTGTAGTAGCAAGTATAGTAGTTATATCTTATTCTGTTTATATGCCTATATAAAGTTAATAGGGATATAAGAGCTGTAGCTATTAAGAAGAAGTAGTTAATAACTATAAGATAATAGTAAAGTGTTTAGTATAAAAATGTATTACAGCTATTTATATCTAATTGTATTTAATATCTAGCTGTTCTCTAAGGTAGTATAGAGCTAATCTAGAGTATCTCTAGCTAGAAACTACGTACTTTAGAGGTACTTGCCTTTAAAGATTATAAGGCATTAGAGCTTAGCGCTAGTAGCTAAGATAAACTCTATAATTAATACCTACTTTTAATTCTCTAGAGATCTTATATAAGCTTTCTTCTTTAAAGAGCTTATAATAACCTAGAAGTTTATATTAAGGTTATACTTTAAGCAAAGCTTATAAGCACTATTTAATTAGTTCTTAGGGATAAATATAGTAATAGGAGTCTAGTAGGGAGAGTTATTACACTAAGAAGTACAGATATAATCTGTCTAGCTTAAGCGCAATAGGTAATAATAAGTAGTATAGAGTAGACTATTTAGCTTAAAGGTTAAGTTAAGATCTAATAACTTAGATTATTACTTAGGTTAAATATAAACCCTAATAGTTATATTCCTACTATGCTATATACTAATAAGTGTTCTATACTAGTTCTAATATTCTAGTATTATTCTAATTTAGTACTTTATAGAATATTATAGGATTCTCTTAAAATATATATAATATATTCTATAGTAGTATTCTACTAAGAGATTAGAATATATAGAGTAGCGCGTTATTAGTTTCTAGAGTGCTAACCTTCTTAAAGACTGTTAGGTTGTTCTAGGTGTTATTAATCCTTCCTTCCTTTATCTTTAGCTGTGCTCCTTCTAGGTTTATAATACTATTCTTCTCTTCTAGCTTTTATATCCTTATAAACTAACTCTATAGTTTCTTGCAGTACTGTATACTATTACTCTATTAGAGATTGCATTAATTATATTAGTTAACTAGTAATAGTATCTTGCTAGTATTACGCAAAGAAGGGTTTAGAGTGCTAAATATTATTGTTAAAGAAAGAGTATAGTAACTATTATTATATTAGTAGGTAAAAGTGTATTCTAGTTAAAGTTCTAATTCTAAACTTTAAAAAGCTTAATTATAAGTTGCATTAATTAGAATAGTAAAAGGCAGAAGCAGATAAAGCTAAATCTGCTGCTCTTTAAGCTATACTAGCTATATATATAAAGAAAGACTAAATTTGCAAATAAAGAAAAATATTATAGTATTAAGAGAAGTAGTAGGTAGATAAAGCTAGGTAGTATATTAAAGATCTTAAGGCGCTTAAGGCTGTAGAGGGCATTAATTGCAACATTACTTAGCTAGAGGGTAGTCTAATGCCTAAGTCCCTAGCTCTTAACTAGAGCGCCTTTATACTGTCTATTCTAGAGAGTAATCTAGACTTCTTATCCTTTAATTATACTAAGACAGAAGCTATTAGTAATTTATAAGGTTTGTAACTAGTTTTTACATATTTTCTAAGTTAGAGTATCCTAACTATTTAACTAGGTATTTCTTATTTAGTCTCTTTCTGCAATATATTATTATTTTTTTAACTTTCTATTTATTATTACTATCTTATTAGTAATAGAAGTTCTTTTAGATTAGTGTTTTAGAGTTAGCTAGTTCTAAAAGTAAGATATAGAATACTAGGTAGATCTTTGCATTCTTTAGCAGATTAAGTCTATAGTTTATAGAACTAATCTGTTTAGAAATAAAAAATAGTCTAACTTTAACTTTGTTTAGTTTTTTTGTTAGTCTTTATGTGCATAGATTTTTTATAAGAAGATAGACTTTATCTCTTTCTTTAAGCTAAGGTGCTATTTTTCTTTTCTAGTTTATATAGGAAATTACTTATAACTAAGCTTTAGCAATATTATTAAGCAATTTCTAGTATACTTTCTTTAGTCTTTGTACTAAGGATATTGCTAATTCTGTTTAGATATTATTATTAAGACTTTGTATAAAGAGGTTTAGATGCTGTCTATAGCTTGCAAAGAACAGTGTATAACCTATTACTTTTAATTTCTTATTATTATATACAATTTGTGCTATAGGCAAGAGTAAAACCTAATTATTCTGCTGTTAATTATAGTAAATCTAGAGGTATATTTCTATTATCTAGTTTAATTATTCTATTTATCTATCTATCTAAGAGTAGTAGGCTGTTAAAAGCTTTTTCTTAGTGCCTACTTCTGTAAGAAATATTATCTAGAAGTTAAATATAAAGAGCTTATCTCTATTACTAATAATTAATTTAGGAATGCTGTAGTGTTAAATAATTCTATCTAGGAACACTTATATAAGCTGCTCTGCAGTATAGCTATATTAGAAAGGTATAAACTTAGCAGCTTTTATAAATCTATCTACTACTATAAATATTAAATTATATTTATAGTCTATAATAGAGTCCTTTAATATAGGTAGTTAGGTAATAAAATCTATTGTAATATTTATCTATAGTGCTGTTAGTAGCTTTATTACTTGTATTTCTCTATATTTTATATAGGTACTGTACTTATTTTATTAATATATAGCGCAGTTTTTAATATATTTAGTAACCTTATCTTTTATATTTAGAAACTTATAGTATCTTCTAATAAGTTCTATTATTTGCGTAATTTCTAGGTGTCTATAAAGCGTATTATTATAATAATTACATATAATTTGTAACTATAATTTATTTAGTACTTATATTAGTATATATTATTTCTTCTAAACTTATATAATAAGGTTAAGCTGCTGTAATAGTTCTAGTAACCTATCTTAGTTAATTCTAAGTATAGCAGCTTTATTAATTATCTTTTTACCTGTAAGGTTATGTTATTAGCTAAGCACGTCTGCTTTACTATTGTCTTTGCCTAGGGTATACAAGATCTTAAATTTGTACTAGCCTAGCATTTCTAACTATCTTACTTATTATTAGTTTAAGACCTTTATAGTAGTAAAGTATACTAGATTCTTATAATCTATATAGATTATAAAGTCTAAATAACTTTCTGCATATACTTACTAATATTTTAGAGCTAATATAATTACTAATAGTTCCTTGTTATATATATTATATTATTATTCTAGTTCTAAAAACTTGCGTAAGTAATAGGTAATTAGGTGCTATTATCTATCTTTTTCTTATATAATATATACTTCTAATACTAAATCTAAGGTATCTATTTCTATTTGCATTAGCTTGTTGCTCTTAAATATAATTAGTGTTAGAGAGTTAATGTATACTTATTATAGTAACTTAAACATATTATTCTATTTCTTACTCTATTTAAAGAGTGTGTTCTTACGCGTAAGCTTTATAAGCAGTAAGGCCTTTTTTAAGTAATTCTTAATAAAATATCTATTAAAGTTAATAAACCTAAGGAATTCTTAAATCCCTTTAACTGTTATTAAGGTAGGCTAATTCTTTACTACGTCTATCTTAGTATTGCTTATCTTTACTCTATATTATCCTATAATAAACTCTAGGAATTCTACTTCTTTCTTATGCTATTTATACTTTTTAGGTTTTAGTTAGAAGTCTACTTACTTTAAGTATTCTAGCACTTTAGTAATATATTGTATATGCTCTTCTAGTGTCTTTAAGTATACTAGAATATTATCTAGGTATGCTACTACTATCCTATTAAGGTATGCTCTAAGAATATTATTAATTAACTTCTAGTATATAGCTAGTGCATTTGTTAGACTAAATAGTATAACTAGGTACTTATAGAGTCTATATTATATCCTAAATACTATCTTCTATTCTTTGCCTTCTTTTATACAGATAAGGTTATAGGCTTCTCTTAAATCTAATATAGTAAAGTATTAAGCTCCTTATAATTAATCCTGTAGTTCTAATATATTAGGTAGCAGGTATTAATTCTTAATAGTAATATTATTAAGCTTTCTAAAGTTAATGTAAGGTTATAGCTTGCTATCTTTCTTTAGTATAAAGAGAATAGAGTACTCTACAGGTAATTCTAATCTTCTAATAAATCCCTTCTAAAGGTTCTCCTTAATATACTTGCGCAGTACTTTAAGTTCCTTCTCTAATAGTTAGTATAATAGCCTAAAAGTTAGTATCTTTCCTTTCTAGATCCTAATTTTATAATTCTAAGGTTTATGCTTTAGCAAGGCTTTTGCTATAAGCTCTTCTTTAAATATCTGTGCATACTATCTATATATATTAGGGATACTAGAAGGTACACTCTTCTTCTTAACTATTACTTTGTAAGTTAGAGGCTGTATAATCTCTATACAGTTAACTACTCTATTTTAGCGCGTCTTTAGCAAAAGAATATTGCTAATCTCTTTCTTATCTACTAGCTATCTCTTAGGCTGTCTAGGTTCTAGCTGTATTATGCTATAGTTACAGCGCTTTAATAAAAGTGTATTATGCTTTTAATCTATTATTAGATTATACTTTTATAACTAAGGCAATTCTAATATAATATTATAGGCAGCTGTTCTTAGAACATCTAGAGTTATCTACTTATAGTAATCCTGTATTTTTAAAGATTATAGTACTACCTTATAGGTTACTACTACTTCTTCTAGTATAGGTTCTCTGTTAGCAACTTATAAAGAGTATAGTTCTTTCTTTCTTTACTTTACTATACTTATATAATTAATAGTAGCTTAAAATATATAATTTCCTTATACTTCTAAGTCTACTATTACTATTATCTATCTACTATTTAGTATAATAGAGATCTAGATAAGAGAATAGGCGCTATAGGTATTATTTCTCTAATCTCTAGAGCTCTATATATTATTAATATAACGTACTTCTTAGTATTATTTTTCTTATAGTCTAGTGTAAGGTTTAAAAAAGACTTGCTATATATAGCAAAGCTGTAAATTTCCTTTAGGCTAAAATGCGTTATGCATTTTAGATTAAGGTATTTAGCTTAATTATTACTATTATATCCTTTGTTATATACTAAGTGCATTATAAGAATTTTATTAACGTCTATTATACCTAGGAAATAGTATATATAGTATTTATTCTAGATATAATCTATATATTATATTAGTAGATATTTAAACTATAGTTAGTAGCAATCTTCTCTAAAGGTTAGAAACTAACTAGCTTCTAGCTTTTCTTCTTTGTAAGCTTTGTAATAATTATAATAGTAGTAGATCTAGAGTAGTTAGTAGTGCTTATTATTTTGCAGATCTTAAAGTACTTTTTCTATAGTGTAGTATAGTACTAGTATAAATCTATAATCTATAGTATATACTAGTTTATAGTAGAGTATATAAGCTAGTTATTCTTAGAACTTATTATTCTTCTATACCTTATATATAAGCTTATACTACTTATTATCTAATTATTATAAGTAATATAGCTGTTATTTAAAATTCTTTAGTGCTTCTAGGTTTCCTTTAAGATAGGCTCTAGCCCTCTTTATATTACTAGGGTGCTAGTAATAGGTAATCTTATCTTTGCACGCGTAGCGCTCTATTTCTTCTATATTATCTTCTATAAAGTTACTATATTCTTCTACTTATTAGATAATACAGAAGTAGAGTATAGACAGTATCTTTTAATAGGGTATAGGAGCTCTACTGTGTATATTATATTATTTCTTATTAGGGGTAATATATCTCTTATTTCTAGATTTAGACTCTAGGTTCTCTATTAGGCAGCCTATATCTGTTATAATAACTTCCTATTTACTAGCGTTCTCCTAAGAGTAACTACTTATAAGCATGTTAAGTTACTGCATAACTTTGTTCTTGCTTTAGCAATCTCTAGCGTAGTAGCTTATTTTGCTACAGCTATAATAAGTTAGTAAAGACGTATTATTATTCTCTTAACTACCTTTATTCTTAGTATTCTATTATTTAGGTCTCTTATTAATATTAGAGAGGTCTATAGCTGCAGAACTATAGTAGTTGTTATTAGTTCTAGTATAGACACGTTAGGTTATATTAGGCTAGTAGCGCTCTCTATACTGTTCTCTTTAGTTACTGTTTCTCTAGAGCTGCTGTTACTATAGATAGAACGTGTTCTAGTTAGAAGTGTTTCTAGGTCTGTAACCTAGTTCTTAGTCTAACTTATAGAGTTAATTATTAATATTAATAGTTTCTCTAATAAGTATATTAAGAGTATTAAGCTGTGCAGCGCTGTGCATTAGTTCTTTCTTAACTCTAGCCTTAAGGCCTTATTAGAATATAGTAAGTAGAGCAGTATTATCCTAGTTAGTATTAGCTATAAGTTACTAGAAATTAGCAGCGTAGTCTATAGCTAATCTACTTTGTTAGATATGCTAAATCTTATAGTATGTAATACTTAGTTTATTAATAACTCTAAAGATAGTCTTAATCTTATCTTTAAAGTTATTAAGGTTACGCATCTATTTATTAACTTTATCTAGAGCTTCTCTATTAGTATACTGCTAGAGGAATAGCTTAATCTACTTTAAGGCTTAGTTACGTATATAACTAGCTATAAGTGTTACTTGCTAAACTTTAGAAATATTCTAACTCTAAAAGGTAAAGAATAAGTTCTATTAAAGGAGCTATTTATCTAGCTTGTTGCAGTCTCTATAGTAGAGATCTAGCTTAGCTACAGTAATACTGCTAGTGCCTAGGGCTACTTTGTATATAGGTAGAGCCTTATTAGTGCTGCTTAGAGTAGCTTAGTTTCCTAAGGTAGTAGATATCTTAGAGGTGTTTAAAATATTAAGGTTGTACTTTAAGTAAAGCTTATAAGTACTATTTAATTAGTTCTTAGAGATAAATATAGTAATAAGAGTCTAGTAGAGAGAGTTATTATACTAAGGAGTATAGATATAATCTATCTAGCTTAAGTACAATAGGTAATAATAAGTAGTATAGAGTAGACTGTCTAGCTTAAAGGTTAGGTTAAGATCTAATAACTTAGATTATTACTTAGGTTAAATATAAACCCTAATAGTTATGTTCCTACTATACTATATACTAATAAGTGTTCTATACTAGTTCTAATATTCTAGTATTATTCTAATTTAGTACTTTATAGAATATTATAGAATTCTCTTAGAACATACATAATATATTCTATAGTAGCGTTCTGCTAAGAGATTAGAATATATAGGGTAGCGCATTATTAGTTCCTAGAGTGCTAACCTTCTTAAAGACTGTTAGGTTATTCTAGGTATTATTAATCCTTCCTTTCTTTATCTTCTGCTATGCCTCTTCTAGGTTTGTAACAGTTTATATATACACTAAGTGCAACACTAGTCTTATTTATATTCTATATATCCTTATATTATATCCCTAGCTCTATACAAGTATGCTTAAATAGCTAAAGGAAGGCCTAAATAGTCTTATAGCTAGCAGCTGTAGTCTGTGCGCTTTTAATTGTTTAGCTAACAATAGAGGCAACCTATAGGTTTTAATTAATAAAATAGGGTACCTATAGTTGCCTAAGAGGCGCGTAGTTGCTGTTTATGTAGAGGATTTAGGTAGCTATCTCTTGTACACGCGGATAAGATAGAGGATGTGCGCGTAGATCCTTATTAAGTATCTAATCTACTAAGAAGGCCTCTTGTTCTAGAGTTAATTGCTGTTGGTTGGAGTGAGCTATTGCGTGTGGACGTCTACCTGCAATCTAATCCTGTAATGTTGATTGCGGGACTCTGTACTAACGCGCGGCAGCTCGTTTAGATTTAAAAACACTAGATCTGAGATCTGCAATAGCAGCATTAATTGCAGCTTCTCTGATATTTATATTGCAGGTGTGGTGGTGGAGTAATAACGCGTCGGGGATGGGGGATTGGGTTGGGTTAGGTGGCCGGAAACTATAGGTGGCCGGAAAGTATATGGGCTAGCTTAGCGCTTTTAGTGCAAGGAGGCCAAATTACAAGTGCTGTTTTCCCAACCTCTGCACGCCCCTCCTATTAACGTTAATCTCGTCTATTTGAAGCGAAGGCACAGACAGCATCTTAGTCCCGCTTCCCATCTTCGGCCAAACTCCGGACCTTCTATATCTCCACCTGCAACCCCCAAGCGCTTTAGGGTTACCTCTGCAACAATAGTCAAAACTCCGCAGCAACAAGGAGTTTAAATTGCTTAGTTAAGCAACAGGTGACGAATAAGCGTACCATGCTCGCACAATCAAGACGCTAGCAGACTTCCAGCGAAAGACAAAACTGAAGTTAGCTTCGGCGTTAGAAACAGGCTATCTCGCGCAATAAAAAGGTTCAGAATCTAAGCCGCGCGCTAAATGCAACAGTTATGATTACGCCCTTTCACACTCTAATATATTCTGTTTTCTTCCAAGCATGTTATTAATTTGTTGCTATATATCATACTAACACCCAGTAGCCACTTAAAGCCTCGGATGGTGGGTGACAGAGCTGAACATAACTCAATTCATTCAATCAATCAACAAAGTTGCACTCAAGGCTGAATAGAAGCAAAACTGTATACTATAGCCAGAAACTACAATATCAGTAATAACATGTTTTGTGTTTTGTAGACAATACACAACTCTGTGACAAACATAAAGTTCTGAAGCAACTTTGCGATGATTGGGAGATGACTTACCAATTGCATTTATATTATAAGCTCTTCTGAGGCCTTCCTCTGCAACCTCTGATGGTGTCAAGTGAAAGCGCATTTAATGATTTGTGATGTCACTACTTGATATTGTATGTGTAAAAATGACTCCAGCAAACACATCTTCCGAACTAAGTGCTCTCATCCTAGATTCCAGAAATCGAAGATACCTGTTCAATACGCGCCCGTTTTGACTTCAGGTCTGTTGGCTGTCTATGCGGTTGTTCCTTCAGTGGTAGCTGACTCCTTCCCTAAACACCCTCTCGAGATCATCCTATGAAATGATGTCCCACGAATGATCGCGTTAGTTGATAATAACTAATAATCCCTACTATCCTGGCTTGGGCCCTATCTTCGGGATGGACCTAGATTTTCTCAAGGGCTTGCAGCATCACTCGGCGACCAGGCTCTTGGAGGCTGTAGAATAATCTCACTCTACTTAGATAGACCTGAGAACGTTTGAGCTATCTTAAGCAACCTGTTTTCTCTGGTTATTGGGCTGGTGCGAAGGTTGGCATGTGTCACAAGCCGAGCACCTCTGAACATCAAGAGTGCAATCATCGCCAGACCGCATTTGAGGGAATTCTGTCCAGTTCATGGGATTTTTTTGGCAAGGGTAGATTGTAATGGCTGTTGTGCTACTTGCTGTTCGTTCTTCAGCGCCACAACCTTATAAGTGTCTCTAAAGAACTTCACTATCATAAAGCAGGTTATGGCTGTTCATCAACAAAACCTTCCTTGTAGTGCAAGGAACTCAGCTTGTAGGAGAAAGTCCGTAGATGACATGCTTGCTCGCCCGCATCATACCGAGTGCTTGTTAACGAAAGCCACAATCTGCTTTCGAGCCTCCCCGCCCTCCCAATGTGGCAGTATGGGATATACATGGATCATGTTGTGACACTCGACGTAAGTGAGTCCCTCAACTTCAACACTGCCCTCGGCCACGTTGTCCGCGCTCTTGCCTTGGAATCTTGCACTCAAGCGTCTGGCGTCTTCACATAACAGGTCTGCCGTACCAGAAAACAGAAGAATAGGCGGAAGATCCGTTATGCTTCCAAACAGAGGACTGACACGGGAATCCTCAATCAGCAAATCACCAGCCCACCTCTTCGTCGCCGCGCGAACCCCTTCGATACCCAACCACGGGTCATTTGCAGCGAGCCGCAAGTTTTCAGGATGACTCAACGTGCAATCCAGAACCGGTGAGATCAGCACTACTGATTGCAACTTCTTTGCAATCTCATGCGCATCTTTCTGTATCTGCTGAACTGTAGCCAACGCGATAGCACCTCCTGCTGAGTCTCCTGCGATACAAACAACCTCGTATTTGCCGCTGCGACAGATATCGATAACGCCATTGATGACTTGTTCAGCGGTTGCTGTTGGCCGAGGAACAAGGGGGTAGATTGGAACCAGGACATCGAGTCTGGTCTCGTGCGCCAGCTGCGCGATCAAACGCCAATGGTATGGGTCAATCTCGCGGTAGAACGCGCCGCCGTGAATGTACACAATTGTTCGATGCACCTCCTGCTGAGATGTTCCTGGGCGGCTGGCCATCGATGATATGTGGTATAAGGGCCACGTGTTGATGTCAACGCGTTTGATCTCGAGACCTGACTCCAAATTGTTTGGAGGCGCATGGCTCTGAGGACGGAGATAAAGCGCTTGAAGGCTGGCCTCAGTGGCTTGGGCACTGTCGTACGTCGCCTTTGAGCGACGGAAGTTTGAGACGTAGAAATGGACTGCTGCTGCGGACCAAGAAGTCATGTTAGTTGTTGGAAGCGATTGATCGATGACCAAAACGACTAGGAAATTCAGGGGATGAAAGTATTTGCTCGCAAGCTAAAGGAGTTGAGATGCGCGAGCTTGGCCAAATCCTGTGCCGCGCACACAACAACTGAGAGCATGTCTTTTGCTTAAAAAAGAAGTATAAGGCACGCACTACAACAAGACGTTCCAAATAACTCGTGAGCTAGCACCCTTGCCTCGGCTTCTCTCTGTCCTCACCGTCCGATTCGCTAGGCTGTGACCTGATTCTGATTGGTTGTAAGCAATCATCAGCCAATCGGAAGCGGCTGTTGACGTAGTCTACGAGATCAACGGGGGTCTATACATTTTGCGAGTCACCTATAAGAGTTATATAATTTAAAAACTCTGGTATTGAGGCTCCAGGGAATACCTTATAACTCAAACATGGTTCGCAATCGCAATTCGACCTACGATGATAACCTCGCGCTGGTTATGAACAAGGGGAACTGGGTGAGTACACAGTGCAAGGGCCGATAGCTGCATAGAGACCACCCTCTAAACGACGCAGGACTAGTAGGTCTGATGCAGTAGATAGCACCTTTGGTCTCGACCTGCTCATAGTAAGACGCTATCAGATCGACTTCACTCAAATCGTAAGGATCAATGCCAGGCGAAGGAGATGAGAAAAGGTTGACGCTGGTCATATGACGTAAAGGACAATGCACTAAGATAGAAGGGATGTCTTCAGCGGATGGTAACCGGAAAAGGCGCTGGGTTCCGAGTCCAATGTCAGCACTATACTTTGCTGCTTGCTTGATATTGTCCGCATAACTTCCTCATCGTCGTCCTGTACAAATCTGATCACGTCCAAAAAGATTCCTTCGGCGCTCAGAAAGACAGCCTTCAATTAGTGATTTACGAAGGTGATTGGCTTTATGGGATTCACTACATCCAGAAGTGCCGTTCTGTGCGCCTCTAAAAGATAGTCTCAGTGTCTGGGCATTAGCGGCAGAGTGTGGATATTGGTAAAGTCCGGAACCCATGATAGCATTGTGCGCGATAGCGAGTGTATTACTGATAAGATCTCGAGAATGTTCGTAGACCAAACACAATACGTGGCTGCCTTCGTGAACACTTCTTCGATTGACTTCGAACAGTCAGCACACGGTAGCTGCAGACCGAAATCCGCTTTGGCCATGCCTAACAGTGCAAAAACCTTGTCACGCGGTTCGGTTGCAGTGCATGTCCGTGTACTTCGTAGTGAATATGTCAAATTTTTGCTGCCATGTCTGATGCTTCGACTTCTACGCAGTACAGGGGGCAGGCTGGGTCCGATGTAGGGATTGGCCTCCCTGTCTGTCCTGAGAAGGTCGATGTCCTGGCCTACCGAGATTTTTTCCCAGCCTAAAACATAAGGTCCAAAGTGCAGGGTGCCCAGTTGCACATAGCCAGATGGGACTATAATACGACCGGCGGTGCACCTGGCGATGCTCAGATCAATAAGTTATCTAATAAACGCGTCGCTATAGTCAGTGTCGGAGCCGCTGCTATCCAACCTGTGCCTCGTCTTACCCCGATCTGCAAAGCATCTCTACGTCGTGCAGCAAATATCATCAGCGGTGGCAAAGAGAAGACAGCAACCTACCAATCCTGCAGTATTCAAAAAATGATGTCGCCCGAGAGCCCGGCTGGCAGTTGAAGCGGTAAGAAAACTTCATGGATTGTACTACCGGGGTCACACCTCTTCCCATTGATCTGATAAAGGATGGTTGGTCCGAGTTCAAAGCCAGCATTGTCCTAGTCAGTACACCTGACGATACGTTGAAGCGTGATACTCGGAGTATCCCAGCACTTGTCGATCGGATAAACGACATTGACCTCCCTCGTCAAGATCGTATTTGTGCACGTGTGGACTCGATTGTCTAAGATCAGAGCACGGCCGAAGGTCTAAAACCCTGGTACCCTTGATGGTGCAAGCGCCCTTGCTTCCATGATGATTATCTGTCTACCTTCAACCAACCTAATGTCAGCTTGGTTAATACCAACAGTCAGAGTCTTGAAGCTGTAACCCGCGACGGAATTGTTGTAAATGGCAAAGAGTATGCAGTCGATGTGATCATGCGGAACACAGGCTTCAATGCCAATGGCGGGTTCGGTGACCCAGCAACTCGTGGTGGAATGGAGATTGTTGGTAGGAACGGACGCTTGCTGAAAGACATGTTGTCGCAAGAGACACCTAAAACGCTCCACACCCTCATGAGCGGTGGATTTCCAAACTTCTTCCTTCTTAACTCGCAACAAGGGGGTGTTCCAGTCGTACTTACATATCAGATGCAGCAGATGACTATTCATGCTATGTATATTTTGAAGACTGCCTTCGAGCATACAAGACAGTCTTCTGTCACTGATTCTGAACCGAGGGAAAGTGGTGATCGAGCCCACCCCTGAAGTTATCGATGCCTGGGAGCTTGTCGTCTCTAGAGACGGCGTCGCAGAGCGTGCGATGGCTGGCCGCACTTCAGGTTACTACAATATGGAGGGTCTAGCTGCCAGTATGTCTCCAGAGGCCCAAAAAGGAAGGCAAGGACGATGCCTTGGAGCAGAGACGTGGCTGATCTAAAGCGCGTGCTACTGAAGTGGATGGAGGAAGGCTTCTTAAAAGGTCTCAAGGTGCAAACATAACTAAAATAGTATAGTTGCGAGTACATGCGAATCAACACGATGTAACCGAATACTTGAAAGATGATTAAATCAGATGAATATGGGTTACTACTATAGTCAACACAAAACAAGCTAAACTTAACACTTAGTAGCAGACAAGACCACCCCTTAGTTACTTAAGGCTATCCTTTTTTAATTGTAGCTCTAATCTAGTAGAGATTGACTACAAAGAATAGGGGTTCATGAGTCCTGCGACAAGGCGAACGGCAGACTGTTCAGCTCTTGCCATTGGCTCTCACTTTCGAGCTGTATAAGCTTGATATTGTCAACTCTTCGTTGGGACCTGTCCCATCGCGGACTGATTGATAACTTGTCGATGTTTATTGTACCATCATCGTAGAGGCTCCCACAAGAGAATTGGATGAAAGAGCGAAAAGGTGACCAGCCCGAGCGGCAGCATGCGCCTGCCGTTCGGCCCGGGCGTTGTGGGAACCAATGATCCAAGCTCCTCGTACAGACCGCAGAAGCCACAAGGCCAAGTTTCAGCTTGGTCAAGATCAGCGTAGGATGATAAGCTATATATTGTTTCGTAAAGGCTGTTATGGCAAATGATCAAGCTAATCCATCCCTGCTTGGCTGTTTCAGCCTTGCCACTCTCTAGGAAGCGATATATTGCTCTAAAACGCTAACAAAAGCAGCATGAGGTCAGTCTGCAGTAATGTTTTGACTATCTGTATATTACTGTGCTAGCTTGTGCGGTGTTGTACAACGCTACATCGGTGAGCTCTACGGTGGAGATGCGATCCATAAATCAGTCCTTAAAACCTGCAAATAGAATCTTTCTTTATACCATAATACATAAATAGCCCCTTCCACAGGGAGTGCGCAGCTGCCGCAAGATATCTTGTCAGCCGTACCTCGTCGTGCTGCGGAGGAAGGCAAGATAGTGTTGGTATATTTACATTGACGACGCAATAGTATAGTCAAAAGCCGGTAGGCTCAGAAACCTCGTTCCAATTAACAAATAGAAATGTAAGATGCACTAGTGGGCGCATGCTTGTATAGTAGCCTCTGGTAAAAAGATTCTGTCACCGCCTCGTGACGCGAGTCGTTGCTATTGGGCTCGTAGTATGCCAAGTAACGGGTTGAGATGACACGATACATGCTCTTAGAGTCAACTGGCTCTTCTCCAAGCTAGTTTCCAGTATGGTGCGAGAACTGAGTGCCTCATCAAATGCGAAGCTACAAGGCTGGGAAAGTGGGGAAGCGCCAAGCCAAGCAAGCGTATGTTGTCATCTTTTGATCAAAGCACAACATCCGCATCGGCATCCATCAGCAGAAGATTTGCGCTGGAATTCCCACCTTCTATTTTTCGAGGGGATGATTGCTGAAGGCTTTAGCTGTGAAAGATTTGGCGTCCGCCACTACAGCCAATGGTGTACAGAAGGTGGGATTGCAATGCGCATGGCCTGGTCAGCACGCTATCAAGCTATCAGCACATTATTTTTCAACTCCGATACCGCCCTCAGGAGCAATGATAGCTCGGATGACGTTGTCCGGAACATAATCTCCATGCATTCCTGAATCATGTAGGCGAAAAACTCAGTCTGTTCTGATGGCCAAGCACACGACAAAGCGTATAAGATGCAGTACGACCGTTGTGGAGAAAGGCTTGACGGTCTCATGAGTAGTCTTTCTCGTGTGCTCGTCCAAATCAATCTCGCACACAGAATTGTCACTTCACTCGAACATACCGGCCCACGAGGAATCGCAGGCCCCTTGGCAGTTAGATCCAGGACATGTACACACAAGGTGCCAGTCAGTTTCAGCAGGAGCAAACGACAGTTCTCTCTGGAGACCAACCTCTCCCGTCTATAGCTCCTGCGAAGGACATCACGACTATGAATGTTGATGACGATACGTCTAACCAAGGGCTGACATCAAAAGGAGGCAAGACAGGAGTCGACGAGGCGGACACGGAACTTGTTCGAGGTGCCGTAATCATCAAGGACGGAAACGATGTCGCGCGCTACGTGGTCAGCACTCAGGATGACCGTGACCCAGCTCTCACGTTCCGGTCATTCATCATCGGTTCTGGACTTACCGCTCTAGCCGCATGCATCAACCAGATCTATTTTTACAAGCCAGTCGATGTCTCTTTTGCCTCAGTTTTCTTGTGCTTGATTGCTTATGCCATTGGCTTAGCATGGTCGAAGGCGTTGCCTCGCCGCGAACACGTCCGCAAGCTTTTACCACGACAGGCTGCATGGCTGGGACCCATCGTTCATTTTATCAATCCTGGTCATTTTGGTCTGAAGGAGCATGCGGTCGCGTCAATTTTGTCAACCAGTAGTGGCAATGGCGCAGCCATTGTCCAAGTTTTTGGCGCTGAGCGGCTGTTCTACAATCGAGAAACGTCAGCTGCAACGGCCATTCTGACAATCTTCTCGGCCTCTGTCTTCGGATACGGTTTGGTCGGCCTTTTACGCTCTATCATCGTGCATCGTGAGTACACTTCTCCAGTTTTCAATAACACCGACTGACTATCATCAAGCTAGTGAGATGGTGTGGTGGCAATGTTTGCCTATGATCTCCATCTATCAGACCTTCCACCGCGAGCCTAAAGGGGCCAATAAAGACCGCCTACGTGTTTTCGGTATTTCATCCGTTGTAATGTTCTTCTGGGAGCCAATCGCATCGTACATCTGGCCTTGGTTCAACGGAGTTAGCATACCATGCCTGGCTTCCATAAAGGCGAAACCGCCAACACGACGGGTACTGATGACTATATTTGGTGGTATCTCTTCTAATGAGGGCCAAGGGCTTTTCAGCTTCTCCTTCGACTGGCAGTACATCACCTCAAAGTACATGTCTCTGCCACTGATACAACAGGCAAACAGCTGGGCTGGCATTGTGTTATCTTACACCATGTGCTTTGCCCTTTATTACAGTGGCGCTTGGGGCGCAAAGAAATATCCATTCATGTCTACGGCGATGTTCGATGCAAATACAGGCAAGGTGTACAACCAGACCGCAGTGTTTGGCAGGACTGCAATACTAGATACGGAGCAGCTAGCGATTCACGGTCTTCCGCGCTTGACAGCTACCAACGTCTGGGCGAACATGGCTGCCATGGCGGCTATCGGAGGCTTATTCATGCACATCGGCCTTTTCCACGGACCCAAAATCAAGCAAGCATTGCTGCAGGCCTGGAAAAAGGAGCAAACTGATCCTCACTACAAAATCATGGAGCAGAACTACAAAGACGTGCCAATGTGGTGGTATGTCGCGATTTTAATCGTCGGCTTCTTCCTGGGCCTCGCTTCTATTTATGTCGGCCATACTACCCTTGACCCGTGGGCCTACGTGGTTGCTATTCTCCTTGGCTGCATTGTTGCTCCATTCTCGCTCTGTTTGTACGGTCTGTTGGGGACTAGTATCTCAACCAACAACCTCTCAAAGATGCTTTGTGGTGTTCTACAACCTGGAAAGCCAGTGGGTAATTTGTACTTCTCCATGTTCAGTCATGAGGTCACAGTCTTGTCAGTCTTCTTGGCGACCGATATGAAGGTGGGTCACGAATATCTTTCGTGTGTACAACGACATCTCTAATATTGAATATAGATGGCTCAATATCTCAAAATCCCTTGGAGGACTATGTTCCTTCTGCAAACTTATGGTAGTTTACTCGGCACAGCCCTTAACTATGTCATCATGGACTCAATCGTTACCAACAAGAGAGACATTCTCCTTGATCCTATTGGCAACCAAGTCTGGAGTGGACAGAAGATCCAGTCGCTAAACACAACTGCGGTCACCTGGTCTCTTGCAAAATACATTTATGGCTTTGGTCCAGACGGCTACGGGTGGATTCCACTGTCAATCTTAATTGGCGCAGCAGTTCCCGTAATTCATTGGCTTATTGCTCGAAGATGGCAGACAATCTACGGCTGGGATGTGAAGACGCTTGTGTCCCCTATCATCTTCCATAACGCATCTTCAACCACTGCCGGAACCACATCGGTAATCTGGTCACAGATTGCTACCGGGCTGTGGTCGCAATGGTGGATGCGCCTACGACATCCAGCTTGGTTTGGAAAGTACAACTATATTTTGGGCGGCGGGTTCGATGCTGGCGCCAAGGTCATGATGTTCATTCTGACATTCGCTGTCAATGGCGGAAGCGGCCACGACGTGAACTTTCCTACCTGGTGGGGCAATCCGAAGTCCAGTTTAGCGCAGTACGCTGATTATTGTGGCACTGGCGTTGTCTCGACGTAGACTTGAACTAGAGTCTGTGGTATATTCAAGACAACCGATACGTATAATGTTTATTCTCTTACTACCTGTTTCTTCCCTAAGTGCTGTCTAGCATATCTGCAAATATATTCTTCTGCTCTTGTCTTTACTAGAACAAACACTATAAGGCCTTTTAGAGTATTAAAGATATATTAATATCTAAAGCTAACTAATCTGCTGCCTGCTTATACAACGCTACGTTATTAGCGCAGCGTTAACTGCTAAGATTATCTGCACAGCCTATTACGTAAGCAGCGTGTATACAATAATTTCAGCTTAGTTAATCTAACTATGCATTAAGATATATTTTGCTTGCTTATTAGCTATTAGACTTAATTAGGGATTATATTATAGGCATCCTCTACTAAGTTTCTTTTAGATATCTCTTACGTTACTTAATCCTCTGCTTTCTTTAGGCAGAGTTCCTAGCTAAGTCTAACTTTTACTTAGAATTATAACCTCTAAGGACTATGCAGTATCCTATTGCTAATCTTATAAAGGAAAACTCTAAGTTATTATTTATTTTTAAGGTCTCTAGACTACTAACTAAAGTTTTCTACTCTTAAGTATAGTTATAAGACTAAAGCTAAGATATCTTAGGATAAATTTCTAGAAATAAAGAAGTTTAGAGTACTAGCTATTAAATACAGTAGAAATAAAGAATAAAAGTATTTCTATATAGTTTTATTCTAAATTAAAGTATTAATCTACTCTATAATATCTTTTATAAGGTCTTAATAACCTTTCTAAGTAATAATTTTCTAGATAGGTATTTTACTAATATTTATAGCTATTATTTAGTTATAGATTGTAACGGGGTTACATGCAGGAGCTGGGGGCTCCTGTGAAAGGCGTAGTCACGTGCGCCTCGCTGGCGCTAGCCCTGCGAAGGTTAGGCGCAAGCGAAGCGAAGAACATGAAAAGGAAGGGGAACATAGAGATAGAACGGTATGAGTTAATCCACTATTTGAGAGACCCTACCCTCCTACCTCGCTGTTGCAGTACCCTTTACAGTTTTAACTCATCTCCTACCTAGTAGGGCAACGGCTCAGGTAGCAAGGATGCAGGATGGGAGCAGCGACCCGTTGGGGAACTCCGAATCTCCACCCCCTGGGAATGTGCTTACCACGCTCCAAGAACAGCTGGCGCAGCTGCGGCGACGGCGACAAGAACTGCAAGAACGGGCAGAACTTCAGCGACTCAGAACAGAGATAGCAGAGTTGGAGCAGCAAGACTCTAACCGGAACCGCGACAGCGGGACACCAATCTCCTCAATAGGCGAACAACCAGCAACCCCCCACCCTCTAGAAACCCGCGCGCTGCACAGCCGAACCGATAACGACGCCTACGCGATGACGGGGCGCGGTCCCAAAATCGAGAAGATACCCGTGTTTGAGGGCAAGGGCGTTCGGGAGTATTATGACTTCGAATCCCGACTACAAATAGCATTTCGCCTCGACCCTGCAGCGTTCCGCCTAGAGGACCAGAAGATTGCATTTACTTTGCAATATCTACAGCCTACACTCTGACAACTGTGGATACAGCGGGAACTGGAAGACGACGGCATGACGCTGTCGTGGAGCATGATGATGACCTTCCTCCTAGACCAGATCAAGAGCCCTGTAAATCGAGAACTCCAGGTTACAATACTATATCAGAAGTCAATCCAGAAGGATACTCAGTCAGTGAATGACTTCGCTGCATACTTATCAACGTTGGAGAATCAAATCAACCCACCCTATGAGCAGAAGCACCTTGTAATGCACCTGTACAGCAAGCTCCGCCCGGAGATTCGCATAGCGCTCCTTAACCAGTCTGAATTCCCAACAACGCGACGGGAATTGGTAGAAAGAGCGGCTACATTGGAAGATAACCTGCGACGAAGCGTCGTACTACCGGCGCCAACACGTCGGAATGATTTCGTTCCTCAACGACTGACACAAGGAAGCTCCTACGTAAATCAGGGACCTAGGCGTGGAACACCCGGCGCGACGCCGCAACGAGGCGGCTCCCACCCCGGCAGGCCCAACACTTGCTTCCATTGCGGAGGAACAGGCCATTGGGCTAGGGACTGCTTGAAGAGGAAGCACGAGCAGATGAGCCCCACTACAGGAGCCAACGCTATTCAGTCAAAAAACCCCGCGGCCTAATGGATTCCTCCGACCAGAAGGCAGCACTTGTAATGGAGAGGCGCATCACCACCGAGGCGCAAGTAAGGCGCCAGGATCCCGACGGATGGACGCCGACCCCAATGCTCATCGACTGTGGGGCTGAAGTAAACACAATTGACGAGGCCCTAGCTATGCAACTAGGACTTCAAGAAGTTGACAACCCTAACCTACCCACTATTCGACTCCCTAACTCCACAACAACAACCTGCTTTCACGCCTACCAGGCGCAAATTAAAGCGCAAGACTGCTGGAGCGTGGAACGCCAATTTACTACCACCCTGTATGGTATCCAGGATGCGGCGGAACCAATACTCCTAGGACTACCAGGATTGAAGCAGGCACGCATTGTGGTCGACTGCGAAACGAAGGAGTGGCGCTACAAACTCGAACCTCAAACAGTGCGCCTAGAACAACCCCAAGCGTTTGCAGAAACACTGCAAGGGGAGACCAGTGTATACGCTGTCCTAGTCGGTACCCTCACAACAATCACTGAGACAACACACTTGCCAGACGAACTTCGAGAATATGAAGACGTCGCTAATAGCGACGCCGCCGATGCGCTCCCAGAGCACTATGGAGGCGACCACGCTATTGAACTTGAGGAAGGGGCATCAGTCCCTTACGGGCCCCTTTACAACCTGTCACCCAAGGAACTGGAAATCCTCCGCGACTACCTAACGACAGCACAACGCCTGGGCTGGATTCGGGAGAGCACAAGCCCTGCAGGCGCCCCCATACTATTTGTGCCTAAGAAGGATGGCACCCTCCGCTTATGCGTTGATTATCGGGGTCTTAACAAGGTTACTACTAAGAACAGGCTGGCGCTCCCCCTTATAGGAGAAACCCTAGACTGACTTAGTGGGGCTGCAGTCTTTACTAAGCTGGATATGAAAAACGCATACCACAGGATTCGGATCTGTCGCGGCGACGAATGGAAGACGGCGTTTCGAACGCGTTACGGCCACTTTGAATACATGGTAATGCCATTTAGGCTTACTAACGCCCCTGCAACGTTCCAGGGATACATTAACCGAGCACTATCAGGATACTTAGATATATTTTGTGTAGTCTACCTAGATGATGTGCTGATCTTCTCACAAGACTGAGAGGAACACTGGGGCCACGTTTGGAAGGTTATGGACAGGCTACGCCAGTACAAACTGTACATTAACCTTAAGAAATGCGCATTCGCAACAACTACTGTCGAGTTCCTTGGGTTTGTGGTGCGCACTGACGGCGTTATGATGGACCCAGACCGAGTCCGCGCAATCCAAGAATGGGCAACCCCAGAATTGTTTAAGGACGTTCAAATCTTCATTAGGTTTGCAAACTTCTATTGGCGATTTATCAAAGGGTTCTCTATACTTGTCGCGCCGATCACGAACCTGCTTAAAGGCTCTAGCAACAGAAAAAAGACTAGTCCCTTTGAATGGCCAGAAGAGGCGGATGCAGCTAAGCAGCGGCTGTGCGCAGCGTTTGCGACGGCACCTGTGTTGAAGCACTACAACCTAGCACTGCGGTCTAGGTTGGAGACAGACGCTTCAATCATAGGCATTGCAGGCATCCTCTCGCAGCTACATGACAATGGGAACTGGCACCCTGTAGCCTTCTGGTTACGCAAGCTGTCGCCAGCGGAGAAGAACTACCATACGTATGATTTGGAGCTTCTCGCCATCGTTGCGACGATGGAACACTGGCGACACTACGTTGAGGGACTACAGGTGAAGCTGGAGGTTCTTACAGATTATAATAACCTTAGAGGATTCATGACCACGCAGAAGTTATCCTGCAGACAAGCGGGGTGGACATTGAAGTTAGCCTAGTACGACTTTGAGATTAAGCATTGGTTAGGGACCAGCAACCCGGCAGACGGCCCTTCGCGGCGCCTGGTAGGATACAGCGCCACGCAGGAAGGGCACGCGTTGGACGTGTTGCTAATGTTGCACGAGAAACTGCAACTACAAGGACTCCTAGCCGATAAACCAGACGTGGTCTCGGCGACGGAGGGCAGCCAAACAACAGCTCCACAAGGGGCGGGCGCGCCACACCAAAAAGGTGCTCCGCATAACGAAAACTACCGCGCATACAACGCGACGGCGGAACGCCTGGGTTCCGGTCGCGATAAGGCAAGCGACGCGGTACTATTACTCGCGGGGCGGGTCACAAGGGCGGCAGCAAGAACGGCTGCAGTAAACCAAGAAGTGTATGGGGATATGCAGACGCCGTTGCGAGACCTTATTACAGCAGCTCAGAGCAGAGACTCATGGGCTAAGGCTGTAGATAGCAAAAACGCTACTGGAACGCTGGATCTACGCTGGCACTGGGACTCTGGGGGCGTCCTACAGTTTAAGGGAAGAACTTACGTCCCTGCCGAACCAGCTCTTTGGGCAGAAATACTCAGGATACACCACGACGACCCACTGGCAGGCCATTTTGGTCGGTCTAAGACCCTTGAACTCCTATCACGCGGATACTACTGGTTAAACATGGAAAAAGACATTAAGGAGTACATTTAGTCCTGCCGGGCATGCCAGGGGTCGAAATCACTGAAACAGCGCCCACCCGGCGTTCTGGCAACGCTTCCCCGGCCCGGCGGGCCATGGCAAGAACTCACGATGGACTTCGTTACGGGTTTACCACCGAGCAAGCGCTTCGGTGTCGTATACGATGCGATATGGGTGGTAGTGGACCGCTACACCAAGATGGCACGATATATCCCTACCACCAAAACACTCACGGCCACAGGTCTCGCAGACCTGTTTGTAGACCAAATTGTACGCTTCTTCGGCCTACCTGCAGGCATTGTCACAGACTGTGGCAGCGTATTCACATCCCAGTTCTGGTCGGAGTTCTGCTACGCTGCGAAGGTGAAGCGCCGCCTTAGCACTGCGTTCCACCCACAAACTGATGGGCAGACGGAAAGACAGAACCAAACATTAGAGCAGTACTTGCGGGCTTACATAGGCGACCAACAGGACCAGTGGACAACCCTCCTGCCCTTGGCCGAGTTCGCGTATAACAACTCGGAACAACCAACGCTTAAAATGTCGCCTTTCTACGCCTGCTACGGGTTTCACCCGCGCATTGAATGCGAACCCGTCGCGCCGTCGAAGGTGCCTGGGGCAGCTGAACGAATTGATAACCTAGCGAAAGTCAGAGCCTTACTAGAAGAACACTGGATTCAGGCAACAACCTATCAGGAGAAATATTACAACGCTCACCACCGGCCCCAAGCCTTTCGGGAGGGAGACCAAGTCTTGTTATCCACAAAACACCTGCGACTGCGCATCCCTAGCAGAAAGCTAGCGCCGCGGTTTGTAGGCCCGTTTAGAGTAATTGCAGCAGTTGGACAGCAGGCCTACAGGCTCGAACTGCCTAACAGCATGCCAGTTCACCCAGTATTCCATACCTCTAAGTTACGACCCTACCATCACAGGACTGGGGACCCAGAGACCCTGCCCGGCCCTATCCGGCTGGAAGAAGGAGACGCGCAGGGGCAGCGATACGAAGTCGAAGTTGTGCTGAATAAGCGGCGCACAGGCCAGGGGGTACAATACCTCGTCAAATGGACCGGCTGGCCTGACGAATACAACGAATGGGTCTCACAAGAAGATATGGACAAAGATTTGGTGTTGGGATATAAGGAAGGTCATGCCATTGAATAACTATTATACAGGGAAGCGACGCCTCCGCGACAGGAAACAGACCGCGCCACGCACGCACCCCGACGCCGAAACGACAGCCTAGTACTTCTTCTTGTTCTTGCTTCCACGAGGGCGACCACGGGCGCGACCGCGAGGCACAACAACCTCCTCCTCAGAGGAAGAAGGGACCGGGCCATCCTCCTCATCCACACCAGGAGGGCCACGACCGCCAGTCATCTGGTACTCACCCTCACTCTCAGTCAGATGCGACGAAGGCTCCCTGGACGAAATGTGCACAGCGTCATCAACAGCGTCGCCCGGGCGCGGCGAGGGCTCGGGGGCAGCGAGCTGGGAGCGCAGACCGCGCTTGACGACAGCGCCCTGGGCAGCGGCGTTGCGACGGCGCGCCTTCTTCACCACGGAGGCAGGAACGACGGCCTTGCGACGGGACTGCGACGGAGTCGGGGCAGGATCGGACTCGCTCCAGTCCACCACCACGTCCTCCGGGTTTTGAGCGGGGGCAGTGCGGCGGCGTTTGGCGGGGCGCTGCGCGGGGATATCGTCGTCATCGTCGCCGTCGCTGCTGTCCGAGGAAATCTCGGGAGTGCGCGACAAGTGGCGCGGGCGCACCTTGTCGGCAGGGCCAACGGCGGGAAGCTGTTGCTACGCGACGTCAGTACGAAGGCGAAACGACACTCCAAAACCAAGAGGAATTTTCCCAAGGGGACTTACAGAAAACCGGAAGCAGTCAAGAATGCCCTCAAGAGCGAGAGCAATGCGCTCAGAGGCCTGGACCTGCAGCAGGCGAATCTCGTCACCCTTAGGCTTGTGGGTGCCACCATGCTTCACAGCCTTGCGCTGCGCCGCCTCGGTGTCGGCGACCCAGCGGCGCACTGCGGCCTCCCAATCGGCCCAGCGCTTGGCCACGCCCTCACCACGCTCCTCACGAAGGACGATGCGGTAGTGCCACGCGACCAGAAAGTTCCAGGAGGAAACCGAGCTGGCGGGCAGCGGGAAGCAGGGCTTGTGTAGGCGGGCGCAGTGCGAGCACCGCTTGGCCGGCTCATGGTCGCAGCGCACGACATGAGTGTGATGTGCGTGTTTGGCGCAGCGAAGGCAGATAACGTAGGCGAGGTCTTCCTCGGGAGCGACGCGGCGGGCGATGGGCGTACGCTACACACATTGTTAGCGACGACGACACGACGGGAAAACGCCGACTTACTGGGGGAGCTGCCTTAGCGGCGGCGGGGCGAGGAGTGTTCTCCGACATGGCGACAGGAAGACGCAGGCGTAACGCTGTGCGAGAGTGGTGTAGGAAGAAATGGTGGAAGAGCGTTACTGACACAAAGGACACACACGGCGCAGTTGGAAGCTTTCTATCACGCAGGCAAACAAGCGCGTCACCATGGAGACGCGTACGAAGACTTTTCACTTACTTTCACCTTAGGTAATTTGCAGGAGCACGATACAGCATGAGCCTACAAGCTGCTGGGACAGCAGCTTAGGCAGAGGGGAGATAGTTGTAACGGGGTTACATGCAGGAGCTGGGGGCTCCTGTGAAAGGCGTAGTCACGTGCGCCTCGCTGGCGCTAGCCCTGCGAAGGTTAGGCGCAAGCGAAGCGAAGAACATGAAAAGGAAGGGGAACATAGAGATAGAACGGTATGAGTTAATCCACTATTTGAGAGACCCTACCCTCCTACCTCGCTGTTGCAGTACCCTTTACATAGATACAGAAAAGTATCTACTTTAAGACTTTAAAGAGCAACTCTCTATTAATAACTAGAATAAGATTAGTAGCTAACTTCCTAGGTATCTATAGAACCTAGTTAAGTATAGTAAATACTATAATAGCGTTACTTATTAGATTTGCACTCTAGATAAGATAATAGCTACCTTAGTTATACCTTTAACTATTATAGAGGTACCTATAACTATACTAATTAACTATTAGGTTTTTTTTTATATGCTGCTATAGTCTCTACTAAATTTAAAATATAACTATTTAAGTTTAAGTTCTTTTATTTCTAAGAATTTTATATAAGAGATCTTTACTTACTTTAAGTATATTATTAGATTTTACTTACTTCTTAATAGTCTGCTCTAGATACTAGTACTAGCTAATATTAATTATTATTAAGCCTATAACTAATAACCTACTAAATTTAGAGGCTTTATAGTATAATATATATTATACTAGCTACTAATTAAGTTTACTATAATAAGAATAAAGAAAAAAGAAAAAGAAAGTATTATACTAATCTTAGGTAACTCTATTATAGTAAAAGATTATATATAGCCTATAAAAGCTATAATTAGTATTACTATATAAGATAGTATAGATAATATATATATTACTATTCTAACTTATCTTCTTACTTTAGCTTTAAAGTAAAGTAAAATAGTTATTAACTAAAGGAAAATTAGAAATATAAATATATATTATATAGAGAATAGATCTATAATAGTAAGTAGTCTAAGTATTAAATTAATTTTTTTTTCTTAAATAGAATATACTATATTCTATAAGGTTAGCTATAGCTATACTATAGCTAAAATATTAACTATAATAGTATAAATTATAGTAAATAGAATATTAAATAGTACTATAGCTATAGAATAGATATTATTTTCTTATTTAAGTATAATCTAATTACTAAAGAAGTAAAACTAGTAAACTAAAGCTTATATATATATATATATATTTTCTACTTCTAATTTACTTATTAGTAATATATTTTATACTTTAATAAAAGCTTTTAGCTTACTATATAAGCTTTTTACTACTTTATTCTAGATCTAGCTTTTATAGAATTTAAGGTCTTCTATAGTAATTAACTATAGTTTATTTTAATTATTTTAAAGTATATACTAAGCCTAGCTTAAATAATAGTAATACTTATAGCTTAAAGATAGAATTATTAAGGCTATAGTAGTAAACTCTAAGTTCTTTTCTCTATAAACTTTATATAATTTATTTTAAGGCCTGCACAGCCTATATAGCTTTCTTAGCTTTAACTTAATATAATTTATACTACTTTAATAAATTATATAAACTCTACTATAGTATCTAATTAAGATATAACTTAGTAGTAAGGTACAGTAGAGCCTAGTATATATTTTATAACTCTTTATATTATATTATAACTACTACTTATCTTACTATATTAAATAAAAAATATCTATAGCTAGTTTTAGGTTAGTATTTCTTTATAGCTTAGGTAAATAAGTAAGCTAACTAATTAAAAAACCTATATATAAGAAATTACTACTAATAACTACTATAACTATAACTATAATAACTAGTCTTATATAGTAGATTAGAGTTATATAGTATATTATATAGTAGCTAGCTATAAAGAGTTATAGCTTACTATTATAGTTAGTTACTACTATTAGAAAGAAATACTAAGCAGAATATAAAGATAGATTAATAAGTTAATAAAGTATGCTTTATAGATACTATAGTAGTAGTAGTAGTAACCTTTATCTTATAAAAACTCTTTTCTAGAACTTAGAAACTATATACTTACTTATATACTATAGTACTAGTAAAAAGTAGTATAACTAATATATTTAAATATTCTATAAGGTACTTACTAGTACTAATACTCTTATATAGGCTTATAGTATAGTAATACTAAATACTAAGCTAGTAGGTATATAAGTATATCTTACTATATAGTATAATAGTTAACTTAGAAAGTAAGAGTTAGTAAGTTTATATAAGTATCTAGTAGCACTATAAGCTTACTTTATATATATAAATAGAAGTATAAGGCTAATAATATAGCTAGTAAGATTATTAGGGTTAGGGTTAGGGTTAGGGTTAGGGTTAGGGTTAGGGTTAGGGTTAGGGTTAGGGTTAGGGTTAGGGTTAGGGTTAGGGTTAGGGTTAGGGTTAGGGTTAGGGTTAGGGTTAGGGTTAGGGT